>OX336388.2:80747238-83358883 GCA_946902985.2 Meconema thalassinum
GTTCCGATCGTTTCACTAGGTTTGTTGATCTGTGTAGGCTATTATTTGGTCACAGATCAGCATATTTGGTGGAACGATTGGAACAAAATACCGTCAGTGATGATTGAGGTATTCCCAGAAGACAGCTTGCGTCTCTTCGAGATATCTGGTTGGTAAAGATTGGGTTTAACTGCGTAACATTCAGATCATCCGGCAAATTCTGACTATAATTTATATATGTAAACATGTGAATTTTCCATTGTAGTTCATTTATCTAAAAACAAGTAACACGTGAAGGATGCTGGTTGGACAATATCACAATGACAATGTTTCATATTTGAAGTTTGGGCCAAATGATACGATAGTAATTTTATTTCTACAGCTACACTAACAGGCACATTTTGCATTAATCAGCCAGTTCAATACACTCTTGGAACAGAACATCCGTATTAAATTAACTATAACAAATTAAATATTTCCTGCATTGAAGTGGTATGTGGAATAGTTCCCATAACACAGGCTGCGTTTCCCTTTTGAATCGCTATGCCGATTCTCTGCATCAAATAGGTTTTGGAACGAGGATCACCAGAGACTCCAACTATTACTCTTCCTAGCTTGTTTAAAAGATTTATTGAATCCTCACTCCAAGGACCCATTGTCTCCACAGCAAAGGCCACAAAAATATAGTCCTCCATGATCTTCCTATATTTGTTGTGCTTCCGAGTGACGGCGATCTCAGCTACAGATCCTCCTTCTTTTGACGATGATGAGATATGGGAAGGAGCCATCGTATCTGAGCATGTTGCACCCCAGACTAGGCATTTGCCATTCGAGCACGGAATTATGGTCATCCCATCAGGGCGGCGACCGTTGTCTCTGCAAATTCCAGATGGTTCAAGAATTGAACATTCTTCTTTCATTAATTGCCAGTTTTTGAGGCACGCCATCCAGTCTAAATCAATAATCCGTAATGTCTCGCTTTCGCAATTCTAGAGATGGACTTTTCGTTATAAGGGACCTTCATGTTAAATGGAGGCGGCTTCGGTGGCGTAGTTGGTAGCATGCTGAGCTTCAATGCCCAAGGTCGCGGGTTCAAACCCGACCGTTGTCGTCGGATTTTTTAAGAGCGTTAAAAGTCCCTCAGTATGCCTTCCTTCGGAGGGGAAGTAAAGCCGGCGGTCCCACGTCATAGATTTATGGCATGATAAAGAACCTTCCACTAATTACACTTGTGTGAAGCTAAATTATAGGTTATATTTGACTAAGGAGCTGACTGCGGTGGCATCTAGTAACAAAGTTCAGAACTAGTTGGTCGTTGTCGGTGGCGTTTGGTAGCAAAAGTTGGAACTACTTGAAAATTGAATGTCTGCTGTTCTTACTTGAATTAACTACAGATAACACACGCTAATACAGCCATCATAATTACCACCGGTTATCAGACAGATTAGGCATACACCCAAAGTACACGGGGCTACATGACCGCGTTGTCGCAACCCCTAAATTGAGGAACCAACCAAGTTGAATGGAAGGCTGTTTAAAATTTTTATATTATTATTATTAATAATAATAATAATAATATTTCAAACATCATTATACCCGTCTAAGGAACGCAATTGGACCTATCTAGCTCATCTTGCTTTCATGTCTTCCAAAAATCTCTACATCTTCTCGCTATGGGTCTTTATGTGCTCCTCCGTTTTATTTTCTGCTTTTGTTTTCTTTTTTTTTGTTTTTGCATTTGTGTTTCTTTTCTGCTTTTGCTTCCTGTTTTTTGTTTTGTGTGTGTTTTCTGCTTTCCCTTTTGTGTTCTGTTTTTTGATTATGGTTTTGTGTTTCCTTTCTGCTTTTGCTTCCTGCTTTTTTGTTTTTTGTTTGTTTTGTGTTTGTTTTCTGCTTTCTCTTTTGTTTTCTGTTTTTTGTTCTTGGTTTTGTGTTTGTTTTCCCCTTTCTCTTTTGTTTTTGGTTTTCTTTGTATTTGGTTTAGTGTTTTTCTGCTTTTGCTTCCTGATTTTGGTTTTGTTTTCTGTTTTCTCGCTTGTTTTCTGTTTTTTTGTTTTTGGTTTTGTGTTTCTTTTCTGCTTTGGCTCAAAATGTGAATTAAAATGCGATCGAGTTGTGTCAGTAGATTTTCTGGAACGTTAAAAAAAAACTTCGGGGCAAAATTCCGGCACCCCGGCGTCTCTAAAGGCCGCAATAGTTAAAAGGGATGTAGCCTAAAACCAATACCATTATTATTATTATTATTATTATTATTATTATTATTATTATTATTATTATTAAACTTTCTGAGCTCCCTCGTTCAGGTTCTGTTGGATGCAATATTTTGGTGGTCTGAAAAATGTTGATTGTCAACTAGTTTCTCTGAATTTAGATCAGTCCAGTACTATTCCAGTACTATGTATTACCCTTTCACGAATTGATTGCCGGTGGTCGAGATGGGAACTATTCTTCATTTACTTGTGTCACACGCCAGGCTGCTTCGTTGACAGGTACAGTTGCGCGAGTAGGATATGACTCAGATCCAGTACCCTGGTCATCGTTTAGCAACTGTCCGTGGTGATATGAGCTCCTGTGACGCTTATCTGACGCAATGCTGCTTGACTTATGTGCAGACCTCATTCTGTCATCACTGTGTCCTCCGCTGTACCGCGCGGGGCACCTGCTACAATAATCAGCAAACACCGGCGCAGCCATGCTCAGCGGCAATCAAATGTTAAATGGGTAATAACTTGAGATGTTTATTTCCTTCAGGTCTATTTTTTTAAACGTATTTTCCTGAAAGTGCCCGAGATTTTCTCCGAATGCTCATAAAGCTCCTGAGATTTCCTTTTCATCTTAATTCGCTCTGTACAAACTGGGCTAAAATGTTCCTCAACACATTATGGGGTTTGAAGCAATTTTTCAGTGTTGCCTTAGTAAACAAAAGTTTGGTGCTTTTCAGTCGGTCTACTTGAATGTACCCAAAAGAGTTGGGTTATACCCTAATCCTTAAAAATAAAATTTATTTATTAATCTCATGTAATTCTTTCAGGGTTTGGCTATAACCCAACTCTTTTGGGTACATTATAATAATATCGTATGACCTCGGGTGCCTGGTGCAAGCTTTGCTATTTGTCACCCAGAGGGTAGCTTGCATGTCGAATTTTGTAGTTCCTTGACTATGAAAGTCAAGGAGGTTAGATGTTAGATATCTAATCTCCTTGAACACAATAGCGCTTTCTAGTAGAGAAATGAGGAACTTTGTGATGGCGGAAACTCCCGAGATTAATTTTGCCATTATGAACTCGGCCTACTGAATTCAAATGGGTTCTTTGACATGCCAACATCGTATGACATGCGTATCGTTATTTGCCGCCTTTCAAATATCACTTCGGGTACATTAATGTTGACCGACTGAAAAGCACCAAACTTTTGTGTTCCTCAACATTTTTCTTTCTTTTTTTGTTTGTTTAATTAGTGATCTGCCCCCTATCATGAGTGTTTCTAGAGTCTTGATAATCATATAGGCCTAGACATAATACAACACTTTCGATGAAAATTGGATTTGGTAACTTTTAGGGAATTTTTTGTTGACACTAAAAATTTATGTTGCTAACACTGATGGTTAAAATTTAAAGTGATCGGCTTTTACATATCAGTATAGATTATTAACTCCGCCTGCGGTGGCACAGTAGCCATCGTTGCCGGTCCCAAGCCCGGAAAAAGGAGGAGGGTTGGACCCTTTCGAGGGGCTGTAAAAATAGCCACGTAACTCGAGCAAATGCAGAGGTGTGCAAATTATTAGACTCGGTGCCAGTTATCCAACATTTTATATTTTGGCCTATTTCATTTATGAAAAAAAAAATAGTTCCGTGAAGAACTATACAGCCTATTTTCATATATCCTACTTATGTTAACTGCCACTATCAACATACAACATTTCAGTTTGATTGCTGTAATAGATTCGTAGATATTGAGAACCGACTAAATATTTCGGATGGTCGCCGTGTTGGAATTTATATATGTAGGTCCTCGAGTTATGTACTGTTACATGAAGATTATTGTGTACGTGTAGCATTCAAATTTCAATCGCATGATTACGACACAAGAAGAAACTAGCAGATTTTAAAATTTCGCACTGCTGCCATCTTGTGGTTACGGAAACAATTGAAATAAATTAGATGCCAGTGGATTAACATTCGTATAAGGATTTACTGTACCAAGTGTCACTGCACTCGGATGGTTAAATTCCGAGAAACATCCATGTGTAATATTTACACTTCGCGTCGCCGCCATGTTTGATTTGTGATCACCAGGTTATTTAAAGTCCTATAGGTGAACTTATGTTCATAGCCCCTATGAACATTAAAAAATTCAGTACGATTGCTATAATAGATTCGTAGATATTCAGAGCCGTCTAAATATTTCGGATGGTCGCCATGGAGGATTGTTAAATATATAGGCCATATAGTCATCTACCATTAAAGGAAAATTATTGCGTAGGTTCATTATTCAAACTTTCACTTCGATCGCATGATTACGACACAAGAAATAAAAACTTAATTTTAAAATTCGCACAGCCGCCATTTTGAGGTAATGTAAACAATTGAACTAAATTGGACACCAGTGCATTACAATGTGTATTAACATTTCCTGTACCAGATTTCATTGCGTTTGGAACATTAAATCGCGAGAAAGGCCTATTAAAATTTTTAATTCACTTGACCACCATGTTCGTTTTGTAGTTAACCGGTTTTTGAAAGTCTTGTAGATGAACTTTTAGTAGTGCCCTTTATCTCCGTACAACATTTCAGGGTGATACCGCTAATAGTTTGAGAGATATAGAATGCCGGTGAAATATTTCGCACATCCGCCATCTTGTGGTTATGTAAACAATTGAACGGAGTTTGATTTCGGTGCATTACAATGTGTATAAACATATACTCTACCAAGTTTTATTGCGTTTGGTTGGTTAAATCGCGAGAAACATCTATTTAAAAGTCGCAAATTCGTGTGGGCCCCATTTTGGTTTTGTAGTTACCAGTTTTTCAATAGTCACATAGGTGAACATCTAGTAGTTCCCTTTATCACCGTAAAAAATTCCAGGGTGATATCGAGAATAGTTTCGGAGATATTGAATGCTGGTGAAATATTTCGCACAGCCGCCATATTGGATTGGTGAGACGTAACAAAATTTGAAGGACACGGTCGGGGTCGCCCGGAGTTACCGAGTTTCATTGAAATCGCTCCAGCCGTAAATAAGTTATTAGGGGGGATACACACACACACACGCACACACAGACACACGGACAAAAGGTGGTCTCATAAGCCTATATTTTCAAAATTGAAAATAGGCTAAAAATAGGCGTATGAGATCACCTTTTATCCGTGTGTGTGTGAGTGTCCGTAATAAAATCTAAACGGTTGGAGCGATTTCAATGAAACTCGGTAAGATGATAGTGCTATTTTGTGCGTCCCCGATCATGCCATTCAAATTTTATTACCTCTCACCAATCCAACATGGCGCCTGTGCGAAATATTTCACCGGCATTCTATATCTCCGAAAATATTACTGCTATCACCTGAAATGTTGTACGGTGATAAAGTGCACTACTACAAGTTCACCTATGTGGCTTTCAAAATCCTGCTAATTAAAACGAACAGTGAAACTTGTTCCCAGGCGAAACCCCGTACAAGACACGGCATGAATATAAAAAAAATTGCTGAGTTTAACACCTTGAGGTTGTTGTTTTAAGGGAACCCTGATCATTCTTTCATACAATGCTCGAATATCAACGGTGAGTTTCTGGGAAGCTAATTGTTTATTGTTAGTAACATTTAATATGATGATATCCTCTCCAGAATCACCTTAAAGCTTAAACTGCCTGAGTCTCGTTGTCGAATCGACGTCGCTTAAGGCCCTTTTTTTTGCCACAGGGTGGAGACAAAAGTCACACGGGGGCAAGTCAGGACCGTTAGGTGGATGGGGTACCATATATATGCCATTTTGTGCCATGAACCCTATAACAGCATTGGCGACATGCGGCCTGGCGTTGTCATGCTGAAGCTTCCACTGTCCAATCAGGTTCTTTCGTTTTTTGGGGATGTGATCCTTTACCAAATGCTCCCAACTGATTTACCAAGGATGTGTGCAAGTTGCTTGAGTGTCAGACGTGAGTCTTCAGGAATAATGGCATCTACCACGTTAAAGGATTTGTCTGTAATGACAGTAACAGGTGCACCTTTTCCTCCCTGCAATTTAGCGCTTTCCCGGCCCGCTTTGAAAGCCTTATGCCAACGTAAACTGGCACGACGAGACATTACATATTCCCCATAGACTCTCCTCAAATCGTCGTAGCTTGTAGAAGCGTTTTTGTTTAACAGAATTGTATTGCATAACGCCGCTCGTGAATACTTTCCTTGGCAATGTTTAGAGGCAAAATGAAACACGCATCACTCCCTCAGGCTACTAACAAGGGAACGAATCGCGGTTTAAAATTCTGATCTGGTTGAAATTTTGTACACAATAATCCGACAAAGTTGTACAATGGCGTAGTGAAAACGGCACGGGCCACTTTTAATTTTGAACGTCAATATTGAACGCCGAAAACCTGCCGGGTAACAGCATGAGCGAGAAGGTGGGAAGAGGTAAAGCTGACCTTCAATCCAAGCAGCACGCGATGGCTCCCGGTCACCAGGCAGCGACCTGCCGTGCTGCGTTGCACTCCCCACCTTCCACCTTCCCCTCATACCGGCACTTCCTTATCAGTTCAATAGGGCTATGCAAAACAAGAGTGATATTTGGGATGAACAGGACCCAAATTGTTCCGTCATCAAGCCATGTAAGTATGACAATTTTATTTTGTCTGTGTTCAATGTTACTGCCACAAAGAGCAATTAATGTTAAATCCTTTACTTTACAGTCAGGATATTCACAAATGTCAGAAAGTGACACCTTCCAAATGTTAATCCTTGGAATGTGGTAGTTTGTCTACAAAGCTTCTTTTCTGAAAGTGATCGCTGTGAGAGCCAAATAACACCTGGTGAATGAGAATTGGGTTTTGAACTGTACCATAAGTAAAAATTTTGTTTACATTTTCTCATGGCTAAAGCAGACATGCACCAGGACTGAACCATGATCCTTGTTTACAATCCTTCTTGCAAAAAAGATTGATGATGTGCAGGTCTCCATAGAACATAAAGATACGTTAGTCTTGCCTAAATATTTTAATGTTATTCAAGACGATGAATTTGCAATATCCGACACTGACAGTGAACAAGATGCTACCACAACACCTGCAATAAGTATCACATACAAAAGAAAGGCGGTTGATTATTGGCTGAACAAAGGAGGAAAAAAAGGTCATTTAAAGTCATTCAGCACAAATTTAAAAAGCTTCGGCACCAGTCAGACCTTTCTAGATAGAAGTTACAAGTACAGTAGAATCAGGCGGTACAAAGGATGCAAAACTGAAATTTGCCACCAAAGGAACATTTGAAGAATTTAAAAAGGCGAGGCTGAATAAAAACAAGAACGTCCATGACGTACACATTAGCAAATGGGCCCTGAAGAATGCTCGGCGTGTTCATGACGATACCTTCCGCGTCTCAGCTTTATGGGTTTGCAAGTTTAAAAGTAAATTCAATATTGAATCCTGAAAAGTTAGGAAATTTGTAACCAAAAGTTACACAGCCGATCAGCTTGACCTTGCGTCCAACGCAACAGTTTTTGTAGGAGAGGTACCGTATCCGAACTAATAAACACTCACTCTCCAAAGTGTGTGTTTTAACACAGATCAAAGAGGGTTTACGAAGAGTTACGTGCAGGACATACGCTACATTTAAAGGGAGACAATTATTTTTCGCAGAAGCACAATCGTTGAACTCATTAACACACGCTATACAATACAACCTGTAATATCTGCTGATTGAGAACTGTTACCTAAACTGTTAGTTGTGTTAAAAGAAACGGACGGTGAATTTGGCCCTGTTGTTAAAAAGGCTTTGTTTACAGCAGATAATTTATTTGTTATGCCATCCCCGTCCGGAAAGTTAACTAAAAGGTTAGTTCAAAAGTGGTTACAAGATGTGTATTTTCAAACTGTACCAGACAATAGTGTTTTACTCTTGGATTCGTGGACAGCACAAACTGAAGCAAATATATTAGCGTCAAAACCCGCCAACAAAACCTTAATTGTTAAAACTATTCCTCAGAGAACTACTGGAATGATTCAGCCGTTAGATGTCCTTGGTTTCCGGATATGGAAACAATTTGTTCGTTATTTTTATGACCTAATTGTCTCATACAATTTCGACACTAACCCAATCACTGATCCACAACCAACTATCTTCTCCGCGGTTTCGTAACATGTGGAAGTATAGTTGGTATAAATCCGGTTATGTTGAAACACAGCGCGCTTGCTTTGTGAACCCCGTTCAATTTTGTTTCAAGGATGAGGCTATCCAAAATACTTGTGATATGTGTACAAAAGAAATTGTTACAAGGTGCGCGTGGTGCAAGAAATCTCTTTGTATTGACCACTTTTTTTAAGCATCCACTATTGCAAGGATTACAAAAAGTAAAACAGGAAAAACATAAAAGGTTGTATTATTTATTTACAGTATGGTGAAGCGCAAACTATCACATTATGTTGCATTTTATACTCTAATCGAGAGGTTAGAAGAGTGAGGGGAAAGTGCAAGGTGGGGAATGCAACGCAGCACGGTAGGTCGCTGCCTGGTGAACGAGAGCCATCGCGTGCTGCTAAGACTGAAGGTCAGCTTTACCTCTTCCCAACTCCTCGCTCATGCCGTTGCCCGGCAGATTTTCGGCGTTCATTATTGGCGTTCAAACTTTAAAGTGGCTCGTGCGGTTATCCCTACGTCATTGTACAACTTCGTGGGATTATTGTGTGCTAAATTTCAACCAGATCAGAATTTTAAACCGCGATCCGTTCACTTGTAAGCTTCGACTGACGCAGGTATCGTGGGGAAATCGTCAGCAATTCTCGACTATTAATAGTACCTAGTACCTCCACACGCAGTTAGATATCACTTAAGGTCACTTTCAAGGTTGGAAAAAACTTCAGTGCCACTTTAAATTTAACATCCTCCTTATATTAGTCTTTTCCCCTATACCCTTCAAATATGCTATTTTAATGAGTGTATACTGTGTCTAGTTTCAGAGACGATTGGTTCCAAGCAGAGACATAGGAGTGGAGGTATCCCTGTTCGATGCCTAGTAACAGTTTATATTACTTGTCACTGGGTATTGCACAGGGACTCCCCTTCCTAAACAACATCACATCGATGAGTCTTACCACAACATAGTTACTAATATATTCTGTCTTCATTTCCAGTTGTCACGCGCTATACCTGGATACTATTTATTGAAATGTATCATCTCCCCCATTTTCCTCTTCCCTTCCGTCCATGGGCTGTTTTTAAGTGAGGGCCGCTTTTGTTTATTAACCGAACATTTTATTTTGAAGCCACATCTATTTTTAGCCTATTTTCATTTATGAAAAGAATTGGCTGATGAGATCACCTTTTGTCCGTGTGTCTGTGTGTGTGATGGTGTGTGTCCCCCCTAATAACTTCTAAACGGCAGGAGAAATTTCAATGAAACTCGGTACGTTTATAGCACTATTCCGGACGACCCAGTCCGTGTCCTTCAAATTTTGTTACGTCTCACCAATCCAACATGGCGGCTGTGCGAAATATTTCACCAGCACTCAATACCTCCGAAACTATTACCGATATCACCTGGAATATTTTACGGTGATGAAGGAAACTACTATAAGTACACCTATGTGACTTTTGAAAACCTGGTAACTACAAAACCAACATGGCGGCCAAGCAAAGATGCGACTTTTAAATAGACGTTTCTCGCGATTTAACCAACGAAACGCAATAAAACTTGGTACATTATACGTTTATACACATTGTAATGCACCGACTTCTAACTTCGTTCAATTGTTTACATAACCTCAAGATGGCGGCTGTGCGAAATATTTCACCAGCATTCTATATCTCCTAAACTATTAGCGTTATCACCCTGAAATTGTGTACGGAGATAAATAGCACTACTGAAAGTTCATCTATAAGATTTTCAAAAACCGGTTAACTACAAAACGAATACGGCGGCCAAGTAAATTTGAAAATTTTAAATAGACCTTTCTCGGGATTTAATGATCCAAACGCAATGAAACTTTGTACAGGAAATGTCTATATACATTGTAATGCATTGGTATCTAATTTAGTTCAATGGTTTACATAACCTCAAGATGTCGGCTGTGCGAATTTTAAAATTAAGTTTTTATTTATTGTGTCGTAATCATGCAATCGAAGTGAAAGTTTGAATAATGAACCTAGGCAATAATTTTCCTTTAATGGTACACGATTCTATGGCCTATACATATAACAATCGAACATGGCGACTATCCGAAATATTTAAATGGAACTCAAAATCTACGAATCTATTACAGCAATCAAACTGAAATTTTGTATGTTGATAGAGGCAATTAACATAAGTAGGATATATGAAAATAGACTGTATAGTTCTTCACGGAACTACTTGTTAGGTTTTACATACCTTCCTCTATTTTTCTACATAGTTGCCTTGTTTATTTAGACACTTGCCGTACCTCAAAACTAAGTTCTGAAATCCCTCTGCATAAAAGTTTGCCGCCTGCTCTGACAACCAAGAATTCACGGCTCTTTTCACTTCTTCGGGGTTTGTTTGGGTTTGACCTTGAAAGGAGAGGTTGAGTGTCGCCATTCCATTGACTGTTGCTTGGTTTCAGGGGTGGAATGGGATACCCATGTTTCATCTCCTGTGATGATTCGACTCAACATGCCATCCGCTTCTTGCTCCGAACCATTTCCACCTCTCTTCGCAGCTAAAACGTCATCTTGGTGGTAAGCACTTCGCCGACTATGAAGAAGTGAAAACAACCGTGAATTCTTGGTTGTCACAGCTGGCAGCAAACTCTTATGCAGAGGGATTACAGAACTTATTTTTAAGGTATGACAAGTGCCTAAATAAACAAGGCAACTATGTAGAAAAATAGAGGAAGTTATGTAAAACCTAAAAATAAATGTGGTTTCAAAATAAAATGTTCGGTTAATTTACAAAACGGCCCTTACTTAAATAACAGCCTTCGTATTTATTGAAATGTACCTTCTCCCCCATTTTCCTCTTCCCTTCCATACATATAATATAAAGTATTGTCTTATCCCCACCACAAAAAGTTATATTTTTAATATATTTTTTTATTTTAGTTGTAAGTTCTTATGAATAGTAGCATTCATTATCATCCAAAACAAAAATAAATGAATACAAATGCTGATTCTACTCATAGGGTTGGTACTACTGAACCGACTCAGTGAGGAAAGCAATAGCAAACTACATCACTCCTCATCTTGCCTAGTTCGTCTCATTATAGCAAATTTATTACGCACAATGTGGTTAAAACTTTTCTTAGTGAGTATGTTGTCAGGCATGTTACAAGAATGCCTGACGTCAGACTCACTTAGAAAATGTTTAACCACTTCAACAAGCCCAATAGAAAAGGCAACTCTTATGAAAAATGGTTTGCTAACTCCAAGAAGGATCTACAAGAAATGAACATCACTGATCAAGCCATTCGCAACAGAACCATTTTCAGAAATAAAGTACACACATTTGAGGAGTTCCTAGAGCCAGAAACAGCGACCAAGAAGAAACAACATTGGACAGCTGAAAAGAAAGAAGCTGCGAGCAAGAGAATGAAAGAATACTGGTGCCAAAGAAAACTGAAATCATGAGTTATTTACGCGGTCCTTAGTTGGCCAAAATCGATCATGATGATGAAATTCTAATAATCAGAATACTCTAAATAAAATGCTTATTTATTAGCCTAATACTCTTAAAGACCAACAGGATGATGAACGTGATTCTTTGTTATTTCTATGCTTGTCTAGGAAATATTTTACTCTCTTGTGAGACGCCATTATAATTCTAGGAGATAAGCTTAATGATGAGAGGCTGTAGCAATATGCTGATGGGATAACTTTCTGCCAACACTTTGTATTATGTCACTATATCATTAGATATAGATCATTGTTCCATTAGACCGTGATGTGTGAGGGTGCATGTGAGTATGCCTGGTGACAGACTGTTTTAGTGGTAGTATTTTGTTGTTGGTGGAACTTTAGTATTTTTTCGTTAGTAGAATTTTGGTATATAATTGTTAGTAGAGTGTTGGTATTTTTGTTAGAAGAATTAATCTATTGCTTATTCTGAAAGGGAGTAGCAGGCTTTCAGAATAATTGATAATATAAGCCAACTGAAGTCTAAACTGCATTCTGCTGCACAGCTGAAAGCAACGGGAAACTACAGCCGTAATGCTATTCCCGAGGATGTGCACCTCTCTATGCATAATTACATGTGATGATGGCCTCCTCCCTAGTAAAATTCTAATCCGGAGGTAAACTAGTCCCCCGTTCGGATCTCCGGGTGGGGACTACTCGAGAGGGGGTTAACATCACAGAAGTGACAAAGAGGAAATCTGACATTCTACGGATCGGAGCGAGGAATGTTAGAAGTCTGGTAGGAAGTGGAAGGTTAGAAAACTTAGAAAGGGAAATGGTTAGGTTGAGGTTGGATTTGGTTGGGATTAGTGAAATGCGCTGGCAGGAATAACAGGACATTTGGTCAGGAGACTATAGGGTCATTAGCACTAAATCAAACAATGGCCAAGCAGGGGTTGGTCTCATATTGAGTAGGAAACTTGGACAGCGGGTGGAATATTATGAGCAATATAGTGAACGGATTATTGTAGCAAAAATCAATACTAAACCTAGGTGAACCACAGTGGTACAAGTTTATATGTCTAGTAGTCAAGCTGATGATGAAGATGTGGAAAAGGTCTACGAAGAAATAGATGAAATTCTGAGGTATATCAAGGGTGATGAAAATGTTACAGTAATGGGAGATTGGAATGCTGTGGTAGGAAAAGGATGAGGAGGGAAGATAGTAGGACATTGCGTATTAGGTGAAAAGAATGATCTAGGAAACAGGCTGTAGGAATTCTGCACAGAGTATGAGTTGGTAATAGCTAACACCTTATTCAATAACCACAATAGAAGAATATACACATGGATGAGACCAGGAGATACAGGACGTTACCAAATCGAATTCACTATGGTCAAGCAGAGGTTTCTAAACCAGATTTTGGATTTTAAAACATATCCCGGTGCTGACATAAACTCTGACCACAATCTGGTTGTTATGAAATGCAGATTAAAGTTGAAGAAACTGAAGAAAAGTCAAAAGAAAAAAAGGTGGGCAATAGACACACTGAAAGAGAAGGATGTAAACGAAAGATTCAAGAAGAGTATAAAGGAAGGACTAATGAAAAACCCCAAACAAACTTCAATTGCAGACGAATGGGCACTTTTGAAGAATGAAATAACAAAATCCGAAGAATAAAACATTGGTAGGAAAGAAAGAATAGGCAGAAAACCGTGGATTACTCAGGATATACCAGAATTGATGGATGAAAGGCGGAAACACAAGAATGTAAGAGATGAAAAGGGGAAAGCAGAATATAGACGTCTGAGGAATGAGGTTAGCAAGAAGTGCAAGGAAGCGAAAGAAGAACGGTTGATAGAGAAAAGTGCAGGTATAGAAAATTGTCTGAAATTAGGAAAAGTAGACACAACTTATCGAAGGATTAAGAATACTTTTGGGGAAAAGAAGACTAAGTGCTGTGACATTAAGGACACAAATGGAAAGCCTCTAACAGATAGGGAAGAAAAGGTTGAGAGATGGAAAGCTTATATAGAGTGTTTGTATAAGGGAATGGAGATTGAGAATCATGTAATGAAAAGGGAGGAGGAAATTGATGAGGATGCAAAAGGAGATTTAATACTGAGATCAGAATTTGACAGAGCATTGGAAGACTTAAGCAGGAACAAAGCACCAGGCATAGATGCTATACCGATTGAGTTGCTACGCTGCATAGGAGATGAAGGTCTGATCAGGTTATTTCACTTGGTGTGTAGGATTTACGAGACAGGTGAGGTAACCTCTGATTTCAAGAAGAATGTTATCATCCCTATACCTAAGAAAGTGGGAGATGGCAGATGTGAAGATCATCGTACAATCAGCTTGATTACTCAGGCTTCAAAGATCCTGTCTAGAAAAAATCACAAGAGGATGGAAAGCCAGATAGAAACGGAGATGCGTGAAGACCAGTTTGGTTTCAGGAGAAATGTAGGAACAAGGGAAGCTGTACTAAGTCTTAGGCTGATTTTGGAAGGTAGAATAAGGAAAGATAAGAGAACGGTCATGGCATTTGTAGACTTAGAAAAGGCTTTTGATAATGTTGATTGGACTAAATTGTTTGACATTTTGAAATCTATTGGAATAAAGTACAGGGATAAGAGGGTGATATACAATCTATAAAGAAACCAGACAGCAGTCATTCGAGCTGAAGGACATGAGAGAGAAGCTGGTATTCAGAAAGGTGTAAGGCAAGGCTGCAAATTATCACCCATACTTTTTTAATCTTTACATTGAACAAGCAATGAAGGAAATTGGAGAAAAAATTAAAGTGGGAGTGAAGATTCAAGGAGAAATAATTTCAACTCTGAGATTTGCCGATGACATCGGCATCTCGTCTGACACGGCTGAGGATTTGAATGAGTTTTTGAATGGTATGAACTCCGTCTTGAGGAAATAGTTCATGATTAAATTAATAAATGTAAAACAAAAGTATTGGAAAGTATTAAATATATTGCCGCGGATGCAGGGTGTGGTAGCTCTGTAGACATGAAACGATTAGCTCAGGACAGGGAGGCATGGATAGCTGCATCAAACCAGTCAAAAGACTGAAGACTCAAACAACAACATGTGCAAAAAGTATGAAGACCCCATGGAAAGAACGGGGTAAGTCTATTTTTTTTTTTCGGAATTGAGTATGGTGCATTCTGGTGGCCAGCCATCGTCACTACAGATCAGTTGAAATTAATCCCTCCCTATATTATTCTGCTAAGATCCCATTCCAGTTTTTTTAAATCGAAAATAAGGTCCCATTAACACCAACCTACACATATGGGGTACCTACAGGTTCAGCATAACCCAATGCGTAAGCGGAACGCACTCACTTAGACTACTCCTTAAATGCCTCACAATTAAATAAATATCTTAAAACATGCTGTTCGCATGCCTGAACGACGTCTTCCAAAACAAATCATGTACTGCCAGTTGAGGATTGGACAGAAAAAGCAAGGAGGGCAACGGAAACGCTTTAAAGACGTCCTAAAATACAATTTAGCCAAATGTCAAATCGACACGGATAAATAGGAGACTACGGCATCAAATCGTCAGGTATGACGTCGCTTCGTCCACCAAGGTCCACTATGTTTCGAACAAAATCGAGGAAGCCGTGAGACTGAGAGTACAATGCGAGGAATGAGCGTGAGGTTTATAGGAGGATCAACCCACAAGAGCCAGTGGCTGCTCCGAACAACGTGTGTCGCTACTGTGGGGGAGTTTGTGTTTCCAGGATTGGGCTATATAGTCATCTAAGAACTCATCTTTAGAAGACAATCTTACTCTAGAACGAGTAATAGCCTGTTAATATGTTCCAGTGGGAACTAGAGGAATTAATGATGATGATGATGATGATTTGTTGTTTTAAGGGGCCTAACATCTAGGTTATCGGCCCCTGATGGTTTGGGTGATCGTGAAGATGAAAATGAAAGGTGAACTTATAACTTAAAGTAACTAATAACCTACTGAACCCTTTATCCTCTGATGGATAAATGATTCGATGTTTTATTTCTACAATTAATAAATATTTCCACCAGCGTCTTGAAATAGCCAGACGGAGATGAGGAAACTTCAAGCATTTGTTGGAGACAGTTGGGACATACCTGCAGCAGTTTGACAAAAGGCTAAATACTTTAGCATTATGAAAAGAAAGACCATAGCAATGTTTCAGAAGGACAGATGGTGGCTACCTCAAAATAGAAGGACGCGTGGTGAGACACGCTTATGGTATGTTCATTGTAATATTCGCGCCTAGAAAAAATATAATGCAGTAACGTGAGTGGCTGATGGAAATACTGGACACTCCTACGCGGCCGAGGTCTGATAAAAACCGCGAAGTTATTGAAAAAGTGGAGCCAATGAGAGACGAATGCTTACGAACGCGCCAAGTCTAGCTTGGGCACGCGAAAGCTAGCATTAACGCGGGAGATCGGCTAGACAACATCTCTACGATCGATTCTAGGATTAATGGGCATATTCTTGACCTGCGCAATTTTACGAGTTCAGTGATATATGTTTCATTCCTGTACCACTATTATTTTGAGAAATTTTTATATAATTTCCCCCTCTATTGATACCTAGGGCCAGTTCATTTATAAGTGGCGTGAAGAGCCAAGACATGATTATTACATTTGGTGTGTCGAGGACACAGGTTGATTATTACAATTTGTGCGTCTAAGGACGAAGTTCATTATTACATTTTTGTGTGTCGGAAGACACAGGTTATTACTGTACTTTGCGTGTCATGAGGAAACAGCTTTTTATTATTATAAATGTGTTAAATTCAGTGATAGATAGTCACAGTACTATTTTTGTAGGGACAGTATCATCGACAATTCGCCAACAGACTGTTCTGGGGAAATAAGTACCTGAAACGGCGAATTTAGTAGTCAGATATCGAGTGTGTAATAAACTATAACTTTTTGAATCAGCACGACAGATGGCAGCGTCGATCATGGAAGCTGTATGGAATCATCATCACTTCGTCGAAATGTTCGCCATGAGCTAAAAGCATTCAAGTTGGGAGGTGGCTGCAGATGTTCTTTGACGGGTGACTGGCCAAGGATGAGTACTGAATAATATTCCTATTATCTGACAAATTAACTTATGGTATATGGGACATATTTTGTTTTGTAAATATCTTGCTTGTGTTGATTAACGTAGTGTATTTAGTTTTGGTCTGACACACCTTTTGCAAGGAAACAGCTCGCACATATTTTATCAGTCGTAAGTTCTTGTTTGTTTGTTTTAACTAACGTGGCTATGTGGACGGCCGTGTTCGCATATGTTAACGTAGTGCGAGTAAGAAGCGTCTCTCGGAGATATATTGGGTTTCAGAAGTAGGACTGAATTAATATAATCATACAGTAGATTGGATGATAAATTAATCTTTGTAATGTTTATTATTGATCAGATTCAGTGAGTTTATTGCCTTTGGAGCAATGTGAGTTGTGGCGAAGGGCAGTCAGCTCTCTCGTAGGATTTAATATTTTTAAATAGTTGTGAGCATCTAATTCAACCGACCTGTGTGATATGTGTTATGTCATTCTCAGCAGTGTGTGTGTGTGTATTTTATTGGTCATTACAAGCGTGAATTTCAGCGTAGACTGATTTCTGTCAGCTTGGAGCCAAGTCCATATGGTTACCTTGCGAGGACATATGTGGCTATTTCGATTAATGTCTTACCATATGTTTATGTGGTTGAGATTTGTTGCTGTTGATTCTACGAGATAACGAGACAGGTGGTCAAGTTATTTTTACACACTGGGCTGGACGATGACAGAGTGAGGAAAGGGGAAGTTGTTTTCACAAGGCGGGCTGAAAGGATTGCATCAAGGTCATTAATGAAGTGCTTGTTGGCTCAGTAAAATTACTTGAAATACAGAATAAGAACTGATCAATGGTAAAAATTGTTAAATAAATGGGAGTTGCCTACGAATCACTATAATCTCCGAAGCGTTAGCTTAACGTGCATTTTTGTTCATATAAAGTAATCTCAGCCGGTCAGGCTTTTGTTGTTGTTGGTTTCATGCCATGTTTATGTTCCGTATTAGTGACCCGTGCAGTCACGTGCGATGCTGTCTTTTCCTTGTTTGTGTATTGAGCAATTGGCGGTTGTTGGCAGCTCATTTGTTAGATGCGTCATCGTATTGAAGGAGGTTCTCGAGGGAGATTCCTGTAAATAGAAGATTTTAGATTGTGTGTCAGCATTAATTTTTTAAGGGTTTTTATTAGTGTCATGTCCCATATCCGTAAACGTTGATTTACGAGATGATTGTTCGTAAGCATCGTGGCTGTTAACCCGCTGTAAACGAACAGTCATCCAAGTACTCATCCCTCGTAGTTAGTCATTACGCATACATAAAATCCAATGCAAGTTAGTGGAACTTGGATCCACATTTTTTCATAAGGGGGAGATCCGTCTGACTCCTCAACTTTTGATAAATATTTCTGTCATGGGAATATTCTGGGAGGAATTTTATTATTGTTGTTGTCTATATTCATTTTATTTGCACTAATAGTCATTAAATTATGTTATTATTCTACGTCTTGTCACTTTCTTTCTTAATTATATTTTTAATCCTATGACCTCAGTAGAGCATGTTGTTTGGCTAACGTAAACATCACACTATGAACTGGGCGCGACCCCTTGATCAAGATTCTTGCATATAAACACTGCAATACTAAAGGGTTCATAGGAGGTAAACTGGCGCGGCCAAGCGTGGCGCGGTTCACTGTGGTGTAACGGCAAAGAAATTGCACATGTCAATGTAAGCGTAGTTGGGTTTACAAACTGACGCAACAATGAAGGTGTAGTTTTGTTGCTGGTTCGCTGCTGGAACACATTTAGTTGGCGTATTTGAGTAAAACTGACAAGCCACAAGTGGTGGCAGATATGACAGTATTTTAATCACCGGAAAGTGAGATTTTATTAAAAGTAATTGAGGCGAAGAGGATACCGCCATTTGTGTGAAATATAAAATAATATCAGGAGTTTGCAATGTAAAATACGGTTCACGTTTTTGTCTATTGAATTAAAGTAAAAATAATATACGTGATACCGGGCGCCCAATGATTAAAGTTAAAACTAGATTTGTTTAGAAAGTCAAACTCATGAAAATGTTAGGAGGCTGGTAGCCTTAAATGACAATTAATACTTTGTTAATTAGTCAGTGTTAATATCAGATCAGGATAACAATTTAATGACTGAATATGTGTTTGGGTTTAAATTAAATTGAGTAAAATTAGAACCACTCAGAGATGCAATCGACTTGTGGGATTAAATGTAAAAATAAATGAACTGAGTAGGGTAAAGAAATTAAATGTGCATTGGGATTGTATGTGTGTGTCAAGGGGCATTGATTTATGCCATTTCCCTTATGTCTCATATAAAGTGTATAACATGGCAACAGTAGAACAGATTCAAGAAATCATTGAGAATGCGGCTAGGAGGACACAGGAATTGTTGAACACTAAATTGGCGGAACAAATTGAATCATTAAACACTAAACTATCAGAACAAAGTGAAGCATTAAACGCGAAGTTATCTGAACAAATAAACAATAGTTTGTTAGAACAAAGTGAAGCATTAAAAGCGAAGTTATCTGAACAAATAAACACTAGTATGTTAGAACAAAGTGAGTCTATAAACAAATTGTCTGAGCAGAGTGAATCACTAAAAACTAAATTATCCGAGCAAAGTGAATCAATAAACAATACTATGTTAGAACAAAGTGAGTCTATAAACAAATTGTCTGAGCAGAGTGAATCACTAAAAACTAAACTATCTGAACAAAGTGAATCATTGCGGACACAATTAAATAACAGTAGGATTGAACAAAATGAATATCAGGCGGAACAAGCTAGATTATTAAAAAATGAAATCAATGACACTATAAATTCGCAGTTAGAGACGCAGAATGTTAAAAACACGAACCAATTAGCTTCGTTAACCGCAGAGATGAAGGATCACACTAATCAACAGATGGTATTGCTGGCCCTAGATGTTAGTAAAAACAATGAAAAACAATTAGATCAGATTAAGAAAATGGAAAGTATTTTTGATCAAAAACTTAGCATTCTGGATGAAACGGTGTTAGCTAAATTAGAGCAAATTGAACTAGCATGCACTATGAGTACGAGCGAGGTCAAGATAGCTCAGGATAAGTTAGAAGGACGATTTAAGGAAATGGAAAAAAGCGGCAAGGTCATTCAACAACAATTATCAGCGGTAGATGAAAATATATCCGGCATAATTAAAGATATGGACCGTCTAGAAATAAAATCAGCGGAGCAATGGAAAAGCCTAGAAGCGGATCAGGATCAATTAAAGAGCACCATCGACGAAAATAGCGCGAGATTGGAATATAGGCTGAGGCAGATAGAAAGCAATCAGGATGACACTAAAAGCCAGATTGAGGAGAAAGTAAGCACAATTAAGGAGCAAATAAGAAAAGATTGGCGAAAAATGAATATCGATTCTAAAGAGGAAAGATCAACCATCCTTAAGACAGTAGGCGAAAATCATACTCGTATTCAAGCATTAGAGCAAGAAATTAAGAGTAAACTTAAAGAAAAAACAGACAGGATCATTAAAGCTGAACTGAGGTCGATAGAACAATCCTCGATATTTAAAACGGGAACAATGAAAGATAAGCAGGACAACTCAAATAGCCCGGACGAGACGAGCACAGCACGGAGTCAAGCTCAGACAGAGAGCCAATTAACGACAAACACGGAGGGGTTTCGCAAGAATATTGAAAGGAGTTCCACGCCACAGGACGGTCATCAGCCCACACAACTTATCCAAGTAATTCGCTCGAACGATTATACACCGCAGAAGTACACGGAGAATTCAGGGGTGACTCCTAAAGCCTTTATTAAAGAAATTGAAGAATATTACAATGACACTGGGGTACCTGAAGCACGTAGGCTAAGGATGATGGAAAGATTTTTATCAGGAAATGTCCTTACATGGTTTTTAAGCTTGAAATATACATTTGGAACTATGGCAGACTTCAAAATCGCGTTTCTGCGCAAGTACTGGTCGCCGGCATTACAACAGAGTTTAAGAATGGAACTTTACTCTAGGAAATACCAAACTACCCAGCAAACGAAATACTCAGATTTCTTTAACATGCAAATGCTAAAATTTCGCGACCTTGATTACCCTTTAAATGAAGCGGATCTGGTGATGACTATAGCGCGGCAATTACCAGTCAACGTGCAACAAGTACTAGTCGCAGCGAACGTTAATACGGCCTTATATGCAGAACAGATATTACGCCAGATAGATGAGACTACATCTCATAATCATTATAGAGGAGGAAGACAACTGGAGTTAGTCAATACGACAGAGGTCATAAAACCTAAACAGGCGAACACTAAAACGCAGGGTGCAAATACAAGCACATCCACACCTAGGCGGAACCAGGAAGAGGTAGAGAACTGACCGTACCAGCGTAACGAGAATAACTATAACAATAGGTCATATCAAGGCAACAATAGATATCAACAGAGAGGGTATCAACAATGGCGTGAAAATCGAAGAAATGAGAGGCCTTATGGAAGATACGGTGATTATAATGGGAATCAAAGATGGAAAGGAAGGAGAGATCAAAATCAAGGAGAGGCACGTAATTATCGAAATGACTGGGATGATAGGCACACTCAATCACAAAATTACCTAGAGGAATTACACGATAGTCAAGGTGGAGAGCAAGGACGATGGGAGAAAGCCATTGGGAACATGAAGAATCCAGACACACATACTGAGGAAGCTGGAAGTCTACTGAGACAAGAGGAATGTCAAGGGCGTGGGCGACAAAATGATGACGGGAGTCGCACCGGAGCTAAAATAAAATTCTAAATTTGGATAAAGGAGACAGTCTACAAACGCAACAGTCGGAAGTTGAAGATGGATGGATAGTAGCGAACATACAAGAATGGATTGCTTTGCCAGAAGATTGCCTGGAGGAGACGGTGAAACCACGGAACGATGAAATTAGGCAGTTACCCATTATTTACGCGAGAATTGGTGGAATTAAAATAAGATGTTTATTGGATACGGGGTCGCAGATCAGTCTGGTATCGGAGGCCTTGGTTCGAGAGTTGGGACGGATTCCCGTACCACAACTCAAAGTGAGGGGTGTTATTCCTGAACGCACCGTCACTTGTAAACGTCAGGCATACTTAGAGCTGAACATATTGGAACACACTTTTGGGCAAACATTCATTATCATGGCAAAGATGAAATTCAATATAATTCTTGGTGCAAATTTCATTTGTGACTATCAAGCAGTGATAGATTTGCACAAGAATACAGTCAGTTTTAGAGAGTATGATCAACTGAAGAACGTGGGATTGCATATGGATGAAATCACTACTGGAAGAGATGTAAATTCTTGGGCATTGGAAGCAATATCGGAAGGGACGGAAGAGGAGATACGAAAGGCAGAAGATAACATCATATAAGGAGCTGTTGTGGAACTAGACGAGGAGAGTGAATCCCAGGAGATATGGTCTTTATTAACAGAAGGAGATGACAGTGATGCACAATTTGAAGAGTTACTACAGGAGCGGCTGAATGACATTCAACTTGGGGGTGAACATAGAAAACAATTGGAAGATATTTTAAGGAAGCACAAAACAGTATTTGATACAGTACCTGGAAAAATATTAAATTTCAAATATTCAATGCAAGTCGAGGATTGGTCACCTTTCAAATGTAGATTGTACCCAATTCCGGAAAAATATCGTGGTCAAGTCAAGGTCATTATAGATGAGATGTTACAAGCTGGAGTGATAAGGAAGACACCTACACCTTATCTAAATGCGATTTTGGCAGTCACAAAACCAAATGGATCTATTAGACTTTGTTTAGATGCCAGAAATCTCAACATGAGACTCATTTTTCCTGAGTATGACAGAGCGCCAATTATCAGAGACGTACTAAAAGGCTTTAAGGACAAAAGCATCTATTCATCAGTAGACCTGACGAGTTCGTTTCACCATATTGAATTGGATGAGAAGTCACAGCTTCTAACTGGCTTCTTATTCGATAACCAAACGTTTTGCTTCGTCCGAATGCCCTTCGGAGTCAAAACAGCGGGCTGTGCTTTAATCCGAGCCCTGGATCGGAATCTAACCGAGGAAGTTAAGGATATGACGGTGCGCTACATTGATGACATTCTGCTGGCATCCGACAGCATTGAAATTCACATGGAGACTTTAGATAAAGTATTAGGCAACCTTAATGCATCGAATTTCAAAGTAAACCTGAAGAAATCGCATTTCTTCAAGAGCGAGATCTTATATTTGGGTCACATCATTGACAAGGAGGGAGTGAAGCAAAACCCAGCTAAGATCGAAGCGATAAAGAATTTCCCTACACCAACGAGAGTCAAGCACATTCGGGCTTTCTTAGGCGTAACGGGATTCTTTAAAGAAAACTGTCCAGGTTACACGGAGACTGTAGCTCCAATGCAGGAAATGCTAAAAAAGAATAATAAATGGTTGTGGAATGCGGAATGTGAGAAGGCGTTCCAAGCAACAAAACAGCTACTGGAAAACTGCATTAAGTTAGGATATCCAGATTTCAAGCTCAAATTTATAATCCAAGCGGATGCTCTACCAAGAAGATCCAGCGAACCTGCAACATAAAACGTATTTGGCATTTGTCAGCCGAAAATTGCGTAAGCACGAGCGCAATTATACTGTAACGGAACTAGAGCTGTTGGCCATCGTTCATGCGCTTCAACAATGGAAACGAATAATTTATGGATACACCATTGTTGTCAGGACTGATCACAAGGCACTAACATGCTTGTTTAAGACGTCGTTGGCAAGCGAACGCGTGGCACGTTGGTCTATATATATTCAGCAGTTTAGCATTGAGATCGAACATTGCCCAGGGAAGATGAACGTGATTCCGGATGCACTCAGCAGGAACCCAGAGCCTGATGATGAAGAAACAGCGATGGTACAACACTTGGAGTTAACACCGAAGGACCGGGAATTCTTGGAGGAGTTGCGTGAGATACAGCGAGAACAGGAAGCGGAACCATGGATGATGCTATTAATTCAATACTTCAGAAAGCAACTACCTACAGGAACACCTGCATTTCGAGAAGCGAAAGCCAAAGAAGGAAGATATGTTTATGTCAACAATTTGCTGCACAAATGGGTAGATAATGACCACACCAAGTTACGCATACTAGTACCTGCATCTTTACAGCGAGGATTGACATGGCATACTCACGAAAGTTACGGACACGTCGGAGTAGACAAGTGCGAAGCGACAATAGGAGAGACATTTACATGGCCACGTATGAGAACAACTATATGTGACGTCATTACGACTTGTGATCCGTATCAGAGGACAAAGCCCAATAACTATTTAATGAGGCAGTATCCTAGACCATTGCTACCTCAGAAACCCTGCGAGCTACTGGCCCTGGACTGTTTCGGCCCAATCCCGAAAGGTAGATGAGGTTGCCGTCACTTGCTAGTGTGCATTGACGTGTTTTCTAAGTTTGTCGTATTATGCCCCATTCAGAAAACTACATCGAAACAAGTACTCAGTCGTATTCGAAATAGAGTTATTCCAATCCTTGGAAAACCAGAATTTATATTGTCAGACCATGGCAGCTATTTTACAAGCGCCGAATTCAAGAAAGGTATGGAGGACATGGGTATAAAACACGTTTTAAGCAGTATCCGACATGCCCAAGCTAATCCAAGTGAGAGAGCAATAAAATGTGTAACATCATACTTGAGAATCTTCATTCCCAAAGGACATCATAAGTGGGTGGATAAAATTAAGGATGTAGAGACATGTATGAATTCTACCAGGCACGAGTCAACAGGACAGATCCCTATGGTCCTACACAAAAACGAGTATCCAGTGAGAACGTGGAAAAGCATCATTAACTGCCCACAAGATCCCATGATAGCACCTGACCTGCGAATAGAGAGAACGAGAGCCTACATGAGAAAACAAGCAGATCGCAGATTAAGGCGATTGAGAAATAAGAGATTTCACCGTGATCTAGAAATCAACCAGCTCGTTTTGGTGAAACGACCCGCTACATCGGATCCAGAAAGGAAGATCTTCAGCAAATTCTGTGAAAAGTTCATAGGACCATATTCTATTGTAAGAAACCTAGGAAATAATGCATACAGATTGAAAGTGTTAAGCACAGGAACAATGTCGGTCTACAATGCAGCCAACTTAAAAACGAATCGAAGAAGTGAGACATGGGAGCGCCGAAATAATGATGCAGTTTAAATATATGGACGTCCTATATCAACCAAGTAGACGGGGGGCAGTTGAGTACGGCAAGTGAAGAAGGAAGTGGAAATGGTGTTGACAAACATTAACGAGACGAGCAGAGTGTTGCCTAAGGCATCAGCCCGTCATACAAGCAGTTGAGAGGGTAAGGTTAAAGCAGGAAATGAAACGAGTAAATGCCATTCAAGACAGGAGCGGCTAGACCGAGTAATAGAAAAGGGGTGATTCTGAAATAAAACAAATTGGCCTACGGAAGTCTTTTAAAAATTATCGACTTTATCCTAAGTTCGAAATTTTGTGAGTGGAGGAGTTGTGAACCCTTTATCCTCTGATGGATAAATGATTCGATGTTTTATTTCTACAATTAATAAATATTTCCACCAGCGTCTTGAAATAGCCAGACGGAGATGAGGAAACTTCAAGCATTTGTTGGAGACAGTTGGGGCATACCTGCAGCAGTTTGAAAAAAGGCTAAATACTTTAGCATTATGAAAAGAAAGACCCTAGCAATGTTTCAGAAGGACAGGTGGTGGCTACCTCAAAATAGAAGGACGCGTAGTGAGACACGCTTATGGTATGATCATTGTAATATTCGCGCCTAGAAAAAATATAATGCAGTAACGTGAGTGGCTGATGGAAATACTGGACACTCCTACGAGGCCGAGGTCTGATAAAAACCGCGAAGTTATTGAAAAAGTGGAGCCAATGAGAGATGAATGCTTACGAACGCGCCAAGTCCAGCTTGGGCACGCGAAAGCTAGCATTAACGCGGGAGATCGGCTAGACAACATCTCTACGATCGATTCTAGGATTAATGGGCATATTCTTGACCCACGTAATTTTACGAGTTCAGTGATATTTGTTTCATTCCTGTACCACTATTATTTTGAGAAATTTTTATATAATTTCCCCCTCTATTGATACCTAGGGCCAGTTCATTTATAAGTGGCGTGAAGAGCCAAGACATGATTATTACATTTGGTGTGTCGAGGACACAGGTTGATTATTACAATTTGTGCGTCTAAGGACGAAGTTCATTATTACATTTTTGTGTGTCGGAAGACACAGGTTATTACTGTACTTTGCGTGTCATGAGGACACAGCTTTTTATTATTATAAATGTGTTAAATTCAGTGATAGATAGTCACAGTACTATTTTTGTAGGGACAGTATCATCGACAATTCGCCAACAGACTGTTCTGGGGAAATAAGTACCTGAAACGGCGAATTTAGTAGTCAGATATCGAGTGTGTAATAATCTATAACTTTTTGAATCAGCACGACAGATGGCAGCGTCGATCATGGAAGCTGTATGGAATCATCATCACTTCGTCGAAATGTTTGCCATGAGCTAAAAGCATTCAAGTTGGGAGATGGCAGCAGATGTTCTTTGACGGGTGACTGGCCGAGGATGAGTACTGAATAATATTCCTATTATCTGACAAATTAACTTATGGTATATGGGACATATTTTGTTTTGTAAATATCTTGCTTGTGTTGATTAACGTAGTGTATTTAGTTTTGGTCTGACACACCTTTTGCATGGAAACAGCTCGCACATATTTTATCAGTCGTAAGTTCTTGTTTGTTTGTTTTAACTAACGTGGCTATGTGGACGACCGTGTTCGCATATGTTAACGTAGTGCGAGTAAGAAGCGTCTCTCGGAGATATATTGGGTTTCAGAAGTAGGACTGAATTAATATAATCATACAGTAGATTGGAGGGTAAATTAATCTTTGTAATGTTTATTATTGATCAGATTCAGTGAGTTTATTGCCTTTGGAGCAATGTGAGTTTTGGCGAAGGGCAGTCAGCTCTCTCGTAGGATTTAATATTTTTAAATAGTTGTGAGCATCTAATTCAACCGACCTGTGTGATATGTGTTATGTCATTCCCAGCAGTGTGTGTGTGTGTGTGTGTATTTTATTGGTCATTACAAGCGGGAATTTCAGCGTAGACTGATTTCTGTCAGCTTGGTGCCAAGTCCATATGGTTACCTTGCGAGGACATATGTGGCTATTTCGATTAATGTCTTACCATATGTTTATGTGGTTGAGATTTGTTGCTGTTGATTCTACGAGATAACGAGACAGGTGGTCAAGTTATTTTTACACACTGGGCTGGACGATGACAGAGTGAGGAAAGGGGAAGTTGTTTTCACAAGGCGGGCTGGAAGGATTGCATCAAGGTCATTAATGAAGTGCTTGTTGGCTCCGTAAAATTACTTGAAATACAGAATAAGAACTGATCAATGGTAAAAATTGTTAAATAAATGGGAGTTGCCTACGAATCACTATAATCTCCGAAGCGTTAGCTTAACGTGCATTTTTGTTCATATAAAGTAATCTCAGCCGGTCAGGCTTTTGTTGTTGTTGGTTTCATGCCATGTTTATGTTCCGTATTAGTGACCCGTTCAGTCCCGTGCGATGCTGTCTTTTCCTTGTTTGTGTATTGAGCAATTGGCCGTTGTTGGCAGCTTATTTGTTAGATGCGTCATCGTATTGAAAGAGGGTCTCGAGGGAGATTCCTGTAAATAGTAGATTTTAGATTGTGTGTCAGCATTAATTTTTAAGGGTTTTTATTAGTGTCATGTCCCATATCCGTAAACGTTGATTTACGAGATGATTGTTCGTAAGCATCGTGGCTGTTAACCCGCTGTAAACGAACAGTCATCCAAGTACTCATCCCTCGTAGTTAGTCATTACGCATACATAAAATCCAATGCAAGTTAGTGGAACTTGGATTCACATTTTTTTTTATAAGGGGGAGATCATTCTGACTCCTCAACTTTTGATAAATATTTCTGTCATGGGAATATTCAGGGAGGAATTTTATTATTTTTGTTGTCTATATTCATTTTATTTGCACCAATAGTCATTAAATTATGTTATTATTCTATGTCTCGTCACTTTCTTTCTTAATTATAGTTTTAATCCTATGACCCTTACCTCAGTAGAGCATGTTGTTTGGCGAACGTAAACGTCACACTATGAACTGAGCGCGACCCCTTGATCAAGATTCTTGCATATAAACACTGCAATACTAAAGGGTTCACTACATACTAGAAGAAGAAATGGAAAACTAAAGGAGAATAAGGCAAATAAAAGGACAGAAGGAAAAGAAATGCCCTCAACCCTCGGAGAAGGCGGATTGATGGACTTGGAAGTAAGGAGAGCCATGAAAGGCATATATGAAAGTGAAAGAGGAGAGGGTCCGCCCCAAAGGTAAGGGACAAAAGGGGAAAACGGACCCAGCTCAGGAATTCCTCGGGGTCGCCAACTCCCGAACTCACCAGCCGTGAGCCCCTGAGGGTGTAGCATTATCTAGGGTGCACCAGAAGTGGTGGGGCTACATACACCCTGCCTCCTTAAGGGCCTAGAGCACAAGGCAGGAGGTAAAAGGAAGAGAAAAAGAAGGCTGACCCCTCGCAGAAGGAGGGTATCAGAAAAGATGAGACAAGGGCCAATTAAGGCGGGAAAGGAAGAGACTCCCTAGGCCTCGGATACCCTAATACCGTCGGGGTCGGAAGAGAACAAGAGTTGACCAAGTGAGGTCGACAGGAAAGAAGACGGAGAGGAGCCCGGCACAAGTAAGTGGAAGCAATGCCGGACTCAGCTGGGGCCCCGTGGTCGCCAACCCACGCCCACTAGAAGTGAGCCCCTGGGGGATAGAGGAATTAAGTAAGTACTGCTCGAGTCTCAGCTGCGTGAACCTGAGAGGAATGTGCATCGCGGACTATTATTAGTGGTGTTGACGAGTGATGAGGTTTCTCGGTCCGTGCATAGTTCAGAACCAAATACATTGGTCGGTGACTCACGCAGTCATTCCTAACATCACAGTGGTTTGAGCAACGGCCGAATGTTAGCAGTATTGGAATAGAAAGGAATACCATATATCACGGTGGGCTGTTGACAGATCCTTCTCTTCACGCCCGAACCTTCCCTGCTCTTTCTCCTCACCCCACAAGTTCATAGAGCAGTAAGATGGCCTCGTATATACGCCCCTTAAATTAACAATAACTATCTAACTAACTAATATATATTGTCGCAGTAATCATTCGTGCTACCTTCATGTCAGTTCCCTCTAGGTTATGTATCAGATATACTGAATATACCCAGCTCTCACTTCCATAAAGCAAGGTCGATCTAAATACTGAGCGATGTGGGGAGAGTTTCGTCATTGCATTAACTTCTTTCTTGCAGAATACTGTTGATCGCAACTGAAAACACTCACTGCATTGGTTTTTTATACCTTGACTTTATTTCCTTCCCCATACTGTGACAATCCTGAGAGAATACCCAGTTAAGTAATTAAAATGTTCCACCTAATCCATTTTAGTTTTTCCTACCTGGTATTCTATAATGGGTGTTCAAATGAAGAGGTACCAAACGATACTGTGGGTACAATTTATTCGATATTCAAAAGTAATCACCACAGGTGTCCCATTGCTTCACTAGCCGCAGGGTTCCCTGTTCCCAGAAGTCTTGTGGTTGTGACAGGAGCCAATCCTGTACGGTGTCCTTTAGTTTGTCGTCCAATTGGAAACGATTTCCCTTGAGATGTTTTCTAACGGACCAAGCAGATGGAAGTCGCAGGGTGACAAGTCTGGGCTGTAGGGCGGGTACTCAAGTTGCTCCCACTTGAACGTGGCCAATACACCTTGTGTGACGTTAGAGACGTGTGGGCGAGCGTTATCATGGAGAAGTGAACATTCCAGGCCTTTTACAGACAGAAATGTGATGACACCTCTCTGCTCCTCACTTGTCGAACTGTGTAAAGTGAACGCCATCACTGCTGCTGCCTCAACTGGACGGGACGGAACGTCCAACTGTCAGCTTCTCTTCTGCGTCATGTGACGCATGCGCAGTACTGCATCTCCTGTAACACCACATTTCAAACGCTTCAATTCACCTCTTTTCTGCTGCGCCAATAGTCCGAGATTCAGTTCCATAGAGCGTCACGCTCCAGACAAAGGCTTTCAAAAATGACTTCCTAATACCTAACTCTATATTCGATGTCAACAGATTCTTTTTTTATATATATATAGAAATGCTTTCCTTGCCTGAGCCAATCTACTTTTATATCCTCTTTGCTTCGTCCATCACTGGTAATTTTGCTTCCTAAATAACAGAAGTCTCCTACTTCCTTCGGCTTTTCACCTGTCAATTTAATGTCCATAGAGGTTTCTGATTTATTTCGGCTGCATTCCAATATTTTTGTTTTACATTTATTAATCTTCATCATGAATTATTTCCTCAAGACGGAGTCCACACCATTCAAAAACTCATTTAAATCCTCAGGTGTGTCGTCCAAGATGACGATGTCATCGGCAAATCTCAGAGTTTAAATTATTTCTCCTTGAATCTTCACTTCCGCTTTAAATTTTTCTCCTATTTCCTTCATTGCTTGTTCTATGTAAAGATTGAAAATTATGGATGATAAGTTGCAGTAATATTGTATATTTAATTAAGGCCTTTTTGAGATTAATTCTAGAATAAATAATACTCGTTTATGGTTATTGTTATGTATCTTGAATGTCTTTTATGTATGCATTGTAACTTTGGTTTTGTATAGAACAATGCTTGTTATGTGTCTAGCCCATGTAGACTATTAGGAGCAGATACAGTGATATCGTACATGCCCATCACTTCCGAGTGAGGCGCGCCAAGACGAGTGATGGAGCCCATCTTGGCAACGTTGTACAGCTTTCACCGGAGCGGCTAACAGGTGAACGATGTCTTAATTCCCCGTACAAATACAAACCGATACAAAATAAGTGAATTACTTTACGTATTTCACAATCACACACCTTATGGTTCCTTGATTGCTGTCGTTTCTGAAGCGTATAAGACTTCTGGTAAGACTACTGTATTATAGCGTCGTAGTTTGGCATTGATGGACATACTTGTATGTCACATCTATGTATTGTAAACTTTGTTTTGTGTAGAACAATGGTTGCTATGTGTCTAGTGACAAAGATTATTGTGCCCATGAAGACTGTTAGAAGCTGAGAGGTTCCCTGTTGACAACGCGAGATAGTGATATCTCACATGTCCGTGATGTCTAACAAGGAACCCTCTTCCTAAACAACATCAAACTCTGGTCAACATTACACCGAGAGAAGTCTTTACATAGTTTTGCACTTTAATTCTGTATTTATTTCTCCTATTTCCTTCATTGCTTGTTCTATGGAAAGATTGGAAATTTTGGGTGATAAGTTGCAGTAATATTGTATATTTAAGGCCTTTTTGTGATTAATTCTAGAGTAAATAATACTAGTTTATGGTTATGTTATGTATCTTGAATATCTTTTATGCATGCATTGTAACTTTGTTTTTGTGTAGAACAGTGCTTGTTATGTGTCTAGCCCATGAAGACTATTAGGAGCAGAGAGCTTCCATGTTGGCATTTCGAGACAGTGATATCTTACATGCCCGTGGTGTCCAACATGGCACCCTCTTCTTCAATAACATCAAACTCTGGACAACATTACACCGCAGAAGAATCTTCACATAGTTTTAATTTTGAAGTATGTCTTCTTTTCCAGTCATCGCTATTCTCTACGTCAGTGTTTCCCAAACATTTTTGTGTGTGTACCACTTTTAAGAGATGAGAATCTCTCGCGAACCACCTAATGGTTGGGAGATATAGTAACTATAACCCCCATCACCACTAAGTAGCAGACCAAAGGATGGATTGTAAATTGTGTTTGTTAGAGTTCAAGTTCAAATAATAAAAACTGTATCCAGTTGTTTTATTATTTGTTACGATAAGGATTCAATTCAAACATTCAGAAATGACACTGTACAAATAATATTAATAAAAAAGATCTTAATAATTAAACATAAAATCCAAAGCTCAACTAACAACTTCAATGTGAAGGGTGAGCTTGAATATTAGAAGCCAACTTAGTAATGTCTGGTTTAAGATTGCTGAGTCTCAAACGAAGATCGTTTTCCACTGTAAGGAGCCTATTCCAGTATTTATTCTTGAGATAAACAAGTGAAGAAAATGCAGTCTCACTCAAGTACGAAGTAGTGAAAGGCAGTAAAAATCTAACGGCTTTGTCAGCTATGTGTGCATAGTCTGCACGCCTTTCAACCCAAAAGTTCACAAGAGCCATTTTTGAAAAAGTTTGCCTTAGTTCTGAATCACAATTCAATTAATAAAACTGCTCCTTACCTTTGGCCATATGTTTATATTTTTTGTAACGTATCTAATACATTGTAATATATTTTTCGTAACATCACCGCGTACCACTGCAGCAGTACGAATCTACCATCAGTGGTACGCGTACCACAGTTTGGGAAACGCTGCTCTACGTATCGAAATATCTCTGAATTCAAACTCAGCAATTTTTCTAGTTTTATGCCGTGTGTTAGTTTGGGGTTTCGCCTAGGAACACCAAGCTGGCTCATCAACGAGCTCTTGGCGTACGCGCCCAGACCCCCACACGAGTAGCTAACTGTGCACAACTTCCCTTCTTATGAAATGCACCTGCAGCCTTTCACCTCCCTATAAAGGCGTCCAAAAAATGGAATATTGGCTTTCATGGCCCGACTATAAATTCTACCTCGAATAACGCACCAATTTCAGCACAACTGATAACAAGAAGTTCCGTGAACTATACAGCCTACTTTTCATGCCAATGATTATTCTACAGAATATGAACCTATCTAGAATAATGACGAAATTAAGTTGCTAATATCGAAATTTCCAATTAGTTCGAAATACTGTATACCTGGCATAATGTATCCTAATGGAGCACTACAGTTGGCAGCCCTGATGACTGAATATATTCTTAGTTCCATCTCTTAAGATACAAAATACAAAATTTGGTTGAAGTCCAATGTATCGCATGGACGTTACATGCAGTTAAACATTGGATCTAACAGCGCGCGTAAAATCATGTTGGCAACAATGTCATGCATGTATTGGTCAGAAATAATCTGAAATAATATGATCTATTGTTGTGCCAATTTTGAATGAAATCCATTAGTTAGTATAGAAGTTACATGCATTTTAAAATTGGACCTATCAGCAGGCTTAGAATCATGTTTGCAGCACTGACGTATATTAGTTACTCCAAATTCGTCTAGAATGCCAGGTACTATACGTGTGCAAATTTTAGAGCTATTGGCTTGCATACTTTCTGATATATTGATATTAGGGTAACAAAAATAGGGACAGCACATATTAACAGTTGGCAGCCCTGGTTGCTCCTTAGAATACGCATAGTCATATCTGTTATGGTACACATAACACATACGAAATTTGGTTGAAATCCAAATGATAGTATGGAAGTTGCATGTATTTAAAGTCGGACCTGTCAGCAGGCTTAGAATCATGTTGGTAGCACTGACGTATATAAGTTACTCCAAATTAATATAGAATGTCAGGTACTATACGTGTGCATAGTTTAAAGCTGTCGGCTTGCATACTTTCTGATATATTGGTATTTGCATAAAATAAATTAGGAGCATTTATTAACAGTTGGCAGCCCTGGTAGGTCTTAAGAATACGCTCAGTCATATCTGGTTATGTACACATACAACATACGAAATTTGGTTGAATTCCAATTGATAGTGTAGAAGTTATATGCATTTAAAAATTGGACCTATCAGGAGGCTTATAATCATTTTGGCAACACTGCCATGTTTGGCCTCCTGGAAATTAAACTGAAATATTATGATCTGTACGTGTGCCAATTTTGAAATAGCTCCCATTCATACTTTCCAAGATATCCAACATGGAGCTCCAATTTCAATTGCGATTTTTTAGCAGTTGGTAGCACTGACATCATTTTCAAATATGGCCGTGAGATATTCAGGTGTAGATCTTTACTCCTACCAAATTTTGTTTCGATTGCTGCAGCCGTTTAGGAGTTGATAGGGGGGGACACACACACAGCCAGACAGACAGACAGACAGACAGACACACATTTGCCCGATCTCATAAGTCTACTTTTTCCTCATTTTTGCAAAATGTGAAAAGTAGGCTAAAAAAAATGAAATGTGAACTATAACTAAACTAACTACTAACTTATTTACTAGAAGAAGAAATGGAAAACCAAAGGAAAATAAGGCAAATAAAGGACAGGAGGAAAAGGAATGCCCTCAATCCTCGAAGAATGCGGATTGAGGGACTTGGAGGAAGGAGAGCCATGAAAGGCTGATAAGAAAGTGAAAAAGGAGAGGGTCCGACCCACAGGTAATGGATAAAAGCGGGAAAACTGGACCCAGGAATCCCTCGACCAACTCCCGAACTCACCAGCCGTGAGCCCGTGAGGGTGTAGCAATATCCAGGTTGCACCAGAAGTGGTGGGGCTACATACACCCTGCCTCCTTGAGGGCCTTGAGCAGAAAGCAGAAGATAATATGTAATAATAATAATAATGTTATTGGTTTTACGTCCCTTTTAACTACACTGGCTTTTAGAGACGCCGGGGTGCCGGAATTTTGCCCAGAAGGGGATCTTTAACGTGCCAGTAAATGTACGGACACGGCTCCCTCGCATTTGCGCACCCTCAAATGCCAGCTGACTGCGCCAGGTTTCGAACCTGCAACCTTGGGCTCAGCAAGCGAGAACGTTACCCCTGAGCCACGCAGACAGACAAAGATAATATGAAAAGAAAAAGAAGGCTGACCCCTCGCAGAAGGAGGGTATCAGAAAAGATGAGACAAGGGCCAATTAAGGCGGGAAAGGAAGAGACTCCCTAGGCCTCGGATACCCTAATACCGTCAGGAACAGAAGAGGACAAGAGTTGACCAAGGGAGGTCGGCAGGAAGGAAGACGGAAAGGAGCCCGGCACAAGTAAGTGGAACCAATGCCAAACTCAGCTGGGGCCCCATGGTCGCCAACCCGCGTCCCACTAGATGTGAGCCCCTGGGGGGGGGGGGTATTCCTTGTGTTTCTGAATATATTCACCCGAAGATAGCAGATTTCATGGTATTTGTCAAAGCAAGAGAAACTGTTTGATATGAGTTAATCAAGAGGCATTTCGTAACGATTCCACCGACAAAATAAGACACAGGATGAATAATTTGACAAATGAGCCAATGAAGAGAGCAAGGATCAGAGGGCTTTCTGACCATCCACAAGAGACAGTCATATCCTATAACTTATGTCTATTGTGAGTGGTTGGAGCTCTCTCTGTCTTCCTAAACTACAGAACACCCACCCTGGACATTCTCAATAATTAACGATGAGAAAATGACAACGGCAAAATATTGCCACTACGCTGAGTATAATAATTATCACATCACAAATCTCAACATTAAAACTGCAGAGATAATCAATCAGGTTGTGTACTACTCGGGAAATCATGGAATACTCAGGGAATATTAGTTTTACAAGGCCCTATCTTGAATAATTGGATGATGATTTCATGATGTGCTATTTCTTGATTTTTGTGAGAACCTTCATTTAACGTTTCATGATTCTTTCTCTTTAACAGGATTGCATAGATTTTGTGTCTATTGACGAAGATTATAGTGTCCATGAAGAGAGCAGGGATCAGAGGGGTTCCTTGTCAAAATCAAGATACAGTTACATAGTACATGTGCCTTGGAGTTGATGAGGTATTTCTCGTCCTGAACAGCAACCAGCAATGGACACTTCCGACAAACAATGGAAGAATGCGAAACCACCTGGCGGTAGGTAAATGCGGTATTTTATTCTTAAACCAAAGCTTATTTCGTAAGTGAAACGCCAAGAACAAGAGATGTGACATTGCACTTTATACCACAGATTAGGGACATGACAATACATTACTGATTAGAAGGACAGTCCGGTACATGCACGTCACTTAACGCCGTTAGGGTTCATAGAAGCCCGCATTATCCGACGGTCTCCAACAAGATTCGCTGAGCTCCCAACAATACCATCTCGTTAGCCTATTTTCAATTTTGAACAAATAGGCTTATGAGATCACCTTTTGCCTGTGTGTGTGTGTGCGTGTGTGTGTGTGTGTGAGGTGTGTTTGTGTGTGTGTATGTCCCCCATAATAACGTCTAAACGGCTGGAGCAATGTCAATGAAACTCGGGAAGTTCATAGCACTATTCCAGGTGCCCCGACCATGCCCTTCAAAGTTTGTTACGTCTCACCAATCCAACATGGCGGCGGTGCGAAATATTTCACCAGCATTCAATATCTCCAAAACTATTCCAGATATCACCCTGGAATTTTTACGGTGATAAAGCGAACTACTAGAGTTTCACCTATGTGACCTTTGAAAAACTAGTAACTAAAAAATCAACATGGCGGGCACGCGAATTTGCGACTTTTAAATAGACGTTTCTCGCGATTTAACCAACCAAACGCAATAAAACTTGGTACAGTATATGTGTATACACATTGTAATGCACCGACATCTAACTTCGTTCAATTGTTTACATAACCACAAGATGGCGGATGTGCGAAATATTTCACCGGCATTCTATATCTCGGAAACTATTAGCGGTGTCACCCTGAAATTTTGATCGGAGATAAAGGACAGTACTCGCAGTTCATCTATAAGCCTTTCAAAAACTGGTTAACTACAAAACGAACATGGCGGCCAAGTGAATTTGAACATTTTAAATAGACCTTTCTCGCGATTTAATGTTCCAAACGCAATGAAATCTGGTACAAGAAATGTTTATACACATTGCAATGCACTGGTATCTAATTTAGTTCAATTGTTAACATAAACTCAAGATGGCGGCTGTGCGAATTTTAAAATTAAGATTTTATTTCTTGTGTCGTAATCATGCGATCGAAGTGAACGTTTGAATAATGAACCTACGCAGTAGTGTTCCTTTAATGTATGCCTATACATTTCACAATCCAACATGGCGACCATCCAAAATATTTAGACGGCTCTGAATATCTACGAATCTATTATATCAATCAAACTGAATTTTGTTTTTTTTTCAAAGGGGCTATGAACTTAAGGTCACCTATAGGACTTTAAATAACCTGGTGATCACAAATCCAACATGCCGGCGACGCGAAGTACAAATATTCACATGGACGTTTCTCGCAATTTAACCATCCGAGTGCAGAGAAACTTGGTACAGTAAATTGTTATACGAATGTTAATCTACCGGCATCTAATTTATTTCAATTGTTTCCATAACCACAAGATGGCAATTGTGCGAAATTTTAAAATCTCCATGTTACTTCTTGTGTCCTAATCATGCGATTGTATTTTGAATACTACACGTACACAATAATCGTCATGTTACAATACATAACACTAGGACCTACTTACATAAAATCCAACATGGCGACCATCCAAAATATTTAGTCGGTTCTCAATATCTACGAATCTATTACAGCAATCAAATTGAAATTTTGTATGTTGCTAGTGGCAATTAACATAAGTAGGTTATATGAAAATAGGCTGTATAGTTCTTCAAGGAACTACTTGTTTAATTTCTAATTTTGGATTTGTGTTAAGTTTTTTGTTGTTGTTTATTTGTTCTTTTGTGTTTTTTAGTTTTAATTTCGTGTTTTAGATTTTTTAAATTTTCTCTCTTGTTTTACGATTATGTTTTTTTTTATTTTTTGATCTTGGTGTTTGTGTTTGAATTTAGGATTTTGAGCTTTAAGATTTTTGTAATTGTTCTTGTTTTGCGTTTGATTTTATGTGTTGTATTGATTTTTCATTATCTTTTATAATTTTTGTTTAGTATTAGGTAATTTTTTGAAATTTTGTTTTTGCCTTAGGTTGAACGTTTTGACTTACGACATTCCTTTTTTTATATTATTTTTGTGTCAACTTTTAATTTTATATTGTGGGTTTTGGTGCATTTTGTTATTTGTTTGTTTATAACGTGCACGAAGTAATGGAAGTACCGATCGTTTCACTAGGTTTGTTGATCTGTGTAGGCTATTATTTGGTCACAGATCAGCATAGTTGGTGGAATGATTGGAACAAAATACCGTCAGTGATGATTGAGGCATTCCCAGAAGACAGCATGCGTCTCTTCGAGATATATGGTTGGTAAAGATTGGGTTTAACTGCGTAACATTCAGATCATCTGGCACTTTCAACTATAATTTATATATAAAATAATATATTTTATTTTCGACCCTGACTATTATATGTCAGAAAACTGTATCATAATGATGGTCAAAACAGTTGTTTGACCAATTAGATAAGGTTAGCATCGCACCAGCGTGGAGTTCCAAGGCCTTCTAAACTGCGTTGCCGAGTGTCATAGTGGGATAATCGAGAAGGCCATGGTCAAATACAGGGTATTCTCTGCGTACCATGCGCTCTGTTCAGTACATAAAACTGGCGAAATCTCGACAGATATTTATGAATATGTATCTTCGAACATAAAATAGTTATAATAATTATAGTCGAACATAAACAGTCGTATGCAACTCGCCTATAATGGTAATTAAGACACTCGCATACGCTTCGTCCATCACTGGTAATTTTGCTTCCTAAATAACAGAAGTCTCCTACTTCCTTCGGCTTTTCACCTGCCAATTTAATTTCCATAGAGGTTTCTGATTTATTTCGGCTGCATTCCAATATTTTTGTTTTACATTTATTAATCTTCATCATGAATTCTTTCCTCAAGACGGAGTCCACACCATTCAACAACTCATTCAAATCCTCAGGCGTGTCGGCCAAGATGACGATGTAATCGGCAAATCTCAGCGTTTATATTATTTCTCCTTGAATCTTCACTCCCACTTTAATTTTTTCTCCTATTTCCTTCATTGCTTGTTCTATGTAAAGATTGAAAATTATGGGTGATAAGTTGCTGTAATATTGTATATTTAATTAAGGCCTTTTTGAGATTAATTCTAGAATAAATAATACTCGTTTATGGTTATTGTTATGTATCTTGTATGTCTCTTATGTATACATTGTAACTTTAGTTTTGTATAGAACAATGCTTGTTATGTGTCTAGCCCATGAAGACTATTAGGAGCAGAGAGCTTCCATGTTGGCATCACGAGACAGTGATATCTTACATGTCCGTGGTGTCCAACATGGCCCCCTCTACTTCAATAACATCAAACTCTGGACAGCATTACACCGAAGAATCTTCACATAGTTTTAATTTTGATGTCTGTCTTCATTTCTACCCTTGCAAAGAAGCATATGAGACTCGATTTCGGGGAGTGTAACGGTCCATTTCGTAAAGTTGTTGTATTGATTGCTTCTAAAACTGCAGGGTAACATATAACAAAATACCATGCATGAAAAAGTGAGTACCAGGATTAAAACATATGAATTTAATTAACAGATCAACAGAATTTACAATATTTACAACAAAAACAAAAAGACTTCCCAAATGACACCCACTTGAATTACTAAAAGTGCCAAACCAGGCCTGATCTCAGGAGAGATCGTAAACTTCTAGACCAATTGTCCCAAATTACTGCAATGACATGTGCGTGTGCTGCTTCTCTGCATGCGGTACGATGTGTACAATTAATGCGAGATTCGTTACCATCCAGTAAACCTTCAGGGGACGAATCTGCATTGCCTTAGAGCTAGACAGACACTAGGAACATAATCTAAACACTACTTAACAATCCGACACTTCCTACACTGAATAAGGCAAATAATTTCCGCATGAAATTGGAATAAAAGGATTGCCGTAGTAATCAACAACAACGCCTAGAAATTAGGTGTTCTCATATCAACACAAGTAAATCAATACGTGACCAACAACAGGAAAATACACTTATGGCCGCTTGCCATTTTTTACATGAAATGCAAATACACCCAACTGTGTCACAACAAACAAAAATAACATAGCAAATGAAATGAGTCACAGAAATCACTAGGTTCGAAGCCAACATTTACGTCATAACAACAAACATTTCTTTTCATACGATATGCGGCATTCGTGACGGTCATGGTGAGCTCCCAAAATATTATTATGATCCAACGATCATTAAAAGAACAGGTTTGCTACAGAAAGCCTAAGGGGTCAGTCGGTCGTAGCTGGACTGCCTACATGATGAATCACCAGACCTAGACGGGCGCAAAGTGGAATCTGCTACATCTGTCAATCCACGTGTCAAATACTTCGGCCTGCCGTAGCAATATCTCGGGTCTCGAAGGAGCGTGCTCCAAAAGCACATAATATGCGTGTGTGTGTTAAAAATTATATCTTAGCATTTCCCACGGAAATCCAAGAATCAGCACAGGACCAGGTAACGTAGCCATCATGAGCGCTCCACCTGTCCATCAAAAATACAACCAAAATTGAGGGCAGTAGACACATTCTGCCCCTCATCACGAAGAACCAATACACACACATTGACACGATACACACACCAGAATCACACGTATGGGTTTGACAGAAACCTGAAATAAAAGACATAAATATTTCCACCGACTTGCGCTCCCACTCTAGTCCGTGATTGAAGCTCCTGAAAATGGGATATAAAAAAACTCAAAATATAGAACTAAGGTATTCTACAGTGACATCTTAACGTGTTGCGCTTGGCAACCCTAGTATGAATAAAAACCTGTTCGAAAAATATCTAATCAAATTTACCCCCTTCTCCTAATTTAAATTAATTTGAATTAAAACACCATTTATCATCCAAGACGATCCTCGCATTCGCATGAATGAAATAATACTGTTACGGCTTTGAGTCTGTTTCGTCACCTCGCCGTGTGGGTCACAGCTGCCCCGGGCTAACTCTGCCTCTGTGTATTACGTGCGCCCTACGCAACGGGCTGCGAAGTGAAAGGAATGGTCCAGCATATTCGTGACCCAGCCAGTGATGGAAATCTCGAGAAGCCGTGTATCCTGGACGATTCTAGAATTTATTGAGTCACCAGCCTGCCATATAAGCGGCTTCAACAGTGAGGGGACCGAGTTTTTCTGAGGACGGTGTTTCTGAGCTAGTGCGTGTTTTTTTTTTTTTTCCTGAGCGACAGAAGTGTGGTGACGTGACTTGCGAAACCCAGTGAGATTCCTTCCGAGCCGCGGAGCAGTGTGAGGAGTGTGTACTTACCTAGGGCGACAGAGACATTGTGGTGAATTACGAAACGCATTGGGCAGTTCCCTAGCCAGCGGACAGCGAGGCAGTGTGTGGTGGTGAGTGACTGGCTATCGTAAATAACTGTAGTTTGCGTACAAGGAAGTGTACAGTTATTTCGGTGAGGGACAGACCGGCTAGACACAGGCCAGCCAAAATAGTGAACGGACAGCTGCTCGAGAGAGTGAAAGGGAAGTGACGGCAGCGAGAGAGGAACTAGAGTGAGATACTAGTTGCTTGTATTTGCTATTTGTGTGGTGTATTTTCTGGCCCGCAATAAAGCCAATACGTTTCCGTAAAGCAGTAATTGGTATTGTGCTTTCTACCCACCGTAATCCAGTTAACGGAAGCGCCACTAGGGGGTGGCACGTAAAAATACAATGCACGGGCCGTGCATATTAATAATGACTCATAAGAAAAAATACACAATCAAACAAAATTTTGGCCACGTGCCAACGTACATTAATATAAAATTGTGCTGGTACACGAAATCTAAATACACAAGAAAACTACTATGAACAAAAATTATTTACAACCTTCCCGTGTCTAATCTAGCTACATATTGAATAAATCAATGATTTGTACATCACCGAACAGCTTTCAGATAATCAACCTCCATCCCAGAGCATTTACCACAGGAAAATTACTCCATCATCGTCGACATTCTGCTAGAGGCGTTGCACATCTTCCCAGACCTTGTAGTAGACATCTTGGTAAGGCTTCTTAAAAAGAAATGTTCAAATTAATATTCTATCCTGCTAGAATCGCTATGAGCTACTGGCTTTCACTCAAGAGTCCTGGGCGATTACTCCACGAAGAACTGGCCCTATCTAAGCATTCGCTTGTTTCACACGCACATATAAATCACAAAATGTACACAAAATAAATGTTACAGTTTAGTCGGTCACGCAGTTGGCATTTAAAGGTCTCTCAAACTATTTATGCCGAGTAGCGCTTTTCTCAACTTGAGATCTCGACTCCACTTGGCATGAACTCTGCTCCTCGAGCACTATTAAAATGTTTGTTCAAACAGACGTGAACTATGCTCATCAAATTGTGTCCTCAGCTACTCTCCAACGATCAATTTATTGGAAACTGGCAGAATGGAATAGGGTAGGGGAAATTTAGAAAAAAAAATCTGTAGTTTTTAGCTCACAGACTTGGGACTAGTATCAAACTTCTCCTTTTTATCTGAACGTCTCAATGCACTCAAGCGGAATCGTATCGGATCAGCGGTTCTTCTGACACGTGTTTTCAGCATCTTTTTTATGGCATGCTCATCTCCGCGAGGGTCAGGCGTCCTCTCTTCTGATTCGATGATTCAATCGGGTATCGGTTGGAAATTCACCTCTGGCACGCCCATAATGGCGCCAAATTGTATGCGCGCTCATCCTGACTTTGTCCTTGAACTCGGCTTACCAGGTCGTCCACAGGAATAGCTACCAACGCCACGTCTGTCGCAAACAATTGCAACACTCAGCTCGCCTTCCATATCTCACTCCAACAATTACTGCCTGGATATGAATAATAATAATAATAAATCATGAAAACTTATTGATCTGCAAATCAATAAGGGTTCAGTGTCTAGCCCATGATGACCGTTAGGAGCTGATAGCTTCCATTTTGGCATCACGAGACAGTGATATCTTACATGCCCGTGGTGTCCAACATGGCACCCTCTACTTCAATAACATCAAACTCTGGAGAACATTACACCGAAGAATCTTCATATAGTTTTAATTTTGATGTCTGTCTTCATTTCTAAACATCGCTATGCTCTAGGTATCGAAAGATCTCTGAATTCAAACTCAGCAATTTTTCTAGGTTTATGCCAAGTGTTGTTTGGGGTTTCTCCTAGGACACCAAGCTGGCTCATCAGCGGGTCCACGCCCGGAACCCCCACAGGAGTAGCGCACTGTGCACTACTTCCCTTCTTATGAAACGCACCAGCGTTTCTTAATTGCGAAAGCTAAAAGCTCAAACAGCCTTTCACCTCCGTATAAAGGCGTACAAAAAGATGGTTTATTAGCTTTCACGGCCCGTCTGATACTTAAATTCTGCCTCGAATAACGCACCAATTTCAGCACAACTGATAAAAATCGAATGGCAACACAGCGAGATCTGGTCATGGGTAAATAAGATGCATATTTCCTCCTACAAAGATGAAAATGAGAAAAGTTTTGACCTGCCGAGATTTAAGTCTGTCATTAAGAACCCGACTGTTTCGATGCTTCGTTTTTGGAGTCCTGCTCTATGGAGTTGAATCATGGACACTTACCGAGGTTTTAAGTAAGAAACTGACAGCATTTGAAATGTGGACGTATCACAAGATTTTCAGGATATCATGGACAGCTAAAGTCACATATGTGGAAGTACTGCGGTGTATGAACAAAGACTCGGAAATTCTCAGTATCATCAAAAGGAGAAAACGAGAATTCTTTGGTCATTTCACGCGCAACAACAAATACCACCTCTTGCAATTAATTATTCAAGGGAAGATTGATGGCAAAAGAGGTCCAGGACGCAGGCGAATATCCTGGGTAAAGAACTTAAGCCAGTGGTTTGGACTTAATACAGTGTCACTGTTTAGAACAGCTATGGACAAACAGCAGATGTTCTTGGAGGACGAGGCACTTGAAGGAGAAGAAGAAGAAGAACATATATCAAATGTTTAAGGCAATAAAATCTAATCATTTTTTCCAATGTGTGTTAGGTATGGTGCAGTGGAGAGTGTATTTCCTTGTGTTTCTGAAGATTATTCGCCCGAAGATAGTACATTTGATGGCATTTGTCAAAGCAAGAGAAGCTGCTTGACATGAGTTAATCAAGAGGCATGTCGTAACGATTCCACCGACAAAATAAGACAGAGGATGAATAATTTGACAAATGAGCCAATGAAGAGAGCAAGGATCATAGGGCTTTCTGACCATCCACAAGAGACAGTCATATCCTATATGTCTATTGTGAGTGGTTGGAGCTCTCTCTGTCTTCCTAAACTACAGAACATCCAACCCTGGACATTCTCAATAATTAACGATGAGAAAATGACAACGGCAAAATATTGCCACTACGCTGAGTATAATAATTATCACATCACAAAACTGAACATTAAAACTGCAGAGACAATCAATCAGCTTGTCTACTACTCTGGAAATCACGGAAATCAGGGAATACTCAGGGAATATTAGTTTTACAAGGCACAACCTTGAATAATTGGATGATAATTTCATGATGTGCTATTTCTAGATTTTTGTGAGAACCTTTATTTAACGTTTCATGATTCTTTCTTTTTAACAGGATTGGATAGATTTTGTGTCTATTGACGAAGATTATAGTGTCCATGAAGAGAGCAAGGATCAGAGGGGTTCCTTGTCAAATTCAAGATTCAGTTATATAGTACATGTATCTCGGAGTTGATGAGGTATCTCTCGTCCTGAACAACATCCAACAATGGACACTCCCGACATACAATAGAAGAATGCGAAACCACCTGGCGGTAGGTAAATGCGGTATTTTATTTTCAAACCAATGCTTATTTTGTAATATACAGTAGTGTTATTAGGAAGTGAAACATCAAGAACAAGAGATGTGACCACATTGCACTTTATACCACAGATTAGGGACATGACAATACTGTTTTAGATCCCTTATTTGGGGGTGGATCTAAAAGGAAGAGTTATTGTACTAATTTATAAAACTGTGCCTAAAAAAGGGTAGCTTCCCTTGGCAGGGCAAGCTGACCAGTGTAGAGTGTTGTGGTGTGCTAGGAACTAGGGGGCGTTCCTATAAATAATGTAGTAGTGTTTGAAGGGATGGGACCCAATGCAAGGGTCACTGTGCTGGTCGCTCAGCTGACTGCTTATTATGTAACTGACTCTGCTCGTATCAGCTAAGTGGCACGCGCTGCTTGCTAGCAGCCGGGCCGGCTCGAGAAATACAATGGTATCTGAGCTAGCGTTATCGGACTACCGTCTGTCAAGTCTACCCGTGACGGGAATAAGGAAGGGCGTTGGGATGTAAAGAGGCGTGTGGGCAGTAAGACTAGTGTGATGTGTTGACCAAGTGTTTATTGGTCTGTAATTCTGAAGTGTGAGTCCCTTGTAGGGAATGTAATTATGTTCACAATGTAAAGTACAAGTTGTGGGTTACAGGTTACAAAAGTAGGATGTCTGAACACGACTGACTCACCTCTGATGACACTGGCGTAGCCTCCGGCTGTATCGTTGAAGCACTGATAATGGAGAGATCCCCTGACCTCATTAAGACGCCTTCTTATACTCTTCGGCGCTATGCTGTCAGCAATGTGTTGGCATTGCTGCCCCAATTAATAGTATGTCGCTATGTGTAGCCATTATGCAAGGACCGAGCTGCTTTCTAGAGTGGCAAGCTGTCCTTGCTACGTTTATGGATGTTGGCCCGGCTTTCCAAGGGTTGCCCGTTAGGAGATTTAGGCAGATGATGGGGGGATGGTCTCCAAGGGGTGCATACCCCTGGGAGGCTGTACAAGCGTCTTCCTTCATTTGTTCGCGTCCTCGCGAACGGGAACGGAACTGGAGGTTGGGATGTTGACGTAGTGGTTCTTGAAGCCCCCTCGTATCTCCTGGTGGTGTCGTATCGAAGTGTAGGTGTGAGGTCAGCCCGTGTTCAGAGGGGAGGGTTATGGGATGTACAGAGATATATATATAACATTGACATTGGCATTGTGACAGTAGAAATGGACGTTGAAAAAAAAATTGACATTGAGAAAAATTTTGCCATCGAGAAAAAAAAATTGACATTGAAAAAAAAAATTGACAGTGTTGGCATATTGCTAGTTTTAAAAAATAACATGGTTTTTGATGGTGATTCGTTACATAGTTGCGCAGGGAGGAAAAACCCAGCTAGACGAGGATTTGTGTCGTCTGGCTTTATCTTGGGGAAAAAGTGCTCCCTGCAAAGAGAAAGATAGAAGAGAATAGAAAAAAATGGGTGTTCCAGGGTATAATTTAAGGGATATAATCAAAGTGTATTTATTGGTTCGGGATGAAACGGAACACCCTGACAAATGGGGAAGTTAGAAGAAGGAAAAATGAAAGAAAACAAATCATAGACATTATGTACATTGGTGGTCTTGGTAATGGTAACAGATATGACCCGATAATAATAATAGTAATCCTTACATTTGTAAAATTCCTGACAAGTTATCATTGAACATAGTAAACATAGTAATAAAGATGAACATAGAAAAAATAATGGTTGCCATGTTGGTACCCTGTACGTATAAGTATGTAGGCCACTCTTGTGGAACCTTGCGACTGTATGACATGGCGAGAAAATACAAAATAATTTACACTTTACAATTATTACTATTATAGATATATGTACCTTATAGAGCTCTGTTACCTGGCCAGTTATTGTATACCTCTATACTTGGTGCGCACCGTACTATCATACCTCGCCGACTTTTCTCTAATCGGCCGTTCCTGGTGCGGTTTAGTGGCTAGTCCACTATTCTCTCCCTATACTTATCACATAACCTCGTGGTTTTCCGTCGTGGGTCGGAATCCCACCTTAGGGTCGAAGGTCCGGCACTTACAAACTTTGTGTCGCCCTTTGAGCCTGGAGTAACGCTTCATTTGCGTATGCTTAAGTGTGTGAGCGTTCAGCGATGGTCATCATCCCACGTATGCTGTCCACCGCTGACCGCTGGCGTTGTCACCTTTAAGGGTGCAACTAAAATTGAGGAGGAGTGTACTTGTGTATGATATATATGTGTATTTTGGTAATATATTTACCACAGACATATTCACGTTCTTGGTTACCTGTAAATCAAAAACAAAACAAAACAAAAAAATGCATCCATATATAGATGTTTATCTCTTCGTAGCTCCGTGGTCTTCCTGTGTGGGTGAAAGTGGATTAATTACGAATAGGACAGTACAATACATTATAATTCATTACCAGTACATATAGAACCTTCCTTGGTAGCGCTTAGTTTGTAAACAAAGTGTAGCGCCACCGAAGTCTAACTTAACCTAGGTTAGCCTATTTTAACCTATTCTAGCCTAGTGCTGTCGGACTTACCTTGGTAACGGATTTTGAGTCACCAAGTGCCGAAATATTCTACTGTAATCTATATATATATAATAAAAAAAATTCCTTAAATGTAGGCTTATGCTATCTTACAACGAATTATCATGCCTTATCATGAGTTGTCGGCCTTACCCTGATGCCGGGTTTCTGGGTCATCAGGCGCCGACCGGCGTTACTTAATGCTATCTATCTTAATTATGGTCTAATAATAAAAAAATGCTATTTCTAAGCCGAAAGGGTTGCCTTAATCTACTGCCGAAATGTGCTGCGCCATACCTGGCAACAGCGGTGAATAAATTTGCTTAATCCTAGGTTGCGTGTCAAATGCAACCGTCTTATAGCTAAATTTGGCCTAGAACGATCGTCTGGGGCAATTTACTTCCCCAGGACACCACCCGCACGAGTCCTAGAAACACCGGTTGTCTCTAGGATCGCTGGATTCCGTTCCCTTAATTCTAGGTGTCGACGTCTATTACTAGTACTAATCTAATCACAGGCGGCTTACGGTGCCAGTAAGCAAACCGTTTCGCCTGCTGTACCTTCCATTTCTTTGACAGTTGCCGTTCATCGTTGTCGTAGTTGGGCCGCCCACGTAACCCTTATGAGGCGCTCGCAATGCCCCTCTCTTAATGCCCATTGGTTGCCCTCTGCGTCGCCATTTATGTGGGCATTGGACATTGTCGTCCAATGGCATAATATTATCCGGGAATTGAGCGTCCGGTTCCTCTTCGCCAATGTTGGCCGCAATAATAATCATCCGGGAATTGAGCGTCCGGTTCCTCTTCGCCAGTGTTGGCCGCAATAATAATCATCCGGGAATTGAGCGTCCGGTTCCTCTTCGCCAGTGTTGGCCGCAATAATAATCATCCGGGAATTGAGCGTCCGGTTCCTCTTCGCCAATGTTGGCCGCAATAATAATCATCCGGGAATTGAGCGTCCGGTTCCTCTTCGCCAATGTTGGCCGCAATAATAATCATCCGGGAATTGAGCGTCCGGTTCCTCTTCGCCAATGTTGGCATTGCTGGGGTGGCCCACTGAACCCCTTTGAGTGCCCGCTATGCTACTCATTTAAGATCTCTGGCGACCCGTTGTCATCCATTTACGTGGGCGCAGGACCGAATGAGCGCATACATTCCATATATATATTCATGTTTCATTCTTCATTATTGAGTAACGTCGTGGTCTTCACCTTCACCTCGCGGGGTAAGGACTTGTCGGATCTAGGATTGGTCCTGCTGAACCCTAGGATCCTGCTTCACTCCTGACGAATAGGAGTCTGACTCCCCGCCATGGAAGTCCTACCTACGTAAATTTAACTAACAGTCTAGTCATAATATGGGTCGTCTCTAGGGATAGCTCCCGAGTCTGGCGCTGAGTGAGCTATTTCTCCCGCCCTTCTCAGAAAGTCTCCCTGCAGGTCTTGGCTTCGACGACCGTGGCACATAGTGGGTGTAACCTTCTCCGACAAGGGGGATAAGCGACATGCACCCCTAGATCTCGATGTTTGCCCGTGCCCGGTCGCGAATGCTTTGACCTTACGTGGTTCGTCTGTTTGGTCAGGTCAGTGATTTGTTGAGCCAACTGGGGTAAGGGTCCACATCGCCTTCCCCAGCTCTGCTCCAGTGTGGTCCCTCTGACCTTCGGCTTACGCCGTTGTCATCAATCAGATCGTATCAGATTCCTTTGTAAAAAAATGTAGCGTAACCTGTGTAAATGGTTTAATCTCTGTGTAAAATGTAAAATATTTCCAGTGTTGCGGGGTTGTAGATCTTCTAAGTACATAGGCTACTTCTGGTCTACCATTGCTACGTCAGCTTTCCAGCAATAATGCTTTCTTTACCTTAATGGAGGTGTTAGTAGGGTCTGTAATGTCAGGTACCCTGTTATTAGGATCTGGGGGTAGTTATTTGTCGAGTGGGCTGAAACAAGGCAGGAAGGGGTTGCGCACCTTTGGGTTCCACGTTAGTGGTGGCCTGGAACCGGTGATGGCGTTGGGATGCTCCTATAGTGAGTGGAGTGGGGAGGTAATTCCTGGGATTGCAAAGATATGAAAATTTCATGCAGGTTTGATACTAAAATCCCTGGTAAATGGATGGGATACTCATGCATGTGTCTGGATATGAAGTGTCTGCCTTCATGTACGGATAGGTGTAGGGTGGGGCATAATACCAATATATTCCTGTCATGCGGGAGTGTTTAAGTACTAAAGAATGGTTAATATATATCTATGGCCTCCTCTCTTATTTGGAGAGGCGCATTATGCTTATTTAATGTTTGCCGACTCACCCCTAATACTCAGGTTGTAGCATCGTGGCCAAGGCGTAGCATGCCTTCTCTTTAGACGCATGAAGTCCATCAACCCCTTGTGTGTACTCTGCAATGTAGTGTAGCTGTTTTTGGTCGTGTACATGTGTCTGCGTTGGTTTATGTTAGGCGTGAGAGGGTTATTGGAAGGGAATTGGGTATTAACTATGGTAGCCTGCTGTAGTATGTCGGTAATCCCTCTGGGATTATCCACCTATGGTTTGTCATCCTCTCTTGGTCCATGTTGGCTTTCTATCCGCGCCTTGGGATAGTAAAGCTTCACGACCCAATCTGGTCTGCCATTTGTAGTGTAAATGTGGCCAGTGGTCGTAGTGCGACTGGTAATGTGCTAGTCATCTGTAATGACTCCTATGCCTTATGATCAATAAGAGAAGTTATTAGAGGGGAGATCTTGTCTGTGTTTGCTCCTAATTGTTGAGTGCGTGTGCGTGTGCGTGACTATGTTCCGCTACACCACGCGGACGGTTGGTCTGCTGCAGGCTAAGTCGTAATATGTATCGCATGTATGGGCAGGAGGCGCCCGTGGCCTGCCAACGTCTTTGCGAACGTGCTCTTATAGGCCCAAGATAAGTTCCGCTGTGTCATGTCTTGTCCATTCCCAAATGTTTTTGCAGTGTGGAGGAAAAAAAATTGTATGGTGTTATAATTGTTTTGTGTTTGTAATTTCACGGTCACTGGCGATACACAATAGTGTCTTGTCATCGCAGTATTGCAGTGTGAATAGTCTGCAAGTCAGCAATTGGTATGTGTAATGTCAGGCTGGGATGTTATTGTTTGTCATCCGTTGGCATGTGCTTTCCTGCACGTATACAAGTGTGGTCATTGTTTTAGATTCCTGGCGGACTTAATGTGGCAATTCATACTATTTGCCAATGCTATTGTGTGGTCACCATTCCGTAAGACCTTTGTCTTCCGATATTATCCTAGCTGTGTCTGGGAAATGTATTTCTCATGTCAGGTGTATTTTGGAATTTTATGCCCGGTTATTGGCGTGAGGAAATGTGGTATTCCCTGTTCATGTATCGGTATGGGCCAATTTTGGTGAGGTTGGAAGCCTGGATGATTGCCTTCCCTGGTGTCTAATGTTTACTGGGATTGGAACCCGCGACCTCATGTCATTCTCTGTGTTTTATGTCTGCGTTGTGTTTCAGGGCTTGGTGCTTCCCCAGTGTGGTTTTGGCTTGTGTTTCGTGTACCAAAAATACCATTGGATAGTTAGTTTTTGGTACGAGTGTGGTGTGTGGTCATGGGTTCGAATCCGGTTGCCTGTAAAGACTTGGTGTGACCCTCTCTGTGCCGGATATATTATGGCACATGTACTGTGTATCTGCTATGCGCAAACGAAAGTACTCAATACTGTGAGGAGTTTGCGTATTTTTGAATTCTCCTCGTAGTGTAATTTTGGGAGTTATAGGGTCCTTAGATCGGCCGTGAATGATGCGTTGTTTTCTGTCCAGTAGGAGTTGGCTCGGCTCGTCTGTGTCGGGCAGTCTTGCTCATTGAGGAGTATGTTATCGCTGATACGACGGTGTTGAATTACGATGTTGTGTGCTTTCATTTGTTTTATGCTCAGCCCACGTCCTTGTTTTCTGCACGTGTATGTGTGTGAACTTGATTGTTGCCTGTAGTGATTGCGAGCAGTGCCCCTCGCATTGTAGAAAAAAACTTGTGGTGTAACATGACTGTTAATCTGTAGATCATGCGCCACGGGACTTCCGTTTTACGTAGAATCCAAACCACAGGCCGTGGCCTTTCACTTCGAAAGTCTCACATGCATTGGCCGTATTGGAAAAGAACCTCTTACTAACTACATTTGTGTCCCCAATTGTGTGTTACTGTAACGTGGTTCAGGTATATTCCTATCTGTTGTACCAAATGTCGTTATACACTAGTGTGTCTGTTCCGCTAGTCGCGTGTTTGGTGACTAGATGCCAGAGGCGATTTTGTTGTTTTTCGTTTATGACCCGCAGTTAGTGGAACTGTCCGCATCTGTCTTAGCTTTCTCATTTTTCTATTCTAGAACTGGATAGCTGCCCGACCTTATATTCCTGGTATTCAGAAGGTTGCGGGTTTTGAGACCGTCTTTTACCCAGAGTAATTGTTTCTGGCACTATTCAGGTTGTGTCTTCGGGACAGTTTGGTAGTATTTTACTGTCATGTGACTATGTAAATTGATTGTGTGATTTCCAAAAATATGCAGGGCTTCCCAAAGTCTGGGGTTTTCATCCTACGGTGTGTTAGCGTTTTAGCTTGCGTGTTGTTGTGGAAATGATAAAAAAAATTATATTACAGGCAATGTAACGTGTCACGTATGCATATGGGTTAAATACATACAGTTCAACTTGGCCACCCTTTTTTTTTCATCGGGCCTAATGCCTGAGGCGGAGAAAGAGGAGAAAAAATGAGCTATGCCCCCTCTCCGTATTAAGAGAGCATTTTGAAAAGGTATAGAATATATGTTTGTATGTCGCCTGCCCACTGCTGTATGCTTTGTTAAAGTGGGTCGCCGGACGGCGATAGTCTGTCACAATTGTGTCGTAAACACCATGAAAAAAAAATGCTTTAAAAAAAATGGTAAGTAGGTCCTGATCGTACTATGCACCTTGTAGGTGACGTTAGCACTATAGTAATCTGGTTACATCTCAGGGGACTCTACCGACCTTGTCTAGTACACCCGTGGAAGGCCATTGCCAGACGTATTTGATACATGTGTATCCACGTCACGAGCAAAGCCAGTGCACTATGGGAGTCGAAACTCCACTCCAAAGCAATTATAACCTTACCTTGGTATTGAATATATAATTTTCAAAAGAGAAATATGTATTGTCCGTTGAGCCATTATATATTTATACACTAATTGTGCTAAATGTTCCGGCATGACTCAACAAAATGACCGTGGTTCGCCCCGGTGTGCAATTGGGCTTTTCAGTTGGTTAAAGCACACCTCACCAAATTTTTGAAAATTGTTTGCGATTTTTAATTCTTGCCACTCTTATGGCTTTTGCCCTCTACAAGAGAGTCTATCCAACTGTTGAACCGGAACGTAGAACATTTAGTCATTTCTGCTTAGAAAGACTCGCTTAAGCTCTATGCTGTGATTTGATGTTTAAGCCATGTTCAAAATATCTCTTTCCGGCTTTAAGCCGCGTAGTTCACCTGATGGGCTTCTACTTGGCCTTGGATATTAGAAACTTTACGTTATCCAATTTATGGTGATGACCACTCCGACCAATAATCATTACTGGCCTGGGAGAAAAAATGTCAGGGGCAAACAAAAAAAACAAGGATTTTGAATCATGCACCTCTGATCTAGCCAAGTTGCACTGCATATCCATGAATGAAGGCAGAAGGAGAAGGAGAAAAAAAATGTGCAGTTTACGTTAGTGAGTCTGTATGTATTTATTGGCGTATTTCCCCCGTGTAAAGGAACTTATGTGTGTCCCTGGTGGAAGTCGTTACTCCGGTCCGACCGTTCTTGCTCGGAAAGGTGAAGGGTTCTGTCCTGTTATGAGATTATAGGCCCCTGAGATCCACTGAGGCGCTTCTTTGCCATTTTTCGGGGGATTTTGTAGCAAAGTAAGCCTGGGCCTTCCACCGTAGCGCGTGTCTGTAGGTTTGAGTGTGCCTGTTTGCGAGGGCCTAAATGCGCTCTGCGCTATCCTAGTAGAGTTTACGGGGGTGTGTGCCCTTGCCCTTTGAACTGGCGGAAAAGGTCGCTTAATGGCTTGTGTCTGGCCTAGCAATGTGGTGGTGTGTAGCCTGACCGCTTTTCGGCCTGTGGCCACGGCAGACTCCTGCCATTGCGTTAGCCTATCTGTGTGGGTGTATGTAGGCTTTATGTGTAGTGGGACGGGTTCTATGTCGTCTGCCCATGACGTGGTTACGTCCCGTTATCGCTCTGTCATGCTATGTGTGTCTGAGTGTCCTGGCTTCAACTCCCTCTCGTCCCTTTGCTCCGAGGGGGTTGTTCTAGGCTCTGCCCCTCGGTTTGGCAAAATTGCCTTCCGATCCGGAGCTGAAGGACATGTGTTCGTGTAGCTTTGTACTTGTAGCCTATTGGAGCCTAACCTGGCCGTCTTCTTGACTGTAGCCATGGTGACCTCCTTCCCATGTGTGGCAGTACATGGCGAGAGGGACATCCTCGCAAATTGTTGAGTTAGCGTATCTACGCTTATGTCCTCTCTCGGCTGGGCTGGTGGCCCTGCCATGTACTCAAAAAATGGCCTAGTGAGCCCGGAGTTCCTTATGTCCGCCCCAAATTTGGGCGTGCTGCCTGTGGAGGCATATGGCCTGTTTGCAAATTACTGTATTAATGTTTCTGTGTTCTGTATAGTTTTGTGGCCGCTAGTTGGAGAAGCGCTTGCACGCGAATTAACTCCCTGTACTGAGCGTGTAAAGTCGCGTAGTGCACCCTCAACCTCTCGAGGGTTGCATTGTTTATTACGGGACCCTGTGTGGTGATCAACTGGCCGTGTATTCCGTGCCTTTGGATGTGGATCCTATTGAGGTGTTCATGTATGTGATTCAAGAGCGTATGTGCGCATCTTAATCGCGCTGTCCTACCCTCTGACGGAGTGTATGGCTGTTTGCCCTGTATTGCCCCGATTTTTGTTTGGAGTGCCCGTATTTGTGTCTGTCGCCTTTGTATTTGCCTTTGGCATCTTATTAATAATGTTAATAATGTCGGCGTAACCCTATTGCCTCTATGGTTTGCAATCTCTGCATGAGGCGGCATTCTGACTGAAGTGTATGCGAATGGAATAAAAAATAAAAATCTGTGCGTGTTTGACAGTGTATTTTCGTATCTGTTTGGTTCTTTCTGGGGCTGGGGGGTTGGTTTAGTAAGGATTTCCCCTGTGTAGATAGTATTGGAGCAAAAAAAAACTACTTTCTGTCTGGGGAGAAAAAAAATTTCACTATTCGCTTGGCTTTTTGCGGTACGGAAGGGGTCGTTTTACCTACGAGGGCTCGTTGGTTGAGTCCCGTTCTATTATGCGTAGTACGGCGCCTCCACCAGTGTTTTAGATCCCTTATTTGGGGGTGGATCTAAAAGGAAGAGTTATTGTACTAATTTATAAAACTGTGCCTAAAAAGGGTAGCTTCCCTTGGCAGGGCAAGCTGACCAGTGTAGAGTGTTGTGGTGTGCTAGGAACTAGGGGGCGTTCCTATAAATAATGTAGTAGTGTTTGAAGGGATGGGACCCAATGCAAGGGTCACTGTGCTGGTCGCTCAGCTGACTGCTTATTATGTAACTGACTCTGCTCGTATCAGCTAAGTGGCACGCGCTGCTTGCTAGCAGCCGGGCCGGCTCGAGAAATACAATGGTATCTGAGCTAGCGTTATCGGACTACCGTCTGTCACGTCTACCCGTGACGGGAATAAGGAAGGGCGTTGGGATGTAAAGAGGCGTGTGGGCAGTAAGACTAGTGTGATGTGTTGACCAAGTGTTTATTGGTCTGTAATTCTGAAGTGTGAGTCCCTTGTAGGGAATGTAATTATGTTCACAATGTAAAGTACAAGTTGTGGGTTACAGGTTACAAAAGTAGGATGTCTGAACACGACTGACTCACCTCTGATGACACTGGCGTAGCCTCCGGCTGTATCGTTGAAGCACTGATAATGGAGAGATCCCCTGACCTCATTAAGACGCCTTCTTATACTCTTCGGCGCTATGCTGTCAGCAATGTGTTGGCATTGCTGCCCCAATTAGTAGTATGTCGCTATGTGTAGCCATTATGCAAGGACCGAGCTGCTTTCTAGAGTGGCAAGCTGTCCTTGCTACGTTTATGGATGTTGGCCCGGCTTTCCAAGGGTTGCCCGTTAGGAGATTTAGGCAGATGATGGGGGGATGGTCTCCAAGGGGTGCATACCCCTGGGAGGCTGTACAATACATTACTGATTAGACGGACAGTCCGGTACATGCACGGTGACGGTCGATCTTCAATACGGCGTCGCGCCACTACGTGCTGCACTCAGAGCCGCTAGACGTCGTGGCATGGAATTATACAGCGATTGAATACCCTTCTGGGGAATACTATTCCACGCGGTTTGTAGGCGCGTCCACAAAGCATCAACAGTGGCGGCAGGTGGACCTGAACGAACAAGTTGCCGACCGACCATATCCCAGACATGTTCGATGGGCGACATGCCAGGCGAACTGGCAGACCTGGGAAGCAGAGGTATCCGTCGTTCTGCGAAGAAGGCTTGCACATTCCTCGCACAATGCGGGCGGGCATTGTCCTGCTGAAATATGGCCTGTGGAACGGCCTGCAAGAGGGGCAGTGCCGCGGGCTGTAAAACATCCCTGATGTAGCGGTCACTCTTCAGATTGCCCTCAAGACGTACGAGGCGCGATCGCCTGTCGGAGGCGTCGGTGGTTCCCAGTCAATGGAAGCCGACGCAGTGGCATGCTTGCCACCAGTCCAGTCCTCAGGGACGGCGTCCACGACAATGCACGACTTCATACGACCAACACAGTCGCAGCACTCCTGCAGAAATTCAAATGGGAGGTTCTCGGCTACCCTCCATACAGTCCAGACCTCTCTCCCAGAGATTACGCCATGTTTGGTCCCCTGAAAAGGGCTCTGCGGGGCCAACGATTCACCTCGGACGCCAACGTCCAGCTGTAGCCTACGTGCGGAACTGTTTCACATCGCAGCCCAGGGAATTTTATGAGACAGCCATTCACCGCCTCGTGTCACAGTGGGACAAGTGCCTCAACAGCCAGGGCCAATACTTCTAACAAACAGATAATTCTGTAATTATGCCTCCGGCTCGTTACTTTTTGAACTTACCTTGTAGTTCCTAGAATTTTGTTCTTTCCTTGATTGCTGTCGTTTCTGAAGCGTATAAGGCTTCTGGTAAGACTACTGTATTATAGCGTCGTAGTTTGGCATTGATGGAGATACTTGTATGTCGTATATATGGATTGTAAACTTTGTTTTGTGAAGAACAGAAGTGTTGTTATGTGTCTAGCCCATGAAGGCTGTTAGAAGAAGAGATGTTCCCTGTTGACAACACGAGACAGTGATATCTTACATGTCCGTGATGTCCTACAAGGAACCTTCTTCCTAAACAATATCAAACTCTGGACGTCATTACACCGAGAAGTCTTCACACAGTTTTGAATCTTAATTCTGTATTTATTTCCAGCCTCTACTCATCGATTGATCTCTAAATATTTGGGGTATGTCCCTCTGTGATACATTCTGGCTGGAGTATAGCCTCCATTTCCACGCAACAGATAATATGGATGCTGTTTTGTGGTAATGCAACTTGATCAGACTTCAGTCGTCAACTGAGCTAACGCGGCAGGACCTTAAATAATTAAATTATTCTCAGGAAATGATTTGGAGGCAGAATATATCTCTACTTAGTATAAAACAAAGTTCCCGATTCTTGGATGTCACGGGTAATATCAAGAACCACTGGATGGATTTTGATGCGATTTTTACCATTCTGTAAAGGATATCTCGAGGAAGGTTTCTGTCCATAAATTAATTTAGTTATGATGAAAGGAAGCCAAGCAGTAACGATTTAAGTGAAAAGTGCGGGGGGGAAAAACTGCGTCCGTGCACATTCAAGCTTACGCTGGGCAAACAGTTAAAAATAGCAATGTACTATGGGTGACAATTGTTCAGCTTGAAAAGTTCTACAAAAAAGTCCGTGAGAACATATCTCTATCTTCAATACATCGCCCACTATAAGTGTTTTTACGTTTTAATTTCTTCCAACAATCTGCACTCAATTACTGAGGCGACAGATTAGGAGCTAGTTAGGGGCGAGCCTATCACTCCAGTTACAGCCTAGCTAGCGGGCGAGCCTATTACCCCATTTACAGCCAGCAGCAGACTGTCGAGTCGTGTTGAGTTAAGATTTAACGGCAGAGTGGTTGTGTTTGGAGTTTCGTTCCGCAAAATGCACAGTCAAGTTAAGATTGGACGGAAGGGGGATTTGTGTTTCATGCACCTCACCATTCTTAAATTACGTCTGACAAGAATTCGTTGCACATGCATCTCCATGATAATATAAGGTGCGTTCTAAAACTAACGAGCAGGAGGCATAATTACAGAAACCAGTACCTGTACGTTAGAAGTTGTTGAGGCACTTGTCCCACTGTGACACGAGGCGGTGAATGGCTGTCTCATAAAATTCACTGGGCTGCGATGTGAACCAGTTCTGCACGTACAGCTGGACGTTGGCGTCCGAGATGAATCGTTGCCTCCGCAGAGCCCTTTTCAGGGAGAGAGGTCTGGACTGTATGGAGGATAGCCGAGAACCTCCCATTTGAATTTCTGCAGGAGTGCCGCGACTGTGTTGGCCGTATGAGGTCGTGCATTGTCGTGGAGTGACCACGGCGGCTACGGCGTTCACTGTCACTCGGCGGTCCTGGGTAATGAGTGCATCAACCAGCTGGATGTTGTCATCGGTAATGCAGGGGGGTGCCCCAGACCGGGCATCGTCGACTAACGACACCCGTCCTTCCCTGAAGCGCTTGTGCCACGCCTTGACCCTTGCAAGGGACATGCAGTGTTCGCCGTAAACTTGTGACATTCGACGACGAATGGCCGTTCCCCCTACTCCTTCCGCTGTCAGAAACCGAAAAACACCTCTTTGTACATTGGTTGAAACCTCCATGTCACTGTTTGCAATGCGACTGGCAGCGTTAGACGATTGATGCATTTTGCTGCTCGCTTTGTATCGTCACGTGACGTACACGCGTGCCCTCTAGCGACGGGCTGTGACCTTCCACGCTCAGGTCGGAACCACACCTCGTTACACACGCCACGTTTAGCCGATGAAGTCACCGGTTTGCGCATTCCAGCCTCCGGCTCGTTACTTTTTGAACGCTCCTTATAATCGGATCTGTAATGTGTAGAACGCCCACCAAGAGTGCATTCGTGTTGGCTACGCCCGCCCTGTTGTTGATAAATTCTTACCAGTCAACTGCTGTGAGTCAGACAGTTCAGCAAGTCGTGAGGAGAGGACCACGTACTAACACGTTCGAAATTATAATGACTTACATTTAAAGTGTTTGAATGAACTTTAGCACTAGTTACAAAACAATAACTGGACCAACTTAACATTTTACACTCTCAAATTATGTGATGTTTTCTTTTCAGAACGTAGTTTATATTCAGCAGTAGCGAAAAGTTGGTGCACCTGGTAACCCCTGGCTAATGATTGCCGGTGTTTTGCGGTGTTGAACTGATTGAAAAATCTAAGAAGAAAGCAAAAATCTTCATCTTTTGGTGCATATCTCTACGGCCTACATATATATCAATCCAACATGGGGACCATCCGAAATATTTTAACGGCTCTCAATATCTACGAATCTATTACAGCAATCAAACTGCAATTTTGTATGTTGATAGAGGCTATTAACATAAGTTCACCTATGGTGAGCACAAAACCAACATGGCGGAGACGCGAATTTTCAATATTTAAACGGATTATTCTCGCCACTTTTCATCCTACTGCTGTGAAACGTGGCACGGTATACCTTCATACAAGTTTTAATATACTGACGCCTAATTTAATGGAAATTTATGAGAACTTATAAATGCCGGCTGTGCTGTTTTTAACCTATTTTCAACTTTGAAAAAAAAAAACAAGATGTTCAGTAAAGAACATATAGCCTACTTTCTCCTAAATGCATGGGTATTGTTATAACTCTTTGTACTTTTCAAGGAGTATAATTGAATGTTGGTTGTAGTAGCTTGTTGAAATACAACGTGCTATAGGGATATTAAACATGAATATGAGGTGCCCTTTGCTAGTGCTACCTCTGTAAAAAATTCATTCAATTCGGTTTCACCGTGTTTGAATTGATCCGGGGAATGGATTTGCAAACTATTGGGCTGATGACCTTGTAGTCAGTCATAAGATGCTTTCCACAAAAAGGCATGTTGTTGCAAAATCCGGTAGAGATCAAATTATTAGGATGGTCGAAATTTGATTCAATCTTTTAACATTTGGGTGGCCGTCATTCTGTTTCCGTCAAGATGGCGGCAATATAAAACATGACACTGAGGTGCCTTTTGCTAGTGCTACCTCTGTACCAAATTTCGTTCCATTCGGTTTCACCGTGTTTGAATTGATAGGGGGAATCGATTTGCACCCATACTTGGCCACCATCTGCAAACTATTGGGCTGATGATCTAGCAGTTTGGTCAGAATATGCTTCCCACAAAAAGATTTGTTGTTGCAAAATTTGGTAGAGACTAGATTATTAGGTTGGTCGTAATTACATTTTAGCCTTTAACATTTGGGTGGCCGCGATTACGTTTCCGTCAAGATGGCGGTGATATAAAACATGACACTGAGGTGGCCTTTTCTAGTGCTACCTCTGTACCAAATTTCGTTCCATTCGGCTTCACCGTGTTCGAATTAATAGGGGTAATCGATTTTGACACAAAGATGGCCGCCATCCGCAAACTATTAGGCTAATGACCTATTAGATTTGTCAAAGGATGCTTCCTCCATAAAGGTATGTTGTTGCAAAATTTGGTAGAGATCGGATGATTAGGTTAGTCGTAATTTGATTTAAACTTTGAACATTTGTGTGGCCGCCATTACGTTTCCGTCAAGATGGTGGTGATATAAAACATGACACTGAGGTGCCCTTTGCTAGTGCTACCTCTGTACCAAATTTCATTCCATTCGGTTTCACCGTGTTCGAATTAATGGGGGTAATCGATTTTGACACAAAGATGGCCGCCATCCGTAAACTATTAGGCTAATGACCTATTAGATTTGTCGAAGGATGCTCCCTTCATAAAGGTATCTTGTTGCAAAATTTGGTAGAGATCGGATGATTAGGTTAGTCGTAATTTGATTTAAGCTTTGATCATTTGGGTGGCCGCCATTACGTTTCCGTCAAGATGGCGGCGATATAAAACATGACACTGAGGTGTCCTTTGCTAGTGCTACCTTTGTACCAAATTTCGTTCAATTTGCGCTCACCGTGATCGAATTGATAGGGGGGGGGGGGGACAGACATTCAGAGTACACACACTCACACACACACACAGACTCACACACACACACACAGAGACAGACACACTTTTTTTTCGCCCTGTAGTGATCTCATAAGTCTACTTTCATTTTTTGCAAAAATCGAAAGTAGGCTAAAAATAGGCATATGAGATCACCTTTTGTCCGTGTGTGTGTGTGTGTGTGTGTGTGTGTGTGTGTGTGTCCTAATAACTTCTAAACGGCTGGAGCGATTTCAATGAAACTCGGCAAGTTCATAGCACTATTCCGGGTGACCCCGACCGTGCCCTTCAAATTTTGTTACGTTTCACCAATCCTATATGGCGGCTGTGCGAAATATTTCACCAGCATTCAATATCTCCGAAACTATTACCGATATCACCCTGGAATTTATTACGGTGGTAAAGGAAAGTACTAGAAGTTCACCTATGTGACTTTTGAAAACTGGTAACTACAAAACCAACATGGCGGCCACGCGAATTTGCGACTTTTGAATAGACGTTTCTCGCGATTTAACCAACCAAACGCAATAAAACTTGGTACAGTATATGTTTATACATCTAACTTCGTTCAATTGTTTATATAACCACAAGATGGCGGATGTGCGAAATATTTCACCGGCATTCTATATCTCTGAAACTATTAGCGGTATCATCCTGAAATTTTGTAAGGAGATAAAGTTCATCTATGAAACTTACAATAACCGGTTAACTACAAAACGAACACGGCGTCCAAGCGAAGTTGAAAGTTTTAAATAGACGTTTCTTGCGATTTAATGATCCAAACGCAATGAAACTTCGTAGAGCAAATGTTTATATACATTGTAATACACTGGTATCTAATTTAGTTCAATTGTTTACGTAACCTCAAGATGGCGGCTGTACGAATTTAGAAAGTTAAGTTTTTATTTCTTATGTACTAATCATGCGATCAAAATCAACATTTGCATAATGAACGTACACAATAATCATCATCTAATAGTATATAACACTATGGCCTACATATATTAAAATCCAAAATGGCGACCATCCGAAATATTTAGACGGTTCTCAATATCTATTAATCTACTACAGTAATCAAACTGTAATTTTGTAAGTGGATAGAGGCTATAATCATAAGTTCACCTATGGAACGTTCAATAACCTGACGAGTACCAATCCAACATGGCGGCGACGCGAAATTTAAATAATCAAATGGACGTTTCTTGCGTTTTAACCATCCGAGCGCAGTGAAACCCGATACGTTACATGCTTATACAAATTTTAATCGACTGGCATCTAATTCATTTAAATTATTTTCATAACCACAAGATGGCGGCTGAGCGAAATTTTAAAATCCCGCTTTTATTTCTTGTGTCCTAATCATGCGATTGAAGTTTGAATAAAACACCTCCTCAATAAGCTTCATGTAATCGTACATAAATCTAAAGCCTATCATCATCATCATCATTTATTGCATTAAACAGGCCATTGAGGCTTGCAGCAGAATAACAAAAGGAAAAGATAAATATTACAAATATTACAAAAATCAAACAAATTATTACAAAGGGAAAATTATTACAAAACACAAAAAGGATCCAATAAAAGGAAAGTCAGTAAATCATGAGAGGAGGTATTTGCTGCACTCCATCTTTTCCGGTCTCTAGCATCATCTTCCACAGCTGTTGGTTCCACTTCTTGAAGGATCGTCGTCACTCGATCCTTCCATCGTGTTCTTCGGCGTTTTCCCGTGGGTTGAGATTGGAGGACTCTCTTAGGAAGGGATCCGTCCGCCCGTAAGATGTGTCTAAACCATTGTAGTCGCCTCTGTCCCATTATCCGTCCAATGTGTGGCTTTCCAAACCTCTGGTACAGGTCTTCTTCCTTTCTTCTCTCCCATTTACCTTCCATGTTATTATAGACGGGCCCATATATCTTTCGAAGTAGCTCTCTTTCAAAAGCACATATTGAATCTTCTGTCGTTGCTGATGTCGCCCAAGTTTCACAACCGTATAAAAGTGCTGGTCTCACTAGTGTCGTGTACAGATGGACTTTGTTCTTCTGAGATATCAGACGAGATTTGAAGATATTGTTCAGACTAAAGAACACGCGATTAGCACTTGTTATGCGTTGATGTACTTCTTTCGTCACTTCACTTTTGTTGGTTAATATTGAGCCCAGGTACTTGAACTCTTCAACTCGTTCGAAGGTATGTCCGTCTACAACAATGTAAGGAGAGAGAACGCGACGACGTGATACTCCAAGATATTTTGTCTTGTCCACGTTCACCTCCAGCCCAATTTTCTTTGCATTTTGGAGGAATCGGGAAGTATCAGCGCACAATTGTTCTAGAGTGTCACCAAGGATCACAACATCGTCAGCAAATGCTAGAATTGTATCTGCTTCCACCATCTCCATTTCTCTGGTTCGGCCAAGTTGAATAATATTGGCACCAATGGATCTCCTTGTCTCAATCCATTTTGGATAATGAAAAGTGGTGATAGTTGTTTCCCAAACCGTACTTTAGAAGTTGACTGGGAGTAGCAGGCTGCGATTAGACGGATGCATTTTGATGGTATGCCAAGTTCCTCTAACGTTTCCCATAGTGCGACGCGGTCAATGCTGTCATAAGCTTGCTAAAAATCGATGAAGATGAGGTGTAGTTCCCGATCAAACTCATAGAATGTTTCTATCAGCTGCCTCAAAGTAAATATGTGGTCGATGGTAGACCTCCAGGGACGAACCCACATTGATATGTGCCTACAATTCCTTCACCCAGTGGTTTCATTCGGTTTAGCAGCAGAGTTGTAAAGACTTTGTATCCAATTTCAAGAAGTGAAATTCCTCGGTAGTTTGATACTTTGGTAGCATCACCCTTCTTGAAGATTGGACATACAATTGCTCCCTTCCATTCTTCAGGAATTACTTCTGCTGTCCAGATGGTGGATATCAATCGTCTCAATGCATCCATCATTGCTTGTCCTCCCAGGCGAAGCATCTCAGCTGTGATACCACTACCTCCTGGGGCCTTGTTGTTCTTGAGTAATTTTAGGGCAACACTGATTTCTTCCTCTGATGGTTCAGGGACTTCTACTCTATCAAAAAAGGCTCCCGCCTGAGATGTCACCGTCAATGCAAAGTCCCGATTCAATAGGTTCTCAAAATGATCTTTAAATAGGTTTGCCTGCACTTCTGGCGGTACCACTTCACCTGTCCCATTCGTTAGAACCAAAGTACGTTGTCGGTATACACCTCTGGTAAACCTTGAGGCTTGGAAAAAAAAGAGCGTGATGACTTTGCTTCTTCTACTGCTTTCAACAGTCCTTTATGGTATTCCCGTTTCTTCTTTCTTATGAGTTTGTCCTTGTTACGCCTCGCTTCACAGTAGGCTACCCTTGCTTCTTCCGTGAGTTTTTCTAACCACTGTATTCTCTTCGCTGATCTCATCACAACAGATCTTCGACATTCTCCATCGAACCAAGGTTTACTTCTGTCTTTTGGATGGCAAGCAAGTTCTTCTTTTGCACTCTGCGACACTGCATTCCTCAATACCAACCATGTGTCTTCCACGTTGGTAGGGTTCTCCGATATTGTGAGGTTTTTAGCAATTTTATCTTGATAGCGTTGTCTCACTTCTGCATCTTCCAATCTATCCTTGTCAAAGCGGGCCATCTTTTCAGGATTTCCTCGCCACTTGGTAGACAGTTTCAAACGTAGTTTGATTATCACAAAAAAAAATGATCGGAATTCATATCTGCCCCGCGAAAAGATCGCATATGTTCGACACTACCATGATGTCCTCGGTCAACAAGCACATGGTCGATCTGATTCATCGTATTTCCATCTGGGGATATCCAGGTGACTTTATGTACTACTTTGCGGGGAAAGTATGTGCTTCTGATGGTCATTCTCCTTGTTTCGGCGAAGTTTATTAGTTTAATACCGTTCTCATTGCTTGTCTCGTGGATACTGTCAGGACCAATCGTAGAACGATACTGTTCTTCACTTCCCACCTGGGCGTTGAAGTCTCCCATTACCAAGTGAATTGAATGTCTTGGTAGTTTGTCTACTACATTCTCTAGTTCCAGGTAGAAATCGTTCTTTACTTCTTCGTCAGCATCCTCTGATGGAGCATGACAGTTCACTAGGCAGATCTTATATGGTTTAGTGTTTAAAATCATCCAACAGATGCGGTCATTTACTGGAGCCCATTTGTAAACAGCCGATATAATTATATTGTGAACAGCAAATCCAACCCCCGAAGTCCAGGCCTGACTTTGCTCATTGCTGTTAAAGAGCGTGTGAGTATCTCCAATCTTCATAACACCGTCAGGAAGTCTCGTTTCTTGAACTGCTGTTGCTGGGCATTGATATTTATCCAGTTCTTCTCCAAGTTGTTTCATTCCCCCTGTCATGATTGACCTTACATTCCATGTTCCAATTCTAATTCCAGAGAGTCCATTTACGTATCCATTTTTGTCTACATTTTGATCCGTCCGGCTTTTCCTTTTTCTTTTTTCTTTAACCAGGTTCTATTTTACGGAGTAGGGGGGGTTGACCCATCCTCTAACCCTCCCCCTTTCTCATCCGGGCTTGGAACCATCCAAAATATTTAGACGTTTCTCAATATCTACGAATCTATTACAGCAATCAAACTGACAATTTGTATGTTGATAGAGGCAATTGATATTAGTAGGATATATGAAAATAGGCTGTATAGTTCTTCACGGAACTACTTGTTAATATCTCCGAGAGCAGCAGAAAGGTATTATTCATATGTTTTGTTAATTGTTGTGGTATGTAGCCTATTGCCTGCAGTTCTTGTTGTTGTTGTTGTTGTTGTTGTTGTTGTTGTTGTTTGAGTCTTCAGTCTTTTGACTGGTTTGATGCAGCCTTCCCAATCTCCCTGTCCTGAGCTAATCGTTTCATCCCTACATAGCTACCATACCCTACATCTGTTTAACATATTCTAACCTTGGTCCACCCCCACAGTTCTTGTCCTCGACACTCCCTTCCATAGCTAAGCTTGCTATTCCTGGGTGTCCTAGTATGTGTCCTAACAACCTATCTCTTCTCTTCATTAGCAGTCGCCAGAAACATCTGTACTCTCCCAGTTGTCTTAATACCTCTTCGTTTGTAACCCTATCTACCCATCTGATCTTCATCATTCTTTTGTAACACCACATTTCAAACGCTTCAATTCTCCTCTTTTCTTCTGCACCAATAGTCCAAGATTCAGTTCCATAGAGTGCCACGCTCCAGACAAAGGCCTTCAAAAATGACTTCCTAATACCAAACTCTATAGTCGATGTCAACAGTTTTTTTTTGTAGAAATGCTTTCCTTTCCTGAGCCAATCTATTTTTATATCCTCTTTGCTTCGTCCATCACTGGTTAATTTGCTTCCTAAATAACAGAAGTCTCCTACTTCCTTCAGCTTTTCACCTGCCAATTTGTTGTCCATAGAGGTTTCTGATTTATTTCGGCTGCATTCCAATATTTTTGTTTTAAATTTATTAATCTTCATCATGAATATTCATTCCTCAAGACGGAGCCCATACCATTCAAAAACTCATTCAAATCCTCAGGTGTGTCAGCCAAGATGAAGATGTCATCGGCAAATCTCAGAGTTAAAATTATTTCTCCTTGAATCTTCACTCCCACTTTAAATTTTTCTCCTATTTCCTTCATTGCTTGTTCTATGTAATGATTGAAAATTATGGGTGATAAGTTGCAGTGAAATGAAAATCCTCAGCCTGCTTCCAGTCTCCGACCGGGTCAGGAATGGAATGCCTCCGTGGCTTAGGCGGCAGCACGCCGGCCTCTCACCGCTGGGTCCGTGGTTCAAATCCCGGTCACTCCGTGTGAGATCTGAGTTGGACAAAACGGTGGCAGACAGGTTTTTCTCCAGGTACTCCGGTTTTCCCTGTCACAATTTCATTCCAGCACCACTCTCCACTATCATTTCATTTCATCTGTCATTCATTTAATCATTGCCCCAGAGGAGTGCGACAGGCTTCGGCAGCCGGCACACTTCATATCCTCGCCGCTAGATGGGGGCTTCATTCATTCCATTCCTGACCCGGTCGGAGACTGGAAGCAGGCTGTGGATTTTCGATAAGTTGCAGTAATATTGTATATTTAATTAAGGCCTTTTTGAGATTAATTCTAAAGTAAATACTACTACTCGTTTATGGTTATTGTTATGTATCTTGAATGTATTTCATGTATGCATTGTAACTTTGGTTTTGTATAGAACAATGCTTGTTATGTGTCTAGCCCATGAAGACTATTAGGAGCAGAGAGCTTCCATGTTGGCACCACGAGGCAGTGATATCTTACATGCCCGTGGTGTCCAACATGGCACCCTCTTTTTCAATAACATCAAACTCTGGACAACATTACACCGAAGAATCTTCACATAGTTCTAATTTTGAAGTATGTCTTCATTTACAGTCATCGCTATTCTCTACGTCAGTGTTTCCAGAAAAATTTTGTGTGTGTACCACTTTCAAGAGATGAGAATATCTCGCGAACCACCTAATGGTTGGGAGATATAGTAACTATAACCCCCTTCACCACTACGTAACAGGCCAAAATATGGATTGAAAATTGTGTTTGTTAGAGTTCAAGTTCAAATTTAAAAAATGTGTCGAGTTGTTTTATTATTTGTTACGATAAGTATTCAATTCACACATTCCGAAATGACATTGTACAAATAATATTAATAAAAAAGATCTTAATAATTAAATATAAAAACCAAAGCTCAACTAACAACTTCAATGTGAATGGTGAGCTTGAAGATTAGAAGCCAACTTAGGATTGTCTGGTTTAAGATTGCTGAGTCTCATACGAAGATCGTTTTCCATTGTAAGGAGACTATTCCGGTATTTATTCTTGAGATAAACAAGTGAAGAAAATGCAGTCCCTCACAAGTACGAAGCAGTGAAAGACAGTCAAAATCTAACTGCTTTGTCAGCTATGTGTGCATAGTCTCCACGCCTCTCAACCCAAAAGTTCCCAAGAGCCATTTTAGGAAAAGTTTGACATAGTTCTGAACCACAATTCAATTCATAAAACTGCCCCTTATCTTTGGCCATAGAGTCCTCCATCACATATCAATGCTTTTATATTCTAAATTTTATATTTTATATGTTTATATTTTTCGTAACGTATCTATTTTTTAAATATTTTTCCTAACATCACCGCGTACCACTGCAGCAGTACGAGTCTACCATCAGTGGTACGCGTACCACAGTTTGGGAAACGCTGCTCTACGTATCGAAATGTCTCTGAATTCAAACTCAGCAATTTTTCTAGGTTTATGCCGTGTGTTAGTTTGGGGTTTCAAATAGGACACCGAGCTGGCTCATCAGCGGGCTCTCGGTGTCCGCGCCCGGACCCCCACAGGAGTAGCGAACTGTGCACTACTTCCCTTCTTATGAAACGCACCTGCAGCCTTTCACCTCCTTATAAAGGCGTCCAAAAAGATGGTATATTGGCTTTCACGGCCCGTCTGATACATAAATTCTGCCTCGCAAAACGCACCAATTTCAGCATAACTGATAAAAATCGAATAGCAACACAGCGAGATCTGGCCATGGATAAAAAAAAATGCATATTTCCTCCTACTATCATATTTTAAATTTTTAAGGCAATAAAATCTAAATCATTTTCTTCAAATGTGTGTTAGGTATGGTGCAGTGGAGAGTGTATTTTCTTGTGATGAAGATGATGATGATAATTGTTGTTTTAAGGGGCGTAACATCTATGTTATCGGCCCCTAATGGTTTGGGTGATCGTGAAGATGAAAAGAGAAATGTGAACACTAATTATAACTAACTACTAACTTATATACTAGAAGAAGAAATGGAAAACAAAAGTAGAATAAGGCAAATAAAGGACAGGAGGAAAAGAAATGCCCTCAATCGTCGAAGAATGCGGATTGAGGGACTTGGAAGGAAGGAGAGCCATGAAAGGCTGATAGGAAAGTGAAAGAGGAGAGGGTCTGCCCCAGAGGTAATGGATAACAGGGGAAAAACCGGACCCAGCTCAGGGATCCCTCGTGGTCGCCAACTCCCGAACTCACCAGCCGTGAGCCCCTGAGGGTGGAGCAATATCCAGGGTGCGCCAGAAGTGGTCGGGCTAAACACACCCTGCCTCCTTGAGGGCCTTGAACAGAAAGCAGGAGATAACATGAAAAGAAAAAGAAGGCTGGTCCCTCGGAGAAGGAGGGTATCAGAAAATATGAGACAAGAGCCAATTAAGGCGGGAAAGGAAGAGACACCCTAGGTCTTGGATACCCTAATACCGTCGGGGTCGGAAGAGAACAAGAGTTGACCAAGTGAGGTCGACACGAAAGAAGTTGGAAAGGAGCCCGACACAAGTAAGTGGAAGCAATGCCGGACTCAGTTGGGGCCCCGTGGTCGCTAACCCACGTCCCACTAGATGTGGGCCCTGGGGGGGGGGGGGAGTATTTCCTTGTGTTTATGAATATATTCACCCAAAGATAGAAGATTTGATGGCATTTGTCATAGCAAGAGAAACTGCTTGACATGAGTTAATCAAGAGGCATTTCGTAACGATTCCACCGACAAAATAAGACAGAGGATGAATAATTTGATAAATGGGCCAATGAAGATTTTCAAGGAGCAGAGGGCTTCCTGACCACGCACAAGAGACAGTCATATCGTACATGTCTATTGTGAGTTGTTTGGGGCTCTCTCTGTCTTTCTAAACTACAGAACATCCAACCCTCGACATTCTCAATTGAGTCTTCCTGTTGCAAAACTCGTTTAATCCATTTGTGAATAAGGATCATGTTATAAAATTATTTATGTTCGACAATGTCGAAATGTTAACATTAAGTGTCTGAAAACTGTATCATAATGAGGCTCATTATAACACTATTTTTCATTATGAAACAGTTTCTCTCACCAATCAGAACTCAAGAAACAGTTGTGTGGCCAATTAGTTAGCGATACCTTCGCGCATGCGCTCAAAATCCAACATATTTCTGTGTTGTCAAGCAAAGTTAATTGTCTCTGCTTACGGAGTGCCTTGACCACGCATGCGCTCTGTTCAGTCACCAAAGTTCACTAATAACTGAATTAACTGGATCCCACATATATTTATGAATATTTATGTTAAAACATATAATAAAGTTATAATTATCTTCGAATATAAACAGTCGTATGCAACTCGCCTATAATGGTAATTAAGACACTCGTATGGAAATTATAAAACTCGCATACGCTCGTTTTATAAACATACTCGTGTCTTAATATTATAGCCATTATAGGCTCGTTGCATAATGTACTATTATAGAATTATATTATTTTATTTAACATTTAAATAAAAATGATTGTTTTACTTTATTTTGTTTTAATTTTTGTTTTGTTTTCTTTTGGTTTCTTTTGATTTAATTTTATTTTCAGCCTATTTTCAATTTTGAAAAGATAGGCTTATGAGATCACCTTTTGTCCGTGTGTGTGTGTGTGAGTGTGTGTGTCCCTAATAACTTCTAAATGGCTGGAGCGATTTCAATGAAACTCGGTAAGTTCATAGCACTATAGTAAGGGAGTGATGACAGTTCTGCCCCACTTGACACTCCTGTGCCCAACAAACCAACATGGCCGCCACGCGAAATTGAAATAATTAATATCTCTCAAACGCATGGTCCGATTTTGACAAATGAGGTGTCGTTGGACTCGGGTTGACGCCCTCTTTCCAATGGACCATTCATTTCAACCCCTAAATAAAACCTACCCCTACTAGGGGGTGATATTGTAATTTTTTTTAGTGAAAGTTTATTTTCAAATGCGACATGTATAAGGTGCGCTGCTAAAATGAACTTAAACGTGGTTGCTCATATCGCGCATGCGTTTTACGAGATGCCGCTATGGATTAACATTTTTGTTTTTGTTTTATACGCATGCGCACTTGGGATTTTTGTAAGAGGGCAAGCTCTGTGAAAAAAATGATTGATAAGAAGGGGTTTTGGTGGTGAGGAGAGAACTAGATAGTCGCCTACTTTCCTATGAAGTTTGCCGTTATCTCTCGAACGCAAGGTCGGATATGGACGTGTGACGTGTCAAATCGCTTGTCTCGAAGCTCTATATATGCTATTAATAGGTTAAAGTTTTGAGAATGAGGGAAACAGGCTTTTTGGGGGTAAAACCATGATTTTAGACTTTTTCCGATATTTCACGAATGCATGGTCGGATTTGGTCCTATGACATGTCAAATGGCTTGTCTCGAAACCATCTTTATTTTTGTAATAGGTTAAAGTTTTTGAGAATGAGGGAAACAGAATTTTTTGTTGTAAAACTGTGATTTTAGACTTTCTGTTATATTTCACAAACCAATAACGCCAGAGACGTATACGAGGGGTCGTAGGACTCGGGGTGACACTCCTTTCCTCCCCCCTTTCGAATATAGTATTTATGTTTTAAAAAATGCGAAAGGGCCTAGCGACACTTTTGTTGAAAACATTTTAGTTTTTAAAACTTTTTTTTAATTTGTCTAAAATGTTCATGACGAGTGGTTGTAGATAGAAAGAGACGATACCACTGGGTGCGTGTTTCAACGAGGCTATTACTGGCCACGGTGGTGATATACCAATACAGTATTCGCTATTTCGATGAGACGTCGGGTCGAGGGTTCGTTTTCTGATTTTTCCTATGATGGAATTCCTAATTCCTAAACCCCCTGAAGGGGGTCTTTAACGTGTAAACGATTATGAGTGACATGACAAATGATAATTCCTTGATCCGATGAAGTTGGCTTTAGATAGAACAAACAGAACTTGGTTATATGTTGCTTGAAGTAAGTATAGAAAACAGACTTGCTGGGGCAGACTGACAGGATGTGAATGTTATTTGAGCTTATTGGAATGCATTGACTTGACTTGACAACAGGGCAATGAAAAAAAAGCACAGAGATGCTGAGGACACTTGAAGGTCAAACGATATGGCAACCATGGTGGGAGGGGGGAGCTAGGATGATGTCGCCGATCATGTTCAATGGATGAATTTATATTTTGCGAAGCATTGTTCGGAGAGGGTCATGTGACGACTTGTTTTAAGGGTATTTATTTTTTCAATGTTTTCTATGGTGGACTCATTGATTGAAATAATCCAAAACTGCTAGGGCATGGCCTTGAGATTTTATAAACCGATAATGGGATTTTGACATACAAGACCCACTCAGAACTTGACATGATGTCATTCTTTTTATGGCTTATGAATTTCCCCAAAAAAGACCCAAAACAACAAGATCATGGACTTTTGCTTTTCATAATATATTGCAAACCCATAATGTAAGATGTTTACTGTGAGTGACAATATCTAGCTAGGTAAAGAAAGAATTATTGTAGGATATATGTATGGTGACTGACACGTTTTTGACCATTGGAACTTGTTTTCAGATCTGACTGTAGTACATAGGGAGTATAGGTTGTAGGCATGGCTTGACAAACGGTGCACACAAAATTCAATTTATCGGTTCAAGAATTAAGAGTAGACTCTCATTAATTAATTGGTTAAAGAGTGTAGCTAAAAATTAAAAAAATGGTGACTACATTAAACTAAACTGAACCAAGTCGAATCAAACCCAACTGAACCAATCCAAGCCTAAAGCAAACCAAACCTAATCAAGAACAAGCCAAGGGCTTAAGTGTAAAACTTGTGGGGGAATGCTGTCATTGGCAATGTCCAAAGGAAGGGATAACGCTCTACCTCTAGAGGGTAAGGTAAAGCTAGCGCATGGTGCTAATGCATATTCCCAAGTACATGAACCACACACACACAACTATCCTATGCTGTTTTTATGAGTTAACTGTTAAAACTTACTCAGTGGTTACTGAGCAAGATGGTCGCTACACACAACAAGCTTTAAATACTTGAGGCTAATAATCTATACACACACACACATACACACACATGCTTGTTCTAAACTAAACTGTCTTGCTGGCAGTGCTCACACAGTAGGCAAATGACAGAAATGCTTGGCTAACAGACATACAATCATTTTCATTTGTCTAATGTTACCAGCTAACCATTACATGCTATAGTGGTGAGCACATGTGCCTCTTGCACTGGAGATCGTAACTTGATATCTAGCTCTAAGGCCTAGAATGAATCAAACTAAGAAAGAAGGGTATGGTGACGCAGTGGTTTAACTGTTAGCCTTTCACTAAGGTAGACTAGGGTTTGATTTTAGGTTAATATACATGTCATAAACAAACAAACAAACAAACAAACAAACAAACAAAAAAGCAGAGATAATGTTTAAAACTGATTACACTTGTCTCTTTTCAAATTATTACTTAGATTGCAAATACAAAGGTGGACTGGGTTTGACATACAGTTAATGCTGCCTATCGCATACTAGCCTGTAAGAAAGCCAAACAAGCAAAAGGCGTAGGTAGAGCAGTGGTAAAATCGCTATGTGTAGAGAACTACCTAACGGTTTTATGAACTGGCAATGGTATGTCGCATAAACAGTGCAGGATACAATCCAGCAACCATAATGTTTATCTTGTGGAGCAGAGAAAACATATATATATAGAGAGAGATATTTCATTTTATGGTTTTGTAGATGATCTTAATGTAAGTTCTTGACCATGGATTTTCCATTTTGCTGTTTACAAATTTTTTATATATTTATTTTGTGTATGTTGAAAAACGATATTTCCAAAACAAGATTTTTTATTTTTCATTTTATGATTTTGTAAATGATCTTAATGTGAGTGCTTGACCATGGCAATAATACAGTCTATCTATGTGTTAGCGGAACCATAGAGTCTTATTACTTCTGCAAGTAGGAATGTTTTACAAAATAACGCCTATCTACCACTGCATTTGAAAAACAAAACTATTGAAAAAAACAAAAATACTATTTACCATTCATTCATATATAAGTTTCAATTCTCCCTCTCCCCACCCTACCTCATCGTATTTTCTCTGGTCAAACAATCAATGCTACCCATACATACACAAGCTTTCTATATCTCTCTCTCTATATATATGTTTTCTCTGCTCCACAAGATAAAAATTATGGTTGCTGGATTGTATCCTGCACTGTTTATGCGACATACCATTGCCAGTTCATAAAACCGTTAGGTAGTTCTCTACACATAGCGATTTTACCACTGCTCTACCTACGCCTTTTGCTTGTTTGGCTTTCTTACAGGCTAGTATGCGATAGGCAGCATTAACTGTATGTCAAACCCAGTCCACCTTTGTATTTGCAATCTAAGTAATAATTTGAAAAGAGACAAGTGTAATCAGTTTTAAACATTATCTCTGCTTTTTTGTTTGTTTGTTTGTTTGTTTGTTTGTTTGTTTGTTTATGACATGTATATTAACCTAAAATCAAACCCTAGTCTACCTTAGTGAAAGGCTAACAGTTAAACCACTGCGTCACCATACCCTTCTTTCTTAGTTTGATTCATTCTAGGCCTTAGAGCTAGAAATCAAGTTACGATCTCCAGTGCAAGAGGCACATGTGCTCACCACTATAGCATGTAATGGTTAGCTGGTAACATTAGACAAATGAAAATGATTGTATTTCTGTTAGCCAAGCATTTCTGTCATTTGCCTACTGTGTGAGCACTGCCAGCAAGACAGTTTAGTTTAGAACAAGCATGTGTGTGTATGTGTGTGTGTGTATAGATTATTAGCCTCAAGTATTTAAAGCTTGTTGTGTGTAGCGACCATCTTGCTCAGTAACCACTGAGTAAGTTTTAACAGTTAACTCATAAAAACAGCATAGGATAGTTGTGTGTGTGTGGTTCATGTACTTGGGAATATGCATTAGCACCATGCGCTAGCTTTACCTTACCCTCTAGAGGTAGAGCGTTATCCCTTCCTTTGGACATTGCCAATGACAGCATTCCCCCACAAGTTTTACACTTAAGCCCTTGGCTTGTTCTTGATTAGGTTTGGTTTGCTTTAGGCTTGGTTTGGTTCAGTTGGGTTTGATTCGACTTGGTTCAGTTTAGTTTAATGTAGTCACCATTTTTTTAATTTTTAGCTACACTCTTTAACCAATTAATTAATGAGAGTCTACTCTTAATTCTTGAACCGATAAATTGAATTTTGTGTGCACCGTTTGTCAAGCCATGCCTACAACCTATACTCCCTATGTACTACAGTCAGATCTGAAAACAAGTTCCAATGGTCAAAAACGTGTCAGTCACCATACATATATCCTACAATAATTCTTTCTTTACCTAGCTAGATATTGTCACTCACAGTAAACATCTTACATTATGGGTTTGCAATATATTAAGAAAAGCAAAAGTCCATGATCTTGTTGTTTTGGGTCTTTTTTGGGGAAATTCATAAGCCATAAAAAGAATGACATCATGTCAAGTTCTGAGTGGGTCTTGTATGTCAAAATCCCATTATCGGTTTATAAAATCTCAAGGCCATGCCCTAGCAGTTTTGGATTATTTCAATCAATGAGTCCACCATAGAAAACATTGAAAAAATAAATACCCTTAAAACAAGTCGTCACATGACCCTCTCCGAACAATGCTTCGCAAAATATAAATTCATCCATTGAACATTGAACATGATCGGCGACATCATCCTAGCTCCCCCCCTCCCACCATGGTTGCCATATCGTTTGACCTTCAAGTGTCCTCAGCATCTCTGTGCTTTTTTTTCATTGCCCTGTTGTCAAGTCAAGTCAATGCATTCCAATAAGCTCAAATAACATTCACATCCTGTCAGTCTGCCCCAGCAAGTCTGTTTTCTATACTTACTTCAAGCAACATATAACCAAGTTCTGTTTGTTCTATCTAAAGCCAACTTCATCGGATCAAGGAATTATCATTTGTCATGTCACTCATAATCGTTTACACGTTAAAGACCCCCTTCAGGGGGTTTAGGAATTAGGAATTCCATCATAGGAAAAATCAGAAAACGAACACTCGACCCGACGTCTCATCGAAATAGCGAATACTGTATTGGTATATCACCACCGTGGCCAGTAATAGCCTCGTTGAAACACGCACCCAGTGGTATCGTCTCTTTCTATCTACAACCACTCGTCATGAACATTTTAGACAAATTAAAAAAAAAGTTTTAAAAACTAAAATGTTTTCAACAAAAGTGTCGTTAGGCCCTTTCGCATTTTTTAAAACATAAATACTATATTCGAAAGGGGGGAGGAAAGGAGTGTCACCCCGAGTCCTACGACCCCTCGTATACGTCTCTGGCGTTATTGGTTTGTGAAATATAACAGAAAGTCTAAAATCACAGTTTTACAACAAAAAATTCTGTTTCCCTCATTCTCAAAAACTTTAACCTATTACAAAAATAAAGAGGGTTTCGAGACAAGCCATTTGACATGTCATAGGACCAAATCCGACCATGCATTCGTGAAATATCGGAAAAAGTCTAAAATCATGGTTTTACCCCCAAAAAGCCTGTTTCCCTCATTCTCAAAACTTTAACCTATTAATAGCATATATAGAGCTTCGAGACAAGCGATTTGACACGTCACACGTCCATATCCGACCTTGCGTTCGAGAGATATCGGCAAACTTCATAGGAAAGTAGGCGACTATCTAGTTCTCTCCTCACCACCAAAACCCCTTCTTATCAATCATTTTTTTCACAGAGCTTGCCCTCTTACAAAAATCCCAAGTGCGCATGCGTATAAAACAAAAACAAAAATGTTAATCCATAGCAGCATCTCGTAAAACGCATGCGCGATATGAGCAACCACGTTTAAGTTCATTTTAGCAGCGCACCTTAAACATGTCGCATTTGAAAATAAACTTTCACTAAAAAAATTACAATATCACCCCCTAGTAGGGGTAGGTTTTATTTAGGGGTTGAAATGAATGGTCCATTGGAAAGAGGGCGTCAACCCGAGTCCAACGACACCTCATTTGTCAAAATCGGACCATGCGTTTGAGAGATATTAATTATTTCAATTTCGAGCGGCGGCCATGTTGGTTTGTTGGGCACAGGAGTGTCAAGAGGGGCAGAACTATCATCACTCCCCTACTCACTATTCCGTACGACCCCGACCGTGCCCTTCAAATTTTGTTACTTCTCACCAATCCAGCATGGTGGATGAGCGAAATATATCACCAGCATTCAATATTTCCGAAACTATTCCCGATATCACCCTGGAATTTTTTACTGTGATAAAGGGAACTACTAGAAGTTCACCTATATGACTTTTGAAAAACTGATAACTACAAAACCAACATGGCGGCCACGCGAATTCGCGACTTTTAAATAGACGTTTCTCGCGATTTAACCAACCAAACGCAATAAAACTTGGTACAGTATATGTTTATACACATTGTAATGCACTGACATCAAACTTCGTTCAATTGATTACATAACCACAAGATGGCGGATGTGCGAAATATTTCACCGGCATTCTATAACTCTGAAACTATTAGCGGTATCACCCTGAAATTGTGTATGGAGATAAAGTGCACTACTGGAAGTGCATTTATATGACTTTCAAAAACCGGTTAACTACAAAACGAACATGGCGCCCAAGCGAATAAAAGATTTTAATGGACCTTTCTCAAGATTTAATGTTCCAAACGCAATGAAATCTGGTACAGGAAATGTTTATACACATTTTAATGCACTGGTATCCAATTTAGTTCAATTGTTTACATAATCTCGAAATGGCGGCTGTGCGAATTTTAAAAATAAGTTTTTATTTCTTGTGTCGTAATCATGCGATCGAAGTTAAAGTTTGAATAATGAACCTACGCAATAATTTTCCTATAATGGTTCATGACTCTATGGCCTATACATTTAACAATCCTACATGGCGGCCATCCGAAATATTTAGACGGCTCTGAATATCTACGAATCTGTTATTGCAATCAAACTGAATTTCCTTATGTTCATAGCGGCTATGAACATAAGTTCACCTATAGGACTTTAAATAACCTGGTGATCTCACATCCAACATGGCGGCGACGCGAATTATAAATATTCACATGGTCGTTTCTCGCAATTTAACCATCCGAGTGCAGTGAAAATTGGTACAGTAAATCCTTATACGAATGTTAATCCACTGGCTTCTAATTTATTTCAATTGTTTCCTTAACCACAAGATGGCAGCTGTGCGAAATTTTAAAATCTCCTTGTTACATCTTGTGTCCTAATCATGCGATTGACATTTGAATGCTACACGTACACAACAATATTCATGTATCATTACCTACATAGGACCTACATATATAAAATCCAACATGGCGACCATCCGAAATATTTAGTCGGTTCTCATTATCTACGAATCTATCACAACAATCAAACTGAAATTTTGTATGTTGATAGAGGCAATAAACATAAGTAGGATATATGAAAATAGGCTGTATAGTACTTCACGGAACTACTTGTTTCTCCTTTAAATATTCCTCACGCGTGTCTTCTTTTTATGCTCTACTTCCCTGGTTAAAAGTACAACAACAAAGAAACCTGCACATATGCACACTCATCTATCGACTTCTCAATGAAGGTACACCTCACTATCTCTCTTGTAATTGTCGTTTTCTTTCTTCCATTCATGATCGTCACACGCGATCAGGATCAATAATTGCAATTCCTCTACATCATTCATCTGCCTTCAGTAACTCATTCCTCGTGTCTGGAACTAGAATTTGTAATAATTGTATTCGTGACGTTGGTAGAATTTGTACATCGCTAACAACTTTCATACGTGCATGTAAAGATTTCCCCTTGAATTCGTAGGCCAGCTAGAACAATTTGTTACCACGGGGCCCAGGCTGAGTTCGGCATTGCTTCCCCTTACTTGTGCCGGGCTCCTCTCTGTCTTCTTTCCTGTCGACCTCACTTGGTTAAGTCTTGTTCTCTTCCGACCCCGACGGTATTAGGATATCCGAGGCTTAGGGAGTCTCCTCCTTTCCCGCCTTAATTGGCCCTTGTCTCATCATTTCTGATTCCCTCCTTCTGCGAGGGGTCAGCCTTCTTTTTCTTTTCATGTTCTCTCCTGCCTTCTGCTCAAGGCCCTTAAGGAGGCCGGGTGTATGAAGCCCCACCACTTTTGGTGCACCCTAGATAATGCTACACCCTCAGGGGCTCACGGCTGGTGAGTTCGGGAGTTGGCGACCCCGAGGAATTCCTGAGCTGGGTCCGTTTTCCCCTTCTGTCCCTTACCTTTGGGGAGCACCCTCTCCTCTTTCACTTTCCTCTGTGCCTTTCAAGGCTCTCCTTCCTTCCAAGTCCCTCAATCCGCATTCTTCGAGGGTTGAGGGCATTTCTTTTCCTCCTGTCCTTTATTTGCCTTATTCTCCTTTTGTTTTCCATTTCTTCTTCTAGTCTATAAGTTAGTAGTTAGTTTTTAGTTATAGTTTGCATTTCATTTTCATCTTCACGATCACCCAAACCATTAGGGACCGATAACCTAGATGTTAGGTTCCTTAAAACAGCAATTATCATCATCATCATCATCATCATAGAACAATTTGTGTATGAGTGTGTTAGTGAATGACCATAGTTTAATTTTGTTAAAACTCCATGTATTGTTATTTCTGAATGTTAACTTAGTTAATATCACACAGTTGTCACTTTGATTCTAGTATTTAAGTTTTCCTAGTATTTAAGTTTGTGAGGTTAAGTTGCATTGTGTGTGGTTAAGTGTAAGAGCGTCCAGTTACAGAGACGATTGGCTCCACGCAGAGACATAGGAGTGGAGGTATCCCTCTTCGATGCCTAGTAACAGTTTATATTACTTGTCACTAGGAATTGCACAGGGATTCCCCTTCCTAAACAACATCACATCCAGGAGTCTTACCACAATATATTCTGTCTTCATTTCCAGTTGTCAAGCGCTATACCTGGATACTATTTATTGAAATGTATCATCTCCCCCATTTTCCTCTTCCCTTCTGTCCATGGGCTGTTTTTAAGTGAGGGCCGTTTTTGTTTATTAACCGAATATTTTATTTTGAAACCACATCTATTTTTAGCCTATTTTCATTTAAGAAAAGAATTGGCTGATGAGATCATCTTTTGTCCGTGTGTCTGTCTGTGTGTGTGATGGTGTGTCCCCCCTAATAACGTCTAAACGGCAGGAGAAATTTCAATGAAACTCGGTAAGTTTATAGCACTATTCCGGACGACCCCGACCGTGTCCTTCAAATTTTGTTACGTCTCACCAATCCAACATGGCGGCTGTGCGAAATATTTCACCAGCACTCAATACCTCCGAAACTATTACCTGGCATATTTTGCGGTGATAAAGGAAACTACTATAAGTTCACCTATGTGACTTTAGAAAATCTGGTAACTACAAAACCAACATGGCGGCCAAGCGAATTTGCAACTTTTAAATAGACGTTTCTCGCGATTTAACCAACAAAACGTAATAAAACTTGGTATATTATACGTTTATACACATTGTAATGCACCGATTTCTAACTTCGTTCAATTGGTTATATAACCTCAAGATGGCGGCTGTGCGATATATTTCACCAGCATTCTATATCTCTGAAACTATTGGCGATATCACCCTGAAATTGTGTACGGAGATATAGCGCACCACTGAAAGTTCATCTATAAGACTTTCAAAAACCGGTTAACTACAAAACGAATATGGCGGCCAAGTGAATTTGAAAATTTTAAATAGACCTTTCTCGCGATTTAATTATCAAAACGCAATGAAACTTGGTACAGGAAATCTTTATATACGTTGTAATGCATTGGTATCTAATTTAGTTCAATGGTTTACATAACCTCAAGATGGCGGCTGTGCGAATTTTAAAATTAAGTTTTTATTTCTTGTGTCGTAATCATGCGATCGAAGTGAAATATTTAATAATGAACCTACGAAATAATGCTCATTTAATGGTACAGGACTCTATGGCCTATACATATAACAATCCAACATGGCGACTATCAGAAATATTTAAATGGATCTCAAAATCTACGAATCTATTACAGCAATCAAACTGAAATTTTGTATGTTGATAGAGGCAATTAACATAAGTAGGATATATGAAAATAGGCTGTATAGTTCTTCACGGAACTACTTGTTAGGTTTTGCATACCTTCCTCTATTTTTCTACATAGTTGCCTTGTTTATTTAGACACTTGTCATACCTCAAAACTAAGTTCTGAAATCCCTCTACATGAAATTTTGCCGCCTGCTCTGACAACCAACAATTCACGGATGTTTTCACTTCTTCAGGGTTTGTTTGAGTTTGACCTTGACAGGAGAGGTTGAGTGTCGCCATTCCATTGATTCTTGCTTGGTTTCAGGGGTGGAATGGGACACCCATGTTTCATCTCCTGTGATGATTCGACTCAACATGTCATTCGCTTCTTGCTCCGAGCAATTTCCACCTCTTTTCGCAGCTGAAACGTCATCTTGGTGGGAAGCACTTCGCCAAACGATACTGTGGGTACAATTTATTCGTTATTCAAAAGTAATCACCACAGGTGTCCCATTGCTTCACTAGCCGCAGGATTCCCTGTTCCCAGAAGTCTTGTGGTTGTGACTGGAGCCAATCCTGTACGGTGTCCTTTAGTTCGTCTGTTGGAAACGTTTTCCCTTGAGACGAACCATTGACAGTGACCTGTATTGTAGCCTACGCAATTCCATCAAGAACAAACGGCCTGGACTGCTCACGAAGAGAGTGATGCTGTCCCATGATAATGCTCGCCCACACGTCTCTAACGTCACACACGGTGTGTTGCCTACGTTCAAGTGGCAGCAACTTGAGAAACCGCCCTACAACCGGACTTGTCACCCTCCGACTTTCATCTGCTTGGTCCGTTACAAAACATCTTATTCTTATTATTTTATTTGAAAAAAGGCACCTAAGCCGTGGCTCGTGATGGTACAATACATAAAGTACACTGCCTGACAGTATTTCGGTTTACATGCATACAAGTGATGAGAGAGTAAATTATAAGATTTAAACGGATCTGTACTGTGTAGAACGCCCACCAGAGTGCATTCATGTTCGCAACGCCCTGTTGTTGATTAGTACATATGCAACGAGCCTATAATGGCGATAATTAAGACACGAGTGTCTTAATTACCATTATAGGCGACTGTTTATGTTCGACGATAATTATAACTTTATTATATTTTCTAACATAAATATTCATTAATATCTGTGGGAATCAGTAACTTCAGCTAGTGAACAGAGTGCGCTGGGTGGATTGCTGACTGAACTGAGCGCATGCGTGGGTCAATGAATTTCAAAAGCAGAGACCATTTGCTTTGCTTGGCAATGCTATTGTTTACAGCCTGCATGATGTTTAGTGCCGATCAGAACTAGCATTCACTAATATTGTCACCGTTTGAAAGCAATGCCCTGTGTAGAAATTGGAGTTGGGGATATTAAGGTACAGTGCTATTTCTTATCTCATATTCGCCAGTTTATTTACACGAACATATGTAGAAGGATGCTGCGTTGCTAACTTCTGGACGTAGATTCATAAATTTCTTGCATATGTCATAGTATTTTCTTGTTACCGTAAAGGTTCGTGATGATTTTTTCTTTGTGTTTGGGATTGTATAGTTCATTCAAACATCCGATATCCAATTTGAACTTTCAAATCATGTAATTCATATCCAATTTTGAGCTCATGCGCGAAGCTATCCTTACCTAATTGGTCAATGAATGAGCTCGGATTGGCTGAAGAAATTGTTTCATAATGAAGACTAGTACTATAAAGACCCTCATTATGACACAGTTTTCTGACATATAATATTTACAATTCGACATCGTCCTACATAAAAATTGTTACCAGTCAACTGCTGCAAGTCAGACAGTTCAGCAAGTCGTGCGGAGAGGACTACGTACAAACACGTTCGAAATTATAATGACTTACATTTGATGTGTTTGAATGAACTTTAGCACTCGTTACAAAACAATAACTGCAACAATATAACATTTTACACTAGCAAATTATGTGATGTTTTCTTTTCAGAACGTAGTTTATCTTCAGCAGTAGCGAAAAGTTGGTGCACCTGGTAACCCCTGGCTAATGATTGCCGGTGTCTTGTGGTGTTGAACTGCTTGAAAAATCTAAGTTGAAGGCAATAATCTTCATCTATCGGTGCATAACTCTACGGCCTACATATAAGGTGTGTTCAAAAAGTAACGAGCCGGAGGTGTAATGCGCAAACCGGTGACGACATCGGCTAATCGTGGCGTGTGTAACGAGGTGTGGTTCCAACCAGAGCTTGGAAGGCCACAGCTCGTCGCTAGAGGGCACGCGTGCACGTCACGTGACGATACAAAGCAAGCAAGCAAGCAAGCAGCAGCATGCATCAATCGTCCAACGCTGTCAGTCGCATTGCAAACAGTGGCATGGAGGCGTCAACCGAAGAGCAAAGAGGTATTGTTCGGTTTCTGACAGCGGAAGGAGTAGGGGGAATGGACATTCATCGCCGAATGTCACAAGTATACGGCGAACACTGCATGTCCCTTGCAAGGGTCAAGACGTGGCACAAGGAAGGACGGGTGTCGTTAGCAGATGATGCCCGGTCTGGGGCAACCCCCTGCATTACCGATTACAACGTCCAGCTGGTTGATGCACTCATTCCTAGGACCGCCGAGTGACAGTGAACGCCATAGCCACCGTGGTCGCTCCACGAAAATGCACGACCTCATACGGCTAACACAGACGCGGCACTCCTGCAGAAATTCAAATGGGAGGTTCTCGGCCACCCTCCATACAGTCTAGACATATCTTCCTGTGATTACGCCATGTTTGGTCCCCTGAAAAGGGTTCTGCGGGGCCAACGATTCACCTCGGGCGCCGACGTCCAGCTGTACGTGCGGAACTGGTTCACATCGCAGCCCAGGGAATTTTATGAGGCAGCCATTCACCGCCTCGTGTCACAGTGGGACAAGTGCCTCAACAGCCAGGGCCAATACTTCTAACATACAGGTACTGGATTCTGTAATTATGCCTCCGGCTCGTTACTTCTTGAACGTACCTTATATATTCAGCAGTAGCGAGAAGTTGGTGCACCTGTTAACCCATGGCTAATGATTGCCGGTGTCTTGCGGTGTCTAACTGCTTGAAGTATCTAAGTAGAAGGCAATAATCTTCATCTATTGGTGCATAACTCTACGGCCTACATATGAATTCAACATGGGGACCATCCGAAATATTTTAACGGCTCTCAATGTCTACGAATCTACAGCATTACAGCAATCAAACTGCAATTTGGTATGTTGATAGAGGTTATTAACATAAGTTCACCTATGGTCATTAAATAACCTGGTGAGCACAAAACCAACATGGCGGAGACGAGGAATTTCAATATTTAACTTTTCATCCTACTTCTGTGAATCGTGGCACGGTATCTTCATACACGTTTTAATATACTGACGTCAGATTTAATGGATTTTTTTTTATATCCCGTTTTCATTCCGCGTGTCCTAAGTAGGCTATTTAGTTCTTCGCGGAACTACTTGTTAATATCTGCAAGAGCAGCAAAAAGGTATTAAGCATATGTTTTATTATTATTATTTGTTGCGGTATGTAGCTTGCAGTTGTTGTTGTTGTTGTTGTTGTTGTTGTTTGAATCTTCAGTTTTTTTTGACTGGTTTTATGCAGCCTTCACAATCTCCCTGTCCTGAGAAAATCGTTTCACATCTACATAGCTACCACACCCTACATCTGGCTTAACATATTCTAACCTTTGTCTACCCCTACAATTCTTGTCCTCGACCCTTCTTTCCATAGCTAAGCTTGCTATTCCTGGGTGTCTTAGTATGTGTCCTACCAACCTATCTCTTCTCTTCATTAGCAGTCGCCAGAAACATCTCTCCTCTCCCACTAGTCTTAATACCTCTCGTTTGTAACCCTATCTACCCATCTGATCTTCATCATTCTCCTGTAACACCACATTTCAAACGCTTCAATTCTCCTCTTTTCTGCTGCACCAATAGTCCAAGATGCAGTTCCATAGAGCGCCACGCTCAAGACAAGGGCTTTCAAAAATGACTTCCTAATACCTAACTCTATGTTGAATAAACGAATAAGTAAATAAGATGGAAAAATAAATAAGTAAATGCTTTCCTTGCCTGAGCTAATTTACTTTTTATATCCTCTTTGCTTCGTCCATTAGTGTTTATTTTGCTTCCTAAATAACAGAAGTCTCCTACTTCCTTCAGCTTTTCACCTGCCAATTTGATGTCCATAGAGGTTTCTGATTTATTTCGGCTGCATTCCAATATTTTTGTTTTACATTTATTAGTCTTCATCATGAATTGTTTCCTCGACGGAGTCCATACCATTCAAAAACTCATTCAAATCCTCAGGTGTGTCGGCCAAGATGACGATGTCATCGGCAAATCTCAGAGTTTAAATTATTTCTTCTTGAATCTTCACTCCCACATTAAATTTTTCTCCTATTTCCTTCATTGCTTGTTCTATGTCAAGATTGAAAATTATGGGTGATAAGTTGCAGAAATATTTTATATTTAATTAAGGCCTTTTTGATATTGATTCTAGAGTATATAACACTTGTTTATAGACATTGTTATGAATCTTGAATGTCTTTTATGTATGCATTGTAACTTGGTTTTGTATAGAACATTGTTTGTTACGTGTCTAGCCCATGAAGACTATTAGGAGCAGAGAGCTTCCATGTTGGCATCACGAGGCAGCGATATCTTACATGCCCGTGATGTCCAACATGGCACCCTCTTCTTCAATAACATCGAACTCTGGACAACATTACACCGAAGAATCTTCACATAGTTTTAATTTTGAAGTCTGTCTTCATTTCCAGTCATCGCTATGCTCTATGTATCGAAGGATCTCTGAATTCAAACTCAGCAATATTTCTTGGTTTGTGCCGGGTGTTGTTTGGGGTTTTGCTTAGGAACACCTAGCTGGCTCATCAGCGGGCTCTTGGTGTCCACGCCCGGACCCCCACAGGAGTAGCGAACTGTGCACTACTTCCCTTCTTATGAAACGCATGTGCGTGTCTTAATTGAAAGAGCAAAAAGCTCACACAGCCTTCCATATCCCTATAAATGCGTCCAAAAAGATGGTTTATTGGCTTTCACGGCCCGTCTGATACATAAATTCTGCCTCGAATAATGCACCAATTTCAGTACATCAGATAAAAATCGAATGGCAACACAGCGAGATCTGGCCATGGGTAAATAAGATCTATATTTCCTCCTACTAACATGAAAATGAGAAAAGCATTGACCAGCCGCGATTTAGGTCTGTCATTACGCACCCGACTGTTTCGATGCTACGTTTTTAGTGTCCTGCTCTATGGAGTTGAATCATGGACACTTACCGAGGTTTTAAGTAAGAAACTGACAGCATTTGAAATGTGGATGTATCGCAGGATTTTAAGGATATCATGGACAGCTAAAGTCACAAATGTGGAAGTACTGCGGCATATGAACAAAGACTCGGAAATTCTCAGTATCATCAAAAGGAGAAAACTAGAATACTTTGGTCATTTCATGCGCAACAGCAAATACCACCTCTTGCAATTAATTATCCGAGGGAAGATTGATGGCATTAGGGGTCCAGGACGCAGACGAATATCCTGGCTAAAGAACTTAAGCCAGTGGTTTGGCCTTAATACAGTGTCACTGTTTAGAACAGCTATGGACAAACAGCAGATCATGTTATTGATCGACAATGTTCTTGGAGGACGAGGCACTTGAAGAAGAAGAAGAAGAAGAACATATTTTAATGTGTATTTCCTTGTGTTTCTGAAGATATTTGCCGAGTGTATTTTCGCCCAAAGATAGTAGATTTGATGGCATTTGTCAAAGCAAGAGAAACTGCTTGACATGAGTTAATCAAGAGGCATGTCGTAACGATTTCACCGACGAAATAAGACAGAGGATGAATAATTTGACAAATGAGCCAATGAAGAGAGCACGGATCAGAGGGCTTCCTGACCACGCACAAGAGACAGTCATATCCTACATGTCTATTGTGAATGGTTGGGGCTCTCTCTGTCTTCCTAAACTACAGAACATCCAACCCTGGACATTCTCAATAATTAACGATGAGAAAATGACAACGGCAAAATTGTCACTACGCGGTGTATAATAATTATCACATCACAAAACTCAACATTAAAACTGCAGAGACAATCAATCAGGTTGTCTACTACTCTGGAAATCACGGAAATCAGGGAATATTAGTTTTGCACGGCCCAATCTTGAATAATTGGATAATAATTTCATGATGTGCTACTTCTAGATTTTTGTGAGAACCTTCATTTAACGTTTCAGGATCCTTTCTCTTTAACAGGATTGAATAGATTTTGTGTCTAGAGACGAAGTATATAGTGGCCTTGATGAGAGCTAGGGGTAGACGGGTTCCTTGTCAAAATCTAGATACAGTTATATAGTACATGTGTCTCGGAGTTGATGAGGTATCTCTCGACCTGAACAGCATAATGGACACTCCGGGCAAACAAGGGAAGAATGCGAAACCACCTGGCGGCAGGTAAATGCGGTATTTTATTCTTAAACCAATGCTTATTTCGTAAGTGAAACACCAAGAACAAGAGATGTGACCACATTGCACTTTATACCACAGATTAGGGACATGACAATACATTACTGATTAGAAGGACAGTCCGGTACATGCACGTCACTTAACTCCGTTAGGGTTCATAGAAGCCCGCATTATCCGACGGTCTCCAACAAGATTCGTTGAGCTCCCAACAATACCATCTCGTTAGCCTATTTTCAATTTTGAAAAAAAAAATAGGCTTATGAGATCACCTTTTGTCCGTGTGAGTGTGCGTGTGTGTGTGTCCCCCAAATAACTTTTAAACGGCTGGAGCGATTTCAATCAAACTCAGTAAGTTCATAGCACAATTCCGGGTGACCCCGATGGTACCCTTCAAATTTTGTTACGTCTCACCAATCTAACATGGCGGCTGTGCGAAATATTTCACCAGCATTCAATATCTCCCAAACTATTCCGGATATCACCCTGGAATTTATTACGGTGATAAAAGGAACTACTAGAAGTTCACCCATGTGACCTTTGAAAAACTGGCAACTACAAAACCAACATGGCGGCCACGCGAATTCGCGACTTTTAAATAGACGTTTCTCGCGATTAACCAACCAAAAGCAATAAAACCTGGTACAGTATATGTTTATACACTTTGTAATGCACCGACATCTAACCTCGTTCAATTGTTTACATAACAACAAGATGGCGAAATTTTTCACCGGCATTCTATGTCTCTGAAACTATTAGCGGTATCACCCTGAAATTTTGTACAGAGATAAAGGGCACTACTGGAAGTTCATCTATCAGACTTTCAATAACCGGTTAACTACAAAACGAACACGGCGTCCAAGCGAATTTGAAAGTTTTAAATAGACTTGTCTCGCGATTTAATGATACAAACGCAATGAAGCTTCGTACAGCAAATATTTATACACATTGCAATGCACTGGTATCTAATTTAGTTCAATTGTTCACATAACCTTAAGATGGCGGCTGTGTGAATTTCGGAAGTTAAGTTTTTATTTCTTATGTTCTAATCATGCGATCGAAATCAACATTTGCATAATGAACGTACACAATAATCATCATCTAATAGTATATAAATCTATGGCCTACATATATTAAAATCCAACATGGTGACCATCCGAAATATTTAGACGGTTCTCAATATCTATTAATCTACTACAGCAATCCAACTGAAATTTTGTAAGTGGATAGAGGCTATAAACATAAGTTCACCTATGGGACGTTCAATAACCTGGCGAGCACCAATCCAACATGGCGGCGATGGGAAATTTACATAATCAAATGGACGTTTCTTGCGTTTAAAAAATCCGAGCGCAGGTTATTTTGCTTCCTAAGTAACAAAAGTCTCCTACTTACCTCAGATTTTCACCTGCCAATTTGATGGCCCATAGAGGTTTCTGATTTATTTCGGCTTCATTCCAATATGTTTGTTTTACATTTATTAATCTTCATCATGAATTCTTTCCTCAAGACGGAGTCCATACAATCCAAAAACTCATTCAAATCCTTAGGTGTGTCGGCCAAGATGACGATGTCATAGGCAAAGCTCAGAGTTTAAATTATTTCTCCTTGAATCTTCACTCCCACTCTAAATTTTTCTCCTATTTCCTTCATTGCTTGTCCTATGTAAAGATTGAAAATTATGGGTGTTAATTTGCAGTAATATTGTATATTTAATTAAGGCCTTATTGAGATTAATTCTAGAGTAAATAATATTCGTTTATGGTTATTGTTATGTACCTTGTATGTACTTTATGTATACATTGTAATTTTGGTTTTGTATAGAACAATGCTTGTTATGTGTCTAGCCCATGAAGACTATTAGGAGCAGAGAGCTTCCATGTTGGCATCACGAGACAGTGATATCTTACATGTCAGTGGTGTCCAACATGGCACCCTCTACTTCAATAACATCAAACTCTGGACAACATTACACCGAAAAATCTTCATATAGTTTTAATTTTGATGTCCGTCTTCATTTCTACCCTTGCGAAGAAGCATATGAGACTCGATTTCGGGGAGTGTAACGGTCCATTTCGTAAAGTTGTTTTATTGAGCGCTTCTTAAAATGCAGGGTAACATATAACAAAATATCATGCAGGAAAAAGTGAATACCAGGATTAAAACATATGAATTTAATTAACAGATCAACAGAATTAACAATATTTACAACAAAAACGAAAAGACTTCCCAAATGACACCCACTTGAATTACTAAAAGCGCCAAACCAGGGCTGATCTCAGGAGAGATCGTAAACGTCTGGACCAAATGTCCCAAATTACTTCAATTACAGGTGCGTGTGCGGCTTCTCTGCATGCGGTACGATGTGTACAATTAATATGAGATTAGTTTCCATCCAGTAAACTTTCAGGGGACGAATCTACATGATCTTAGAGCTAGACATACACTAGGAACATAATCTAAACACTACTTAACTATCCGACCCTTCCTACAATGAATAAGGCAAATAATTTCCGCATGAAATTGGAATAAAAGAATTGCCGTAGTAATCAACAACAACGCCTGGAAATTAGCACTTCTCATATCAACACAAGTAAATCAACACGTGACCAACAAAAGGAAAATAAACATATGGCCGCTTGCCATTTTTACATGAAATGCAAATACACCCAACTGTGTCACAACAAACAAAAATAACATAGCAAATTAAATGAGTCACAGAAATCACTAGGCTGAAAGCCAACATTTACGTCATAACAACAAACATTTCTTTTCATACGATATGCGGCATTCGTTACGGACATGGTGAGCTCACAAAATATTATTATGATCCAACGATCATTAAAAGAACAGGTTTGCTACAGAAAGCTTAAGGGGTCAGTTGGTCGTAGCTGGACTGCCTACATGATGAATCACCAGACCTAGACCGGCGCAAAGTGGAATCTGCAACATCTGACAACCCACGTGTCAAATACCTCGGCCTGCCGTAGCAATGGCTCGGGTCTCGAAGAAGCGTGCTCCAAAAGCACATAGTATGCGTGTGCGTGTGTCAAAAATTATATCTTAGCATTTCCCACGGAAATCCAAGAATCAGCAGGACCAGGTAAGGTAGCCTAAATGAGCGCACCCCTGTCCATCAAAAATACAACCAAAATTGAGGGCAGTAGACACATTCTACCCCTCATCACGAAGAACCAATACACACACATTGACACGATACACACACCAGAATCACATGTATGGTTTTGACAGAAACCTGAAATAAAAGACATAAATATTTCCACCGACTTGCGCTCCCACTCTAGTCCGTGACTGAAGCTCCTGGAAAAGGGATATAGAAAAACTCAAAATATAGAACTAAGGTGTTCTACAGCGACATCTTAACGTGTTGCGCTCGGCAACCCTAGTATGAATAAAAACCTGTTCGTAAAATATCTAATCAAATTTACCCCTTCTCCTAATTTAAATGAATTTGAATTAAAGCACTATTTATCATCCAAGACGAACCTCGCATTCGCATGAATGAAATAATACTGTTACGGCTGTGAGTCTGTTTCGTCACCTCGCCGTGTGGGTCACAGCTGCCCCGGGCTATCTCTGCCTCTGTGTATTACGTGCGCCCTACGCAACGGGCTGCGAAGTGAAAGGGATGGTCCAGAATATTCGTGACCCAGCCAGTGATGGAAATCTCGAGAAGCCGTGTATCCTGGACGATTCTAGAATTCATTGAGTTACCAGTCTGCTATATAAGCGGCCTTAACAGTGAGGGGCTGGAGTGTTTCGAGCTAGTGCGTGTTTTTCCTGAGAGACAGAAGTGTGGTGACGTGACTTGCGAAACCCAGTGAGATTTCTTCCGAGCCGCGGATTAGTTTGAGGAGTGTGTACTTACCTAGGGCGACAGAGACATTGTGGTGAATTACGAAACGCATTGGGCAGTTCACTAGCCAGCGGACAGCGAGGCAGTGTGTGATGGTGAGTGACTGGCTATCGCAAATAACTGTAGTTTGCGTACAAGGAAGTGGACAGGTATTTCGGTGAGTGACAGACCGGCTAGACACAGGCCAGCCAAAATAGTGAACGGACAGTTGCTCGAGAGGGTGAAAGGGAAGTGACGGCAGCGAAAGAGGAACTAGAGTGAGATACTAGTTGCTGGTATTTGCTATTTGTGTGGTGTATTGTCTGGCCCGCAATAAAGCCAATACGTTTCTTTAAAGCAGTAATTGGTGTTGAGCCCTCTACCCACCGTAATCCAGTTAACGGAAGCGCCACTAGGGGAAGCGGGATTACGAACTCAAGCAAAAGCACAACACCTGAAGGTCCTGGTTTCAAAAAACCGAGCAGGTCATTTTTCCACAATTCTCTAATTTTCCTGTGAGTGCATGTCCTTTACAAGACAAACATCAAAAATGGAAGCGCAATTTGCAGCATTCTTAGAAAAGTTAAGTGGTATGGAAGCCAAGATGGAAGACGGCCAGAAGAAGTTTGCCGAGGACCTAACTGCCAAACTAGAAGACGGCCAGATGAAGATGGAAGACGGTCAAAATAAGCTAGCGGAGGACCTGAAGAGGATAGAGGACGGCCAGAAGAAGATGGAAGACGGTCAGAATAAGTTGACACAGGACCTGAAGGAATTAGAACTGGGTCTGCGTGAGGAAGTCACGGCAGTGGAAAAGAAGTTCGACGCCTACAAGTGGAATTTGCCGAGCTGCGCCGACGCCCGCTGATGGGGGTGGAGGAGAAATTCAACGCCTTACAAAAGGAAGTTGCCGAATTGTGCCAACGCCCACTGACGGGGGTGGAAGAGAAATTCAACGCTTTACAAGAGGAAATTGCTGAGCTGAACAAACGCCCACCGACGGGGATGGAAGCGAGATTCAACGCTCTACAAGAGGAAGTTGCCGAGTTGCACCAACGCCCGCCAACCATTACACCGGGTATATCAAGAACGGGACAAAGCAGAGTGACGCCCCCAACCTTCGACGGAAAGGTCCCGTGGTACACCTACTTACGTCAGTTCGAGGCAACCTGTTCCATAAACAACTGGAACAGTACGGGAAAAGGCCACAGCTCTCATTGTAGTGGTGAGAGGGGACGCCCTTAAAGTCCTTCAGGCCATCCCGACTGGATCCCAGGACTACGCTTCACTAATCGCCCATATGGAGTCCCTATATGGAGATAGCCATCTTCAGCAGGCCTACCAGATGCAGCTCCGGACCCGGGTACAAAAGAACGCGGAAACCCTGCAGGAGTTCGAGGTGGACATCGCACGCCTCGTAAGGCTCGCCTATCCATCAGCGCCGGCCGACTTTCTGGAACAGATTGCGACGCAGACCTTCACCGACGGGCTACGGGACTCGGGCACACAACATGTGCTGCGACTCGCGCGCAATAAGACCCTGGCAGATGCGCTGAGCCACGCACTTGAGTTCGAGACGGCAAATCAGGCATCTAGAATGCATGCGCGGGCGCATCAAGTGGACGTCGACGAACCAGTAAAAACCAACGAGACCAAGACCCTGGCCGACGAATTGATGGAGGCGCTAAGCCGTTTCTTTGATAGTCGCGGCGCCACCAGCAACGACACCGCTGGAAGACAACCGGAGAGGCGTCCCGGAAGAGGATTGCCGATCAGCTGGACCTGCGGTAAGAAAGGCCACCTGTGCAAGGACTGCGGTGATCGCCGCCGCCGAGGGTATCCGACGGGAAATCAGTCGTCTGAAAACCGCGCGGCCCAGGGAATCGAGTATTTGCCAGCCTTGGGGGGCAAAGGTTGTCTTGTGACAGTCGTCAAGCCCCGGCAGTCCAAGTTCGTGCGACGAAGTTACGGAGGGACAATAACAACCTGATGGTCGACGGAGTCACCAACGGAGTGAGCTGGCCCATGCTGATCTACATGGGAGCGTCAAGGACCATCGTTAATCCCACCGTGATCCCGAGGTGGAGAGTGCAACCCACACAATGGAACCTCCAACTAATAACCGCGACTGGAGAGACTGCACCGGTACATGGTGAAGCATCACTGGAGTTCGTCATTGGTCGACGGGCGGTGAAGCATCCAGTGCTTGTGGCTGACGTATCAAACGAAGTGATCATCGGACTGTACTTTCTGGACCAGAACGACATCATCTTGGACCTGAGTACCAACACTCTGCACTTCGGAGGTGAGGAACTCGCTTTGCAACCAGCACACGATTCCATCTCCGCACGACGAGTAAGGCTGAGAGAAGACGTCATCGTTCCCACCAGGACGGAGGTCAGCGCTGCCGTAATTGTCGACGGAACTGCTGAGGGAGTGGCGGCTATCATCGAGCCAAAATTTGAGGAGATCCAGACAAAATGATTGCTAATTGCCAAGACTCTCATCAACACGACGTCTCGGTCGTACGTTCGCCTGTCCAACCTGAACGACTACGACATTACGGTTCACCGGGACACCAACCTAGGAGTCTGCGAGCCCGTTATCTGGATTGCCCGCATCACAGACACGACGGACGGACACCTGCAGACGGACAACCGAAGAAGACGCGCCCTGCCAGAAGAACTATAGAAGCTGTAGCAAGGATCCCAGGACCAGCTAGACGAGGAGCAATCACGCCAACTTCAGGACCTGCTACGCGAATTCCAGGACGTCTTCTCCATGGGGAGCAAAGACTTCAGCAGGACAAGCTTGGTCCAGCACAGAATCGATGTTAGGCACAGCGCACCGATTAGGGCCCCATTCCGACGTGTCCCGCACGCCAAGCAAGCCGAAGTCGACCGGATGATAGAAGAGATGAAGGAGCAATGGGTGATCGAGCCATCACATAGTCCTTGGAGTTCTCCGGTCGTGCTAGTGAAGAAGAAGGACGGTTCCACCAGGTTCTGCGTGGACTACAGGCGGGTGAACGACGTCAGGAAGAAGGACAGCTACCCTCTACCCCGAATCGACGACACGCTGGACACCATATCAGGATCAAGATGGTTCTCCACCTTTGATTTGAAGAGTGGCAAATGGCAGGTGGAGGTCCACCCTAAGGACCGCGAGAAAACGGCGTTCTCTGTGGGCAGCGGGCTCTGGCAGTTCATCGTCATGCCATTCGGTCTGTGCAACGCCCCTGCGACCTTCGAAAGACTAATGGAGTCAATTCTGAGGAGACTACACTGGAAGACCTGCCTGGTCTACCTAGACGATGTCATCGTTTTGGGGAGAAGCTTCGATGAGCACTACAGCAACCTGAAGGAGATCTTAATGAAGCTACGGGCTGCCCAGCTGAAGTTGAGCCCCAAGAAGTGTCAGCTCTTCCAGAAGCAGGTCCAGTACCTTGGGCATATCGTCTCCGAGGAAGGGACGCGCACCGACCCGGAGCAGACTGCAGCTGTGAGGGAGTGGCCAGTTCCGAAGGACAAGTCCCAACTACGAAGCTTCCTGGGACTCTGCACTTATTACCGTCGCTTCGTGAGAGGATTCGCCGACATCGCCAAACCACTGCATCGACTGACTGAGAAGGACCAACTCTTCACGTGGACAGCAGAATGCCACAGTACCTTCGAACAACTCAAGCAGGCTCTGTGCACCGCACTTATTCTGGCCTAACCCAGACCTGGAACAAGGTTCATCGTCGATATCGATGCCAGCGGATTTGGTATAGGAGGAATCCTGTCGCAAATAGTGGACGGCGAGGAGAGAGTAGTGGCCTACTTCAGCAAAGCCAGAGAGGAACTACTGCGTCACCAGGAAGGAGCTGCTCGCCACGTGAAGACCATTGAGCACTTCCTCATGTACCTGTACGGGCAAGAATTTCTCATCAGGGTCGACCATGCATCCCTGCGGTGGCTCCTGAACTTCAAGCAGCCCGAGGGTCAACTCGCGCGGTGGTTAGAGAGGCTTCAACAGTACAACTTTGAGATCCAGCACAGGAAAGGCCAACTGCATTCTAACGCCGACGCCCTGTCACGAAGTACGTGCCCCGAAGACTGCACCTTCTGTACCAGAAGGGAGGGGAACACCGGGATACAGTGCCGAAGGACTACCGTGGAACTTCAGGGGAGCTGGAGCCGCGAATCTTTCACGCGGGCACAAGCAGAAGATGATGACCTGGACTGGTAGCCGAATGGAAGAGGGCCTGTGTTCCCAGACCCGGGTGGAACATTGTGAGCGACTGCAGTCCAAAGTTCAAGTCCTACTGGGCGCAGTGGGACTCGTTGATTGTAAGGGATGGCCTCATCTGCCGTACCTGGGAGAGCACCGACGGGAAGACATCTCTGTAACAAGTCGTCGTACCAAAGGCTATGGTGGAGGAAGTCCTGAAGGAAGTCCATGGAGGATCATCTGGTGGACACCTAGGGATAAAGAAGACGCTGGAGAAGCTGAGAGAGCGGTTTTACTGGATCGGATGCCGAGCAGACGTGGAGAACCACTGCGCGAGGTGCCACGAATGCGCAGCCAGCAATGGACCAGGACGAAGATGACGGGGTCCACTGAAGACCTACAACGTGGGCGACCCCATGGAGAGAGTGGCCATCGATGTTGCTGGGCCATTCTCGTTGAGCGAGGCAGGGAACCGCTACATATTGGTCGTCAGCAACTACTTCACCAAATGGCCAGAGGCGTATGCGCTCCCTAACCAAGAAGCCGCGACGATTGCAGAGACCCTGGTGATGGAATTCGTCAGCCTGTACGGAGTACCCCTGGAGCTGCACTCCGACCAAGGAGGAAATTCGAGTAGCAGGTGTTCCAGAACCTATGCCAGCTGCTGGGAATCCGGAAGAGAAGGTCAACGCCGCTACACCCTCAGTCCGACGGGATGGTAGAACGATTCAATCGCAAGCAAAATTCTAAACAGCAAAAGCAGAAAACACAAAACCAAGAAAGGAACGCAAAAATTAACATTCAAATGACAAAGCACAAAGCAAACACAAAACCAAAAACCAAAAACACAAAGCAAAAAGTAGAAAACATCAAACACAAAAGATACGTGAGGCAAAGTCCAGAGAAATGTTTCTCATGAAAATGATTCTTATTCACAAGTGGATTAAATAAGTTTTGTAACTTGCCGACTCAATTAATGATAGGGAAATGGCATCGGCAAAATATTGCCACTACGCGCAGTATAATAATTATCACATCACAAAACTCAATATTAAATCTGCAGTGATTATCAAGTTATCTACTACTCAGGAAAAGAGGGAATACCCAAGGATTTTTTAAATCCTGGAAAACACTGGGAATTATCTGGGTATTTTAATGATACTCAGGGCATTTTAGTTTTACAAGGGCCAACCTTGAATATCATCATCGTCATTGTACATTTCCAGTTTCCTGGGTACTATTTAGGAGCCTCTTCCACTTCAACCTGTCCATATACTACTAGTCATGGAGTACATCATCCACTGTCCATCCTCTGGTCGCTAGATCAACCTTGATCATGTCCATCCATCGGGCTCTAGGTCTTCCTACAAGACCTCCTCCATCCACCTGTCTTTCCAAATGTATTCTGGCTTATATATTAGGCTGAGATAAGAGCAATTTCACATGCACTCCATCAGTTATCAGGCAGAAACGTTGATTATCAAAAATGTGTTATCATTACAGATTCAAAAGCAGCCATCCAAGCCGTCTCGTCAAATTATATGCCTAAAAATAAAGAACTGAAATAATGTTTTTGTTTGATAAAAACCCTTCAAACACTCCACAAACAGATCTCACTTCAGTGGATCCCTTCTCATGTTGGAATAGCAGGTAATGAAGAGGCAGACAGATTAGCACAAAAAAAGGTACCACACTACAACAACCTGTCAGTCAGACTGATTTTATGTCAGCAAAAAGAATCTTGAAAAATACTATCAAAAACAGGTATGAAGAAATGGCAAAGAAAACAGCAGAAACCAAATTAAGGAAGGAAATTGATGCTAAATGGGATCAATATAAATTAACACCAAGAAGAGAAGCTGTAGCCTTCTTCAGACTTAACACTGGCCATGACTGCCTTGCAGCTCATCTGAAACGAATCAACATCTTTAGATCTGAAGAATGCACACTTTGTCACGAACCTGGAAGTAAAATGGATAAGGGGCACCTGCTTCATTGCAACAAATTTGATGTGACTGCTAGAACTTCAGGATACCTCACACAACTCTATTGGAACGCAAGAAAGCTGATGGATTGGAATCCGGGCTAGCCGTAGGAAACTACAATATTAGGCTCCATCCTCATCACATGCCCGTACCACCGAAGTCTAGATGTGCTGACTCGGTCTTAATTCCAGCTTGTTTCCTCACCTCCTCGTTCTTTAACTTGTCCATCTTGGTCTTCTGGATGGTGGATCTAAGAAATGTCATCTCTGATGATTACAGTCGTGATGCATCTCTCTTTGTAATGGTGCATGTTACAATACCATCATTGGTATAAAGTAGCTGTAAAACATCGCCCGTTTAGCTGGTTTTGGAATCATGTCATCCCATAGAAGTGTCCTTACTTGTTGGTAGAATTCTGATCCATTTTGCACTCTGTTGGTAATTTCTTTACTGACCTTATTATCACTGGACATTACACTTCCAACGTAAGGAAAACTGTTCACACACTCTAGCTGGTGGTATTCTAGTTTAACACTTGCTGGACGCCCATCTCTGATGACTGACATCGCCACTGTCTTGGTCTCGCTGATGTTGAGGTTATATTCCTAGAACTGGGATTTCCATACATTGAGTCTGGTCTGTACTACTTCTTCTGTTTCACTCCAAATCATGATGTCATCAGCAAAGGCCACTGCATGCAATTCACTTAACTTTTGCTTGACGATCTTCATTATATTATCCATAATAGTGATGAACAGTAGTGGGGACAGTGCACTGGCTTGGTCTCAAACCATGATGATCGTCCTTCCCCAATTTGTACACAGCTAATACAGTCTTTGTACAGCATCTGAACTTTCCTTACTAGTCCCTCAGGCATATTTCTTTTCCTCAGGCACTCCCAGATATTATCTCTTATAACACTATCAGAGGCCTTCTCTATATCCATGAATACAATGACCAGGTTTTTGCCTTTCTCCCAAAAATTTTCAATCAGCATGCGGGTGATAAAAATTAGATCCATTGTCGATCTGTTATTTCTGAAACCATATTGCTCCTCCTCCAACTGTGGTTCTATGATGGTTATTAATCTACTTTCTACGATCTTCTCTAGAATTTTCAGCCCATGAGACAGCAGGGTTATTCCTCTATAGTTGGTGGGTTTCCTTCTGCTGCCTTTCTTAAACAGGGAAATTATAACACCCTTGCTCCAATCTGCAGGTATTTTGTTGTCTGTCCATATGGCATTGAGTACTCTGTACAGCCATTGTATGCCCTGGATGCCTGCTGCCTTTATCATGTCTGCATTCACTTCATCTGCTCCTGAAGATTTTCCTTTAGGCATAAATTTTAAGGCTGCCTCAGTTTCTGTCCAAGTGATGGGAGGTTCCTCATTGTAGGCGTGGATTTCAGGTTCTATATTATGTTCTTGAGCTGGTCTATTCAGTAGGTGGTCAAAATGGTTCTTCGGGACTTCTCTCATCTGTCCTAACCAGATTTCCATTTTCATCTTCATTGGTTTTCTTTTACCTCTGATAACACTATACAGTACTGTAGTTTCCTGTTGCCTCTGCTGTCTTCCTCCAGTTTCTGAGCGAATATCTTCCATGCCTTGGTCTTTTCCTCTGCAACTGTTCTTTTAACGTCCAGTTTCTTATTTCGGTATATTTGTACGAGGTTTCTGATCTTTGTCTCGTCTCTAGTAAGTTCTGGTTTATTTTTCCCTTGATCCCTTTCTTTCCGCACAAGATTTCTTTCCCTCATTGCTACCCTCACTCTTTCGTTCCACCATGGTGTTTCCTTCACCCATGCTTTCATACTTGTCTTTCCACAAACTTCGGTTGTTTCCTTTACCAATGAGTCCCTTAGTCTGTCTGGTCCAATCTGCCTCTCCACTTTTCCTTTCATCTCTTGGTAACAGGGTTTTTATCCGGTTCTGATACTCAGTTCTCTTCTCTGTTTTCTGGAGTACCCATACTTTGATTTTTGGCATTTTCCTGTTCTGTACTTTAGGCACATGGAAGTTTTGCAGGTCCGCTACTAATAGACGGTGGTCGCTGTCAAGGCTTTCACTGGGTATTACCCTAACATCTGTTACCATTCTACTCCTTTACTCATCTGTGATGAGGTAAACAATTGCACTCTTTTGTAGTCCATCCCAACTGTATTGTGTAATCTTATGGCTCTCTCTCGTTTCTTAAACCGGCTGTTTTTCACCACCAACCCATTCCTCATACAGAAGTCAAGGAGATGTTCACCTTCTACATTTCTTCCACCATATCCATGAGGTCCCATTACGTTCTCATATCCTGTTCTATCTGTGCATTCAGGTCTCCTATAATGAATACTCTCTCTTTACTAATGACTGTTTCCAAATCATCAAGAAATTGGTTCTTATCCTCTTGGCAACATCCAGTTTGAGGAGCATAAACCTGTACCAAAGTTAGTTTTTCTTTCCCTAAATGCCCAGTCACCTTTATTGTTCCTGAATTATTGGATGATAATTTCATGATGTGCTATTTCTAGATTTTTGTGAGAACCTTCATTTAACGTTTCATGATTCTTTCTCTTTAACATGATAGCTTAGATTTTGTGTCTATTGACGAAGATTGTAGTGTCCATGAAGAGAGCAAGGATCAGAGGGGTTCCTTGTCAAAATCAAGATACAGTTATATAGTACATGTATCTCGGAGTTGATGAGGTATCTCTCGTCCAGAACAGCAACCAACAATGGACACTCCCGACAAACAATGTAAGAATGCGAAACCACCTGGCGGTGGGTAAATGCGGTGTTTTATTCTTAAACCAATGCTTATTTCGTAATATGGAGTATTGTTTGTAGAAAGTGAAACACCAAGAACAAGAGATGTGACCACATTGCACTTTATACCACAGATTAGGGACATGACAATGCATTACTGATTAGGACAGTTCGGTACATGCACGTTGACGATCGATCTTCACTACGGCGTCGCGCCACCACGTGCTGCACTCAGAGCCGCTAAACGTCGTGGCATGGAATCATACAGCGTTTGAATACTCTGCTGGGGAATACCATTCCACGCAGTTTGTAGGCGCGTCCACAAAGCATCAACAGTGGCGGCAGGTGGACCGGAATGAACAAGTTCCCGACCGACCATATCCCAGACATGTTCGATGGGCGACATGTCAGACGAATGGGCAGACCAGGAAAGCAGAGGTATCCGTCGTTCTGCGAAGAAGGCTTGCACATTCCTCGCACAATGCGGGCGGGCATTGTCCTGCTGAAATATGGCCTGTGGAACGGCCTGCAAGAGGGGCAGTTCTGCGGGCTGTAAAACATCTCTGATGTAGCGGTCACTCTTCAGATTGCCCGCAAGACGTACGAGGCGCGATCGCCTGTCAGAGGCGTCGGTGGTTCCCAGTCAATGGAAGCCGACGCAGTGGCATGCTTGCCACCAGTCCAGCCCTCAGGGACGGCGTCCACGACAGTGCACGACCTCATACGACCAACAAAGTCGCGGCACTCCTGCAGAAATACAAATGGGAGGATCCCGGCTACCCTCCATACAGTCCAGACCTCTCCCAGTGATTACGCCATGTTTGGTCCCCTGAAAAGGGCTCTGCGAGGCCAACGATTCACCTCGGACGCCGACGTCCAGCTATACGTGCGGAACTGGTTCACATCACAGCCCAGGGAATTTTATGAGACAGCCATTCACCGCCTCGTGTCACAGTTGGACAAGTGCCTCAACAGCCAGGGCCAATACTTCTAACATACAGGTACTGGTTTATTTAATTATGGCTCCCGCTCGTTACTTTTTGAACGCACATTGTAGTTCCTAGATTTTTGTTCTTTCCTTGATTGCTGTCGTTTCTGAAGCGTATAAGGCTTCTGGTAAGAATACTGTATTATAGCTTCGTAGTTTGGCATTGATGGAGATACTTGTATGTCATATATATGTATTGTAAACTTTGTTTTGTGTAGAACAGAAGTGTTGTTATGTGTCTAGCCCATGAATACAGTTAGAAGCAGAGAGGTTCCCTGTTGACAACACGAGACAGTGATATCTTACATGTCCGTGATGTCTAACAAGGAACCCTCTTCCTAAACAACATCAAACTCTGGACAACATTACACCGAGAAGTCTTCACATAGTTTTGAATCTTAATTCTGTATTTATTTCCAGCCATCACCATCCTCTACTCATTGATTGATCTCTAAATATTTGGGGTATGTTCCTCTGTGTTACATTCTGGCTTGAGTATAGCCCCCATTTCCACGCAACAGATGATATGGATGCTGTTTTGTGGTGAAGTGTCTTGATCAGATTTCAGTCGTCAACTGAGCTAACGCGGCAGGACCTTAAATAATTAAATTATTCTCAGGAAATGATTTGGAGGCAGAATATATCTCTAATTAGTATAAAACAAAGTTCCCGATTCTTGGATGTCACGGGTAATCTCAAGAACCACTGGATGTATTTTGATGCGATTTTTACCATTCTGTAAAGGATATCTCGAGGAAGGTTCCTGTCCAAAAATTAATTTAGTTATGATGAAAGGAAGCCAAGCAGTAACGATTTAAGTGAAAATGCGGAGAAAAAAAACTGCGTCCGTGCACTTTAAAGCTTACGCTAGGCAAACCGTTAAAAAATATCAATGTACTATGGCTAACAAATGTTCAGCATGAAAAGTTCTACAAAAAAGTCCGTGAGTACATATCTCTATCTTCAATACATCGCCCACTATAAGTGTTTTTACGTTTTAATTTCTTCCAACAATCTGCATTCAATTACTGAGGCGACAGTTTACGAGCTAGTTAGGGGCGCGCCTATCAATCCAGTTACAGCCTAGCTAGCGGGCGAGTCTATTACCCCATTTACAGCCAGCAGCAGACTGTCGAGTCGTGTTGAGTTAAGACTTTAGAGAAGGATGGTTGTGTTTGGAGTTTCCCTAGAAGTGCAACTCGACTTTTCTTCATTTTTCCTGAGAACTTTTCGTTCCGCAAAATGCAGAGTCATGTTAAGATTGGACGGAAGGGGGATTTGTGTTTCATGCACCTCGCCATTTGGTGCATTCTTGGAATGCACGGTACCTGAGATTACAATTTTGAATGCTTTTGCACGTTCTTTCCTTCCTTTTTGTCAGACACCAACAGTGATCTTCTGTTCTCTCTTAGGGGTTCAGGTCTCTTATATTTTGTATGAGTCTGTTCCAGATATATATTCTGTGACCCACCTAGCGTCATATAACAACAAATCTCTGAAGCTCTTCAACTCTTCCTCGCGCAAGAGGAATTCCATACCCATTTGGCTACCAGATACTGTTGTCAACTCTTTGAAGACCAGCTCAGCAAAAGAAGATTATTTTGTTGTATTTAAGTTGGTTATGCTGATATGTATACCCTTTGTTTCCTACCCCCACTCTTTCCCCTTCCGTGCTTCGCTGAGCTGCTCTCACTTCTTAGTCGGCAGTCGTAGTGATCAGTTAAGGCTCAACTAGAGCCAGCCTCCTGACCTAACGAGGCATTTTTTAAATTCCACGCCATGTTGGAACTTTAAGTATCGGTTGAGGAACTTCACCTTCGCCATGCAACAAAGATAAGTACCTGATTCAAGTTTTAACCTCATCTTCATGATTTTACCTACCACATGCTTTTAACTATCTTTTATGGCAGTGTGAGGTTACTTGTTTTGGGGTAGAATCATCCTCCGCGGGATTTTCCATGTTGAGCTTTTGTTTAATCAAGCTAATCTTGGTGAAAAGCAGCATTTCTTATGCTTGCCAAATGAGAAATCTTCTCACTACGTGGGATATTATCTAAGTACCCTCTGTCTATAATTCAACCAGCTAGTTCCTCCGCTGGATTTACATTAGCCCCAGTTTACTACTAAGATTGTTCTGGAACTTTCCAGATTCGGTACTCAATCTACGAGTCCTGCCGTCATGTATTTCTCACGTACTTGGGAGAATTCTGTTTAAAACTAAATTACTACAATAGTGAATTTTCGTCCTCCGCTGGAACCTCTGGAAAATTCTATGGCGCATTTAATTGTAAATTACAACTTTTTTAAGTAATAGACTCTCATCTATATAGTGCAATCAGTTCTTTCCATAATTGCAATAACTTTCTTTTTCATGAACTTTAGTGTTTCTATAGTGAACTTTGAATCCATCTTCATAGACTACAGTGATAAACAGTGCTTTCTCCACGTTTCTACCGCGTCGCGATCGTCCGGTTATATTAAATACGGCCATGAACATTGATCCTATATCCCAATGATCTTTCCTTAACCTTCTACTAACAACCATTATTTATAAAATTGAAACTTCTCTATAAGGTGTCACTCACGAGGTGCCCTTCCAACTTTGCTAGTTTAACATTAAGTAAATTCTGCATAATTGCTTGTGTCATACAAGTTTTAAATTCACGTTGTTCCTTTCCCATAATTAGGGAAAACCATGCTTTAAACTCTTGAGCGAGTCATGTTCAGGTTTCACGAAATGGAAACTGTCCCATTTTACTCGTGATTCTTAATTAAACATAGGAAGCCTAGAAACTTCCTTTTCACTTTCTCCAGGTTTCACAGTAAGTGACCTGCTCTCCTTGTATAAATTTCACAAAGTAATTCTGTATAAATATAAGAAGTTGTAGGAACTTCTATTTTATTTTTCACGTTGTTATTATCGTTATTTTCAAAGTTGTCGCTTTCTCTAGAACATTCTCTCCAGAATTTCTTAAGGTGCACTTTTTGTACTTCAATTCACGTTCAAGCTTTAATTATTTTATTGTTCATTTGTGTAAATCTTATAAAGATTTTAGAAACATGTAAGGTTTGAAACCTTTTAAATTGTCAATTGCCTGGAGCAACCGTTTAATGTGGAGAGGTCTGCGACCCTATTTGTTACAAAGTTCAAATGAATTATGTTTATTAAATTTATATTGCATAATTGTTAATTTCCTCAAACTTCCTGCATTGTTAAATAAATTAAATATTTGTTTTTGGATTCATCATTTCTTTGATAATACAGTTAGGCAGGATCCTGGCTTTCCTAGCTCTTCCTAGGTTTATGCCCTCGTTCATATACAATAAAGCTTTTACTATCTGTCTGGCCAGATCATCACCCTTCCCTATAGTACTTTCATTCGTGCTTGGGAGGAAATACACTACAGGTTCTCTCTGGCAAACTGCCCAAGCCTTAGCTGCGGCTCCCGTCAGCCTCGACCAAGCTCGTTCCGATTTTAGGTATCAAGGTGTTAACTTGCGGTGGCAACCACCTTTAAGTGTGTTTAACACTAAACTTATTACTTTTGTGGGACTCTCCTCCTATTCTTCTATCCTTCTTTTCCAATCCCAAATCTACTTCCTTCTCTTAATCATCTTCCCTTGGTGGGTGGGTTATTCCCTAGCCTATAATCTACCCAAAATTTGGTCCCAGAAACCCGGGAGAGTCCATTTTTTATGTCCATTGTTTGTCAAGTGTCATTTGACAATACTTTGCAAATTTTTAATATCTCCTTTGGATCTGTCAGCTATATCTACGTCATGCAAAGCCTGTGAACGGGAAAGAGGCCGCTCCTGTCTCCTTTGGGGTGCCCTGTTCTTTCTACTCTCTCGCTGTTGCCAACCTGACAGCATCTCCAAGGTTCTACAGTTTCGTGAGTTGTATTTCAATTTATTCTTTTTATCATGGCTCCTACTGAAAAAGATGAAACTCTCATTGCTAGACGTTTCTTATAAAGGGCAACTCACTAGATTCCGAAATTTCATCAGCAAATTAAATCCCGCCGAGTGTGATTTAGATATCTTGACTCATCGCCTTAAGTTGTACGAACGGTCTTATGATTATTATGACCAAATTCAAACCGAGATCGAATCCGCTTGTCCAGACCTTCAATCGGATCGGGACGAGGTCGAACCCTTGTACTTTGAAGGAATTGCAAAGGCCCACCAATTGATCCGCAATATCTCAGAACCGGACACTAGGGTCATCAATCCGGCCCAGTTAGCACCCGCCTCAGTTCACGAGAACAAACCGAAACCGTTACTTCCCAAGATAAGCCTACCGCACTTCTCAGGCAAGGAAGGTGAATGGTATTCTTTTTACGAACTTTACTGCTCTTTAATTCATGAAAATATCGAGATCCCAGATATACATAAATTTTACTACCTCCGCACTTCTTTGGAATCAGAGGCCTTGACCTTGGTAGAGTCACTGCCTTTAAGCGCAGACAACTACCACATCGCCTTTAATCTCCTTAAAGAGAGATATGGCAATTTACGTTTGAGTGTCGCTCGACACATCCGTTGTCTCTTCAACTTACCTGCCGTCAAACCTAATGACGTCACATCTTTAAGAGACCTCTTAGATACTATGCAGTTAAATGTCAGAGCGTTATACCAGCTAAAACAGCCTGTCCAAACATGGGACACCATACTTATTCACCTAGCTACATCAAGATTCGATTTGTCGACACTGAAGGCCTGGGAGATCGAACTCACCTGCAACAAGGAATTTTCCTTCGAACACCTTATCTCGTTTCTCAACAGTCGATGTCAATTCCTTACAGCACTCGCATTTCAGTGCGAAAAAGTCGAAACGAATCCTCAGTGTCAAATTTTTGAAAAAAAACTTGCTTCTTCAAAGGGACATCAGCCCCCATTTGTCGAAAACAAACAAACCCGTTCTTCTTTCAATCATTCAAGAGAAGATATCAGGCCGCTTAACAAATCGTTAAAATGCACGCTCTGTAAAAAGCTTCACACCTTGTATTTGTGCAAATCCTTTAAAGAATTGTCTGTCGAAGATCGAAGAAAGTTTGTCTTAAACAGCAAGCATTGTTTCAATTGCTTATCACCTAAGCATTCTTCTTCGAACTGTACGTCATTAAATCTCTGTTTTCATTGCAAAAAACCGCATCATTCTTTATTGCACGTTCACGATAAATCGAGGTCATCAGCACCTGCCTCTTTAAGCTCCATGCAGAGCAGCTCCGAACAAACTAATGCTTCTTCCTGCATTTCCAACGCCGACACTTTTCACAGTGCGCAAACCCTGTTGACCACTGTACAATTTGAAATCCAAGATAGATTTGGAAATTGGTTCAAAACCCGTGGTCTTCTCGATTCCGCTTCAACGCACAACTTTGTTTCGCAATCGTTGATTAAAAAACTAGGTCTTTCGTCATCGCCTACTTCTATCAATGTGACCGGCATTGACAATTTGAAAACTCAAGTTTTGCAGTCTTCAAAATTGAAAATCAGAGACTTTGTCAAAGAAACACCAATCTTAATTTAAACTGTCTCATTCTTACCAGTATTGGCAAGGACACTCCAAGTCACTCTATCAATACCTCCGGATTAAAGATTCCTTCGCACTTAAGGTTAGCCGATCCTCAGTTTAATGCTCAAGGTCCCATTGATGTACTTTTCAGTGCCAATGTTTTTTGGAATTGCATTCGCAAACAAACACGCAAGTTATCTTCAACCGTGGTCGCTAGAGACACCGATTTTGGTTGGGTTATTACTGGTGAGATCAAACATACCAGTGTTCAAACCAAAGCACAATGTCATTTCGTCACAGCTGACATAAATCCCATTTCTGAAAAAGAGAACGCTCATGTTTCAAATCTCAATATTTTTGAAAACCACTTGTCGAAACGATGTTTTATCGTGAACAACTGCGCTAACCCTGTAAGTTGTTTAAATGGTTTTTCCTTCTTCCCGCACAAGATGGCCATTCAAGTTCGCCTTGCTTTGTGTTATTTCGTCTATCTTCTTACGTCATTTTTTATAGCAGTTAATTGCTTAAACTATTCCTCGAAAACTATCTTCCCCTTGTGTAAAACCATGGCTATCAGTCACCATCACTTTGCTGTACGCTATGTTTCACTTCTTTCGTTATGTAGAGGGATGGCCACGGCCGGCTCCTCCCCCCTTCCTCGCAATTGGAAGTCGCTCATGAAACCGATTGAAACTCTGAATTCTATAGCATCTAGAATAACTATTCTTATGCATAACCTTCGTCTCAATGTCCCAGCTTGTCTTCTTTGCTCGGAAGAATTAAGCTTCTTTTTGTTGAAAATTGTCCGATTTCGTGATCCTCTCAATTATGCGAAATTGATTTCCTCTTTTATTTCATATAGCTTTAAATTGCTTTTTCACGTCCAAGTTACGATTGACTGCATGTCGTGTTACTCGTTCTGCTTTAAGTTACAGCTGATTCACCAAATGTTGTGTGTGTACTTCGAACTGCTTGGTTGTCAGACTTGTATGTATACACGCCTGAGGAATGCCAAGTTGTTTATTTCCTGTATGATTGACACAGTTCAAAACAAGTTTCTCTTATCTCAACTTTGGCTGATTGCCAAGCATTGTTTGGCGAGTTGCTACTACAAGTACGGAAGCCGTTTACCTACTTCCCAAAATAAACTCGTTCCGCTTAAGGACTCTGTCAGCTATTTATATGTCTTATCTCGTTGTACTATGTGTGTCAAGGCCGTGCTTGTTTACGTCTATCACTTACTCACGCTCTTATCTTACAATTGTTTCGATTCTTACTTTAAAACTTCGTTGCGTATTTCTCACGCGTTCATGTATTCCACTTTGCTTATGTATTGCAATTTGCTTGCATATTTTGCGATCTTAATGTTCATTGATGAACAAACTTGTTTTTTCTCGTCACATTCGATGTGTTTATGTATTCATGCTTGTTATGTCACGTTTTTCGCTGACTTAAGTATCTTTCTGAGCAACCTCTTTGATACTCATTATAACTTGAGGTCATTGTTTATGGCTACTCGTTTGTTACCTATGGCGTTCTTGCTCTCTACTCGCATAGTTCCTTTGTTTATTTGGTATATTCTTGTCCTGAATAGATGTACTTGTTTCCATACGCTTTGTTTAAACTTGCCAATTCTTCTTTCTCATCGTATCGCAATCTTTACTAGTGCTTTATTTTTCTCAGCTTTCAGCGATTTCGTGATTGAAATTGTCGATAATTCTCGCCTTTCAACTCCGCTTTCCAATGACCCTGATGACCTCCTTCCACTTTCACCTGGTCGCTTCTTTACACGCCCTTCTCTCTCTGCCCCTCCTCCCCTTCCCAATTCTTTCAGGGATTTTGATTTACCTATTGTTGGGCGTAAACTTGAAGCCCTCAGTAATTATTTTTGGAAGAGGTGGAACTTGGAATATTTAACTTCCTTGCAACGGAGGCAGAAGTGGTTTCTTTCCAGTCCCGACATTAAAGTGGGGGACTTGGTCTTGGTTAGGGATGTTCCACCCCCCCTAGTCGGGCCTTTTGGAGAAGTGACTAAGTGTTACCCTGGAAGAGATAGGAGAGTCAGGGTATTCAGAGTCTTGATCAATAATGGTCAGATCACAAGACCACTTCTCTTCAATTACTGTATCACTCTTAAATATTTAATTGCTTATTTGTTCCCTGTTGGTGTCTGGCCCTCCCAGTATGGTGCATTCTTGGAATGCACGGTACCTGAGATTACAATTTTGAATGCTTTTGCACGTTCTTTCCTTCCTTTTTGTCAGACACCAACAGTGATCTTCTGTTCTCTCTTAGGGGTTCAGGTCTCTTATATTTTGTATGAGTCTGTTCCAGATATATATTCTGTGACCCACCTAGCGTCATATAACAACAAATCTCTGAAGCTCTTCAACTCTTCCTCGCGCAAGAGGAATTCCATACCCATTTGGCTACCAGATACTGTTGTCAACTCTTTGAAGACCAGCTCAGCAAAAGAAGATTATTTTGTTGTATTTAAGTTGGTTATGCTGATATGTATACCCTTTGTTTCCTACCCCCACTCTTTCCCCTTCCGTGCTTCGCTGAGCTGCTCTCACTTCTTAGTCGGCAGTCGTAGTGATCAGTTAAGGCTCAACTAGAGCCAGCCTCCTGACCTAACGAGGCATTTTTTAAATTCCACGCCATGTTGGAACTTTAAGTATCGGTTGAGGAACTTCACCTTCGCCATGCAACAAAGATAAGTACCTGATTCAAGTTTTAACCTCATCTTCATGATTTTACCTACCACATGCTTTTAACTATCTTTTATGGCAGTGTGAGGTTACTTGTTTTGGGGTAGAATCATCCTCCGCGGGATTTTCCATGTTGAGCTTTTGTTTAATCAAGCTAATCTTGGTGAAAAGCAGCATTTCTTATGCTTGCCAAATGAGAAATCTTCTCACTACGTGGGATATTATCTAAGTACCCTCTGTCTATAATTCAACCAGCTAGTTCCTCCGCTGGATTTACATTAGCCCCAGTTTACTACTAAGATTGTTCTGGAACTTTCCAGATTCGGTACTCAATCTACGAGTCCTGCCGTCATGTATTTCTCACGTACTTGGGAGAATTCTGTTTAAAACTAAATTACTACAATAGTGAATTTTCGTCCTCCGCTGGAACCTCTGGAAAATTCTATGGCGCATTTAATTGTAAATTACAACTTTTTTAAGTAATAGACTCTCATCTATATAGTGCAATCAGTTCTTTCCATAATTGCAATAACTTTCTTTTTCATGAACTTTAGTGTTTCTATAGTGAACTTTGAATCCATCTTCATAGACTACAGTGATAAACAGTGCTTTCTCCACGTTTCTACCGCGTCGCGATCGTCCGGTTATATTAAATACGGCCATGAACATTGATCCTATATCCCAATGATCTTTCCTTAACCTTCTACTAACAACCATTATTTATAAAATTGAAACTTCTCTATAAGGTGTCACTCACGAGGTGCCCTTCCAACTTTGCTAGTTTAACATTAAGTAAATTCTGCATAATTGCTTGTGTCATACAAGTTTTAAATTCACGTTGTTCCTTTCCCATAATTAGGGAAAACCATGCTTTAAACTCTTGAGCGAGTCATGTTCAGGTTTCACGAAATGGAAACTGTCCCATTTTACTCGTGATTCTTAATTAAACATAGGAAGCCTAGAAACTTCCTTTTCACTTTCTCCAGGTTTCACAGTAAGTGACCTGCTCTCCTTGTATAAATTTCACAAAGTAATTCTGTATAAATATAAGAAGTTGTAGGAACTTCTATTTTATTTTTCACGTTGTTATTATCGTTATTTTCAAAGTTGTCGCTTTCTCTAGAACATTCTCTCCAGAATTTCTTAAGGTGCACTTTTTGTACTTCAATTCACGTTCAAGCTTTAATTATTTTATTGTTCATTTGTGTAAATCTTATAAAGATTTTAGAAACATGTAAGGTTTGAAACCTTTTAAATTGTCAATTGCCTGGAGCAACCGTTTAATGTGGAGAGGTCTGCGACCCTATTTGTTACAAAGTTCAAATGAATTATGTTTATTAAATTTATATTGCATAATTGTTAATTTCCTCAAACTTCCTGCATTGTTAAATAAATTAAATATTTGTTTTTGGATTCATCATTTCTTTGATAATACAGTTAGGCAGGATCCTGGCTTTCCTAGCTCTTCCTAGGTTTATGCCCTCGTTCATATACAATAAAGCTTTTACTATCTGTCTGGCCAGATCATCACCCTTCCCTATAGTACTTTCATTCGTGCTTGGGAGGAAATACACTACAGGTTCTCTCTGGCAAACTGCCCAAGCCTTAGCTGCGGCTCCCGTCAGCCTCGACCAAGCTCGTTCCGATTTTAGGTATCAAGGTGTTAACTTGCGGTGGCAACCACCTTTAAGTGTGTTTAACACTAAACTTATTACTTTTGTGGGACTCTCCTCCTATTCTTCTATCCTTCTTTTCCAATCCCAAATCTACTTCCTTCTCTTAATCATCTTCCCTTGGTGGGTGGGTTATTCCCTAGCCTATAATCTACCCACCATTCTTAAATTACGTCTGACAAGAATTCGTTGCACATGCATCTCCATGATAATATAAGGTGCATTCAAAAACTAACGAGCAGGAGGCATAATTACAGAAACCAGTGCCTGTATGTTAGAAGTATTGGCCCTGGCTGTTGAGGCACTTGTCCCACTGTGACACGAGGCGGTGAATGGCTGTCTCATAAAATTCCCTGGGCTGCGATGTGAACCAGTTCCGCACGTACAGCTGGACGTCGGCGTCCGAGATGAATCGTTGCCTCCGCAGAGCCCTTTTCAGGGAGGGAGGTCTGGACTGTATGGAGGGTGGCCGAGAACCTCCCATTTGAATTTCTGCAGGAGTGCCGCGACTGTTTCGGCCGTATGAGGACGTGCATTGTCATGGAGCGAGCACGGCGGCTACGTTGTTCACTGTCACTCGGCGGTCCTGGGTAATGAGTGAATCAACCAGCTGGACGTTGTCATCGGTAATGCAGGGGGGTGCTCCAGACCGGGCATCGTCGGCTAACGACACCCGTCCTTCCCTGAAGTGCTTGTGCCACGCCTTGACCCTTGTAAGGGACATGCGTTGTTCGCCGTACACTTGTGACATTCGGCGATGAATGTCCGTTCCCCCTACTCCTTCCGCTGTCAGAAACCGAACAATGCCTCCAAGTCACTGCTAGCAATGCGACTGGCAGCGTTGGACGATTGGTGCATGCTGCTGCTCGCTTTGTATCGTCATGTGACGTGCACGCGTGCCATCTAGCGACGGGCTGTGACCTTCCACGCTCTGGTCGGAACCACACCTCGTTACACACGCCATGATTAGCTGATGTAGTCACCGGTTTGCGCTTTCGAGCCTACGGCTCTTTACTTTTTGAACGCACCTTATAAACGGATCTGTAATGTGTAGAACGACCACCAGAGTGCATTCGTGTTGGCAACGCCCTGTTGTTGATAAATTCTTACCATTCAACTGCTGTGAGTCAGACAGTTCAGCAAGCGTGAGGAGAGGACCACGTACTAACACGTTCGAAATTAAAATGTCTTACATTTAAAGTGTTTGAATGAACTTTAGCACTTACAAAACAATAACTGGACCAACATTACATTTTACACTCGCAAATTGTGTGATGTTTTCTTTTCAGAACGTAGTTTATATTCAGCAGTAGCGAGAATTTGGTGCACCTGGTAACCCCTGGTTAAGGATTACCGGTATCTTGCGGTGTTGAACTGCTTGAAAAATCTAAGTAGAAGGCAATAATCTTCATAACTCTACGGCCTACATATACAGGGTGATTCTTATTAACCTTAAAAGTTAACCACAACTGTTAAACATATGACGTCATCAGGTGACGGCTCAGGTCGAGCAGTCAGGTCCATGCACTCTTACGCACACCAAAGCATCCAAAACAAACGTTGAATATTATATCACTCTGTCTCCATGTCTGCGTGTGCGAGGTTTGAATCCGGGGCCTATCCATCATCTTTTTTGTTCTCTCTCTTCTCCATTCAGGTGGATGCAGATTGTTAGTTGACATTAAGAAGGCTTTGTATTACAAATGTGATCGGAAAAGTTCGGGAATTATACACTGGATTCGATAGGATGGGGCGAAATTAGTCACTCGACAAGAACTGCTGTACTAGTTAAATACGGTTTGAGAGTTCTCAGCCACACAGTTCAATGCAGTACGTCAAATGAACCGCTTTACATTCCTTGAGCTTGCAGACATGCACCTTTGTTATGGTGTTGCAAATTCGAACCCACTTGCTGCAAGGCGGCTGTACCAACAACGATTTCCCCAACGCGTTCTGCCTTCTCACGTGACCCTCAGCAATTTGTGGGTAGTAATGTTTAACAGCAAAAAAGGTCGGTGATACATGCCCAAAAATAAAAGCGATGCTTCCACTTGAAAGGCGAAGAGAGAGAAAAAAATGATGATGGATAGGGCAAGGAATTGAACCTCGAACCCCACGCGCCCGAGTCGCACGCAGGCACGGAGCCAGAGCGATATGACATTCAGCGTTTGCTTTGGATGCTTTGGTGTGCGTAAGAGTGCACGGACCAGACCGCTCGAGCTGAACCGTCACCTGATGACGTCATATGTTTAACAGTTGTGGTTCACTTTTAAGGTATTTCCGGACACTTGTGACCCTAAGTGTCCCATATCAAATTACTCGTCTCAATGCCATCTACGTCGCTACAGAGAGTTTTAAACATTAATAAGAATCACCCTGTATATCAATCCAACATGGGGACCATCCGAAATATTTTATCGGCTCTCAATAACTACGAATCTATTACAGCAATCAAACTGCAATTTTGTATGTTGATAGAGGCCTATGGTCATTAAATAACCTGGTGAGCACAAAACCAACATGGTGGAGACGCGAAATTTCAATATTTAAATGGATTTTTCTCGCGACTTTTCATCCTATGGCTGTGAAACGTGGCTCGGTATACCTTCACACAAGTTTTAATATACTGACTCCTAATTTAATGGAAATTTATGAGACATTATAATTGGCGGCTGTGCAATTTTTTTAAATCCCGTTTTCATTTCGCGTGTCCTAAGTAGACCAAGACCAGTAGGATACATGAAAATAGGCTACCTAGTTCTTCACGGAACTACTTGTTAATATCTCCGAGAGCAGCAAAAAGGTATTTTTCATATGTTTTAATATTTGTTGCGGTATGTAGCCTATTGCCTGCAGTTGTTGTTGTTGTTGTTGTTGTTCGAGCCTTCAGTCTTTTGACTGGTTTGCTGCAGCCCTCCATATCTCCATATCTCCCTGTCCTGAGCTAATCGTTTCATTTCTACATAGCTACCACACCCTACATCTGTTTAATATACTCTAACCTTGGTCTACCCCTAGAGTTCTTGTCCTCGACCCTTCCTTCCATAGCTAAGCTTGCTATTCCTGGGTGTCTTAGTATGTGTCCTACCAACCTATCTCTTCTCTTCATTAGCAGTCGCCAGAAATACCTCTTCTCTTCCACTCGTCTTAATACCTCTTCGTTTGTAACCCTATCTACCCGTCTGATCTTAATCATTCTCATGCAACACCACATTTCAAACGCTTCAATTCTCCTCTTTTCTGCTGCACCAATAGTCCAACATTCAGTTGCATAGAGCGCCACGCTCCAGACAAAGGCTTTCAAAAATGACTTGCTACTACCTAACTCTAAATTCGAGGTCAACAGATTCTTTTTTTTCTTGTGTAGAAATGCCTTCCTTGCCTGAGCCAATCTACTTTTTATATCCTCTTTGCTTAGTCTATCACTGGTTGTTTTGCTTCCTAAGTAACAGAAGTCTCCTACTTCCTTCTGCTTTTCACCTGCCAATTTGAAGTCCATAGAGGTTTCTGATTTATTTCGGCTGCATTCCAATTTTTTTGTTTTACATTATGAATATTCTTTTCTCAAGACGGAGTCCATACCATTCAAAAACTCATTCAAATCCTCAGATGTGTCGGCCTAGATAACGATGTCATTGGCAAATCTCAGCGTTTATATTATTTCTCCTTGAATCTTCACTCCCACTTTAATTTTTTCTCCTATATCCTTCATTGCTTGTTCTATGTAAAGATTGAAAGTTATGGGTGATAAGTTGCAGTAATGTTGTATATTTAATTAAGGCCTTTTTGAGATTAATTCTAGAATAAATAATACTCGTTTATGGTTATTGTTATGTATCTTGTATGTCTCTTATGTATACATTGTAACTTTGGTTTTGTATAGAACAATGCTTGTTATGTGTCTAGCCCATGAAGACTATTAGGAGCAGAGGGCTTCCATGTTGGCATCACGAGACAGTGATATCTTACATGTCCGTGGTGTCCAACATGGCCCCCTCTACTTCAATAACATCAAACTCTGGACAACATTACACCGAAGAATCTTCATATAGTTTTAATTTTGATGTCTGTCTTCACTTCTACCCTGCGAAGAAGCAAATGAGACTCGATTTCGGTAACGGTCCATTTCGTAAAGATGTTGTATTGAGCGCTTCTTAAAATGCAGGGTAACATATAACAAAATATCATGCAGGAAAAAGTGCATACCAGGATTAAAACATATGAATTTAATTAACAGATCAACAGAATTTACAATATTTTACAACAAAAACAAAAAGACTTCCCAAATGACACCCACTTGAATTACTAAAAGTGCCAAACCAGGCCTGATCTCAGGAGAGATCGTAAACTTCTGGACCAAATGTCCCAAATTATTGCAATTACAGGTGCGTGCGCGGCTTCTCTGCATGCGGACGACCTGGGAATGATATGGTCGCGGTAAGCCAGTATTGTCAAGAACTGGTCGACCAACTGGAGGACGTGCACGCGTTCGCGAGGAGGAAACTGCGGATCGAGTAAGACCGAATGAAGACCCGATACGACCAACAGATGGATGCCGGCAGTTTCCACGAGGACGACCTGGTCTGGCTCTTCAACCCATTACGGTAGAAAGGCCTGTCACCCAAACTGCAGAAGTCCTGGGAGGGCCCGTACTGAGTCGTGAAACGGATCAACTATGTTGTTACAGGATCCAGCGGAGCCCGAGGGCGAAGATGAAGATCGTGCATCGAGATCGCCTGGCAGCCTACGGAGGGACACAGACGGACCAATGATTGATCGGGACGATCAGCCTTGTAGGAAGGGGGTGGTGTTACGGCTGCGAGTCTGTTTCGTTACCTCGCCGTGTGGGTCACAGCTGCCCCGGGCTATCTCTGCCTCTGTGTATTACGTGCGCTGTACGCAACGGGCTGCGAAGTGAAAGGGATGGTCCAGAATATCCGTGACCCAGCCAGTGATGGAAATCTCGAGAATCCGTGTATCCTGGACGATTATAGAATTCATTGAGTCACCAGCCTGGCATATAAGCGGCTTCAACAGTGAGGGGATCAAGTTTTTCTGAGGACGGTGTTTCTGAGCTAGTGCGTGTTTTTTTTTTCAGAGCGACAGAAGTGTGGTGACGTGACTTGCGAAACCCAGTGAGATTCCTTCCGAGCCGCGGAGCAGTGTGAGGAGTGTGTACTTACCTAGTGCGACAGAGACATTGTGGTGAATTACGAAACGCATTGGGCAGTTCCCTAGCCAGCGGACAGCGAGGCTATAGTGACTGGCTATCGTAAATAACTGTAGTTTGCGTACAAGGAAGTGGACAGGTATTTCGGTGAGTGACAGACCAGCTAGACACAGGCCAGCCAAATTAGTGAACGAACAGCTGCTCGAGAGAGTGAAAGGGAAGTGACGGCAGCGAGAGAGGAACTAGAGTGAGATACCAGTTGCTTGTATTTGCTATTTGTGTGGTGTATTTTCTGGCCCGCAATAAAGCCAATGAGTTTCTTTAAAGCTGTAATTGGTGTTGTGCTTTCTACCCACTGTAATCCATTTAACGGAAGCGCCACTAGGGGGTGGCACGTAACAATACAATGCACGCGCCGTGCATATTAATAATGACTCATAAGAAAAAATACACAATCAATCAAAATTTTGGCCACGTGCCAACGTACATTTAAATAAAATAGTGCCGATACACGAAATCTAAATACACAAGAAAACTACTATGAACAAAAATTATTTACAACGTTCCCGCGTCTAATCTAGCTACATATTGAATAAATCAATGGTTTGTACATCACCGAACAGCTTGCAGAAAATCAACCTCCATCCCAGAGCATCTCCCACAGGTAAATTACTCCATCGTCGATTTTCAGGTTGAGGCGTTGCACATCATCCCACCAATCAACCTTGTAGTAGCCATCTTGGTAAGGCTTCTTAAAAAGAATTAATGTTCAAATTAATATTCTATCCTGCTAGAATCGCTATGAGCTACTGGCTTTCACTCAAGAGTCCTGGGCGATTACTCCACGAAGAACTGGCCCTATCTAAGCATTTGCTTGTTTCACACGCACATAGAAATCACAAAATTTACAGAAAATAAATGTTACAGTTAAGTCTGCCACGCAGCTGGCATTTAAAAGTCTCTCAAACTATTTATGCCGAGTAGCGCTTATCTTAACTTGAGATCTCGACTCCACTTGGCATGAACTCTGCTCCTCGAGCACTATTAAAATGTTTGTTCAAACAGACGTGAACTATGCTCATCAGAGCCTCTTAAATTTGTGTCTCAAACTGGCGTGAACTGTGCCTCTCGGTGCCTGATCAAATTGTGTCCTCAGCTACTCTCCTGCGATCAATTTATTGGAAACTGGCAGAATGGAATAGGGTAGGGGTAATTTAGAAAAATAATCTGTAGTTTTTAGCTCACAGACTTGGGACTAGCATCAAACTTCTTCTCTTTATCTGAACGTCTCAATGCACTCATGCGGAATCGTATCGGTTCAGCGGTTCTTCTGACACGTGTTTTCAGCATCTTTTTTTTATGGCAAGCTCATCTCCGTGTAGGTCAGGCGTCCTCTCTTCTGATTCGATGATTCAATCGGGTATCGGTTGGAAATTCACCTCTGGCACGCCCATAATGACGCCAAATTCTATGCGCGCTCATCCTGACTTTGTCCTTGAACTCGGCATACCAAGTCGTCCACGGGAATAGCTACGAACGCCACGTCTGTCGCAAGCAATTGCAACACTCAGCTCGCCTTCCATATGAGAAGCTTATTTATTTCCAAAAGGTACCAAATCCAAAAAGTAATAATTTACAGGAGAGAAGAAAAACGCTCAGAGTGTAAAATTTCAACTGAAAATCCATTTGAGCACTTTTATTATTTTCAGATAGAATAAATGCATTGTTATACCAAGTATTTCTGTTTAGGCTTTTGCAGTTTAGAAAATATTCAAAGAAAATGATGGATTTGGTACTTTTTGGCACTGAAACTCTAAATACTTTCAACGGAAAGACATAAATTTCACAGCAGTCATCAGAATCTTCGAGAAAACTGATTGTATTTAGTTATGCAATAATTAGATTTAAGGTATTTACATTGAAGGCATAGATTATTTAAATAATATTAAATAAAATTGAACAAAACAATGAATATTGTGCAAAGTAACTTAGCAGTGCTCAAATTATGGAATTATGATTGTAGTTTGTGTCTAAAGAACATGAATATGGTAAATAACTTCTGAAATGGACAATGCAAAATATTATCCAGTACTAAAAGAAATGGCTCTCATTGGCTGCATAGATATGGTACGTATTGGCACATTCATGCCACAGGATTTGGTACTTATTGGCATCAAACGAGATTTTTAATGTCCTGTTTGTTATGGATAAGGGTCGTTTTGGCAATTTCTTTTTCTTTCATATGATGGAGCTTCCTACCAACGTACGTTTTCCATCATAATCTCAATTTCGATGGTTTTGGATTTGGTATCTTTTGGAAATAAGCTTCTCATATCTCACTCCAACATGTACTGCCTGGATATGAATAATAATAATAATAAATCATGAAAACTTATTGATCGGCAAATCAATAAGGGTTCAGTGTCTAGCCCATGAAGACCGTTAGGAGCAGAGAGCTTCCATGTTGGCATCACGAGACTGTGATATCTTACATGCCCGTGGTATCCAACATGGCACCCTCTACTTCAATAACATCAATCTCTGGACAACATTACACCGAAGAATCTTCATATAGTTTTAATTTTGATGTCTGCCTTCATTTCTAAACATCGCTATGCTCTAGGTATCGAAAGATCTCTGAATTCAAACTCAGCAATTTTTCTAGATTTATGCCATGTGTTGTTTGGGGTTTCGCCTAGGACACCAAGCTGGCTCATCAGCGGGTCCACGCCCGGAACCCCCACAGGAATAGCGCACTGTGCACTACTTCCCTTCTTATGAAACACACCTGCGTTTCTTAATTGCGAAAGCTAAAATCTCAAACAGCCTTCCACCTCCGTATAAAGGCGTACAAAAAGATGGTATATTGGCTTTCACGGCCCGTCTGATACATAAATTCTGCCTCGAATAACGCACCAATTTCAGCACATCTGATCAAAATCGAATGGCAACACAGCGAGATCTGGTCATGGGTAAATAAGATGCATATTTCCTCCTACTAACATGAAAATGAGAAAAGTTTTGACCAGCCGCGATTTAAGTCTGCCATTACGCACCCGACTGCTTCGATGCTACGTTTTTAGTGTCCTGCTCTATGGAGTTGAATCATGGACACTTACTGAGGTTTTAGGTAAGAAACTGACAGCATTTGAAATGTGGACGTATCGTAGGATTTTCAGGATATCATGGACAGCTAAAGTCACAAATGTCGAAGTACTGCGGCGTATGAACAAAGACTCGGAAATTCTCAGTATCATCAAAGGGAGAAAACTAGAATACTTTGGTCATTTCACGCGCAACAATAAATACCACCTCTTGCAATTAATTATTTAAGGGAAGATTGATGGCATTAGGGTTCCAGGACGCAGACGAATATCCTGGGTAAAGAACTTAGGCCAGTGGTTTGGACTTAATACAGTGTCACTGTTTAGAACAGCTATGGACAAACAGCAGATCATGCTATTTATCACCAATGTTTTTGGAGGACGAGGCACTTGAAGGAGGAGAAGAATAACATATTTTAAATGTTTAAGGCAATAAAATCTAATCATTTTCTTCCAATGTGTGTTAGGTATGGTGCAGTGGAGAGTGTATTTCCTTATGTTTCTGAAGATTTTCGCCCAAAGATAGTAGATTTGATGGTATTTGTCAAAGCAAGAGAAGCTGCTTGACATGAGTTAATCAAGAGGCATATCGTAACGATTCCACCGACAAAATAAGACAGAGGATGAATAATCTGACAAATGAGCCAATGAAGAGTGCAAGGATCAGAGGGCTTTCCGACCATCCACAAGAGACAGTCATATCCTACATGTCTATTGTGAGTTGTTGGAACTCTCTCTGTCTTCCTAAACTACAGAACATCCAACCCTGGATATTCTCAATAATTAACGATGAGAAAATGACAACGGCAAAATATTGCCACTACGCAGAGTTTAATAATTATCACATCACAAAACTCAACATTAAAACTACAGAGACAATTAATCCGGTTGTGTTCTACTTTGGAAATCATGGACATCAGGGAATACTCAGGGAATATTAGTTTTACAAGGCCCAACCTTGAATAATTGGATGATAATTTCATGATGTGCTATTTCTCGATTTTTGTGAGGACCTTTATTTAACGTTTCATGATTCTTTCTCTTTAACAGGATTGCATAGATTTTGTGTCTATTGACGAAGATTATAGTGTCCGTGATGAGAGCAAGGATCAGAGGGGTTCCTTGTCAAAATCAAGATACAGTTACATAGTACATGTATCTCTAAGTTGATGAGGTATCTCTCGACCTGAACAGCAACCAACAATGGACACTCCCGACAAACAATGGAAGAATGCGAAACCACCTGGCGGTAGGTAAATGCGGTATTTTATTCTTAAACCAATTCTTATTTTGTAATATAGAGTAGGCCTACTGTTTATAGAAAGTGAAACACCGAGAACAAGAGACCACATTGCACTTTATACCACAGATTAGGGACATGACAATACTTTACTGATTAGAAGGACAGTCCGGTACATGCACGCTGACTATCGAACTTCAGTACGGCGACGCGCCACCACGTGCTGTACTTAGAGCCGCTTGACATCGTGGCATGGAATCATACAGCATTTGAATACGTTGCTGGGGAATACCATTCCACGCGGTGTGTAGGCGCGTCCACAAAGCATCAACAGTGGCGGCAGGTGGACCTGAACGAACAAGTTGCCGACCGACCATATCCCAGACATGTACGATGGGCGACATGCAGGCGAACGGGCAGGCCAGGGAAGCAGAGGTATCAGTCGTTCTGTGTAGAAAGCATGGACATTCCTCGCCACATGCGGGCGGGCATTGTCCTGCTAGAGGGGCAGTGCCACGGGCTGTAAAATTTCCCTGATGTAGCGGTCACTGTTCAGATTGCCCGCAAGGCGTACGAGACGCGATCGCCTTTTATAGGCAATTGTGCCCCAAATCATTTCACTTGGTGTTTGTCCGCTACGTCGTTCAACAATACAGTATGTATGATTGCGTTCTCCACGGTGGCGTCTAACGCGTAGTACAGGTTGAAGTGGGACTCGTCCGAAAACACTACTTATCGCTACTCAGCCTGCCAGTGTCGGCGTGCACGTGCCCATTGTAGTCGGAGGCGTCGGTGGTTCCCAGTCAATAAAAGCCGACGCAGTGACATGCGTGCTACCAGTCCAGCCCACAAAAGACGGTGTCGGACCGTCGCCGCAGACATGTGTACCCCCGTTGCCATGCTTCAATGTCGAGCCGACACCGAGAACGACGCTGTTCTGTCCGATACGGCCATACGGAGAAGATGGCGGTCGTCTCGCGCTATGGTCACATTGCGTCGTCCTGTACCCTGTCGTCGCTGTGTACGGCCCTCCTCTCTCCACTGGATCCACATACGCCTTACTGTAGACGCAGTTTGCCCTGTACGAGCCGCAATGTCCAGGAACGACTGACCCGCCTCCCGGAGCCCAAGCATTCTGCCCCGTTCAACCTCACTCACATGATGATAGTCCACCCTGTGATGTCGGCAAGGCATCGTTGCACTTGCTTACACGTTTCCACTTGGTATGACGGCCCCACGCCGGCAGAGCTGGGCGGAACACTGACCTGTCCGGTCTCACGACAGAGGGCACTGGAGGGCCAACGTGCACGCCACCTCTCTGCGATTTCAATCACTTAGTATGGAACCGCAGGCCTACATGACTCCTGTCCTGGGAGTGTCTCTGACCATTTCTTCTGGGTGTTTCCCTTTCTACAAAGAGTAGTGTATTTTTTTTAGTGCAAAAAGTGTCTAAATACATCGTTTTCTCTTGAGTTATGTAAGCTTCAATGGAGAGTCTGCTTATGATCTGACGGAGGATTTGTGGTCATTTGTGAACAGAATAATATTCAGGACAAAGACTACTGATGAGAAGAGTTAAAGATCAATGAAAACTTATGTTCATCACGATACAAAAAACACACACCAAAAAATGTTTTGCATATTGTGATAGGGCAAAGTGAGGACGGACTTAACCCCTTCACTTTCAAGCTCTCATCTGATGGATGTGTGAAAACTGGCAGCCATATTTACTAAGCTGTGCACGCACTTCTTTCAAAATGAGATGAAAGAGAGACCCTTAAAGAAATTAAAATAAAATCTTATAAACATAGAGAGTATAAATCGTTTGCTATTACTGAAAATGAGTGATGTCTCTAAGCCATATGGTATCAATGTTAAAAAAACAATGGAAAATAATTACATTCAGTCTGAAGGACAAGACGTAATATCATTTCAAATGACGCATGCTACAAATGCTCGCTTCACTCAAAGCCCCAGGACTCTTTCAACAGACTCCATTACCCATTAACTTAGGCTTCCCGCGTGGGCACCTCTTTAAGGGTCACCCTGTATTTGAGTCTGACATCTTTTACAACTCTTTAAGAGTCACCCAATATTTGAATCTGATCTTGCAAATCTTTTTAAGGGTCACCCTGTATTTGATTGAATCTAACATACTGTACACCTCGTTAAGTGTCACCCTGTATTTTGCTCTGACATCCTGCACACCTCTTTAGGAGGCTCCCTGTATTTATATCTGGCATCTTGTATATCTCTTTAGAAGTCACCCTGTATTCTTGTGTGACATCTTGTACACCTCTTTAGGAGTCACCCTGCATTCTTTTCTGACATCTTGTGCACCTCTTTAGGAATCACCCTGTTTTCTTCTCAGCCATCTTGTACACCTCTTTAAGAGTCACCTTGTATTCTTATCTGGCATCTTGTATATCTCTTTAGGAGCCACCCTGTATTATTATCTGGCATCTTGTACACCTCTTTAGGAGTCACCCTGTATTCTTTTCGCTTCGTTCGAAACCCCAGGTCACTCGACGCCCCAGGACTCTTTCAACAGACTCCATTAACCATTAACTTAGGCTTCCCGCGTGGCTGAATGACGTCACGCACTCGCCGTCCTTTACCCATTAACTTAGGCTTCCCGCGCGGCTGCATGACGTCACAGTCTCCGTCTCCGTAACGCAACCGTCTCCGTAACGCATAACGTTAGACCCAAAGCATAACGACGAAGTCGACAAGATCATTTGAAATGATAAAAAATACAAATTTCAGATTTGAAATTTTGAAGTAATTTTGGGAAATGAAATTCACTTGTCAAGTCTACTATTCATGTTAAAAGGAACTCTATATTATTTGCTAGCGTGGTAAGTGTCAAGGTTCCAAACTAATTACTAACGCAAGTTTGCCACCAACCATGAGGTAAACGAGACACAAAACTCTATGAGAACATGTGTCAGACTCTAGGAATTAATATAAATACAGATTGTCAGAGCATCCCGCGGAATATAAACGTAGTTAAAATTTCCTTCTTCATATTCCCTGAAAATTGCTCCTATCAAGCGTAAAATAACAAGATAACCAATAGTAAGGCCGGTAAAGATGGATCGTTACTCTGACAGTTTTGGCACGAACAGGGCCTAACGATAGATCGTTACCTTGAAAGTCAAAGGGTTAATTATTAAGCAGTGTCCACGCCCGCTCTATACAATTGATATTGAGAGCATAGGCAAGCCATTCCATTCTGTGAATACCATTCTCCTGAAGAAAGGCATTGGCTCTGTGCGGCCGAGTGTTATCGTCCACGAAAGTGAAATTTAGGCCGACATTGTCAGCATAGCCTTTCACTACAGGTACCAGGATAGTATCCCTGTAATACGCCCTGGGATGTACACAAGAAGGGTTCGGTGACCATACATGATGCTACTCCAATACATTGTACTAACTCCTCCTCCCTGTAGGCCAGGCGACAGGTAGTTCAATAAGGAAATAATTAGTGGAAATCTGGAAATTGCTTTAATCCCTTTATTTGTACCCAGATATTACTCTCCCAAGTTTTCCCCCTCGAGCGAAGTCGGCGATTGCCCTTTTGGCCCTAAGGAGGTACCATTTTTCGTTCTTTTGCAAATATCTCCCAAACCACCAACTTTATCAACAAAACACTTATTATAAAAATAATTGTGAGTAAATTGTCTACACAAATGTTCCTTACCATTTGTCTCTAATGTGTAACGTTACGATGCTACAACCATTCAAAGTGGAGCCCTTTTTGGTTCTAGCGGAAAAGCTATTCCAATTTCATAGACCATATGACAAGTGATTTGTCCATCCCCGACAACTCGTGTGCCTAACGAAACACTGTGTTGTCCACGAGGAAAGGGGTCATGAGTTGATAACCATCCAACAAATTGTCTCAAGTCCGCATCATCGATGTTAATCTTGAGCGCCCTATGACGTCGGACAAATGTACCGCTACAGACGATGAAAGCGATGACGGAGAAATTAAGCCAGACGATCAAGACTGCCAGAATTCATCAAAACGGTTTAAAATCGACTAACTTTGATATTTCAACAGTGGATTAGGCCTCCTGGGGACACCAATTAAAAAAGGCGCCATTTACTTTACCACCAGGTGGTGTGGAAAAGAGTGATTCTATGCCAATACTATGAAATTATTATTTATTTATCGTATGGCTTTTATTGCCGGGAGTATCCGAGGACATGTTCGGCTCGCCTGAGTCTGTAGCTGCTTCCAGCGGACATCCTAAAGGGTGAGCTACAAGTTCCGTTCAATTTCAAGTAGTTCCAACTTTCGCCACCAGATATCAATGATACCTATGGTGAACGTTGGAACTTTGATAGAGCGTTCTGACGAAAGAAATCTAACCTAACAATTTTGCTTTACACAAGTTTAGTCTGTGAAAGGATCTTTTACATGCCATAAATCTATGACATGGGACCGCCGGCTTTACTTCCCCTCCGAAGGAAGGCATACTGAAGGATTTTTAACGCTCTACGAAATAATAATAGCCTACTAATGGTAGGTACTTTGCCACAGCTCTTTACATTGATAAGCTGTTATACTTGTAACAAGTTAACAGCTTGTGCACCTGGAATGCTGACAAATATTTATAACATGTAGAAACTTTGATATGGCATATCATTTCCATAGCTTTGTGGCAAGAATCAAAAAGGGCTCCACTTTGAATGGTCGTAGCATCGTAACGGTTCACATAAGAGACAAATGGTAAGGAACATTTTTGTAGGAAATTTACTCACAATTATTTTTATAATAGGTATTTTGTTGATAAAGCTGGTGGTTTGGGAGATATTTGCAAAAAAACACGTAAAATGGTAACTTCTTAGGGCCAAAAGTGCCAATGCCGACTTCGCCCGAGGGGGAAAACTTGGAAGAGTAATATGTGGGTCCAAATAAAGCGATTAAAGCAATTTCCAGCTTTCCAATAATTATTTCCTTATTGAGGCTTTTTTTTCGACCTGTCGCCTGACCTACTGTTGGTATCGATGTAGGATGTATTGGTCGTGCATACGTTCACTGGGTCGTCTGCACACTTGGACAGATCTATCCTCATTGGCACAGGCGAGTGTACACAGTCGCAAGAATGACTAATGGGTTTGAGACCATTAACCCTTGGCCAGCAATATGCGAAACTTTCTTTCATGTGTTTAATTGAGAGTGTGAAGAATTTGACTGACAGATAATCAAACGAATATGGCCTACAGGTTGAGTTCACAATATTGTCGACATACAAAATATCCTCATACCTTAGAACTTCCGATCTGGCCGCGACTGTATTGTGCGTGTTAATGTTTACTTTAGTGTTTGTGATTCCTTTGTTTGTATAGATCTTGTTACACTATGTGATGGTTTATGATCCTCGTGGTTAACCGCGAGTTAAGGTTTTGGAATGCACCCGAAATAAATCAGAAACCTCTATAGACATCAAATTGGCAGGTGAAAAGCTGAAGGAAGTAGGAGACTTCTGTTACTTAGGAAGCAAAATAACCAGTAATGGACGAAGGAAAGAGGATATAAAAAGTAGGTTGGCGTAGGCAAGGAAAGCATTTATACTAGAAAGGAATCTGTTGACATCGAATATAGATTTAGGTATTAGTAAGTAATTTTTGAAAGCCATTATCTGGAGTGTGGCGCTCTATGGAAGTGAAGCATGGACTACTGGTGTAGCAGAAAATAGGAGAATTGAAGCGTTTGAAATGTGGTGTTACAGTAGATCAGATGGGTAGATAGGAAGGAAGATTCCAGGACAATAACTGTAGGGGTTGTCCAAGGTTAGAATATGTTAAACAGATTGCATGGGATGTAGGATGTGGTAGCTATGTAGAGATGAAACGATTAGCTCAGGGCAGCTGCATCAAACCAGTCAAAAGACTGAAGACTCAAACATCAAGGTTGCATCACAGATTTTGAACACAGCCATCACACCGACAATATTACATTGTTTTGTTTCTAGTGACTGGATCCGGGAAGAGAGCTAGGAACAGAAGGGGTTCCTGTTCAGTACCTAATGACAGTTTATTTTACATGCCATTCGGAACTGGATAAGGATCCCTCCTCCTAAAAGTCACCACACCGAGGAGGCTATTCATTTATCTTGGAGTTGTTGAGGTGGCTCTTGTCCTCAACAACATCCAACAATGGATATTCCCGACAAACAAATTGAAAACAAATGGCGGTAGGTAAATGTGGTATTTTATTACTAAACCAAATATTATTTCGTAATGGTATATTGGATTACACGGCCAGTGAATTAAACCTCAGCATTTTTTTTCCTGGTTTGTGCCTTGTCATGTGTGGGGTTTTGCCTAGGACACCAAGTCAGCTCATCAGCGGTCTCTTGCTGTCCGCGCCCGGACCCCCACTGGAGTAGCGAACTGCGCTCTACCTGTGCCTTTTCACTGCGAGAACTAAAAGCTCAAGCAGCCATAACCTCCGAATGAAGGCTTCCAAAAAGATGGTATATTGCATGGTGTCCACAGGCAGGAAAAGTCAGGGACAGTCAGGAATTATTTTTCGGTCAAGAAAAGTCAGGAAAAAGTGTGTAAACATGGCGTGAGTCAGGGAAAAATTGCGGAAAGTATTAGAAAGTCAGGAAATTTTATATTAACCATACAGTATTTTGTGTTGTACAGCCATATTTTGATGTTACTAGTTCAACTAATCTCTAAAGATGAAAAGCAATAACTCACTGGACATTATGGTAAGTTTCAATTTTTACAGTAGGTCTACATCATAGTAAAAACCTTCTTCGCCTATTTTTGTACGCTTTTTTGGCGTTGGCGTAGGGATGTGGCAACACAATCACTATATTTTGGGTTATTAAGTACTTTGAATTATGTAGACTATTATTGCATTATAGGTTACTTTATTTTGTGTATAAAATTAATAAAGAGGCGAGCGTTGGGTAGCTAACGGGATGGTGGAGGCTGCAAATAAGATATATATGCTCAATAAACCTTTTTTTCCGATGTTACGATGACTTCGCGAGTCAGGAATTTTGTTGAAAAATGGTCAGGAAAAGTCAGGAAAGTCAGCAAATTTGACATCGAAAATTTTGTGGACACCATGAGTAATAATAATATCGTCTGGCCTCGGGTGCCGGGTGCAAGCTTTGTAATTTGACACCCAGAGGGTAGCCTGCATGTCGAATTTCGTTGTTCCTTGAACCACTATGAAAGTCAAGGAAGTTAGATATCTAAGCTCCTTGAACAGTATAGCGCTTTCTTGTAGAGAAATGAGGAACTTTGTGTTGGCGGAAACTCCCGAGATTAATTTTGCCATTATGAACACGGCCTACTGAATTCAAATGGGTTCTTTGATATGCCAACATCATATGGCATGTGTGTCGTATTTTTTCCGCCTTTCAAATATCACTTACCACGGCCAGGAGCGAACCTGCAATCTTGGGGTTAGTAGACCGACACGCTATCCACTCACCCACCGTGGCAAGCAGTGAATAAAAGTGGAAGAGATAAACACTAAGTTAAAAATGAACACTCTAGATTAAGCTGTTGGTATGAGCCGAATCAGATGGTGGGTTCATGTGAAGAGGATAGGGAATGAGAGTTTTAATTCACTGGCTGTGAAAGCCAATATACCATCTTTTTGGAAGCCTTCATAGGGAGTTTATGGCTACTTGAGCTTTTAGTTCTCGCAGTGAAAAGGTGCAGGTGCGCTTCATATAAAGGGAGGTAGTGCGCTGTTCCCTACTCCTGTGGGGGTCCGGGCGCGGACACCAAGAGCCCGCTGATGAGCCACCTTGGTGTCCTAGGCGAAACCGCACACATGGCACGGCACAAACCGAAAAAAAATTGCTGAGTATTATTTTGTAATATGCTGCTCAAAAAAATTAAAGCACCACTTTTTTCAAGGGTCACCAAATTTTGAAAAGTTGACCGCACAAGCTCGAAATCGCAGTATGACGTTTGTCCTGACTCCTATCAAGCATATGCTTCAGTACAACTTCACAACTTAAGTAGTTTCGGGGTAGCGCCCCGAAAACCAGCCCTTTTTCGAAAACCGCAAATTGAAGTTTGCGAAAAACGCTGTAGGACTTGTCGCAGGTTGTCAAAGTAGTCGAAAATGAATCAGTATTGCTCTTAAAGGTTCCACAAACACGCTGAAATCGTTACATTTGACCTTTGGGCATTTTCAACCCCCTTCATCATCCCCTAAACATGGACTACCATTGGGGGCGTCTGAGAAAGTATCGGGTGTGTTTAACCACCTGAAAACCTGCACACCGTCCTCAGTTGCTGATTGCAGTAAGTTCTTAAGGCCTCCGGCAATGTTCACCCCCCCCCCCTAACACCCTCAACTGGCATGGGACCAAACCACCCCCTATCGATTCACCCCTAAGGAAGGTTTTAATCCAGATGTTTATCAGTGCTGTGAATGGGGGGGGTTTTCTCCTAACGTTTCAAAAAAGGAACTGAGCCTGTGTCACCACCCATTCCCCTGCTACCCCCGTTTGTATGATTTTTCGAATCAGGCCCTTTTTAAGAGCTGAAACGAGGTCTTAATCGCTGAAAGGGCTGTAAAGGTCCTTAGAAGTAGTGGTGACACGAAATTAACCCCTTCTGATCGTTGATTGACATTCCATCCCCCAAACTGACATTTTTGCACTCTCAACCCTCCCTGTCTGGACGCGTAACGTGTCATGGCAGCGTTTTCAGAGTTGGATGAAAATGAAGCTTATGGCCTGCAATCGAGACCAAAACAGCAGGTTGGATGGAAATGCATCGGTTGGGTGGGAAACGGGACCAAAATTTTTCAAAAAAGTTAGCAGCCTCTATTAAGTACACCCATGCATAGGCAACCCACATCGCGTCATTTTTCTCCCATTTCCAACTTTTGTAACCAATTGCCGACCATAGGCAACCCGCACGCTTGGACGTGATGTGGGTTGACTATGCATGGGCGTATTTACTATAGGCAGTTAATTTTTTGAAAACCTTTTGGTCCCGTTTCCCACCCTACCGATAAATTTTCATCCAACCTGCTGTTTTGGGCTCGATTGCGGGCCATAAACTTCATTTTCATCCAACTCTGAAAACTCTGCCATGACGCGTTACGCGTCCAGACAGGGAGGGTTCAGGGTGCAAAAATTTCAAGTTTGGGGGACGGAATGTCATTCAACGATCGGAAGGGGTTGATTTCGTGTCACCGCTACATCTAAGGACCTTTCCAGCCCTTTCAGCGATTAAGACCTCTTTTCAGCCCTTAAAAAGGGCCTGATTCGAAAAATCATACAAACGGGTGTAGCAGGGGAGGGGTGGTGACATAGGCACAGCTCCTTTTTTGAAACGTTAGGGGGAAGACCCCCCATTCACAGCAGTGATTAACATCTCGATTAAAACCTTCCTTAGGGGTGAATCGAGAGGTGGTGGTTTGGTCCCATGCCAGTTGAGGGTGTTAGGGGGGGGGGGGGTGAACATTGCCGGAGGCCTTAAGAATTTACTGCAATCAGCAACTGAGGACGGTGTGCAGGTTTTCAGGTGGTTAAACACACCCGGTACTTTCTCAGACGCCCCCAATGGTAGTCCATGTTTAGGGGATGATGAAGGGGGTTGAAAATGCCCAAACGTCAAATGTAACGATTTCAACGTGTTTGTGGAACATTTGAGAGCAAGACTCATTCATTTTCGACTGCTTTGGCAAGCTGCGACAAGTCCTACAGCGTTTTTCGCAAACATCAATTTGCGGTTTTCGAAAATGGGCTCGTTTTCGGGGCGCTACCCCGAAACTACTCAAGTTGGGGAGTAGTGCTGAAGCATATGCTTGGTAGGCGTGAGGACAAACGTCATACTGAGATTTTGAGCTTGTGCGGTCAACTTTTCAAAATTTGGTGACCTTTGAAAGAAGTGGTGCTTTAATTTTTTCGAGCAGTTTATATTTTGTTGGCAAACAAAATTGTCGAACCACATCCTTGTATCTTGAATTATTTATGCTTCAGTGGGGAGTCCGCTTATGCTCTGAAGGAGGATGTGTGGTCATTTCTCAACTGAATAATATTCAGGACAAAGACAACTGATTAGAAGAGTTGAAGATCAATGAGAACATTTGAGCCGTCCAGTTGCAAAACTCGTTTAATCAACTTGAGAATAAGAATCATTTTCATGAGAAACGTTTCTCTGGACTTTGCCTAGCGTATCTTTTATGTTTGTTGTTTTCAATTATTTTTTTTTGTTTTTCGTTTGTGTTTTTGGTTTGTATTTGCTTTGTGCTTTTACTTTTGAATTTTACTTTTTGCTTTTCTTTCGTGGTTTTGTGTTTGTTTTATGCTTTTGATTTTTTTTAATTTTGCTTTTTACTTTGTGTTTCTTTTTTGTTTTGTTTTCTGCTTTTGCTTTTGTTTTTGAATTTTGTTTCCTGCTTCTTGTGTTTTGTTTTTTGTTTTATGTTTGTTTTCTGGAAAATCAAAATAAAACCCAACAAAATAAAATAAAACAAAATAAACAAAACGAAATCAAAATAAAACAAATCAAAAAAGCAAAACAAAAATAAAATGAAACAATTTAAAACAAAATAAAATTAAATAAAATAAATCAAAATAAATTAATTAAATAAATAATTTTACGACATGATTCTTATTCACACGTGGATTAAACAAGTTTTTCAACTGGACGACTCAAATTTGTTCATCATGATAGAAAATGATTGAGAGTGTGAAGATTTTGACTGACCGATAATAATCGACGAGTGAAACGTCCAAGTTAAGCTGAACACAATATTGTCGAAATACAATATTTCCCCATATCTTAGAACTTCCGAACCGGTCACGACTGTATTGTGTATGTTAATGTTGAAGTTTGTGTTTGTACTTCCTTAGTTTCTGTAGATATTGTTGCAATGTGTGTTGGTTCATGTTCCTTCCTCATGGTTAACACTCCCCGACAAGATTGTTATGTTCTGTTTCTAGTGACTGGATCCGTGAAGAGAGCTAGGAACAGAAGGGGTTCCTGTTCAGTACCTAATGACAGTTTATCTTACTTGCCATTCGGAACTGGATAAGGATCCCTCTTCCTAAAAGACACCACATGGAGGAGGCTATTCATTTAGCTTGGAGTTGATGAGGTAGCTCTTGTCTTCAACAGCATCCAGCATTGGATATTCCCGAAAACAAATGGCGGTAGGTATTTTATTACTAAACAAAATATTATTTCGAAATGGTATATTGGCTTTCACGGCCAGTGAATTAAAACTCAGCAATTTTTTCTAGGTTTGTGCCATGTCATGTGTGGGTTTCGCCTATGACACCAAGCTGGCTCATCAGCGGACTCTTGCTGTCCACACCCGGATCCCCACTGGAGTAGCGAACTGCGCCCTACCTCGCTCTTCGCTGCGAGAACTAAAAGCTCAAGCAGTCCTCACCTCCCTATGAAGGTTTCCAAATAAGATGGTATATTGGCTTTCACGGCCAGTGAATTAAAATTGAAGAGATAAACACAAAGTTAGAAATGAACACGCCAGATTAAGCTGTTCGTATGAGCTGACTCAGATGGTGGGATCATGTGAATATGATAGGGGATGCGAGTTTTACAGTAATTCACTGGTAGTGAAAGTCAATATACCATCCTTTTGGAAGCCTTCATAGGGAGGTTATGGTTGCTTGAGCTTTTAGTTCTCGCAATGAAGAGGCGCGGTTGAGCTTCATATAAAGGAAGCTAGTGCGCAGGTCGCTACTCATGAGGGGGTCCGGGCGTGGACACCAACAGCCCGATGATGAACCAGCTTGGTGTCTTAGGCGAAACCCCTCACAAGACACGGCACAAACCTGGAAAAAATGGCTGAGTTTAATTTCGTAATATGTGTTGGTAAAACAAATTGTCGTACAACATCCTTTTGTCTTGAATTACGAAGGTGGATCAAAACGTTAGTTGCACTAACGCGCTGCAGCAGCGCTCTATGTGTCGCAAACGTTGGCACAGCGGAGAAAGGGACAGACACTGTCCACACATCTGTTAGGCAGGTCGCTGTGGTGTCTCGTCTTGCATGATGCGAATAGCGGCCAAATGCAATGGACGACTGGCCGACTGGACGTTCACTCCAAATATGAGGTGCGTGCGGCAATCTGAATCCTATGGGCCAAAAGGAAGAATTGCACGGACATTCATCGTGAAATTAGTGCTGTGTATGGGGATGGGGCCATTTCCCGGCAAGGGATCGTAAAGTGGTGTCAGCAATTCGGAGCCTGACGCACGGATATCGCGGACGAATATCGCGAGGGCAGGCCAGCAACGTCCAGGACCCGTGCAAATGTCAACAGTGTGAATGCGATCATTAGACAGAACGGTGGTCGACATTCCCAGACCGATGAGGAGGTGAAGGCCGCTGTCTCCGTGTGGTTGCAGAACGCTGGAGGAACTTTCTATGCATCCGGCATCGACAAGTTGGTTGTGCGTTCGCAGAAAAATTTGGAGTCTCTTGGAAACTATGTGGAAAAGTGACGTTACATTGTATGTCGTTATAGGCGTGTTGCTGTTGTATAGGTGGTGTAATAAATGGCCATAACTGGGAAGTGCAACTTATTTTTTGATCTGCCCTCGTATATATGCTTCAGTGGAGAGTCCGCTTATGCTCTGATGGAGGATGTGTGATCATTTCTCAACTGAATAATATTCTGGACAAAGACAACTGATGAGAAGAGTAAAGATCACTGACAACATTTGAGCCGTCCAGTTGCAAAACACTTGTGAATAGGAATCATTTTCATAAGAAACGTTTCTCTGGACTTTGCCTCGTGTATCTTTTGTGTTTGTTGTTTTCTATTTGTTTTTCTTTTTGCTTCATGTTTTTGGTTTTGTTTGTGCTTTTGCTTTTGAATTTTACATTTTGCTTTTCTTTCTTGGTTTTGTGTTTGTTTTATGCTTTGGATTTTTTTGAATTTTGCTTTTTGCTTTGCGTTTCTTGATTTTTGTTTTCTGCTTTTGTTTGTGAATTTTGCCTTTTGCTCCTTCTTTTTTATTTAGTTTTGTGTTAGTTTTCTGCTTTTGCTGATTTTGAATTTTGCTTTGTGTTTCTTTTTTTTGTTTTCTGCTTTTGCTTTTGTGTTTGCATCTTGCTTTTTGCTTCGTCTTTTTTGTTTTGGTTTTGTTTTCTGCTTTTGCTGTTTTTGAATTTTGCTTTTTGCTTCGTGTTTCTTTTTTGTTTGTTTTGTGTTTGTTTTCTGCTTTTGCTGATTTTAAATTTTGCTTTGTGTTTCTTTTTTTGTTTTCTGCTTTTGCCTTTGTGTTTGAATCTTGCTTTTTGCTTCGTGTTTTTGTTTTGTTTTTGTTTTATGAATTTGCTGTTTTTGAATTTTGCGTTTTGCTTTGTGTTTCTTTTTGTTTTGTTTTGTTTTCTGCCTTTGCTTTTGTGTTTGAATTTTGCTTTTTGCTTCGTGGTTCTTTGTTTTTAGTTTTGTGTTTGTTTTTTGGAAAATCAAAATAAAACAAAATAAACAAAACAATTTAAAAAATAAAACAAAATAAAGTAAAACAAAACAACATTTCAAAAAATAAACGAAATAAAATAAAATAATTAAATAAATAATTTTACGACATGATCCTTATTCACAAGTGGATTGAACGAGTGTTGGAACCGCACGACTCATTTGATGTTGCACGTACCAAATCTTCCAATGTGCTACACTGGAGCAGGTGGGAGAAAGTCTGCAATTCACCACATTCACACAGCGCCGACTCTACATTGAATCCCCAATTCGTTAAATTACTCTTGCATTTAGTAACTCCTTACCGTAGTCTGCTGAGCGATCTTCCAAGTTAAAAGTTGAACACAATATTGTCGAAATACAAAATTTTCCCATTCCTTAGAACTTTAGAACTGGTCACGACTGTATTGTGTATGTTAATGTTCAAGTTTGTGTTTGTACTTTCTTAGTTTCTGTAGATTTTTTTGAGTCGTTTCGGCCATCAATGGACCACGATGTTCTTCACTCATATGATCACTGTAATGCTTGTTTTCTTGTCTGCCAGTAGATCTTCATTCTTGACGAATGTTCAGCTCTCCTTTCTTCCGTCCACTTGCAGTGAGGGCGAGGCATCACAGATGTTAAAGGGTGTAGATTACTGGTTGATTTAACCGCCTTTCTGAACAGGTTCCTATCCCAAACCTGAGCTTGATTGATTCGAGCTTCTGTTAGGTCCCTTTTAACTTGCATCAACCATTTACAATAGGATTTTTTTTTAGAGATTGATGAGTGTATTCGATATGAAAGTCGATGATGCTCCATCCGTTCCAAATGTCCAAAGAAAGACATTCTCCTTTTTCTCATCACACTCACCAAATCTTCTATATGTTCAAATAATTCAGTGTTATGTCTTCTTCTGTAAGTACCATTATCATTAACAGGTCCTAATATTTTCCTTAGAATTCTCCGTTCCTTAAGTTCTAATTTTCTCAATGGGCCTTTGTTTGTCATCTGTAGGCATTCTGCAGCATACAGTGCTGACGGCCTAATTACTGTATTATAATGACAAAGTTTGACATTCCGGGACAAGCTTTTACTCTTGTAAATGTTTTTGCAGGTTTGAAAGGCACCTTCCAATTTGTTACATCTGCTCTCAATGGCAGCTATTTCTGAATTATTAGGAGTAATCCATTCACCTAGGTATTTAAATTTTCGGACTTGTTTGATTTTTTGCAGACCAATCGTGATGAATTTTGAGGCATCTTTGACATTTGTGATAAAATTAGTTTTATGCAAGGCCACTTTAAGTCCAGTTTTAGCAGCTATGATTTGTAGTTTATTAAGTTGGTGAGTGGCCTCTTCCACTGAATTAGCGAACAAAGCAATGTCATCTGCAAAAGCGAGACAGTTTATATTCAGGTCTTCTTTTTTATAACCAATTCGAATACCATAATTATTTGGTAAGATTGTTTCTGTAGATATTGTTGCAATGTCTTATGGTTCATGTTCTTTCCTCATGGTTAACTTGGATTTAAGGTTGTATCACAGATTTTTAACACAGCTATCTCTTCGACAAGATTGTTATGTTCTGTTTCTAGTGACTGGATTCGTGAAGAGAGCTAGGATTCGAAGGGGTTCCTGTTCAGTACCTAATGACAGTTTATCTTACTTGCCATTCGGAAGTGGATAAGGATCCCTCTTCCTAAACATCACCACCTTATTGAGGAGCCTGTCTTCATCTCCAGTGAACACTCATTACTGCATCGCCAGATGAAACTAGGCCTAAGTAAAAATAAATGAAAGGAAACTATACAACAGAAAATTGAGAAGCTTATTTCCAAAAGATACCAAATCCAAAAAAATCGAAATTGAGATTATGATGGAAAACGTACGTTGGTAGGAAGCTCCATCATAAGAAAGAAAAAGAAATTGCCAAAACGACCTAAATCCTTAACAGGGCATTAAAATCTCGTTTGATGCCAATAAGTACCAAATCCTGTGGCCTGAATGTGCCAATACGTACCGTATCCATGCAGCCAATGAGAGGACATTTCTTTTAGTACTGGATAATATTATCCATTGTCCAGTTCACAAGTAATTTACCATATTCATGTTCTTTAGACACAAATTACAATCATAATTCCAAACGTTCAGCTCTGGTAAGTTACGTTGCATAATTTTCATTGTTTTGTTAAATTTTATTTTATATTATTTAAATAATCTCTGCCTAATTATTGCATAACTAAATACAATCAGTTTTCTCGAAGATTACGATGACTGCAGTGAAATTTTATGTCTTTCCGTTGATAGTATTTCCAGTTTCAGTGCTAAAAAGTACCAAATCTACAATTTTCTTTGAATATTTCCTAAACTGCAAAAGCCTAAACAGAAATAGGCCTACTTGGTCTAACAATGCATTTATTCTATCTGAACATAATAAATGTGTTCAAATGGATTTTCAGATGAAATTTTACACTCTGAGCGTTTTTCCTCTCTCCTGTAAAATATTACTTTTTGGATTTGGTACCTTTTGGAAATAAGCTTCTCAATTGTCCACGCAAGGGGATTTGAGGAAGATGGGGAGAGACAGACACGTCGCGTCGTATCTGGACGGAGGAAGAGAGATTACAACAATCAGTGAAAATGAAAAACTATTGGGCAAGGAAGAACGCGTGCTCCTAAGAGACCCATTCGCGAATAAACAGAAGAGGAAGAAGAAGAAGAAGAGAAGTTGGTTGGTTCCTCAGTTTAGGGGCTTTGACAAGGCGGTCATGTAGCCCCGTGTACTTTGGGTGTGTGTAGAATCTGTCTGATAACCGATGTTTTGTGATGGCTATATTAGTGTGTGTTATCTCTTTTTAATTCAAGTAAGGACTGCAGACATTGAATTTTTTCAAGTAGTTCCAACTTTTGACGCCAAACGCCACCGTCAACGACTACTAGTTCAGAAATTGGTTACTGACGCCACCGCAGATGGCTCCTAGTGACGAATGTTGGAACCTAAGGGTCTTATTCAATTTTTAACCTATAATTTAGCTTCACATAGGTGTAATTAGTGGAAGGTTCTTTAACATGCCACAAATCTATGACATGGGACCGACGGTTTTACTTTCCCTCCGAAGGAAGGCATACTGAGGGATTTTTAACGCTCTTAAATAATCCGACGGCTTTGGCCGGGTTTGAACCCGCGATCTTGGGCATAGAGGATCAGCATGCTACCAACAATAGAAGAAGAGAAGATGACAAAGGAAGAGATAAACACTAAGTTAAAAATTAACACTGTAGCTGTTCGTATGAGCTAACTCAGATGGTGGGTTCATGTGAAGAACATAGGGGAGGAAAGATCGCCGAAGAGGTCATTGAGTTCGGCTGTAGGGCAGAGGTCTCCAAACTATGGCCCGCGAGCACCACCAATCCGGGCAGCTATAATTTATTTTGATTACGATGTAAGTATAAGGTGCGTTCAAAAAGTAACGAGCCGGAGGCTGGAATGCGCAAACCGGTGACAACATCGGCTAATCGTGACATGTGTAACGAGGTGTGGTTCCGACCAGAGCGTTTGTCATTTGGATTTTGGTTCGAAGTGATGACACCATGACTCATCTCCAGCCACCACTCGTGCCACTTCCCTCGCACAGCGCTGCAGATGATCAACACAGTGGGCCATTCGACATGCTTCCTGGTGTGGTTGAAGACTGTGGGGCACCCATTGGACACACACTTTGCGCAAGTGCAGTCGTTCCTTCATGATGGTGTGCACACTTCCGACGCTCAATCTGACCACGGCTATGGCGTTCACTGTCACTCGGCGGTCCTGGGTAATGAGTGCATCAACCAGCTGGACGTTGTCATCGGTAATGCAGGGGGGTGTCCCAGACCGGGCATCATCGGCTAACGACACCCGTCCCTCCCTGAAGCGCTTGTGCCACGCCTTGGCCCTTGAAATGGACATTCAGTGTTCGCCGTACACTTGTGACATTCGGCGATGAATGTGTCCGTTCCCCCTACTCCTTCCGCTGTCAGAAACCGAACAACACCTCTTTGCTCTTCGTTTGACGCCTCCATGTCACTGTTTGCAATGCGACTGGCAGAGTTAGACGATTGATGCATGCTGCTGCTCGCTTTGTATCGTCACGTGACGTGCACGCATACCCTCTAGAGACGGGCTGTGACCATCGAAGCTCTGGTCGGAACCACACCTCGTTACACACGCCACGATTAGCCGATGTCATCACCGGTTTGCGCATTCCAGCCTCCGGCTCGTTACTTTTTGAACGCACCTTATACATTATAAGCCGTTAAAGATACCGGGCGAGCCGGGGAGGGTTGCTGGTATTTGTATCAAATTTTCAACGGTACCTCAGACACGAGTGAAACTTTAGGGCAAATAAATGTCAACGTGAGAGAGAAATATCTCAGAAAACGAGAACTCATATTAGTTTAAAAAATTCAATACAGATTTCCATAACAAATCACCTATATTGAATACTTTCTGTAGGCACTTACAACAGACTCTCAGCTGACAACGATTTATATTTTGGAATGTCCTTGCTTAATAATTATACTGTAGAAGAAAATTATACTCAGTTTTGATGTGTTTGTGTTTTTTAGCCTATTTTCAATTTTGAAAAAATAGGCCTATGAGATCACCTTTTGTCCGTGTGTGTGTGTGCGTGTGTGTGTGTGTGTGTGTGTGTGTGAGGTGTGTGTGTGTCCCCCCTAATAAAATCTAAACGGCTGGAGCGATTTCAATGATACTCGGTAAGTTCATAGCACTATTCCCGGCGACCTCGACCGTGCCCTTCAAATTTTGTTACGTCTCACCAATCCAACATGGCGGCTGTGCGAAATATTTCATTAGCATTCAATATCTACGAAACTATTACCGATATCGCCCTGAAATTGTGTACGATGATAAAGGGCACTACTAGAAGTTCACCTATGAGACTTTCAAAAACCTGGTGACTAGTAAACCAACATGGCGGTCAAGCGAAATTGAGACATTTAAATAGACATTTCTCGCGATTTAACTATCCAAACGTAATGAAATTTGGTACAGCAAATGTTTATACACATTGTAATGCACTGGAGTCTAATTTAGTTCAATTGTTTACATAACCTCAAAATGGCGGCTGTGCGAAATATTTCACTGACATTCTATATCTCCGAAACTATTTCAGATATCATCATGCAATTTTGTACGGTGATAAAGGGTACTGATACAAGTTTACCTATGTATATTTCATAAACCTGTAAAGTACAAAACGAACATGGCGACCAAGCGAATTTGAAATATTTTAATAGACTTTTCTCGTGATTTAACTCTCTGAGCGCAGTGAAATGTGGTACAGTAAATGATTTTGCAGATTGTAATGCACTGCCATCTAATTTAATTCAATTGTTTACATAACCTCAAGATGGCGGCTGTGCGAAATTTTAAAATTACGTTTTTATTTCTTGTGTCGTAATCATGCGATCGAAGTGAAAGTTTGAATAATAAACCTACGCAATAATTTTCCTTTAATGGTACATGACTCTATGGCCTATACATTTAACAATCCAACATGGCGACCATCCGAAATATTTAGACGGCTCTGAATATCTACGAATCTATTATAGCAATCAAACTGATTTTTTTTATGTTCCTAGGGGCTATGAACTTAAGTTCACCTATAGAACTTGAAATAACCTGGTGATCACAAATCCAACATGGCGGTGACGCGAAGTATAAATATTCACATGAACATTTCTCGCAATTTAACCATCCGAGTGCAGTGTAACTTGGTACAGTAAATCCTTATACGAATGTTAATCCACTGGCATGTAATTTATTTCAATTGTTTCCATAACCCCAAGAGGCAGCGGTGCGAAATTTTAAAATCTCCTTGTTACTTCTTGTGTCCTAATCATGCGATTGAAGTTTGAGTGCTACACGTACACAATAATCTTCATGTAACAGTACATAACTCCAGGACCTACATAAATAAAATCCAACATGGCGACCATCCGAAATATTTAGTCGGTTCTCAATATCAACGAATCTATTACAGCACTCAAACTGAATTTTAGTATGTAGATAGTGTGGCAATTAACATAAATAGGATATATGAAAATAGACTGTATAGTTCTTCATGGAACTACTTGTTTTAATTTGTGTTTTATGTCTTTTGATTTTTGTTTGGTGATTTGTGTTTTGTTATTTGTCTTCTGTTTTTTATTTTTTGTTTTGTGTTTTGTGTTTTTGATTTGTGTTTTATGTCTTTTGATTTGTGTTTTTTTGTTTTCTGTTTTCTATTTTGTTTTGTTATGTTTTGTTATGTTTTTTGATTTCCGTTTTCTGTTTTGTTTTTTGTTTTGTCTTTTGTGTTATGTTAATTTTCTTCTATTTTTTTTTTTGCTTGCCACGGTGGGTGTGATTGTAGGTTCGCTCCTGGCCGTGGTAAGTGATTTTTGAAAGGCGGCAAAAATACGACTCGCATGTCACACGATGTTGGCATGTCAAAGAACCAATTTGAATTCAGTAGGCCGTGTTCATAGTGGAAAAATTAATCTCGGGAGTTTCCGCCAACACAAAGTTCCTCATTTCTCTACTAGAAAGCGCTATAGTGTTCAAGGAGCTTTGATATCTAACCTCTTTGACTTTCATAGTGATTCAAGGAACAACGAAATTCGACATGCAACCTACCCTCTGGGTGTCAAATTACAAAGCTTGCACCCGGCACCTGAGGCCATACGATATTATTATTATTATTATTATTATTATTATTATTATTATTATTTTGTTTTTGTTTTGTTTTGTGTTTTTTTGTGTCTAGTGTTTAGCTTTTTGTTTTCTGTTTTGTGTTTTCTTTTGTTGTTTTGTGTTTGGTTTTTGTTTTCTGTTTTGTGTTTTTTTTTTGGTGTTTTGTATTTTGTTTTGTGTTTTGTTTTTTGTTTTGAGTTTTTTGCTTTGTTTTCTGTTTTGTTTTAATTTTGTATTTTGTTTTGTGTTTTGTTATTAATTTATAAATAAATAAATAAGCGATGTGTTCTAGGAGGATGGAAGTATTTCTCTCCAGAAACCATCCAAGGCCTGAACAGAGTCGGGCAGACATATTGTAGGAATGTCAGTGACATTTAACACAGCTAATGTATGACAATGTAAATGAGAGACACCATGCTGACTTCATGTTATGGAGTAACTTATGACTTCCTCGCCTTTCACCATTCATTCTGCGCGTGGGCGCTGCGTTTTCAGAAATACCCGAAGCCTATAGTTAGTGATGACCTCACCCCCAGGGCTTCCAGCGACTCACTTTACTCACTATTATGCACTATTTTCAAAGCAGCCTCACTTTTCTCACTATTTGATAAAATTACTTACTATTCTCACTTTTTTTACAAACCTGGTGACATTCTGCGTTAAAAATGGTCTCATGCACAATCAGATTGCTAGAAACGACCCAAAATATACCCATGAATGGGTAGTTCATTTTTCTGACACTGGTGCCTGAGCGTGCTGCCGACAGCGAACCAGGCGGCCAGAAAGCATAAAAAGATTCCATGGTGCAATACCACAGCCGGAGCCATGCAGCGATCGCCGAAAATTTTAAAAAAGCGTTTTTTAAGAAAAGTTCACATTTATATTTTTGTTTTTCGATTTAAATTTTTTGAGTGTTGCATTGATTTTCCTATCCATTATTTCCAAGTGTCCTCTCTAACTAAATGAAAAATCACACAAACAGTACTCAGAGGTATTACCATAGGTGCAATTTGGTTGACATTTCTGGGGGGCTAATTTGTTTTTTATATACACATTCTTAAACATTTTGTCTATTTCAATACAGTCCTGTCACATTTTTGTGGGGCTATGGTTGGTTTTCGGGAGCTTAGCCACCCAAGGCCCCCCCCCCCCTTAATTGCACCTACAGATATCAACAAAAGTTAAAATTATGAACCAGATATGCGGCCATAAATGCGAATAATACTATGAATTTACTCACTTTTTCATAGAAAAACTCACCTTTTTTTCACTTTTTTGACCAAAAAAAAAACACTTACTATTTCACTATTTTGGGACGAGTGAGTGGATGGAAGCCCGGCCTCACCCCGCATATTAACCTTACAATGGTAGCGAACGTCTTCCCCAATCACCACCAGTGTTTGGCAGTCGTAAAATACAAAGCAAAATAGTCAAAATAAAATATAATAAAATATAATAAAATAAAATATTTTAAAAATAGTCAAAATCCAGAAAAGCCAATAAAAAACAATCAAAATTACTCAAAAATAATGAAAAATAGTGTTATAATGATCCTCATTATGATACAGTTTTCTGACATATAATGCTTACATTTCGACATCGTCGAACATAAAATATTAACCATAATGAGACAAATTTATGGTAAAAAATCACAGCTCAGTGCTAAATAGTCGCCTAGAAAAAGGAACATTCATTTAAAATGAAATGGAACTGAAAATATCTGCGACAGTTAAAACTCTCCTCATATGATGATTATCACATTGTTAGCGCAAGTATAAAGTAAAATTATGGCAATTTCCAATGTTTAAACTGTAATGTATTACACATTATTTTATGTTCGACCATCGTGAAATGTAAATATTATATGTCAGAAAACTGTAGAACAGAGAGTTTGTTTTATATGCGACGGGGACCCTACATCGCCAGCTCGCCCTCGTTGCGAGCCTGTCTCCCGCCAGACACTTTGCCGTAATGCGGCGCTAGCGGCACTGAGTCATTGAGGAATTTGTACTTCAATGAGATCCTTGACCAATTTTCTGACGAACTGACTTACGGAGGGCGATTGTCAACTTATTTTTAAAAAGTTTCTGCCACTGCTCACACTGACGAAGCATACATGGCAGAATTCCTTCGCATTTTCGGTACGAGGATTATAAGTCGGAACGTGTGGTCCCCGCGAAGCCCAGACTTATCACCATGTGACTTTTATGTATTTGTGGGGGACGCTTAAAAATAGAGTGTATGCGAGAAACCCTCACACTATAAATGAGCTTATAGGCTATATTACAGCTGAAATACAGGCAATTGGTGCTGAGGAACTTCAAAAAGTAAATGCCAATTTGATAAAGAGGTGCCAGCGATATGTAGCAGTGAATGGCGAACATTTTCAGCACCAGCTGTGAACTAGGTAAGTACAAATTCCTATACTCAATGACTCAGTGCCGTGTGGGCGCCGCATAACGGCAAAGTGCCTGGCGGGAGACAGACGCACAACGTGGGCGAGCGGGCAAGCGAGGGTCCCCGTCGCATATAAAACAAACTCTCTGTATAATGAGGCTCATTATAGTACAAGTTTACATTATGATACAGTCTCTCCCACCAATCAGAGCTCAAGAAACAGTTGTGTGACCAATTAAGAGAGGATAGCATCGCAACTGCACTGAATTCCATGGCCTCCTATTTTAAATTTCACTGCGTGGCTTCTAGTGTCTTAGTGGGTTATTCGAGGAGGCCATGGTCAAATACAAGGTATTGTCTGCGTCCCATGCGCTCTGTTCAGTACATGAAACTGGCGAAATCTTGACAGATATTTATGAATATTTATGTTCGAACATAAAATAGTTATATTTATCGTCGAACATAAACAGTCATATGCAACTATCCTATAATGGTAATTAAGACACTCGTATGGAAATAAAGAGGGCAGATCAAAAAAAAGTTGCACTTCCCAGTTATGGCCATTTATTACACCACCTATACAACAGCAACACGCCTATAACGACATACAATGTAACGTCACTTTTCCATATAGTTTCCAAGAGACTCCAAACATTTCTGCGAACGCACAACCAACTTGTCGATGCCGGATGCATAGAAAGTTCCTCCAGCGTTCTGCAACCACACGGAGACAGCGGCCTTCACCTCCTCATCGGTCTGGAAACGTCGACCACTGACCTCCGTTTTGAGCTTACCGAACAGATGAAAGTCACATGGCGCTAGGTCGGGACTGTAGGGTAGGTGTTGCCAAACCTCCCACTTGAAACTCTGCATCAGTTCTCTCGTTTGGCGGGTCTTGCGATGTGTTGCGTTATCGTGCAACAAAATCACACATGCACTTCTCTTTAATAGCTTTACGCAACCAGTGCAACGTTTGACAATACCACGCCGCGTTGATCGTCGTTCCTTTCGGCATGAATTCTACGTGCAGCAAACCCTCCATGTCAAAGAACACTGTCGCCATAACCTTACCGGCTGAAGGTTGGACCTTGGCCTCCTTTCGTTGTGGAGATGAGGGGTGCACCCATTCCATTGATGTTCTCTTCGTTTCGTGGGTGAAGTTGTGGACTCATGTTTCATTGCCTGTGACGATTCGCCGCAGAAACTCGTTGCCGTCTGCGGCATAGCGTTGCAAAAATGCCAGGGAGGATTGGAAACGTTGTCCCTTGTGATCATCGGTGAGAAGACGTAGGACCCATGTCTGACACTGCTTACGATATCCAAGGTCCTCGTGAAAAATGGAGAACACACTGCCATACGACATGTTCAGCCGCGTCGCGATTTCTCTCAGTTGAATGTGCCAGTTCTGTCTAATGATCGCACTCACACTGTTGACATTTGCACGGGTCCTGGACGTTGCGGGCCTGCCCTCGCGATATTCGTCCGTGATATCCGTGCGTCCGGCTTCGAATTGCTGACACCACTTTACGATCTCTTGCCGGGAAATGGCCCGCTGCCCATACACAGCACTAATTACACGATGAATGTTCGTGCAATTCGTCCTTTTGGCCCATAGGAATCGGATTGTCGCACGCACCTCATATTTGGAGTGAACGTCCAGTCGACGCGCCATTGCTTTTGGCCGATATTCACAACCATACAAGACGAGACACTACAGCGACCTGCCTAACAGATGTGTGGGCAGTGTCTGTCCCTTTCACCGCTGTGCCCACGTTTGCGACACACAGCGCGCTGCTGCAGTGTGTTAGTGCAACTAACTTTTTGATCCACCTTCGTATATAACTCGCTTCGCTCGTTTTACAAACACCATCATCATCATTAGTCGTTTTACTCACTGCTGAGCGTCGTGACCTCATTTCTTTACTTCATTAGTAACTACCTCCTTGACGAGACGTTTCCATCCTAAGCGATCTTCAGCCCTTCGTAAGATATCGTGAAGAGGTTGGCCGGTGATCTTCTTTGCTTGGTCTAACCATCTACTTGTTGTTCTGCCTCTTGGTCTGGTACCTTCAATTTTGCATTGTAGAATGTTTTTAGCCTACTTTCGATTTTTGCAAAAAATGAAAGTAGACTTATGAGATCAACACAGGGCGAAAAAAGTGTGTCTGTCTGTGTGTGTGTATGTGTGTGTGTGAGTCTGTGTGTGTGTGTATGTGTGTGTGTGAGTCTGTGTGTGTGTGTGTGTGTGAGTGTGTGTACTCTGAATGTCTGTCCCCCCCTATCAATTCGAACACGGTGAATGCGAATTGAACGAAATTTGGTACAAAGGTAGCACTAGCAAAGGACACCTCAGTGTCATGTTTTATATCGCCGCCATCTTTACTAAAACTGAATGGCGGCCACTCAAACGTTCAAAACGTAAAATCAAATAACGACTAACCAAATCATCCAATCTCTACCAAATTTGGTAACAACATACCTTCGTATAGGATGCGTCTTGTGACCAAACTACAAGGTCGTCCGCCATACCATTTCAGGATGGCGGCCGTGCGAATTATGCAAACTTTATAATCCATATCATGGGACCCACCAGTTCCGATTATCGAGCCGAGAATCGTTTTAACTGTTCTAAAGGAAGAGGCACGTACGAAATTAAAAGTTTATTTTGTAATACTATAGTGCAGACGTGATTTTAAAAAGCTCAGCTGATTCATTAATAAGACAAGATGGCAGCGGATATCTTGTGCCTGACTTATATTTCACTAATTTGAGTATTGCATGCAATATAGCGTACTGAAACAAAATAAATAAACTTTGTATGAAATGCTTTATATATAAATAATATACTTCAGTGATGAAATCGTTTAGTATAAATCATTATTTGCTAACAAGTTCTATGTAAGTAATTTTATATGGATCAATGTTCGTTGGCACAAATGGCTCAGTGGTAAAGCGTTAGTCTGTCATTCATATGCCTATGGTTCAAACCCCATCAGAGATATGTTTTTTGCTTGACATTTTACATATTTGTTGCTTTGTAATGACTCAGACGTTTTAAAATTAAGCGTTATATTGTGCATATTACGGTGCAAAACATATACTTAATTAAAACATAATTCGCCAGCAGATTTAATCGAGACATCTAGCTGACAAAAAGGTAACAGATTTTATTGAAAAGTTTCTTCTTCTGGCCGCTAGAATGCACTCGCTCTGTTAGGATTATATTGTTCGATATTTCACAACTAGATATCACGACTAGTTTTTATATTTATTGTTTCTTGAGTACTGAGACGTTATAAAATAAAGCTTTATATGGTGCTTTTTGCAATGGAAATTATATATTAAAAAAAACGACATTCTCCACTGGAGTGACATCTTCCATCCTTCAGTTGTACTATGCAGAAACTATAGATTCGAGCAGCGCTCTATACCGGCCAGTTAGTGAACCCAGTCTTAACGACTGCTAGGAGTAATAAGACAGTAACATTCGTTTATTCCTTGTGCACAGAGGCGTTGTTGATAATCTCAAAACTTGCAATATGGATGATTTGGAGATGGATTATTTTGTTATACCGTGTATTTAAGATTAGCCTATAAATTTACGGGTTGCGAAATTACTTCACTTAGTTCTATATCATTCGTACACGACACAGAACAACAACGTGACGTCAGTTTCTGATCTGCTCTGATTGGCTATTACATTGCTGCAGTCGGGTAGTTGGCAGTCAAGGATAAAATTCTCGACTGCCAACTGCCAGCTACCAACTGCAACTTCATGTTGTGTATGGTGCCTATAGTATACACGGAGTCGATCGCGACTGCCGACCGAGGACTACCAACTACGGACTGCCGACTGCGCATTGTAGATGGGCCTTATTAGAGCAACGAAGTTTCAATTATTGTAAGTAGTCGGTGTTTGGAGTGTTTGCTGATGAAATTGCAAAATGCTGGGGTAAATTATAAACTATGGTTTGAACGCCACTGTTCAAATCCTGTGTGCCAATTTGCACTTCAAATAGGAAGAAATTAGGAGATGATAAGGACAGAGAGTTATAACTATACCCATACATTTCGGAGAAAGTAGGCTATATGTTCTTTCCCGAACATCTTGTTTTTTTTTTCTAAATTGTCTCCTTCTCTCCTCAAAGTGTGTCCCAGGAATTGGAGGTAACTTTCACTAACACGGGAAAATAAACGTTTTCTGATGCTCAGTTCTTCTATAATGGAGGCATTAGTTTTTCTTCTGTCCATGGTATACGTAGTATCCTCCGCCAACACCACATCTCAAAGGCATCTATTCGGCTCTTGTCATTAGCCTTCACGGACCATGTCTCACAACCGTATACGAGAACAGAAAACTTGACTGCGAGAACTAAAAGCTCAAGCAGCCTAAACCTCCCTATGAAGGCTTCCAAAAAGATGGTATATTGGCTTTCACGGCCAGTGAATTAAAACTCAGCAATTCTTCTAGGTTTGTGCCGCCGATGAGCCAGCTTGGTGTCCTAGGCGAAATCCCACACAAGACACGGCACAAACCAAGAATAATTGCTGAGTTTTAATTCACTGGTCGTGAAAGCCAATATACCATCTTTTAAAAATGTAGTATTTCATTGACCTAAAACTCTCTCACAACCGTATCAGAAAACAGAAAACATTAGTGATTTCACCAATTTTATAAACAAACTCGTGTCTTATTTATTGCTATTACAGGCTTGTTGCATAATGTATGTTACTATTAAAGGGCAGACTTGAAAAATTCATAAAATATAAAAACATATGTAACAAGTAGTTCCGTGAAGAACTATACAGCCTATTTTCATATATCCTACTTATGTTAATTGCCACTATCAACATACACAAATTCAGTTTGATTGCTGTAATAGATTCGTAGATATTGAGAACCGACTAAATATTTCGGATGGTCGCCATGTTGGATTTTATATATGTAGGTCCTAGAGTTATGTACTGTTACATGCAGATTATTGTGTACGTGTAGTATTAAAACTTTAATCACATAATTAGGACACAAGAAGTAACAAGGAGATTTTAAAATTTCGCACAGCTGCCTTCTTGATGTTATGGAAACAATTGAAATAAATTAGATGCCAGTGGATTAACATTCGTATAAGGATTTACTGTGCCAAATTTCACTGCACTCGTATGGTTAAATTGCGAGAAACGTCCATATGAATATTTATACCTCGCGTCGCCGCCATGTTGGATTTGTTATCACCAGGTTATTTAAAGTCCTTTAAGTGAACTTAAGTTTATAGCCCCTATGAACATTAAAAAATTCAGTTTGATTGCAGTAATAGATTCGTAGATATTCAGAGCCGTCTAAATATATCGGATGGTCGCCATGTTGGATTGTTAAATGTATAGGCCATAGAGGCATGTACCATTAAAGGAAAATTATTGCGTAGGTTCATTATTCAAACTTTTACTTCGATCGCATGACTACATCACAAGAAATAAAAACTTAATTTTAAAATTCGCATAGCCGCCATCTTCAGGTTATGTAAACAATTGAACTAAATTAGATACCAGTGGATTACAATGTGTATAAATATTTCCTATACCAGATTTCAGTGCGTTTGGAACATTAAATCGCGAAAAAGGTCTATTTAAAATTTTAAAATTTGCTTGGCCGCCATGTTCGTTTTGTAGTTAACCGGTTTTTGAAAGTCTTATAGATGGACTTCCAGTGCATTACAATGTGTATAAATATTTCCTTTATCTCCGTACAAAATTTCAGGGAGATACCGCTAATAGTTACAGAGATATAGAATGCCAGTGAAATATTTCGCACATCCGCCATCTTGAGGTTATGTAAACAATTGAACGAAGTTAGATGTCGGTGCATTACAATGTATATATATATACTGTACAAAGTTTCATTGCGTTTGGTTGGTTAAATCGCGAGAAACGTCTATTTAAATGTCGCAACTTCGCTTGGCCGCCATGTTGGTTTTGTAGTTAACAGGTTTTCAAAGGTCACATAAGTGAACTTATAGGAGTTCCCTTTATCACCATACAAAATGTCAGTGTAATATCGGTAATAGTTTCGGAGATATTGAATGCTGGTGAAATATTTCGCACAGCCGCTATGTTGGATTGGTGAGTCGTAACAAAATTTGAAGGGCACGGTCGGGGTCGCCGGGAATAGTGCTATGAACTTACCGAGTTTCATTGAAATTGCTCCAGCCGTTTAGATTGTATTAGGGGGGGGGGGGGGGACACACGAATCACACACACACACGGACAAAAGGTGATCTCATAAGCCTATTTTTTCAAAATTGAAAATAGGCTAAAAATGTTGATTTTGGCAATTTTAACCGTTCCGTATCCCCCTAAACACAGTAGAAAAACATATTTCGTGAAATTTAAGAAAAATGAAGGTATTAAACAAAATAAATTACATTTAAAATGTAGTATTTCATTGACCTAAAACTCGGTTGAGGTCTGATATGAATGTGTAGCAGCGAGCGTCGCGTCGTGTTATTTGCTGTTATTGTGTACTAGAGGGGGCCATGTATTATGATGTAGCGGGTCCATGTAGATAGCAGCGGGCCGTGCGTTGTTCCCATGGGGACGATAACTCTAGACTGGAGGCAGCCTTGTCGGCTGATAACAGGGGGCCATGCTAGTGACATGGCTCTATCACATGGCTCGCCCGCCCGCCTACAAATATACATGTTAGCCGGCCATGACACGAGGGTAAACACGACCTATTCAGCGTCAATTATACAATGGATTGAACGCCAATTTTTATGTCCGGTTTTGCGTATTGTTATTGGGGGGTGATGTTTTTTATTGTTGCTTATCGTTGTGGTGTGTGTGTTTTTAATAAATACTGTATCCCTCAACCATATCATATGCTTCGCTTCATTCCAAAAGCATCCTGTGTTATCAATAATTTCGATAATTTTCCAGCGATGAATCATCGTTAAATTAAAAGCTGCGCTGGGAAAATAGATTAGTTTGGGGGAGGAAGACTGTTTATATTGGTGGGATAGTCATTTCTAAGTTTTGCAACATTAATATAAATAGTTCTTTTTTCGGGTGCTTAATGCTTTAATATTTAATAATAATAATAATAATAATAATAATAAATGCTTTAATATTTAATAATAATAACAATAATAACAATGCGCTAGAGAAAAAGGCAATGGAATCTAGGCGAAATAAAGTTGAATTGGCCTTCCAATTTACGAAGGACACTTATAACAAGTAGGAGTCCCCGCAGCACGACCTGCTTTTGATGAGACAGTGGCGCAGCAGCAAGGGGCCATCAAGAGGGGTTATAATCTCAAACAACAACTTCGTTGGCGGCAAGGCCTGATGCCTAGCATTTCGGGCCTTTGGCCCGATTGTGTGGTAATGTAGGAAAATTATAAAATGTTATTCTAGGCAATGCTGACACCATCACGTGGTTATGAAAGCCGGACGTCCTGGGAAATGGAAAGTATATTACAGCTGTAAATACATTATTTAACTTATTGAAAAGGTGAAAACGGGTTATTATAGAAAATTTTCCGTAGAATTCAATTAGACCATCGTTTAAATTTTTACCTATTATTATATACATTTGGGCCCCATTTTTTTTCAAAAACCAAAAACATTTAATAACTTTTTCAGGGCCCCAAAATAAGAAAACGGTGAGAGATATCAAAAAATCGTTATTATTAAAAAAGATGCATATCGCGGAGATCTTACACCTGAACATTTAAAGTTTTTCGATGCGACCAACCGTTTCCGAGATATATCGATTCCAAAAAACAGTTTGAAATTCTGGGGCCCCCAAAATGATCCGGCCCTGCACCGTTTTTAACGCCCGACAACTGGTTTCCTCACAGGATCCAACTCTTTCACAGCTCCAAATTTCAGCTCGATATCTTGAAAATTGCGACCTGTACTTCGCTAAACCCAAAAATGTCACGCACAATGGACATTTTCAGGGCCCAAAAAGTAGAAAACGGTGAGAGATATCAAAAAATCGTTTAGAGTAAAAAAGTTGCATACTGCGGAGATCTTACACCTGTACATTTAACTTTTTTCGATGCGACCAACCGTTTCCGAGATATATCGATTCCAAAAAACAGTTAGAAATTCAGGGCCCCCCCAAAAGTTCCGGCACTGCACCGACTTTAACGCCCAACAATAGGATTCGTCACAGTCACTAACTCTTTCACCGTACCAAATTTCAGCTTAATATCTTGAAAATTGCGACCAGTACTTTGCTAAACCCAAAAATGTGACGCACAATGGACGTTTTCAGGGCCGCAAAAAATGAAAACGGTGAGAGATATCAAAAAATCGTTTTGAATAAAAAAGTTGCATACCGCGGAGATCTTACACCTATACCTTTAACATTTTTCGATACGATCAACCGTTTCCAAGATATATCGATTCCAAAAAAAAAGTTTGAAATTCAGGGCCCCCAAAAAAGATCCGGCCCTGCACCGATCTTAACGTCCAACAATAGGATTCGTCACAGTCACTAACTCTTTCACCGTGCCAAATTTCAGCTTAATATCCTGAAAATTGCGACCAGTACTTAGCTAAACGCAAAAATGTCACGCACAATGGACATTTTCAGGGCCCCAAAAAAAGAAAACGGTGAGAGATATCAAAAAATCGTTTTGAGTAAAAAAGTAGCATACCGCGGAGATCTTACACCTGTAGATTTAACATTTTTCGATACGACCAACCGTTTCCGAGATATATCGATTCCAAAAAAAGGTTTGAAATTCAGGGCCCCCCAAAAAGATCCGGCCCTGCACCGATTTTAACGCCCAACAACAGGATTCGTCACAATCACTAACTCCTTCACCGTACCATATTTCAGCTTAATATCTTGAAAATGGCGACCAGTACTTAGCTAAACGCAAAAATGTCACACACAATGGACATTTTCAGGGCCCCAAATAAAGAAAACGGTGAGAGATATCAAAAAATCGTTTTGAGTAAAAAAGTTGCATACCGCGGAGATCTTACACCTATACATTTAACATTTTTCGACAAGACCGACGGTGTCCGAGATATATCGATTCAAAAAAATAGGATGAAATTCAGGGCCCCAAAAAAAGGTCCGGCCCTACACCGATTTTAAGGCCCAACAATAGGGTTCCTCACAGGCCCCAACTCTTTCACCGTACCAAATTGCAGCTCGATATCTTGAAAATTGCGACCTGTACTTAGCTAAACGCAAAAATGTCACGCACAATTGACATTTTCAGGGCCCCAAAATAAGAAAACGGTGAGAGATATCAAAAAATCGTTTTGGGTAAAAAAAGTTGCATACCGCGGAGATCTTACACCTGTACATTTAACATTTTTCGATACGACCAACCGTTTCCGAGATATATCGATTCCAAAAAACAGTTAGAAAATCAGGGCCCCCAAAAAAGATCCGGCCCTGCACCGATTTTAACGCCCAACAATAGGATTCATCACAGTCACTAACTTTTTCACCGTACCAAGTTTCAGCTTAATATCTTGAAAATTGCGACCAGTACTTAGCTAAGCGCAAAAATGTCACGCACAATGGACATTTTCAGGGCCCCAAAGAAAGAAAACGGTGAGAGATATCAAAAAATAGTTTTGATTAAAAAAGTTGCATACCGCGGAGACCTTACACCTGTACATTTAACGTTTTTCGATACGACCAGCCGTTTCCGAGATATATTGATTCCAAAATAAGGGACGAAATTCAGGGCCCCCAAAAAAGATCCGGCCCTATACCGTTTTTAACGCCCAACAATAGGGTTCCTCACAGGCCCCAAAGCTTTTACCGTACCAAATTTCAGCTTGATATCTTGAAAATTGCGACCTGTACTTTGCTAAACGCAAAAACGTCACGCACATACGTACGTACGTACATACAGACAGACTTTTTTTGAAATTTTTTTTTCGACTCTGATTCGATTGGAATAGGTTTGAACACTGGGCGGCGCTTAGTTTCCGAGATCTCGAAAAATCCTACCACGGCTATATGAAAGACTATAGGATCTAGATCCGGCTTTCATAACAAGAAGTCTCTCTCCTGGAATACCAAGATAAAATATTATAACACGGTAATTAAACCAGAAGCCTTATATGCAGCCGAAACATTGTCTCTCACCTCCCAGGGACCGCTTGAAAGGCTGAAGGTCAAGGAAAGAAAGATGATCCACAAAATCTTAGGCCCCAAATTTCATAACAACAAATTAATCCATGTCAGGAACGAAACTCTTTACCAAAATCTGAAAAACTCTCGGACACAATAAGAAAACGGAGAATTGATTTTTATGGGCACATCCTCCGGATGAATTCAAATATATTAACCAAAAAGATCTTCGACCACTTCCGTAATAAAAATAAAAAACCTCTTTGGTTTAAGGAAACCGAGAAAGACCTCGTGGAACTCCGAATTAAAGACACCATGCTCATGGACAAAACAGCCAAAAACCGTCACCAAGGATAAGGAGCAACGGTTCCAAGTGAAACTCAAACAAAAGCCTACGATCCACATCTCAAAGGATGAGGCAATACTGGGCCAAAAGAAAAGTTCAAAACAATAAAAAGTGATTGATTTCATGTACTCCAAAGTTGGGTGAAACAAATAAAGAAGAAGAATAACAATAATTTAAATCAGGAAGCTAACAAAGAAAGAACTGCTAAATTGCAAAGGTCTTACAAAATCACTTGGAACAGATACAACAAAAGATGAATCTCAAAGAATGCAAAATTACGACACTACAACACAGTCATCAAACCAGAGGCACTGTATGCATCCAGAACACTGATAATTGGGGGCAGGTCACAAATGAAAAGCATCGAAAAACAAGAGAGGAAAATTCTGAGAAAAATCCTGGGACCAAGGTTTGAAAATGGAATTCGGATGAAAAAGAAACCACATGAATATTTTCAAACCGCAGAAAAAGTAACAATACTATCAAAGAACGACGATTAAAATTCTACAGAGACCTTCACAGAATGGATAACGACAGGCTGACAAAGAGAATTCTAAATCTAGCACTAACCCTGAAAATCCGCAACAATTGGTTAACAGAAATACATGAAGATCCAAAAGAAATTGGTATTGCTGAGAAAAAAAAACACATAAATTCGCAGAGAAACCTAAAAGGAGAAATACAGGTTGGACAGAAGCACGCAGAAAGGAACACAGTGAACGAATGAAGAGATATTGGGAAGAAAAGAAGAAGGAAAATTGTGCAAAATAAGTTCAAGCGCGCTCCGTAGTTTGGCATAATGATTTAAAAAATAATCACAAGTAATTTGGTGAAGAACTATACAGCCTATTTTCATATATCCTACTCATGTTAATTGCCACTATCAACATACAAAATTTCAGTTTGATTGATGTAATAGATTCGTAGATATTGAGAACCGACTAAATATTTCGGATGGTCGCCATGTTGGATTTTATATATGTAGGTCCTAGAGTTATGTACTGTTTCATGAAGATTTTCGTGCCCGTGTACCATTCAAACTTCAATCGCATGATTAGGACACAAGAAGTAAAAGCGAGATTTTAAAATTCCGCACAGCTGCCATCTTGCGGTTATGGAAACAATTGAAATAAATTAGATGCCAGTGGACATTCGTATATTGATTTACTGAACCAAATTTCACTGCACTTGGATGGTTAAATTGCGAGAAACGTCATTGTGAATATTTATACCTCACGTCGCCGCCATGTTGGATTTGTGATCACCAGGTTATTAACAGTCCTATAGGTGAACTTAAGTTCATAGCCCCTATGAACATAACAAAATTCAGTTTGATTGCTATCATAGATTCGAAGATATTCAGAGCCGTCTAAATAATTCGGATGGTCACTATGTTGGATTGTTATATGTATAGGCCATAGAGTCATGTACCATTAAAGGAAAATTATTGCGTGGGTTCATTATTCAAACTTTCACTTAGATCGCAAGATTACGACACAAGAAATAAAAACTAAATTTTAAAATTCACGCAGCCGCCATCTTGAGGTTATGATTAGGACACAAGAAGTAAACAATTGAACTAAATTAAATACCAGTGCATTACAATGTGTATAAACATTTCCTGTACCAGATTTCATAGCGATTGGAACATTAAATCGCGAGAAAGGTCTATATAAAATTTTCAAATTCGCTTGGCCGCCATGTTCGTTTTGTAGTTAACCGGTTTATGAAAGTCTTATAGATGAACTTCCTGTAGTGCCCATTATATCCGTACAAAATTTCAGGGTGATACCGCTAATCGTTTCAGAGGTATAGCATGCCGGTGAAATATTCCGCACATCCGCCATCTTGTGGTTATGTAAACAATTGAACGAAGTTAGATGTCGGTGCATTACAATGTGAATAAACATATACTGTACCAAGTTTCATTGCGTTTGGTTGGTTAATTTGCGAGAAACGTCTATTTAAATGTCGCAAATTCGCGTGGCCGCCATGTTGGTTTTGTAGTTACCAGTGTTTCAAAAGTCACATAGGTAAACTTCTAGTAGTTCCCTTTATCACCGTAAAAAATTCCAAGGTGATATCGGGAATAGTTTGGGAGATATTGAATGCTGGTGAAATACTTCACACAGCCGCCATGTTGGATTGGGGAGACGTAACAAAATTTGAAGGGCACGGTCGGGGTCACCCGCTATGAACTTACCGAGTTTCATTGAAATCGCTCTAGCCGTTTAGAGGTTATTAGGGGGACGCACACACACTCCACACACACACACACACGGACAAAAGTTGTTCACATAAGCCTATTTTTTTTAAATTGAAAACAGCCCATGAAGGGCCAAGGCCTATCAAGCGACCGATGCCCAGCCATTTGGCCTGCAGATATTGGGGTGACGCGTGTCCGCGCATCGGATCCCCTCGGCCGTTATCTTGGTTTTCGCGATAGGGGCGCTGCCTCATTGTCAGACAGCTACTCAATTTACCTCACGATGCTGAGAGCACCCCGTTCCAGACCTCACGTCAATTTCTAAAATCTCTGACGGAGCCAGGAATGGAACCCGGGGCCTCCAGGTGAGTGGCAGGCGCGGTACCCCAACGCATCAGGGCCGCCAAAAATGGTTTTTGAGCAAACGGCACGAACGATAGTGTTCTCAAGCGGTCACCCATCCAGGTACTGACTACGCCCAATGTTGCTTAACTGCGGTGATCGCACGAGAACCGGTGTATTCAACATGGTATGGCCGTTAGGGCTTTAAAAGTAAACACTAATAATAAACACACTTAGTAGCGGCTTTCGTGGAGTAGTTGGTAGCATGCTGAACTGCTGTGCCCAAGATCGCGTGTTCAAACCTGGCCGAAGTCATCGGATTTTTAGCCTACTTTTCACATTTTGCAAAAATGAGGAAAAAGTAGACTTATGAGATCGGGCATATGTGTGTCTGTCTGTCCTTCTGGCTGTGTGTGTGTCCCCCCCCCCCCCTATCAACTCCTAAACGGCTGCAGCAATCGAAACAAAATTTGGTAGGAGTAAACATCTATACCTCAATATATCACGGCCATATTTGAAAATGATGTCAGTGCTACCAACTGCTGAAAAATCGCAATTGAAATTTGAGTTCCATGTTGGATATCTTGGAAGGTATGAATGGGATCTATTTCAAAATTGGCACACGTATAGATAATAATATTGCAGTTTAATTTCCAGGAGGCCATACATGGCAGTGTTGCCAAAATGATTATAAGCCTGCTGATAGGTCCAAATTTTAAATTCATATAACTTCTACACCATCCATTGGATTTCAACCAAATTTCGTATGTGCTATGTGTACATAAACAGATATGACTGAGCGTATTCTTAAGAGCCACTAGGGCTGCCAACTGTTAATAAATGCTCTCATTTTTTAAAACCAAATACGCATATATCAGAAAGTATGCAAGCCGACAGCTTTGAACTATGCACACGTATAGTACATGAAATTCTGTATTAATTTGGAGTAACTTATACACGTCAGTGCTACCAACATGATTCTAAGCCTGCTGAGAGGTCCAACTTTAAATACATGTAACTTCTATACTATTTGGATTTCAACCAAATTTCGTGTGTGCTATGTGTACCATAACAGATATGACTATGCTGATTCTTAAGAGTAACCAGGGCTGTCAACTGTTAATAAATACTGTATCTATTTTTGTTACCCTAATATCAATATATCAGGAAGTATGCAAGCCAATAGCTCTAAACTTTGCACACGTATAGTACCTGGCATTCTGGATTAATTTGGAGTAACTAATATTGTCCTACGCCAGTGCTGCCAACATGATTCTAAGCCTGCTGATAGGTCCAATTTTAAGATGCATGTAACTTCTATACTAACCAATGGATTTCATTCAAAATTGACACAACAATAGATCATATTATTTCACATTATTTCTGACCAATACATGTATGTCATTGTTGCCAACATGATTTTACGCGCGCTGTTAGATCCAATGTTTAACTGCATGTAACGTCCACGCTATCCATTGGACTTTAACCAGATTTTGTATTCTGTACCTTAAGAGATAGAACTAAGAATATATTCAGTCACCAGGGCTTCCAACTGTAGTTCTCTATTAGGCTACATTTTGCCAGGTATACAGTATTTCGAAGTAATTAGAAATTTCGATATTACCAACATAATTTCGTCATTATTCTAGATAGATCCATATAGATTAATCATTGGCATGAATCTTAAATTTTAAGAAAGGTAGGCTCTTTAGTTCGTCACGGAACTTCTTGTTTAAGAGCGTTATAATCCTTCAGTATGCCTTCCTTCGGAGGAGACGAAAAGCCGGCTGTACCATGTCATAGATTTATGCCATGTAAAAGATCCTTCCACAGATTAAACTTGTGTGAAGCTAGATTTCTAGGTTAGATTTCGTTGGAACGATCTATCAAAGTTCTAACGTTCACCACTTGGTATCAATGACATCTGGCAGCGAAAGTTGGAACTACTTGAAATTGAACGGAACTTGTAGCTCACCCTATGGGTGTCCGCTTGATGCAGCTACAGCCTCTGGCGAGCCGAACACGTCCCCGGAAACTCCCGGCACTAAAATCCATACGATAAATAAATATAAATAATTCCACACCTACAATAAGAAAATATTTCTATTGCAACTAAAATCCGATATTACAATACGGTAATTAAGCAGGAAAGTCTCTATGCTTCAGAATGTATTTTTTCCATTAATAAAATTATACGAGCCTTACAGTAGTCGCATATGATGTGTAACATGTGACATGTTATCCTACTATGTGAGTCTCGGGAGCGCAAATCCCTTCTTGACAGTGAACACTGTTGGTCATTGAAATAACTACTTGTAAAGCTCCAGTGCCAAATCCTGACCGTAATGAATCATAATTTTTATTGGCGTGGCGGAAGCAATCCACTGCCTACTTGATGCGAGCTGCGCTCTATACCGGCCAGTTAGTGAACCCATGCCAGCGATGTTCTTGAAAATGGCCTAGTTTTGCCGATGAGCGCACTGTCAAGTATAGGCGCGATTAAAAATTAGGTGTGCTGAAGGTATATTAAATGTGTTTCTCCCAGTGATATGTTTAGACCAACGAAGTTTCAATTATTGTTAGTAGTCGGCGTTAATATACTCAATTCCTACGTTGTTTGGAATGTTTGTTGATGCGATATAGATTCCACATGGCCGACAGTACATCGAGTGCTTACATTAAATAAGAATAAAGCAAACGTATGAAGATGTAATGAATCGTAATTGTTTTCAGCAAATATGATAAAATTAATATTTTCACACCAAAGAATGACAACTTGAAGATGATTTATTGTATGAATATCTTAAATGGGGTCTCCAAATCTTGAACTAAACTGTATGCGATATACATTCCCCATAGCCACATGGCCTACAGTATGTCGTTGTACCGATCTCCGCGATCACGCGCGCTCATTGTTTCCGTCCCATCCATTTCCGTCCCTTTTCCAAAACCACTCCCACAAAAATGTCCAGCTACCGAGTAGAAAGATGTTACACATCAAAAATGCGAAATAGAAGAGCTAGAGAAAAAGGAAAGAAGGATACTTAGAAAAAATATTGGGACCATTGAAGCACACTGCGAAGGCCAAGTCAGATAAGCGTATATTTACTAACTGAAGAGCCCAATTGGTACACTGGGGCGAAACGCTAGCAATGTGTTGAGTTATGCTGGACATTTTTATCACTTTTTGTGTTAATTATAAGATGCGTTCCAAAAGTAACGAGCCAGAGGCTGGAATGCGCAAACCGGTGACGACATCGGCTAATCGTGGCGTGTGTAACGAGGTGCGGTTCCGACCACAGCGTGGAAGGTCACAGCCCGTCGCTAGAGGGCACGCGTGCACGTCACGTGACGATACAAAGCGAGCAGCAGCATGCATCAATCGTCCAACGCTGACAGTCACATTGCAAACAGTGACATGGAGGCGTCAAACGAAGAGCAAGGAGGTGTTGTTCGGTTTCTGACAGTGAAAGGAGTAGGGGGAACGGACATTCATCGCCGAATGTCACAATTTTCCTGCGAATCCTGCAAGTCCCTTGCAAGGGTCAAGGCGTGACACAAGCGCTTCAGGGAAGGACAGGTGTCGTTAGCCGATGATGCCCGGTCTGGGGCACCCTTCTGCATTACCAATGACAACGTCCAGCTGGTTGATGCTCTCATTACCCAGGACCACCGAGTGACAGTGAACGCCATAGCCACCGTGGTCGGATTCAGCGTCGGAAATGTGCACACCATCATGAAGGAACGACTGCACTTGCGCAAAGTGTATGCCCAATGGGTGCCCCACAGTCTTCAACCACACCAGGAAGCATGTCAAATGGCCCACTGTCTTGGTCATCTGCAGCGCTATGCGAGGGAAGGGAATGGGTTCCTGGCACGAGTGGTGGCTCGAGATGAGTGATGGTGTCATCACTTCGAACCAGAATACAAACGTCAAAGCCTCCAGTGGAAGCATCCAGGGTCACCAACACCCCCCCCCAAAAAAAGGCAAGGCCATCCACACGAGTGAAGGAAAGGAAATGCTGACGTTCTTCTTTGACCAAGATGGCCCCCTTCTGATACACTTCATGCCGCACGGGACAACAGTGAATGCCCAGAGTTACTCGCAAACCTTGACCACCCTTCGCCAAGCGATCAAAACAAAACGACCAGGCAATCTCATCCGTGGGGTCATTCTGCTCCACGACAATTCACGACCTCATACGACCAACACAGTCGCGGCACTCCTACAGAAATTCAAATGGGAAGTTCTCGGCCACCCTCCAAACAGTCCGGACCTCTCTCCCTGTGATTACGCCATGTTTGGTCCCCTGAAAAGGGCTCTGCGGGTACAACGAATCACCTCGGACATCGTTCACATCGCAGCCCAGGGAATTATTTGAGACAGCCATTCACCGCCTCGTGTCACAGTGGGACAAGTGCCTCAACAGCCAGGGCCAATACTTCTTACATACACGTACTGGTTTCTGTAATTATGCCTCCGGCTCGTTACTTTTTGAACGCACCTTATATAATGGCTCAACGGACAATACTCATTTTAATTTTCTTTCGAGAACAATTTATTCGTTATTCAAAAGTAATCACCACAGGTGTCCCATTGCTTCACTAGCCGCAGGGTTCCCTGTTCCCAGAAGTCCTGTGGTTGTGACAGGAGCCAATCCTGTACGGTGTCCTTTAGTTCGTCGTTCCTTGAGACGAACCATTAACAGTGATGTGTATTGTGCGACACTCCGTAGCCTACGCAAGTCCGTCAGGAATAAACGGCCTGGACTGCTCACGAAGACAGTGATTCTGATCCATGATAACGTTCGCCCACACGTCTCTAACGTCACTCAAGGTGTATTGACCACGTTCAAGTGGGGAAAACTTGAGCATCGACCCTACAAGCCGGACGTATCATCCTGCGACTTCCATCTGTTTGGTCCTTAAAAAAACGTCTCAAGGGAACAAGTTTCCGATCGGAAAACGAACTAAAGGACACCGTACAGGATTGGCTCCTGTCACAACCACAATACTTCTGGGAACAGGGAACCCTGTGGCTAGTGAAGCAATGGGACACCTGTGGTGATTACTTTTGAATAACGAATAAATTGTACCCACAGTATCGCTTCGTACCTTTTCATTTGAACACCGCTAATAATGTATATTGTCCAACCAGTGTCCCTCTTCACGGAGGGTAGGCCTATTGGCAACTCAAACTAACACTTGGGGCGCTGCGGTCGATCTGGATAAGTAGGGTAAAAATACTCAATAACACGCGTTTGATATGGAACACTTTTTATTTTTCTATTATAATCAGTAAATGTGGACCCTAAAATAATGACAGTGTTATTTTTAATTGCATATATGTATATCTGTGCGATACACGTGATCTAATTTGTGTGTTCCACTGGATTTTATGTGTCAATTGCATATTATCAAGCATCGGTTGTCTGCTGGTATTTATTTTTGAGCAGTTCGAGTCATGGCGCTGTTACGTTTAAAGGCTACCGTATATTTGAGTTTGCTCACTGTACCATAGACCCTAGAAATTATTTGCTGCCTGGTAGGGCGAAGGGATGAGTTTAACTTGTATTAAAACTCGGGGAAGACAGGAATTGCTCGATTTGTTGGATGGTTAGCAGGTAGGGTTGGTGTTGAATATCGGACTGGTTTCAGGTTCTTGCAGAGTAGTTTTTTACCCTGCGAAGTCAAATTAGGCCTAAGTTATATGACTCGTAGTGGAATGGCTCGGATATCGTAGAGCGAGGTGATGGTGGTTGGTAGGGTTATTGGAAATGAACTAGGGAGCGGGGAAGGATATGATGATGATGATGATAATTGTTGTTTTAAGGGGCCTAACATCTAGGTTATCGGCCCCTGTGGGGAAGGATACCTGACTGATGAAGCTTGGCTGTCCTCGGCAGGTGTAGGCTTGGCTGTCTTGGTAGGGCTTGGCTCGGCGAGACTGTACTTGGCTGTCTAGGTGCGGCTTGGCTCGGCGTAACAGTGAACAACCCATCATGTCGTATGTGTGTGTAGTCGTGAGTGGTCCAACCCGCTCCTGTTGACCGTATTTATTTGGTATCGTCACCTTTCGGCTATTGCTATTTGCATCTTTTGGAAAGTGATGAAAACTTATATCCGCAGCCCTCTTATACATCGACTTACAGCCGTGAACTGAGCAATATACTTTGCTTTTACTCATTTTGCACTCTATCAACGAGTAGAACTTATTACTTATGTATAAAGACACGAAACATTTACCACGATCTGCTTACCAATACAAGGAACAGTCACCACGTGACAAATGTACCCTACTTGGTAAGTTTCTCATTTTTACCCTTAGATGTCATATCAGATAACTGGAGTTGCTAGTAGGAAAACTCGTTCAGCGTTGGGACAGGTGTCTGGACAGTAGAGGTAAATATCTGTTGTGATATAGTGTATATTGTGCTCGTGTATGTTTCACTTGTATAACCTAATACTTATATTTTGAGGTTTAGACTGATGTTTTCTGAAACGGAAGTGATCTATGTCGATGACCTTCCCATGTCAATGTCCCAAGGTGACATGCTAGAACTGGGAAATACATTTAGAAATTCGTATCTTGTGTCGTTTCTTTTAATGCCACGCTTATATTTCATCATATAAAGTTAATAACCACTTCCCAGGATCTAACGGCTCCTACTTCACCCACGATCTCTCGCTGAGAGTCGTGAGAAGTCGAGATGTCATGGCTTGTGATGTGTTGATAACCAAGTATATCCCAACGCACGATCTTGCTAACTCTCCGTGCAGCATCCATAATCGATGTAAGATACAATAACACTGTCTCGCATAGCGTCCTTCGGTGGGAGAGACACGCCAACTTCCGCATCATATCCAGGATAAGTCAGTTCTTAGAAGTAACTACCGTTATCGTTACTACCGTAAGAGTTAATTGTGTGCAATGTAATTGCGTTACTGATACAATTAGTAATACGCCAAATTTGTATATAAGTAAATTAATTTTGAATTAATGAAATACCAAATTAGTAGACTATAGAGTATTAGTAAATTACATTCTAATTAATGAAATACCAAATTAATTTTTAATTAATGAAATACCAAAGTTGTATAGAAGTAAATTAATTCTTAATTAATGAAATACGAAATTGGTATATCAGTAAATTAAATTTTAATTCATGAAATACCAAATTGGTATATTAGTAAATTACAGTTTAATTCATGCAATACCGAATTGGTATATAAGTAAATCAATTTTCAACTAATGAAATACCAACTTTTTTTAATGTAAATTAAATTTTAATTAATGAAATACCAAATTGGTATACTAGTAAATTACATTTTAATTAATGAAATGCCAAATTGGTATATAAATAAATTATTTTTAATTAATGACTTACCAAATTTGTTTGTAAGTAAATTAAATTTTAATTAGTGAAATACAAAATTGATATAAAATAATTAATTTTTAATTAATGAAATACCAAATTTGTTTATTAGTAAAATACATTTCAATTCATGAAACACCATATTGGTATATTAGTAAATTAAATTTTAATTATTGAAATACCAAATTTGTTTATAAGTAAATTACATTTTAATTAATGAAATACCAAATTGGAATATAATTAAATTAATTTTTAATTAATGAAATACCAAAATGGTGTAAGCGCAAATTTCTAATTATTGAAATACCAAATTGGTATATACGTAAATTAATATTTATTCAATGAAATACCAAATTGGTATATTAGTAAATTAAATTTTAATTAATGAAGTACCAAATTTGTTTAAAAGTAAATTGAATTTTAAATAATGAAATACCAAATTGGTGTATGAGTAAATTAAATTTTAATTAATGAAATAACAAATTGGTGTAATTATGAGTAAATAACATTTTAATTAATGAAATATCAAGTTAGTATATAAGTAAATTATACCTGAATGAAATACAAAATTAGAATAGGAGTAAAAATCTGCTCTGATCGACGCGTATTGCGAAAGGGAGGAATTGAGACTAGAAGGTATCCCACAGTTAACTTATGTGTCAGCGGTGAAGGGTCACATGACTGCCTGGTAAACGTACACCATTATCTACTGTACAGTACACCATATTGGAGTGACTCGTGTGCTCTTTTATTAGGGTGGATTCGTTTTTGTCCGCTGAACTTATTTTCAGCCCTTAATCAGTGCACCGGATTCAACTAGGCCTATATCTCCTCATTGACACACGGGTCTCCAGAAGATATATACGTCACTGATATTCTCAACTTCACACCACACAAGTTGAAACTTCTGGATGTTGGTTCCAAACAGTATATAATTTTTTAAATAAAAAAAAAAGAACCTGCCTATTCTTTGACGGTGATGTATTTGTGCCTGATTGTGACGTCACGGGCAGGCTGCTATCTCTCTTCTCCAGGGGAGGTTAAGTGGCCATTGTGACATGTGTCGCTTCCCGCGGAGTCGACCAGCTTCCGACAGGCACACATTTGATACACACCTATCTACCTTCCCTCTTCCTCCGGTCCTCACGTCCGCGTTGCCCAAAAGTGCGGCACTGGATGGAAACGCACGAATTCGGGAATTAATAACTTAAAGTTTATTATTAACAGGTTTGGCAAAGATACTTCCTTAAATAGAATTAATTCACCAAAAATAATAACCGACAGCTAAAGCGCAGCGTTATGTCATGAGGCCAAGCTCTCTGCTGACTTGGTAGACGCGTGGGTTCGAGCCTCACCGTCAGCAGTCCTTGAAATGGTTTTCCTTTCGTTATAGAAACACGCACATCAGGGATTTGCAACAATGACCACCTCAGATCAAACATCGGAACTCAAAGAATCCAATCAATAATATACTTTTTCCGTCTTCATTAGTAACACATAAGAAACCCTAAAGTTCCAAACTAACACGGTCGGTGCATTATTACAAACCAAATACCAGAGACCAAGGGAAAAGTGCAAATATTCCACTTTTAATATTTCAACAAACAGAACTTCAACAAAATACAACTGACAAGATCTTCAGCAAGGTTTTTTAAAGTTTCATCATAGTAAGTATTGGCACAGGAAGGAGCCAGTACACACCAAATGACTACTGTCAACTAGCAGAGTTGACACGCATAATTATAATAAGGGAGAACTTCCTCCAGATGCATGAACCTGGGACACCTTGATTTTAAATCTCATGACTACTCAGTGTTTTACAATGTATTTAAATGTGTGTTTTGTTAACTTATAAGTGTTTTAATATGTATCTCTGGCTAAAGAAGGACACTTCATAAGTATCCGCAACATGTACCGTTGTTAACTTTCTTGAATACAACTAGTATTGAAAAGACGGAACAGTTTGCATTAAGGGGATTCAATTCAATACGGACCAATATGGATAATAACAATTCCGTAGTTTCCCATTTTCAACACCAGGCAAATACTTAGACGGTACCTTCTGACAGGCCACGGCCGCTTCCTTCCACTTCCTTGCCCAGTTCCATCCCTCATCCCGACGCGCAGGTCGCCCACGGGCGTCCACTAGAAAGACCTGCACTCGGCCTCTCAGGAGACCACACGACAATTTAAAAAAAAAAGTTGTTGCATTTGAGGGGCTTGGCATTGCGGTCATTTATCCCCGTGTATTTGGGTGTGTGTGGAAAATTTGTCCCATAACCTGTGTTATTGTGATAGCTGTATTAGTGTGTGTAGAATCTGTCTGATAACCAGTGTTAATTGTGATGGCTGTATTGATGTGTGTATTTTTAATTCAGGTGAAGATTGGGAAGGAGACGGCCGTGGCCTTCCAGCATTTAGCTGGAGTAGAAGTGGGAAACCACGGTAAATCACATCCAGAATTACTGATGTGGGAATCGAACCCACTTTTTTTTTAAATTATTCACGATGCTGAGTGTACCCCAACTTCCAACACTCGGACCAGACTCGAGAATTGAACCTGGACCTCCTGTGTGACAGCCAAGAATGCTAGCCGCTCCACTATGGGGTGGCATATACTATGGCTGTGCATATTCGAACATCATTTTTTGCGAATTATTGTCCAAATAATTTTGAATACGAATAGGCTTTCTGATTCGAACATTTGAACAGTTCAACTAATCGATATAATCGCATTAGTGAAATAATCCGAAAATTCAGTCAATTGTTAAATGATTTGACAAACAAGTCTAACTATTCAAATGCTCGAATAATTGTAATAAACATACAAACACCGTTCCTCGCTGGCATCGGGAGAGCGTGGGTTCGAATCCCACTTTGGCCGTCCTTAAAATGGGTTTCATGGTTTCCCATTTTCACCACCAGGCAAATGCCGGGACGGATCCTTTCAATAGGCCCACGGCCGATTTCCTTCCAATATCCCTTCCCTGACCCGTCCTGAAAAGAAAATACATGGTCATTGGCTGCATTAATAAAATTATTATAAAGAGGCGAGAACGCATAAATGGGACAAGAAGGAAGAAGAAGTGCGAAATGAACGATGGAAGTACGGAAATAGAAAAAGAAAAGAAAGAAGAATGGAAGAAAGGAAGGAAGAATTAATGAAAGAAAGAAATGAAGGGAGGGGGGAGGGGAGAAAAAAAGAAAGAAAAAAGGAAGGAAGAAAGAAGTGCGCAAGGAAGGATGGAAGTACGGAAAAATAAAACAAGAAAGAACGGATGTAAAGGGGAAGGAAGAATGGATGAAAGAAAAGGAAAGATGTGCAAAACGAAGGAACGATGGAGTACGGAATAAGAAAGAGAAGAGAAGGAAGAATGGAAGTAATAAAGGAAGTAATGAAAGAAAGAATGAAAGAAAGGTAGAAAGAGAGACAGAGAATATGAAAGAAAAAAAAAGAAAGAAAGAAAGAAGGGAAGAACGAAAGAAAGAAAGAAAGAAAGAAGGGAAGAAAGAAAGAAAGAAAGAAAGAAAGAAAGAAGGGAAGAAAGAAAGAAAGAAAGAAGGGAAGAAAGAAAGAAAGAAAGAAAGAAAGAAGGAAAGAAAGAAAGAAAGAAGGGAGGGAAGAAAGAAAGAAAGAAAGAAAGAAAGAAAGAAAGAAAGAAAGAAAGGAAGAAAGAGAGAAGGGAAGAAAGAAAGAAAGGAAGAATGGAGGGAAGGAAGAAAGAAAGAAGGGAAGAAAGAAAGGAAGGAAGAAAGAAAGAAAGAAAGAAAGAAAGAAAGAAAGAAAGAAAGAATGGAGGGAAGAAAGGAAGAAAGAAAGAAAGGAAGAAAGAAGGGAAGAGAGAAAGAAAGAAAGAAAGAAAGAAGGGAAGAAAGAAAGAAAGAAAGAAAGAAAGAAAGAAAGAAAGAAAGAAAAGAAGAAAGAGAGAAGAGAAAAAAGAAAGAAACGAAGAGAGAAAGAAAGGAAGAAAGAAGGGAAGAAAGGAAGGAAGAAGGGAAGAGAGAAAGAAAGAAAGTAGGGAAGAAAGAAAGAAAGAAAGAAAGAAAGAAAGAAAGAAGGGAAGAAAGAAAGAAAGAAAGAAAGAAAGAAAGAAAGAAAGAAGGGAAGAAAGAAGGGAAGAAAGAAAGAAGGGAAGAAAGAAGGGAAGAAAGAAAGAAAGAAAGAAAGAAAGAAGGGAAGAGAGAAAGAAAGAAAGAAAGAAGGGAAGAAAGAAAGGAAGGAAGAAAGAAGGAAGGAAGAAGGGAAGAAAGAAAGGAAGGAAGAAAGAAAGAAAGAAAGAAAGAAAGAAAGAAAGAATGGAGGGAAGAAAGAAAGAAAGAAAGAAAGAAAAAAGAAAGAATGGAGGGAAGAAAGAAAGAAAGAAAGAAAGAAAAAAGGAAGAATGGAAGAAAGAAAGGAAGGAAGAAGGGAAGAAAGAAAGAAAGAAAGAAAGAGGGGAAGAAAGAAAGAAGGAAAGAAAGAAAGAAAGGAAGAAAGAGAGAAGGGAAGAAAGAAAGAAAGAAAGAAAGAAAGAAAGAAAGAAAGGAAGAATGGAGGGAAGGAAGAAAGAAAGAAAGAAAGAAAGAAAGAAAGAAAGGACGAATGGAGGGAAGGAAGAAAGAAAGAAAGAAAGAAAGAAAGAAAGAAAGAAAGAAAGGAAGAATGGAGGGAAGGAAGAAAGAAAGAAAGAAAGAAAGAAAGAAAGGAAGAATGGAAGAAAGGAAGGAAGATAGAAGGTAAGGTGGGAGAATGACAGAAGGGAAGAAAGGGACGAAGGAAGACTGATATAAAGATAGGAGGGAAGGATGAAATTAAATAAATAAAGGAATGGCGGAAGAAGTGCACCTTTTAATTTTCCATGGCTCTAAACTCAAACCAAAGGATCTCCTGTTCACTAGGAATCCGAACCACTGAACATGACATAGTAGCTCAAAAATCTCACACGAATGAAACAGGAATCGGACCTGATCACTTTTGGTGAGTCAATAAAGAGAAGTACAACTAGGCCAGCATGCCTTTATTAGGAACTACTGTAGAGATGGTTCTAAAACACACCCAGAATATGTACGAAAAATGCACATTGTTTCTCCCATAGTTTATGTAAGTATTTTGCAATAATAAACTGTTTCAATTTCTGTCTAACAGCAGCGAAAAATACTCACGACTATACCAATTTTTGAGTACACTATTTTGTGACACACCCTGCTCAACAGTATCAATTCATTTTTGTTGACTTGTGTTGCAATTTTATTTTTGTGACATAGTTCATGGCAATGTTATCACAAAATATGAACCGGACGGACAATCAGAACAAAAAAATCTCTGTATGATGGATTACAAACGGTATTGGTTTATGAAGTGCGTTAGGGAGGAAATGTATCATTGTGGTGGACTACAATACCACACATACACACACATATGTCACTCGCAAACATTTCTATTAGTTTGCAATCTCTACTATACAGGGTGTTAAAAAAATGCAAGAAACAATTAACAATTTCCATTTCTTATTTTTTAGCAAAAACGCTAAATTAAGCAATTTCCTCAATTGTGGCAAAAGTTGGGCCCGAAAAGATTTTAAATTGTGAGTCGGGCAGACCTCTGTTGTTGTTTGAGTCTTTAGTCTTTTGACTGGTTTGATGCAGCGCTCCATACCGCCCTGTCCTTAGCTATTAGTTTCATCTCTACATAGCTACCACACCCTACATCCAATGCAATCTGTTTACCATATTCTAACCTTGGTCTACCCCTAAAGTTCTTGTCCTCGACCCTTCCTACCGTAACTAAGCTTGCTATTCCTGGGTGTCGTAGGATGTGTCGTACCAACCTATCTCTTCTCTTCATTAGCAGTCGCCAGAAACATCTCTCCTCTCCCACTAGTCTTAATACCTCTTCGTTTGTAACCCTATCTACCCATCTGATCTTCACCATTCTCCTGTAACACCACATTTCAAACGCTTCAATTCTCCTCTTTTCTGCTGCACAAATAGTCCACGTTTCACTTCCATAGAGCGCCACGCTCCAGACAAAGGCTTTCAAAAATGACTTCCTAATACCTAAATCTATATTCGATGTCAACAGATTCATTTTTTGTAGAAATGCTTTCCTTGCATGAGCCAACCTGCTTCTTATATCCTCCTTGCTTCGTCCATCACTGGTTATTTTGCTTTCTAAGTAAGAGCAGTCTCCTACTTCCTTCAGCTTTTCACCTGCCAATTTGATGTCCATAGAGGTGTCTGATTTATTTCGGCTCCATTCCAAAATTTTTGTTTTACATTTATTAATTTTCATCATGAATTCTTTCCTCAAGATGGAGTCCATACCATTCAAAAACTCATTCATATCCTCAGGTGTGTGGCCAAGATGGCGATGTCATCGGCAAATCTCAGAGTTGAAATTATTTCTCCTTGATTCTTCACTCCCACTTAATTTTTTTCTCCAATTTCCTTTATTGCTTGTTCAATGTAAAGATTGAAAAGTATGGGTGATAAGTTGCAGCCTTGCCACACACCTTTCTGAACACAAGCTTATCTCTCATGTCCTTCAGCTCGAATGACTGCTGTCTGGTTTCTGTATAGATTGTAGATCACCCTCCTATCCCTGTACTTATTCCAATCGTTTTCAAAATTTCAAACAATTTAGTCCAATCAACGTTATCAAAAGCCTTTTCTAAATCTATGGTTGTATGATTTGAACGAAAGTAATGTTGAATTATTCAAGTGATCGCGTTTTTTGCTGGTTAGTGTATATATGTATATATTACTGATAATGTCTGTATAAGCCATACACTAAATAAATCTCCATCATGAACAATATGTTGATGATAATTGTTGTTTTAGGGGCGTAAGCTCTAGGTTATCAGCCCTTAATGGTTTACCTAACATCGACATGTGATGTAATAAAAAATAGAAGTAGTTGATCCGTACCACTTGGCTGACTGAAGCTGAGAAGCACATCAAGGGTCTACTGTCGACCAAAGTATTATGTGTACTCGAGTTTGAAGGTTGTTTGTGAAGTAACCAATATACCTATATAAAATCCAATAACATCACCATTTTCGTCGTTCTATTGCACGTTAACTCACGTAGGTTTGGAATTTTTAATTTACATTTTGATATTTTTTGTCGCAGTTGGAGCACAAAAAGTGCACGTTTTTAAGCGTGTTTCAACCATGCGTCACATTTAAGAATTATTATCTCAAAAACCCGTCATCAGATTGAATCCAAATTTTAACACAATATACATTGGAATGTTGTATAACTGGTTTATTAATTTCAAAATTTTGCGTGTCCAAGAAAAAGAGTTATCATTTTTGTAAGGTAACTTTTTCTCGGCTCAGGGTGGTTGGAAAATGTAGTTCTTGGTTGCGATGTAATCCTTATACATCAAAAAGTTATGCTGTATGACTGTGAAATACGTAAATTAACTCACTTATTTTATATCGGTTTGTATTTGTAGGCGGAAATAACACATCGTTCACCAGCTACCCGCTCCGTGAAAGCTGTACAGCGTTGCTGTGATGGAGCCCATCACTTCCGAGCGAGGCACGCCATGATGCGTACACATAATACTTTGGTCGACAGTAGGACCAACAGACCGACAAGACTCGCCCTATATAAGGCAGAATATTATGAAGGATATGGTATTATGTTAGTATTTATTCAAAGGAGGAATTATTTTAGCCTAATTTATAAGATTTTTTTTACATTATAATGTTGATGTTTGTTTTCATAATTTTATTTTTATATTATTATTTTCATTATCTCAATGCATATTTATTACTAATTTTAGCATGCATATTTATTTATAATTTACATTATATTTTACTTTTTACTTTTATTTGTTGTTATTTTTTAAACATTTAACGATTTATAATTGATCGAATGTACCATTCCAGCATTTGCACGGAATAAGTGTGTGAAAACTTCGAGGGGGGGGGGGGATAGACAAAGAGACTGACAGACAGAAGAGGGGGTGCTCAGTAATCCAGTAGCTATAATATATCTGTTTCAATACTCATTTATTCTAGCATCTAATTTACTGGTCCGTCTTACGACGAACAAGTCTCTTGTGGTTAGTGGTGCGTGCTCCGAAGAGAGGAGGAAGCATAAGAAGAGGAGAGAAGGAGAGAAGAATCGATTTAAAATCTCGATGGAGGTATAGAGTATAATCGGCTTGCTACCGGGTGGAAGGCGTGGTAGATGCAGACTGTCTGATAGTCGAGCCAGCCACACACACGAGATGGTGGTCCAGATAAACTCCTAGAGCAGTGGGCGGAGCAATAATGACGCATTGTTGAACACGTGTTTCCTTCTGGGACGATAACAACAAGCGGAGGAGAGAACAAAAGATAACGTGATGTCAACTTTGGGACTAAAACTCTTGTCTGACTATCTACAGCTTGCAACAATAACTGGAATATTACTTCGATTCAAATTGCGACTTTTCAGTCGGTCGACGCAATATTAAAGTCTATCAATTACTGGGAAATAAAAAACAAAGACAACCTGAAACAAGAAGTTCCGTGACGAAATAAAGAGCCTACATTTCTTAAAATTTAAGATTCATGCCAGTGATTAATCTATATGGATCTATCTAGAATAAAGACGAAATTAAGTTGGTAATATAGAAATTTCAAATTAGTTCGAAATACTGTATACCTGACCAAGCCTCCGTGGCTTAGACGGCAGCACGCCGGCCTCTCACCGCTGGGTCCGTGGTTCAAATCCCGGTCACTCCATATGAGATCTGTGCCGGACAAAACGGAGGCAGATAGGTTTTTCTCCGAGTACTCCAGTTTTCCCTGTAAAAATTTCATTCCAGCAGCACTCTCCACTATCATTTCATTTCATCTGTCATCCATTTAATCATTGCCCCAGAAGAGTGCGTCAGGCCTCGGCAGCCGGCACAGTTCATATCCTCGCCGCAAGATGGGGGCTTCATTCATTCCATTCCTGACCCCGTCGGAGACTGGAAGCAGGCTATGGATTTTATACTGTATACCTGGCATAATGTAGCCTAATAGGGCACTACTGTTGGCAGCCATGGTGACTGAATATATTCTTAATTCCATCTCTTAAGGTACAGAATACAAAATTTGGTTGAAGTCCAATGGATAGCATGGACGTTACATGCAGTTAAACATTGGATCTAACAGCGTGCGTAAAATCATGTTGGCAGCAATGTCATGCATGTATTGGTCAGACATAATCTGAAAAAATACGATCTATTGTTGTGTCAATTTTGAATGAAATCCATTAGTTAGTATAGATGTTACCTGCATTTTAAAATTGGACCTATCAGCAGGCTTAGAATCATGTTGGCAGCACTGACATATATTAGTTACTCCAAATTGATCTAGAATGTCAGGTACTATACGTGTGCAAAGTTTAGAGCTATTGGCTTGCATACTTTCTGATATATTGATATTAGGGTAACAAAAATAGAGACAGCATTTATTAACAGTTGCCAGCTCTCGTTGCTCTTAAGAATTCGCATAGTCATATCTGTTATGGTACACATAGCACACACGAAATTTGCTTGAAATCCAAATTATAGAATAGAAGTTACATGTATTTAAAGTTGGACCTCTCAGCAGGCTTAGAATCATGTTGGTAGCACTGACGTATATAAGTTACTCGAAATTAATATAGAGTGTCAGGTACCATGCGTGTGCATAGTTTAAAGCTGTCGGCTTAAATACTTTCTGATATATTGGTATTTGGATAAAAGAAATTGAGAGCATTTATTAACAGTTGGCAGCCCTGGTGGATCTTAAGAATACGCTCAGTCATATCTGTTTATGTATACATAGCACATACAAAATTTGATTATTCCAATTGATAGTGTAGAAGTTATATGCATTTAAAAATTGGACCTATCAGCAGGCTTATAATCATTTTGGCAACACTGCCATATATGGCCTCCTGGAAAATAAACTGAAATAGTATTATCTATACGTGTGCCAATTTTGAAATAGCTCCCATTCATACCTTCCATGATATCCAACATGGAGCTCGAATTTGACTTGCGTTTTTTCAGCAGTTGGTAGCACTGACATCATTTTCAAATACGGCATTGAGATAGTCAGGTATAGATCTTTACTCCTACCAAATTTTGTTTCGATTGCTACAGCCGTTTAGGAGTTGATAGGGGGGGGGGACACAGACACACAGCCAGACAGACGGACAGACAGAAGGACAGACAGACAGACACACATTTGCCCGGATCGAGCTCATAAGTCTACGTTTTCCTCATTTTTGCAAAATGTGAAAAGTAGGCTAAACAAGTTTCGCTCGTCCCCCGTCATGTGAGCATCGTCAGATCATAAATTCGTAATTTAATGTTTTTTCAGTCAGTCAACACGAATGTACCCAATTGTAATGGGTTATTCCCTGATTCTGAAAAATAAAAGACGTGAGTTTAATACAATAATATACTTGGAAGACCAGTTTCGATCGTCAATCGATCATCATCAGATCCATCACACTTAGGCTGAGGCCAGGTTTGCGACTTTGTAGCGCGTCAAAGACGCCTGGTTTGGGTTTTCCCACTGGCGACATTTTTCACTGGCCAAGGTCGCCGACTTCCATGGCCTCCTATTTTGAAATATGGCTAGTGCCATAGTAGGGTATTCGATGAGGCCGTGGACGAATGTAAGGTATTAGTTTCCTCGCAATTATCCTTTTATTATGTAGTCGGGACGGCTACGTCATAGCATGAGGGGGCCATGGCAGAAACATGAGTTGTGTTATCTTTGACGTTAACGTAAAAGAACCTGTGCATTTTTTTTTTCGGCTCGCCAGTGTTGTAGCTGCTTCGAGACAGACACCCAATGGGTGAGCTACAAGTACCGTTGGGGAGGGAAGTTGGAATGGAAGGACGAGGATTTGGAAGGTAGCGGCTGTGGCCTATAGTTAGGGACCAACCCCGGCATTTGCCTGGAAGGAAGATGGGAAACCACAGATAACCATCTTCAAGGTTGCCGGCGGGGGGATTCGAACCTCCTCGCCTCCCGGATGTGAGCGACTGCCAGCAGTCATGCCGTAACGACCACGGCTAACTCACCCGGTACCTGTGCAATGTACTATTATTTTGCTTGAAATGGCCTTCTCTACAAGCTGCTGGTGTTCATAAATGAGCTACTGTAAAGAAACATGTTCTATGATTTACTATCTTCACTTCTGCTCTTAATAAAATTAAACAGCAACCCTCCCGCCCCTCCCCCCCCCCCAAATTAACTGAACAGGTTAAACAGAGAGCCCTTGCTTTATTTGAGAAAATATTACGCGAGATCTTGTTGCTTTATATGGTGTCTGTGGTTCAAATTAATCAATGAAATGAAAATCCACAGCCTGCTTCCAGTCTCCGACCGGGTCAGGAATGGAATGAATGAAGCCCCCATCTAGCGGCGAGGATATGGACTGTGCCGGCTGCCGAGGCCTGACGCACTCCTCTGGAGCAATGATTAAATGAATGACAGATGAAATGAAATGATAGTGGAGAGTGTTGCTGGAATGAAATGTTGACAGGGAAAACCGGAGTACCCGGAGAAAAACCTGTCTGTCTCCGTTTTGTCCAGCACAGATCTCACATGGAGTGACCGGGATTTGAACCACGGACCCAGCGGTGAGAGGCCGGCGTGCTGCCGCCTAACCCACGGAGGCTTCGGTTCAAATTAATCAATACCTTTTTATAATTAATATTATTCGCTACTCCTGTGGAGGTCCCAGCACGGATACCACGAGCCCGCTGATGAACCTATCTTGGTGTTCCAAGGCGGAACCCCGAATATGACACGGCATAAACCTAGAAATATGGCTGAGTTTTAATATTATTATTGTTCCTACCTTTGACAATATTTCCTAATAGTGACACACTTTTAAGATAAAAACTAATATTTAGAATGATGTAATAAAAGTAAAAACTTCATTTTGTCAAATGGCTAAAACTTCAAATAATTATCTAAAATCGTTTGACGTAAGTAATACTTGTAAGTCAGAACATGGCCTACTAGTTAAACTCGGTACTTAATTTCCGGTTTATTTAAACAGTAAATAATAATAATAATAAATATATTTAACAAATATTCTCAGAAAGAGAGGATTTTTTATGATCACTTGATCCGAATGAACCCGGAAGGATTGACCAAATAAATATTCGAACAGACTGACAAATATTCCAAAGTACAAATTAGTTGCATCATTGGCGTGAAAAGGGATTTTACAGAAATGGACATTACAAAACAAGACATTCTAGACAGGCGTACATTTAGAAAAGAGATGAGAAAATTCGGGGGTTTTTAGGAAAAACAAGATACAGTAGTGCTCAACTGTTGGGCAGAAGGAAAGAACATAGTAAAAGGATGAAGAATTAGCCTAGTAGAAATACTGTAAACTAAAATCATGATGGAGATAAAATCATGAGAAATGTATTTCATATGGTCCATAGATGACCGAAATCGAAGAAAGACGAATAGAAAGGAGAAGAATTATATTTACAGTGCGAAGTTTTAAGGCCTATAGATGAGTTTTGTAATTTAAATTAGGTAATGGGTAATATTTTCAGAATTGTTGTTGTTGTTGTCTACCGTGTATTTTCAGTGTGTGTGGCATCTGTCTAATGCTAATAACATGCGTACTTGCAATTGAGGACGGGAAAGCGGTGATTGTATCCTTTAGTTAGGATCAATCGCAGCATTTGTTTGGAGCAGAGCTCTATGATTGCGAAGTGTGCCCCGTTTCAACCCTTGAAATTCTCGGTAGGGTGGCAATTCAATCCTTTGACGTAGGTTCAATACGTACACCGAGACAACTGAGGGTCCAGTACCAGTAACTACGTACACGTGGAAAGTCCTATAAATTACCAGGCACATTCCATATGTCTGTTTATGGAACCACGAACTGAGACTCAAGAAGGCTGTGGCCCAACGCGAAGATATTGTGAATTATTATCTAATGTCGCAAGCAAATGGATGGAATGTCCCATCGATGTGCGGCCATGAAGAAGATGATAATTTTATGTTAGCTATAGTCATTGCACATTACTTCAAAATGAAGCAAAGGAATAGGAAATATAGCGTTCATCCGATCAACGAGCAAAGACACACAAGTGGACAGTTTCACACTGTATTTAATACCCTAAGGACCCACGATGAGATAATGTTTCATAAGTTAGAAAGAGTGTAACTTCGTATGACGAATTTAGTGTGTATCTCAAGAAAGCAATTGAAAAGCACCTTTTAACAATGCAATATCAGTTAGAAACAAGTAGTTCGGTGAAGAACTAAACAGCCTATTTTCGTATATCCTACTTATATTAATTGCCTCTATCAACACAAAAATTGTCAGTTTGATTGCAGTAATAGATTCGTAGAAATTGAGAACCATCTAAATATTTTGGATGGCCATCATGTTGAATTTTTATATTATAGGCCTTAGATTTATGTACTGTTACATGAAGATTATTGTGTAGGTGTTTTATTCAAACTTCAATCGCATGATTAGGACACAAGAAATAAAAGCGGGATTTTAAAATTTCGCTCAGCCGCCATCTTGTGGTTATGAAAATAATTTAAATGAATTAGATGCCAGTCGATTAAAATTTGTATAAGCATATACCGTATCAAGTTTCACTGCGCTCGGATGGTTAAAACGCAAGAAACGTCCATTTGTTTATTTAAATTTTCAAATCGCCGCCATGTTGGATTTATGCTTGCCAGGTTATTGAACGTCCCATAGGTGAACTCATGCTTATAGCCTCTATACACTTAGAAATTTCAGTTTGATTGCTGTAGTAGATTAACAGATATTGAGGACCGTCTAAATATTTCGGATGGTCGCCATGTTGGGTTTTAATATACGTAGGCCATAGAGTTATGTACTATTAGATGATGAGTATTGTGTACGTTCATTAGGCAAATGTTGATTTCGATCGCATGATTAGAACACAAGAAAAAAAAAAATTTTCGAAATCGCACAGCCACCATCTTGGGATTACGTAAACAATTGAACTAAATTAGATACCAGTGCATCAAAATGTGTATGAACATTTCCTGTACGAAGTTTCATTGCGTTTGGATCATTAAATCGCGAGAAAAGTCTTAAAAACTTTCAACTTCGCTTGGCCGCCATGTTCGTTTTGTAGTTAACCGGTTTTTGAAAGCTCATAGATGAAACTTCTAGTAGTGACCTTTATATCCGTACAAAATTTCATGGTGATACCGTTAATAGTTTCAGAGATATAGAATGGCGGTGAAATATTTCGCACGGCCGCCATCTTGATGTTATATAAACAATTGAACGAAGTTAGATGTCGGTGCACTACAATGTGTATAAACATATACTGTACCAAGTTTCATTGCGTTTGGTTGGTTAAATCGCGAGTAACGTCTATTTAACAGTTGCTACTTCGCTTGGCTGCCATGTTGGTTTTGTAGTTACCAGGTTTTCAAATGTCACATTGGTGAACTTCTAGTAGTTTCCTTTATCACTGTGCCATATTCCAGGGTGATATCGGTAATAGTTTTCGAGATATGGAATGCTGGTGAAATATTTCGCACAGCCGCCATGTTGGATTGGTGAGACGTAACAAAATTTGAAGGGCACGGTCGGGGTCGTCCGGAATAGTGCTATGAACTACTGAGTTTCATTGAAATCGCTCCAGCCGTTTAGAAGTTATTAGGGTGGGGGGGGGGGGGGCACACAAAAATCCCTCGCACACACACGGACAAAACGTGATCTCATAAGCTTATTTTTTCATAAATGAAAAATGACGTACTTGCAGGTACGTCGAGGTATGATAAAATTCACACCTGGTTTATAAAACTATGTAGGCTACGAGTATTAGTGTTTCTAAGAGTTTCATAGTACAGTGAAACCCCTCAAATCCGAACCCCGGAAATCCGAAATCCCGGGCAATCCGAATGACTTCTTTCCGACAATTTTAAGTTAGAAAATCACACACAAAAAAGAGAAAATTATTTAGTCATAGAGCGATTATATATTCGACATTATAACCTTAATTTACATAATTATTTGAGAAATTAACAAAGAAGTGCAATTAACATACCAGACAAACACGCTACAAACTTATCTCATCCAGGATTGAAAAACGGAATAGTTGGTTATTGTAATTCCGTAGGTTATTCACTTTGCAAAAACAATGAAATGACAACAGAAACACACAAAATATCACGTAATCTTTCACTAGAAATCAGTTATCTTCAATTGTCGAAGTGATGAAAATCTTCCCGCGGTGACAATTGAGCGCCAGCGTCGCATGAATATGACATCGTTTGGCATGGCCACTCCGTGTTGTTCTACTAAGCACAATGCGACGTCAAGAGCAGATGAAGCTTCATTAGACTTTAAGTCACACTGTCTGTCGAAGATTCTCCATCCTCACTGTCACTAGCCTATCTCGCTCAATGTACAGTCCGATACCGTAACGAGGGCTGGGTATTATGTTAGGTTATGCAAATTTTTCGGATAATCCGCACAAATTGAAATCCGAACAGGCTACAGCCCCAATGAGTTCGGATTTGAGGGGTTTCACTGTAATAATATATGGTTTATTCATTCATTTATTGATTCATTGATTATTAATTAATTAGTTACGTTAGTTATACATTTATTTATTGATTATGGAGCGCGTCAGTCGCCCAGAGCTTAGCATGCTAGAGCGACTCTGCCTATGAGCAATGCTCCTATATAATTGTGCTCAGTGTCGCGCTAGCGAGAAAACGCTCTCTACTTCGTCTTTGTCGCCATGTCGACCAAGCATGGGCACCTACATTAGAATCAATTTAGCGTACTAAGGCGACCGTACCGTGACATTCCTGACGCGTCTACAAAGTCGCAAGCTTGGCCTCATCCTTACAAGGGAACTGTCCATACGGTCATATCGAAACCGTTAATGATATTTCGTAGAGATGATGAGGAAACCATAACTTAGCGATGTACAAAAAATTAGCTGCCTTTTTGAACTGGAAGGTCCTGAAATCGGCACGGAGATTTCTAATAGGATGGCACGCGCTAGGATATAGCTCGATGTGGACAGCCCTGGTGACCAGCTGAAGCGTGCGCGTAACCTTCGCCCCTTCACAACTGCATCTCCACTCCACTGTGCGCCGCACGAGCCAGCAAGATAAAAGGCTTGTCCAGTAGTTGCGTTGTCACACGGATTTTGTATCAAAATTTCGATAACTTCCAGTTCGAAATGGCAGCTAATTGTTTGTAGATCGCCAATTTATGGTTTCCTCATCATCTCTACGATATATCATTGTCGGTTTCGATATGACCGTATGGACAGTTCCCTTGTTAGGCTATTAAAACTATGTCTAAATGTATGGGTGAAAGTATTTACAATAGCCTTTGTACACTTACTTAATTAAAATAATGCATCTAGTCAATATCTTTAAGTTATAGTCTATGTGATGTTTTGTGAAAGTGGTGATTGACTTCCAAATTTGCTTGCTTTGTGTGAATATGTGATTGTTGTGCAATTGGGTGCAATCGTGTAGACCGACTGAAAAACATCAAATTACTATTACTAAGGCAACACTGGAAATGGCTTCAAACACCAAAAGATCAAAAAGTTGAAATATATTAGCAACATTAGCTATGCAAGACACTAACTACTAAATCCCAAAATGTCAATCATGAAATAGAAAAAGAAAACCGTTCTCTAGAGATAGTTTGGCTAGTAGAATTGAACTTGTGATCTGATGATGCTCGCTTGCCGAGCGAAACATGCTATTCCTAGAGTTCCTCCCTCTTCTGCTATCCATAACAAATATTTGTCAATTACATGATTTTTCATGTTCGACGATGTCGATATGTAAATATTATAGTCAGAAAACTGTATTATAATGGGGATCATTAAAGTACTACTCTTCTTTACAAAACAGTTTTTCCAACCAATCAGAGCTCAATATTTTAATTCATTGGCCAATAGGGAAAGGATAGCTTCTGACATGCACTCAAAATCCATCATTTCGGACTAGAATTACATGATTTGAAAGTTGACAATGTAGCCTATATTGGATCAACTATTGAACAGTGAGTCCGGGAATATTCTCCGCAGCGCCTACATGCGTCTGCGAGAGCTAGCTACAGCAGTTGCGTTGGTAGCATGGCTGCCTCTTGCATCATAACAAATAAACAGTAAACTTTGTACAGATGCTGGAACCATTCACAGTACATCACTCTTTTTCCGTAATCAGTTTTTTTTAATTCATGAACTAGGGTAACTTTATAAGGGAACAACTAAAAGCTTGTCTCTTACACCTTTATGTGCTGTCGACTTAGAGATTCCTGTTTGTTGAGCTAATTTTTGTGTTTATTTGCTTGGACTACACAGCATTATATCGGAGATTTCATCAAGTTTTTCGTCTGTTAAAAGCGTAGGCCTGCCTGTTCCCGGTACATCGTGAACTGAGCTAGTCACACGAAATTTACTTACCAAATCCCGAACGGTATCATGGTTTGGACACTTTGAATTAGGAAACCACGCCTGAAATCTTCATTTTACATTTTCTGTAAACCGATCGCCTTCGCGAAAAACGTATTCCACAAAACAAAACAACAAAAAAAACTCTCTCTTCAGTAGTAAACCTTACCGCCTGTATACTGTTGCACTTTTCCAATAATCTATCTAACGCTAGCTTACTGTAATACACACTGATGACATGCAGGCTCGCTCGTTTATCGCAATACACACTGACAGCCCACATGGGGGAGTCCCGCTTTGGAGGACACAGTGCAGTGCTGCCAACTAAACTCATGACTCACAGTTGCACGTACCCACTGTGGAGAACATTCTCGGGCGCCATGTAGTTACAATGCATAAACAAACTGGGCAATATTGCAAAAGAAATAGCACTGTACCTTAATATCCCCAACTCCAATTTCTACACATTCGTAAGATTTCGCCGACAATTTTAGTAAATGCTGTTGTTGACATAAACACACCAGAACGTCATGGAGGAAGCAGGCATATGACATTAGTTCCACGGAAATTATAATCCAGCTTTCTGTTCAGTAAATGGAAATCCTACGCGCAACTTTTCTGCGAGATGTCATATCTGTTCTATTTGGGACTCAATTGATTTTCCTTCCGTAGCCATTCTATACGCATCGAATTTGAAGAATAACTAGTTGATAATACGATACATTTTAATTTTAAAGCGTTTATAACAGCCTATTTTGTGTTAATTGACCAAAATAACAAAATGACCCAACATAGTGACCTGCGCTATCTGTTGGTGCTACTTCAGGATAAACAATGTTTCAAAGCTTTGGGATCCGTTATTGGGTAGAGATCAAATGCTGAGCCCACACAATTCCCAAGGAGAAGAAGTCAACCGACAGAATATTGACATATATTTATGAATATTTATGTTAGAACATATAATAAAGTTATAATTATCGTCGAACGTAAACAGTCGTATGCAACTCACCTATAATGGTAATTAAGACACTCGTATGGAAATTACAAAACGAGCGAAACTCGCTTCGCTCGTTTTATAAACATACTCGTGTCTTAATTATTACCATTATAAGCTCGTTGCTTAATGTACTATTTCATAATGGTATTTATGCTCTATTTTAGGGATCATCAAGTGAATTCACTAATTATTATGGATTTCCCAGTGCGAGTGCATATTGTCTTCTAGATGGGAACTTTCTTGTTAGGATGAAACCTGGCGCAGTCAGCTGGCATTTGAGGGTGCGCAAATGCGAGGGAGCCGTGTCAGTAGATTTACTGGCACGTTAAAGATCCCCTTCGGGGCGAAATTCCGGCACCTCGGCGTCTCTAAAAGCCAGTGTAGTTAAAAGGGACGTAAAACCAATAACATAATTATTATTATTATCTTGTTAGGATGGTTTCATCAATTTGTGGACTGTGTTTCGATATCCTAGACAGCAGCCATGTTGATTATATAGCCTTGATTGGATATTTTTGTTGTTCCTTGCATCAACGGGGGCACGTCTTTGAAATCACAAAGCTGCCTATATAGCGATTGTAATGAATAACCAAATATACCCGTACGCTTTTATATGGTGATAGATCTTAACAAAACGCAATTAACGTTTGAATATGTAAGACGATGTACACATAAACGCATGAATCCTGCAGTTCTAGCTATATGATATTGCATTACCTCAAGATATTTGTATTTCTTTTCTAAAAGATTCAACCCACACACTCCTATATAGTGCCATAGGCTTATGAGATCACCTTTTGTCCGTGCGTGTGTGTGTGATGGTGTGTGTGTGTCCCCTTAATAACTTCTAAACGGCTGGAGCGATTTCAATGAAACTCGGTAAGATCAGAGCACCATTCAGGCCGACCCCGACCGAGCCCTTTAATTTATTTTGTCTCTCACCAATCCAACATAGCGCCTGTGCGAAGTATTTCACCAGCATTCAGTATCTCCGAAACTATTACCCATAACACCCTGAAAAATTGCACAGAAATAAAGGGAACTACTAGAAGTTCACCTATGAGACTTTCAAAGACCTGATAACTACAAAACCAACATGGCAGCCAAGCAAATTTGAGACATTTAAATAGACTTTTCTCACGATTTAACCATCCAAACGTAATGAAACTTGGTACAGCAAATGTTTATACACATTGTAATGCACTGGCGTCTAAGTTAGTTCAATTGTTTACATAACCTCAAAATGTCGGCAGTGTGAAATATTTCACTGGCATTCAATATCTCCGAAACTATTTATGATATCACCCTGAAATTTTGTACGGTGATAAAAAGGACTGCTACAAGTTTATTTATGTGACTTTCAAAAACCTGTAAAGAACAAAACGAACATGGCGGCCAAGTGAATTTGAAACATTTTAATAGACTTTTCTCGTGATTTAACCATCTGAGCGCAGAGAAATGTGGTACAGTACATGATTATACATATTCCAATGCACTGGCATCTAATTTAGTTCAATTGTTTACATATCCTCAACATGGCGGCTGTGCGAAATTTTACAATTAAGTTTTTATTTCTTGTGTCGTAATCATGCGATCGAAGTGTAAGTTTGAATAATGAACCTAGGCAATAATTGTCCTTGAATGGTAAATAACTCTATGGCCTATACATATAAAAATCCTAAATGGCGAGCTTCCGAAATATTTAGACGGTTCTCAATATCTATGAATCTTTTACAGCAACCAATCTGATTTTTTTCAATGTTCATAGACACTATGAACATATGTTCACCTATAGGACTTTCAGTAACCTGGTTAGCACAAATCCAACATGGCGGCGACGCGAAGTATAAATATTTTAATGGGCGTTTCTCGCGTATTAACTATCCGAGTGCAGTGAAACGTTGCACATTAAATGCTTATACAAATGTTGATCCACTGGCATCTAATTTATTTCAATTGTTTGCATAATCACAAGATGGCTGGTGTGCGTAATTTTAAAATCTCGTTTTTACTTCTTGTGTTCTAATCATGCGATTGAAGTTTGAATACCACTCGTACACAATAATCTTAATGTAATAGTACAAAAATAAAAATCCAACCTGGCGACCATATGAAATATTTAGACGGTTCTCAATATCTACGAATCTGTTACAGCCATTAAACTGAAATTTTGTATGTTGATAGAGGCAATTAACATGAGCAGGATATATGAAAATAGGCCGTATAGTTCTTCACGGAACTACTTGTTATATATTAGTATGATGATGATGGAAATATGAAGTTTTGAAACCAAAGGGTGTAGTGACGTCAGAAATGTGGGTTTTACTCGCTAACCGTTGGAGATCCAGTGGTTCTTGTGTTATTGAGTAACACACAGACAGACAGACACACACCATCTCATTTTTATATATTAGTGTGATAAACAAAGTTAATTAAACGAGCTGGAGTGTGAACATCACCTCTGACATCCTTGGTTTTATTGAATTTGAATAATTGATATATTTAAGAAGAGCAAATATTGCCTAAAGTGTAAAGTTCTCGGTGATTAATTGATGAAGTATCATTATGTAAAGTATTTACACTCTCGTTGCAATCAGATTTTCTACTAACATTTAGTTGTGGGCACTTTTATGTCAACTTTTGCTACACTTTAAACATAAATAGTACAGTATGCAACGAGCTTATAATGGCAACAATTAAGACACGAGTATGTTTATAATTTCCATACGAGTGTCTTAATTACCATTATAGGTGAGTTGCATACGACTGTTTATGTTCGACGATAATTATAACTTTATTATATGTTTTAACATAAATATTTATAAATATCTGTTGAGATTCAGTGACTAGAATTTTTTGCCAGCGCTGGGCAGGATATCTCCGTGTTCCAAGCTCTCTGACCGACCGACGCATGCGCTCTGTGTCTTGGCAGTTCATTTAGCCTACGCGAACACATGGACGGTGCACTTACGGTAATTTATATAGACATGTTGGATTTTGAGCGCATGCGCGAAGGTATCTTTATCTAATTGGTCACACAACTGTTTCTTGAGCTTTGATTGGTGGGAGAAACTGTTTCATAATGAAACATGGTGTTATAATGAGCCTCATTATGATACAGTTTTCTGACATATAATGTTTACACTTCGACATCGTCGAACATAAAGAATAATCATTAATTGTTCAGAAGAGGTACTTTTCCAATTTCACAACGTATACAAGGCAGATACCTTTCTGGGAGTCATTAGAGGGTGATTTCAATTGGAATTGTCATTGCTGCACCGGACATATTTGTTTAATTACGTAAATAAACAAGAAGTTCCGTGAAGAACTATACAGCCTACTTTTCATGCCAATGATTATTCTACAGAATATGAACCTATATAGAATAATGACGAAATTAAGTTGGTAATATCGAAATATCTAATTAGTTCAAAATATACCTGGTATAATGTAGCCTAATAGAGCACTACAGTTGGCAGCTCTGGTGACTGAATATATTCTTAGTTCCATTTCTTAAGGTACAGAATACAAAATTTGGTTGAAGTCCAATGGACGTTACATGCAGTTAGACACTGGATCTATCAGCACGCGTAAAAGCATGTTGCCAACAATGTCATGCGTGTGCTGGTCAGAAATAATCTGAAATATTATGATATCTTGTTGTGCCAATTTTGGATGAAATTTCTTAGTATGGAAGTTACATGTATTTTAAAATTGGACATATCAGCAGGCATAGCATCATGTTGGCAGCACTGCCTTGTATTAATTACACCAAATTATTCTAGAATGTCAGGTGCTATACGTGTGCAAAGTATAGAGCTGTTGGCTTGCATACTTTCTGATATATTGATATTAGGGTTAAAAAAAGTCAGCATGTATTAACAGATGGCAGCCCTGATTGCTCTTAACAATACTTATAGTCATATCTGTTATGGTACACATAGCACATACGAAATTTGTTTGAAATCCAACTGATAGTATAGAAGTTACATGTATTTAAAAATTGGTACTATCTTCACGCTTATAATCATGTTGGTAGAACTGACGTATATAAGTTACTCCAAATTAATCTAAAATGTCAAAATATCCGTGTGCATAGTTTAAAGCTTTTGGCTTGCATACTTTCTGATATATTGGTATTTGGATTTAAAAAAATGGAGAGAGCAATTATTAACAGTTGGCAGCCCTGGTGGCTCTTAAGAATACGCGCAGTCATATCTGTTTATGTACAGATATTACATACAAAATTTGGTTGAAATCCAATTGATAGTGTAGAAGTTATATGCACTTAAACATTGGACCTATCAGAAGGCTTAAAATTATTTTGGCAACACTGTCATGGTTGGACTCCTGGAAATTAAACTGAAATAGTATTATCTACATGTGTGCCAATTTTGGAATAGCTCCCATGTATACCTTGCAAGATATCCAACATGGAGCTCAAATTTCTAGTGCGTTTTTCAGCGGTTGGTAGCACTGACATCATATTCAAATATCGACGTGAGATATTCCGGTATACATCTTTACTTATACTAAATTTTGTTTCGATTGCTGCAGCCGTTTAGGAGTTGATAGGGGGACACACACACACAGCCAGCCAGACAGACAGACAGACACACATTTTCCCGGATCGATCTCATAAGTCTACTTTTTCCTCATTATTGCAAAATGTGAAAAGTAGGCTAATGATTTTACTTCTTGCTCATTCGACGACGGTGGCCATGACACATTGACGTCCTACACTACGTCATACCTGTTGTCAACATGTATGATACAAAAAAACACCACAAGACACGTGAATAAAGAAATAAAAGGCAAAACCATTGGTCTGGATAAAGATTATTGATGCTTCTGATATAACCTAGGGTAAAGAATACAGACAGCATTTATTAACAGTTGGCAGCCCTGGTTGCTCTTAAGAATAATCATAGTCATATCTGTTATGGTACACATAGGACATACGAAATTTGGTTGAAATCCAATTGATAGAAGAGAAGTTACATGTATTTAAAAATTGGCCCTATCAGCAGGCCTAGAATCATGTTGGTAGCACTGACGTACATACGTTATTCCAAATTAATCTAGAATGTCAGGTACTATACGTGTGCATAGATTGAAGATGTCGGCTTGCATACTTTCTGATATATTGGTATTTGGATAATAAAATAGAGAGAAAGAGCTTTTATGAACAGTTGGCAGCCCTAGTGGCTTTTCAAAATACGCTCAGTCATATCTGTTTATGTACACATAGTACATACGAAATTTGGTTGAAATCCAATTGATAGTGTAAGAGTTATATGCATTTAAAAATTAGACCTATCAGCAGGCTTAGAATCATTTTGGAAAAACTGCCATGCATGGCCTCCTAGATATTAAACTGAAGTATTATTTTCTATATGTGTGCCAATTTTGGAATATCTCCCATGCATACCTTCCTAGATAGACGACATGGAGCTCAAATTTCAATGGTGGTTTTTCTTCAGATGGTAGCACTGACTTAATTTTCAAATATGGGCTTGAGATATTCGGGTATAGATCTTTACTCATACCAAATTTGGAATCGATTGCTGCAGTCGTTTAGGAGTTGATAGGGGGGTCACACACAGCCAGCCAGCCAGACAGACGGACAGACAGACAGACATTTGCCCGGATCGATCTCATAAGTCTACTTTTTCCTCATGTTTAGCCTATTTTCAATTTTGAAAAAAAAATAGGCTTATGAGATCACCTTTTTTCTGTGTATGTGTGTGTGTGTGAAGAGAGAGTGTGTGTGTGTGTGTCCCTAATAACTTTTAAACGGCTGGAGCGATTTCAATGAAACTCGGTAAGTACATAGCACTATTCCGGACGACCCCGACCGTGCCCTTCAAATTTTGTTACGTCTCACCAATCCAACATGGCGGCTGTGCGAAATATTTCACCAGCATTCAATATCTCCGAAACTATTCCCGATATCACCCTGGAATATTTCACGGTGATTAAGGGAACTACTAGAAGTTCACCTATGTGACTTTTGAAAAACTGGTAACTACAAAACCAACATGGCGGCCACGCGAATTTGCGACTTTTAAATAGACGTTTCTCGCGATTTAACCAACCAAACACAATAAAACTTGGTACAGTATATGTTTATACACATTGTAATGCACCGACATCAAACTTAGTTCAATTGTTTACATAACCACAAGATGGCGCATGAGCAAAATATTTCACCGGCATTCTATATCTCTGAAACTATTAGCGGTATCACCCTGAAATTTTGTACGGAGATAAAGGGCACTACTGGAAGTTCACCTATAAGACTTTCAAAAACCGGTTTACTACAAAACAAACATGGCGGCCAAGCGAATTTGAAAACTTCAAATTGACCTTTCTCGCGATTTAATGTTCCAACCGCGATGAAATCTGGTACAGGAAATGTTTATACACTGGTATCAATTAAGTTCAATTGTTTACATAACCTCAAGATGGCGGCTTTGCGAAATTTAAAATTAAGTTTTTATTTCTTGTGTCGTAATCATGCAATCGATGTGAATGTTTGAATAGTGAACCTACGCAATAGTTTTCCTTTAATGGTACATGACTCTATTGCCTATACATTTAACAATCCAACATGGCGACCATCCGAAATATGTAGACGGCTCTGAATATCTACGAATCTATTATAGCAATCAAACTGATTTTTTAATGTTCATAGGGGCTATGAACTTAAGTTCACCTATAGGACTTTAAATAACCTGGTGATCGCAAATCCAACATGGCGGCGACGCGAAGTATTAATATTCACATGGACGTTTCTCGCAATTTAACCATTCGAGTACAGTGAAATTTGGTACAGTAAATCCTTATACGAATGTTAATCCACTGGCATCTAATTTATGTCAATTGTTTCTATAACCACAAAATGGCAGCTGTGCAAAATTTTAAAATCTCCTTGTTACTTCTTGTGTCCTAATCATGCGATTGAAGTTTGAATGCTACACGTACACAATAATCTTCATGTAACAGTACATAACTCTAGGACCTACATATATAAAATCCAACATGGCGACCATCCGAAATATTTAGTCGATTCTCAATATCTACGAATCTATTACAGCAATCACACTGAAATTTTGTATGTCGATAGAGGCAATTAACATAAGTAGGATATATGAAAATAGGCTGTATAGTTCTTCACGGAACTACTTGTTGCAAAATGTGAAAAGTAGGCTAAAAATCCAGTACCTGGCGATGACTGACAAGTGTGGGAAAATGAATCTTGAAACATACCTCTGTAAGGGTAATTTTTAGCCTACTTTTCACATTTTGCAAAAATGAGGAGATGGTAGACTTATGAGATCGACCCGGGCAAAAGTCAGTCAGTCAGTCAGTCAGTCATACCCGTTCCACTAAGCACTAATCAGTCAGTCAGTCAGTCAGTCTGTCTGTCTGTCTGTCTGTCTGTCCCTATCAACTCCTAAACGGCTGCTGCAATCGAAACCAAATTTGGTATGAGTAAAGATCTTGACCTGAATATCTCAACCCCATATTTGAAAATGATGTCAGTGCCACCAACTGCTGAAAAATCGCAATTGAAATTTGAGCTCGAATTTGGATATCTAGGAAGGTATGCATGGGAGCTATTTCAAAATTGACACACGTATAGATAATAATATTACAGTTTAATTTCCAGGAGGCCATACATGGCAGTGTTGCCAATATGATTCTAAGCCTGCTGATAGGTCCAATTTTTATATCCATCTAACTTCTACACGATCAATTGGAATTCAACCAAATTTCGTATGTACTATGTGTACATAAACAGATATGACTGAGCGTTTTCTTAAGAGCCACCAGGCCTGCCAACAATTAATTAATACTCTCAATTTATATTATCCAATTACCAATATATCAGAAGGTATGCAAGCCGAGAGCTTTGAACTATGCACACGTATAGTACCTCACATTCTATATTAATTTGAAGTAACTAATATACGTCGGTGCTACCAACATGATTCTAAGCCTGCTGATAGGTCCAACTTTAAATACATATAACTTCTATACTAACATTTGGATTTCAACCAAATTTCGTATGCGCTATGTATACCATAACAGATATAACTATATATTCCTAAGAGCAACCAGGGCTGCCAAATGTTAATAAATGCTGTCTCTATTTTTTGTTACCCTAATATCAGTACAGGGTGATTCTTATTAACGTTTAAAACTCTCTGTAGCGACGTAGATGGCATTGAGACAAGCAATTTGATTCGCAAGTGTCCAAATATACCTTAAAAGTGAACCACAACTGTTAAACATATGACGTCATCAGGTGACGAGTCAGCTCGAGCGGTCTGGTCCGTGCACTCTTACGCGCACCAAAGCATCCAAAGCAAACGTTGAATGTTATATCACCCTGGCTCCGTGTCTGCGTGTGCGACTCGGGCACGAGGGGTTCGAGGTTCAATTCCGTGCCCTATCCGTCATCATTTTTAGCCTTCTTTTCACATTTTGCAAAAATGAGGAAAAAGTAGACTTATGAGATCGATCCGGGAAATTTTTTGTCTGTCTTTCTGTCTGTCTGTCTGTCTGCCCCCCCCCCTATCAACTCCTAAATGGCTGCAGCAATCGAAACCAAATTTGGTATGAGTAAAAATCTATAGCGGGACATCTCAATGTCACACTTGAAAATTATGTCAGTGCTACCATCTCCTGAAAAATCGCTATTGAATGTTGAGGTCCATGTTGGATATCTTGGAGTGTATCCATGGGAACGATTCCAAAATTGGTACACATATAGATAATAATACTTCAGTTTAATTTTCAGGAGGCCATACATGGCAGTGTTGCCAAAATGATTCTAAGCCTACTGATAAATCCCATTTTTAAATGCATATAACTTCTAAACTATCAATGGGATTTCAACCAAATTTTGTATGTAATATGCGTACATAAACAGATATGACTGAGCATATTCTTAAGAGCCACAAGGGCTGCCAACTGTCAATAAATGTTCCGTCTATTTTTTTATCCAAATACCAATATATCTGAAAGTATGCAAGCCGACAGCTTTAAACTATGCACACGTATAGTACCTGACATTCTACATTAATTTGGAGTAACTTATTTACGTCAGTGCTACCAATATGATTCTAAGCCTGCAGATAGGAGCAAATTTAAATACATGTAACGTCCATGCTATCCATTGGACTTCAACCAAATATTGTATTCTGTACCTTAAGAGATGGAACTAACAATATATTCAGTCACCAGGGCTGCCAACTTTAGTGCTCTATTATGCTACAGGTATATTTCGAAATAATTGGAAATTTCGATATTATCAACTTAATTTCGCTTTTTTTTATGGATCTATATAGATTGGCATGAATCTTAAATTTTAAGAAAAGTAGGCTCTTTAGTTCGTCGCGGAACTTCTTGTTTTCTCTCTCTTTGCCTTTCAAGTGGAAGCATCGCTTTTATTTTTGCGCATGTATCACCGAACTTTCTTGCTTTTAAACATTACAACCCACAAACGGCTGAGGGTCACGTGAGATGGCAGAACGCGTTGGGGAAATCGTTGTTGGTACAGCCGCCTTGCAGCAAGTGCGTTCGAATTTGCAGCACCATAACAGAGGTGCATGTCTGCAAGCTCGTGGAATGTAAAGCGTTTCATTTGACGTACTGTATTGAACTGTGTGGCTGAGAACTCTCAAACCATTGTTATCTAGTACAGCAGTTCTTGTCAAATGACTAATTTTACCCCATCCTATCGAATCCAGTGGAAAATTCCCGAACGCTTCCACTCACATTTGTAATACAAAGCGTTCTTAATGTCAACTAACAATCTGCTTCCACCTGAAAGGAGAAGAGAGAGAGCAAAAAAAGATGATGGATAGGTCCCGGATTCGAACCTCGAACCCCACGCGCCCTAGTCGCACACGCTAACACGGTGCCAGAGTGATATGAGCGTATGGCTTTTAGTGCCGGGAGTGTCCGAGGACATGTTCGGCTCGCCAGTTTTGTAGCTGCTTCGAGACGGACACCCAATGGGTGAGCTACAAGTACCGTTGGGGAGGGAAGGAAGGAAGTTGGAATGTAAGGACGAGGAGTTGGAAGGTAGCGGCTGTGGCCTATAGTTAGGGAAACCCCGGCATTTGCCTGGAAGGAAGATGGGAAACCACAGAAGACCATCTTCAAGGTTGCCGGCGGTGGGATTCGAACCTCCTCGCCTCCCGGATGTGAGCGACTGCCATCAGTCATGCCGTAACCACCACGGCTAACTCACCCGGTGTGATATTCTACGTTTGCTTTGGATGGTTTGGTGTGCGTATGAGTGCACGGGCCTAACCGCTCGAGCTGAGCCGTCACTGTCATATGTTTAACAGTTGTGGTTCACTTTTAAGGTATTTACGGACACTTGCGACCCTAAGTGTCCTATATCAAATTGCTTGTCTCAATGCCATCTACGTCGCTACAGAGAGTTTTAAACGATAATAAGAATCACCCTGTATATCAGAAAGTATGCAAGCCAATAGCTCTAAACTTTCCACACCTATAGTACCTGGCATTCTAGGATAATTTGGAGTAACTAATATACGTCAGTGCTGCCAACATGATTCTAAGCCTGCTGATAGGTCCAATTTTAAAATGCATGTAACTTCTATACCAACTAATGGATTTCATTCATAATTGGCACAACAATAGATCATATTATTTCAGATTATTTCTGACCAATACATGAATGACATTGTTGCCAACATGATTTTACGCGCGCTGTTAGATCCAATGATTAACTGAATGTAACGTCCATGCTATCCATTGGACTTAAACAAAATTTTGTATTCTGTACCTTAAGAGAGGTACTAAGAATATATTCAGTCACCAGGGCTGCGAACTGTAGTGCTCTATTGAGCTACATTATGCCAGGTAAGCCTATATCTCGAACTTTAGAAATTTCGATATTAGCAACTTAATTTCGTCATTAATCTAGATAGCTCCATATAGATTAATCATTAGCATGAATCTTAAATTTTAAGAAAAGTAGACTTTTTAGTTCGTCTCGGAACTTCTTGTTCTACTTACAGTAGACCACTTTACCTTTTACGCACCCGACCGAGAGTTTAAGTTTCTTCACGTTTTAAACACGTGGAATTATAAAGTTTCTGTTATTTACGAATTAGAAGCAGTGTCTCCGTGGCTTTCATGGAATGATCCCCCTGTTTCTTTGAGAAACATAAGTGAAATGTACACGTGCATTTCTTCACTTACAACAGTATGATTATCGTAATTTAGATGGATATTATGATATATTTAATTATGGTTACGCGACCACATAATTTAACATTATAGTAACATTGCTAATCTACGATCCTACAAACTAAATTAACTTACAAGAACACAACTATATTCCCTCAGTAATTACGATGTGCGGGCGCCAACGCCGTTTGTCAGCAAGAGAATCGAACTAGGATATGTAATACATCATTTTATAAGCTACCTTAAATTATATATTAAGAGCATATTTATAACTTCCGGATGTTTTGTCGGTTCCACCCACATTTTTTTCTTCCTTACGAAGCAGAAGCACACAAAGTGAAAGTTTCTGATATTAAAGATGGCACGGATATAACCACTGCCTTCCATATACTTGTTCAGTGCCCTTGAAAACACGGTTTGGAGCATGCTTGCGGCAGTTAAAGATTCAATGTAGGCTACATACCATCGCGCTCTATCGAATGTTTTCTGTAAGTGCACAGCCTGCTAAATCAAAATTATCTCCCAGATCCGTTTGAAAAAGCCTTACATTTAGGCTACATGATCTAGTAGGCAACGCTCGTTAAAATCATACCACGGCCGACTGGATGCGTACTGAGCTCTACACTACTGGCCTCGACAATGAGGCTTTTTACATGAAATCCCGTTGATACTCAACTGCTCACACAGCGCTGTCAACCCAGCATAGCTTAACAAAGACACTATTTGTCATTATAATTTCCGCAATATCAAAATGCAAATTATTTCACAAAATAAAATAGTGTGATATTAAGCCTGAGAGAAACTAGACATACCTTGGACCTTATTAAAATAGAACTAGAGGTCAAGGAACGGAAAATACTTAGAAGGATTTTAGGACCAATAAGGGATGAGGGTGGTACTTACAGGATCAGGCACAACAATGAGCTCTATTATAATCAAGAAGATATCGTCACATCCATGAGGAAGAGACGATTAGCTTTCTACGGACATCTGACAAGCATGGGTCCAGATAGACTTACCAGCCAGATCTTCACCACGACAGGAAGAGGGAAAGCGTCCAAAAACAAATGGATCACCACAGTGAAGTCAGACTTAGAGCAACTTGGAATTTCATCAAAAAACATACAGGATCGATCACAATTCCGACAGATGATTCAACATGGTGTCTTTCCAGTGTATCTCACCAGCAGGAAGAGTACAGGGACTACCAGACCGAAGTGGACACAGGAAAGAAAGCCGACACACAGCCAGAAGATGGAAGCTGCCTGGGCTAAGAAGAAACATAAATTCCTTACAAGAAGTCAAAACGAGCCCCGTGGTCCTCAGTAGGCCCAAACGAAAAGAAGAAGAAGAAGAAGAATTCCATTAGGTTCACTCGGATTTTATAAAACTCCATGAACTTTCCTGCTGAGTGGTTAGTACAGAAGCCATTTGGAAGCAACCGGTATTTCGGCTTGAAATTTTGTACGGAGATAATGGGCACTACTGGAAGTTCATCTATGAGACTTTCAAAAACCGGTTAACTACAAAAGGAACATGGCGGCCAAGCGAAGTTGAAAGTTTTAAATAGACTTTTCTCACGATTTAATGATCCAAACGCAATGAAACGTGGTACAGCAATTGTTTATACACATTGTAATGCACTGGCATCGAATTTAGTTCAATTGTTTATATAACCTCAAGATGGCGGCTGTGCGATTTTCGAAAATTAAGTTTTTATTTATTGTATTCTAATCATGCGATCGAAATCAACATTTGCATAATGAACGTACACAATAATCATCTTCTAATAGTACATAACTCTATGGCCTATATATATATAGTAAAATCCAACATGACGATTATCCGAAATATTTAGACGGTTCTCAATATCTATTAATCTACTGCAGCGATTCTTAATAACTGTTGTTTTCGATCGAATTCCTTATCTCAAATTGATCCATTTGCCTTCCTCCATCATCCCTGAAATACATTATGCAACGAGTCTATAATGGCAATAAATAAGACACGAGTATGTTTATTAAACGAGCGAAGCGAGTGTCTTAATTACCATTATAGGCGAGTTGCATACGACTGATTATGATCGACGATAATTAAAAAAAAATTATGTTCAAACATAAATATTCATAAATATCTGTCGAGAATTCGCCAGTTTTATGTACTGAACCGAGCGCATGGGACGCAGAGAATACCTTGTATTCGACCATGGCCTCCTCGAATACCCCCACTATGACACTGGCCACGGAGTGGAATTTAAAATAGGAGGCCGTGGAAATCAGCGCAGGTGCGATGCTATCCTTACCTAATTGGTCACACAACTGTTTCTTGGGCTCTGATTGGTGGGAGAAACTGTATCATAATGAAAAATAGTGTTATAATGAGCCTCATTATAGAGCAATTTCCTGACAAATAATATTTACATTTCGCCACGGTCCAACATAATAGTACATTATGCAACGAGTATGTTTATAAAACGAGTGTAAGCGAGTTTTATAATTTCCATACGAGTGTCTTAATTACCATTATAGGCGAGTTGCATACGACTGTTTATGTTCGACGATAATTATATCTTTATTATTATTATTATTATTATTACATCATTGTTGCCCTTATGGACAGTGTTTGAACTTAAGTATCTCATGATGTCACAATTTTCACTTCTTTCCCTTCTTCTCTTCGCAAAATCTCTTCATCCTTTGACTGTGCTCCTGCTTCCTTTGTTCCGTCCGCAATGTTCCTATCTTCTTCCTTTCACTTACAAAAAATTTGGCGTTCTTAATTTTGTTTCTGAATTTTTCTCTGTCTTCTATCATTTGCTTGTTGATCCCTAATTGCTTTAAGTCGTCTTCTATTTCATGATACCAATTTGTTTTCCTTTTTGAACTGTTTACTACATCAAAGATTTTCTTTGTAAGTCGTTTATTGTTCATTATCTGTATGTGCCCGTAGAAAGTTAAGTCTGCGTTTTCTAATGATATCTGTGAGTCTGTCTGTGTGTTCATATAGCTCTTTGGTAGGTCTTTTCATCCATATCCCATCTCTGTGTACTGCTCCAAATATTTTCCTCAGAATTTTACGTTCAATTTTTTCTGTTTCTGTGATGAATTATATCTTTATTACCGTATATGTTTTAACATAAATATTCATAAATATCTGTGGGATTCAATTAATTCAGTTTGGCTTTTGTGACTGAACAAGGAGCATGCGTGGTCAAGGCACTCCGAAAGCAGAGACCATTATTCACTATGCTTGACAACACAGAAATATGTTGGATTTTGAGCGCATGCACGAAGGTATCTTTACCTAATTGGTCACACAACTGTTTCTTGAGCTCTGATTGGTGGGAGAAACTGTTTCATAATGAAAAATAGTGTTATAATGAGCCTCATTATGATACAGTTTTCTGACACATAATGTTTGTTATAGGCTATGACGGATACGCCGAGTAGGTAGCCTATTGATGAATTTTATAGCCTAAGTTGATTTCAGGATAGCCTTATACCCATTTGCAAATTTCGTTTGTTGGAGGGGAGGGGGGCTTCGGTGGCGTAGTTGGTAGCATGCTGAGCTTCTATTCCCAAGGTCGCGGGTTCAAACCCGACCGAAGTTATTGGATTTTTAAGAGCATTAAAATCCCTCAGTATGCTTTCCTTCCGAGGGGAAGTAAAGCCAGCGGTCACATGTCATAGATTTATGGCATGAAAAAGAACCTTACACTAACTACACTTGTGTGAAGCCAAAATTTGTAGGTTAGGTAATAGACCCATTTTTCATCACATGTGCCAATTCTCCTGATAATTCAATCATCCATGGGGTTACCGATATGCTGACGACAAATATCCAATTGACGTTCAGCCTATTCAGGGGTCAATTCATGAGGTAGAGATCTACAGCTTCTGTTTGATTTTCCAAGTTTCTTAATATGGCGATGTATGGTATCTTTTGATGCACCAAGTTCTTCTGACAGCCTACGAGTACTTCTTTGCAGATTTTCTTCCATACGTCTGCGTCTATTCTAAATATCCTATAGTTTAGGTCTTCCAGAACGCGATCAATCTGTAGTGTATTCTTCTCCAGTGTTGAAACGTTGGAACCATCGTTATGCCACACGCTCACTAGTGACGCCTTCTTCTTCCACTTTAGATATTCTTCCAACCGTGGCAGCAGCTTTGTAATCTTGCTTCCTGTAGTGCTTACCCTAACCTCCGACTTTGTAAGTTCCATTTGTGATAGTGTATCAACAACTGACGATTGATATATTCTCGCAATATACGCAACTCTAGTCATGGCCTCCTGTGAATTACATTGGCGAACCAAACAAAACAAATTCTATCTTATATAGACCATCAAACTTATAAAACGATATTACTTATGAGTAGGGTTCGGATTTTTAGGACCTAAAGAAACGAGAAATATGCAGGAAAATATACACTAAAAATACTGAAATATGATCCAAAAAGGTAAATATCTAAAGGTTCTAAAGGAGAACTGTTACGAAATTCCCGCCATCACCGAGTTCGATCATCAATTGCCACTTCCCTGAGGAAATTGAAATGGGAAGTTTATGAGGAAGTGCACTGCATTTCGAAAAATGGTAGTCACCGTAGAGCAGATATCGTTGCCATTGACAGGAAGAATGGAAGGGGTTTGGTCCTGGACCCCACGGTCCGAATGGAAGTGGACATTCCGCAAGCCGTACGAGTCAACGAGGAGAAAGAGGCTATTTACCGACCATGCATACCTCACTTGAGTGAGAGATATAACTTACCTAAAAATGCATGGAAAGTGAATGGCCTTCTATTCGGAGCTCGTGGATCATCTTATAAGTTCGTCGTGGATATCCTCAAGAAGCTTGGCATCATCGAGAACGATCTTGAGAAGATCTGCTTGGGCGTATTGAGAGCATCACTCAACATGCTACATAACCATTTATATGGTATATCGTAATGACTTATGTACTGTAGAGCCAACAACGTACCTACACTGTATTCTGGATCTTTATGGTCTCCCGGAATGCCGGGCGGATGTCCTTCAGGATATATATATATAAAAGTGAAAGTCTGTATGTATGTATGTGGGTGGGTGGGTTGGTTCCGTATACAAATCTACACCGTTTCACCAGTCTCTACCAAATTTTGCATACACATAGTTTAGGACCCAGAAGGAACCGCTCGCTACATGCATTTTCGATAGTCTTTCTCATTCTTCTGATTTCGGCCCTTTTGCACTCAAGCACAGGCTAATCAAATCATAAAATATACTCACGAAGGAATGGCAAGCCAGATAGTTTCCATGGCAACATAGCTCAAGTCGAGACACGGCCGAATGGATCCGAGTTGCGCTCTGCACTACCGGTATAGAAAATGAGGATCTTTACTTGAAATCCCGTTAGTTACTCAACTGCTCACACTGCACTGTCAACCGAGTATAGCATAACAAAGACTTGACACTATCTACTAGATATTTGTCAAATACCACTCACTCACTCACTCACTCACTCACACATTCATCACGAAATCTCAGAAACCACCCAACGGATTGGAATGAAATTTGGTATGCAGCTTCCTCAAGGGCCGCAAACGCACACTAAGAACGGATTTTAGGATATTCAGGTTGTGTTAAGGGGGTAGACCTGCATTTCATTGAATAGCAATATCTCCCGATTGGTTTCATTGGGGGATGGGATACTCGGCATATAAACTCATCATTAAAAATAAGAAGACACGTGACTGAGGGTTTTTCTATGTGGTGTATATTATGAGGTGAAAGGGGTGAAAATTGGGGGTTGAAATATTCCTAAAAGAGCCTGTATCTCTTAAACGACATAGGCGAGGAGTTTGAAACTCAGCGGAAGAAAATCAGCATACAAAATAATTGAATAGGTGTTTGACCGTTTTTTCATAAATCCAATTTAAGGGGCCATGGGGAGGGGTGAATTTCTGGGTAAAAAAACAGGAAAGAAAGTGTCCTAACCGATTGACACACTCGCTCTTCAAACTCAGGGGGATAAACTGCTTAAAAATAAATATATATGTTTTCGAACAGTTTTTTTTTTGATAAATCAAATTTAAGGGGTGGGTACTTTATTGGCTAAGGAATAACCCACCCACCAAGGGAAGATGATTAAGAAAAGGAAGTAGATTTTGGACTGGAGAAAAAGGATAGGAAAGTAGGAGGGGATTCCCACAAAAGTTATAAATTTAACCTTAAATGCACTTAGAAGCGGTTGCCACCGCAAATCCGCTCTCAGATACCTAAAGTGGGTAAGAGCTTGGTCTAAGCTGACGGGAAACACAGCTAGAACTTGGGCGGTTTGCAAGAGAATGGCTTTAGTGTAATCCCTCTCAAGCATGTATCTGCGTACTATGGGGAAGAGTGATGGTCTGGCAAGACTGAGAGTAACAAATTTATAGTATGCCTGTTCAAAGCAATTCGTTTTTGCAAAGTAATTCGAAGAATGCCAATGATTTGAATCAGGTTTGGTATTTCCAATGTTCAAAGTTATGGAGTTCCTGAAAAAGCGACCAAGTGCTTCCAAGAAAGAAAATAATAAAAGATTATACCTTGGGGAGTAATTTTGGTAAATGAACCAATGGTTGCATTTGGAAATGGCTAAGCTTTTACTCAGCGAGGAGCCGGCTAAAAGTTCAGACAAAGAAAAACACTTATCATTTAGAAAACTGACCATACGTTTTCGGAGAGGATCTCCACAAGCAGGTAGCTGGCGTAGCAAGCTTTACTTGCCTTACTGGCCCGTTAGAATTAGCTATTAAAGCTAAAAGAAACTTTAATGAGGTCACCACTAAGAGTTCTTGCTCAAATGCAACAAGTGGTGGAAGCCCTATTAATGGATTTAATGGCATTTAGTCGGGACAGCCAAGGAAGACAGGATTTTGCCTAACCGTTGTATTAGAAAAATGAGAAAGCGAAAAATATTCGTAATTTATTTAACAATTGAAGAGAAGTTGATAACTTTAACAAATATATAATATCTTTTTGACAAATATAGATCGTTTAAACTTTTTAACAACTGGGGTCGCAGACCTCCTAACATTTAGAGATTGCTCCAGGCAAATAACAATTTATGAGGTTTCAAACCTTATATATGTACTAAAATCCTTGTAAGATTTAAAAAAGACAAATAAAAGGCTTAAAGTTTAAACATCAAATTGAGTACAAGAAGTGTACTTTAAGGAATTTACAAGTAATTATTTTAGAAAAAGTTACAACTTTGAAAATAACAAAAAAGGAAGCGAGTAAATGAAGAAGAAGTTCCTATTACTTCTTATGTTTATGCTGAATTACTTCTATTACTATTATACAAAGAGGGGCAGGTCACTTACTGTGAAACCTGAAGAAAAAATCAACAAGGAAGGTTCTAGACTTCCTGTATTTTGAGAGGAATCACTAGATAAATGGGGCAGGTACCCTTTCGTGAGACCTAGAAACAACTCACTAATGAGTTAAAAGAATTGTAGTCTCTCGTTATAAAAGAGAAACAATGAGAGCTTGAACCGTGTATAAACCACGTAATTATACAGAAATTAAGTAATGATAAACCAGCAAAAATGGAAGGGCACTTCGAAGAGTGACACCTTATGGAGAAGTTACAATTTTATTAATATGTTTTGTTAGTAGAAGGTTGAGGAAAGATCATTGGGATTTAGGATCAATGTTCCTGGCCTGATTTAATGTAAACGGACGATCGCGACGCGGTCGAAAAGTGGAGCAAGCACTAGTTATCACTATAGTCTGTAAAAAATGTATGCAAAGTTCACTGTAGAAACACGGAAGTTTATGAAAATAAAGTTATTGCAATGATGAAGATAACTGATTGCACTAGGTAGGCGAGAGTCTATTTCTTGAGAAAGTTGGGAATTACAATTAAATGTACCATAGAACATTCCAGCGGTGGAAAAAAGTTAGCTATTGAGCTTTTAATTCAAAAGTAATATTCTTCAATTATGAACAGTACTCTCACAAGTGAGTGAAAATACATGACGACAGGACTTGTAGATCAAGTACAGAATCTGGAAGGTTCCAGAACGATCTTTATAGAAAAATGGGGTCAAGAAAATCCAGCGGAGGAACTTGCTTTGTAATTTATAGACAGCGGGTATTAGATAGTATCCCACGTAGTGAGAGGATTTCTCATTTGAATAGCTTAAGAAAAGCTCTTTTTAGTAAGGTTGGCTTATACAAACAAAAGCTCAACATGGCAAATCCCACGAAGAATGATTTTTGCCCCAAAATAAGCAATCTCACGCTGTCTATAAAACATCTTTAAAAGCACGTGAAAGTTAAAACCATGAAGATGAGGTTAAAACTTTAAGATGGTACTTATCTAGATTTCATGTAGAAGGTGAAGTTCCCCTTGACGATAACTACTTTGCCAACATGGCGTAGAAGAGAGTTTGCCTCTTGGGTTGAGGAGACTGGCTCTAGTTGAGCCCTGACTGATCGAGTCAACTGCCGACTTAGAAGTGAGACCTGCTCAGCGGAGCACGGAGGGTCCAAGGAAGGGGAAAAGAGTGGGGGGTAGGAGACAAAAGGAGAACATATAAACATTGCCAACATTATAACAAAAAAATGATTTTCTCTTGATGAGCTGGTCTTCAAAGAGTTGATAACAGGCGATACTAGCACAGCATGGTGAGTGAAAAAGTAGACAGAGTTCTCTTGCTCATGGAGATAATAGCTGGCGATGGCAGCAAAATCTGGTGGCCAGATGGAGAAGGAAGTCCTCTTGCACCAGGAAGAGTTGAAGAGCTTCAGAGATTCGCTGCTAGATAACGCTAGGTGGGTCATGGAAGATATATATCTAGAACAGACTCATAAAAGACATAAGAGACATGAACCAAAGAGAAAATAGAAGATCACTGTTGGTGTTTGACAAAGAGGAAGGAAAGAACATGCAAAGAGCATTAAAAACTGGATTCTCACTAACCGTGTATTCAAAGAATACACCATACTGGGAGGGGAAACACCAACAGAGAACAAATAAACAGTTACACATTCAAAGGCAACGGAGCGATCAACGACAGTGGTCTTGTGATTGGGCCATTAGTGGTCAAGATTTTGGCCACCCTGACTCTCCCATCTCTTCCAGGATAACACTCGGTCACTCTACCAGAGATCCAGACTAGGGGAGAAGAAACATCCCTAACCAAACCAAGTCCCCCACCTTAATGTCGGGACTGGAAAGAAACCACTTCTGTCTCCGTTGCAAGGAAGTTAAATATTCCAAGTTCCACCTCTTCCAGAAAGAATTACGGAGGGCTTCAAGTTTACGCCAAACAATAGGTAAATTAGAATCCCTGAAAGAAGAGGAGGAGGAGCAGAAAGAGAAGTGCCGATAAGGAAGTGACCAGGTGTGAGTGGAAGCAGGTCATCAGGGTCATTGGAAAGCGGAGTTAATGGGAGAGAGTTAACAACACCTTCAATCAGAACGGACAGTGAATTGAATTCTTCATAAGTCAGAATGCGATTACCTAAGACTTTTCTTAAATGACGTTTAGTGAGCTTTACACAAGATTCCCACCTACCACCGTGATGAGGAGCGTAGGGAGGTATAAAGCGCCATTTGAAACCCTTTGAATAGGAAAAATTAGAAATTTGTTCCATGGCAGGAGAGGAAGTGAGAGCTTTCTTCCACAGGGAAGCTGCGCCCTGAAAAGTGGAAGCGTTATCAGAGAACATCTCTGAATGAACACCACGCCTAGCAGTGAAGCGAGAGACAGCTGATAAAAAGTAAGAAGTAGAAGCATTCGTTACTAGTTCCAAGTGGATTGCGCCTGTAACCATGCAAACAAAGAGAGAAACATAAAGCTTACCAAACAATTTGCGTTTAGCTTCAGGAGGGTTTCGTTGATATTGGAACGGACCCATATAGTCCACACCAGTTAAAGCAAATGGGCGTACAGGAGAAGAGCGAAAAGAGGGCAGATCGCTCATTAATTGAGTATTAATTTTAGGTTTCGCTTTAAAGCAAGGAATGCACTTATGAATTACAGAAGAAACTTCGTGAATTCCATTTATGATCCAGTACTTTTCCCTTAAGAGGCAAAGCAAAGTGCGTGTACCAACATGCAGATTACGATAATGAAAGTCACGTATAATTAAGGAAGTTACGTGATGTTTGGGAGGCAAAATAACGGGATGCTTTTTGTCCTCAGAGGGCAAAGATTGCGAGAGCCTTCCACCTACCCTGAGTAACCCATGGTCATCAAGGAACGGGGCTAAAGCACGTCGACGACTGGATTTGGGAAGATCCCTTTTAGAAGAAAGTAAAGACAATTCAGAAGAAAAGGCTTCTTGCTGTGTCAGTTGTAAAACCTTAATGGTAGCGCGATTCAATTCATGATTGGTAAGGTGTGGTTTTGGGGAGAAGAGGTTGGTCAACCACAAGATATTTCCAACTAAGGAGATAGGCAACAACTCGAATTAATTTGTGAAAGGAAGAGTACCGGGACAACATGGGATGAGAAACGTTGGAAACAAGACACGAAGCAGTAGGTAAAGATACTTTAGCGTCAGGCAAGTGGGAGTTTGTAGCTGGAGGTTTAGAAGGCCATGAAGAAGAGTCTTCGAGTAACCACGAGGGCCCATGCCAGTACAATTGGGAAGCTGCCAATTGAGAGGGTAAACAACCACGAGAGATAATATCGTCTGGATTATCAGCACTGGGCACATGCCTCCATTGACATCCAGAAGAAAGAGTTTGAATTTTGGAAACCCTGTTTGCAACAAAAGTTTGCCAGTGAGAGGGGTTCTTAGCGATCCAAGAAAGGGCGATCATGGAATCGCTCCAGAGATAGATTTGCGAGAATTCGACTTTTAATACTTCCCGTAATTTCTTAACAAGTTCTGCAGCCATGAGTGCAGCGCACAGTTCGAGTCTAGGCAAAGTGATAGTTTTAAGAGGAGCGACCTTCGATTTGGCACAAACAAGGTTGGAAACTGAAGATCCATATAATGAACCGTGATAAACTAAATATGCGCAGCAACCATAAGCTTTTTCGGAACTGTCCGCGAACACATGAAGAAAAAAGGATGCATTAGAATGAGCGTTAATTAAATTCCTAGGAATTTCAATAAGGGAAAGATCCAGCAGATTGCTGCGAAACGAGAGCCAACGATTAAGAAAAGAAAGAGGGACAGTGTCATCCCATTCACATTTGAGCGACCACAGCTCTTGCATAAAGAGTTTGGCTAAAACGATAACTGGGGCAAGGAATTGAAGCGGATCAAAAATTTTTGCAATTTCAGAGAGGATTTGTCTTTTTGTGTTAGGAAGCTCTTCTGCGAGCGAAACTTTATAGATAAGAGTGTCAGTGCTAGTGCACCAATGAACTCCTAGAGTTTTTATGGATTCGGAGTTTCCACAAATTTCGACAGAAGAAGGGTCTACGTCTTCGATGGGAAACTGAGCGAGAAACTCAGGGGAGTTGGAATTCCACTTATGGAGTGGGAACCCTCCATTCCTTAGCAATGCTTGAAGTTCTAACGACACAAAAGAAGCTTCCTCCAAAGTGGGGAAGGACTGCAAATAATCGTCAACATAGAATGACGTAGTTAGTGCTTCAGAGGCTTTGGGATTAAATGAATGACCATCTTGTGAGGCTAGCAAGTGTAGGGATCGAATAGCAAGGAAAGCAGAGGGTTTTAAGCCATAAGTAACCGTTTTTAAGCGAAATACCTTAATAGGCTTGCTGATTTCATCACGCCACAAGATTCTTTGGAGATCTCGTTGTTCCGGTTGAATTAACACTTGACGGTACATCTGTTTTATATCGGCTATGACAGCTATGGGAAATAATCGAAAGTTTAAGAGTATAGCAGATAGATCTGATTGAATAGCAGGACCAGAGTAAAGAGTGTCGTTAAGGCTGTTGCCATTAACGTCGGGTGATGAACCATTGAAAACAACTCGAATTTTATATTTTACAAGGGGGTTTTTCCACACAGGATGATGATTTAGATAAACCGTTTCAAGTGGAGGGTGCAATTCATCCTCAGATTTGTTAACAACTTCCATGTGATCCAAGCTTTCATACTCATCCATGAAATCAGAGTACTGCTGTTTAACAAGAGGTTCTTTCTTGAATTTGCTCTCGATAGCAAAGAGAGCTTTTCGAGCTTTGGGCTGAGAATTAATAAGTTTTGGAGGATTATGTAATCTTGGCATTTGAACAACGAACCGGCCATCAGAAGAACGAGTGGTGGTGTTCAAAAAAAGTTGCTCACAGAATTCATTTTCTGAAGAGGTTACTTTAGGAGGATCAACATTTTCAAGCCTCCAGAACTGTTCCAGGTCAGTATTGGAGAAGTAACATTGCGACGCAGGTTGGGGAGAATAATGGGGAAGTTGACCTGTGACGATCCATCCAAAGTTAGTGTCTCTGGCGACCACGTTTGAGGATAGCTTGCGAACCTGTTTGCGAAGGCAATTCCAGAAAACATTGGCACTAAAGAGTATGTCAATAGGGTTTTGCATGTTGAACAAAGGATCGGCTTGCCTTAAATGCGAGGGAATATTTAACCCTGAAATATCCACAGAGTGACTGGGAGTATCTTCTCCAATGCTATTGAGAATGAGACAATTAAGTTTAAAGAAGTTGTTTCTATGACAAATATCTCTTATGGTTAGCTTCGAGAATTGTAAAGCTTGCGATTTTGCGCTGTTGATGCCAGACACATTGATAGAAGTGGGGTTTACAGGTAGGCCTAGTTTTCTAATTAAGGAATTAGACACAATATCATGAGTTGCCGCTGAATCTAGAAGACCGCGTGCACGAACCCAGTTGCCAAAGTTATCCTGAACTTCGATTTGGACAGTAGACAACAATACTTGAGCACTGCGAATGGACTTGGCATTTTGAATATATGATGAAGCATTAGAACTGTTAGCACTATCATTTTTCGGAGGAGTAGATGCTGTCGATGACCTTGCCTGATCATGACGATGTAGCAAAGTATGATGAGCCTTTTCACAATGGTAGCAAAGTCTTGTGGACTTACAATTAGAAGGAGAATGAGTAGGCGCTAGGCAATTGAAGCAATGTTTATTCTGGGAAACTAATTTTCTTCTGTCGTCGACTGACATTTCTTTAAAGGATTTACAGAGGTATAGGGCATGGGGATCTTTACAAAGTATGCACTTTAAAGGTTCGTTTAAACTCTTGCGAGGTTCGCTTTGAGTGTTTAAAACAATAGAGCTAGCAACACGACGTTCACTAGACCTAGTTGGGTAACCAGTAGTGTTTGATTTAAATTTAGATGAGCTGGACCCTGGTTTTTGGGTATTAGACGCTAAGCGTTCGCTTTTAGGTTTGATGGACATTAATTCAAACTTAGAACTAGGAGATGGGGGTTCACTTTGATTGGCTAGAGCGGTTAAGAGTTGGCATCTGGCATTTATGAAAGTGACTAAATGCTCGTAAGAGTAGTCGTCTTCTTTAGAAAGTTCAATTTCCCAAGCTTTGAGGGTAGCAGCATCATCTTTAGAAACCACCAAATGTATTAGGAAAGTGTCCCAGTGTTCAGTGGGTTGATCTAGTTGGGACAAAGCCTTAACGTGAAGTTGTGTAGTATCAACTAGAGTGCGCAAACTGGTGACGTCATTGTGCTGTGACGCAGGTAGGTTGAATAGAGCCTTCATATGGCGTTGAATACGTAACCGTAAATTTCCATATCTTTCTTTTAATAAGTTAAAGGCAATGGGGTAATTTTCGGCACGCAGAGGAAGTGCTTCGACCAACTGCAAAGCTTGACCTCGGAGGATAGATCTCAAATAATGAAACTTGTAAATGACTTGAATGTCTTCATTGTCATGAACAAGGGAGCAAAATAATTCATAGAAGGAATCCCAAGTAGATTCATCTCCAGAGAAATGGGGTAAATCAATTTTCGGCAAAATTGGTTTGGGCTTGTGAGTACCCTCACGGAAAGAAGTGTGTGGTTCGTGAAGGGAACCAAGAACAGAAGCGTCCTTTTTCTGCTCCTCTTCGAGTTGGCGTATTATTTTGAAAGCAGAACCTATGCCTTCGTAATATTGGTTTTCTACTTCGACTCGATCTTCGGTTTGATTGTGCATACAAGTTTCTATTTCGGTTTGAATGTTACAATAATTTTCATAAGAACGTTCAAAATCCCTTACACGATGTTTCAACAAGTCTAATTGCGCTTCTGAGGGATCTAATTCTTTTATGTACTTTCTGAATCAGGTAATTTGCCCTTTATAGGATGCTCGTTTAGAAGTAAGTTTTTCATCCTTATCCATATCAGTAGGAGCCATGTTAAAGAAGATAGATGAAAATGTAACTCACGAAACTGTGGAACGTTGGAAATGCTGTCAAGCTGGCAGCAGCAAATAAGTTGAAAGAACGGGACACACCAAAGGAGACAGGAGCGGCCTCTTTCCCCTTCACAGGCTTTGCACGATGGGGTTATAGCTGAAAGATTCAAAGCAGATATTAATAATTTGCAAAGTATTGCCAAACAAAAAAATAACAAATGGACTTTCCCGGGTTTCTGGGACCAAATTTTGGGTAGTTTATTGGCTAAGGAATAACCCACCCACCAAGGGAAGATGATTAAGAAAAGGAAGTAGATTTTGGACTGGAGAAAAAGGATAGGAAAGTAGGAGGGGAGTCCCACAAAAGTTATAAATTTAACCTTAAATGCACTTAGAAGCGGTTGCCACCGCAAATCCGCTCTCAGATACCTAAAGTGGGTAAGAGCTTGGTCTAAGCTGACGGGAAACACAGCTAGAACTTGGGCGGTTTGCAACAGAGTGGCTTTAGTGTAATCCCTCTCAAGCATTTATCTGCGTACTATGGGGAAGAGTGATGGTCTGGCAAGACTGAGAGTAACAAATTTATAGTATGCCTGTTCAAAGCAATTCGTTTTTGCAAAGTAATTCGAAGAATGCCAATGATTTGAATCAGGTTTGGTATTTCCAATGTTCAAAGTTATGGAGTTCCTGAAAAAGCGACCAAGTGCTTCCAAGAAAGAAAATAATAAAAGATTATACCTTGGGGAGTAATTTTGGTAAATGAACCAATGGTTGCATTTGGAAATGGCTAAGCTTTTACTCAGCGAGGAGCCGGCTAAAAGTTCAGACAAAGAAAAACACTTATCATTTAGAAAACTGACCATACGTTTTCGGAGAGGATCTCCACAAGCAGGTAGCTGGCGTAGCAAGCTTTACTTGCCTTACTGGCCCGTTAGAATTAGCTATTAAAGCTAAAAGAAACTTTAATGAGGTCACCACTAAGAGTTCTTGCTCAAATGCAACAAGTGGTGGAAGCCCTATTAATGGATTTAATGGCATTTAGTCGGGACAGCCAAGGAAGACAGGATTTTGCCTAACCGTTGTATTAGAAAAATGAGAAAGCGAAAAATATTCGTAATTTATTTAACAATTCAAGAGAAGTTGATAACTTTAACAAATATATAATATCTTTTTGACAAATATAGATCGTTTAAACTTTTTAACAACTGGGGTCGCAGACCTCCTAACATTTAGAGATTGCTCCAGGCAAATAACAATTTATGAGGTTTCAAACCTTATATATGTACTAAAATCCTTGTAAGATTTAAAAAAGACAAATAAAAGGCTTAAAGTTTAAACATCAAATTGAGTACAAGAAGTGTACTTTAAGGAATTTACAAGTAATTATTTTAGAAAAAGTTACAACTTTGAAAATAACAAAAAAGGAAGCGAGTAAATGAAGAAGAAGTTCCTATTACTTCTTATGTTTATGCTGAATTACTTCTATTACTATTATACAAAGAGGGGCAGGTCACTTACTGTGAAACCTGAAGAAAAAAATCAACAAGGAAGGTTCTAGACTTCCTGTATTTAGAGAGGAATCACTAGATAAATGGGGCAGGTACCCTTTCGTGAGACCTAGAAACAACTCACTAATGAGTTAAAAGAATTGTAGTCTCTCGTTATAAAAGAGAAACAATGAGAGCTTGAACCGTGTATAAACCACGTAATTATACAGAAATTAAGTAATGATAAACCAGCAAAAATGGAAGGGCACTTCGAAGAGTGACACCTTATGGAGAAGTTACAATTTTATTAATATGTTTTGTTAGTAGAAGGTTGAGGAAAGATCATTGGGATTTAGGATCAATGTTCCTGGCCTGATTTAATGTAAACGGACGATCGCGACGCGGTCGAAAAGTGGAGCAAGCACTAGTTATCACTATAGTCTGTAAAAAATGTATGCAAAGTTCACTGTAGAAACACGGAAGTTTATGAAAATAAAGTTATTGCAATGATGAAGATAACTGATTGCACTAGGTAGGCGAGAGTCTATTTCTTGAGAAAGTTGGGAATTACAATTAAATGTACCATAGAACATTCCAGCGGTGGAAGAAAGTTAGCTATTGAGCTTTTAATTCAAAAGTAATATTCTTCAATTATGAACAGTACTCTCACAAGTGAGTGAAAATACATGACGACAGGACTTGTAGATCAAGTACAGAATCTGGAAGGTTCCAGAACGATCTTTATAGAAAAATGGGGTCAAGAAAATCCAGCGGAGGAACTTGCTTTGTAATTTATAGACAGCGGGTATTAGATAATATCCCACGTAGTGAGAGGATTTCTCATTTGAATAGCTTAAGAAAAGCTCTTTTTTAGTAAGGTTGGCTTATACAAACAAAAGCTCAACATGGCAAATCCCACGAAGAATGATTTTTGCCCCAAAATAAGCAATCTCACGCTGTCTATAAAACATCTTTAAAAGCACGTGAAAGTTAAAACCATGAAGATGAGGTTAAAACTTTAAGATGGTACTTATCTAGATTTCATGTAGAAGGTGAAGTTCCCCTTGACGATAACTACTTTGCCAACATGGCGTAGAAGAGAGTTTGCCTCTTGGGTTGAGGAGACTGGCTCTAGTTGAGCCCTGACTGATCGAGTCAACTGCCGACTTAGAAGTGAGACCTGCTCAGCGGAGCACGGAGGGTCCAAGGAAGGGGAAAAGAGTGGGGGGTAGGAGACAAAAGGAGAACATATAAACATTGCCAACATTATAACAAAAAATGATTTTCTCTTGATGAGCTGGTCTTCAAAGAGTTGATAACAGGCGATACTAGCACAGCATGGTGAGTGAAAAAGTAGCCAGAGTTATCTTGCTCATGGAGATAATAGCTGGCGATGGCAGCAAAATCTGGTGGCCAGATGGAGAAGGAAGTCCTCTTGCACCAGGAAGAGTTGAAGAGCTTCAGAGATTCGCTGCTAGATAACGCTAGGTGGGTCATGGAAGATATATATCTAGAACAGACTCATAAAAGACATAAGAGACATGAACCAAAGAGAAAATAGAAGATCACTGTTGGTGTTTGACAAAGAGGAAGGAAAGAACATGCAAAGAGCATTAAAAATTGGATTCTCACGTACCGTGTATTTAAAGAATACACCAAGGGGTTCATCGGGAGGGGTGAAATTCTGAAGAAACATAATTGAAAGAAAATTTCCTGACTCACTCACTCACTCATCATCGCCCAGCCAAAAATATAGAAGTTGGAAACATGTCATTTTCGGGATATGTTGGTTGTATGTCAAAACCATACACTAAGGGAGGATTTTTGAATATTCAGGTTCTAAAGGGGTCTTAAGGGGGTTAAACCTGCATTTCATTGAATAACAATATCTCACGAGTGGTTTCATTTGTGGATGTGATACTCGACATATAAACTAATCATTTAAAATAAGCAGACATGTGTCTAAGGGTTTTTCGATGTGGTGTATTATTATGAGGTGAAAGGGGTGAAAATTGGGGATTGAAGGATTCCTAACGAAGCGTGTAGGCCTATCTCCTAAGCGACATAGGCGAGAAATTTGAAACTCAGCGAAAAAAAATCAGCTTAAAAATAAGTAAATCGGGGTTCCACCGTTTTTTCTTAGATTAATTTAAGGAGCCAATGGGGTGGAATGAAATTCTGGGGGGAAAAAGGAGAGAAAGTGTCCTAACTGACTAACTCACTCATCAAACTCAGGGGAAAAAGACAGCTTAAAAATAAGTTAATAGGTATTCAAGCGTTTTATCATCAATCCAATTTAAGGGGCCCATGGGGAGGGGTGAGATTCTGGTAAAAATAATTGAAAGAATATGTCCTGTCTGACTCACTCACTCATCACGCCTAGCGAAAACTATTAAAGTTAGAAACATGAAATTTTGGGAATATGTTCGCTGTATGTCGAAAACGTCAACTAATGAATGAGTTTTGTTATTCGGGTTTTAAAGAGGTGTTAAGGGGGTAAACGTGCGTTTCATTGAATAACGATATCTCATGAGCTGTTTATTTGGGGATGTGATATTCGGTATATAAGCTAATTATTAAAATAATCAGACATATGTCTAAGGGTTTATCGATGTGGTGCATATTATGAGGTGAAAGGGGTGAAAATTGGGGGTTGAGGGATTCTTAACAGAGCGTGTATCTCTTAAACGACATAGGCGAGAAGTTTAAAATTCGGCGGGAAAAAACAGCTTAAAATATATGTAAATAGGTGGTCGACCGTTTTTTATTCATAAGTCCAATTTAAGGGGTTTGTGAGAGGGGAGAAATTCTGAAAAATAATTGAAAGAAAATGTCCTGACTTACTCACTCATCATCCCCCAGCCAAAATTATTGAAGTTAGAAACATTACATTTTGGGGCTACTTTCGTTGTATGTCGAAAACGTCCACTAAGGAAGGAATTTTGGATATTCAGGTTCTAAAGGGTTGTTAAGGGACACTGGGACTGAAATTTTAGTGAAATTTGTGGAAAATGTCGATTTTCGGTTTTTTCCATATTAATACACCCCTATCCCCTGCGGATCATATAGCAGTGTTTTTATCCGAATTCCGCCATTTTTAAAGCCCTGGCGTAGCTTTAAAATGCACGGTGTGTCCTTTAAACGCCCCAGCACAGTAAGTGTCCTGAAGGTTCTGAGTCTTGGTGTTTCTACAATCGAAGTATCGCAGCTGGTAAAACACCACAGAGTCATGACAAAATGGCTGTAGAACTTTATGAACCCTTAGTTGTCAAGATTATGCCTGTTTATCAAAGGCTGGCATCAGATGAGCTACTATCCAGATGCATCCGTGGTGCTACTGAAAATCAGAATGAGTCACTGCGTTCTGTTATCTGGAGGAAGTGACCAAAGGAGATTTTTATTTCACGGAAGATACTTGAAATTGCTGTTAGTAATTCTGTAGCAGAATTCAACATGGGGTGTAGTGCAACAACAGAGTTGAAATCAGGAATAAGACTAACTTCAGTATCTCATGTCACAGCACAAACACTTGAAAGATGTGTCAGTCGCAGGAAGTATGTAAGTCCGCGGTCATAATTGGAGAAGTGAAAGGCATGTCGACGGAAGGTGAAACTGACGGAAATGAAGGAGGAGGCTGCAAAACAGAAGAAGGAGGGTGTCACCTATGCTGTAGGACAATCCTAATGTCATTGGTAAGCTGAAACCTTGTAAATTGTGCATCATTTTAGAAAATTGCTGTTTTCTCTGATTCACTTTTTCAGGCATTCAAAATGTTACTCGCGTCATAAATCTTATGATATTGCTTTCAAAATGGGAATTTATTATCTTCATTGCAATGACTATAAACCTGCGGATCGTTTTTTAGATTGCACTTTTGGTATAGCTGCAAAAAAAATTCAAACTGGAAAAAATACGATTTTTTTGTAGAAAAAAACTTGGATATGGAAAAAAATTAATTTCTTGGCCCTCATTAATGCAATTCAAAATCGGATCCGTAGGTTTCTTCCAATTGTTATAGTGCAACAGAATATTACCTAAAAGTTACACTATCTTGTTTTTTTTAACGCGGCTGACCTTTATAAAACTTGAATAATTAGCACAATAAATGTACAAAATAATTAATATCTGGAGAACTAATCAACTTACAATGCTCACGTTTCCCACAGTGGTTAATAATATGACTATTCATAACCATATAAAATTTCAAAGCTGTACCTCAGTTTATATAGAATTTGAAAATTTCAGTCCCAGTGTCCCTTAATGGGGTAGACTTGCATTTAATTCAATAACAATATGTCCCGATTGGTTTTCTTTGGGATGGGATTCTAGGCATACAAACTCATCATTAAGAATAAGAAGACACATGTCTGAGGGTTTTTCGATGTGGTGTATATTATGAGGTGTATGTGTGAAAAGTGAGTGTTGAAGGATTCTTAACGGAGCAAGTATCTCTTAAAAGACAGAGGCAAAAAGTAAGAATCTCAGGGAGAAAAATCAGATTGAAAAAGTAGTAAATAGGTGTTCGATCGTTTTTTCATAAATCCAATTTAAGAGGCTCATGGGGAGGGATGAAATTCTGGGGAAAGAAGTCCACTAAGGAAGGATTTTTGGATATTCGCTCATCATCCCCCAGCAAACCTATTGCAGTTAGAAACTTGAAATTTTGGGGATATGTTCGTTGTATGTCGAAAAAGTCCACTAAGGATGGATTTTTGGATATTCATGTTCTGAAGGGGTGTTAAGGGGGTTAACCTTGCTTTCCATTGAATAACAATATCTTACGAGTTGTTTCCTTTGGGGATGTGATATTCGGCATATAAATTAAGCATTCAAAATAAGCAGACATATGTCTAAGGGTTTATCGATATGGTGTATATTATGAGGTGAAAGGGGAGAAAATTGGGGGTTGAAGGATTCTTAACGGAGCGTGTACTGTATCTCTTATTCAACATAGGCGATAAGTTTGAAATTCAGCGGAAAAAGCAGCTTACAAATAAGTAAATAGGTGTTCGATCATTTCTTCATAACTCCAATTTAAGGGGCCCATGGGGAGGAGTGTAATTCGGGGGGGGGGGAAATAGGAAAGAAAGTGTCCTAACTGATTGACTCACTTTCTCACTCAACAAACTCAGGGGGAAAACAGCTTTAAATAAGTAAATAGGTGTTCGACCGTTTTTTTTTTCATAAATCCAATTAAAGGGGTTCATGGGGAAGGGTGAAATTCTCAAAAATAAATGAAAGAAAATGTCCTGAATGACTCACTCACTCATCATCGCCCAGCCAAAATTATTGAAGTTTGAAACATGAAATTTTGGGGATAAGTTCGTTGTATGTCGAAAACGTCCACTAAGGAAAGAGTTTTGGATATTCAGGTTCTAAAGAGGTGTTAAGGGGGGTAAACATGCATTTCATTGAATAACAATATCTCATGAGTGGTTTCATTTGGGGATGTGATACTTGGCATATATACTAATCATTAAAAATAAGCTGACATATGCCTAATGGTTTTTCGATGTGGTGTATATTATGAGGTGAAAGGGATGAAAAGTGGAGGTTGAAAGATTCCTAACGGAGCGTGTATCTCTTAAACGACATAGGCGAGGAGATTGATTTTCTCCGAGTTTCAATCAGCTTAAAAATAAATATATGAATAAATAATTAAAATAAGTTGGTGTTCGACCGTTTTTTTTTCATACATCCAATTTAAGGGGCCTATGGGGAGGGGTGAAATTCAGAAAGAAAAACGTCCACTAAGGAAGGATTTTTGGATGTTCACTCTCATCGACCAATCAAAACTATTAAAGTTAGAAGAAGGGGATATATTTGTTGTGTGTCGAAAAAGTCTACTAAGGAGGGATTTTTGGATATTCAGGTTCTAAAGGGGTGTTAACGGGGTTAAACCTGCATGTCATTGAATAACAATATGACACGACTATGACGCGATCGGAGCGGGGCTAAAAATGAGATGGTGTGTGTCTATGTATTACTCAATCACGCAAGAACCACTGGTCCGACTTACATGAATTTTACATGGAAGTAGTTGATTTACCTGGTTAACATATAGGCAACTTTTGATTTTAATACTTTGCACTATTTAAAGATGGTGACCATTTTAGTGACGTCACTACACCCTTTGGTTTCAAACTTTCATATTTCCAATTCAAATAAAAAGTGAACGCTAAGTAATAGCAAACTTTTGATGGCATATACGAGGTTTAAAATTACATTTTCTATCCGAAAGGTATCTCATACGGTTAGCGAGTAAAACCTTAATTTGTGCTATAAAACACGGTCAACGCCGAACGGTGTAGTTGGACAAAATGTTCCATCCTTAATCTCCCTCTGCGCAGCACCTCGCCTATCCCCTGTTTTAACTGTCACCTTCACATTTTAATTTATTTATGACGCGTAGCGAAGCACGGGTACTTCAGCTAGTGATCTAATATATTTACATGCATTCTAAAAACAAGTGTTATGTAGTGAAATGTTATTTTTATTATTAATTCTAAATTCAATTCTAATAAATTCTTAAAATCTACGCTGATGTCATAAATAGGCCTACGAAAGAAAGTTTTCCTCAAAATTATTTTTTTCCAGAATGTTTCAAGAGACTCGCAGAAAGCAGCATTTCTTCACTTTTTCTCGCGTAAAAAACTGCGACACAAATCACATTTCCTGTAGCCTAAAAGAGAAAGGAAATGCCTAAGTTAAAAATACTACCAAGTTTAGTTACAAATACATGTATTTTCTGATATCTGGAACAATTGGCAAGTTTTTTAATTTTTAGCGCCGCTAACGCACAGAAACCTTGCAGCGGCCAGCGGATACCATCACCTATCCTATCCCTAATATTCAGACTCATCGAAAAAGGTGGCCTTAATTTTGATTTGTAATAGCTCAGGCTGTAATAAAGATAATTGAATTATTTCTACACCAACAGATAGAGAAAATCATAAAGTTTGGTTACCTATTGAGTAGGTATCGATGTGAGCTCTGCCTGTGGCACGAATCACCTATGCGATAGCTACTGTGACTCCTGACATGATTCGGTGGACCTGGACGGAGGTGGACTATCGCTTGGGTGGGTGTCGTGCCTCAGGCAGAGCTAACATCGAAACCTACTCAATAGGTAACCAAACTTTATGATTTTCTCTATCTGTTGGTGTAAAAATAATTCAATTATCTTTATTACAGCCTGAGCTATTACAAATCAAAATGAAGGCCACCTTTTCTGATGACCTTTTATTACCAAAATATGACCTTAAAGCATTAATACTGACGAAATATGACATGTCTGTTAGGTAGTCAGCCTGGAGGCTGGTTGTATCCTCAAAAAGCACCACCATAGGTTATGTGGTAGAAACCCACAAAACCGAGGCAGCACTATAATGAGGCGTACTAAGCAAGTTGAGGAATGAGGTAGTTTGCCATTGCTTTCCTCACTGAGTCAGTACAGCTGTACTAACCCTATGAGCAGAACCTTTCACAACATCCACAGGCATTAGCTGTGCCCTGAGCCCATTACTCAGCACCACTCATACCTCAGTAGCTTCCATATAATCACAGCCATGAATGATACTGAGACATTGGTGAAAAGCCACATTTTACTCTAGCCTGTGCCAAAAGACAAATGCAAATGTAATGCATTCATCAAGAGATGGTAAACAGGCAGGTATGACTATGAAAATAACCCAAATATGCATTTATATGCTCTCTAATTTTTTTATTTAGTCAATTTACCCTCTAGGTTGGTGGATCCAACGGACTCAGCGCGGGAACTCACCACTACCGCCTCTATGGGAAGTGTCCTGGAGCTTGGAACATCTGGTCGGGGTGGATACAACTGGGGAGGTGTGATCAGCACTTCGCCCAGGCGGCCTCACCTGCAAAGCGAACAGGGGCCTCATGAGGGATGGGAACGGATGGAAGATTGGGATGGATAGGCTAGGAAGAGGGAAGGAGGCGGCCGTGGCCTTACAGTAGGTACCATCCCGGCATTTGCCCGAAGACGAAGTGGGAAACCACGGAAAACCACTTCGAGGATGGCTGAGGGGGAATCGAACCCCCTCTACTCATTTGGGCCACCCGAGGCTGAGTAGACCCCGTTCAAGTCCTCGTACCACTTTTCAAATTTCGTGGCAGAGCCGGGAATCGAACCCAGGACCTCCGGGGCGGCAGCTAACCATGCTGACCGCTACGCTACGGAGGCGACTGCTCTCTAAAACACATCTAAAAACAATCAGGAACTAATGCTTAAATACAGTGTTTAACGAAAATGTAGTCAATTAGTATAAACAGGTTAAAGGTTCCGCCTGATCAATACTTTTAATAATTAGTGGGACATGTTTCGAGGCCTAATTATTACTTTTGGCACCTTCATCGCCGATAAGAAAGAAAACGACACAAGATAATTGTTTAGCGTAACACTTAAAGGTCCCTTAGAACTAAATCTTATATGGTGCACCATAAAGATAGATTGACATATTTTAACGCCTAAAGTAATACAAAATTATGTAAAGAGTCTTATGAACTAGGATCACTTTCAATAGGGTTAGTTTAAATCTTCAGAAGTGCTCATCGACGAGACAATGAATACTGTGGTCTATAGATGCTAATGAAACACAGCAGCAACAGTTGAGAACACCATGAAACATGTTGGAATCCAGCATTAATGATGGAACACTTGATTCCTCAATACTTCACCAGCAATGTAGAAATACAAAAATAATAACACCAATGAAGTCACTGCGCTGAAAATATATCTTGCCAATAGAAAGCTTATGAAGTGCATAACTTCAGCACTTGCAATGGCAGATATTGGCCTCTAGTTTGTCTAAAAAGAAGAAATATGGGGAACAATTGAGTCGTCCAGTTACAAAACTCGTTTAATCCACTTGTGAATAAGAATCATTTTCATGTGAAACGTTTCTCTCGACTTGGCCTCACGTATCTTTTGTGTTTGTTGTTTTCTACATTTTTCTTTGTGCTTTGTGTTTTTGGTTTTGTGTTTGGTTTGTGCTTTTGAATTTTAATTTTTGCTTTCTGCTTCTTGTTTTTTGTTTTCTACCTTTGTTTTTTTTTGAATTTTGCTTTTTGCTTTCTGTTCCTTATTTTTGTTTTCTGCTTTTGTTTTTGAATTTTGCTTTTTGCTTCGTGATTTTTTGGTTTTGGTTTTGTGTTTGTTTTCTGGAAAATCATAATATAACAAAATTAAATTAAAAAGATACGAGCCTTACAGTAGTCGCATATGATGTGTAAGATCTGACATGTTATCCCACTCGTATACTACACAGCTTGGACATTCTTAAAATGATAATTTACACTCCATTTTCATACTGGTACTATGATGAATGTATAGATTGAATTGGAGATATGCTACTGTCACATTTGTGGCGCAGCGGTCAAGCTGTTAGTCTCTCACCAAAGTAGACCGGGTTTGATTCACGGTCAATACATGTGAGATTTTCGAATTGAAATGCCATGTCCTGTGGTTCGCATTCCACGTAAAAGGGATGTACCGTGGATCATGATCGTGAGATTAACGGACGCGCAAAACTACAAGCTTCCTTCCTTCCTTCCTTTTACATTAATAATTCATAATAACAAAGTGACACACAACGTCGACGGTACTCTCAAATACTGTAAGCACATTCCTCAGTAACTATAACATTCATTATTCTCAAGGCTCTCATACAGTTCGTCGTAAACAATGAAAACATGGCTTCATACAATCATGAAATGGCCTAGTCTCACATATGATGAAAATAGAGCTTTTATTCCACTCATATAACAACATTCTGTTACGCATTTAATATTTGACTACTCACCCACAGCTTGACAATAATGCCGCTTACTTAAATGTCATTTGTCGTCATCGTCCTACCCCATGTGATATTCAACCTTGAACGTGAAGCTTCATAAACTGCTCAATGACAAATGAAAGTCGGTGAAACATTTGCCACTGTGCTCGTCAAACCAGTGCCTGCTAAATGCGCCGCCTACTGTATTGCCATAACATTCTCGCGCTACAGAGCACACACTGCCTTGTTTCCAATACACACATTTTCAATTGTACATCCAGCTGGCAGTGCGTCTTCACTTCCGTCCGATCCACTTCCGTTCGATTCACTTCCGCCCGATTCACTTCCGTCCCATGTATCTGGCAATGCATCTTCACTTCCGTCCGATCCACTTCCGTTCGATTCACTTCCGCCCGATTCACTTCCGTCCCATTTTTCTGGCAGCGCGTTTTCACTTCCATCCGATCCACTTCCTTTCGATCCACTTCCGCCCGATTCACTTCCGTCCCATTTTTCTGGCAATGCGTCTTCACTTCCGTCCGATCCACTTCCGTTCGATCCACTTCCGCCCGATTCACTTCCGTCCCCAATTTTCAAAATCACACCCACAAAACTATCCAGCAACCGAGCGGAAAGATGTTACACATCAATAAAATAAAACAATATTAACAAAACAAAATCAAATTTAAAAAATAAAAAGTAAAATAAAACAAAACAAAAAATTAATCAAAACAATTTATAACAAAATAAAACGAAATAAAATAAAATAAACTAATTAAATAAACAATTTTATGACATGATTCTTATTCACAAGTGGATTAAATGAGTTTTGCAACTGGGCGACTCAATTAGTAAATTGTTAAGGGAGAATTGAGTAGGTGAAGGCCACTTATAAACCTTTTAAGTTCTAAAATCAATGTAGTCAAGGGAAAAAAATATGACATTTCCTAACCATCCGAAGCTTACTTATGAGACAACCCAATATCTTGGGCTAAGCAGGTGAGAACGTTACCACTTAGCCACTCAGGCAGGCCCTCTTTGTTTCAAATGTTCTGTAGGGACACGACATAAGTGCAGTTGACATCACTTCCAGAGTGGAAGTTAACAATTACTTTCGTAACTCACTTCTTAAGACAGTGAGGACGGCAGACGTCTGTATTATCTTACGTTATCCAAGTGATAAACGATTCTCTCGGCCTCATTAAGGGTAATAGTTTCTGGGGGGAGACAACAGATAACATCAAACAACAACAACAACAACAACGGCTAGCAATGATGAATGATCAAGTAGCGCTCGATAACGATGACCAGGCTCAAACCCTAGGCCTCATAATGAGTTGGCACTCACCGACTCACGCTGGGAATCGATCGTGTTGCCTTTTAATACAAGAACAAAGTGAGAAGACGCTGTATTATTGATGTGACGCTCCCAGCTCCAGTCTGAACACAAGTCGCCGTCAGTGTGACCAACTTATGGAACAAGTCTAGTGGTTTCTTTAAGAGGTGTTCAAATCAAAAGGTACGAAGCGATACTGTGGGTACAATTTATTCGTTATTCAAAAGTTTTCACCACAGGTGTCCCATTGCTTCACTAGCTGCAGGATTCCCTGTTCCCAGAAGTCTTGTGGTTGTGACAGGAGCCAATCCTGTACGGTGTCCTGTAGTTCGTCGTCCGGTTGGAAACGTTTCCCCTTGAGATGTTTTCTTAACGGACCAAATAGAGGTGACAAGTCCGGGTTCTAGGGTGGATGCGCAAGTTATTCCCACTTGAACGTGGCCAATACACCTTGTGTGACGTTAAAGACGTGGGGGCGAGCGTTATCATGGAGCAGAATCACTCCCTTCGTGAGCAGTCCAGGCCGTTTGTTGTTGATGGACTTGCGTAGGCTACGGAGCGTCGCACAATACACGGCATTGTTAATGGTTCGTCTAAAGAGAAAACGTTTCCAATTGGACGACGAACTAAAGGACACCGTACAGGATTGGCTCCTGTCACAACAACAAGACTTCTGGGAACAGCAAATCCTGCGGCTAGTGAAGCAATGGGATCCTGTGGTATTTGTGTGATAACCTGTGTTATTGTGATGACTGTACTAGCGTGTGAATTTTTAAATTGGGGATAGGATTGGGAGATAGGTGGGCATGGCCTTAAATTAGGAACCATCCCAGCATTTTCATGGACTTTAAGTGGGGGAAAAACACGGAGAACTACTGTACTTCCAAGATGGCTGAGGTGGGAATCGAACCATCCTTTACTCCGTTCTGCCTCTAGAGGCTAGGCTGGGTGCACCCAGATCCAGTCCTCACATTAGAATTAAAATGCCTTGGTAGAGTCGGGAATCAAACCCGTACCTCCGGGGCTACAGCCAAGAACGCTTGCCGCTACACCAAGAGGTAGCCATTTATACACTTAACTAGCAGTAGTACCCGGCTTCGCCCGGTGGAATGATCATGAAGTCTCAAAGTCTTCTTAATATCCGTGGTCAGAAAACACTCAAAGTAGTGATTTTTTTTATTTTTTTTTTATTTTTTTTATAACACGTATACTCTTCTCTGAAGTCTTGACTCGACAGTTGGATGCTGGCCGAAGCTGGGGTGATAGGCTCGTAGACTCGCTCCGAAGCTAGCAATTTAAATTCCCACTGAATTGAGATTGTTGGAAGAAATGAGAACGTAAAATCACTTACAGTGGGCGATGTATTAGGGATAGAGATATGCTATCCCGGACTTTTTTGTCGAACTTTTCATGCTGAGCAATTCTTACACTCATAATATACAGATATTTTTGACGGTTTACCCAGCGAAAGCTTAAAAGGCACACGGACGGCAGGTTTTTCTTCGACTCGATTCACTGAAATCGTTACTGCTCGGCTTCCTTTGGTCATAGATGAATGTTTTTCTACAGAAACCTTCCTAGAGAAATGCTTTACAGAATGGTGAAAACCGCATCAAAATCCATCCAGTGGTTCTCAAGATTACACGTTACATCCAGGATCAGGGGACTTGTTTTATACTAAGTAGAGATAAAGCACTTCTCACATAAATGGGGGGCTAAATCGGATGACTAGTTTCGTTCGACAAACGAACATTCTCAGATCTGGCTCAGGCTACAGAATATATATTTTCAAAAGAAAAATATGTATTGTCCGTTGAGCCATTATATATTTAAACACAAATTGTGCTAAATGTTCCGGCATAACTCAACAAAATGACAGTGTTTCGCCCCGGTGTGCGATTGGGCCTTCCCAGTGTGTACTAGACAGTGTCTTGGTGAGGTGTGCTTTAACCAACTGAAGAGCCCAATCGCACACCGGGGCGAAATGCTGTCATTTTGTTTGAGTTATGCCGGAACATTTAGCACAATTTGTGTTTAAATATATAATGGCTCGACGGACAATACATATTTTTCTTTTGAAAATATATATTCAATGCCAAGGTAAGGTTATAATTGCTTTGGAGTGGAGTTTCGACTCCCATAGTGCACTGGCTTTGCTCGTGACGTGGATACACATGTATCAAATACGTCTTGCAATGGCCTTCCCAGTGTGTACTAGACAGTGTCTTGGTGAGGTGTGCTTTAACCAACTGAAGAGCCCAATTGCACACCGGGGCGAAACACTGTCATTTTGTTGAGTTATGCCGGAACATTTAGCACAATTTGTGTTTAAATAGGCTACAGAAGTTGTAATTTAACTAACGAGTCGGATTTTTAGACAATTATAATGTTTTATTCCGTTAGTCTTGTGTTTGTTGTGAGATAATTTAGTAAGTTTATATTTATGTCAAACTTTTAAATCCAAATTCTGAAAAATTTAATTTGACTGCACATTTGAACTATTTTCTACGGAACGGTTAAAATGGTCAAAATCAATTTATTATGTTTTCATTTAATAGTACATTATGCAACGAGCCTATAATGGCTATAATTAAGACACGAGTATTTTTTATAAAACGAGCGTATGCGAGTTTTATAATTTCCATACGAGTGTCTTAATTACCATTATAGGCGAGTTGCATACGACTGTTTATGTTCGACTATAATTATTATAACTATTTTATGTTCGAAGATAAATATTCATAAATATCTGTCGAGATTTCGCCAGTTTTATGTACTAAACAGAGCGCATGAGACGCAGGGAATGCCTTGTATTTGACCATGGCCACCTCGATTACTCTACTATTACACTAGGCAAGGCAGTGTGATTTACATTAGAAGGCCGTGGTACTCAGCGCATCTAATTATCTAATTGGTCAAACGGCTGTTTCTTGAGCTCTGATTGGTGGGAGAAACTGTATCATAATGAAAAATAATGTTATAATGAGTCTCATTATGATACAGTTTTCAGATACATAATAGTCAGGGTCGAACATAAAATACATTATAGTTGTTTGTTGTTGTTATTGTTGTTTGAGTCTTCAGTCTTTCGACTGGTTTGATGCAGCCCTCTATGCTTCCCTGTCCTGAGCTAATCGTTTCATCTCTAAATAGCTACCTGTTTAAAACATTCTAACCTTGGTCTACCCCTACAGTTCTTGTCCTCGACCCTTCCTTCCATAACTAAGTTTGCTATTGCTGGGTGTCTTAGTATGTGTCCTACCAACCTATCTCTTCTCTCCATTAACAGTTGCCAGAAACAACTCTCCTCTCCCACTCGTCTTAACACTTCTTCATTCCCAATCTCATCTACCCATCTGGTCTTCATCATTCTCCTGTAACACCACATTTCAAACGCTTCATTTCTCTTCTATTCTGCTGCACCAATAGTCCAAGTTTTACTTCCATAGAGCGCCACGCTCTAGATAAAGGCTTTCGAAAATGACTTCCTAATACATAAATCTATATTCCTCTTCTGTAGAAATGCTTTCCTTGCCTGTGATAACCTACTTCTTATATCCTCTTTGCTTCGTCCATCACTGCTTCCTAAGTGACAGAAGTCTCCTACTTCCTTTAGTTTTTCACCTGCCAATTTGATGCCCATAGAGGATTCTGATTTATTTCGGCTGCATTCCAATATTTTTGTTTTACATTTATTAATTTTTATCATGAATTCTTTCCTGAAGACAGAATCCATACCTTTTAAAAAATCACGCAACTCCTCTGGTGAGTCGGCTAAAATGACGATGTCATCGGCAAATCTCAGAGTTGAAATTATTTCTCCTTGAATCTTTACTCCTACTTTGATTTTTTCTCCAATTTCTTTCATTGCGTGTTCAATGTATAGATTAAAAAGTATTGGTTATATGTTGCAGCCTTGCCTTACACCGTTCTGAATACCAGCTTCTCTCTCATGTCCTTCAGCTCGAATGACTGATGTCTGGTTTCTGTATAGATTGTAGATCACCCTCCTATCCCTGTACTTTATTCCAATCGTTTTCAAAATGTCAAACAATTTAGTCCAATCAACGTTATCAAAAGCATTTTCTAAGTCTACAAATGCCATGAACGTTCTCTTATCTTATCTTATTCTAGCTTCCAAAATCAGCCTAAGACTTAGTACAGCTTCCTTTGTTCCTACGTTTCTCCTGAAGCCAAACTGGTCTTCACCCAACTCTCTTTCTATCTGTCCTGCCATCCTCTTGTAAATGATTCTAGTCGGGATCTTTGAAGCATGAGTAATCAAGCTGATTGTACGGTAATCTTCACATCTGTCACCGCCTGTTTTCTTCGGTATAGGGATGATATCATTCTTCTTGAAATCAGAGGGTACCTCACCTGTCTCATAAATCCTACACACCAAGTGAAATAACCTGATCAGACCTTCACCACCTATGCTTAGCAACTCAATCATTATATCATATATTCCTGGTGCTTTCTTCCTGCTTGAATCTTCCAATGCTCTGTAAAATTCTGATCTCAATATTAAATCTCCTTTCTCATCCTCATTAATTTCTTCTTCCCTTTCCATTACATGATTCCCAATATCCTTTCCCTTGCCAACGGCCTAGCCGTGTTGAAACACCAGATCCCATGAGAACTCCGCAGTTAAGCGACATTGGGCGCAGTCGGAACTTGGATGGTATGCCGGTTCTAGGTACAGCGCACTGTTGGCCAACATAAGGAGGAGCGGAAAGGCCCTGGCCACCCTACCGCAAGTAAACTCTGGCTGGGGGTAGCATCTTCGGAGGCTCGGACCTGCCTTCGGGCAGAATACCAATTAAGTTTTAAATCCTTTCCCTTATACAAACATTCTATGTAAACTTTCCATCACTCCACCGTTTCTTCTCTATCTGTTAGAGGTTTTCCTTCTGAGTCCTTAATATTACAGCACTTAAGACTTCCTTTCCCCGAAAGTACCCATTAGAAATTACCATCAATTTAATTTAAACTTGCTCTGACAATGAGATAATCATCATGTGTGGAAAGTTTTCACTGTAGCTTTCTCAGTTCCATGTATGTTCCTTTTTCTAGGCGAGTATTTATCACAGAGGTGTAAAATTTTCACCATAAATTTATCTCATTGTGGTTAATATTTTAATGAAGAAGTTTCGTTGTATAAAGTAAAACTGTTTGAGTTTTTGCTGTTTCTTTTAAGAAAAAGTAATTATGGTTTTTGACAGTTAAAATAAAAATAATATCTGACTCCCCTGAAGTCCAATATAAAAAACGCCCCATTTATATGTGCAGTAAGGTTTCATCGATATGTGACATAAATGTCATTATCATAACTTTATTATATTCTGAAGTAATGGAATATGAATTAAACAAATTTACCATTGGTAAGATTGGCGATTCCGTATCGCCTTAAGTGTTTGAAGACGCGTAACCTACAAGGATACGCGTTCACCAACCATCCCTGCTAAACTTAACACAGTACGTTACATGGTGTTCTTGATGACATTAAATGGTTTGCCATCCTGATTGCCCAGACCACAAATTACTTACTTAGTGTGACGTGACTTGTTAAACGGAATTGGCTGACAGACGCACGTCCAGAGTCATAATAACACATCATAGTTCGAAGTCATTTCAGCTGTTAGATGGCTTATTTCTTTTCATTCTCTTGCTCCATTCATGTGTTAAATCATGGCGAGGGTTCAGGGAGGCGGACTATAATCTGCCTTTCATCCCTCAATGGAGGGAGGAGTAGCTGGTAAAATTCGGCAACTCGTGGCTATAATTGTGTCATTCTGATCGGGAGAAACCTCTTTTGTGGGGTATTCCCTTGTGAGGGGTGTCTATTGTGGTGGTGATGATTGTTGTCTTAAGGGGGTGGAACAACAAGGTCATCTTCCCCTACTGTTCCTGTTGTTGTTGTACTTGTTGTAGTAGTAGGTGACTAAAATGGCTCACCTCCTCATGGTTTACCCGACAATAATTAAAGTAATAATATAGTACATTATGCAACGAGCCTATAATGGCTATAATTAAGACACGAGTATTTTTATAAAACGAGCGTATGCGAGTTTTATAATTTCCATACGAGTGTGTTAATTACCATTATAGGCGAGTTGCATACGACTGTTTATGTTCGACGATAATCATATGTTTTAACATAATTATTCATAAATATCTGTTCAGTCACTAGAATGTTGTGATCGGGTGCTGCGGTGGGTAGTATATCTCTGTTTTCCAAGCTCTCTGGACAACCGACGCATGCGCTCTGTGTGCTTCAATGCCATATGTTCATATTGTGCTCCAGTATTCAGTAAAACTGTCACCGAAGTCGTTTCAAAACCACGCGCTGTGTAGAAATCGATTTTGGGGTTAATAAGGTACAGTGCTATTTCTTGTCTCATATTCACCAGTTTATTTACGCGAACATAAGGACGGTGCAATTTCGGTAATTTATATAGACATGTTGGATTTTGAGCGCATGCGCGAATGTATCCTTTTCTAATTGGTCACACAACTGTTTCTTGAGCTCTGATTGGTGGGAGAGACTGTTTCATAATGAACAAGAAGTTCCGTGAAGAACTATACAGCCTACTTTTCATGCCAATGATTATTCTACAATATATAAACCTATCTAGAATAATGACAAAATTAAGTTGGTAATATCGAAATATCAAATTAGTTCAAAATATACCTGGTATAATTTAGCCTAATAGAGCACTACAGTTGGCAGCCCTGGTGACTGAATATATTCCTAGTTCCATCTCTTAAGGTACAGAATACAAAATTAGGTTGAAGTCCAATGGACGTTACATGCAGTTAGACACTGGATCTATCAGCACGCGTAAAAGCATGTTGCCAACAATACCATGCGTGTGCTGGTCAGAAATAATCTGAAATATTATGATATCTTGTTGTGCCAATTTTGGATGAAATCCATTTGTTAGTATAGGAGTTACATGTATTTTAAAATTGGACATATCAGCAGGCATAGAATCATGTTGGCAGCACTGCCTTGTATTAATTACTCCAAATTAATCTAGAATGTCAGGTGCTATACGTGTGCAAAGTATAGAGCTGTTGGCTTGCATACTTTCTGATATATTGATGTTAGGGTTTAAAAAAATATAGACAGCATTTATTAACAGTTGGCAGCCCTGATTGCTCTTAACAATACTTACAGATATTCTGCTATGGTACACATAGCACATACGAAATTTGGTTGTAATCCAACTGATAGTATAGAAGTTACATGTATTTAAAAATTGGTACTATCAGCAGGCTTATAATCATGTTGGTAGAACTGACGTATATAAGTTACTCAAAATTAATCTAAAATGTCAGAATATACGTGTGCATAGTTTAAAGCTGTTGGCTTGCATACTTTCTGATATATTGGTATTTGGATAAAAGAAAATAGAGAGAGCAATTATTAACAGTTGGCAGACCTGGTGGCTCTTAAGAATACGCTCAATCATAACTGTTTATGTACAGATATTACATACAAAATTTGGCTGAAATACAATTGATTGTGTAGAAGTTATATGCATTTAAACATTGGATTTATCAGAAGGCTTAAAATTATTTTGGCAACACTGTCATTCTTGGCCTCCTGAAAATTAAACTGAAATAGTATTATCTGCATGTGTACCAATTTTGGAATAGCTCCCATGCATACCTTGCGAGATATCCAACATGGAGCTCAAATTTCTAGTGCGTTTTTTCAGCAGTTGATAGCACTGACATCATTTTCAAATATGGACGTGAGATATTCCGGTGCACATCTTTACTCATACTAAATTTGGTTTTGATTGCTGCAGCCGTTTAGGAGTTGATAGGGGGGGGGGGACACACACACAGCCAGACAGACAGACAGACACACATTTTCCCGGATCGATCTCATAAGTCTACTTTTTCCTCATTTTTGCAAAATGTGAAAAGTAGGCTAAAAATAGTGTTATAATGAGCCTTATTATGATACAGTTTTCTGACACATAATAGTTAGGGTCGAACATAAATAATAGTAATCAACAATCATCATTTCTCTGAGAAAATTACTGCCAGCACTAAGAAATCATGGAAGAGTTTCAATAGCCAGATGAAAAGATGTTGGGAAAAGAATAAGTGCTAATAAGTTCAAATGATGTGGAAGAATCTTTTACATGCCATAAATCTATGACATGGGACATCCAGGTTATCGGCCCCTAATGGTCTGGCTGATAGGGAAAATGGCAATGAAATGGGAACCATAACGAACATTAAGTAAGACTGAAAATTCTTTCAAAATGAAACTCAGACTGAAAAGACTCACAAAAAGTAGAGTGGAAATAGCCTACTTACGAATGGTAATTTAGAAGGAAAATACTCACAAAAGGAATAGATTAAAAAATACACTCAAAATGTAATTTAGGTTCAAAATACGTACAAAATATAATGTAGATTCGAAATACTTACAAAATGCAATTGAAATTCAAAATACTTGCAAAATGCAAATGAGATTGAAAATACGTTCAAAATACTTACGAAATGCAATTGAAATAGAAAATACACAACGCAATTTAGATTGAAAAAGGCCATTTCTGATTCAAAAATCTCACAAATTGCAATTGAAATTCAAAATACTTACAAAATGCAATTGAAATTGAAAATGCATACAAAATGTATGGTAGATTCAAAATACTAATTTGGATTGACAATACTTACAAAATGTGAGATTGAAAATACCTCTAAAATGTCATTTAGATTCAAAATACTCACAAAATGCACTTGAGAATCAAAATACTTACAAAATGCTCAACACACAAAATGCAATTTAGAACGAATATACTTGCAAAATGCGGTTTAGGTTAAAAATACTCACAAAATGCAAATGAAATTGAAAATTCTCACAAAAGTACCTCCACCTACATTCAAAGACTTACTAAAAAGCAATTAAAATTGTCAATTCTTACAAAATGCAATTGAGGTTGAAAGTATTCGCAAAATGCAATTTAGATTTAAAAGAATGAAAAATGCAACTTAGATTGAAAATACAGTACCTTAAAAATGCAGTGTAGATTCAAGAAATTCACTAAAGGTAATTTAGATACATGGGGCGCTAATTCACAAAAACAGCGCGGGAATCTAAAAGAGAAAAGGAAATAGAATGAAAAGAAAATCAAGAGGGTAGGCCCCTCGAAGAAGGAGGGATCAGAAAAGATGAGACAAGGGCCAATTAAGGCGGGAAAGTGAAAGACTCCCTAGGACTCGGATACCCTAATACCGTTGGAGTCGGAAAAGAACAAGATGATGATGATGATGATAATTGTTGTTTTAAGGGGCCTAACATCTAGGTTATCGGCCCCTAATTGTGTGGGTGATCGTGAAGATGAAAATGGAATGTAAACTATAACTAAAACTAACTACGAACTTATATACTAGAAGAAGAAATGGAAAACAAAAGGAAAGTAAGACAAATAAAGGACAAGAGGAAAAGAAATGCCCTCAACTCTCGAAGAATGCGGATTGATGGACTTGGAAAAAAGGAGAGCCATGAAAGGCAGATAGGAAAGTGAAAGAGGAGAGGGTCCGCCCAGGAGGTAATGGATAAAAGGGGGAAAACTGGGCCAGGCTCAGGAATCCATCGGGGTCGCCAACTCCCGAACTCACCAGCCGTGAGCCCCTGAGGGTGTAGCAATATCCAGGGTGCACCAAAAGTGGTGGGCCTACATACACTCTGCCTCCTTGAGGGCCTTGAGCAGAAGGCAGGAGATAACATGAAATTAAAAAGAAGGCTGACCCCTCGCAGAAGGAGGGATCAGGAAAGATGAGACAAGGGCCAATTAAGGCGGGAAAGTGAAAGACTCTTTAGGCCTCGGATACCCTACCACCGACGGGGTCGGAAAAGAGCAAGAGTTGACCAAGGAAGGTCGATAGGAAATATAACAGAGAGGAGCCCGGCACAAGTAAGTGGAATCAATGCAGGACTCAGCTGGGGTCCTGTGGTCGCCAACCAACGTCCCACAAGTTGTGAGCCTCTGGGTGAGGGACACACTAAATGAATCAACCACAAGCACAACAAGGGCTCCCACTAATTTACAACACATTTCACTAATATGGACGAGGCAAGGGCGGTAGCAGTCTGGAGTTGAACCCAGACCTACACAAGGAGTGTTGTTATCCCTTGTTATTACTTCATTGTTTGCCCTGCTCCCCGCAGCGCCGCGCCAGCATCGCTTGAGATGTTCGATAGTAAACAGTAATTAATCATGTGCCCATTGTGAGCGACGTCAGCAACAAGAAGAAGACGACGAGTGTTCGACATCATCTGCATACTATTATACAGGGTGCTTAGAAATCGTGATACCCCTTTTCCAGTGGCCTAGTGAGTAGTGAAACCTCTGTTCATCGATATTACAAATTTTAGTTTTTTTTTTATTTATCGTATGGCTTTTAGTGTCGGGAGTGTCCCAGGATATGTTGGGCTCGCCAGAGACTCAAGCTTCTTCAAGCGGACACCCATAGGGTGAGCTACAAGTTTCATTCAATTTCAAGTAGTTCCAACGTTTGCTACCATATGTCACTGATACCTAGTGGTGAACGTTGGAACTTTGATAGAGCGTTCCAACGAAATCTAACCTAGAAATTTAGCTTCGCACAAGTTTAGTCTGAGGAAGAATATTTTCCATGCCATAAATCTAAGACATGGGACCGGCACTTTACTTCCCCTCCGAAGAAAGGCATACTGAAGGATTTTAACGCTCTTAAAAAATCCGACTACTTCGACCGGGTTTGAACCCGCTATCTTGGGCACAGCAGTTCAGGCGTAGTTGGTAGCATGCTGAGCTTCTATGCCCAAGATCGCGAGTTCAAACCCGGCCGAAGTCGTCGAATTTTTAAGAGCGTTAAAAATCCCTCAGTATGCCTTCCTTCGGAGGGAAAGTAAAGTCGGCGGTCCCATGTTGTAGATTTATGGCATGTTAAAGAACCTTCCACTAATTACACCTGTAAGAATCTAAATTATAGGTTAAACATTTGAATAACGCTCTTAGGTTCCATGTTCGTCGCCAGGAGCCGACTGCGGTGGCGTCTAGTAACCAAGGTCTGACCAAGTAGTCGTCACAGTGGCGTTTGGCGGCAAAGGTAGGAACTACTTGAAAAAAGTCAATGTCTACAGTCCTTACTTGAATTAAAAACTGGTAACACACACTAATACAGTCATCACAATTAACACCGGTTATCAGACAGATTCTACACACACCCAAAGTACACAGGCCTACATGACCGCGTTGTCGCAGCCCCTAAACTGAGGAACCAACCAGCCAACATGTTTTGAAATGCGTGTTAAAAATCTGGGATTATCAAAATATGCAAAATCTAGACTAGTGTACGAACTTTCCAAGGAGAACTTCTTCATTGAGGACCTACGGACGAAGAGAGGACTATCATCTACGGATGCCTGGAAAAGACTAATGCATGAGAGAGTGAAGAAGAGGGATGAAATCTGGCTCGAATTTTACATAATGGAAGCCATGACGAATAGAGTATGGACTGACACCAATCAAGACCTTCGACACTTCGTTATTTCGATGGCGGTACATGGGTACCACCATAAACTGAGCTTCACCGAGTACTTTCATGACATAGACGTATCCTGTATTAATTGTAAATTATTTGGTAAACAATATAGTCGGTACCACGTAATCACATGTAAGAACCGGGGACCTTCCATTCTGATATTTTGTAAAGGTGGAAGATGAAAACACTAATGTATATTCAAATTTATTAACCCTATGCAGAATTTGTGCGCTGTATTTTCAACAAAAAAATTTGTAAACGTCAATCTTATCCAAAATACTGTATGTAACGGAATTATTATTACTTCCTGGTTTGCTTTATTTCTTTTCTTATCTTAGCACTGGAAGTAATAACTGGTTACTTTTTCTTACCGTGAAAAAAAAATGAATGCACCATTATTTGTTTACGCCTTTGTCTTCTTAGTTGGTGCTTTTTTATTTTTATTATTATGTTATTCTTTGGCTTGCAGACAACTAACTAGTCCAGCCAAGGCCTTCTGGATGCCATAACTGTTTGGACACGGCCCACTTCTGCAGTCTAGGCGGCTTTGAAAATAATACGCTTGCAATGACGGGACAGAAAGAGACAATGGATGTTCTTACGACAGTTTGCATAATATATCGTGCAGCTACCGTATGTATTGTGCCCTTGGCGAAGGGGTGCGGGTTCCGGCTCCATCAATAGCTCTTAAGGTTACTATGGTAAAATTTTAACAATTTTCTTTTTCTTTTCTCCTTCAAAACCACAACAGTTACAGCAATGAAAGTCTGTGCACATGAAACACTGGCATTATTTTATATGACAAACAGCATTACATTCATGACAAAAATTTATTTGGGTACTTTTTCAAAATTCAACATGGTGGTTGTTCATTATACAAGGCTGCAGCGTTTTAGTGATAACTCCTGTAATGTTCAACATTTTTAGGCTGTGTTAATTTTATTTGATTGAAGATATATTCCTCTAGAAAGGCAATTACTTAGAGCAACAAAATCAAAGGCTCAAGTCAAGGAAAAGCTTCCTCCATGCAGCAAAAAGCCCCACGGAACCGCCCGGAAAAATTGGATAAACATAATGGAAAAGGAGAGTTAAAGACCTTGAAGACTGGATTATCCCTGATGAAAGTTTACCTCCGGGACATGACAATGGATGGGTTTCGTGGAGAACACTGAACAGGTTGCGAAGTGGGGTAGGTAGGTCCAAGGTGAATTTGAAGAAATGGGGATACACTTCAGACACCACCATGTGCGAGTGCGGGGAAGAACAAACCATGGATCACCTTCTTGTATGCAGATTTAGTTTCACTGACTGTTTTGATGAGATTGTATATAGTACCAGCTAAATACCATGTATGGTGTACTTTTTCTTGAGACTGATGTTGCTTCTGACACGATTAAATAAATAAGAGCAACATATCTTAACAAAATATTTTTTTTACTTTTGTGTTGAAAAGAAAATGTCAAAATATTACAATATCTTTGCTACATTTTTTTAAGGAAACTATCTTAGAGTGAGACATGAACTTACATCACTTTGTAGATATAGTAAGCAGAAATACACACAAAAAAAGAACATTAGTGTATGTCAATTAGTTTTTGAGTTATCATTAAAACGGGTGTCAAAAACACAACTCTTAGAAAATGAGCGATAAATATTTGTGCATTAATCTTACATACCATTAACCAGGACGAACATTGGGTGCAGGGCTTTGCCTTCTAAATCATAACTCAAAAACTATGGTGCATACTGACACATTTCTTGCACCAAATGTTCCTAAAGGATTGGAGCATAAAATAAAAATATTTTGAAAAATTAATTTCTTGAAGGTCATAAAGCTCTACCTGACCCCTTAAACTGTTGTTTTAAGGTTTCCGTTTTACAATTCAATTTAAAATAGAATCAACCGCGACGCACTTATAGAATATACCTAAGTTTCACTTTACTTCCATGTGAATAGATTTTTAAACCTACTGTATATTATTGTGGTTCAAATTTAATCAAAACTCTTTGGCAAGACACTGTTTAAGATGACTTGGCAACAAGGTCTTCAGTGAACAAGATCCCTATAGAACACTTTGAAGCAATGTGTCAGTGTTGCCTTATTTACTTAGGATTTATTCCCAATTATATTAGTCAAATTGGGGGTCTGGTAGTGCAATTTGGTTATTTTCATCCGTTCATTCGTGTAATTAAATCATTCATCCAATTAATTAAATCATACATCTATTTAATAATTCATGTAATTCATTAATTCAATAAATAATTCATTTATTAATTCATTTCATCAAATAATTCATTCTATTAATTAAAGCATCCATCTTATTTATTAATTCATGTAATTCATTAATTCATTCATCATGTAATTAAATCACTTATCTTAATTATTAATTCAACAAATTAATTATTTCATTCATCCACTTCGATAATTATTTAATTGGATTTATACTTTTTAGTCGTCAACAGACTTTTGTTCAATTAGATTAGGGCGTGATATCTATACTAATATAATAAAACTGAAGAGTTTGTGTGTTTGTGTGTTTAAACGCGCTAATCTATAGAACTACCAGTCCGATTTTTAAAAAATATTTTTATATGATAGCCAGATTCAAGAGGAATAGTTTAGGCTATGTAGCATTAGGCTGCACCTCTCAGGTAACCTTAAAGATTGATTTTTGTTCAGTAAGTCGATAGAACAAGCGCTCCCGGACAGCTCTATCCGCATGCGCTGGTGTTATGGTTAGTGATACGTACACCGTTTCACCTATCTGAACCAAAATGTGTATACTTACCCTTTGGAACCCTGCGAGTAACACTGTTTACATGAAATTTCGGACAGACCCCTCCATTCCCTGTATTTAGGCCCTTTGGCAAAAATCTACACCGTTTCACTGATCTGAACCAAAATGTGTATACTTACCCTTTGGAACTCTGCGAGTAACACTGCCTACATGAAATTTATGACAGACCAGTCCTTTCACTGCATTTAGGCCCTTTAGCACAAATCTACATCTTTTCACCAACCTGACCCAAAATTTGTATACTTACCATTTGGAACCCGACGAGTACCACTGTCTGCTTGAAATTTCGGAACGACCATTCCATTCCCTGCATTTAGGTCCTTCGGCACAAATCTACACCGTTTCACCGATCTGAACCTCATTTTGTATACTTACCCTTTGGAAACTTGCGGGTGACAAATTTTGGACAGACCACTCCATTCCCTGCATTTAGGCCCTTTATCACAAATCTACACCATTTCTCCTAATTGCCCCAAATTTTACATACACTTTCCCTGCTGATATTTTGGACAACGCTCTCCATTCCCTACATTTAGAAAAACAGACAAAATGAACTTGAATTATTTATTTATTTATTTATTTATGTATCGTATGGCTTTTAGTGCCGCGAGTGTCCGAGGACATGTTCGGCTCGCCTGAGTCTGTAGCTGCTCCATCGGACACCCTAAAGGGTGAGCTACAAGTTCCGTTCAATTTCACGTAGTTCCAACGTTCACCACTAGGTATCATTGATATCTTGATAGAGCGTTCTGACGAAATCTAACCTATCAATTTTGCTTTACATAAGTTTAGTCTGTGAAAGGATCTTTTACATGCCATAAATCTATGACATGGGACCGCCGGCTTTACTTCCCCTCCGAAGGAAGGCATACTGAAGGATTTTTAACGCTCTTAAAAAAATCCGACGACTTCGGCCGGGTTTGAACCCACTATCTTGGGCACAGCAGTTCAGCATGCTACCGACTACGCCACCGAAGCCACGTATGAACTTGAAAACCACGTATTAATAATTTATTTAATGCAGCCAATGGCCATGTACTTCTCTTTTCAGGATTGGTCAGGGAAGTGATATTGGATGGAAATCGGCCGTGGACCTATTGAAAGGAACCGTCCCAGGCCCTAGAACCATTCATGTTCGTAGTAGTGTAACTGTAAGAGTATTTTAATAAGTCTATTGTTGACGGGCAGTTCGGGCTGCATCACGTCACCCCTACCAGTGTTCTGGTGCAGAATTGCGAAAATAGTTGCATCTTGCGCTGTTTATAAATTGCAGTCACGGGGAGGAATTAGTGCAAAAAGATTTCTTAGGTCCCTTAAAACAGTTATCATCATGCCTCTGTATAAGTGCGATGGTGTTGGTGCAGTACCTTGAGGTTACCAGCTGCAATAAGCGTTGGTGCTTTCAAATGTACCTTCATTTATTCCGAACCTTATCGTTGAGCGCTAAGTGGCGATAAATGATACTATTGCTACCTCAGGAGCTCGGGACAGTCGAAGTTTTCCAAATTGTTCTGATTATTTTCCTACGGCGGTATGCGACAAATGACGACACTATTGGTCTCTACATTTCTAACAGCCAATGAGATATACTGATATCGCGCCAGGAGTTGGCAGTCGGGTTTGAACTGCAGATGTCTTCCCGCTCACTGCGTATCGCGCATTCCAAAAACATTCAGTTTGTCACTACTTGCTTCACTCACTCAGCACATTCCTTCTTTCAGTAGCTGCGTGTCGTCTGCTGCAATAATAACCATTGGCATGCGGGTAGCCGATATATTTAAGTTAGGAATAGGTGGACCGCGCATGCGTACTGTACGCCCCCCGCACCCCGTCACAGCGTGTTCAACTGCCATCTCCTGCCGCGATGACAGTAGGCCCTAGACATGTAAATTACATGTGTCAGTGCTGTAGCTAGTAAATAGCCGTTTCCCTATTCATTATTATCATTATTATCATTAGGGGAAAATGATCTAAATGTTACGTCCATTATACTGTACTGCTTATCACCCTCACTACAACCACCACCACCACCACCACCACAAAAAGTTATATTTAATTATTTTTTTCTGATAGTTTAAGTATCATGTGCCAGTTCTGTAGTAGTATTCATTATCATCCATAAAACAAATAAATCCACCGGGCGAAGCCGGGCACTACTGCTAGTTAATTAATAAAATGGATCAATTAAATAGATCCTTATAAATAAATTTCATTTGAAAATAGCAGTACTTCTTATCTCTTTCTTTCTTTCTTTCTTTCTTTCTTTCTTTCTTTCTTTCTATGTGTATTATAATTATTCGAACATTTGAATGATTCGATTATTTCGAAATTTGAAACTTCGAATACGTTGGAATTTCGAATGTGCGAATAATTCGAATTAATTGTATGTTGGAACATCTATAGTCCTTATTACTAGAGATATATTTAGCTTTTACGTTGTTAAGAATCATTTATTAAACCGAAAATAAATCAGCCATTTTTTTTTTTTTTTTTGCTGGAGGTCATATAATATATGGAGACACTGAATAATGCTGGAACACATCGGTAATTATTCCAAGGCCACATGAAACGTGTGAACCGCCTCGAGAGAGTCCCTTAGTTATCAACATGACATAAATCAAGGCCCCCTTCGATTGTTAAGCCTAGCCTTTAAAACCGCTTCCATTACCACCTGCATATGCAAAGCCCCCTCCCTCACTCCACTATTATCTACAAGTAGTAGGAGCAGGGTTCAATTATTTACACACGTACACAATATTGACAGTATCAATGGTGAAAGGAAGATGCGTTGTGGTCTAATTTTATTTCAACTTTTCGCTAGAAAACTGTTCAGACCAATCATTAATCACTTTCAAGTCAAACTATTAACGAAAGAAAATTAATTGATGTCTATAACGTAACCTGTGGAATATTTTCTCCTTTTATTTTTCGATTTTCCACTGCTTCTAAAAGAAAAGAAAAAAAAGAGTGTGTTCCATACATAACAGCACTTGTAGAAGAAAAAAAAACTTGATGAAGTTTGTTGTATTTAACAGGGGGCCATGTATATGTGACGTTGCATCTTTTTCTTTTTGTTCTGCTCTTTGCATTCTCATGACGTGGCACTTTCTTTGACAAGAAGGCCTTGCCTTCACTTGTTTTCGGGAATAGGTTTCTTTCACATTGTTGCCTCGATTGACTTTCCAAATATTACTGTAGCAATGGAGATCACTAATTGACTTGGAAAAGGTCAGGTAACGTCGTGTTGGTGTCAATACGTCTCCAAATTTGATACCGGATGATCCATACATCTCGTAATCAGTTTTTGTTTCCGACTTTTGATTTAGAAAAATACATTCGGCCTTGCGAAGGGAATTTTGAAGTTTTAATTTTAATAATAATAATAATCATAATAATAATATCTTTTGAGAAGACCAAATTTATGACCAATATTAGAAATTCTCCTACAGTTTTAATAACAGACTCCGGGAAAGTTGACTAGGTTGGGAGAAATGCTTCAAATTGTTGGACTAGACAAAGAAGCAAATAGAGCAAAAATACGAAAATTGGATCAAGCATTTCAACTGACGAAGGATACCTACAATAAGAAAAATCTTTCTATTGCAACTAAAATCCAACATTACAATATGAGTCGTTGAGTTGCAAAACTCGTTTAATCCACCTGTGAATAAGAATCATTTTCATGAGAAACGTTTCTCTGGGCTTTGCCTCACGTAGACTATCTTTTGTGTTTCTTGTTTTCTACTTGTGTTTTTGTGTTTTTGGTTTTGTGTTTGCTTTGTGCTTTTGTTTTTGAATTTTACTTTTTGCTTTTCCTTCTTGGTTTGGTTTTTGTGTTTGTTTTCTTCTCTTACTTTTTTTTAAATTTTGCTTTTTGCTTTGTGTTCCTTGTTTTTTGATTTCTGCTTTTGCTTTTATTTTTGAATTTTGCTTAGGTTTTTTGTTTTGTTTTTCTGTTTGCTTTCTGGAAAATCAAAATAAAACAAAACAAAAAATAAACAAAACAAAATCAAAATAAAATCAAAATAAAATAAAACAAAATGAAAACAAAAATAAAATAAAACAGAACAAAACAAAAAACAATATAACAAATTAAACAAAACAATTTAAAATAAAACAAAAAATCAAAAAACAAAACAAAATTAAATTAAATTAAACAAAGAAAAACAAAATAAAATAAAATAAAGTAAAATTAAATATAAATAAATAATTTTACGACATGATCCTTATTTACAAGTGGATTAAACGAATTTTGCAACTGGACGACTCATATGGTAATCAAGCCGGAAAGTCTCTATGCTTCAGAATGTATGTTTTCCATTATAAAAGGCGAAATCAAATAATAAGCCTACAAAATATAGCACAAAAAATTGGACTTCAGATATCACTTGAAAAGACAGAGATAATGGTAGCAAATCCACTTGTAATCAATCACATAACAGTAAATAACAAGAAAGTTAAAATAGTGAAGCAAAGGAGAAATTATAACTTACAACTTGGATGAGAAACCTGCATGGCAAGAAAGAACTAATAAAATGATAAAAGCCCAACAATTAACATGGTCAAGAAAATGTCTATCAATCTCAACAAAATTAAAACATTACAAGACGGTGGTTCAACCTGAGGTGACCTATGGAAGTGAAACTCTTTTTAAAGTTACTCAGAAAAACAGAATCGACAAAATTTTAAAAGTAGAAAGAAGAATAGCTAGAACATGCATAAATAAAAAATATCAGAAAGATGGACAGTGGCGGATAGTACCAAATGAAGTGGTATACAGAGAACTGGAGCCCATCACTGATACTATTCGGAAGAAACGGCTTTCTTTCTTTGGTCACATCATGAGGACACCAGAAACCAGGTTATCTAGAAAAATTGCAGTGAAACTTTGGAATATGAAGAATTGGAAATAACCTTGGATGACTTGCAAAACAAAACAACGAAATTAAAAAAAAATGAGAGATATAAAAATAAGATTTCAGGCTAAAATAGACAAACGTAATACAGTAAAAAGGGTATTTACAGATGAGGAACGCCTGAGAAGATCAGAGCGAATGAAACGCTACTGGGCGACTCGGAAAAGAAACTTACTGAAGTAGAGAACCAAGAAATGATTGACTGAAGTGGTCCAATGAGGCCGTAAAAGCAGAAGAAGAAGAAGAAGAAAAGGCGAAATAGAAGAGCTAGAGCTAAAGGAAAGAAGGACACTTAGAAAAACATTGGAACCATTAAAAACAGAAAGTGGAGAGTTCAGATACAGAAAAAAAGTCGACCTCTACAAAAATAAAGAAATTGAAAAAAATCTATGATACGATCAGGAAAAAGAGGGTTAATTTCTTTGGACACGTAATGAGGATGAATAACACCAGACTCACAAAACAAATTTTCAGTCATGTATACAAAAGCAAGGAAGGTAATCAATGGGTACAAAGTATAATAAGGGATATGGAAGAGATGCAAGTAACAATGGATATTATTCAGGACAGACCACTTTTCAGAAATATGATCAAACATTTCAAGGGTTTCCAGGAGAAGGAAAAGAAGAAGCGGGTTAACATCTGGACGGAAGACAGAAGAAGGAAACGAAGTGAAGTAATGAAGAACTATTGGAAGGCAAGAAAGGATAAAGAACATAAGAGACAGTGAATCAAACGGGTTATTTTGCGCGGACCAAAGATGGCCAAAATCGAGGAAAGAATAATAATAATAATGAAAGAAAATCCACAGCCTGCTTCCAGTCTCCGACCGGGTCAGGAATGGAATGAATGAAGCCCCCATCTAGCGGCGAGGAAATGAAGTGTGCCGACTGCCGAAGCCTGTCGCACTCCTCTAGGGCAATGATCAAATGAATGACAGATGAAATGAAATGATAGTGGAGAGTGTTGCTGGAATGAAATTGTGACAGGGAAAACCGGAGTACCCGGAGAAAAACCTGTCAGCTTCCGTTTTGTCCAGCACAGATCTCACATGGAGTGACAGGGATTTGAACCACGGACCCAGCGGTGAGAGGCCGGCGTGCTACCGCCTAAGCCACGGAGGCTCTCAATAATAATAATAATAATAATATATACGCATGTGAAGAACAACAAAAAGCAAGGCACTAAAGAAACAAGAGAGAAAGATACAATGACAAAGATCCACGGAAGAGGGAACATGGATAAAAAAGACAAACAGACAGAGACGATTACAAACAACATCAGGAAAAAAAAGGACAACATTTTAAGGACACTTACTTAGGATGAAAGAAGACAGACAGACTGACCAAGAAGATTGCGGTGTTTCTAGTGTTGCCTTAGTAAACAAAAGTTGGGTGCTTTTCAGTCGGTCAACACGATTATACTCAAATGAGTTGGGTTATTCTCTAATCCTGAAAACAATTACATGAGATTAATACACTTGGATGACCAGTTTCGATCGTCAAGCGATCATCTTCAGATCCATTACACTTAGGCTAGAAAATGTATATCTGAAAGTATGGGTGAAAATATTTACAATGCGTACAATTATTAAGTTGCAGTATTGGTGATGCAACTCGTCGGTAGCTTGCCACGGTGGGTGAGTGGTCAACGTGTCGGTCTACTAACCCTAAGATTGCAGGTTCGCCCCTGGCCATGGTAAGTGATTTTTGAAAGGCGGCAAAAATATGACACGCATGTCATACGATGTTGGCATGTCAAAGAACCCATTTGAATTCAGTAGGCTGTGTTCACAATGGCAAAATTATTCTCGGGAGTTTCTGCCAACACAAAGTTCCTCATTTCTCTACTAGAAAGCGCTATAGTGTTCCAGGAGCTTAGATATCTAACCTCCTTGACTTCCATAGTGATTCAAGGAACAACGAAATTTGACATGCAAGCTACCCTCTGGATGTCAAATTACAAAGCTTGCACCAGGTACCCGAGGCCATACGATATTATTATTATTAACTCGTCAGTATTTGTTGGTTATAGTCTATATGATGTTTTGTTGAGATACTGGAAGCGGTGATTGACCTCTGGTATTTGCCTGTTTGGAGTGAATATGTGGTTGTAGTAAATGGTCAATTCTGATTGTACTGTACTGTACAGTTACTTATCTGGTTAGGGTCTTGCGCGGTCCTGCTGAGAGCAGTTCACTTGGACACTTATTGCACTTGACTTTCACCCATATTTTCAGACATACATTTAATAGCCTAAGTGAAATGGTTCTGATGATGATCGCTTGACGATCGAAACTGGTAATCCAAGTGTATTTATTAATCTCATGTAATCTTTTTCACGATTAGGGAATAAACCATCTCATTACGGTACAATCGTGTTCACCGACTGAAAAGCACCAAACTTTTTTTACCAAGAAGATTTTTAATATAGTTACGAATAGCACACTAAAAACTAATTGGGTAAAGGAAACCGTGGAAGACCTCAAGAAACTAAACATCTCTACAGAAGACAGGAAAATATACAGAGACAAAATCAGAAAACAGAAATTTCAGCAAACGCCCAAAGAGAAAAAGAAAACAGGAAAGAAGTGAACAGGAGTGATAAAGAGGAAACACAGTGAATATGTGAGAGGTTTTTGGGAAGAAAGAAGAAAGGGACAGTAAAGACAAGCAAGAAAGTTGATTGTGTTTTAACGCTATCCTTAAGAGGGAATTAACGATAATAATAATAACTAGTTGAAACCCGTCAAAACATGACGGACAATGAACAAAATATTTACTGAAGAAGTTTCCTACACAAGTCACATTCTTTCTACGATTACTTTTTGCCATTATTGCAACTTTAAGGGCGTCAAAAGATTGCACTCTCGACATTGCAACATACTACTAACACAAATCTCACATGGAGTGACCGGGATTTTAACCACGGACTCAGAGGTGAGAGAGCGGCGTGCTGCCACCTAAGCCACGGAGGCTTTCCCAAGGGATAAAATAAGGTATGAATATTATATATTGTCGTAATAAAAGAAATATTTCCGGTGCAGCAATGACAATTCAAATTGAAATCAACTTCTGATGACTCCCAGAAAGGTATGTGAATCATAAATGATATATTTTCAATAATCTGCCTTGTGTAAGTTATGAAAAGGGAGGAGTTACCTACTCTCAACAATTAATGAATCTTCCCCTCCTTTATAATTCTTATAAATAACTATTACATTAAAACGCGTTGGACATCCGGCATGTCCGTCATGAACCAAGCTGATTCAGGGCATGCGCTAGGCCCAAGAATTTGGCATTTTTGTTTAGTTATTAAAAATAAATGGTAATTTATTTGTTTATTTTAAAGACACTCTGCAAGTTTACAGGCCAAGAGCTGTCGTCAGAATGCTTTACGAAGTCAATTCGTTAAGCCATTTTCTCAATCTCGCGGTAACAAAAATTACATTAGCATTTTAAATATATAGATAATAATAATAATAATAATAATAATAATAATAATAATCATAATAATTACTGACGCGATGCGGAGGCATTTTGTATGTGGTTATAATGCACAAAATATACACTGCAATAGAATGGAACATGGTTATTTAAACTGTTAATCGAAACCTGAGTCCTATGGCGTCCACTCCTGTTCACCTCGGACTTCCAATTTAAATAGACACGGTTGATTCAGAATATAAAATTTAAAACATATATTTATCAATACTATAGTTACTAAATACTTAAAAAAATCAAGACTGTTAACACTGTTAGTAGGGGTTATCTCCAAAAATGTCATCAAATTCATAAAATATTTACTAGGAAAAAAATATATTATATATTTACACTGAGGAAGCCTCCGTGGCTTAGGCGGCAGCACGCTGGCCTCTCACCGCTGGGCCCGTGGTTCAAATCCCGGTCACTCCATGTGAGATCTGTGTTGAACAGAACGGAGGCAGACAGGTTTTTCTCCGGGTACTCCGGTTTTTCCTGTCAACATTTCATTCCAGCAACACTCTCCACTATCATATCATTTCATCTGTCATTCATTTATTCATTGCCCCAGAGGAGTGCGTCAGGCCTCGGCAGCCGGCACAGTTCATATCCTCGCCGCTAGATGGGGGCTTCATTCAATCCATTCCTGACCCAGTCGGAGACTGGAAGCAGGCTGTGGATTTTCATTTTTCATTTACACTGAGGAAGCTCGAAAGAGAAAAGAAGGAACAACATACAGGCCAGGTGAATTTTAGAGCAAGGATCGGCGGACGATTGTGTTGTGTAACTTCGACTGCGTTTATCTTTAAATTGTAAATTGAAAACCATTTCAATGATGACATGTCATCAGATTCTAGGCCCTGGTAATTATATTTTAAATACTATTTTTTTCCTGGGTTATATTTTCAAAGCAACATAATCATAAGGATAATTACTCTTATATGAACAGACGATCGAATTAACCTAAAACATTTATATGCATGACATTATAATATCCACATTTTCAACTTCAAACTGATTATTTTCAAGAGTATTGTCATTTACCTTTAATATACACGGTACAGTACATGTTACAGATCTGATATTTCAAAATTTTAATGCTATTTTAGCTTTTAGACTACTAGTATTTTTAGCCTATTTTCAATTTTGAAAAAATAGGCTTATGAGATTACCTTTTGTCCGTGTGTGTGTGCGTGTGCGTGTACGTGTGTGTGTGTGTGTGTGTGTGTGTGTGTGTGTGTGAGGTGTGTGTGTGTGTGTGTCCCCTAATAAAATCTAAACGGCTGGAGCGATTTCAATGAAACTCGGTAAGTTCATAGCACTATTCCCGGCGACCTCGACCGTGCCCTTCAAATTTTGTTACGTCTCACCAATCCAACATGGCGGCTGTGCGAAATATTTCACTAGCATTCAATATCTCCGAAACTATTACCGATATCGCCCTGAAATTGTGTAAGGTGATAAATGGCACTACTAGAAGTTCACCTATGAGACTTTCAAAAAATCTGGTGACTACAAAACCAACATGGCGGTCAAGCGAAATTGAGACTTTTAAATAGACATTTCTCGCGATTTAACTATACAAACGTAATGAAACTTGGTACAGCAAATGTTTATACACATTGTAATGCACTGGAGTCTAATTTAGTTCAATTGTTTACATAACCTCAAAATGGCGACTGTGCGAAATATTTCACTGACATTCTATATCTCCGAAACTATTACAGATATCATAATGCAATTTTGTACGGTGATAAAGGGTACTGATACAAGTTTACCTATGTATATTTCATAAACCTGTAAAGTACAAAACGAACATGGCGACCAAGCGAATTTGACATATTTTAATAGACTTTTCTCGTGATTTAACTCTCTGAGCGCTGTGAAATGTGGTACAGTAAATGATTTTGCAGATTGTAATGCACTGCCATCTAATTTGATTTAATTGTTTACATAACCTCGAGATGGTGGCTGTGCGAAATTTTAAAATTAAGTTTTTATTTCTTGTGTCGTAATCATGCGATCGAAGTGAAAGTTTGAATAATGAACCTAGGCAATAATTGTCCTTGAATGGTGCATAACTCTATGGCCTATACATATAACAATCCTAAATGGCGAGCTTCCGAAATATTTAGATGGTTCTCAATATCTATGAATCTTTTACAGCAACCAAACTGAAATTTTTATGTTCATAGAGACTATGAACATATGTTCACCTATAGGACTTTCAGTAATCTGGTGAGCACAAATCCAACATGGCGGCGACGCGAAGTATAAATATTTAAATGGACGTTTCTCGCGAATTAATTATCCGAGTGCCATGAAACGTTGCACGTTACATGCTTATACAAATGTTGATCCACTGGCATCTAATTTATTTCAATTGTTTGCATAATCACAAGATGGCTTCTGTGCGTAATTTTAGAATCTCGTTTTTACTTCTTGTGTTCTAATCATGCGATTGCAGTTTGAATATCGCACGTACACAATAATCTTAATGTAATAGTACAAAAATAAGAATCCAACCTGGCGACCATCTGAAATATTTAGACGGTTCTCAATATCTACGAATCTGTTACAGCTATTAAACTGAAATTTTGTATGTTGATTGAGGCAATTAACATGAGCAGGATATATGAAAATAGGCTGTATAGTTCTTAACGGAACTACTTGTTATATATGCAATACAGAATTTGGCCAATTATAGACCGCTTAGAATCTAAGACAATGGTATATTTTTCATTTTATTTTCTTCCCAGAACTTTTTCATTCGGCTAATAATCGTTTGCCGTTGTTCTACTGACATCACCCTCGTAGGCCGTCGTTGGACTTGGAAACGTTTAAGATCTGCTGAATGGACCAGTCGCCGAAATTCCTCCCTGTCCGAGATGATAGCATCCGTGATCTTCAGTTGTTGCAGTTCCCATCGTATCTCCTCCAGCCATCCTGTAGTGTTTTTAGCCTATTTTCAATTTTGAAAACATAGGCTTATGAGATCACCTTTTGTCCGTGTGTGTGTGCGTGTGTGTGTGTGTGAGGTGTGTGTGTGTGTGTCCCCCTAATAAAATCTAAACGGCTGGAGCGATTTCAATGAAACTCGGTAAGTTCATAGCACTATTCCGGGCGACCCCGACCGTTCCCTTCAAATTTTGTTACGTCTCACCAATCCAACATGGCGGCTGTGCGAAATATTTCACCAGAATTCAATATCCCCGAAACTGTTACCGATATCACCCTGGAATTTTGTACGGTGATAAAGGGAACTACTAGAAGTTCAACTATGTGACTTTTGAAAAACTGGTAACTACAAAACCAACATGGCGGCCAAGCGAATTTGCGACTTTTAAATAGACGTTTCTCGCGATTTAACCAACCAAACGCAATGCAAATTGGTACAGTATATGTTTATACACATTGTAATGCACCGACATCTAACTTCGTTCAAATGTTTATATAACCCCAAGATGGCGGCTGTGCAAAATATTTCACCGGCATTCTATATCTCTGAAACTATTAGGGGTATCACCCTGGAATTTTGTACGGAGATAAAGGGTACTGCTGGAAATTCATCTATGAGACTTTCAAAAACCGGTTAACTACAAAATGAACATGGCGGCCATGCGAAATTGAAAGTTTAAAATAGACTTTTCTCGCGATTTAATAACCCAAACGCAGTGAAACTTGGTACAGCAAATGTTTATACACATTGTAATGCAATGGTATCTAATTTAGTTCAATTGATTACATAACCTCAAGATGGCGGCTGGGCGAATTTTAAAATTAATTTTATATTTCTTGTGTCGTAATCATGCGATCGAAGCAACACAATAATTTTCCTTTAATGATGCAGGACTCTATGGCCTATACATTTAACAATCCAACATGGTGACCATCCGAAATATTTAGAAGGCTCTGAATATCTACGAATCTATTATAGCAATCAAACTGGATGTTTTTATGTTCATAGGGGCTATACACTTAAATTCACCTATAGGACTTTAAATAACCTGGTGATCACAATTCCAACATGGCTGCGACGCGAATTATAAAAATTCACATGGACGTTTCTAGCAATTTAACCATCCGAATGCAGTGAAACTTGGTACAGTTAATCCTTATACAAATGTTAATCCACTGGCATCTAATTTATTTCAATTGTTTCCATAACCACAAGATGGCAGCTGTGCGAAATTTCAAAAACTCCTTGCTACTTTTTGCGTCGTAATCATGCGATTGAAGTTTGAATACTACACGTACACAATAATCTTCATGTAACAGTACATAACTCTAGGACCTACTGTACATATATAGATATCCAACATGGCGACCATCGGAAATATTAGTCGGTTCTCAATATCTGCGGATCTATTACAGCAATGAAACTGAAATTTTGTATGTTGATAGTGGCAATTAACATAAGTAGGATGTATGAAAATAGGCTGTATAGTTCTTCACGGAACTTCTTGTTTAATTTAGAGATGTAATCAAAATTTTTCTTCGAGAGCCGATTACTGTTCATCCTGTAAAGATGCCATAAAATTTTAGTCTTCTCTATTTAATTGAATCCCCCAGGGGCTCACATCTAGTGGGCAGTGGGTTGGCGACCACGGGGCCCCAGCTGAGTCCGGCATTGCTTCCACTTACTTGTGCCGGGCTCCTCTCTGTCTTCTTTTTCTGTCGACCTCACTTGGTCAACTCTTGTTCTCTTCCGACCCCGACGGTATTAGGGTATCCGAGTCCTAGGGAGTCTCTTCCTTTCCCGCCTTAATTGGCCCTTGTCTCATCTTTCCTGATACCCTTCTTCTGGGAGGGGTCAGCCTTCTTTTTCATTCATGTTCTCTCCTGCCTTCTGCTCAAGGCCCTCAAGGAGGCAGGGTGTATGTAGCCCCACCACTTTTGGTGGACCCTAGATAATGCTACACCCTCAGTGGCTCACGGCTGGTGAGTTCGGGAGTTGGCGACCCCGAGGGATTCCTGAGCTGGGTCCGTTTTCCCCTTTTGTCCCTTACCTTTGTGGCGGACCCTCTCCTCTTTCACTTTCCTATCTGCCTTTCATGGCTCTCCTTCCTTTAAAGTCCCTCAATCCGCCTTCTTCGAGGGTTGAGGGCATTTCTTTTCCTCCTGTCCTTTATTTGCCTTATTCTCCTTTCGTTTTCCATTTCTTCTTCTAGTATGTAGTTTAGTAGTTAGTTTTAGTTTTAAGTTCGCTTTTCATTTTCATCTTCACGATCACCCAAACCATCAGAGGCCGATAACCCAGATGTTAGGCCCCTTAAAACAACAATTATCATCATCATCATCATATTTAATTGGAACAGTAATTTCTTCTATGTGACGGTAAAGGTGTTCATCCACCGATTTTCTTTATTCTTTTGGGGACCCAATATTTTTCGAAGTATTTTTCTTTCTTTTTTCTCTAGTTCAAATTGGTTTCCTTTTTTATTAAATGTTAAGCAATCAGAACCATATAATAACTCTGCCTTAATGACAGTTGCATAGTGTTTAATATTTGCTTGGAACGATATTTATCGTTTGTTTTAGATATATTTTTGACTAGCAACCCGACCCGGCTTCGCCCGGGAGAATGCTTTACGTGATAAACGCTTTTTTTTCTTCAGTGTCAATGAACAACGACCAATATCCGTTTTACGTCTCGGCATGATGGGTTAAAATCACTGACTGGACTTATATTATCATGGAGATGCATGTGCAACAAATTCTTGTCAGACGTAGTTTAAGAATGGTGACGTGCATGAAACACAAATCCCCCTTCCGTCCAATCTTAACTTGATTGTGAATTTTGCGGAACGAAAAGTTCACAGGCGAAATGAAGAAAACCCGAGTTGCACTTTCAGGGAAACTCCAAACACAACCACCCTTCTCAGAAGTCTTAACTCAACACGACTCAACGGTTTGCTGCTGGCTGTATCTGGGGCAATACCCTTAAATAGCTCATAAACTGTCGCCTCAGTATTTGAATGGACATGGTTGGAAGAAATTAAAACGTAAAAACACTCATAGTGGGCCATGAATTTTTTGTAGAACTTTTCATGCTGAACAATTCCTACAATCATAGTATTTAGATATTTTTTAACAGTTTGCCCCGCGTAAGCTTAGAAAGCGCTCGGACGCCAGTTTTTTTTCTTTTTTTCCACCGAATGGTGGAAACCGCATCAAAATCCATCCAGTGGTTCTCGAGTTTACCCGTAACAAACCAAATCGGGGACTTTGTTTTATACTAAGTAGAGATAACAACCTTTGTTTAGAAAAAAAAAGTGTAAGACTTGCTACTGAACATCTGAGATCTGATCTGCTGAGGAAGGTCACAAAATTGCCGAAACCGGTACTACTTTAATTAAAAGTACATTTATTGCCTGATGTTTTAATTCTCATAATATAGTGGTCTGCCATATTATTATACTCAGAAAGAAAATAAAGTATTTGGTAACTTTTTGGCCAGAAAAGGAATATTTCGGGTAAATGTTAGAGCATTTTCTTAGCACGGTAAATCTTCACACAAGCCTTAATATATTGACGACTAATTCAATGGAATTTTATGAAAACTTAAAATGGCGGCTGTACAAAATTTTTAAAATCTTGTTTTTATTTCTCCTGTCCTAATCAAGGTAGGTTAGTAGAACTATGGAATTTTATGGGAACTTAAAATGGCGGTTGTGCAAAATTTTTAAAATCTCGTTTTTATTTCTCGTTTCCTAATCAAGGTAGGTTGGTACAAATACCAAATTTAAAAAAAATTGCACAGCCTCCATTTTAAGTTCTCATAAAATTCCATTGAATTAGTCGTCAATACATTAAGGCTTTTATGAAGATACACCGTGCTAAGAAAATGCTCTAACATTTACCGGAAATATATTTTTTCTGGCCAAAAAGTTACCAAATGAGTCGTCCAGTTACAAAACTCGTTTAATCCACTTGTGAATAAGGATCATTTTCATCAGAAACGTTTCTCTGGACTTTGCCTCACGTGTCTATGTGTTTGCTGTTTTCTACTTTCTGCTTTGTGTTTTTGGTTTTTGGTTGTGTGTTTGTTTTGTGCTTTTGAATTTTGCTTTTTGCTTTTCTTTCTTGGTTTTTCTTTTGTGTTCGTTTTCTGCTTTTCTTTTGAATTTTGCCTTTTGCTTTTTGTTTCTTGATTTTTGTGTTCTGCTTTTGATTTTGAATTTCGATTTTTTGCTTCATGTTTTTTTGTTTTTGTTTTTGTGTTTGTTTTCTGGAAAATCAAAATAAAACATAACAAAATAAAATAAAACGAAATAAACAAAACAAAATCAAAGTAAAACACAATTAAATTAAAACAAAAAATAAAATAAAATAAAACAACAAAAAACAACTAAAAGTTAAACAAAACAATTTAAAAGAAAATAAAACGAAATAAAACTAAATAAAATTAAACAAAACAAAATAAAATAAAGTAAAATAAAATAAAATAATAAAATAAATAATTTTACGACATGACTCTTATTCACGAGTGGATTAAACGAGTTTTGCAACTGGACGATTCAAATACTTTATTTTCAATCTTAGTATAATAATATGGCAGATCACTGTATCTCTACTTACTGTAGTAAAAAACAAAGTCCCCGATTCTTGGATGTCACGGGTAATCTCGAGAACCACTGGATGGATTTTGATGCGGTTTTCACCATTCTGTAAAGGATATCTCGAGGAAGGTTTCTATAGAAAATAATTTATTTATGACCAAAGGAAGTCAAGCACTAACGATTTCAGTGAAAAGGTCGAAAGAAACTGGCCTCCGTGCACTTTTTATCTTACGCTGGGCAAACCGTTAGAAATATCTAAATGCTATGAGTGTATGAATTGTTCAGCATGAAGAGTTCTACAAAGAAGCCCGGGAGAGCATATCTCTATCTTCAATACATCGCCAACAATCTCCATTCAGTTACTGAGGCGACAGTTTACGAGCTAGCTAGGTGTGTGTCTATCACCCCAGTTACAGCATAGCTATCGGGCATGCTTATTGCCCCAGATACAGCCAGCAGCAAACTGTCGAGTCGTGTTGAGTTAAAAACTTTAGAGAAGAGTGGTTGTGTTTGGAGTTTCCCTGGAAGTGCAACTCGGCTTTTCTTCATTTCGCCTGGGAACTTTTCGTTCCGAAAAATTCACAGTCAAGTTAAGATTGGACGGAAGGGGGATTGGTGTTTCATGCTCCTCGCCATTCTTAAATTACGTCTGACAAGAATTTGTTGCACATGCATCTCCATGATAATATAATTAATAGTCCAGTCAGTGATTTTAACCCATCATGCCGAGACGTAAAACGGATATTGGTCGTTGTTCATTGACATTGACCAAAAAAAACGCTTATCACGTAATGCATTCATAACTGTTCCAGGGCTAAGCCCGGTCGGGTCGCTAGTATTAAATAAATACATTAATAAATATATTAATACATTTTCCAAATAGTAGAGAAATTAATATTAATTATGAAATCACTTAAAATAGTTTAGTGGAATCAGGGAGGTTTTCTCGGAAGGGCGTGTGGGAGTCAGTAAAAACAAGGCTATTTCGTCGACGGCTCGCACAGACACACACACACTCGCCGAAGTTCATTTATTATCCTGTCTCGTGTTTACTAGTTTATTTGTGAGGAAGAGATAGCAGGTAGATGAGTGTGTCATGGCCTCGAGGTTCTCTCGTTCGTTCGAGAGTTCATTTAAAAAATAAAACAAAACAAAAACAAAACAGAGGATGACTTGGAGAAGAAGGAGAAGGTGGTTTTGTTGTTGTTGCCACGCCTTTCCGTGGTTCCACTCCAGTCTCTCCAAACCTCCCACCCCTCCACATATAAATTAATTAGATTGCCACTTGAAAATGTCGGCCGAAGCGACCATGATGTATCGATTGGAGAGAAGAATGGAAAGAGAGGGAATTAAAAGCGAAGAGAAGCAAGGTAAGTCTCCTGAGAATTGTCTGGAGAAATAGATTAGTGCGTACAAGGAAGACAATATAACCTACTGTGGTCTTGGAGATAATACCGTTCTTTTTACCTCGAAAGTAAAGTATTTTTAAATAATATTAACAGTGACAACCTGAGTTACCGAAGGTGGAATTGTATTAGTATAGCCTAATAGTAGTAGCCTACTTCAACTTTATAAGTATATTTAGAATTCGACAGTTTTATCTTTCGCCAACGTTTTGGAAACTAAGGAACTAACACAGGTAAATAAATATATAAAATACTAGCAGTAGTGCCCGGCTTCGCCCGGTGGATTTATTTGTTTTATGGATGATAGTGAATACTACTACAGAACTGGAGCGCTCAAGGATAAGGATCGGAAAGCACCAACGCGTATAGCAGCTGATAACCTCAGTATACTGCACCAACACCATCGCCCTTATACAGAGGCATACTATTGTCGTGATGATAACTGTTTTAAGGGGCCTAAGAAATCTTTTTGCACTAATTACTCCCCGTGACTGCAATTTATAAGCAGTCGCAATTCTGTACCAGAACACTGGTGATGCAGCCCGCATTGCCAGGCAACAATAGACTTAGGTATTATTGAAGCTGTTCGGGAGCGCTTGTTCTTCCGACTTACTGAACAAAAATTAATCTTTATGGTTAACTGAGAGCTGTAGCCTAATGCTACATTTCCTAAACTATTCCTCTTGAATCTGGCTATCATATACAAAAAGAATTTTTCGAATTCGACAGGTAGTTCCAGAGATTAGTGCGTTTAAACACACAAACAAACAAACTCCTCAGCTTTATTATATTAGTATATATTAGAACCTTAAAGGGCTTAGACAGGAGTGAGGAGAACTGTGTATGGTTGAGTATCCATGTGTGGTAGATCACTGAGTTTAGAGGGCTTAGACAAGAAGGAGGAGAACTTTGTAGGCCTATTTGCGACTATCTAGGCAGCGAGGTGTAGTGGATCCCTGAGATAAAAAAAAAACACGTGAGAAACAGATTGCATAAGAAACAAGGTTAGGTCATCCACTGATTTGAGTACGGTATGTTACCTGCCGACGCAATAATGTGCTCGCTAATCCCAGAGAGGCTCCCAGCTCTAAAACATAACCAAGTTAATAATAATAATATTTGTTTATTAAGTTCCCCTATCAACAGAATCATAAGGTTTTTTTATTGCTATATTTTGGAGTTTACTGTGGTGGATTATTGACCTCAGATTGTATAGGCCTATCTGTTATGTGTAAGAACTTCCCTTCGGAAATCCACTCTGATATTCATTCACCCAATTGACTGCCAAGCGTTGCTTATATTCTCTTTAGTAATATTATAAACAAATATTGAATAAGCTAGGCTCAATGGATACACCTTTATAGTTACTGAGATCTTGCTTGTTACATTTCATATTGAAAGGACGTACGAGGGATGTTTTTTTTTCAAGTTCCGATAGACTGGATAGAAATAATAGATTGACATACCAAATTGATTTTACTACTAAATGTTTGCTTGTTTTATTCGTATGTCTCAACATATTCGCCAAAACGATTGAAACATTTGTCGAATCGATACACCTGCTTTCCAATACCCTCGGCAAAAAAAAATTCTGCCGCCACTGAGGTGACTACGTAGGGACAGTCTCCTGAAGTTTTTCCTTTTCGGTGAGGCGTTGCCACCCAACCGTACCTTCAATTCTAGAAAATAGTGAAAATCATTCAGTGCTGGTTTTGACTAAACGGCAGATGGTCCAAAACTTCACACTTGAATTCTTTGAAAAAGTCTATCGTAACGTTGGCCCAGTGCGGTCGTGAATGATTTTCACCTCTCTCTAGAATTGAAGGTATGGTTGGGCTGCAACGCCTTGCCAAAAAGGAAAAACTTCAGGAGACACTCCTGACGTACCCACTTCAGTGGCGGCAGAATTTTCTTGCCGAGGGCATTGGAAAGCTGGTGTAAAGATACGACAAATGTTTCAATTGCTTTAGCGATTATGTTGAGACATAAGAATAAAACAAGCAAACATTTAGTAGTAAAATCAATTTGGTATGTCATTCTGTTATTTCTATACAGTCCATCGGAACTTTAAAAAACAGTCTTCGTATAAGAGCCACTTTCATTCTTTCTGGATCATATCCAAATTTCTGCAAAGATTTACTATCTTAAAAGTTATTTGTAATATAAAGCTTTGTTATTCTCAATTTCCTCAATAGTAGGCGAGGGAAAGAGTTTGTTCCTAGGTGGTTTATGGAGAACCATACTGATATGGAGACAATGGTCATCAGTCAGAGAGATGTTCAAGACAGGAACTGCTTTCAACAACAGTCCAACCACCGAGTGTCCAGCTCTGATATTTCTCAAGAGGGAAGGAGGCAGCGTTGCCGGTATGAAACAACGTGCACTAAAAAAAACATGTTTTTAAGGAGGCACCTGCACCTATATGGATCAAAATTTGTCAGTTTTCAATTTTTTTCTACGTTTATTGATTCTTCCTCTTCAAATCACTGCAACAGTTTCTTTGATATGTATAATACTTTTGAAGTTATGACCAAAAACGTGCAGGGGAGTATTAGAAGTTTTCCTACACATTGGTAACGTTGTTGCTCGTTTCCCGAAACTATGGATTTTCAAATCCTATTCCTTAGTAACTGCCAGAGTTTTCAAGATAATGAAGTGAAATTTAGTATACAAGTGTATCTTATAGGGAAGACCTAGAACTTTTGCTGTACATGTCATAGTTTCGTCTTTTTTTTAATGTTCAGTGAAAAGATTTACAAAAAAGTTACACTTTAATTAATATAAACTTTCTAAAAAAATATGTTTTCTTTACAGATTCCAATGATTCTCGGTCAATCTCTAGCTAATGCATTAGTAAATACAATGAAAAAATAATTTTTGAGAAACAATGATATTTGTGTAAAGTATTAGGGAAACTGTGGAACAGTGCACAATACGCAGCCGCCATTTTAAATGCCCGATTTACTGAAATGCATTCGCCGTATGACTTGCAAATACATGAACGTATTGGCAATGGATAGTGCAGGCGCGGATCTAGAGTTTGGCTTTAGGGGGGAGGGGGGTCACAGAATCGAAAGAAAAATGGTATCACTAACAACGCAATCACAAAATAACCAAACATACAAAACCAGACCATTTTTTTTTTTTTGCAAGCTATGTACATGGATAGAAATTTGATGCGTTTAACGCACCAAAAATATTCGTACAAATTGCAACGGCGTGTTTTGCGACTTTTACATCGAGATTCGAGAAAAGTATCAAGGTACGTTACAGTTTCGGCAAGTCGAGTTGGTACCGACAAAAGGAGAAAGTCACAGCTTAAATTGCCAACCAATCTTGCAGTTTGGACGTCGACAAAAATTTTTGGTGCGAAAAAAGCCCCAAATTCATATCCGTGCATTGCTGCACATTCATCGTGGCATCACTATAAACATCGATTCGGTAATCACAAGGTTTGCTAAACAATATAGACGAGTTGATTTTGTTATAAAAAATAATCGTTTTTATATAACAGGTATGAAGTGGTAAATATGTACAGTTGTAACAGAACATAATAATTGCAATCAAGATATTTTCAGTATTGAATAAAATGAAGAAAAGAAAAACTGTTTTTCATTTAAAATTCGTTAATTTATATTTGTCTGGTTATTGTGTTTTCGTTTTTTGAGTTTGCAAAAAGAATTGGTTCCCGTTTGGGGGGTCATGACCCCCGTGACCCCCCCCCCCCCCCACCCTTGAATCCGCGCCTGGGATAGTGTGATTGGCAGACCAATTTACAATTCTTTAGTAATTTCTGTTGCTCAGGAATAAGAAAGTGAAGTATACATGATTTTTGGATCCTGACGAACCGCTGACTATATTACTAAAGTAATATACTTACACACAGTTAACCGGTAAGTGTGCACACACAATACAATAAAACAACAAACCTGCACTAACACACAGAGCAACTGGACGACAGAGGAGTGTCATGGCAACATCGAGCTAAGTTTAAAAACCGGTTTACCGGGAATACCGCTGATTGATGACAACAATCTTCATGGTGGTAAGCGACTTCGCCAACATAGGTGGAATTCCACTCCGATTTAGAATTTAGGTTTTCTAACCGCAAAATTGCAAATGGGGTGTGGGACTTCCACGATACATAGTGAGGACGCTAGAGAAGAATTACAATGATGGCTAGTTTCAAGGTTCTACGAAGGCTGTTTTTTAAGTAAGGGCCGTTTTTTTTAAGCCCGTAGTTAGTGCGTACGCCGCAACAAGCATGCGCGCTACCTCCCGGCATCCTTTGCGATCAAGCAGGCGTCAGTTGCAGCTGTGTAGCTAACCTGTACGCTGAACTGTGCATCTTTACAATGTTCAAGATTATTGATTCGCCCGCCGCGTGTAAATACGATCTGCGATACGTTTTTTGAGTGCAAGAAACAAGTCAGCTCTGTGAGGTGTATGTTGATAATGCAATGGACATTTTCACGGCCACTTTTGAACTCGCGTACCCATTTTTCGCACTTTACCGTCACAGCGCAAGATCATGGCAACACCTCACACTGCTGCCCGGACTCGGGAACTGATTGACTCTTTTGGGTGGGAAGTTTTGGATCACCCACCGTATAGTCCTTCGTCATCTTGGTGGGAAACGCTTCGCCGACGATGAGGAAGTGAAAACAGCCGTGATTTCTTGGTTGTCAGAGCAGGCGGCAAACTTTTATGCAGAGGGATTTCAGAACTTAGTTTTAAGGTATGACAAGTGCCTAAATAAACAAGGCAACTATGTAGAAAAATAAAGGAAGGTATGTAAAACCTAAAAATAAATGTTGTTTCAAAATAAAATGTTTGGTTAATTTGAAGAAAAAACGTCCCTTACTTAAAAAACTGCCCTCGTATTCACAGCTTCTCACTTCCGTAAGTTGGCTATATTGTTTTCTTTATCCCTCTTCTCCCACCATCGCTAAACGTCAGAGCCGGACACTCAACGACTGGACTGTAGTTTAACGAACCAAATCTATCCTATAAAAGACCAAACTTAAAAACTGACATTACTACTTATGAGACATCCTAATATTTACATTATTCGAAAGAGATCGTTAATCCCAGGAAACCGGTCCAAACGGACGTATATCCGAAATTCGATCAAATGAGGAGAAGTTCTTAAAATTTAGCACAAATTCCTGAATGGTTTATGGATTTCTATTATTTCCAATTGAAAGGCTGCGGAATTAGAAGCCAAGTTCAATGCTAGGTGTCTTTGACGGTAGCATTTGATCCACGCAACCAGTCAAGATTCAATTGTGATTCCAGATTTGAACAAAAGCGAAAAGGTGCAAAGATCAGCAACACAACACAACATTCAAGACGAGAGAAACGAACAAGTGAGTAGCGTGAAGCGCACGAAAGGAACGAACGAAGAAATGTTGTACAAGCGTAGCTAATTTAAATTGGATTAATGGGACATTCGCAGAAGGAGAAGAAGATCAACTTGGGCGCACAACAAGTTTTCTACCTTTGTTATGATTTATCACAAGCAAGGGCGGGTGAAGGAGAAACTACCTGCTACCATTATTATACCTGTTGTAGTGACGGCAACGTATAAACATGACCAAAAAAATAATGGCTGCCAACATTTCAAATCTTTTTCTCCAAACCTTTTCTTTTGTTCTATTTATTTTTTAAACCATGTCTTGGCCAATGAGGTTGCTAGACCCTTGAGGGAAGATCCAGTCTCCTCGTTGTTGTTATTTTATTTTTGTGATGTCAGGATGTTCAATAGAGAACACGAAGGAGGCGCCTGATAGCTCACAGCTACTGCTGGTATTATAATTACATCCGAGAGATGTCAGGTATGCCGTCGGCACACAGTCATTCAATGAGGATCTTTCATTTTATCTTTCATTTTATTATCATTGCAATGGGCAGTGATTTATTTTACGATATAACTGTTCAGAGTGCTCGGAATGACATAATGATAATAATAACTCACTTGTGGAAAAATAACTGATGTGATGAGGAAATGAAGAATTGAATTGCCCGTTGTTGAAAGGCATTAAGTCCACATTTTTGACAAATCACTTTTACCGCGATTTTGCATCCTAGGAAGCAAGATGCATGTTTTGGTTTGGAATGGAACCATGTCTGGCAGCGCTTGTGCTATAACCACAGCCGTCAAGTTAGTTATTTCGTGTTGAAAGGAACTTAGTCCAGCAGTTAGTGCGTTTCAACATAACAAAACAAGATGTTCAGTAAAGATCATATAGCCTACTTTTATTGTTATAACTCTTTGTCCTTTTCACGGAGTATAATTGAATGTTGGTTGTAGTAGCTTGTTGAAATACAACGTGCTGTACGGATGTTAAACATGAATATGAGGTGCCCTTTGCTAGTGCTACCTCTGTACAAAATTTCATTCAATTCGGTTTCACCGTATTTGAATTGATAGGGGATATCGATTTTCACACATACATGGCCGCCATATGCAAACTATTGGACTGGTGACCTTGTCGCTTGGTCAAATAAAGCTTCTCACATAAAGATATGTTATTGCAAAATTTGGTAGAGATCAGATGATTAGATTAGTCGTAATTTGATTTAAGCTTTGAGCATCTGGGTGGCCGCCATTGCGTTTCAATCAAGATGACGGCGATATAAAACATGACACAGAGGTGCCCTATGCTAGTGCTACCCCTGTACCAAATTTCGTTCAATTCGGTTTCACCGTGTTTGAATTGATAGCGGGAATCGATTTGCACAAATACATGGCCGCCATCTTTAAACTATTGGGCTGATGACCTTGTAGTTTAGTCAAAAGACGCTCGCCATATAAATATATGTTGTTCCAAAATTTGGTAGAGATCGAATGATTAGGTTAATCGTAATTTGATATAAGTTTTGAACATTTGGGTGGCTGCCATTACGTTTCCGTCAAGATGGTGGCGATATAAAACATGACACTGAGGTGTTTTTTGCCAGTGCTACCTCTGTACCAAATTTCGTTCTACTCTGTTTCACCGTGTTCGAATTGATAGGGGTGGGGGAGACATTCAGTGTACACACACAGACAGACACACAATTTTTGGCCCTGAGTTGATCTCATAAGTCTACTTTCATTTTTTGCAAAAATCGAAAGTAGGCTAATAACAGTTATTACATTCATGATAACTTTTTTTCAGGCTTCCGGATATATGTGTTCATTTAGAAATGAAGGTAACAAAACTAAGAATGTGAATGATATTCCTCGCTCAAAGGTTCTGCTCATTCCTTGTTGAAATGGACTATGTTCTGTTACGTATTTTGTCAATAAAAGTGTCAGTAACATACCGAACAATGCTATTTTGGTTTTATTATATTGGCCTGTGTGAGTACTTTCCACATACAAAATACTTCGCCTCATATTTAAGAACAAGAGCGCGAAAACAGTCTTTTGTGTTTATTTATTTATTTAAGATAGCAATGCACATCAAACAAAGAAACATATGAAACAGTTACGTGAAACTTTTTTTATGGGAAGAAATGCATTTACGCAGATAGTGTCGGGCTCCTGCTTCTGAGTTACAGACTACCGACTAAAACTCCCCCGTTACTTCTGAACACTAGCCTGGAACCATTTATCACATTACTTCAGGCTAGAGTCATTTTATATTTGCCCTTAGGGCTCTCCTCCTTAGTGAATTATCTTCAGTGGCGATTCAGACCCGTCTTCTTTGTTCGGAGGATTCTTCAACAAAAACTTGCTACAAGTTTCCAATGTTCTTCATTTTGTAGCATTACCGCAACAACATTGTCCGGAGATATTTCTACATCAATTTGATCTTGAAGAGACTGCCTATTTTGGACCCACCGTCCACAAGAGAAGAAGGTGTGATTAGCAATATCTACCTCATTAACACAGTAGATACAATCTGGTGAATCCACCTTCCCCATCTTCTTAAGATAGGAACAGAAGTACCCATGGCCAGTCAAGAACTTAGTGAGATAATAACCAACCTCACCATGTTTCCTCTCTGTCCAAACCTGCACCTGGGGTATCATTCTCTTAGTCCACTGGCTTTGGTGTCCTTGCTCCCATTTGATCTGCCAATTATGAAAGGTTTGTGCTCTTGCTGTTCGTCTTGCATTTTGTAAACCTACTTCCGATTTCCTCCAGTAGCCTAAATGTACTTGCGTTCTTTCGCTGGAAAAAATAAGGGGAATCGATTTGCACACAAACATGGCCGCCATCCGCAAACTTTTGGGCTGATGACCTTGTAATTTGGTCAAAGGATGTTCCCCACATAAAGGTCTGATGTTGAAAAATTTTGGTAGAGATCGAATGATTAGGTTAGTCGTAATTTGATTTAAGCTTTGACTATTTGGGTGGCCGCCATTAAATTTCCGTAAAGATGGCGGCGATATAAAACATGACGCTGAGGTGCCCTTTGCCAGTGCTACCTCTGTACCAAATTTCGTTCAATTCGGTTTCACCGTGTTCGAATTGATAGGGGGGGGGGGCAGACATTCAGAATACACACACTCACACACACACTTACACACAGACACACAGACACACAGACAGACACTCAATTTTTCGCCCTGTGTTGATCTCATACGTCTACTTTCATTTTTTGCAAAAATCGAAAGTAGGCTAAAAATGGAATTATCCCAGCAATAACAAGAACTGCTTCAGAGAACGTGCGATAAGCAGATGCCACGTGAAACAACAACAATAATAATAATAATAATAATAATAATAATAATAATAATAATAAATAATAAATAATAATAATAATAATAATAAGTGATAGTGTTAGATCTAGTAAATAACTGCGTATTTTAATTTTGAAATGACGAAGTTATTTACATACCATAATGGCTCAATCATGCTGTCTATCATCCATCACCAGTCACACGAAACAGTCAGCGGTGTTCATAAGGAAATCTCTGCAAGCAGTCTTAAATTTTGTATAAGTCTTGCATTTCCTTAGGTCAGCTGGGAGTGTATTCCATAGTCGCGACCCAGTCACTATGAAGGATTTATTGTACTTGGAAAAGTGGTTAACGGGAATAGCGAGGGAAGAGCCAGATCTAGTATTAATATTATGAAATGAGGACAGGAAATGAAATTTCGAAGAAATATACAGTGGGAGATTTTCGTCTTGGGTTCGATATACCGACGTCTGAAAATTTCGCCGCCCTTCAGGTTTCAGCCAGGAATGAGCTTTGTAGCTAGGGGTTACGTGAGAATCGTAATTCAAATTGAAAGCAAACCGAAGACTAGAGTCCAATGCTCGTTGCAGTTTTTTTAGTTTGTTCGCTAGTTGCCACGACACCTAGCTGTGAACTTGGCTACTATTTGCCACCGCAACCGGCACCTAGCGGTGAACGTTGGCATTTTATTAGAGCGTTAATCAAATCTAACCACGTCGCAAAACTTAATAAATTGGACTTAGTGCCTTTCAACAACGAGTGATTCAATTTCATTTTATGGCCACATGACACGAATGAGCTCTGTGAGATTGACAAACAGCACCTTTACCTACTTTCTAGAGATGAAACAAAGGGGGCTTGTTTCACTGAGGTAGACAGAGATTTACAAGAAATTGAGATTTCATGTGAAGATGTGCAGTAGCGTGTGTGACAACCTACTGGAGTTTCCGAGAGAAGCCTAAGCTTAAGACAGGAATGAAGTGGATGGAAGAAATGAAGCAACAACATCAAGAATTCATGCGACAGTATTGGCTGAATATTAAAGCTCGACGCAGAAACCAGTTGAAATAACGTAATCCTTTTGGCGGCTTCAGTGGTGTAGTTGATAGTATGATCAGCTTCTATGCCCAAGATCGCGGGTTCAAACCTCAGTGTACCTTCCTTCGGAGAGGAAGTAAAGCCGGCGGGCCCATGTCGTAAATTTATGGCATGTAAAAAACTTTCCACTAACTACAACTGTGTGAAGCTAAACTTTTAGGTTAGATTTGATTAACGCTCTAATAAAATTCCAAAGTTCGCCGCCAGGTGCCGGTTGCGGTGGCATCTAGTAGCCAACTTCAAAGCTAGGTGTCGTTGAAGGTAGCATTTGGTAGTAAAATGAGGAACTACTTGAAATTGATCGTCTGCGGCTTCGGTGGCGTAGTCGGTAGCATGCTGAACTGCTATGCCCAAGATAGCGGGTTCAAACCCGGCCGAAGTCGTCGGATTTTTTAAGAGCGTTAAATGTCCTTCAGTATGCCTTCCTTCGGAGGGGAAGTAAAGCCAGAGGTCCCATGTCATAGATTTATGGCATGTAAAAGATCCTTTCACAGACTAAACTTGTGTAAAGCAAAATTTGTTAGGTTAGATTTCGTCAGAACGCTCTATCAAAGTTCCAACGTTCACCACTAGGTATCATTGATATCTGGTGGCGAAAGTTGGAACTACTTGAAATTGAACGGAACTTGTAGCTCACGCTTTAGGGTGTCCGCTGGAAGCAGCTACAGACTCAGGCGAGCCGAACATGTCCTCGGACACTCCCGGCACAAAAGCCATACGATAAATAAATAAATAAATAAATAAATAAACCTGAATTACAGATAACACACACTAATACAGTCACCACAATTAGCAGTAAACCGGTTATCAGACTGATTACACATATCCAAAGTACACGGGGCTAAATGACCACGTTGTCGCAGCCCCTAAACTGAGGAACCTACCAACCAACATGGTCCTTTGTTGGCCGAAACGCAACAAGATGATCAACTCAATCGAGTAACTGGCAAGAATTATCCAGAGAAATCAACAACATAGTAAGGGTTGCATTTGGGTCAGTGAACATGAACATGAAACTTTGGTGGAATGAGGCCTACGAAGAAGCGCTAACACATTGAACAAAATTATGGACAAAATATAAGGTGCGTTCAAAAAGTAATGAGCCGGAGGCTGTAATGCGCAAACCGGTGACGACATAGGCTAATCGTGGCGTGTGTAACGAGGTGTGGTTCTGACCAGAGCGTGGAAGGTCACAGCCCGTCACTAGAGGGCACGCGTGCACGTCACGTGACGATACAAAGCAAGCAGCAGCATGCATCAATCGTCCAACGTTGGCAGTCGCATTGCAAACAGTGACATGAGGGCGTCAAACGAAGAGCAAAGAGGTGTTGTTCGGTTTCTGACAGCGAAAGGAGTAGGAAGAACGGACATTCATCGCCGAATGTCACAAGTGTACGGCGAACACTGCATGTCCCTTACAAGGGTCAAGACGTGGCACAAGCGCTTCAGGGAAGGACGGGTGTCGTTAGCCGATGATGCCCGGTCTTGGGCACCCCGCTGCATTACCGATGACAACGTCCAGCTGGTTGATGCACTCATTACCCAGGACCGCCGAGTAACAGTGAACGCCATAGCCGCCGTGGTCGGATTGAGCGTCGGAAGTGTGCACACCATCATGAAGGAACGACTGCACTTGCGGAAAGTGTGTGCCCCATGGGTGGCTCACAGTCTTCAACCACACCAGGAAGCATGTCGAATGGCCTACTGTCTTGGTCTTGGTTGGACGATTGATGCATGCTGCTGCTCGCTTTGTATCGTCACGTGACGTGCACGCGTGACCTCTAGCGACGGGTTGTGACCTTCCACGCTTTGGTCAAAACCACACCTCGTTACACACGCCACGATTAGCCGATGTCGTCACCGGTTTGCGCTTTCTGCCTCCGGCTCGTTACTTTTTGAACGCACCTTATATTTGTAATTCTAGTGAGGATTGGCAAGGAAGTTCGGAACTATCCCGGAATTTGCTTGACGTAGAAGTGGGGAAACTACTTCCAAGATTGCAGAGGTGGGAATCAAACCCGGATATTCGGGGGCGACAGCCAAAAAAATCTAGCGGCTACACGATCAGGTGGTCCGGAACGTTTGAATACTTGGAGCAATTAATACAGCACGAGTGTTACACGGCATTTTAAAGAATCACAACTTTTAATATACGGGATAAATTTGTAACAGATGTTTAAATTAATAATCTTATGGGCTATCAAGACCAAAGAATTTGTTTCAGAGATGAAAGTGGTAGAATGCGTTTAACCAATACTGAAAATTGTGAAATACTAGTTAAGCGTTTCAATCACCTTTTGAGCTATGAAGATTCGAATCAAACGTTAGAATTTTCAGAAATTCATGAAAACATATGGGCAGACCAAGCTCCTTCTTTATTTTTAGCCTACTTTTCACATTTCCCAAAAATGAGGAAAAAGTAGACTTATGAGATCGATCCGGGCAAATGTGTGTCTGTCTATCCTTCTGTCTGTCTGTCTGACTGTCTGTCAGTTTGGGTGTGTGTCCCCACCCCCTATCAACTCCTAAACGGCTGCAGCAATCGAAACAAAATTTGGTAGGAGTAAAGATATATATCTGAATATCTCAATGCCGAATTTGAAAATTATGTCAGTGCTACCAACTGCTGACAAATCGCAATTGAAATTTGACCTCCATGTGGGATATCTTGGAAGGTAAGAATCGGAGCTATTTCAAAGTTAGCACACCAATAGATAATAATATTTCAGTTTAATTTCCAGGAGGCCATACATGGCAGTGTTGCCAAAATGATTATAAGCCTGCTGATAGGCCAAATTTTAAAATGCATGTAACTTCTATACTAACTTATGGATTTCATTCAAAATTGGCACAACAATAGATCATATCATTTCAGATTATTTCTAACCAATTCATGCATGCCATTGTTGCCAACATGATTTTACGCGCGCTCTTACATCCAATGTTTAACTGCATGTAACGCCCATGCTATCCATTGGACTTCAACCAAATTTTGTATTCTGTACCTTAATAGATGGAACTAAGAATATATTCAGTCATCCGGGCTTCCAACTGTAGTGTTCTATTAGGCTACATTATGCCAGGTATACAGTATTTCGAACTATTTTGAAATTTCTATATTACCAACTTAATTTCGTTATTATTCTAAATAGATCCATATATATTAATCATTGGCATAAATCTTAAATTTTAAGAAAAGTAGGCTCTTTAGATCGTCACGGAACGTCTTGTTAGGTACACGGATTATCATTTAGTGTTTTAGGTACAACAGAATTCAAGAACATGGATCCTTTGAGTGTGAGTTGTATTTATAATTAAGGGAAAAATAGGTAATAATCTAAGAATCTGGTCTCTACTTATGAGACATCCCCTATAATTGAACTGCTCGATTTATTTTAATAATTGACTATTCGGAATACTCGAGAACCTCGAATGTTCAAATGATTGGAACAACCAAAGAATTTGGACATCCGTATTGTTCTAGCATTCAAATAATCGAAGAATTTCTTCGAAATTTAAATTGATGAATATCGAATAGAGAAAGCAACAAAGACAGCAGTTAAATATATTTTCACTAAATAATACAAATTCCCAAAACAGATGAAATTGAAAAGAAAAAAAAAACATTCTGCAATTGGAGAAAAATTTAAAGTGGGAGTGAAGATTCAAGGAGAAATAATTTCATCTTGGCTGAAATTTGAGGATTTGAATGAGTTTTTGAATGGTATGGACTCCGTCTTGAGAACGGAATTCATAATGAAAATTAATAAATATAAAACAAAAATACTGGAATGCAGCCGAAATAAATCAAATTGGCAGGTGAAAAACTAAAGGAAGTAGGAGACTTCTGTTACTTAGGAAGAAAAATAACCAGTAATGGACGAAGCAAAGAGGATATAAAAAGTAGTTTGGCTCAGGCAAGGAAAGCATTTCTACAAAATGGCATCTGTTGACATCGAATATAGATTTAGGTATTTGGAAGTCATCTTTGAAAGCCTTTGTCTGGAGCGTGGCGCTCTATGGAAGTGAAACTTGGACTATTGGTGCAGCAGAAAAGAGGAGAATTGAAGCATTTGAAATGTGGTGTTACAGGAGAATGATGAAGATCAGATGGGTAGCTAGGGTGACAAACGAAGAGGTATTAAGACGAGTGGAAGAGGAGAGATGTTTCTGGCGACTGCTAATGAAGAAAAGAGGTAGGTTAGTAGGACACATATTAAGACACCCGGGAATAGCATGCTTAGTTATGGAAGGAAGGGTCGAGGACAAAAACTGTAGGGGTAGACCAAGGTTAGAATATGTTAAACAGATTGCCTCGGAAGTAGGGTGTGCTAGCTATGTAGAGATGAAACGATTAGCTCAGTACAGGGAGGCTTGGAGTGCTGCATCAAACCAGTCAAAAGACTGAAGACTCAAACAACAGATTCTCAAGGATTGCCCTTGAATACCATCCTATTGGAAGACATATACTGGAAGAGAACAGCCTGTTGGTTATTGTAAAGCCTGCGACATCGTGGTCATGGAACCCCATGTAATTAGGTGTGTGTGGAATTTGTGTAATAAACTCTGACAGTTGCATTAGTGTGTGTGCTGTATTTGTAAATTGGAGATAGGATTGGAACGGACAGGAAGCTTGTAGTTTTACGTGACCGTTAATCTCGCGATCCCAACCACAGGACATGGCTTTTAACTTCGAAAATTTCACTTGTATCGATCGGGAATCGAACCCGGTCCACCTTGGTGAAAGGCAAATAGCTTTACCGCTATGCCACCAGGGCCCGCAAGATTGGGAAAGAGACGACCGTGGAATTACGTTAGGAACCAACCCAGCTAGAGTAGAAATGGGGAAGGGGGGAGAACCATTGAAAACCTCTTTCAAGATGGCTGAGTTACCCCAAGTTCCATTCCTCGGACCAAAACTAAAATTTATTTGCAGAGTCGGAAATCAATCGCTGTTGTTGTTGTTTTTAATCCATTTAGGGGTTTTCCGTCATCGTGGTAATGGAACACCGTGTACTTAGGTGTGTGTGTGGAATATGCCGAATAATCTGTGTTATTGTGATCGATGAGTGTACAGTATTTGGAATTCAGAAGATAATGTAATAATAATAACGTTATTGGCTTTACGTCCTAGTTAACTACTGAAGCTTTTAGAGACGCCGGAATTTTGCCCCGAAAGGGATCTTTAACGTTCCAGTAAATCTACTGGCACGGCTCCCGCGCATTTGCTCACCCTCAAATGCCGAGTGAATGCGCCGGGATTCGATCCCGCTATCTGGAGCTCAGCAGGTGAGACCGTTATCGCTGAGCCACGATTTCAGAAGAGGATTGGGAAGGAGACGGCAGTGGCCTTCATTTAGGAATCACCCCGGCATTCACCTGGAGTAGAAGTGGATAACCACGGAAACCCACTTCCAGGATAGAATCGAACTTTCCACATCTCAGCTGTTTTGCTTCACGAGGGTGACTGTACCCCAAGTTCCATCTCTCAGAGCAGAATATTTTTTTTGGCAGAGCCAGGAATCGAACCCGGACCACTGGGGCTAAAGTCAAGAGCCACGATTCCATCCTGCTCACTTGGGTAGCCTTACCAGCTGCACCACTCAGCGAAAACCCCCATCAATAAATGTATTTTATTTTTGTGATGAAAGCAAAATTCGTTGGCCACACGTTACGCCATAATGAGTTCCTGACCAACATACTGGAAGGGAAAGTTCTGGGGAACAAAGGAAGAGGAAGACCGCGGAAGGCTCATCTGGATTCTGTGATGCATGGACTTTAATTTATTAAACAGTATGCTGACTTAAAACGTTCGGCAAGTGACAGACAAATGAGGTTCTAGCGACAGGGCCTAGGCTTTAGATGATGATGATGATGATAATTGTTGTTTTAAGGGGTCTAACTTCTAGGTTATCGGCCCCTAATGGTTTGGGTGATCGTGAAGATGATAATGAAATGTAAACTGTAAATAAAACTAACTACTAACATATATACTAGATGAAAAAAAAAGAGAATAAAGCAAATAAAGGACTGGACGGAAAGAAAGGCCCTCAACCCTCGAACAATGCGGATTGAGGGACTTGGAATGAAGGAGAGCCATGAAAGGCAGATAGGAAAGTGAAAGAGGAGGGGGTCCGCCCCCACATGAAATGGAAAAAAGGGGGAAAACCGGACCCAGCTCAGGAATCCCTCGCGGTCGCCAACTCCGAAACTCACCAGCCGTGAGCTCCTGAGGGTGTAGCAATATCCAGGGTGTACCAGAAGTGGTGGGGATACATACACCCGGCCTCCTTAAGGGCCTTGAGCAGAAGGCAGGATATAACATGAAAAGAAAAAGAAGGCAGAAGGAGGGTATCAGAAAAGATGAGACAACGGCCAATTAAGGCGGGAAAGGAAGAGACTCCCTAGGCCTCGGGTACCCTAATACCGTCGGGGTAGGAAGAGAACGAGAGTTGACCAAGAGAGGTCGACAGGAAAGAAGACGGAGAGGAGCCCGGCACTAGTAAGTGGAAGCATTGCCGGACTCAGCTGGGGTCCCATGGTCACCAACCCACGTCCCACTAGATGTGAGCCCCTGGAGGGGCTTTAGATGATAATAATGATGATGATGATGAAGATGATGATGAAGATTTACAAAAAAAAACTCTTTCAGGCATATCGAACACTGTAGAAGAGAAGAGACGAGACGAGTTGGAATGAAACGTAAACCTAGTTACTCTCTCGTCGCCGTCACAACGGGAAACCGGGGGCTATACATGACGGCTTTCCGTCCTAAGCGGGAGCAACTTTGCAGATTGAATTTTGTTGTCGAGAGCGCGAGGCTTGGCGCGCTGCGGTGAGACGGGGGGATGAACGCCAGTGCTAGCGGAAATGAAGAATGTTTCGTGCACTTCAGTTATGAAATGGACTTGTTTTTCAAGCTACGATGGATTTTTTTTTAGCCTGGACTGTGATTAGCCTGGTCACAATTCTGACAAGGTGGTTACCATGGAAACAAGCGTTCATCTAGCCTCATATCTGGTTACCATGGCAACAATGTCCATCATCTAGGCCTCCTATATGGTTAACATGGCAACAAGCTTTCAGCAACTAGGCCTCCTATATGGTTACCATGGCAACAAGTGTTCATCATCTAGGCATCCTATATGGTTACCATGGAAACAAGCTTTCAGCAACTAGCCCTCCTATATGGTTACCATGGCAACAAGTGTTCATTATCTAGGCCTCCTATATGGTTACTATGGAAACAAGTGTTCATTATCTAGGCCTCCTACTGTATATGGTTACCATGGCAACAAGTGTTCATTATCTAGGCCTCCTATATGGTTACCATGGGAACAAGTGTTCATTATCTAGGCCTTCTATATGGTTACCATGGAAACAAGTGTTCATTATCTAGGCCTCCTATATGGTTACCATGGCAACAAGTGTTCATTATCCAGGCCTCCTATATGGTTACCATGGCAACAAGCTTTCAGCAACTAGGCCTCCTATGTGGTTACCATGGCAACAAGTGTTAATTATCTAGGCCTCCTGTATGGTTACCATGGCAACAAGCGTTCCTCATCCAGGCCTCCTGTATGGTTACCATGGCAACAAGTGTTCTTTACCTAGGCCTCCTATATGGTTACCATGGCTACTAGTGTTCATTAATAGGCCTCCTATATGGTTACCATGGCAACAAGTGTCCGTCATATAGGCCTCCTATATGGTTACCATGGCAACAAGTGTCCGTCATCTAGGCCTGTGTTTAACAAAACTCAAGTTCTTACTCCAGAGGGAGTTAGAAGGTGCGGTTTATGCCCAAATCTTCCAAATCGTCTCAATAGTACAGGACACATCTTGCGTTTCTTGAATATTCAATGGAAATGTATTTAATTATTTTAAACGTGTGCTTAATAGTACATTATGCAACGAGCGTATAATGGCAATAATTAAGAGACGAGTATGTTTATAAAACAAGCGTATACGAGTTTTATAATTTCCATACGAGTGTCTTAATTACCATTATAGGCGAGTTGCATACGACAGTTTATGTTCAACGATAATTATTATAACTATTTTATGTTCGAACATAAATATTCATAAATATCTGTCGAGATTTCGCCAGTTGTATGTACTGAACAAAGCGCATGAGACGCAGAGAATGCCTTGTATTTGACCATGGCCTCCTCGATTACCCTACTATGACACTAGGCCAGGCAGTGAAATTTAAATTGGAAGGCTGTGGAACTCAGCGCATCTAATTATCTAATTGGTCAATAATTGGTCAAACAACTTGTTTCTTGAGCTCTGATTGGTGGGAGAAACTGTTTCATAATGAAAAATAGTGTTATAATGAGCCTCATTATAGTACAGTTTTCTGACTTATAATAGTCAGGGTCGAACATAAACAAATAAATATTACCCTAGCCCCGGCCAAAACTGTGTCGCTTCCAGCCCGCGTAACACTAGATCCGCGCGGGTGGCGCTCTCAAGTAACCGATTGTGTATTCAAAAGAAACAGAATTACTCGCAATAGTGATTTCATAAATATAGACAATTTGTTTCCAGTAACTCGAGATGGTAGGTTTATGCACATGCGAACATGTCCGCTAGTATTTACGGATAACGCGTCACCGCTAGTACATCCTCTGAAACGTTCGGTGAATGGGTCTATATTACGAACGGATTGTTGGCTTACCTGAAACAGCCGTTACTGTCCTTTGAAGTAATCCCCGTGGATGGTTATCCACTTCTGAGAACGACTGAACAAGTCCTGGAAACTCCTGGCATAGTCTTCTTTAGGAATAGCCATCAGTTTGGGTCGTCAAAACTCTCAATTGAAAGCAAGAGAGAAGCATGAATTTATGCAACCTGCCTTGCACACCTGATAGAAGGGAGGCAGTGAGAAGGGTGAATTTATGCAACCTAACGTGCACACCTGTTCGACGGGTGGCAGTGAGAAGAGTGAATGTTCCGTGGAATGGTCCTGAAAATTATCGTCACGGGTGACGAGACCTGGTGCCTGAGGTACGACGTCAAAGTATTTATTTATTTATTTATTTATTTATGTCTTTTGCAGTGGCGAAGTTAGGGCTCGTGGCCCTCTCTTACACTTAACCACATAGTTATAATAAAATACACAAATACTACCATTGAATAAGATACGTAAACTAGAAATTAAGTTGGAATAATACAGGACATAAAAAATAAAGATAGCAATGCACATCAAACAAAGAAACATATAAAATTGTTACCTGAAACAATAATAAAGTCGCGACCCAGTCACAACGAAGGATTTATAGTACTTGGAAGAGTGGTTATCGGGAATAGCGAGGGAAGAGCCAGATCTAGTATTAATATTATGAAATGAGGACAGGAAATGAAATTTCGAAGAAATATACAGTGGGAGATTTTCGTCTAGGGTTCGATATACCGACGTCAAAATATGAAAATTGCGACGCCCTTCAGGTTTCAGTCAAGAAAGAGCTTTGTAGCTAGGGGTTACGTGAGAATCGTAATTCAAGTTGAAAGCAAACCGAAGACTAGAATTCAATGCTCGTTGCAGTTTTTTAGTTTGTTCGCTAGTTGCATCAACAAGGACCACGTCGCAATAGTCAAGTATTGGTAGTATCAAAGTCTCAATAAGTTTTATCCTCACGTCTTGTGGTAAAATGTCCTTATGCCGTTTGAGTGGGTGTAGCGTCGCGTACATCTTCCTGCAAGTATTACTTACATGTGCAGACCAGTCAAGAGTTTCAGTCAGTGTCATGCCGAGGTTTTTCACTGTTTTACTAAACGGGATTACGGTTGCATTTAAAGTCACAGGAGGGATAGTCTAGTTTTTATACATGGAATTCAATAATCCCTGCGAGCCGATTATAATAACTTGGGTCTTTTTGGGGTTGAGAAGGAGAGCGTTATCACTAGCATACACACTGAGTTGTTGCAGGTCGGTGTTTACATCTCGTATCGCGTTGGCTATATCTTTGATACCAACGTGACAGTAAATTTGGAGGTCATCCGCATAAAGATGATATCTATTATATTTTATTACTGAGGAGATGCCATTAATATAAAGGACAAACAAAAGAGGACCAAGAACGGTACCCTGAGGGGTTCCTGCCGTCTTGAGTCGCCACTGTGAAGCAGTATCTTGTGTTATTACACGTCGCATGCGATCGGTAAGATATGCGGTGAAAAATTTTAAAGCCTCATTACCGAAAAGGCATGCAAGTTTCTTCAACAATGTCTGGATATGTATCGGGGTCGAGGATCGCCGAAAAGCCCTGAAGGGCCAGAGGTTTTCGGACATTTCGGACATCCAACGTAATGTGACGACCCAACTGAAGGCTATCCCTCAGGAAGACTATGCTAGGACTTGTACAGCCATTCTCAGAAGTGCATAACCATCCACGGGGATTACTTCGAAGGACAGTAACGGCTGTTTCAGGTAAGCCAACAATCCATTCGTAATATAGACCCATTCACCGAACTTTTCAGACAGAGGTTGTAAATGCTTTGCTTGATTGATGAGTGTCTTAACATCAATACCAGTCAGGTTTCTTCCTTACGTGTGGCCACCAAGTGCATATCCACACGTGTTTTTTATTTCTTTAACTGAATTGCTGGCAACATTTTCAGGTCACAATCTATATTACGTCATTTGCTTCTTTGAATGGTTCGCAGAACTTTGAATGGTTTCAGGAACCACTCCCCGCTGTGTCAAATAGTTTAAGCATGTGCTCTTGACTTACGAAACACTTTACGAGACATATCAAATATCGGGGGTTAAAGGAAGCATAATATTACTTACATGATGGCAGAGTTTCACGAGGTGCAGGCAAGCGTCCTGGACAATACAGAAAAGAAAAAACAAATCAAATCAAACCAAAAATAAACCAAAAACAAAACTGAAAAAAAAGACCATAAAGCTAAAAGGCAAAACATGAAAAATAACAAACACAGAAAAAAATTAGAAAAAATGTAAACAATAAAAAAGCAACAAAATAAAATAACTAAAAATGAACTGAAATTTAAATTATAAAAATAAACTTGAATGAGAACCAAAAAAGAAAACACTGGAAAAAGTCAAAAGACAGAAATTTAAAATAGCAAATACAAAACAAAAAAAATTAAAACAGCAATATCAAATAAATTAAAACACTTAATAAAAACTAAAATGGATAAAAAATCTAAAATTTAAAAAACTTCATTTGAAACAAAAGAGCAAGACAATTAACAAAGACAAAATTTAAAAGAACGGAAAAGTAAAATACAAAAAAATAAAAAGAATTAAAAGCTAAAACACGTAACCAAGATAAAACAAAAATTACAAAAAAAAAGCAAATTACGAAAATGTACAGGAATTTAAAGCAGAAATCAAAACACTCAAGAGAGATAAAACTAAAGAAGAACAGAAAAGTAAAATACAAAAATAAACAAGAATTAGGCTAAAAGCAGAAAGCCAAACACTGAATTAAGACAAAACACACATAAATAACAAAAAAATGTTGAAAACAATAACTAAACCTTAAACACAAAACAAAAGCCAAACAATCAACAAAAACTAAAAACAACCAAGTTAAAACAAGAAAAATAAATAGGCTACTTTACTAAACAAAATAAAAACAAACCTCGACGAAAGCAAAACACTCGAAATAAAATATAAAAACAATAAACATAAATTGAAACTGTGAACAACACAGAAACAAGTAGAACAATACAAAACTAAAAAGAAAACCAGACAAATAAAAAATAAATAAACACATTAAATAACAAATTTATTTCCTAATGAATTAATATATCAAAACACGGAATTCAGACTAATTCTTACAATTTAATATTTATAATTACAAACGCGCACGAACTATAAAGATACAATAAAGGATATAGAAACGTGTCTATTCTTCAATTTGTGCAAAAGTATAAAATTGATTTTGCACGATTTTTGCAGTGAATCACATTTTTGTTCGCAGATCTCACACTCGCAGATCAGGTTGGTGCTATGGTAACTTGTGGTAACTTATCTTCAGCCATGGAGTTAAGGGAACCGGGTAGTGTAGATTAGCCAACAATCCAACTGTTTAATAAAAGCTTTGTTATTAGATAACCATGACAACTAGAAACTTGAGATTTCTACAAGTTATAAGCAACATCCATGGCGGAGTTTTGATACTGAATTATAGAAATTGAAAACATATTCGAAAAATAATGAATATTTGAAAATTCTGAAAGTATTAAAAGAGTATATGTATTTTGGAACCTTTTCCTTTTATGTTAAAATAGATTATTGGATGAAATCTATAATTCGTAATGAAATGTTTTTGATACAGCTTGCGATGCAAAGTTATTGCTGCCAAGCATCTGGTTTCGATTTTATGAATTTTCGATTTCGTCAATATATTTTAGCCTTTATTTGAGTTCTTTATTAATTTGTATTTTTCAAATACTTTCATTTTGCTTCGTAGCTTTTGGTTTGTAAGCATCTCTAACTTCAGAAAATTTCAACTTGATTAGGCTTGTGGTTCCTGAGAAAACGGTCCAAAATATCGAAAATTTTAAATCATGAGAATTTTAAGGTTAAAGATTCAGTCGTTTCATGTAATTGACGTATGCATGGTTACATTAAAATATCAATAATGACCTCAAATATGGTTTCTATACCGATGTGTTATATATTGGTGTAATCGGGAAAGAATGGAGAATCTTTTGAACCTAAAAACAAAATCTATTTTCGGTCATTACAAACTTCCTGGTTCCCTTAAGGGGATACGGAACGGTTAAAATTGTCAAAATCAATCAACATTTTATATTTTATTTTATTTTTTGAATCTCTAAATTCTGCCCTTTAAAATGATGTGTAATAGATTACAGTTTAACCATTAGAAATTGTTATAATTTTAATTTACACTTGCGCTAACAATGAGATAATCATCATGTGTGGAAAGTTTTAACTGCAGTTTTCTCAGTTCCATTTAAAATAAATGTATGTTCCTTTTCCTAGGCGACAATTTATCACACATTTATAGTAGTTAATATTTTAGTGGAGAAGTTTCCTTTATTTAAAGAAAAACTGTTTGACACTTAAAAATTAAATAAATTTCTGACATCCCTGAAGTCCAATATAATAAACGGTCCATTAGTATGTCAAGTAGGGTTTGATTGATATGTGACATAAATATCATTATTAGATTCTGAGGTAAAGGAACATGAATTTAACAAATTTAACATTGGTAAGATGAAATGACGGAGACACTGGTAAGCTTCAGTCCAGACTCTGTTTGTCATGGCGTCCGTCATGTAGGTCTCCATTCAGATATCCTCTCTTTTGTGCGCTCTTTCTTCTATTGACCTCCTCCAAGCGTCCGTACAGGGCTGGATTTACCAATAGGCCCCATGGGCCCCGGCCTTGGGGCGCACCATGCTGAGGGGCGTAAAATTAAAAGTTATTTTTTTGTTCAAAAATAGACTAAACAGACTTTTACTACTTATGATATTTTTTAAACCAAATTCGTATAATTTTAGGATTTAAATTAAATTTTCCAAAATTTTGACACTTTTCCAATTTATATTGTGGCCATTTTCCAAGAAATGTTTTGCAAAAGCAGATTTTTGGACTTCAGCTTTAGAACAGGAATGTTTTTTGATTTATTAGGAGAAAATTTAAGTCTTGGATATTGATATCAGTTTAATTTGAATGATTCATTATGCACAGTTGTCGGTTGCATGATGTAGTGTGTATGTATATCTGAATATCTGTAAGTGTATAATGAGTCTTAAATGGTTTAAACTTATTTTAATATCTCGGTGGCCTATTTATTTATAGTTTATATATACTCATTTAGAAACAGTTGAATCTCTCATTACTTTAATTTATTTAATTGATTTTACTTCACGACACATTAGAATAAATTAAAAATTACCTTCACAAAGACCTTTCTGAGGTCTAAATTCCCCCCTCTTTCACGATGGTATGAGAGGGGGCGGCAAAAACCCACGTGCCTTGGAGCGCATAAAATCTAAATCTGGCCCTGCGTCTGTAGGGTCGAACATCGATTCCCCTCGATTTTCCTTAATTCCACTCGGTCCTCCAAGGGACCCAAAAATGAGTTCATCAACTCCGCTTAGGCTTTGGCAAGGGGTCGGCAAAGGGGTTATCCCCAATTACGTAAACAAATGTCATAACCGCTCTGATGTTAAGTCCGCTTATTCATTAAATCAGGTATAAAGTGTTTGGCACATTAAAACTTATATGGCAGAAAATACAAGTGTCTTAACATTAATCAAAATATTCTTTTAAATACGTCTGCCAAGTGTTCTATTTTTTCTACAAATTTTATGCATTGTTTCTAACATGTGCATAAATAAATGTTTGCATGTAGCTGTTCCACTTAGTTTAGTAAACTTAACAACGTAAACACTGAAGCAGTGGTTATTGTACTGCTGAAATATAACTGACCACGTTAGGTTATTTTGAGAAGTTATACTTAATTTGTTATCATTATTAGAAATTATATTAGAAGCATTGATTATAATCAATGGTAGAAGACTTGTGTCGTTTTAAGAATGCATAAGGATAAAGAGACCGCGACCGAGCGGAGTTGAGGGACTCCTCTGGGGACTACCTGGGGTGTCGAGTGGAATTGAGGTAACCCTGGCTACCTGACTCAGGTACCCGAGTGGAATTGATGGTCGCCCGTCTGAAGATGGTAGCAAGTGTTTGTGTGTAAAGTCCTCACCAGCGAGTGTGTATGCTAGCCTTGAGCAGGTGTATTTACCAAGGGCGTACTATATTGCTTTACACTTTATCTGTTTCTACCCAAATGAAGTACATTGCACATCAGTTGTTACATCCACCATCTCAACAGAATCTCCTTGTAATTTGATGCATTTACCATCGATGTGTCAGTCTCTCCAGACCTTCCTGAAACCATTCTTTCGGAGTGATGCGTATCCATCCCTTGACAGCTGTCTCCAGTTCTGCAATATCCGCAAAACGGCGACCATGCAATGGAAGCATAACCGCCAAACAAATGTCGAACGGTGCCATCAGTTGAAAATTGAATGGCGACAGTATTTAGGGACTCGGAGGGCAACATCCTCATGGACTGGCTTGAATTGGGGGCCACGATTAACAGTGCAGCATATGTGGCAACCCTTAAGCGCTTACGTCATACCATTCAGACTAAGCGGCCAGGAAAGTGGTCTAAAGGTATGCTACTGTAACATGACAATGCCCGCCCCCACACTAGCCATGAGACTACCACTGGCATTGATCAAATGGGTTTCAAGGTGCTGCCATATCCACCATACTCTCCCGATTTGACACCAAGTGATTATCACATGTTCGGGAACATGAAGAAACCGCTCTCAGATCTGGCTTTGACCTTCTCGAGTGTTAGATGACCTCCGACGCTTTCTTTGTCCCAAGTCACTTCAATTTCATAAGTGAGTATTGGTACAGTTTGGCGTCAAAGGGCGCCATGGCAGACCTCAAAGATAGTCTCGTATGTCAAAAATATATTCTTTGTAGCTGCTGCCACTCGCTCCCATGTATGAATTCTGAACGAGTTAGTTTATTGTTTTTTGTATGGTCAAGCTCACGTATTTATGATGATGATGATGATGATGATGATGATGATGATGATGATAATTGTTGTTTTAAGGGGCCTAACATCGAGGTTATCGGCCCCTTCACGTATTTAAAGCTGTTAACTATTCGTAGGAGTCTCCTCCATGGTGTAGTGGTCAGCGTGCTTAGCTGCCACCCTGGAGGTCCGAAGTTCGATTCCTGGCTCTGCCACGAAATTTGAAAAGTGATATGAGGACTGGAACGGGGTCTACTCAGCCTCGGGTGGTCCAAATTAGTAGAGGGGCTTCGATTCCCTCCTCAGCCATCCTCGAAGTGGATTTCCGTGGTTTCCCACTTCGTCTTCGGGCAAATGCCGGGATGAAACCCAATGTAAGGCCACGGCCGCCTCCTTCCCTCTTCCTTGCCTATCCCTCCCACTCTTCCCATCCCTCATGAGGCCCCTGTTCGCTTTGCAGGTGAGACCGCCTGGGCGAAGTGCTAGTCATCCTCCCCAGTTGTATCTCCCGATTCAGAGTCTCAAGCTCCAGGTCACTGCCCTCAGTGGCGGTAGAGATGGGATCCCTCATTTAGTCCGTGGGAAAAGCCAACCCTGAAGGGTTAAACGATAACGGATTTAAAGCTGTTGACTATTCGTAGGGGTTTTTGTTTGTAGAATACGGAGTGGTGATGGGCTTCGGTCCACCTTTCCTGAACATCATGTAATCAGTCTTGTCTCTGTTGACATGTAATTCGTTTTTGTCTGCCCATTGCTCAAGCGCGTGTCGTGCTCTTCGTAGCTCCTATATGTCATGAGATCCATTGTATTTGCCGGCCTCGTGGTGTTGGGATAGCGAGCCTGCCTCTCACCTGGAGGTCCCGGGTTCAATTCCTGGCTCAATCAGGGATTTCAGAAACTAACGTGACGTCTGGAACAGAGTGCACTCAGCCCCGTGACGACAATTGAGTAACTGTCTGCCAGTTAAGAAGCGCCCTGATCACAAAAACCAAGATGATTTTGTGAGTTTTATCTTGGTTACGTGTTTTGCTTTTTAGGGTTTAATTCTTGTTCTTTTGTATTTTACTTTTCCGTTCTTTTTAGTTTTGTTTTTGTCAATTGTTTACCTTTTAGCTTCTAATTCAAGTGCATTTTTATATTTTAGATGTATGATCCATTTTAGTTTTTATTAAGTGTTTTATTTTTTTATATTGTTATTTTCAATTTTTTGTTTTGCATTTGTTATTTTTAGCCTATTTTCAATTTTGAAAAAAAAAGCTTATGAGATCACCTTTTGTCCGTGTGTGTGTGCGCGTGTGTGTGTGTGTGTGTGTGTGAGAGGAGTGTGTGTCTCCCCTAATAACGTCTAAACGGCTGGAGCGATTTCAATGAAACTCGGTACGTTCATAGCACTATTCCGGACGACCCCGACCGTGCCCTTCAAATTTTGTTACGTCTCACCAATCCAACATGGCGGCTGTGCGAAATATTTCACCAGCATTCAATATCTCCGAAACAATTCCCGATATCACCCTGGAATTTATTACGGTGATAAAGGGAACTACTAGAAGTTCATCTATGTAACGTTTGAAAAACTGTTATCTACAAAACCAACATGGCGGTCACGCGAATTAACGACATTTAAGTAGACGTTTCTCGCGATTTAACCAACCAAACGCAATAAAACTTGGTACAGTATATATTTATACACATTGTAATGCACCGACATCTAACTTGGTTCAATTGTTTACATAACCACAAGATGGTGGATGTGCGAAATATTTCACCGGCATTCTATATCTCTGAAACTATTAGCGGTATCACCCTGAAACTTTGCACGGAGATAAAGGGCACTACTGGAAGTTCATCTATAAGACTTACAAAAACCGGTTGACTACAAAACGATCATGGCGGCCAAGCGAATTTGAAAATTTTAAATAGACCTTTCTCGCGATTTAATGTTCCAACCGCAATGAAATCTGGTACAGGAAATGTTTATGCACATTGTAATACACTGGTATCTAATTTAGTTCAATTGTTTACATAACCTCAAGATGGCGGCTTTGCGAATTTTAAAATTAAGTTTTTATTTCTTGTGTCGTAATCATGCGATCGAAGTGTAAGTTTGAATAATTAACCTACGCAATAATTTTCCTTTAATGGTACATGACTCTTTGACCTATTCATTTAACAATCCAACATGGCGACCATCCGAAATACTTAGACGGCTCTGAATATCTACGAATCTATTGTAGCAATCAAACTGAAATTTTTTATATTCATAGGGGCTATGAACTTAAGTTCACCTGTAGGACTTTATATAACCTGGTGATCACAAATCCAACATGGCGGCGACGCAAAGTATAATATTCACATGGACGTTTCTCGCAATTTAACCATCCGAGTGCAGTGATATATGGTACAGTAAATCCTTATACGAATGTTAATCCACTGGCGTCTAATTTATTTCAATTGTTTCCATAACCACAAGATGGTAGCTGTGCGAAATTTTAAAATCTCGTTGTTACTTCTTGTGTCCTAATCATGCGATTGGAGTTTGAATGCTACACGTACACAATAATCTTCATGTAACAGTACATAACTCTAGGACCTACATATATAAAATCCAACATGGCGATCATCCGAAATATTTAGACGGTACTCAATATCTACGAATCTATTACGGCAATCAAACTGAAATTTTGTATGTTGATAGTGGCAGTTAACATAAGTAGGATATGTGAAAATAGGCTGTATAGTTCTTCACGGAACTACTTGTTTGTACATTGTTTGTTATTTTTCATGTTTTGCCCCGGTCACGAAAACCAAGATTAACGGCCGAGGGGACCCGATGGGCTGAACAGGTGTCACCCCAATATCTGCAGGCCAAATGGCTGGGCAGCGGTCGCTTCATGGGCTGTAGTGACAGGGGTAATTTATTTATTTCTACTGTATTTAGTTATGTGCTTATGGTGGATCCCACCTGCTCACTAAGCCCCTAGACCAGAGATTCCCAAACTGAGCGATTAGAAAAAATTGGTGGGCAAATAATTCATTTTTTATATATACAATATGACCGAGACATTTTTGCCTATAAAATCAAGGAATAAAATAAAAATGCAAACAAGTAATTTAATTATATGAAATTACGTTTCCTTTTTAATCTATTTACATCAACAGTAGTTTATCAAATTACATTAATTAGACATGTATTCGTGTTGTTTAATTAATTTGAGATAAAAATTCATGAAGTTTTAATTTTAATTTTTTCCTTAATTCTTTCATTGATTGTTGTTCCCTTTTTAGACCTATTACTTGCAAATGTTTAATGTACATAATTAGGCTATATCTAAGTAAACATGATCTACCTATTAAGAGAAAAATGTCCGTAAAACTTGTATGTAGGTATTTAAATGTATCTGTTAGTAATTTTAAGATTTGTGCATTTTTAGCCTACTTTTCACTTTTCACATTTTGCAAAAATGAGGAAAAAGTACCGTAGACTTATGAGATCGGGCAAATGTGTGTCTGTCTGTCTGTCTGTCTGTCTGGCTGTGTGTGTGTGTACAGGTACTATACGTGTGCAAAGTTTAGAGCTATTGGCTTGCATACTTTCTGATATATGGGTATTTAGATTTAAAAAAAATGAGATCCTAAACGGCTGCAACAATCGAAAAAAAATTGGTAGGAGTAAAGATATATACCTGAATATCTCACGTCAATATTTCAAAATAATGTCAGTGTTACCAACTGCTGAAAAATTCCAATTGAAATTTGAGCTCCATGTTGGATATCTTGGAAGGTATGAATGGGAGCTATTTCAAAATTGGCACACGTATAGATAATAATATTGCAGTTTAATTTCCAGGAGGCCATACATAGCCGTGTGGCCAAAATGATTATAAGTCTGCTGATAGGTACAAATTTTAAATGCATATAACTTCTACACTATCAATTGGATTTCAACCAAATTTCGTATGTGCTATATGTACATAAACAGATATGACTGACCGTATTCTTAAGAGCCACCAGGGCTGCCAACTGTTAATAAATGATCTCATTTTTTTAAAATCTAAATACCCATATATCAGAAAGTATGCAAGCCAATAGCTCTAAATTTTGCACACGTATAGTACCTGGCATTCTAGATTAATTTGGAGTAACTTATATACGTCAGTGCTGCAAACATGATTCTAAGCCTGCCGATATGTCCAATTTTGAAATGCATGTAACTTCTATACTAACTAGGCCTAATGGATTTCATTCAAAATTGACACATCATTAGATCATATTATTTCAGATTATTTCTGACCAATACATGTATGTCATTGTTGCCAACATGATTTTGCGCGCGCTGTTAGATCCATTGTTTAACTGCATGGAACGTCCATGCTATCCGTTGGACTTAAACCAAATTTTGTATTCTGTACCTTAAGAGATGGAACTAATAATATATTCAGTCACCAGGGCTGCCAACTGTAGTTCTTTCTCTATTAGCTACATTATGCCAGGTATACAGTATTTCAAACTAATTAGAAATTTCGATATTACCAACTTAATTTCGTTATTATTCTAGAAAGATTCATATAGATTAATCATTAGCATGAATCTTAAATTTTAAGAAAAGTAGGCTCTTTAGTTCGTCACGGAACTTCTTGTTTGAAATGAGGTGGGCGAAAAAAAAACTCGAAATTGGGCGATGGTCAGAAAAACTTTGGGGACCCCAGCTCTAGACCAAAGACCATACAAAACGTGCAGCGCAGCGTCTTGACTCCTATTACCAGAATCGCACCGCACGGGGTAAAGATACAATAAATAACAGCTTATCTCAGCTACTATGTCGTCGTCATTGTTGTTGTTGTTGTTGTTGTTGTTGTTGCTGCTCACGTGTGATTAATTGGCACTGCGTGACGTCACGCTGTCAATCACGTGACCTTGTCTCACCTCGCGCTGTCCGTGACAAATGAAGTACAATTTGTTGGTTGTCAAAGTGAAGTTGCTTGCTTTTCTTTGCTCCGTGAGTCAATACATCAGACATGTGTGTGTACCGGGAGCAGGCAGGTAGGCGCACCTTAACTACTGGCGTCATTAGTGGCCGTACATTCCAGCGCTCACTGGGTACAACACGAGCCGAGAAAAAAATATACATGATAAAAATTATACTTTTTGTTGAAAGGGGCCTAACGGGGAGCGTGATGGCGCAGTGGCTTAGCTGCTCGTCTTTCACCCGGACGGCCGGGGTTCGAATCCCGGTGACAGCGGGGTGGAATTTTCACCTGAAAAATCACGTGGCGTCAGGAAGGGCATCCGACCTTAAATCCCCGGCCAAAACCAAAATGAGCCTGGTTGGCTCCGGCGACCCCAATTAATTGGGAAAAAGCCGAAGAAGAAGTTGAAAGGGGCCTAACATCTAGGTTATCGGCCCTTAATAGTTTGGGTGATAGTGAAAATGAAAGATGATCAATTGAGTCGTCCAGATGACCTCGTAGTTCCGCCCCTTAAAAAAACAATAACTAACTAACTAACTGAGTCGTCCAGTTACAAAACTCGTTTAATCAACTTGTGAATAAGAATCATTTTCATGAGAAACGTTTCTCTGGACTTTGCCTCGCGTATCTTTTGTGTTTGTTGTTTTCTACTTTTTACTTTGTGTTTTTGGTTTTGTGTTTGTTTTGTGGTTTTGCTTTTGAATTTTACTTCTTGCTTTTCTTTCTTGGTTTTGTGTTTGTTTTCTGCATTTTGCTTTTTTGCTTTATGTTTCTTGCTTTTTGTTTTCTGCTTTTGCTTTTGTTTTTGAATTTTACTTCTTGATAAGTCATTTTTTGTTTGTTTTGTGTTTCTTTTCTGCTTTTTCTGTTTTTGAATTTTGCTTTTTGCTTTGTGTTCCTTTTTTTTTTTTGGTTTCTGCTCTTGTGTTTAAATTTTGCTTTTTGCTTCGTGTTTTTGTTTGTTTTTTGTCCAAATAAAACAAAATCAACAAAACAAAATCAAAATATAACAAAACAAAATAAAATAAAACAGAATAAACAAAATAAAAACAAAAACAATATAAAACAAAACAACAATTTAAAACAAAATGAAACGAAATAAAGTAAAACAAAACAAAAAGTAAATAAACAAAAATATAAAACAAAAAAAGATAAAATAAAATAACATAATTAAATAATAGTACATTATGCAACGAGCCTATAATGGCAATATTTAAGACACGAGTATGTTTATAAAACGAGCGTATGCGAGTTTTATAATTTGCATACGAGTGTCTTAATTACCATTATAGGTGATTTGCAGACGACTGTTTATGTTCGACGATAATTATTATAACTATTTTATGTTCGAACATAAATATTCATAAATATCTGTCGAGATTTCGCCAGTTTTATGTACTGAATAGAGCGCATGAGACGCAGGGAATACCTGGTATTTGACCATGGCCTCCTCGATTACTCTACTATGACACTTGGCGAGGCAGTGAAATTTACATTAGAAGGCCGTGGAACTCAGCGCATCTAATTGTCTAATTGGTCAAACAACAACTGTTTCTTGAGCTCTGATTGGTGGGAGAAACTGTTTCATAATGAAAAATAGTGTTATAATGAGCCTCATTATAGTACAGTTTTCTGACATATAATAGTCAGGGTAGAACATAACATTATTTATTTAATTATTTTATTTTATTTTACTTCATTTTATTTTGTTTTATTTAATTTTAATTAATTTTGTTTTGTTTTATTTTGATTTTGTTTGAGTTTTATTTTATTTTGTTTTAAATTGTTTTATTTTTTTGTTTTTTGTTTTGTTTTATTTTATTTGGTTTTTATTTTATTTTGTTTATTTTGTTTTGTTTTATTTTGTTTTATTTAGTTTTTCCAGAAAACAAACCTAAAACCATGAACAAAAAACACGATGCAAAATGAAAATTCAAAAACAAAAGCAGAAAAAAAAACAAGAAACACAAAGCAAAATGCAAAATTCAAAAAAGCAAAAGCAGAAAACGAACACAAAACCAAAACCAAGAAAGAAAAGCAAAAAGTTAAATTCAAAAGCAATAGCACAAAGCAAACAAAACAAAAAACAAAACAAAACACATAGCAAAAAGTAGAAAACAACAAACACAAAAGATCCGTGAAGCAAAGTCCAGAGAAACGTTTCTCATGAAAATGATTCTTATTCACAAGTGGATTAAACGAGTTTTGCAACTTGACGACTCAAATGAAACCTACAACTACATGTATAACTAATTACTGTCTTTCAAATTAGAAGAAGAAATGGGAAACCAAAAGGAGAAGAATGTAAATAAAAGACAGGAGGAAAGGAAATGCCCTCAACCCTCGAAGAATGAGAATTGAGGAACTTTGAAGGATGGAGAGCCAAGAAAGGCAGCGAGGAAAGTGAAAGAGGAGAGTTTCCACCCCAAAGGCAATGGGAAAAGGGGGAAAACTTGACCCAGCTCAGGAATCCCTCGGGGTTGCTAAATCCCGAACTCACCAGCCGTGAGCCCTTGAGGGTGTAGGACTATCCATGGTGCACCAGTAGTGGTGGGCCTACACACACCCTGCCTCCTTGAGGGCCTTGTGCAGAAGGCAGGAGATATCACGAAAAGAAAAAGCAGGCTTTCCAGATATGCCCTTCTGTGCGTGGGATTCTACTTGAAAAAGAATGCCTCGCTGTTAATGAGCGCAAGATTGTCGATCGGATAGGACTCCGTCTTGAGGAAAGAATTCATGTTGAAAATCAATAAATGTAAAACAAATATAAGGGAATGCAGCCAAAATAAATTAAAATCCCCTCGGGACTTCAAATTGGCAGGTAAAAAGCTAAAGGAAGTACGAGACTTCACAGGAAAATGAACCAGTGATAAGCAGAGAGGATATCAAAAGTAGATTGGCTCAGGCAAGGAAAGCATTTCTACTGAAAATAAATCTGTTAACGCCAAATATAGATTTGAATATTAGGAAATTATTTTGAAAGCCTTTGTCTGGAGCTTGGCGCTCTATGGAAGTGAAACCTGGCCTCTTGGCGCAGCAGTAAAGAGGAGAGTGGATGAATCTGATATCTGGTGTTACAGGAGAATGATGAAGTTGAGGCGGGTAACTGTATATAGATTAACAAATGCAGAAGTATTCAGACCAGTAGGAGAGGAGAGATGTTTCTGGCGACTGTTAATGAAGAGAAGAGATAGGTTGGTGGTTCACATACTAAGGCACGCACCAGGGAATAGCAAACTTAGTTATGGAAGGAAGGGTCGAAGACACGAACTGTAGGGGTAGACCAAGGTTAGAATATGTTAAACAGATTGTCTCGGATGTCAGGTGTGTTAGCTATGAGAAATGAAACGATTAGCCGAGGACAGGGAGGCTTGGACGGCTGCATCAAACCAGTCAAAAGACTGAAGACTCAAATACACAACACTTCAAGCTTCCTCCCTTCTCCTTGTATATCTTAATCTGCGTGAATAAATGCGACAACTGGATTGTTGTGTCGGCCTAGTGATCTGTGTCGCACGGACTGACTCATACCGTGGCGTGACCCGCCAACATTAGACGAGACAGCGCGCATCATTCACTTGTCACATCTAACAGACGTACAGCAAGGTTACTCAATATAGCCAGTCATACCTGTCCTCCACTTGTGAAACTTGGTTATGGTGGTGGTTATTTTAACCTTTATAGAGCCAGGGGACCGATATGTCAGTCCCGTTTTTATAAACTTTTTATTACAATTTCGAGCCACGCTCTGCTACCAACTTTCTAACCAAGACAAAGCGGAAATAATTCTCTATCTGAATATATCGATGTGTTTAGTTTCGTGAATAAGTGAAATCATAATAAGTATTCTTTGAATATACTGCAGTCAGTTGACTTAGCGCGCGTGTTATCTAATTGTAAGCCATGTTTGTTTGGGGAGCTTGGTGTCGCAGCGGTCAAGCGGTTGGCCTCTCAACAAGGTGGACCGTGTTTGATTCCCGGTCAATACATGTGCGATTTTCGAAGTGAAATCCCGTGTTCTGTGGTTCGGATTCCACGTAAAAAGGAGGTCCCGTGGCTCATGATCGCATGATAACCGGTCACGTAAAACTACAAGTTTCGTTTGTTTTCCATGTTTGTTTATGTTCTTTGTTGGAAGTAATTAAGATACATTGGGATACATATGATTGGCTATTTGAACGAAGGAAAAATAAATAAGGTTTCAACAAAATATACTCTTGAGATTTAAAAAATATTTATTTTAACAAATGAAACAAATTAATTAATTTACAGTATATTATCATTTAATCCTTTTAAAATTATACAACTGTATATCAGCGTTTTATCTTAAAATATACAGGTTGGAGAAAAAAAGTAATTTCACTAAACTTGGCCAATATTAAAATACCTACGTGGGTTGGCGAACCCGGGACCCCAGCTGAGTCCGGCATTGCTTCCACTTACATGTGCCGGGCTCCTCTCCGTCTTCTTTCCTGTCAACCTCTCTTGGTCAACTGTTGTTCTCTTCCGACCCCGACGGTATTAGGGTATCCGAGGCCTAGGGAGTCTCTCCCTTTCCCACCTTAATTGACCCTTCTCTCATCTTTCCTGATCTCTCATTCTTCTAGGGATCAGCCTTCTTTTTCATTTCATTATATTTCCTTTTCTCTTTAAGATTCCCGTCCTGTTTTTTATGAATTGACTCACCGTGTCTTTAAATTACATTTTGTGAGTATATTGAATCTCAACCACATTCTGTAAGTATTTTCAATGTACATTGAATTTTGTAAGTACAGTATTTTGAATCACGGGCTTCCACATATTGTGAGTATTTTGAATCAAAATTTCATTCTGTAAGCATTTTGAATTTTAATTGCATTTTGTGCGTATTTTGATTTTTGCAAGGCATTTTCAATCTAAATTCCATTGTGTATTTTCAATTTCAATTGCATTTTGTAATTATTTTGAATTTCAATTGCATTTTGTGCGTATTTTGATTTTGGTAAGGCATTTTCAATCTAAATTCCATTGTGTATTTTCAATTTCAATTGCATTTTGTAATTATTTTGAATTTCAATTGCATTTTGTGCGTATTTTGATTTTGGTAAGGCATTTTCAATCTAAATTCCATTGTGTATTTTCAATTTCAATTGCATTTTGTAATTATTTTGAATTTCAATTGCATTTTGTGCGTATTTTGATTTTGGCAAGGCATTTTCAATCTAAATTCCATTGTGTATTTTCAATTTCAATTGCATTTTGTAATTATTTTGAATTTCAATTGCATTTTGTGCGTATTTTGATATTGGTAAGGCATTTTGTTGAGTATTTCCAATCTACATTGCAATTTTTAAGTATTTTGAACCTAATCTACATTTTGTGCGTATTTTTCAATCTAAATTCCTCTTGTGAGTATTTCCTTCTAAATTACCGGTAACTTTTGTAAGTATTTCCACTCTACATTCTGTGAGTCGTTTCAATCTGAGTTCCATTTTGTAAGTATTTTCAGTTTAATTTAATGTTCGTTATGGTTTCAATTTCATTGTTATTTTTGCTATCACCCAGACCATTAGGGGCTGATAACCTAGATGTTAGGCCCCTTAAAACAACAATTATTATCATCATTATCATCATCATCAGACTTAATTTTAAGAATAACCTCCCAGCAAAGAATTGGAAAACAATGGGAAGCCACATCTGGGATAACTCAAGTGGGAATCAAAGCAACCTTTTCTCAGTTTTGCCTCACAAGGCTGAGTGTAACCGGTTGCGGCCCTCAGACCAGAATTAAATTTCTGGGCAGAGTCAGGAATCCAAAACCGAGAATGATGATGATGATGATGATGATGATGATGATGATATTTGTTGTTTTAAGGGGCCTAACATCTAGGTTATCGGCCCCTAATGGTGTGGATGATAACGAAAGATGAGATGAGAATGAAAACTATAACTAATACTAACTACAAACTTACAAACTAGAAAAAGAAATGGTAAACAAATAAAGGATAAGGCAAATAAAGGACAGGAAGAAAAGAAATGCCCTCAACCCTCGAAGAATGAGGATTGAGGGACTTGGAAGAAAAGATGGCAGATAGGAATGGGAAAGAGGATAGGGCCCACCCCAAGGTCAGAAGAAAATGGGGCCAAAACGGACTCAGCTCAGGAATCCCTCGGGGTCGCCAACTCCCAAACTCACCAGCCGTGAGCCTTTGAGGGTGTAACACTATCCAGGGTGCACCAGAGGTGGTGGGGCTACATACACCCTGCCTCCTTGAGGGCCTTGAGCAAAAGGCAGTAGATAACATGAAAAGAAAAAGAAGGCTGACCACTCGCAGAAGGAGGGTATCACGAAAAATGAGACAAGGGCCAATTAAGGCGGGAAAGTGAAAGACTCCCTAGGACTCGGATACCCTAATACCGTCGGGGTCGGAAATGAACAAGAGTTGACCAAGGGAGGTCTACAGGAAAGAAGACGGAGAGGAGCCTGGCACAAGTAAGTGGAAGCTGGGGTCCCGTGGTCGCCAAACCACGTCCCTCTAAATGTGAGCCCCTGGGGGACACACAAGAATGCTAATGCAGAACAAAAAACTCGTACTATGAAATGAATCGAAAATCTCAGCGGCGCAAGAGAGTGCCTGTACTAACACCAAGCCAGGGTTCGAGTCTCGAGGACATAAAGCAACCTGTGTCACCCCTGTAGCTATGCTGTGCAGCGCGATCAATACGATCTGCAGGTGGCTGTTGGCTGTCACTGCCAGCGCTCAGTCACTGCATTATCAGTGCTACCAAAACACGAACATTTTTCATCCTCAATAGTAACTATTAAGTTTATCAAAATAATCCACCAAAAACCGGGCTAGGACGGTGATGTAAGGTCCTACTTAGCCTGTAAGATTTCATTCTCTCAGACTGAGTTATTATTATTCTTTGCATTCATTCACGAAAATGAGAGTTGTTCAAATAAAACACTGTCTGATGTCTATAGAGGAACACTATATACACTACTAGCAACCCAACCCGGCTTCGCCCGGGGACAGTTATGAAAGCATTACGTGATAAGTGCATTTTTTATGTCAATGAACTAAGACCTATATCCGTTTTACGTCTCGGCATGATGGGTTAAAATCACTGATTGGACTATTAATTATATTATCATGGAGATGGATGTGCAACGAATTCTTGTCAGAAGTAATTAAAGAATGGTGAGTTGCATGAAACACAAATTCCCCCTTCCGTCCAATCTAAAAAACACTTACAGTGGACGATGCATTGAAGATAGAGATATGCTCTACCGGACTGTTTTGTAGAACTTGAATTCTTACACTCATAGTATATTGATATTTTTAACAAGATTAAAATGCGCACGGACGCCAAGTTTTGTTTTTCGACTTTTCACTGAAATCGTCACTGCTTGGCTTCCTAAATAAATCATTTAATACACAAATCTTCCTCGATACATCCTTTACAGAATGGTGAAAACCGCATCAAAATCCATCCAGTGGTTCTCGAGATTACTCGTGACATCGAAGATTCGGGGACTTTGTTTTATACTAAGTAGAGATACCACGGCAGATCCAGGGAGTCTACAGATATTCAGCTCCACTGTTCATACAGCTGTCCTAAAGTTGAACAAGACTGCGTATATCCTTATTTAACAATTTCCTTACCATATTTTGAATATTCTTCTTCAATTCCCTTACGCCTTCAAGTGTCGGGGTAGCCTCGTTTGAGCCATTTCTGCAATTCCGCTCCATTTCTGCATATTCTCTTTCCATGTTCTGAATCTCGTGTTCCGTTTCCACTGCGGTAGTGGTCGTTTATATCCACCCAATCCGAGGCTACTTGTAGTTCACCCTCCACATGGGTGATTAGCCCAATGTAGAGTGGTTTGTTGGGTTACCTTCCCAGCCTCCATATTTATCCCCTGGAGACAGGGTGCCCCAGATGGTCAGGGTTTGGGCAGGCATTTCCTCCTTACCCACTTACTGTCGACCAAAGTATTATGTGCACTCGAGTTTGAAGGTTGTTTGTGAAGTAACCAATAGACCTACGTAAAATCCAATAACATCATCATTTTTGTCGTTCTATTTTACGTTAGTTCATGTTGGTTTGAAATTTTTAATTTAAATTTTAATATATTTATCGCAGTTCGAACACAAAAAGTGCCCGTTTTTTTTAGCGTGTTTCAACCATGCATCACATTTAAGAATTAATATCTCAAAACTCGGTCATCAGATCGAATCCAAATTTTAACCCAGTATACATTGGAATGCTGTATAACTGATTTATTAATTTCAAAATGTTGGATGTCCAAGAAAAGAAGTTGTTATCACTTTTGTATGGTAACGTTTTCTCGGTTCGGGGCCGTTGGAAAATGTAGTTCTTGGTCGCGTTGTAACCCTTATACATCAAAACGTTATGCTGTATGACTGTTATATACGTAAATTAATTCAATTATTGTATATCGGTTTGTATTTGCACGGGGAAATAAGATATGGTTCACCAGCTAGCCACTCCGGTGAAAGCTGTACAGGGTTTCCAAATGGAGCCCATCACGCGTCATGGCGCGCCTCGCTCGGAAGTGATGGGCTCCATATCAGCAACGCTGTACAGCATTTCCCGGAGCCGTTAGCTGGTGAACCATGTCTTAATTCCCCTTACAAATACAAACCGATATAAAATAAGTAAATTAATTTACGTATATCACAGTCATACAGCATAAGGATTACAACGCAACCAAGAACTACATTTTCCAACGACCCCGGGCCGAGAAAAAGTTACCTTACAAAAATGATAACAACTTTCGTTTTTGAACACACACAATTATGAAATTATTAAACCAGTTATACAACATTCCAATGTATATTGTGTTAAAATTTGGATTCGATCTGATGACAGGTTTGTGAGATAATAATTCTTAAATGTGACGCATGGTTGAAACACGCTTAAAAACGGGCACTTTTTGTGTTCCAATGCGATAAAAAATATTAAAATATAAATTAAAAATTCCAAACCTACATGAACTAACGTAAAATAGAACGACACAAATGGTGGTGTTTTTGGATTTTATGTAGGTCTATTGGTTACTTCACAAACAACCTTCAAACTCGAGTGCACATAATATTTTTGTGGACAGTTGGCATGGTTTTCCCGCCAATACTCGGGTGGGATGGCAGTGGTTCCCCACAGGGCGATGGGGCCGCCACATCGCTAGCCGCATTTTGGATATTGTGTAGCCATATTACACTGATCCGACCCCTTCAAGAACGGTTGGATACAACCCTCCTTACGTGATTTACTCTTAGCCAATCCCTATGAGAATGGATGGATGCAGCCTTCGTTCCATGATTTATACTGAAGGATGACTGGATACAACCCTCCTAGCGTGAATTACATGAATTAGCCGACCCCTTCAAGAGTGGCTGGATACAACCCTCTTACAGTACATGGTTTATGAACTATACATCTTGGGTTTGGGGAGTGGGTAGCAATTGGGCACCGACGTGTAATAATTGGAGAAGTGCGTAGAGGGAAATAAACATTTAAAGGGTTACAATGCTGTCTAATCATTGGCTTAAACGTTTACCTTTAATCTCTTACTTGTTTGGGAACATGTACTGTACAAAGTTTCAGGACCACCTCATGGTGTAGTCGCCAGCATATATGTTTACCCTTATCATTCCCAACGGGGTCGGGGATGAGATGCGATGGAAGTCTTTGTGGTGGATGGTTTCAACGGCCGGATGTCCTTCCTGACGCCAACCTCATAAGAGGATTTACTGAAAGAAGAAATGAATGATGGTGAATGATACTGGGGTAAGGATGTGGAAGGAAGCGGCCGTGGTTTTCAGAAGGTACCGTCCCAGGTTTTGCCTGGTGTTGAAAATGGGATCCCACGGAAAAACATTTCAAGGACGGCTCGAACCCACGCGTCTACCGAGTCAGCAGAGAGCTTGGCCCCAAGGGCTAATGCTGCGCTTTAGCGAGCATAGCCACCACTGTCAGTGTGTAGTCGCTAGCATACTTGGCTGAAATTTAATTCTGGTCTGAGGTTTGGTACTTCGGGTCCACGCAGCCTCGTGAGGCAGAACTTACAAGGGAAATGTCAGGTAAGACAAGTCGAAACCTATCTTGAAACTTTGTGGACGCAATGGTTGTTCTACAGGGTCTTTATATTTCCTTGCCGAGGACATTCTCGCTCACGCGCTCCGCCAGTGACGGCTCAGTTGCCGGCTGCCGCGCGCGCGTATGTCCGGTAGAATGCGGTGCTTAAAATCACTATCAGGCATTTTTACTCACCATGCTTACAGTAGATGCTGAAAATGTTTCCCATCCGCTACCAAACATAAAATCGGCATCTCCTTATGAAGTTTCCGGTTACTCCGGTTAATTCAGCTTCAGTAAGGAAATAAAGACGTTCACATCTATTTTTATTGTTTACTGAACCTGTATATTTGAATCTCTTAGCCAGTTGTTTTATTGTTCGATTTATAGGAATGGATCTCCCTGAAAATTTCACTGGAAACACTTGTCTTGTTCTAGCGCACGATTTTCTGCACTTTATGTACGTATTGTGCAGATACACACGTTCACGTAACGAATATTTCACATAAGGCATTACAGCACTCTACACAATCACAATAAAACACTATACAATACGATGTATAGTACACAGTAGCTTTATGAAACACCCAAATAGCCCGGAACTCACACGTCTGCCGTAGCAAGAGCGTAGGGATACGGCCGGAAACCACGCGTGCCAACCTGTAACAGCCGGCTATTGGCCGGGGACCAGCGGCCAAGGTCGAGTGGAATCACCTTGCCAAGCAAAAATAAAGACAACGTGCGCAAAATCAGCGGCCAGATTGAATGCAATGCTCCAAAATCATTTGGCGAATCTCTCATATAAATCAATGTGAGGTAGCGAGTACCGTACATGTTGGAATGGACAGCCCTGACTGCCCAAGCACTCAAGGCCGGTGGGAAGCAGCCGCACGCTCTAGTCAGCATATACGTCCCACCTAGCTACTACTCCGAGTGCCAGAGGGATTTCCAGCCCCTCCAGCCGTCATGCCTGCGTACCAGGATGTCAGGTACGATTTTGGAGCCTTGCGGTTCAATGTGGCAGGTGATTTTCCGAACGTTGTTCTCTTATAGTACAACGATTGCGTCCACAAATATTCAAGATAGGTTTCAACCAGTCTTACCTGGTACTTCCCTTGTACGAAGAGGTGGGTTCGATTCCTTACCCTAGCCATACCAGAAGTGGCTTTCCATGAACGTCCCTAACTTTTACTCATGGCAAGTGATGGGATAATCACTAATTTCTAACTTAAGGCTATTACAAATACACATAATGATAGAACCATCACAATGACACAAGCTATCAGTCAGATTCTACACACACCCAAATACACGGAGCTGCATGACCACATTTTCGCAAAGCCCCAAAATTAATCAATAACAACAAATTAAATGATAACACTTTTTTTGCCACGGAACAACAAGTTCTTCCTTGTCAACTTTATTCTTGTTGTTGTTGTTGTAGTTGTTTGAGTCTTTTGACTGGCTTGATGCAGCCCTGAATGCTTCTCTGACCTGAGCTAATCGTCTCATCTCGTTTAATCGCTTCATAGCTACCACACCCTGCATCCGAGGCAATCTGTTTAACATATTTTAACCTTGCTCAACCCCTACAGTTCTCATCCTCAACCCTTCATTCCATAACAAAGTTTGCTATTCCAAGGTGTCTTAGTATGTGTCCTACCAACCTATCTCTTCTCTTCATTAGCAGTTGCCAGAAACATCTCTCCTCTCCCACTCGTCTTAATAACATTTCATTCGTACCCTATCTACTCATCTGATTTTCATCATTCTCGTGTAACACCACATTTCACGCGTCAATTCTCTTCTTTTCTACTGCACCAATAGTCCAAAGTTTCATTTCAATAGATCACCATGCTCCAGACAAAGGCTTTCAAAAATTACTTCCTAATACCTAAATCTACAGTATATTCGATGTCAACAGAATCATTTTCTGTAGAAATGCTTTCCTTGCCTGAGCCTACCTACATTTTATATCCTCTTTGCTTCGTCCTTGTCTATTTTGCTTCCTAAGTAACAGAAGTCGCATTATTCGCTTTATCTTTCATTATCTCCATGATCGGAATATTTGAAGGGTTCATTCCAAATCCAGTCAAGTCCTAAAATTGACTTTTTGAGATAAACACTTATTCCTCTTCAAGGCCAGCTCTGCGTATTATTGCTGTCTCCAAAAGGCAGACAGGTCAGGTTATTATGCAAGCGTAAAATATTGGGGATTCTACAAAAATAAGACAAGCCCAATGCTTTTTCTAGATAATTAATCACCTGGAATGTTTGGCATTCAATAATGACTTGTACTTTGTTAGGACTTACATGAAAAATGAAAATCCACAGCCTGCTTCCAGTCTCCGACCGGGTCAGGAATGGAATGAATGAAGCCCCCATCTAGCGGCGAGGATATGAACTGTGCCGGCTGCCGAGGCCTGACGCACTCCTCTGGGGCAATGAGTAAATGAATGACAGATGAAATGAAATGATAGTGGAGAGTGTTGCTGGAATGAAATTATGACAGGGAAAACCGGAGTACCCGGAGAAAAACCTGTCTGCCTCCGTTTTGTCCAGCACAGATCTCACATGGAGTGACCGGGATTTGAACCACGGATCCAGCGGTGAGAGGCTGGCGTGCTGCCGCCTAAGCCACGGAGGCTATTTGAGGATTAACATATTTTTAATTTCGGCTAAAACCAGACTAGTTTTAGGTTTTTAGGTTTTCTCAAGAAACCTCATAAAACATACACTGACCGGCAAAGAAAAAACGATCACTTGAAAAATTCATCATTACTTTCATTCAAATCATAAATATGAATGGTATTGGCCTAGTACAGTACTTACTGTTTATAGCATGGAAGTAAGGTTAATTGGTTTCCTGGATGCATTACCATTCTTCATGTCATTGCTGCACTTAACAATAACGATTCTTTGACATGATGCTGTTTCCCGCGGAAAGATGTGCGCGCCATCGCTATCGTCAACAATGCAATGTTTTATTCCTTTTTCTTTTGCCTCTTGTTAGCATAGGAAAAAATCAATACAGTCATATCCTCCGTTGTTCTTGTGCAATTCAGAAACGAATATGCGCTTGAGGCCTGAAGATGTTGCCAGGGCAGTGGCTATGATCGAAAATGGTGGCGCGAAACTTCAAACACATATACTCTTCTCTGATGTCTTAACTCGACACGACTTGACAGTTGGATGCTGGCCGAAGCTGAGATGACAGGCTCGCTCGAAAGCTCGTAAACTTGCTCCGAAGCTAGTTATTTAGATGGAGATTGTTGGAAGAAATGAAAACACAAAACACCAACACTGGGCGATGTATTAAAGATAGAGATGCTGTCGGGGACTTTTCTTGTAGAACTTTCCATGCTGAACAATTCTCACACTCATAGTATAATTGATATTTTTAATGGTTTATCCAGCGTAAACTTAAAAGGCGCACGGACGCCAGGTTTTTCTTCGACTCGATTCACTGAAGTCGTTACTGCTCGGCTTCCTTTGGTCATAAATGAATGTTTGTCTACTGAAACCTTCATCGAGAAATCCTTTACAGAATGGTGAAAAAAACACATCAAAATCCATCCAGTGGTTCTCGAGATTGTGGTTGGTTGGTTCTTAAGTTTACTGGCTGCGACAACGCGGTCATGTAGCCCCGTGTACTTTGGGTGTGTGTAGAATCTGTCTGATAACCGGTGTTAATTGTGATGACTGTATTAGTGTGTGTTATCTGTTTTTTTTAAATTTAAGTAAAAACTGCAACTTAGAATTTTTCAAATAGTTCTTACTTTTGCCGCCAAGCGCCACCGTCAACGACTACTAGGCGAAGTTCAGAACTTAGCTACTAGACACCACCGCAGTCGGCTCTTGGCAACGAATGTAGAAACCTAAGAGCGTTGTTTACATTCTTAACCTATCCAATTTAGCTTCACACAGGTGTAATTAGTGGAAGGTTCTTCAACATGCCATAAATCTATGACATGGGACCGCCGGCTTTACGTCCCCTCCGAAGGAAGGCGTGCTGAGGGATTTTTAACGCTCTTCAAAAATCGGACGGCTTCGGCCGGGTTTGAACCCGCTATCTTGGGCATAGAAGCTCAGCATGCTACCGTCTACGCCACCGAAGCCGCCTTTCTCGAGATTACCCGTGACATTGGATCCTCCTACTCCTCCCCCCGCAGTTACGCCGCTGGGCAGTAGTAGTGTCAACTTTATTCTATACTTTATTACTGAATGTATTAGCTCATGTTACGGCTGGACTTGTGGCCATCATCAAGTAAAAGAATATGATAAAAATATTGTTAAAATTAAGACGAAAAAGTGAATTAAAAGTATCACAAATTTAACAGTGTTGCTATACCGTATATCTCTATAACTCGAATTTACGATAAGACGAATCATATCGATAACCCATAACGATTCGATATATCAAGATTGGACTGTATTAGTATAAATTACACTGTTGTTGTTGTTGTTGTTGTTGTTTGAGTCTTCAGTTTTTTGACTGGTTTGATGCAGATCTCCGTACCTCCCTGTCCTGAGCTAAGCGTTTCATCTATACATAGCTACCACACCGTATATACGAGGCAATCTGTTTAACATATTCTAACCTTGGTCTACCCCTAGAGTTCTTGTCTTCGACCCTTCCTTCCATAACTAAGCATGCTATTCCTGAGTGTCTTAGTATATGTCCTACCAATCTATCTCTTATCTTCATTAGCAGTCGTCAGAAACATCTCTCTTCTCCCACTCGTCTTAATACATCTTCGTTTGTGACCCTAACTTCCCATCTGATCTTCATCATTCTCCTGTAACAGCACCTTTCTAACGCTTCAATTCTCCTCTTTTCTGCTGCACCAACAGTCCAAGTTTCACTTCCATAGAGCTCCACGCTCCAGGCAAAGGCTTACAAAAATTACTTCCTAAATCTATATTCGATGTCAACAGATTACTTTTTTGTAGAAATGTTTTCCTTGCCTGAGCCAACCTACTTTTTATATCCTCTTTGCTTCGTCCATCGCTGGTTAGTTTGCTTCCAAAGCAACAGAAGTGTCCTACTTCCTTTAGTTTTTCACCAGCCAATTTGGTGTCCATAGAGGTTTTGATTTATTTCGGCTGCAATCCAATATTTTTGTTTTACATTTATTAATTTTCATCATGAAATCCACTGAGGACATGACTTATGATAGATGAAATGTGTGAGTGTTTATTGGTGGCTGGCTTATGTTTGTGTCAGGGGGCATGTCACCACCTCTGGCCGGTATTAGCAGCGCCAACTGCTACCAGCGAGGGGAGGCTGTGCTGGACATCCACCGTACATTTCCTCTCTTTTCCTTTCGAATAGAATGTGTGTGCTAATTTGTATTAATGGTAGAAGTGAAATTACAAAACTCATCAATTTATTTATGTACCATCTATACTTTCTTCTTCTTCTTCTTCTTCTTCTTCTTCTTGGTCGTAGTTTGATTTTAAACGTCGTGACCCTTCGCGTAATTCCGTTAACAATACCCCACCATAAATCGCGGTCTTCTGCTGTGTGCATTAATTTCTGAAGTGACAGATTAGTCAGACCTTTTATCTGGTCAAATTACCGGTTCGGGGAACGTCCTCTCAGTCGTTTTCCGTCAACTTGTCAGAAGTGCCAATATCACACCAACAGACATCAAAGACGTAAGAAAAAGGAAGGAAGGAAGCTTGTAGTTTAAAGTGACCGTTAATCTTGAGATCTTGAGCCACGGGACCTCCGTTTTACGTGGAATCCGAACCACAGGACATGGCATTTCACTTCGAAAATCTCACATGCATTGACCTGGAATCGAACCCGAACCGCCTTGGTGAGAGGCATACAGCTAGACCACTGAGCCACCACGCCCCCTCAGACGTAAGATACACAGTTGGAGAGTTACCAGGTGACCAAGACGATCGGGGAAATGATGGACGGAGGAACGTCATCTTTTTTTTTTGCGTATGGCTTTTAGTGCCGGGAGTGTCCGAGGGCATGATCGACTCGCCAGTTTTGTAGCTGCTTCGAGACGGACACCCAATGGGTGAGCTTCAAGAACCGTTGGGGAGGGAAGTGTGAATGTAAGGACGAGGAGTTGGAAGGTAGCGGCTGTGGCCTATAGAAAGGGACCAACCCCGGCATTTGCCCGGAAGGAAGATGGGAAACCACAGAAGACCATCTTCAAGGTTGCCGGCGGGGGGGGATTCGAACCTCCTCGCCTCCCGGATGTGAGCGACTGCCAGCAGTCATGCCGTAACGACAACGGCTAACTCACCCGGTATTTTTCTTGGTAGTTGTGCATATTTCCAACCCATAACTCAATGTAGGGACAAAGTATGTTGGAAACGATGAAGTAGTTTTGGGAGACCAAGAACAACAGCAGCAGATCATAACTTGTTTTATGTGACCCTATGGGTCTAAACAGCATAACTAAATAAATAATAATGGTGATGATGATGATGATGATGATGATGATTAGAGCCTGGATGTTGATGACATGTCATCTTTTTACTGAGCCGGACGGGCCATCCCATCTTCAAATGTCATTTTATTTTGCATCTTTTTGTATTTATTTTTTTGCTATTTTTCCATTTTGAGAGCATTTTTTTAAGTTTGGTAGATTTTTTCGGTCATATTTTAGAGAAATCGGCTTTTTAAGGTCTTTTTAGCCTATTTTCAATTTTGAAAAAATAGGCTTATGAGATCACCTTTTGTCCGTGTGTGTGTGTGTGTGTGTGTGTGTGTGTGATTCGTGTGTGTGTCCCCCCCTAATAAAATCTAAACGGCAGAAGCGATTTCAATGAAACTCGGAAAGTTCATAGCACTATTCCCGGCGACCTCGACCGTGCCCTTCAAATTTTGTTACGACTCACCAATCCAACATGGCGGCTGTGCGAAATATTTCACCAGCATTCAATATCTCCGTAACTATTACCGATATTACCCTGACATTTTCTATGGTGATAGAGGGAACTACTATAAGTTCACTTATGTGACTTTTGAAAACCTGGTAACTACAAAACCAACATGGAGGCCAAGCGAATTTGCGACATTTAAATAGACGTTTCTCGTGATTTGACCAACCAAACGCAATGAAACTTGGTACAGTATATGTTTATATACATTGTAATGCACCGACATCTAACTTCGTTCAATTGTTTACATAATCACAAGATGGCGGATGTGCGAAATATTTCACCGGCATTCTATATCTCTGAAACTATTAGCGGTATCTCCCTAAAATTTTGTACGGAGATAAAGGGCTCTACTGGAAGTCCATCTATAAGACTTTCAAAAACCGGTTAACTACAAAACGAACATGGCGGCCAAGCGAATTTGAAAATTTTAAATAGACCTTTCTCGCGATTTAATGTTCCAAGCGCACTGAAACCTGGTACAGGAAATATTTATACACATTTTAATCCACTGGTATCTAATTTAGTTCAATTGTTTACATAACCTCAAGATGGCGGCAGTGCGAATTTTAAAATTAAGTTTTTATTTCTTGTGATGTAGTCATGCGATCGAAGTGAAAGTTTGAATAATGAACCTACGCAATAATTTTCCTTTAATGGTACATGACTCTATGGCCTATACATATAACAATCCAACATGGCGACCATCCGAAATATTTAGACGATACTGAATATCTACGAATCTATTTTAGCAATCTGACTGCATTTTTAAATGTTCATAGGGGCTATGAACTTAAGTTCACCTATAGGACTTTAAATAGCCTGGTGATCACAAATCCAACATGGCGGTGACGCGAATTATAAATATTCACATGGACGTTTCTCGCAATTTAACCATCCGAGTGCAGTGAAACTTGGTACAGTAAATCCTTATACGATTGTTAATCCACTGGCATCTAATTTATTTCAATTGTTTCCATAACCTCAAGATGGCAGCTGTGAAAAATTTTAAAATCTCCTTGTTTTTTCTTGTGTCCTAATTTTGCGATTGAAGTTTGAATACTACACGTTCACAATAATCTGCATGTAACAGTACATAACTCTAGGACCTACATATATAAAATCCAACATGGCGACCATCCGAAATATTTAGTCGGTTCTTAATATCTACGAATCTATTACAGCAATCAAACATAAATTGTGTATGTTGATAGTGGCAATTAATATAAGTAGGATATATGAAAATAGGCTGTATAGTTCTTCACGGAACTACTTGTTTTTTTTTCAACTTAGTCATGTCACAGCTTTATATGAGGGAGTAAGTCTCTCAGAGTTAAGAAGAATTTAGTAGCTATGTACATAAACCTTTTGTTAAGTGCTAGAAATCTATTTTGATTGACTTTTCATTTTTGCTTCAGATGTCATTTTGGAAATGTTAGTGAGTTTATTATTATAAGATCATTTTCTCCATTTTGTAGTGCATTTTTCGATTTTAGATCATTTATTACAGTCCTTTTTGAGAAATGTTAAGTGCATTTCTTAACCTTTTTACTGCATCATCATCTGGGCCCTATATGATGATGATGATGATGATGATAAGCTGAATCGTGAGGCAAGCAAAAATGAAAGAATTTTACAGAACGATGGTATACGAGTTTTAATTTTACAGAACACCTAGAAAATCAACTGGAACAGATAGAACAAAAAATCAACATCTTTGAACCCAAAATTAAACATTACGCGCCTCGGAAACCTTGATCATTGGAGGAAGATCTCTTATTAAAGACGTAGAGAAACGAGAAAGAAAAATATTGAGTAAAACCCTCGGTCCAGTCTGCTCAGAAGGAACCTGGATCAAACGGAAGTCTTAGGAGCTTTATGAACATTTTGAAAAGATCACTGACACCTTCAGGAAAAGGCGATTGAAATTCTACGGCCACATTCTCAGAATGAACAATGACAGGCTCACCAAAAGGATTTTCGATCTTACTCTCTCAAGAACAACTGGCTTAGTGAAATAGAACTAGATCTTCAAGAAATTTGCATTACAGAGGAAATTATACAAGGTCGACTCCAGTTCGGAACATCAATCAATAACCTTCATTTCCCTGAGAAAATGACTACCAGGACCAAGAAATCACCGACTGAAGAACAGAGAAAGATGATGATGATGATAATTGTTGTTTTAAGGGGCTGAACATCTGGATTATCCGCCCATAATTGTTTGGGTGATAGTGAAAAAGTAAATGAAATGAAAACTAAGCTTAAAACTAACTACGAGGGCAGATCAAACATAAGTGGCACTTCCCAGTTATGGCCATTTATTACACCACCTATACAACAGCAACACGCCTATAACGACATACAATGTAACGTTACTTTTCCACATAGTTTCCAAGAGATTCCAAACATTTCTGCGAACGCACAACCAACTTGTCGATGCCGGATGCATAGAAAGTTTCTCCAGCGTTCTGCAACCACACGGAGACAGCGGCCTTCACCTACTCAACGGGGGTGAAGTGGTGGACCCACGTGTCATCGCCTGTGAAGATTCGCCGCAGAAACCCATTGCCGTCTGCGGCATAGTGTTGCAAAAATGCCATGGAGGATTGGAAACGTTGCCTCGTGATATCCGTGCGTCCGGCTTCGAATTACTGACAACACTTTACGATCCCTTGCCGGGAAATGGCCCGCTCCCCATACACAGCACTAATTTCACGATGAATGTCCGTGCAATTCTTCCTTTTGGCCCATAGGAATCTGATTGTCGCACGCACCTCATATTTGGAGTGAACGTCCAGTCGACGCGCCATTGCATTTGGCCACTATTCACACCATACAAGACGAGTCACCACAGCAACCTGCCTGACAGATGTGTGGGCAGTGTCTGTCCCTTTCTCCGCTGTGCCCACGTTTGCGGCACACAGCGCGCTGCTGCAGCGCGTTAGTGCAACTAACTTTTTGATCCACCTTCGTACATACTTACACATTAGAAGAGGGAATGGAAAACAAAAAGAAGAATAAGGGAAACAAAAGACAGGAGAAAAAGAAATGCCCTCAACCCTCGAAGAATGAGGATTAAAGGACTTGGAAGAAAGGAGAGTCAAGAATGGCAGACAGGAAAGGAAAAGAGGAGAGGGACCGCTGCAACAGCATTGGAAGAAGGAGAAAACCCGGGCCCAGCTCAGGAAGTCCTCGGGGTCGGCAACTCCCGAACTCACCAGATGTGAGCCCTTGAGGGTGTAGCACTATCCAGGGTGCACCATAAGTGGTGGGGCTACACACACCCTGCCTCCTTGAGGGCCTTGAGCATAAGGCAGGAGGTACAATGAAAAGAAAACAAGAGGCCTGACCCTTCGAAGAATGAGCGATCAGGAAAGATGAGACAAGGGCCAATTAAAGCGGGAAAGTGAAAGACTCTCTATGCCTTGGATGCCCTAATACTGTCGGGGTCGGAAAAGAACAAGAATTGACCAAGTGAGGTCGACGGGAAAGATAACAGAGATGAGCCCGGCACAAGTAAGTTGAAGCAATGCCGGATGCAGCTGGGGTCCCGTGGTCGCCAATCCACGTCCCACAAGTTGTAAGACCCAGGGAGGAACGGGGAAAGATGTTCAGTGCCAAGATAAAGAGATTTTGGTAGATGAAAGAAAACCATTAGTCTACTACCTAAATAAGTTCTATCGCTATCCACAGATGTAGGCTACAAAACGAAGTAAACAAGTAGTTCCGTGACGAACTTTTCTTCAAATTATAAAGACTATATATCAACAGTTGGCAGACCTGGCGACTCTTATTCTTAGTTCCATCTCTTTAAGTTCCACAATGCACATGCTAAATTTGGTTGAGATCCAATAGATAGTATGCACGTTACATGTATTTAAATATTGAACTTATCAGCATGCGTAAAATCAGGTTAGTGATACTGCCATAAATAGTATGCTCGAACTTAAATTGAAATATTATGATCTATATATGTGCCAATTTTGAAAGAACTTCATTTATTAGTATGAAAGTTACATGTTATTCAACATTAAACCTATCAGCACGCGTAGAATCATGTTGGCAGCACTGTCGTGTATCGGTTACTGAAAATTAACCTACATTTGCAGGTACTATATGTATGCAAAGTTTAGAACTGTTGGCCTGCACACTTTCTGATATATTGAAATTAGGATAAAAATGTATAAAGTGCATTTTCCAACATTTGGCAGCCCTGTTGACACAAAAAAATGCATATTCATATCTTCTCTGGGGCACAAATCACTTACCAAATGTGGTTAAATTCCAGTAGATATTATGGAGGTTACATGCATTTAAAGAGTGGACCTATCGGCAGACATAGAATCATGTTGGCAACCCTCACATGTATGGGCCCTATAAATTATTCTGATTTAATATTATCTTTACGTGTGTCAATTTTGGAACAATTCCTATGCATATCTTCCGAGATATCTAACAAAGACCTCTATTTTTAATTGTGATTTTTCAGCAGTTGGTAGAACTGATGTTATTTTCAAATATGGCCTTGTGGTATTCAAGCATAGCTCATTACTCATACCAAATTTGGTTTCGATAGCTGCAGCCGTTTAGGAGTTGATAGGGGACACACACACACAGATAGACAGACAGACACGCACTCATTTGCCCGGATCGATCTCATAAGTCTACTTGTTCCTCAATTTTACAAAATGTGAAAAGTAGGCTAAGAATAAGTTTGATTATTTTGGTGGTATATAATTCAATTATCTTTGCTGGAGACAATTCTGTCAATTCCTCTACAGTCTCTTTGGTTTGGGTTGGAGAGAATTGCTTTTCCCCCGGGGGTGTTTGGAAGAACTACCGAAAACAACTCTGTCCACAACTTCGCAACAGCTACTGTTGAGGACATCTTGAATTAAGCTAAAACAAGAAACAAAACTTGAGACGGGACGAGATTGTCACAAACTGTTGTTTCATTCAACTTGGATACTTGCTCTAAAAACCACGTATCAAACCATCAACAAAACTATGAAGGTGGTGAAATTTATATCGAATAGCAAAAGAACTGAAAAAGAGAAGAAAAGAAGTGACGATGAAGTTAGACGAGGAAGAAGTTTCTTCTTTACTTCCCCCCCCCCCTCTCCCCTCTTTGCTTGCATCTTCTGGGATGAATCCTCTCCTTTCCTCTTCCACCCCCATTCCTACCATCCCTACCCTCCCCCCCCCTTATCTAGTACGTCTGTCTCTGTCTTTTTGCGCGCACTCTCAAGAAATCGATGTCTCCAATAAGAAGGTTGGTTGCCATGACGACGCTTTGCGGTGTGTGCCGTAACCGGTTTCCCTGGTAACGCCAGCCAGGCTGCAAGGCCCTCTGCTCCATGACGGTAATACATTTAAACAGCCTACTTTGAACCAATGCTCACTCCCACCACGTAGCTTGATGATCTTCATTAAGAGAAAACAAGATCACATAATGTACTGTAATCATTATCATCAATATAGGTCATTAAATACACGTTATTATAAACGAAAACTAAGGGTTGGAGGATACACTAGTTTTTTAATTAAAAATATCAATTTGATTTTGGGGGGAAGAAAAATATATTGTGCCTAGGGGGATGAATCGCCACTTTAAGACAACATTTTAAGATATATTAGACAGAAATTAGGTCATTTGTGGAGTCGAAGTTAAAGATCCACTCCAGACTAATATTAACAATGCTATTAGCAAAATCATGTTTCGCATTTTATTTTCAATATTAATCACATTAATGTCGATGATAATTGTTGCTTTAATGGACTTAACTTCTGATTTAACAGCCTACAATGGTTTGGGTGAAACTGAAAATGTCGATGTAGGAAAGAAACATGTGCTACAAATTACTACTTCTATTAAGACTTTGCAATCTTTCTAGGTTTGTGCCGTGTCTTGTGAGGGGTTTCACCTAGGACACCCAGCTGGCACATCAGAGGGCTCTTGGTGTCCCCGCCCAGACCCCCACAGGGGTAGCGAACTGCGCGCTACCTTCCTTTTATCATTTTAAATGATTATGTCGACTTTATCTGGGGTCACGTTACGGTGACGGGACGAAATGTACCGAGAATGCACTAAGGTGTGTGACGTCATAGTACGATGTAGCAGCCGAGTACCAAGAAGGCAGTGCGAGAACAGAGTTTCAAGAAGGCAGTGCGAGAACAATCAAGTAGGCAGTGAAGAAACAAAATAGAATCTTGAAACTATGTTCGTACACTGCCTTCCTGGTACTCGGCTGCTAGCATTTAAAAATATATAAAGTCTAGTCTTTCAGACTGACTATCTGTGTCTTTTTATGAAGCGCTCTTGCGCCTCTTTACTGCGAGAATTAAAAGCTCAAGCAACCATAATCTAGCTATGAAGGCTTCCAAAAATATGATATATTGGCTTTCACGGCCAGTGAATTAAAAATAATATAAAAATAAAATTATTACAACATTTAAACATAAAAATTAAACAGAAAACACAGAATGAAATTAGTAAATTAAAATTTGGCTAAAATAATGAAATTTAAGTAACTATATATAACATATATTTTTAATAATAGTTCTGCCCTATAAAGGGTTAAAGAGATAGTTGTGATTATCATTATCTAGTACATTAAGGGGTGAACATATAGCTTATGAAGCCAAAACGATACCGATTTTAATATTGTAACTCTACCTGTCATAAATCTTGTATACTAATTACCCTATATACATTTCCTAGGAAACACACACACGTTGCTATTAGAGGAAAAGTTCAAAATGTTCAAATTTCAAATCGTAACAATATTTATCCATTTTTCAAAATTTGGTTCTTGGTTTGTGCTGATCGTCATTGTTTCCCTCATATCTCCCGTGTTTATGGGAAGTTTTGGACGTTTCGTTTTGTAACATGGGTATTCAACCATCGCTCTAACAAAACTTTTATCCCAACGCTTTAATAGAGAAATCGACCCCAAGCTCCCGGAAGAGCAATTTTGCTTCACAAAAGGAAGATCTACAGCACAGGCTATCCAATGCCTTCTAAATGATATTGAGACAGCTCTGACAGTCCCAAAAGGAAATCTGTATGCCATATTTATAGACTTCTCCAAAGCTTTCGACATGGCCAATAGGAAGATTATCATAGAGAAGCTACGAAAACAAATGAGAAGTAACAGCTATACAAAACGGCTTATCACAAGCATCCTAGCACAAAACTCAAGGTCACAAACCAGAGGGAGTTAGAAGGTGCGGTTGATATAGACGGGCCAGTCATTCGTGGCCGGTCATAAGCCCGAGTAAAACACTGAGACAAATGAATGTGCGCATGCGCTGCCGAGGACTATATAAGCATTGATCACAAAGGTTTGAATGCTCTCTGTGCGTGGAGACACCACTGCGCACGTAATAATATGTAGGCTACCGGTCAAGAAGGAACGGCCCAATTATACTAAAACCTTCCAAATCATCTCCAGTGTACAGGAAAAACCTTACATACACTGACCGGCAAAAAACAGAAACAAAACGATCACTTGAGAAATTCAACATTACTTTCATTCAAATCATAACTATGAACGGTATAGGACTAGTACAGTACATAGTGTAGTTATAGCATGGAATTAAGGTTAATTGTTTTCCTGGACGCATTACCATTCTTCATGTCATTGTTTCACTTAACAATAGCGATCCTTTGACATGATGCTGTTTCCCGCGGAAAGATGTGCGCGCCAACACTATCGTCAACAATGCAATGTTTTATTCTCTTTTCTTTTGCCACTTGTTGACCTAGGAAAAGATCAATACAGCCATAACCTCAGTTGTTCTTGTGCAATTCAGAAACGAATATGCTCTTGAGGCCTGAAGATGTTGCCAGGGCAGTGGCTCTGATCGAAAATGGTGGGGCGCACATCTTTCCGCGGGAAACAGCTTCATGTCAATGAATCGCTATTGTTAAATGAAACACTGACTTGAAGAATAATAATACATCCAGGAAAACAATTAACCTTAATTCCATGCTATAAACAGTAACTTATGTACTAGGACTAGTGCATTCATATTTATGAATTAAATGAAAGTAATGTCGAATTTTTCAAGTGATCGGTTTTCTTTGCCGGTCAGTGTATTTTGAAACGTAAACGGAAATAAAACTCAGCAATTCTTCTAGGTTTGTGCCGTGTCTTGTGTGGGGGTTTCGCCTAGGACACCAAGCTGGCTCATCGGCGGGCTCTTGGTGTCCCCGCCCGGACCCCCACAGGAGTAACGAACTGCGCGCCACCTCCTTTTATATTAGGTGCAACTGCACCACTTGACTGCGAGAACTAAAAGCTCAAGCAGCCTTAACCTCTCTATGAAGGCTTCCAAAGAGATGGTATATTGGCTTTCACGGCCAGTGAATTAAAACTCAGCAATTCTTCTAGGTTTGTGCCGTGTCTTGTGTGGGGTTTCGCCTAAGACACCAAGCTGGCTCATCGGCGGGCTCTTGGTGTCCCCGCCCGGACCCCCACAGGAGTAACGAACTGCGCGCCACCTCCTTTTATATTAGGTGCAACTGCACCACTTGACTGCGAGAACTAAAAGCTCAAACAGCCTTAACCTCTCTATGAAGGCTTCCAAAGAGATGGTATATTGGCTTTCACGGCCAGTGAATTAAAACTCAGCAATTCTTCTAGGTTTGTGCCGTGTCTTGTGTGGGGTTTCACCTAGGACACCAAGCTGGCTCATCGGCGGGCTCTTGGTGTCCCCGCCCGGACCCCCACAGGAGTAACGAACTGCGCGCCACCTCCTTTTTTATTAGGTGCAACTGCACCACTTGACTGCGAGAACTAAAAGCTCAAGCAGCCTTAACCTCTCTATGAAGGCTTCCAAAGAGATGGTATATTGGCTTTCACGGCCCGTGCATTAAAACTCAGCAATTCTTCAAGGTTTGTGCCTTGTCTTGTGTGGAGTTTCGCCTAGGACATCAAGCTGGCTCATCAGCCGGCTCTTGGTGTCCCCGCCCAGACCCTCATCTTTTTGGAAGCCTTCATAGGGAGGTTAAGGCTGCTTGAGCTTTTAGTTCTCGCAGTCAAGTGGTGCAGTTGCACCTAATATAAAGGGAGGTGGCGGCAGTTCGTCACTCCTGTGGGGGTCCGGGCGGGGACACCAAGAGCCCGCCGATGAGCCAGCTTGGTGTCCTAGGCGAAACCCCACACAAGACACGGCACAAACCTAGAAGAATTGCTGAGTTTTAATTCACTGGCCGTGAAAGCCAATATACCATCTTTTTGTAAACGGAAATATTTTTTTATTTATTTTATTAAGAGCATTTAAGCAAATAAAGAAGACTATATCCCCTGCCAGAACTGTGTCGCGTCAAGCCCGCATACCAATAAAGGTGAGCGAGTGGTAGCCTATAGACACATGCGGGAGTTATGGCATGGGTCCGTTAGTAATAATAATATCTTCCCATTTTGAAGTAGCGATATAATCGCGCGATCCCCACGGAGGATTTTAAAAATAATTTTCCCTTGACTGCTAGAGAAAGCGGTTTCACTCCCTCCCTAAACTGTGTCTCGGGACTTATTTCTTCTTCCACAAAGACGAAACGCTATCCATAACAAGTTCATTTCCAAATAAATTTTTAATAACTCCGTTAAATATTCATCTGGGATTACTTGGGCTCCCTTTTAAGACGAGGGTTTTGTTTCATTACAATTGTGCTGCTTCCGCTCATTGCCAACGGTCCCATTTTAAAACCAAACATCAGTTGTTCTTGTTGTTGATTCACTTAGGGGCTTTCCGACATCGTGGTCATGTAGATACGTGTGCGTGTCAACCTGTAAAATTGTGATGGCTGTACAAGTGAGAAGGTATGTGTACTTTGTAATTGGCCTTGCGGTAGAATGCATTTCGTGGATAGGTTATTATGTTCATTATTATTATTATTATTATTATTATTATTAATATAAGTCTTTCAAAATAATAGTTACAGTCAGGAATGAGAACTTTATCTTTTCCATATCAGTAGGAGACCATTTAATCATTACAAATCTTTACACAGTATTGTTACAATCATTATGCAAGATTTTATGTAATTCCAAGCAATGGCCCCTTTTTGAGAGCCTTGTTGCCATGGTAACCATATAGGCCTAGATCACTGGACCACTTAAAATTAAACTTTCGAAGAAATTTTAATTTAGTAACTTTTTTGGGATTTTTGTTGACACAAATTTTATGTTGGTAGCACCGATTTTCAAAAAGAAGATCGAAATTTTGAACGAACTTAAGTAATTTTAGAGACTTTTAGTCAGCACATGGATTTCGTTCTATCTCGAACCGATAGCCGTACTAACTTTCAATAATAGTAAGTAAGATGTTCTTAAAGCTAGAACCCTGCACGGATATACAAAAATTATCCGCATCCGCCCCTCATCCGCACGACTGTTATCACATCCGCACGTTTGTTATACGAATCTACTGGCATTACAATAATATTTTCTCTACTTAGAATAAAACAAAGTCCCCGATTTGTGTTTGTTACGGGTAAACTCGAGAACCACTGGATGGATTTTGATGCGGTTTCCACCATTCTGTAAAGGATATCTCGAGGATTATTTCTTTAGAAAATAATTTATTTATGAACAGAGGAAGCCGAGTAGTAACGATTTCAGTGGAAAAGTCGAAAAAAAAAACTGGCGTCCGAGCGCTTTGTAAGCTTACGCTGGGCAAACCGTTAAAAATATCTATATACTATGAGTGTAAGAATTGTTCAGCATGAAAAGTTCTACAAAAAAGTCCGTAAGAGCATATGTCTATATTCAATACATCGCCCACTATAAGTGTTTTTACGTTTTAATTTCTTCCAACCATGTCCATTCAACTACTGAGGCGACAGAGTACGAACTAGCTAAGGGCGAATCAATCATCCCTGTTACAGCCTAGCTAGCGGGCGAAGCTATTGCCCCAGATACAGCCAGCAGCAAACCGTTGAGTCGTGTTGAGTTAAGACTTCAGAGAAGGGTGGTTGTGTTTGGAGTTTCCCTGGAAGTGCAACTCGGGTTTTCTTCATTTCGCCTGTGAACTTTTCGTTCCGCAAAATTCACAGTCAAGTAAAGATTGGACGGAAGGGGGATTTGTGTTTCATGCACGTCGCCATTCTTAAATTATGTCTGACAAGAATTTGTTGCACATGCATCTCCATAATAATATAACTAATAGTCCAGTCAGTGATTTTAACCCATCATGCCGAGACGTAAAACGGATATAGGTCGTTGTTCATTGACACTGGTGAAAAAAGCGATTATCACGTAATGCATTATCCCGGGCGAAGCCGGGTCGGGTCGGTAGAATTAGATAAAGCATGAATTACTAAATCAATACATTTAGACATTTGAGGAAAACGTCGCTCCCTTAGACTCTGTAAGCCATGTGCTATGTTTAAAATGAATATTAACCAGCCAGAATTGCAACCCTTTGCAGTTCACAGTGTTAATTATGCTTAATTACATAATTTGAAAGAGATTAGCTTAAATTATCATCTTACATTTTCATGAAAAAGAACATAACGGGAAAATATGAGATGTCATAAACATCCGGGTCCTAGTAATGATATTCATCAACTTCGGATTGTATTCTAAAAACTATCCACAAATTTACTCCAAACATTATCTGCAGCTTATCTGCTATCCGCACAGCCATGCAAACTATATCTGTATGGCGAAATATTTTGCAGTTATCCGCGGAGTAATCCGCCGATATCGTCATCTGGGCAAGGCTGTACTTATAGCAACACATAGAAGTCTCTACTGGACTAGAATACATTGAACACGTGTTGCCATGGTAACCAACACTTCAGTTTTTTGTTGTTGACCTGGTTAGAAGAAATGAACAAAATAAACATCATACCACGAAGCTTTTAGAACATTAAAAATTAAAAAAAAAAAATTTAGACAATGATGATGATGATGATAATCCTTTTTTTAAGGGGCCTAACATCTAGGTTATCGGCCCCTAATGGTTTGCGTGATAGTCAAAATGTAAATGAAATGAAATTAAAGCTAAAACTAACTACATACTTACAGACTTGAGGAAATAGAAAATAAACAAGTAGTTCCGTGAAGAACTATGCAGCCTATTTTCATATATCCTACTTATGTTAATTGCCACTATCAACATACAAAATTTCAGTTTGATTGCTGTAATAGATTTGTAGATATTGAGAACCGACTAAATATTTCGGATGGTCGCCATGTTGGATTTTATATATGTAGGTCCTAGAGTTATGTACTGTTACATGAAGATTATTGTGTACATGTAGCATTCAAATTTCAATCGCATGATTAGGACACAAGAAGTAACAAAGAGATTTTAAAATTTCGCACAGCTGCCATCTTGTGGTTATGGAAACAATTGAAATAAATTAGATGCCTGTGGATTAACATTCGTATAAGGATTTACTGTACCAAGTTTCACTGCACTCGGATGGTAATATTGCGAGAAACGTCCATGTGAATATATTTCGCGTCGCCACCATGATGGATTTGTGATCACCAGGTTTTTTTAAAGTCCTTTAGGTGACCTTATGTTCATAGCTCCTATGAACATTAAAAAATTCAGTTTAGTTGCTGTAACAGATTCGTAGATAATGAGATCCATCTAAATATATCGGATGGTCGCCATGTTGGATTGTTATATGTATAGGCCATAGAGTCATGTACCATTAAAGGAAAATTATTGCGTAGGTTCATTATTCAAACTTTCACTTCGATCGCATGAATACTACACAAGAAATAAAAACTTAATTTTAAAATTCGCACAGCCGCCATCTTGAGGTTACGTAAACAATTGAACTAAATTAGATACCAGCGTATTAGAATGTGTATAAACATTTCCTGTACCAGATGTCATTGCGTTTGGAACATTGAATCGGGAGAAAGTCTATTTAAAATTTTCAAATTCGCTTGGCGGCCATGTTCGGTTTGTAGTTAATCGGTTTTTGAAAGTCTTATAGATGGACTTCCAGCAGTGCCCTTTATCTCCGTACAAAATTTCAGGGTGATAACGCTAATAGTTTCAGAGATATAGAATGACGGTGAAATATTTCGCACATCCGCCATCTTGTGGTTATGTAAACAATTGAACGATGTTAGATATCGGTGCATTAAAATGTGTATAAACATATACTGTACCAAGTTTTATTGCGTTTGGTTGGTTAAATCGCGAGAAACGTCTATTTAAAAGTCGCAAATTCGCGTGGCCGCCATGTTGGTTTTGTAGTTATCAGTTTTTCAAAAGTTACATAGGTGTACTTCTAGTAGTTCCCTTTATCACCGTACAAAATTCCAGGGTGATATGGGGAATAGTTTCGGAGATATTGAAAGCTGGTGAAATAATTCGCACAGCCGCCATGTTGGATTGGTGAGACGTAACAAAATTTGAAGCGTACGGTCGAGGTCGCCCGGAATAGTGCTATGAACTTACCGAGTTTCATTGAAATCTCTCCAGCCGTTTAGATTTTATTAGGGGGATACACACACACACACACGCGCGCGCGCGCGCACACACACACGGACAAAAGGTGATCACATAAGCCTATTTTTTTCAAAATTGAAAATAGGCTAAAAATTAGAATAAGGGAAACAAATGACAGGAGGAGAGGAAATGCCCCCAACTCTCGAAGAATGAGAATTAAGGGACTTGGAAGAAAGGACAGTCTGAAAAAGCAGATAAGAAAGGGAATGAGGAGAGTGATAGCCCCAAAGGCAATGGAAGAAGGAGAGAAACCCGACCCAGCTCAGGATATCTTTGAGGTCACCAAGTCCCGAATTCACCAGACGTGAGCCCTTGAGGGTGTAGTACTATCCAGAGTGCACCATAAGAGGTGGGGCTACATACACCCTGCCTCCTTGAGGGCCTTGAGCAGAAAGCATGAGACACAATGAAAAGAAAACAAGAGGTCTGACCCCTCGAGGAATGAGGGAACAGGTAAGATGAGACAAGGGCCAATTTTGGCAGGAAAGTGAAAGACTCCCTAGGCCTCGGATACCCTAATACCGTCAGGGTCGGAAAATAACATGAGTTGACCAAGGGAGGTCGATAGGAACGATAACAGAGAGGAGCCTGGCACAAGTAAGTGGAAGCAACGCCGGCCTCAGCTGGGGTCCAGTGGTCGCCAACCCACCACCCACAAGTTGTGAGACCCTGGGCGATTTTTAGAAAAGCCCAAGAAGCAACTTAGTGAATTAATGAAAAGATTTAGGAAAATCACGAAGGAGAAATTCATCAAGCCAGTTGACAAATTCAAACTTCCTCTTTAATTGGACAAGTCGGCAATAATAATAATAATAATAATAATAATAATAATAATAATAATAATGACAATAATGATAATAATGACAATAATAATAATAATAATAATAAAAATAATAATAATCTGTTTCTACAGCATATTGAACCATCTCACAGGTATCCTCGTTTAAATAAATACCTTGGAGAATAATTTAAACTTCAGGGTTGAAAAGGTTGGCGTCTTTACTTCAAAGAGTGATGTCACGTATTTCAAAATTAAAACATGACAAAACCGTTGTCCTTCCAGATGCTCTACATTCCTCAGAAACCATAATATAAGGAGGCCATTCAAAAATTGTAGATATTGAAAAGCAAGAACGCAGAATGTACTGTATAGGACAATATCGACCCTACACAAGGAAATGGAATGTGGATCAAGAGACGAACTGCACACCTCTATAGTCTCACATACACTGCACGCAGGAGACGGTTGACATTTATTGTGCACATATTTAGGATGGACAACAACAGATTAACAAACATTACTACCCAAAATTCGAGGGTGAATTGGCTGGAAGGAACAAGGGGGCAACTGAACGATATAAACATCCGGGAGAACATAATGAAAAACCGAGAAATATTCAGAACCTCAGTAAATAAACACACATTTAGGGCGAGGATTGGTACAAGAAGAAGCTACACAGTGAGTTTCTTTTGCGAGAAGAAGGCAAGAGTCATCAAGCCAACTAACAAGTTCTAACGAGCTTTATGAATGGGTATAACGAAGACAGAAAGAAAGAAAGAAAGAAAGAAAGAAAGAAAGGAAGGAAGAATGAAAGACAGAAAGAAAGCAAGGAAGAATGAGAGAAGGCAGAAAGAAAGAAAGAAAGAAAAGGAAAGAAAGAAGGCGGAAGGAAGGAAGAATGAGGGAATGGCAGAAACAAAGGAAGGAAGGATGAGAGAAGGACGGAAAGACAGAAGAAAGAAGGAAGAATGTGAGAAAGGCAGTAACAAAGGAAGGAAGAATGTAAAAAGACGGAAAGAAAGAAAGAAAGAAAGAAAGAAAGAAAGATAGAGAGGAAGGAAGAATGAGAGGAAGACAGAAAGAAATCGTTTGGACGCATATTTAAGATGGACAACAATACACTAACAAAAAGATTATTCAATACACTGTAATATACAACAACAAAATCGAGGATAAATTGGCTGGAGGAAACAAGGGAGATGAAAATATGCGGGACCATGATGAAAAAAGGAGAAATATTCAGAACCACTGTAAATAGGCACATATTTAGGGGGAGGACTGGTACAAGGTGGTCAGAAGAATGCAAGAAGCAACACACTGAGTACATGTACGGATATTGGGAGAAGAGGAAGGTAAAAGTCATCAAGACATCTAACAAGTTCCAACGCGCTCTGTGAATGGGCATAATGAAAATAATAATAATAATAATAATAATAGAAGTAGTAGAAAGAAAAAGTGTACGAAAAATGCTCCCTCCTTTAAAAACTGCAGAATTCTGGAAATTAAGAAGTAATGATGAAGTTTATCGAAAAATAGAAAAATATCAGAAACAATACGGAAGAGGAGATTTGCTATTTTTTGGACATTAGTACAGGATGGATGAACAAGCCTCCGTGGTTTAGGCGGCTGCATGCTGGCCTCTCACCACTGGGTCCGTGGTTCAAATCCCGGTCACTCCATGTGAGATCTGTGCTGGACAAAACGGAGGCAGACAGGTTTTTCTCCGGGTACTCCGGTTTTCCCTGTCAAAAATTTCATTCCAGCAACACTCTCCACTATCAATTCATTTCATCTGTCATTCATTTAATCATTGCCCCAGAGGAGTGCGTCAGGCCTCGGCAGCCGGCACAATTCATATCCTCGCCGCTAGATGGGGGCTTCATTCATTCCATTCCTGACCCGGTCGGAGACTGGAAGCAGGCTGTGGATTTTCATTTCAGTACAGGATGGATGACAGTAGGTTAACCACATTCCTGTGGAACAAGAAGTCAACAACAACCTGGGTACAAGAAGTCAAAAAGGATTTGGAAAGAAACCATATCAGAGAAGGAGATACACCACGGAGAGATATTTTTGGGCAAATAGTGCTAAAAATGGAAGGTTTCCAAGGGAGGAAGGGAAAGAAAAACGGCTCGAAATGGTCCGAGGAAAGGAAGAGGAAACATAGTGAGATGATGAAGGAACAGCAAAGGACAAAGCATTGAAATAGGCTCGAAAATAATAATAATAATATCGTATGGCCTCAGGTGCCGGGTGCAAGCATTGTTATTTGACACCCAAAGGACAGCCTGCATGTAGAATTTCGTCATTCCTTGGAGCACTATGAAATTCAATGAGGTTAGATATCTAAGCTCCTTGAAACTATAGCGCTTTCTAGTAGAGAATGGAGGAACTTTGTGTTGGCGGAAAATCCCGAGATTAATTTTGCCATTATGAACACGGCCTACTGAATTCAAATGGGTTCTTTAACATGCCATCAACGTATGCTATGCATGTCGTGATTTTTGTCGCCTTTCCAAAATCACTTACCGCGGCCATGAGCGAACCTGCAAGCTTGGGGTTGGTAGTCCGACACGTTAACCACTCACCCACCGTGGCAACAGGAAATTGTAGTGGTTCTGCCTATAGTCATCTCTTCTATTGGCATCATCCCTAAATATCCAGCTTGCCACGGTGGGTGAGTGGTTAACGTGTCGGTCTACTAACCCCAAGATTTCAGGTTCACTCCTGGCCATGGTAAGTGATTTTTGAAAGGCGGCAAAAATACGACACGCATGTCATACGATGTTGGCATGTCAAAGAACCCATTTGAATTCAGTAGGCCGTGTTCATAATGGCAAAATTCATCTCGGAAATTTCCGCCAACACAAAGTTCCTCATTTCTCTACTAGAAAGCGCTCTAGTTTTCAAGGAGCTTAGATATCTAACCTACTTGACTTTCATAGTGATTCAAGGAACAACGAAATTCGACATGCAAGCTACCCTCTGGGTGTCAAATTACAAAGCTTGCAGCCGGCACCCGAGGCCATACGATATTATTATTATTATTATTATTATTATTATTATTATTATTATTATCCCTAAATCATTGGCTCGCTATCTAGAAATATTGGGAATACATCCTGGGGCCTGTTCCACGAAAGAACTTTTCACCTTGCACATTGCACTTTTCAGTTGACATTTTGTTCCACCATCACTTTTAAGATTTGTCTTGCAAAGTAAAAAGTGAAAAGTTAGGAATCTTTTCACTTTTGAAGCCTGTTATGTTCCTCCATTGGTGCGGAAATGTTAAGTGCAAAGGAATGAAGTGAAAAGTTTTCAGAAATCTTTGCAAAGAGACGATTCCCTTTTCAGCTGTTAATGATCACGTCACTACACTAGTGGCTCGGCACAGAATTTGGTTTAGTGTTATAAATATGTTACGACGAGAGCTTTTGTTATCATCAAGTGAGGATAGTGATGAAGAATCCAACAAGAGGACGTACAGAGACAGGATGAATTTTCACAACCTCACTTCGACGGATTTTCGTGAGTGTTTTCGTATTACCCCAATACAAGCTGACTATATTCTTGAAATAATTGGCCTTTTATTGAAACCTGTAACAAAAAGAAGTCGATCTCTTTCCAAAAAAGAACAAATTCTTATAACCTTACATTGGTTAGGAAATGGTGCCCAGCACGGTATAGCAATGTATGAGACATCAAAATCAACTATTTGCAGAACTGTTACTAAAGTCTTCAAGTTCACAACGAAAAATAAAGCATTAAATCGTGGAGTATTATACAGTTTGTTCATGGAATAAACATGATCGAATCATTCCTATGCAGAGACTTTCCACTTTGCAAAGAAATAGAAAAGTAATACTGTGAAACCTCTCTAAATGACCACCCCTCTTAAAAACCGATTTTTCTTGGAACCGATTTAAAACCTCATAAGGTCAAAGTATTTGTTACCTCTATTTAAGGACCACCCCTCTCCCCGACCAAAGACCAGGCATTTTCTCAGTCTGCTCTCTTTCAAAAGACCACTTCTCGTCTGCCTTCCGATTGGAGATGGTGATGAGGGTGATGATGTAAGCAATGGTTCTGTTGGCACAGAACTGCCTCAGCATACAATGTCATCAGAAAAAGTGTTATGTAACGTATAAAATTACAAAAACGGCTCTTCTAGAAGATTGTTCAAACCCAGAACAAATTAATGGACTTCCGAACTCACTCAGAGATATTCTAGAAAGTGAAATTGTAAAAAAAAAAGATGTGCTAATCTGAAACAGAGACCAATTCGTGACTTTTTTAAATGACAGTGCTCAGAAAATAACTAATTGTAATTAATTTGTACTAAATGTGAACCAAAGCAGATAAATTGTAATCAAGTATGTGTTCCAACTGTACTTTATTAATTATGCAGTATAATATTATTTTAATGCCTACCCCTATTAAGAGACCACCCCTTGAAAAGACCAGTTTTCCATGGAACCGTCACTAGTCTCTTAATAGTGGTTTCACTGTACATTGATCTTGGTGGAACAGAAAGACTTTGCACTTTGCAAGAATTGAAAAGTGCAAAGTGAAAAGTGAAAAGTTGCAAAGTTCATTCGTGGAACAGGCCCCTGGTCTACATAAATCTTCATGCAGAAGGCCTGGCCCATAGTTCGCTCGTTTCTCAACGTGTCACCGTAATAGAAGTTATCTTACCGTCTTGCAAACAAGCCGACGATATGTTGATTCGTCCCACTTACGTGGTGAAAATTATGAATATCATAACAATAACAATAGTAATGTAATCTCTGGCAACATGAATATTTCCCCGAGTTCACGTGTGTCTGTCTGTGTTCGCTGCCATGCCAGCCTCAGAGCGTCGCGACACCATGGCTGCTGTCGTTGGCTAGAATTCAATCTGTCTGCACTGCCCCTGGCAGTCCCTCCACCCGCCCCCCTCATTCAGCCCGACCGACGCATAGCGGCGTTGCGTTGGGTTGCAACAGGGCGCACATCAAGTTACACTCCACAGGCTGTTTTCAAAATATGTACACCCACGAAAAAAAGTAATACCCGTGATCAAATGTGCTCATATAAACTATTAGCAGTAGTGCCCGGCTTCGCCCGGTGAATTTATTTGTTTTATGGATGATAATGAATACTACTACAGAACTGTAGCGCTCAAGGGTAAGGATTGGAAAGCACCAACGCTTATTGCAGCTGATAACCTCAGTATATTGCACCAACACCATCGCCCTTATACAGAGGCATAGCCTACTATTGTCATGGTAACTGTTTTAAGGGCCTAAGAAATCTTTTTGCACTAATTACTCCCCGTGACTGCAATTTATAAGCAGCTCGCAATTCTGCACCAGAACACTGGTAGGGGCGACGTGATGTAGCACGCATTGCCAGGCAATAATAGACTTAGGTATTATTGAAGCTGTTCGGGAGCGCTTGTTCTTCCGACTTACTGAACAAAAATCAATCTTTAAGGTTACCTGAGAAGTGTAGCCTAATGATACATAGCCTAAACTATTCCTCTTGAAGCAGGCTATCATATACAAAAAGATTTTTTCGAATCCGACAGGTAGTTCCAGAGATTAGCGCGTTTAAACAAACAAACTCTTCAGCTTTATTATATTAGTATAGATTTACGGACGGCTTCGGTGGCGTAGTTGGTAGCATGCTGAGTTTCTATGCCCAAGATCGCGGGTTCAAACCCGGCAGAAGTCGTCAGATTTTTTAAGAGCGTTAGAAATCATTCAGTATGCCTTCCTTTGGAGGGGAAGTATAGTCGTCGGTCCCATGTCATAGATGTATGACATGTTAAAGAACCTTCCACTAAATACATTCGTCTGAAGCTAAATTATAGGTTAATTTGACCAACGCACTTAGATTCCAACGTTCGTCGCCAGGATCCGACTGCGGTGGCAACTAGTAACCAAGTGCTGAACTAGTAGTCGTTGATGGTGGCGTTTGGCGACAAAATAGGAACTACTTGAAAATTCAATGTCTGCAGTCCTTACTTGAATTAAAAACAGATAACACACACTAATACAGTCATCACAATTAACACCGGTTATCAGACAGATTCTTCACACACCCAAAGTACCCGGGGCTACGTGACCGCGTTGTCGCAGTCCCTAAACTGAGGAACCAACCAACCAAACTATTTACAATTGAAAGCTAAGTAGAATTTAACTTTTCGTTACTTCACTTAGGGGGCCTTTAGACCTCTAGGCTCACGAATGACCTCGCTGTTTCGTCCCTTAAAACCTCGAACCAGACCTCTAGGATACGTTCATAAATTATTATTGTTGTTTCAATTAAGGGGCTAGGACATCCTGGTCATTTGGCTACGTGTCCTTAGGTGTGGGTAAAATTTGTCGGATAACCTCCCTTATTTTCGTGTTCGTGTTTGTAATTCAGGTGAAAGCCTCTGTGGCTTAGGCGGCAGCACGCCGGCCTCTCACCGCTGGGTCCGTGGTTCAAATCCCGGTCACTCCATGTGAGATTTGTGCTGGACAAAGCGGGGGCAGACAGGTGTTTCTCCGGGTACTCCGATTTTCCCTGTCACAATTTCATTCAAGCAACACTCTCCACTATCATTTCCTTTCATCTGTCATTTATTTAATTGCCCCAGGGGAGTGCGACAGGCTTCCTCAGCCGGTACAGTTCATATACTCGCCGCTAGATGGGGGCTTTATTCATTCCATTCCCTGACCCGGTCGGTCGACTGGAAGCAGGCTGTGGATATTCATTTTCATTTTGTAATTCACGTGAGGATTGGGTAGGTGGTGGCCGTGGCCTTAAGTTAAGAATCATCCCGGCCCGCATTTACCTGGAGTAGAAGTGGGGGTAAACCGCGGAAAACCACTTCCAGGATAGCTGATGTTAAAATCGATCACACATCTCCTGAGTTGAATCTCACGAGGCTAAGATTTCATGTTCTAACCCGGTGGAGACTTGATTTTAATTTGTTCAGCAGAGCAGGAAATCGAACCCGGATCTCTGGGGTGACAGCCAAGAATGCTATCTGCTACACCACGACGGGTCTCAACTTCATTCAGTGCGGAAATAATCTCACAATGAAATGAATAATTTAATAACCAAATAAATAATTAAATTATTTAATAAATACATTATTGGAAGCCTCCGTGGCTTAGGCGGCAGCACGCCGGCCTCTCACCGCTGGGTCTGTGGTTCAAATCCCGGTCACTCCATGTGAGATCTGTGCTGGACAAAACGGAGGCAGACAGGTTTTTCTCCGGGTACTCCGGTTTTCCCTGTCAAAATATCATTCCAGCAACACTCTCCACTATCATTTCATTTCATCTGTCATTCATTTAATCATTGCCCCAGAGGAGTGCGTCAGGCCTCGGCAGCCGGCACAGTTCATATCCTCGCCGCTAGATGGGGGCTTCATTCATTCCATTCCTGACCCGGTCGGAGACTGGAAGCAGGCTGTGGATTTTCATTTCAATAAATAAATTATTATAAATAAATTATTAAATCAATAAATTATTATAAATAATTAAATAAATAAATAAATAAATAAATAAATAAATAAATAAATAAATAAATAAATATAGCACCATGGTCGTGTCCAAAGGAATTCAGCCAATCAGAATTAGTGTTACAAGATCACGTCTTCCTGAAGGAAAGGCCTGATTATTCCATAAGGAAGGCTATATCGGCTAGTACTAAGAATAGTCGAACCATTCTATGTTTCTGCCTTGATCGGTAGCTAGGTGCGGTTATTACCATTGCCAAAGAGATCATTTTGAAATGATTTTTCGTGATTTCCCATATAAATCTTACAGTCCAAAATACCACCTTCAATGAAGCAGAGGATGTAATGAATGCAGATCTTCAGAAGATGGATGAGTACTTCAAGAAGTGGTGCCTCCAGCCAAGTGCTTCAAAATCTGAAGTTGCCTCATTCCACCTTAACAACCTAGAGGCAAACTACCAGCCTAGAGTTAAGTTTAGGAATCAATACCTAAAGTACAACAGATGTCCTAAGTACTTAGGCATAACATTGGACAGGACACTGACATATCAACAACATACAGAAAAAACTGCTGCAAAACTAAAAAGTCGCAATAACCTACTTAGTAGGTTAGCTGGAACAGCATGGGGCGCTGACGCCAGCACACTCAGGACTACCGCTCTGGCTGTCGTGTATTCTCCAGTTGAATATTGTGCAGGCGTGTGGTTGAACAGCTCTCACTGCCAACTCGTAGATATACAACTCCGCCAGGCAATGCGCATCATCTCTGGTACTCTACGTTGCACCCCTACCCAGTGGCTACCTGTACTTTGTAATATCGCTCCACCCCATTTAAGGAGACAGCAAGCTCTTGTTCTCTTGTGGTACAGGATCAAAGAAAATGCTGAGCTTCCTATTCATCAGGATGTCATACGGCTCTCTACAAAGAGATTGAAATCCCGAAAGCCAGCATGCAAAACGGCTATTGATCTTTCGTCCACTGAGTTCAACCTCCGAAATGCCTGGAGAGATGAATGGCGAGACTCCTCACCTCGCGGCTTACTTCAAATCAGAGACCAGGGGCCGATAACCTAGATGTTAGGCCCCTTAAAACAACAATTATCATCATCATCATCAAATCAGTGACCCCACCACAAGACTTGCTGGTTTTAATCTTCCTCGGGCAGTTTGGTCAAGGCTCAACAGAATCCGATGTGGTACCGGTCGAACAGGTGCAGCCCTACACCAGTGGGGTTGGATAGATTCCCCCCAATGTGACTGTGGTTCTGAAATGCAAACTATCGAGCATATTGTGCAGGAGTGCCCTCTGCATTCATATCCCGGCGCCTTGGATGATCTCCACTCAGCAACTCCTGATGCAATTGCGTGGATTACAGACCTTCCTGTCCAAATTTGATGTGATGGTCCTAATGCTGTCAATAGTGTTTAAAATTGTAAATAGTGTATATACTGTAATTATTTTTCTGTCTTGTTAGCATCATACGATAAATAAATAAATAAATAACGGCATCTTCCCATAGACCAGATCGCGGCGGCATCCTTCTATATCTTAACTTTAGTTACAAGCACACGCACCAGTACGGTGACTACAATAAAGCAGGTTATCAGATGGACTCCACACTCATTGCAATGTGTATATACGGCCTTCCGGAGTCAACACTACTTTGTCCATAAAATGAAGTGCGCTATGCACAGCCTTCTGGAGCCTGGAATAGATGTGAACAAAATGGAGTGCGCTATGCACAGCCTTCTAGAGCCTGCACTAGTTTGTGCAGAAAATGGAGTGCGCTATACACTGCCTTCTGGAGCCAGCACTAGTTTGTGCAGAAAATGGGGTGCGCTATGCACAGCCTTCTAGAGCCTGCACTAGTTTGTGCAGAAAATGGAGTGCGCTATGCACTTCCTTCTGGAGCCGGCTCTAGTTTGTGCAGAAAATGGAGTACGCTATGCACAGCCTTCTGGAGCCAGCACTAGTTTGTGCAGAAAATGGAGTGCGCTAAGCACTGCCTTCTGGAGCCTGCACTAGTTTGTGCAGAAAATGGAGTGCGCTATGCACTGCCTTCTGGAGCCGGCTCTAGTTTGTGCAGAAAATGGAGTACGCTATGCACAGCCTTCTGGAGCCAGCACTAGTTTGTACAGTAGACGGAGTGCGCTATGCACAGCCTTCTGGAGCCAGCACTAGTTTGTGCAGAAAATGGAGTGCGCTATGCACAGCCTTCTAGGGCCAGCACTAGTTTGTGCAGAAAATGGAGTGCCCTATGCACAGCCTTCTAGAGCCAGCACTAGTTTGTGCAGAAAATGGAGTGCCCTATGCACAGCCTTCTGGAGCCAGCACTAGTTTGTGCAGAAAATGGAGTGCGCTATGCACAGCCTTCTAGAGCCAGCACTAGTTTGGGCAGAAAATGGAGTGCACTATACACAGCCTTCTAGAGCCAGCACTAGTTTCGGCAGAATATGGAGTGCGCTATGCACAGCCTTCTGGAGCCAGCAATAGTTTGGGCAGAAAATGGAGTGCGCTATGCACAGCCTACTGGAGCCAGCACTAGTTTGTGCAGAAAATGGAGTGCGCTATACACAGCCTTCTAGAGCCAGCACTAGTTTGTGCAGAAAATGGAGTGCGCTATGCACAGCCTTCTGGAGCCAGTACTAGTTTGGGCAGAAAATGGAGTGCGCTATGCACTGCCTTCTGGAAGCAGAACTAGTTTGTGCAGAAAATGGAGTGCGCTATGCACTGCCTTCTGGAACCAGAACTAGTTTGTGCAGAAAATGGAGTGTGCTATGCACTGCCTTCTGGAACCAGAACTAGTTTGTGCAGAAAATGGAGTGCGCTATGCACAGCCTTCTGGAGCCAGCACTAGTTTGGGCAGAAGTTGGAGTGCGCTATACACAGCCTTCTAGAGCCAGCACTACTTTGTGCAGAAGGTGGAGTGCGCTATGCACAGCCTTCTAGAGCCAGCACTAGTTTGGGCAGAAAATGGAGTGCGGTATGCACAGCCTTCTGGAGTCAGCACTAGTTTAGGCAGAAAATGGAGTGCGCTATGCACAGCCTTCTGGAGCCAGCACTAGTGTGTGCAGAAAATGGAGTGCGCTATGCACAGCCTTCTGGAGCCAGCACAAGTTTGTGCAGAAAATGGAGTGCGCTATGCACAGCCTTCTGGAGCCAGCACTAGTTTGGGCAGAAAACGGAGTGTGCTATGCACAGCCTTCTGGAGCCAACACTAGTTTGTGCAGAAAATGGAGTGTGCTATGCACAGCCTTCTGGAGCCAGCACTGGTTTGTGCACAAGATGGAGTGCACTATGCACTGCCTTCTGGAATCAGCACTAGTTTGTGCAGAAGATGGAGTGCACTATACACAGTCTTCTGGAGCCTGGAATAGATATGCAGAAAATGGAGTGCGCTATGCACAGCCTTCTGGAGCCTGGAATAGATGTGCAGAAAGTGGAGTGCGCTATGCACAGCCTTCTGGAGCCTGGAATAGATGTGCAGAAAGTGGAGTGCACTATGCACAGCCTTCTGGAGCCTGGAATAGATGTGCAGAAAATGGAGTGCGCTATGCACAGTCTTCTGGAGCCTGGAATAGATGTGCAGAAAATGGAGTGCGCTATGCACAGCCTTCTGGAGCCTGGAATAGATGTGCAGAAAGTGGAGTGCGCTATGCACAGCCTTCTGGAGCCTGGAATAGATGTGCAGAAAGTGGAGTGCGCTATGCACAGTCTTCTGGAGCCTGGAATAGATGTGCAGAAAATGGAGTGCGCTATGCACAGCCTTCTGGAGCCTGGAATAGATGTGCAGAAAATGGAGTGCGCTATGCACAGCCTTCTGGAGCCTGGAATAGATGTGCAGAAAATAGAGTGCGCTATGCACAGCCTTCTGGAGCCTGGAATAGATGTGCAGAAAGTGGAGTGCGCTATGCACAGCCTTCTGGAGCCTGGAATAGATATGCAGAAAATGGAGTGCGCTATGCACAGCCTTCTGGAGCCTGGAATAGATGTGCAGAAAGTGGAGTGCGCTATGCACAGTCTTCTGGAGCCTGGAATAGATGTGCAGAAAATGGAGTGCGCTATGCACAGCCTTCTGGAGCCTGGAATAGATGTGCAGAAAGTGGAGTGCGCTATGCACAGCCTTCTGGAGCCTGGAATAGATGTGCAGAAAACGGAGTGCGCTATACACAGCCCTTTGGAGCCACTACTAGTTTAAGGAGTGTTTTCCTAGCTCCGCATTTTGTGCGGAGCGCACTGCGCACTGTGGACCTCTCTCCGCACATCCCAATGCGCTGCACGGTAGTGTTTTCCTAGCTCAGTAATGTGCTGCGTCTATTTCAAGTTTTTATTTGTTTGAGAAGTGAGTGAATATGAGCTCTCGTCCTGTGAGCAAGAGGGCGTTATTGATGTTATTAGAAGAGGAAGAAAAGATCCAAGATGACATTTACTTCATTGTTGGTCGTCTTTATAAAGTGCGGAAATCTGTCAGTTCCATGTACGCATCTAGAGGGCAAGAAGGAGTGTTTAAACTTTTAATCCTCAGACAGTTGCTCGACGACGAAGTGAAGTTCAAATCTTACTTCAGAGTTACTAGGTGTCATTTTGAATACTTGCTTAGTTTGGTAGAAAATGATCTTGCAAGCGAGTCCTGCAACAGGATTAGAAGATCGATATCAGAGGCGGAGAAGCTGGCGCTTACATTGAGGTAAGTTTGTAGAATGTATTTATTGGAAAATTTAAACAAGTTAATTTATTAGGCCTACGTCTAATCAATTAACTAAATTTGTTTAATTAAATTAAATTAATGTATCTTTCTACGAAAAATAGTTAATATAGCGAATCATTCTAGAAAATATTTCTTTATTTAATAAAAATCGATAGTAAAATTTAAAAAAATATAAAATGGGTAAAAAATGTAGTTTCCTTGAACAACGTTAAGCTGAACTTAACTTAGAACTGCTGTACATACTCAATTCGTTTTTTTTTTTAATTTTGTGGCAAAGAAAGAAATCTACAGTACAAAAGAGAAAACTGCCCAAATACTCGTCTGTTGCGTAGAGCGGTCCGCACTTGACTGCTCTCAAAGTCGTCTTCCAGTTGCGTAGTGCACTGCGCACCACGGAGGGGTGTAGGAAAACGATGCCGTCTCATTCCGTGTTGTTGAGTCGGCTCCGTACTGCGGACTGCGCAATGCGCAGTGCGCTCCACACAAAATGCGGAGCTAGGAAAACCCAGCTTTAGGCAGAAAATGGATTGCGCTATGCACAGCCTTCTGGTGTCTCGAATAGATGTGCAGAAGATGTAGTGCACTATACACAGCCTTCTGGAGCCTGGAATGGATGTGCAGAAGATAGAGTGCGCTATGCACAGCCTTCTGGAGCCACTTGTACAAGTGTGTCTGCAAGAAGGAGCCAGCCAAAGCCGCACTGTCTCGTTGCCATGGTAACCGAGTCGAGTGCGTCGGTCGTGACGCTTCGCTTTTTTGCCGAATTGATTTTGCCAAGTCTAAAGCTTGGCTCTGTAAAGATCCACCACCCACATCTCGTACATACCCCAGATAAAACTCTTAGCGCAGACGAGGGGCTGACCTAGCAATCTCTACCTCCCACTCGCAAACTTCTTATGGAAATAAAAGATTGGTTCTTTTTTTTAATATGAAGACCTGCAATTAAATTAAGTAAACGTTATTTATGCTATTAGGATAATATTTCCACTCATTACAAACATTCACTTAAACAAAAACAAAACAAAGAAAATAGTGAAGGTACACATATTGTATTATTATTATTATTATTATTATTATTATTATTATTACATCGTTATACCCTCCATCCTTAAGAAAGAATTCATGATGAAAATTAATAAATGTAAAACAAAAATATTGGAATGCACCCGAAATACATCAGAAACCTCTATGGTCATCAAATTGGCAGGTGAAAAGCTAAAGGAAGTATGAGACTTCTGTTACTTAGGAAGCAAAATAACCAGTGATGTACGAAGCAAAGAGGATATAAAAAGTAGGTTGGCTCAGGCAAGGAAAGCATTTCTACAATAAAGGAATCTGTTGGCATCGAATATAGATATAGGTATTAGGAAGTCATTTTTGAAAGCCTTTGTCTGGAGCGTGGCGCTCTATGGAAGTGAAACTTGGACTGTTGGAGCAGCAGAAAAGAGAAGAATTGAAGCGTTTGAAATGTGGTGTTACAGGAGAATGATGAAGATCAGGTGAGTAGATAGGGTTACAAACGAAGAGGTATTAAGACGAGTGGGAGAGGAGAGATGTTTCTGGGGACTGGTAATAGAGAGAAGAGATAGGTTGGTATGACACATATTACCGGGTGAGTTAGCCGTGGTCGTTACGGCATGACTGCTAGCAGTCGCTCACATCCGGGAGGCGAGGAGGTTCGAATCCCCCAGCCCGCAACCTTGAAGATTGTCTTCTGTGGTTTTCCATCTTCCTTCCAGGCAAATGCAGGGTTGGTCCCTAACTGCAGGTCACAGCCGCTACCTTCCAACTCCTCGTCCTAACATTCCAACTCGCCTCCCCAACGGTACTTGTAGCTCACCCATTGGGTGTCCGTCTCGAAGCAGCTACAAAACTGGCGAGCCGAACATGTCCTCGGACACTCCCGGCACTAAAAGCCATACGCTAAAAAGGGGGGGGGGGCACATACTAAGACACCCAGGAATAGCAAGCTTAGTTATGGAAGGAAGGGTCGAAGACAAGAACTGTAGAACAAGGTTAGAATATGTTAAAAAGATTGCCTCGGATGTAGGGTGTGGTAGCTATATAGAGATGAAACGATTAACTCAGGACAGGGAGGTTTGGGGCGCTGCATCATACCAGTCAAAAGACTGGGCTCAAACAACAACAACAACAACAACAACATACCCGTCCAAGGAGCGTGATTGAACCTATCTAGCTGATCTTGCTTACTTTTCCTCCCAATTTTTTTTTCAATTTTTCGCTATTGCTCTTTCTGCGCGAGTCTGCGTTTGGATGATCTGAAAATTGATATTGTCAACTAGTTCCCTGAATGTAGTTCTATTGACTACCGTAACATTTAAAACGTCTATCTTTTTTTTTCAACTTTATTAATAAAGATAAATCGCACAAATTGTGCATATTGATGATAACAAACTGTCATTCACAAAACATCACAATGGATGATCCCCGGTTTGCACAAGAAATTATGTGGTATCTACTACATTGCAGCCCGCATAATTTACATACGCAGGATTCATCAGGGTCATGAAAGTATTCGGTATTGCACAGTTTATGGTGATACCCATGTACCGCCATCGAATTAATAAAGTGTCGCAAGTCTTGGTTAGAACTCATCCATGTCATAGTCATCATGGCCTCCGTGGTGTAAAACTCGAGCCAGATTTCATACCTCTTCTGTATTCTTTCCTGCATTAGTGTTTTTCCAGGCGTGTGTGGATCATCCGAAGATCCTCAATGAAGAAGGTCTCCCTGGCGAGTTCATATGCTAATCTAGATTTTGTATACTTCGATATCCCCAGGGTAGCCTACAGGAAGCGCGATTTGACTGCTTCAAGTCTGCCAGGGATAATTCCTCCCAGATGATCTCAAGTCCATATGTGGCAAAGGGCGTTATTTTCGCATCAAATAATCTCATAGCTGTGCCAAATGAGAGCTTCGTGATTGTTTTAATGTCATATATGACCCGCGAATATTATAGATGTAAAGAGTACACTTAGCAAAATCTCAATCATGAATGCTATGACTGATTTATCCTTGGTATGAATAGTCAGACTTGATCAATTCAGCTACTGGTGCAGTGGTTAGGGGTTTGTCATTCCTTCATAGGTATATCAGATCGAAGTTAGTTTTCTGGGAATATCACAGACACTGTTAATTTAAGGGCCTTTAAATGTGGTTTTCGGAGACCCTTTATAGTCGGGTTAAAAATACCTTTCGTACGACATTCACACGTGAAAATTGCGTGAAAAAAATCTTGAGTGCCCCTTGACCCCCTTAAGCGCATTATACTGTATGTATTGATAAATTTTACAGCTTAATTTGGTTCAGTGATAACCTTATAACCGTCTGTAAACTTTCACAGTAATGTAATAATTGGAATTGCATTGCGTCTTACAGAAATAGATGGACCTGCGAGATTCTGCTACCATGGTTACCGTGTTGCATTCTTTCATTAAATAAATAAATAAATAAATAAATAAATAAATAAATAGCCTTACAAATCCCATAAGGGCTATGGCCTCCTGCTTTGCAGGGAATTGCTCAGTTTTAACTCATCAGGTGAGCAAATCCTGAGGAGCATTCGGGGTTATTCTTTCTGATTGGGCCTTCTATATAGATGTGCAGCTGATTAAAGATTAAGTAAATTATATTACGATGGCATAAAATTCGCTACAACAATCTTCATTTCTGAGTCTGGCGATATCAAGGCCTCAAATATCCATTAGTATTACGGAAATCATAATAGCCATCAATTAATATCTGGGAGCTTCCCATTGCCACTAAGCACAAAGCTTACCCTGTCTAAGCACTTGAACAATGACAGAAACTGCGAAGTCTTCACTCTTCAGTAAAATCTACCTATATTGAACCGTTTCAAATAGGTCTTTTTAAAATGCAATACAAAACCTTACCGGTGGAGTTTTAACATCTAGTTTGGATGCAGATACCTATACACGTTCTTTAACATCCCACAAATCATTCACTATGTTGTGCACATGTGGTCCCGGAACGAATTAATAAGTGTTTCGCAAGATAGTTGAACCTTTTGAATTCCTTGTGATGCAGTAAGGTTATTTTCCCTAGTGAACACGATGATGTTTCCTCAAATTAGAGCGCGAGACAATGTTCCATTAGTTCTGTCCGCCATGCAAATGACTTCTCACATGTGCTACAAGTGTATTACTTCACTCCAGTATGAACAACAGTGTGCTTCTTGAGGTCACCGCTCTGTGAGAAGCCTTTATTGCACACCAGAGATATGTACCGCTTTGCTGCATGCCCACTGAACGGTGTCTTTCTAGTTGATGCATTGTTTTATTGGTCACTGCATGCGAGTCTCCCTAGGTCTTTCCACTCCTGCCTCATCTTCGCTGTTCTTGTCCATTGTTTTCCTCCCCATTTTACGAACCAGTCTGCCCATCTGATTCTTTGTCTCCCAACGTTTCGTCTTCCTGTTCTTGGGTCCCACATCGTCATTTTGTACGTCCATCGGTTAGGATCTAATCTCGCTACATGTCCACCCCATCTCCATTTGATCTGGTCTGCTGATGTCATAGCGTCTTTCATGCCGGTTCTCCTTCTTAAATCTTCGTTCCGTATTCTATCTCTCAATGAGACATGAAGTATCTTCCTTTCCATTTTCCGTTGACATCTCTGGATCATTTGTCTTTGTTTCGATGTTAATGCCCAAGTTTGGCAACCATATAGTAACACCGGTATAACGCATTTTTCCAGAACTTCAGCCTTTAAAGTGTGTTTTTGGGTCTTGTCAGCCAGTATAAACTTTAGGGACCAAAAGCTCTTCCATGCTTGTCCTATTCTTCGTTTGACCTCTTTCTCTGAACGACTTGAAAATGACATGTTCTGACCGAGATATACATATTCTTCAACATATTCCAGTGTTTCTCCGTTCACATTAATTGGGGCTTCTAACGCATTGGTCATCAGCTTCGTTTTCTTCGGGTTCATTGTAAGGCCCACTTCTTTACTTGTTTTGTCTAATTCTTTTATCATTTGTTCCAGCTCTTTCGCTGATTCAGCCACCAAAACAATGTCGTCTGCGAACCGTAAATGGGTTAGTCTTGTCCCATCGATTCTGATGCCATATTTTTCTTCCCAGTCTAGTTTTCTAAACTGATTTTCCAGCAAACAGGTGAATAATTTTGGTGAGAAGGGGTCTCCCTGTTTTACTCCCCTTTCTATCATGATGTTACATCCTTCTCTTTCTGTCTTTATTCTGGCTTGGTTACCGTCGTAGAGTTTGCCAAGGAGTCTAACGAATTTGTTTGGGATGCCTTGTTTTTCCAGTGCTTCTAAGACGCTTCCCTGTTCTACGGAGTCAAATGCTTTGTTGTAATCCACAAATGCGATATACACCTCTAGATTAAATTCCTGAACTTTCTCCATGAGTTGATTTATTGCTTGCAAGTGGTCTGATGTACTGAAACTCTTTCTGAATCCTGCTTGCTCTATCGGTTGCTGTTCGTCCAGTGCCTTTGTCATTCTATTGGTTAGGATCTTCATAAATAGCTTGTAGAGGTTTACAATTAGGTTGATCGGTCTGTAGTTGTTTATGTCGTCCTTGGCTCCCTTTTTGTGTAGAAGTATGATAATGCTTTGTTTCCACTGCATTGGTATGTCTTCTGATGTGAGTATGGAATTAAATAATGTTGTGATGACTGGGATTAGGTCTTCTTCACCCCATTTTAGAAATTCATTGTAAATTCCATCTTCACCTGGGCATTTTTCGGTTTTCGTTTGTCGAATGGCTGCTCTTACTTCACTGGGTAGTATTGGAGGTGTTTCTTCCTCTAGGTTTTCTTCTGATGTATTCTGGTCCTGATGCAAGTTGGATCTTTGAGAGTTACTTGAGTATAGTGTCCTATAGAACTCTGTCGCTTGCGTCATTATCTCTTCTCTTGAGGCTTGTCTTTTTTCGTTGTTGTCTTTTACTCCCAGCATCCAATGTTTGCCTGGAGTTAATTCTTTTCTAATCTTCTTTATTGATTTTGTGGTATCCATGATTTCTTTGACCACTTTAGTGTTGTGTTCTCTGATGTCTCTTCGGATTTCCCTTTTTGATTGTTTATTGACTTCCGCATATTCCAGCTTTTTGTGTTCGTTTTCTATGACTTGTGATTTTAGGCGTTCTCTTTCTTCGATCAAACATTTGGTGCTATCCTTAAGTTTTATTCTATTTTTCATACTGTTTCCAGGTGTTGACGATTGTTTGGCTGCGCGGGATATGCAATTTACGAGCTCTGTATAGTGTTGTTGGACTTTTTGCTCCGTTTGTTGGTTGAAGTCTCGTAGGTTTTGTTGTAGTGCGTTTACATACTCCGCCCTGTCTATGCATCCTGGATGTGTAGTTTTGTTGTTGAAGTAGTGTCTCCTTTTCTTCCTTATTCTCACTTTCAATCGTACCATTCTGTGATCTGTGTCAAACTTCAGACCATTTATCACTTGTATGTTTTTCACCTCTGTTAGTCTATTGGTTAGGATGAAGTCTATTTCGTTTTTGATTTTCCCATTCGGAGATTTCCATGTCCATTTGCTTTCTGGGCTTTTCTTGTAAAATGTGTTCACAATTTTAAGTCTTTGTCCCAGTGCAAACTGTATTAGTCTTTCTCCACTTTCGTTCCTTGTTCCGTATCCGTGAAGGCCCATAGGTTCTTCTTCTTCGTATTCCTTTCTTCCTACCTTGCTGTTGAAGTCTCCAATTATGAATGTTGTGTGTGCTTCGTACTCGGCTAGTGTGTCTTCGAGGAGCATATAGAAGTCTTCAATTTCTTCTTCCGTACTTGCTTCTGTGGAAGCATAGACTTGAATTATTATGAACGTGCTGTCATTTAATTTTAGGGATAATACTATGATTCTTTCTGAGATTCCCTTTATTTCTTTTATATTGTGTTTTAAATGTCTTTTTATCAAAAAACCTACCCCTTTTTGTCCTTTTGTTTCCCCTATGAAGCTAAAGACATCCCCATTTGTTTTCTCTATTATGTCTTCGCCGTATTGCCTCACCTCACTGAGGCCTAATATATCGTACCTTACGTTTTCTAGTGCGTTTTCGAGTTCTATTTCTTTATCTTGGGTTCTTAAGGTTCTAACGTTTAGTGTACCAAGTATGAGTTCTTCTTCCTTGTGTGAACGTTGTTTCATCGTTGTGTTGTGTTGAATTCTTCTTCCCCGTTTTTTGAGGATAAGTCTTTCCAGTGCACCCACTGGTCATTTAACAGGATTTTCTGGTATCCAACTCTTACATTGTTATTACCCTTTTCCCTTTCTTCCCTGGCTTTCTGTCGGAGTGATGCTTGGATTTCTCTTTCTTTTATTGTGAGGTCATCATCTATGAATATGTCTTGTCCTCTCAGTTTGTGTTTGTTTCGGACTATTTTTAGTTTGTCTGCAAAATTTGTGAAACTGACTTTCACTATACCTCGATTGTTTCTGTCTTTACCGACGTAGGTTGATTTTTCTGCCGTCACTTCTTTTTCTATCGTGTCCAATATCTTCTTGAATTTGTTCTTTAGTTCGTCTTTGTTACTTTCATCATTAGTGAATTCTTTACTTTTTACCACTATGTTGTTCCTCCTTTCTCTTTTCGCCTGTTGTTCTTTTTGTTCTTCTAGGTCACTTATTCTTTTGGATAATGTTTCTATCTTTTCTTGTATTGTGTTGTCTATGTTAGTGATTTTTTGTTCTAATGACTCATTTGCTCTTTCGCAGTATTCATTTCTTTTTTTAATTTCCTTTCTCATGGACTGAATTTCCTCTCTTGTTTCTTGTTTAAACTCTTCAGTTTGCTTTTTCAAATCTTTAAGTTCTGATAGTATTTCAGAAAACATACCTTTAATGTCGTCTCTTTGGGGTTTTGCATTGTTTGTGTGTTCTTCTTCTCCCGAGCTTTCTGAGGTTGATATTTTGTTTTTTCTCTCTTTTTGCTTTATGTTTTTAGTTGAGGGCTGTGTTTTGGGTGGCATGTTGTTATATTTGCTAGTTACGTACTGTGATATATTTTACTCCTCTTTTTGGCGCGTGTAGTGTATTAATCTGCTTTGGCTTCATTCACTTCGTTTTTGCTATATAGTTCCTCTCACACTCATTCGCTTCTATTTTAGTGCTAAAATATGTCTATGTATATTGTTAAAAGTCTTCACCCCTTAGTAGCAGGTTGCTGGTTTTCTTGTGTGAGCTGATACTATGCCTGTGCTTTGTGCTGTAAGACGTTCGTTATGCGACGAATATCCTCTTTCATTGTTGACAAGTCAGCGTCTTGTAACCGGTATGTCTCATTCTCCATACAGAGTTTCTTCTGGTCACATGTTATTTTTGTGGTAAGGAATTCAAACGGTTCTTTGTTGCTGTATGCGATTAGTGTTTTGGTGAGCTTGGTGCTATATAACCTCACTAATCTCCTTCTGTTGTGTGATGTAATTAATTTCAGTTATTTACTTCTTTACCTGCAATTTGGGTGATTCCTGGTTTTCTTTCATTGCGTACGTCTTCCTCGGGTACTTTTTTTTTCACTTTTAAGCTGCACTGATATCGTTTTACCGTGTAAAGATCCAAAAACCGTGGAGCTCGGAAATGGCGCGTGTTTACTTGACTACAGTACTAGCCTTTACAATAATTAGGCACTTACAACTCTCGATGAAGATGGTGTTTCCTTCTTGACTAATGGGACTATCTCTGCAGTCACTTTCTCATGGATAGTAACTTCCTTGTAGTCTGCAGTACCTTCCATGATATGTGCTCCCTGGCTATCAAGTTCTTCTTTAACAAGTGCACTCTGAGTTATGAATCTTGCATCTTCAAAAGCATCATCAGGTTCTTCAATTTTCATCCCCACCGGCCTATCAGACGGTGGCTGATCATTCAAATCAATCTCAGGGAATTGTTCTGGTTCACATTTGATAGATGGTTGGCCCTCCATAATGTTGAGGAATCGTACCTCACTTCTGTACCATCAGCTGGGCTGTAGGCCTACTGGTCACAAGCACGTCTTCACGCTCCTTCTCTAAGTAGACTCGCAGGCTAATGCTTATATCACTAGACTAACCACACGGTATAACGCATTCTTACTTTCATCGTGGAGACGTAATTTAATTGTGTTTTCCTTACCACTTTACTGCATAGTGTTGCTACAAGACAACATTCTTTCATTATTTCATTGTAAATATACATGTTTTAAGGTATTTATTTAATTGTGAGGCATTTAAAGAGTAACTGAGTGCGTTTCGCTTACGCATTGGGTTATGCTGAACCTGTTGGTACCCCATATGTGTAGGTTGGTGTAAATGGGACCTTATTTTCGGTACTAAATTGGAATGGGACCTTAGCAGAATAATATAGGGAGGGATTAACTGACTTAAGCAGTCAGTTGTCCTTAGCTTTCACTGAGAGAGTGCGATTTAGAATTCTGTTATCACTCATTCTGAGAATATACCCATAAAATTTCAAACTTATTTTCCTGAATGTGTCCGAGATTTTCTCCGAATGCTGATAATGCTCCTGAGATTTCTTCTTCATACAAATTCCCTCAGAACAAACTGGACCTAAAAAGCTTCCTCGAGATTTTTCTTTCTTGTTTTTTTATATCTTTAATCAGTGATCTTCCCTCAATGATCAGTGTTTCAGAGGTGTACAGGGCCTCGGGTTTGATTACCGTGTTGTAATAAAGTAATTTTGCTTTACGAGAGATGGATTTCTTATTATACCTGATCCACGTGATTCTGTAGGCTCTTTAGAATTAAGTAGTTGTTTTCTTCACAATTCAGGCTGGTTACTTTTTTTTTTAAATCGTTATGCCCAAATACGGAGCGCGCTTGAACTTATTTTGCACAATGTTCCTTCTTCTTTTCTTCCCAATATCTCTTCATTCGTTCACTGTGCTCCTTTCTGCGTGCTTCTGTCCAGCCTGTATTTTTCCTTTAAGGTTTCTCTGCAAATTTATGTTTGTTTACTAGGCCTCTAAATTTTACTCTATCTGGAATAGTTTTCTCAGCAATACCCATTTCTTGTAGATCTTCATGTATTTCTGTTAACCAATTGTTGCGGATTTTCAGAGTTAGCGCTAGATTTAGAATTCTCTTGATCATCCTGTCGTTATCCATTCTGTGAAGGCGTCCGTAGAATTTTAATCGTCGTTTTCTGATAGTATCTGTGATTTTTTCTGTGGATTGAAAATTTTCATGTGGTTTCTTTTTCATCCAAATTCCATTTTCAAACTTTGGTCCTTGGATTTTTCTGAGAATATTCCTCTCTTGTTTCTCGATGCCCCCAATTATCAGTGTTTCGGAAGCATACAGAGCCTCTGGTTTGATGACTGTGTTGTAGTGTCGTAATTTTGCATTCTTTGAGATACATCTTTTGTTGTATCTGTCCCATGTGATTGTGTAAGCCCTTTGCAATTTAGCAGTTCTTTCTTTGGTAGCTTCCTAATTTAACCCTGCTGGCTGAATAATTTCGCCTAGATACTTGAATTTGTCTACTACTATTATTATTATTATTAATAATATTTGGATTATCTTTCTTCTCTTTCGTATTATCTCTTAATTCTCTCACTGGCCGTGAACATAGCGGTGTTTGAAGCCATTTTCAGTGTTGCTTTAGTAAATGAAAGTTTGATGCTAGAGTCGGTCAACAATATTGTACCCAAATGAGATGGGTTATACCCTAATCCTGAAAATAATTTACATGAGATTAATAAGTACACTTGGAAGACCAGTTTCAATCGTCAAGCGATCATTATCAGATCAATTTAGGCTACAATTGAGAGTAGATAGTGACGAAGACAACTGCTCTCACCAGGACACGCACGTCTCAACCAGATAAGTAGCCTGTACAATACAACCTGAATTGACCATTTAACTACAATCACATATTCACTCTAAACAAGCAAGGTTGGAAGTCAATCACTACTTTCAGTATTTTAACAAAATATCACATAGACTATAACTAACAACTATTGACATCATCATCACTGGCACGACACACCTCTGTGCGCCTTGGCCTTCTGAAGAAGTTTTCCCCATTCTTTCCTGTTAAGTGCTGAGCTCCTCCAGTTCTTGATTCCAATTGTCTTTACATCCTCTCTCACTCCATCTTCCCACCTTAGCTTTGGTCTTCCGACTTTCCTGGTTCCTTCTGGCATTGCATTCAATATCCTCTTTATCATTCTGTCATTAGCACGCAGCACATGTCCTGCCCACTCCAACCTTCTGATCTTTATACATTTTACAACATCTGGTTCATTAAATAAATCATACAGTTCATGGTTATATCTTCTTCTCCGTTCACCATTTTCCTCCACTGGCCCAAACATTTGCCTCAAAATCTTTCTTTCAAAAACACCAAGTTGTCTTTCATCAGATTTTGAGAGTGTCCAGGCTTTACTATAACTTTATACATTAGGACTTAAGTTTTCCTGAACAACAGCTTGCACTTCAGTGACGAGTTGAACTTTCTCAACTAATACCGCAACTAAACAAGTGTACATATTGGAAATAATTTCACTCGTACTGTACTTTCAAACATAACTTTTTATAGCCTAAGTGTAATGGATCTGATGATGATCGCTTGACGATCGAAACTGGTCATCCAAGTAAAGTGTATTTATTAATCTCATGTTTTTTTTTTAGAATTAGGGAATAACCCAACTCATTTGGTACAATGGTGTTGACCGACTGAAGAACATCAAACTTTCGTTCTCTCACTATGATTATTCTTCCTTTGTGTTGTCCATGCATGGCGGCTCTCATTCGGAGGTTTGCAGCAAAGTGATGTTTGTTCACCAACGATCCGAAACTACGCCTATCTCATAAAATGTCGTCAGTTACATTGATTTCTTTGTCCGTGTGTGTGTGTGTGTGTGTGTGTCCTAATAAAATCTAAACGGCTCCAGCGATTTCAATGATACTCGGTAAGTTCATAGTACTATTTCGTCCGACCCCGGCCGTATCATGCAAAGTTTATTACCTCTAAATCTGAAAGTTTGTACGGTGATGAAAAGCACTACTAGAAGGTCACCTATGTGACTTTAAAAAACCTGGCGACTACAAAACGAACATGGCGGCCAAGCGAATTTGAAACATTTAAACAGACTTTTTTCGTGATTTAACCATTTGAGTGTAGTGAAACATGGTACAGCAAATGTTTATATTCATTGGAATGCACTGACCTCTAATTTAGTTCAATTGTTTACATAACGTCAAGATGGCGTCTGTGCGATTTTTTTTTTAAATTTCTTGTGTCCTAAGTCAACATTTGAATAATGTACCTACGCAATAGTCATCATTTAATAGTACATAACTCTATGACCTATATATACTCGGTGAACAAAAAATGCCGTACTTGGAGGTCGGCATGTGATTCCTCATCCAATTGAAAGATAAAAGTTTCAATAGCAAAATCGGATTGAAAACACAAGTATAACAAGATGTTCAATAAAGAACATATAGCCTACTTTCTCCTAAATGCATGGGTATTGTTAAAACTCTTTGTCCTTTTCAAGGTGTATAATTGAATGTTGGTTGTAGTAGCTTGTTGAAATACAACGTGCTATAGGGATATTAAACATGAATATGAGGTGCCCTTTGCTAGTACTACCTCTGTAAAAAAATTCATTCAATTCAGTTTCACCGTGTTTGAATTGATCTGGGGAATGGATTTGCACACATACATGGCCGCTACTTGCAAACTATTGGGCTGATGACCTTGTAGTCAGTCATAAGATGCTTTCCACAAAAAGGCATGTTGTTGCAAAATCCGGTAGAGATTAAATTATTAGGATGGTCGAAATTTGATTTAAGCTTTTAACATTTGGGTGGCCGTCATTCCATTTCCGTCAAGATGGCGGCGATATAAAACATGACACTGAGGTGCCTTTTGCTAGGGCTACCTCTGTACCAAATTTCGTTCAATTTGGTTTCACCGTGTTTGAATTGATAGGGGGAACCGATTTGCACACATACTTGGCCACCATCTGCAAACTATTGGGCTGATGATCTAGCAGTTTGGTCAGAATATGCTTCCCACATAAAGATTTGTTGTTGCAAAATTTGGTAGAGATTAGATTATTAGGTTGGTCGTAATTACATTTTAGCCTTTAACATTTGGGTGGCCGCGATTACGTTTCCGTCAAGATGGCGGTGATATAAAACATGACACTGAGGTGGCCTTTTCTAGTGCTACCTCTGTACCAAATTTCGTTCCATTCGGTTTCACCGTGATCGAATTAATAGGGGGAATCGATTTTCACACAAAGATGGCCGCCATCCGCAAAATATTAGGCTAATGACCTATTAGTTTGGTCAAACGATGCTCCCTCCATAATGGTATGTTGATGCAAAATTTGGTAGAGATCGGATGATTAGGTTAATCGTAATTTGATTTAAGCTTTGAATATTTGTGTGGCCGCCATTACGTTTCCGTCAAGATGGCGGCGATATAAAACGTGAAACTGAGGTGCCCTTTGCTAGTGCTACCTCTGTACCAAATTTCATTCCATTCGGTTTCACCGTGTTCGAATTAATAGGGGTAATCGATTTTGACACAAAGATGGCCGCCATCCGCAAACTATTAGGCTAATGACCTATTAGATTTGTCAAAGGATGCTTCCTCCATAAAGGTATGTTGTTGCAAAATTTGGTAGAGATCGGATGATTAGGTTAGTCGTAATTTGATTTAAGCTTTGAATATTTGTGTGGCCGCCATTACGTTTCCGTCAAGATGGCGGTGATATAAAACATGACACTGAGGTGCCCTTTGCTAGTGCTACCTCTGTACCAAACTTCATTCCATTCGGTTTCACAGTGTTCGAATTAATAGGGGTAATCGATTTTGACACAAAGATGGCCGCCATCCGCAAACTATTAGGCTAATGACCTATTAGATTTGTCAACGGATGCCCCCTTCATAAAGGTATGCTGTTGCAAAATTTGGTAGAGATCGGATGATTAGGTTAGTCGTAATTTGATTTAAGCTTTGAACATTTGTGTGGCCGCCATTACGTTTCCGTCAAGATGGCGGCGATATAAAACATGACACGGGGGTGCCCTTTGCTAGTGCTACCTCTGCACCAAAATTCATTTCATTCGGTTTCACCGTGTTCGAATTAATAGGGGTAATCGATTTTGACACACAGATGGCCGCCATCCGCAAACTATTAGGCTAATGACCTATTAGATTTTTCAAAGGATGCTCCCTCCATAAAGGTATGTTGTTGCAAAATTTGGTAGAGATCGGATGATTAGGTTAGTCGTAATTTGATTTAAGCTTTGAACATTTGTGTGGCCGCCATTGCGTTTCCGTCAAGATGGCGGCGATATAAAACATGACACTGGGGTGCCCTTTGCTAGTACTACCTCTGTACCAAATTTCGTTCCATTCGGTTTCACCGTGTTCGAATTAATAGGGGCAATCGATGTTCACAAAAAGATGGCCGCCATCCGCAAACTATTAGGCTGATGACTTATTAGTTTGGTCAAAGGATGCTCCCCCCATAAAGGTATGTTGTTGCAAAATTTGGTAGAGATCGGATGATTAGGTTAGTCGTAATTTGATTTAAGCTTTGAACATTTGTGTGGCCGCCATTACGGCTCCGTCAAGATGGCGGCGATATAAAACATGACACTGAGGTGTCCTTTGCTAGTGCTACCTTTGTACCAAATTCCGTTCAATTTGCGCTCACCGTGTTCGAATTGATAGGGCGGGGGGACAGACATTCAGAGTCCACACACTCACACACACATACACACACACAGACTCACACACATACACACACACACACAGATACACTTTTTTTCGCCCTGTAGTGATCTCATAAGTCTACTTTCATTTTTTGCAAAAATCGAAAGTAGGCTAAAAACGACAAGCTGGCAATACTGTCACATCCTGCAGTGCATCGGAATGTACAGAGAAAGCTCCGACAGAGCACCGAGTTCCTGCGACCTGCTTTTGGCCACGCTGCATGCAGTAACAGCGTTGCCAGAGCCTCGTTTCTTAACACGCATTTCTGTTAAACCTATTGGCGGGACTAGGTTTTGCAACATAAACTTTTGTCGTGAATTTAGACGAGGAACCACATGCCGACCTCCAAGTGCGGCTTTTTCTGTTCACCCTGTATATATAAAACCAACATTGCGACCATCTGAAATATTTTGACTGTTCTTAATATCTTCGAATCTATTACAGCAACCAAACTGAAATTTTGTATGTTGATAGAGGCAATTAACATAAGTAGGATATAAGGAAGCAGGCTTCAGTTATTCACGGAACTACTTGTTGTATCTGTTCCAGGTGATTCTATAGGCTTTTTGTAGTTTAGATATTCTCTTTTTCTTTGCTTCATGATTTAATCCAGATGGCTGTATGATTTCCATTATGGGAACGAGTGAATCGATAGAAAAATGTAGCTTCCGATGTTTACCTGCGTAGTTACATATAGCATTAACTAACTTTCTTCGGCTTTTCCCAATTAATTGGGTCGCCGGAGCCAACCAGTTTCATTTCGGTTTAAGCCGGGGATTTAAGGCCGGATGCCCTTTCTGACGCCACGTGATTTTTCAGGTGAATATTCCACCCCTCTGTCACCGTGATTCGAACCCCGGACGTCCGGGTGAAAGACGAGCAACTAAGCCACAGCGCCATCACGCTCCCCACATATGGCATTAACTACAATATATATTTCCTTGAATGTTCTTTTCCTATATTTAGAGTACATTCGTCATTATTTGGGTGGAATTTGAAGCTACTATGTTGAATATTTTGTGTCAGAGAGAGCATTAGAAAAACAATCTTAAAAAAATATATTGTTAAAAAATCCCTTAACTCGTGTCCCCTTATCTCAGCAAATACTCAAACCAGACCCAACAAACATTGCATGCATAATATTTAAACCACTGTTGAGCTACTGAAGTAAAAGTATTGTTCGATTGTTTACAAGAGTTGAGTTTTTTTTTTTTTTTTTTGGCATCCTACTTGAAAACTGAAATTTTCTGTAAAATTGTCAGTGTTTTTCAAGCTGGGCTCCATGAACTAATCAAGATACCTGAATAAATTACTTACTTCCACTATTAGATCTATATATTTTCTTAGAGACTAGCAAGTTTCAAATACATTGACCAGATAGTTTCTGAGAAAATGGTACATGAAGTTTCAAAAAATATGACTTTCGGAAAACACAAAAGTAATGTTTGACTAGTAGCTACAGTAAAGGCTTAAACCATCATGTTTAAACCTAATTTTATTGCATCAAATATCACTTCAGCACAATAATTGATACACTAAATTCTTCAGGAAAGATGGGAGATATTTTTAGCTAAAAAGAAAAAAGTTGACAATTTTGAGCCTATCACAAGTCCCGGTTCCCTTAAGAAGACAATTGCTAGGTCATTTTCTTGACATATCTTATCTCAGAATAATGGAAGTTCTTCCGCCATAATGAGAAATACCGAATCACGGATATGTTACACTAATATTCTTATTCTTTCTTTCTTTCTTTCTTTCTTTCTTTCTTTCTTTCTTTCTTTCTTCGTTATTCCCATTCATAGACCACGTTTGAACTTGTTTATTGGCTTGATGAATTTTGCATCCTTCTTCTCCCGGTTCCCTTAAGTATTTGAAATTGTTTAGCTGACCGTGAGACCTGTGTATGAGACGCGATCAGATGCTTGTTCAATACGGAGCGATAATATTGGCTACTTTGCCCGGCCCTAGTGAGCACACGGTGCCTTGCTGAGTTCTTCACCACTGAGCCAGGCGTCGTATTCTCCCAAGTTGTTCCATACTTGTTGATGTATTGATTCACCTTCTTCCTATCGAGAGTTTGTATCGTATTTTCTCTCCGGAGATAGCGCACTCTCCACTTGCTTACTTCTCTCTCCATTTGTATTTTCTTGAAACTTTCTCCTTTCTTATAACTCAGCACTTCGATAAATATACCGGGTGATTCAAAAGGCACTTTTCCTCACGATCTCCTGAAGTTATTTTCATTTCTTTCTTGTGAGATACGAAGGTGGATCAAAAAGTTAGTTGCACTAACGCGCTGCAGCAGCGCGCTGTGTGTCGCAAACGTGGACTTAGCGGAGAAAGGGACAGACACTGCCCACACGTCTGTTAGGCAGGTCGCTGTGGTGTCTCGTCTTGTATGGTGTGAATAGCGGCCAAAAGCAATGGCGCGTCGACTGAACGTTCACTCCAAATATGAGGTGCGTGCGACAATCCAATTCCTATGGGCCAAAAGGAAGAATAGCACGGACATTCATCGTGAAATTAGTGCTGTGTATGGGGAGCGGGCCATTTCCCGGCAAGGGATCGCAACACCCCACAAGGCCCGCCAAACGAGCGAACTGCTGCAGCGTTTCAAGTGGGAGGTCTGGCAACATCCACCCTACAGTCCCGACCTAGCGGCAAGAGTCTTTCATCAGTTCGGTAAGCTCAATACGGAGCTCGGTGGTCGACGTTTCCAGACCGATGAGGAGGTGAAGGCCGCTGTCTCCGTGTGGTTGCAGAACGCTGGAGGAACTTTCTATGCATCCGGCATCGACAAGTTGTTTGTGCCTTCACAGAAATGTTTGGAGTCTCTTGGAAACTATGTGGAAAAGTGACGTTACATTGTATGTCGTTATAGGTGTGTTGCTGTTGTATAGGTGGTGTAATAAATGACCATAACTGGGAAGTGCAACTTATTTTTTGATCTGCCCACGTACTCGTGAGAATGGAAATTGCAACACCAAGATGGAAAAGACTGTGTGTGTTCATTTGCAAGATATGGAACAACGCCATTTAATTTTTAGTAGTTCCGTGAAGAAATATACAGCCTATTTGCATATATCCTACTTATGTTAATTGCCTCTGTCAACATGCAAAATTTCAGTTTGATCCTTATAATCGATTCGTAGATATTGAGAACCGTCTAAATATTTCAGATGGTCACAAGGTTGGATTTTTAGCCTATTTTCATTTGTGACAAAATAGGCTTATGAGATCACCTTTTGTCCGTGTGTCTGTCTGTCTGTGTGTGTGCGTGTGTGTGTGTGTGTGTGTGTGTGTGTGTGTGAGAGAGATGATTTTTGTGTCCCCCCTAATAACTTCTAAACGCTGGAGCGATTTCAATAAAACTCGGTAAGTTCATAGCACTATTCAGGGCGACCCCGACCGTGTCCTTTAAATTTTGTAACGTCTCACCAATCCAACATGGCGGCTGTGCGAAATATTTCACCAGCATTCAATATCTCCGAAACTATTACCGATGTCACCCTGGAATTTTTACGGTGATAAAGGGAACTACTAGTAGTTCACCTATGTGACGTTTGAAAACCTGGTAACTACAAAACCAACATTGCGGCCAAGCGAAATTGCGACGTTTAAATAGACGTTTCTCGCGATTTAACCAACCAAAAGCAATGAAACTTGGTACAGTATATGTTTATATACATTGTAATGCACCGACATCTAACTTCGCTCAATTGTTTACATTACCTCAAGATGGCGGCTGTAAGAAATATTTCACCGGCATTCTATATCTCTGAAACTATTAGCGGTATCTCCCTGAAATTTTGTACAGAGATAAAGGGCACTACTGGAAGTCCATCTATAAGACTTTCAAAAACCGGTTAACTACAAAACGAACATGGCGGCCAAGCGAATTTGAAAATTTTAAATAGACCTTTCTCGGGATTTAATGATCCAAACGCAGTGAAATCAGGCACAGGAAATATTTAAACACATTGTAATGTACTGGTATCTAATTTAGTTCAATTGTTTACATAACCTCAAGATGGCGGCTGTGTGAATTTTAAAATTAAGTTTTTATATCTTGTGATGTAGTCATGCGATCGAAGTGCAAGTTTGAATAATGAACCTACGCAATAATTTTCCTTTAATGGTACAAGACTCTATGGCCTATACATTTAACAATCCAACATGGCGACCATCCGAAATATTTAGATGGATCTGAATATCTACGAATCTATTATAGCAATCAAACTGATTTTTTTAATGTTCATAGGGGCTATGAACGTATGTTCAGCTATAGGACTTTAAATAACCTGATTATCAAAAATCCAACATGGCGGTGACGCGAAGTATAAATATTCACATGGACGTTTCTCGCAAGTTAACCATCCGAGAGCAGTGAAACTTGGTACAGTAAATCCTTATACGAATGGTAATCCACTGGCATCTAATTTATTTCATTTTTTTCCATAACCTCAAGATGGCAGCTGTGCGAAATTTTAAAATCTCCTTGTTATTTCTTGTGTCCTAATTATGCGATTGAAGTTTGAATACTACACGTACACAATAATCTCCATGTAACAGTACATAACTCTAGGACCTACATATATAAAATCCAACATGGCGACCATCCGAAATATTTAGTCGGTTCTCAATATCTACGAATTTATTACAACAATCAAACTGAAATTGTGTATGTTGATAGTGGGAATTAACATAAGTAGGATATATGAAGATAGGCAGTATAGTTCTTCACAGAACTACTTGTTTTAAATGTTTCTTATATGGGTGCTGCGTTCTTGTCAATAATTGAAGATATCTTTGTCTGTTTTATCCTTCGGATTATTCATTTTGAAATTACATTACTGTAGCCCACTGTTGTCTCGCTGAACTGTTTCCCGTCGGACATGTCTCGAAGACAGAGAAGAGGACGTTATTGTTGTTGTTGTTGTTGCTATTGTTGTTGTTGTTTGAGTCTTCAATTTTTTGACTGGTTTTATGCAGCTAACCTCCCTGTCCTGAGCTAATCGTTTCATCTCGACATAGTTACTACACCTTACATCCGAGATTTAACATATTCCTACCCCTACAGTTCTTATCCTCGACCCTTTCTTCAATTACTAAGATTTCTATTCCTGGGTGTCTTAGTATGTGTCCTACCAATCTATATCTTCTCTTCATTAGCAGTCGCCAGAAACATCTCTCCTCTCCCACTCGTCTTAATACCTCTTCGTTTGTTACTCTATCTACCAATCATTCTCCTGTAACACCACATTTCAAATGCCTCTATTCTCTTCTTTTCTGCTGCTCCAACAGTCCAAGTTACACTTCTATAGAGCGCCACGCTCCAGACAAAGGCTTTCAAAAATGACTTTCTAATACCAAAATCTATATTTGATGTCAACAGATAAATGCTTTCCTTGCCTGTGCCAGCCTACGTTTTATATCCTCTTTGCTTCGTCCATCACTGGTTATTTTCCTTCCTAAGTAGCAGAAGTCGCCCATATTTGCTTTTCACCTGCGAATTTGACGTCATTTGATGATTTATTTCGGCTGAATTTCATAATTTTTGTTTTACATTTATTGAATTTCATCAGAGTGCGCTGGGTGGTTTGCTGACTGAACAGAGCGCATGCGTGGGTCAACGAATTTCGAAAGCAGAGACCATTTACCTTGCTTGGCAATGCTATTGTTTACAGCCTGCATGATGTCTAGTGCTGATCAGAACTAGCATTCACTAATATTGTCACCGATGTCGTTTGAAAGCAATGCGCTGTGTAGAAATTGGGGTTGGGGATATTAAGGTACAGTGCTATTTCTTGTCTCATATTCGCCAGTTTATTTACGCGAACATATGGACGGTGCACTTTCCATGTCGGTAATTTATATAGAAGGATGCTGTGTTGCTAACTTCTGGACGTAAATTCATAAATTTCTAGCATATGTCATAGTATTTTCTTGTTACCGTAAAGGTTCGTGCTGATTTTGTCTTTGTGTTTGGGATTGTAACTACAATGGTTGATCCGATATCCAATTTGAACTTTCAAATTATGTAATTCATGTCCGACATGTTGGATTTTGAGCGCATGCGCGAAGCTATCCTTACCTAATTGGTCAATGAATGAGCTCTGATTGGCTGGAGAAACTGTTTCATATTGAAGAATAGTACTATAATGACCCTCATTATGATACAGTTTTTTGACATATAATATTTACATTTCAACATCGTCGAACATAAAGGTCTGTCTGAAAGTGAATTATCAAATCCGACTGAAGCTACGAGTTTTGGCCGACAGGCTTCTACGGTAGTCATCAATTACTACTGTGCCGACGGGTCGCATGAATATTCCCATCAAGGAAGGAATTTGTGAGAATATTAGCGTATTGTCCACCTGAAAACAAATTCCTTTTCTAATCAATTTTACCCTCCAGATTTCTTTTCCCCACGGACTCAGCGAGGGAACCCACAACTACCGCCACTACGGGCAGTGTCCTGGAGCTTGAAACATCTGGATGGGGGGATACAACTGGGGAGGTACGATCAGAAGCTCACCCAGGTGGCCTCACCTACAAAGCGAACAGGGGCATCATGAGGGATGGAAAGGGAAGATTGGGAGGGATAGGCAAGGAAGAGGGAAGGAGGCGGCCGTGGTCTTGCAGTAGGTAACATCCCGGCATTTGACCGAAGACGAAGTGGAAAACCACTTCGAGGATGGCTGAGGTGGGAATCGAACCCCCTCTACTCATTTGTACCACCCGAGGTTGAATAGACCCCATTCCAGTACTCATACAACTTTTCATATTTCGTGGCAGAGCCGGGAATTGAACCCAGGACCACCGGGGTGGCAGCTATTCACGCTGATCACTACGCAACGGAGGCGACTGAAAACATATTCTTCAGCTGCACAGTATTTTCAGAGTTCTATAATTATCTACTGATGACTCTATTATGCTTAACACCTGGAAGCATATTTTTAGAGCCTTGAACTATATGTTCTAACATTAACCGCGTTGCGCTATTTAGCCAGTGCTCTGTGCTTCTCGTTAGGAAATGACGTCTGGGGCGAGCAGGAGATTAAACCGGAAGTGGCGGCAAAATAATTACCGCCCCTCCAGTGCTATCAGCTCGACCCTGCTGGGGGGAAGAAAACACCTACACTCACACTTTGTTGTTCATTTATTTACTGTGCCTTGCGTTTTGGGCAAGATAATATGACGGTGATGATGATTATGATGGTAATAATAATGAAAATGAAAATCCACAGCCTGCTTCCAGTCTCCGACCGGGTCAGGAATGGAATGAATGTAGCCCCCATCTAGCGGCGAGGATACGAAGTGTGCCGGCTGCCGAAGCCTGTCGCACTCCTCTGGGGCAATGATTAAATGAATGACAGATGAAATGAAATGATAGTGGAGAGTGTTGCTGGAATGAAATTGTGACAGGGAAAACCGGAGTACCCGGAGAAAAACCTGTCTGCCTCCGTTTTGTCCAGCACAGATCTCACATGGTGTGACCGGGATTTGAACCACGGACCCAGCGGTGAGAGGCTGGCGCGCTGCCGCCTAAGCCACGGAGGCTCGGTAATAATAATAATAATAATAATTATTATTATTATGTCAAACAGCTCGAGATACTTAAAGAAAGTGCAGAAAAGGTGGGACTATAGATCTCGTTTGAGAAAACGAAATTCTTCTGTTCAAAGACAGATATCAAGAGCATGAAAACAAAATATGGTAAAATCGAAAGGGTACCGCACTTTAAATACCTCGGAGAATTCTTCGAACCGACAGGCCTTGAAAAAATCTCGCAACAAAATGGTCACCAAAATGTCAAAAAAAAAAGCATTAGGATTAGTCCAAAACATCTACAACAAAAAATCTTTGTTAAAATACACAAAAATTCGGCACCACAACACATTCATAAAACCAACAGTCCATTACGCAAGCGAAACTCTGACACTTAACAGTAAACAGGAACTTGAAGACATCAAAAAGGAAGAGAGGAAGATCATTAGGAAAATTTTAGGTTACAGACAACAATCAATAATACAACAGAAAAGTATTCAAACATCGATATTGAAATTAAGAAAAGACGAAAGAAATTCTTTGGACATCTCACTAGACTGACTAGATTGACGAAAAGGATAATAGATTATTTGACCACACTCAAGAACTCAACACCTTGGTTAGAGGAACTTCGAAAGGACCTCAAAAACGCAAACATTAAGTTCACCTGACATTTTAGAAAGGGATACCTTCAGGTACAAAGTTATACAAGATGTTCAGTAAAGAACATATAGCCTACTTTCTCCTAAATGCATGGGTATTGTTTTAACTCTTTGTCCTTTTCAAGGAGTATAATTGAATTTTGGTTGTAGTAGCTTGTTGAAATACGTGTTATACGGATATTAAACATGAATATGAGTAGCCCTTTGCTAGTGCTACCTCTGTACCAAATTTCGTTCAAATCAGTTTCACCGTGTTTGAATTGATAGGGGGAATCGATTTGACACATACATGGCCGCCATCTGCAAACTATTGTGCTCATGACCTTGTAGTTTGGTCAAAAGATGTTTACCACATAAAGGTATGTTGTTGCAAAATTTAGTAGAGATTAGATTATTAGGTTGGTAGTAATTTGATTTAAGCTTTGAACATTTGGGTGGCCGCCATTACGTCAAGATAGCGGCGATATAAAACATGACACAGAGGTGCCCTTTGCTGGTGCTACCTCCGTACCAAATTTCGTTCAAATTGGTTTCGCCGTGTTCGAATTGATAGGGGGGGGGGGGGGACAGACATTCAGAGTACACACCCTCACACACACACTCACAGACACACAGTCTCACAGACACATACACACAGACAGACACACAATTTTTGGCCCTGTGTTGATCTCATAAGACTACTTTCATTTTTTGCAAAAATCGAAAGTAGGCTAAAGATGGGAAGTTATATCAGAGCAACCACAACAAAAACAGTACAGACCAAAGAGGTCGGAACAACGCAAACAAGCCTTCTCGGAAAGAATGAAAGTCTATTGGAACAACAAGAGGAACCAAAAGAAAAGTTGATTGAGTCATTTGCTTAACGTCTTCTATATATTGGGAGAATTCGCTTCAAATAAATAAAATAAATAATAATAATAAAGATGATGTAATAATAATCATATTGGTTTTACATCCCTTTTAATTACTGCGGCTTTTAGAGACGCCGGGGTGCCAGAAATTTACTCCGAAGGGGATCCTTTACGTGCCAGTAAATCTCCCTCACATTTGCCCACCCTCAAATGCCAAATGGCTGTGCCAGGATTCAAACCCACAACCTTGAGCACAGCAGGCGAGAACGTTGCCGCTGAGCCACGCAGCCAGCCGATAATAAAGATGAAGATGATAATAATGATAGTAAAAATAATTATAATAATAAAGATGATGATGATGATGATGATGATGATGAGAAAGGAAATATTAAAGATGAAGGGGAAAATAATAAAGAAGATGATGAAGATGATAATAAAGATGACGTATAAGAATATGACGAAAATTAAGATTGTGATAATGATGATAGTAAATATGAAGATAATTAAGATGATGAAGAAAATATTAAAGATGAAGATGATGAAGACGAAGATATTAATGATAATGAAGACGAAGAAAATATTAAAGATGATGATGAAGACGATGATGATAATGATCACGATAATATAGATGGCGTGTAAGAAGATGACGAAGATATAAAAGGTGATAATGATGACGATAAAGAAGATAATTATGATGATGATGATAATTGTTTAAAGTGGCTGACATCTAAGTTATCGGTCCCTAATGGTGTAATCGAGAGTAAAAATGATGATCAAAAACAAGCCAACTACTAAAATCAAATGGGCCTACGACAAGCCCACTTACTACACGAAGAAGAAGATGAAAAAGTCAAATAAATGTGAATAAGGGAATCAAATAACAGGGAAGAGACACCTTATCCACCCTTGAAGAATGAAGTTGAGGGATCTGAAAGGAAGTAGAGCCTTGTTGTCTTGGTAACCATATAGCCAGTTTAGATCACCTGAGCATTTAAAATAACAAGTTCGAAGACATTTGAATTTAGTAACTTTTTAGGGATATTTTGTTGACACTAAAATTTTAAGTTGGTAGCATTGAATTTTAACATTTAATATGACACTCAAGAGAAGCTAGAAGAAAAAATAAATCAAAATTTTCAACGACTTTCAGTAATTTTAGGGACTTTGAGTCCCTAGGAGTTGGTACTATCTCGCGACAGATAGGCGTACTAACATTCAATGATAGGAAATAAGAATGGTTCCTAACGTGAGGCTACGGCCAACTCCTATACAATCCTAGCACTAATATCAAAAACACAGCAATTGCATATACACACAAACAAGTACACGGGGTTTATAAACATGATGTCACGAAGCCTCTAATTAAATCAGAAACAAAATAATATCTGACTTCTGCCTCGCACCATCAACCCTATCCGAAGCAACAACAACAAAATACCCCGATAACAGTACCCCATGTCTCACTCGGTAACGACAGGACCAGATTGCTGTATCGATAGTTAAAACAGGATCATACGGATTTTACCCACATAACACGCGATTAAAGTGACGATTTATGCTGAAACCAGGATTAATTTTCAATGAAAATTCAATTAATGGATAAACGGAGATCATTGAAAATTATTGGACATGGATTAAAGGACACTCTAACAAACAGATGGAGATGTGAGGTATTATTGTTTTCATTTGCTGTGCAATAAACCCTGCCAACATAACGGTAAGAATAACAACAGCGTACTCTTAGAATATTGACTGAACTTAAGCGTGGAGATCAATATTCTTTCAACTTGGCATAGTGGCTAGCATTCTCGGCTGTCAGTCCAGAGGACCGGGTTATAGACAACATCATGGTGTAGTGGCTAGCAATCTTGGCTGTCACCCCTGAGGTCTGGCTTGTAGACCCACTTGTGGTGTAGTGGCTAGCATTCTTGGCTGTTACCCCTAAAGTCTGGGTTATAGAACACCTCGTGGTGTAGTGGCTAGGATTCTTGGCTGTCACTCCTAAAGTCCGGGTTATAGACCACCTCATGGTGTAGTGACTAGCATTCTTAGCTGTCACCCCTGAAGTCTGGGTTATGGACCACCTCGTGGTGTAGTGGCTAGCATTCTTGGCTGTCACCCCTGAGGTCAGGGTTATAGACCACCTCATGGTGTAGTGGCTAGCATTCTTGGCAGTCACCTCTGAGGTCTGGGTTATAGATCACCTCGTGGTGTAGTGGCTAGCATTCTTGGCTGTCACCTCTGAGGTCTGGGTTATAGATCACCTCGTGGTGTAGTGGCTAGCATTCTTAGCTGTCACCCCTGAAGTCTGGGTTACAGACCAACTCGTGGTGTGGTGGCTAGTATTCTTGGCTGTCACCCCTTAGGTCCGGGTTATAGACCACCTCGTGGTGTAGTGGCTAGCATTTTTGGCTGTCACTCCTGAGGCCCGGGTTATAGACCACCTCGTGGTGTAGTGGCTAGCATTCTTGGCTGTCACCCCTGAGGTCCGGGTTATAGACCACCTCGTGGTGTAGTGGCTAGTATTCTTGGCTGTCGCCCCTGAGGTCCGGGTTATAGACCACCTCATGGTGTAGTGGCTAGCATTCTTGGCTGTCACTCCTGAGGCCCGGGTTATAGACCAACTCGTGGTGTAGTGGCTGGTATTCTTGGCTGTCACCCCTGAGGTCCGGGTTATAGACCACCTCGTGGTGTGGTGGCTAGCATTCATAGCTGTCACCCCTGAAATCTGGGTTATAGACCAACTCGTGGTGTAGTGGCTAGCATTCATAGCTGTCACCCCTGAAATCTGGGTTATAGACCACCTCGTGGTGTGGTGACTAGCATTCATAGCTGTCACCCCTGAAGTCTGGGTTATAGACCACCTCGTGGTGTGGTGGCTAGCATTCTTGGCTGTCACTCCTGAGGCCCGAGTTATAGACCACCTCGTGGTGTAGTGACTAGCATTCTTGGCTGTCACCCCTGAGGTCTGGGTTATAGACCACCTCGTGGTGTAGTGACTAGCATTCTTGGCCGTCACTCCTGAGGCCCGTGTTATAGACCAACTCGTGGTGTGGTGGCTAGCATTCTTGGCTGTCACTCCTGAGGCCCGGGTTATAGACCACCCCGTGGTGTAGTGGCTAGCATTCTTAGCTGTCACCCCTGAGGTCTGGGTTATAGACCACCTCATGGTGTAGTGACTAGCATTCTTGGCTGTCACCCCTGAGGTCTGGATTATAGACCACCTCGTGGTGTAGTGACTAGCATTCATGGCTGTCACCCCTGAAGTCTGGATTATAGACCACGTCGTGGTGTAGTGGCTAGCATTCTCGACCGTCACCCTTGAGGTCTGGATTATAGACCACCTCATGGTGTAGTGGCTAGCATTCTCGACTGTCACCCCTGAGGTCTGGGTTATAGACCACCTCGTGGTGTAGGGACTAGCATTCTTGGCTGTCACCCCTGAGGTCTGGATTATAGCCCACCTAGGGTGTAGTGACTAGCATTCTTGGCTGTCACCCCTGAGGTCTGGGTTATAGACCACCTCGTGGTGTAGTGGCTAGCATTCTCGACTGTCACCCCTGAGGTGTGGGTTATAGACCACCTCGTGGTGTAGTAGCTAGCATTCTCGACTGTCACCCCTGAGGTCTGGGTTTTAGAACACCTCGTGGTGTAGTGGCTAGCATTCTTGGCTGTCACCCTTGAGGTCTGGATTATAGACCACCTCATGGTGTAGTGGCTAGCATTCTCGACTGTCACCCCTGAGGTCTGGGTTATAGACCACCTCGTGGTGTAGGGACTAGCATTCTTGGCTGTCACCCCTGAGGTCTGGATTATAGACCACCTCGTGGTGTAGTGACTAGCATTCTTGGCTGTCACCCCTGAGGTCTGGGTTATAGACCACCTCGTGGTGTAGTGGCTAGCATTCTCGACTGTCACCCCTGAGGTGTGGGTTATAGACCACCTCGTGGTGTAGTGGCTAGCATTCTCGACTGTCACCCCTGAGGTCTGGGTTATAGAACACCTCGTGGTGTAGTGGCTAGCATTCTTGGCTGTCACCCTTGATGTCTGGATTATAGACCACCTCGTGGTGTAGTGGATAGCATTCTCGACTGTAACCCCTGAGGTCTGGATTATAGACCACCTCGTGGTGTAGTGACTAGCTTTCTTTGCTGTCACCCCTGAGGTCTGGATTATAGAACACCCCGTGGTGTAGTGGCTAGCATTCTCGACCGTCACCCTTGAGGTCTGGATTATAGACCACCTCATGGTGTAGTGGCTAGCATTCTTGGCTGTCACCTCTGAGGTCTGGGTTATAGACCACCTCGTGGTGCAGTGACTAGCATTCTTGGCTGTCACCTCAGAGGTCTGGGTGATAGACCACCTCGTAGTGTAGTGACTAGCATTCTCGGCTGTCACCTCTGAGGTCCGGGTTATAGACCACCTCATGGTGTAGTGGCTAGCATTCTCGACCGTCACCCTTGAGGTCTGGATTATAGACCACCTCTTGGTGTAGTGGCTAGCATTCTTGGCTGTCACCTCTGAGGTCTGGGTTATAGATCGCCTCATGGTGTAGTGGCTAGCATTCTCGACTGTCACCCCTTAGGTCTTGGTTATAGACCACCTCATGGTGTAGTGGCTAGCATTCTTGGCTGTCACCTCTGAGGTCTGGGTTATAGACCGCCTCATGGTGTAGTGGCTAGCATTCTCGACTGTCACCCCTCAGGTCTTGGTTATAGACCACCTCATGGTGTAGTGGCTAGCATTCTTGGCTGTCACCTCAGAGGTCTGGGTTATAGACCTCCTCGTGGTGTAGTGACTAGCATTCTTGAATGTTGCTCCTGAAGTCTGGGTTATAGATCACCTCGTGGTGTAGTGACTAGCATTCTTGGCTGTCACCCCTGAGGTCCGGGTTATAGACCACCTCGTGGTGTAGTGACTAGCATTCTTGGATGTTGCTCCTGAGGTCTGGGTTATAGACCACCTCGTGGTATAGTGACTAGCATTCTTGGCTGTCACCTCTGAGGTCTGGGTTATAGACCACCTCGTGGTGTAGTGACTAGCATTCTTGGCTGTCACTCCTGGGGGGCGGGTTATAGACCACCTCGTGGTGTAGTGACTAGCATTCTTGGCTGTCACTCCTGGGGGGCGGGTTATAGACCACCTCGTGGTGTAGTGGCTAGCATTCTTGGCTGTCACTCCTGGGGAGAGGGTTATAGACCACCTCGTGATGTAGTGGCTAGCATTCTTGGCTGTCACTCCTGGGGGCGGGTTATAGACCACTTCGTGGTGTAGTAACTAGCATTCTTGGCTGTCACTCCTGGGGGGCGGGTTATATACCACCTCGTGGTGTTGTGACTAGCATTCTTGGCTGTCACTCCTGGGGGGCGGGTTATAGACCACCTCGTGGTGTAGTGACTAGCATTCTTGGCTGTCACTCCTGGGGGGCGGGTTATAGACCACCTCGTGGTGTAGTGACTAGCATTCTTGGCTGTCACTCCTGAGGTCCGGGTTAAAGACCACCTCGTGGTGTAGTGACTAGCATTCTTGGCTGTCACTCCTGAGTTCCGGGTTATAGACCACCTCGTGGTGTAGTGACTAGCATCCTTGGATGTTGCTCCTGAGGTCTGGGTTATAGACCACCTCGTGGAGTAGTGACTAGCATTCTTGGCTGTCACTTCTGAGGTCCGGGTTATAGACCACCTCGTGGTGTAGTGACTAGCATTCTTGGCTGTCACTCCTGGGGGGCGGGTTATAGACCACCTCGTGGTGTAGTGACTTGCATTCTTGGCTGTCACTCCTGGGGGGCGGGTTATAGACCACCTCGTGGTGTAGTGGCTAGAATTCTTGGCTGTCACTCCTGGGGGGGCGTGTTATAGACCACCTCGTGGTGTAGTGACTAGCATTCTTGGCTGTCACTCCTGAGGTCCGGGTTATAGACCACCTCGTGGTGTAGTGACTAGCATTCTTGGCTGTCACTCCTGGGGGGCGGGTTATAGACCACCTCGAGGTGTAGTGACTAGCATTCTTGGCTGTCACTCCTGGGGGGCGGGTTATAGACCACCTCGTGGTGTAGTGACTAGCATTCTTGGCTGTCACTCCTGAGGTCCGGGTTATAGACCAACTCGTGGTGTAGTGACTAGCATTCTTGGATGTTGTTCCTTAGGTCTGGGTTATAGACCACCTCGTGGTGTAGTGACTAGCATTCTTGGCTGTCACCCCTGAGGTCCGGATTATAGACCACCTCGTGGTGTAGTGACTAGCATTCTTGGCTGTCACTCCTGAGGTCCGGGTTATAGACCACCTCGTGGTGTAGTGACTAGCATTCTTGGCTGTCACTCCTGAGGTCCGGGTTATAGACCACCTCGTGGTGTAGTGACTAGCATTCTTGGCTGTCACTCCTGGGGGGCGGGTTATAGACCACCTCGTGGTGTAGTGACTAGCATTCTTGGCTGTCACTCCTGGGGGGCGGGTTATAGACCACCTCGTGGTGTAGTGACTAGCATTCATGGATGTTGCTCCTGAGGTCCGGGTTATAGACCACCTCGTGTGTAGTGACTGGCATTCTTGGCTGCCACTCCTGGGGGGTGGGTTATAGACCACCTCGTGGTGTAGTGACTAGCATTCTTGGCTGTCACTCCTGGGGGGCGGGTTATAGACCACCTCGTGGTGTAGTGACTAGCATTCTTGGCTGTCACTCCTGGGGGGCGGGTTATAGACCACCTCGTGGTGTAGTGGCTAGCATTCTTGGCTGTCACTCATGGGGGGCGTGTTATAGACCACCTCGTGGTGTAGTGACTAGCATTCTTGGCTGTCACTCCTGAGGTCCGGGTTATAGACCACCTCGTGGTGTAGTGACTAGCATTCTTGGCTGTCACTCCTGGGGGGTGGGTTATAGACCACCTCGAGGTGTAGTGACTAGCATTCTTGGCTGTCACTCCTGGGGGGCGGGTTATAGACCACCTCGTGGTGTAGTGACTAGCATTCTTGGCTGTCACATCTGAGGTCCGGGTTATAGACCAACTCGTGGTGTAGTGACTAGCATTCTTTGATGTTGCTCCTGAGGTCTGGGTTATAGACCACCTCGTGGTGTAGTGACTAGCATTCTTGGCTGTCACCCCTGAGGTCCGGATTATAGACCACCTCGTGGTGTAGTGACTAGCATTCTTGGCTGTCACTCCTGAGGTCCGGGTTATAGACACCTCGTGGTGTAGTGACTAGCATTCTTGGCTGTCACTCCTGAGGTCCGGGTTATAGACCACCTCGTGGTGTAGTGACTAGCATTCTTGGCTGTCACTCCTGGGGGGCGGGTTATAGACCACCTCGTGGTGTAGTGACTAGCATTCTTGGCTGTCACTCCTGGGGGGCGGGTTATAGACCACCTCGTGGTGTAGTGACTAGCATTCTTGGATGTTGCTCCTGACGTCCGGGTTATAGACCACCTCGTGGTGTAGTGACTAGCATTCTTGGCTGTCTCTCCTGGGGGGTGGGTTATAGACCACCTCGTGGTGTAGTGACTAGCATTCTTGGCTGTCACTCCTGGGGGGCGGGTTATAGACCACCTCGTGGTGTAGTGACTAGCATTCTTGGCTTTCACTCCTGGGGGGCGGGTTATAGACCACCTCGTGGTGTAGTGACTAGCATTCTTGGCTGTCACTCCTGGGGGGCGGGTTATAGACCACCTCGTGGTGTAGTGACTAGCATTCCTGGCTGTCACTCCTGGGGGGCGGGTTATAGACCACCTCGTGGTGTAGTGACTAGCATTCTTGGCTGTCACTCCTGGGGGGCCGGTTATAGACCACCTCGTGGTGTAGTAACTAGCATTCTTGGCTGTCACTCCTGGGGGGCGGGTTATAGACCACCTCGTGGTGTAGTGACTAACATTCTTGGCTGTCACTCCTGGGGGGCGGGTTATAGACCACCTCGTGGTGTAGTGGCTAGCATTCTTGGCTGTCACTCCTGGGGGGCGGGTTATAGACCACCTCGTGGTGTAGTGGCTAGCATTCTTGGCTGTCACTCCTGGGGGCGGGTTATAGACCACCTCGTGGTGTAGTAACTAGCATTCTTGGCTGTCACTCCTGGGGGGCGGGTTATAGACCACCTCGTGGTGTAGTGACAAGCATTCTTGGCAGTTACTCCTGGGGGGCGGGTTATAGACCACCTCGTGGTGTAGTGACTAGCATTCTTGGCTGTCACTCCTGGGGGGCGGGTTATAGACCACCTCGTGGTGTAGTGACTAGCATTCTTGGCTGTCACTCCTGAGGTCCGGGTTATAGACCACCTCGTGGTGTAGTGACTAGCATTCTAGGCTGTCACTCCTGAGGTCCGGGTTATAGACCACCTCGTGGTGTAGTGACTAGCATTCTTGGATGTTGCTCCTGAGGTCTGGGTTATAGACCACCTCGTGGTGTAGTGACTAGCATTCTTGGCTGTCACCCCTGGGGTCTGGATTATAGACCACCTCGTGGTGTAGTGACTAGCATTCTTGGCTGTCACTCCTGAGGTCCGGGTTATAGACCACCTCGTGGTGTAGTGACTAGCATTCTTGGCTGTCACTCCTGAGGTCCGGGTTATAGACCACCTCGTGGTGTAGTGACTAGCATTCTTGGCTGTCACTCCTGGGGGGCGGGTTATAGACCACCTCGTGGTGTAGTGACTAGCATTCTTGGCTGTCACTCCTGGGGGGCGGGTTATAGACCACCTCGTGGTGTATTGACTAGCATTCTTGGCTGTCACTCCTGGGGGGCGGGTTATAGACCACCTCGTGGTGTAGTGCCTAGCATTCTTGGCTGTCACTCTTGGAGGGCGGGTTATAGACCACCTCGTGGTGTAGTGACTAGCATTCTTGGCTGTCACTCCTGGGGGGCGGGTTATAGACCACCTCGTGGTGTAGTGACTAGCATTATTGGCTGTCACTCCTGGGGGGCGGGTTATAGACCACCTCGTGGTGTAGTGACTGGCATTCTTGGCTGTCACTCCTGGGGGGCGGGTTATAGACCACCTCGTGGTGTAGTTACTAGCATTCTTGGCTGTCACTCCTGGGGGGCGGGTTATAGACCACCTCGTGGTGTAGTGACTAGCATTCTTGGCTGTTACCCCTAAGGTCTGGGTTATAGACCACCTCGTGGTGTAGTGACTAGCATTCTTGGCTGTCACCCCTAAGGTCTGGGTTATAGACCACCTCGTGGTGTAGTGACTAGCATTCTTGGCTGTCACCCCTAAGGTCTGGGTTATAGACCACCTCGTGGTGTAGTGACTAGCATTCTTGGCTGTCACCCCTGAGGTCTGGGTTATAGACCACCTCGTGGTGTAGTGACTAGCATTCATGGCTGTCACTCCTGGGGGGCGGGTTATAGACCACCTCGTGGTGTAGTGACTAGCATTCTTGGCTGTCACCCCTAAGGTCTGGGTTATAGACCACCTCGTGGTGTAGTGTCTAGCATTCTTGGCTGTCACCCCTAAGGTCTGGGTTATAGACCACCTCGTGGTGTAGTGACTAGCATTCTTGGCTGTCACCCCTAAGGTCTGGGTTATAGACCACCTCGTGGTGTAGTGACTAGCATTCTTGGCTGTCACCCCTGAGGTCTGGGTTATAGACCACCTCGTGGTGTAGTGACTAGCATTCTTGGCTGTCACCCCTAAGGTCTGGGTTATAGACCACCTCGTGGTGTAGTGACTAGCATTCTTGGCTGTCACCCCTAAGGTCTGGGTTATAGACCACCTCGTGGTGTAGTGACTAGCATTCTTGGCTGTCACCCCTAAGGTCTGGGTTATAGACCACCTCGTGGTGTAGTGACTAGCATTCTTGGCTGTCTCCCCTGAGGTCTGGGTTATAGACCACCTCGTGGTGTAGTGACTAGCATTCTTGGCTGTCACCCCTAAGGTCTGGGTTATAGACCACCTCGTGGTGTAGTGACTAGCATTCTTGGCTGTCACCCCTATGGTCTGGGTTATAGACCACCTCGTGGTGTAGTGACTAGCATTCTTGGCTGTCACTCCTGGGGGGCTGGTTATAGACCACCTCGTGGTGTAGTGGCTAGCATTCTTGGCTGTCACTCCTGAGGTCCGGGTTATAGACCACCTCGTGGTGTAGTGACTAGCATTCTTGGCTGTCACTCCTGGGGGGCGGGTTATAGACCACCTCGTGGTGTAGTGACTAGCATTCTTGGCTGTCACTCCTGAGGTCCGGGTTATAGACCACCTCGTGCTGTAGTGACTAGCATTCTTGGCTGTCACTCCTGGGGGGCGGGTTATAGACCACCTCATGGTGTAGTGGCTAGCATTCTTGGCTGTCACTCCTGAGGTCCGGGTTATAGACCACCCTGTGGTGTAGTGGCTAGCATTCTTAGCTGACACCCCTGAGGTCTGGGTTATAGACCACCTCGTGGTGTAGTGGCTAGCATTCTTAGCTGTCACCCCTGAGGTCTGGGTTATAGACCACCTCGTGGTGTAGTGGCTAGTTTAAGTGTTTGATGTTACAGTTGTCTTTTTAATGTGAATTTAACCTTTATACTTAAAATTGGATTTTCCTCTTACTGTCTGTCCATCTGCCATTTTATAACTCGAGAACGGCAGTTTATTTTTGGAAATGGCTATAGGCTAAGGCCATAATATCCTTATACTTATAATAAGCTTAAAGGGCGCAAGGAAGGCTCTTTATTATTTCCACCCTATATACACGTGCGATATGTTCTGCGAAAGGTATTTTTGAGCATATAACTTTGTGTAATTATTTTAGATAAGATTAAAAGTTTATATAGCCTACAATTACTGGCAATAAAAAAAAAAATTGTAAAATTCAGCACAACACAACACACAAATAAAATTGTATACTTAATTAATTTTCTATTATGATCTACGGAGTATGAATGGCAAATATCTAAATATTTGTGAATGTACTAAGCAGAAAGGTAAACAGTTCTTTTTTTACAAGTTGATAATTTATTTATCAAAAGTACTGTACTGTGGAATGCACAGTTCTGCCTCACAAGGCTGAGTGTATCCCGTTCCAGCCTTCAGACTAGAATAAAAATTTCTTGGCAGAGCCTGGGATCGAATTCGGACCTCCGGTGTAGCAGCCAAATATGCTAGCCAGTACACCACGAGTTAGTCTAATTTAAATCTTAATATTGTTTATAACTTAGCCCATAAGTTAAGATTAGGGTACAACCAAATTTACAATTATCTTATGCTCTTAGCAAAGCAACACTTTATTAATTTTCATTGGCTTTCTTAAGGGGGAGGAGGGGGGGGGGGCGAGGGAGCCCCCTCAGCACCCTTCTTATATTCGCTTTTGGTCCTACCAACCTATCTCTCCTCTCCCACTCGTCTTAATACCTCTTCAATTTTTAGCCTATTTTCAATTTTGAAAAAATAGACTTATGAGATCACCTTTTGTCCGTGTGTGTGTGCGTGTGTGTGTGTGTGTGTGTGTGATTCGTGTGTGTGTCCCCCCCCCCCCCTAATAAAATCTAAACGGCAGGGACGATTTCAATGAAACTCGGAAAGTTCATAGCACTATTCCCGGCGACCTCGACCGTGCCCTTCAAATTTTGTTACGACTCACCAATCCAACATGGCGGCTGTGCGAAATATTTCACCAGCATTCAATATCTCCGAAACTATTACCGGTATTACCCTGACATTTTCTATGGCAATAGAGGGAACTACTATAAGTTCACTTATGTGACTTTTGAAAACCTGGTAACTACAAAACCATCATGGCGGCCAAGCGAATTTGCGACTTTTAAATAGACGTTTCTCGCGATTTGACCAACCAAACGCAATGAAACTTGGTACAGTATATGTTTATATACATTGTAATGCACCGACATCTAACATCGTTCAATTGTTTACATAATCACAAGATGGCGGATGTGCGAAATATTTCACCGGCATTCTATATCTCTGAAACTATTAGCGGTATCTCCCTAAAATTTGTACGGAGATAAAGGGCACTACTGGAATTCCATCTATAAGATTTTCAAAAACCGGTTAACTACAAAACGAACATGGCGGCCAAGCGAATTTTAAAATTTTAAAATTTTAAATAGACCTTTCTCGCGATTTAATGTTCCAAGCGCACTGAAACCTGGCACTGGAAATATTTATACACATTGTAATCCACTGGCATCTAATTTAGTTCAATTGTTTACATAACCTCAAGATGGCACCAGTGCGAATTTTAAAATTAAGTTTTTATTTCTTGTGATGTAGTCATGCGATCGAAGTGAAAGTTTGAATAATGAACCTACGCAATAATTTTCCTTTAATGGTACATGACTCTATGGCCTATACATTTAACAATCCAACATGGCGACCATCCGAAATATTTAGACGATACTGAATATCTACGAATCTATTTTAGCAATCAAACTGCATTTTTTAATGTTCATAGGGGCTATGAATATAAGTTCACCTATAGGACTTTAAATAACCTGGTGATCACAAATCCAACATGGCGGTGACGCGAATTATAAATATTCACATTGACGTTTCTCGCAATTTAACCATCCGCGTGCAGTGAAACTTGGTACAGTAAATCCTTATACGAATGTTAATCCACTGGCATCTAATTTATTTCAATTGTTTCCATAACCTCAAGATGGCAGCTGTGAAAATTTTTAAAATCTCCGTGTTTTTCTTGTGTCCTAATTATGCGATTGAAGTTTGAATGCTACACGTTCACAATAATCTGCATGTAACAGTAAACTCTAGGACCTACATATATAAAATCAAACATGGCGACCATCCGAAATATTTAGTCGGTTCTCAATATCTACGAATCTATTACAGCAATCAAACTGAAATTGTGTATGTTGATAGTGGCAATTAACAAAAGTAGGATATATGAAAATAGGCTGTATAGTTCTTCACGGAACTACTTGTTACTCTATCTACTTATAATTCTCCTGTAACACCACATTTCCAACGCCTCAATTCTCCTCTTTTCCGCTGCGCTAATAGTCCTAATTTCACTTCCATAGAGCGCCACGCTTCAGACAAAGGCTTTCAAAATTGACTTCCTAAAACATATATCTATATTTGATGTCAACAGTTTTCTTTTCTGTAGAAATGCTTTCCTTACATGAGTGAAACTACTTTTTATATCCCCTGTTAACCTTGTCGTTATCGTGTCGGACTACCAACCCCAAGCTTGCAGGTTTGCCGTGGTAAGTGATTTTTGAAAGACGACAAAATCAAAATCAAGTAACTGATTACAAAGATTAATAATTTGCTATGACTAACCCCTCAGAAATCATCACATAGTAGAAAACGAAAGTCCCCGAATCTTGGATGTAACGGGTAATATCGAGAACCACTCGGTGGATTTTGATGCGGTTTTCACCATTCTGTAAAAGATTTCTCGAGGACGGCTTATGTATTAAAACATTCATTTATGACCAAAGGAAACCGAGCAGTAACGATTTCAGTGAATCGAGTCGAAGAAAATCCTACCGACCAAGAGCCTCTTAAGCTTACGCCGCTGGGTAAACCGTTAAAGATACTTCGCAAAGCAGGGGCGGGTTGCTAGTGAATATATAACTGAATGACTGACTAAATAAATGACTGAATGAATGATTATTTTTGCATTATGTGAAAGGCAAAATGTCAGTAGGTTTTGAGCTGTATTCGTGAATCCATCGCTACATATATCTGCTGGTAACAATCTAAAAGCCCCTGCATCTAAAAGGCTTGCATCACACTGGTCTATGAAAATCACTAGGGCCTGGATTTTGATGACCTAAAAATGTTTAAAATAAAATGACCTATAAAATCACTACAAAAATCCCATAACATGACCCGAAAACTTTCAAAAATGACCAAAACATTTGAATGGAACTGACATAAATTCATCACACAAAAAATACAGACTACGTCATTGAATGTTGGAATTATTTTAATAGCTACCTATTATAATTTAACTAGCTTGCCACGGTGGGTGAGTGGTCAACGTGTCGGTCTACTAACCCCAAGATTGCAGGTTCGCTCCTGGCCATGGTAAGTGATTTTTTTGAAAGACGGCAAAAATACAACACCATGTCATACGATGCTGGCATGTCAAAGAACCCATTTGAATTCAGTAGGCCGTGTTCATAATGGCAAAATTAATCTCGGGATTTTCCGCCAACACAATGTTCCTCTACTAGAAAGCGCTATAGTGTTCAAGGAGCTTAGCTATCTAACCTCCTTGACTTTCATAGTGCTTCAAGGAACAACGAAATTCGACATGCAAGCTACCCTCTGGGTGTCAAATAACAAAGCTTGCACCCGGCACCCGAGGTCATACGATATTATTATTATAATTTAACTATTATTTGACAAATACGAATTATTTACGCATAAATATTGGTTATTATTTCAGTCTAGTGTGTCTCCTGGAATGTGGATATTCCAAGAAATAACGGTTGAACAAAGTTGTGAAGATTCACATGTCTTCGTATTCATCCTCACTTTCAGTTCGGTTAATATCCAGTACCATACGCAAAAAAATGCATCATAAACCATTAAATATTTGAGAATATGACTCAAAACGTATAAAATATTCTAATAAATTTCATAAAATGACGTGAAAAGCGAGAAAATGTCCTAAAAGCAAAATATTTAGAAAAAAATAACTTAATAAATATGCATTTCTGTAATGTAGGATTTGTAGCCTATAAGTTAGCAATGTCTGTGGTGAACCATTTGAAAGGTGTCATGTCATCGGAATCCGGGTCCTCCTTATGACCCACACTGTACCGGTCACCACTTACGGCACACAGTGTTCCAGTATCGGGAGCGATTGCCCCATCTTAACCTCTGCCCCTGGATGTGCCCACCTCACATAAAGTATCCTCTATAATTATAGACTAGTCTCTTGCTTACAACAGCTGCAGGTCCCATTGTTCTTCAGCTAGTCCTACAATTTATGAACGAAAACCCTTCCTCCCTACCAATAGTACACACTTATTGGGCAACGCTCGGAGATCCCAGCTTCTAATACGGACGGATCTTACTCTACAATTAATTGTGAAAAACTAAAGGAAGTAGGAGACTTCTGTCACTTAGGAAGCAAAATAACCAGTGATGGAAGAAGTAAAGCGGATATTAAAAGTAGGTTAGCTCAGGCAATGAGAGCATTTCTACAGAAAAGGAATCTGTTGACATCGAATATAGATTTAGGTATTAGGAAGCCATTTTTGAAAGCCTTTGTCTGGAGCGTGGCGCTCTATGGAAGTGAAACTTGGACTATTGGTGCAGCAGAAAAGAGGAGAATTGAAGCATTTGAAATGTGGTGTTACAGGAGAATGGTGAAGAACAGATGGGTAGATAGGGTTACAAACGAAGAGGTATTAAGACGAGTGTGAGAGGAGAGATGTTTCTGGCGACTGCTAATGAAGCGATAGGTTGGTAGGACACATACTAAGACACCCAGGAATAGCAAGCTTAGTTATGGAAGGAAGGGTCGAGGACAAGAACTGTAGGGGTAGGAATATGTTAAACAGATTGCCTCGGATATAGAGTGTGGTAGCTATGTAGCGATGAAACGATTAGCTCAGGACGGGGAAGCCTGGAGGGCTGCATCAAAACAGTCAAAGGACTGAAGACTCAAACAACAACAACCCAGTACTATTCGCGTTTCCAACGGGATCGGGGATGATATGCGATGAGATTCTATGTGGTGGTTGGTTTTTACCACCGGATGCCCCTTCAGACTCCAACCTCATGAGAGGAGTTAATGAGTGATGAAATTAATGAAGATGAATAAATCTGGGCAAGGATGTGGAAGGAAGCGCCCATGGCCTGTCAGAAGGTACCGTCCCAGCATTTGCAATACACGGAAAACCATTTTAAGGACGGCTGGTGGTGGGGCCGTAAGACCAAAGATATGAGTCTGTTTTTAAATACCCAAGAGCGATTGTGTCTAGATAGACAGGAAATTGAAAATGTAGATCAATTTTGCTACCTGGGAAGTATGATAGACAAACAATACTACAGGGGATGTTAAGTCACGCATAAGGAAGGCTAATGGTGCGTTTGTACAGCTTTATCCACTGTGGAACAATAAGTTCCGTGACGAACTAAAGAGCCTACTTTTCTTAAAATTAAGATTCATGCCAATGATTAATCTACAGTATATGAAGCGATCTAGAATAATTACGAAATTAATTTGGTAATATCGAAATGTCTAATTAAATCGAAATATACCTGGTATAATGTAGCCTAATAGAGCACTACAGCTGGCAGCCCTGGCGACATAATATATTCTTAGTTCCATCCTTAAGGTACAGAATACAAAATTTGGTTGAAATCCAATTGATAGTGTAGAAGTTATATGCATTTAAAAATTGGACTTATCAGAAGGCTTAAAATTATTTTGATAACACTGTCATGAATGGCCTCCGGGAAATTAAACTAAAATAGTATTATCTACACGTGTGCCAATTTTGGAATAGCTCCCATGCATACCTTCCATGATATCCAACATGAAGCTCAAATTTCTAGTGAATTTTTTCAGCAGTTGGTAGCATTGACATAATTTTCAAATATGGGCTTGAGATATTCCGGTATACATCTTAACTCATACTAAATTTGGTTTCGATTGCTGCAGCCGTTTAGGAGTTGATAGGCGGGGACACACACACAGCCAGACAGACAGAAGGACAGACAGACAGACACACATATTCCCGGATCGATCACATAAGTCTACTTTTCCCTCATTTTTAGCCTACTTTTCACATTTTGCAAAAATGAGGAAAAAGTAGACATGAGATCGGAGCAATGTGTGTCTGTCTGTCTGTCTGTCTGTCCTTCTGTCCGTCTGTGTGTGTGTGTGTGTGTGTGTGTGTGTGTGTCCCTATCAACTCATAAACGGCTGCAGCCATCGAAACAAAATTTGGTAGGAGTAAAGACCTGAATATATCACGGCCATATTTGAATATTATGTCAGTGCTACCAACTGCTGATCAATCGCAATTGAAATTTGAGCTCCATGTTGGATATCTTGGATGGTACGAATGGGAGCTATTTCAAAATTGGCACACGTATAGATAATAATATTGCAGTTTTATTTACATGAGGCCATACATGGCAGTGTTGCCAAAATGATTATAAGCCTGCTGATAGGTCCAAATTTTAGATGCATATAACTTCTACAATATCAATTGGATTTCAACCAAATTTCGTATGTGCTATGTGTACATAAACAGATATGACTGGGCGTATTCTTAAGAGCCACCATGGCTGCCAACTGTTAATAAATGCTCTCATTTGTTTTTATCCAAATACCCATATATCAGAACGTATGCAAGCCGACAGCTTTAAGCTATGCACACGTATAGTACCTGACATTCTATATTAATTTGGAGTAACTTATATACGTCAGTGCTACCAACATGATTCTAAGCTTGCTGAGAGGTCCAAATTTAAATACATGTAACTTCTACACTATCAGTTGGATTTCTACCAAATTTCGTGTGCGCTATGTGTACCATAACAGATATGACTATGCCGATTCTTAAGAGTAACCAGGGATGCCAACTGTTAATAAATACTGTCTCTATTTTTGTTACCCTAATATCAATATATCAGAAAGTATGCAAGCCAATAGCTCTAAACTTTGCACACATATAGTACCTGGCATTCTAGATTAATTTGGAGTAACTAATATAGGCCTACGCCAGTGCTGCCAACATGATTCTAAGCCTGCTGATAGGTCCTATTTTAAAATGCATATAACTTCTATACTAACTAATGGATTTCATTGAAAATTGACTCAACAATAGATTTCAGATTATTTCTGACCAATACATGTATGTCATTGTTGCCAACATGATTTTACGCACGCTGTTAGATCCAATGTTTAACTGCATGTAACGTCCATGCTATCCATTGGACTTCAACCAAATTTCTTATTCTGTACCGTAAGAGATGGAACTAAGAATATATTCAGTCACAAGGGCTGCCAACTGTAGTTCTCTATCAGGCTACATTATGCCAGGTATACAGTATTTCGAACTAATTAGAAATTTCGATATTACCAACTTAATTTCGTCATTATTCTAGATAGATCCATATAGATTAATCATTGGCATGAATCTAAATTTTTAAGAAAAGTAGGCTCTTTAGTTCGTCACGGAACTTCTTGTTGCAAAATGTGAAAAGTAGGCTAAAAATCGTGCCATATCTCAACGAACGGAATTGAGGATCTTGAACAATAACGTCAAGTCAGTCCTCCTCTATGCATGTGAGACCTGGAAAGTCACTACAGAAATTACTAAGATGCTGCAGACCTTTGTAAACCGGTGTTTGCGCAGGATCTTAAACATTCACTGGCTGGACACGATTAGTAACGAAGATCTATGGGAAGTGACTGGGGAAACACCTATTGGAAAGCAGATAAAACAGCGGAAGTGGAGGTGGATAGCACACACATTGAGAAAGCAGGATGGAGCCATCGAGAAGAAAGCCCTGGAATGGAATCCGCGGGGACAACGAAAGCGGGGTCGACCACGGCAGACCTGGAAGAGTTCTGTTCTGGAGGAGGCAAGTGAGGCAGGAAAGACCTAGGGAGAACTACGTCGGTTGGCCCGCAGCAGAGTCCGCTGGCGAAAATTCATCGAAGCCCCATGCTCCTGAAGGAGCTACGGGAAATAAGTCAAGTACAGTGAGTCGCTCTCACGTCTCGACCGGCCGGCGCGCCCAGCCTATCTGTCTCCCGTTGACTCATCACTCCCCGCTCGGCATAACATAGCACTTCGGTCACTTTATCCGTGCATGACATGAGATAACAATAACAATTAATTAAATATGCTCGAACCTTATGACAGGAGATGTTGAAAATTGTCTCCTCCTACATCCACACATTTCCGGCATCGTCTAAGGAAACTCCGATTCACACGCATAAGTTCATCTTCCGTAATTGAGGCTTTTTATCTCTCCGGATGTTCTTTCAGTTCGCCCAACGTTTGAGGGTTTCTTGCATACACTTTATTCTTTAAGCACCCATATAAATTAAAGTCACAAACCGTTAAATATGGGGACCGTGACAGCCATAAGTCCGTACTAATTACAAGGTATTCAAAAATGTCCTCAATTAAGTTTAAAGTGTCATGAGCTGTATGCGCGGTGGCAGAGTCTTGCTGAATGTATCCATTTCGAGAGTTTGTGTCAGTCAGTTCGTCAAAAATCGTTTGAGTATATTATCCCTGTACCTTTGTGCATTAATTGTGCCTTGAAAAAGGATAGGCCCTATAATAATGTATCCATTCACTGCGCACCATACTCCGACCCATTCGTTATGTAGAGGAATTTCGTATATGCGATGGGGGGGGGGGGGGGGTTCTCTACTCCAATATCTGTTATTCTGCGTCGTCGAGTCATACCTGTGTAAATGAAACCAAGCTTCGTCCGAGAAAAATATTAACAAATCTGGAGAGAAATAGCCTCAATTACGAAAGACGAACTTATGCGTGTGAATCGGAGTTGGAAATGTGTGGATGTAGGAGGAGAACATTTAGAACATCTCCTGTCATAAGGTAGTAGCAGCTTATTTTATTAATTTTAATTGTTATCTCATGTCATGCACGGATAACGTTAGCGAAGTGCTATGTTATGCCGAGCGGGGAGTGATGAGTCAACGGGAGACAGATAAGCTGGGCGCGCCCGCCGGCCGGCCGAGTCGTGAGAGAGACTCACTGTAAGTCTGACGGAGGGGTTCGAACCAACGTGTACCAAGACCGCAGAGAGCTTGGCCCCATGGCCTAGAGCTGGGCGTTAGTGAGCGTCGGTTGACTCGACAATTGATTCCAGGATACATTTCTCATCCCCAAACATTATAAATTTGTTTGGAAGATTATCTAGATCAAAGGAAGAGTTAGTCATTATATGCATTTTTTATTGCCAGACACATTTAATTAATATGTTATTGGTTTTACGTCCCTTTTAACTAGTGTGGCTTTTAGAGACGCCAGGGTGCCGGATTTTTGTCCCAAAGGAGATCTTTAACATGCCAGTGAATCTACTGACACTGTTCCCTCGCATTTGCACACCCTCAAATGCCAGCTGACTGCACCAGGATTTGATCCTGCAACCTTGGACACAGGCAGACAAATAGACTCCACGTGCGAATTGAGACAGTCGATACAAATACTGTACTTTAAATCTGAGTATTCAACATACTTCTGCTGCCATCTATATGTGGAAGATTTGAGCTTCTCTAACAGAAATACCTAGGGCATATATTGTTTTACACTTACCCAGATGAAGTACATTACACATCAGTTGTTACGTCCACCATCTCAACATAACCCCCTTGTATCTTTAAGCACTTTTGCCATCGATGTGTCAGACTCTTCAGACCTTCCTAAAACCATTATTTCAGAGTGATGCGTACCCATGCCTTGACAGTTGTGTCCAGTTGGGCAAAATCCGCAAAACGGCGACCATGCAATGGAAGCAAAGGGGCAGTCCATGGCCAAAGAAATGTCCAACAGTGCCATCAGTTGGCAAGCGAATGGCGACAGTGTTCTGGGACACAAAGGGCATCATCCTCATTGACTGGCTGGAATTGGGAGCCACGATTAACAGTGCAGCATATGTGGCAACCCTTAAGCGCTTATGTCATGCCATTCAAACTAATCGGCCAGGAAAATGGGCTAAAGGTGTGCTTCTGCAACATGACAATGCCCGCCCCCACATTAGCCGAGAGACCACTGCTGCCATTGATCACATGGGATTCACGGTGCTGCCATACCGACCATACTCTCCCGACTTGGCACTAAGTGATTATCACCTGTTCGGGAACATGAAGAAACCTCTGCGTGGTCGCTGTCAAGGCATAGGTACGCAGCAGTCCGATAGAATGGTTTCAAGAAGGTCTGGAGGGACTGGCACATCAATGGTTGTTGATGATGATAATTTTTGTTTTAAGGGGCCTAACATCTAGGTTTTCGGCCCCTAATGGTTTGAGTGATCGTGAAGATGAAAATGAAACGTAAACTATAACTAAATCTAACTACGAACTTATATAACTTACTAGAAGAAGGGAATGGAAAACAAAAGGAGAATAAGACAGGAGGAAAAGAAATGTCCTCAACCCTCGAAGAATGCGGACTGAGGAACTAGGAAGGAAGGAGAGCCATGAAAGGCAGATAGGTGAATGAAAGAGGAGAGGGTCCGTCCCAGAGGTAATGGATAAAATGGGGAAAACCGAACCCAGCTCTGGAATTCCTCGGGGTTGCCAACTCCAGAACTCCCCAGCCGTGAGCCCCTGAGGGTGTAGCAATATCCAGGGTGCATCAGAAGTGGTGGGGCTACATATACCCTACCTCCTTTAGGGCCTTGAGCAGAAGGCAAGAGATAACATGAAACGAAAAAGAAGGCTGACCCCTCGCAGAAGGAGGGTATCAGAAAAGATGAGACAAGGGCCAATTAAGGTGGGAAAGTAAGAGACTCCCAAGGGCTCGGATACCCTAATACCGTCGCGGTCGGAAGAGTACAAGAGTTGACCAAGTGAGGTCGACAGGAAAGATGACGGAGAGGAGCCCGGCACAAGTAAGTGGAAGCAATGCCGGACTCAGCTTGGGTCCCGTGGTCGCCAACCCACGTCCCACTAGATGTGAGCCTCTGGGGGAATTATGTTGAGAAGGTGGACGTAACAACTGATGTGTAATGTACTTCATTTGGGTAGAAAGAAATAAAGTGAAAAACAATAAAGTACCCCCTTCGTATATTATATTTTGTCCAGATTCTATATGGTGGGAAATATAAAAACAATCAAAATGTCGCCCGGAAGCTGCGAGCTGTTAAGATCAAAGCATTCGAATTGAATAAACACACTTGCCGGCGGGATTCCAAGAGGGCGTTCAGTTGCACTCAATACTGTCAGAGAAAATGACATCTTAACTATAGACCACACTGGCTGTCGATTGGCCCGCTACAATTGTTTCTGAAAACATCTGTAATTACAGTCCACGCTGACAACATTAGTAGGGGGAGCTATAATTATTGTTGTTGGATGTGCAACAGCCTGAGGAGACTTGGCGAGCGCTTAGACGCTAATGGAGATCCTTTCACACCCAGGGTTGTTCTGTTTGATCCCGTCTGAAGTCACGAAACATAGTAATGATTCCTATACACACTGGGGCTAGTACGTTTAATCGATTATTTTGTTATCGAATAATAAATCAATTAATTGAAGCAGAAAAATAGATTAATTACAGTAAAACCTGCCTAAGCCGGAAACCTGGGCAGTGGCACTGTAAACCGGATACATGCCTAAACCGGAAACATGCCTAAAGCGGAAACATGCCTAAACCGGAAACATGCCTAAAGCGGAAACATGCCTAGAGCGGAAACATGCCTAAGCCGGAAACATGCCTAAACCGGAAACATGCCTAAAGCGGAAACATGCCTAGAGCGGAAACATGCCTAAGCCGGAAACATGCCTAAACCGGAAACATGCCTAAAGAAGAAACATGCCTAAACCGGAAACATGCCTAAACCGGAAAAGCAAATAAATTCCGGAACTGTAAGTGTAAATAACCTGACTAAGACGGATTGTTGTTTGAGTCTTCAGTCTATTGAATGGTTTGATGCAGCACTCCATGCCTCCCTACCCTGAGCTAAATGTTTCTTCTCTACATAGCTACCACACCCTAAATATTCTAACCTTGGTCTACCCCTACAGTTCTTGTCCTCGACCCTTCCTTCCATAACTAAGCTTGGTATTCTTGGTGTCTTAGTATATTGTGTCCTACCAACCCATCTCTTCTCTTCATTAGCAGTCGCCAGAAACATCTCTCCTCTCCCACTCGTCTGAATATCTCTTCGTTTGTAACCCTATCTACCCATCTGATCTTCATCATTCTCCTGTAACACCACATTTCACAGCATGCTGAGCTTCTATGCCCAAGATCGCGGGTTCAAATCCGGCCGAAGTCGTCAGATTTTTTAAGAGCGTTAAAAATCCTTCAGAATGCCTTCCTTCTGAGGGAAAGTAGAGCCGGCGGTCCCATGTCATAGATTTATGGCATGTAAAAGATCCTTTCACAGACTAAACTTGTGTCAAGCAAAATTTGTTAGGTTAGATTTCGTCAGAACGCTCTATCAAGTTCCAACGTTCACCACTAGGTATCATTGATATCTGGTGGCGAAAGTTGGAACTACTTGAAATTGAACGGAACTTGTAGCTCATCCTTTAGGGTGTCCGCTTGAAGCAGCTACAGACTCAGGCGAGCCAAACATGTCCTCGGACACTCCCGGCACTAAAAGCCATACGATAAATAATAAAATACTGAAGAAAATGGAAATTGCAACACCATGAAGGCATTGGTCGTTTGTGTTGATTTTCAAGATATGGAACGATGCCATGTAGGTATGTAAACGATCAACGTTTCAGACCCATTGGATTGTTGCTACAGGTCTCCCCACGTGATTGGTCGCGGAGGAATCAACTCCAGTATACGGACTCTCGTGTAGCGTAGTTGACTTGCAGTCTGTGAAGTGAACTGTTCCCCGTCAAACATGCCTCGACGACAGAGGAGAGCACGCTATCAACAACTGTCGCCATTTGAGAGGGCTCGGATAATTGGGCTGTGTGAGGCAGGATTATCGCTAAGGACTGTCGCTGCACGTGTTGACCGACAGGCATCTACGGTACAACGTCTTTGGCAGCAGTGGTCAAATGAAGGTACCCACACTCGTAGACCTGGCACAGGCCCAGCGCGACAGACAACTGTGAGAGAGGATCGCCCCATCATTCGGATGGCCCGGATGGAACCCCATGCAACAGCAGCGCAAATTCGAGCAGCTGTGGCACCCCACGTTACACAACGAACAGTTGATAATCGCCTGCATGCAGCTGGCTTACGATCCCGTGTCCCTGCAGAAGGTGTTCCATTGACCACACAACAGCGACGTGTAAGGCTGGCCGGGTGTCGGGAACGACCGACGCGGGTCGACGAATGGCATAGAGTCGTCTTTAGTGATGAATCGCGCTTCTGTCTTGCCCGCAGTGATCGCCGGAATAGTGTGCGCCGACGTACCGGGGAGAGGGGCCGCCCAGACCTTATTGTCGAGAGGCACACAGGGCCAACACCAAGCATTATGGTCTGGGGAGCTATTGACCTTAATGTGAAATCACAATTAGTGCTTGTTGAGGGCACTATGACTGCTCGACAGTACGTTGATGGGTACTCAATCCAGTGGTTGTCCCTATGATGGCGAACATTGCTAATGGGATGTTTCAGCAGGACAATGCCCGGGTTCACACTGCACGCATCTCCAGAGATTCTCTCCACATCACAACCTTAGAATGGCCCGCCAGATCCCCGGACCTCAGTCCTATTGAGCATGTGTGAGACATGGTGGGTCGACAACTGGCCAACCGTCCTCAGCCACCCACAACTCTGGAACAACTGACCCATGCAGTGCAGCAAGCATGTGCCACCATTCCTCAGGAAGCGATCCAGGGCCTTGTTGACTCCATGCCTTGCCGAATTCATCAATGTATTGCAGCTCGTGGTGGGCACATCCTGAATTGATTGTTGTCCAAACTTGCGGTCAGAGGGACCTGAAAGAACACTCGTCCTGCATGTTCAATTGCAGCAATGTAGCACCACCCCTTCTGGGTGTTGCAATTTCCATTTTCTTCAGTGTATTAGGCGTATAGATGCAAAAGAGACATTGTCCACTTTTTTAAAACTTACAGAAACATAGAAAAACTTATAATTACTCATATAACTGTGCAATTCTTGATTTCTCTTCACTAACTCATTAATATTTGATGACAAACGTTAAGTCTGCAATTATTTCCATTTACAACAAGAAATTCCGTGACGAACTAAAGAGCCTACTTTTCTTACAATTTAAGAATTAATCTAAAATATTATGATCTATTATTGTGCCAACTTTGGATGAAATCCATTTGTTAGTATAGAAGTTACATGTGTTTAAAAATTGGACTCATCATGTTGGCAGCACTGGCGTATATTAGTTGCTCCAAATTAATTTAGTATGTTAGGTACTATACGTATCCAAAGTTTAGAGCTGTTGGCTTGCATATTTTCTGATTTATGGATATTAGGGCAAAAATAGAGAAATCATTTATTTACAGTTAGCAGCCCTGTTGGCTCTTAAAAATACGCATATTCATATTAATTATGGTACACAAATCACATATGAAATTTGGCTGAAATACATTTGTTAGTATAGAAGTTACATGCATTTAAAATTTTGACCTATTAACAAGCTTAGAATCATGTTGGCAGCGCTGACATATACTAGGTACTCCAAATTAATGTAAAAGGTCATGTACTATACGTGTGCTAAGTTTTGATCTCTTGTTTTCATACTTTCTGATATATTGGTATTAGTATAAAAAATTGAGGTACCATTTATGAACAGTTGGCAGCCCTGGCGGCTCTTAAGAATATGCAAAGTTATATCTGTTATTGTACACATAGTACATACTAAATTTGGTTGAAATCCAATGGATAGTGTAGAAGTTACATGCATTTAAAAATTGAACATATCAGCAGGCTTAGAATCATGTTGGCAACACTGCCAATTCTGGCTCCCTGGAAATTGAACTTAATTATTATTATCTATATTTGCGTCAATTTTGGAATATCCCCCATGCATACCTTCCAAGATATCCAACCTGGAGCTTAAATTTCAATTGCGATTTTTCAGCAGTTGGTAGCACTGACATCGTTTTCAAATACGGCATTGAGATATCCAGGTATAGATCTTTAATCCTACCAAATTTTGTTTCGATTGCTGCAGCCGTTTAGGAGTTGATACGGGACACACACACTCAGCCAGCCAGACAGACAGAAGGACAGACAGGCAGACACACAGACAGAAGGACAGACAGACAGACACACATGTGACTGGATCGATCTCATAAGTCTACTTTTTCCTCATTTTTGCAAAATGTGAAAAGTAGGCTAAAAATCAAAAGTAGTACTGAAAAAAGTATTATAAAATGCATAATGTAACTTTTGATTGGAAATTATAGAAAATGTGCGTTTCAAAAGAAATGTGATATTATTAAAATGACAAAATTTACATTTTTAAACTGAATGCAGCATCTAACAGAAATTTCCTTGATTTTCCCCGCTTTCACTGTGCAGTTGTCCTTGAATTTTCCCCGCTTGCACCGTCCAAGTGTCCTTGTTTCTTTTTCTTTCCTTGTTACTCCTCCAACAGGCATAGGTGTCGCATATTCTTCCCTTTCAAATAAAGATTATTATTACAAAACTATTTTCTGATATCAAATTACTTTACAAACACTCGAAATTAATCCAACCTATGTGATTTCCGAAGAGTTTTCAGCAAAGATTTCGAATTCGTGTTCAATATAATTATAATATGTTTACAATTTACGACAGGAACACTGTTGTTAGCCTACTTTTCACATTTTGCCATAAATGAGGAAAAAGTAGACTTATGAGATCGATCCGGGAAAATGTCTGTCTGTCTGTCTGTCTGTGTGTGTGTGTGTGTGTGTGTGTGTGTGTGTGTGTGTGTGTCCCTATCAACTCCTAAACGGCTGCAGCAATCGAAACCAAATTTGGTATGAGTAAAGATCAATACCGGGACATCTCAATGTCACACTTGAAAATTATGTCAGTGCTACCAACTGCTGAAAAATCGCAATTGAAATTTGAGCTCCATGTTCGATATCCTGGAATGTATACATGGGAACTATTCCAAAATTGGCACACATATAGATAGTAATACTTCAGTTTAATTTTCAGGAGGCCATACATGACAGTGTTGCCAAAATGATTCTAAGCCTACTGATAGGTCCCATTGTAAATGCATATAACTCCTACACTATCAATTGGATTTCAACCAAATCTCGTATGTACTATGTATAGATAAACAGATATGACTGAGCGTATTCTTAAGAGCCACCAGGGCTGCCAACTGTCAATAAATGCTCTCTCTAGTTTTTATCTAAATACCAATATATCATAAAGTATGAGAGCCAACAGCTTTAAACATTGCACACGTATAGTGCCTGACATTCTAGATTAATTTGGAGCAACTAATGTATGTCAGTGCTACCAACATCATTGTATGCCTGCTGATAGAACCAATTTTCAAATACATATAACTTCTATACTATCAATTGGATTTCAACCAAATTTCGTATGTGCTATGTGTACCATAACAGATACGATTATGCTTTTTCTTAAGAGCAATCAGGGCTGCCAACTGTTAATAAATGCTCTTAATATTTTACCCTAATATCAATATATCAGAAAGTATGCAAGCCAACAGCTCTAACTTTGCGCAGGAATAGTACCTGACATTCTAGATTTATTTGGAGTAACTAATATACGTCGGTGCTGCCAGCATGATTCTAAGTCTGCTGATAGGTCCAATTTTAAAATACCAGTAACTTCTATACTAACAAATGGATTTCATCCAAAATTGGCACAACAATAGATCATAATATTTCAGATTATTTCGGACTAACCCATGCATGCCATTGTTGCCAACATGAATTTACGCGCGCTGATAGATCAATGTATAACTGCATGTAACCTCCATGCTATCCATTGGACTTCAACCAAATTTTGTATTCTGTACCTTAAGTGCTCTATCAGGCTACATTATGCCAGGTATATTTCAAACTAATTAGAAATTTCGATATTACCAACTTTATTTCGTCATTATTCTAGATAGGTCCATATAGATTTATCATTGGCATGAATCTTAAATTTTAAGAAAAGTAGGCTCTTTAGTTCGTCACGGAACTTCTTATTTTAATTTGTTTTAGCCTATATATTTTCAAAATAATGTACGTTTTAGGGGTAGATGATCTCCTAGTTCCGCCCTTTAAACAACTTCAAAGTAAAGTCTATTGCGCATCCAATCATAGTTTCAGGAGACATTGCAATGCCTCTTATTGGTGGAGAGGATAGTGCACCTTTACCAGTAGGCAACAATAACTAACTAATGAATGTACGTTCTTTCAATCACTAGGCTTTTTAAGAAGAACTTTTTCAGTTCATTATATCACCACCGTTACAAGTTCAAAATGCCGCTGCCATCTTGCACTTCAGTTTGTCAACACGGTTGTACCCAAATGAAATGGGTTATTCCCTAATCCTGATTACTAGCCCCCCCCCCAAGCTTGCAGGTTCGCTCCTGGCCGTGGTAAGTGATTTTTGAAAGGCGACAAAAGTCACGACATGGATATCATACGTTGTTGGCATATTAAAGAACCCATTTGAATTCAGTAGGCCGTGTTCAATGGAAAAATTATTCTCGGGATTTTCCGCCAACACAAAGTTCCTCCATTCTCTACTAGAAAGCGCTGTAGTGTCAAGGAGCTTAGATATCTAACCTCCTTGATTTTCATAGCGTTCAAAGGAACGACAAAATTTGACATACAAGCTGCCCTCTGGGTTTCAATTAACATAGCTTGCAACCGACACCCGAGGCCCATACGATAGTTATATTTACTAGCAGTAATGCCCGGCTTCGCCCGGTAGATTTATTTGTTTTATGGTTGATAATGAATAGGCCTACTACTACAGAACTGGCACATGATACTTAAACACCAGCTTTTTTTTAATATAACTTTTTGTGGTGTTGGTGAAGGTGGTGGTTGTAGTAAGGGTGATAAGCAGTACAGTATACTGGACGTAACATTAAGGTCATTTTCCCCTAATTATAATAATGGTAATAATGAATAGGGAAACGGCTATTTAATAACTGCAGCACTGACACATGTCATTTACAAACAAATTTCCAAAAATGATTAGAAAGAGGAGTAAGTTAAATAAAAGACACTGCCTAGGGCCTATATCTCATTGTCTGTTAGAAATGTAGAGACCAATAGTGCCGTCTTTTGTCGCATAGCGCCGTAGGAAAATAATCAGAACACTTTGGAAAACTTCGGCTGTCCCAAACTACTGAGGTAGCAATAGTATCATTTATCGCCACATAGCACCCAACGATAAGTTTCGGAATAAATTAAGGGTATACGGAAAGCCCTATCTTAACAATGCTAAAGTTGTGGCATTTTAAGGAACATTTTCTCAGGGACTATACAAGATAAAGAGTTGATTTTTTGATATGTTATAAACTAATGTGTTGGAATAGTACTGAAACTATTTTCTTAAAGAAAAGGTACTGTTTAGAAAATATGGATTTTTAAAATAATGCAAAATTTTTTGCAAATTTTCTCATGAATATTTTTCAAAATAACCCAGAAATTTAACAATATGATTTTTTTACAGTTTCAGATAGTATAGAATACTCATACAAAGGAGTCCTGAAAATTTCACAATGATAGCACTATTAGTTCCAGAGATAATGTACCTTTTTCAGGAAAAAATGAAATTGTGGGAAATCTACTTCAAAGTTTCAACATTAGTGCATTCCTGCCTTTGGTGTACAAAATTTCAAGCTTCAATATTCAATTGGCGTTTAGTGTCTTAGATTTACCAAAAAATTTTAATTGGCGCTAAAACCTTAACACTCTTATGTGTATTGCACCAACACCATTGCACTTAAAGCCTACAGATGCATAATATGTTCATGATGATAACTGTTTTAAGAGGCCTAAGAAATCTTTTTACACTAATTACTCCCCATGACTGCAATTTATAAGCAGCGCAAGATTTTACAATTTTCGCAATTCTGCACCAGAACACTGTTAGGGGCGACGTGATGCAGCCCGAATTGCCAGTCAACAATAGAGTTATTAAAATACTCTTACAGTTACACTAATACGGACATGAATGATTCTAGGGCCTTAATACATGGTTTTCAAGTTCAGTTTGTCTGTTATTCTAAATGTAGGGAATGTAGAGCGTTGTCCAAAATATCAAGTAGATGGTGTTACCAGCAGGTTTTCAAAGTGTATGTATAATTTGGTGCAATTAGGAGGAACGTTGTAGATTTGTGATAAAGGACCTAAATTCAGGGAAAGGAGTGGTCTGTCCGAAATTTAAAGTGGACAGTGTCACCCGCAGGGTTCCAAAGGGTAAGTGTACAAAATGTGGTTCAGATCGGCGAAACGGTGTAGATTTATGCCAATGGACCCAAATGCAGGGAATGAAGTGGTCTGTCCGAAATTTCAAGCAGACAGTGTTACTCGTAGGTTCCAAAGTGTAAGTAGCCTATGTGAAATTTGGTTCAAATCGGTGAAACGGTGCAGATTTGTGCCAAAGGGCCTAAATGCAGAGAATGGAGTGGTCTGTCCGAAATTTCATGCTGAGAGAGTTACTCGCAGGGTTCCAAAGGGTAAGTATACACATTTTGGTCCAGATCGGTGAAACGGTGTAGATTTGTATCAAAGGGCCTAAATGCAGGGAATTGAGTGGTCTGTTCGAAATTTAAAGTGGGCAGTGTTACCCGCAGTGTTCCAAAGGGTGTGTATACAAATTTTGGTTCAGATCGGTGAAACGGTGTAGATTTATGCCAAAGGGCCTAAATGCAGGGAATGGAGTGGTCTGTCCGAAATTTCATGCAGACTGTGTTACTCGCAGGGCTCCAAAGGGTAAGTATACAAAATGTGGTTCAGATCGGTGAAACGGTGTAGATTTGTGCCAATGGACCTAACTGCAGGGAATGAAGTGGTCTGTCCGAAATTTCAAGCAGACAGTGTTACTCGTCGGGTTCCAAAGTGTAAGTATGTGAAATTTGGTTCAGATCGGTGAAATGGAGCAGATTTGTGCCAAAGGACATAAATGTCCGAAATTTCATGTAAACAGTGTTACTCGCAGGATTCCAAAGCTAAGTATACACATTTTGGTTCTGATCGGTGAAACGGTGTACATTTTTTCCAAAGGGCATAAATGCAGGAAATGGAGTGGTCTGTCCGAAATTTAACATAGCCTAAACTATTCCTCTTGAATCTGGCTATCATATAAAAAAAGAATTTTTTGAATCCGACAGGTAGTTCCAGAGATTAGCGCGTTTAAACACAAAAACACACAAACAAACACACAAACTCTTCAGATTATTTAGTTCCTACGTTCGCCGCCAGGTGCTGACTGTGATGGCATTTAGTAGCCACGTCCTCAGCTAGGTGTCGTGGACGGTAACATTTGGTAGCAAAAGTAGGAACTACTTGAAAAAATGAATCGTCTGCTGTCCTTCTAACTGAATCACAGATAACACACACTAATACAGCCATCAAAATTAACACCGGTTATCAGACAAATTCTACACACACCCAAAGTACACGGGGCTACATGGCCGCGTTGTCACAACCCCTAAACTAAGGAACCAACCAACCAACCAACAAATTGATTAAAAGTAGCAGACTGTGTGTGCCGCCACTGTACCAGTGATTCTCGGAGAAGCTACCACAGCACCGATGCGATGGTAGCGTATAATCGTAGATCACACACAGCTGCCCTGAGGAGATTGCTCTTCAGTAGGAACTGGTCCTGACACAAATGTTGCACTAATACGTTGTTATTATCACTGACTCCAATTGATAAAGAGCAGAACCGAACGCTACTGTACGCCTGTGATTTTCAGGCTGGCTCACAAATTGAAGGTTGTCAGTGAGGGCCTAATTGCCACTTCAGCAGCTAATTGTGAGGTGGTCAGACCAAAGGAATACCCCCTGGCAGCTCGTCTCAGCCTTGGATTATATCCCTTAAGGGTAATTAATGTTTGCGTGTGTGTGTTTCTTCAATTTTAACAGCTAGCATGCATCATTTGAATTTATCGGTGCTATATCGGAGATAATATCGCAGACGTGTAACATGATGATGATAATAATTGAAATAAAAATGTATTTTACGTTAATTACAATTAGGACTAAACGTTCCTTTAGCTGCAACTAACTGCCACTTCTATACATGTTTCTTTTATACATCATCATATCATAATCCCTCCCTATATTATCCTGCTAAGGTCCTATTCCAGTTTTGTGCCGAAAATAAGGTCCCATTAACACCAACCTACACATATGGGGTACCTACACGTTCAGCATAACCCAATGCGTAAGCGAAACGCACTAACTTACTCTTTAAATGCCTCGCAATTAAATAAATACCTTAAAAATGTATATTTACAATGAAAGAATGCAACACGGTAACCATGGTAACAGAATCTCGCAGGTCCATCTATTTCTGTAAGACGCAATGCAATTCCAATTATTACATTACTGTGAAAGTTTCCAGACGGTTATAAGGTTATCACTGAACCAAATTAAGCTGTAAAATTCATCAATACATACAGTATAATGCGCTTAATGGGGTCAAGGGGCACTCTAGAATTTTTTCACGCAATTTTCACGTGTGAGTGTGGTACGAAAGGTCTTTTTCACCAGACTATAAAGGGTCTCCGAAAACCACAATTAAAGGCCCTTAAATTAACAGTGTCTGTGATATTCCCAGAAAACTAACTTCGCTCTGATATACCTATGAAGGAATAACAAACCCCTAACCACTGCACCAGTAGCTGAATTGATAAAGTCTGATCATTCATACCAAGGATAAATCAGTCATAGCATTCATGATTGAGATTTTGCTAAGTGTACTCTTTACAACTAGAATATTCGCGGGCGAAGCCGTGACGGGTAATGCTAGTATATATTATATCAGTAGTATAGATCCCTCCTGCGGCGCTCACAAGCGACCGATCGTGAAAAATGAGCATTTAAATGAAAGAATATACTGAACCCTTTAACCTCTGATGGTTAAATGATTCGATGTTTTATTTCTTCAATTAATAAATATTTCCACCAGCATCATGAAATTAGCCAGACGGAGATGAGGAAATTTCAAGCATTTGCTGGAGACAATGGGGAAATACCTGCAGCAGTTTAACAAAAGGCTAAATACTTAGGATTGTGAAAAGAAAGACCTAGCAATGATTCAGAAGGACAGGTGGTGGCCACCTCAAAATAGAAGCGACGCGCAGTGAGACACGCTTCTGGTATGTTCATTGTAATATTCGCGCCTAGAAAGAATATGATGCAGTAACGTGAGTGGCTGATGAAAATACTAGACACTCCTACTAGGCCAAGGTCTGATAAAAACCGCCAAGTTACAGAAAATGTGGAACCAATGGGAGAAGAATGCTTACCAGCGCGGCAAGTCTAGCTTGGGCACGCTATGGCTAGCATTAACGTGGGAGATCGGCTAGACAACATCTCTACGATCGATTCTAGGATTAATGGGCATATTCTTGACCTGCGCAATTTTTCGAGTTCAGTGATATTTATTTCATTCCTGTACCACTATTATTTTGAGAAATTTTTATACAATTTCCCCCTCTATCAAGACCTAGGGCCGGTTCATTTATAAGTGGCGTGAAGAGCCAAGACATTACTATTACTCTTGTACGTCTGAGGACGTAGGGCTATTACTCTTGTACGTCTGAGGACGTAGGCTTTGACTTTTGTACGTCTGAGGACGTAGGACTTATTACTTTTGTTCGTCTGAGGACGGAAGCTATTATATTTTGCGTGTCATGAAGGACACAGAAATTATTAATAAATGTGTTAAATTCAGTGTTAGATAGTCATAGGACTATATTTTGTAGGGGCAGTATCATCGATAATTCGCCAACGAACAGTTCCGGGGAAAGTAGTACCTGAAACGGCGAATTTAGTAGTCAGATATCAAGTGTATAATAATTTTACTTTTTGAATCAGCACGAGAGATGACATCGCTTACCATTGAAGAAGCCTGGAACTATCAACACTCCGTCAAGATGGTTGAGATGAGATAAGAAGCATCCAGTTGGGAGATGGCTGCTGATGTTCTTTGACGGGTGACTAGCCGAGGATGAGTACTGAATAATATTCTTATTATCTGATAGATTAACTTAAGGTGTATGGGACATATTTTTGTAAATAATTTGCTTGTGTGATTAACGTAGTATTTTTAGTTTTGGTCTGACACACCTTTTGCATGGAAACAGCTCGCATATGTTATTAGTGGAAGGTTCTTGTTTTTGTTTGTTGTTTTAACCTACGTAGCTATGTGGACGACCGTGTTTGCATATGTTACGCATTGCGGTTAAAAAACGTCTCTCGGAGATATGTTGTGTTTCAGAAATAGGACTGAAGTAATATAATTATACAGTAGATTGGAGGGTAATTAATCCTTTTTTTTTTTGGTTTATTATTGATCAGATTCAGTGAGATTATTGCCTTTGGAGCAATGTGATTTGTGACGAAGAGCAGTCAGCTCTATCGTAGGTTTTAATATTTTTTTAAATAGTTTGCGAGCACCTATTCAGCCGACCTGTGTGAAAAAAGTAATGTCATTCCCAGATGTGTGTGTGTGTGTGTGTATTTTGTGGTCATTACAAGCGGGAATTTCAGCGTAGACTGATTTCTGTCAGCTTGGTGCCAGGTCCATATTGTAACCTTGCGAGGGCAATTGTGGATATTTTGATTAATGTCTGACCATTTGTTGAGGTGGTTGAGATTTTGTTGCTGTTGATTCTTTGAGATAACGGCACAGCTGGTCAGTTATTTTTACACACTGGAGTTGGGACGATGACAGGTATTGAGGAAAGGGGGAGATGTTTCACAAGACGGACTGAAGGTTGCTAGTGAGGTCATTAGTGGAGAGTGCTTGTGGCACCGTAATTACTTGAAATACAGAATTAAGAACTGATCAATGATAAAAATTGTTTAAATAAATGGGAGTTGCCTACGAATCACGATAATCTCCGAAGCGTTAGCTTAACATGCAGTTTTGTTCATATAAAGTAATATCAGCTGGTCAGGCTTTTGTTGTTGTTGGTTTAGTCCATGTTTATATTCCATTCAGTGACCCGTGAAGTCACGTGCTATGCTGTATTTCCTTGCTTGTGTATTGAGCAATTGGCCGGTGTTGGCAGCTCATTGTCAAGTGCGTCATCGCGCTAAATGAGGGTCTAGAGAGATTCCTGTAAATAGTAGATTTTAGTGTGTGTGTCAGCATTACATTTTTAAGGGTTTTTATTAGTGTCATGTTCCATATCCGTAAACGTTGATTTACGAGATGATTGTTCGTGAGCATCGTGGCTGTTAACCCGTTGTAAACGAACAGTCATCCAAAGTACTCATTCCTCGTAGTTAGTCATTACGCGTACATAAAATCCAAATTGCAAGTTAGTGGAACCAGGATCCACATTTTAATAAAGGGGAGATCCGTCTGACTCCTCAGCATTGATAGATATTCCTGTCATGGGAAAATTCAGGGAGGAATTTTTTATTATTGTTGTTTATATTCTTTTTATGCACTATTAGTCATTAAATCATGTTATTATTTTATATCTTGTCACCTTTTTTTCTTAATTATAGTTTAAATCCTATGACCCTTACCTCAGTAGAGCATGTTGTTTGGCGAACGTAAACATCACACTAGGAACTGAGCGCGACGCCTTGATCAAGATTCTTGTATATAAACACTGCTATTCTGAAGGGTTCATAGGAGGTAAACTGGCGCGGCCAAGCGTGGGGCGGTTCACTGTGGTGTAACGGCAAAGATTTTGCACATGTTAATGTAAGCGTAGTTGGGTTTTCAAACTGACGCAACAAAGAAGGTGTAATTTTGTTGCTGGTTCGCTGCTGGAACACATTTAGTTGGCGTATTTGAGTAAAACTGACATGCCGCAAGTGCAGGCAGATATGACAGTATTTTTTATCACCGGAAAGTGATATTTTATTAAAAGTAATTGAGGCGAAGTGGATACCGCCAAATGTGTGAAATATAAATTAAAATCATGAGTTTGCAATGTAAAATACGGTTCACGTTTTTTTTCTTTTAAATTAAAGTAAAATTAATATACGTGATACCGAGCGCCCAATGATTGAAGTTAAAACTAGATTTGTTTAGAAAGTCAGACTCATGAAAATGTTAGGAGGCTGGTAGCCTTAAATGACAATTAATACTTTGTTAATTAGTCAGTGTTAATATCAGATCAGGATGACAATTTAATGACTAAATATGTGTTTGGGTTAAATTAAATTGAGTAAAATTAGAACCACTCAGAGATGCAATCGACTAGTGGGATTAAATGTAAAATAAATGAACTGAGTTGGGTAAAGAAATTAAATGTGCATTGGATTGTATGTGTGTGTCAAAGGGCATTGCTTTATGCCATTTCCCTAATGTCTCATATAAGGTATATAAGATGGCAACGGTGGAACAGATTCAAGAAATCATTGAGAACGCAGCTAGGAGAACACAGGAATTGTTGGACACTAAATTGGCGAAACAAAGTGAATCATTAAACGCTAAATTATCAGAACAAAGTGAAGCATTAAACGCTAAAGTATCCTAACAAAGTGAATCGATAAACAATACTATGTTAGAACAAAGTGAGTCTATAAACAAATTATCTGAACAGAGTGAATCGCTAAAAACTAAACTATCCGAACAAAGTGAATCATTGCGGACACAATTAAATAACAGTAGGATTGAACAAAATGAATATCAGGCGGAACAAGCTAGACTACTAAAAAATGAAATTAATGACACTATAAATTCGCAGTTAGAGGCACAGAATGTTAAAAAAACGAACCAATTAGCTTCGTTAACCGCAGAGATGAAAGATCACACTAATCAACAGATGGTATTACTGGCCCTAGATGTTAGTAAAAACAATGAAAAACAATTAGATCAGATTAAGAAAATGGAAAGTATTTTTGATCAAAAACTTAGCATTCTGGATGAAACGGTGTTAGCAAAATTAGAGGTAATTGAACTAGCGTGCACTATGAATACAAGCGAGGTCAAGATAGCTCAGGATAAGTTAGAAGGACGATTTATGGAAATGGAAAAGAGCGGCAAAGTCATTCAACAACAATTATCAGCGGTAGATGAAAATATATCCGGTATAATTAAAGATATGGACCGTCTCGAAATAAAATCAGCGGAGCAATGGAAAAGCCTAGAAGCGGATCAGAATCAATTAAAGAGTACCATCGACGAAAATAGCGCGAGATTGGAAGAAAGGTTGAGCCAGATAGAAAGCAATCAGGATGACACTAAAAGCCAGATTGAGGAAAAAGTAAGCACAATTAAGGAGCAGATAAGGAAAGATTGGCGAAAAATGAATATCGATTCTAAAGAGGAAAGATCAACCATCCTTAAGACAGTAGGCGAAAATCATACTCGTATTCAAGCATTAGAGCAAGAAATTAAGAGTAAACTTAAAGAGCAAACAGACAGGATCATTAAAGCTGAACTGAGGTCATTAGAAAAATCCTCGATATTTAAAACAGGAACAATGAGAGATAGGCAGGACGACTCAAATAGCCCCGGGGAGGAAAACACAGCAGGGAGTCAAGCTCAGACAGAGAGCCCATTAACAGCAAACACGGAAGGGTTTCACAAAAATATCGAAAGGAGTTCTACGCCACAAGACGGTCATCAGCCCACACAACTTATCCAAGTAATTCGCTCGAACGATTATAAACCGCAGAAATACACAGAGAATTCAGGGGTGACACCTAAAGCATTTATTAAAGAAATTGAAGACCATTACAATGACACTGGGGTACCTGAAGCACGTAGATTGAGGATGATGGAGAGATTATTATCAGGAAATGTCCTTACATGGTTTTTAAGCTTCAAATATACATTTGGAACTATGTCAGATTTCAAATTAGCGTTTCTGCGCAAGTACTGGTCGCCAGCAATACAACAGAGTCTAAGGATGGAACTTTACTCTAGAAAATACCAAACCACCCAGCAAACGAAATACTCAGATTTCTTTAACATGCAAATGCTAAAATTTCGCGACCTTGATTACCCTTTAAATGAAGCGGATCTGGTGATGACTATAGCGCGGCAATTACCAGTCAACGTGCAGCAAGTACTAGTCCCAGCGAACGTTAGTACGGCCTTACATGCAGAGCAGATATTACGCCAGATAGATGAGACTACATCTCAGAATCATTATAGAGGAGGAAGGCAGCTGGAGTTAGTCAATACGACAGAGGTCATAAAACCTAAACAGGCAAACACTAAAACGCAGGGTACTAATACAAGCACGTCCACACCTAGGCGAAATCAGGAAGAAGGAGAAAACAGACCATACCAGCGTAACGACAATAACTACAACAATAGGTCATACCAAGGCAACAATAGATATCAACATAGAAGATATCAGCAATGGCGTGAAAATCGAAGAAATGAAAGGCCTTATGGAAGATACGGTGATTACAATGCTAATCAAAGATGGAAAGGAAGGAGAGATCAAAATCAAGGAGAGCCACGTAATTATCGAAATGACTGGGATGATAGGCACGCTCAATCACAAAATTACCTGGAGGAATTACACGATAGTCAAGGTGGAGAGCTCGGAAGATGGGAAAAAGCCATTGGGAACATGAAGAATCCAGACACACATACTGAGGAAGCCGGAAGTCTACTGAGACAAGAGGAATATCAAGGTCATGGGCGACAAAATGGGAGTCGCACCGGAGCTTAAAAAAATGCTAAATTTGGATAAAGAAGACAGTCTACAAACGCAACAGTCGGAAGTTGAAGATGGATGGATAGTAGCGAACATACAAGAATGGATTGCATTGCCAGAAGATTGCCTGGAGGAGACTGTGAAACCACGGAACGATGAAATTAGGCAGTTACCCACTATTTACGCGAGGATTGGTGGAATTAATATAAGATGTTTATTGGATACGGGGTCGCAGATCAGTCTGGTATCGGAGGCCTTGGTTCGAGAGTTGGGACGGAGTCAGAATATTCCTGTAATTCCCTACCACAGCTCAAAGTGAGGGGTGTTATTCCTGAACGCACCGTCACTTGTAAACGTCAGGCATACTTAGAGCTGAACATATTGGAACATACTTTTGGGCAAATATTAATTATCATGGCAAAGATGAATTTCAATATAATTCTTGGTGCAAATTTTATTTGTGACTATCAAGCAGTGATAGATTTGCACAAGAATACAGTCAGTTTTAGAGAGTATGATCAGCTGAAGAATGTGGGATTGCATATGGATGAAATCACTACCGGAAGAGATGTAAGTTATTGGGCATTGGAAGCAATATCGGAAGAGACGGAAGAGGAGATACGAAAGGCAGAAGATAACATCATAGAAGGAGCTGTTGTGGAACTAGATGAGGAGAGTGAATCCCAGGAGATATGGTCTTTATTAACGGAAGGAGACGACAGTGATGCACAATTTGAAGAGTTACTACAGGAGCGGCTAAATGACATTCAACTTGGGACTGAACACAGAAAACAATTGGAAGAGATTTTAAGGAAGCACAAAACAGTATTTGATACAGTACCTGGGAAAATATTAAATTTCAAATATTCAATGCAAGTCGAGGATTGGTCGCCTTTCAAAAGCAGATTGTACCCAATTCCTGAAAAATATCGTTGTCAAGTCAAGGTCATTATAGATGAGATGTTACAAGCTGGAGTGATAAGGAAGACACCTACACCTTATCTAAATGCGATTTTGGCAGTCACAAAACCAAATGGATCTATTAGACTTTGTTTAGATGCCAGAAATCTTAACATGATACTCATTTTTCCTGAGTATGACAGAGCACCAATTATCAGGGACGTATTAAAAGGCTTTAAAAACAAAAGCATTTATTCATCAGTTGACCTGACGAGCTCGTTCCACCATATTGAATTGGATGAGAAGTCACAGCTTCTAACTGGCTTCTTATTCGATAACCAAACGTTTTGCTTCGTCCGAATGCCCTTTGGAGTCAAAACAGCGGGCTGTGCTTTAATCCGAGCCCTGGACCGGAATCTAACCGAGGAAGTTAAGGAGATGACGGTACGCTACATTGATGACATTCTGCTGGCATCCGACAACATTGAAACTCACATGGAAAATTTAGATAAAGTATTAGGCAACTTGAATGCATCAAATTTCAAAGTAAACCTGAAGAAATCGCATTTCTTCAAGAGCGAGATCTTATATTTGGGTCACATCATTGACAAGGATGGGGTGAAGCCAAATCCAGCTAAGATCGAAGCGATAAAGAATTTCCCTACACCAACGAGAGTCAAGCACATTCGGGCTTTCTTAGGCGTAACGGGATTCTTTAAGGAAAACTGTCCAGGTTACACAGAGACTGTAGCTCCAATGCAGGAAATGCTAAAGAATAATAATAAATGGTTATGGAATGCGGAGTGTGAGAAGGCTTTCCAAGCAACAAAACAGCTATTGGAAAACTGCATTAAGTTAGGATATCCAGATTTCAAGCACAAATTTATAATCCAAGCGGATGCTTCACAAATTGGTATAGGTGCTATGCTCTACCAAGAAGATCCAGCTAACCTGCAACATAAAACATATTTGGCATTTGTCAGCCGAAAATTGCGTAAGCACGAGCGCAATTATACTGTAACGGAACTAGAGCTGTTGGCCATTCTTCATGCGCTACAACAATGGAAACGAATAATTTATGGCTACCCCATTGTTGTCAGGACTGATCACAAGGCATTAACATTCTTGTTTAAGACGTCGATGGCAAGCGAACGTGTGACACGTTGGTCTATATATATCCAGCAGTTTAGCATTGAGATTGAACATTGCCCAGGAAAGATGAACGTGATTCCGGATGCACTCAGCAGGAACCCAGAGCCTGATAATGAAGAAACAGCGATGGTACAACACTTGGAGTTAACACCGAAGGACCGGTAATTCTTGGAGGAGTTACGTGAGATACAGCGAGAACAGGAAGCGGAACCATGGATGATGCTATTAATTAAATACTTCAGAAAGCAACTACCTACAGGAACACCTGCATTTCGAGAAGCGAAAGCCAAAGAAGGAAGATATGTTTATGTCAACAATTTGCTGCACAAATGGATATATAATGACCACACCAAGTTACGCATATTAGTACCTGCATCATTGCAGCGAGGACTGACATGGCATACTCACGAAAGTTACGGACACGTCGGATTAGACAAGTGCGAAGCGACAATAGGAGAGACTTTTTATGGCCACGTATGAGAACAACTATATGTGACGTCATTACGACTTGTGATCCTTGTCAGAGGACAAAGCCAAATAACTATTTAATGAGGCAGTATCCTAGACCATTGCTACCTCAGAAACCCTGCGAGCTACTGGCCCTAGACTGTTTCGGTCCAATTCCGAAAGGAAGGCGAGGTTGCCGGCACTTGCTAGTGTGTATTGAAATATGTTCTAAGTTTGTCGTATTATGCCCTATTCAGAAAACTACATCGAAACAAGTACTCAGTCGTATTCGAAATAGAGTTATTCCAATCCTTGGAAACCCAGAATTTATATTGTCAGATCATGGCAGTTATTTTACAAGCGCCGAATTCAAGAAAGGTATGGAGGACATGGGTATAAAACACGTTTTAAGCAGTATCCGACATGCCCAAGCTAATCCAAGTGAGAGAGCAATAAAATGTGTAACATCATACTTGAGAATCTTCATTCCAAATGAACATCACAAATGGGTGGATAAAATTAAGGATGTAGAGACATGCATGAATTCTACCAGGCACGAGTCAACAGGACAGATCCCTATGGTCCTACACAAAAACGAGTATCCAGTGAGAACGTGGAAAAGCATCATTAACTGCCCACAAGATCCCATGATATCACCTGACCTGCGAATTGAGAGAACGAGAGCCTACATGAGAAAACAAGCAGATCGCAGATTACGGCGAGTAAGAAATATGAGGTTTCACAGTGATCTTGAAATCAACCAGCTCGTTTTGGTGAAACGACCCGCGACATCGGATCCAGAGAAGAAGATCTTCAGCAAATTCTGCGAAAAGTTCATAGGACCCTATTCTATTGTAAGAAACCTTGGAAATAATGCATACAGAGTGAAAGAGTTAAGCACAGGAACAATGTCGGTCTACAACGCAGCCAACTTAAAAAAATATCGAAGAAGTGAACCATGAGAGCGATAAAATAATGATGCAGTTTGAATATATGGACGTCCAATATCAACCAAGTGAACGGGGAGCAGTTGAGTACGGCACGTGAAGAAGGAAGTGAAATTGGTGTTGACAAACATTAACGAGACGATCAGAGTGTTGCCCGAGGCACCAGCGCGTCATGCAAGCAGTTGAGAGGGTCATTACAAGCAGGAAATGTAACGAGTTAATGCCATTCAAGACAGGAGCGGCTAGACCAAGTAATAGAAAAGGGGTGATTCCGAAATAAAACAAATTGGCCTACGGATGGTTTTTTTTTAAATTATCGACTTTCTCCGAAGTTCGAAATTTTGTGAGTGGAGGAGTTGTGAACCCTTTAACCTCTGATGGATAAATGATTCGATGTTTTATTTCTTCAATTAATAAATATTTCCACCAGCATCATGAAAATAGCCAGACGGAGATGAGGAAATTTCAAGCATTCGCTGGAGCCAATGGGGAAATACCTGCAGCAGTTTGACAAAAGGCTAAATACTTAGGATTGTGAAAAGAAAGACCTAGCAATGATTCAGAAGGACAGGTGGTGGCCACCTCAAAATAGAAGCGACGCGCAGTGAGACACGCTTCTGGTATGTTCATTGTAATATTCGCGCCTAGAAAGAATACGATGCAGTAACGTGAGTGGCTGATGAAAATACTAGACACTCCTACTAGGCCAAGGTCTGATAAAAACCGCCAAGTTACAGAAAATGTGGAACCAATGGGAGAAGAATGCTTACCAGCGCGGCAAGTCTAGCTTGGGCACGCTATGGCTAGCATTAAAGCGGGAGATCGGCTAGACAACATCTCTACGATCGATTCTAGGATTAATGGGCATATTCTTGACCTGCGCTATTTTTCGAGTTCAGTGATATTTATTTCATTCCTGTACCACTATTATTTTGAGAAATTTTTATACAATTTCCCCCTCTATCAAGACCTAGGGCCGGTTCATTTATAAGTGGCGTGAAGAGCCAAGACATTACTATTACTGTTGTACGTCTGAGGACGTAGTGCTATTACTCTTGTACGTCTGAGGACGTAGGCTTTGACTTTTGTACGTCTGAGGACGTAGGGCTTATTACTTTTGTTCGTCTGAGGACGGAAGCTATTATATTTTGCGTGTCATGAAGGACACCGAAATTATTAATAAATGTGTTAAATTCAGTGTTAGATAGTCATAGTACTATATTTTGTAGGGGCAGTATCATCGATAATTCGCCAACGAACAGTTCCGGGGAAAGTAGTACCTGAAACGGCGAATTTAGTAGTCAGATATCAAGTGTATAATAATTTTACTTTTTGAATCAGCACGAGAGATGACATCGCTTACCATTGAAGAAGCCTGGAACTATCAACACTCCGTCAAGATGGTTGAGATGAGATAAGAAGCATCCAATTGGGAGATGGCTGCTGATGTTCTTTGACGGGTGACTAGCCGAGGATGAGTACTGAATAATATTCTTTTTATCTGATAGATTAACTTATGGTGTATGGGACATATTTTTGTAAATAATTTGCTTGTGTGATTAACGTAGTATTTTTAGTTTTGGTCTGACACACCTTTTGCATGGAAACAGCTCGCATATGTTATTAGTGGAAGGTTCTTGTTTTTGTTTGTTGTTTTAACTAACGTAGCTATGTGGACGACCGTGTTTGCATATGTTACGCAATGCGGTTAAAAAACGTCTCTCGGAGATATGTTGTGTTTCAGAAGTATGACCCGAAGTAATATAATTATACAGTAGATTGGAGGGTAATTAATCCTTTTTTTTTGGTTTATTATTGATCAGATTCAGTGAGATTATTGCCTTTGGAGCAATGTGATTTGTGACGAAGAGCAGTCAGCTCTATCGTAGGTTTTAATATTTTTTTAAATAGTTTGCGAGCACCTATTCAGCCGACCTGTGTGAAAAACGTAATGTCATTCCCAGATGTGTGTGTGTGTGTGTGTGTGTGTATTTTATGGCCATTACAAGCGGGAATTTCAGCGTAGACTGATTTCTGTCAGCTTGGTGCCAGGTCCATATTGTAACCTTGCGAGGGCAATTGTGGATATTTTGATTAATGTCTGACCATTTGTTGAGGTGGTTGAGATTTTGTTGCTGTTGATTCTTTGAGATAACGGCACAGCTGGTCAGTTATTTTTACACACTGGAGTTGGGACGATGACAGGTATTGAGGAAAGGGGGAGATGTTTCACAAGACGGACTGAAGGTTGCTAGCGAGGTCATTAGTGGAGAGTGCTTGTGGCACCGTAATTACTTGAAATACAGAATTAAGAACTGATCAATGATAAAAATTGTTTAAATAAATGGGAGTTGCCTACGAATCACGATAATCTCCGAAGCGTTAGCTTAACATGCAGTTTTGTTCATATAAAGTAATATCAGCTGGTCAGGCTTTTGTTGTTGTTGGTTTAGTCCATGTTTATATTCCATTCAGTGACCCGTGAAGTCACGTGCTATGCTGTATTTCCTTGCTTGTGTATTGAGCAATTGGCCGGTGTTGGCAGCTTATTGTCAAGTGCGTCATCGCGCTAAATGAGGGTCTAGAGAGATTCCTGTAAATAGTAGATTTTAGTGTGTGTGTCAGCATTACATTTTTAAGGGTTTTTATTAGTGTCATGTTCCATATCCGTAAACGTTGATTTACGAGATGATTGTTCGTGAGCATCGTGGCTGTTAACCCGTTGTAAACGAACAGTCATCCAAAGTACTCATTCCTCGTAGTCATTACGCATACATAAAATCCAAATTGCAAGTTAGTGGAACCAGGATCCACATTTTAATAAAGGGGAGATCCGTCTGACTCCTCAGCATTGATAGATATTCCTGTCATGGGAAAATTCAGGGAGGATTTTTTTTATTATTGTTGTTTATATTCTTTTTATGCACTATTAGTCATTAAATCATGTTATTATTTTATATCTTGTCACCTTTCTTTCTTAATTATAGTTTAAATCCTATGACCCTTACCTCAGTAGAGCATGTTGTTTGGCGAACGTAAACATCACACTAGGAACTGAGCGCGACCCCTTGATCAAGATTCTTGTATATAAACACTGCTATTCTGAAGGGTTCAATACATTAGCCTACTAGTGACGCATTGCAGTCTAATTTCATAAATACAGTATGTATAAATTCTATAAAAAAAATGACTTTTAGAAAACTGTACGAGGTGTGTGATTTGCAGATACTGTTGCTGTAGGAAAATAACGCTCCATAATTTCTGTTCACTTCACATTTTAGCCGCTGTGACGCCTGTTTCATGTCATTCTGAGGTCTTTCCTTTATCATTTTCCATGGATTTCGGAAACAGTAATTTGAAGGAATGAGTACTCAAATCGTATAATTTCATAAATATCGAATAACCGGTGAGTATTACGGCTAAGCTGTCAATCAATGGACTCAGCACACAAATGACATTAGCTGTGACGAATTGCATTCTAATTTCATAAATATAAATTTTTGTAAGAAGTGTGCGATTTGCAAATACTGTTCTTGTAGGAATATACGCAACATCATTGCTGTTCAGTTCGCATTTTGGCCGTAGGGACAACTGAAACGTAAATAGTGTTCCATAATCATTTGGTTCAAATAAAAACATAACAACCTTTCTCCTTAAGTCTCTTATTATAAACCTATTGGGGTAAGTGTGGCTTATGAACATGCGAGATTTGACGCACGGGTCCGCTAATCAAAAAGAAAAAGAACTGTATAGAAACAAGCGATTTTAGGCTGTTTTTCCAGAACTTCATTTAGACCAGAAGTGATTTTCGAAATTTGTGGTGTTTTAGTTCGAAAGAGCGTAGAGAAAGGAGCGAATTACATCGAATAATCAACAAAACAATTAATGCATTATTCAACCAATCGATTAATAGATTTAATGCAATTAATCGAATTCTATACTTCGATCATCGATTGTTGGATAACTAATATTAATCGATTAAAACGTACCAGCCGAAGTAAGTCGGCATTAGTTTAATTTTTTAATTTTTATATCAGTAAAATTTGTATCGTCACCAAAACCTTTAGAGGGCGATTGCTCCTCGAAGACACATTAGCCGAGTACGAAGCACACACAAAGTTCATAATTGGAGACTTCAACAGCAAGGTAGGAAGAAAGGAATACGAAGAAGAAGAACTTATGGGACCTCACGGATATGGAACAAGAAACGAAAGAGGAGAAAGACTAATACAGTTTGCACTGGGACAAGGACTTAAAATTGTGAGCTCATTTTACATGAAAAACCCAGAAAGCAAATGGACATGGAAAGTTACGAATGGTAAAATCTAAAAACGAAAGAGACTTCATCCTAACCAATAGATTAACAGAGGTGAAAGACATACAAATGATCAATAGTCTGAAGTTTGACACAGACCATAGAATGGTACGATTGAAAGTGAGAATAAAGAAGAACAAAACTACACATTCAGAATGGATAGACAGGTGGGAATATGTAAAAGCACTACAACAAAACCTGCAATACTTCAACCAACAAACGGAGCAAAAACCCAGCAACACTATACAGAGCTCGTAAATTAGATGGGCAGACTTGTTCGTAAAATGGGTAGAAAAACAATGGACAAGAACAGCAAAGATGAGGAAGGAGTGGAAAGATCTAGGGAAACTCGCATGCAGTGACCACTAAATCAATATCAGCTACACATCTATATAGAAGACCCAATCAGAAAGAATGATCCCGAATGCTCCTCAGGACTTGCCACCTGATGACTTAAAACTGAGCAATTCCCTGCAAAACAGGAGGCCATAGCCCTTATCGGATTTGTAAGGCTATTTATTATTATTATTATCTACTGTAGATGTTCAGTTCTTCGATTCAACAATTAACATCATCTTTGCACGGTTACTATTAAATTTGTCATTCAAACTTGCCTGAAAAAAAACGAAGAAAGAAAGAAAAGCAGAACACAACTGTTCAATCAATGCAGAGTGCGCGTCTGTATTTTTGTGTTTGACTGTATCAATATTTGGCTCGCTCTATAGGCGATAAAACAAAGCAAAGCAATACAAACAAACACTCAATCACTGCCGGTCTGTCTGTGTGTGTGTCTATCTTCCTTTTTCCCCTCGGGGGAACTTTTCGTCAGACGATTAAATTTCTAACGCTGTCAAGAGGAGCTACAATTAACGGCTACAGAACCTTCAATTTGAGATGCCAGCCACTAAACTCTGGCAGTAGTGACAGTAATATTAGACTACCGCGGCACTTGAGCATAGCACTCAGTAAACAGAGGGCTGATCACCTAATTCATGCCTAAATTTTCCTCAAATATGTCTATATTTTATGCTCTGGTTGGTAGTTCCTCAGGTTAGGCTGCGACAACGCGGTCATGTAGCCCCGTGTACTTTAGGTGTGTGAAGAATCTGTCTGATAACCGGTGTTAATTGTGATTAGCGTGTGTGTATCTGTTTTCAATTAAAGTAAGGACTGCAGACATTAATTTTTCAAGTAGTTCCTACTTTTGTCGCCAAACGCCACCGTCAGAGACTACTAGTTCAGAACCTGGTTACCTGACTCCACTGCAGTCGGCTCCCTGCGACGAACGTCGGAACCTAAGAGCGTTTGTCAAATGTTTAACCTAACCTAATTTAGCTTCACACAGGTGTAATTAGTGGAAGGTTCTTTAACATGCCATAAATCTATGACATGGGACCGCCGGCTTTACTTCCCCTCCGAAGGAAGGCATACTGAGGGATTTTAACGCTCTTAAAAAACCGACGACTGCGGCCGGGTACAGAATACATAATTTGGTTGAAGTCAAATGGATAGCATGGGCGTTACATGCAGTTAGACATTGGATTTATCAGCACGCGTAAAATCATGTTGGCAACTATGTTATGCATGTGTTGGTCAGGAATAATCTGAAATATTATGATCTCTTGTTGTACCAACTTAGGATGAAATCCATTTGTTAGTATAGAAGTTACATGTATTTTAAAATTGGAACTATCCGCAGGCTTAGAATCATGTTGACAGCACTGACGTATTTTAGTTACTCCAACTTAATCTAAAATGTCAGGTGATAAAAGTGTGCTAAGTTCAGAGCTGTTGGCTTACATACTTTCTGATATATTGATATTAGGGTAAAAAAAAATTGAGACAGCTTTCATTAACAGTTGGCAGCCCTGGTTGCTCTTAAGAATATGCATAGTCATATATGTTATGGTACACATAGCACATAGGAAATTTGGTTGAAATCCAATTGATAGTGTAGAAGTTATATGCATTTAAAAATTGGACCTATCAGCCGGCTTAGAATCATTTCCTATGGCCTCCTGGAAATTAAACTAAAATATTATTATCTATATTTGTGCCAATTTTGGAATAGTTCCAATGCATACATTCCAAGATATCCAACATGGAGCTCAAATTTTAATTGCGGATTTTCAGCACTTGGTAGCATTGACATCATTTTCAAATATGGCCTTGAGATATTCAGGTATAGATCTTTACTCATACCAAATTTGGTTTCGATTGCTGCCATCAGCTGTGAAGGCATGGGTACGTAGCACACCGAATGAATGGTTTCAGGGAGGTCTGGAGAGACTGACACATCGATGGCAAAAGTGCATAAAGTTACAAGGAGATTATGTTGAGAAGGTGGACGTAACAACTGATGTGTAATGTACTCTATTTGAGTATAAAAACATAAAGTGTAAAACATTATAGTACGCCATCGTAATAATAATAATAATAATAATAATAATAATAATAATAATAATAACGTTCGTAAAAAGGAAGCTTTCGTGTCACGGATTAACAAAATGGAAATGGCTTACCATTTAACCAAAGACATTTACAAAACACGATCAGTGTCCTTCAAGGCCAAACTGAGGCACTTCGTTACCGTTATTCGCCCGGAGGCGTTATATGCATCAGAATGCCTGGCGATGATTAAGAAAGGCCTGGCAGAACAACTCGAAGACAAAGAGAGGAAGATTCTGAGAAAGATCTTGGGCCCGGTTAAGGAAAGAGGAGAGAATACGGCAGAAGACTGTGGTGTTTGTACACCACACCCAAAACAATTGAACTAAGAGTACTATATTGATGTGCAATTGCAACGATAGTGCATGTATATATTTATTGTGTTTAAGGGTAATATAAAATCATATGTTCATTTTCATCCATTCTTGTAATTAGACGTCGACCCGAGATTTCAAACCGTAAATTTACAACCCCTCCCCCAATAAATATATTTCTTGAGCTCACTTGTGGAACTAACAACTGACAATAGATACCGCTCGACCCGTCATAAACAGCTTATGAAGAGGCCGGAAGAGTGGAAAGGGAGTCCCAACCAAGACCCTCGGTAGCCAGCAAGCTAATTCTAAAAGATGTCAGAACAATGGACCCTACAGCTTTTTAGAATAAATTGTTTTACGACGAGAAAACTGCAACCTTGTGATTTTTAAGGAAGATACCGCTACATGACACCAATATGGAAGTGTGTCACTGGGGGAGAGACCTTCACTCCAATATAGCCACTTGGTGCATTATAAAGGACTTACTTCAGCCAATAAGGAAGGAGCGTCACTTTCTGTAGACAATACTTTGATATTGCAATTGGCCGATCCCCTACTGCTGGTGGGAGATATAATTGCCATATATAAGCCGGGACAGAGCTGTATGGAGAGGAAGAATATTATTATGTTTTCACTTGAAAGCACTCCAAATTCTAAACTTGGACCTCACTTGTTGAGATTCAACTACCAAAGTTCATAAAGTTCAACTAGTAAACTCAGTGGTGATCTAGCTAGGATATTTCCAGCATTGCGCTGAATATCGAAGACGAGTGAAACCATTCCATTCACTCAGCTAGGCGACAGCATCTGTGCAATTAGTGTGCAGATAGCTTTATCAGGGAGGATTGGTACTTCGAACCATGGAACACCACGCAAGATGTCTACTTCAGGAACGAGATACCTCCGCCAACATCGCCCATGAAGATCTTCAACCCGGTGAGCTCATGCATATTTGTCAATTGCAAGTCGGACGTAAATACTATTAACCTCAATAATTTAAAGAAATAACTTCCCCTTTTTATTTTATCCGTTTGAAAGCTCGCAAGACGTCATTCATCTCATCCTGTTTGTTAATAAATTATCTTTACAATCCATGACTTTCTGTCAAGATTTACCCCATGCTAGACTTCCCAGAGGTCAAGATAATAGAATAAGGTGTTTTGCAGCTAGCCTCTGTTGCCCCTCCCCCGAAAGTAAAGAATCTCAATTTAATAAATATAAATTTATCTCACAACCGTCTGTTGGAGATTGGCGCCCTATTAACCGAGCTATTTACTGCACTCATTTTATATCACGAGCTATGAAACGTTACAACATGTCACCCAAGCATGGGGCAAGCTGTGCACTAGCCACGAAACGTTACAAGATGACACAACGATGAACTTTATCTACTTGTGGAGAAAATAACGGACACCATTCGCAAAAGAAGACTCTCCTTTTATGGCCATTTAACACGAATTAACTCCGGAAGATTGGCCAATCGAATCTATGCCTTCTTTGTGGGAAAGAAAACCAAAGGGATCTGGTCTACAGAGGAGGAAAAAGACCTACAAGAACTGGGGATATCACATGAGGACATCTTGGAACGTGACTCTTTGAAGAATAAACTTGGGGAAGTACAGAGTTTTGAGCCAATAACCCATATTGAAAACCGACAAGAAGTGGACCGAAGAATGAAAGAAGGCTCACCGAAGAAGAATGCGCGAATACTGGGCCAATGTGAAAGAACGAGGGAAAAGGCAGTTGAAATAACGTGGTCCACAGAGGACCGAAACGATTATATAAAAAGTAGTTCCGTGAAGAACTATACAGCCTATTTTCATATATCCTACTTATTCAACCCTTTATCCTCTGTTGGATAAATGCTTATATGTTTTATTTCTTCAATTAATAAATATTTCCACCAGCATCATGAAAGTAGCCAGACGGAGATGAGGAAATTTCAAGCATTTGCTGGAGACAGCGGGGACATACCTGAAGCAGATTGACAAAAGGCTAAATACTTTAGCTGTGAAAGGAAATAGCCTAGCGATGTGTCAGAAGGACAGGTGTTGGCCACCTCAAAATAGAAGCGACGCGCAGTGAGACATGGTTCTGGTATGTTCATTGTAATATTCGCGCCTAGAAGAAATATGATGCAGTAACGTGAGTGGCTGATGAAGAAAATAGGAACTCCTACGACGCCAAGATCTGCTAAAAACCGCCAGATTACAGAAAATGTGGGAACCAATGAGAGAAGAATGCCTATTTAGCGCGGCAGGTCTAGCGTGGGCACGCTCGGCTAGCATTCACGCGGGAGATCGCCTAGACAACATCTCTACGATCGATTCTAGGATGAATGGGCATATTCTTGACCTGCGCTATTTTTCGAGTTCAGTGATATTTATTTCATTCCTGTATCACTATTATTTTGTGAAATTTTTGTATAAATCCCCCCCCATCAAGACCTAGGGCCAGTTCATTTATAAGTGTGTGAAGAGCCAAGACATTGCTTATTACTTTGTGCGTCTACGGACGTAGACTTTGATTTTGTGTGTCGTGGACAAAGATTGCCTTTTTACTTGTGTTCGTCTACGGACGTAGGCTGTTATTTTGTGTGTCAGTGGACACAGGCTTTTATACTTTGCGCGTCTAAGGACGTTGACAGTTATACTTTGCGTGTCATGAAGGACACAGAAATTATTATTAAAAGTGTTAAATTCAGTGTTAGATAGTCACAGTACTATATTTGTAGGGGCAGTATCTTCAATAATTCGCCAACAGACAGTTTTGGGGAAAGTAGTACCCGAACGGCGAATTTAGTAGTCAGATATCAAGTGTATAATAATTTAATTTTTGAATCAGCACGAGAGATGACATCATTGACCATGGAGGAAGCCTGGAAATATCAAGACTCTGTCAAGATGGTTGAGATGAGATAAGAAGGATCCAGCTGGGAGATGGCTGCGGATGTTCTTTGACGGGTGGCTGACTGAGGATGAGTACTGGATAATATTTATTATTATCTGATAAATTAACTTATGGTGTATGGGACATATTTTGTTTTTTAATAATTTGTTTGTGTGATTAACGTAGTCTATTTAGTTTTGGTCTGACACACCTTTTGCATGGAAACAGCTCGCATATATTATTAGTAGAAGGTTCTTTTCTTGTTTGTTGTTTTAACTAACGTAGCTATGTGGACGACCGTGTTTGCATATGTTACGCCACGGCCGACTGAATGCGCTCATACCGGCCTAGACAATGAGACCTTTTTCATGAAATCTTGTTAGTTTCTCAACTGCTCACACAGCGCTGTTCACCAAGCATTGCACGACTTAAGACTTATCTCTACTTAGTGTAAAACAAAGTCCCCGATTCTTGGATATCACGGGTAATCTCGAGAACCACTGGATGGATTTTGATGCGGCTTTCACCATTCTGTACAGGTAATATCGAGGAAGATTTCTGTAGAAAATAATTTATTTATGATCAAAGGGAGCCAAGCAGTAACGATTTTAGATTTCAGTTGAATAGGTCGAAGAAAGAACTTTACGTCCGTGCGCTTTTTAAGCTTACGCTGGACAAACCGTTAAAAATATCAATATACTATGAGTGTAAGAATTGTTCAGCATGAAAAATTGTATAAAAAAGTCCGCGTGAGCATATCTCTATCTTCGATACATCGCCCACTATAAGTGTTTTTAGTTTGGACGGGAGGGGGATTTGTCTTGCACCTCGCCATTCTTAAATTACGTCTGACAGGAATTCCTTGCACATTCATAACTGTTCCCGGGCGAAGCCGGGGCGGGTTGCTAGTGACACTATTATATTATCATTATAATTCCCACAATATCAAAATGCAAATTATATCACAAAATAAAATAGCGTGCTAATAAATCTAAGAGAAATTAGACATACCTTGCACCTCGTTACAGTTGAATTCGATCAGAATCACTCGGTTTTCATTAAAGTTTATGCATTTTTCTGCTGAACGGTTTGGAAGTTCGGCAACAGGAAACTAGGACTGTTATTTACTTAAAATATCCATTTTTGTATTTTTGTACTATTTGTGTTCATGATTTCATTACATTGTCAGAATTACCGACAGTAGTGGCTACGCTGACTAAAGCGCAGCGTTAGGCCATGGGGCCAAGCTCTCTGCTGACTCGGTAGACACGTGTGTTCGAGCCCCACCGTCGGCCGTCCTTGAAATGATTTTCCGTGGTTTCCCATTTTTCAACACCAGGCAAATGCTGGGACGGTACCTTCTAACAGGCCACGGCCGCTTCCTTCCACATCCTTGCCCAGTTTCATTCATCTTCATCCATTCCATCTCTCATCCTGACGCGCAGGTCGCCCACGGGCGTCGACTAGAAAGACCTGCACTCGGCCTCTCAGGAGGACACACGAAAAAAAATGTCAGAATTAATGCTTTAATTAGTAGGGTATACTATTCAGTGTACCTATTATAAATAAAAACCGTGAAGTTTCTCACCTCCCCATATTACGAAACCCGGTTGCCTAATACGGGGAAAGTGCACTTTTAAAGTTAACAATAATATCAGAGGGTATTACAACATCAAACGTGCCCATATTTGTAATATACATAGTATATCGCCTGAGGTTTACATGGGTGAGAAAACTAAAATTATTCCGTTCCTTCTTATGTCTAATGTGAGCCCTATAATAAAAACTCCCCATATTTGGCGACTTTCCTCTACCCATTTTTAGAAGATACCTTATGCACTGGACACCTGAATCCGTGATTAATTGTATAGGTAGCTTCGTAAGTCTCGGAACTCAGGAAGTCATTTCTAGCAGCGTTACTAGCAGCTTTCAAAGTTTCAAGGTAAGAAAGAAAATATTCCTCTAGCCAGTTTAGGCGACTGACATTTAATGAGAAAAAATGCCCTTTATCTGGATTTCTAGACTGAATATGATGATATGTGATACTTACGTCATGCATAGCGAACCATTTATTAACGTTTAAAAAAATGGTTGCTTCAGCGTCCATGAATGTGTACGCTTCCGGGTGCATCCCTATATTTTCTTTCAGTGTACTAATGGCACCAATAACTTCTGACGAGAACACTTCCTTGGCACGCCGAACATTCATTTTTTCAAATTTAGTGGGTTCGATGTGTTTTTTAGTGAGGTGTCTGACCGGTTTGACGATCTCACCCTTTTGCATTGTGTATAGTAATGACAAGTATTTCCCTGAAATTATTCCAGTACCATCAGTCATCTCTCGTTACAGAAACTGCGTTCTAATGTTTTTTTTTTAATGTGACAATGATCAAAACTAGGGAATACATTCCTAGACTCGTCGTATGGGTGATTGACCATTGGTTGCAAATTCCCTCCCCCTAAATGCCTCATCATTGTAGTGTTAGTTTTGTGATTATCAGAGACAGTTATTAAAATTATGAAACCGCATTGTTCAACCTCGAGAATAGCACAAAACACAACACACGATTAGCTGCTACTTGTTCCCGGCTGTAATTTTGATCCTCTCTTTCCTTTTAATGAGACGGTGCTGGAGTAGTGTCCTTGTACCCGAAGAAGGTGCAAGGTATGTCTAATTTCTCTTAGATTTATTAGCACGCTATTTTATTTTGTGATATAATTTTAATTTTGATAACGCGGAAATTATAATGATAATAATTATATAGGGTCACTAGCAACCCGCCCCGGCTTCGCCCGGGAACAGTTATGAATGTCAAGGAATTCCTGTCAGACGTAATTTAAGAATGGCGAGGTGCAAGCCAAATGCCCCTCCCGTCCAAACTAAAAACACTTATAGTGGGCGATGTATCGAAGATAGAGATATGCTCTCGCGGACTTTTTTGTAGAATTTCTCACGCTGAACAATTCTTACACTCATAATATCATGATATTTTTAACGGTTCGCCCAGCGTAAGCTTAAAAAGCGCACGGACGCCAGGCTATTTTTTCGACCTTTTCACTGAAATCGTTACTGCTTGGCTCCCTTTGGTCATAAATAAATTATTTTCTACACAAATCTTCCTGGAGATCACCTTTACAGAATGGTGAAAGCAGCATCAAAATCCATCCAGTGGTTCTTGAGATTACACATTTAATATACGTACTGTACATCTGATTCCTTATCGCGCCTATAATGGGAGGGGAGTGCGCTCTACCGGCAACGAGTAGAAACTTTCCAATTACATGTTATACATGGGTTCTGACTGGGAATGTCAAGGCCGGTATAGAGCGCAGCTCGTATTCAGTCGGCCGTGGTTACGCGATGCGGTTAAAAACGTGTCTCGGAGATATGTTGTGTTTCAGAAGTAGGACTGAAGTAAAATAATTATACAGTAGATTGGAGGGTAATTAATTTCTTTTGTTTTATTATTGATCAGATTCAATGAGATTATTGCCTTTGGAGCAATGTGATTTGTGACGAAGAGCAGTCAGCTCTATCGTAGGTTTTAATATTTTTTTAAATTGTCGGCGAGCATCCATTCAGCCGATCTGTGTAAAAAAAAACGTATTGTCATTCCCAAATATGTGTGTGTGTGAGTGTGTGTATTTGTGTCATTACAAGCGGGAATTTCAGCCTAGACTGATTTCTGGCAGCTTGATGACAAATCCATATTGTGACCTCGCGAGGGCAATTCTGGATATTTTGATTAATGTCTGACCATATGTTGAAGTGGTTGAGTTTGTTGCTGTTGATTCCTTGAGATAACGGCACAGCTGGTCAGGTATTTATACACACTGGAGTGGGACAATTACAGGTGATTGAGGAAGAGGGGAGATGTTGCACAAGACGGACTGAAGGTTGCCAGCCAGGTCATTAGTGGAGAGTGCCTGTTCGGCTCAGTAATAACTTTAAATACAGATTAAGAACTGATCAATGATAAAAATTGTTTTAATAAATGGGAGTTGCCTACGAATCACGATAATCTCCGAAGTGTTAGCTTAACATGCAGTTTTGTTCATATAAAGTAATGTCAGCCAGTCAGGCTTTTGTTGTTGTTGGTTTATTCCATGTTTTTATTTCATTCAGTGACCCGTGAGTCATGTGCTATGCTGTATTTCCGTAGTTGTGTGTTGAGCAATTTTGGCCAGTGTTGGCAGCTCAGAGTCAAGTGCGTCTTCGCGCTAATGAGGGTCCCGAGAGAGATTCCTGTAAATAGTAGATTTAGTGCGTGTGTCAGCATTACGTTTTAAGGGTTTTTATTAATGTCATGTTCCATATCCGTAAACGTTTATTTACGAGATGATTGTTCGTAAGCATCGTGGCTGTTAACCCGTTGTAAACGAACAGTCATCCAAAGTACTCATTCCTCGTAGTTAGTCATTACGCGCACATAAAACCCAAATTGCAAGGTAATGGAACCAGGATCCACATTTTAAATGAAGGGGAGATCCGTCTGACTCATCAGATTTATAGATATTCCTACCATGGGAAATTCAGGGAGGATTGTTTTATATTTTATTGTTGTTTATTTCTTTTATGCACTATTAGTCATTAAATCATGTTATTATTTTACATCTTGTCACCTTTCTTTCTAATTTATAGTTTATATCCTATGACCCTTACCTCAGTAGAGCATGTTGTTTGGCGAACGTAAACATCACATAGGAACTGAGCGCGACCCCTTGATTAAGATTTCTTACATTAAACACTGCTTTTCTGAAGGGTTCATAGGAGTAAACTGGCGCGGCCAAGCGTGGGGCGGTTCACTGTGGTGTAACGGCAAAGATTTTACACATGTCAATGTAAGCGTAGTTGGGTTTTCAAACTGACGCAATAATGAAGGTGTAATTTGGTTGCTGGTTCGCTGCTGGAACACATTTAATTGGCGTATTTGAGTAAAACTGACATGCCGCAAGTGCAGGCAGATATGGCAGTATTTTAATCACCGGGAAGTGATATTTTATTAAAAGTAAGTGAGGCGAAGAGGATACCGCCAAATGTGTGTAATATAAAGTAAAATCAGGAGTTTGCAATGTAAAATACGGTTCACGTTTTTGTCTATTAAATTAAAGTAAAAGGTAATATGTATGTGATACCGGGCGCCCAATGATTAAAGTTAAAATTAGATTTGTTTAGAAAGTCAAAATCGTGAAAATGTTAGGAGGCTGTAGCCTTAAATGACAATTAATACTTTGTTAATTAGTCAGTGTTAATATCAGATCAGGATAACAATTTAATGACTGAATATGTGTTTGGTTTTAAATTAAATTGAGTAAAATTAGAACTACTCAGATATGCAATCGACTAGTGGGATTAATGTAAAAATAAATGAACTGAGTAGGGTAAAGAAATTAAATGTGCATTGGATTTTATGTGTGTGTCAAAGGGCATTGCTTTATGCCATTTCCCTAATGTCTCATATAAAGTGTGTAATATGGCAACGGTTGAACAGATTCAAGAAATCATTGAGAATGCAGCTAGGAGAACACAGGCATTGTTGGACACTAAATTGACGGAACGGACTCAATCATTAAACAATAGTATGTTAGAACAAAGTGAAGCATTAAACGCTAAATTATCAGAACAGAGTCAATCATTGAACACAAAATTATCTGAACAAATAAACACTAAACTATCAGAACAGAGTCAATCATTAAACACTAGTATGTTAGAACAAAGTGAAGCATTGAACGGGAAGTTATCCGAACAAAGTGAAGCATTAAACAATACTATGTTAGAACAAAGTGAGTCGATAAACAAATTATCCGAACAAAGTGAATCATTGCGGACACAATTAAATAACAGTAGAATTGAACAGAATGAATATCAGGCGGAAAAAGCTAGATTATTAAAAAGGGAAATTAATGACACTATCAATTCGCAATTAGAAGCGCAGAACATTAAAAACACGAACCAATTAGCTTCGTTAACCGCAGAGATGAAAGATCACACTAATCAACAGATGGTATTACTGGCCCTAGATGTGAGTAAAAATAATGAAAAACAATTAGACCAGATTAAGAAAATGGAAAGTATTTTTGATCAAAAACTTAGCATTCTGGATGAAACGGTGTTAGCTAAATTAGAACAAATTGAAATAGCGTGCACTATGAATACAAGCGAGGTCAAGATAGCTCAGGAGAAGTTAGAAGGACGATTTATGGAGATGGAAAAGAGCGGCAAAGTCATTCAACAACAATTATCAGCGGTAGATGAGAACATATCCGGCATAATTAAAGATATGGATCGTCTCGAAATAAAATCATCAGAGCAGCGGAAAAGCCTAGAAGCGGATCAGGAGCAGTTAAAGAGTACCTTAGACGACACTAAAAGCCAGATTGAAGAGAAAGTAAGCACGATTAAAGAGCAGATAAGAAAAGATTGGAAAAAAATGAATATCGATTCTAAAGAGGAAAGATCCACCATTCTTAAAACAGTATGCGAAAATCACACTCGTATTCAAGCATTAGAGCAAGAAATTAAGAGCAAGCTTAAAGAACAGACGGACAGGATCATTAAAGCCGAACTCAGGTTATTAGAGCAATCGTCGATATTTAGAACAGGAACATTGAAAGACAAGCAGGATGACTCAAATAGCCCGGAGGCAAGCACAGCAGGAAGTCAGACACAGGCGGAGAGCCCATTAACAACAAACACGGAAGGGTTTCGCAAGAATATCGATAGGAGCTCAACACCACAAGACGGTCATCAGCCTACACAACTTATCCAAGTAATTCGCTCAAGTGATTATAAACCGCAGAAATACACGGAGAATTCAGGGGTAACACCTAAAGCTTTTATCAAAGAGATTGAAGACCATTACAATGACACTGGAGTACGTGAAGCACGTAGATTGAGGATGATGGAGATATTTTTATCAGGAAATGTCCTTACATGCTTTTTAAGCTTCAAATATACATTTGGAACCATGTCAGATTTCAAATTGGCGTTTCTGCGCAAATATTGGTCGCCCGCAACAAAACAGAGTCTAAGGATGGAGCTTTACTCTAGAAAGTACCAAACCACCCAGCAAACAAAATACTCAGATTTCTTTAACATGCAAATGTTAAAATTTCGCGACCTTGATTACCCTTTAAATGAAGCGGATCTGGTGATGACAATAGCGAGGCAATTACCAGTCAATGTGCAACAAGTACTAGTCGCAGCGAACGTTAGTACGGCCATACATGCAGAGCAGATATTACGCCAGATAGATGAGACTACGTCTCAGAGTCATTATAGAGGAGGAAGACAGCTGGAGTTAGTCAATGCGACAGAGGTCGTAAAACCTAAGCAGGCAAACACTAAAACGCAGGGCACTAATACAAGCACTTCCACACCTAGGCGAAACCAGGAAGAAGGAGAAAACAGACCATACCAGCGTAACGAAAATAACTACAATAATAGATCATATCAAGGCAACAATAGGTATCAACAGAGAGGATATCAACATTGGCGTGAAAATCGAAGAAATGACAGGCCTTATGGAAGATACGGTGATTACAATGCTAATCAAAGATGGAAAGTAAGAAGAGACCAAAACCAAGGAGAGCCACGAAATTATCGAAATGACTGGGATGATAGGCACGCTCAATCACAACATTACCTAGAGGAATTACACGCTAGTCAAGGTGGAGAGCTAGGAAGAAGGGAAAAAGCCATTGGGAACATGAAGAATCCTGATACACATACTGAGGAAGCTGGAAGTCTACTGAGACATGAGGAATATCAAGGGCATCGGCGACAAACGGATGATGGGAGTCGCACCGGAGCTAAAAAAAAATGCTAAATTTGGATAAAGAAGACAGCCTACAAACGCAACAGTCGGAAGTTGAAGATGGATGGATAGTAGCGAACATACAAGAATGGATTGCTTTGCCGGAAGACTGCCTGGAGGAGACGGTGAAAACACGGAACGATGAAATTAGGCAGTTACCCATTATTTACGCAAGGATTGGTGGAATTAATATTAAATGTTTATTGGATACGGGGTCACAGATCAGTCTGGTATCGGAGGCCTTGGTTTGAGAGTTGGGACGGAGTCAAAATATTCCTGTAATTCCCGTACTACAGCTCAAAGTGAGGGGTGTTATTCCTGAACGCACCGTCACTTGTAAACGTCAGGCATACTTAGAGCTGAACATTTTGGAACACACTTTTGGGCAAACATTCATTATCATGGCAAAGATGAATTTCAATATAATTCTTGGTGCAAATTTTATTTGTGACTATCAAGCTGTGATAGATTTGCACAAGAATACTGTCAGTTTTAGAGAGTATGATCAGCTGAAGAATGTGGGATTGCATATGGATGAAATCACTACCGGAAGAGATGTGAATTCTTGGGCATTGGAAGCAATATCGGATGAGACGGAAGAGGAGGTACGAAAGGCAGAAGATAACATCATAGAAGGAGCTGTTGTGGAACTAGATGAGGAGAGTGAATCCCAGGAGATATGGTCTTTATTAACGGAAGGAGACGACAGTGAGGCACAATTTGAAGAGTTACTACAGGAGCGGCTCAATGACATTCAACTTGGGGGTGAACACAGAAAGCAATTGGAAGAGATTTTAAGGAAGCACAAAACAGTATTTGATACAGTACCTGGGAAAATATTAAATTTCAAATATTCAATGCAAGTCGAGGATTGGTCACCTTTCAAAAGTAGGTTGTATCCAATTCCTGAAAAATATCGTTGTCAAGTCAAGGTCATTATAGATGAGATTTTACAAGCTGGAGTGATAAGGAAGACACCGACACCTTATCTAAATGCGATTTTGGCAGTCACAAAACCAAATGGATCTATTAGACTTTGTTTAGATGCCAGAAATCTCAACACGAGACTCATTTTTCCTGAGTATGACAGAGCGCCAATCATCAGAGACGTATTAAAAGGCTTTAAAAACAAAACCATTTTTTCATCAGTTGACCTGACGAGCTCGTTCCACCATATTGAATTGGATGAGAAGTCACAGCTTCTAACTGGCTTCTTATTCGATAACCAGACGTTTTGCTTCGTTCGAATGCCCTTTGGAGTCAAAACAGCGGGCTGTGCTTTAATCCGAGCCCTGGACCGGAATCTAACCGAAGAAGTTAAGGAGATGACGGTACGCTACATTGATGACATTTTGCTGGCATCCGACAACATTGAAACTCACATGGAAAATTTAGATAAAGTATTGGGCAACCTGAATGCATCGAATTTCAAAGTAAACCTGAAGAAATCGCATTTCTTCAAGAGCGAGATCTTATATTTGGGTCACATCATTGACAAGGAGGGAGTGAAGCCAAATCCAGCTAAGATCGAAGCGATAAAGAATTTCCCTACACCAACGAGAGTCAAGCACATTCGGGCTTTCTTAGGCGTAACGGGATTATTTAAGGAAAACTGTCCAGGTTATACGGAGACTGTCGCCCCTATGCAGGAAATGCTAAAGAAGAATAATAAATGGTTATGGAATGCGGAGTGTGAGAAGGCATTCCAAGCAACAAAACAGCTATTGGATAACTGCATTAAATTATGATATCCAGATTTCAAGCACAAATAATAATCCAAGCGGATGCTTCACTAATTGGTATAGGTGCTATGCTCTACCAAGAGGATCCAGCTAACCTGCAGCATAAAACATGTTTGGCATTTGTCAGCCGAAAATTGCGTAAGCACGAGCGCAATTATACTGTAACGGAACTAGAGCTGTTGGCCATACTTCATGCGCTACAACAATGGAAACGAATAATTTATGGCTACACTATTGTTGTCAGGACTGATCATAAAGCACTAACATTCTTGTTTAAGACGTCGATGGCAAGCGAACGTGTGACACGTTGGTCTATATATATTCAGCAGTTTAGCATTGAGATTGAACATTGCCCAGGGAAGATGAACGTGATTCCGGATGCACTCAGCAGGAACCCAGAGCCTGATAATGAAGAAACAGCGATGGTACAACACTTGGAGTTAACACCGAAGGACCGGGAATTCTTGGAGGAGTTACGTGAGATACAGCGAGAACAGGAAGCGGAACCATGGATGATGCTATTAATTAAATACTTCAAAAAGCAACTACCTACAGGAACACCTGCATTTCGAGAAGCGAAAGCCAAAGAAGGAAGATATGTTCATGTCAACAATTTGCTGCACAGATGGGTAGATAATGACCACACCAAGTTACGCATATTAGTACCTGCTTCTTTACAACGAGGATTGACATGGCATACGCACGAAAGTTACGGTCACGTGGGCGTAGATAAGTGCGAAGCGACTATAGGAGAGACATTTACATGGCCACGTATGAGAACAACGATATGTGACGTCATTACGACTTGTGATCCTTGTCAGAGGACAAAGCCAAATAATTATTTAATGAGGCAGTATCCTAGACCATTGCTACCTCAAAAACCATGCGAGCTACTGGCACTCGACTGTTTCGGTCCAATCCCGAAGGGAAGGCGAGGTTGCCGACACTTACTAGTGTGCATTGATGTATTTTCTAAGTTTGTCGTATTATGCCCCATTCAGAAAACTACTTCAAAACAGGTACTCAGTTGTATTCGGAATAGAGTTATTCCAATCCTTGGAAAACCAGAATTAATATTATCAGATCATGGCAGTTATTTCACAACCGCCGAATTCAAGAAAGGTATGGAGGACATGGGTATAAAACACATTTTAAGCAGTATCCGACATGCTCAAGCAAATCCAAGTGAGAGAGTCATTATGAGCAGAATGTGAAACGAGTAAATGCCATTCAAGACAGGAGCGACTAGACCAAGTAATAGAAAAGGGGTGATTCCGAAATAAAACAATTGGCCTACGGAAGTCTTTTATAATTGTCGACTTTATTCCTAAGTTCGAAATTTTGTGAGTGGGAGAGTTGTGAACCCTTTATCCACTGTTGGATAAATGATTCTATGTTTTATTTCTTCAATTAATAAATATTTCCACCAGCATCATGAAAGTAGCCAGACGGAGATGAGGAAATTTCAAGCATTTGCTGGAGACAGCGGGGACATACCTGAAGCAGATTGACAAAAGGCTAAATACTTTAGCTGTGAAAGGAAATAGCCTAGCGATGTGTCAGAAGGACAGGTGTTGGCCACCTCAAAATAGAAGCGACGCGCAGTGGAGAAGTATAAATTCTGTCCTAAAACTTCCCCATACGGGAGAACGAAACGCATCAGGCGAAAGCCTGGCCAAAATAACTACTGTGGTCAAGAAAATTAGACTGAAACGGTGCGGGGGTGTTGGGCATGAAATACGTGACTAGAAAACCAATATAGGGAGCAATGCATTAACAATTTTTATTCCTAATAATAAATTTATAATAAACAAACAAATTGCACTTAAGTGCTTATTACAGAAATTAACAATTATAAATGTAGCAAAGTGTGAGGGCCTGATTACAGAACCCAGATTATAGAAAGGTCCATGAAAAGCTTGCTTGATTGGAGAAAAGTTGAGCTTAATATATAAAAAATGCAGTTTATAAAAAGAGAGAACCATAAAAAATAATTAAGAGTGTAATAACTGGTATGATATAAGCTCTTTATAAAATTAAACTTATCTTTGAAGAGAGTTGAAGAGCCAGCTCCTTAAAAAGTTCCAGCTAGCACACGTTGATTTAAAAGTCTTCACGGTTTTCTTGGAAGGAGGCGTACATGGCCTAGAGTTATGTGCACCATCGATAAAATGTCAACTTTCTTTTCTTGCGCAGGAATGACATTTATAGTTTCCAAGAGCTGATCCAGAGATATTTTGAAGGACGATTCCAAGTATCCCCTCTAAGGTGAAGTTGAAGAGTACAGCGGCTGGCAATTATTCTTGCCATCTTGAGCAATACGTCATGGTGCAGATCTTGTGACGTAACTGCTCGCTAGCGTAGATATCAGCGATGGTGTCATGAGAGGTAGCGGTGACCAGCGGTTGAAGTGATCAGCAGTGGTGAATCAGAAGTGTTGAAGTGGTGAAGAACGCCAGCAAGCGGCGTCTTAAATAGGGACCATAGAACTCTCTCGAAGTTTGGAGATCGCCCGACCAGACAAAGACCTGCCATTGGTCGAACTAAAGTCAGGGTGACGTCAGTCGACACTACTCAGCAGACAGTGGATCAACCAGTAGATGTCTGGTACGTCATGAGTGAGGACGCCTGAGATAGCGAGCGACTGAAACACTCGAGGTGAGAACTATAATATCTATGAATAAGTGATTGATAACAAGATTATGCATATGAATTAAGCAATTAACAATTGTAAATAAATAATTACCATTCGGGGATCTCAGTAACAATAAATAAAATTTGACCGACAAATGGGCCAAGCTAAACATTGAAAGTATCACAAAAGTGATCATGCTCCGAGAACTCCGAATGAAAACAAACAAAAGAATCAGTCAAAGCAAAACATGGATAACAGACGAGGAGAAACTAAGACTCGAAAGGCAAAACAGAAATAGCAGAGATGGGTCTAGTATAACGACCTTTACTAGTTAAAACATCAATAACTCTGACGCGTTTATCACGGCCAAAGTGGCAGTGAATAACTCTACCTAGGTTCCACACGAGAGGCGGAGATGGGTCTCGAAGAAGAACCATGTCCCCCACTCGTACATCTGGTTGAGGAAGCCGCCATTTCTCACGCCTATTTAGCAAGCTGAGATATTCTAACTTCCATCGGCGCCAAAAAGAACAGCGCAAAGATTCTACTTTTCTCCAAAAGATAGGCAAGTTAGGATCACAGCGTCGAACCAGCAAAGGCGGAGTAGCAGCAAGCGAACAGCCAATCAGGAAGTGACTGGGTGTTAAAGGTAAAAGATCCTTAGGATCGTTTGAAAGAGGGGTCAGAGGTCTGGAATTTACAATACCTTCAATTTGAATAATCAAAGAGTTGAATTCCTCATAAGAAAGTATGGTAGGACCAAGAGTTTTCTTAAGCTGTCTTTTAGTAAGTTTGATGCAGGACTCCCATCGGCCCCCATGATGGGGAGCATAAGGCGGGGTGAAATGCCATTTGAAACCTTTAGAATAGGAAAAGTTGGAAATTTTTTCTTTAGCAGAAGGGGAGCTTAACACTTTTTTCCAGAGATCAGAAGCGCTTAAAAAAAATTTTGCATTATCTGAAAAAACTTCAGATGGAACACCCCTTCTAGCAGCAAATCTAGAAAAGGCGGCCAGAAAGTAAGATACAGAAGCGTTCGTAACCAACTCAAGGTGGATAGCTCCCGTCACCATACATACAAATAACGAGATGTAGAGTTTACCTAAGATTTTGCGCTTAGATGAAGAGGGATTGGTCTGATATATGTAAGGACCTGCGTAATCGATCCCAGTAAGAGCAAAGGGCTTACTAGGTTCTGAACGAAATGGAGGTAAATTACCCATAATCTGCGTGGCGGGCCTTGGTTTAACCTTGAAGCAAGGTATACACTTTTTGACAACAGAAGAAACCTCATGAACGCCATTGATGATCCAGTAGAGTTCACGAATTAGACAGAGCAAGGTGCGAGTGCCAGCATGAAGGTGTTTATAATGAAACTTTTTTATTATAAGGGTAGTGATAGGATGCTTTGAAGGAAGGATGATGGGATGCTTTTTCCCATCCTCACAACTAGACATAGCTAATCTTCCACCCACACGTATTATGCCGTCCTGGTCTAGAAAAGGAGTGAGTGGTGAAAGCCTGCTAGACTTGGGTAAATCTTTACCACTTATAAGAGCTTGCTTTTCAGGAGCAAATACTTCCTGCTGAACAAGTAACAAAATCTTGCAAGTAGCAAATTCTAACTCTACTCTGGAAAGAAAGGGTTGAGGCTTCAATGGTTGATCAATTACTAAATATTTCCATCGGAAGATATAAGACACTACACGAATCAATTTATCAAATGAAGAGTATCTATGAAAAAGGCTAGTAGAAGTAGAAGTAAGATGCGACGTGACAGGGTCATTACGGGCATCAGGTATTTCTTCTGCAGATTGATTAGCTAAGCGAGGCCAGCAAGATGATTCCTGACTTAGCCAAGGAGGACCATTCCAGTACAGGTCTGAAGAAATCAATTTTTTAGGCGTGCAACCACGTGATATTATATCCGCGGGGTTTTCACGGCTAGGAACATGTCTCCATTGTTCAGAATGAGAGACTTCATGAATCTTAGAAACGCGATTTGCCACAAAGGTATTCCAATGAGAAGAAGGCTTGGAAATCCAAGCTAATACAATAGAAGAATCGCTCCAAAAAAATGTGCGGGAAAATTTTAACTTTAAACTGACATTTAGTTTAGTAGCTAATTCTGTTGCCATTAAAGCAGAGCATAATTCTAATCTCGGCAATGATACTGTTTTAAGTGGAGCAACCTTAGATTTAGCGCACACTAAATTAGAAAATCCAGGGAAAGTATCTGAGGAACGTCCTACTATGTATGCACAACAGCCATAAGCTCGTTCTGAACTATCAGAAAATACATGCAGGTCATACTGCTGGTATAAGGGATTAGAAATTAAAGGGCGGGGTATAGAAACCTTGGAGAGATCCAGCAAACTGCTGCGATACTCTAACCATTCTTCTACAAGAGGAAGGGGGAGATTTTCATCCCAGTCTGATTTTAATGACCAAAGCTTTTGCAAGAACATTTTTGCAACAATAACTATAGGAGCAATATATTGCAAAGGATCAAAGATCTTTGCGATTTCTGACAGAACTTGTCTCTTAGTTACAGGGGGAGATTCTGACAGATGTACCTGATAAGAAAAGGTATCAGAGGAAGGACACCAAAAAACACCCAATGCTTTTACGGCTGCTTCATCAGTAGGAATGGCAACAAATTCATCAACTGGGACCTCTGATGAAAATTTTGATATAAATTCAGTGGAATTTGAAGTCCATTTATGGAGCGGAAAACCACCTCCTAGGAGTAGGGATTTCAAATCTTCGCACACAAGGAGCGCTTCAGAAATATTAGGGAAAGAGCACAAGAAATCGTCGACATAAAATGCAGTTTTTAATGACTCAGAGGCCAAAGGATGATACAGATGACCATCTTGCTCGGCTAACATGTGGAGAGACCGAATCGCAAGAAAGGCTGAAGGCTTCAGGCCATATGTCACAGTCTTCAATCTAAATATCTTTATGGGTTTGGAACTCTCATCGCGCCACAATATTCTTTGCAGATCTTGCTGCTCAGAATTTACGAGAATCTGCCGATACATCTGCTTAATATCTGAGATTACAGCAATAGGAAACCTTCGAAAATTAAGCAAAACAGAGGTGAGATCTGTTTGAATCGCGGGACCACATTGCAAGGTATCATTTAAAGAGATTCCATTGGAATCTGGTGATGAGCCATTGAAAACTACTCTTATATTGTCTTGCGTTAAGGAATTTTTCCATACCGGATGATGATTTAAATAAACTATTTCATTTAAAGGATGGTCAATTTCTTCTGATTTAGAAATTACCTCCATGTGATTGGATGATTCGTATTCCTCCATAAAGGAAGCATACTGAGTTTTGACAGAAGCATCTTGTTTGAACCGATTTTCAATAGCAAATAGTGCCCTAAGTGCTCTGGAATGCGAGCCCGTAATGGCGGGAGGATTGGGAATACGTGGAAGAGTTACTATAAATCTGCCTTCAGTATTATGGACAGTGGTTTCCTTATATAACTTTTCACAAATTTCGTTAGAAGAAGAAGAAGAAGAAGAAGAAGTAGCGTGAACATTCTCAAGATCCCAGAACTTGGTTAGCTCTTGGCTCAAATCGGTACCAACAAAATAACAATTCGATACAGTTTGAATAGGATTACGGTATATTTGGCCAGTAGCAATCCAACCAAAATCAGTTTCGCGGAAGAAAACATTAGGAGCAATTTTTACTTTATTGGAATGAAGACATTGCCAAAATACGCTTGAGCTGAAAAGAAGCTCTACGGGTGAAGCTCTGTTGAAATGAAGGTCAGCTAGCTGGACAAAATTCGGGATATTCCAACTTTGAGTAGGATAAGAAGTGCCAGGAATATTGTTGCCTATAGACTTGATAATCAAACAATCTAATTGCAACTGCGTACCAAGATTATTAGAGTCCTTAAGATCCACTTTAGCAAAGCTTAAGGATTGTGATTTAGAGCAGTTTATTCCTGTAACCTCTATTGAGGTAGGATGTTTTGGAAGGCCTAACTTTTGTACCAACGATTCATTAATAAAATTGTTGGTAGCGGCATTATCCAATAATCCCCTAACAGATACCCATTTTCCGTGAGAATTTTTCAATAGAACCTGCACGGTAGATAATAAAACCTGGACTTTGCCAAGCGAGGTAGAACTTTGAGCATACGACTGCGCACTATTTTGAGAAGTCTCCGAGTTAGACTTGGTATTGGAACTGCTTGGTCCTGATAACCGTGGTCTTTCATGCCTGTGCAAAAGTGAATGGTGTCTTGCCCTACAATGAAAGCATAAACGTTGTGAACGACAATTGTTTAACATATGCGTTCCTGACAAACAGTTGAAATAATGTTTTTTGTTCGTAATGAACTTTCGTCTTTCATCTACTGATAAAGATTTAAATTCATCACAATTGTATAAATTATGCGATTGCTGACACAGACCGCACGTTTGCATTTGGTTAGGTGACCGAGCATCAACAGGAAGAGCCTGTGATCTTAAAATTCTTTGATTAGAACTGCTAACCTTATGTTTTGAGAAGGCTTTTGAATCTGAACTACTAGTTTTTTGATTAGCTATGGCGGAAAAGACTTGGCTTCTGGCCTTCAAAAAGTTAATAATCGCCTCATAAGTGCATTGCAAATTCTGGGAAAGTTCTGTTTCCCAGGCTTTTAATGTATTTGCATCCAATCTTGCAGAAATGAGGTGAACTAGAAATAAATCCCAGTGATTTACAGGTTGGTTTAAATTGGACAATGCTCTGACGTGTAACTCTGCGGTGTCAATCAATTTACGAAGTGATAAACTGTTATCTGCTTGCACGTTAGGTAACTCGAATAAGCTTTGTATATGGCGTTGAATAGATAAACGAATGTTCCCATATCTATCCTTAAGAAGATTCAGAGCAACTTCATAATTATCACTGGTCAAAGAAAGTGCTTGAATCAGGTTAAGTGCGTTGCCTTGAACTGCCAGACGCAAGTAGTGAAATTTTTGTATTACTGGTATAGAAGTATTCTCATGTACTAAAGAATTGAATAATTCAAAAAATGGTTCCCATTCTATGTCTTTACCAGTAAATTTGGGTATTTCTAATTTGGGTAATATAATGCGTGAAGAAGATGTAGAAGATGCTGCAGAAGTTTGATCTTCTTGTTTTTCTTTTAAAGTTAAAGCCCTAATAAGCTGTTTAGCTTCAGCAAATCCCTGATAGTATAATTTTTCAACTTCCAACCTATCACTTTGCTGGTCCGGATGCTGAGTTTCTATACTGCATTGTATCTCATCATATTTCTCAAAGGCTTGTTCATAATTCTTAAGCCTCTGCGAAATTATGTCAAGATTATGTTCTTGGGGTTCGAGTTCCGTTAAGAAAGTACGAAACCGTGTGAGCTTGCCCTTACAAGAGGCTCTGGAGTTGCTAAGTTTTTCATCAAGGTTAGGCATATTACAAGTTGTTTGTTACTCACGTCAATATTGTTACTTCGAGTACTGGAAGTCAGAGGATGACAGCTTGCTATGTAGTAAGGTTTAGTCTGATGCGGAAGAAACCGGCTTAGCTTACGTTTCTCTCCTCTGCCGCACATGCGCCTTAAGCTGAAACGTACAATGTGAATTAGTGTTGAAACACAATGAACAAAAATTGTTAATGCAAAATTCACAATATTAAACTTATATAGGGATCCAGGGTGCAACAGATATGTTTCCCGGGGGTGAGGCACCAATAAAATGGAGAAGTATAAATTCTGTCCTAAAACTTCCCCATACGGGAGAACGAAACGCATCAGGCGAAAGCCTGGCCAAAATAACTACTGTGGTCAAGAAAATTAGACTGAAACGGTGCGGGGGTGTTGGGCATGAAATACGTGACTAGAAAACCAATATAGGGAGCAATGCATTAACAATTTTTATTCCTAATAATAAATTTATAATAAACAAACAAATTGCACTTAAGTGCTTATTACAGAAATTAACAATTATAAATGTAGCAAAGTGTGAGGGCCTGATTACAGAACCCAGATTATAGAAAGGTCCATGAAAAGCTTGCTTGATTGGAGAAAAGTTGAGCTTAATATATAAAAAATGCAGTTTATAAAAAGAGAGAACCATAAAAAATAATTAAGAGTGTAATAACTGGTATGATATAAGCTCTTTATGAAATTAAACTTATCTTTGAAGAGAGTTGAAGAGAGTTGAAGAGCCAGCTCCTTAAAAAGTTCCAGCTAGCACACGTTGATTTAAAAGTCTTCACGGTTTTCTTGGAAGGAGGCGTACATGGCCTAGAGTTATGTGCACCATCGATAAAATGTCAACTTTCTTTTCTTGCGCAGGAATGACATTTATAGTTTCCAAGAGCTGATCCAGAGATATTTTGAAGGACGATTCCAAGTATCCCCTCTAAGGTGAAGTTGAAGAGTACAGCGGCTGGCAATTATTCTTGCCATCTTGAGCAATACGTCATGGTGCAGATCTTGTGACGTAACTGCTCGCTAGCGTAGATATCAGCGATGGTGTCATGAGAGGTAGCGGTGACCAGCGGGTTGAAGTGATCAGCAGTGGTGAATCAGAAGTGTTGAAGTGGTGAAGAACGCCAGCAAGCGGCGTCTTAAATAGGGACCATAGAACTCTCTCGAAGTTTGGAGATCGCCCGACCAGACAAAGACCTGCCATTGGTCGAACGAAAGTCAGGGTGACGTCAGTCGACACTACTCAGCAGACAGTGGATCAACCAGTAGATGTCTGGTACGTCATGAGTGAGGACGCCTGAGATAGCGAGCGACTGAAACACTCGAGGTGAGAACTATAATATCTATGAATAAGTGATTGATAATAAGATTATGCATATGAATTAAGCAATTAACAATTGTAAATAAATAATTACCATTCGGGGATCTCAGTAACAATAAATAAAATTTGACCGACAAATGGGCCAAGCTAAACATTGAAAGTATCACAAAATGATCACGCAGTGAGACATGGTTCTGGTATGTTCATTGTAATATTCGCGCCTAGAAGAAATATGATGCAGTAACGTGAGTGGCTGATGAAGAAAATAGGAACTCCTACGACGCCAAGATATGCTAAAAACCGCCAAATTACAGAAAATGTGGGAACCAATGAGAGAAGAATGCCTATTTAGCGCGGCAGGTCTAGCGTGGGCACGCTCGGCTAGCATTCACGCGGGAGATCGCCTAGACAACATCTCTACGATCGATTCTAGGATTAATGGGCATATTCTTGACCTGCGCTATTTTTCGAGTTCAGTGATATTTATTTCATTCCTGTATCACTATTATTTTGTGAAATTTTTGTATAAATCCCCCCCCCATCAAGACCTAGGGCCAGTTCATTTATAAGTGTGTGAAGAGCCAAGACATTGCTTATTACTTTGTGCGTCTACGGACGTAGACTTTGATTTTGTGTGTCGTGGACACAGATTGCCTTTTTACTTGTGTTCGTCTACGGACGTAGGCTGTTATTTTGTGTGTCAGTGGACACAGGCTTTTATACTTTGCGCGTCTAAGGACGTTGACAGTTATACTTTGCGTGTCATGAAGGACACAGAAATTATTATTAAAAGTGTTAAATTCAGTGTTAGATAGTCACAGTACTATATTTGTAGGGGCAGTATCTTCGATAATTCGCCAACAGACAGTTTTGGGGAAAGTAGTACCCGAACGGCGAATTTAGTAGTCAGATATCAAGTGTATAATAATTTAATTTTTGAATCAGCACGAGAGATGACATCATTGACCATGGAGGAAGCCTGGAAATATCAAGACTCCGTCAAGATGGTTGAGATGAGATAAGAAGGATCCAGTTGGGAGATGGCTGCGGATGTTCTTTGACGGGTGGCTGACTGAGGATGAGTACTGAATAATATTTATTATTATCTGATAAATTAACTTATGGTGTATGGGACATATTTAGTTTTGTAAATAATTTGCTTGTGTGATTAACGTAGTCTATTTAGTTTTGGTCTGACACACCTTTTGCATGGAAACAGCTCGCATATATTATTAGTAGAAGGTTCTTTTCTTTGTTGTTTTAACTAACGTAGCTATGTGGACGACCGTGTTTGCATATGTTACGCGATGCGGTTAAAAACGTGTCTCGGAGATATGTTGTGTTTCAGAAGTAGGACTGAAGTAAAATAATTATACAGTAGATTGGAGGGTAATTAATTTCTTTTGTTTTATTATTGATCAGATTCAATGAGATTATTGCCTTTGGAGCAATGTGATTTGTGACGAAGAGCAGTCAGCTCTATCGTAGGTTTTAATATTTTTTTAAATTGTCGGCGAGCATCCATTCAGCCGATCTGTGTAAAAAAAACGTATTGTCATTCCCAAATATGTGTGTGTGTGAGTGTGTGTATTTGTGTCATTACAAGCGGGAATTTCAGCCTAGACTGATTTCTGGCAGCTTGATGACAAATCCATATTGTGACCTCGCGAGGGCAATTCTGGATATTTTGATTAATGTCTGACCATATGTTGACGTGGTTGAGTTTGTTGCTGTTGATTCCTTGAGATAACGGCACAGCTGGTCAGGTATTTATACACACTGGAGTGGGACAATGACAGGTGATTGAGGAAGAGGGGAGATGTTGCACAAGACGGACTGAAGGTTGCCAGCCAGGTCATTAGTGGAGAGTGCCTGTGTGGCTCAGTAATAACTTTAAATACAGATTAAGAACTGATCAATGATAAAAATTGTTTTAATAAATGGGAGTTGCCTACGAATCACGATAATCTCCGAAGCGTTAGCGTAACATGCAGTTTTGTTCATATAAAGTAATGTCAGCCAGTCAGGCTTTTGTTGTTGTTGGTTTATTCCATGTTTTTATTTCATTCAATGACCCGTGAGTCATGTGCTATGCTGTATTTCCGTAGTTGTGTGTTGAGCAATTTTGGCCAGTGTTGGTAGCTCAGAGTCAAGTGCGTCTTCGCGCTAATGAGGGTCCCGAGAGAGATTCCTGTAAATAGTAGATTTAGTGCGTGTGTCAGCATTACGTTTTAAGGGTTTTTATTAATGTCATGTTCCATATCCGTAAACGTTGATTTACGAGATGATTGTTCGTAAGCATCGTGGCTGTTAACCCGTTGTATACGAACAGTCATCCAAAGTACTCATTCCTCGTAGTTAATCATTACGCGCACATAAAACCCAAATTGCAAGGTAATGGAACCAGGATCCACATTTTAAATAAAGGGGAGATCCGTCTGACTCCTCAGATTTATAGATATTCCTACCATGGGAAATTCAGGGAAGATTGTTTTATATTTTATTGTTGTTTATTTCTTTTATGCACTATTAGTCATTAAATCATGTTATTATTTTACATCTTGTCACCTTTCTTTCTAATTTATAGTTTATATCCTATGACCCTTACCTCAGTAGAGCATGTTGTTTGGCGAACGTAAACATCACATAGGAACTGAGCGCGACCCCTTGATTAAGATTTCTTACATTAAACACTGCTTTTCTGAAGGGTTCATTATGTTAATTGCCATTATCAAAATACAAAATTTCAGTTTGATTGCTGTAATAGATTCGTAGATATTGAGTACCGACTAAATATTTCGGATGGTCGCCATGTTGGATTTTATATATGTAGGTCGTAGAGTTATGTAATGTTACATTAAGATTATTGTGTACGTGAAGCATTCAAACTTCAATCGCATGATTAGGACACAAGAAGTAACTAGGAGATTTTAAAAGTTCGCACAGCTGCCATCTTGTGGTTTTGGAAACATTTGATATAAATTAGATGCCAGTGGATTAATATTCGTAAAAGAATTTACTGTACCAAGATTCACTGCACTCGGATGGTTAAATTGCGAGAAACGTCCATGTGAATATTTATACTTCGCGTCGCCGCCATGTTGGATTTGTGATCACCAGGTTATTTAAAGTCCTATAGGTGAACTTAAGTTCATAGCCCCTATGAACATAAAAAAATCAGTTTGACTGCTATAATAGATTCGTCGATATTCAGAGTCGTCTGAATATTTCGGATGGTCGCCATGTTGGATTGTTAAATTTATAGGTCATAGAGTCATGTACCATTAAAGGAAAATTATTGCGTAGGTTCATTATTCAAACTTTCACTTCGATTGCTTGATTACGACGCAAGAAATAAAAACTTAATTTTTAAATACGCACAGCCGCCATCTTGAGGTTATGTAAACAATTGAACTAAATTAGATACCAGTACATTACAATGTGTATAAACATTTCCTGTACCAGATTTCATTGCGTTTGGAACATTAAATCGCGATAAAGGTCTATTTAAAATTTCAAAATCACTTGGCCGCCATGTTCGTTTTGTAGTTAACCGGTTTTTGAAAGTCTTATAGATGAACTTCCAGTAGTGCCCTTTATCTCCGTACAAAATTTCAGGGTGATACAGCTAATAATTTCAGAGATACAGAATGCCGGTGAAATATTTCGCTCATCCGCCATCTTGTGGTTATGTAAACAATTGAACCAAGTTAGATGTCGGTGCATTACAATGTGTATAAACATATACTGTACCAGGTTTTATGGCGTTTGGTTGGTTAAATCGCGAGAAACGTCTATTTAAGAGTCGCAAATTCGTTTCATTGAAATCGCTCAAGCCGTTTAGAATTTATTAGGGGGACACACACACACACACACTTCACACACACACAAACACGGACAAAAGGTGATCTCATAAGCCTATTTTTTCAAAATTGAAAATAGGCTAAAATTAATAATAGTAATAGTAATAATAAAGTGACGTCATGGAATCTGTGAGGGGTATTGCGAACATATCATTGCAGAGTGACCTTAAGCGCTTTATATATCTGTGCTGTGGACGCAAAAAGCCAACTAGATGGGAAGTATTGACATATTCCATCACACCTTGCTGCCTTCCAACGTGTTGGATAAAAACACAAGCCGTCAGGACCAATAAACTCCACTGACATCGTCAGTGAATAAGGTCTGCTTTCACCAACTCTTTACTAACGATTAGTTAGTTAATTCCGATTTAACTTATATAAGAGACTTAATGCGAGGTTATCGTCGATTCATTTCGTGAGGTATTTAGGGTTCGTAATGGTGTCTTCCTGATTGCGGTCATTCCAGATTGCGTTCACCTCATTAGCAGTCCAGATTGCGGTCTCTTTCAGTTTAGGGAAGGAATATAAAGATTCCAGCGTCCAGATTGCGATCACTTTTCTTGGGAGACCGGTCCTTAGTTCTTGGTTCTTCACGACTGACTCATACCTTCCGTAAGTTTTGTGGATAATAAGGGGAAACTGATATTTCACTACCCAACCAAAGAATACAGATCAGTGCTCAGCTGAGCACACCCCAAAAAAACTTCGCTTCAAATCTGGAATTTTATTAAACCTAAAACTTCAAATGCTTGATATTGTGTGTATGAGGGGGCGCAGACAAAAATTGATTACAAAGGGGATTTAGTAATCAAACGCAGAACAAATTACCTTTACGAGACGAATTTTTCGAGGTAATTAAACGAATGTTTTTCACGATATACAGTACTTATTATAAAATAGATATATCGCGCCTCAAATGGGAGAGGAGGGGCAGAAATTAAAAATTATAACCTGTAAGTATAAAATTTCCAGTTACAAGAATTTTGTTGAATTGATTCCGATCCTGAATCGTTTCTATTCTTAAGACTGAAAATGTTACAATCATTGCTTTACGAGGTGCTGTCAGATTGGGAGGGGACTTGATTTTTTTAAAGCGAAGTTTTATCGGGTGTGCTCAGCTGAACACTGAACTGTATTGTTTGGTTAGGTAGTGAAATGTCAGTTTTCCCTTGTTATCCACAAAACTTACGGAAGGTATGAGTCAGTCGGGAAGAACCACGAACCAAGGACCAGTCTCCCAAGAAAAGTGATCGCAATCTGGATGCTGGAATGTTTATAGTTCTTCCCTAAAATGAAAGTGACCGCAATCTGGACTCCTAATGAGGTGAACGCAATCTGGACTGCTAATGAAGTGAACGCAATCTGGATTGACCGCAATCCGGACACAACCTTCGTAATTACTTAAATACGGTTTTATTTACGGCTCTGGGGCATGCATAGACTCAGTTTCACCATGGAGAAACATGGCGGACAGATCAAGAAGATTGTAGCACTGATCGTTGTGTGCGATGCTTCCTTGAGATTTTCTGGAACATAATTATAAAGGAAGGGACATCCTGAAGACCTTTTTCATGGCAAAAACTTGAGGTAAGAGTGGAGTTTACCTGCACCGAAGTAAACAAGAAGTCCCGTGATGAACTAGAGAGCCTACTATTCCTAAAATTTAAGATTCATACCAATGATTAATCTATATGGACCTATCTAGAATAATGACGAAATCAAGTACCGGTAGATAATATTGACATTTCTAATTAGTTCTAAATATAACCTGGCATAATGTAGCCTAATAGAGCACATGTATAAATTGCGTTCAAAAAGTAACGAGCCGGAGCCTGTAATGCGCAAACCGGTGACGACATCAGCTAATCGTAGCGTGTGTAACGAGGTGTGGTTCTGACCAGAGCGTGGAAGGTCACAGCCCGTCACTAGAGGGCACGCGTGCACGTCACGTGACGAAACATAGCGAGAAGCAGCATGCATCAGTCGGCCAACAAAGACCAAGACAGTAGGCCATTCGACATGCTTCCTGGTGTGGTTGAAGACTGTGTGGCACCCATTGGCCACACACGTTGCGCAAGTGCAGTCGTTCCTTCATGATGGTGTGCACACTTCCGACGCTCAATCCGACCACGGCGGCTATGGCGTTCACTGTCACTCGGCGGTCCTGGTTAATGAGTGCATCAACCAGCTGGACGTTGTCATCGGTAATGCAAGGGGGTGCCCCAGACCGGGCATCATCGGCTAACGACACCCGTCCTTCCCTGAAGCCTTTGTGCAACGCCTTAACCCTTGCAAGGGACATGCAGTGTTCGCCGTACACTTGCGACATTCGGCGATGAATGACCGTTCCCCCTACTCCTTTCGCTGTCAGAAATCGAACAACACCCTTTGCTCTTCGTTTGACGCCTCAATGTCACTTTTTGCAATGCGACTGGCAGCGTTCGACGATTGATGCATGCTGCTGCTCGCTTTGTATCGTCACGTGACGTGAACGCGTGCCCTCTAGTGCCGGACTGTGACCTTCCACGCTCTGGTCGGAACCACACCTCGTTACACACACCACGATTAGCCGATGTCGTCATCGGTTTGTGCATTACAGCCTCCAGCTCGTTACTTTTTGAACGCACCTTATAATTTAGAGCTGATGGTTTGCATACTTTCTGATATATTGATATTAGGGTTAAAAATTAGAGACAGCATTTATTAACAGTTGGCAGCCCTGGTTGCTATTAGGAATACCGTACGCATAGTCATATCTGTTATGGTACACATAGCACAAACGAAATTTGGTTGAAATTCAATTGATAGAAAGTTATAGAAGTTACATGTATTTAAAAATTGGTCATATCAGCAGGCTTATAAACATGTTGGTAGCACTGAAATGTATTAGTTACTTCAAATTAATCTAGAATGTCAGGTACTATACGCGTACATAGTTTAAAGCTGTCGGCTTGCATACTATCTGATATATTGGTATTTGGATTTTAAAAATGAGAGAGCAGTTATTAACAGTTGTCAGCCCTGGTGGCTCTTAAGAATACGCACAGTGATATCTGTTTATGTACACATAGTACATACGAAATTTGGTTGAAATCCAATTGATAGTGTAGAAGTTATATGCATTTAAATATTGAACCTAACAGCAGGCTTAGAATAATTTTGGTAACACTGTCCTGTATGGCCTCCTGGATATTAAACTGAAATATTATTATCTACATTTGTACCAATTATGGAATAGCTTCCATGCATACTTTCCAAGGTATCCAACCCGGGGCTCAAATTTCAATTTCGTATTTTCAGCAGTTGGTAGCACTGACATCATTTTCAGATATGGCCTTGAGATATTCAGGTATAGGTCTTTAGTAATACCAAATTTGGTTACGATTGCTGCAGCCGTTTAGGAGTTGATAGAGGTGGGGGACACACACAGACAGAAGGACAGACAGACACTCATTTGCCTGGATCGATCTCATAAGTGTACCTTTTTCTTCATTTTTGCAAAATGTGAGAAGTGGGCTAAAAAAAATTATACTACTGAAATTAGCCCAGATACCTGTAGTAATGTTATCTGGAGATGATATAGTACACAGGGTCTTTCATATACAGTAAGAACGGTGAGCGGCAGTTTTGTTATCCGCTGCTGTGGTGTCCTTGGCCGAGGTTGTGGTGCGCCATGGCCCCCTGTTTTAAGCGTGTGTACAATCCTGTATGAAATATTACCTTATAAAGGATGCCGGAAGTGTCGTCCTTTCTGGGTTATACAGGCATTGTATCTGGTAACCACATTCTGGCTGACGCGAGTGAGTTCTGCCACTGTAATGTTTCTGATTTAAGTCGTGGTCCTATTTGGACGGCTGGGCGATTTACAGTCAGCGGGAGAGTAAACATTTACGGGGTCTTTCATTTAAAGTATGACAGACAGTAGTGGCTACGCGGGCTAAAGCGCTGCGTTAGGTCAAGGGGCCAAGCTCTCTGCTGACGCGTGGGTTCGAGCCCCACCATCAGCTGTTTTTGAAATGGTTTTCCGTGGTTTCCCATTTTCAACACCAGGCGAATGCTGGGACAGTACCTTCTGACAGGCCACGGCCGCTTCCTTCCACATCCTTGCCCAGTTTCATTCATCTTCATCCATTCCATCTCTCATCCCGACGCGCAGGTCGCCCACGGGCGTCGACTAGAAAGACCTGCACTCGGCCTCTCAGGAGGCTACACGACAAAAATAAAAAATAAAGTAAGAACGGCGAGCTTACCGTTCTTACTTTATATGAAAGACCCTGTATTACTATATCATCTCCAGATACCATTACTACAGGTATTTGGGATAATTTCAGTAGTATAAGATTTTTTATGATTTTCATTGAGCACAATTACGTAAATCTGTGCTAGTGAAAGTGGCACCTCATCAGGAAATTGCTGAACAAATGCATCACGTACCCGCCGAACCGACTCGTACTTAAAATAAGTTTTACATACAAAAACGCGATGTTGTAATGATAACTGTCTCATGTTATCATCTGAAGTTCAGACTGGCGACTGAACACCTGCACGTTTATTGCAAGGTCGAGTACAGTATATACCATGCGCGCGCTTTCAATACTACAGCAGGGGGCTGTGGTACGCCACAAGCTCGGCCAAGGCCACTGCAGCAGCGGATAACAAAGCCGCCGCTCGCCGTTCTTACTTTAAATGAAAGACCCCGTAGATGTTTACTCCCCCGCTGTCTATAAATCACCCAGCCGTCCCAAATAGGACCACGACTTATATAGATGAAATTCCAGCTGACTCCGCCATTATTAGCATCATGTACAGTATTGCCAACCCCACGCATTCAGTACTATATCGCATCCGGCAGACCAATGGTTTTCGCCTAAACCAATAATTGTTATGTAGCGCGGCTGCGTTAACTAATATAATCACCCCTGGTTTTTTTCACGCCCAGTGGGGGTAGTCACGCATCAATAATCTTTAGGTATCCAGGCCAATGGTTTTGCCAATTATTTCCTTTTTTCACATAAACTGGTTGGCTCCTCAGTTTAGGGGCTGCGACAACGCAGTCATGTAGCCCCGTGTACTTTGGGTGTGTGTAGAATCTGTCTGATAACCGGTGTTAATTGTGATGGCTGTATTAGTGTGTTTATCTGTTTTTTTAAATTCAAGTAAGGACTGCAACTTTGAATTTTTCAAATAGTTCCTACTTTTGCCACCAAACGCCACCGTCAACGACTACTAGCCCTAGTTCAGAGCTTAGTTACTAGACGCCACCGCAGTCGGCTCTTGGCAACGAACGTAGACACCTAAGAGCGTTGTTTACATTCCTAACCTATACAATCTAGCTTCACATAGGTGTAATTAGTGGAAGGGTCTTTAACATGCCATAAATCTATGACATTGGACCGCTGGCTTTACTTCCCCTCCAAAGGAAGGCATATTGAGGGATTTTTAACGCTCTTAAAAAATCCGACGGCTTCTGCCGGGTTTGAACCCGCTATCTTGGACATAGAAGCTCAGCATGCTACCGACTACGCCACCGAAGCCGCCATTGACATAGACTAATTACGAATTTACGTGTGTCGTGTGTCTTGTATCGGACATGTTGGCAACGCAATATTACGACAATCTGACGTCAATAAACATCTGCCGTTGTGGAACAAGCTAGAAATAAAAACCTTCATTTAAGCAATATTAGTGATATTTTACAGTATTAGCCTACTTTTCTCATTTTGCAAAAATGAGGAAAAAGTAGACATGAGATCGATTCGGAAAAATGTGTGTCTGTCTGTCTGTCTGTCTGGCTGGCTGTGTTTGTGTCTCCCCCATGAACTCATAAACGGCTGCAGCTATGGAAACCAAATTTGGTATGAGTAAAGATCTACGCCGGAATATCTCAAGACCATATTTGAAAATGATGCCAGTGTTACCAACTGCTGAAAAATCGCAATTGAAATTTGAGCTCAATGTTGGATATACTGGAAGGTATGCATGGGAGCTATTCCAATGTTGGCACACATGTAGATAATAATATTGCAGTTTAATTTCCAGGAGGCCATACATGACAGTGTTACCAACATGATTCTAAGCCAGCTGATAATTTTATTTTTAAATGCATGTAACTTCTACACTATCAAATGGATATCAACCAAATTTCGTACGTACTATGTGTACAAAAACAAATATGACTATGCGTATTCTTAAGGGCAACCAGGGCTGCCAACAGTTAATAAATGCTCTCTCTATTATTTTATCCTAATACCAATAAGTTATATCAGAAAGTATGCAAACCAATAGCTCAAAACTTTGCACACATATAGTACATGGCCTTCTACATTAATTTGGAGTACCCAGTATACGTCAGTACTGCCAACATGATTCTAAGCTTGTTGATAGGTCCAAATTTTAAAATGCATGTAACTACTATACTAACAAATGGATTTCAACCAAATTTTGTATGTGACTTTTGTACCATAACTCATATGAATATGCGTATTCTTAAGAGCCAGCACGGCTGCCTACTGTAAATAAATGCTCTCTCTCTTTTTTACCGTAATATATATAAATCAGAATATTTGCACGCCAACAGCTCTAAACTTTGCACACTTATACTCTGTGAGCTAACAGAATAGGATTGACAGTTCTCGCCGCGCCATATGGTCAGGGAACAAGGTTGCCACACAGTTAGAATAACAAGCGATCGCACTGTACAAGCCAGAGATACAGCTGACCAGGCACTGACACACGTGGGCTGTAATATTGCAACGCAGAGTGTTATGAAATCAACTATGCGAACATGGATTGGTCAAGACTGACGTGGAACTTCCGGCCAAATGTCAATCCTATCCTGGCAGCTCACAGAGTATATATTAGGCCTATCTAACATTCTAAATTAATTTGGGGTAACTAATGTAGCCTACGTCAGTGTTGCCAACATTATGTAATCCTTCTGATAAGTCCAATTTTTAAATGCACAAATGGATTTCATCCAAAATTCGCACAGTAATAGACCATAACATTTTAGATTAATTCATAAATTCTAAGAAAAGTAGGCTCTTTAGTTCGTCACGAAACGACATGTTTTTTAATGTGCAGCAGTAATATTTGAGAGATTTTTCAATGCTTAATGACTCTCAAAACGGTATGTGAATGATATATGTTCAATAATCTACCACGTTCTGGTTTGGTTACGGTTCTGGTCAACTCCACAATTAAATCGGTTGGAGCCGAAAAGCATTAAGTCAGTTTTCACGACTTTTCACGAAACAAATAAAACGTCCTTGACAGAACAGAACATAACACACTATATTAGTCATCTAAGTTGTGAAGCAACTATTCTGGTTATATTTGTGTTAGCGGAATATCAATTTTCATTTATCAAACATATTTTTCTAATCAATTTTTACCTGCGTGGTCAGTTAAGTGCGGCATAATGCCATCCAGAATTAATATTTCACATGTTTTTAGCCTATTTTCATTTATGAAAAAATAGGCTTATGAGATCACCTTTTATCCGTGTGTCTGTCTGTGTGTGCGTGTGAGATGGATTTGTGCGTGTGTGTGTGTGTGTGTGTGTGTGTGTGTGTGTGTGTGTGTGTCCTAATAACTTCTAAACGGCTGGAGCGATTTCAATGAAACTCGTTAAGTTCATAGCACTATTCCGGGCGACCCCGACCGTGCCCTTCAAATTTTGTTACGTCTCACCAATGCAACATGGCGGCTGTGCGAAATATTTCACCAGCTTTCAATATCTCCGAAACTATTACCGATATCACCCTGGAATTTTGTACGGTGATAAAGAGTACTACTAGAAGTTCACCTATGTGACTTTTGAAAAACTGGTAACTACAAAACCAACATGGCGGCCAACCAAAGTTGAGACGTTTAAATAGACGTTTCTCGCGATTTAACCAACCAAACGCAATGAAACTTGGCACAGTATATGATTATACACATTGTAATGCATCGACATCTAACTTTGTTCAATTGTTTACATAACCTCAAGATGGCGGCTGTGCGAAATATTTCACCGGCATTCTATATCTCTGAAACTATTACCGGTATCACAATGAAATTTTGTACGAAGATAAAGGGTAGTACTGAAAGTTCATCTATGAGACTTTCAAAAACCGGTTAACTACAAAAAGAACATGGCGGCCAAGCGAAGTTGAAAGTTTTAAATAGACTTTTCTCTCGATTTAATGATCCAAACGGAATGAAACTTGGTACAGCAAATGTGTATACACATTGTAATGCACTGGTATCTAATTAGTTCAATTGTTGATATAAACACAAGATGGCGGCTGTGCGAATTTCGAAAATTAAGTTTTTATTTATTGTGTTCTAATCATGCGATCAAAACCAACATTTGCATAATCAACGTACCCAATAATCATCATCTAATAGACTAGTACATAACTCTATGGCCTACATATATTAAAATCCAACATGGCGACCATCCGAAATATTTAGACAGTTCTCAATATCTATTAATCTGCTAAAGCAATCAAACTGAAATTTTGTAAGTGTATAGAGGCTATACGCATAAGTTCACCTATGGGACGTTCAATAACCTGGCGAGCACAAATTCAACATGGCGGCGACGCGAAATTTAAATATTCAAAAGGACGTTTCTTGCGTTTTAACCATCGGAGCGCAGTGAAACTTGATACGGTATATGCTTATACAAATTTTAATCGACTGGCATCTAATTCATTTAAATTATTTTCATAACCACAAGATGGCGGCTGGGAAAAAATTTAAAATCCCGCTTTTACTTCTTGTGTCCTAATCATGCGATTGAAGTTCGAATAAAACACCTAAAAAATAATCTTCATGTAACAGTACACAAATCTAAGGCCTGTAATATAAAAATCCAACATGGTGACCATCCAAAATACTTAGACGGTTCTCAATATCTACGAATCTATTAAAGGAATCAAACTGTCAATTTGTATGTTGATAGAGGCAATTAAAATTAGTAGGATATATGAAAATAGGCTATTTAGTTCTTCACGGAACTACTTGCTCTCATATCATTTTGGACTTGATCCCACCAGCGAAGTCTTGGGCGTCCCAATGGTCGCCTGCCTCTGGGTACACCTTCCAAAACTGCTCTTAAATTCAATTCTCTACTTCTTCTATGCACTGTACATGACCGGCCCAGCGCAGTCTTTAGCTTTTGGCACGGGCCACGATATCCGATTCTTTGTAGAGATCCCGCAATTCCTTATTTGTTCTAATTCTTCCCTGTCCATTTTCTACTATCAGTCCGAAATAGCGTCATAGTATTCTATTTTCAAAAGTTACTAATTTCCTTTCAGTTTGCTTGGATGATACCGAGGTTTCTGAGCCGTACGTGACAACAGGAAGTATAATGCTTTTATAAATACTAGCATTACCCGTCGCGGCTTCGCCCGCGAATATTCTAGTTGTAAAGAGTACACTTAGCAAAATCTCAATCATGAATGCTATGACTGATTTATCCTTGGTATGAATAATCAGAATTTATCAATTCAGCTACTGGTGCAGTGGTTAGGGGTTTGTCATTCCTTCATAGGTATATTAGAGCGAAGTTAGTTTTCTGGGAATACCACAGACACTGTTAATTTAAGGGCCTTTAAATGTGGTTTTCGGAGACCCTTTATAGTCGGGTGAAAAAGACTTTCGTACCACACTCACACGTGAAAATTGCGTGGGAAAATTCTAGAGTGCCCCTTGACTCCCTTAAGCGCATTATACTGTATGTATTGATGAATTTTACAGCTTAATTTGGTTCAGTGATAACTTTATAAGCGTCTGGAAACTTTCACAGTAATGTAATAATTGGAATTACATTGCGTCTTACAGAAATAGATGGACCTGTGAGATTCTGTTACCATGGTTACCGTGTTGCATTCTTTCATTATTTCATTGTAAATATACATGTTTTAAGGTATTTATTTAATTGTGAGGCATTTAAAGAATAACTGAGTGCGTTTCGCTTACGCATTGGGTTATGCTGAACCTGTAGGTACCCCATATGTGTAGGTTGGTGTAAATGGGACCTTATTTTCGGTACAAAACTGGAATGGGACCTTAGCAGAATAATATAGGGAGGGATTCTCACTTTAGTTTTTCTATTTATAATTTTGATCTTTAAGAGATTTTGCAAAGACCAGTAGCCTTTGTTGCCACTGAGAATTCTTGTTTTTATTTCTGATTCTTACATATTATTCTGGTCTATAAAAATCCCCAGATATTTGAACTCAGTACATCAGTGAAAAGCGTATGAAGAAACTATAAAGGGGGCTTGTACTTGTGCTGCATTCCTTCCTACAACTAGATATTTAGTGCAAGCTTTGTTAATTGACACCCAGAGGGCAGCTTGCGTGTCGAATTCAATGCTCCTTGGAGCACCATGAATGTCAAGGAGGTTAGATATCTAAGCTCCTTGACACTATAGCGCTTTCTAGTAGAGAAATGAGGAACTTGGTGTTGGCGGAAAATCCCGAGATTAACTTTGCCACTATGAACACGGCCTACTGAATTCAAATGGGTTCTTTAACATGCCAACGACGTATTACAAGAGTATCGTGATTTTTGTCACCTTTCAAAAATCACTTACCATGGCCAGGAGCGAACCTGCAAGCTTGGGGGGGGTTGGTAGTCCGACACGATAACCACTCACCCACCGGCATCAGCATAAGCTAATATGTTTATTTTGTTTCCCACTTCAAGGCTTGGGTGCAGGCGCGGATCTAGAGTTTGCCTTTGGGGGGGGGGGGGGGGTCAGAGAATCGAAATTGTTAAGAAAAATGGTATCACTAACAACGCAATCACAAAATAACCAAACATACAAAACCAGACCAATTTTTTGCAAGCTACATGGATAGAAATTTGATGCGTTTAAAGCACCAAAAATATTCGTACAAATTGCAACGGCGTGTTTTGCGACTCTTACATTGAGCTTCGAGAAAAGTATCAAGGTATGTTACAGTTTCGTCAAGTCGAGTTGGTACCGACAAAGGGAGAAAGTCACAGCTCAAATTGCCAACCAAGCTTGCAGTTTGGACGGCGGCTAAATTTTTTGGTGCGAAAAAAAGCCCCAAATTCCTATCCGAGCATTGCTGCACATTCATCGTGACATCACTATAAACATCGATTCGGTAATCACAAGGTTTGCTAAACAAAATAGACGAGTTGATTTTGTTATATAAATAATCGTTTTTATATAACAGGTGTGAAGTTGTAAATATGTGCAGTTGTAACAGAACATAATAATTGCAATAAAGATATTTTCAGTATTGAATAAATTTAAAAAAAAAATAATAATAATAATAATAATAATAATAATAATAAATGAAGTTGGCGTGTGATTGACGTGGAGGGTGTAATCTCCAGATCACTGACGGCGAGTTTACATGTTGTCTAGTGTTGGAGATGTACCTGCGATAGTACAAGGTGATGAAGGTCTGTCTCAGGATTTGGGTTGTTTCCCTTTTGTTTCTACTGGACAGGGTTGCAAGGCACCCTGCTGGGCCGCTGCTCGCCGCGGAACCGACAAAAGCAGAACATTATGAACCACTGAGCGAGCCCCAATCAGGGGTGTGCATTCAGCCCTCTATCGGGCCACATCAAGCAATACGAGAGTAGATTCGACAAGGTTTTTCTTTCAAGTGATGAAGGTGCAACACAAAAATTCTATCGTTACTTTATGCACAAAATAGCTACACTAGGGCCAGCGGCTTATTTTCTTGTTGTCATGAGCTCTACAATGCTGGCATAATGAATCCACACTAGGACCAGTAGTTCATGTTTGCCATGAGCTCTACAATGCTGACGTAATTAACCCACACTAGGGCCAGTAGTTTTTGGTGGCCATGAGCTCTATAATGCTGACGTAATTAACCCACAATAGGGCTAGTAGTTCTTGTTGGCCATGAGTTCTACAATGCTGACGTCTTGAATCCACGCTAGGGTCAGTATTTCTCGTTGGTCATGCGCTGTACAATGCTGACGTCATGAATCCACGCTAGGGTCAGTATTTCTCGTTGGTCATGAGCACTACAATGCTGACGTCATGAATCCACGCTAGGGTCTGTATTTCTCGTTGTCATGAGCTCTACAATGCTGACGTCATGAATCCACGCTAGGGCTAGTATATCTCGTTGGTCATGAGCTCTACAATGCTGACGTCATGAATCCGCGCTAGAGCCTGTAGGTTTTGGTGGCCATGAGCTCTTATGCTGACGTCATGAATACACTCTAGGACCAGTATTTTTCATTGGCCGTGAGCTCTACAATGCGGGCGTCATGAATCAACTCTAGGACCAGTATTTCTCGTTGGCTATGAGCTCTAAATTGCTGACGTCATGAATCCCCTCTAGGACCAGTATTTGTCATTGACCGTGAGCTTTACAATGCCGGCGTCATGATTCCACGCTAGGGTCAGTATTTCTCGTTGGCCATGAGATCTACAATGCTGACGTAATGAATTCACGCTAGGGCTGGTAGTTCTTGTTGGCAATGAGCTCTACAATGCTGCTGTCATGAATCCACGCCAGAGCAAGTATTTCTCGTTGGGCATGAGGTCTACAATGCTGACGTCATGAATCCACGCTAAGGCCAGTATTTCTAGCTGGCCATGAGATTTACAATGCTGACGTCAAGAATCCGCACTAGAGCCAGAATTTCTCGTTGGCCACGAGATCTACAATGCTGACATCATGAATCCGCGCTAGAATCAGAATTTCTCGTTGGCCATGAGATCTACAATGCTGACGTCATGAATCCACGCTAGGGCTGGTAGTTCTTGTTGGCAATGAGCTCAACAATGCTGCTGTCATGAATCCACGCCAGAGCAAGTATTTCTCGTTGGGCATGAGGTCTACAATGCTGACGTCATGAATCCACGCTAGGGCTGGTAGTTCTTGATGGCCATGAGCTCTACAATGCTGCCGTCATGAATACACGCTAGGGCTGGTAGTTCTTATTGGCCATGAGCTCTACAATGCTGACGTCATTAATCCGCGCCAGAGTAAGTATTCTCGTTGGCCGTTAGTTCTACCATGCTGACGTCGTGAATCTGAGCTAGGGTCAGTATTTCTCGTTGAATATGAGCTTTACAATGCTGACGTCATGAATCCGTGCTAGAGCCAGTATTTCTCGCTGGCCGTGAGATTTACAATGTTGACGTCATGAATCCACGCCAGAGCAAGTATTTCTCTTGGTCATGAGCTCTACAATGCGGACGTCATGAATCCACGCTAGGATCAGTATTTCTCGTTGGCTATGAGATCTACAATATTGTCGTCATGAATCCTCGCTAGGGGCAGTTTTTCTCGCTGGCCGTGAAATCTACAATGCTGACGTCATGAATTCACGCCAGGACCAGTATTTCTCGTTGGCTATGAGCTCTACAATATTGACGTAATGAACCCACGCTAGGGCCAGTGTTTCTCGTTGGCCATTAGATGTACAATATTGACGTCATGAATTCACGCTAGGGCCAGTGTTTCTCGTTGGCCATTAGATCTACAGTATTGACGTCATGAATCCGCGCCAGAGCCAGTGTATCTCATTGGTTGTGAGATCAACAATGCTGACGTCATGAATTCACGCTAGAGCCAGTACCGGTAGGCTATATCTCATTGGCCGTGAGCTCTACAATGCTGACGTCATGAATTCTCGCCAGATCCAGTAGCTTATATCACATTGGTTGTGAGATCTACAATGCTGACGTCGTGAATTCACGCTAGGGCCAGTGTTTCTCGTTGGCCATTAGATCTACAATAATGACGTCATGAATTCTCGCCAGATCCAGTAGCTTATATCACATTGGTTGTGAGATCTACATTGCTGACGTCGTGAATTCACGCTAGGGCCAGTGTTTTTCGTTGGCCATTAGATCTACAATAATGACGTCATGAATTCACGCTACGGCCAGTGTTTCTCGTTGGCTATTAGATCTACAATATTGACGTCATGAATCCCGCCAGATCCAGTAACCTACATCTCATTGGTTGCGAGATCTACAATGCTGACGTCATGAATTCACGCTAGGGCCAGTATAACTCGTTGGCCATGACATCTACAATGCTGAGGGCCAGTAGTTCTTGCCGTAACAAAGCCAACTGAATCTTGACAGGTTTCAGTATTGGCGTGTTATTCTCAACACCACTACTCAGAATCGAAGTCAAGCCTGCTAAAGACGTAGCCTAATCGTGTGAGAACAGGTCCACCGAGGTAGGGAGACTCAAATTGCTCTTAATTGTGGACCTGTGAACGTGATCACCCGTCCTCGAATTAACCAGTTTTTCTTAGCATCTCATAATATTGGAGTAATTTTCGCTGAATTGTGCGGTCATAGTAGTGGGAAGGTTTCTCTGCCCTGTCAAAGAGGTTATACTGTATTATTACACTGCTAGTCCAAGGGAAATCTGTAGCTAATTCATATCGAAATACGTGACTTAGTAAAGGGGAGCAGTGCCTCTTCAAAACATTTATGGACATGATTAATAATTAATGGCGTGTGGCCTCTGTAAAGTCTTGGTGTAGGCATTTCGAGTTTACGTCCGTAATTGTTGTTTTAATGGGAGACTCTACTGAGTTTTGTAAATCCTGCAATTTTCATCCGATATACACTCTATTTTACAAGTTAATGTGTGTTAGCAAAATGAAGATCCCTAAATATATGAAAATGAAAGTTTGTCTGTTTTTTCTCTATTTCTACAGATATTTGCGTTATTAACGCGTTTCAGACTGTTTTATGACGGATGCGCGAGACAATAAAAAAATTGTCTGTCTGTTTGTCTGTCTGTGGACAATTTTTTGTTCCCTTATAACTCGAGAACGGCTGGGTGGATCAACGTAATATTTGGTGCTGATATCCATCAGAGGCACGACACTGTTCATTGATGTAACTCTTCTCCGTACCTCTCATAACAGGGGGCCTACCCCCTTACTATACATGCTGAAATCGGCGTAGAACGGTGAGTCAAAAGCTCATATTCAGCCCCTCAATGTGAGAAACGAAACTCGGGAGGCCCTGGGCTTCGAAAACCACATTTTAAGGCCCTAAAACCAATAGTTTTTGAGATATCCCCAGGAAACTAATTTCATTCAATAAACTAATGAAAGAATGAAAGCAGCAGAATCTCTGAGGTCTATTTATTTCTGTAAGACGCAATGCAGTTCCATTTATTACATTACTGTGAAAGTTTGCAAATGGCTATGAGGTTATCACGAAATCAAATTAAGCTGTAAAATTCATCAATATATATAACTCGCTTAAGGGGGTCAAGGGGTACCCTAATGTTTTATTTCACGCAATTTACACGTGCGATATGTCATACAGAAGGACTATTATATCTCCAAACAGCAACATTATTTTCAAAAAATTCATGAATTGAAATAGTATTTTTATGACTTTTAGGAATTTGGGCCGTTGGAGGCTAAAAAAACTGAATTTTCCTGCACCACAAGCCTTTATAATTTATTACAGAGGTCTTCCTGTGGATTTGACATAACGGTGAGGGCCAGTTTTTATGTGACATGTATTTTGGGTTTGCAATTTTATTTTCACGCCAGGAAGTACACGTTAGGTGAATTTAGTTTGAGAGCACATTTTAACTAATAATTTTCCTTTATCGACAAACATGTTCCAAGCCCCTAACCATTGCAACAGAAGCTCTTGTTATTAATACCGAAGACCGTTCTAAGAATGGGTACTCCTGCTAGTTATTCTGAAATTTGGAACAATTTGGTAACACGGCTTCAGATTTATAAACACATTTTAAGAAAATAATTTGCATGATTTCAAAATTTCACTTGCGTACCTGTTTATGAATTTAATTTTTTTTATGATAGTTATAATAATTATAATATAATTAGTTATAATAATTGATATTATTATTTTAATTAAGTTCCGAAGATTAAAAATCTTAAGTCAATGTTATTTAATTATTTATTTATTTATTTATTTATTTATTTATTTATTTATTTTATTTATCGTATGGCTTTTAGTGCCGGGAGTGTCCGAGGACATGTTCGGCTCGCCAGAGGCTGTAGCTGCTTCAAGCGGACACCCATAGGGTTAGCTACAAGTTCCGTTCAATTTCAAGAAGTTCCAACTTTCGTCACCAGATATCACTGACACCTAGTGGTGAACGTAGCTTGCCACGGTGGGTGATAGGTCAACGTGTCGGTCTACTAACCGCAAGCTTTCAGGTTCGCTCCTGGCCGTGGTAAGTGAGGGTTTTTTAAGGCGGCAAAAATTACGACACCATGTCATAAGATGTTGGCATGTCAAAGAACCCATTTGAATTCAGTAGGCCGTGTTCATAATGGCAAAATTAATCTCGGGAGTTTCCGCCAACACAAAGTTCCTCATTTCTCTACTAGAAAGCGCTATAGTGTTGAAGGAGCTTAGATATCTAACCTCCTTGACTTTCATAAGTGCTTCAAGGAACAACGAAATTCGACATGCAAGCTACCCTTTGGATGTCAAATAACAAAGCTTGCACACGAGGCCATAAGAAATTATTGTTATTTAGTGGTGAACGTTGGAAGTTTGATAGAGCGTTACAACGAAATCTAACCTAGAAATTTAGCTTCTCACAAGTTAAGTTAGTGGAAGGATCTTTTACATGCCATATATCTATGATATGCGACCGCCGGCTTTACTTCCCCTCCGAAGGAAGGCATACTGAAGGATTTTAGCGCTCTTAAAAATCCGACGACTTCGGCCGGGTTTGAACCTGCGATCTTGGGCACAGCAGTTCAGCGTGCTACCAACTACGCCACCGAAGTACCGGTTTCGGACACATTGTGGCTGAGCTTCTATGCCCAAGATCGCAGGTTCAAATCCGGCCGAAGCCGTCGGATTTTTTAAGAGCGTTAAAAATCCCTTAGTATGCCTTCCTGCGGAGGGGAAGTAAAGCCAGCGGTCCCATGTCATAGATTTATGTCATGTTAAAGAACCTTCCACTAATTACACCTGTGTGAAGTTAAATTGCATAGCCTAGGTTAAGAATGTAAAAAACGCTCTTACGTTCCTACGTTCGTTGCCAAGAGCCGACTGCGGTGGCGTCTGGTAGCTAAGTTCTGAACTAGTAGTCGTTGACGGTGGTGTTTGGCGGCAAAAGTAGGAACTATTTGAAAAATTCAAAAGTCTGCAGCCCTTACTTGAATTAAAAAACAGATAACACACACTAATACAGTCATCACAAATAACACCGGTTATCAGACAGATGTTACACACACACAAAGTACACGGGGCTACATGACCACGTTGTCGCAGCCCCTAAACTGATGAACCAACCAACGAAAAGCAAGACTAACAGTACCGTATATGAACATTTTACCCTTAAACATTAATCGTCTAGAAGCTAAAAAACACAGGCAAGCAAAGCATTTCTGTATAAATTGAATCTGTTGACATTGAATATAGATTTAGGTATTAGGAAGTCATTTTGAAGGCCTTTGTCTGGAGCATGGCGCTCTATGGAAGTGAAACTAGGACTATTGGTGCAGCAGAAAAGATGAGAATTGAAGCATTTGAAATGTGGTGTTACAGGAGAATGATGAAGATCAGATGGGTAGATAGAGTAAAAAATGAAGAGGTATTAAGACGAGTGGGAGAGGAGAGATGTTTTTGGCGACTGAAAATGAAAAGAAGAGATAGGTTGGTAGGACACATACTAAGGCCAGTATTACACTATCAAAGAAATTTGTCAAAGATCTTTGATAAAATATCTTTTATAAAAGATATGACAGTGTAATGGGGAAATCTTTTATAAAAGGTGGTTTTATAAAATTTCTTTTATAAAATGTATGAGCATCTTTGATAAAAGATTCAAACCAAAATGGCGGATCATAACAGCTGGAATATTACCACACCAAATATGCTCATATCAGAGTGTGAAATGCATGAAATGTTACATAATATGTTACATAATGAATGGTATACGATGTAAAACATGAATAACAGATATAAACTGTGGGTAAAAATAGCCGAGGCTATATCCGCTGCGCACAAAGGACGCGCATTTCAGGATATAGAGAGGAATTCAATAGTTACATAGGCTGAAATAAGCCGTGAATAGTAGTGCACTTTATGTTATAATAGTTGTATTATAATTTTTCAATTACACTTATGATAGTACAAACGAGTGTAAATAAGCACTTTATCCTTACCGGTACGTAATGCATCTAACCAACAAACACATGGCAGTGTCTAGTTAGCGGAATGGGTAGAGCGCTCGCCTAAGGTTCGAGAGGGCCTGGGATCGAATCTCTCTCAAGGCATAATTTTTTACTTCGTATGTTTCAATTTTCATTGCTCGGGCAGTGGTTTTTTCGAACGTCACCATCATTCATTTCATCATAATTATAAATAATAAAATATTAATGTCATTTTTCAAGAGCTCGTATTGCAGCTTGTTCACCAAGATTTTACTCGTAATACACTTTAACGTGGGCAACCCACCCATAGACGTTCACTTTATCTTTCCGTTTCATTTATATACCCTTATTGCCACCACAGAATTTCAACTACCGTAATACAGTAAAGTGAACAGGGAACTGTCCTTCATCCATTTTGCTGAACTATGATAAAATATTTGATGTAGTGTAATGGTGTGATTATTTCTTTGTATAACCTTTATAAAAGTTCAGTTTTATAAAATATTTGATAAAATTTCTTTGACAAATTTATTTGATAGTGTAATACCGGCCTAAGACACCCAGGAATAGCAAGCTTAGTTAAGGAAGGAAGGGTCGAGGACAAGAACTGTAGGGGTAGACCGAGGTTAGAACATGTTAAACAGATTTTCTCGGATGTAAGGTGTGGTAGTTATGTAGAGATGAAACGATTAGCTCAAGACAGGGTGTCAGCTAGAGCTGCATCAAACCAGTAAAGGACTGAAGACAACAACAACAACAACATATTCATTTGGATATTATGAACATTATTCACCAAATATCAACACACTTTATTGATGTTCTCGTTCCCGAGTGTAACATTGATAAAATATTTTTTTCGGAAATCATATAATAAAAAGATTAATAATAATAATAATAATAATGATACTACCATACGAAAGGTACCTGCAGTTAAGTAGGCTACTTGGGAGAATGGATTTCTGCGAATCAGAGCGAGAACCTAGCCATAGATGCCAGATGTACCAAGTTTGAAAGGGCTTATCATTCCTGTCGTAGTATCTATTCATCTAAGTGCCTCTCCAAGAACCTCAAACTCAGACACTTTAACTCCGTCGTCAAGCCATCTGTTCTGTATGCTTCTGAGTGCCTTGTAATGACCAGAAAGGGTCCACTCAGAAAACTGGAGTTAAAAGAGAGGAAGATCCTGATGAGGATATTAGATCCAATTAGAGAGGAAGGAGGCATTTACAGAATCCGTCATAATGATGAATTGTATGAACACCAGGAGGACATCATCGCGTCTATAAGGAAAAGACGCCTGACCTTTTATGGACACTTGGCACGTCTGGATTCTGAAAGACTCACCAACAGGATATTCACGGTAACAGGAAGAGGCGAGGCTTCTAAGAACAAATGGATTGCGTCAGTTAAGTCAGATATGGAACAACTAGAGATCCCACAGGAACTAACTCGTGCCCGTCTGATGTTCCATCAGGTCATCCCTCAGGGCGTGTTCCCAACGTCCCTTACAAGTAAGAAGACTACAGGAGCTAAGTGGACAGAAGAAAGAAAACTGACTCACAGTCAGAAAATGAGGACTATCGGAAGAAGAAGAAAGCAACAACTTTACCGAAGAGTAGATACGAGCCCCGTGGTTCTAAGTAGGCCTAAACGATAAAGAAAGATACTAATAGGCTACAGTAATAACCAGAAGACCCGTGCGAGAGCTCTCGCATAATGGGTTGTCTGCGCCCCATATTTACAGACAACCCGCCCGTCACTAGTGCTAAGCGGGCCGCCTTATTGCCTGGGCTGAACATTTTATATACTGACCTAAGTTGACAAACTTCCTTGACAACTAACCAACAATACACTTATTAGAAGGCTTTGGATGATGAGAGCAGACCATCAAATATTGACGAAGATTTTGAAGATCTGTGTAAATCATTGAAGAAGGTTTTGAAGATCTGTGTAGATCATCAAATATTGAAGAAAATTTTAGGAGATCTAGGTAGATCGTGGTATAGTTTATCAGACAAGAATCCTTGGGAGTAAAGTTGGAAATATATATAAATTTTAACATTGATGTGGTTACTTAGGAAGCAAAATAACCAGTGATGGACGAAGCAAAGAGGATATAAAAAGTAGGTTGGCTCAGGCAAGGAATGCATTTATACAGAAAGGAATCCGTTGACATCGAATATAGATTATAAGGAAGCCATTCTTGAAAGCCTTTGTCTGGAGCGTGGCGCTCTTTGGAAGTGAAACTTGGACTATTGGTGCATCAGGGGGGAGGAGGAGAATTGAAGCGTTTGAAATGTGGTGTTACGGGAGACTGATGAAGATCAGATGGGTAGATAGGGTAACAAATGAAGAGGTATTAACACGAGTGGGAGAGGAGAGATGTTTCTGGCGACTGCCAATGAAGAGAAGGGATAAGTTGGTTAGACTCATACTGAGACACCCAGGAATAGCAAGCTTAGTTATGGAAGGAAGAGTCGAGGACAAGAACTGTAGGGGAAGACCAAGGTTAGAATATGATAAACAGATAGCTTCGGATGTCGGGTGTGGTAGCTATGTAGAGATGAAACGATAGCTGCATCAACCAGTCAAAAGACTGAAGACTCAAACAACAACAACAACAACAAAAGCACCATTTTATTATTTCTTTCTATGTGTGTTCAACATCCTGCGACTCCTAATTTATATGAAATCCCTTAAGGGAGAGTTACAGTAGGCTAAGTAGGATTGTAAAATTTCATTTCACCGAATACAGATGACCTAGATTTTTTTGCCCAAACAACAATCACTAACAAATTCCTCGATGGTAAGATTCAGTTCACATGGTGTCAGCCTGAGATCGGGCCACCTTACAATGAAGGTTCCTCTCCATCTGTTGTCGTCATCCACTTGTCATGCAAGGGTGGTGTGTGCACCCCTCCTATTTGTCACGCCACTACACGCAGGTAATGTGATTGGTGCCAGTAATCCGCTTTGCCCTCATTTAGAACGAGAGATTTCACCCTTGCCCTGTGTTCGCACCCTGCTAAGGAAATGAGATTTACTTGCTATAAAAGTGATTTCAAACCCTTCATTGCAGAACCCTTAAGCACCGTTTAGTAGACCACCTGCTAGGCTGTCAATGTAGTGATACCGGGGGGTGGGGGAAGGAATCAACCGGAAAGAGCCTTTTACGAACCACCACTTGATTCTTCTTATTCTTATTCTTCTTCTTCTATGTGCCCTGACCAGTCTCCCGGACGTTGGCGATCAATGTGGATAGTGTTTGTCTATCTTCAGCAGAGCGGTAGAGCTATTCAATAGATCTTGTTCCAGTCCAGTCTTGAAGGTTCCGAAGACAAGACGACCTTCTCCTTCCCGCTCTTCGTTGCCCATCAATTTTGCCTTTTAAAATGAGATGTAGTCTAATATTGTATATTTTTCACCACGTAACACATGACCCAGGTATGCAATTTTCCTGCATTTAATGGTGGTCAGTAGCTCTCGTTGAGAATTTGCCCTCTGCAGTACCTGGTCATTAAAGACATGATCTATCCAAGAGACTTTCAGTATCCTTCTATGAAACCACATTTCCAGAGCTTCGAGCCTCTTAATGATGGACGATTCCATAGTCCAGGCTTCCACTCCATAAAGCAAAATGGACCAAACAAAACATTTTACAATACGCTGTCTTAGTTTTGAAATTAAGGCATCATCGCACAATGAAGGTCTCATTTTCTTAAAAGTTGATCTTGCCATTTCTATACGGGTCTTAATTTCAAGGTCAGGATTCAAATCCTCTGACAACCAACAACCAAGGTACTTAAATTACAAGATTACTTGATTACAAGACTTAAACTTGACTTTACTTATGGCAGTTTTCAACAACTCTTTCCTAACGGTTAGTTAGTTGACTCGTATTTAAGTTACATACAAGAGTTAATGCATGGTTATCGTCGATACATTTCACGAGGCCATTCCGGTTCGAAATTAAGGTACTTGAGCCAAGTAAGGCCCAGTTCCAAATAATCTGCGATTTTATTAACAGAATATTCGAAATTCTACAAGATTCTTAGTGTTTCTGATAGGTATTGGTCTTTAACGGCTAGACCAGAAACTACAACAGTTGAAGCGAACAATTCCACGATGTTTGCTTCACACGAGTAGTAAACGGCGTCCGAAGCCCTTTTTGCTACTATTTCTTGGTATTTTAATAATCCTTCTTCATGTTTTTGAAATTTAACATACATAAACCTGGTGTATATAATTTCAAAGAATGTGATTTGTAGATTAATATACTGTATTGAAATTTTCCGCTCAATCTGCATTTCTTTATCTATTTTCATTTACATATGGGCATTATTTGGAACAAGTAGTGGGCCTTATTTGGAACGGGTGTTCGTAATAAGGCCCTTTACTCACATTTTAAAAATATTTTCCAGTGATTACAATTAGACTATCAACCCATGTTTTCATTACTGCTTGTCTTCAAGTTAAATCCAGGACAATGCTGAGATTTTTTCACCTTCTAGTAAAAATACAAAAATCTTTAAACGTTAAGTGGGCCTTATTTGGCAAATTTACCTTACTTAAATACGAATTACGACTCTCACGCATGCGTCGACTCGGTTTCAACCTGGAGAAATATGGTTGACAGAACAATAAACGTGTAGCACTGATCGCTGTTTCCGATGCTTCCTGAAGATTTTCTGGAACATAATTATAAAGGAAGGAAAATACAGAAGACCTTATTCAAGGCAAGAATTTAAAATGATACGAACAAAGTATTTAGGAGAAATGGCAGGTGTTGTTTTGTTCGGATAAATTGGGCACGCTCTTCCCATTGTTATCCTAGGGCAAGCGGTCGCGTTGCAGACTCTGAGGTCATTATGCACACAAAGCATTGTACAAAGAGCATATCTTGCACTCCGAGCACTTTGGCACTAAACACATGTGAAAACATTGTACAAGGAGCATATCTTGCTCTTCGAGTTCTTTGGCTCTAAACAAATGAGAAAACATTGTACAAGGAGCATATTTTGCACTTCGAGCACTTTGGCTCTAAACAAATGAGAAAACATGGTAAAGGGAGCATATCTTGCTCTACAAATACTTTGGCTCCAAACAAATGAGAAAACATTGTACAAGGAGCATATCTTGCTCTCCGAGCACTTTGGCTCTAAACAAATGAGAAAACATGGTAAAGGGAGCATATCTTGCTCTACAAATACTTTGGCTCTAAACAAATGAGAAAACATTGTACAAGGAGCATATCTTGAAATTCGAGCACTTTGGCTCTAAGCAAGTGAGAAAACATTGTACAAGGAGCATATCTTGCTCTCTGAGCACTTTGGCTCTAAACAAATCAGAAAACAATGTACAAGGAGCATATCTTGCTCTCCGAGCACTTTGGCTCTAAACAAATCAGAAAACATTGTACAAGGAGCATATCTTGCTCTCCGAGCACTTTGGCTCCAAACAAATGAGAAGACATTGTACGAGGAGCATATCTTGCACTCCGAGAACTTTGGCTCTAAACAAATGGGAAAGCATTGTACAAGGAGCATATCTTGCCCTACAAGCACTTTGGCTCTAAACAAATGAGAAAGCATTGTACAAGGAGCATATCTTGCACTCCGAGCACTTTGGCTCTAAACAAATGAGAAAACATTGTACAAGGAGCATATCTTGCAATTCGAGCACTTTGGCTCTAAACAATTCAGAAAACACTGTACAAGGAGCATATCTTGCACTCCGAGCTCTTTGGCTCTAAACAAATCAGAAAACGTTGTACAAGGAGCATATCTTGCTCTCCGAGCACTTTGGTTCTAAACAAGTCAGAAAACATTGTACAAGGAGCATATCTTGCTCTCCGAGCACTTTGGCTCTAAACAAATCAGAAAACATTGTACAAGGTGCATATCTTGCTCTCTGAGCACTTTGGCTCTAAACAAATCAGAAAACATTGTACAAGGAGCATATCTTGCTCTCTGAACACTTTGGCTTTAACCAAATGAGAAAACATTGTACAAGGAGCATATCTTGCACTCCGAGTACTTTGGCTCTAAACAAATCAGAAAACATTGTACAAGGCGCATATCTTGCACTTCGAGTACTTTGGCTCTAAACAAATTAGAAAACATTGTACAAGGAGCATATCTTGCTCTCCGAGCACTTTGGCTCAAAACAAATGAGAAAATATTGTACAAGGAGCACATCTTGCACTTCGAGTACTTTGGCTCTAAACAAATCAGAAAACATTGTACAAGGAGCATATCTTGCTCTCCGAGCACTTTGGCTCTAAACAAATGAGAAAAAATTGTACAAGGAGCATATCTTGCACTTCGAGTACTTTGGCTCTAAACAAATCAGAAAACATTGTACAAGGAGCATATCTTGCTCTCCGAGCACTTTGGCTCTAAACAAATCAGAAAACATTGTACAAGGAGCATATCTTGCTCTCTGAGCACTTTGGCTCTAAACAAATCAGAAAACATTGTACAAGGCGCATATCTTGCACTTCGAGTACTTTGGCTCTAAACAAATCAGAAAACATTGTACAAGGAGCATATCTTGCTCTCCGAGCACTTTGGCTCAAAACAAATGAGAAAATATTGTACAAGGAGCACATCTTGCACTTCGAGTACTTTGGCTCTAAACAAATCAGAAAACATTGTACAAGGAGCATATCTTGCTCTCCGAGCACTTTGGCTCTAAACAAATGAGAAAAAATTGTACAAGGAGCATATCTTGCACTTCGAGTACTTTGGCTCTAAACAAATCAGAAAACATTGTACAAGGAGCATATCTTGCTCTCCGAGCACTTTGGCTCTAAACAAATCAGAAAACATTGTACAAGGAGCATATCTTGCTCTCTGAGCACTTTGGCTCTAAACAAATCAGAAAATATTGTACAAGGAGCATATCTTGCACTTCCGAGTACTTTGGCTCTAAACAAATCAGAAAACATTGTACAAGGAGCATATCTTGCTCTCCGAGCACTTTGGCTCTAAACAAATGAGAAAAAATTGTACAAGGAACATATCTTGCACTTCGAGCACTTTGGTTCTAAACAAGTCAGAAAACATTGTACAAGGAGCATATCTTGCACTTCGAGAGATAAGTTTTTCGTAGATCTCCGGCCAGTTGTCTAGTTGGAGAAGAGTGAACTTATCGACACTCACTTAATTTGAATATTGCTTGAGGATCTACTATTTAGGTCCGCTCAAGTTCTACCGCGCTGTATATTGTTATACTTACAAAAGAATAGAAGACGTTGAGAAGATGTTAATTTATTGGTTAGCAACACCTAAGTATTTACAATACTTTTACATGAAGCCTGACTTGCTCGCCGTGAGGCAGAGCGTACACAGTATCTATATAGCTGTCGTGAAGAGTGACCACATGGTCTGCTGTATGGTTATGAAGAGAGCGATTCTGGGCTCTGCATCAGTATATAAACTAGAACTTTCTCTGGAGAGGGATAAGCTGTCACATGTAGAGATTCGCCAATGGCGTGTATCTCTAGTGGTAAGAGGGGATTTTAGCCAATCAGACCATAAGCTTTGTGGTTTGGTTGGAATGACCTTAAAGTTTGTTGTGGAAACCTCAATACTAAGAATTATTATGAGGATGGAACAGAAATATGTGTTCCTTGAGAAATCGTGGAGACAGTCTGGAAAGTTAAGAATGTTAGCTGTGACCAACTCCCAGTTCCGGCCTTCTAGGAAATATCTAATAGGAATATGTTCACTTAGAGTGCTTCTGTCTATAATAGCAAGCTTTTAGCTTATACATGCTTTGCCTGTAGGCTTGGAGTGAGCTGTCGTAACATTCTGACTTCCTGAAGAGAACATACTCTGTCTCTCATGGACAGTAGTAATGATAATAATAATAATAATAATAATAATAATAATTATTATTATTATTATTATTATTATTATTATTATCATTTAAAAAAACAAAAATAGTAAGGGATGCTTCTTGGTCATGGCTAGTAAGGGGTTTACTGGGCAATGGACATGACTCGAGCACTTTGGCTCTAAACAAATAAGAAAGCATTGTACAAGGAGCATAATATCTTGCACTTCGAGCACTTTGGCTCTAAAAAAAATTAGAAAACATTGTACAAGGAGCATATCTTGCTCGCTGAGCACTTTGGCTCTAAACAAATGAGAAAACATTGTACAAGGAGCATATCTTGCTCTCCGAGCACTTTGGCTCTAAACAAATGAGTACGCATTCATCAAGATATGCTCCTCGGACAATGTTTTCTCATTTGTTTAGCGCCAAAGTGCTCGAAGTGCAAGATCCTTGTACAGTATTTTATCATTTGTTTCGTGCCAGAGTGCTCGGAGTGCAAGATATTCTCCTTGTACAATGTTTTCACGTATGGATTTAGCTACAGTATTAAAAAGAAAATTTTTGAAAACCTTTGTCTAAAGCGTGGCACTTCATGGAAGTGAAGCTTGAACTGTTGGTAGAATAGAAGTTTTTGAAATGTAGTGTTATAAGAGAATGACGAAGATCGGATGGGTATATAAAGTAACAAATGAAGAAATATTAAGACGAGTGGGAGTGGAGAGATGTTTCTGGCGACTGCTAATGAAGAGAAGACAGAGGTTGGTGGGACACAATATTAAGACACCCTGGAATAGCAAACTTGCCGGCCTCCTGGTGTTGGGCTAGCGAGCCTGCCTCTCTCCCGAAGGCCCCGGGTTCGATTCCCGGCTCCGTCAGGGATTTTAGAAACTGTCGTGAGGGCTGGAACGGGGTGCACTCAGCCTCGTGAGGACAATTGAGTAGCTGTCTGACAGTGAGGCAGCGCCCCGTTCAAGAAAACCAAGTTTAACGGCCGAGGGCACCCGATGCGCTGATCACGCGTCACCCCAATATCTGCAGGCCAAATGGCTGGGCAGCGATCGCTTGGTAGGCCTAGGCCCTTCACGGGCTGTAGTGCCAGGGGTTTTTAATAGCAAACTTAGTTTTTTTTTTATATTTTTTTATTTTTTTTTTAGCGTATGGCTTTTAGTGCCGGGAGTGTCCGAGGACAAGTTCGGCTCGTCAGTTTTGTAGCTGCTTCGAGACGGACACCCAATGGGTGAGCTACAAGTACCGTTGGGGAGGGAAGGAGGGATGTTGGAATGTAAGGACTCAGGAGTTGGAAGGTAGCGGCTGTGGCCTATAGTTAGGGACCAACCCCGGCATTTGCCTGGAAGGAAGATGGGAAACCACAGGAGACCATCTTCAAGGTTGCTGGCGGGGGGATTCGAACCTCCTCGCCTCCCGGATGTAAGCGACTGCCATCAGTCATGCCGTAACCACCACGGCTAACTCACCCGGTAGCAAACTTAGTTATGGAAGGAAAGATCGAGGACAAGAACTGTATGGGCAGAATAAGGTTAGAATATGTTAAACAGATTAACTCGGATGTAAGGTGTGGTAGCTATGTAGAGATGAGACGATTAGCTCAGAACAGGGAGAGCATCAAACCCGTCAAAAGTCTGAAGATTCAAACAACAACAGGGCGGCTTTTCACGATGTTGAAGCCAAAGATCTTTGAGCCCCAGTTTATGACTTCGTCTGGCTTTTTGATGTGCAACATCTTTCCACTGGGTTGCTGGATATTTTTGTGGGAGGGATTTCGGAAATGATGAAATTTTAAAGATTTTAAAGATTTCCTTTATTGAAACAAAAAACTGTAAGTTACATCCTAACTGAAAACCCAATAAAGGAAAAAGGATCGCCCGAATGGGCATTAATTTTTACTATAATCTCTTAATGATTTTAATCTTTTGCGGCACGTCGTAATATGGTACCTGGCGCACCTTTCGTTGCATAAAATGCAAACACAATTATCATTCGGACTATGGAAGGATCTGTTGGATCATATCTTATGATGGAATCCGTGAATGGCGAGTCTCGTTATTATGTGTCTTTGATCTTGATTCTCGTTAGACCACGTTCTGTCCATCATGGATGGCATCAGTGATATAAAATTCTGGATCTATCTCTTGTCTCTTTGCTCTTTTAGCCTCTAAAAAGTCAGTAGAGGATCTTGTAGCCGGCAAAGGAACTTTCAGTCTGAGGTCTGGAAATGATGAAACGGAAACGTGTAAGAGGAAATAATGAGCTCGCACGGTGGCGGAGATTGGTACCACGACGCACTGTCGGCCATGTGGCTGTGTGGAATTTATATCGCATACGGTTTACTTCAAGGTTTGTAGGTCCCATTTAAGATATTCCTACAATAAATCGTCTTCAAATTGTCGTTCTTTGGTGTGAAAATATTCATTATATCATATTTGCTGAAAACAATGATGATTTATTAAATCTTTTTACTTTTGCTGTATTCTGATTTAATGTACGCACTCGAGGTACGGTCGGCCATGTGGCTATGTGGAATCTATTTCGCATACGGTTTTCTTGAAGGTTTGGAGGCCCCATCATCATATATATTATTTCAGTAGTATAGATCCCTCCTGCGTCGTTCACAAGCGACCGATCGTGACAATGAACATTCAAATGAAAGAGAATACACATTAGCAGTGACTTATTGCACTATAATTTCATAAATATCTATAATTTCTTTAAAAAATGATTTTTTTTAATGAACGAAGTGTGCGATTTGCAAATACTGTTGCTGTATGAATCTACGCTCTATAATTGCTGTCTACTTCACACTTTGGCCGCTGTGACGCCTGTTTCATGTAATTTTAAGTTCCTGAGGTCTTTCCTTAAGCCTATCATTTTGCGTGGATTTCAGATCAGTAAATCAAATCGTATAATTTCATAAATATCGAATAACCAGTGAGTTTTACAGCAACCTTTGTCTTTATGGCTCTCATTATAAACCTATTGGGAAATGTGTGGTTTATAAACAAGGGGGATTTCTCGCACGGGTCCTCTAGTTAAATATATTCCTACAATAAATTCTCTTCACTTCAAGTTATCGTTCTTTGGTGTGAAAATATCCATGATATATTTGCTGAAAACTGGCACTGGAGTTTTACAAGTAGTTATTTCAATGACCAACAGAGTTCACTGTTAACAAGGGATAACGTGTCACATGTTACACATCATATGCGACTACTGTAGGGCTCGTTTTTTGATGTGTAACATCTTTTCACTCGGTATCCGGATATTTTTGTTGCGCTCGGTAACTGGACATGTTTTGGGAGTGATTTTGGAAAAGGGACGGAAGTGGATGGGACGGAAGTGCATGGGACGGAAACAATAAGCGCGCGTGGTGGCGGAGATCGGTACAACGACGTACTGTAGGTCGTGTGGCTATGGGGAATGTATATCGCATACAGATTAGTTCAAGGTTTGGAGACCCCATTTAAGATATTCCCACAATAAATCAACTTCAAGTTGTCGTTCTTTGGTGTGAAAATATTCATTTTATCATATTTGCTGAAAACAATTACGATTTATTAAATCTTCATACTTTTGCTGTATTTTTTATTAAATGTAAGCACTCTATGTACTGTCGGCCATGTGGCTATGTGGAATCTATATCGCATCAACAAACACTCAAAACAACGTAGGAATTCAGTATATTAACGCCGACTACTAACAATAATTGAAACTTCGTTGGTCTAAACATATCACTGGGAGAAACACATTTAATATACTTTCCTCACACCTAATTTTTAATCGTGCCTATACTTGGCAGTGCACTCTATCAGCTAAACGAGGCCATTTTCAATAACATCGCTGGCATGGGTTCACTAACTGGTCGGTATATAGCGCAGGTCGCATCAAGTAGGCAGTGGATTGCTTCCGCAACGGCAAATAACAATTATGATTCATTACGGTCAGGATTCGGCACTGGAGTTATACAAGTAGTTATTTCAATGACCAACAGAGTTCACTGTCAACAAGGGATTTGCGCTCCCGGGACATGCATAGTAGGATAACATGTCACATGTTACACATCATATGCGACTACTGTAAGGCTCGTATATTTTTTTTCTTTCCAATTTACGATAGAAATAGGTTTTGTTCCCTCTCGTGCAAGTGCGATAGAAAGCCAGGAGGAGAAGGCGGTCCCAGGAGAGCTGTCTATGTGTACCCCTACAACCAGTCGATATATTATGGCGAGCAGGCCGAACACTTGTAATGGCTCCGGGCCCCCTGGGAGCGAAACAAAAGACTCACGGCAGGGCGCCACACGGGGCCCTAATGACGACCCGCACCGTTGTGGCCGGCCGGCCTTTGAATGACCTTGCACGGGAATTAGGACACAATACAATATGATCTGCAGAAACACAGCCCAGCCCCTACCTAGCGTTACCTTTCAATAGTAACTCCGTTACGATTAATATTTTAACTTTCAGTCGATCAACACAAAATAACTTCAGTTTCAAAACGAAATAAATTACATCACTGAAATTCTACGGATATCTAGTAAGAATGGATGACAAACGATTACCTAAAAGAATCTTCAAATAAAAATTACGAGCCATACGGTAGTCGCATATGATGTGTAACATCTGACATAGAAGTGACCTCACGTCAAATTGTTGATACACCGGTATTTTATACTATTATTGACACAAACATTAATCTGTTGTAAAAGGGAGTGTTTTACAGATATTGTAGTTTATAATACGGAACTTATTTTAATAGATGATTTGTAGCTTCCACCAGCAATAGCCTAAATAAAGAATACGATATGGATCAACTAGATTAATAGACGCGACACCGCTCATAACCTTAAATTCCTCATAATCAGGGCCTCTTGATTCTCAGACCAACAAGTAATTTCATATGGATTCTGTTAAAATGAGTCATATTGATATGATAAATATCGTTTAAAATGATAATCCAGTAGCAAAAATATCTATCCCGTCCGGGATTCGAACCCGAGATCTCTAGAGTCACAGTCATAGGCGCTAACCCCACGGCTATTTTGACTACACAAATATTGTGTACAAGATGGTGACTTATTTCCACGTTCCAATAATACTGCATTTCGGAATTAAGTTTCATTTATACTTTGCTTGTTTCGATAATGTTCCTGCGTGAAATTAAGTTAAAAATGCCTTATGAATAGGCCTTCTTGTGAGTAAAGAGAATGTATTCAGCAATAGTTCATGAAGGCTTGCTCAATTCTCGTATAACCACAACGATTATATTATATTGATTACTGCATTACCGTTATGTGGGTTAATATTTGAATAGCCATTGTGCAGAAACATACTACCGGCAATGCCGATTACTTACAATGTTTGGTATTAAGTCTAAGGCATTTTACCATTTAAATACTGATACGAAGACTTCGAACATGTACCATGGGCTTTGTTTCAATCACTTGACACCAGAGTTCACATGAGCGTTTACCGTTCAGTATGTCATATACATTCCACATGGCTGAGAGTAAGTCATGGTATCAATTTCCGACACTGCGCGCTCATTGTTTCTCTTACCACTGCCAGCTGGATCGATCGATCGAGATGGAAGTGCGTCTTACACTTCCGTTGTATCCACCACTGCCAGCTCGATCGTTCCGATCCACTTCCGTCCCTTTTTTCAAAATCACTCCCACAAAAATATTCAGCAACCGAGTGGAAAGATGTTACACATCAATAATATAGCCTACACCTTCGCCATGGTGATCGCGAACTTTCGGGGGACCATACATCGCACTTGAAGAAGAAGTAGAAAGAAAGAAAGAATGAAAGAAACTAAGAAAGAAAACGAAGAAGAAAAAGACGGAAAATAATAAGAAAAAGAAGAACATAAAGAAATAAAGAAGAAAAAGAAAGAAAAAGAAGAAAAAAGAGAAAGAGAATTAGAAAAAGAAGAAGAAAGAGGAGGAGGAGGAGAAGAAGGATGAGTATGAGGTGAAGAAGTAGAAGGATGAGGGAAAGGAGAAAAAGAAGAAGAAGAATGAGGATAAAGAGAAGGAGAACGAGGAGGAGGAGAAGGAGGAGAAGTAGAACGAGAAGGAGGAGATGTAGAAGGTGAAGGACGAGGAGGAGAAAAACAAGGAGAGGGATGAGGAGGAGCAGGACAAGGACAAGGAGAAGGAGGAGAAAGAGGAAGAGGAGGAGGAGAAAGAAAGAGAAGGAGGATGGAGGGGGAGAAGGAGGAGGAGGAAAACAAGGAGAAGGAGGAGAAGGAGGAGGAGAAGAAGGAGAAGAAGGATGAGGGAAAGGAGAAGAAGGAGAACGAGGAGCAGGAGAAGTAGAACGAGAACATGAAGGAGGAGAAGTAGAAGGAGAAGGACGAGGAGGAGAAAAACAAGGATAGGGATGAGGAGGAGCAGGACAAGGACAAGGAGAAGGAGGAGAAAGAGAAGGAGGAGGAGAAAGAGAGAGAAGGAGGAGGAGGAAAACTAGGAGAAGGAGGAGAAGGAGGAGGAGGAGGAGGAGAAAGACAGAGAAGAAGAAGGAGGAGGATGAGGGAAATGAGAAGAAGAAGAATGAGGATAAAGAGAAGGAGAACGAGGAGGAGAAGTAGAACGAGAACAAGAAGGAGGAGAAGTAGAAGGAGAAGGACGAGGAGGAGAAAAACAAGGAGAGGGATGAGGAGGAGCAGGACAAGGACAAGGAGAAGGAGGAGAAAGAGAAAGAAGAGGAGAAAGAAAGAGAAGGATGAAGGAGGGGGAGAAGGAGGAGGAGGAAAACAAGGAGAAGGAGGACAAGGAGAAGGAGAAAGAAAGAGAAGGAGAATGAGGAGAAGGAGGAGAATGAGGAGTAGAAGAAGGAGAACGAGGAGAAGGAGAAGGAGGAGGGGAAGGAGAAGGAGAAGACGAAGAAGGAGCAGAAGGAGAATGAGCAGAAGGAGAAGAAACCAACCCCCAGACATGACACCACCATTTAAAAAGAGAATCTGTTACGAGAAACACAGCTCACCCCCCATAGCGAGTACTCAGTACCGTATTATCCGCTGTCACGTGCTCAAAGAACTCACTCATTGTACGGGTTAAGTCGTCTGCAATAAGATCGGCTCACAAGGAAGGTAAACTTGGCGGTTATTATGTGCCCCTGCCAGGACGACCACCCAGCTTACTTGCTACCTGCAGGATTCAACCGAGAAAAAGTCTGCATTTGTTAACTCGCTGGAAACTTCCGACACCAAGGAACATTCATGATCTCTAAAAGGAAAATACTGCTATAGTACAGGAGATGAAGACGATTGTTATTGTTGGTTTCAGGGACCTAAAATCTAGGTTATCGGCCCCTAAGGACATGGGTGAAAGGGAAAATAAAAAATAACAAGTATTTTCATATATCCTACTCATGTTAATTGCCTCTATCAACAAACAAAATTTCAGTTTGAAGGTTGTGATAGATTCGTAGATATAGAGAATCGTCTAAATATTTCAGATGGTCGCCAGGTTGGATTTTTATGTATGTACTATTACATGAAGATTATTGTGTACGTGCGGTATTCAAACTTCAATCGCATGATTAGAACACAAGAAGTAAAAACGAGATTTTAAAATTTCGCACAGCTGCCATCTTGTGGTTATGAAAACAATTGAAATAAATTAGAATTCAGTGGATGAACATTTGTATAAGCATTTAATGTGCCAAGTTTCACTGCACTCAGATGGTTAAATCGCGAGAAACGTAAATTTAAATTTTTATACTTCGCCTCGCCATGTTGGATCTGTGCTCACCAGGTTACTGAAAGTCCTATATGTGAACGTATGATCATAGCCTCTATGAACATTTAAAAACTCAGTTTGATTGCTGTAAAAGATTCGTAGGTATTGAGAACCGTCTAAATGCTCGCCATTTTGGATTGTTATATGTATAGGCCATAGAGTTATGTACCATGAAACGAAAATTATTGCGTAGCTTCATTATTCAAACTTTCACTTTGATCGCATGATTACGACACAAGAAATAAAAACTTAATTTTAAAATTTTTCACAGCCGCCATCTTGAGGTTATGTAAATAATTGAACTAAATTAGATGCCAGTGCATTACAATATGTATAATCATTTACTGTACCACATTTCACTGTGCTCAAAGTGTTAAATCACGAGAAAAGTCTATTAAAATGTTTTAACGTCGCTTGGCCACCATGTTCGTTTTGTACTTTACAGGTTTATGAACGTTACATAGATAAACTTGTACCAGTGCCCTTTATCACCGTACAAAATTTCAGGATGATGTCTCTAATAGTTTGGGAGATATAGAATGCCAGTGAAATATTTCGCACAGCGGCCATTTTGAGGTTATGTAAACAATTGAACTAAATTAGCGCCAGTTCATTACAATGTGTATTTAATATTTTCTGTACCAAGTTTCATTACGTTTGGATGGTTAAATTGCGAGACAATCTATTTAAAAGTCTCAACTTCGCTTGGCCGCCATGTTGGTTTTGTAGATACCAAGTTTTGAAAGACTCATAGGTAAACTTCTAGTAGTGCCATTTATCACCGTAAACAATTTCAGGGTGATATCGGTAATAGTTTCGGAGATACTGAATGCTGGTGAAATATTTCACACAGCCGTCATGTTGGATTGGTGAGACACAATAAAATTTGAATGGCACGGTCGGGGTCGGCCAGAATGGTGCTATGATCTTACCGAGTTTCATTGAAATCGCTCCAGCCGTTTAGAAGTTACTGGGAGTGGACAGATACACACCATCACACACGCACACACACGGACAAACGGTGATCTCATAAGCCTATTGTTTTCATAAATGAAAATAGGCTAAAATGAGGTACCATATTTGCTCACATATACAGAACGGAACATCGCATACGCCGTGTGACGGACAGACACTGGCGATAGCAGCAGCGTAGCGCTGAACTAGTTTAACACAAAAATATGGTATATTGGCTTTCACGGCCAGTGAATTAAAGCTCAGCAATTTCTCCACTGTACGCGTATTGTTTCTGTATACCTTTTGAAGTAACAAGAAGTTCCGTGACGAACCAAAGAGCCTACTTTTCTTAAAATTTAAAATTCATGCCAATGTATATAGACTTATCTAGAATAATGACGAAATTAAGTTGGCAATATAGAAATTTCAAATTACTTCGAAATACTGTATACCTGCCGTAATGTAGCCTAATAGAGCACTACAGTTGGCAGCCCTGATGACTGAATATATTCTTAGTTCCATCTCTTAAGGTACAGAATACAAAATTTGGTTGAAGACCAATGGATAGCTCGGAAGTTACATACAGTTACACGTTGGATCTAACAGCTTGTGTAAAATCATGTTGGCAACAATGTCAAGCCTGCATTGGTCAGAAATAACCTGGAATAATACGAGCTATTTTTGTGCTAATTTTGAATGAAATCCCTTAGTTAGTATAGAAGTTACATGCATTTTAAAATTGAACCTATCAGCAGGCTTAGAATCATGTTGGCGGCACTGGCGTAGGCCTATATTAGTTACTCCAAATTAATCTAGAATGCCGGGTACTATACGTGTGCAAAGTTTAGAGCTATTGGCTTGCATACTTTCTAATATATTTGTATTAGGGTAACACAAATAGAGACTGCATTTATTAACAGTTGGCAACCCTGGTTGCTCTTAAGTATACGCATAGTCATATCTGTTATGGTACACATAGCAAAGACGAAATTTGGTTGAAACCCAAATAATAGTATGGATGTTACATGTATTTAAAGTTGGACCTCTCAGCAGGCTTCGAATCATGTTGGTAGCACTGACGTATATAAGTTGCTCCAAATTAATATAGAATATCAGGTACTATACGTGTGCATAGTTTAAAGCTGTCGGCTTGCATACTTTCTGATATATTGGTATTTGGATAAAAGAAAATGAGAGCATTTATTAACAGTTGGCAGCCCTGGTGGCTCTTAAGAATACGCTGTCATTTCTGTTTATGTACACATACCACATACGAAATTTGGTTGAATTCCAATTGATAGTGTAGAAGTCATATGCATTTAAAAATTGGACCTATCAGCGGGCTTATAATCATTTTGGCAACACTGCCATATATGGCCTCCTCAAAATTAAACTGAAGTATTAGGCCTATTACCTATATGTGTGTGAATTTTGGAATAGTTTCCATGTATACATTCCAAGATATCCAACATGGAGCTCAAATTTCAATTGCGATTTTTCAGCAGTTAGTAGCACTGACATAATTTTCAAGTATGACATTGAGATGTTCCGGTATAGATCTTTACTCATTCCAAATTTGGTATCGATTGCTGCAGCCGTTTAGAAGTTGATAGGGACACACACACACACACACAGACAGTCAGACAGACATTTTCCCGGATCGATCTCATAAGTCTACTTTTTCCTCGTTTTTGCAAAATGTGAAAAGTAGGCTAAAAATCGCACGGCGCTCAAATTTACGAACACATTACTGTAAGAGAAGATACTTTGCAATTTAATCTGGTTGTTGATTTTCCGCACGTTGTCCTCTTGTAGTACAACGATTGCGTCCACAAAGTTTCAAGATAGGGTTTGACCTGTCTTACCTGATATTTCCCTTGTTAGAATAGCTACGATAACTCCATGATGATGTCAGAAATAATGCGAGATATATGCGATGTGGGGCTCCAAGTACTAAGCTTTAAAGGCACATTCACACATCATCATGTTTCTCAGTCAAGCGACTGGTCTGCCCCTACAATGAGTCTTTTCCACGTTGTTCGGTCTTGTGCTGTCCTTTTGAGCACTTCATAACTTCGTAGGCCAGAGCTATCTAGGAAAGATCTCATGAAAGTGTTCCGTGGCCTCCCGCGAGAGCGTTTTCCAGGTATTTTGCCTTCTAGTATGTCGATCGTCAGGCCACCATGTCGTAACCTGTGGCCAAGTCAGGTGGATCTCCTTCTATTGATCTGGTGTATCATTTTCCGTTTTTCCTTTATTCGATCCAGCACCGTTATGTTGGTCATTTTCTCTACCCAGCTGATCGTTTCCATTCGGCGCCAACACCACATCTCAAATGGGTCTAGTCGTTTAATGTCACCTCTATTCACTATCCAGATCTCACTGCAGTACATTGCAACTGGCCATATGTAGGTCTTAACCAGTTGTTTCCTAAGGCTGAGGGACATAGAGCGTTGACAAATTAGAGAATGCTTTTCACGGAATGTCTGCTTGGCCATGGCTATACGGCTCCTGATTTCAACTTCACAACGTAGGTTTTCTGTGAAGATCTGACCAAGGTATTTAAATCGACTGACTTGTTGTACTGGTTCTTTATTTATGGTTTTATTTAGTTGGTGTTGATGCTTACTTATCACCAGAATCTTGGTCTTCTTAAAATTGATTTTCATTCCGTATTCTGTAGCTGTATCATTTAAACATTGCAACATGTTTGTTAATGTATGCGGATTTACTGCAAGTAATGCCAGATCATCAGCAAATTTAATATTCTGGATAAGTCTTCCACCAACTTTCACTCCCATATTAGAACCTTTAAAAGACCACTTTGTTGTAGCTTCACATTCACACAAAGAAAGTTTAAAAAAATGAGCCTAGTTACGCGCCTGTTGTGGGACAAGTTAGTGTGAACTGTGGTGTGCGCTGGCCTGGCGTGTTTTGTTTCCAGACTCCATTACGCTGTCAGTGGCCGAACAGTGATTAATGACGATAACAACAACAACTACTACTATAACATCAAAAGGATTCTTTGTGAGGAGTGAGGCTATTATGTAGCACTACCTGTTACCGCTCTCAAACAGACTTCATTCCCGAGGGAAAGTCACGCTGGAAATTTGCTATGATTCACGGGGAATTATCCAATCCGATTGATAATAATGATCATGTCGACCGATCATTGTCGAACTTACGGCTGAAGCATGGTTCACTCTTCAGTGAAACTGAGGGCGTTGTAACTGCTATTCGCAAACTCAATCGAATGTAGGTGGCAGGTCAGTCGCGACAAACTGGTGGACGCAAGGGTGATAGACTTCATGATGTAGGCCACCGTATTGAATGTTGTTTGAAATTCTTGGTGGGCTCTCGTTGAAGGACAGGCAATTTTCGATACCAAACACATAATTATGTGCGGGACCGTCCAAGAAACGGGAGATTTTATGAGACTTGAAGCTTTATGGTTACAAACTAGTAATTTGAAAGGGGTACCTTATCAGATTCAAAATGAAATTCGGTCACCAGTTGCCAAGAAAATAATAATTTGTTCAGGAATATGTAATATGTGTAGGCCTATAATCGGTACATTGCTTTACATACTTCAGTAAATAGATACATTTAAATTTGTAAGATATAGCCTAATACTGTTGACGTCATTAATCAAAGACAGTACTAGTTGGCTATAAAGATTTTTAGCCTACTTTTCACATTTTGCAAAAATGAGGAAAAAGTAGACTTATGAGATCGATCCGGGCAAATGTGTGTCTGTGTGCCTGTCCTTCTGTCTGCCTGGCTGTGTGTGTGTCCCCCTATCAACTCCTAAACGGCTGCAGAAATCGAAACCAAATTTGGTAAGAGTAAAGATGCATACCGGAATATCTCAAGCCCATATTTGAAAATGATGTCAGTGCTACCAACTGCTGAAAAAACGCACTAGAAATTTGAGCTCCATGTTGGATATCGTGGAAGGTATGCATGGAAGCTATTCCAAAATTGGCACCCATGTAGATAATACTATTTCAGTTTAATTTCCAGGAGGCCATACATGACAGTGTTGCCAAAATAATTTTAAGCCTTCTGATAGGTCTACTTTTTAAATGCATATAACTTCTACACTATCAATTGTTTTTCAACCAAATTTTGTATGTAATATGTGTACATAAACACATATGACTGAGCGGATTCTTAAAAGCCACAAGGGCTTCCAACTGTTAATAATTGCTCTCTCTATGTTTTATCCAAATACCAATATATCAGAAAGTATGCAAGCCGACAGCTTTAAACTATGCACACGTATAGTACCTGACATTTTAGATTAATTTGGAGTAATTCATATAAGTCAGTGCTGCCAACATGATTCTATGCATGCTGATATGTCCAATATTAAAATACATGTAACTTCTATACTAACAAATGGATTTCATCCAAAATTGGCACAACACGATATCATAATATTTCAGATTATTTCTGACCAGCACACGCATGATATTGTTGCCAACATGCTTTTACGAGTGCTGATAGATCCCATGTCTAACTGCATGTAACGTCCATTGGACTTCAACCAAATTCTGTATTCTGTACCTTAGGAGATGTAACTAAGAATGTATTCGGTCACCAGGGCTGCCAACTGTAGTGCTCTATTAGGCTACATTATACCAGGTATATTTCTAACTAATTTAACATTTCCATATTCCCAACTTGATTTCGTCATTATTCTAGATAGGTTCATATACTGTGGATTAATCATTGGCATGAATCTTAATTTTAAGAAAAGTAGGCTCTTTAGTTCGTTACGGAACTTCTTGTTAATTACCACATGATTGAAAACTTAGAAGACCTGAGCTTCACAGATTTGAGGGAGCAATGGGGCAAGTTAAAGAAAGACAACCACATGTAGAACTACGATAAAGCGAACCCAAAAAGAAATGTTTGGCACGTGAGAAGAACAGCTGCTAAGTCGTCTAGTTTGTAGTGCAGGGGAGAATATAGGGTACTGGATATTGTAAGAAATTCATTAGGAATTATTAATAATTAATTCTCCTCTGTAAAATGCCAGCCGCATACGATCATATACTTCGAAATCGGCTTTGCGACGCGAAGTAATCAACTCCTCCGTCTGAAAAGCTTTCTCTTTCTGAAAGGAATGCATTGATATCGCAATTGTTGAATTCGAAGAGCACAGCGGAACTGAGCAATTATATAAGTCATCTTTTAGCCGCAATTATTATGAAAATAACTGAGAAAAAAACGAGAGAAGAGCACACCCATCAACTCAAATCACATGTTATAGCATCTGTTTGTTTATGTTTCTATCACCCTTACGCTAGTTCCAGATAACGGCAGCACCGTCGCTTGAGTTCGCTAATACAGGACCGTGTCATTAAAGAAAGCACATCTTTAACCCTAGAACGGTAGTGCTAATTGCAACGTTGTTATCGGTATTGCATCGCATCGGCGACGACTACGATTCTACAAATTTACGTCAACTTTTATTTCACTCTATAGGCTAGCAGAATGGAGACTGCTTTTGAATAATTTTGTTTGATTCTTGCTTTGTTTTTTTTCTTTCGGATTTCGACTAATTTTTTTATTTATTGATTTACTTTTTGGAGGGAACTCTTGATCTGGTTTTCACTAACTTTGGCTAAACTTAATTGTAATTGTTTTCTTTTTGGTATTGACTAATTTCTATTTGGTACTTTGTTCGACTTTTTGAGCTTCTTTGACCAATTATGATTGGTTTCTTTTTATTTTGAAAAATTTTGATTTTCTTTTTAGATTTCAAGTATTTTCTTTCTTACCTTTTGATGTTTTTTTTACATATGTTGATTAATTTACATTGCTTTTTCGGGTATTAAGGATTATGACCAATTACGATGTTTTTGAGTTTATTTTTATTTCGATTAATTTTTTATTTATTTATTTATTTATTTATTTATTTATTTACCGTATTTATTTAATCTTTGGGAATTTTGGGAATGGTTTTCACTAATTTTGGGTAATTGTGATTATTTTCTTTTTGGATTTTGACTAATGTTTATTTGTTGTTCTTTTTCGTCTCTTTGAGCTTCTTTGGATAATTATGATTGTTTTTTTTTTTTGTATTTTGACTAGTTTTGATTTTTGGGTTTTATAGATTTAAAGTAGACTATTGTTTAGCTTTTTACTTTTTGAGTATTTTTGACAAATTTTGATTAATTTTGATTGTTTTTTTAATATTATGAATTATGACTAATTTTGATGTTTTTGAGTTAATTTTTATTTCGACTAATCTTTTATTAATTTATTTATTTACTTATTGGGAATTTTTGATCTGGATTCTACTAATTTTTGGTAATTGTGATTGTTTTATTTTTGGATTTGGACTATTTTTTCGACTTTTTGAGCTTCTTTGACTAATTATGATTGTTTTATTTTTGTATTTTGACTAATTTTGTATTTTTGTTTGTTTTTTAGATTTCAAGTATTATTTCTTTTTTTTCCCTTTTGAGTTTCTTTTGACAAATTTTGATTAATTTTGACTGTTTTTTTTGGGGGGTGGGGTATTATGGATTATGACTAATTTTGGTGGTTTAGGTTTTTTTATTCTTTTTTATTTTGACTAATTTGTTTTGTATTTTAGGACTGCCAAACACTGGTGGGGAATGGACTAAAGGTACAAGTGGGGGGAGTAGAAGTGTATCCCGTTTTCGTCGCAGGGGCGAATGCTACCATTCTAGCAGAGAATGTAGCAGATGATCCATGTCGTAGATGCACCTCACGAGGGAGCTAGCGCGAATTGCCATCGCAATTGCAAAAAGGTTTTGTTTTGCATGTACGAATTTTACATGTGCATTAAAAATAAGCGCACATTATTTGCCATGGATCTTACAAGTATGCGCTTGTTCAGTCACCGAGTTCAAGAAATGGGGGTGTTGGTAGCTCTTGGCAAAAGATTACGAGGATGAACATGTCCACAGAGTATAAACTGCCGGACACAGAGTTGCTTATCACTAGGGCTCGGTTCGATATGCTCGATAAAATCACCAGATATGCTCGAAAACCATGTGTTTTATGCTCGATAGATATGCTCGAAAAAAACATTATATGCTCGATGGATACGCTCGAAAAAACCATTATATGCGGTTTAATATGCAGAATATGCTCGAAAAACACCGTTAAAAACTATAGAAAGGAAAGTGAAACGAACAAACCAATAACATACCTTTATATACGAGCTTTATTTTCTAATTGTAAGTATGATACACTGCAATATACTCGCATTCAAGTTTTCAAGTATATATAAGAGAAGTTTTCTTATAAAAGTTACAGTTTAAAAGTTCATTCAGTGAAATTAGTAATGTTCAGAATCAGGTGAGTCAATGAAGTAGATCTGCATTGGTCTGCACAACAAGATTTTTTCTATGTTTTCAGTTTTGAATGATCATCTTAAATCAGTCAATAAAAGTTTCAATGACGAGAACGACCTCACTAAAGGTTAACTACTATTCGTAGCAGATAGCCTTTTCAATAATTATTGTGAACCATTAACAGTAACGTGTATTGTGTGACACTCCGTAGCCTACGCAAGTCCATCAAGAACAAACGGCCTGAACTGCTCACGAAGGGAGTGATTCTGCTCCATGATAACGCTCACCCGCACGTCTCTAACGTCACACAAGGTGTATTGGCTACGTTCAAATGGCAGCAACTTGAGCATCCGCCCTACAGCACGGACTAGTCACCCTGCGACTTCCATCTGTTTGTTCCGTTAAAAGAACATCTCAAGGGAAAAATTTTCCGATCGGACGACGAACTAAAGGACACCGTACAGGATTGGCTCCTGTCACAACCACAAGACTTCTGGGAACAGGGAATCCTGCGGCTAGTGAAGCAATGGGACACCTGTGGTGATTACTTTTGAATAACGAATAAATTGTACCCACAGTATCGCTTCGTACCTTTTCATTTGAACACCCCTTATATATACATCCGAAAGTGTGATTTTAAAACACCATAATAATAATAATAATAATAATAATAATAATCGTGTGGCCTCCGGAGAGGCCGAGTGCAGGTCTTTCTTGTTGACGCCCATCGCGCGTCGTAATGAGGATGAGGTTAGGATGAAGACGTCACATACACCCAGTCCCCGAGCCATTGGAATTAACCCCAGGAGATTAAAATCCATGATGGCCCAGCTGGGAATCGAACCCGGGGCACCATGGTCCAAAGCCTAGCGCGCTAACCATTTACCCACGGAGCCGGACTTAAAACAACATCACACAGCATGAAACCATGAGTCCTCACGTGAAGTCAGAACTAAATTAACAAACTATGGTTTTTGCCAAGCTTTCTGTCAACATCCACACATCATGTATCATAAAATGAACAAGTAACTGAATGATTTTAAAACATGAGCTGGCTCATGTAAATGTGTTGTAAATTACAATAAAGCCACATTGTTACTCAATTATAAGCAATAATGGTTGATCGGTTCTATTAATGTCTTGAGAGGAATATTGGGAATCTCACACAAGAGGTCCGAACACTTTTAACATAAATTATTAATAACTCACACCCCGGACCTCGAAGGCCCAGCTTATGAACTCCAGGCCAAAAACAGAACATGATGATGATAATTGTTGTTTTAAGGGGCCTAACATCTAGGTTATCGGCCCCTAATGGCCCCTAATGGATGATAGCGAAAATGACAATGAAAAAGAAATCGAAACGAAAATTAAGTTAGACTGAAAATACTTACAAAATGGAACTCAGATTGAATGTAGAGTGGAAATACTTTCAAAGGGGAATTTAGAAGGAAAATACTCACTATAGTAATAGCATAGCGTTTAGAAGAGAAAGTGTGCCGACTCCCGAGTTTGCCGTATCTTTAGCATGGGTAGTTGTTGCGCCCGCCGGTAGACTGCGCAGCGGTTGGTTGTGGCTGGCTGGAAACACTTTCTAAGCGCTCGCGAGTTTGAAAACATGGAAATGCTGCCGTGTTTGGTCCTTATTTCTTGGTGTTGAAAAGTGTATGCGATCAAGAAGCAATAGTGAAATAATACATACGTTATGACACTGGTGTGTTTAGTATTTGTAAGCCTTTACACTTATTTCTTTACGTTTGTGCTGTCGAGTGAATTATAACCTGGTAAGATTCGTGAAACAAAACTGTGTAAGTGAATATGCCGTGTTGTTTTGTTCCCGGGTGCCGATCTGGATACAAGTCATCTGCAACAGGTAGGCACTTTTTAGACCTCCAAAAGCCGAAGATGATTTATTTAAATGGGCTAAGGCCATTCCGAGGAAAGACATTAAATTGTCAAGTAAGTCATATGCAGGCTATGTGACAAACATTGCTCCGATAATTTCCTTATAAAAACGGACACTTTCATTATAGAAGGAAAGACAGTCGAAATGGCGAGAATGAGATGGAGTTTGAAGCCTGGTGCAGTCCCACACTATCTAGCCGGGTATATTGTCAAGCAACTAAGGAAAGGGATCAGCTGTGTGATGTGTGCAACAACCCTTCAAAGTGAAAAGGCCGTCGGACACAACAGCTGCAACTTTCACTAATATAAAGGACTTTGGCACAATAAATGCCCTTAGTTACCTAACTCAACCGTCTGACAGTGTCTTCAACATTCTTTTACAGGTCGAAGTAGTCGTTGAAATGGAATTATCTTCCCTTTCAAATTTGTGGGTTGATATATTTTATGAGTGTTAGGACAGCATTGATGAGATTGTTTTAGGGCCGTGATTTTTTGATGGTGTATGGAACATAAACTGGACCTTATTGGAAAACTCGTTTTTCATTTCATGAAGGAAAGGGATCAGCTGTGTGATGTGTGCAACAACCCTTCAAAGTGAAAAGGCCGTCGGACACAACAGCTGCAACTTTCACTAATATAAAGGACTTTGGCACAATAAATGCCCTTAGTTACCTAACTCAACCGTCTGACAGTGTCTTCAACATTCTTTTACAGGTCGAAGTAGTCGTTGAAATGGAATTATCTTCCCTTTCAAATTTGTGGGTTGATATATTTTATGAGTGTTAGGACAGCATTGATGAGATTGTTTTAGGGCCGTGATTTTTTGATGGTGTATGGAACATAAACTGGACCTTATTGGAAAACTCGTTTTTCATTTCATGAAGTGCGCTTTTTCTTTCGTACGAAAGAAATTAGGAAAGAGCAGTCAACTTCTAAGTCTGGAAAATCATCGCGTAAGCTGTCCAAAGCTTCGGACAACTGAGAGCTATAAGTTATATGGGTGAGTTTGTCATTATACTGTATTATATTATATTTACTTTATTTGTGCAGTAGTGAATGGTCTGTAGCTTTACGATTTTCACACATTCAGTTACATTTTGACCCCCGTCAGAATGTTTTATTTCCTTATTATATGAACCTATGACGCAATCTGATGTTTCATAATTAACACAACGGACGTTAGCGTTGTATATACTCAGTGCGGAGAATTTTATATTTGGATCATCTTGTCTAATACAACGTAGTGTAAGCTGATAACATTCAGTTACTGAAAAGTAAAATTCAACTGCTTGTATTGATACCGTCCTCACTCAGCGCTAGCCGACGCTAGAGCCACCTAGCGGCTGGACCATACAGACTCCACAAGTCGCGTCACTTTCTCTTCTATACGCTATGGTAATAGTTTGAAAAATATAACACAAGACCTGAAAGAAATTTGGAATCAACGACGAAATCATCCACAATAGAACAGCATTTCGAACCTTAATAAACAGACTAGCTGCCGCCCCGGAGGTCCTGGGTTCGATTCCCGGCTCTGCCACGAAATTTGAAAAGTGGTATGAGGACTGGAACGGGGTCTACTCAGCCTCGGGTGTTCCAAATGAGTAGAGGGGGTTTGATTCCCACCTCAGCCATCCTCGAAGTGGTTTTCCGTGGTTTCCCACTTCGTCTTCGGGAAAATGCCGGGATGGTACCTTCTTCAAGGCCACGGACGCCTCCATCCCTCTTCCTTGTCTATCCATCCTGCCCATCCATTACCTTCCCTCATGAGGCCCCTGTTCGCTTTGCAGGTGAGGCCGCCTGGGCGAGGTGCCAATCACACCTCACCAGTTGTATCCACTCCGATTAGATGTTCCCAGCTCTAGGACACTGCCCGTAGAGGCGGTAGTGGTGAGTTCCCTCGCTGAGTCCGTGGGTTCCGCCAACCTGGAGGGTAAACGACTAAGAAAGAAAGAGAAATAAACGGACACTAACCCACTCGGAAGAATAGGTGTTACCTAAATTTGTTTGAGCAAAACTGTTCATTGTCAAGCTCCGCACATTGATAGGTGCAAAATTAAACGTATTAAATGCTACCGACATCATACACGAACACATGTAGTTTTGCTTTTGTTGATTATGTCTTATCTTGCCCCACCGTATCAAGCAAAAATAAAAGATGAAACCAAAACCACAAAGCAAAAAAGCAAAATAAAATAGCAAAATCCAGAGAAGAAAATTACAAAAACGAAACCAAAAACAAAAGCCACAGAGCAAATATAAAAAAGCCAAAGCATAAAAAACAACAAACACGAAACCATTTACAAAAACACTAATAAAAAACAAAAACAGAAACACAAATAAAAAACAAAAAAAAACACAAATGAAAAACACAAAACAAAAAAGGCAAACCAAAATCACAAATTGAAAACACAAAACACAAAACAAAACCAAAAACAACGAACACAAACCAAAACGCACAATACACAAATCAAAACACAAAACAAAAACACAAATCAAAATGACAAAACACAAAAGAAAAAGAAAAATCACAAATCAAAAACACAACACAAAAAAGCAAATCAAAACCACAGATCAAAAAACACAAATCAAGAATCCAAATTAAAAAACACAAAACAAAGACACAAAATAAAAACAAAGACACAAAACAAAAAACAAATCAAAAACACAAATCAAAAACACAAAACAAAAAACATAAAACAAAAAACACAAATCAAAAAACACAAAATAAAAACACAAAACAAAAATAAAAATCACAAATCAAAAACACAACACAAAAAACACAAAGCAAAAATAGAAAACACAATCAGAAAACCAGTAACATAAAATCAGAAACAAAAACAAAAACCACAATTAAACATAGACACAAAACCCCAAACAAATGAGAGGAAAAAGAAGCAAAAGAAAGCATCTGAAAAAATAGTTGGTCGTATAAAGGACAGTAAACCGCTCTTCATAGCTTATTAGTTGAGATTTGACTGTGTTCATACCCACCAGATGCAAGCACTGGATCTCAGTGAACGGATGAAGAGATATTGGGATGAAAAGAGGAAACATTGTTCTAAATAAGTTCTAACGATCCCCTTAGTTGTACATAACGAAACAATAACAAGAATATCTCCGAAAACTCTTGCAGGATATAATTGGTTTAGCTCTTCCGGCCAACTGAACGCCAACCGTCAAACGGCATTTAAGACCGCCAGTGAAGCTGAATGTCGCTCGGGTGTTACCAATGTTGTGCGGTTGCTTTTAATAAAAGAAAACTTTTAAGCTTCACGTTGTTAGGATGTCAAGTGGCGGCCAAGCGAGCAAATCCTGCTGCTTGTCTTTCTGTAGCGGGAGGTGACAGGTGTCGCTATCTGTGTCCCACATCGCTACACAATACGGTAGTCAAGGAGTTTACAGATAACATCACACAGACACGGGGTCCAGAAGAAAAAAAATAATGTTGGGTACAGTATCCAGAAAGAAATTAGCAGCACTGGACCAAAATTGGCCTGTCTTCTTTTTAAGTTCTGTGAGAATCAGAAATGCCATAATATATATTATTTCAGTAGTATAGATCCCTCCTGCGGCGCTCACAAGCGACCGATCGTGACAAATGAGCATTCAAATGAAAGAGAGCAGTGACGAAATGCACTCTAATTTTATAATAGTACATTATGCAACGAGCCTATAATGGCATTAATTAAGACACGAGTATGTTTATAAAACGAGCGTATGCGAGTTTTATAATTTCCATACGAGTGTCTTAATTACCATTATAGGCGAGTTGCATACGACTGTTTATGTTCGACGATAATTATAACTTTATTATATGTTTTAACATAAATATACATAAATATCTGTTGAGATTCAGTCCCTACAATGTTGTGATCGTAGTGAGAGCGCTGGTTAGGATATCTCTGTTTTCCAAGCTCTCTGACTGACCGACGCATGCGCTCCGTGTGCTTGGCAGTTTATTTACGCAAACATATGGACGGTGCACTTTCGGTAATGTATATAGACATGTTGGGTTTTGAGCGCATGCGCGAAGGTATCCTTACCTAATTGGTCACACAACTGTTTCTTGAGCTCTGGTTGGTCGGAGAAACTGTTTCATAATGAAAAATAGTGTTATAATGAGCCTCATTATGATACAGTTTTCTGACACATTATGTTTACATTTCGACAACGTCGAACATAAATATCTATAATTTCTTAAAAAGAAGACTTTTGGAAAAATGTACGAAGTGTGCGTTTTGCACATACTGTTGCTGCAGGAAAATAAGCTCCATAATTGCTGTCCACTACACATTTTGGCAGCTGTGACGCCTGTTTCATGTCATCTTAACATTCTGAGGTCTTTCCTTTATCATTTTGCATGGATTTCAGAAACAGAAATAATTTCATAAATATCGAGTAACCGGTGAGTGTTACAGCTAAGCTGTCAATCAATGGACTCAGCACACAAATGACATTAGCAGTGACGAATTGCATCCTAATTTCATAAATATCAATCTTTGTAAGAAGTGTGTGATTTGCCAATACTGTTGCTGTAGGAAAATACGCGACATCATTGCTGTTCGGTTCGTATTTTGGCCGTAGGGACACCGGGCAAGTGTGGTTTATGAACATGCGAGATTTCTCGTACAGGTCCGCTAGTCAGGGTAAAATGTAGTAGATCACTAACTTTAGAGGGCTTAGACAATAGGGAGGAGACCAGTTCATGTTTGAGTACCTAGGTAAAATCAGCAAGCTGTGAACAATGGCTAACAGGGCGTGGGGTAGACACATGTCCCGTGATCCGGTTTGATCTTCAAACAGAGACGAAACAGGAAGTGAAATGGAGAAATCTTCTATTTCGCTTGAACGCAACGCTATGGCCCAAATCTCCAGGCATTTAAAGAGAAGGGAAGATCATTTCACAACACAGAAGAATTCACGTCAAGACAGTGCTATGTCCACTGTTTTATCGCACTTTAGAGACAGATGACCTCGTAATTCCGCCCTTTAAAACCTCAATAACTAACTAAGTAACTAACTTATCACCCGGCCCATCAATGTAATGTACATGAAAGATTCTGTTGTAGAGTGGCACTCGCTATTACAATATACCGTACAAGACTGTTAGGGAACTTAAGCTAAGGATGAGTTATGTACAGTATATAGGTAGTCTACTGAATTCTTTTAAGATATGCGAGAAGAAAAACCACTGAAGTAGAATACCTGTTATTTACATTTTTTTAAACATTAATTACTAAGGCCCGGAAGTTCATGCACTATTAAATCAATAACTATGCACGCAAATATGCACTAATGATTGGTCAAATATGCTTCACTTTTCAAACAAGAACTTCCGTGACGAACTAAAGAGCCTACTTTTCTTAAAATTTAAGATTCATGCCAATGGTTAATCTATATGGATCTATCTAGAATAATGTCGAAATTAAGTTGGTAATATCGAAATTTCTAATTAGTTCGAAATACTGTAGCCTATACCTGGCAGAATGTAGCCTAATAGAGAACTACAGTTGGCAGACCTGGTGACTGAATATATTCTTAGTTCCATCTCTTAAGTTACAGAATACAAAATTTGGTTGAAGTCCAATGTATAGCATGGACGTTACATGCAGTTAAACATTGGATCTAACTGCGAGCATAAAATCATGGTGGCAACAATGACATACATGTATTCGTCAGAAATAATCTGAAATAATACGATCTATTTTTGTGCTAATTTTGAATGAAATCCCTTAGTTAGTATAGAAGTTACATGCATTTTAAAATTGGACCTATCAGTAGGCTTAGAATCATGTTGGCAGCACTGGCGTAGGCCTATATTAGTTACTCCAAATTAATCTAGAATGCCAGGTACTATACGTGTCCAAGTTTAGAGCTATTGGCTTGCATACTTTCTGATATATTGATATTAGGGTAACAAAAATAGAGAGATTATTTATTAACAGTTGGCAGCCCTGGTTTCTCTAAAGAATCGGCATAGTCATATCTGTTATGGTACACATAGCACACACGAAATTTGGTTGAAATCCAAAAGATAGTATAGAAGTTACATGTATTTAAATTGGACCTCTCAGCAGGCTTAGAATCATGTTGGTAGCACTGACGTATATAAGTTACTCCAAATTAATATAGAATGTCAGGTACTATACGTGTACATAGTTTAAAGCTGTCGGCTTGCATATTTTCTGATATATGGGTATTTGGATTTTAAAAAATTGAGAGCATTTATTAACAGTTGGCAGCCCTGGTGGCTGTTAAGAATACGCTCAGTCATACTTATTTATGTACACATAGCACATAAGAAATTTGGTTGAAATCCAATTGATAGTGTAGAAGTTATATGCATTTAAAATTTGGACTTATCAGCAGGCTTATAATCATTTTGGCAACACTGCCATGTATGGCCTCCTGGAAATTAAACTGCAATAATATTATCTATACGTGTGCTAATTTTGAAATAGCTCCCATTCATACCTTCCAAGATATCCAATATGGAGCTGAAATTTCAGTTGCTATTTTTCAGCAGTTGGTAGCACTGACATCATTTTCCAATATGGCCGTGAGATATTCAGGTATAGATCTTTACTTCTACCAAATTTTGTTTCGATTGCTGCAGCCGTTTAGGAGTTGATAGGGGGGTGGGGGGGCGGACACACACACAGCCAGACAGACAGGCAGAAGGACAGACGGACAGACACACATTTTCCCGATCTCATAAGTCTACTTTTTCCTCATTTTTGCAATATGTGAAAAGTAGGCTAAAAATATGCACTATGAAATAACTACGGCAATTACGATCACTCCGTATACTTGAGCGTTTCTATTTTGAATATCGAGAAAATATGAACAGACGGACAAATAGCTACACTTTTTTTAAAATTATCTGAACTAAGAAGCAGTTCTAAAAAGTAGGAAATGCTACGTTATGGAACCTCAAGCGGTGTTGACCATCAATAATTATTGTATTATGTTAATTGTTAAGTACGAGGGGCAGATGACCTGGCAGTACCGCCCCTTAAAACAACAATAACCAACTAATTGTTAAGTATAACTGCAGTAATTTTAATAGTCATTGGATTTTATAAAATGAAAATAATTTTACTTTATTTACATAGTGAATGCTGAGTAAAAATAATTGATGTTAAAAAGGACTGCAACGTACTAGGTATTAAAATAATTACAGTATTATTCTGTGATAGTCCTTCGGAGTCCCAATCGAAATTGACGACTTTACGAACATGACGTAACGAAAATCGCTTCGAAACAACAGGCAAATAGAATATACGCCCTTCTCAAGCAGAGATATGCACTTAAACAGCCAATGAAGGAAAATATGATGCGTTGTGCCTAAATAACCAAAATATGAATAAATATGTAACAAGTAGTTCCGTGAAGAACTATACAGCCTATTTACATATATCCTACTTATGTTAATTGCCACTATCAACATACAAAATTTCAGTTTGATTGCTGTAATAGATTCGTAGATATTCAGAGCCGTCTAAATATTTCGGATGGTCGCCATGTTGGATTGTTAAATGTATAGGCCATAGAGACATGTACCATTAAAGGAAATTTATTGCGTAGGTTCATTATTCAAACTTTCAATTCGATTGCTTGATTACGACACAAGAAATAAAAACATAATTTTTAAATTCACATAGCCGCCATCTTGAGGTTAAGTAAACAATTGAACTAAATTAGATACCAGTACATTACAATGTGTATAATCATTTCCTGTTCCAAATTTCATTGCGTTTGGAACATTAAATCGCGAGAAAGGTCTATTTAAAATTTTCAAATTCGCTTGGCCGCCATGTTCGTTTTGTAGTTAATCGGTTTTTGAAAGTCTTACAGATGTACTTCCAGTGGTACCCTTTATCTCCGTACAAAATTTCAGGGTGATACCGCTAATAGTTTCAGAGATATAGAATGCCGGTGAAATATTTCGCACAGCCGCCATCTTCTGGTTATGTAAACATATGAACGAAGTTAGATATCGGTGCATTACAATGTGTATAAACATATACTGTACCAAGTTTTATTGTGTATGGTTGGTTAAATCGCGAGAAACGTCTATTTAAAAGTCGCAAATTCGCGTGGCCGCCATGTTGGTTTTGTAGTTACCAGTTTTTCAAAAGTCACATAGGTGAACTTCTAGTAGTTCCCTTTATCACCATAATAAATTCCAGAGTGATATCGGGAATAGTTTCGGAGTTATTGAATGCTGGTGAAATATTTCGCACAGCCGCCATGTTGGATTGGTGAGACGTAACAAAGTTTAAAGAGCACGGTCGTGCTCGCCCGAAATAGTGCTATGAACTTACCGAGTTTTATTGAAATCGGTCCAGCCGTTTAGAAGTTATTAGGGATACACACACACACACACACACACACACACACACACACACACGGACAAAAGGTGATCTCATAAGCCTATTTTTTCAAAATTGAAAATAGGCTAAAAATATGATTTTGCATGAACTTTCGGGCTTTATTAATTAAACAAATTTGGTGCGATTTAACCATCGGAGCGCAGTGAAATATGATACAGTAAATGTCTACCTACACATTGTAATGCACTGGCTTCTAATTTAGTTCAATTGTTTACATAACCTCAAATTTTGTATGTAGATAGAGGCAATTAACATAAGTAGGATATATGAAAATAGGCTGTATAGTTTTTCACGGAACTACTTGTTTAAACCATGATCATAACCTGGCTACGCTAATGAAGAGACCAAGGAGTTCACTGCGCTCCTCAGTGATGTTCATGATTTTTTGAAGACCTGACAGTCAGCTGGCCAACACAACACGAATGTTTATATACAGTATGTATTTATTTATTTATTTAAGCCTCCGTGGCTTAGGCGGCAGCACGCCGGCCTCTCACCGCTGGGTCCGTGGTTCAAATCCCGGTCACTCCATGTGAGATCTGTGCTGGACAGAACGGAGGCCGACAGGTTTTTCTCCGGGTACTCCGGTTTTCCCTGTCAAAATTTCATTCCAGCAACACTCTCCACATCATTTCATTTCATCGGTCATTCATTTAATCATTGCCCCAGAGGAGTGCGTCAGGCCTCGGCAGCCGGCACAGTTCATATCCTCGCCGCTAGATGGGGGCTTCATTCATTCCATTCCTGACCCGGTCGGAGACTGGAAGCAGGCTGTGGATTTTTTCATTCATGTATTTATTTATTTGTTTATTTATTTATTGATGGAACACAAGAGGGATCAGTGTGCACCTGCACAGTAAAATACATTTCCAGATATTCCATATTATTAAGTAGTGTATTGATATCTAAATGCTTAGTAGTAAAAAGCTTAATCTAAATATACGAGGGCTGTTTTTTTTAAAGTTCCGATGGACTGTATAAAAATAACAGACTGAAAAAGCAAACTGATTTTACTACTAAATGTTTGCTTGTTTTATCCTCATGTCTCAACATAATCGCCAAAATGATTCACGAAAATCATTCACGACCGCACTGTGCCAACGTTACGATAGACTTTTTTCAAAGAATTCAAGTGTTAAGTTTTGGACCATCTGCCGTTTAGTCCAAACCAGCACTGAATGATTTTCACCTTTTTCAAGAATTTAAGGTATGGTTGCGCGGCAACGCCTCGCCAAAAAGGAAAAACTTCAGGAGACTCTCCAGACTTACCCACCTCAGTGGCGGCAGAATATTTTGCCTAGGGCATTGGAAAGCTGGTGTAACGATACGAGAAATATTTCAATCGTTCTGGCGATTATGTTGAGACATAAGAATAAAACAAGCAAACATTTAGTAGTAAAATCAGTTTGGTATGACAATCAGTTATTTTTATACAGTGCATCGGAACTTGAAACAAGTAGTTCCGTGAAGAACTATACAGCCTATTTTCATATATCCTGCTCATGTTAATTTCTTCTAACAACATACAAAATTTCAGTTTAATTGCTGTAACAGATTCGTAGATATTGAGAACCGTCTAAATATTTCAGATTGTCGCCAGGTTGGATTTTTATTTTTGTACTATTACATTAAGATTATTGTGTACGTGTGGTATTCAAACTTCAATCGCATGATTAGAACACAAGAAGTAAAAACGAGATTTTAAAATTACGCACAGCAGCCATCTTGTGATTATGCAAACAATTGAAATAAATTAGATGCCAGTGGATCAACATTTGTATAAGCATTTAACGTGCAACGTTTCACAGCACGCGGATAGTTAATTCGCGAGAATCGTCCATTTAAATATTTATACTTCGCGTCGCCGCCATGTTGGATTTGTGCTCACCAGGTTAATGAAAGTCCTATAAGTGAACATATGTTCATAGTCTCTATGAACATTAAAAAAATCAGTTTGGTTGCTGTAAAAGATTCATAGATATTGAGAACCGTCTAAATATTTCGGAAGCTTGCCATTTAGGATTGTTATATGTATAGGCCATAGAATTATGTACCATTCAATGACAATTATTGCCTAGGTTCATTATTCAAACTTTCACTTCGATCGCATGATTACGACACAAGAAATAAAAACTTAATTTTAAAAATTCGCACAGCCGCCATATTGGGGTTATGTAAACAATTGATTTAAATTAGATGGCAGTGCATTACAATCTGCAAAATCATTTACTGTACCACATTTCACTGCGCTCAGAGAGTTAAATCACGAGAAAATATATTAAAATATTTCAAATTCGCTTGATCGCCATGTTCGTTTTTTACTTTACAAGTTTATGAAATATACACAGATAAACTTGTACCAGTACCCTTTATCATCGTACAAAATTGCAGGGTAATATCTGTAATATTTTCGGAGATATAGAATGTCAGTGAAATATTTCGCACAGCCGCCATTTTGAGGTTATATAAACAATTGAACTAAATTAGACTCCAGTGCACTACTATGTGTATAAACACTTGCTGTACCTAGTTTCATTACGTTTGGATGGTTAAATCGTGAGAAAAGTCTATTTAAAAGTCTCAACTTCGCTTGGTCGCCATGTTCGTTTTCTACTTTACAAGTTTATGAGATATACATAGATAAACTTGTATCAGTACCCTTTATCACCGTACTAAATTGCAGGATGATATCTGTAATAGTTTCGGAGATATAGAATGTCAGAGAAATAATTCGCACAGCCGCCATTTTGAAGTTATGTAAACAATTGAACTAAATTAGACTCCAGTGCATTACAATGTGTATAAACATTTGCTGTACCAAGTTTCATTACGTGTGGATAGTTAAATCGCGAGGAAAGTCTATTTAAAAGTCTCAAATTCGCTTGACCGCCATGTTGGTTTTGTAGTCACCAGGTTTTTGAAAGTCTCATAGGTGAACTTCTAGTAGTACCCTTTATCACCGTACCCAATTTCAGGGCGATATCGGTAATAGTTTCGGAGATATTGAATGCTAGTGAAATATTTCGCACAGCCGCCATTTTGCATTGGTGAGACGTAACAAAATTTGAAGGGCACGGTCGAGGTCGCCGGGAATAGTGCTATGAACATACCGAGTTTCATTGAAATCGCTCCAACCGTTTAGATTTTATTAGGGGGGGGGGACACACACACACGAATCACACACACACACACACACGCACACACACACGGACAAAAGGTGATCTCATAAGCCTATTTTTTCAAAATTGAAAATAGGCTAAAAAAATCAGCCCTCGTAATATAAAAGATAAATCTAAATTTGATTTAATGTCAAATATAAATACAGATTTAGAAATTAATTATTACATAGAAAACTAACACATTAATAACTAGAGAAATTTATTTCAATTATCAATTCAGTGACTAGATTATAATTTCTAAAAACGGTCCAATTGAGAGACAGAACTGCATCGATGTAAATACTGCAAGGCCTCCATACAGGTGAATTACTGTATTATGTGATGTAGTTTTTGTTATATAATTTTTTAGCCTATTTTCAATTTTGAAAAAATAGGCTTATGAGATCACCTTTTGTCCGTGTGTGTGTGCGTGTGTGTGTGTGTGTGTGTGTGTGTGTGTGTGTGTGTGTGTGTCCCTAATAAAATCTAAACGGCTGGAGCGATTTCAATGAAACTCGGTAAGTTCATAGCACTATTCCGGGCGACCTCGACCGTGCCCTTCAAATTTTGTTACGACTCACTAATCGAACATGGCGGCTGTGCGAAATATTTCACCAGCATTCAATATCTCCGAAACGATTACCGATATTACCCTGATATCATGCATGGTGATAAAGGGAACAACTATAAGTTCACTTATGTTATCTTTGAAAACCTGGTAACTACAAAACCAACATGGCGGCCAAGCGAAGTTGCGACGTTTAAATAGACGTTTCTCGCGATTTATCCAACCAAACGCAATGAAACTTGGTACAGTATATGTTTATATACATTGTAATGCACCGACACATAACTTCGTTCATTTGTTTACATAACCACAAGATGGCGGATGTGCGAAATATTTCACCGGCATTCTGTATCTCTGAAACTATTAGCGCTATCTCCCTGAAGTTTTGTACGGAGATAAAGGGCACTACTGGAAGTCCATTTATACGACTTTAAAAAACCGGTTATATACAAAACAAACATGGCGGCCAAGCGAATTAGAAAATTTTAAATAGACGTTTCTCGCGATTTAATGCTCCAAACGCACTGAAATCTGGTACAGGAAATATTTATACACATTGTAATGCACTGGTATCTAATTTAGTTCAATTGTTTACATAACCTCAAGATGGCGGCTGTGCGAATTTTAAAATTAAGTTTTTATTTCTTGTGATGTAGTCATGTGATCGAAGTGAAAGTTTGAATAATGAACCTACCCAATAATTTTCCTATAATGGTACATGACTCTATGGCCTATACATTTAACAATCCAACATGGCGACCATCCGAAATATTTAGACGGCTCTCAATATCTACGAATCTATTGTAGCAATCAAATTGAATTTTTTATTGTTCATAGGGGCTATGAACTCAAGTTCACTTATAGGACTTTAAATAACCTGGTGATCACAAATCCAACATGGCGGCGACGCGAAGTATAAATAATCACATGGACGTTTATCGCAATTTAACCATCCGAGAGCAGTGAAACTTGGTACAGTTAATCCTTATACGAATGGTATTCCACTAGAATCTAATTTATTTCAATTGTTTCCATAACCTAAAGATGGCAGCTGTGCGAAATTTTAAAATCTCCTTGTAACTTCTAGTGTCCTAATTATGCGATTGAAGTTTGAATACTACACGTACACAATAATCTGCATGTAACAGTACATAACTCTAGGACCTACATATATAAAATCCAACATGGCGACCATCCGAATTATTTAGTCGGTTCTCAATATCTACGAATCTATTACAGCAATCAAACTGAAATTGTGTATGTTGATAGTTGCAATAAGTGGGCTATATGAAAATAGGCTGTATAGTTCTTCACGGAACTACTTGTTTTTGAATGTGATCGTTGATCTTGCATTTAAGCGAGGGATATTGAAATTTAGGAGCGATAGGAAGTATGAATTATCACCATGACCGTTAGGTTTGTTTATTAAGACAAAAGCAACCTAACTTATAACGAGATCCAAATACTAATCGTAAATAATACACCCTATAATAGACATAGGCTACAGTACTACTACAGTACCGTAGTAGTGTAATTAATATTATTTTCAGTGTAAATTTTAACCGCTACACAGTGAACAGGATCTATTGATGACCACTAGAGGGCCGAAAAGTGTAATCCTAACTTGCCCCATTTAATTGTGATAATCTAATTAATACATGTAATATTTCCAGGAGTAAGTTTACATATTTATATATTTTAACTGCTCTGCTGTATGGTAGAATAGCTCCCGCACTCGACTGGTAGATGTCCAACTACGTCACTCAATGAGAGTTATATCTGGTACATTACACCCCACTCCTGCCCAGTGGTTACCGGTTCTGAGCAACATTGAACCTCCTTACATCAGACGGAAGAGATCCCTTGCTAGAGTATGGTCGAGGATTCTTCCCATCCATCACGACACAGACGAAAATGCCGTAACAAGACTGAAGTCCCGGAAACCTGCTTGGAGGACAGCCAAGGAATTAGCTGCCATGCCTTTCAGATCTAAGGAGGCATGGAAACAAGAATGGTCTCAATCATACTCGTCTGGCATTTCAATCAGGGATCCAACAATAAAACTGGCTGGGTTCAATCTTCCTTGCTCCACCTGAACCAAGCTTAACAGGATACGCTGTGGTGTTGGAAGAAGTGCTTCTGTTCTCCACCAGTGTGGGGTTGGCTGATGTCTCCTGCTTGTGACTGTGGTTCTGAAGTGCAAACCATCATGCACATTGTGAAGGACTGCCCTTTGCGAGCATTCTCTGGACCATTCGAAGATCTCCATCCTGATGCACTCACTTGGTTGGAGAGACTGGACATACGTCTATGAGAGGCTACCACATTGCCGAAGCCTTTTTCTCATTTCTTTGCTTTCTTTTGTTATTTATATATTTTGTGACCCGATTGTCAATTGTAACAACATACGCTAATAATAATAATAATAATAATTGGGCACAATGGTGTTGATCGACTGAAAAGCAACAAATGACAACTTTGTAACGCAACACTGAAAGAATGGCGTCAAATCTCTACATCATCGATGCAATGTTATTGCACGTGAGATTGTGAAAGTTACGAAATAAATATCTGTGCTGATAAAATTCCCTGCTCTTTAGTATTAAAGTTCCGATGCCCCCGACTATACCTGGATGTGTGTGGCAAGCTGGCTTCAGTGACAGACCAACAAAAGGTCGGTGTCGCTTGATTAACTCTGCGGTAGTCGGGCACAGCCTCCTCCTCATAACAGCTCCTTTTGTCGCCTCTATATCGATAGTCAACTGGCTCAAAAGAAAGCAGAAAGAAACAAGGAAAAGATGGAACGAATGGTCACGCTAATCTAAACAGATATTCCCACAGAAGCTGTCATTAAATTTTCCAGCTAAACGACATCCGTGAAGTAAAAATGTTTGAAGAATAATCTTGGTATTTCTGTTTTTGATTCGTTTTGCTCAACTAAGGAGCGCGTTTGAACTTATTGGCAGTTGTTCTTCTTCCCTTCCCAATATCTCTTCATCCACTCGCTGTGTTCCCTTTTATGCTGCTCTGTCCATCCTGTGATTTGTCGGGTGGGTTTCTCAGAAAATTTATGTTTGTGAATTAAAGTTCTGAATTTTGTTCTGTCTTGAATGGTTTCTTCATGACGGCCAATTTCATTTATGTCTTCACTGATTTATTTTAGCTAGTTATTTTAATTTTTCATTGAAAAGGCTAAGTTGAAAATTTTCTTTGAGAGCCTTTTATTATCCATTCTATATACAGTAGGTGTGAGGAAAGCAATGGCACTCCTCTTCTTGCCTAGAACGCCTCTAAATAGCGCAGCCTTGGGTTTTTGTGGGTATCTACTCACATAACGTAACGGCGGTACTTTTTGAGGATCCAACCAGCCTTCGGGCTGACTACCTAACAGACATACAGTAGGTGTAAGTAAAACTGTAACTGCCATCTCCTTATGGTATCTGTGATTTTTAGCCTACTTTTCACATTTTGCAAAAATGAGGAAAAAGTAGACATGAGATCGGGCAAATGTCTGTCTGTCTGTCTGTTCTTCTGTCTGTCTGTCTGGCTCCTAAACGGGTGCAGCAATCGAAACAAAATTTGGTAGAAATAAAGATATATACCTGAATATCTCACGGCCATATTTGAAAATGATGTCAGTGCTACCAACTGCTGAAAAATCGCAATTGAAATTTGAGCTCCATGTTGGATATCATGGAATGTATGAATGGGAGCTATTTCAAAATTGGCACACGTATAGATAATAATATTGCAGTTTAATTTCCAGGAGGCCATACATGTCAGTGTTGCCAAAATGATCATAAGCCTGCTGATAGGTCCAATTTTGAAATGCATATAACTTCTACACTAACAGTTGGAATTCAACCAAATTTTGTATGTGCTATGGGTACATAAACTAATATGACTGAGCGTATTCTTAAGAGCCACCAGGGCTGCCAACTGTTAATAAATGCTCTCAATTTTTAAAAATCCAAATACCCATATATCAGAAAGTATGCAAGCCGACAGCTTTAAACTATGCACACGTATAGTACCTGACATTCTATATTGATTTGGAGTGACTTATATATGTCAGTGCTACCAACATGATTCTAAGCCTGCTGATAGGACCAATTTTTAAATACATGTAACTTCTATACTATCAGTTGGATTTCAACCAAATTTTGTATGTGCTATGTGCACCATAACAGATATGACTATGCCGATTCTTAAGAGTAACCAGGGCTTCCAACTGTTAATAAATACTGTCTCTATTTTTGTTACCCTAATATCATTATATCAGAATGTATGCAAGACAATAGCTCTAAATTTTGCTCACGTATAGTACCTGGCATTCTAGATTAATTTTGAGTAACTAATATAGGACTACGCCAGTGCTGCCAACATGATTCTAAGCCTGCTGATAGGTCCAATTTTAAAATGCATGTAACTTCTATACTAACTAATGGATTTCATTCAAAATCGACACAACAATAGATCATATTATTTCAGATTATTTCTGACCAATACACGTATGTCATTGTTGCCAACATAATTTTACGCGCGCTGTTAGATCCAATGTTTAACTGCTTTTAACGTCCATGCTTGGGCTTCAACCAAATTTTGTATTCTGTACCTTAAGAGATGGAACTAAGAATATATTCAGTCACCAGGGCTGCCAACTGTAGTTCTCTATTAGACAACATTATGCCAGGTAGCATATACAGTATTTCGAACTAATTAGAAATTTTGATATTACCAACTTAATTTCGTCATTATTCTAGATAGATCCATATAGATTAATCATTGGCATGAATCTTTAATTTTAAGAAAATTAGGCTCTTTAGTTCGTCACGGAACTTCTGGTTTCTGTAACTTGATAAATTTCATGTAATTTCCTTTTCATCCAAATTCAGTTTTCACTCTTTGGTCCTAATATTTTGCTGGGAATTTTCCTTTTTGTTTATCGATCATTTTATTCGAGATTTGCCACAAATTTTAATCGTTTCAGATGCATATAGAGCTTCTGTTTTAACGACTGTGTTATAATGTCTTTTAAGGGAAGATGTAGGCAGAAAACATACAAACTTTTTAAAAAAATATTGCTTGATTTAAAAGTACATACACTGGAGAACATAATCTCAAAATTTTGATTCAAAATTCGATCTAGAAATGTCATTTAAAAATGAGTAAGAATCCTTTATGAAAACTTTAGATTGAAATTTCTGACTTAAACTTTTTTAGCAGTTTAGGTACATTTTTTCTCAACATTCACAGAATGGTTATTAACAATACTTTACACATTTGTACTCCTAACTTGTGTGAAGATTTTGATGGAACGGAATTTTAATATGTCGCTTAAAAACATTTTGTGCTTAAAATGTCAATTTCTTTCCCTAAAAAAATAAAAATCTTAAAGTTCAACATTTCACAGAAAATCAGTGAAATCCTTATCCAAAACTTTGCTGCATATAAATGTTTATTACTAACACAGATCAGTTCTATGCATGAAAATTGACACTCCATACCCAAATGTAGGAGAAAAGTGTACTGAAAAACCACAGTGTGCCGTACAGAAAAAAAAAACGTAAATAAGTTACAACGAAATTCTCAAAACTTGCAAAAAGATGCGTCAAGGAATTGTTAATATGTCTACTAAATTTCAGTGGGATGTGTTAAAAATTTTAGGAGAGACACATATGTGAATTTCGTACTGTAAAACTGTCTACGACTTCCCTTAATTTTGCCTTTGTTGAGATAGACTAGTTATTTTATTGCATCTGTTCCAAGTAATAATAATAATACTGATAATAATAATAATAAGATCTTACTCATAAAACGGCATCCATTAAGTAAAAATAACAAATGTTTAAAAATACTCTCTGTAATATTTATTAATCATCACCATCGTCATCATTTTCTCTTCTCCTTGCTTATGGTTATTCAAAGAGCACGTTTGAACTTGTTAGTTTGTCTGATGGTTTTTGCCTTATTATCCTCCTAAAATCTCTTCATGAATGCACTGTGTTGAATCTTGCGTCTTGTGGACCATTTCGCACCAGTTTTCGTTTTTGGTTTCTCCATGAATTTGTGCTTGCCTACTTCTTCTTCGGCGCGAATGGGTGTCCTAGGACCACGCGGAATCAACACTTATTGGCCTTGATGTTTGCCCATTAACTCTTCATGCGCAACGATTGAGCGAGTCTTCGTTGCTGCGACCAGACGTGTCTGGTAGCTCTTCTCTCTTCTCCCTCAAAACCCCGTGTATGAGTAATTTTCCTAATATCCTCTCGATCCTTATGATTGGGAAAACCTAATTCAGCCTAGTCCTATTCCGCCCGTTTGTACCAATTGGACCTTGTCGCCTTTTTCTGCAAAAACGTATAGATTTTATATGTTAAACTAGTTGGATCCATTCTGTCCAAATGTCCCATGAATTGGATTTTTCTCATACGGATTGTGTCTGTGATTTTAGTAATTTTCAAATAGACGTCAGCATTAGGTTTTGGAAGGTGAATTCCATCTTTGATTCTTGGTTCCAATATTTTTCGCGTTCCATAATCTCCAATTGATTTGTCAGTGTTTTATGTTGTAGATTAAGTGTCTCGGCTGCATAAAGGGCTGCAGGTAAAACTACTGTATATAATGTTGAATTTTACAATTACAAGAGAGGCATTTTTTGTTTTGTTATAAACTTGTTTTGTCAAATGGAAAGCAGTTTCCATTTTCTGTAGTCTTGTCTACTATTTTACTAAAGGCTTCACGATTTTCTATGATGTTGTCTGTGATATTTAATAATTGGAGGTCCACCTTACGTTCTTCTAGCCAGTTTATTTTGATCTGTTTTGAGTTCATTTTTTTAAATTATAATATTTTGGTTATTCTGTCGCTGTCCATTCTATATATATGGCCGTAGAATTCCAGCCGTCCCTTGAGTACGGCATCAGTGAACCAGTCAGTTAAGGGGGAAAGTACACCTTTCGCATGACAATTTCTTCAGAGTTAAAAAGAGTTATATCTCATAAACTTTATGTTGCAAAGATATAAAACTTTGCAGGATTATTAAACATAGTTCACTCATTATTATAAAAAAACACATTTTATAATATCCGTGCTGTCATGCATTATTATACCACCAAACTTTCATCTGATGTTTGTTGCAGATGGACAGCGTCAATATAACTACCCCACAATTTTAAATATTTACATGAGTGTTCTTTTGAGCTGTTGGTAACACTTAATCTACAACATACACCAAAATAATTGATACACAAATTCAGGAAATATATTTGCTTTCATATTCTTTCTCTAAATGTATATTTTTTACTTTTGTTGGGAAAAAGTTATTCTCTTAAATGCGAAGTATGCTTCATACACAGTATTTTGGTGTACTTTGTTCATATTAGTACAATACACAACCATGCAGAATTTCATTGACATATTTTGAATAGTATTTGAATTATCATTGTGGGGTTTGAAGCCATTTTTTCAGTGTTGCCTCAGTAAACAAGATTTTAGTGCTTTTCAGTCGGTCAACATGAATGTACCCAAATGAGCTGGGTTATGCCCTAATCCTCAAATAAATTACGTGAGATTAATAAATACACTGGGTACATTCGTGTGGACCGACTGAAAAGCACTAATTTCTTCTTTACTAAGGCAACACTGAAAAAATGGCTTCAAACCCCACAATGTTCACGGCCAGTCAGGCAAATCGTGAAGCGAAGAGATTCAAATCACTCAAGCTTAAACTCATGAACTTAGACAAGTCAATTTGGTTCAACAAAAAATGTATAGAACTAAATCTCACCCCTAAATACGTACCAATTAAAACCGTACCGAACACACCAGCCTCGATCATTTCAACCAAACAAGCCAAAGCGCATTGGATAAAAAACGAATTAAGATTTGCATACATAAGAAAGCAAAAAATTAACCAACAATTAATTATTTATTTCAGGTTTAGGGCATAACCCAGCTCTTTTGGGTACATTCATATTGACCAACTGAAAAACACTCAACTCTATTGTGTGCATTTTGTGATTTTTCTATTTGCGTTTATTGATTGATTGATTGATTGATTGAACATGTGGTTGAATGAATGGTTGATTGATTTTTTGATTGAATGTACGAGCGACTGAAGTAATGTATTTTTTATTTGCTGTTATCTAGATCCTCGAATGTCACTCTTATATTACTTTTTTCCCCAGTTTCTGAACTTTTTCTTCTATCTTTCATTTTATGTTTTTGCCTTTTTCCGTTTACGGTAGATAGTTTTGTTTTTTCTATAATTATTTCAATGTTTCTTGTACATAGGGATTGTATGAATGAATGCTTGAGATAGGATGTTTGAGTGCGTGTCTGTATGGTTGTGGTTGTTGATTTATGATAGACTAGTGCATTTCTATTTTTTGTTCGTGTTTGCTGTTATTGTTTTGTTTATACTTGTAAATTTTATTGTTAATTATTATATTGTCAGTAGTGGATTCTATCTGTCTGACAATAAAGAATACATACATACATAATTATCATGTAAACGCTGCGTGAAAATAAAGTTTTCGGGAAACTAGCTTCAAACATGCCTAAGGGTAGAATTTTGATTTCACCAAATGAAAGATAAAAGATTAGTCATTCAAATAATTCATAAAAAACATTTTTGACCCTGAAAGGTGTATCTCCCCCATAAGGAATAGAGGTCCGCTGTTCTCTTAATCCACATTCCATTTTCTCTCGTGGGACCAGGTGAGTTAGCCGTGGTCGTTACGGCGTGGCTACAGGCAGTCGCTCACATCCGGGAGGCGAGGAGGTTCGTATCCCCCCGCCGGCAACCTTGAAGATGGTGTTCTGCGGTTTCCCATCTTCCTTCGAGGCAAAATGCCGTGGTTGGTCCCTAAATATAGGCCACAGCCGCTACCTTCCAATACCTCGTCTTTACATCCTCACCTTCCTCCTCAGACAACACTCCACACGCGACAGTACTTCCACTGCCTACTCCACTCACACAATGCAGGAGGATATAACACACAGACGATCGCAATGGCCATCATTTCTACTGCCTACTTCACTCACACAATGCAGGAGGATAGAACACTCCAATGATCGCTATGGCCATCATTTCCACTGCCTACTTCACTCACACAATGCAGGAGGATAGAACACTCCAATGATCGCTATGACCATCATTTCCACTGCCTACTTCACTCACACAATGCAGGAGGATAGAACCCACCGACGATCGCTATGGCCATCATTTCCACTGCCTACTTCACTCACACAATGCAGGAAAATAGAACACGCCGACGATCGCAATGGCCATCATTTCCACTGCCTACTTCACTCACACAATGCAGGAGGATAGAACTCACCAACGATCGCAATGGCCATCATTTCCACTGCCTACTTCACTCACACAATGCAGGAGGATAGCACACTCCAATGATCGCTATGGCCATCATTTCCACTGCCTACTTCACTCACACAATGCAGGAGGATAGCACACTCCAATGATCGCTATGGCCATCATTTCCACTGCCTACTTCACTCACACAGTGTAGAAGGATATAACTCACCAACGATTGCAATGGCCATCATTTCCACTACCTATCAACACAAAGAGACTCCGTTCCCGTCATCCTCCATTACAAACTTGCCAAGTCAATAACAATAAATATAATATAAGTGATCGATGGACTAAATTATGGCAAACCAGTGCTACAAAGGAACAAATGAAGATGCCCTGTATCAAAACCATGCCTCCAGGATTTGATGAACACAGGAAGATTTGGACCACTCTGAATAGAATACGAACTAATTGTGGTAGATGCGCCGATTCCCTACATTAATGGGGGATGACATCCTCCCCGCGCTGTGATTGTGGTGCTGAACGTCAAACGGTTCAGCACATTGTCCAAGCGTGCCCCTTACTAGCATTCCGTGGTGACCCGCAGGAGTTCCTCTTCGCAACAAGTAAGGCTATTGTATACGTCACACATCTGGATATCTGTTTGTGACTCGGTGTATATATAATTATGTAAATAAGTATATGGACTATAATATTATCTTTGTGCAATGTGTTTTCAAATACTAAATAAATCCACTGTCTACGTCCATCACACAATGCTGGGAGATAGAACACCCGGACGATTGCAATGGCCATAATTTCCACTGCCTACTTCACTCACACACTGCAGGAGGATAGAACACACCGACGATCGCATTGGCCAGGAACGAGATTATCTAGTTGCGGGAACAGGATCAGCTGATCTTATTTGGAGGACAGTAAATCTAGATAATGCAATCTCGTTGCGTTTACACGTTCCAACTTAATGTGGATTGGGGCCTATTTGGGATCGCGACCGTGACGTCTAAACGGGGTATAATTCGAGTTAGCCCCAAACAAAACAAATTCCTTGTTATAAAAGGCCAAGCCAGCAGTAATTGGTATGCCCTTTTTTACTACAATAAATGCCTAAAAGAAACCAGACAGCAGTTATTCGAGTCGAAGGACATAAGAGGGAAGCTGGTATTCAGAAAGGTGAAAGACAAGGCTGCAACCTATCACCAATATTTGTCAATCTGTACGTTGAACAAGCAATGAGAGAAATTGTAGAAAAAATCAAAGTAGGAGTAACGATTCAAGGAGAAATAATTTCAACTCTGAGATTTGCTGATGACATCGTCATCTTAGCCGACACACCAGAGGATTTGCATGATTTTTCAAACGGTATGGATTCTGATTTGGAGAAAGAATTCATGATGAGAATTAATAAATGTAAAACAAAAATATTGGAATGCAGCCGAAAGAAACAAGGAACCCCTATTGACATCGAATTGTCGGGTGAAAAGCTGAAGGAAGTAGGAGACTTCTGTTACTTAGGAAGCAAAATAACCAGTGATGGACGAAGCAAATAGGATATAAAAAGTAGGTTAGCACAGCTAGGCAAAGTATTTCTACAGAAAGGGAATCTGTTGACTTCGAATATAGATTTAGGTATTAGGAAGTCATTTTAGAAAGCCTTTGTCAGGAGCGTGCCGCTCTATGGAAGTGAAACATGGACTATTGGTGCAGCAGAAAATAAGAGAATTGAAACGTTTGAAATGTGGTGTTACAGTAGAATGATGAAGATCAGATGGGTAGATAGGGTTACGAATGAAGAAGTATTAAGAAGAGTGGGAGATGAGAGATGTATCTGGCAACTGCTAATGAAGAGAAGAGATAGGTTGGTAGGACACGTATTAGACACCCAGGAATAGCAAGCTTAGTTGTAGAAGGAAGGGTCGAGGATGGGAACAGTAGGGGTAGACCAAGGTTATGTTAAACAGATTGACTCGGATGTAGGGTGTGGTAGCTATGTAGAGATGAAACGATTAGCACAGGACAGGGAGGCATGGAGGCATGCATCAAACCAGTCGAAAGACTGAAGACTCAAACAACTATAAATGCCTAAACATTGGTGGGTTATACTTAACTTGTGTAGTGGCAACTCCAATTAAAGACACACAGAAACATGTCCCCCTAACGCGGACCCTTGCACTATTTAGGTGTTCCGTTTCATTGCGCACTGATTTAAAATTCCCCCGAGAGAGAGAGGGAGAGTGTATGGTTTTAAAACGCGGCATGCAGAATGAATGGCACGCGCAAGCACAGAAGGCCGCGATCAGACACCTTGCACAAGGCCAAGATGACAAAGACTTCCCTCCCTCTCTTTGACAATAACAACCAGCAACATGTGGGGTGATTACCATATACAGGGGGTGGGTTTGGGGGGGGGGAGGGGGGAGGCAATTTCACGACCCACTGGCGACTGTCAGGGACAGAGCCCTCGAGGGACGACATGTGCTATGCTGTGCAAGAGATTTCAAGATACAGTCAGCTAGAGCGATTAAAGATGTGTAGGGAAAGGGAGGGAGAGACCACGAGACGCAGATGTCATTAAAGAAAGTTAAGCCCTTATATATTGGCATTGAGCGCAGGACCAGACACGCTGGTTAAGATCTGAAAATAATGGAGTAGCACCAGAATGAAACGGTGTTGCCATGTCTTCCCATTAGTCGCTAGTAATAAGTTATTTATTGTTGTTTTGAGAGGAGAAACAGTGCCCTAGTCGGAAGTGAAAATCCACAGCCTGCTTCCAGTCTCCGACCGGGTCAGGAATGGAATGAATGAAGCCCCCATCTAGCGGCGAGGATATGAACTGTGCCGGCTGCCGAGGCCTGACGCACTCCTTTCGGGCAATGATTAAATGAATGACAGATGAAATGAAATGATAGTGGAGAGTGCTGCTGGAATGAAATTTTGACAGGGAAAACCGGAGTACCCGGAGAAAAACCTGTCTGCCTCCGTTGTGTCCAGCACAGATCTCACATGGAGTGACCGGGATTTGAACCACGGACCCAGCGGTGAGAGGCCGGCGGGCTGCCGCCTAAGCCACGGAGGCTTAGTGCCTTAGTCGGAAGTAAGGGTACTAATTTTGAGTGAAATAGTACATTATGCAACGAGCCTATAATGGCAATAATTAAGATATGAGTATAACATCCATACGAGTGTCTTAATTTCCATTATAGGCGAGTTGCATACGACTGTTCATGTTCGACGATAATTACTGTATTATAAATATTTTATGTTCGAACATAAATATTCATAAATATCTGTCGAGATTTCGCCAGTTTTATGTACTGAACAGAGCGCAAGGGACGCTGAGAATACCTTGTATTTGACCATGGCCTCCTCGATTACCCCACTATGACACTAGGTCACGCAGTGAAATTTAAATTAGAAGGCCTTGGAACTCAGCACGGGTGGGATGCTATCCTTACCTAATTGGTCAAACAACTGTTTCTTGAGCTCTGATTGGTGGGAGAAACTGTTTCATAATGAAAAATAGTGTTATAATGACCCTCATTATGTCACAGTTTTCTGAGATATAATATTTACATTTCGACATCGTCGAACATAATAGTACATTATGCAACGAGCCTATAATGGAAATAATTAAGACACGAGTATGTTTATAAAACGAGCGTAAGTGAGTTTTATAATTTCCATACGAGTGTCTTAATTACCATTAAAGGCGAGTTGCATACGACTGTTTATGTTCGACGATAATTATAACTTTATTATATGTTTTAACATAAATATTCATAAATATATGTTGAGATTCAGTCACTTGAATCGCTGGGTTTGATATCTCTTTTTTTTTTCAAGTTCTCTGACCGACCGACGCATGCGCTCTGTGTGCTTGGCAATGCCATACATAGACTATTCTTTGATGCCATATGTGTACAGCCTGCCGATGTGCACCAGCATTCAGTCAAACAGTCACCGTAGTTGTTTGAAAGCAATGCGCTGTGTAGAAATTGGAGTTTGGGATATTAAGGTACAGTGCTATTTCTTGTCTCATATTCGCCAGTTTATTTACGCGAACGTATGGACGGTGCACTTTCCATGTCGGTAATTTATACTGTATTTACATGTTGGGTTTTGAGCGCATGCGCGAAGGTATCCTTACCTAATTGGTCAATGAATGAGCTATGATTGGCTGGAGAAACTGTATCATAATGAAAACTTTTACTATAATGAGCCTCATTATGATACAGTTTTCTGACTCATAATGTTTATATTTCGATATCGTCGAACATAAAGTTATTTATTGTTGTTTTGAGAGGAGAAACAGTGCCCTAGTCGGAGGTAAAGGTACTAATTTTGAGTGAAAAATCTTTTAATTTGGTAAAACGTCCTCCTAGTTTTGTTGTGGTTAGCACCGTGCGGGCCCGGTTTTGATTCCCGGCTGTGCCAAGAAATTTAATTCTAGTCTGAGGGCTGGATCGAGGTACACTCAACCTCGTGACGTAAAACTGAGCAGAGGTGAGTTGAGCCATCCTGGAAGTGGTTTTCCGTGGTTTCCGACTTCTACTTCAGGCGAATGCCGGGATGGTTCCTAACTAAAGGTCACGGTTGCCTCATTTCCAATCCTCATCTGAATTACAACTACACACACTAATACAGTCATTATAATAACACAGGTTATCAGACGAATTACACATGCACAAGTACACGGGGCTACATCACCGCGATGTTGCAAGACCCTTAAATGAATCAACAACATCAATTTGGTAAAAGAAACAGAACCAAAATAAAACTAAGCCAAAACCAAAATCAAAAATTAGAAAGCAGAAGCAGAAAACAAACCCAAAACTAAAATGCAAAATTCGAAAACAGAAAGCAACTTTGAAAACAAAAGAAAAAGCAGAAAACAAACACAAAATAAAACACAAAATTCGAAAACAAAAAGCAAAATTCGAAAACGAAAGAAAAAGCAGAAAAGAAACACAAAACCTAAAACAAAAAAAACTGACAGAAAAAGCAGAAAACAAATACAAAACCAAAAAGCAGAAAACAAATACAACACCAAAAAGCAAATTTCGAAAACGAAAGAAAAAGCAGAAAACTAACACAAAACCAAAAAGCAAAATTCGAAGACGAAAGAAAAAGCAGAAAACAAATAAAAACCTAAAACAGAAAGCAAAATAAAGAGCAGAAAACAAATACAATACCAAAAAGCTAATTTCGAAAACGAAAGAAAAAGCAGAAAACTATCACAGAACCAAAAAGCAAAATTCGAAAACGAAAGAAAAACAGAAATCAAACACAAAACCTAAAACAAAAAACAGAAAGCAAAAGTAGAAAACAAATACAAAACCATAAAGCAAAATTCGAAAACAAAAGAAAAAGTAGAAAACAAAAAACAAAAAGAAAAATTCGAAAATTGAAACAAATCAGAAAACAAAAACAAAACAAAAAATTGTAGAAAACAATAAACACAAAACCAAGAACGCAAATTAGTGCAGATTTGACTCCGCTCATCCCCCTCCAGAAGCAAATCCTAGTCACACCACTGCATGGCACTAAGTCCTTTCGCATTTGCGCACCCTCAAATACCAAATGACTGCACCAAGATTCGATCCTGCAACCTCGGGCACAGGAGGCGAGTACATTACCGCTGCCCCACGCAGCCAGTCAAATGCAGCCTACTACTCTGGTCCATGCTCCATGAACCTGAGAAGAATGTGGATCGTGGACTATGAGGAGTGATGAGGGTTCCCGGTACGTGCGTAGTAACAGAACCAAATACATTGGTCGGTGACTCATTCACTCATTCGCAACACCACAGTGGTTTGAGCAACGGCCCTACGTTAGCAGTATTGGAATAGACAGGAGTTGCAGATAATACAGCGGGCTGTTGACAGGCCTTTCCCTTCCCGCCTGCCACTTCACCTCACCCCGCAAGTTCACAGAGCTTGGACCCGAGCAGTAATACAGGAATAAAAAAATATAATTGGTTAAATAATCCGACTCGTTGCAAAGGTAATAATTAAAGACTTAGGTCTAATTGTTGTAAATACTGCTGTACTTGATGATGATGATAATTGTTGCTTTAAGGGGCCTAACATCTAGGTTATCGGCCCCTAATGGTTTGGGTGATAGTGAAAGATGAGATGAGAATGAAAACTATAAGTAATACTAACTACAGACTTACATACTACAAGAAGAAATGGAAAACAAACAAAGGATAACGCAAATACATGACAGGAAGAAAAGAAATGCCCTCAACACTCGAAGAATGATGATTGAGGGACTTGGAAGGAAGGAGAGCCATGAAAGGCAGACGGAAAAGGGGGGAAAAAGGAGAGGGCCTGCCCCAAGGTCAGAGGAAAAGGGGGACAAAACGGACACAGCTCAGGAAACCCTCGGGGTCGCCAACTCCCAAACTTACTAGTCGTTAGCCCTTGAGGGTGTAGCACAATCCAGGGTGCACCAGAAGTGGTGGGGCTACATACACCCTGTCTCCTTGAGGGCCTTGAGCAGAAGGCAGGAGATTACATGAAAGGAAAAAGAAGGCTCACCCCTCGAAGAATGAGGGTATCAGGAAAAATGAGACAAGGGCAGTAGTGGAGTGATGACAGTTCTAACCCCCCCCACCACTACTCCCAATGCGAGCCGATAATTCCCGAACCGGTGGTCGGAGATTCACGAATAAAGTGTCGTTGGACTCGGGCTGACGGGGGCTTTGCTATGGACTACTCGTTATATTTTTGAAATTTTTTTTTGAAAATTTTTGTTTTCGAAAGTTGGTGATAGTTTGAAAACCAAACAGGATAGAACGTTGTGCCATGGCTCAAACGAACAGTCTTTATGACCTTTATTTTTTGTAATAAAACTTTTTTATTTTTTATATTTTTTTGAAAACACTTGAATTTTGAAAATCCTATATTTTGGAAACTAGGAACTCTACAAAAAAAATTGTTTGACGTAAATCAATGGTCCCTACCCCCTCTACCCCCAAAATAAATTTCAAGTCTCTAGAGAAAAAAATTGTGTGTAGTAGTGGGATGAGGGGAAAGCTGCTTCCAAAAGCAAGTGGTGAGCCCCTGCGACCTTGGAATGGAAGGAGCCATGCTAGGAGGGCGTGCTTGGATTCGTTTTTTTCGTCTCGTTGCGCTCTTTACGGGAATGTCGGTGTCGAAAAGATGAAAATTTGGAAACACGGTCTTTTTGGGGTAAAACCGTGATTTTGAACTTTTTGCTATATCTCGCGAACCAATCATGCTAGAGGCATGAACGAGGGGTCCAAGGACTCGGGCTGACGTCCTCTTTGCTATGGACCACACGTTATATTTTAAAAAAAAATTGGAAACGCGATTTTGGGGTAAACACGTGTTTTTTGTGATTTTTGCCGATATCTCACGAATCAATAACGCTAGAGACGTGTACGAGGTGTCCTAGGACTCGGGATAAGGCCCCCCTTTCGAGTGTGGTAGATATTGTTTTCCAAAAAAAAATCGCAAAGGGACTAACGCCATACACATTGAAAAAAAAACTGTTTTTTTTTCTTTACCTGTTTATAATGTCCATGAAGCGTGGTGGTTGAGAGAGACGATACGGCTGGGTGTGTGTGTGTGTGTTTCAACGAACCTGTCGCTGACCACGGTGGCTGTGCTCAATAGATCAATCGCTATTTCGGCGGGTCGGTGTATGACAGAGCGAGGGTGCGTTTTCTGATATTTTACCTTTAACGTGTAAACGGTGATGAGAACTAGGTTCTATGTTGGTCGAAGCGAGTAGAGAAAATAAACTTGCCGACGAGCAGGAGGTGAATGTCATTTGAGCTTATTGGAAGGCTCCGATCTGACTTGACAACAGGTGACGCTTGAAGGTGAAATAATCTGACCATCGTGGTGGCAGGGGAGCGTGAAAGGCATGCACACACATTTGTGAAACCACATGTAGGCTAAACCAGTGACATCCTGTTTTGCTTCGTACGTGACAAAATGCAAGTTCATGTGAAATTTGATCTTCCACAGGTGTTCGCTTGGGTGTTATCTGTCCACGTGCGCGATAACTGTTAACAAGTGACATCCTGTTTTGCTGCGTACGTGACAAAATGCAAGTTCATGTGAAATTTGATCCGGCACAGGTGTTCGCCTGGGACGTTAGCTGTCCACGTGCACGATAAGAGAATGTTCAAAGCGTGGGAATCGCTGAATCAGTAAAAAAGTATGATGCAACTTGTGGGAATGATGTCACAACCAATAGATAGGCAAGAGCTGCGAACAGCAGTGGTGGGAGGTGGAGGGGGGGGGGAGAGGGGGAGGGGTAATGTAAGAGAGAACACAGGTGGAAAGAGAAAGAAATATGTGGAGCTGAGGACTGTACACATAGAGCTATAGGTGGTGTACAACATGTGTGAATAAATAAAAAGTACACAGGTTCACACAACATGTAATTTATTGATCCAGGAATTAAACGTAGAGTTAAACCCTAACCATTTGACGTAGAGTTTATTTCCTTTTTGTTTCAACACTTTTTCCACAAGATAATGCTGAGGAAATGCTGTTTTCTGAAGTTCATGTAGATAAAATCTACCTTTTATGGGTTGATGGTTGAGGTCCTCGAGTAAATAGGTGACTGGACTGTCCAAGTTGACTCGACGAATTCGAAATAGTTCAGTCCCCCACTGAGGCGTGTAGCCCTTATTGAAGGTAGACTTAAATTTGCTCACACGAACAAAATCCCCAATGTTCAGTCGGTGACGTTTAGGATCGGCTGTTTTTATGGGGTTAAACAGTTTATCCAATCGCTGAATATTTTTAGTCACGAGGCGTGGCTTGGTCCCAATCGTTCTATGTTTGGTGTCATTGTAACGTGACACTAGTTCAGATAACATGTCCAACCAGCGATACGTGCCCTGAGCGGTAAACGCTTTCCACATGTGGGTTTTCAATGTTCGGTTGAACCGTTCGACCACACTGGCTTTCAGATTGCTGTACGTGGTGTAATGGTGAATATCCTTAGATTTGAGAAAACTGGAGAAGTCCTTGTTGAAAAATTCTTTCCCCTGGTCGGTTTGTAGCAGCTGAGGTTGACGTTGGGAGTGTTGAATAATATGTTGAAAGGCCTTGGTAACTAGTGGACCAGACTTGCGACGCACAGGTTCAACAAAGGCCATTTTGGAATAGACATCAATGACGGTCAACATATAGCGTACACCGTCGTTAACGCCAGCATAGGGTATCATTTCAACCAAGTCAGCCTGCCAAAGTTCATCCACACCTCGTGAAATCACCTTGAGTCGCGGATAGTGACGCCTAGCTGGGCGATGCAACTCGTGAGCAATACCCATTTTAATGGGTGAGGGCTTAAACAATAATTTTGGCATTTCGAAGTTCTTGTTCAATTTCTTGAATTTCCCAATCGTGACCGGTATGGCCAGCTTGACGTGAAGCATGCAACAACTGTAGCCGCTGGACGAGCTTATTGGGATTGTGCCAGTAGGTAACATCCACAAGGGGTTTTAATGGTTTAAATGTCACTCCCGAAGCGGACACTTTCCGACGAGTACTTTGACTGGTGGGAAACATTTTTGCAATGATGGTTTTATATTTTTGAGATATATTGGCATTCACTTGTTGCGTGGGATCATACTGTCTCTTATGGGCATGGGTATCCAATAAAATGGATTTATATTTGTCAAGATCCTCTGACGTATAATCATGGGAAGAGGGGGTCCGAGAAAAGAGCAGCTTTAACAGTCCTGGGGTTAATTTATAGTTGATGTTTTTAATGACAGCTTTAGTACGAGCAAATTTAATGGATGAATCGCCAATTTTAAAACTATCATCCTCATAGCGAACACCATACGTGGTATCTGTGTTTCCAATAAATAGATCGGTGAAATAGGGTTCCAATGTTGATCCATAATATTTTATTAAAATGGTTTTCAGTTGTGCTTTATGTTGAGGGGTGGCCAAGAGTTGTGAAAACGGAGACGCCCTGGAAGGGCAAGGTGTTTCGACCATGGCCAAGGATTTCTTTTTTCTCAAAAACTCTGCAAGGGGTGCGGCCTTTTTTTGAGGCGTAAACACTTGTTCCTCCTCATCCTCAACTTCACTAACACTAGTCAAATCTTCCTCTTCCTCTTCCTCAGGGTCCTCGTGCAGCGTCTGCGTGGCTTGTGAAACGGTGGGTAGCGTTTCAGATGGCTTGAAAGAGGGTTTCAACATGGCTTTTAGCGGAGGTGCTAAATGTTGTTGAATAAACAAAGCATGATTGGCACGTGATTGTTTCAATTGACGAAACTTTTGGCGAATAGTATTTTTTGCTCTAATAATATGCTTTTTTAATTGACTCTCTGCTAACGCCATGGTGTCTTGGCAAATGACTTGCCGGGGAATGAGACAAGGCCTTAAATAGCAATAAAATGATCAAACCCTAAGCGATACCGTCCTTGGTTGAGTTCACTTTGTTTGTCAATCACTAAACAGGCATGACGTTGAGTGTTCCAGCACTTGGCACACAATTCTGTAAACATTTGAAAGGTCATATCCGGATTCACATGTTCATTATAAATCTGACGACTGTTCCTCTCGTCCTGACGAAATAAAACAATGACATTGGCATTGTCACGAATCAACTGTTTGGACATTTTAGAATACGTTTGCCCAAGATAGAAGCAATCGATATGTTTGTGTCGACCCATGCTGAAATAGCTTTGAATGATGCCTTGACGTTCAGTGGATACATCATCGAAAATCATGAGTGAATCAGGCTTTACTTCATCCGGTGAAATCACATTTTCTTGCATGGAAAATGTAAAATAACCCATATTCTCTTTTTGTAATCCAGACATGACTTGATCCAGAAACACGTAAAGGGGTTGGTAGAGAGATTTTGCAAAAATATAAATATTTTGAAAACGCAGACCATTGGGCGCTGTAATGAGCGTTAGCAAAAGATTAGTCTTTCCACAGCCGGAAGGCCCCACAATGATGCAGCGAATGGAAGATGGAAACAGTGAACCATGGCGTTGTTCACGTGATGTGGGACAGAGATGGGAAACCATGTCCCCCACGGGGAATGACTCTTGCTGCTTAATAATCTTCATGTCAACTAAGGCTTAGACAGGCTAGCAGGCTGTCTATATACAGGACACCGAGCCTTGTCATAGAAACAGTAGACTGGTACTACAGGTTGACGATGGATGTCTTTGGACGTGCGTTGATGGCCAAAGCTAGGTCTGTCCCCATACATGATCCTAAACAGGAAACAGATCCTGCTAATAAACACTATGTGGATACGTCAGTAGTGCCACGCACAAAACAGGGAGATTATGACTTTAAGGGAAAGCGGTTAACCCATGTAAAATATCCTCAAGTGTCTACAGACGTTACTACGAAAAAGTATGTGGATAACAAAGTGTATGAGTTTAATGACAAAGTGCCCCAGCTTACGGTGAATGGCTATAGCGCTAATCACCATCGGATTATTCACGTGGAAGACCCACAAGACGAAGACGATGTTTGTACCAAGCGTTACATGACCCATGAAATGAAAAGGCTTTATAAATTTATCCCATCTGTATTTTTAGTGTATCTAACAAATGAAAAACCTGTGAATGACAGAAACCATTTACCGCTAGTCCATGATCAGCACTTGACCTATGCGCTTGCTTCGGGTTTAAGCCACTATCGATTACACTATGATGGAACCATTCACATCAAATATGCCATACCTGATGAGAACCATTTACAAATAAAGATAAATGGTCATAGGATGTTGGTCCATAACCATGAAATGGTCAATGCTGGTGACGAATTATCCTTTCACCTCATGTTGACATGGGATGAAAAGCAAGCGGGAAAAACCATAAACGACTTCCCACTTTATGTGGAATTGGAATATACAGCCATGAAATAACCATCTGACGTTAGTTGTGATTTAAACTTTCTTGTGAAAGGTTGTGGGTCATTATCATCATGGTGAAACAAAGGTATGTGGTGAGAAAGACTAAAAAAAGGACATTGTCCTTGGCAAAGCCTGGGCTTACAACATTCGAGGACAAGCCCTTGCGAAAGAAAAAAAGAAAAAATAATGTATTGACCATAAGGAAAGCCCTTCGAGCAGCACAGAGACAGGTTATTCCAAAACGTCGGCGACAGGTTTCAAACCAAGGGCGAGTGATTCCCGTCCCCAAACGAGCGGGATTCTTACCTGCATTATTTGCCGGTTTGGCTGCTCTGGGTTCACTTTTGGGCGGTGCCAGTGCAGTGGCGAAAACCATTAAAGCCGCGCAGCAGGGCAAGCAACAACTCAAAGAAAGTCAGCGACACAATGAAACGATGGAAGCGATTGCCATGGGGGCTAGAAATGCCAATTTAAAGCCAGCCTTTTATCAACAAGGATTTGGGATTTCACCATTTCGAAATATTAAAAAAAAAAAAAATAACCTCAGCCATAGCGAGACATGCCCTGACGCATCAACAAGTGGAAAGCTATGCTAAACAACTAAAGCTTTCTCATTTTCGAGGTGTGTTTATGCGAAACCAATTACCCCCACGACCCTGGAAAAAGGAATGTGCTGTTGTCAATTTGGATGATCACCGAGGACCAGGAACGCATTATGTAGCTTATGTCAAAGAGGGATCCACGGTATGGTACTTTGACAGTTTTGGGAATTTGCCTCCGCCCATGGAACTAGTGACCTATTTTGGAAACAGGATCAAGCTATATTATAATGTGAAACGAGAGCAAACGTTTAATAGCCAACAGTGTGGACGTTTGTGTTTAATTTTTTTATATAAGACGCAGCATAAGCTAAAACGCCACCAGTATGTCGGCAGAAAGTAAAACGTTTACAGTGCATGGACGTGGACCTGAAGTCAGCCTAGACTTTTACCCGCCTATCGAATTGAGTGAAAAACCCTATGGTTTAGGACTTGTTTCTCTTGAAACGTACAATCGAATATACAACATACGTGAAAATGTGAACAACAAGTTTTACTATGATGATTCTGTGCTCACCTTGAACTCTGGTGGATACACGATCGATGACATTTATGAACACATTTATGTGGTGTTGATCAATCAATATGGTTTAAAGTCATTTCTCGACGGAACGCACAAGTTTGAACTTGTAGGCAATACCAACACTCATCGCTGCAGTATTTTCTCTACCTTCAACATTGACTTTAAAACACACCCCGATTCCATTGGCCCATTACTAGGATTTAAACCACGTGTGTTAGAGCCCAACAAAAAACATGAATCAGACCATGAAGTGAAATTCATTGAGGACCATCATGTGTCGGTGACGTGTAATATTATTAGCCAAGTGTACACCAATCAGGAACCATCGCATTCACTTTATGACTTTATTGTGACATCGCCCAATGGCTATATTATTCGTGAAAACCCTCCAGTGGTGTTTTTTCATGCTGTGGCTGTCGATAGTATTAGTAATATAACATTAAGACTGATCAATAGAGATCAACAACTCATTGATCTAGATTCTACCACACCAGTGACTTACAAGTTGGTGCTAAAGCCACTATGAAATTTGTGTATAAAGCAACAACACCGTCTAGGAATGGTGTTAGTTGTTTGCCACGTGAATACACGTTAACATCTCAGAACAAGCAGATATTACAGCATTTGGGTTACCACGTCAACCCTCATGATGAATTCTATCCTAGAGATAGCGAACCGCATCGAGGAGCAACCAGGAGTGGTAAGAATTGATCTCCATTCCTATCAAGCTCAAACACCTGGACTCAATAACAATGATGAAATTCAATTTGTTATCAACAACCAAGATATTTACACCCTACCGCATGAAAGTGTCATTCAGATTGAAGGTCGGCTCACCAAAGCCGATGGCTCTACACCTACCACATCCAAGTTGGCCAACCATGGTTTAGCCTTTCTGTTTTCTGAAGTACGTTATGTCATTAACGATATCGTGGTGGATAGCACTCGAAATGTGGGCATTTCCAGTGTCATGAAACTATACCCCTCTTATAGTGAGGAAGAAGGTAAAACACTTTGCATGGCAGGTTGGTGTCCTGACTCGACCAATGACTGGATGGTACACACCGATGGGACCTTTACTGGATATTTACCTCTTAAACTGATTCTAGGCTTTGCTGAAGATCACCAACGCATTGTGGTCAACGCAAGGCAAGTGCTTTATCTGGTGAGAGACAGGAGTGATAATAATGCACTCAAGGAAGCCGACAATGCCCCCATCGATTCAAAAGTTCAACTACAACGCTTGCTATGGAAAGTGCCTCATGTGACCCTTAACGATAGCAAAAAACTGGACATACTCAAAATGGTAAAGAGAGATATGCCTCTACCCATGGAATTTAGAAGCTGGGCACTCCATGAGTATCCGCTATTGCCCACTACCAACACACACAGTTGGTCTGTAAAAACAGCTCGCTATACAGAGAGACCTCTCTACCTGATCGTGGGTTTTCAAACGAATCGCAAGTATCAACAAACCAAAGATGCCTCGCAATTTGATCACCTGCAATTGAGAAATGCACGTCTTTTCCTCAACGGAGCTGTGTTTCCCTATGAAGGACTGGATTTGGATTTTTCAAAAAATAAGTTTGGGCCCCTGTACGACTTGTTTTCTAAATTTCGATGGTCGTATTATCAAAAAGAGAACGGCCCCATGCTACTACCCCAAGCGTTTAAGGCAAGAGCACCACTGATTGTCTTTGACTGTTCTTACCTGGAAGAGTCTGTCAAGCCATCCAATATCGACATTCGACTAGATTTTGAAACGCATGACAATGTACCAGCCAATACGACGGCCTACTGTCTGATTATTCATCACAAACAAGTCAACTATTATCCACTGTCCAACCAAGTGACGAGTGTATAAATAACAGGTCATCCCACGTCAAGCCGCTCAGTCATGTCTTGCTTTAAAGCCTCAAGAGACGTTACATCCATGAATTTAAACTCTGAGGAACAACGTTTCAAGACTTTTGCCACATGGCCAGTGCCTTTCATAAACCCTCAAGCCTTGGCAGCCGCTGGATTCTACTATTTAAAAACAAGAGATGAAGTGAAATGTGCCTTTTGTCCCATCATCATAGACCAATGGCAGGAGGGCGATGAACCCATGCAGGAACATCAGCGCTGGTCACCCACCTGCCCCTACCTGTGCAGAATGAAAGTGGGAAATATACCCTGTCATTCAAGCTATCCCTCGCTTGTGTCTCTGGGTGATGAAAAAAAAACAAGTTACGATACGTGTGGACCGTATGGTATCCATAGTGCTTCGGTGAGCAGCTCACCATCAAAAACGCCTAGTTTAGAGACATTGGGACATCATCGGTGTTATGGACGTTACAAACACAAGAGACTATATTGTTGTATTAGTTGCTATCGTCCTTATCCCAAAATGACAAAGGCCTGTAAGACGTGTAATGATAATAAAATGATGTAATTCTTAAATTCTTATTTTTTTGCTTTTGCCTCTGTCCTACCCTAACCTTATTTTTTGAAACTAGCATGGCAGGTAAGTCCATGCCATGATCACACCTGATCGTCCGTCAGTCGTCAGTTGAACTTGGTCCAGACAAGCGTCAACATGTTGCGCACACTCATTGTGGATTGCCAAGGGTTTAAAATTGGTGACAACAGATTTATATTTAAACAAGTGGCCATGATCGATTGTACCACGTTTTGGATATCACAAGCTACGCATTTGCTATTTAAACCACCCCATGCTTTTGATTTGTTGTGTGAAAAAGACCGTAAACAAACCCAGTGGATTGAAAATCATAGGCAACTAGACTGGAATCAGGGAACCATTTCCTATAAATATTTGGACGTGGTTATGAAAGCACACTTGTCCTCGGCCAATGTGGTATTTGTGAAAGGTAATGAAAAACGTCAATGGTTGCAACCATTTTTGGCGTCTTACTGCCAATGTATCGACCTCATGGAGTTGGGCTGCCCCTCCCTGCAAACGCTCATGGAAACTTGTTCCTGTGGCAACATTACCCATACAGCCCTATCACATGCGTGGCATCTCTTTCATTGGTTAACCACCCATGCCTGCTGGGAGTTGTTGAACAAAATTATAACTCAAGATTTACCTGTGAATGACGTCAGTGAGATTTCTACAAGCGACGTATAAACATCTACAGCACGTGATACCATGGAGAAAGGCAATGCTACGGACAAAGCCATCGGCAAGTTCTTTGTGTGCAAAAAGAAACTAGACAGTTTTACCAAAGAGGAACTCTTGGCGCTGCCCAAGTCGTTCATTTATTATGTGGCCGCCAACGCGGTCAAAGAAATCTGGCAACATGTACCAAAATCATGGACTCAAGACCCTGTGTTGAGTGAATTGCAACCCTGTACGGATTACGATCACCATAAGCAAGTGGCCATGGCAAAAATACCGTCTATGCGTCAGTGTGCGACTTGCCAGCTAGTGAAACTGTATCACGGTCATAAGAGTCCATGTAAAGACTTTGTTGAATCATTCCACGGGTGTCATGGCGAGAAAAAGCAACAACAACAACAAACACAAACATCGTCCACAGAGGAGGAGGAAGACCAAACCTTTTTACCATCGATGGAAAAGGATATGCCAGACCTGTACTGGCAATGGCGTCATTGACAAAGTGATTCAATACCTACCTTTCGAAATCCATCTTCCAGGTTATCGTTTTTGCGGCCCTGGAACTCGTCTCGAAAAACGTTTACAACGTGGTGATGTACCCATTAATCTTTTGGATCAAGCATGCAAGGAACATGACCTTTCTTATCGCCATAGTCATCCTGGTTTAAGACATGTGGCAGATAAATTGTTATTAAAGAAAGCTAAACAACGTTTCACATCCAGTGATGCCTCAGTGGGTGAAAGGATGGCAGCCCTGATTGTCATGAGTGCTATGAAAGGAAAGTTGATGATGCATGGACATAAACATTGAGGAGTGAGGAATTGGGATTTGTTTGTATTCTATTTTTCTTTTGTCAATTCACTATGACTATGAAATAAAAACAAAAGTTTTCCAGAGCACGATGTTTTGTTATTTTTAATTTTAAGAAATCGTGATGTTGATGGCTGATTTTTTCATTTTACACATTTCACACATGATGAATTCCACACACTGTCATTTATCATTTTGCAATTTACAGTTTTTGAAAACGTTCGTTTCAAGTTTAACGTTTTTGATGATATGGATTTTTCCATTTTGCTGATGACACATTTTAAACAATGTCCGTTTGAAGTTTTTGAATTTTCAAATTTCACACATGGCCATTTCCAGTTTTTAAAAATGTCCGTTTTAAGTTTTGCTGTTTTGGTGATATGGAAACATGGAATTTCCATTTTGCTGTTTTCATATTTTTTCCATTTGGTGTATGTCGAAAGTTGAGATTTGACAATGATGTTGATGCAAGTGCATGACCATGACGATGCTGCAGTGAGTTTATGGATGTTTGGAGAAACGTCGAGGTCTACGACTACTGCAGGTAAGACTGTTTTTACAAAAATAATGTCTATTGACTGCCACATTTCAATGAAAAAACGAAACTATTTAAAACAAAATTAATATATAAGTGACCATTTACCCCCCTCCCCACCCACCCACTCTACCTCATCGTGTTTGCTCTGGTCAACCATACACATCAGCTTTCTCTTTCCACTCATACATTCACACCTGTCTTTGGGAACAAACACAACCACTTTATTTATTCCCAAAAGCACATTCTCGACATGCACACTCATTCCAAAAGAACTTTTTAGTTTATCATTTACATTACGAAAAATAATTAAATACTAGTTATTAAAGTTACTAAAAATCTTACTTATTTCATATTTACAAAAAAAACTCAACTTTGTACAGCGTTAAAAGAATCACACTATTTACCAATCAAAAAAATTTAAAAAAATAAGGTTGCATAGAACGTTTTAAGAGCAAAAGATCCAAGTGGATTGCCACTATTTACAAAATCTACTATTTACAATGGCTGAAACCAATATTTACAAAATACTAAATCTACAAGTTACATAAAGCTATGTCCCATAAACGATTAAACAGTGAAATCACACCTCCTCCTCGTTGCGATCATAACCCCAGGGCAGGCTAGTGAGCAGGTCATCACCCCACACACGTTTGTTATCCATGGAGGCGAGGGTGCGTTTTCTCTGTTCCACAAGATATAAATGATGGTTGCTGGATTGTATCCTGCACTGTGTATGAGACATAGCTTTGCCAGTGCGTAAAACCGCTAGGTAATCGTCTACACGTAGCGATTTTACCACTGCCCTACCTACACCTTTTGCTCTTTTGGCTTCCTTACAGTCGAGTGTGCGGTAAGCATACATTTTCGAAGCCAAACCTACGAATTCCGTCATAATGGAATCACCGCATTCATCTTTTAAAACGCCCATTTTCTTCTTGTTTTTTAGGTGCAGCTGAAACACGTTGTCAACACTATAGCAAGAGGTGTCGAACCAGTCACTATGTTGCCTCATGACGTCATAGGGGTTGCAGTGGCGAATGTGGTAAATGAATGAGTCCGTGTCCATATACAAAAGATAGACGTCCTCAAAATGGCGTTTCGCAAACTCATAGTGGAATCGATACATGACCGATTTAGAAAAGTCTAAAATGACTTGACCCAAGTAAATGGGTTTATCCATGGTCACGCTGGTCTTACTCAATTCAATAGTAGCCAAATCCTCATCGATAATTTTGATCGATTTGAAATTTGGCTTGGCAATGTACCGCCGGGCACCCCACTGCCCCTCCCAGACATTCACCAATTTAATGTCACGGTATTTGCGGACATTCTCCATAGACTTGCCATAGATGCAGTTGTTCATTAATTTAAAAAAAATAATTTCAAACTGCTGTGTTGCCATTTGTCGGTGCTCTGTGTTGAGTCGCATGTATGGCTCAAGCCATGCTTTTTGAGCAAAAGAAATACCCCTGTGGATTTTCTTCAACACCAAGCCTTGGGCGAGGCATTGCACCAACATTTGGATATGTACCACATACCGATTTTTGTTGTAAAGTGTGCCCATGAGTTTTTCAATTTTCACTTTACTGTCAGGGGGAACCATTTGCTCAAGGCAGAATGGGAAATCGGCATGTTCATCATACAAGGATGAGGGATATTCAATATCCACTTCTAGCACATATCCACGGCCTGTTTCTTGGCTAGCCATGTTCACATCAAATTCTGACACTTGTTTGTCTGTCAGCCAAGCAAACTTCCCATAGGGCAAAGGCTGACTCATGGCGTAACCGTACAAATTATTCACGTCATAGTACATTAAGTACGATTCTGGTTTGTCTAGTGAATAATCAGGCATGTAGACATTGTTCGCTTCAGCATGGCGTTGGTTAAGCGACACAAAGCCGCCACGAATGCCCTTTTCAAAAAATAGAACCATGTCTACGTCAGTGAGTAAATCCAATTCCACTTGAGTGTATTTTAAAGCGGCATCAAACGAGAGCCCAGGACTCGTATAATAGTGAGCCGGGTCAAGACCGTAAATGTGTTGACACAAGTTACGGAATTTTTCAAACACATCGGTGAGCAGCAATACATCCAGTTTTAGGTAATGCATAGCATATTCACTTAGCGTGTTCATGCCAAACACTCGCCAAACTTGACATGCATGTGCATAGTCTTCATCGGAAATGGTACTGCGTGTTAGTTTGGAGTAAAACTTCTCTTGTGGTGGGAGTTTTCTTTGCTTTAACACGTCCCAGCTGTTGCAGAAATCATACGGGAATATACCTTTCCGAATGCACAACTGAAATTGCTCAGGATCATTAAAATGCATTCTAGTATTTTTTAATTCCTCCTCATTCAAGCCATTCACAAGGCTGTCTAGCGAGGATGCCATAAACTTAAAGGAATCCAAAAATCGAATGCTAAAGTCGCCCAACCACCATGTCAGGGCCGTAAAACGCTCATGGTTTTGGGGAATAATGGTAAACGAGCCCTTGTTGACATGGCCCAATTCACGAATCAAAAACTGAATGTCATAATTCGCCAGATTGTGGAAAAAGACACTGATAAAGCGAGGAGCTGGAAAGTTCAAGTTGCATTTACTATGCGCAGCTCCACGAAACTCCCCTGTAAAGTGCGAGTGATCACGAACGGTGTCTTCAGCACTGATCAATGGCTTTTCGCAAATATGGCATGTCGTGGCATGCTCATACTGCTGCTGCTGTTCTGGAGATAGGCTCATGGGTACTGGGTGGTCCAGTAATTCCTGTACATCATGAGCCAACTTGACAAGTTCATCCAAGAACCATTTGGCACAATCTGGCCCCTCACGGTATTTGTAAACGGATTGTGTGGGGTCATAGGCACACACCACATTAAATCCAATGGCAAAGGGTTCATGTTTTTGAATGGGTGTGGTTGAGCTCATGGAGGGATCTGGTTCACATCCCGCCATGGGTGTGGTGAGAGCTTCAAAATCTGCATATACCACATAGGGGACAGTGTCATGCTTGTGAATGTCCTTAAACTTTAACACAGCCTTGTCCCCTTGTGGCAATATCAGTCTCACCGCTTCCTGAGTAACACAATCTACCCTATGACGTTCTAAGAGCGTAGGGGTTGTAAAATATTGCAAGCAACGATCACAAATATGTTTTTTACCATCATGTTTGGACATTTGACTGCTTAGCAATCTACTCAAGCTTTTAATGAGGCAATAGTGATTCACCTCTCCATAAGATAAATATAAAAGATGAATGTGGTGTCGTTTCGGTTCTTTTGTGGCATAAAGAGGACCCACAATCTCATCACCATCATGACCATACACCATGAACGAAAAGTCCTGGTTGTCTTGTTCAAACCTATGGATCTCGGTTAAGTCCATAGGGAACGACACTCGAGTTAAATTTAAAGTTTGTTTTAATTCATCAAACTTGGCCTTGTACATTCCTGGTCGACAACCATGATGTTGTGCTGGCTGCAAATACGCAGCCACAGCCCACAGAAAACATTCATCATCAAAATTTTCAATATTCACCACAGCCTTTTTCGAAGCTATTGCTGGCGGTGTTTTAATATAGCTAGACCCAGCATTCAACGGGTTGAATTGACAAATGTTGATTTGTAAATGATGAATTTTGTCTAAGGCTAGACCACTCGGTCCTTGTTGCAGTTTATCAAATTTTGATAGCAAGGCATTCACCACGTGGGTTTCATACCACTGTTCCAAATTATGGGCTATGAATAGCTCTTGCATTTTACTGCAAATATAAAATGTCTCTTTATGCTCTACGTCCTTTTTTTTATATATGAAATCGCACACCAGTTCTGTATTCACCTTTAAAGCCGTATGCAACCTTTGCGCTGTGCAAATTTCAATTTTAAAAATTTCAAAACAAGATTCTAAAAATTCTTTGGGAATCAAACTTTTTCTAACAATGACTACGCGGCCAGAGCACACACGTGATTTGAAACAACTGTTTAGAGGTTCCCAAGTTAGGCTATCGGTAGCAGTAGCAAATGACATTATTTTAGAAAGAACACTCTCACCTGAGTTTTCAGCTGTAGACTGCTTGACAATGGTCCCAAACACACACGTTCCTGGTTATTAACAAAGGTCAAGCGTTTTCCAACACTCTAAAAAGAAATAAAATAAACCACCATAAGTATATCCATTCCATATAGTTTATGTATTTCATAAACAAAACAAAATCAAACAGGTTATATTATATAATAAAACAAATCTCACCTTGACGTGTAATGCTTTGCTATATTCCCGTCTCGTGGGCTAGTGTGGAAATGGTTTTCTTTTCAATCTGTCTGTCTTTCTCTTTCTTTAATATATATTTCCCACCGACACACGACAGATCTGCTATACACGTTATCTGCAAACAAATAAATAAATAAAATCATTAATTACCTAATCAATAAATAATTGCATGTATTTATATAAAAATCTATAAATATATAAATGAATAAATATATACCTACCCCACAACAAGGTTAAGTATTTTCCACCAACACCAAAACTGTTAAACAAGACCAGGGGTTTCATGCAACGCAATGTGTTCAAAGGTAGTCACTTAAGTGAGCGTGGAAATGATAACAACATGTCTTTATATATGCTATGTTGCATGTATAATCTTTTTTTCCCACGCTTTGAACATTCTCTTATCGTGCACGTGGACAGCTAACGTCCCAGGCGAACACCTGTGCCGGATCAAATTTCACATGAACTTGCATTTTGTCACGTACGCAGCAAAACAGGATGTCACTTGTTAACAGTTATCGCGCACGTGGACAGATAACACCCAAGCGAACACCTGTGAAAGATCAAATTTCACATGAACTTGCATTTTGTCACGTACAAAGCAAAACGGGATGTCACTGGTTTAGCGTGCCTGTGGTTTCACACGTGTGTGCACGCCTTTCACACTCCCCTGCCACCACGATGGTCAGATTATTTCACCTTCAAGCGTCTTGGTCATTTTTTCCATTGCACCTGTTGTCAAGTCAGATCAATGCCTTCCAATAAGCTCAAATGACCTTCACCTCCTGTAAGTTTGTTTTCGGTACTCGCTTCGACCAACATAGAATCAAGTTCTCATCACCGTTTACACGTTAAAGGTAAAATATCAGAAAACGCATGCTCGTTCTGTCATACACCGACCAGCCGAAATAGCGATTGTTCTATTAAGCATGGTCCTTGTGGTTAGCGACAGGTTCGTTGAAAAACACACACACCCAGCCGTATCGTCTCTCTCAACCACCACGCTTCATGGACATTATAAACAGGTAAAGAAAAAAAAACAGTTTTTTTTCAATGTGTATGGCGTTAGTCCCTTTGCGATTATTTTTTTTGGAAAACAATATCTACCACACTCGAAAGGGGGGCGTTATCCCGAGTCCTAGGACACCTCGTACACGTCTCTAGCGTTATTGATTCGTGAGATATCGGCAAAAATCACAAAAAACACGTGTTTACCCCAAAATCGCGTTTCCAATTTTTTTTTTAAATATAACGTGTGGTCCATAGCAAAGAGGACGTCAGCCCGAGTCCTTGGACCCCTCGTTCATGCCTCTAGCATGATTGGTTCGCGAGATATAGCAAAAAGTTCAAAATCACGGTTTTACCCCAAAAAGACCGTGTTTCCAAATTTTCATCTTTTCGACACCGACATTCCCGTAAAGAGCGCAACGAGACGAAAAAAACGAATCCAAGCACGCCCTCCTAGCATGGCTCCTTCCATTCCAAGGTCGCAGGGGCTCACCACTTGCTTTTGGAAGCAGCTTTCCCCTCATCCCACTACTACACACAATTTTTTTCTCTAGAGACTTGAAATTTATTTTGAGGGTAGAGGGGGTAGGGACCATTGATTTACGTCAAACAATTTTTTTTGTAGAGTTCCTAGTTTCCAAAATATAGGATTTTCAAAATTCAAGTGTTTTCAAAAAAATATAAAAAATAAAAAAGTTTTATTACAAAAAATAAAGGTCATAAAGACTGTTCGTTTGAGCCATGGCACAACGTTCTATCCTGTTTGGTTTTCAAACTATCACCAACTTTCGAAAACAAAAATTTTCAAAAAAAAATTTCAAAAATATAACGAGTAGTCCATAGCAAAGCCCCCGTCAGCCCGAGTCCAACGACACTTTATTCGTGAATCTCCGACCACCGGTTCGGGAATTATCGGCTCGCATTGGGAGTAGTGGTGGGGGGGGTTAGAACTGTCATCACTCCACTACTAAGGGCCAATTAAGGCGGAAAAGTGAAAGACTCCCTAGGCCTCGGATACCCTAATACCGTTGGGGTCGGAAAAGAACAAGAGTTGACCAAGGCAGGTCGACAGGAAAGTAGACGGAGAGGAGCCTGGCACAAGTAAGTGGAAGCAATGCCGGACTCAGCTGGGGTCTCGTGGTCGCCAACCCTCGCCCTACAAGATGTGAGCCCCTAGCGGGGACTGCTGTACTTAAGTTTTGTCATAGTCAGGTAGTGAAATCCGTCATTTCATAAAAAGCCGGTGTATGATGTAAAAAAAAAAGGATAGTTGCACTATCTGACGCGTTTCTTTATGAAGTGACGGACCGATTTAGGCAGATTTCGTAAGAAATGGTTTTAACATTATCAACCGAGGCACTTCATGAAGATCCGGTGCTTGTTGATTCAACTCTTCGTGAAATGACTGACGAAATGGAGTCTGTCAAAAGTAGATTTTTCTTTCTTGTCCTTTTTTTAGCCTATATTCATTTATGAAAAAAAAAAGACTTATGAGATCACCTTTTGTCGGTGTGTCTGTGTGTGCATATGTGTGTCCCCGCTAATAAATTCTAAACGGCTGGAGCGATTTCAATGAAACTCGGTAAGTCCATAGCACTGTTCCGGACCACCCCGACCGTGCCCTTCAAATTTTCTTACGTCTCACCAATCCAACATGGCGGCTGTGCGAAATATTTCACCAGCATTCAATATCTCCGAAACTATTACCGATATCACCCTGAAATTTTGTACGGAGTTAAAGGGCTCTACTGGAAGTTCGTCTATGAGACTTTCAAAAACCGGTTAACTACAAAACGAACATGGCGGCCAAGCGAAGTTGAAAGTTTTAATAGACTTTTCTCGCGATTTAATGATCCAGACGCAATGAAACTTGGTACAGCAAATGTATATATACATTGTAATGCACTTGTATCTAATTTAGTTCAATTGTTTACATAATCTCAAGATGGCGGCTGTGCGAATTTTAAAATTAAGTTTCTTGTGTCGTAATCATGCGATCGAAGTGAAAGTTTGAACAATGAACCTACGCAATAATATTCCTTCAATGGTACATAGCACTATGGCCTAGACATTTAACAATCCAACTTTGCGACCAACCGAAATATTTAGACGGTTCTCAATATCTTCGAATCTACTACAGCAATTAAACTGATTTTTTAATGTTCATAGGGGCTATAAACATAAGTTCACCTATAGGTTTTCAATAAGCTGGTGATCACAAATCCAACATGGCGGCGACGCGAAGTATAAATATTCACATGGACGTTTCTCGCAATTTAACCATCCGAGTGCAGTGGAACTTGGTACAGTATATCCTTATACAAATGTTAATCCACTGGCATCTAATTTATTTCAATTGTTTCCATAACCACAAGATGTCAGCTGTGCAAAATTTTAAAATCTTGTTTATACTTCTTGGGTCCTAATCATGCGATTGAAGTTTGAATACTACCTGTACACAATAATCTTCATGTAATAGTACATAACACTATGCCCTACATATATAAAAATCCAACATGGCGACCATCTGCAATATTTAGTCGGTTCTCAAAATCTACGAATCTATTAAAGCAATCAAACTGAAATTTTGTATGCTGACAGAAGCAATTACCATAAGTAGGATGTATGAAAATGGTCTTTAGTTCTTCACGGAACTACTTGTTTCTTTTGCAAATCTTTAATTATTATTGATATGCCGCAAAGATCAATGTTTCAGAGGTGTTCAAGTTCATCGCTAGAAAACGGGAGAAGTAGTTTACCGATAGGCTTCACATTGACCACAAAGATACGTTTCATCCTTTTTTATTTCTTCCTGAAAAGGGGTTGGTCCAAGCGCACGAGGCGGACTCTTTATGCGAATTACCCAATTTGAAATTACAGAGTTGCGCCCAGAGTTCCCATGCCGGTTGAACTGGTATCATTTCATCTCTGTGCGAGCAATTTGCTCACCGGTCACGCTATAGACATCATTATGTTACAGCAGGCCGGCCGTTACTCACGCTATATTAGTTAGACCAGTGGGCTTCCGGAATTGTTCTGTTCGACCTGCAATACGGAGCCAAGTGAGTCTAAGACACTTGGACCACTCTTGCTCTAACAGACATGTACACTGTTTCTCTCTGCGGTTTTGCTCAAGGTATGGTATAGCTGCCTCTCCATTCTGGTTTTATTTCTCTTTCTCTGCTACCTGATAACCGGAGGCTACCAAAGTCTGTACTCTTTCTTTTCAAGCATTCCCGTATCTCGATAAATCAGCGTTACTTTCTAGAGTAACCGCCTTGCAGTTACAATGCTTTTGTTATTCCGTTACTTCATCATCATCATCATCATCAGCATAATTTATTGTATTGTATTAACAGGCCATTAAGACCCAGGCAATTAATAAGAGACTATAACAAAAACTAATATATAACAAGAAGTTCCGTGACAAACTAAAGAGCCTACTTTTCTTAAAATTAAAGATTCATGCCAATGATTAATTTATATGGATCAATGACGAAATTAAGTTGGTAATATCGATATTTCTAAATAGTTCGAAATACTGTATACAAGGAATAATGTAGCCTAATAGAGAACTACAGTTCCATCTCTTAAGGTACAGAATACAAAATTTGGTTGAAGTCCGATGGATAGCATGGACGTTACATGCAGTTAAACATTGGATCTAACAGTACACGTAAAATCATATTGGCAACCATGACATACATGTGTTGGTCAGAAATAATCTGAAATAATATGATCCATTGTTGTGTCAATTTTGAATGAAATCCGTTAGTTAGTATAGAAGTTACATGCATTTTAAAAATTGGACCTATCAGCAGGCTTAGAATCATGTTGGCAGCACTGGCGTAGGTCTATATTAGTTACTCCAAATTAATCTAGAATGCCAGGTACTATACGTGTGCAAAGTTTAGAGCTATTGGCTTGCATACTTTCTGATATATTGATATTAGGGTGACAAAAATAGAGACAGTATTTATTAACAGTTGGCAGCCCTGGTTACTCTTAAGAATCCGCATAGTCATATATGGTACACATAGCACACCCGAAATTTGGTCGAAATCCAAATAATAGAATAGAAGTTACATGTATTTAAAGTTGGACCTCTCAGCAGGCTTAGAATCATGTTGGTAGCAATGACGTATATAAGTTACTCCAAATTAATATAGAATGTCAGGTACTATACGTGTGCATAGTTTAAAGCTGTCGGCTTGCATACTTTCTGATATATTGGTATTTGGATAAAATAAATTGAGAGCATTTATTAACAGTTGGCTGCCATGGTGGCTCTTAGGAATACGCTCAGTCGTATCTGTTTTTGTACACATAGCACATACGAAATTCGGTTGCATACCAAATGATAGTGTAGAAGTTATATGCATTAATTAATTGGACCTATCATCAGCCGTATAACCATTTTGGCAACACTGCCATGTATGGCCTCCTGGAAATTAAACTGCAATATTATTATCTATACGTGTGCCAATTTTGAAATAGCTCGCATTCATACCTTCCAAGATATCCAACATGGAGCTCAAATTTCAATTGCGTTTTTTCAGCAGTTGGTAGCACTGACATCATTTTAAAATACGACCGTGAGATATTCAGGTATAGATCTTTACTCCTACCAAATTTTGTTTCGATTGCTGCAGCCGTTTAGGAGTTGATAGGGGGGGGGGGCACACACACACAGCCAGTCAGACAGACAGACAGACACACATTTGCCCGATCTCATAAGTCTACTTTTTTCCTAATTTTTGCAAAATGTGAAAAGTAGGCTAAAAATATAACACAGGCATTACAACAGCAGGGACTGAGACTTTTCACAAGTATCGGTCGCTGATGATCTTCTACCTTTCTCTGTCCCTTGCATCCTCCACAGTTGCTGTTGGTGCCACCTTTACCAGTGACATTATTGCTCGATCCTTCCATCTTGTTCTAGGGCGGCCTATCGGGCGACTGCCAGTTGGTGTCGAGCTGAAAACACGATTGGATATGGAATCCTCAGCTCGAATGACATGTCCCAACCATTGCAATCACCTCCTCTCCAGAATCCGGTTGATTCTCGTCTTCCCAAAGCGTTGATAAAGGTATTGGTGAGATCTTCTTTCCCACCTTTCTGTTTCTACATTATATAGTGTATTTTGCGCGAGACCTTCCTTTCAAAAACGCAGAGACGTTCCACAAGTGTTCAGGCGTGGCCCAGGACCACAGGTCTCACCAAGGTCATGTAGATATGTACCTTATTTTTCTGAGAAATCAAACGTGATTTGAAAAGATTGTTCAAGCTATAAAAAACACGATTCTCTGTAGTTATCCTTTGCTTTACTTCCTTTGCTATCTTATTCCCGTTCCAAAAAAGGCCGATCCTAAGTATTTGAAATCCTCTATCATCTCAAAATTGTGCCCATTAATATTGATGCTATTAAGATTCCGTTACTTAGGTATAATAATATATAAGTGGTGATCAAAAAGTTTCTTAAGGGTATTGAGCCAAGGAACACATTGATGATGATGATGATAATTGTTGTTTTAAGGCAAGGAACTGAGAGACAAGATAAAAAGGAATGGCATGGATTGCTACAGTAGTGTGAAGACTAGAGTTGGGACATCGGAATGGTTTAAAATTGACACTGGACTAAAGCAAGAAGGTGTGTTGACACCATTATTGTTCGTAATGGTGATGGATGACATCATGAAGGCAGCAATGAAAGAATATAGTAGGGTAAAGATGAGGGTAATGTTGTTTGCAGACGATGTTGTGATCTGGGGCAAGGATGAGATGGAGGTACAAGAACATTTGGACGTAATAAATGAAAAGATTGAGCAATGGGGATTGAAGATAAATGTGGAGAAGAGTAAAACTGTGGTGATGAGTAGAGATAAGAAAGAAGGAAAAGGAGTAATCAAAGTAGGAGATAAGGAATTAGAAGTAGTGAAACACTTCAAATACTTGGGAAGTGAACTGACTAAAGATGGACGACTAGATTTGGAAATTAGCAGAAGAATACAACTCGGGAGTGATTTCTACCAACAGGTTCGGAGACTAGTATGGAACAAGGGTATACCAATTAACGCTAAAGAAGTTATGTACAAAGCATTATATGTTCCTATAATGACATGTGCAGCAGAAACTTGGACAATGACTAAGAGGGATGAAAGCAGAGTACAGGCAGCTGAGATGAGATTCCTGAGAAGTATGGTACAGAAAACGAGGAGAGACAGAGTGAGAAATGAAGATATACGGAAAGTACTGGGAGTACAGAAAATAAATGACAAACTGGAGCAAAACAGATTGAGATGGTTTGGACATGTCAAACGGATGAATGAAGTAAGGCTACCAAGACGAACACTGGAACGACGGATGACAGGGAAGAGAGGACGAGGAAGACCAAGAATGCGTTGGATGGACTCGGTGGAGAATAGTATTAGAAAACGGAACCTGGACTGGAACACTGTGTCGGAACAGGAATGGTGGAACGACAGAGCAAAGTGGAGAGGAACCATTTTTGCCCCCACCCAGTGTCAGCTGGAAAAGGGGAAATGAAGATGATGATGATGAACATCTGGGTTATCGGCCCCTAATGTTCTAGGGGATAGCGGAAATGACAACGAGACGGAAACCATAACGGAAACTAACGTAGATGGAAAATACTCACAAAACTAATTTTGAATGAAAATACGCACAAAATGCAGGTTAGAGTAAAAAAACGTACAAATTGCCATTTAGATTGACATTCCCTCCTTATATTATTCTGATAATGTCCCATTCCAGTTTTGTACCGAAAATAAGGTCCCATTAACACCAACCTACACATATGGGGTACCTACAGGTTCAGCATAACCCAATGCGTACGCGAAACGCACTCACTCTTTAAATGCCTCACAACTAATAAATACCTTAAAACATGTATATTTACAATGAAATAATGAAAGAATGCAACACGGTAACCATGGTAACAGAATCTCACAGGTCCATCTATTTCTGTAAGTCGCAATGGAATTCCAATTATTACATTACTGTGAAAGTTTGCAGTCGGTTATAAGGTTATCACTGAACCAAATTAAGCTGTAAAATTCATCAATACATACAGTATAATGCGCTTAAGGGGGTCAAGGGGCACTCGAGAAATTTTTCACGCAATTTTCACGTGTGAATGTGGTACGAAAGGTCTTTTTCACCCGACTATAAAGGGTCTCCGAAAACCACATTTAAAGGCCCTTAAATTAACAGTGTCTGTGATATTCCCAGAAAACTAACTTCAATCTGATATACCTATGAAGGAATGACAAACCCCTAACCACTGCACCAGTAGCAGAATTGATAAAGTCTGATTATTCATACCTAGGATAAATCAGTCATAGCATTCATGATTGAGATTTTGCTAAGTGTATTCTTTACAACTATAATATTCGCGGGCGAAGCCGCGACGGGTAATGCTAGTACTTAAAAAATTTAGATTAAAAATATGTACAAAATGTTATGGAGATTAAAAATACTCACAAAATGCAATTGAGAATCAAAATACTTACAAAATGCCCATCCTACAAAATGTAATTTAGATTGAGAATACTTGCAAAATGAGGTTTAGGTTGAAAATACCTACAAAAAAAATTGAAACATAAAAATCCTAAAAAACGTCCCGTTACTACATTCAAAGACTTACTAAAAGGCAATTTAGTTTGTCAGTCCTTACAAAATGCAATTGAGGTTGAAAATACTCTCAAAATGTAATTGAAATTGAAAATACACAATGCAATTCAGATTGAAAGATCACATTTCCAAGCCAAAATATTCACAAAGTGCAATTGAAATTCAAAATACTTACAAAATGCAATTGAAATTGAAAAAGCTTACAAAATGCACGGTAGATTCAAACTACTCATTTGGATTGACGATACTTACAAAATGCAATTTACATTGAAAATACTTGAAAAAATGTAATTTAGATTCAAAATACCCACAAAATGCAATTGAGAATCAAAATTCTTGCGAAATGCGGTTTTGGTTGAAAATACTTACAAAATCCAATAAAAATTCAGAATACTCACTAAAATGCCCTGCTCCTACATTGAAAGACTTACTAAAAAGCAATTTAGATTGTCAATCTTTGGAAAATGCAATTGAGGTTGGAAACAATCGCGAAATACATTTTAGAATGAAAAAACTTACAAAATGCAACGTAGATTAAAAATGCCTACAAAATGTAGTGTAGGTGCAAACAAAAATCGCTAAAGGGAATTTAGATACACGGGGAACCAAGTAACAAAAAAAGTGCGGGAATCTTAAAGAGAAAAGGAAATATAATGAAAAGAAAACGAGAGGTCTGACCCCTAGAAGAAGGAGGGATCAGAAAAGATGAGACAAGGGCCAATTAAGGCGGGAAAGTGAAATACTCCCTAGGCCTCGGATACCCTGATACCGTCGTGGTCGGAAAAGAACAAGAGTTGACCAAGGGAGGTCGACAGGAAAGAAGACAGAGAGGAGCCCGGCACAAGTAAGTGGAAGCAATGCCGGACTCAGCTGGGGTCCCGTGGTCGCCAACCCACGTTCCACAAGATGTGAGCCCCTGGGGGTGGGGGAGAGGGGAGGAGGGGACCCATTAAATAAATAATTATGTAAGTAAGTTAATTTGGCTAGGATTTGAATCAAAAAGAAGACGAGTCAAGAAACAAGAGATTTTAGGCTGTATTTCCGGAACTGCATTTAGATCAGAAGTAATTTTTGAAATTTGGTTTTTTGTTTGATAGATTTCCAAGACTCACAATTTGAAAACTTTATGGTTCCTTTAGCCCTTCAACGTTTGGCACAATTTTAGTGTATTGCTTAATTTTAGCCTACGTTTTTTGCTAAGATGGAGCCTCTCAATTTGTCTGCTAAAAACATCATTTCAACACTAGCAGTAGTTCCCGGCTTCGCCCGGTGGATTTATTTGTTTTATGGATAATAATGAATACTACTACAGAACTGGAGCGCTCAAGGATAAGGATCGGAAAGCACCAACGCTTATTGCAGCTGATAACCTCAGTATACTGCACCAACACCATCGCCCTTATGCAGAGGCATACTATTGTCATGATGATAACTGTTTTAATGGGCCTAAGAAATCTTTTTGCACTAATTACTCCCCGTGACTGCAATTTATAAGCAGCTCGCAATTCTGCACCAGAGCACTGGTAGGGGTGACGTGACGCAGCCCGCATTGCCTGGCAACAATAGACGTAGGTATTATTGAAGCTGTTCGGGAGCACTTGTTATTCCGACTTACTGAACAAACATCAATCTTTAAGGTTACCAGAGAGGTGTAGCCTAATGATACATAGCCTAAACTATTCCTCTTGAATCTGGCTATCATATACAAATAGATTTGTTCGAATCAGACTGGTAGTTCCAGAGATTAACGCGTTTGAACACACAATCAAACAAACTCTTCAGTTTTATTATATTAGTATAGATTAAAAGTTTCTGTTTGATGGTCGTACAGTACAGAATCGGTATTCCAATCAAGAAACATCGCCGTGCGTATTGAGGCATTCATCCCACCCACCGACGCACCAGGTTGAAGATCCTCGAGTGATAAACCACTGTGTCCTGCTGCACATCCTCGTCTGACAGGAATCGTCGACCCTTCAAGGCCTTTTTTTAAGGTGTCGAAGTGGTGATAATCGCATGGGGAGATTTCAGAACTATAGGGCGGTGCTCTAGTGTGTCCCACTTGACAAGGCGTATCTTCTGCTTTACGATCTTTGCGGTATGGGGACGTGCCTTATCATGAAGCAGCAGCACCCCATGTCGAAGTTTTCCAGGACGTTTTGGCTTAAATGTACGCCGTACCGTCCCCAGTAATGGAGACTGCAGGATTCTTGAAATCAATAAATAATGGGCTTTCTTTGATTATCCCTTTCATTATCCAGCTCTTATATGATGGATGTGTGAAAACTGTCAGCCATATTTACCAAGCTGTGCATACACTTGTTTTTAAATGAGATGGAAGAGAGTCCAATAAAAATATTAAAATAGAATGTTATGATCATACAGTGTATAAATCACTTGTTAATACTGAAAATAAGCGATGACTCTGAGCCATATGATTTCAATGTAAAAAAATACAAATTTCAGATTTGAAATATTTGAAGTAATTTTGGGAAATGGAATTCACTTGTCAAGTCTAGTATTCATGTTAAAAGAAACTCTATATTATTTGATAGCTTGGTAGGCCTAAATGTCAAGATTCCAAACCGAGAAGAATACGCGCAGGTTTGCCAAAAATCATGACGTAAACGAGACATAAAACACTGTCAGCACATGTTTCAGACTCTAAGAATTATTGTAAACGTGAGTTAAAATTGAATCGGTGTTTTTGAAAGGGTGTAGTCGACATTTTTTGACATTTTTTGACATTTTCACTTTTTTAGTGTTTTAAAATAGAATCGGTGTTTTTGAAAGGGCGTAATCGACATTTTTTGACATTTTCGCCTTTTTATTGAGTTTTAAAAATTGAAGCGGTGTTTTTTGAAAGGGCGTAATCGACATTTTTTTTACATTATCACTTTTTTAGAGTTTTATTTTCCTTTTGCATAGAGCCATCTTTTTCCTATGAAAGGACGCTTGTATAAAACTCATGTTCATAAATACTGAGTTTTTTTGAAAGGGCGGACGTGCGTCACACCCAAAGTACACGTTACTTCATGACCGCGTTGTCGCAGCCCCTAAACTAAGGAACCAACCAACAATGACTTTCTTATGTTGTAAGTGTTTCTCTGTGTTTCAGATTTGTTGCAATTTTTGTGTGTAGCAAATCTATTCCATCTGAATACAGTACAATGTCTGGGCTTTAGATTTGCACTAATTTCTTAGTATTGAAAAAAAAAACCAATTTAAGTCCTAAACTGATATTTAACAATGATCCATTATATTGTGTGTCCATATTTGCCATATATTTGTGTAAATATCTGTCTCTAGCAAGCCTCCGTGGCTTAGGCGGCAGCACGCCGGCCTCTCACCGCTGGATCCGTGGTTCAAATCCCGGTCACTCCATGTGAGATCTGTGCTGGACAAAACGGAGGCAGACAGGTTTTTCTCCGGGTACTCCGGTTTTCCCTGTCAAAATTCCATTCCAGCAACACTCTCCACTATCATTTCATTTCATCTGTCATTCATTTAATCATTGCCCCAGAGGAGTGCGTCAGGCCTCGGCAGCCGGCACATTTCATATCCTCGCCGCTAGATGGGGGCTTCATTCATTCCATTCCTGACCCAGTCGGAGACTGGAAGCAGGCTGTGGATTTTCATCTGTCTCTAGCAAATTTTTGAACAATTTAATGAACATTTTTGTGTCTAATTATTAGATTTTTTTTGAAAGGGAGTAGTAGCACAATATTCTTTTGCGCATAACTTCCGGACAAAAATTTATAAAATTATTTTAGAGAGTGGAACATGTTCCATAAAAGCATGTTAGTCACAAAATCCATTAAAATAAAAATTAAATTAAAAATTGAGCCTTTGGGGAAGCTTCCTTTTCACCTAAGCCCTTTCAAAGACCACTGATTCAATTGTCTTCTTCATATTTCCAATAGCTTCTCTCAAGCGTAAAAATAACGAAATATTCAATAATAAAGACCGGTAACTATGGATCGTTACCCCGACAGTTTTGGCACCAACATCGTAGCGGCATATCGTTACCTTGAAAGTCAAAGGGTTAAAGAGCAGGGTGTATGGTTGGGTGTTGAACTTCATGGGACGAGGGGACGATGGATGACACCATTGCATCGTCGACACTTTCGATACCGGTTCCCAGTGGTGGCACCAGTAGCAATGCACTCCAGGAACGTGTTGCCTTCAACAATGAAACGCATCACGTGCAGCAGTCAACCGGTGTGCTTTTTGTTCGGCAACGCCCTCAAACGGAAACTTTTTGATTACGCCTTATGCGAGCATAATTATTGAGGCCAATCTCCTACAGATATCATTCCCTCAAACACAAAAACACACCCTAGTACAGCCACTAGAATAACACAGGTTATCGGACAGAATGAAACGAAACAAGGATATAAAAGGCAGTGTAAATCAATGCCCTCAACGTTGAAGTTTGAGGACTGAGGTACTTGGAAGGAAGGAGAGTCATGAAAGGCAGGTTAAGGGGAAAGAGAAGAAGGTTGACGTATGACGTAAGGAGCCATTGTACCTACATTACAGAGTATTTTCGTTTTTTTATCGTATTCTGTTGTTCATTTTATTTTTATGTAATTTCATATATATTTTTTTCCTTCCCCGTTTGCTTTTTCTCTTTTCTTTCGTTTTACCATTATTGCACAACTCCTATTAAACAACAACTTTTTTTTCCTATTTTTGGGGGTTTAAGCAATTTAATCATTTTGATTTTGTTTTAATTCAGGAAATCTTCCTCTTTTTTGGGGACAATTTGGGCCCAGTGGTAAACCAAAACCTATTTTGATTTACCCCACCTGCCTATTTCCCTAGCCTTTGGTTGTCTTTCACTGTAATCCGTCTCCTTAACATCGCTTTATGTCGTCTTAAGCAGTCCAGTGTACAAGCGCATTCAGCGCAAGGTCTGCCCCAAAGTCAATGGTGCAAGATGGAGGGGGAATGAGATCCAGCTCAGGAAACCCCCCACGAACCGCTGGATTTAGCGATAGGTTGATGACAACCACCCGGAAATAACATACATTTACAGAAGGCATCAACCGTGTCCTCCAAAGCCAACCACACATTCTTGTGGTTGTATTCGACCTTGCAGCTATCCTTGTTGAAACGTCTGTCTGCCGCAACATGTCCTCAACAAACTCACAGACAGAACCTTTGTTGAGACGGTATGGGTAAAATAGCGTACAGCCCCCTTATGACCTATAGGGAAGAGCCCCACTAAACCGACTACCGCCGCACAGTGTGAGATTTTGCCTATCTAGGAGAACTTTACTCAATTTCCCGACCATGTTATTTTTCACATAATACATGACATTTAGTTCGCTAAATACCGGGTGAGTTAGCCGAGGTCGTTACGGCATGACTGCTGGCTCTCATCCGGGAGGCGAGGAGGTTCGAATCCCCCCGCCGGCAACCTTGAAGATGGTCTTCTGTGGTTTCCCATCTTCCTTCGAGGCAAATGCTGGGGTTGGTCCCTAACTATAGGCCACAGCCGCTACCTTCCAACTCCTCGCCCTTCCCTTCCAACTTTCCTCCCCAACGGTACTTGTAGCTCACCCATTGGGTGTCCGTCTCGAAGCAGCTACAAAACTGGCGAGCCAAACATGTCCTCGGACACTCCCGGCACTAAAAGCCATACGCTTAAAAAAACGACTGGTGACGAGCACGGTGATGCAGAGTGGTCAGTGCTGTTCTTCAATGTTATTGCTGATATCTGAAGGTAAGAGTTTGTATGTTAACTTAAAATTTCATTGAAGGATGAGGTTACAATGTTGTTTTGAAAAGAGGCTTGTCAAGGACAAAAACTACTGTAGTTTCTTGAAATTCACATTCTTTGGAGCGTCGAGCGGGATTGTAAATAATATTATATCTTTATTCTTCATGTGTTTTGTATGAGCTTGTACATGGAAAGTTTTTCCATTGTGAAGTTTTGTTGGACAGGCTGAGGAAGGGGGAGTATTTACCCCCGAAACTAGTCCCTGTAAGTAATAGAAATAAACAGTATTGAAGGCGGAAAATCTATTATTCTTTCAAAGTTATAGCTACGTCAATACGGACCTGAATAATCGACATTATGATTCAAGGAGGATTCTACTCAGGTGTTCCATCGTGATCCGACCTGAAATTTGTTTCACATTATAGCTTATTAAGTATAATACTAGCAACGATCGAAATATTCTGCGCAAATTTGCGCGATAACGACCAAACATCCTGTCTGTTTCAGAATGGCACCCGTGTTTACGTGGCGTACTATGTTCGAAGAGTGGGCAAAAGCTCACACAAACAAGACAGAAGTTATTTCAAACTTTATAATGGAACAAACCGGGAGTTGCAGAACTTTCGCCTAGTTCAAAGGAAAAAATAAGGAAGTATGTACACAGTATACAAGTTAAATGGGATAAAGCTAATCGACATCGAGAGTGATTTTTATACGACAACGCGACATGGTTGGACAATGAAGTCGACTTTAATTTTGCAAATGATCCTCCGATTGATCCAACCAAGGCCGGTAGACCTCAAAAATCCTTTAAAGATTGTTCCTCCAAAGTTCATACTAGAAGAATCAAAGCAGTTGTCGAATCTACAAGTCATGAAGAAATGTCGAAGTCTATTGAACTCTCATTGCGCAAGGCGGAAAAACGCGACTCGGCTGCAATCGTGAAGGAGCTTTGTTCTTCTTCTCCCACAAGGGATACAAACTTCAAGAAAGCTCGAAATTCTTCGCTTGAAATGTCATCAAGTTGTCCACAGATGAAGCATAAGCTTTATTAGTTGATGGAAATCTTTCGGCGAACCAATACAATATTGTGCGAAATCAAGCAAGAACAAGAAGTTCCGTGATGAACTAAAGAGCCTACTTTTCTTAAAATTTAAGATTCATGCCAATGATTAATCTATATGGATCTATCTAGAATAATGACGACATTAAGTTGGCAATATCGAAATTTCTAATTGCTTTGATATAATGTATACCTGGCATAATGTAGGCTAATAGAGAACAAAAGTTGGCAGCCCTGGTGATCGAATATATTCTTAGTTCCATCTCTTAAGGTACAGAATACAAAATTTGGTTGAAGTCCAATGGATAGCATGGACGTTACATGCAGTTAAACATTGGATCTAACAGCGCGCGTAAAGTCATGTTGGCAACAATGACATACATGTATTGGTCAGAAATAATCTGAAATAATATGATCTATTGTTGTGTCAATATTGAATGAAATCCATTGGTTAGTCTAGAAGTTACATGCATTTTAAAATTGGACCTCTCAGCAGGCTTAGAATCATGTTGGTAGCACTGACGTATATAAATTACTCCAAATTAATGTAGAATGTCAGGTACTATACGTGTGCATAGTTTAAAGCTGTCGGGTTGTATACTTTCTGATATATGGGTATTTGGACAAAAAAAAATTGAGAGCATGTATTAACAGCTCTTAAGAATACGCTCAGTCATATCTGTTCATGTACACACAGCACATACGAAATTTGGTTGAAATCCAATTGATAGTGTAGAAGTTATATGCATTTAAAATTTGGACTTATCAGCAGGCTTATAATCATTTTGGCAACACTGCCATGTATGGCCTCCTGGAAATTAAACTGCAATATAATTATCTATACGTGTGCCAATTTTAAAATAGCTCCCATTCATACATTCCAAGATATCCTACATGGAGCTCAAATTTCAATTGCGATTTTTCAGCAGTTGGTAGCACTGACATCATTTACAAATATGGCCGTGAGATATTCAGGTATAGATCTTTTCTCCTACCAAATTTTGTTTTGATTGCTGCAGCCGTTTAGGAGTTGATAGGGGGGACACACACACAGCCAGACAGACAGACAGAAGGACAGACAGACAGACAGACAGACAGACAGAAGGACAGACAGACACACATTTTCCCGTTCTCATAAGACTACTTTTCCCTCATTTTTGCAAAATGTGAAAAGTAGGCTAAAAATAGGCAGTAAAATGTATCCATCGTACGATAAAGTAAAGGATGCTAAGAAACATAGTTATCCTAACAATATTACAGTCACTGAAACATCCGCTGAAATTTCATTGCAGCCTCTTCTTGAGCACATTGTAAGGAGGCTTAGTAAAGCCTAAGAAGATTTTCTCAAGACTTGGCCCGACGTTGTTAGTAACATTAACATTGCTTAAGTGGGGCTGTGACGGTGCCCAACAGAGTGTGTATCGTCAAAAATTTTCAAATGAACAATCGACAGACGAAAGTTTGTTTAGCATCTCCACGGTACCTACTGTACTCAAATTTACAGTTTAAACGACAACCATAAATCTGTAATTTGGCAAAATCCAGTTCCATCTACAACTAGATATTGCCGCCACATAAAGTTTATTTTTACAAAAGAAACAGTCGATGCTGTAAAAAGCGAGGTACAGAAAATTGAAGGACAAATAGCTAATCTCACTCCTATTATAATAACTGTGGGCAACAGGGAATTCATCTGCAAGCCTAACATGATTTTTTGTATGATTGACGGAATAATTTGTAATGCAGTATCTGATTGTTCCTCAACCCAAAGATGTTATTTGTGTGGAGCTCAATCGAGCGAAATGAATAACCTTCGTACTGTCCCCGTTTACCTGGATAGTAGGCTGTCAGATATCCGCCCCCTCGATCGGATTGCCAATTATCAATCGCACCGGCACAGTTACATCAATGAAAATGGCACTGACAGATACTATCGAGATAAGAGCACAGAAATTCACAGGAAATCATTGTGGAACACACCAAAATAGACGGGGGTGCATACTTACCGTTGCTTACCTCTTAATTATCTCGGGGTTTGAGTTGACAACAGGATCACTAAAAGTCTGTTCACACAATAATCTCCGCCATGATATTTAAAAATGAACCAGAAACGAAGACGAGAACTTTGAACTGTACAAAAGCTTTATTTCTAATAAAGGGTCTGATTTTCCTAACACAACAAAATATACGTGGCTATCAGTAGCCCAAGTCAATCTGACTATGTCCTCCAGTAGGACTTGCAAAATTATTATACAACATGATATATAAAACATTTTAGCTCCCAAGAGCTCCAAATACCGTAATATTCATAACACTATTGGATTGGAAAAGGACGTCAGGGTGTGACATATATAGAGCATTTGTTTCCTTTTAATAAACAAGAGAATGATATTTATAGTCGCAAGGCCGGAGTGTACGACCTAACTCTCTGAAAACCATATATTGACACAGCTGCGGGCTACCTTCCAGCCTGACGCATACTGGTCAAATGCACTCCCTTCTCACACGCTATGTTACGTAAGAATCCAGCCTGCACTCTCAAGCTTTTAAATGTCTTACAAGACAACTCACATTATATTTACGCAAATCTTTCAAGTACTTTGATCACATCCTAATGGATCATTACATAAATTTCTTAAAGTTGTTAACTTCAATCCAAATGTTTCATTAGCTCTTAAATGTTTATAACAAAATCACAAAAATTATTTATAACAATTAGAAATTGTTTATAATATTTGTCAAAGACAATAAAAAAATTATAAGCACGCCTTTTAACATCACTCTCGTTTCACATTAGTTTCAAAAATATTTACAACAATTATTTACAATATTAACATTTAAATTGTTTAAATTATTAATTTAATAAATACATTAGCCACATGTTCATTCGGTTGGTAATTTTATAATCCTGTTTAATATAATCGACCAATGAAGGTTAGTTATACATATTAATGTCACAATCTGTTTTAATAAAGTTTTTAATAATGATTTGTGACGGCAACCTTCATTCAACATCTTGTCTCAAATTCTTTCAAAACTCGTGTTAATTATAACAGTAAATCACTTGATTAATTTTCAACGAACTATAACAATCTTACTCCAGCGGAAAATCCTTCGCTAACAAGTTAATGCACAATCTGCATTAAAAATATGCCCAAAATCATCATATATTAATCTATATGGTATTTAAAACTTTCACATCACTTACAAAACTTCCACAAATAATTCTTTAACATTTATTCCTGTGGGAACTTCCTTCATATTCAAGGGCATTATATCTCAGCGACTTTCAACACGCGCTGCACTAGCGATTATACATTCATAGTTCCACTTAAAAATTTTATAATCATAATTTGTTTCAAAACTGTTTTTCTATTTAACCTTCGTAGATTTCATTCATGAACTGAAATGAAGTCAAAACTTGCCAATCACAAACAAATTTAATAGTGAATACGCTTATATACGCCTATCTGGTCTATCAAAAATCTAAGATTAACATCTTAAAAGAAATTGTAGTATGAAAATACTATCTTCAAATAAAGTGCGACTAAATGCAAAGTAGTCGAATAGAATCCAATTAGATTGGGGAATGCAAACATCGTTATATAATTCTCTAATTGAGAAAAACTCCTAACAAAAGTACTTGACTTTAATGCATTCAATAATTCATTATTAACATTACTCTTTCACAAAAGTGTCTATGATGCAATGTTCATTCATAACTGACGATAAATGTCTGTGTTGCAATCAATACAAATAACGACTAGTATTTCCAAGATCGTCGATAACGTAAGATTTTAACGCTCGAAAATCATTTAAATGTTCTTCCTTCTTGATGATGACAGAAAATTGTTCAAAGTAATTAAACTGGGATAGAATTACTTTAATAAAGTGACACGCTGTCTGAATTTAAATCTGCCATAAAAATCATTAACTTACAGTCAAATCGTGACTACACAAATATTAATTACTGAAAAATCCAAATATCAGTCTCAACTGATTCAAAATCGTTAACTATGCCCATGACATAACAATGTCTTAATAAAACGTCGAAAAATGCAAAACTCATCAAGGTGTACTGAGAATAAGAATCTCAACAAGAAAATAAGGCAAAATACATGAGGGTAAAAAATATGGGAAAAATGGTTGCTCAAACATTACTAGGTTACTCAAATACAATAAACATTCACGACTACCTTATCTGCCGATTGACGTTCCAGAGGAAAATTCCCCAAAGAAAACTGCTGATGGATCCATTTCACCACGTTAAAGCTGAGCTCCATCCTCGAAATAGGAAAAAGCACCCTCGGAGAATCGAACTGCTTCCTTCTCCGTGAATCGCTCTGCTCCTCGAAAACGAATAGACATCCTTCCGGCAATAATCTTCATTGTGAGTCGGGACTACCCTGACCTCTCTTGAAAAATTCCCTGAAGTTCCAGTAGACAATCATCATGACGTTTTGTAGAAATTTCCGAAGAAATTATTCATATACAGAGTATGAAATTGTTTCTATGGCTGTTCGATGGCATTCAGCCTTTACTTACGAAACATGGGTGTAGATGGTATTCACCGCATGTTCGCTTGTGTGGAATAGCAATTAGCGAAGTTCCATGTCGCTATCTTACTCCAATGAAGTATGTCCCAATTGCAATAAGTCCTCTTAGCCTTCCATCTGCACTTCAGTTGTAGTGTCAGAAGAACAAACTGCCGTATTCAAATGCTCCATTATACTGTATCGTTCTGTAAGCAAGCAATCTGAAGTCTTTCTACTCCACTCGCAGCGTTAGCCTTGCGTTAATTCTGGCTTATACAAAAGTGTTTCTCTAGTGGCGAGATAATCACTTTTGCCAGTCGTATATAACAGCTAATATCTTTTGAAGTACTCGGTCGAAATTGTTCAGCTTTTCTCTATAATTGCATGTAGTACTGCATAATACAATTATGTTATCGTAGACCGCTAACTGTTTGAAGTTAAACTTATAGAAGCTTTCTAAGGTCCGTTTCAACTTCACCTAGTTTGACCTGTATCTCGTTAACATAGTGGCCTCGCCACGCGTTATAAAAACGATTCTTTTCACTTGCTGTTCACTTTGATGTCTCACTATATTGAATGTATAAGAAACTGACTTTCACAAATACTTCGATGATCTGAGCATTAGATCTCAGAATGATCAGCGAACGAAAGAGAAGAGAAGAGAAGAGGGTCCTTTCTTCTGCGCAAGCCCTTTTATTACCTTCTCGAGGGGCGTTACCATCCCTTCCAAAGCGTGATACTACGTCATCGCTAGAACTTCCAACTTCGTTAATTCATGACGGATTTTCAAAATTCAAAAACTGAAAATAAATTTCATCAAAATTCCAAATCAATGCTTTTACTGCAAATGGATTTCCACAATTCTGCATTCAAAAAGTCATAAAAATACCATAGTTTCAGCAATCTCCGTCTTCCTTTAAACTATCGTTCATTGGTTCATGCCTCTCCTCCAATAGCATAGTTTCTTCCTCAGCAGAATTCCTCGTTTCCTGCGACTGCGTCGTACATCTTGGAACATTCTGGACTAAAATGCTGACGTCACTGAGAATCTCAGCTCAAGTAGCTTGCTGGCATAACATTTACGTCATCCGTGCTTACGTCATGACTACCCACGTCATAACTATGACAGCCATAACTCTAATCATAATTTCAAATATAGCCACCGTGGTCTCTACATAATTCAATTACGGGGGCATTCTCCTCCCACCACGTTTTAAAAACAGTTGCAAATTGTTTTTAAACTCAATGTTACAAGTATCTCAACTCTCTTGAACACGAAATTGAATTATTACTGGCTTACTCTAGTATGATATTTCCTCTATGTTCCTTAATCATATAATTTTCTTCTACTCTGGGTTGTATGTGGTTAATGTATTCTTTCCTCTCTAATTCCTCTTCTGACCAGTATTTCTATTCTCTAAGTTCTGCTGGCTCGTAGAAGGCCCAGGATCGATTACAACATCCTGCCTTTTCCTTTGATTGTCAGCTTCTTTATCCCTTAATTCTTTTAAGTATTGCTGGCTTTCCTTTTCTCTTTGCTGATATTGCTCAGGTGTCATAACCTGACTTTGAGTATTCTGGTTTCTATTTTGGTTTTGGTTATTCCTATTATAGTTACGATTATACCCATTATTGTTATAATATCTGCCTCTTCCATTATAGTTTCCTCGGTTGTAGTTCCAACCTCTTCTCTGTTGATATGGTCGGTAACCTTGTGATCTATAATTTCTAAACTGATTATTCCTGTGAGGACCTACATTGTCAGTTTTCTCCTCCTCTGGCTTGTCAGTTTGTTGGACTTGGTCCATGTATACCGTATTGATTTCCTTATACTCTTGCCTTTGACCTTTCTGGACTACGTTAGGCATTGGACTTGTGTAGTCTAACCTTCTTAGTAATTCATCCATGCTGGATAAATCCCTGATGTTGGACGAAATTATAAGTCTCCTCACCTCAATTGGCAGCATACGAGAAATCGCATCTATTAGTTGCTCCGTGGACAATGGGGGTTGCAAAAATCTCAAGCGGGACAACTGACTCGTAAAGAAATCAGCGTACCTCGTTGGAAGAGTACCTGAGTATTTTCTTGAATATACCTCCGCTCTTAACGAATTCTGCGCTTCTATGGACCAAAATCGTTTGATTAATGCCTCTGCAAACTCGTCAAAGTTACTGAATGTATATCTAAAAGCTCTAAACCATTCAAGGGGTCCTCCAATCAGATATCTCTCTACTATCTTCATATCTCTCTCTCTGGGAATGTGAGCTTCGATGAAGTAATCTTTGAGATTCCTTACATACTCTATAGGTGTCAAACTATCAGTGTTACTGAATTTTTGTGGTTTGTCCTCGAAATTCCTAATGACCGTCACGTTCCTCGGATATGAATCCGGATAGTTTTTCCCACTATCTCGATAATTCCACTCAGATTCCATATTCCTCTCGTCATCCTCCTCTCTGAATCTGGATACACGTTCTTCAGGAGTCACGTCTCTTTCTTCTAGATCTAGGTGACATCTTCTGGTATGCTTCCTGTTCAATTCGCAAGCAAAGCCTTCTGTATCCTTGTCGGTGATTTCTGTTAAGACTTTCTTGACTATCTCTTCCTTGTAGTTCTCCATTAAACTAGCCTCTCCTAACTTCAAATTTTTCAGTTTACTCGTCGTTTCATTTACGTCAGAGACAACTTTATGCATCTGTTCCTCTAATGTAGATTTTAAAGTTTGCATATCCTGATCTAGTTGTGTTCTATCGTCAACTTGTTTTTCGGATAGCGAATTTATCCTGACGCTTAAATCTTTTCTAATCTGTACTACCTCATTATTAATTTCTATCTGCGTACTGGCAAGTTTTCTTTCAATCCTTTCCTGAATTTGGGTTACATGTTCCCCACTTGACTTATTCCACTCGTCTTTCCATACCGCTACGTTTGCTGTTAACATCTCGGCTATGTCTACTTCGATATCCTCTTTTAATACTCTATTGTGGTCTAATACCTGTGTTCTCATGACCTCGACGTCATACTTCAACTCTGCTAAAGACGTTGTTGTTCTAACTGATTCGTCGACTAACCTAGTCGTTAATGCAGTTATATTACGTGTACAAAGAGTTTTTGAGTTTTCGATTTCTTCCCTGACTTTATTTACATCAGTTTGGACTTTAGTGATATCTACGAAAACTGTGTTGACCTCTACCTGAATCTTAGTTACATCACTTTGCACCTCAGTTATATCCGCATGAATGTTGTTAATGTCTACCTGAACATTGGATACATCTGTTCTAGCTTTTTGAATTTCTTTCTGGACTTCCTCGACCTTGTCTTGGACAGTCGCTACATCGTTTTTGACAACAACAACTTCGGCTCTAGCACAAGAAATATCCCCTCGGACATTAGCTACATCTAGATTTAACATTGTAAGGTCTCTCTGTACCTTAGACACATCATTTTTAACATCAGACACATTTTTATGGACATTAGATACATCTGTGCGGATGTCAGTTACAGTATTTTCAATTCCTAGGGTATTGATCTGTAAACGCGACATATTATCCTCCAAATTGGCAGCACTAGTATGAAGAACCTTCATATTCTCCTCCATTCGACTATTATTCCTTGCTTCCATCTCCTTCATACTACTATTTAAATTAGCAGACATATTACTAGCATTCTCCTCCATCCTTGCATTCAAATTACTAGCATTCTCCTTCATGCTTTCATTCAGCATCTGCTTCATACTATTAGTCATGCTAGCTTTCAAGTTAGCAGACATCTCCTCTAGCATCAACCTCAAACTTGCATCTGCCATTACAATATTATTCAAAATGGATTGCTGTAGGGACATACATCAAAAGAGCAAAATAACAACGTTTGAGCAACACTTTTCACCATATATAAATTTGATCAATTTTCTGTCTTAAATCTAACTTATAACTACCTTATAATTAATATTCGAAGATACTTCATGTTGAAACAAACTCAAGCACATGTTCAAATTTCTCTGGCTCATTTTAAAATATCCTAACACAAATAATTTACATTTACAATCCAAATAATTAATTTTATCGTTAATATGACTGAAATGTCATAAGCCGGTCAAATAAAATAAGATTCCAGATTATAGGCGATTTTTCTAAGTTTCCAGCCCATTTAACCTTTCTCAAGTTGTATAAGATCTGATCTTTTCTGAGTGTAATTTTCCTAATACAATACAACATTTAATTCCTATATAATCACACTCTTAAATACTACAATTGGCCTAGACATCTAACAAAGAATCAACCTCTTTATTTGAGTCTAATCGAACCTCACGTTTTAGGTTTGTCAATCTTTCTAGTGTTCAACCTGGTAATCCAGTTTTGTCGAATTCGTCCCACATGTTAGGGTCAATCTTACTGTTGACTCAGCCCCACGCTCTTGGATCGCCAATCTTTCTGTCCCCGTTTACCTGGATAGTAGGCTGTCAGATATCCGCCCCCTCGATCGGATTGCCAATTATCAATCGCACCGGCACAGTTACATCAATGAAAATGGCACTGACAGATACTATCGAGATAAGAGCACAGAAATTCACAGGAAATCATTGTGGAACACACCAAAATAGACGGGGGTGCATACTTACCGTTGCTTACCTCTTAATTATCTCGGGGTTTGAGTTGACAACAGGATCACTAAAAGTCTGTTCACACAATAATCTCCGCCATGATATTTAAAAATGAACCAGAAACGAAGACGAGAACTTTGAACTGTACAAAAGCTTTATTTCTAATAAAGGGTCTGATTTTCCTAACACAACAAAATATACGTGGCTATCAGTAGCCCAAGTCAATCTGACTATGTCCTCCAGTAGGACTTGCAAAATTATTATACAACATGATATATAAAACATTTTAGCTCCCAAGAGCTCCAAATACCGTAATATTCATAACACTATTGGATTGGAAAAGGACGTCAGGGTGTGACATATATAGAGCATTTGTTTCCTTTTAATAAACAAGAGAATGATATTTATAGTCGCAAGGCCGGAGTGTACGACCTAACTCTCTGAAAACCACATATTGACACAGCTGCGGGCTACCTTCCAGCCTGACGCATACTGGTCAAATGCACTCCCTTCTCACACGCTATGTTACGTAAGAATCCAGCCTGCACTCTCAAGCTTTTAAATGTCTTACAAGACAACTCACATTATATTTACGCAAATCTTTCAAGTACTTTGATCACATCCTAATGGATCATTACATAAATTTCTTAAAGTTGTTAACTTCAATCCAAATGTTTCATTAGCTCTTAAATGTTTATAACAAAATCACAAAAATTATTTATAACAATTAGAAATTGTTTATAATATTTGTCAAAGACAATAAAAAAATTATAAGCACGCCTTTTAACATCACTCTCGTTTCACATTAGTTTCAAAAATATTTACAACAATTATTTACAATATTAACATTTAAATTGTTTAAATTATTAATTTAATAAATACATTAGCCACATGTTCATTCGGTTGGTAATTTTATAATCCTGTTTAATATAATCGACCAATGAAGGTTAGTTATACATATTAATGTCACAATCTGTTTTAATAAAGTTTTTAATAATGATTTGTGACGGCAACCTTCATTCAACATCTTGTCTCAAATTCTTTCAAAACTCGTGTTAATTATAACAGTAAATCACTTGATTAATTTTCAACGAACTATAACAATCTTACTCCAGCGGAAAATCCTTCGCTAACAAGTTAATGCACAATCTGCATTAAAAATATGCCCAAAATCATCATATATTAATCTATATGGTATTTAAAACTTTCACATCACTTACAAAACTTCCACAAATAATTCTTTAACATTTATTCCTGTGGGAACTTCCTTCATATTCAAGGGCATTATATCTCAGCGACTTTCAACACGCGCTGCACTAGCGATTATACATTCATAGTTCCACTTAAAAATTTTATAATCATAATTTGTTTCAAAACTGTTTTTCTATTTAACCTTCGTAGATTTCATTCATGAACTGAAATGAAGTCAAAACTTGCCAATCACAAACAAATTTAATAGTGAATACGCTTATATACGCCTATCTGGTCTATCAAAAATCTAAGATTAACATCTTAAAAGAAATTGTAGTATGAAAATACTATCTTCAAATAAAGTGCGACTAAATGCAAAGTAGTCGAATAGAATCCAATTAGATTGGGGAATGCAAACATCGTTATATAATTCTCTAATTGAGAAAAACTCCTAACAAAAGTACTTGACTTTAATGCATTCAATAATTCATTATTAACATTACTCTTTCACAAAAGTGTCTATGATGCAATGTTCATTCATAACTGACGATAAATGTCTGTGTTGCAATCAATACAAATAACGACTAGTATTTCCAAGATCGTCGATAACGTAAGATTTTAACGCTCGAAAATCATTTAAATGTTCTTCCTTCTTGATGATGACAGAAAATTGTTCAAAGTAATTAAACTGGGATAGAATTACTTTAATAAAGTGACACGCTGTCTGAATTTAAATCTGCCATAAAAATCATTAACTTACAGTCAAATCGTGACTACACAAATATTAATTACTGAAAAATCCAAATATCAGTCTCAACTGATTCAAAATCGTTAACTATGCCCATGACATAACAATGTCTTAATAAAACGTCGAAAAATGCAAAACTCATCAAGGTGTACTGAGAATAAGAATCTCAACAAGAAAATAAGGCAAAATACATGAGGGTAAAAAATATGGGAAAAATGGTTGCTCAAACATTACTAGGTTACTCAAATACAATAAACATTCACGACTACCTTATCTGCCGATTGACGTTCCAGAGGAAAATTCCCCAAAGAAAACTGCTGATGGATCCATTTCACCACGTTAAAGCTGAGCTCCATCCTCGAAATAGGAAAAAGCACCCTCGGAGAATCGAACTGCTTCCTTCTCCGTGAATCGCTCTGCTCCTCGAAAACGAATAGACATCCTTCCGGCAATAATCTTCATTGTGAGTCGGGACTACCCTGACCTCTCTTGAAAAATTCCCTGAAGTTCCAGTAGACAATCATCATGACGTTTTGTAGAAATTTCCGAAGAAATTATTCATATACAGAGTATGAAATTGTTTCTATGGCTGTTCGATGGCATTCAGCCTTTACTTACGAAACATGGGTGTAGATGGTATTCACCGCATGTTCGCTTGTGTGGAATAGCAATTAGCGAAGTTCCATGTCGCTATCTTACTCCAATGAAGTATGTCCCAATTGCAATAAGTCCTCTTAGCCTTCCATCTGCACTTCAGTTGTAGTGTCAGAAGAACAAACTGCCGTATTCAAATGCTCCATTATACTGTATCGTTCTGTAAGCAAGCAATCTGAAGTCTTTCTACTCCACTCGCAGCGTTAGCCTTGCGTTAATTCTGGCTTATACAAAAGTGTTTCTCTAGTGGCGAGATAATCACTTTTGCCAGTCGTATATAACAGCTAATATCTTTTGAAGTACTCGGTCGAAATTGTTCAGCTTTTCTCTATAATTGCATGTAGTACTGCACAATACAATTATGTTATCGTAGACCGCTAACTGTTTGAAGTTAAACTTATAGAAGCTTTCTAAGGTCCGTTTCAACTTCACCTAGTTTGACCTGTATCTCGTTAACATAGTGGCCTCGCCACGCGTTATAAAAACGATTCTTTTCACTTGCTGTTCACTTTGATGTCTCACTATATTGAATGTATAAGAAACTGACTTTCACAAATACTTCGATGATCTGAGCATTAGATCTCAGAATGATCAGCGAACGAAAGAGAAGAGAAGAGAAGAGGGTCCTTTCTTCTGCGCAAGCCCTTTTATTACCTTCTCGAGGGGCGTTACCATCCCTTCCAAAGCGTGATACTACGTCATCGCTAGAACTTCCAACTTCGTTAATTCATGACGGATTTTCAAAATTCAAAAACTGAAAATAAATTTCATCAAAATTCCAAATCAATGCTTTTACTGCAAATGGATTTCCACAATTCTGCATTCAAAAAGTCATAAAAATACCATAGTTTCAGCAATCTCCGTCTTCCTTTAAACTATCGTTCATTGGTTCATGCCTCTCCTCCAATAGCATAGTTTCTTCCTCAGCAGAATTCCTCGTTTCCTGCGACTGCGTCGTACATCTTGGAACATTCTGGACTAAAATGCTGACGTCACTGAGAATCTCAGCTCAAGTAGCTTGCTGGCATAACATTTACGTCATCCGTGCTTACGTCATGACTACCCACGTCATAACTATGACAGCCATAACTCTAATCATAATTTCAAATATAGCCACCGTGGTCTCTACATAATTCAATTACGGGGGCAGTACTCTACCCCAGAAAGAAGTTCAAAACATTTTTGACTTTTGGACTGTCACCCCTGCATTCTTAGATACGGTTTTTCGAATGTATACTCCACATCTCGTATAGACTGCATGTTATGAAGTGGCAGGTTCGCGGCAAAGAAAACAAATCTGAAATAGAAGTGAAACAAGAAGTTCCGTGAAGAACTATACAGCCTACTTTTCATGCCAATGATTATTCTACTGTATATAAACCTATCTAGAATAATGACAAAATTAAGTTGGTAATATCGAAATATCTAATTAGTTCAAAATATACCTGGCATGATGTAGCCTAATAGAGCATTACAGTTGGCAGCCCTGGTGACTGAATATATTCTTAGTTCCATCTCTTAAGGTACAGAATACAAAATTTGGTTGAAGTCCAATGGACGTTACATGCAGTTAGACACTGGATCTATCAGCACGCGTAAAAGCATGTTGCCAACAATACCATGCGTGTGCTGGTCAGAAATAATCTGAAATATTATGATATCTTGTTGTGCCAATTTTGGATGAAATCCATTTGTTAGTATAGAAGTTACATGTATTTTAAAATTGGACATATCAGCAGGCATAGAATCATGTTGGCAGCACTGCCTTGTATTAATTACTCCAAATTAATCTAGAATGTCAGGTGCTATACGTGTGCAAAGTGTAGAGCTCTTGGCTTGCATACTTTCTGGTATATTGATATTAGGGTAAAATAAATATAGACAGCATTTATTAACAGTTGGCAGCCCTGATTGCTTTTAACAATACTTATAGTCATACCTGTTATGGTACACATAGCACATACGAAATTTGGTTGAAATCCAACTGATAGTATAGAAGTTACATGTATTTAAAAATTGGTACTATCAGCAGGCTTATAATTATGTTGGTAGAACTGACGTATATAAGTTACTACAAATTAATCTAAAATGTCAGAATATACGTGTGCATAGTGTAAAGCTGTTAGCTTGCATACTTTCTGATATATTGGTATTTGGATAAAAAAAAAATAGAGAGAGCAATTATTAACAGTTGGTAGCCCTGTTGGCTCTTAAGAATATGCTCAGTCATATCTGTTTATGTACAGATGTTACATACAAAATTTGGTTGAAATCCAATTGATAGTGTAGAAGTTATATGCATTTAAACATTGGACCTATCAGAAGGCTTAAAATTATTTTGCCAACACTGTCATTGTTGACCTCCTGGAAATTAAACTGAAATAGTATCTGCATGTGTGCCAATTTTGGAATAGCTCCCATGCATACTTTGCAAGATATCCAACCTGGAGCTCAAATTTCTAGTGCGTTTTTCAGCAGTTGGTAGCACTGACATCATTTTCAAATATGGACGAGAGATATTCCGATGCCCATCTTTACTCATACTAAATTTGGTTTTGATTGCTGCAGCCGTTTAGGAGTTGATAGGGGGGGACACACACACAGCCAGACAGACAGACAGACAGACAGAAGGACAGACCGACAGACAGACAGACAGACGGACAGACAGACACACATTTTCCCGGATCGATCTCATAAGTCTACTTTTTCCTCATTTTTGCAAAATGTGAAAAGTAGGCTAAAAATCCAAGAGGAATTTCGTTGTCAGCTCGGGCTATTAGTAGATATGCCCAAGCAAAAATCAGGAGACACAAATGATAGCAATACAGCCCGTATGTTTTTCAGAAATGCTGAAAAATCATCAGAAATAACTGGAGTAAATGTAGAATTGATAAAGAGATTTCATGTAATTTTAGAATCTGTTAATTGTGGTTTCCCGAATGATGCAGATAAATTTAGTGAGTACGCTCGTTCTACGTTGGAAATGTATTTGACACTCTATCCCTGGTATTATATGCCAACAAGCGTCCATAAAGTTTTGTATCATGGTAAAGACATCATAGCCTCAAGTATCTTGCCAATAGGCCAGCTATCATAAGAGGCCCAGGAAGCTAGGAATAAAGACGATAGAAAATACAGGGAACTCTTCACACGAAAATCATCCAGAATTCATACAAACACGGACTTGGTTCATGGATTGCTTATTACATCTGATCCATATGATACTAGTTTACGTGCTTCTCCGAAAACGAAACGTTCGGTAGTCATGACCAAAGTTTTAGAACTTTTAAGGGATCCTGTTGTAAATACTTCGGATAATCACTCTGATGATAGCTGCAGTGATTCAGTCTAGATCAGATAACTTTCCTTTGTGTTTGCGCATGTTTTCAGTCGTACCTTGTTATTACGTTTTAATTTTATAGACCGAAAATTGTTTGGTTCCCATTGTCACCAACGTTTAACCTCAATGAATTTGGCTGCATCAAAAACCAAGAGCAATGTATATTTTGTATATTTGACGGTAACACTAGCCAAATTAGTGTCTTCAAAATGAAAATCCACAGCCTGATTCCAGCCTCCGACCGGGTGAGGAATGGAATGAATGAAGCCCCCATCTAGCGGCGAGGATATGGATTGTGCCGGCTGCCGAGGCCTGACGCACTCCTCTGGGGCAATGAGTAAATGCATGACAGATGAAATGAAATGATGGTGGAGAGTGTTGCTGGAATGAAATTTTGACAGGGAAAACCGGAGTTCCCGGGGAAAAACCTGCCTGCCTCCGTTTTGTCCAGCACAGATCTCACATGGAGTGACCGGGATTTGAACCACGGACCCAGCGGTGAGAGGCCGGCGGGCTGCCGCCTAAGCCACGGAGGCTTACATTTGTCAAACATGTTGTGGTTTTTTTTTGACAAAAAATACAAATAAAACATTTTTAATATCTAACTACAAATTAAAAACTTTATTTTAGTTCTAGAGGTAACCAAAAGCTGCCACAGATAAGTTTACATTAGCCAGTGAATAAAGTTCCCCTGGATGGGCAAAATCTCACACTGTGGGCCGCGCCGGTCCGAAAACCTGGAAACTCGCTTATCCAAAACCTCCGATGTTCCAAACGACGCTAGTAAAAATGGTAATCCGCGAGTAGTATCAACTTCCCTCTTGGAGCAGTCGACCGTCACTGCTTTCATTCATTTTTGCTGTGAACTTTTCGTTCCGCAAAATACACAGTCAAGTTAATATCGGACGGAAGGGGGATTTGTGTTTCATGCACCTCGCCATTCTTAAATTACTTCTGACAATATTTCGTTGCACATGCATCTCCATGATAATATAATTAATAGTCCAGTCAGTGATTTTAACCCATCATGCCGAGACGTAAAACGGATATAGGTCGTAGTTCAATGACATCGAATAAAATAGCGCTTATGACGTAATGCACTCATAACTGTTCCCCGGATCGGGGACCTTTTTTATACTAAGTAGGGATTTATTTATTTATTTATTTATTTATTTATTTATTTATTTATTTATTTATTTATTTATTTATTTATTTATTTATTTATTTATTTATTTATTTATTTATTTATTTATTTGCAGCTTAGGCTTTCACGGCAGGCGTTCATAATTAAGTACAAGTTTTTCGGGCTTGTAGGCCGAGGTCCAGATAGGATATCTCCCGACGTTTCACCGGAAGCTGCGTCCGGCATTATCAAAGGTTCCGCTCCTTTCCTTAGTCAGCAGTGGAATGAGGAAGAGGCTTGAAATAATGGGTAACGGATTGTAGTGGGGTATTGTTGCTTGAATATGACTGTTGGTAGCGTCCACTCATTCCACTCACGGGGGTGAAGCTATGATACGAGTAACTGACAACACAGGGTACTTCAGCGCCACCCCACTACGAGCGCTGTTAGGCAAAAGTTCGCCTCGTGATTGGTAGATTTTGACTTACTTGACTTATGTCCTTTTCCTCCAAGGAGCAAAGGGCTTCCACAAGAGCTTTCAGCCTTGTTATATTTGGTGTTCTGTGTTGTTGATAACATGACGTCTCCATATGCTTGAAACACGTTACGGTAACTGTTCAGTATCCTGATTTTGAGAGATATTTAAGTCATTTATACGTTAAAACTACTCGCAATAGCAAATATTCTTCCTGGGTAACACGATACTGTCGTATTTCTGAAGCTTATAATCGTGATCCATACTTTTCATTCGTAAACCGTATTTGGCAAAGGATGATGTTGCTCACGCCAAAGAATATGAGTCATACGACATCGCCGTGAATAGTTCTGAATAAAACCACCCAGTCCAACGTCTCAAGTTGGTGTGATTTTTCAACATGGAAATGTGTCCTAAAATAAAATACGGATTGGAGTGACCCAGTTAAATAAAATGAAAACATATTTGGGAGCTAATATTTCCACACTGGTATTTGGCTGCCACACCACTAGGCGTGCTGCAGTAGTTTCTTGTTTCCATGCTTTACCATGGGCCATTCACTTCTATTATATAGGTGTTCTGTGATTCCACTGCTGACTGTATTTATTTATTTATTTATTTATTTATTTAATAGGATTTGGTGCCCCATTTAGAAATTTTCAATTTTAATATCAAAATTCAAACTCTGCAAGGTCGAAAAGTATACCAATTGTTTGTGTACGTAGCCTACATTGACAAGAGATTCAGATGCTATCGCACTGTGCGTTGTCACGGCAACCCAAGCACAGTAGAAGCAATGGGGTTGAGCCCCCAAAGAGGTTAGTGGGTCCGAACTGCGGACCAGCTCGTGACGGTAGCTCGGCTGACCACATTCTAACACGTCCAGGGGCAGACATGGCGGCGACCAGGGCGTGGGTACTGCTACAGGAAGACTCGCCAGCCCTGTACCCAACTACTGTAAGTACACTCTCTAAGAATACCTGTGTCTACAGTTGGTAGGTCAAGCCTAGGCTTAAACACTACAGATGATGTGAGAAAAGGGAAAGGTTTGGGAGTCGAAAAGAACTTTGGGCAGAAAGGAACGAATCCAAACACAGAAAGGAATAATATAGGCTAATTTAGATAATAAAAGAAAAATGAATAGTTGTGAGAAGGCAAATACTAGTCTCAACAAGAAGTTCCGTGACGAACAAAAGAGCCTACTTTTCTTAAAATTTAAGATTCATGCCAATGATTAACCTATATGGATCTATCTAGAATAATGACGAAATTAAGTTGGTAATATCGAAATTTCTAATTAGATCGAAATACTGTATACCTGGCATAATTTAGCCTAATAGAGAACAACAGTTGGCAGCCCTGGTTACTGAATATATTCTTAGTTCCATCTCTTAAGGTACAGAATACAACATTTGGTTGAAGTCCAATGGTCGCTACATGCAGTTAGGCATTGGATCTATCAGCACGCGTAAAATCATGTTGGCAACAATGTCATGCGTGTGCTGGTCAGAAATAATCTGAAATACTATGACGTCTTGTTGTGCTAATTTTGGATGAAATCCATTTGTGAGTATAGAAGTTACATGTATTTTAAAATTGGACCTATCAGCAAGCATAGAATCATGTTGGCAGCACTGACGTATATTAATTACTCCAAAAAATGTATAATGGCAGGTGCTATACGTGTGCAAAGTATAGAGCTCTTGGCTTGCATACTTTCTGATATATTGATATTAGGGTAAAATAAATATTATATTTATTAACAGTTGGCAGCCCTATTTGCTCTTAAGAATACTTATAGTCATATCTGTTATGTTACACATAGCACATAGGAAATTTGGTTGAAATCCAACTGATAGTATAGAAGTTACATGTATTTAAAAATTGGTCCTATCAGCAGACTTAGAATCATGTTGGTAGAACTGACGTATATAAGTTACTCCAAATTAATCTAAAATGTCACGTACTATACGTGTGCATAGTTTAAAGCTGTCGGCTTGCATACTTTGTGATATACGGGTATTTGGATTTAAAAAATTGACAGCATTTATTAACAGTTGGCAGCCCTGGTGGCTCTTAAGAATAAGCTCAGTCATATCTGTTTATGTACATATAGCACATACGAAATTTGGTTGAAATCCAATTGATAGTGTAGAAGTTAAATGCATTTAAAATTTGGACCTACCAGCAGGCTTATAATAATTTTGGCAACACTGCCATGTATGGCCTCCGAAATTAAGCTGCAATATTATTATCTGTACGTGTGCAAATATTGAAATAGCTCCCATTCATACTTTCCAAGATATCCAACATGGAGCTCAAATTTCAATTGTGATTTTTCAGTAATTGGTAGCACTGACATCATTTTCAAATATGGCCGTGAGATATTCTGGTATATATCTTGACTCGTGCCAAATTTTGTTTCGATTGCTGCAGCCGTTTAGGAGTTGATAGGGACACACACACACACACAGCCAGCCAGACAGACAGACAGACAGAAGGACAGACAGACACACATTTGCCCGATCTCATAAGTCTACTTTTTCCTCATTTTTGCAAAATGTGAAAAGTATGCCAGTAAATAGTTGGGGGTGGATTAAGGCTTGTGAGTGCAAGGCGAGAAGGCAAATACAAGTCTCGAAAATTGAATAATATTAATGGGGCATTTTTCAAGGATTGATTAACTATCAAAAAACTACCAAAAACTTGAAGAATAAAACTAATATTGGCGGCTTCGGTGGCGTAGTCAGTAGCATGCTGAGCTTCTATGCCCAAAATAGCGGGTTCAAACCCGGCCGAAGCCGTCGGATTTTTTAAGAGCGTTAAAAATCCGTCAGTATGCCTTCCTTTGGAGGGGAAGTAAAGCCGGCGATCCTATGTCATAGATTTATGGCATGTTAAAGAACCTTCCACTAATTGCACCTGTGTGAAGCTAAATTGGATAGGTTAAGAATGTAAAGAACGCTCTTAGGTTTCTACGTTCGTTGCCAAGAGCGTGGCGTCTAGTAGCTAAGTTCTGACCTTGGCCTAGTAGTCGTTGACGGTGGCGCTTGGCGGCAAAATTAAGAGCTATATGAAACATTCTATGTTGCAGCACTTAAATTAAAAAAACAGATAACAACACACATTAATACAGTCATCACAATTAACACCGGTTATCAGACAGATTCTACACACACCCAAAGTACACGGGGCTACATGACCGCGTTGTCGCAGCCCCTAAACTTATGAACCAACCAACCATAAAACTAATAAAGAGAACACAGTCTTGCTTACGCATAGAGCAACCAAGAATGTGTATAACCAAGTACTTATAAGCAAAGTGTAATGTTGGTGTTTAGAAACAAGGGAAGCTAAAGAAAAATCGAAAATAAAGGAAGAAAAATCAAAGAGTAAACTATTATTAAGGCTAAAATTAAGTGTATATTCCAAAGAATATACCAAAGGGAAATAAAGGAACGTGAATGAAAAGAAAGAAAAGCAAAGAGCAGTGACTGCTAACTCTAAAAAAAACATATATTTTCGAAAATTCAGTTCTACAAGTACCTACCAAAATGAAGTTTCCCAAACTTGAAATCTCATGCACAGGTCATAACTGCCATGTTCGCATGTTACTATATCTGTGAATAGGTCTTTTCTACAGTGAAGCTTCGCAGAAATAGCGTCAGAAATACTGTAGATTGACAGACCACCACTTAGCTGCGCTACTAAGAATCAGCTCATCCCAGATTATCAAGAACTTTTAGAAGCACAGTCACAGTTTCACTTGGTCATTTACTCCTTCTTCTTCTAACAAATAATGAAAGTGTGTTCATTTTTCCTAAGTTTTTACCTTTGTAGCCTATACGTTTTGTTTGATTTATAATGCAGAAATAACCTATCTAGATCGTCTGCCAGCTTTGATGTCCTGCCAGTACCTCTTGAGCCCATCACTCAGCGCCTTCTTCCGATCTTCTGAAAGAGGTCCCCTCCGTCTTTTGGGTTCTGCCCCTACCTTAAACCCCTGGTAATTTTTGATTAGGTGTCTGAATTCACACCTGTTCATAATTTTGCAGTCCGGAATACCAATTTATATAAGGTATTTGTTACATTCTTCAAACCATGCCAATTTTTTCCTCTTTGGTTTCACGAAATTCCAAATTTTCTTTGTTAGACGATCGTTGGACATTCTGAAAACGTGTCCATAGAACAACAACCTTTTCCTTTTTTATTGTTGACGTGACTGGTTCTATATTTCTATATAACTCTTCAATCGTAAGTGTCCGTCAAACCAAGTAATATTTTTAGTTTGTATATTTATTTTCCTTAGTAATGTTTTTTAGCCTACTTTTCACATTTTGCAAAAATGAGGAGAAAGTAGACTTATGAGATCGATTTGGGCAAATGTGTGTGTGTGTCTGTCCTGTCTGTCTGTCTGTCTGGCTGGCTGGCTGTCCGGCTGTCTGTGTGTGTAACCCCCCATACCAACTCGTAAACGGCTAAAGCAATCGAAACAAAATTTGGTACGAGTAAAGATCTATATCTGAATATCTCAATGCCATATTTGAAAATGATGTCAGTGCTACCAACTGCTGAAAAATCGCAATTGAAATTTGAGCTCCATGTAGGATATCTTGAAAGGTATTCTCATTCTTTGAGGGTTGAGAGAATTTCCTTTCCCCCTGTCTTTTGTTTCCCTTACTCTTACTTTTGTTTTCCACTTCCTCTTCTAGAATGTACAGTAAGTATGTAGTTAGTTTCAGTTGTAAGTATGTAGTTAGTTTGTTTATTAGATATATGTCATTGTTCTATTAGACTGTGGTGTGTGAGTGTGTCTGGTGGCAGTTGCATTGTTTATTAGATGAGTTCATTGTTTCATTAGACTGTGATGTGTGAGGGTGCATGTGAGTGTGCCTGGAGACAGACTGTTTTAGTGGTAGTATTTGTTTGGTGGAACTTTAGTATTTTTTCGCTAGTAGAATTTTGGTAATTAATTGTTATTAGAAGGTCAGAATTTTTGTTAGTAGATTTGCTCTTTACTTATTCTGAAGGGAGTAACAGCCTTTCAGAATAAATCAATTCTTTACTTGTCTTATAGACGGTTAAGATATTGATAATATAAGCCAACTAATGGCTACACTGCGTTCTGCTGCACGGCTGAAAGCAACGGGAAACTACAGTCGTAATGCTATTCCAGAGAATATGCACCTTTCTATGCATAATTATATGTGATGATGGCCTCCTCGCTTGTAAAATTTCAATCCGGAGGTAAACTAGTCCCCCGTTCGGATCTACGAGTGGGGACTACTCGAGAGGGGGTTAACATCACAGAAGTGACAAAGAGGAAATCTGACATTCTACAGATCGGAGCGTGGAATGTTAGAAGTCTGCTAGGAAGTGGAAGGTTAGAAAACTTAGAAAGGGAAATGGTTAGGTTGAGGTTGGATTTGGTTGGGTTTAGTGAAATGCGCTGGCAGGAAGAACAGGACTTTTGGTCAGGTGACTATAGGGTCATTAGCACTAAATCAAACAATGGCCAAGCACGGGTTGGTCTCATATTGAGTAGGAAACTTGGACAGCGGGTGGAATATTATGAGCAATATAGTGAACGGATTATTGTAGCAAAAATCAATACTAAACCTACGTGCACCACAGTGGTACAAGTTTATATGCCTAACAGTCAAGCTGATGATGAAGATGTTGAAAAGGTCTACGAAGAAATAGATGAAATTCTTAGGTATATCAAGGGTGATGCAAATGTTGTAATGGGAGATTGGAATGCTGTGATAGGAAAAGTGAGAGAAGGGAAGATAGTAGGAGATTTCGGATTATGTGAAAGGAATGATCGAGGAAGTAGGCTGATGGAATTCTGCACCGAGCATGAATTGGTCATAGCTAACACCTTATTCAATAACCACAATAGAAGAATATACACATGGATGAGACCGGGAGATACAGGGCGTGACCAAATCGACTTCATTATGGTCAAGCAGAGGTTTCGAAACCAGATTTTGGATTGTAAAACATATCCCGGTGCTGACATAAACTCTGACCACTATCTGGTTGTTATGAAATGCAGATAAAAGTTGAAGAAACTGAAGAAAAGTCAAAAGCCAAAAATTTGGGCGATAGACAGACTGAAAGTGAAGGATGTAAACGTAAGATTCAAGAAGAGTATAAAGGAAGGACTAATGAAAAACCCTAAACCAACTTCAATTGCAGACGAATGGGCACTTTTGAAGAATGAAATAATAAAATTCGCAGAAGAAAACATTGGTAGGAAAGAAAGAATAGATAAAAAAACCGTGGATCACTCAGGATATACTAGAATTAATGGATGAAAGGCGGAAGCACAAGAATGTAAGAGATGAAAACGGGAAAGCAGAATACAGAATGAAGATCAGTTTGGTTTCAGGAGGAATGTAGGAACAAGGGAAGCTGTACTAAGTCTTAGGCTGATTTTGGAAGGTAGAATAAGGAAAGATAAGAGAACGCTTATGGCATTTGTAGACATAGAAAAGGCTTTTGATAACGTTGATTGGACTAAATTGTTTGACATTTTGGAAACGATTGGAATAAAGTACAGGGATAGGAGGGTGATCTACAATCTATACAGAAACCAAACAGTAGTCATTTGAGCAGAAGGACATGAGAGAGGAGCTGATATTCAGAAAGGTGTTAGGCAAGGCTGCAACTTATCACCCATACTTTTCAATCTTTACATTGAACAAGCAATGAAGGAAATTGTAGAATAATTTAAAGTGGGAGTGAAGATTCAAGGAGAAATAATTTCAACTCTGAGATTTGCTGATGACATCGTTACCTTGGCTGACACGCCTGAGGATTTGAATGAGTTTTTGAATGGTATGGACTCCGTTTTAAAAGAATACATGCTGAAAATTAATAAATGTAAAACAAAAATACTGGAATGCAGCCGAAATAAATCAGAAACCTCTATGGACTTCAAATTGGCAGGTGAAGAGCTGAAGGAAGTAGGAGACTTCTCTTAGGAAGTAAAATAACCAGTGATGGACGAAGCAAAGAGGGTATAAAAAGTAGGTTGGCTCAGGCAAGGAAAACATTTCTTCAGAAAAGGAATCTGTTGACATCGAACATAAATTTAGGTATTAGGAAGTCATTATTGAAAGCCTTTGTCTGGAGCGTGGCGCTCTATGGAAGTGAAACTTGGACTATTGGTGCAGCAGAAAAAGGGAGAATTGAAGTATTTGAAATGTGGTGTTAAAGGAGAATGATGAAGATCGGATGGGTAGATAGGGTTACAAACGAAGAGGTATTAAGACGAGTGGGAGAGGAGAGATTTCTGGCGACTGCTAATGAACAGAAGAGATAGGTTAGTAGGACACATACTAAGACACCCAGGAATAGCAAGCTTAGTGATGGAAGGAAGGGTTGAGGACAAGAATTGTAGGGGTAGACCAAGGTTAGAATATGTTAAACAGATTGTCTCGGATGTAGGGTGTGGTAGCTATGTAGAGATGAAACGATTAGCACGGGGCAGGGAGGCATGGAGCGCTGCATCAAACCAGTCAAAAGACTGAAGACTCAAAAAACAACATGAATGGGAGCTATTACAAAATTGGTACACGTATAAACAATAATATTACAGTTTAATTTCCAGGAGGCCATACATGGCAGTGTTGCCAAAAAGATTATAAGCCTGCTGATAGGTCCAATTTTTAAATGCATATAACTTCTACACCATCAATTGGAATCCAACGAAATTTCGTATGTGCTAAGTGTACCATAACATATATGACTACGCGTATTCTTAAGAGCATCCAGGGCTGCCAACTGTTAATAAATGCTGTCTCTATTTTTGTTACCCTAATATCAATATATCAGAATGTATGCAAGCCAATAGCTCTAAACTTTGCACACGTATAGTACCTGAAATTCTTGATTAATTTGGAGTATCTAATGTACGTCAGTGCTGCCAACATGATTCTAAGTCTGCTGATATGTCCAATTTTAAAATGCATGTAACTTCTATACTAACTAATGGATTTCATTCACAATTGGCACATCAGTAGATCATATTATTTCAGATTATTTCTGACCAATCCATGCATGACATTGTTGCCAACATTAATTTACGCGCGTTGTTAGATCCAATGTCTAACTGCATGTAACGTCCATTGGACTTCAACCAAATTCTGTATTCTGTACCTTAAGAGATGGAATTAAGAATATATTCGTACACCAGGGCCGCCAATTGCAGTGCTCTATTGGGCTACATTATGCCAGGTATACAGTACTTCGAACTAATTAGAAATGTCGTTATAACCAACTTAATTTCATCATTCTTCTAGACCATATAGATTCATCATTGGGACGAACCTTAAATTTTAAGAAAAGTGGGCTCTTTAGTTCGTCACGGAACTTCTTGTTCTTTTTCCTATTGTCCTTCTTCTGTAGGTCTCAAAGACCTGTTAATGCAATAAATGATGACGATGATGATGATAACCTATCTATAAACATGTGTTGCTTGTCCTCGGCTCACCTAGATTATTTTGCATTGTATCTGGCCCTGCCCGTAAAAGGTTTGCCCATGTCTCTTTATAGGGAGGTGAAAGGCTGTTTGGGCTTTTAACTCTCGCATTAAAGAAGCGCAGGTGCGCTTCATAAGAAGGAAGGTAAAGCGTAGTTCGCTAATCCTGTAGGGGTCCGCGTATGGACATCAAGAACCGCACAAGACTCGGCATAAACTTGGAATAATCACTGAATTTTAATACAACACATAACCTGGCCATGTCTGTAGTTACTATTAGCCTACTTTTCACATTTTGTAAAAATGAGAAAAAAATAGGCTTATGAGATCGATCCGTGCAAATGTCTGTCTGTCTGTCCGTCCGTCTATCTGTCTGTCTGTCATTCTGCCTGTCTGTCTGTGTGTCCCCCCCTATCAACTCCTAAACGGCTGCAGCTATCATAACCAAATTTGGTATGAGTAAAGACCTATGGCTGAATATATCACCGCCATATTTGAAAATGACGTCAGTGCTACCACCTGCTGAAAAATCACAATTGAAAATTGAGGTCTATGTTGGATATCTCGGAAGATATGCATGGGAACTGTTCCACAATTGACACACATATAGATAATATTACATTAGACTAATTTACAGGAGCACATACATTAGAGTGTTGCCAACAGGATTGTATGCCTGCTGATAGGTCCAATCTTTAAATGCATGCAACATCCATACTATCTATTGAATTTTAACCAAATTTGGTATGTGATTTGCGCACCTGAGCAGATATGAGTATGCATTCTTTCAGTGTCAACAGGATTGCCAACTGTTGAAAAATGCACTCTATATATTTCTATCGTAATCTCAATATATCAGAAAGTATGCAGGCCAACAGTTCTAAACTTTGCATACATATAGTACCTGCAAATGTAGGTTAATTTTCAGTGATCAATATATGACATTGCTGCCAACATGATTCTACACGTGCAGATATGTTTAATGTTCAATCACATGTAGCTTCCATACTAATAAATGAAGTTCTTTCAAAATTGGCATATACAATTGAGCATCCCATTTATTGCAGTGTCACCAACCTAATTTTACGCATGCTGATAAATTCAATATTTAAATACATGTAACGTGCATACTATCTATTGGATCTCAACCAAATGTTGCATGTGCATTGTGGATCATAAGAGATGAAACTAAGAATATATTTAGAGTCGCCAGGTCTGTCAACTGTTAATATATGGTGTCTTCAGTTCGTCACGGAACTACTTTTTTGGAGGTGTTTGAACTTCTGGAAACTAAATCAGATAAAGGATCTTTATTCCTAATTGAAGTTGACAGTTTGTAGAGTCCGTTCCTGACCTCTTCCTGGAACAGAACGGAAGACCCTTTGAGAGTTAGCGGCGTTAATAATGGATTACTGACGTTTTTGTCTCCAACAAGGTGGCGAGTCATGCGAAGTAATCAGTGTGCTCAACACTACTTGTGTATCTAATGGCTATATTTAAACATCTTCCCATATCTGATGCGGCATCGGCCATTTCGAATGGCTTAATTGACCCGAGTTTCCACCACTATATTACATGTATTTTTATGTCGGCTTGAAATATTAACTTTTAACGGGGAAACAGCAACTTCGTGAGGTGAGGTGTGACAAGATGTCATGGCTTGAAACCCAAGTATATTTAAGTGCTAATACAATCAAGGTGAGTGAACTTACAGTCAAGGCAAGGTCAATGTTTTGTGAGGAGGAAGCTACAGCAAAACATGATGATGATGATGGTAATTGTCGTTTTAAGGGGCCTAACATCTAGGTTATCGGACCCCTAATGGTCTGGGTGATAGCGGAATTGACAATGATAACGAAAATTAAGTTAGACTGAAAATAATTACGAAATGGAACTCCGATTGAAACGACTCACGAACTGTAGAGTGGAAATACTTACAAAATGCAATGTAGATTCGAAATACTCACAAAATACGATTCTAATTCAAAATACTTACAAAATGCAATTGAAATTCAAAATAATTACAAAATGCAATTGAAATTCAAAATACTTACGAAATGCAATTGAAATTGAAAATACTTACAAAATGCAATTTAGACCGAAAATAATTACAAACTGTACCGTAATTTAGATTCAAAATACTCACAAAATGCAATTGAAATTCAAAATACCTACAAAATGCAATTGAACTTGAAATACGTACAAAATTTAATTTAGATTCAAAATACTCATTTGGATTGACAATACAGTACTTTACAAGAGAGGAAAGAAGACGGAGAGGGGCCGGCACAAGTAAGAGGAAACAATGCCGAAATCAGCTGGGGTCCAATGGTCACCAACCTCGTCCCACTAGATGTGAGACCCTTGGGGGAATATTTTGTGAGGAAGAAGCTACTACAAAACGGACACCGAGAATTATAATATTGCTGGGACTACACTGGTGGCCATTATTCTGGAAATATACACATAAACAAGAAGTTCCGTTAAGAACTATACAGCCTACTTTTCATGCCAATGATTATTCTACAGAATATGAACCTATCTAGAATAATGACGAAATTAAGTTGGTAATATCGAAATATCTAATTAGTTCAAAATATACCTGGTATAATGTAGCCTAATAGAGCACTACAGTTGGCAGCCCTGGTGACTGAATATATTCTTAGTTCCATCTCTTAAGGTACAATATACAAAATTTGGTTGAAGTCCAATGGACGTTACTTGCAGTTAGACACTGGATCTATCAGCACGCGTAAAAGCATGTTGCCAACAATACCATGCGTGTGCTGGTCAGAAATAATCTGAAATATTATGATATCTTGTTGTGCCAATTTTGGATGAAATCCATTTGTTAGTATAGAAGTTACATGTATTTTAAAATTGGACATATCAGCAGGCATAGAATCATGTTGGCAGCACTGCCTTGTATTAATTACTCCAAATTAATCTAGAATGTCAGGTGCTATACGTGTGCAAAGTATAGACCTGTTGGCTTGCATACTTTCTGATATATTGATATTAGGGTAAAAAATATAGACAGAATTTATTAACAGTTGGCAGCCCTGATTGCACTGAAGAATACTTATAGTCATATCTGATATGTTACACATAGCACATGCGAAATTTGGATGAAATCCTACTGATAGTATAGAAGTTACATGTATTTAAAAATTGGCCCAATCAGCAGGCTTAGAATCATGTTGGTAGAACTGACGTATATAAGTTACTCCAAAATTAATCAAACATGTCAGGTACTATACGTGTGCATAGTTTAAAGCTGTCGGCTTGCACACATTCTGATATATTGGTATTTGGATAAAAAATAGAGAGAGCAATTATTAACAGTTGGCAGCCCTGGTGGCTCTTAAGAATACGCTCAGTCATATCTGTTTATGTACAGATATTACATACAAAATTTGGTTGAAATCCAGTTGATAGTGTTGATGTTATATGCATTTAAACATTGAACATATCAGAAGGCTTAAAATTATTTTGGCAACACTGTCATGGTTGGCCTCCTGGAAATTAAACTGAAATAGTATTATCTACATGTGTGCCAATTTTGGAATAGCTGCTATGCATACCTTGCAGGATATCCAACATGGAGCTCAAATTTCTAGTGCGTTTTTTCAGCAGTTGGTAGCACTGACATCATTTTCAAATATGGACGTGAGCTATTCCGGTGCACATCTTTACTCATACTAAATTTGGTTTTGATTGCTGCAGCCGTTTAGGAGTTGATAGGGGGGGACACACACACAGCCAGACAGACAGACAGAAGGACAGACAGACAGACAGACAGACACACATTTGCCCGATCTCATAAGACTACTTTTTCCTCATTTTTGCAAAATGTGAAAAGTAGGCTAAAAACGTTTGGCATAACACTTGTGTGCCATGATGCAGAGCGTATGTGGGATTGTGGGCGAGGTTATTACAAACGAGACGGCATTCTGACACATTTAAAGTTTAAATTATACACCAATCAAGGAGAAATAATTTCAACTCTGAGATTTTCTGATGACATCGTCATCTTGGCCAACAAGCCTGAGGATTTGAATGAGTTTTTGAATGGTATGGACTCCGTCTTACGGAAAGAATTCATGATGAAAATTAATAAATGTAAAACAAAAATACTGGAATGCAGACGAAATAAATCAGAAACCTCTATGGAGATCAAATTGGCAGGTGAAAAGCTGAAGGAAGTAGGAGACTTCTGTTACTTAGGAAGCAGAATAACCAGTGATGGACGAAGCAAAGAGGATATAAAAAGTAGGTTGGCTCAGGCAAAGAAAGCATTTCTACAAAAAAGGAATCTGCTGACATCGAATATAGATTTAGGTATTAGGTAGTCATTTTTGAAAGCCTTTGTCTGGAGCGTAGCGCTCTATGGAATTGAAACTTGGACTATTGGTGCAGCAGAAAAGAGGAGAATTGAAGCATTTGAAATGTGGTGTTACAGGAGAATGATGAAGATCAGATGGGTAGATAGGGTTACAAACGAAGAGGTATTAAGACGAGTGGGAGAGGAGAGATGTTTCTGGCGACTGCTAATGAAGAGAAGAGATAGGTTGGTAGGACACATACTAAGACACCCAGGAATAGCAAGCTTAGTTATGGAAGGAAGGGTCGAGGACAAGAACTGTAGGGGTAGACCAAGGTTAGAATATGTTAAACAGATTGCCTCGGATGTAGGGGGTCGGAGCTATGTAGAGATGAAACGATTAGCTCAGGACAGGGAGGCATGGAGTGCTGCATCAAACCAGTCAAAAGACTGAAGACTCAAACAACAACAACAACCTGTGACAATAAAGTTCGGCGGATAGTCCTTCGAAATAGACCTCTCCCGTAACTATGCAATGCTGAGACCGGCGATACATGACCTGGAAACTTTGCAAGAATGCGTTCTCTGGGATGGTTTCAAAAGCCTCGTCACGTCTTTTTCTGACCGAAAAGTTCGGTGAATGGGTCTATATTACGAACGGATTGTTGGCTTACATGAAACAGCAGTTACTGTCCTTCGAAGTAATCCCCGTGGATGGCTATGCACTTTTGAAAATGTCTGTGCAAGTCCTGGAAACTCTTTAGGGATAGCCTTCAGTTGTGTCGTCACATTACGTTGGATGTCCTTCAGGGCTTTTCGGTGACACTCCATTCTTTGGGGTCGTACCTCAGACACCAGGTCTCGTCGCCCGTGACGATGGTTTTCAGTGCCATTCCATTGCACAAAACATTCACCCTTCTCACTGCCACTCGCTAAACAGGTGTGCATGGTAGGTTGCATAAATTCATCCTTCTCACCGCCACCCGCCGAAGAGGTGTGCATGGCAGGTTGCATAAATTCATCCTTCTAAACACGCACTGTGTTAAACAGGTCTTACACGTTGCATTGTGTGTCGCCAATGTTGCCAGGTCGACCGTTCTGACTTGACTAACCGAACGTAACGTGACGAGCCGTTTGAACACCATACCAATGGACGCCATCTTGCAAAGTTTCCAGGATATGTATCGCCGATCTCAGCATTGCAGAGTTACGGGAGGGGACTATTTCGAAGGTTAGTAGGATCACTGTCGTGCATTGTTCATCTATGTCTTATCATTTCAAATGATCTTGTCGACTTCGTCGTTATGCTTGGGTCCAACGTTATGCGTTACGGAGACGGAGACGGAAGTGACGTCAGGCAGTCGCGCAGGAAGTGACGTCATGCAGCCGCGCGGGAAGCGAGTGTGTGACGTCATGCAGCCACGCGGGAAGCAGAAGCTAATGGTTATTGGAATCTGTTGAAAGAGTCCTGGGGCGTCGAGCAACCCGGGGGTTTGAGCGAAGCGAACACAAGAATACAGGGTGACTTCTAAAGAGATATACAAGATGTCATATAAGAATACAGGGTGCCTCCTAAAGAGGTGTGCAGGATGTCAGAGCAAAATACAGTACAAGATGCCAGATAACAATACAGGGTGAATCCTAAAGAGATATACAAGATGCCAGATAAGAATACAAGGTGACTCTTAAAGAGGTGTACAAAATGGCAGAGAAGAATACAGGGTGACTCCTAAAGAGGTGCACAAGTTATCAGACAAGAATACAGGGTGCCTCCTAAAGAGGTGTGCAGGATGTCAGAGCAAAATACAGTGCAAAATGTCAGATAAGAATACAGGGTGACTCATAGAGAGATAAACAAGATGCCAGATAAGAATACAAGGTGACTCATAAAGAGGTGTATAAGATGGCAGAGAAGAATACAGGGTGACCCCCTAAAGAGGTGCACAAGATGTCAGACAAGAATACAGGGTGCCTCCTAAAGAGGTGTGCAGGATGTCAGAGCAAAATACAGTACAAGATGTTAGATAAGAATACAGGGTGACTCATAAAGAGATATACAAGATTCCAGATAAGAATACAAGGTGACTCTTAAAGAGGTGTACAAGATGGCAGAGAAGAATACAGGGTGACTCCTAAAGAGGTGCACAAGATGTCAGACAAGATTACAGGGTGACTTCTAAAGAGATATACAAGATGCCAGATAAGAATACAGGGTGCCTCCTAAAGAGGTGTGCAGGATGTCAGAGCATCGCTGTTTCAGAATGATCCGAGAAGATCTTCATTGCACTTGGCGCATCTGTTCCTTGTTGATTTATCCCTCCCTCGTCCACACAAGAAGCTACAGCCTACTTTATTTCCACTACACTCAACCTATCACTACTTTCATCTAAACACTGACTGATTTGAAATTCATCTACATGACCGCCTCCTGTGAGGCAATGTTTCCTTTGCACGTTCAATTCTGAAACAGCGATGCTCGGGCGGGCTACTATTGTAGCCCAGACGACTCCTAATGCATCTGGTGTCAGTTTGGTGCAATTGGCAGCTCAAACTAACACTTGGGGTGCTGCGGTTGGTCTGGATAAGTAAGGTAAAAATACTCAATAACACGCGTTTGATATGGTACACTTTTTATTTTTCGGTTATAATCAGTAATTGTTGTCCTTTAAATAATGGCAGTGTAATTTTTAATTGTATATATGTATAACTGTGCGATACACGTGATCTAATTTGTGTGTTCCGCTGGATTTTATGTGTCAATTGCATATTATCAAGCATCGGTTGTCTGCTGGTATTTGTTTTTGAGCAGTTCGAGTCAGTTCGAGGCATGGCACTGTTACGTTTAAAAGCTATATTTGAGTTTGCTCACTGTACCATAGACTCGACAAATTATTTGCTGCTTGATAGGGCGAAGGGATGAGTTTAACTTGTATTAAAACTCGGGGGAGACAGAAATTGCTTGATTTGGAAGGTTAGCAGGTGGGTTTGGTGTTGAATATCGGACTGGTAGCAGGTTCTTGCAGAGTAGATATTTACCCTGCGAAGTCAAATTAGGCCTATATGACTCGTAGTGGAATGGCTCGGATATCGCAGAGCGAGGTGATGGCGATTGGTAGGGTTATTGGAAATGAACTAGGGAGCGGGGAAGGATACCTGGCTGATGACGCTTGGCTGTCCTCGGCTGGTGTAGGCTTGGCTGTCTTGGTACGAATTGGCTCGGCGAGACTGTGCTTGGCTGTCTATATATAAAAAAAATAAGTGCGGCTTGGCTCGGCGTAACTGTGATTAACCCGTCCTGTCGTCAGTGAGTGTAGGGGTGAGTGGTCCAACCCGCTCCTGTTGACCGTATTTATTTGGTATCGTCACCTTTCGGCTATTGCTATTTGCATCTTTTGGAAAGTGATGAAAACTTATATCCGCAGCCCTCTTATACATCGACTTAGAGCCGTAAACTGAGCAAAATACTTTGCTTTTACTCATTTTGCACTCTATCAACGGGTAAAACTTATTACTTATGTATAAAGACACGAAGAATTTACCACGATCTGCTTACCAATACAAGATACCATATACAAACAGTCACCACGTGACAAATGTACCCTACTTAGTAAGTTTCTCATTTTGACCGCTAGATGTCATATCAGATAGCTGGAGTTGCCAATTAGTTTAGTCGGAAACACACCCGTCTGTTAAATACAGCGTCAACAGGCAGCTACAGAGATTCTCAATATTCCAAGCAAAAAAACAAAAAACTCTGCGCTACAACACAATAAATCACTGGGCTACATCTGTAGCCCGCGCGAGTGTCCGAGGGTTAAGAATGAAATCAATCTATACTAATATATAACAAGAAGTTCCGTGACGAACTACAGAGTCTACTTTTCTTAAAATTTAAGATTAATGCCAATCTATATAGACCTATCTAGAGAAATAGCAAAATTAAGTTGGTAATATCGACATTTCTAAATAGTTCGAAATATACCTGTAGCCTAATAGAACACTACCGTTGGCAGCCCTGGTGACTGAATATATTGTTAGTTCCATCTCTTAAGGTACAGAATACAATATTTGGATGAAGTCCAATGGATAGCATGGACGTTACATGCAGTTAGACATTGGATCTATCAGCGCGCCTAAAATCATGTTGGCAACAATGTCATGCATGCGTTGGTCGGAAATAATCTGAAATATTATGTTCTCCTGTTGTGCCAATTTTGGATGAAAACCATTTGTTAGTATAGAAGTTACATGTATTTTAAAATTGGACCTATCAGCAGGCTTAGAATCATGTTGGTAGCACTGACGTACATAAGTTACTCCAAATTAATCTAGAATGTCAGGTACTATACGTGTGCATAGTTTAAAGCTGTCGGCTTTCTGATACTTTTGATATATTGGTATTTGGATTTTAAAAAATCGAGAGAACATTTATTGACAGTTGCTAGCCCTGGTGGCTCTTAAGAATACGCTCAGTCATATCTGTTTATGTACACATATTACATACAAAATGTGGTTGAAATTCAATTGATAGTATTGAAGTTATATGCATTTAAAAATTGGACTTATCAGCAGGCTTAGAATCATTTTGGCAACACTGCCATGCATGGCCTCCTGGAAATTAAACTGAAATATTATTATCTATACGTGTGCCAATTTTGAAATTGCTCCCATTCATACCTTCCAAGATATCCAACATGGAGCTCAAATTACAATTGCGGTTTTCAGCAGTTGGTAGCACTGATATAATTTTCAAATATGGGCTTGAGATATTCAGGCATTGATCTTTACTCATACCAAATTTGTTTTCGATAGCTGCATCTCTTTAGGAGTTGATAGGGGGGGGGACACACACACAGCCAGCCAGACAGACAGACAGACAGAAATTTGCCCGGATCGATCTCATAAGTCTACTTTTTCCTCATGTTTGCAAAATGTGAAAAGTAGGCTAAAAATGAGATGGTGTGTGTCTTTGTGTCAGTATTAATCATTGACACAAGAACCACCTGTCCGATTTAGGCTACATGAAATTTTACATGGAAGTAGCTGATTTACCTGGTTAACATATAGGCCTAGGCTAGGTTTCTTTTGATTTCAATACTTTCCACCATTTAAAGATGGCGACCATTTTAGTGACGTCACTACAGACCCTTTGGCTTCAAACTTTCATATTTCCATTTCAAATAAGAAGAGAACGCTAAGAAACAGAAAACTTTTCATGGCATATACGAGGTTTAAAATACATTTTTCTACCCAAAGTACACGGGGCTACATGATCGCGTTGCCTCAGCCCCTAAACTAAGGAACCAACCAACAATAATCTCGATAAGAAGTCGCCAGTAAGAGAACAGTACGTGAAGCGTATCCATGGCCTCAAAAGAATAAAACAATCGCATGACTTAGATTCATGGCCCCCTTCATATCTGTTGTACTTATCAGACTTGCTTCCTGTTTGTTTTGGGATGTATTTGCTCTTTGCTACTCCCTCTGGTAGCTGTTTGATGAGAGATACAGGCTATTAAAACAGGATTCTACATTCCTTTGTATATTGGAAACTTGTTTTACTTCAAAGATTATATTATTTATTAACTACTGGAAGTCGTGTGCACGTATAGGAAAATATTTTTCTTTTTTTTATCCGGCAGATGGCAGACGAACCGTTTATATTTTCTAATATCCAAAGATAAAAGAGAACGGTAATTAAAAGCGCCTTTGGTACAAGTTGTAGGTCTATTATTTTATTTTATTTTTTGGCAATGGGCAGTTCACGTACTGTAATGAACTATATTTAGTTAGCGGGAAATCAAAAGTCTGAATGGAAACTGTTATATGAGATGGATCTTATTTTGTTTAAAAGGAAGGTTGAATGGAAACCCGTTCACATTGTGTTGCAGTAGTGCTTGATACTGCTCGTGAAAAATGCAATTGTGTATTGTAGGCAATCTATATACAGTATATATAAGGTGCGTTCAAAAAGTAACGAGCCGGAGGCTGTAATGCGCAAACCGGTGACGACATCGGCTAATCGTGGCGTGTGTAACGAGGTGTGGTTCCGACCAGAGCGTGGAAGGTCACGGCCCGTCGATGGAGGGCACGCGTGCACGTCACGTGACGATATAAAGTGAGTTGCAGCATGCATCAATCGTCCAACGCTGCCGGCCGCATTGCAAACAGTGACATGGAGGCGTCAAACGAAGAGCAAAGAGGTGTTGTTCGGTTTCTGATAGCGAAAGGAGCAGGGGGAACGGACATTCATCGCCGAATGTCACAAGTGTACGGTGAACACTGCATGTCCCTTGCAAGTGTCAAGGCGTGGCACAAGCGATTCAGGGAAGGACGGGTGTCGTTAGCCGATGATGCCCGGTCTAGGGCACCCCCCTGCATTACCGATGACAACGTCCAGCTGGTTGATGCACTCATTACCCAGGACCGCCGAGTGACAGTGGACGCCATAGCCGCCGTGGTCGGATTGAGCGTCGGAAGTGTGCACACCATCATGAAGGAACGACTGCACTTGCGGAAAGTGTGTGCCCAATGGGTGCCCCACAGTCCTCAACCACACCAGGAAGCATGCCGAATGGCCCACTGTCTTGGTCTTGGTTGGACGATTGATGCATGCTGCTGCTCACTTTGTATCGTCACGTGACATGGACGCATGCCCTCTAGCGACGGGCTGTGACCTTCCACGCTCTGGTCGGAACCACACCTCGTTACACACGCCACGATTAGCCGATGTCGTCACCGGTTTGCGCATTACAGCCTCCGGCTCGTTACTTTTTGAACGCACCTTATAATACGCTAAGGTGTATGTTTCACAAAACTCAAGCTCCTAAACCAGAGGGAGTTAGAAGGTGTGGTTTCTACCTGAATCTTCGAAATCGTCTCAATAATACAGGAAAAATCTTGCATCTTGAAAAGTAGACGGAAATATATGTGAACGGCTTTTAAACAAATAAACAAGATGATAGCCCCAGGCAGGACTGTGTCACGTACAGCCGCATAGCACTAGGACCGGGTGGGTAGTCTGCACACATTGGACGCTCACAACCCATTGTGCAACCAGCAGCAGTGATGAAATGAAAATCCACGACCTGCTTCCAGTCGACCGACCGGGTCAGGGAATGGAATGAATGAAGCCCCCATCTAGTGGCGAGGATATGAACTGTGCCGGCTGCCGAAGCCTGACGCACTCCTCTGGGGCAATGATTAAATGAATAACAGATGAAATGAAATGATAATGGAGAGTGTTTCTGGAATGAAATTTTGACAGGGAAAACCGGAGTACCCGGAGAAAAACCTGTCTGCCTCCGTTTTGTCCAGCACAGATCTCACATGGAGTGGCCGGGATTTGAACCACGGATCCAGCGGTGAGAGGCCGGCGTGCTGCCGCCTAAGCCACGGAGGCTTCAAACCAGCAGCAGTGATGCATTTTTATAAATATCGACAATTTGTTTAAGAAGTCCGTTTAAACAATGAAACAAATTTATAGAAGTCCGCATAGCAGTAAAGCCAGGCGGGTGGTTTATACACATGCGACAGTTCTCGCACGGGTCTGCTAGTATTTAGTAATTCGAGTTACGTCTACTATTTAGAGCCAATCCATATGTGACTGACGCGTTTACAATTGAAGGTATGCCCGAAGAAAAACTTGCATCACGTTCCTTCATTGTAAAATATAATTGTTTGATCCACCGTTAACGTGAATTGTCTCACTAAAGAAGACACCAGCAGTTTGAAGTCTTGAAGTTATTAGAAAAAAAAACTCATGCTGGATGAATTTTCAGGTAGGATTATTTATATACAAAACAAAAGTGTGCTAGCACGTCAGTGGAATTAATTTTTAAATCATTCTCTTCTATTAGAATCTAATAATTAGATAATGAAATTCTTTGCGATCAGGAAAACCACAGCTCGCTGGTATCAGGAGGTGAAGAAGACATAGAAGAAATGGTAACATCTGGAGCTAAAGTAAGCAACAGGGTAACATAAAAAGCCAAATTTAAGGAAGTCACAGACACCATGGACTGAAGAAAGGAGGAGAATGCAGAGTGATTGAATGAAGGAGTACTGGGGAAAAATATAGGCGTAGAAGCAGCTGAACAAACAAACCGGTCAGTGTTGAAACTGGACTTCCACAAGGAAGTGTGTTATCCCCTATACTGTGTATAACTGTCACGGATGAAATTCACAAAAGTGTGAAACGAAGAATGAGAAGCAGGGAGACAAAGGCCTCACTCTTTGCAGACGACATAGTAGCCGAATATGGGGAGAAAATGAAATAGAAGTGCAAGAACAAGTCACTGTATGGAATCAAGAGATACAGGAATATGGAATGAAAACAAGTGTGGAGAAGAGTATGACTGTAGTGATGACAAGAAACAAGAGAGAAGGAAGACAGAATATTGAAGTCAATGGAAATCCATTGGAAATGGTAAAAAGCTTTAAGTATTTGGGGAGCATACTCACAGAAGATGGTACAATAACTGAATAAATTGGAAAGAGAATCCAACAAGCTAATGGGTTTTACCAGAGTGTGAGGGGTTTAGTATGGAACCAGGAAGTCCGAGAGGAATGGAAGAAAGTTCTATTCTCAATGTATTACACACCATTTTTGACATATGCAGCAGGTACTTGGACCACAACAAAACGCGATGAAAGCCGAATCCAAGCAGCCGAGATGAAGTTCCTTTGGGGAATAATTGGGAAGACACGGAGGGATAAAATCAGAAATGTGGACATTAGGGAGAGAACTGGGTTCTCAAAACTGCAAGACAAGATAGAGACCAGTAAGCTGAAGTGGTACGGACATATTATGAGAATGGAAGAATATAGAGTGCCAAACGGAATATTTAAGGAGAAAATACCAGGAAGAAGACCACGAGGAAGGCCCAGAAAGAGGTGGATAGATACGGTGAAGGAAGGCATAGAGAAGAGAGGAGTAAAGGAAATGAATGGTGGAGGGATAGACGACTGTGGAGGTCCTTGATTCCCAACCCGACCCAGGGAACTGGAAAGGGGAAAGAGAAGAAGAAGAAGAAGCTAAAATCGAATTAAGGTGGTCCACAGTCAGCCGAAACGACAGAATAATAATAATAAGAAAACCTATTAGAGACCAATATGAACAGACGACGTCAACGGAATAAACGGTTTCCATTTAACTTTCACTGTTGTATTCTTGATTTAGGTATTAGGAAGTCATTTTTGAAAGCCTTTGTCTGGAGAGGGGCGCTCTATGGAAGTGAAACTTGGACTGTTGGTGCAGCAGAAAATAGGAGAATTGAAGCGTATCAAATGTGCTGTTACAGGAGAATGATGGAAATCAGATGGGTAGATTGGGCTACAAATGAAGAGGTATTTGGACGATTGGGAGAGGAGAGATGTTTCTGGCGACTGCTTCGACTAAAATTAAACTGTCGAGTTAAGACTTCAGAGAAGAATATGTGCAGTATGTTTGGAGTTTGGCTGTTCACCTCGGCTTTTCTGAATTACGTCTGGAACTTGCCGTCCGTGCGCCTTCTAAGCTTACACTGGGTAAACCATTAAAGATACCAGGCGAAGCCGGGGTGTGTTGCTTGTTATTATTATATTGAATTACAACTTAAGACTTTTTGCTTTCTGATTTAAATACGAGAAATATTTTACATAATTAATAATGTAGGGACGTCCATTTTATAATAGTGTTTATTTAAATCGTCATTCTTTTCATAAAATACATATAATATGTTAAGCTAAGCAACTAAGCTGAAGAAGGCTCCAATGATGGCACGAATTATGCTTCTATAAAGATTAACTGGTGTCAAACAATTTAATATGATTATTTCATCGCACACACAAGTGCATGGAGTTGATGACCAACAAACTCCAAGTCCCTATCAACATAGCAACAACAACAAACGTGAGAACCAACCAACTTCTCTTCCCCTTTCCAGAACCTAAAGAGGTTACATTAGAATTTCAAAGGAGTTTTATTGAGATTTTTTTAAATTAAAGTCCATGTTTGACAAGTTCTCTCCCCTCTTGTCAGAGTGTGTTTTAGCGTGTGTTTACATTAATAAAATAAAGTTAAACAATTTATTATGATAATTTGTTTAAGGAAAAGAAAAAAAGCCATGAGCTATTACAATGTATGGAGACGCGAGATCAATGCTAAGTGTATTTAAATGAAGGCAGATCAGAATTCTCAGCGCATCCTTGTTATAAACGCGACTCATTATGGAGATGACGCCCTCACCCCCTCAATATCAACAGGCGGGGGAGTCGGACGTCCTCTCCTCACGATATCGTCCCTTGCAGAACGCAGCATTTAAAAGAAAATCATGCAAAAGCTTAGAATTATTGATATAATATATACATGATTTTTTGATTCTTTGTAATTTGATGATGATGATAATTGAGGAGTTTGTTTTCAAAACTGAATATCTCCACGTTCACAAATTTTACAGGAGAGAGGATAAACATATATCTTCAGACAGGATTATCAAAATGGGGTAATATATAGTTTGAATGATAACTAGAAAGAGCAACATACTATCACCAAAAGTGCACCAAATTATATATATAAGTACATAAAATGTTATTGCTAAAAGATTCATAAAAATTAATGGATATATTTAGTTTTGTTGAAAAAAAATGGTGGTTGTATTTAGCTATGGAAATCAGGATATTTCACATAATCTCAAATATTTATCCTGATTCGTGATAAAATATTAATATCTTCAATTAGAAATTAAGCGCCTGAAATTTAAGAAAATCATTTAATCCAATGCAGTATATTGTATATATTGAGTTTTGAACGAAGAGCATGTTTTCTCACAGCCTTATCAACGGGAAATATTAACATTTGATCAAAAGAGATTTTACCATCGAATGCAGCTGAGGCGAATGTTTCCGAATCAACTATAAAACTTTTTGATGCGTAACATCTATCCACTCGGTTGCAGTATATTTTTGTGGGAGCGATTTTGAAGAAATGAAACGGAAATGGGGCGGAAATGCAACGGAAACAATGAGAGCGTGCGGTGGCGGAGATTGGTACTGCTGTATATTTTGGTGGGGGTGATTTTGAAGGGGAAAAGAACGGAAAAGGGACGGAAATGCAACGGAAACAATGAGCGCGCGCGGTGGCGGAGATTGGTACCACGACGTACTGTCGGCCAACATTCAGCCCTATGTGGAATGCATATCGCATACGGTTTACTTCAAGGTTTGGAGGCCCCATTAAAGATATTCCTACAATAAATCATCTTCAAATTGTCATTCTTTTGTGTGAAAATATTCATTATATCATATATGCTGAAAGGATTTGGCACAGGAGTTTTACTGTACAAGTAGTTATTTCAATGATCAACAGAGTTCACTGTTAACAAGAGATTTGTGCTCCCGGCAGACACATAGTAGGATAACATGTCACATGTTACACATCATAAGCGACTACTGTAAGGCTCGTGATTTTATTTGTTTAATTTTTGGAGATATTCAGTATTCAAAACAAGCTCCTCAATTGTTGTTTTCAAATCAAGAAGAAGTTTTCTTCACGCCACTGAAAATCTGACAGTCTCTCCTTCAGTATTTAGATTGCTCTCTTGGCGCTCCAGATCTAACGACTCTGCAGGATGGACGCTACCATCTGAACACCTGCCCGCTGGACACGCTGGTCAACGTGAAAGACAGGGTCTCTGTTCTCGTGGTCGTGCGGCTAGCAGGCTTGGCTGTCAACGTAAAGATCCACAGGGTTCCATTTCTCCAAGCCGAAACTCCAAAAAAGCATTTTTTTTCATACAAAAATCCCTTCTGTTTCACTCATTTTCAAAAGATCACACTCTCTTCCTGCCTCATAAAAAAGAGGACAACACCCTCAAAACATCCCTACCACCCTTATTCCTATCCAACCATCCCTTCCCAAAATATCAACAAAAAATGACAAAAAAAAACAGTTTTTAACCCAAAATCTGTATCACACCTACTCGACACAGGCATCCGCTGAACCCTTTTTCGGATTTGGATGTGGGTGGTAGAGATGTTCTGAGGGTGATGTTCTCTTTGGCATGAGGTGTGAAGAGGGGTGGAATTTTTGAAAATGAGGTAAACAGAATGGATTTTTTGTGGAAAAAGACCCTCAACAGGCTGCGCACAGGATTGGGGAGGTCGAAGACAAATTTGAAAAAGTGGGGATTTGCCTGTGACTCCACTTTGTGTGAGTGTGGTGAGGAGCAGAATATGAGTCACCTCCTCGTTTGCGGGTTGTGTCCCATCACATGTTCTCCACGGTATCTGATGGACGGAACTCCTAAAGCTTGCGAGTTGGCAACATTCTGGTCTCAGTATTTGATTTCAGTATGAGTGGGTGTATCTTTCTTCTTTCTTTATGGTTTAGGCCTACTTAGGACCACGGGGCTCGGATCTACTCGTCGGTAAAGTTGTTGCTATCTTCTTCTTCCAGTAGTCCCTCATTTTCTGACTAAGAGTCAGTTTTCTTTCTTCTGTCCACTTAGCTCCTGTAGTCTTCTTGCTTGTAAGGGACGTTGGGAACACGCCCTGTCGGATGACCTGATGGAACATCAGACGGGCACGAGTTTGTTCCAGTGGGATATCTAGTTGTTCCATATCTGACTTAACTCACGCAATCCATTTGTCCTTAGAAGCCTTGCCTCTTCCTGTTACTGTAAATATCCTGTTGGTGAGTCTTTCAGAATCCAGACGTGCCAAGTGTCCATAAAAGTTCAGGTGTCTTTTCCTTATAGACGCGATGATGTCCTCCTGGTGTTAATACAATTCAACATTATGACGGATTCTGTAAATGCCACCTTCCTCTGTAATTGGACCTAATATCATCCTCAGAATCTTCCTCTCTTTTAACTCCCTTTTCTGAGTGGAGCCTTTCTGGTCATTACAAGGCACTCAGAAGCACACAGAACAGATGGCTTGACGACCGAGTTATAGTGTCTGAATTTGAGGTTCTTGGAGAGGCACTTAGATGAATGCGTGTATAATATAATTACAGTATATTTAATCAATATTATGCAATGTATACAGGGATTTCATGGTTTTCTTATAGTGCAAAATGTAATTGTTCTATTGTTTCATGATGTATGTTCTCTGATATTATTAAATAAATTGTTAATAATAATAATAATAATAATAATAATAATAATAATAATAATATCGTATGGCCTCGGGTGTCGGGTGCAAGCTTTGTAATTTGACACCCAAAGGGTAGCTTGCATGTCGAATTTCGTTGTTTCTTCAAGCACTATGAAAGTCAAGGAGGTTAGATATCTAAGCTCCTTGAACACTATAGCGCTTTCTAGTAGAGAAATGAGGAACTTTGTGTTGGTGGAAACTCCCGAGATTAATTTTGCCATTATGAACACGACCTACTGAATTCAAATGGGTTCTTTAACATGCCAACATCGTATGACATGGTGTCGTATTTTTGCCGCCTTAAAAAAAAACACACTTACCGTGGCCAGGAGCGAACCTGCAAGCTTGGGGTTAGTAGACCGACACGTTAACCACTCACCCACCGTGGCAAGCTAATAAATTGTTGTTTTACGGGGACTAACATCTAGGTTATCGGCCCCTAATACTTTGGGTGCTCAGGAAAATAAAAAATGAAACCTATAACTATAACTAACTACAAACTTACAATCTAGAAGCAGAAATGGGGAATAAAACGATGAAGAAAGTAAATAAAGGACAGGAGGATAGGAAATGCCCTCAGCCCTCGAAGAATGAGAATTGGGGGACTTGGAAGGAAAGAGTGCCATGAAAGGCAGAGAGGAAAGGGGAAAGAGGAGAGGGTCCGCCCCAAAGGCAATGGGAAAAAGGGGAAAACTTGACCCAGCTCAGGACCCCTCGGGGTCACTAAATCCTGAACTCACCAGCCGTGATCCCTTGAGGGTGTAGCACAATCCAGGGTGGGACTACACACACCCTGCCTTCTTCTAGAGTGTAGGCTAAGTCGGTAGTTAGTTCTCGTTGTGGGTTTCATGCCACTATCATTCGTTATCACGATCACCCAATCCATTAGGGGCCGATAACCTAGATGATAGTCCCCTTATAACAACAATAATAATAATAATAATCATCATCATCATCACAGTGAATGCTATCAATTAACATCTCGGGATTTTCCGCCAACACAAAGTTCCTCCATTCTCTACTTGAAAGCGCTGTAGTGTCAAGGAGTTTAGATATCTATCCTCCTACACTTTCCTAGCGTTCAAAGGAACGACGAAATTCGACATGCAAGCTACCCTCTGGGTGTCAATTAACAAAGCTTGCACCAGGCACCCGAGGCCATACGATATTATTATTATTATTATCAGGAAGTTGACCAAATCTTCCGTGGTAACCATACATCCTGTTCAATGTGAGATGGAGCATTGCCAGTCGAATTTAGATACCTCTTCTAGATGTGTTGCTACGCATCTTCTCCGACATTTTCTAACGTCCATAGCCGTGTTCATTTTCACAACATTTCACATAGTTCATAAGAAAACGAAGCCACAGTTATTACGGCGAATAATAGCCACTCCATTGTGCGGTTTGGAGTTCACCTGCTGTAATAATGCTCTGAGTGCCTCAGGCGGGATCGCAGGGGTCCTAGAGATGAACGCTCCATGCGGAAGTCCAACAGGCCAAGGTGAAATAGACCGGCATTGTTGTTAGTGCACTTCTTCGCCAGTTCAAGGTACTAATGTCGTCAAATCAGTGTCGTAAATATGGGCGGGGGTTATCAGAGAAAACAAGACCCCCTAGATCTAAATAATAAAAAATCGTATTTTTTATTTATTTTTTATTTTATTTATTTAGTCAATTTTACCCTCCAGGTTGGTGGCTCCCACGGACTCAGCGAGGGAACTCACCACTACCGCCTTTCCAGGCAGTATCCTAGAGCTGGGAACATCTGGTCGGGGGGATACAACTGGTGAGGTGTGATCAGCACCTCACCCAGGCCTCACCTGCAAAGCGAACAGGGGCCTCATGAGGGAAGGGAGGAGGGGAAGATTAGGATGGATAGGCAAGGAAGTGGGAAGGAGGCGGCCGTGGCCTTACAGTAGGAACCGTCCCGTCATTTGCCCGAAGACGAAGTGGGAAAACACGGAAAACCACTTCGAGGATGGCTGATGTGAGAATCGAACCCCCTCTACTCATTTGGGCCACCCGAGGCTGAGTAGACCCAGTTCCAGTCCTCATACCACTTTTCAAATTTCGTGGCAGAGCCGGGAATCGAACCCAGGACCTCCGGGGCGGCAGCTAACCATGCTGACCGCTACGCTACAGAGGCGACAAAATTCGTAATTTGTTGAATAATATTTACTGAATTTTGTATACAACCAGTCTTCGTTTGATGACAAACGACTAACTAATTAGAGAAAATGTCACTTTACTCGTGTAAATCGTGTTTAGTATTACCTAAACGTAACACTTGCTTAAGCAAAAGTATTCATTTTCAAGTTTTTGCAAGTTGGTAGGTGTAAATAAGACGTAAATTATAACAAGTAGTTCCGTGAAGAATTAATAGCCTATTTTCATACATCCTACTTATGTTAATTGCCTCTATACATTGCTGTTATACATTCATAGATATTGAGACCCGTCTAAATATTTCAAATGGTCGCCATGTTGGATTTTTATACATGTAGGCCATAGAATTATGTACTACTAAATGAATATCATTCCGTTGGTGTATTATTCAATCGTATGATTAGGACACAAGAAAAAAAAACGAGATTTTCAAATTTCGCAGAGCCACCATCTTGAGGTTATGAATACAATTGAAATGAATTAAAAATTGGATTAAAAATTGTATAAGCATTTACCGTACCAATTTTCACTGCGCTCAGATGTTTAAATCGCGAGAAACGTCCATTTAAATATATATATATATATTTCCCTTGACCGCCATGTTGGATTTGTGGTCACCAGGTTATTGAATGTCCCATAGGTGAACTTATGTTCATAGCCTCTATCAACATACCAAATTTCAGTTTGATTGCTGTCATAGATCAGTATATATTGAGAACCATCTAACTATTTCGAATTGTCGCCATGTTGGATTTTTAGGTATATAAGCCGTGATATGCCCCATTGTTTTAAAAAAGGTGATGCCACACAACCTTTTAACTACCGAGGGATTGCCTTACTCGAGATAAGATTTTTTTTTTTTACCTCACGGCTTATGAATCGACTTTAGCCATTTTTGAGAGACATTATAGGCTCATACCAATGTGGTTTTGTATCTGGTCGGTCTACTATCGACCTCATCTTTACATTGAGGCAACTAATGGAGAAATTCTACGAATTTGACAAGGAATTGCATTTAATCTTTATTGATTTTCGTCAGGCCTATGACAGTATAAACCGTATAGTATTATGGACGGCTATGCACGAGATGGGCATTACTCTGACTCTAATTGCCAGGTGCGGTTTGCAAATCAAGTATCAGAATCCTTTAGCGTTCTAATTGGACTAAGACAAGTCCTTTTCAATAAAGCATTGGAAAAGATTAAACGTGGAACTGGTTGGAATAGGGAAATGGAGATGGTCGGATCCGACATAATTCTTGCATTTACTGATGATGTGGTGATCACGGGGAACACTTTGGATCAGGTAACGACTGATACATCAAGATTCCTACTGGAAGCGAAGAAAAAGGGGTTGGTAGTTTATGAATCGAAAACAAAATACATGATTATATCACGTCGACAGAATATTCCGATCGCTATCGGCGTTGGAATGCACAAATTTCAGACATTTAAATCATTCATATATTTAGGATCAATATTGTCAAACAAAAGTGAAATAGAAAAGGAAATAAGACAAAGAATCACCAACGCTACTCATGTTTCCTATAGCATGAATCAAATTTTCACGTCACGTCTAATATCTCAGGAAAACAAGATCCACCTATACATGACCCTAGTACGACCTGTTTTAATGTATGGATGTGAAACGTGGGCGACTCCAAGAACTTTTGAAGAACGTATATGTGCATTTGAAAGAAAAATGCTGCGGAAAATCTATGGCCCAAAATACTGCCCAGAAACTGACAGTTGGGAAAGACGGAGTAAAGAGGAGTTATATCGACGTTATAAAAAGGCAGACATCAGTAGAGAGATAGAGAGAAGACGATTACAATGGTTAGGACACATTATCACAGCAGAAGGTACTCTCCCGAACCGTGTGTTCAATTTTCAGCCAACGGGAAAACGTTCAAGAGGTCGACCAAGAACAAGATGGAAAGATCGAGTTATGTTGGCACTGAACCAGGTGGATCCATATGCAAGTATGGAAGATGTCATGGATATAAATCGTTGGTCTAATATATGCAACCATTATGCTGAAATCATTCTTCCTGTTATGAAGTACAATGTTATATTATGTTTTGCTTGCTATTTACATTGTAATTAAGAATTATTGTATTCCCTTGTGTTTCTGCTATGGGTCTTAATGGCCTGTCACATGCTATAAATGATGATGATGATGATGATGATGATAAGCCATAGAGTTGTGTATTATTAGATGACAATTAATGCGTAGGTTCATTATGCAAACTTTCACTTCGATGGCGTGATTAGGACACAAGAAATTAAAACTTAATGTTAAAATTTCGCACAGCCGCCATCATGAGGTTATGTAAACAATGAAACTAAATTAGATGTCACTGCATTACAATGTGTATAAACATTTGCTGAACCATGTTTCACTGTGTTCGGATAGTTAAATCACGAGAAAAGTCTTTTTAAATGCTTCAACTTCGCTTGGCCACCATGTTCGTTTTGTACTTAACAGGTGTTTGAAAGACACATAGGTGAACGTTTAGTAGTGCCCCATATCAACGTACAAAATTTCAGGGTGATATCAGTTAATAGTTTCGGAGATATAGAATGCCGGTGAAATATATCGTACAGCTGCCATGTTGGATTGATGAGAAGTAAGAAAAATTGAAGAAAACGGTCGGGGTGGGACAACATGTATTACTATGTCCTTAACGAGTTTCATTGCAAGCGCTCCAGCTGTTTAGATTTTATTAGGGGGGAAACACACACCGACAATAGGTGATCTCATAAGTCGAATTTTTCATAAATGAAAATAGGCTGAAAAATCAAAATCGAAAGAAAAAACAAACACAAAAGCTAAAACACAAAAATTCAAAAAACGAACGAAAAATCTCTCTGAAGTCTTGGCTGTTGTCTCAACAGCACAACGGATAATTTGGGCACACATGCGCAAAAGGCAGAGCTGGCAATAAACGTAGAAATTCTTGCTAACAAGGGGAGGATACGATGCATGGATCACCGATTTGAACCATGCTTAGTACACGTATATCAGGTGCAAGTATAAGTAGTAAGGTGCGCTTCTCGGCCGTTTCCGAGGAATTAATTAATTGCAATTATAGTGCGGCGTCTATGTGAGTTGTACGCTAGCAAGAATCCAACGAGCGCGTGGTACAGCGTTAAGCGCCTTGCTACATAAGCGCGGGATCGCTGGATCGAATCCCACCGGTGAGCCTTTGCAGTGTGATGTGATTTTTTTTGTAACCATTGGCAATTTCCAACCAATACCCTTAGCATGAGTCACTGCTTGCGGGGTATGGGGTGATCTGATGGTTCACAGACGTACATTGAACGGAACAGACTGGGCCTTCAATGTATAAAAGTAGGCTATACATACAATAGAATACACCTCACCGTGTATAATACCATTGTATTTGCAATGCCGATACTGTACATTATGAAATGTCACAAACGTTGACGATGAATTCAGAATCTCTTTTCCCGCTCACATAACACATAACATAACACCTACAGTAGCGGGAATTACCAATGTTTAAAAATAACACAACACACTGCAAAAAGCTCACCGGTGGGATTCAATCCAGCGATCCCGCGCTTACGAAGCAGGAGTCTTACCACTGCACCATTCGCTCGTTGGCTTCTTACTAGCGTACAACGCGCATAGACGCCGCACTATAATTGCAATTAATTAATTTCTCGGAAACGGCTGAGAGGCGCACCTTACTACTTGCACCTGATACACGTGTACTAAAGATGGTTCGAATCGGTGACCCATGCATTGTATTCTCCCCATGTGAGCTGCGGTCTGACAGCCATTGCCGGACGTGAAGTGGCGCGCATGACTACATATCTCGTTGTGAGGGGAGTTGAACTATTTCCTATTCTTTGGCTGACTTTTTTAATGTGCTGTATTTGATTGTAGATAATCGTATTATTAAAGTAATTTGTTTTCAAATGAAGCAATGCGCTGCTGCACATAAGGTGCAGGCGTCCCTGGTCGGTGTGTGTGTCTGTCCGTATCACTTCCTAATGGCTGCCGGCTGAGGGTGTCTACTGGCCATGCCCGCGATCGGAACGGCAATTTCCCGCTTGCACGAACACCGGACATTGTACAAGCTGGTGCGTGAAAATACCAGGGTCCACCATCTTCAAAACATGGTCCGAATGCGTCGAATAATGGGTTGGTTGGTTCCTCAGTTTAGGGGCTGCGACAACGCGATTATGTAGCCTCGTGTACTTTGCGTGTGTGTAGAATCTGTCTGATAACCGGTGTTAATTGCGATGGCCGTATTAGTGTGTGTTATCTGTTTTTAATTCAAGTAAGGATTGCAGACATTCGATTTCAAGTAGTTCCAACTTTTGCTACCAAACGCCACCGTCAACGACCAACTAGTTTTGAACTTTGTTACTAGATGCCACCACAATCAGCTTCTGGCGACGAACGTTGGAACCTAAGAGCGTTAGTCAAATATAAGTCTAATTAGTGGAAGGTTCTTTATCATGCCATAAATCTATGACATAGGACCGACGGTTTTACTTCCCCTCCGAAGGATGGTATACTGAGGGATTTTTAAAAAATCCGACGACTTTGGCCGGGTTTAAACCCGCAACCTTGAGCATAGAAGCCTCATCATGCTATCAACTACGTCACCAAAGCCGCTTGCGTCGAATAATAGACAGTGTGTTCAATCATTTATCGAGTTCTTTCTGTTGTTGTTGTTGTTGTTGTTGTTTCATTTGAGGGGCTTGGACATTGTGATCATTTAACCCAGTGTACTTGGGTTTGTGTAGTTTTTTGTCTGATAACCTGTGTAATTGTGTGTGTTTGTAATTCAGGTGAGCATTGGGAAGGAGGCAGCCATGACCTTAAGTTAGGATCCATCCCGGCATTTGCCTGGAGTGGACGTGAGAAACCACTGAAAACCACTTCCGGGAAGACTGAGGTTGGAATCAAACCCACCTCTTCTCTGTTTTGCCTCACGAGGCTGAGTGTACCCCATTCCAGCCCTCAGACCAGAATTACATTTCTTGACTGAGCCAGGGATCGAACTCAGACCTCTGGGGCGACAGTCAGGGAGAAATAGAGAATTGAGTCATCAAGTTGCAAACTCGTTTAATCCACTTGTGAATAAGGATCATGTTGTAAAATTAATTATTCAATTATTTTATTTTATTTTAAATTTTTCTTGTTTTGTTTAATTTTATTTCGTTTGATTTTGTTTAAAAATTGTTTTGTTTATTTTTTTATTTTTTTAATGTAATTTTTTTTAATTTTTATTTTTATTTTGTTTTGTTTTATTTTCATTTTCCAGAAAACAAACACAAAATCAAAAACAAAAGACACGAAGCAAAAAGCAAAATTTAAAAGCAAAAGCAGAAAACAAAAAACAAGAAAAACAAAGCAAAACGCAAAATTCAAAAAAGCAAACGCAGAAAACAAACACAAAACCAAAACCATGAAAGAAAAGCAAAAATTAAAATTCAAAAGCAAATACAAAACCGAAAACACAAAGCAAAAATAAAAAAGTAGAAAACAACCAACACAAAAGATACGTGGGGCAAAGTCCAGAGAGACGTTTCTCATGAAAATGATTCTATTCACAAGTGGATTAAACGAGTTTTGCAACTGGACGACTGAATCGCCAACCCTGCGTATGCTGTACTGTAGCTGCAGTGCTCGAAGTGAAATCAGCGCCAAGTCGGTAGACCTCAAACCTTGATAAACTAATAGTTTTAGTATATTGGCTTTCACGGCCGGTGAATTAAAACTCAGCAATTCTTCTAGGTTTGTGCCGTGTCTTGTGTGGGGTTTCGCTTAGGCCACCAAGCTGGCTCATCGGCAGGCTCTAGGTGTCCCCGCCCGGAAGTTTGTGCCGTGTCTTGTGTGGGGTTTCGCCTAGGACACCAAGCTGGCTCATCGGCGGGCTCTTGGTGTCCCCGCCCGGATTGCTGAGTTTTAATTCACTGGCCGTGAAAGCCAATATACCAACTTTTTGGAAGCCTTCATAGGGAGGTTAGGGCTGCTTGAGCTTTTAGTTCTCGCAGTCAAGTGGTGCAGTTGGACCTAATATAAAGGGAGGTGGCGCGCAGTTAGTCACTCCTGTGGGGGTCCGGGCGGGGACACCAAGAGCCCGCCGATGAGCCAGCTTGGTGTCCTAGGCGAAACCCCACACAAGACACGGCACAAACCTAGAAGAATTGCTGAGTTTTAATAGTATTAGTATCCACCAGACCTAACTTCGGTAGACCAATGTCTTTAGCATGACCTGCGCGGTATATTTTGTATCCCACATGTTGTCAACAATAATGTGACGTCAAATTGAGCGCCTCGGTAACTATTCAGGAGACCTCATAAGTGCCTTTCGGTAGAAGTTGAGCAACGACAAGCAATGTCAAACATGGTTGCCGTCTTTGAATGAGCAAGAAATAAAAACATGATGATGATGATGATGATGACGATACGAGTAATTGATGTTTTAAGGGGCAATGAAACTTGGTATGGTATATGCTTATATACATTTTAATCCACTGGCATCTAATTCATTTAAATTATTTCCATACCCACAAGATGGCGGCTGAGCGACATTTTAAATTCCCATTTTTATTTTTTGTGTCATAATCATTTGATTGAAGGAACAAAACACCTACACAATAATCTTCATATAATAGTACATAACTCTAAGGCCTATATATAACAAGTAGTTCCGTTTTCATATATCCTGCTCATGTAAATTGCCTCTATCAACATACAAAATTTCAGATTGATTGTTGTGATAGATTCGTAGATATTGAGATCAGTCTAAATATTTCAGATGGTCGCCAAGTTGGATTTTTATTTATGTAATATTACATGAATATTGTGTAGCCTACGTGTGGTATTCAGACTTCAATCGCATGATTACGACACAAGATGTAAAAACGAGATTTTAAAATTTCGCACAGCTGCCATCTTGTGGTTATGAAAACAATTGAAATAAATTAGATGCCTGTGGATTAAAATTTGTATAAGCATTTAACGTGCAAAGTTTCGCTGCACTCGGATGGTTAAATCGCGAGAAATGTCCATTTGAATATTTATACTTCGCGTCACCGCCATGTTGGAGTTGTGCTCACCAGGTTACTGAAAGTCATATAGGTGAACTTATGTCCATACCCTCTATGAACATTAAAAAATTCAGTTTGATTACTGTAAAAGATTCGTAGATATTGAGAACCGTCAAAGTATTTCGGATGCTCGCCATTTTGCATTGTTATGTGTATAGGCCATAGAGTTATGTACCATTAAAGGAAAATTATTGCGTAGCTTCATTATTCAAACTTTCACTTCGATCGCATGATTACGACACCAGAAATAAAAATAATAATTTTAAAATTTCGCACAGCCGCCATCTTGTGGTTATGAAAACAATTGAACTAAATTAGATGCCAGTGCATTACAATTTGTATAATCATTTACTATGCCACATTTCACTGCGCTCAAACGTTAAATCACGAGGAAAGTCTATTAAAATGTTTCAATTTCGCATGGCCGCCATGTTTGTTTTGTACTTTACAGGTGTTTGAAAAATACATAGATCAACTTATAGCAGTGCCCTTTATCACCGTACAAAATTTCACGGTGGTATCTGTAATAGTTTCGGAGATATAGAATGCCAGTGAAATATTTCCCACAGCCACCATTTTGAGGTTATGCAAACAATTGAACTAAATTAAATACCAGTGCATTACAATGTGTATAAACATTTTCTGTAGCATGTTTCATTACGTTTGGATGGTTATATCGCGAGAAAAGTTTATTTAAAAGTCTCAACTTCGCTTGGCCGCCATGTTGGTTTTGTAGTTATCAGGTTTTTGAAAGTCTCATAGGTGAACTTCTAGTTGTTCCCTTTATCACCGTACAAAATTTCAGGGTGATATCGGTAATAGTTTCGGAGATACTGAATGCTGGTGAAATATTTCGCACAGCCGCCATGTTGGATTGGTGAGACACAATAAAATTTGAAGGGTACGTTCGGAGTCGGCCAGAATGGTGCTATGATCTTAACGAGTTTCATTGAAATCGCTCCAGCCGTTTAGAATTTATTAGGGACACACACACATACCATCACACACACGCACACACAGACACGCGGACAAAAGGTGATCTCACAAGCCTATTTTTTTTTCATCAAATTAAAATACTCTAACAATCCAACATGGCGACCATCCGAAATATTTCGACGGTTCTCAATACCTACGAATCTATAACAGCAATCAAACTGACATTTTGTGAGTTGATAGAGGCAATTAACATAAGTAGGGTCGCTCCAGGGGCTCACATCTAGTGGGACGTTGGTTAGCGACCACGGGACCCAAGCTGAGTCTGGCATGCTTCCACTCACTCGTGCCGAGCTCCTTTCCGTCTACTTTCCTGTCGAACTCTCTTGGTGAACTCTTGTTCTCTTCCAACCCCGACGATAGTAGGGTATTCGAGACCAAGGGAGTCTTTCACTTTCCCGCCTTCATTGGCCCTTCTCTCCTCTTTCCAGTTACCATCATTCTTCGACGGGTCAGCCTTCTTTTTCTTTTCATGTTATCTCCTGCCTTCTGCATAAGGCCCTCTAAGAGGCCGGGTGTATTTATCCCCACCACTTCTGGTGCACCCTGGATACTGCTACACCCTCAAGAGATCACGGTTGGTGAGTTTGGGAGTTGGCAAGCCCAAGGGATTCCTGAGCTGGGTCAGTTTTGTCCCCCTTTTCCTCTGAGTTTGGGACGGACCCTCTCCTCTCTCCCCCTTTCCTATCTGCCTTTCATGGCTCTCCTTCCTACCATGTCTCTCAATCCTCATTCTTCGAGGGTTGAGGGTATTTCTTTTCTTCCTGTCCTTTATTTGCCTTATCCTTTATTTGTTTACCATTTCTTCTTCTAGTCTGTAAGTTTGTAGTTAGTATTAGTTATAGTTTTCATTCTCATTTCATCTTTCACTATCACCCAAACCATTAGGGGCCGATAACCTAGGTGTTAGGCACCTTAAAACAACAATTGAGTCGTCCATTTTCTAAACTCGTTTAATCCATTTGTAAAATTATTCAATTATTTTATTTTATTTTGTTTAATGTTGTTTTGTTTTATTTTATTTGATTTGATTTTGTTTTAAATTGTTTTGTTTAATTTTTTGTTTTATTTTTATTTTCCATTTTTTTATTTTATATTGTTTTGTTTTATTTTGATTTTCCAGAAAATAAACACAAAACCGAAAACAAAAGACACGAAAAAAAAGCAAAATTCAAAAGCAAAAGGAAAAACAGAAAACAAAAAACAAAAAACAAAAAACACAATGCAAAAACCAACATTCAAAAAAGCAAAATCAGAAAACAAACACAAACCCAAAACCAAGAATGAAAAGCAAACAGAAAAATTCAAAATCAAAAGCACAAAGCAAACACAAAACCAAAAACCAAAAATAAAAATGTAGAAAGCAACAAACCCAAAAGATACGTGAGGCAAAGTCCAGAGAAACTTTTCTCATGAAAATGATTCTTATTCACAAGTGGATTAAACGAGTTTTGTAACTGGACGACTCAATTATTATCATCATCATATGCCCCATGCTGTACCAATACAACTTTTATTCTCCTGGGTGCGTTTTATTATTTATCAATGGATGTATTTTTATATAATTTGTTAAGTGCTCAATTCCCACTTCCTACATTTCCCCCAATATAATTGGAACACCTAGTTTTTTGTAGCACAAGTGTTGACCGGGCAATCACTTGTTACATGATTATTAAGAGACATAAAACATCACATTCTTGTGTGCGGTCAGCAATTACCGCTGTCAAAACATCGATCCACCCTGGGCTGTATATTTATGTTCCATGATTTGTGATACACAAACGGCAGCTTGCACCGTTTAGGAAGGATCAAATTGTTTGGGGAAACCTCTCGAGGATCTAACTGTTTCCTCACAAAGTGAGACCAATTTCCTAGGGGAAGATATTCTTAAAATATCCAGCAGGGAGAATAAGTTGAAGGACGAACTACTGTGCAACAGGAATTCAGACCTGAACTACAGCACTTCCAGCGTTTCGTTCTGACGAATTACTGTATTTACACGACTGCAATGACGACATGTACACTAAACTGTTGTCATGTTATGTAGGCCTACTATACCATTGGAATAGTTTTAGAATAAGTTGTCCTTCCACTTGAGCAGCTGCAGAGAAAAATACTTACCGTGTAATATTACTTGACTTGGAGCTTTCTATATTATATTCAACGACCAATCAAACAACAAGCATAGATACATAATTAAACAAATCTCTACTTAGTATAAATCAAAGTCCCCGATTCTTGGATGTTACGGGTAAACTCGAGAACCACTGGATGGATTTTGATGCGGTTTTCACCATTCTGTAGAGGATATCTCGAGGATGATTTCTGTATAAAATAATTGATTTATGATCAAAGGAAGCCGAGCAGTAACGATTTCAGTGGAAAAGTCGAAAAAAACAGGCGTTTGTAAGCTTACGCTGGGCAAACTGTTAAAAATATCTAAATACTAGGAGTGTAAAAATTGTTCAGCATGAAAAGTTCTACAAAAAAGTCCATGAGAGCATATGTCTATCTTCAATACCTCGCCCACTAAAAGAGTTTTTACGTTTTAATTTCTTCCAACCATATCCATTCAAATACTGAGGTGACAGTTTACGAGCAAGCTAAGGGCGAGTCTATCATCCCTGTTGCAGCCTAGCTAACGGGCGAACCTATTGCCCCAGATACAGCCAGCAGCAAACCGTTGAGTCGTGTTGAGTTAAGACTTCTGAGAAGGGTGGTTGTGTTTGGAGTTTCCCTGGAAGTGCAACACTGAGTTTTCTTCATTTCGCCTGTGAAACACAGTCAAGTTAAGATTGGACGGAAGGGGGATTTGAGTTTATTCACCTCGACATTCCCTGGAAGTGCAACACTCATTTCATTCCGCAAAATTCACAGTCAATTATTATATTATATTAAATTATACTGATTGGCGTATAATCTCTACTTAGTATAAAACAAAGTCCCCGATCCTTGGATGTCACGGGTAATCTCGAGAACCACTGCATGGATTTTGATGCGGTTTTCACCTCGAGGATGGTTCCTGTAGAAAATAATTTATTTATGATCGAAGGAAGCCAAGCAGTAACGATTTCAGAGAAAAAGTCGAAAAACAATCTTGGCTTCCGTGTGCTTTTTAAGCTTACGCTGGGCAAACCGTTAAAAATATCAATATACAATGAGTGTAAGAATTGTTCAGCATGAAAAGTTCTACAAAAACGTACGTGAGAGCACATCTCTATATTCAATATATCGTCCACTATAAGTGTTTTTAGATTGGAAGGAAGGGGGATTTGTGTTTCATGCACCTCGCCTTTTTTAAATTACGTCTGACAAGAATTTGTTCCCCCTGCATCTCCATGATAATATAGTTAATAGTCCAGTCAGTGATTTTAACCCATCATGCCGAGACGTAAAACGGATATAGATCGTAGTTCATTGACATCGTAAAGAAGCACTTATCACGTAATGCATTCACAACTGTTCCCGGGCGAAGCCGGGCCGGGTTGCTAGTAAATAATAAACAAAGGAATAAAATAAGCAAGAAATGTGCACGCAAATCAACAAACACACACACACAAACACACACAAGCATACTCACAAACAAACACTAACAAACACGCACACACAAACACACACACAAACACACACAAACATACTCACGAACACACACACAAACACACACACACACACAAACACACACAAACATACTCACAAACAAACAAACAAACAAACAAACACACACACAAACACACACAAATAAACGCACACACACATACATAAACACACACACAAACACACACAAGCATACTCACAAACAAACAAACACTCTCACACACACACAAACACACACAAATAAACGCACAGACACACACACACACGAATGATTAAATTAATCAGCATACAAACTTAACAGATAAATAAACCAGCAATCAAATCAGTAAACTGTCTGGTTTTATTGTAGGAATGTCTTCCACTTAATTGTAATACCATTCGCTCCGGTAGTTTCGGCGCCAACACTTCGTCTGGCAGCAGAGAATTCAAGCTTACTCTATTGATAAAGATTTAGGTTTAGTCTTGCTCAAGAATACCAGATTTGTTTTACGTTTCGATGAAATCAGCGGTCACACATGACACTGACCTATATATTAATGTTAGGGGAGGGGAGGGAGTCCACTTTGGTGGTTTACAGAGTGTCTTCTACTTCCGGACGTCCCACCCATCGCTCTTATTGAGTATTGTATCTGTAATGGCGCATTGTGGCTCTAATGATCGCCTGGAGCTCACTTCCTGTTCTGCTACCACAATATCGTTCTTCAAGAACCATCATCCACTTCACTATCCTGCACAACTCCGCTAATTCACAACGGTAATCGCACCAAAATTTCGTCTCTTTCCAAATCGTCAAATTTTCATAATAATAATAATAAGAAAACACTGAAAGGACTAATTCGGGGCAGGTCACAAATGAAAAGCATCGAGAAACAAGAGAGGAAAATTCTCAGAAAAAATCCTAGGACCAAAGTTCGAAAATGGAATTTCGATGAAAAAGAAACCAAATGAAATTTTTCAATCCGCGGAAAAAATCACAGATACTTTCAGAAAACGACGATTAAAATTCTACGGACACCTTTACAGGCTGACAAAGAGAATTCTAAATCTAGAACTAACCCTGAAAGTCCACTACAATTGGTTAACAGAAAATCTACAAGAAATGGGTATTGCTGAGGAAACCATTCCAGATAGAGTAAAATTTAGAAGCCTACTAAACAAACATAAATTTGCAGAGAAACCTAAAAGGAAAAACAAGATGTTCAGGAAATAACATATAGCCTAGTTTCTCCTAAATGCATGGGTATTGTTATAACTCTTTGTCCTTTTCAAGGAGTATGATTGAATGTTGGTTGTAGTAGCTTGTTGAAATACAACGTGCTATATGGATATTAAACATGAATATGAGGTGCCCTTTGCTAGTGCTACCTCTGTACCAAATTTAGTTCAATTCGGTTTCACCGTGTTTGAATTGATAGGGGGAATCGATTTGCACACATACTTGGCCACCATCTGCAAACTATTGGGCTGATGTTCTTGCAGTTTGGTCAGAATATGTTTCCCACATAAAGATATGGTGTTGCAAAATTTGGTAGAGACTAGATTATTAGGTTGGTCGTAATTACATTTTAGCTTTTAACATTTGGGTGGCCGCGATTACGTTTCCGTCAAGATGGCGGCGATATAAAACATGACACTGAGGTGTCCTTTGCTAGTGCTACCTCTGTACCAAATTTCGTTCATTCGGTTCCACCGTGTTCGAATTAATAGGGGGAATCAATTTTGACATAAAGATGGCCGCCATCCGCAAACTATTAGGCTAATGACATATTAGATTGGTCAAAGGATGCTCCCTCCATAAAGGTATGCTGTTGCAAAGTTTGGTAGAGATCGGATGGTTATGTTAGTCGTAATTTGATTTAAGCTTTAAACATTTGTGTGGCCGCCATTACGTTTCTGTCAATATGGCGGCGATATAAATCATGACACTGAGATGCCCTTTGCTAGTGCTATCTCTGTACCAAATTTCGTTCCATTCGGTTTCACCGTGTTTGAATTAATAGGGGGAATCGATTTTGACACAAAGATGGCCGCCATCCGCAAACTATTAGGCGAATGACCTATTAGATTGGTCAAAGGATGCTCCCTCCATAAAGGTATGTAGTTGCAAAATTTGGTAGAGATCGGATGATTAGGTTAATCGTAATTTGATTTAAGCTTTGAACATTCGTGAGGCCGCCATTACGTTTCAGTCAAGATGGCGGCGATATAAAACATGACACTGGGGTGCCCTTTGCTAGTGCTACCTCTGTACCAAATGTTGTTCCATTCGGTTCCACCGTGTTCGAATTAATAGGGGGAATCAATTTTGACATAAAGATGGCCGCCATCCGCAAACTATTAGGCTAATAACCTATTAGATAGGTCAAAGGATGCTCCCTCCATAAAGGTATGTTGTTGCAAAGTTTGGTAGAGATCGGATGGTTATGTTAGTCGTAATTTAACTTAAGCTTTGAACATTTGTGTGGCCGCCATTACGTTTCTGTCAATATGACGGCGATATAAAACATGACACTGAGATGCCCTTTGCTAGTGCTACCTCTGTACCAAATTTCGTTCCATTCGGTTTCACCGTGTTTGAATTAATAGGGGGAATTGATTTTCACACAAAGATGGCCGCCATCCGCAAACTATTACGCTGATGACCTATTAGTTTGGTCAAAGGATGCTTCCCCCATAAAGGTACGTTGTTACAAAATTTGGTAGAGATCGGATGATTAGGTTAGTCGTAATTTTAATTAAGCTTTGAACATTTGTGTGGCCGCCATTACGTTTCCGTCAAGATGGCGGCGATATAAAACATGACACTGAGGTGTCCTTTGCTAGTGCTACCTTTGTACCAAATTTCGTTCAATTCGCATTCACCGTGTTCGAATTGATAGGGGGGGGGGGGACAGACATTCAGAGTACACACACTCACACACACACACACACACACAGACTCACACACATACACACACAGACAGACACACTTTTTTCGCCCTGTGTTGATCTCATAAGTCTTCCTTTATTTTCTTGCAAAAATCGAAAGTAGGCTAATACAGGCTGGACAGAAGCACGCAGAAAGGAACACAGTGAACGAATGAAGAGATATTGGGAAGAAAAGAAGAAGGAACATTGTGCAAAATAAGTTCAAGCGCTCTCCGTAGTTGGGTATAAGGATTTTAAAAAAATAAGAGGAAGAAGACAAAATTGTGGACCTTTCAAAACTGAAGACGGAGAATTCAGATATCGGAGGAATACAGGCCTGTACAAGAATATGGAAACAGAAAAATTGTAAGATACAATCAGGTTGGTTGGTTCCTCAGTTTAGGGGCCCCGTGTACTTTGGGTGTGTGTAGAATCTGTCTAATAACCAGTGTTAATTGTGATGACTGTATTAGTGTGTGTTATCTGTAATTCAGGTAAGGACTGCAGACGATCAATTTCAAGTAGTTAACTACTTTCGCTACCAAATGCTACCATCAATGAGACCTAGCTGTGAACTTGGCTACTAGATGCCACCGCAACCAGCACCTGCGGGCGAACATTGGAACCTTTAGAGCGTTAATCAAATCTAACCTACAAATTGATCTTCACGCAATTGTAGTTAGTGGAAGTTTCATTTAGATGTCATAAACCTATGACGTGGGCCCACCGGCTTTACTTCCCCTCCAAAGGAAGGCATACTGAGAGATTTTTAACGCTCTTAAGGGGGAGATCCAGCTTAAAAGAGGAATAAAATGTCAATATTCCTTCGATTTTTGAACATGCTACAAATATTGTGGACAAATGATACTCATATCACAGTAATGACAAGCTAGTGGCAACCAGAAACAACTTCTACAATGTCAAAATTCTTATCATAAGAGTTTTTTAGAAAATTTCCAAAATTTGCCAAATTGTTTACCGTGCATCATCGTTTCCCGTATACACCCCAAGTTTATAAGGAATTTCATACTTTTATTTTTTTCTAGACTTTAGGCTATTACATCTGCACCTACAAAATGTACCTCATTCAGGCCATTAAGATTTATGTATATTTTTAGCCTACTTTCGATTTTTGCAAAAAATGAAAGTAGACTTATGAGATCTACACAGGGCCAAAAATTGTGTGTCTGTCTGTGTGTCTGTGTGTGAGTGTGTGTGTGTGTGAGTGTGTGTACTCTGAATGTCTGCCCCCCCCCCCTATCAATTCGAACACGGTGAAACCGAATTCAACGAAATTCTGTACAGTGGTAGAACTAGCAAAGGGCACCTCAGTGTCATGTTTTACATCGCCGCCATCTTGACGGAAACGTAGTGGCCGCCACCCAAATTTCCAATGCTTAAATCTCATTACGACTAACCTAATCATCCGATCTCTACGAAATTTTGCAACAACATACCTTCAGGTGGGACGCATATTTTGACTAATCTACAAGATCATCAGCCCAATATTTTGCGGATGGCAGCCATGTATGTGTGCAATTCTGTTCCCCTATCAATTCAAACACGATGAAACCGAATTGAACGAAATTTGGTACAAGAAGCACTAACAAAGGACACCTCAGTGTCATGTTTTATATCGCCGCCATCTTTACTAAAACGTAATGGCGGCCACCCAAATGTTAATAGCTTAAGTCAAATTACGACCAACGTAATCACCTGATCTCTACCAAATTTTGCAACATTATACCTTTATGTATAAAGGATCGTTTGACCAAACTGCAAGGTCATCTGCCCAATAATTTGCGGATGGCGGCCATGTATGTGTGCGAATCGATTCCCCCTATCTTTTCGAACACGGTGAAACCGAATTGAACAAAATATTGTGCAGAGGTAGCACTAGCAAAGGACACTCAGTGTCATGTTCTATATCACTGCCATCTTGACGAAAACGTAATGGCGGCCACCCAAATGTTAAAAGCTTAAAACAAATTACGACCAACGTAATCATCTGATCTCTACCAAATTTTACTAAATTATACCTTTATGTATGAAGAATCTCTTGACCAAACTACAAGGTCATCAGCCTAAGACTTTGTGGATGGCGGCCATGTATGTGTGCAAATTGATTCCCCTAACAATTCAAACATGATAAAACCGAATTGAACGAAATTTGGTACAGAGGTAGCACTAGCAAAGGGCACCTCAGTGTCATGTTTTATATCGCCGCCAATATTGACGGAAACGGAATGGCGGCCACCCAAATGTTAAAAGCTTAAATCAAATTATGACCAACCAAATCATTTGATCTCTACCAAATTTTGCAACAACATACCTTTTTGTGGGAAGCATCTTTTGATTGAACTACATGGTCATCAGGCCAATAGTTTACAGATAGCGGCCATGTATGTGTTCAAATCGATTCCCCATAACAATTAAAACACGGTGAAACCGAATTGAATGTTTTTTTTTACAGAGGTAGCACTAGCAAAGGGCACCTCATATTCATGTTTAATATCCGTATAGCACGTTGTATTTCAACAAGCTACTACAACCAACATTCAATTATACTCCTTGAAAAGGACAAAGAGTTATAACAATACGCTCGCATTTAAGAGAAAGTAGGCTGTATGTTCTTTACTGAACATCTTGTTATATACTGCACTTATTCTTAAAAAAAACATTTTCAGCTGCTCTGAATAAAAATCCAATAATAATACTTAATATACAGTTAATGTTAGTGATTGAGGTACATTTTGTAGGTGCAGTTGTAATACACACTTTGAGAAAAGAAAAGTAGGACATTTCTTATAAACGTGGGATATATACGGAAACGATGGTTCATGGTAAAAAATGGCAAATTTTGAAAATTTTTCAAAAAACTCTTATGATAAGAATTTTGACATTATAAAAGTTTCCATCGGATGCCTCAAGCTTGCCATTACTGTGATATGAGTTTCATTTGTCAACAATATTTGCAGCATGTTCAACAATCGAAGGAATATTGACATTTTATTCCTCTCTTAAGGCGGATGTAATCGGAAATACAAGTTTTTCTTAAAAATCACTACAACCATAGTTTTTGAGTTAAAGGCATGCAATGTTGTGTGTAGATAGATAACTAACTGTAATAAATGAAAAAAATATATAAGTAGAGACCTAGATGTAGGGCATATACTTAAATATTATAAGACATTTAACAGTTATGCCCTTCTTGCATGAAAGCTATAACAGGAATTCTAATGGTACAATCACTTTGAAATTTTTACTGTATGAAGCTATCACTTCAATATGAATACTCAACTAAAACAAATTGCATATGTATATTAGTTCTTTACTTTAAACATCTTGAACTCACTGTCGCAGAAATAAAAAAAAATCATCACATAAAACCCTATAAATAACAAGTAGTTCCGTGAAGAACTATACAGCCTATTTTCATATATCCTACTCATGTTAATTGCCACTATCAACATACACAATTTCAGTTTGATTGCTGTAATAGATTCGTAGATATTGAGAACCGACTAAATATTTCGGATGGTCGCCATGTTGGATTGTTAAATGTATAGGCCATAGAGTCATGCACCATTAAAGGAAAAATATTGCGTAGGTTCATTATTCAAACTTTCACTTCGATCGCATGACTACATCACAAGAAATAAAAACTTAATTTTAAAATTCGCACTGCCGCCATCTTGAGGTTATGTAAACAATTGAACTAAATTAGATACCAGTGGATTACAATGTGTATAAATATTTCCTGTACCAGGTTTCAGTGCGCTTGGAACATTAAATCGCGAGAAAGGTCTATTTAAAATGTTCAAATTCGCTTGGCCGCCATGTTCGTTTTGTAGTTAACCGGTTTTTGAAAATATTATAGATGGACTTCCAGTAGTGTCCTTTATCTCCGTACAAAAGTTTAGGGAGATACCGCTAATAGTTTCAGAGATATAGAATGCCGGTGAAATATTTCGCACATCCGCCATCTTGTGATTATGTAAACAATTGAACGAAGTTAGATGTCGGTGCATTACAATGTATATAAACATATACTGTACCAAGTTTCATTGCGTTAGGTTGGTCAAATCGCGAGAAACGTCTATTTAAAAGTCGCGAATTCGCTTGGCCGCCATGTTGGTTTTGTAGTTACCAGGTTTTCAAAAGTCACATAAGTGAACTTATAGTAGTTCCCTCTATCACCATAGAAAATGTCAGGGTAATATCGGTAATAGTTTCGGAGATATTGAATGCTGGTGAAATATTTCGCACAGCCGCCATGTTGGATTGGTGAGTCGTAACAAAATTTGAACGGCACGGTCGAGGTCGCCGGGAATAGTGCTATGAACTTTCCGAGTTTCATTGAAATCGCTCCTGCCGTTTAGATTTTATTAGGGGGGGGGGACACACACACGAATCACACACACACACACGCACACACACACGGACAAAAGGTGATCTCATAAGCCTATTTTTTCAAAATTGAAAATAGGCTAAAAATTTAAGTAAGTAATGATTACAATTATTGTTCCATATATTCCACAATGTGTAATTAACAACTCCTGAAAAAATCATAGCTCTGCGATTTATAGTTTTTGTGAAAATGTTTCAGATTCTACAAAAAATGTATATTAAGAGAAAAATGCATTTAAACATTTGGTTACCATATTCAAACATGAACAATGCTTATTTGATTTTAAAATCCTTCATATGCATACTCTTCATCCTCCAACATTCTTTTCTGCCCTCTTATTTTCTGTCTGGCTTCCAGCTCAAAATCAGACATCCCTTTCTCAGCTTTCATGAGTCTATTCTTGTCAATGGTGTTGAACGTCTTTATGCTGGACACTCCTGGATTCACACGAAATATAGGTGCAGAGTTTGACATTTAATGTTTTCTAATGAACTTCCATGCCTCCGATAACTATAAACTGTATACACAATGTAAAATACACTATTTTGATTACGAAAAACACGTTTCCAAAAAATCGATTTTTGTCACAAGTTTCGTTACATCCCCCCTTAAGCTGGATCTCCCCCCTTAATAAGTCGGACGACTTCGGTTCTTTGATCACTTGATGAGGATGGGTATTGCCAGACTAACTGAGAAAATTTTTAATCATGTCTACAAGAGTAAGAATGGTAACCAGTGGATACCGAGTATAAGGAAGGATATGGCAGAGATGGGAATAATAACAGACAGAATACGGGACAGAATAGATTTCAGAAATTTAACGCAAATTTTAAGGGTTTCCATGAGAAAGTAAGGAAAGAACGAAACTATATCTGGACAGAGGAGAGGAAGAAAGAGCAAAGTGATGCAATGAAGAAATATTGACAAACAAGAAAGGAAGCAGGATACAAAAGGAAGTGATGATGATGATGATGATGATGATGATAATTGTTGTTTTAAGGGGCCTAACATCTAGGTTATCGGCCCCTAATGGTTTGGGTGATAGTGAAAGATGAGATGAGAATGAAAACTATAACTAATACTAACTACAAACTTACATACTAGAAAATGAAATGGGAAACACATAAGGGATAAGGCAAATAAAGGACAGGAAGAAAAGAAATGCCCTTAACCCTCGAAGAATGAGGATTGAGGGACTTGGAAGGAAGGAGAGCCATGAAAGGCAGATAGGAAAGGGAAAGAAGAGAGGGCCCATCCCAAGGTCAGAGGATAAAGGGGACAAAAAGACCCAGCTCAGGAATCCCTCGAGGTCGCCAACTCCCAAACTCACCAGCCATGAGCCCTTGAGGGTGTAGCACTATCCAGGGTGCACCAGAAGTAGTGGGGCTACATAACTCCCTGCGTCCTTGAGGGCATTGAGCAGAAGGCAGGAGATAACTTGGAAAGAAAAAGAAGGTGGATATCAGGAAAGATGAGATAAGGGCCAATTAAGGCGCGAAAGGAAGAGACTCCCTATGTCTCGGATACCCTAATACCGTCGGGGTCGAAAGAGGACAAGAGTTGACCAAGAGAGGTCGACAGGAAAGAAGACGGAGAGGAGCCCGGCACAAGTAAGTGGAAGCAATGCCAGAGTCAGCTGGGGTCCCGTGGACGACAACCCACGTCCCAAAAGTTGTGATCCCCTGGGGGTAGGAAAAGGAAGTGACTACATTGGGTTACTTAACCAGGTCCTAAGATGGCCAAGTTCAATGTGCAATTAAACAAATAAACAATACTATAGCCATTGTCAGAACTTTATCGCGTCCAGCCCGCAAATCAATAAAGCCGGGCGCGCACAAGTAATCTATAATAATGTTATTTATTGGTTTACACCCTTTTTAATTACTGAGGCTTCTAGAGACCCCAGGGTACCAGAATTTTGGCACGAAGGAGATATTTAACGTGCCAGTAAATCGACTGACACGGCTCCCTCAAACGCCAACTGACTGCGCCGGGATTCATTCATGTAACCTTGGACACAGCAGGAAACAACGTTACCGCTGCACCACGAAGCCAGTCTCACAAGTAACCGATCGTAACAAATGCACATTCAAAAGAAAGAGATTTACCCGCTGCAGTGACTCTGATTCCATAATATCGACAATTTGTTGAAAACGTGCGATTAAACAAATGACCAAGGCGATAGCTCCTGCGAGACTGTGTTTGTTAGTTATTGTTGTTTTAAGGGGCGGAACTACGAGGTCATCTGCCCCTTCGAGACTGTGTCACGTTGTAGATTATCATGTGATGATGCTCGCTGGACGAGCGAAACATGTCATCCCTTGCTTCAATAGACCATAATTATAAATATATATGAAAAATCTTCATCACATGTAATTTATTTTAGTTTATGTTTCACATATTCCAGTAATTGGAATGATAATGTGTTTACGACTGAAAGCTACAATATTAATTTTCAATAAAGAAACACTGTAAAATCGCTTCAAACAGGATAATAAATAAATAAATAAATAAATAAGTAAGTAACTAATTAAGTAAATAATTAAGTAAGTAAATAAGTAAATACTTAAGTAAGTAAATAAATGATGAAGTAAGTAAATAAATAAGTAAATAATTAAGTGAGTAAATATATAAATAAGTAAATAATTAAGTACGTATATAAGTAAATAATTAAGTGAGTAAATAAGTAAATAATTAAGTACGTATATAAGTAAATAATTAAGTGAGTAAATACATAAATAAGTAAATAATTAAGTGAGTAAATACATAAATAAGTAAATAATTAAGTACGTATATAAGTAAATAATTAAGTGAGTAAATACATAAATAAGTAAATAAATAAGTAAGTAACTAAATAAGTAAATAATTAAGTGAGTAAATACATAAATAAGTAAATAAATAAGTAAGTAACTAAATAAGTAAATAATTAAGTAAGTATATAAGTAAATAACGAAGTGAGTAAATACATAAATAAGTAAATAATTAAGTGAGTATATAAGTAAATAAATAAATAAGTAAATAAAGAATTAAGTAAGTAAACAAATAAGTAAATAAATGATTAAGTAGGTATACAAATAAGAAAGTAAATAAATAAGTAAGTAAATAAATAATTATGTAAATAAATAATTAAGTAAGTAAATACGTTAGTAAATAAATAAGTAAATGAATTATTAAGTAAGTAAATAATTAAGTAAATAAATAAATAAGGAAATAAATAATTAAGTAAGTAAATATATACCGACAGTAGTGGCTGGGGTTCGAGCCCCACCGTCGGCCGTCCTTGAAATGGTTTTCCGTGGTTTCCCATTTTCAACACCAGGCAAATGCTGGGACGGTACCTTCTGACAGGCCACGGCCGCTTCCTTCCACTTCCTTGCCCAGTTTCATTCACCATCATTCATTTCATCTCTCATTAACTCCTCTCATGAGGTTGGCGTCAGGAAGGGCATCCGGCCGTAAAAATCATTGCCACTAAGACGTCCATCGCATCTCATCCCCGACCCCGTTGGAAAAACGGGAATAATAAGGGGTAGACATACAATTCAAGTAAGTAAATATATAAGTAAGTAAGTGAGTAGGTAAATAAAAAGTAAGTAAGTAGATAAGTAAGTAAATAAGAAAATAAATAATTAAGTAAGTAAATAAGTAAGTAAGTAAATAAATAAATAATTAAATGAGTAAGTAAAAATAAATGAGTAAGTAAATAAGTAAATAATTAAGTAAGTAAGCAAATAAGTGGGTAAATAAATAAGTAAGAAAATAAGTAAGTAAATAAGTAAGTAAATAAATAATTAAGTGAGTAAATAAAGAAAAAAAGATACGAGCCTACAGTAGTCACATATGATGTGTAACATCTGACATGTTATCCTACCTTCAAGTTGTTACCGTTTTTATTATCCTTGACATTCATCAACACACACAAAATATTTTTATTTTTTACCCTCACATCTATATACACACATCAAAAAAAGTTTTGCATCACCTCGGTTCCAAGAGTTCCGGAACCTTTAAATACAAAGGGAATAGAGATCAACACAAACAACATTTCAGCTCGTTTTATTGCTCATGAGACCCACACATTGCATGTTGTACCATCATACAGCTAGACTTTCAGCATTTGTGGTCCAGATTGCAGTACACACCACTACCTCTAATACCCAGTAGCACGTCCTCTTGCATTGATGCATGCCTGTATTCGTCGTGGCATACTATCCACAAGTTCATCAAGACACTGTTGGTCCAAATTGTCCCACTCCTCAACGACAATTCGGCGTAAATCTCTCAGAGTGGTTGGTGGGTCAAGACGTCCATAAACAGCCCTTTTCAACATATCCCAGGCATGTTCGATAGGGTTCATGTCTGGCGAACATGCTGGCCACTGTAGTCGAGCGATGTCGTTATCTTGAAGGAACGCATTCACAAGATGTGCACGATGAGGTCGAGAATTGTCGTCCATGAAGACAAATGCCTCTCCAATATTCTGCCGATATGGGTGCACTATGGGTCGGAGGATGTCATTCAGGTATCGTAAAGCCGTTTCGGAGCCTTCCATGACCACCAGTGGCGTACGTCGGCCCCACATAATGCCACCCCAAAACATCAGGGAACCACCACCTTGCTGCACTCGCTGGACAGTGTGTCTAAGACGTTCAGCCTGACCAGGGTGCCTCCAAACACGTCTCCGACGATTGTCTGGTTGAAGGCATATGTGACACTCATCGGTGAAGAGAACGTGATGCCAATTCTGTGGGGTCCATTCAGCATGTTGTTGGACCCATCTGTACCGCGCTGCATGGTGTCGGGGTTGCAAAGCTGGACCTCGCCATGGACGTCGGGAGTGAAGTTGCGCATCATGCAGCCTATTGCGCACAGTTTGAGTTGAAACACGACGTCCTGTGGCTGAACGAAACGCATTATTCAACATGGTGGCATTGCTGTCAGGGTTCCTCCGAGCGGCAATCCGTAAGTAGCGGTCATCCACTACAGTAGTAGCCCTTGGGCGGCCTGAGCGAGGCCTGTCATCGACAGTTCCTGTATCTCTGTACCTCCTCCATGTCCGAACAACATCGCTTTGGTTCACTCTGAGACGCCTGGAAACTTCCCTTGTTGAGAGCCCTTCTTGACACAAAGTAACAATGCGGACGCGATCGAACTGCGGTATTGACCTTCTAGGCATGGTAGAACTACAGACAACATGAGCAGCGTACCTTCGTCCTGGTGGAATGACTGGAACTGATCGGCTGTCGTACCCCCTCCGTCTAATAGGCCCTGCTCATGCATGGTTGTTTACATCTTTGAGCAGTTTTAGTGACATCTATGAACAGTCAAAGGGACTGTATCTTTGATACAATATACACAGTCAACGTCTATATGCCGGAGATCTGGGAACCGAGGTGATGCAAAACTTTTTTTGATGTGTGTATATAAAAATCAATGTTACGAATAGTTTGTCTGTATGTATGTCTCCTATGCGTTCATATACCATTCGTCCGATTGCGATGAAACTTGGGTGAAATGTTGAGTATACACTCCAAGGAAGGTTTCTGACTTAGTAAATCCATTTTACAATAGGTAGCGCACGCGTAGATTCAACAAATGAGCGACGATGCGCGAAGCGTTTCAAGAAAGTCCCGTATGTGTTCATATACCATCCGTCCGATAGCGATGAAACTTGGGTGAGATGTTGTGTACACTAACGTGAAGGTTTCAAAATTAGTGAATACATTTCACTGTAGATAGCGCACGAGTAGATTCAACAAATGAGCGACGACACGCAAAGCGTTTCAACAAAGTCCCGTATGCATTCATATACCATTCGTCCGATAGCTATGAAACTTGCGTAAAATGTTGTGTACACTGCAGGGAAATTTTCTGGCTTAGTACATCCACTTTACAATAGGCAGCGCACGAGTAGATTCAACAAATGAGCTACGATGCGCGAAGCATTTCAACAAAGTCCCATATAAGGTCATTTACCATTCATCCGATAGCGATGAAACTTTGATCAGTTATTGTGTACACGCCAGTGAAGGGTCTCGACTTAGTAAATCCATTTCACAATAAGTAGCGCAAGAGTAGGTGCAACAAATGGGTGACGACGCGCAAAGCGTTTCAACAAAATCCCCTATTGCGTTCATATAACCTTCTTCGATTGCGATGAAACCTTGATGAGTTATTGTGTACACGCCAGGGAAGGGCTTCGACTTAGTAATACATTTCTCAATAGGTAGCGCACGAGTAGATTCAACAAATGAGTGACAGCGCACGAATCGTTTTAAGAAAACCCCGTATACGTGCATATACCATTCATCCGATTGCGATGAAACATTGATGAGTTATTGTGTACACGCCAGGGGAGGGTTTCGACTTAGTAAATCCATTTCACAATAGGTAGCACACGAGTATATGCAACAAATGGGTGACGACGCGCGAAGCGTTTCAACAAAATCCCCTATGCGTTCATATAACCTTCTTCGATTGTGATGAAACCTTGATGAGTGTACACGCCAGGGTAGGGTTTCGACTTAGTAAATCCATTTCTCAAGTAGGAAGCGTATGAGTAGAATCAACAAATGAGTGACAGCGCACGAATCGTTCAAACAAAATCCCGTATACGTTCATATGCCATTCATCCGATTGCGATGAAACTTTTGAAAGTTGTTGTGCACGCTCCCACGAATGATGCTAAATTATAAAATCCATTTTACGATAGCTTAGAGGCAGTGAACGGAAATTGAAAAACATGTTGTGTATCCAAAATCACTTCAAGAAACAGAATTTCAACGCCAACACTTTCTTTGATTGGCATTGCAACGCATGCCGGGTACAGCTTGTTATACATAACAATTCCAAGACTCCCTTTTTTTTTCTTCACTGCCAACTTGATATTTCTACTCTCGCACTGCCTTCTTGATACTCTACTGTTATATCCCTCTCCTGCCAGTAACTAAGTTACGTTAACAGAGACTGACTTTTCTTTCTTCACTGTCTATTTGATATTTCTATTATCGCACTGCCTTCTTGATACTCTGCTGTTACATCAATCTCCTGCCAGTAACTAAGTTACGTTAACAGAAACTGACTTTTTGTCTTCACTGCCTACTTGATATTTCTATTATCGCACTGCCTTCTTGATACTCTGCTGTTACATCAATCTCCTGCCAGTAACTAAGTTACGTTAACAGAGACTGACTTTTGGTCTTCACTGCCTACTTGATATTTCTATTATCGCACTGCCTTCTTGATACTCTGCTGTTACATCTATCTCCTGCCAGTAACTAAGTTACGTTAACAGAGACTGACTTTTTGTCTTCACTGCCTACTTGATATTTCTATTATCGCACTGCCTTCTTGATACTCTGCTGTTACATCAATCTCCTGCCAGTAACTAAGTTACGTTAACAGAGACTGACTTTTTGTCTTCACTGCCTACTTGATATTTCTATTATCGCACTGCCTTCTTGATACTCTGCTGTTACATTAATCTCCTGCCAGTAACTAAGTTACGTTAACAGAGACTTACTTTTTGTATTCACTGCCTACTTGATATTTCTATTATCGCACTGCCTTCTTGATACTCTGCTGTTACATCAATCTCCTGCCAGTAACTAAGTTACGTTAACAGAGACTGACTTTTTGTCTTCACTGCCTACTTGATATTTCTACTATCGCACTGCCTTCTTGATACTCTGCTGTTACAAAGTAATCCGTATGTGATAAACATTCCACATGTTACTACTGCCAGCTGGATCACATCCCTTCTGGCTGCTTTCAACTGGCAGTGCGTCTTACGCACTTCCGTCCGATCCACTTCCGTCCCAGTTTTCAAAATCACTCCAAAAAAATAATCAGCAACCGAGTGGAAAGATGTTACACATCAAAAGTAAGTATGTGAATATATAAGTAAGTACTTAATTAAGGAAATAAATAAATAAATAAGTACATTAATAAATAAGTAAGTAGGTAATTGAATGAGAGAATAAATAAATAAATAAATAAACTAAGGCAACACAGAGAAATTGCTTGAAGTCTCTCTGTAGTACGATATGTGAGTGAGGGAGTCGCACCCAGGACCTCGGATCTCTGAACTCGGCAGCTAGTGTAGCGATGGCAGGCAGATGTGTGGTGCCGTACCACATGACCCACCACCAATTACAGCCTCCGAGACGAGATTATACAGCGCACAGGTGTAATAGGCCGTCCCTTGCCTTCACTAATAATAGGGGAGCTCGCTAAACCGTGCGCCAGGTAGCAGGTACCGGGCTCCAGTCCAGCCACCGGCACTATCCACAGGATGTTAGCTGCCGTATGGCACAGTTACACACACACAAAACCTGGGAAACTGTGAGACCCAATTACACGGGGCTACGTCACCACGATGGTAAATGAATCAAAAACAAGAATTTGGTAAAATAAACAGAACCAAAACCAAACTAAGCCAAAAACAAGAAGCAAAATTCGAAAACAAAAGGAAAAACCGTAGACAAACACAAAACCAAAAACAAAAAAACAGAAAGCAAAATTTGAAAAAATAAAATAAAAAAATAAAAACAAAAAACAAAAAACTTGATGCAAAAGCAAAATTCGGAAAAAAATAATTGAATGCAAAACCAAAAAGTAATATTCGAAAACGAAAAGCAAAATTCGACAACAAAAGATAAAGCAGAAAACAAACACAAAACCAAACAAAGATAACAAAAGCAGAAAACAAATGCAAAACCAAAAAGCAAAATACGAAGAGAAGACAAAAAGCACAAAACAAACACAATACCAAAAACAAAAAAGTAAGCAAAACCAAAAAGCAAAATTCGAAAACAAAAGGAAAAGCAGAATACAAACCCAAAACCAAAAACAAACAAAGAAGAAAGAAAAATTTGAAAACAAAAAACAACATTTAAAAGAACACAAAACCAAAAACCAAAAACAGAAAGCAAAAGAAAAATTCGAAAAGAAAACAAAAAGCAGAAAACAAACACATCACAAAAACAAAAAACAGAATGCAAAACCAAAAAGTAAAATTCCAAAGCGAAAAGCAAAATTTGAAAACAAAAGATAAAGCAGAAAACAAACACAAAACCAAAAACAGATAGCAAAAGCAGAAAACAAATACAAAACCAAAAAGCAAAATTTGAAAAAAGAGAAAAAGCACAAAACAAACACAATACCAAAAACAAACAAAAAAGAAAGCAAAATTCGAAAACATAAGAAAAAGCAGAAAACAAACAAAACCAAAACCAGAAAGCAAAAGCAGTAAACAAAGACAAAATAAAAATATTATAAACAAGAAGTTCCGTGACGAAGTAAAGAGCCTACATTTCATGCCAATGATTAGTCTACAGTATATGAACCTATCTAGAATAATGACGAAATTAAGTTGGTAATATCGAAACGTCCAATTAGTTCGAAATATTCCTGGTATAATGTAGCCTAATAGAGCACTACAGTTGGCAGCCCTGGTGACTGAATATATTCTTAGTTCCATCTCTTAAGGTACAGAATACAAAATTTGGTTGAAGTCCAATGGACGTTACATGCAGTTAAACATTGGATCTATCAGCACGCGTAAAAGCATGTTGGCAACAATGTCATGCGTGTGTTGGTTAGAAATAATCGGAAATATTATGATATCTTGTTGTGCCAAATTTGGATGAAATCCATTTGTTAGTTTAGAAGTTACATGTATTTTAAAATTGGACCTATCAGCAAGCATAGAATCATGTTGGCAGAACTGACTTATATGAATTACTCCAGATTAATCTAGAGTGACAGGTGCTATACGTGTGCAAAGAATAGAGCTGTTGGCTTGCCTACTTTCTGATATATTGATATTAGGGTAAAACAATATAGACAGCATTTATTAACAGTTGGCAGCCCTGATTGCTCTTAAGAATTCTTATAGTCATATCTGTTATATTAAACACAAGACATATGAAATTTGGTTGAAATCCAACTGATAGTGTAGGAGTTACATTTATTTAAAAATCGGTCCTATCAGCAGGTTTAGAATCATGTTGGTAGAACTGAGTATATAAGTTACTCCAAATTAATCTAAAATGTCAGGTACTATACGTGTGCATAGTTTAAAGCTGTCGGCTAGCATAATTTCAGATATATTGGTATTTGGATGAAGATAATAGAGAGAGCAATAATAACAGTTGGCAGCCCTGGTGGCTCTTAAGAATACACTCAGTCATATCTGCTCATGCACACATATTACATACAAAATTTGGTTGAAATCCAATTAATAGTGTAGAAATTACATGCATTTAAAAATCGGACTTTTCAGAAGGCATAACATTATTTTGGCAACACTGTCATGTATGGCCTCCTGGAAATTAAACTGAAATAGTATTATCTACATGTGTGCCAATTTTGGAATTGGTCCCATGAATACCTTCCAAGATATCCAACATGGAGCTCAAATTTCTAGTGCGTTTTTTCAGCAGTTGGTAGCACTAACATCATTTTCAAATATGGGCTTGAGATATTCCGGTGTACATCTTTACCCATACTAAATTTGGTTTCGATTGCTGCAGCCGTTTAGTAGTTGATAGGGGGGACACACACACAGCCAGACAGACAGAAGGACAGACAGACAGACAGACAGACAGACAGACAGACAGACAGACAGACACACATTTTCCCGGATCGATCTCATAAGTCTACTTTTTCCTCATTTTTGCAAAATGTGAAAAGTAGGCTAAAAAATATTATAAACAAGTAGTTTCGTGAAGAACTAAAGCCTATTTTTAGCCTAATTTCAATTTTGAAAAAATAGGCTTAGATAGATTTTTATTAATTCCATTTGATCAAATACATGCATTCAATACATTTTTGATATAGGACACGTCAGAATTTACATGCATAAAATAAAAGAACTAACAGGTATATATTACTAAGATTATAACTATTTATAACTTATTATAATAGCAAATCTTAATAGATACAATCTTATTGCACAACTATTTACACCTCACTCTATTATCATAATATGAAAACTTAATTCTATAAATACAACAACATACAGCTAGGTATTAAAATTAATTTAAAAAAGTAAAATATAGTTATAGATTCCATCACTCCTATACGCTAAAATATTCAACTACTGAGTAAAAACAATGGCACTGCAGATAAGCTTTCAACATTCTATCAAAGGTTTTTATTTTTGGGGCCAGTTTTATATACTGGGGTAGTTTATTGTATAATTTAACTCCAGTGTGAAAAGTTCCTTTTTGATATATGCTTGTGTGTGTGTGTGAAATATGAATGTTTTGATTTTGTCTTGTGTTATGCCTATGAACATCATTGTTTGTTTTAAGAAAAACATCTTTATTCATTAAATTCTTTTTAAAAAACATAATACTTTCAAAGATATATATGCAGGGCAGTGGGAGAATGTTTAAATCTTTAAACAGAGGTCTACATGATTCTCTCGAGTTTACATTTGCCATAATTCTAATCGCTCTCTTTTGTATCCTAAACGTGCTTAGTACATCTGGCGACATACCCCAAAATATGATCCCATATCTTAAGTATGAATGGAAATAAGCAAAATAAGTATTTCTTAATGTGTGCATGCTAGTGCAGGTTTTCAAAATACGTAACGCAAAGCACATCGAGTTCAGTTTAGTATTCAGATATTGTATATGTTTATTCCATTTCAAGTCTTGTTGTATCCATAGTCCTAAAAACTTTGTTTCTGATTTATTTTCTATTTGATGACCATTTAATGTTATATTGGGCATCGCAGGATTCCTATTCTGTATAGTGTGGAAATTTAGACATACTGTCTTTTTATAGTTTATTATGAGGCGATTATCTTGTGACCATTTGGTTAACTCTCCTGTAACGGAGTCAGCAGACTGCTGTATGACCTGTTTAGTTTCACCTTTTATTACGAGTGTTGTATCGTCCGCAAACAAAATTTCCTTATGTGAATGAACGTTCTGTGTTATATCATTGATATATAGAAGAAAGAGTAGTGGGCCCAAAACCGATCCCTGGGGTACTCCAAATTCAATAATTCCCTCATTGGACAATGTTTCATTAAGTAATTTGGTTCCATCATCCTTGTGTCTCAAGCTTACTATTTGTTTACGCCTTGTTAAGTAAGACTCTATCCATTTATTAGCTAGACCTCTAACACCATATTGATTTAGTTTGGTAAGGAGGATTTTATGGTCAACTACATCAAATGCTTTCGATAAATCCAAGAATAGGCCAGTTACATGTTCCTTATTGTCAATTAATTTCAGTATACTATTACTACATTCGTAAATTGCTGTCTGTGTAGATTTTTCCGTTCTAAATCCATGTTGTGAGTTTGATAATATTTTATTTTTTTCTATGAAACTTATCAGTCTCTTATACATAATTTTTTCCACAATTTTTGCAATACCAGTTGGTAAGGTAATAGGACGATAGTTATCTAATTCATCTTTTGAACCGTTTTTGTGTACTGGAATTACTTTTGATAACTTCAAAATATCCGGGTAAGTTCCTGAGAGAATTGAACTGTTTATTAAGTGCGTAAGTGGATTTATTATATTTTCGGCACATTTCTTTAAAATTGCATCAGGGATGCCATCAATGCCAGCACAGAATTTATTTTTTAGCTCTTTTATAACTATTCTTACCTCTTCACTTGTGACATGATTTATAAATAAAGAATCACTGCATATATTTATTTTATTATTAGAATTTAGTGTATTTACCTGTGATTTATTTAATAATTTTTGCGGAATTTCCAGAAAATAGTCATTAAAAGTGTTTGCTATTTCCTCTGGATTATTAATCACTTTATTATTTCTGGTCAGTGTAATGTTCCTTTGTATTTTAGCATATTTTCCAGTTTCTTTCTTTATTACGGACCACATAGCCCTGTTTTTATTAGATGATTGGGAAATAAAATTATCATTATGCATTTTCTTTGCTAGTCTTATTACCTTATTTAATATGAGATCACCTTTTGTCCGTGTGTGTGTGCGCGTGTGTATGTGTGTGTGTGTGTGTGTGTGTGTGAGGTGTGTGTGTGTGTCCCGCTAATAAATTTTAAGCGGCTGGTGCGATTTCAATGAAACTCGGTAAGTTCATAGCACTATTCCGGACGACCTCGACCGCTCCCTTCAAATTTTATTACGTTACACCAATCCAACATGGCGGCTATGCGAAATATTTCACAGAAATTCAATATCTCCAAAACTATTCCCGATATCACCCTGGAATCTTTTACGGAGATAAAGGGAACTACTAGAAGTTCACCTATGAGACTTTTGAAAAACTGGTAACTACAAAACCAACATGGCGGCCACGTGAATTTGCGACTTTTAAATAGACGTTTCTCGCGATTTAACCAACCAAACGCAATAAAACTCGGTACAGTATATTTTTATACACATTGTAATGCACCGACATCTAACTTCGTTCAATTGTTTACATAACCACAACATGGCGGATGTGCGAAATATTTCACCGGCATTCTATATCTCTGAAACTATTAGCGGTATCACCCTGAAATTTTGTACGGAGAAAAAGGGCACTACTAAAAGTTCATTAAGAAAACTTTCAAAAACCAGTTAACTACAAAACGAACATGGCGGCCAAGCGAATTTGAAAATTTTAAATCGACCTTTCTCGCGATTTAATGTTCCAAACGCAATGGAATCGGGTACAAGAAATGTTTATACACATTGTAATGCACTGGTATCTATTATAGTTCAATTGTTTACAATAACCTCAAGATGGCGGCTTTGCGAATTTTAAAAATAAGTTTTTATTTCTTGTGTGGTAATCATGCGATCGATGTGAAAGTTTGAATAATGAACCTACGCAATAATTTTCCTTTAATGGTACATGACTCTAGGGGCCTATACATTTAACAATCCAACATGGCGACCATCCGAAATATTTAGACGGCTCTGAATATCTACGAATCTATTGTAGCAATCAAACTGATTTTTTATGTTAATAGGGGTTATGAACTTAAGTTCGTCTGTAGGACTTTAAATAACCTGGTGATCACAAATCCAACATGGCGGCGACGCGAAGTATAAATATTCACATGGACGTTTCTCGCAATTTAACCATCCGAGTGCAGTGAAACTTGGTACAGTAAATCCTTATACGAATGTTAATCCACTGGCATCTAATTTATTTCAATTGTTTTCATAACCACAAGATGGCAGCTATGCGAAATTTTAAAATCTCCTTGTTACTTCTTGTGTCCTAATCATGCGATTGAAGTTTGAATGCTACACGTACACAATAATCGTCATGTAACAGTACATAACTCTAGGACCTACATATATAAAATCCAACATGGCGACCATCCGAAATATTTAGTCAGTTCTCAATATCTACGAATCTATTACAGCAATCAAACAGAAATTTTGCATGTTGATAGTGGCAATTAACATAAGTAGGATATATGAAAATAGGCTGTATAGTTCTTCACGGAACTACTTGTTATATATCCTACTCATGTTAATTGCCACTATCAACATACAAAATTTCAGTTTGATTGCTGTAATAGATTCGTAGATATTGAGAACCTACTAAATATTGCGGGTGGTCGCCATGATGGATTTTTATATATGAGTCGTCCAGTTGCAAAACTAGTTCAATCCACTTGTGAATGGGGATCATGTTGTATAATTATTTATTTATTCATTCGTTAATTCCCCATAAGGACAGCGTTACAACACAATCAATTTTCATGTTTTACTCTGGCCCTTTCTCCTTTTTCTCAAAAACGTCTCATATATACATTTTGCTTCCTTAATTATGTAATTGTATTATTTTATTTTACTTTATTTAATGTTGTTTTATTCTGTTTTGTTTATTTTGTTTCGTTTTATTTTGATTTTCCAGAAAACAAACACAAAACCAGAAAACACGATGCAAAAAGCAAAATTCAAAAACAAAATCAAAGCAGAAAACAACAAACAAGAAACATAAAGCAAAATGCAACATTCAGAAAAGCAAAAGCAGAAAAAATACACTAAACCACAAACAAGAAAGAAAAGCGAAAAGTAAAATTCAAAAGCAAAAGCACAAAGCAAGCACAAAATCAAAAACCAAAAACACAAAGCAAAAAGTAGAAAACAACAAACACAAAAGATACGCGAGGCAAAGTCCAGAGGAACGTTTCTCATGAAAATGATTCTTATTCACAAGTGGATTAAATGAGTTTTGCAACTGGACAACTCCTATGTAGGTCTTAGAGTAATGTACTGTTACATGAAGATTATTGTGTACGTGTAGCATTCATACTTCAATCGCATGATTAGGACACAAGAAACAAAAACGAGATTTTAAAATTTCGCACAGCTGCCATCTTGTGGTTATGGAAAAAATTGAAATAAATTAGATGCCAGTGGATTAACATTTGTATAAGGATTTGATGTACCAAGTTTCACTGCACTCGGATAGTTAAATTGCAAGAAACGTCGATGTAAATATTTATACTTCGCGTCGCCGCCATGTTGGATTTGTCACCAGGCTATTGAAAGTTCCATAGGTGAACTTCTAGTAGTCCCCTTTATCAACGTACAAAATTCCAGGGTTATATCGGTAATAGTTTCGGAGATATTGAATGCTCGTGAAATATTTCGCACAGCCACCATGTTGGATTGGTGAGACGTAACAAAATTTGAAGGGCATGGTTGGGGTCATCTGGAATAGTGCTATGAACTTACCGAGTTTCATTGAAATCGCTCCAGCCGTTTAGATTTCATTAGGGGGGGGGGGCACAATCACACGAATCACACACACACACAGACAGACACACGGACAAAAGGTGATCACATAAGCCTATTTTTTTATAAATGAAAATAGGCTAAAAGGAAAGAAGAACCTGGGAAACTGTGAATCCCGACAATTTAAGTGTAGAGACAAGTATTCTTAAACTCAGCAATTTCTCTAGGTTTATGCCGTGTCTTATGTGGGGTTTCGCCTAGGAACACCAAGATAGGCTCATCAGTGGACTCTTGGTGTCCAAGCCCGGACCCCCACAGGAGTAGCAAACTGCGCACTACCTCCCTTCTTATGATGCGCACCTACGAGAGCTAAAAGCTCAAGCAGAATTTCACCTCCCAATAAAGGCTTCCAAGCATTCTTGCCTGTCGTCCCTGAGGTTAGTTAGTTAGGTAGTTATTGTTGTTCTAAGCGGCGGAACTACGAGGTAATCTGCCCCTTCCCCGGAGGCTAAATTGACTGTTAAATTGTCGCCTATCACCGTTTTCCAGATAAGTAAAATATTTATTAAACTATTTTTGTTCTCTTTGTTGGAGGTTGCTTTGTATATTATCGTTGATTCATTATAGGGCTTTAGGACATCGTAGTCATGCAGCCCCGTGTACTTGGGCGCTGTGGAATTTGTCAGATAAACTCTGTTATTGTGATAACTGTATTAGTGTGTTTAGTTGTAATTCCAATGAGGATTGGATTTATTTGTCTGTTTTATGGATGACTAGCATTACCCGTCGCGGCTTCGCCCGCGAATATTCTAGTTGTAAAGAGTACACTTAGCAAAATCTCAATCATGAATGCTATGACTGATTTATCCTTGGTATGAATAATCAGCCTAACAATTCAGCTACTGGTGCAGTGGTTAGGGGTTTGTCATTCCTTCATAGGTATATTAGAGCGAAGTTAGTTTTCTGGGAATACCACAGACACTGTTAATTTAAGGGCTTTTAAATGTGGTTTTCGGAGACCCTTTATAGTCGGGTGAAAAAGACTTTCGTACCACACTCATACGTGAAAATTGCGTGGGAAAATTCTAGAGTGCCCCTTGACTCCCTTAAGAGCATTATACTGTATGTATTGATGAATTTTACAGCTTAATTTGGTTCAGTGATAACCTTATAACCGTCTGGAAACTTTCACAGTAATGTAATAATTGGAATTACATTGCGTCTTGCAGAAATAGATGGACCTGTGAGATTCTGTTACCATGGTTACCGTGTTGCATTCTTTCATTATTTCATTGTAAATATACAGGTTTTAAGGTATTTATTTAATTGTGAGGCATTTAAAGAGTAAGTGAGTGCGTTTCGCTTACGTATTGGGTTATGCTGAACCTGTAGGTACCCCATATGTGTAGGTTGGTGTTAATGGGACCTTACTTTCGGTACAAAACTGGAATAGGACCTTAGCACAATAATATAGGGAGGGATAATGAATACTACTACTGAAATGGCACAAACTAATAGAAAATAATACTTTAAAACAACAGTCGAGGAAGACCTTTTGTGGTGGTGATGAGTAGTAAAATGGACGTAACGTCCAGGTCATTTTCCCCTAATTATAATGATAATAATAATAATAACAATGAATATTTAGGAGAAATTATTGTGCCATCTGGATTGGACAGGAAAGCTAATTAAGAAAGAGCTACCAAACTTTAGAAAGCATACCGTATAACATGGAATCACTATAATAAAAGAGTGATGTTACGAAATGCAAAACTACGGCACTACCAGACAGTTGTTCTTCCGGAAGCATTGTACGCCTCCGATACTATATTGTTACGGCTGTGAGTTTGTGTCATCACTCGCCGCATGAGTCACAACTGCCCCAGGCTGGGCTGTGCCCTGCCTCCTGTATTGCGTGCGCCTTATGCAACAGGGCTACTAGGACAAAGGGATAGTCCAGAATATTCGTGACTGGACCAGCGATGGAAACCTCGAGAAGCCGTGAACCCTGGATGGATCTAGAAGCATGTATTGAGTCACCGGCCTGCTATATAAGTGCGACCTGTCAAGCAGTTGTGGTTGTTGTGTGTTTTATGAGCTAGTGCGAGTGTTTATCCTGGGCGACAGAAGTGTGGTGACTTGCGAAATCCCTAGTGAAGCTGATTCTCTTGACACCGAGGAAGTGATTGTGGTGCTTGTGAAACAGTGTATAGTACAGTGACAGACCTAGTGCAGCTATTTCCAGCTAGCGTACGGGACCGGGCTCATTAGCGAAGAGGATTAACTGTGGTCTGTTGACAAGTGAAAGGGAAAGTATTCTCGACGTGAGGAAACTGGAGTAAGGTAATAATTGCTGTTGAGTAGTGTATTTTTCTGGCTGCAATAAAATTATTTCTTTAAGCAGTAATTGGTGTTGTGCTTTATACCCACCGTAATCCAGTTAACAAAGGTGCCACTAGGGGGTGGCACGTAACAATATCTCTAGTAGGCCACTCTCAACTTGGTGAAATCGAAATCCAGGAACGTAAAATTCTCAGGAAAAGATATGGCCCCGTTTATGTCAATGGAATGGAAGATCTATCAGCCATGGAAGCCGTCAAAGCTCGGTTTTTGAAGTCCACCCTAGCAATATCCAAATACACCCACTCACGACACGTCTATGTCCTAGCAAGAGAAACCTTTCTGATGGAAGACCTCCGGGCCAAATATATTCTACCTTTTACTAAAAACTGGGAAAAACAAGTGGAAATATGAAAACAAAAGTCAAAAGAGATATGGTCTGACTTCTATGCAACGGAGGCCATGGTGAATAGATCATGGATGGATACCAACCAAGACCTGTGCCATTCCGTGAACTCTTTGGCAACGCACGGATACCACCACAGAGTGTGCAAAGTGAAGAACCATCACGAGCCGAACGAAACATGTGTATGCACAACTTGTGCGAGTTTCTTTAATAATTTATGTTAATGGTATATGGATTAAAAGGAAAACTACTGACTTATACACAGTAATCAATAAGTTCACTGATATCGTGCGTAAGAGACTATTGCAAATTTATGATCACATCTGCAGATTGGACAACACCAGACATGAAAAAAAAGGCTGGATATTATTAATTCAAAGAAGGTCAAAATCAGTTGGTTAGAAGAAATCAAACAGGACTTAAAAGAAATAAACATTACAAGAGGAAGGAAGGAAGATTGTAGTTTTATGTGACCGTGAATCTTGTGATTATAAGCCACGGGACCTCCTTTTTACGTGGAATCCGAACCACAGGACATGGCATTTCCCTTCGAAAATCTCACATGCATTGACCGGGAATCGAACCCGGACCGCCTTGGTGAGAGGCATACAGCTAGACCGATAAACATTACAGAAGATATCAGCATGAATTGCAAGACTTATGGAACTCTAGTTACAAATCAATTTTTCATCGAAAAAGCTAAAAAGACCACTGGAAAGAAATGGACGGAGGAACGTAAGAAGGGGCTTAGTGAGTTCATGAGGAGATTTTACAAGGAGAAGAAGAGGAAAACATCAACCCGAGTCAACAATTTCAAACGCGCTCCCTAACTGGGCAAAACGAGGAAATAAAGGGGAAAAAAATGAATATGCAATTTACTAACGAATTGATTAAAAATGGGCCGTGGCCTTAAGTAAGGGACCATCTCAGGTTTTGCCTGGAGTAAAAGTGAGAACACATAGTACATACGAAAGTTGGTTGAAATCCAATTGATAGTGTAGAAGTTATATGCATTTAAAAATTGGACCAATCAGCAGGCTTAGAATCATTTTGGCAACACTATCATGTATGGCCTCCTGAAAATTAAACTGAAATATTACTATCTATATGTGTGCTAATTTTGGCGTAGCTCCTAAGATATACAACATGGAGCTGAAATTTCAATTTCAGTTGATAGCACTGACATAATTTTCAAATACGGCATTGAGATATTCAGATAGAGATCTTTACTCATACCAAATTTCGTTTCGATTGCGGCAGCCGTTTAGGAGTTGATAGAGGGGGGGGGGGGGACACACACACACAGACAGACAGACAGACAGACAGAAGGACAGACAGACAGACACAAATTTTCCCGGATCGAACTCATAAGTCTAATTTTTCCTCATTTTTAATCTATTTTCAATTTTGAAAAAATAGGCTTATGAGATCACCTTTTGTCCGTGTGTGTGTGCGTGTGTGTGTGTGTGTGTGTGCGTGTGAGGTGTGTGTGTGTGTCCCCCTTCTAAACGGCTGGAGCGATTTCAATGAAACTCGGTAAGTTCATAGCACTATTCCTGGCGACCCCGACCGTGCCCTTCAAATTTTGTTACGTCTCACCAATCCAACATGGCGGCTGTGCGAAGTATTACACCAGCATTCAATATCTCCGAAACTATTACCGATATCACCCTGGAATTTTTTACGGTGATAAAGGGAACTACTAGAAGCTCACCTATGTGACTTTTGGAAAACTGGTAACTAAAAAACCAACATGGCGGCCAAGCGAAGTTGAGACATTTAAATAGACGTTTCTCGCGATTTAACCAACCAAAGGCAACAAAACTTGGTACAGTATATGTTTATACACATTGTAATGCACCGACATCTAACTTCGTTCAATTGTTTACATAACCACAAGATGGCGGCTATGCGAAATATTTCACCGACATTCTATATCTCTGAAACTATTAGCGGTATCACCCTGAAATTGTGTACGGAGATAAAGGCCACTACTGGAAGTTCATCTATGAGACTTTCAAAAACCGGTTAACTACAAAACGAACATGGCCGCCAAGCGAATTTGAAAATTTTAAATAGACCTTTCTCAGGATTTAATGATCCAAACGCAATGAAACTTGGTGCAGGAAATGTTCATACACATCGTAATGCATTGGTATCTAATTTAGTTCAATTGTTTACATAACTTCAAGATGGCGGCTGTGCTAATTTTAAAATTATGTTTTTATTTCTTGTGTCGTAATCATGCGATCGAAGTGAATGTTTGAAAAATGAACCCACGCAATCATTTTCCTTTAATGGTACATGACTCTATGACCTATACATTTAACAATCCAACATGGCGACCATCCGAAATATTTAGACGGCTCTGAATATCTACGCATCTATTATAGCAATCAAACTGAATATTTTTATGTTCATAGGGGCTATGACCATAAGTTCACCTATAGGACTTTCAATAACCTGGTGATCACACATCCAACATGGCGGCGCCGCGATGTATAAATATTCACATGGACGTTTCTCTCAATTTAACCATCGGAGTGCAGTGAAACTTGGTACTGTAAATCCTTATACGAATGCTAATCCACTGGCATCTAATTTTTTTCAATTGTTACCATAGCCACAAGATGGTAGCTGTGCGAAATTTTAAAATCTCGTTTGTACTTTTTGTGTCCTAATCATGCGATTGAAGTTTGAATGCTACACGTACACAATAATCTTCATGTAACAGTACATAACTCTAGGACCTACATATATAAAGTCCAACATGGCGACCATCCAAAATATTTAGTCGGTTCTCAATATCTACGAATCTATTACAGCAATCAAACTAAAATTTTGTATGTTGATAGTGGCAATTAACATAAGTAGGATATATGAAAATAGGCTGTATAGTTCTTCACGGAACTACTTGTTGCAAAATGCGAAAAGTAGGCTAAAAACCAACTGAACCCTGTACAAATGTAATTTACAATAGCACTGTAACACACGGGATTCTTTCAGCACGGGCAACATTAAGTACGGAATACGGCGCTGAAAGGCAGCAATTCATTGACTTAATGCCTTTCTCCTGTGATCGCACTACATGTAGCAGTGGTTTATGGCTTAAACACACAAAACAATTTGCTTTGTGATGGATTTGCCTTGCCAGTGAGCTTCCGTGCTTTTACTCCAATGTTGTATGTGTAGCTTAAAGAGAAGAGTGACTTAATTCTTTTTATGCCATTCCAAGGCCCTTGAGTCGATACATCTAAATACTAATTCTTAAAAAATTACAATTTTTAGCCTATTTTCATGTTATGGAAAAGAAAAAGGCTTATGAGATCACCTTTTGTCCGTGTGTGTGTGTGTGAGAGAGAGAGAGGTGTGTGTGTGTGAGAGAGAGAGGTGTGTGTGTGTGTGAGAGAGAGAGGTGTGTGTGTGTGTGAGAGAGAGAGAGGTGTGTGTGACAGAGAGAGAGGTGTGTGTGTGAGAGAGAGAGAGGTGTGTGTGTGAGAGAGAGAGGTGTGTGTGTGTGAGAGAGAGAGAGGTGTGTGTGTGTGTGTGTGTGTGTGAGAGAGAGAGAGGTGTGTGTGTGTGAGTGTGAGAGAGAGAGGTGTGTGTGTGAGAGAGAGAGAGAGAGGTGTGTGTGTGTGTGTGTGTGTGAGAGAGAGAGAGAGAGAGAGAGGTGTGTGTGTGAGAGAGAGAGGTGTGTGTGTGTGAGAGAGAGAGGTGTGTGTGTGTGTGTGTGTGTGTGTGAGAGAGAGAGAGAGAGAGAGAGAGGTGTGAGAGAGAGAGGTGTGTGTGCGTGTGAGAGAGAGAGGTGTGTGTGTGTGTGAGAGAGAGAGAGGTGTGTGTGTGTGAGAGAGAGAGGTGTGTGTGAGAGAGAAAGAGGTGTGTGTGTGTGAGAGAGAGAGGTGTGTGTGTGAGAGAGAGAGAGAGGTGTGTGTGTGTGAGAGAGAGTGGTGTGTGTGTGAGAGAGAGAGAGAGGTGTGTGTGTGTGAGAGAGAGAGAGAGGTGTGTGTGTGAGAGAGAGAGGTGTGTGTGTGTGTCCCTAATAACTTCTAAACGGCTAGAGCGATTACAATGAAACTCGGTAAGATCATAGCACTACTCTGGCCGACCCCGACCGTGCCCTTCAATTTTTAATTTGTCTCACCAATCCAACATGGCGGCTGTGCGAAATATTTCACCAGCATTCAGTATCTCCGAAACTATTACCGATATCGCCCTGAAATTGTGTACGGTGATAAAAAGAACAACTAGAAGTTCGCCTATGGGACTTTCAAAACCCTCGTGACTGCAAAATCGACATGGCAGCCAAGCGAAATTGAAACTTTTAAATAGACTTTTCTCGCGATATAACGATCCAAACGTAATGAAACTTGGTACAGCAAATGTTTATACACATTGTAATGCACTGGAGTCAAATTTAGTTCAATTGTTTACATAACCTGAAAATGGCGGCTGTGCGAAATATTTCACTGACATTCTATATCTCCGGAACTATTCAGATATCACCCTGAAATTTTGTACGGTGATAAAGGGCACTGATACAAGTTTATCTATGTATCATTCATAAACCTGTAAAGTATAAAACGAACATGGCGGCCAAGCGAAGTTGAAACATTTTAAAAGACTTTTCTCGTGATACACTCTCTGAGGTCAGTGAAACGTGGTACAGTAAATGATTTAACATATTGTAATGCACTGCCATCTAATTTAGTTCAATTGTTTACATAACCTCAACATGGCGGCTGTGCGAAATTTTAAAATTAAGTTTTTATTTCTTGTGTCGTAATCATGCGATCAAAGTGAAAGTTTGAATAATGAACCTAGGCAATAATTGTCCTTAAATGGTACATGACTCTATGGCCTATACATATAACAATCCAAAATGGCGAGCATCCGAAATATTTAGACGGTTCTCAATATCTAAGAATCTTTTACAGCAATCAAACTGAATTTTTTATGTTCATAGAGGCTATGAACATAAGTTGACCTATAGGACTTTCAGTAACCTGGTGAGCACAAATCCAATATGGCGGCGACGCGAAATATAAATATTTAAATGGCCGTTTCTCGCGAATTAACTATCCGAGTGCAGTGAAACATTGCACGTTAAATGCTTATACAAATGTTAATCCACTGGCATCTAATTTATTTCAATTGTTTGCATAATCACAAGAAGGCAGCTGTGCGAAATTTTAATATCTCGTTTTTACTTCTTGTGTTCTAATCATGCGATTGAAGTTTGAATACCACACATACACAATAATCTTAATGTAATAGTACAAAAATAAAACTCGAACCTGGCGACCATCTGAAATATTTAGACGGTTCTCAATATATACGAATCTATCACAACCATCAAACTAAACTTTTGTATGTTGATGGGGGCAATTAACATGTGTAGGATATATGAAAATAGGCTGTATAGTTCTTCACGGAACTACATGTTTGACTTAATGCTTTTCGGCTCCGAATGATTCAATTACATATATTTGGATGAGTCAGGAATCCAAAGCAGGGCTCAGGGGTGACATACAAGAACACTTTACCTTTGGGAATTGCAATAAGGACCTTCTCAGCATTTACTTAGAATGAGTATGGATTAACGCGGAAAAGAATCGTAATCGTTTCTGTTGTTGTTGTTGTTGTTGTTGCTCTTATGGGTTTTGGACATCTTGGCCATTTCAATCGAATGTGTGTTTATATAAACTTTGATAACCTGTGTTATTTTGGGCACTTAAACAGTGCGCGAATTTTTAATTCAATGAGACAAAGACTCGAAAGAAGACAGCCGTGGCTTTGAGTTAGGAACGATGTAAATCGGGAATTGTCGGCAGCAGAGGTGGGAAACTACTGTACGAATAACCATTACTAGCTTGGCTGAAATGGGAATCGAATCCATGACTTTTGGGTTTGAAGTCTTAATACGTACTCTAAAACCACAGAAGGTGGTAGAAGAAAATGAAGATGATTGTTTTTAGGGGTCTATTGGGTGATAGTAAAAATGTAAACGAAATGGAATAAAACTTAAAAATGGAAAACAACAAGAACTTCCGTGACGAACTCAAGAGCCTACTTTTCTTAAAATTTAAGATTCATGCCAATGATTAATCTATATGAATCTATCTAGAATAATGACGAAATTAAGTTGGTAATATCGAAATTTCTAATGAATTCGAAATACTGTATACCTGTCATTATGTAGCCTAATAGAGAACTACAGTTGGCAGCCCTGGCGACTGAATATATTCTTAGTTCCATCTCTTAAGGTACAGAACACAAAATTTGGTTGAAGCCCAATGGATAGCATGGACGTTACATGCAGTTAAACATTGGATTTAACAGCGCGCGTAAAATTATGTTGGCAACAATGACATACATGTATTGGTCAGAAATAATCTGAAATAATATGATCTATTGTTGTGTCAATTTTGAATGAAATCCATTAGTTAGTATAGAAGTTACATGCATTTTAAAATTGGATCTATCAGCAGGCTTAGAATCATGTTGGCAGCACTGACGTATATTAGTTACTCCAAATTAATCTAGAATGCCAGGTACTATACGTGTGCAAAGTTTAGAGCTATTGGCTTGCATATTTTCTGATAGATTTATATTAGGGTAACAAAAATAGAGACAGTATTTATTAACAGTTGGCAGCCCTGGTTACTATTAAGAATCGGCATAGACATATATGTAATGGTACACATAGCATACACGAAATTTGGTTGAAATCCAAATGATAGTATAGAAGTTACATGTATTTAAAGTTTGACCTCTCAGCATGCTTAGAATCATGTTGGTAGCACTGACGTATATACGTTACTCCAAATTAATATTGGATGCCAGGTACTATACGTGTGCATAGTTTAAAGCTGTCGGCTTGCATACTTTCTTATATATGGGTATTTGGTAAAAACAAATTGAGAGCATTTATTAACAGTTAGCAACCCTGGTGGATCTTAAGAATACGCTCAGTCATATCTGTTTATGTACACATAGCACATACAAAATTTGGTTGAAATCCAATTGATAGTATAGAAGTTAAATGCAATTAAAATTTGGACCTATCCGCAGGCTTATAATCATTTTGGCAACACTGCCATATATGGCCTCCAGGAAATTAAACTGCAAAATTATTATCTATACGTGTGCCAATTTTGAAATAGCTCCCATTCATACCCTTCCAAGATATCCAACATAGAGCTCAAATTTCAATTGTGATTTTTCAGCAGTTGGTAACACTGACATCATTTTCGAATATGGCCGTGAGATATTCAGATATAGATCTTTACTCCTACCAAATTTTGTTTTGATTGCTCCAGCCGTTTAGGAGTTGATAGGGTCGCACACACACACACACACACACACACACACACACACACACACACACAGCCAGCCAGCCAGACAGACAGACAGACAGACACACATTTGCCCGATCTCATGTCTACTTTTTCCTCATTTTTGCAAAATGTGAAAATTAGGCTAAAAATAAGAATAAGGGAAACCAAGGACAGGATGGAAGAAAGGAGAACCAGGAAAGGCAGATAGGAAAGGAAACGAGGAGAGAGATCGCCCCAAAGGTAATGGAAGAAGGAGAAAGACCGGACCCAGCTCAGGAAGCTCTCATGGTCACCAAATCCCGAACTCACCAGACGTGAGCCCTTGAGGGTGTAGCATAATCCATGGTGCAACTTAAGTGGTGGGGCTACATACACCCTGCCTCCTTGAGGGCCTTGAGCAGAAGGCAGGAGATACAATTAAAAGAAAACAAGAGGTCTGACCCCTCGAAGAATGAGGGATCAGGAAAGATGAGACAAGGCGGGAAAGTGAATGACTCCCTAAGCCTCGGATATTCTAATACCGTCGGGGTCGGAAAAGAACAAGAGTTGACCAAGGGTGGTCGAGAGGAATGATAACAGAGAGGAGCCCACAAAAAGTAAGTGGAAGCAATGCCGGACTCAGCTGGAGTCCCATGGTCGCAAACCCACGTCCCACAAGTTGTGATCCCTTGGGGAGAAGAAAAAGAAGTGCAACCTAATCAAGTTGGTTGCTGACAGTGTCAGAATTAGAATCTAGGATCTACATTATTCGAGTCGTGGATCGTGACTTGAAGCTCCAGGCTATGCTGGTGGGTGTTTTACTAAGCACCACCCCAATTGGTATAATCCTACAGATGATCAGGTAGGAAGGGGTGCCGTATGCAAAGGAGGGTGAGTTTCACACGGGCCTTCGCTCACCATCTGCGCTGACCTTTCACCTTGACTCCACCCTACGATGATGGATATCCGTTAAACAAAATATATTTATGTTCGACCATGGTGAAATGTAAATATTAGGATGTCAGAAAACTGTATCATAATGAGGCTCACTATAGTACAAGTTTCCATTATGATACAGTTTCTCCCACCAATCAGAGCTCAAGAAACAGTTGTGTGACTAATTAGGTAAGGATAGCATCGCATCTGCGCTGATTTCCACGGCCTTCTATTTTAAAATTTCACGTGTGGCGAGTGTCATAGTGAGGTATTCCAGGAGGCCATGCTCGAATACAAGGTATTCTCTGCGTCCCATGTGCTCTGTTCAGTACAGTACATAAAACTGGCGGAATCCCGACAGATATTTATGAATATTTATGTTCGAACTATGCAACAAGCCTATAACGGCAATAATTACGACACGAGTGTCTTGATTATCATTATAGGCGAGTTGCATACGACTGTTTATGTTCGACGACAACTGCAGTATGACAATTTTATGTTTGAACATAAATATTCATAAATATCTGTCGAGATTCCGCCAGTTTTATGTTCTGTACTGAATAGAGCGCATGGGACGCAGAGAATACATTGTATTCGACCACGGCCTCCGCAAATACCCCACTATGACACAAGCCACGCAGTGAAATTTAAAACAGGAGGCCGTGAAAGTCAGCGCAGATGCGATGCTATCCTTACCTAATTGGTCAAACAACTGTTTCTTGATCTCTGATTGTTGGGAGAAACTGTTTCATAATGAAAAATAGTGTTATAATGATCCTCATTATGATACAGTCTTCTGACATATAATATTTAAATTTCGACATCGTCTAACATAAACAGTCGTATGCAACAAACCTATAATGGTAACTAAGACACTCGAATGGAAATTATAAACCTCGCTTCGCTCGTTTTATAAACATAATCGTGTCTTAATTATTGCCATCATAGGTTTGTTGCATAATGTAATATTATACCTCCCCTATATTCGACCGCCTGGCAATAATAAAGCCAATACTGTTCTGTTGTATCATGTTATATAGTTCTCTCACTTTGCTCATCAACGCTTAGGAAACTTAGCTGGATGGCTATGTTTACATTCCATGTCTGCGTGGAGGTAGAGCTTTGTCAATTCTCCACCATAGCCACTATGTGCAACACTGGATACCTGACAAGCAAGCCGATAGCCAGGACCGGTCTCCGGACTCCACGTGTGGGGTGACAGTGCAAGCATGCCATTGGTCAGCAGCAAACAATGGTACAGCCTCACGTTTGAATTGCCGATTGTTAACGAGGAAAAAGAGTACCTCCTCCTCCTCCTCCACTTCTTCCTCTTCCTCCTCCTCCTCCTCTTCTTCTTCTTCCACTTCATCCTCCTCTTCCTCTTCCTCCTCCTCCTCTTCTTCTTCCTCCTCTTCTTCCTCTTTCTCCACTTTGTCTTCCTCCTCCTCTTCTTCTTCTTCCACTACCTCCTCCTCTTTCTCCTCCTCCTCCTCATCCTCCTCTTCTTCATCGTCTAACTCCGCTTCCTCCTCTTCTTCCTCTTTCTCCACTTCGTCTTCCTCCTTCTCTTCCTCCTCCTCTTCCTCTTCCTCATTTTCTTCCTCTTCCTCCTCGCCCTCTTCCTCCTCCAGTTCTTCCTCATCTTCCTCTTCCTTTTCCTCCTCTTCCTCCTCTTACTCTTCCTCTTCTTTCTCTGACCCTTCCTCGTCTTCCTCCTCCTCCTCCTCCTCTTACTTTTCCTCTTCCTCCTCCTCTTCTTCTTCCGCCTCTTCCTCCTCCTCTTCCTTATCCTCTTCCTATTCCTCCTGTTCTTCCTCTTCCTTTTCCTCCTCTTCCTCCTCCTCTTCCTCATCTTCTTCCTCTTCCTTCTCCTCCTGTTCTTCCTCTTCCTCCTCCTCCTGTTCTCCCTCCTCCTCCACTTCCTCATCTTCCTCTTCCTCTTCCTCCTCTTCCTCTTCCCCCTCTTCTTCCTCTTCCTTTTCCACCTCTTCCTCCCCCTCTTCCTCCCCCTCTTCCTCCTCCTCCTCCTCTCCTTCCTCCTCTTCCTCTTCCTCTTTCTCTTCCTCCTCTTCCACTTCCGGGGGCGTGGTGGCACAGCGGTCAGGCTGTTGGCCTCTCATTACGGCAGACCGGGTTCGCTTCCCGGTCAATGCATGTGAGATTTTCAATGAGGAATGCCATGTCCTGTGGTTCGGATACCACGTAAAAAGGAGGTCCCGTGGCTTATGATCTCGCGATTAACGGTCACGTAAAACTACAATTTTCTTCTTCCTCTTCCTCCTCTTTCTCCTTCTCTTCCTCTTCCATTTCCTTATCTTCATCCTCCTCCTCCTCCAGATTTTAATAACCATAATGGTTTTCAGTAGTGAAAAGGGGAGCCCACTGGCTGACTTGGAATCCATCTGTTGAGAATGAAGAATGCTTTGAACTTGGAAACGGATCTGTTGATTCCAGTTTTATTCAGCGTTGCAAAAGTTCAATTATCTAATGACCTCATTATATCTCCGATGCAGCTACTTATCCCGCCCCCAAGTCACGTCTGGAGTACTCTGCTGTATTATCACGTAAGTAAGGAACTTCAAAAGCTACCGCGAGTACTTTTTATGATTTTGGTAGCTCGCTCACGACTGAGCTTCAACACTGTCATTACCTCCCTCCACCGCCACAGCTTACGCAAGCTTGAGGTCTGCAAACTATAGGCCGTAGGCCACCCAGTCTGCACTTACCTTGTGGTCACAACAGACATTCTCGTGATTGACCCGCTGGATAGCATGTCTCTAATGGAGCACTCTCTCTTCTTGGTTAGTCTACTTGCTAGCGTAGTGGCTAGCATTCTTACCTGTCACCCCTAAGGTCCAGGTTATAGAACACCTCATGGTGTAGTCGCTAGCATTCTAGCTGTCACCCCTGAGGTCCGGGTTATAGACCACCTCGTGGTGTAGTGGCTTGTATTCTTGGCTGACACCCCTGAGGTCCGGGTTATAGACCACCTCGTGGTGTAGTGGCTAGCATTCTTACCCGTTACCCCTGAGGTCTAGGTTATAGACTACATCGCGGAGTAGGGGCTAGCATTCTTGGCTGTCACCCCTGAGGTCCAGGTTATAGACTACATCGTGGTGTAGTGGCTAGCATTCTTACCTGTCACCCCTGAGGTCCAGGTTATAGACCAACCCGTGGTGTAGTGCCTAGCATTCTTGGCTGTCACCCCTAAGGTCCAGTTTATAGACCACCTCGTGGTGTAGTGGCTAGCATACTTGGCTATCACCAATGAGGTTCAGGTTATAGACTACATCGTAGTGTAGTGGCTAGCATTATTGTCTGTTACCTCTGAGGTCCACGTTATAGGCTACATCTTGGTGTAGTGGCTAGCATTCTTGGCTGTCACCCCTGAGGACTAGGTCATAGACTACCTCGTGGTGTAGTGGATAGAATTCTTGGCTGTCACTCGTGAGGTCCAGGTTATAGACTATCCGGTGGTGTAGTGGCTAGCATTCTTGGCTGTCACCCCTGAGGTCCAGGTCGTGGAGTAGTGGCTATCATTCTTGGCTGTCACGTCTGGAGAGAATGTTCAATTCCCGTCACTGTCAGTGAATTTTCATTTTATTCTGAGGGCTTTAACGGGGTACACTCACTTTCAGTGGGGAGGGGGAAGCGAAAACTGATAAGTGCTTTTTTCTTTACATTCTTTTCGCACATCTACTCCAGGTAAATACCACATTTCTTCCTAGCACAATTGCACTCCACTTTCTTCCAAATTTTAGTCTGAACTAGATGTATACATCAAGTACACGGGGCTAAATAACCACGAATGTCACAAAACCCCAAATTCAGTAACAATAAGTAGTTCAGTGAAGAAAAAATAGCATATTTTCATACATCCTACTTATGTCAATTGCCTCTATCAACATAGACAACTTCAGCTTGAATGCAATAATAGATTCGTAGATATTGAGAACCGTCGGGTGGTCGCCATGTTGGATTTTTATATATATAGGCCATAGATTTATATACTATTAGATGAAGATTATTGCGTAGGATTATTATTCAATCTTCAATCGCACAATTAGGACACAAGAAATAAAAACGAGATTTAAAATTTCGCACAGCCGCCATATTGAGGTTATGAAAACAATTGATATAAATTAGATTTCAGTGGATTAAAAATTGTATAAGCATTTATCGTACCCAGTTTCACTGCGCTCGGATGGTTATATCGCGATAAACTTCTATTTAAATGTTTCAACTTCGCTTGGCCGCCATGTTCGTTTTATACTTAACAGGTTTCTGAAATTCACATAAATGAACGTTTAGTAGTGCCCTTTATCAACGCACAAAATGTCAGGATGATATCCGTAATAATTTCGGAGATACAAAATGCTGGTGAAATATTTCGCACAGCCGCCATGGTAGATTGGTGAGACGTAATAAAATATCTAGGGCACGGTCGGGGTTGGTCGAAATAGTAGCCTACTAAGACCATATCGAGATACATTGAAATCACTCCAGTCGTTTAGAAGTTATAAGGAGGACACACACACACACACGGAAGCACACACACATACAAAAAGGAAGCTTGTAGTTTAACGTGACCTTTAATCTCGCGATCATAAGCCACGGGTCCTCCTTTTTACGTGGATTCCGAACCACAGGACATGGCATTTCACTTCGAAAATCTCACATGCATTGATCGGGAATCGAACCCGGTCCGCCTTGGTGACATAAACACACACACACACTGACAAAAGGTGATCTCATATGCCTATTCTTTTAGCCTACTTTTCGCAACAAAAAAAAAGGAAAAAGGAAAAAATAGTACCTGACATTCTAGACTAATTTGGAGTAACTAATAGTCGCCAGTAATGCCAACATGTTATAAGCCTGCTGATAGGTCCAATTTCAAAATAATAATAATAATAATAATGTTATTGGTTTTACGTCCCTTTTAACTACACTGGCTTTTAGAGACGCCGGGGTGCCGGAATTTTGCCCCGAAGGGGATCTTTAACGTGCCAGTAAATCTACGGACACGGCTCCCTCGCATTTGCGCACCCTCAAATGCCAGCTGACTGCGCCAGGATACGAACCTGCAACCTTGGGCCCAGCAAGCGAGAACGTTACCCCTGAGCCACGCAGCCAGCCCAATTTCAAAATACATGTAACATCAATACTAATAAATGGATTTCATCCAAATTTGAGACAACAAGAGACCACATATTATTTCAGATTATTTCTGAACAACACTGCATGACATCGTTGCCAACATGATTTTACGCGCATTGATATATCCAATGTCTGACTGCATGTAACGTCCGTCCATGCTATCCATTGGACTTCAACCAAATTTTGTATTCTGTACCTTACAAGATGGAACTAAGAATATATTCAGTCGCCATGGCTGCCAACTGTAGTGCTCTATCAGGCTACTAATACCAGGTATATTTCGAACTAATTAGACATTTCTATTCCCCCCGTCCTTTATTTGCCTTACTCTCCCTTTGTTTTCCATTTCTTCTTCTAGTATATCAGTTAGTAGTTAGTTTTAGTTATAGTTTAGATTTCATTTTCATCTTCACGATCACCCAACCCGTTAGGGGCCGATAACCTAGATGTTAGGCCCCTTAAACCAACAACAATTATAATCATCATCATCTCCCAACCATTAGGTGTTACGCGAGAGATTCTCATCTCTTAAAGTGGTACACACACAAAAAAGTTTGGGAAACACTGGTCTACATATCCCCAATATTTTGCTCCATCAAGGGTTAATGAAGTATTCCGATATCAATTTCGGTCGCTCCATGAAACACATAGCTTGGAGGAGAAATGTTGCCAAACAAAGCTCATATACATACTGCACAGCATCTGTCGCCATAGCAAAGCATTTTGAGGGGCTCGTGGTAATAATAATAATATGGTTCTGCAGAGGATAATTAGGGAATGGGAACCTCTTGTAAAGAGCATTCAAATCGGTATTAAATAAGAGAACAGAACTAAAGTCAAATGTCTCGCTTTCGCGGACGATATTCCAATTGTCGCGGAAGCGACTTACGCAGTGGAAAAGCTCCATGAGATTGCACAAGACCGGATTACATATGTCTTACGACAAGACCAAATATATGGAGAGAAGGCCAGAAAATAAATCCCCTTTAAAGACCAAATACGGTAAAATCGCACAAGTCTGCAGATTTAAATACCTTGGCGAAATTATACAGCCCTCGGGACTCAATCGAATCGCCAATGAAGACAGAATCACTAAGCTCCAGAAGGCCTACAGGTTAACGTGGGCCCATTACAACAAGAAATGCATTTCGACAAACGCCAAATTACGACATTATAAAACAGTTATTCTTCCAGAAGCAACATATGCGGCTGAAACAATAGTAATCGATGGTCATTCCAAGATTAAGGAACTGGAAAAGCAGGAACGAAAAATTCTCCGAAAGATCTACGGAGCAATCAACAGAAACGGCATTTGGATGAAGAGACCTAGTACTGAACTCTTATCAAAACACCATTACGATAACAGACGAAATTAGAAAACGCAGAGCCAAATTTTACACTCACATCCACAGGATGTCCACCTCCAGATTGCCCAAGAAACTACTCGGTATCATAAAACAGAGCAAATGCGGCACAGAATGGCTTAAAGAGGTACAGAGAGACTTACAAGTTATCAGTATAGAAAATTTCGAAGACCGAACTGAGTGCCAGACGAAAATCGCGAACCAAAACATTACGACAACCTGGAAAAAAGTGGACGGATGAGAGGAAGCGGGAACATTCAGCGAGAAAAAAGAGATTTTGGGAGGAGCGGAGGAGACACGCCTCCAAATGACATCATGTGATCCAAGTTTAATCGCTCTCCTGTAGGGGAATTTTCGCTTAAATAAATAATAATAATACCAAATAACACGCACAATTCTCGGTCCATTAAGAACTACAGAGTTTTGGAAATTAAGAAATAACGAAGAAATATATCGGAACATTGGAAACATAACGGAGACAATAAAGAAGACGCGATTGTTTTTCTTTCGGACATTTTTATAGAATGATTGATAGCATGTTAACCAAACAGATTTTTAAATATCTTTGGAAAAGGAAATCGAAAACCGCCTGGTTTCATGAAGTAAACAAAGAATTAGGAAGAGAAAATGTAAGAGAAGAAGATGCACTAGAGAGAGAAATTTTCAACAACAAAAAAGTTATTGGGAATGGGAGGACTCCAAGGAAGGCAATATAATAAAACAGGCTCAAAATGGTCGGAAGAGAGAAAGAAGAGACACAGAGAAAAAATGAAGGAGCACTGGAGGAAGAAGAAAGGACTAAACAACGGAGAAAGATAGAAAAAAGAATACCGAATAAAATGGAATGACTATAATAAAAGAGTGATGTCACGAAATACGAAACTACGGCACTACCAGACAGTTGTTCTTCCGGAAGCATTAAACGCCTCTGGAACTATATCTCTAGGAGGCCACTCTCAAATTGGTGAAATCGAAAACCAAGAACTTAACATTTTTAGGAAAATATATGGCCCCGTTTATGTTAATGGTATATGGATTAAAAGGAAAACCACAGACTTGTACACAGTAATCAGTAAGTTCACTGATACCGTGCGTAAGAGACGATGGTCACATCTGCAGAATGGACAACACCAGATATGCCAAAATAAAAATTCCTTGATATAATTAATTCAAAGAAGATCAAAATCAGTTGGTTAGAAGAAATCAAACAGGACTTAAAAGAAATAAACATTACAGAAGATATAATCATGAATCCCAAAACTTTTGGAACTCTAGTTACAAATCACTCTTTCACCGAAAAGGCTAAAAAGACCACGGGAAAAAATGGACGGAAGAACGTAAGAAGGGGCATAGTTAGTTTATGAGGAGATTTTAGGAGAAGAAGAGGAAAAGATCATCAACCCGAGTCAACAAGTAAGTGCTCCGTAAGTGGGCAAAACGAATAAAGAAAGAAAGAAAGAAAGAAAGAAAGAAAGAAAGAAAGAAAGAAAGAAAGAAAGAAAGAAAGAATAATTATAATTATTATATTTGTTCAGACCCTTAAGTAGCACATGGAACCATTAAATAGCACAGGAATTCATCATCTTTTTGAACGTCTTATTTGCCCAAAATTTCTTCATTCTTTCACTCTGGGCCTTCCGTCTTTCTTGTGTCCATGAGTTTTGGAGTTTCAAGCTTTCCTCGGATTGATTCTTGGGTGCAAAATTGTGGATGTTGATCTTTTGTCGGTATGTAGTCCTTAATGTAGTCATTGGATCAATGTCGACTTCAGTAAGGCTCATTTGTGTATCTACTAGCCAGCAAATTTTGGTTTGTAGGTTCCCATTGACAATAAGACATATATTCATTGTCAGACGTGAATAATCCATTCGTGTTAAATGTCCATAAAATTTCATACGCCATTTGCGTGCGACTGAAGAGAACTGCATATAGTTCTTCAGAGCTTTTTCGCATCCATATACCCTCTTGAAACTTGGACCCGAATATCTTCCTCAGTATCTGTCGTTCAATTTTTTTTCGATGTCTTTGATGTGAAATGTTCAGTTGCGTAGAGGGCCTCTGGTAGGACAACGTATGGTAGTGTCGGAGTTTGGCTAGGGATTTCTTATTGTAGTAGTTCCAGGTGATTGTGTATGCTGAAAACACCATCAACTCAAGTCAATAAGTTCAAACGTGCTCCCTAAGTGGGCAAAACGGAGAGAGAAAGAAAGAAAAAAGAATTATAATAATGTACTTTTTCCCATAATCATATTTATAATTTGTACCCCGTCCAATTGATTAGAGACAACCGCGTTGACAGACTGAAAACACCAAACACCAAAATTAAAAAAGCACACTACATACTAAAATTAACAAACGAATAACAGGAAGGGTGGTTTCAAACTAATGTTCTTGTAAGTTCCACGGATATGGAAGAGATGTGTAGGAAAATACGTACTTTGTTGCCAGAAACATCTCTCCTCTCCCACTCGTCTTAATACCTCTTCGTTTGTATCCCTATCAACCCATCTGATCTTCATCATTCTCCTGTAACACCACATTTCAAACGCTTCTATTCTTCTCTTTTCTGCTGCACCAATAGTCCAAGTTCACTTCCATAGAGTGCCACGCTCCAGACAAAGGCCTTCAAAAATGACTTCCTAATACTTAAATCTATATTCGATGTCAACAAATTCGTTTTTTGTAGAAATGCTTTCCTTGTCTGAGCCAACCTACTTTTTATATCCTCTTTTCTTCGTCCATCACTGGTTATTTTGCTTTCTAAGTAACAAAAGTCTCCTGCTTCCTTTGGTTTTTCACCCGCCAATTTGATGTCCATAGAAGTGTCTGATTTAGTGTGGCTGCATTCCAATATTTTTGTATTATATTTATTAATTTTCATCATGAATTCTTTCCTCAAGACGGAGTCCATACCATTCAAAAACTCATTCAAATCCTCAGGCGTGTCGGCCAAGATGAGGATGTCATCAGCCAGTCTCAGAGTTGAAATTAGTTCTCCTTGAATCTTCACTCCCACTTTAATGTTTTCTCCAATTTCCTTCTGAGCGTAACATTGATTAAAGAAATTCTCCATATCTATGATTCGATATTTCTCAGTGAAGAACTTATTTGACCACTATAAAATAACATCACAGGGACTCGAAATGGGACTTAATACCCTGGCGAAGCCGAGTGCTATCGCTAGTAAGTCTGGCGACAAAGCCACTATGTTAGCCACACTGAACATTGGTAACAGTGGTCACGTGAAATGAAATGCCACTGACCATAAATATCATCGGTGCACACAATTTATTAGACCTAATTAAATCAAACTCCTATAACATGATTTATATTTCCATTACATTTCCATTTGTTTAAATATTAAACACACCCAAGTTGTTTTTTACAATATTTTGAATCATGCAAAATAGACCACTCTAATAATAATACAATTCAGTGCGCGTTATTTCGTAAAGCCAGGCTAAATGAGTCCACTAAATATAACTAAAATTATGATAAAGTTCGAAAAACAACCATTTCTAGTTTACATTTCATAGACCGCAAAAACATGAACTCAAATTATTAATTTAAAGATCCCTCTCGGCACGCCGGAAGGCAAAGAAAAATATTTCGAAATCATTTAATTTGCTCAGCAATTCTTCTAGGTTTGTGCTGTGTCTTGTGGGGGTTTCGCCTAGGACACCAAGCTGGCTCATCGGCGGGCTCTTGGTGTCCCCGCCCAGACCCCCACAGGCGTAACGAACTGCGCGCCACCTCCCTTTATATTAGGTGCAACTGCACCACTTGACTGCGAGAACTAAAAGCTCAAGCAGCCTTAACCTCCATATGAAGGCTTCCAAAAAGATGGTATATTGGCTTTCACGGCCAGTGAATTAAAACTCAGCAATTCTTCTAGGTTTGTGCCGTGTCTTGTGTGGGGTTTCGCTTAGGACACCAAGCTGGCTCATCGACGGGCTCTTGGTGTCACTGGCCGTGAAAGCTTTTAGTTCTCGCAGTCAAGTGGTGCAGTTGCACCTAATATAAAGGGAGGTGGCGCGCAGTTCGTTACTCCTGTGGGGGTCCGGGCGGGGACACCAAGAGCCCGCCGATGAGCCAGCTTGGTGTCCTAGGCGAAACTCCACACAAGACACGGCACAAACCTAGAAGCATTGCTGAGTTTTAATTCACTGGCCGTGAAAGCCAATATACCATCATTTAATTAGCATTTGTTTTATACCTAAAATAGTTCCACAAGTACTAGTCTATAGCACAGCAGAATATTGCGTTCCTGTATGGCTAAATAGCAATCATACCAACATACTTGACATCCAACTCAATACAACTATGTGCACGATCACAGGATGTCTAAACAAATTACAGTCATCCTGAAAGACTAGACGTTATATCTTTTCAAATTACGCATGTTACAAATGCTACACATGTTAGAAAGGCTCAGGAGGGCTAAGCCCCAGGACTCTTTCAACAGACTCCATTACCCATTAACTTAGGCTTCCCGCGCGGGCAACTCTTTACGGGTCACCCTGTATTTGAGTCTGACATCTTTTACAACTCTTTAAGAGTCACCCATTATTTGAATCTGATATCTTGCAAACCCCTAAGGGTCACCCTGTATTTGAATTGAATCTAACATACTGTACACCTCGTTAAGTGTCACCCTGTATTTTGCTCTGACATCCTGTACACCTCTTTAGGAGGTACCGTGTATTCTTATCTGGCATCTTTTATCTCTTTAGAAGTCACCCTGTATTCTTGTGTGACATCTTGTACACCTCTTTAGGAGTCACCCCGTATTCTTGTCTGACATCTTGTGCACCTCTTTAGGAGTCACCCTGTATTCTTCTCTGCCATCTTGTACACCTCTTTAAGAGTCACCTTGTATTCTTATCTGGCATCTTATATATCTCTTTAGGAGTCACCCTGCATCTTGTACACCTCGTTAGGAGTCACCCTGTATTCTTTTCGCTTCGCTCGAAGCCCCAGGTCGCTCGACGCCCCAGGACTCTTTCAACAGACTCCATTAACCATTAACTTAGGCTTCCCACGTGGCTGCATGACGTCACGCATTCGCCGTCCGTTACCCATTAACTTAGGCTTCCCGCGCGGCTGCATGACGTCACCGTCTCCGTTTCCGTAACGCATAACTTTTGACTCTAGCATAACCACCTGAACTCAGAAGAAAGGATGCTTTGGTACGTGAATATAAGAAAATTTTGGACTACCCTGACCTTCCCAATCATGACATCATCCCAAGTGCAATAACTGACAGGTTAAAATCCAGACAACCAGCAATAAAATCTGCTGTGGAACTTTTTAACATGGGATTTGATATAAGCGATAGATGGGAACAAAAATGTAGCATGCACCAGCAGAAGTAATAATCAGTATAAATACTCACAACACACCAGAGGTATTCGATTTGCCTCGACGTACTTGGAAGACTGCCAACAGGATTCGCACAAACCTTGAAGTGTGTAAGGACTTGCTCTACAAGTGGAACAAATTCCCGATCCTGCATGTGTTTGTGGAGCGACACCCCAGACCATAAAACACATTGTGCAGCAGTGTAGTATTACGTCATACTCAGGGGATTTAAAGGATTTTCTCTTGTTGACTCCAGATGCTGTTAAGTGGATAGACAATTTAAATTTTACATTATAAGTAAATAGGGATAGGAGGGTGATCTACAATCTATACAGAAACCAGACAGCAGTCATTCGAGCTGAAGGACATGAGAGAAAATCTGGTATTCAGAAAGGTGTAAGGCAAGGCTGCAACTTATCACCCATACTTTTCAATCTTTACATTGAACAAGCAATGAAGGAAATTTGAGAAAAATTTAAAGTGGGAGTGAAGATTCATGGAGAAATAATTGCAACTCTGATATTTGCCGATGACATCGTCATATTGGCCGACACGCCTGAGGATTTGAAAGAGTATTTGAATGGTGTGGACTCCGTCTGGAAGAAAGAATTCATGATGAAAATTAATAAACGTAAAACAAAGATATTGGAATGCAGCCGCAAGAAATCAGAAACCTCTATGGACATCAAATTGGCAGGTGAAAATCTGATGGAAGTAGGAGACTTCTGTTACTTAGGAAGCAAAATAACCAGTGATGGACGAAACAAGGAGGATATAAAAAGTAGGTTGGCTCAGGCAAGGAAAGCATTTCTACAGAAAAGGAATCTGTTGACATCGAATATAGATTTAAGTATTAGGAAGTCATTTTTGAAAGCCTTTGTCTGGAGCGTGGCGCTCTATGGAAGCGAAACTTGGACTATTGGTGCAGCAGAAAAGAAGAAAATTGAGGCGTTTGAAATGTGGTGTTACAGGAGAATGATGAAGATCAGATGGGTAGATAGGGTTACAAACGAAGAGGTATTAAGACGAGTGGGAGAGGAGAGATGTTTCTGGCGACTGATAATGAAGAGAAGAGATAGGTTGGTAGGACACATACTAAGACACCCAGGAATAGCAAGCTTAGTTATAGAAAGAAGGGTCGAGGACAAGAACTATAGGGGTAGACCTAGGTTAGAATACAGTAAAACCCCTCAAATCCGAACCCCGGAAATCCGAAATCCCGGATAATCCGAACGAGTTTCTTTTTTTTGTTGCCAATTTAAAGTTAGAAATACACACGCAAAAAAGAGAAACTTATTTATTTAGTCATAATTATATATTATATTATATATTATATATTCTACATTATGACCTTATTTTATATCAATAGTTGAAAAATTAACATAGAAGTACATTTAGCATACCTAACAATGTGTTTGGTTGGTTCCTAAGTTTAAGGGCTGCAACAACGCGGTCATGTAGCCCTGTGTACTTTGGGTGTGTGTTTAATGATTAATGTAATCCTTAGGATAATCACTTTGCAGAAACAATGAAATAACATTAGAAACACACAAAATACATCTTAATCGTTCATTTGAAATCGGTTATCTTCAATATTGTCGATGTGACGAAAACCTTCCCGTGGATGCAATTGCGCGCCAGCGTCGCATGAAGATGACATCGTTTGGCGTGGCTGCTGCGTCTTGTCCTACGAAGCGCAATGCATAAGAACAGATGCAGCTTCAGTATAGCCTAAGTCATATTATCAGTCCTATACCGTAACAAGGGCTGGCTATTATGTTATGGGTATTTTTTGGCTAATCCGAACAAATTGAAATCCGAACAGGCTACAGCCCCAATTAGTTCGGATTTGAGGGGTTTCACTGTATGTTAAACAGATTGCCTCGGATGTAGGGTGTGGTAATTATGTAGAGATGAAACGATTAGCTCAGGACAGGGAGGCATGGAGAGCTGCATCAAACCAGACAAAAGACTGAAGACTCAAGCAACAACAACAAGTGCCAAATTGTGACGATAGGTTACACTAATATTCTCTGTTTTGCTTTTATTGTAATAATGTCCACGCATTTTTGCTGATAAGTATTCTGAATAGTGTTGTGTTTTACAATGTGTTGCCATTCACTAAATAAATAATAAGTAGTTCCACAAGTTTAACATTCGAGAACCCCATCTTCTTATAATTCCGAAAACATTTTGGTCATCCCTTGGCGTAACGGTTGGTCGTATCAAAAATCATTTCCGACAAAAGTTTTAAGTAATGTTTAGAGGACTAATGGCCTTTTTAAACTGTTTTGTTATTGAGTCTATTAAGGGAGGAATGTTTTCTTTTTTTCTCAAAACTTTAAGGCCAGATGACCTCGTAGTTCCGCCCCTTAAAACAACAATAACTAACTAACTCTCTCTCTCTCTCTCAAAAGTCCATTTTTCCCACACCATTCGGTCAATAGTTGGTGCTATCAAAAAACCTTACTGAGAATTCTTTTTGGCTCTTATCCGAATAATAGTACAAACTTTGAAAGAAATCGATTTTTCACATACTAAAAATGTTTTAGTGATATATCTATCATTTTTACGAGATTAAAATACCCTTTATTTCCACCCCCTTTGTCCGATTTTGACCATTAACGATCTCGCCCGAAATTTTGAATGGTTATTTTATATGTATAAAATTGATTGGAGCACGAAGACGGTAGTTATCGTGTCCACAAAAAAAAAGTGATGTATACGTGTGAAACTTTTAAACTGACGGTGGTTTTGGGATCTGGAGGATATGAAACGCGAAGATATGTTGAAATTTTCCGGTAGTCATAACATGGTACCCATTGCAATAGGCAGGTTTCTGATGAAATTTACAAAAATTAGAATCGGGAGAAAAATATATATATTCTATCCAAACGAGTTGAAACATTCAAACACCAACATTGATAAGAATACCAAATAAAAATAAAATTCACTGAATATCTGCCATATATTTAAGACGTACTTCTCTTTTTTAAGTTATCAGTGAGCTCGATGGTTTCGTTCATTATGTCCAAATAAATGCAGTAAACCAAATAAAAGATTTACGCAGCATTGGTCACAAGGATATCTTCAGAATTAGCTCTTTGCCATGTTCATCTGATAGGTCACATCGTGGTGTAACGGTTAGCATTTTTGGCTGTTGCCAAGATTCCCGGCTCTGTCAAGAAATATAATTCTGGTCCGAGGTTTGAACCGTGAGGTAAAGCTGAAAAGAGGAAAGTGATTTCTCACCTTTATCGAGGTCAGTACCGGGATGGTTCCTAAATTAAGGCCATGGCCGTCTCCTTCCCAATTCTCATCTGAATTACAAATACACCCATTAATACAGCCATCACAATAACACAGGCTATCAGACAAAATCTACACACAACCAAGTACATGGGGCCGAATGACCACGATGTTCAAACCCCTCAAACACAACAAAATATTATATTAATTTACTTTGGCGAAAATCCGCCTCGTTGCCTAGTGGCTAGCATGCTTGGCTGTCCTGTCCCCGCAGGGACCAGGTTCGGTCCCCGGCTCTGCCAAGAAATTTATTTCTAGTCTGAGGTCTGGAACGGGTTACACTCACTCAGCCTCGTGAGGCAAAACTGAGAAGAGGTGGGTTCGATTCTTACCTCAGCCATCCTGGAAGTGGTTTTCCGTGGTTTCCCACTTCTACTGCAGAAAAATGCCGGGACGGTTCCTAACTTAAGACCACGGCCACCTCCTTCCCAATCCTCATCTGAATTATATTTTCACTACTACAGTCACCACAATAACACAGTTTATCAAGACAAATTCCACACACACCCAAGTACACGGGGCCACATGACCACGATGTCCAAAGCCCCTAAATCAATCTACAACAACAACAACAACAACTTTGGCGAAAGAAACACAATAATGATGTTTCATTGGAGGGGCTTGTCGTGATCATTTAGCCCTATGTAATTGGACGTGTGTAGAATTTGTCTGATAACCTGTATTACTTTGGTGTCTGTAGTAGTGTGTGTATTTGCAATTCAGGTGAGGATTTGGAAGGTGGCCGTCTTGGTCTTAATTTAGGAACCATCCCAGCATTTGCCAGGAGTGGACGTGGGAAACCACAGAAAATCACTTCCAGGATGACTGAGGTAGGAATCGAACCCGCCTCTTCTCAGTTTTTCCTCATGAGGCTGAGTGTACCCCGTTCCAGCCCTCATACTAGAATTAAATTTCCCGACAGAGTCGGGGATCGAACCCGGACAAAATCCACATACACCCAAGTACACGGGGATACATGACCACGATGTCGCAAAGCCCCTAAATCAATCAACAACCACAACCTTGGCGAAACTTTGGCCAAGAACGCTAGCCGCTTCACCAAGAGGTGGCGATGGTACACAATGTGGGGTAGTGATTCATATTCCTGTTTGTCACCGCGGGGGTACGGGTTTGAGTCCCACCTCAGCTATCGTAGCACTGGTCTTCCCACTCGTCTTAATACCTCTTCATTTGTTACTGTATCCACCCATCTGATCTTCATCATTCTCCTGTAACACCACATTTCAAATGCTTCTATTTTCCTCAGCTACGGTAAAAGTACAAATATCACTTTCATTGAGCTGCACGCTCAAGACCAGGGGTGTCCAACAAACTTGTTATCCAAAGGCCACTCTGACTTCTCCACTACAACAGTCCAGTCGCCGAGTGTCCAGCTCTGATATTTCTCATAAGGGAGGGAGACAGCATTGCCGGTTCTGTACCGCGAAATATAAAACAACGTGGGCTACATAAAATATTTCACATGTTTATAAATGAATTCTGACGAACCGCTGACCATATTACTAAAGTAATATCATCAGCAGTTTAGTTGGCAGCACGGTGTTCTTAACAGAGTGAATCCCACACGTGTGGGATGTAGGCTGTCGAAATCGTCAGTGTGTATTGCAATATGCGAGCGTTCAGTTAGGTTATTGGAAGTGTGCAACAGTGTACAAGCGGTAATGTTCACTACTGAAGAAAGAGCTTTTTTGGTGGACTACATTTTTCGCGAAGGCAATCGGTTTACAGAAAATGTAAAACTAAAATTTCAGACACGATTTCCTAATTCAATGTTTCCAAACCGCGATACTGTTCAGGATTTGATAAGTAAATTTCGTGTGACCGGCTCAGTTCAAGATGTACCGGGAACAGGCAAGCCTACGCTTTTAACAGACGAAAAACTTGATGAAATCTCCGATATAATGCCGCATAGTCCAAGAAAATCAACACGTAAATTAGCTCATGAAACAGGGATCTCTAAGTGAACAGCACATAAAGCTGTAAGAGACAAGCTTCAGTTGTTCCCTTTTTAAGTACCGTTTCGATACAAGCGGTAGCCGTGCTGCCAACGTAACTGCTGATGCTAGCTCGCGCAGCAGCAAGTAGGCACTGCGGAGTACATTCCCTGGCGCTCTGTACTTGCACACAGTTAACCGGTAATTGTGCACACACAATACAATAAAATAACAAACCTGCACTAACACACAGAGCAATTGGACCACAGAGGAGAGTCATGGCAACATCGTGCAAAATTTAAAGACCAGCTTGCCGGAAAAACCTTGTGGTACAGGTAACAACATTCTTCATGGTAGTAAGCAACTTCGCCAACGTAGGCAAAATTCCACTGCGATTGAAGTATTTAGGTTTTATAACCGCAACATGTCGGAATAACAATGAAAATTAAAATCCACATCCTGCTTCCAGTCAACCGACTGGGTCAGGAATGGAATGAAGGAAGCCCCCATCTAGCGGCGAGGATATGAACTGTGCCGGCAGCCGAGACCTGTCGCACTCCTCTGGGGCAAGGATTAAATGAATGATAGATGAAATGAAATAGAAGTGGAGAGTGTTGCTGGAATGAAATATTGAGAGGGAAAACCGGAGTACCCGGAGAATAACTTACCTGCCTCCGCTTTGTCCAGCACAAATCTCACTTGGAGTGACCAGGATTTGAACCACGGACCCCATCTGTGAGATGCCGGCGTGCTATCACCTAGGCCACGGAGGCTTCTTCGGAATAACAAAATGATACATAAAGTTGCAAATGGGGTGTGGGAATTCCACGTTACATAGTGAAGACGCTAGAGAAGAATATTACAATGATGGCGTGTTTCAAAGTTCTATTAACATTCTATTAACAGACGTAATTTGGCTATATTGTTCTCTTTACCTCTCTTCTCCCAGCATCGCCAAACGTCAGAGTCGAGCACACAGCGGCTGGACCGTAACACCCAAGGGCCAAGCTCAACACACCAACATACTCTAGTTTTGAATTACGCGCAAAATTTCGTTTCGAGACTAGTCGGCGAGTGAGATACTGGATCTATGGCGCAGTGCGTGGGGGGGATGTGAATTGCAGTGTAGCGATATTTTAAGTCATTATAGCTAGAATTTTATTAGAGTCTTCCACTCACACAGTTTGATCAGTTGTACTCGTGGCTTCTTTTAATTTCGACACTACTTATCTGTGTAAAAACAAGTACTGTAGTTCCGTGAAATACTATACAGCCTATTTTCATATATCCTACTTATGTTAATTGCCTCTATTAACATACAAAATTTAAATTTTAATAATGTAAGAGATTCGTAGATATTGAGAACCATCTAAATATTTCGGATGGTCACCATATTGGATTTTTATATATGTATGCCTTAGGGTCATGTACTATTACATGAAGATTATTCTCTAGGTGCGTTATTATGGAAGAGGAGGTCATAAAAACAATACAATTGAGCAGAGCACACAGAGCTCCAGGTCCAAACCTCATCACAAATGAACACTTAAAACTCGCAGCCCCAACTATGGTGCCTGCCTGGACAGCGCTCATGAATGAATGCCTACGGTCAGGGCAAATTCCTACACCGTGGAGAACTGCAGTAATAAAAAGAAGCTCTACAAAGGGAAGGGAGATTTAGATGACCCAGATGCCTATAGAGGTATCGCTCTGGAAGATGTACTCTTCAAAACGTTCACCAAAATAATAACAGGCCGTTTGACTAATTTGACTGATCACAGTATGCCGGAAGAACAATTTGGATTCCGGGTAGGCAGGTCGACCATTCAGGCAGTTTGCTGCCTCCAGGAAGACATTAAAGAGGCCTTAAGACACCCGAAAGGGAAACTTTACTCTGTGTTTGTTGACTACAGCAAGGCTTTTGACACTCTTAACAGAAGAATACTGCTGGATAAACTAGGATTGATGATTGGAATAGATCACTATATCACTGCGTTCATACGTAATATACTCAACAATAACATGCTGATAATTGACGACAGTGTCACCCTCTCAGAATCCATAGAACAATGCATTGGGGTATTGCAGGGCGATCCCCTATGTCCAACACTGTTTAATGTTGCTACAGCAGACATAGTAAAATCCGTGAAGCTAGATGGAGTTAGCATGTACATATACGCAGATGACGTAGTTCTAGCCTCAACTTCACGTCAAAGTCTACAGTCGTCCCTAGACCTGTCGGCAATTTGGGCCGGAAAAAATGAACTCGATATAAACTTAAACAAAACCGTATCCATGAGCTTCCGCAAAGGAGGTAGAATAGCAGCAGGAGACTCCCTATATCTAGAGCACAAGGCGTTACGTATTGTAAATCAATTTAAGTACCTAGGACTAAATTTTCAGACACATGGGGATACTTTCACCGAACATAAAAAGGACAGAACAATGCATGCCATAAAAGCAATGCATGAAATAGAACATCTTAATAAACTATCTTTAGAGACAGATATGACATTATTTAGAGTAAAAATCAGCCCAATAATAAGCTACGGTCTGAACATTATATGGGAGAATCTCACGAAAAACAACATGAAGTGCTTAGAAAGAGTCAAGGCAACTTTCATGAAAAAAGTCCTGTGTATCTCAAAGTATACCCCATCGCGACTGTGTTATGAAATGTCAAGAGAGACCTACATCGACGATTTAAGGTGTCAACTATTGCTCCCATCTACCTCCCAGAACGAGAACCTTCTAAAAGAGCTCAAAACGAAGAAGATGCAAATATGGAGTGACTTTTATTTAACAGCCGCAATGACGTCCGATGAGTGGAAGGGTCCATGTTACGACCTGAGACATACAATCACTCGTTTCGCAATACATGGATTCCATTTCAAGTTATGCAAAATGGAAGGGTATCATGAGCCTAGTATGGAATACATTTGCAAATTGTGTGGAAGTGTCTGTGCATGCCATGACATGCGGACGGAGGGTTGAGTCACTTAATAGCTTTTGTTGTCAATGACAGTTGAATGTGATCTTGAATATTTTGGGTTTTTATTATTATTTTTATATTGCCTCATGGCCATTGGCTGCAATAAATACCTTATTATTATTCAATCGCATGATTAGGACATAAGAAATAAAAGCAAGATTTTAAAAAAATCGCACAGCCGCCATCTTGTGGTTATGAAAACAATTGAAATAAATTAGATGCCAGTGTATTACAATTTGTATATGCATTCACCGTACCAAGTTTCACTGCGTTTGTGTGATAAAATTGCGAGAAAAGTTTTTTACATTTGTCAACTTCGCTTGGCCGCCATGTTCGTTTTGTTTCGAAAGTCTCATAGATGATCTTCTAGTAGTGGGCTCTATCACCGTACATAATTTTAGGGTAATATGATTGTTAGTTTCGGAGATAATCGAATGCCGGTGAAATATTTCGCACAGCTGCCATGTTGGATTGGTGAGACGTAATAAAATTGAAGGGCACGGACTGGGTTGGCCATTATGGTACTATGACCTCACTGAGTTTCATTGAAATCGCTCCAGCCGTTTAGATTTCATTAGGGGACACACACACACCCATGCATACACACACGGACAAAAGGTGATCAATGAAAAAAAGGCTAAAAAGCGTTCACCAAAACGAGACATTCATCCAAATTAGCTGATGAGCATTTGTAGTCGCTGCTGATAATTTCCACTTGTAAACTTGATCCACAACTGCAAACAATTGTCAGAGGAACGATAGTTACATAAATCTCAGTAGTCATAATAATAATAATAATATCGTATGGCCTCGGGTGGAAGTGCAAGCTTTGTTATTTGCGTCCAGAGGGCAGCTCTCATGTCAAATTTTTGTCGTTCCTTGGAGCGCTATGAAAGTCAAGGAGGTTAGATATCAAAGCGCTCCTTGACGCTATAGAGAAAGAAGGAACTTTGTGTTGGCGGAAAATCCCGAGATTAATTTTGCCACTATGAACACGGCCTACTGAATTCAAATGGGTTCTTTAACATGCCAACAACGTTTAACATGCGTGCCGAGATTTGTGTCGCCTTTCAAAAATCACTTACCACGGCCAGGAGCGAACCTGCGAGCTTGGGGGTTGGAAGTCCGACATGATAGCCACTCACCCACCGTGGCAGTTATAATAGTCTAATAATAATAATAATAATAATTAATTTCATTTTGTTAATTACCTATTTATGCCAATCAAATTAAGATTTTAGGATTAACCTCACATCATTACAGTTAAAGTGTTCAGTTTCATTATTTATGCCAGATATTGTGTTTCCTTATTGGTCGTTAAATAAAAACATATTATTACCATTTCTATGATTTACTTACATTGTAAAGATGAAATCAAAATAAACTTTGGTGCGCTGGATTGCAGGTGTTCGCGTACCGGTGTTGGTCCACGGGCCATAGTTTAAGGACCCCTGCTCTAGACAAATGACTTTCTAAATTGATTTCTTTTCTTTAGAAATTCTTTCCTTTCCTGTACCAACCTACGTTTTATGTCCTCTTTGCTTCGTCCATCACTGCTTGTTTTTGCTTCCTCTACTTCCTGCAAATTTGATGTCTATAGGAGTTTTTGATTTCTTTCGAATGCATTGAATTTGTTTTAATATGTTTTATTTATAGTTTTTTATCACGAATATTTTTAAGATTTAAAATATTGAAATTCCAGTCTCTCGTGTAGTTGCTCCTGAGTGATAGTCCCCACGTGTAGCAGAAGACCACCGCCTCCTCCCCCTCACACGGTAGCCTGGCCCGCATTACCCCTGCCTTAATAACAGTGCTGCCATAATAACAGACAGCAGGTTATTTATCTGACTGGGTTGGCTAACCTGTAATCAGTTTCCAGTCACCCACCAGTTTTCCGGATCCGCTTCTTCTTCTCGCTCCTCTTCTACGTCTTTCTGGTACACTCGGTGCCTAACCAAAATGGGAACAAAATCCAGAATCTTTCTATCGGCCATACTTTCTGTAATCCGTCAAAAATAGGATTTAGCAATATTCCCAGACGACACATTATCAAGACCATACTCAGCCTTATTAAGATCACCAAAGGCAAATCGTTACGATACAGTTGGTCCTGACTTTACTTGAATATATACTGTAAGAATCCATGTTCCTATCATTACGAATATTGGTGGGAAAAAATTATCGCGACACCTTCTATATTGGATTGTTATACAGTGTGTCCAGTTTGGATGTATAATAAAACAAGTAGTTCCGTGAAGAACTAAATAGCCTATTTTCATATACCCTACTAATATTAAGTGCCTCTATCAACATACAAATTGTCAGTTTGATTGATGTAATAGATTCGTAGATATTGAGAACCGTCTAAATATTCAGGATGGTCACCATGTTGGATTTTTATATTATAGGCCTTAGATTTATGTTCTATTACATGAAGATTATTGTGTAGGTGATTTATTCAAACTTCAATCGCATGATTAGGAGACAAAAAATAAAAGCGGGATTTTAAAAATTCGCTCAGCCGCCATCTTGTGGTTATGAAAATATTTTAATGAATTAGATGCCGGTCGAATAAAAATTTTATAAGCATGTACCGTATCAGGTTTCACTGCGCTCGGATGGTTAAAAAGCAAGAAACGTCCATTTGAATATTTAAATTTCGCGTCACCGCCATGTTGCATTTGTGCTCGCCAGGTTATTGAACGTCCCATAGGTGAACTTATACTTATAGCATCTATACACTTACAAAATTTCAGTTTGATTGCTGTAGTAGATTAATAGATATTGAGAACCGTCTAAATATTTCGGATGGTCGCCATGTTGGATTTTAATATATGTAGGCCATAGAGTTATGTACTATTAGATAATAATTATTGTGTACGTTCATTATGCAAATGTTGATTTCGATCGCATGATTAGAACACAAGAAATAAAAACTTAATTTTCGAAATTAGCACAGCCCATATATTGAGGTTATATAAACAATTGAACTAAATTACATACCAGTGCATTACAATGTGTATAAACATTTGCTGTACGAAGTTTCATTGTGTTTGGATCATTAAATCGCGAGAAAAGTCTATTTAAAACTTTCAACTTCGCTTGGACGCCGTGTTCGTTTTGTAGTTAACCGGTTTTTGAAAGACTCATAGATGAACTTCCAGTAGCGCCCTTTATCTCCGTACAAAATTTCATGGTGATACCGGTAATAGTTTAAGGGATATAGAATGCCGGTGAAATATATCGCACAGCCGCCATCTTGAGGTTATGTAAACAATTGAACGAAGTTAGATGTCGGTGCATTACAATGTGTATAAACATATACTGTACCAAGTTTCATAGCGTTTGATTGGTTAAATCGCGAGAAACGTCTATTTAAAAGTCGCAAATTCGCTTGGCCGCCATGTTGGTTTTGTAGCTACCAGGTTTTCACAAGTCACATAGGTGAACTTCTAGTAGTTTCCTTTATTACCGTAAAATATTCGTGGGAGATGTCTGTAATAGTTTCGGAGATATTGAATGCTGATGAAATATTTCGCACAGTCGCCATGTTGGATTGGTGTGACGTAACAAAATTTGAAGGGCACGGACGGGGTCGCGCGGAATAGTACTATGAACTTACCGAGTTTCATTGAAATCGCTCCAGCCATTTAGAAGTTATTAGGGGGGACACACAAAAATCATCTCACACACACACACACGGACAAAAGGTGATCTCATAAGCCTATTTTTTTCATAAATGATAATAGGCTTAAAAGAGAATTAATATCTTGGAAACTAATGAAGATGATTGTCAGCAATTTTTAGCCTACTTTTCACATTTTGCAACAAGAAGTTCCGTGAAGAACTATACAGCCTACTTTTCATGCCAATGATTATTCTACAGAATATGAACCTATCTAGAATAATGACGAAATTAAGTTGCTAATATCGAAATTTCCAATTAGTTCGAAATACTGTATACCTGGCATAATGTATCCTAATAGAGCACTACAGTTGGCAGCCCTGATGACTGAATATATTCTTAGTTCCATCTCTTACGGTACTAAATACAAAATTTGGTTGAAGTCCACTGGATAGCATGGACGTTACATGCAGTTAAACATTGGATCTAACAGCGCGCGTAAAATCATGTTGGCAACAATGTCATGCATGTATTGGTCAGAAATAATCTGAAATAATATGATCTATTGTTGTGCCAATTTTGAATGAAATCCATTAGTTAGTATAGAAGTTACATGCATTTTAAAATTGGACCTATCAGCAGGCTTAGAATCATGTTGGCAGCACTGACGTATATTAGTTACTCCAAATTCGTCTAGAATGCCAGGTAATATACGTGTGCAAAGTTTAGAGCTATTGGCTTGCATACTTTCTGATATATTGATATTAGGGTAACAAAAATAGGGACAGCACATATTAACAGTTGGCAGCCCTGGTTGCTCCTTAGAATACGCATAGTCATATCTGTTATGGTACACATAGCACATACGAAATTTGCTTGAAATCCAAATGATAGTATGGAAGTTACATGTATTTAAATTTGGACCTGTCAGCAGGCTTAGAATCATGTTGGTAGCACTGACGTATATAAGTTACTCCAAATTAATATAGAATGTCAGGTACTATACGTGTGCATAGTTTAAAGCTGTCGGCTTGCATACTTTCTGATATATTGGTATTTGGATAAAATAAATTAGGAGCATTTATTAACAGTTGGCAGCCCTGGTAGGTCTTAAGAATACGCTCAGTCATATCTGGTTATGTACACATTCAACATACGAAATTTGGTTGAATTCCGCTTGATAGTGTAGAAGTTATATGCATTTAATAATTGGACTTATCAGGAGACTTATAATCATTTTGGCAACACTGCCATGTTTGGCCTCCTGGAAATTAAACTGAAATATTATGATCTGTACGTGTGCCAATTTTGAAATAGCTCCCATTCATACTTTCCAATATATCCAACATGGAGCTCAAATTTCAATTGCGATTTTTTAGCAGTTGGTAGCACTGACATCATTTTCAAATATGGCCGTGAGATATTCAGGTATAGATCTTTACTCCTACCAAATTTTGTTTCGATTGCTGCAGCCGTTTAGGAGTTGATAGGGGGGGGGGACACACACAGCCAGCCAGACAGCCAGACAGAAGGACAGACAGACAGACAGACAGACAGACAGACAGACATTTGCCCGATCTCATAAGTCTACTTTTTCCTCATTTTTGCAAAATGTGAAAAGTAGGCTAAAAATGAGGAAAAGGTAGACTTATGAGATCGATCCGGGAAAATGTGTGTCTGTCTGTCTGTCTGGCTGTGTGTGTGTCCCCCCCTATCAACTCCTAAACAGCTTCAGCAATCAAAACCAAATTTAGTATGAGTAAAGATGTGCACCGGAATATCTCACGTCCATATTTGAAAATGATGTCAGTGCTACCAACTGCTGAAAAAACGCACTAGAAATTTGAGCTCCATGTTGGATATCTCGCAAGGTATGCATGGGAGCTATTCCAAAATTGGTACACATGCAGATAATACTATTTCAGTTTAATTTTCAGGAGGCCAACAATGACAGTGTTGCCAAAATAATTTTAAGCCTTCTGATAGGTCCAATGTTTAAATGCATATAACTTCTACACTATCAATTGGATTTCAACCAAATTTTGTATGTAATATCTGTACATAAGCAGATATGACTGAGCGTATTCTTAAGAGCCACCAGGGCTGCCAACTGTTGATAATTGCTCTCTCTATTTTTTTATCCAAATACCTATATATCAGAAAGTATGCAAGCCAACAGCTTTAAACTATGCACACGTATATTCTGACATTTTAGATTAATTTTGAGTAACTTATATACGTCAGTTCTACCAACATGATTATAGGCCGGCTGATAGTACCAATTTTTAAATACATGTAACTTCTATACTATCAGTTGGATTACAACCAAATTTCGTATGTGCTATGTGTACCATAACAGAATATCTGTAAGTATTGTTAAGAGCAATCAGGTCTGCCAATTGTTAATAAATGCTGTCTATATTTTTTTAACCTAATATCAATATATCAGAAAGTATGCAAGCCAACAGCTCTATACTTTGCACACGTATAGCACCTGACATTGTAGATTAATTTGGAGTAATTAATACAAGGCAGTGCTGCCAACATGATTCTATGCCTGCTGATATGTCCAATTTTAAAATACATGTAACTCCTATACTAACAAATGGATTTCATCCAAAATTGGCACAAGAAGATATCATAATATTTCAGATTATTTCTGCCCAGCACACGCATGGTATTGTTGGCAACATGCTTTTACGCGTGCTGATAGACCCAGTGTCTAACTGCATGTAACGTCCATTGGACTTCAACCTAATTTTGTATTCTGTACCTTAAGAGATGGAACTAGGAATATATTCAGTCACCAGGGCTGCCAATTGTAGTGCTCTATTAGGCTAAATTATACCAGGTATATTTTGAACTAATTTGATATTTCGATATTACCAACTTAATTTCGTCATTATTCTAGATAGGTTCATATACTGTAGAATAATCATTGGCATGAAAAGTAGGCTGTATAGTTCTTCACGGGACTTCTTGTTTCTTTCCAAGTAGAGAAACTCGAAATAGCCTATTTTCACGTATCTAACAGCTTCGTCAGAAACTGAACCCTGACAAGTCGCGATCGAAGCCATTTCCAGAAGCAGTTCTGGCGAAAATTGCCAAAAGTCATGCATTTTTTTCTTCTTTTTATGACGAGGCTACATATCACATTTCCGGGAAGATAACTAGATACAACTACCACATATTGGGAAGTAAAAACCCCCAGCGCCGAGGTGACTCGTGTGGTCAGCATTGTTGAGGCACCGGGTATGGGACCATTCTTTTTCACGGAGAGTACCGTTAATTCACAAAGGTGAAATACGAGGGCTATTTTTTAAGTAAGGGCCGTTTTTTAAGCCCGTAGTTAATGCACACGCCGCAACAAGCGTGCGCGCTACCTCCCGGCGTCCTTTGCGAACAAGCAGGCGTCAGTTGCAGCTGTGTAGCTAACCTGTACGCTGAACTGTGCATCTTTACAATGTTCAAGATTATTGATTCGCCCACCGCGTGTGAGGTACGATCTGTGATACGTTTTTTGAGTGCATAAAACATGTCGTCTGCAGACATTCATCGTCAGCTTTGTGAGGTGTATGGTGATGATGCAATGACGGAAGATAAAGTGCGAAAATGGGTACGCGAGTTCAAAAGTGGCCGTGAAAATGTTCATGACGATGAACGCTCAGGTCTGTGATCACAGATGACTTGGTGACTGCAATCTACACGAAAATTCACGAGATTCATGATAACCACTCTATCAATGGATTTTCCTCAAGTGTGAATTCTTGGTTGTCCCCATCAAAATTTCATTCCAGCAACACTCTCCACTATCATTTCATTTCATCTGTCATCCATTTAGTCATTGCCCCAGAGGAGTGCGTCAGGCCTCAGCAGCCGGCACAGTTCATATCCTCGCCGCTAGATGGGGGCTACATTCATTCTATTCCTGACCCGGTCGGAGACTGGAAGCAGGCTGTGGATATTCATGCGAATTCTTGGTTGTTAGAGCAGGTGGCAAACTTTTATGCAGAGGGATTTCAGAACTTAGTTTTAAGGTATGACAAGTGCCTAAATAAACAAGGCAACTATGTAGAAAAATAGAGGAAGGTATGTGAAACCTAAAAATAAATGTGGTTTCAAAATAAAATGTTCAGTTAATTAAAAAAAACGGCCCTTACTTAAAAAACAGCCCTCGTAACAATTAATCAATTAGTCGTATATTTCTCATATCGTTCTGCATTACAATGCTAGGGCACACACAGCTGGAGTTGTGTCTGCACTGTTGAATCGCTGGAACTGGGAGGTGCTCTATCTTCCCCCCTACTCTCCCGACTTAAGTCCCAGCGACTTTGATCTCATCCCGAAGATGAAGGAGCCACTGCGCGGGAACCGTTAGCCTACAATTGGAGATGTTGTGCAGGCTGCCGAGCACTCTCTTCGCACCGTCGATAGATTGGGCAGTGCCAACGGAATCCACCGGCTTCTGCGTCTCTGGGAACACGTTGTAAGCAGTGCTGAAGACTACATCGAAGGCCTGTGAAACTTGGAACCCTGTAGGTGTGTTATTTATCAATTTATAACATAGTTGACAAAACTAAACGACCAACCTATGTATTTTGAAATTCAAACGTTCAAATAGGATGGAAATTCGAAAAAATCGTATCAAATCGAATCAAATACTCATATTGAAAATTATGTGAATAGTTGGATGTTGGAATATGTACTGTCCTACTCTAGACCGGAGCCGGTTTGGCGGTGCAAGAACCCACCATTGAGGAGATTGTGGGAGACGATCCATTGAACAGCGCTTGTATAGTCTAATGATTGGTGTCGGCGCCCGCTACCAAGTCACGTCTTAAGGCCAGGCACGACTTGTGCCGCCGGAATTAGGTCTAGATTCCTTCAGGTACTCCCTCACAACTAACAGTGTCCTACGCCAAAATCAAAAGTGCCGTGATTGGATTTTGATAATAATATGAAGCTATTAAAAGTCCAGCCATAAAAGATTCTAATATGTAAGTACAGAGTGAAAGGTCATTAAAGAAGGGACTATATTTCATCTTCTTCTTCTTCAGTAGCAATCATGATGGAACATTCGGCTACCACTACCGGTGTTCACCACACAGGTTGTTAATAATAATAATAATAATAATAATAATGAAAATTCACAGCCTGTTCCAGTCATCCTATCGGGTCAGGGATGGAATGAATGAAGGCCCCCATCTAGCGGCGAGGATATAAACTGTGCCGGCTGCCGAAGCCTGTCGCACTCCTCAGGGGCAATGATTACTGTAAATGAATGACAGATGAAATGAAATGATAGTGGAGAGTGTTGCTGAAATGGAAGTTTTGACAGGGAAAACCGGAGTACCCGGAGAAAAACCTGTCTGCCTCCGTTTTGTCCAGCACAAATCTCACATGGAGTGACCGGGATTTGAACCACGGATCTAGCGGTGAGAGGTCGGCGTGCTGCCACATAAGCCATGGAGGCTTCAATAATAATAATAATAATAATAATAATAATAATAATAATACCTTGGAGAAATTATTGAACCAGCAGGGTTAAATCAGCAAGCTCACAGAGAAAGAACTATGTACAAAACTATAAAGAGCATGCAAAGTTACTTGGAACTGATATAATAAAAGAACTATAATATATCGACAAAGGCAAAATTAATCCTCCAGTAGACTACACGCGCTGCGGCTTTTCGACCGCAGATATGTGTTTTGTGCTGCAGTCCAGTGAATAGTTTCTTGATGTTCATCACCTGTCACCCTATCCTAGTTCGGGCCCCCAGCATCCGGTTTACTACATCACTCACCTTTCAGTTCGCAATCTGTTGTCCCTGTGGGCTGCTGGTTTATGAGTGCGGAGCTGTGTGTGATAAGTTTTCAGTGACTCGCTCCAATTTACGTATCGCAGTGCTATGAAATGAATCCAGAAGGAGTAAAAAAGGATAAATTACTTGCTTGACAAAGTTAGCCATGGTCGTTACGGCATGGCTGGAGGCAGTCGCTCACATCCGGGAGGCGAGGAGGTTCGAATCCCCCTGCTGGCAACCTTGAAGATAGATAAGTCTTCTGTGATTTCCCATCTTCCTTACAGGCAAATGCCGGGATTGGTCCCTAACTATAGGTCACAGCCGTTACCTTCCAATTCCCCGTCCTTACTATCACACTTTACACCCCAGACAACACTCCACACGCGATGGTACTTGTAGCTCACCCCATGGGTGTCCACATAGAAGCAGCTACAAACTCTGGCGAGCCGAACATGTCCCCGGACACTCCCGGCACTAAAACCATACGCTAAAAAAGAAACTTGCTTGACAGTATTGAAGAGGAAGAACGATATAATATAGTTATATTGGGAGAGCAATGTAGGCCTACTGCCACGAAGAGACATTTTCACGAAGACAACGAACATGGTATTGAAGTGTCATTTTGAGAGACGAAATTTCAATGACACAGAAGAGAGTGACCACGACTCGGAAAAAGAAGTTACGGCTAATAGTGAAGAAGGCGCTGGAACCGAGGATTGTGCCAGACTTGAGGTGCCCCCTTTCCCACCTCAGTGTACAGCTTCACTGTACAGGGTCTTTCATATAAAGTAAGAACGCCAAGCGGCGGGATTGTTATCCGCTAATGTGGTGGCCTTGACCGAGCTTGTGGCGAGCCGTGGCCCCCTGCTCTAAGCGTGTGTACAATCCTCGATGAAATATTACCTTATGAAAGTTGCTGGAACTGTCGTCCTTCCTGGGTTATACAGGCATTGTATCTGGTAACCACATTTTGGCTGACGCCAGTGAGTCATGCCACTGTATTTTTTCTGATTTTTTATTTTGTGTTTTTTATTGAGCACTGAACCAGTAGTGTCAAAGTTATTTACAAGTACGTGAATCTGTGCTAGTGAAGGTGGCACTTCATCAGGAAATTGCTGAACAAATGCCGATCCGAATCGTAATTAAAATAAATTTTACATACAAAAGTACGATGTTGCAATGATAACTGTCTCAACATGTTAGCAGCTGTGGTTCAGACTGGCGACTGACAACACCTGCACGCTTATTGCAAGGTCAAGTTTGTACTATGCACGCGCTTTCAATACTACAGCAGGGGGCCGTGGCGCGTCACAAGCTCGGCCAAGCCGGCTTCAGCAGCGAATGACAAAACCGCCGCTCGCCGTTCTTACTTTATATGAAAGACCCTGTACTACTTTTATATTTCTGAGTTTTATATAATTTTACCTTTTTAGGCTTATTTTAGTTTTCAGTAATTAAAACCGTGTGTTTGATTTTAAACTCAGAAGCAGCATTTGTAACATTGGTATTTTATAAGTGAACTTGGGTTATAGAAAAGAGCTATGTGCCTTAATTCCACGAAAAATAAATAAAACAACAACAAAAACTAACAACATTAATACCATTAAAATAAATGCTACCAAAATAGGACTGCGTAAAGTAAATAGCGGTCTTTTCCAGCACGCGCGTGTTCTTGCGTAACAGTACTCCATGTGTCTTCTGGAGGGTTAAGACATTATAGCACAGTCATTAACCCTTTTGCTTTCAAGCTCTCAGCTGATGGATGTGCCAAAACTGACAGCCATATTTACCACACTATGCACACACTTATTTTAAAATTACATGGAAGGCACACCAATGAAGATATCAACATGAAAGATGGTAAACGTATAGAGTATATATCACTTATTATTACTGTAAGTAAGTCATGTCTCTAAACCAAAAGGGTTTAATGTAAAAAAAATAAGAAATGTGAAATCAAAATTACAAGTTTCAGATTTTGAAAGTTTGGAAGTAATTCTAGAAAATGGTATTTACAGCCCAAGTTTGTTATTTATGTCAGTATGAAGGCTATAATATTGTTTACTAGCATAGTAAATATCAAGATTCTATGTGCATTAGATCCAAGGATAAATTAAAATGTTAAAATGATGTAACACTGAAAAATGTCAGCCATTTTTGCATAAAACACAGATTTCTTATAAATAATATGTAGCACTCACCTATGAAGATATTACTGGATCATCATTATCCTCTACACTTTCCGATTCGGAAAGAGTAACATCATCATCACTTGAATAATTATCAAGATATTAAGTGATATCATCTTCAGCTAAATGAAGTCTTTCGGCAATGTCACACACGGCAAATAACTATGCCTAATCTATATCTAACACTTCACTATCACTATGCACCGAATTACCTAAGAAAACTATATAAATAATGAACTAACGCGTTAAATAAACATATTGCCTACGATATAAATTAATTTTACTATATAATCACGTAAGCCTCCGTGGCTTAGGCGGCAGCACGCCGGCCTCTCACCGCTGAGTCCGTGGTTCAAATCCCGGTCACTCCATGTGAGATCTGTGCTGGACAAAACGGAGGCAGACAGGTTTTTCTCCGGGTACTCCGGTTTTCCCTGTCAACATTTCATTCCAGCAACACTCTCCACTATCATTTCATTTAATCTGTCATTCATTTAATCATTGCCCCAGAGGAGTGCGTCAGGCCTCGGCAGCCGGCACAGTTCATATCCTCGCCGCTAGATGGGGGCTTCATTCATTCCATTCCTGACCCGGTCGGAGACTGGAAGCAGGTTGTGGATTTTCATATAATCACGTACGAAAACACAAGAGAAATGAACGGAAGTTTGCCGGCGACCATGATGTAAACTAGATTCAGAACTCCAGTGAGCACATATTTCAGACTCTAAGATTATCGATAAATAAATACGGATAGCCGGAATTTCCCGTGGAGTATAACGTGAGATACAACTATACTCTTCTTATTCCGTGCAAAAATGCTACTATCTGGCGCGTATATAATGAACTAACAGTAAAAAAAACGGGTAACGACGGATCGTTACCCTGTCAGTTTTCGCAGGACCCGTGGGTACCGATAGATCGTTAGCTTGAAAGCCAAAGGGTTAAAACAGATGCTCTATATGCAACTGAAACTATTATAATTGCTGGCAAATCTCGAATAAAAATTATCGAAAAACAAGAAAGGAAAATCTAAGGACCAAAGTGTGAAAATGGAATTTTGATGAAAAAGAAATCACATGAAAGTTATCAAGTTACAGAAAAGATCGCAGATTCCATAAGGAAACGGTGGTTACAATTTTAGGGACACCTATATAGATGGATAATAACAGGCTCACAAAGAAAATATTCAACCTAGCATTATCAATGAAAAATCGATAAAAACTGGCTGAAATAAATCAGCTTTCTGAATTGCGTCTGGGGGCTGCCGTACGTGTGCCTTTTAAGCTTACGCTGGGTTACGCGTTAAAGATACCGGGCGAAGCCGGGACAGGTTGCAAGTATGTTATATAAAATTGAAAGTAATGGTTTAAAATTTTGAGATTTCATCCTAGGTAACTACAGTATGTGTATTCTTGTAAATACCAACGATTGTGTGGGATGTAGTAACTATTTTAAGATGTTGGTACGAGTCATGGAGTATGCTGTAGACCAGCAGCGCGCGGCCAGGAATAGCGGGGCTGTGTTTGTGTTCGATTCAACGCGAGATGGAAGACAAACAGTGCAGTTAATTACAGCAGAACATCACTCACCATTCACAGGTGATTCTACAACAATATGCAGCCTAACACATCTACTGTATATTAATAAAATAAAATTATAATTCTATCTGTGCATCGTTTAGATTCAGAAAATTGTATTTAAATATGGATTTGTTTTTGGGCTCGCGGTGTATTTGAGTCGGCAAGTTACAAAACTCGTTTTATCCACTTGTGAATAAGAATCATTTTCATGAGAAACGTTTCTCTCGACTTTGCCTCACGTATCTTATGTGTTTGTTTTTGCTTTGTGTTTTTGGTTCTGTGTTTGCTTTGTGCTTTTGCTTTTTTTATTTTGCTATTTGCTTTATGTTTCTTGTTTTTTTGTTTTCTGCTTTTGCTTTTGTTTTTGAATTTTGCTTTCTGCTTCGTCTTTTTTGTGTTTGTTTTCTTCTTTTGCTGTTTTTGAATTTTGCTTTTTGCTTTGTTTTCCCTTTTTTCTGCTTTTGTTTTTGTGTTTGAATTTTGCTTTCTGTTTCGTGTTTTTTGGTTTTTGGTTTTGTGTTTGTTTACTGGAAAATCAAAATAAAACAAAATAAAACAAAAAAGAGTGATAGTGAGTCTGAAAGACTAGACTTTATATCATTTTAAATGCTACAAAATGCTGGGTGAAAGTCTCATGATCATGCAGCGAACTGCGTGAACTCAAACTCCATTAGCAAGTACAAACCAAGGTCAAATGAGGTAGCTGGCTGGATGACGTCACGCTCACCAGAGCCGTAACGTGACGCTAGACTCCAGCGTAAAGACGAAGTCGACAAGATCATTTAAAATGATTTTAAAAAAAAACCGGTTTTCACCTGGCCGTGGTAAGTGATTTTTTTGAAAGGCGGCAAAAATCACGATACGCATGTCATACGATATTGGCATGTTAAAGAAACCATTTGAATTCAGTAGGCCGTGTTCATAATGGCAAAATTAATCTCAGGATTTTCCGCCAACACAAAGTCCCTCATTTCTCTACGAGAAACCGCTATAGTGACAAGGAGCTTAGATATCTACCTCCTTGAATTTCATAGTGCTTCAAGGAACAACAAAATTCTACATGCAAGCAGGAAAGAGGTAAAGCAGAAAACAAACGCAAAATAAAAAACAAAAAGCAAAAGCAGAAAACAAACACAAAACCTAAAACAAAAAGCAAAATTCAAAAGCAAAAGCTGAAAATAATGATGATATGATGATGATAATTGTTGTTTTAAGGGACCGAACATCTAGGTCATCGGCCCCTAATGATCTGGGTGATAGCGAAAAAGATAATGAAATGGAAACCAGAACAAAATTATGGGAGACGGAAAATACTTGCAAAAAGGAACTCAGATGGAAACAACTCACAATATGGTCTTACAAAAGGGAATTTAGAACGAAAAGATTCACAAAAAGAATAGATTGAAAAAAGACCCACAAAACGTAGGCTAGATTCAAAATACGTACAAAATGCAATGTAGCGTCGAAATACTTACAAAATGCAACTGAAATTCAAAACACTTACAAAATGCAAATGAGTTCGAAAATACGTACAAAATGCAATTGAGGTTCAAAATACTTACAAAATGCAATTGAAATTGAAAATACACAATGCAATTCAGTTTGAAATATCCCAGTTCCAATCCAAATTATTCACAAAGTGCAATTGAAATTCAAAATACTTACAAAATGCAATTGAAATTGAAAATGCTTACAAAATGTACGGTAGATTCAAACGACTCATGTGGATTGACAATACTTACAAAATGCAATTTAGATTGAAAATACGTAACAAAATGTAATTTAGATTCAAAATACCCACAAAATGCAATTGAGAATCAAAATATGTGCAAAATGCCCACCAAACAAAATGCAACTAGGATTCAAAATTCGTGCGAAATGCGGTTTTGGTTGAAAATACTTACAAAATAATGATGATGATGATAATTGTTGTTTTAAGGGGCCTAACATCTAGGTTATCGGCCCCATCTTACAAAATGCAATTGAAATTCAAAATACTCACTAAAAGGCCCGTCTACCTGCATTGAAAGACTTACTAAAATGCAATTTAGATTGTCAATCTTTACAAAATGCAATTGAGGTTGAAAACAATCGCGAGATGTATAATTTAGATCGAAAAAACTTACAAAATGCAACGTAGATCAAAAATGCCTTAAAAGATCGCTAAAAGGGGATTTAGATACACGGTGAACCAAGTAACAAAAACAGTGCGGGAATCTTAAAGAGAAGAGGAAAAGAGGAGAGGAGAGGAGAGGGGAGAGAGGAGAGGATCCGCCCCAAAGGTAAGGGACAAAAGTGGAAAACGGATCCAGCTCAGGAATCCCTCGGGGTCGCCAACTCCCGAAATCACCAGCCGTGAGCCCCTGAGGGTGTAGCATTATCGAGGGTGCACCAGAAATGCTGGGGCTACATACATCCTGCCTCCTTAAGGGCACAAGGCAGGAGGTAAAAGGAAAAGAAAAAGAAGGCTGACCCCTCACTGAAGGAGGGTATCAGGAAAGATGAGACAAGGGCCAATTAAGGCGGGAAAGTGAAAGACTCCCTAGGCCTCGGATAACCTAATACCGTCGGGGTCGGAAGAGAACAAGAGTTGACCAAGGGAGGTCGACAGGAAAGAAGACGGAGAGGAGCCCGGAACAAGTAAGTGGAAGCAATGCCGGACTCAGCTGGGGTCCCATGGTCGCCAACCTACGTCCCACTAGATGTGAGCCCCTGAGGGGTACAAGTGTAGGACATGACCAGGCGTACACTAGGTGCAAGTAGTAAGATACGCTTCTCAGCCGTTTCCGAGTAATTAATTAATTGCAATTACAGTGTGGCGTCTATGTGCCTTGTACGCTAGTAAAAATCCAAGGAGCGCGTGGTGCAGCGGTAAGAGCCCTGCTTCGTAAGCACGGGATCGCTGGTTCGAATCCCACCGGTGAGCCTTTGCAGTGTGATTTTTTTTACCATTGTTAATTTCCAACCAATACCCATAGCAAGAGTCACTGCTTACGGGGTGGTCTGATGGTTTACACACGTGCAATGAACGGAACTGACTAGGCCTTCAACGAATAAATGTATACATATGATAGAATACACCTGACCGTGTATGATACCAATGTATTTGCAATGCCGATACTGTACAGTATGTAATGTCACAAACGTTGACCCTCATACGATGATTTCAGAATCCCTGTTCCCGCTCACAAAACACGTTATTCCAATTGACTGCAAAATTAACATTATTCACGACACCTACAGTTGTACGAATTGCCTATGTTTACAAAAACAAAAAAAACAAAAATCAAAGGCTTACCGGTGGGATTCGATCCAGTGATCCCACGCTTACGAAGCAGGGCTCTTACCGCTGCATCACGCGCTCCTTGGCTTCATATTAACGTACAGCGCACATGAACGCCGTACAGCAATTACGAATAATTTATAATTAATTTTTCGGAATCGGCTGAGAAGCGCACCTTACTACTTAAACCTCGTATACTCCTAGTCATGCCCTACAAGTGCACTAAAGATGGTTCGAATCGGTGACCCATGCATCGTATCCTCCCCTTGTTAGATGGATGAGTGGTGTCACTAAGAAGAACCGCATTAAAAATAAGAAAATCAGAGGAACATTTAAAGTGACAGAAGCATCAAAGAAAACCCAGGAGAAAATACTGTTGTGGTATGGGCATATTATGTGAAGGGAAGCTATGAAGGGAGGAGAGTAATGGATCTGGTAGGCTATATAATAATATCGTATGGCCTCGGGTGCCGTGTGCAAGCTTTGTTATTTGACACCCAGAGGGCAGCTTGCATGCCGAATTTTGATGTTCCTTAAAGCACTATGAAAGTCAAGGAGGTTAGATATCTAGGCTCCTTGACACAATAGAGCTTTCTAGTATAGAAATTAGGAACTTTATGTTGGCCGAAAATCCCGAGATTAATGAACACGGCCTACTGAATTCAAATGGGTTCTTGAACATGCCAACAACGTATTACATGCGTGTCGTGATTTTTGCTGCCTTTCTAAAATAACTTACCACGGCCAGGAGCGAACCTGCAAGCTTGGGGTTAGTAGACCGACACGATAACCACTCAGTCACCGTGGCAATCATGGATCTGGTTGTAGATGGAACAAAACCCAGATGAAGATGGACTGACAATATCCGAGAAGACCTGAAAGAGAAAAAGTTAGAGGAAGATGATGTGTGGGACAGGAAAAGTGGAAAAGAACGGCTAGAAACATCGAACCCTTTTGAAGCGGGATAAGATGAAGAAGAAGAAGAATTTGACGTCGCCGTGGTAACCATGGCAACCGGTATCTGTGCATACTACGTCAGTAGCGTCAACTTAACAAGGACACAAGCTCTCATTAGCCTACTTTCGATTTTTGCAAAAAATGAAAGTAGACTTATGAGATCAACACAGGGCCAAAAATTGTGTGTCTGTCTGTGTGTGTGTCTGTGTGTGAGTGTGTGTACTCTGAATGGCTCCCCCCTCCCGCTATCAATTCGAACACGGTGAATCCGAATTGAACGGAAATTGATACTGAGGTAGAACTGGCAAAGGGCACCTCAGTGTCATGTTTTATATCGCCGCCATCTTGACGGAAACGTAATGGCGTCCACCCAAATGTTCAAAGCATAAATCAAATTACGACTAACCTAATTATCCGATCTCTACCATATTTTGCAGAAACATATATTTATATGGCGAGCGTCTTTTTACTAAACTACAAGGTCATCAGCCCAATAATTTGAAGATGGCGGCCATGTAAGTGTGAAAAGCAATTCCCCCTATTAATTCAAACACGGTGGAACCGAATTGAACGAAATTTGGTACAGAGGTAGCACTAGCAAAGGACACCTCAGTGTCATGTTTTATGTTGCCGCCATCTTGACGAAAACGTAATGGCGGCCACCCAAATGTCAAAACCTTAAAAGAAATTACGACTAATCTAATCATCTGATCTCTACCAAATTTCGCAACATTATACCTTTATATATGAACAATCGTTTGCCCAAACTACAAGGTCATCAGCCTAATACTGTGTGGATGGCGGCCATGTATGTGTGCAAATAGATTTCCCCTATCAATTCAAACACGGTAAAACCAAATTGATTGAAATTTTGTACTAGCAAAGGGCACCTCATATTCATGTTTAATATCCGAATAGCGCGTTGTATCTCAACAAGCTACCACAACCAACATTCAATAATACTCCTTGAAAAGGACAAAGAGTTATAACAATACCCATGCATCTAGGAGAAAGTAGGCTATATGTTCTTAACTGAACATCTTGTTATGGTCGCGATTGGACGAGAAGATGAGATGACCGAGGAAGGTCGTCAGAGATGGTGCAATACTGGATTCAGCTGGGGGTGTAATTTTTGGCAACCTTCGTTCCACTAGCCCCTGGCACTTGCCACGGTGGGTGAGTGGTTATCGTATCGGCCTACCAACCCCAAGCTTGCAGGTTCGCTCCTGGCCGTGGTAAGTGATTTTTGAAAGGCGGCAAAAATCACGATACGCATGTCATACGATATTGGCATGTTAAAGAAACCATTTGAATTCAGTAGGCCGTCTTCATAATGGCAAAATTAATCTCAGGATTTTCCGCCAACACAAAGTTCCTCATTTCTCTACTAGAAAGCGCTATAGTGTCAAAGAGCTTCGATATCTAACCTCATTGACTTTCATAGTGCTTCAAGGAACAACAAAATTCTACATGCCAGCTGGAAAGAGGAAAAGCAGAAAACAAACGCAAAATAAAAACAAAAAGCAAAAGCAAAAAACAAACACAAAACAAAAACAAGAAACAAAATTCAAAAGCAAACGCAGAAAACAAACACAAAACAGGAAAAAACAAAAACAAAAAGCAAAAGCAGAAAACAAACACAAAATCTAAAACAAAAAGCAAAATTCAAAAGCAAAAGCAGAAAATACACACAAAACCGAAAAAAAGAACACAAAGCAAAAATAAAATTCAAAAGCAAAAGCAGAAAAATAACACAAAACTAAAATCAAAGAACACAAAGCAAAAGCAAAAAAGAAACACAAAACAGGAAACAAAAAACGCAAAGCAAAATGCAAAATTCAAAAACAAAAGGAAAATCACAAAAAAACGCAAAATAAAGAAACAAAAAGCAAAAGCAGAAAACAAACACAAAAGTGAAAACACAAAGCAAAAAGCACAATTTTAAAAAAGCACCCGGCATTCGAGTTCATACGATATTATTATTATTATTGTTATTATTATTATTATTATTATTATTATTATTATTATTATTATTATTACTACCGAGTATCTCTTGCTGATGGTGGCGTGGGGATGACAATAGTGCAGGTATATTTAATTAATCCAGAATATGGCAGCGCCAATAAATCATGTCTCATTATTCTGCTTTTGCTTTTTGGTTCTTTATTTTGCGTTTTTTTTTTTTTTTTGTGATTTTCCTTTTGTTTTTGAATTTTGCATTTTGCTTTGCGTTTTTTGTTTCCGGTTTTGTGTTTGGTTTTTGCTTTTGCTTTTGAGTTTTTTTTGCTTTGTGTTCTTTGATTTTGGTTTCGTGTTATTTTTCTGCTTTTGCATTTGAATTTTCTTTTTGCTTCGTGTTCTTTGTTTTCGGTTTTGTGTTTATTTTCTGCTTTTGCTTTTGAATTTTGCTTTTTGTTTTAGCTTTTGTGTTTGTTTTCTGCTTTTGCCTTTGTTTTTTATTTTGCGTTGCTTTTTTATTTTTATTTTTTTTATTTTATTTTGCTCAAATACAAAAGTGAAAAAACAAAGCAAAAAGCTAAATTTAAAAAAAGGATACCGGCACCCGATGCCATACGACATTATTATTTTTTTTTTTCACGTTACAGGCCTATTAGACCACTCTTTCTTTTGTGCACTAAAGGCCCTCTTCCTTTCTTCGGTCCACTTTGGTCTTTGGGCTGTAGGTGGAGCTCTCTCTGACAACACTTCCCACTTGTATACTTTGTGTCTAAATACGCTGTTGTCTATGACGTCTTCTGGGTCGACCTGTGCTTTTACTGGATCATTTTTGACTTGCATCAACCAGGGTGTAGTAATCTTGAGCCGCTGTATGTATCTAAGAATTTTGTTGGTGAGTCTGGTATGTGGGAGTCTGCTGATGTGGCCGTAAAATTTTAGTCGCCTCTTTCTGATGTCTGCTGCGAGGTTGGACAATTTCTCTGTGGTGTCTCTGGAGTGAAGCCTGTATCCTTCATCTGTGTGCTTTGGTCCAATTATTTTCCTTATTATTTTTCTTTCCTCTGTGAGGATTTTTCCAAGTCGCCCTTAGTGTGTAACGTCAACGTCTCGCTAGCATAAAGCACCTCAGGTTTAATAACCGTGTTGTAATGACGAAGTTTAGTGAATGTGGACAGACATTTTTTGTTGTAGACACTCTGTGTCTTGTATAAGGCTCTCTTCATTTTCATTAACCTAGTGTTCTGCGCGATTTTCTCTTTTCCCGTCGGTTCAAGCACTTCACCTAGGTATTTAATTATTATTATTATTATTATTATTATTATTATTATTATTATTATCATTATTACCGAGTATCTCTTGCTGGTGGTGGCGTGAGGATGACAATAGCGCAGGTATATTAATTAATCCAGAATATGGCAGCGCCAATAAATCGTGTCTCATTGAACAGCAAGTTCCCCACCCTCCCCGAGTGCGTGCTAACCTTTGCGTGCCGTCTCCCTGACAGCTCCCCCTAGTGAGCTCATCAATATCCACTCACTCACTGACTAGATAAACCACTTATCAGCAACAGAAAACACACTTTATGATCCACCTGAGATGTCAGAGTAAATATTTAAATTTCCACAAACTTATAAGCGTTAGAGCCAGGCAAATTACCTCTAGTTCCGCTCGGCACTGCCTCGCACCATGGTCAAGGCCTTCCGCAGAGTGAAAATCTCGATAATACCTGAATTCCTTATTCTTGGCCTTGTCCATTTAAAGCAGGGGTTCTTTAACCTGTGAGGGGAGGTGCAGAGAAGTTAGTGGGAATGTGTGGCTGTCCTCTATAATTTTGTAATATTGCTTTTAAGAATTTTCACCAGTCTGAAAGTAAAACAAAAGTTATCGGAGTCTCTTCCTTATACAAATCCCTCCCTATGTTATTGTGCTAAGGTCCCATTAACACCAACCTACACATATGGGGTACCTGCAGGTTCAGCATAACCCAATGCGTAAGCGAAACGCACTCACTTACTCTTTAAATGCATCACAATTAAATACATACTTTAAAACATGTATATTTACAATGAAATAATGAAAGAATGCAACACGGTAACCATGGTAAAAGAATCTCACGGGTCCATCTATTTCTGTAAGACGCAATGCAATTCCAATTATTACATTACTGTGAAAGTTTCCAGTCGGTTATAAGGTTATCACGGAACCAAATTAAGCTGTAAAATTCATCAATACATACAGTATAATGCGCTTAAGGGGGTCAAGGGGCACTCTAGAATTTTTCACGCAATTTTCACGTGTGAGCGTGGTACGAAAGTCTTTTTCACCCGACTATAAAGGGTCTCCGAAAACCACATTTAAAGGCCCTGAAATTAACAGTGTCTGTGATATTCCCAGAAAACTAACTTCGCTCTAATATACCTATGAAGGAATGACAAACCCCCAACCACTGCACCAGTAGCTGAATTGATCAAGTCTGATTATTCATACCAAGGATAAATCAGTCATAGCATTCATGATTGAGATTTTGCTAAGTGTACTCTTTACAACTAGAATATTCGTGGGCGAAGCCGCGACGGGTAATGCTAGTTATTCTATAAACCGGCTCCGGTCCAAGAATCCACCCCTGCGACTGGCTCAACAGCTTGCTGACAGTAATTTCAACATTGCAGCTAAATGGCGTGAAACATGGACTAGAAATTCCCCACCCGAAGTACGTGACCTCATTGATCCTGTAAGGAAAATCAAGGGCTTTGAACAACCTCAACATATATGGAAGACCATTAACCGCATCCGTACAGGACATGGAGTTTGTGCGTACAACCTGCACAAATGGGGAAAGCGGCCAGACCCTTGCTGTGTGTGATTGTGGTTCATCGAACCAGACCATCAGGCACATTGTGGAAGACTGCAAAATAAGAGCATACCTAGGTGACCCTATCGACTTATTCAGTGCTACACCATCGAGCCTGGACTGGACAAATAGACTGGACATAAGGTTAAAGGTCGATATCTGGGCTTGTATGTACTTTTTATTATTATTATTTTTTGATGAATAACATCTTTCCACTCGGTTGCTGGATATTTTTGTGGGAGTGATTTTGAAAAATGGGACGAAAGTGGATCGGAACGATCGAGGTGGCACCAGCTGGCACACATTCGTTCGATGGAACGGAAGTGTGCTAGCTGGCAGTGGTGGATCGAACGGAAGTGTAAGACGCACTGCCAACTCAATCGATCGATCGATCCAGCTGGCAATGGTAAGATCCAACTGGTAGTGTTAAGAGAAACAATGAGCGCGCGGTGTCGGAAATTGATACCATGACTTACTCTCGGCCATGTGGAATGTATATGATATACTGAACGGTAAACGCTCATGCGAACCCTGGTATCAAGTGATTGAAACAAAGCACATGGTACATGTTCGAAGTCTTCGTATCAGTATTTAAATGGTAAAATGCCCTAATATCAAACATTGTAAGTAGTCGGCATTGCCGGTATTATGTTTCTGCACAATGGCTGTTCAAATATTAACCCACATAACGGTAATGCAGTCATCAATATAACATAATCGTTGTGGTTATACGAGAATTGAGCAAGGCTTCATGAACTATTGCTGAATAAATTCTCTTTACTCACAAGAGGCCCTATTCATAAGGCATTTGAAACTCAATTTCACGCACCAACATTATCGAAACAAGCAAAATATAAATGAAACTTAATTCCGTAATGCAGTATTATTGGAAAGTGTAGATAAGTCACCATCTTGTGCACAATATTTGCGTAGTCTAAATAGCCGTGGGGTTATCGCCTATGACTGTGACTCTAGAGATCTCGGGTTCGAATCTCGGACGGCGTAGATATTTTTGCTACCAGATTATCATTTTAAACGATATTTATCATATCAATATGACTCATTTTAACAGAATCCATATGAAATTACGTGTTGGTCTGTGAATCAAGAGGACCTGTTTATAAGCAATTTAAGGTTATGAGCGGTGTCGCGTCTATTAATCTAGTTGATCCATATCGTATTCTTTATTTAGGCTAGTGCTGGTGGAAGCTACAAATCATCTAATAAAATGAGTTCCGTATTATAAATCACAATATCTGTAAAACACTCCCTTTTACAATAGATTAATATTTGTGCCAATAATACTATAAAATACCGGTGTATCAACAATTTCACGTGAGGTTTCTTCTATGTCAGATGATACACATCATATGCGACTACTGTAAGGCTCGTAATTTTTATTATTATTATTATTGTGTTTCTTGTGTAATGCCTTACGCTAAATAAATAAACAAATTATTCTGATCACAACAATAGATCTAATGAATGAATGAATGATAGATCGAATAGCTACAACAATGGATTTCTTCAAGTAAGAATGCTTAGTATCTCTCTTTATTGAAATACACAATCTGCATGAATGTAACAATGAATTTTTACAAGTCTGTTTTTAATTCTTTAAATTTACTCAACAACAGTTTGTCGTTACTACTTAAAGTAGGAAGTTGTTTCATTATTATTTCCACTCCTATCAAAGTACGAAGGTGGATCAAAAAGTTAGTTGCACTAACGCGCTGCAGCAGCGCGCTGTGTCGCAAACGTGGGCACAGCGGAGAAAGGGACAGACACTGCCCACACATCTGTTAGGCAGGTTGCTGTGGTGTCTCGTCTTGCATGGTGTGAATAGCGGCCAAATGCAATGGCGCGTCGACTGGACGTTCACTCCAAATATGAGGTGCATGCGACAATCCGATTCATATGGGCCAAAAGGAAGAATTGCACGAATATTCATCGTGAAATTAGTGCTGTGTATGGGGAGCGGGCCATTTCCCAGCAAGGGATCGTAAAGTGGTGGCAGCAATTCGAAGCCGGACGCACGGATATCACGAGGGCAGGCCCGCAACGTCCAGGACCCATGCAAATGTCAACAGTGTGAATGCGATCATTATACAGAACGGTGGTCGACGTTCCCAGACCGATGAGGAGGTGAAGGCCGCTGTCTCCGTGTGGTTGCAGAACGCTGGAGGAACTTTCTATGCATCCGGCATCGACAAGTTGGTTGTGCGTTCGCAGAAATGTAAGGAGTGTCTTGGAAACTATGTGGAAAAGTGACGTTACATTGTACAGTATGTGGTTATACGAGTGTTGCTGTTGTATAGGTGGTGTAATAAATGGCCATAACTGAGAAGTGCAACTTATTTTCTATTGTGCCCTCGTATAAGTTACAGTGCTGTGCCTTAAGAAAAGGAATGTCAAAGAAAAGGAAGGACAGTGATGAATATGTTAAATATGGGTACACATGTGACCTTGCCGTGATGGAATTGGAAAACCGCAGTGTTTCTTATGAGCCAAAATTCTATGCAACGATAATATGAGGCCTGCCAAACTCCGGGAACATTTCAGTAAAGTACACCTGGGGAGCTCTGGAGAGTCGCTGGAGTCAGAAAAGAGCTCGATTTCAATCATTAGTACATTACCAAAGCTAGGCTTTTGTATCTTCCCAAAAGCCATTGCTTGAAGCCTCCTACACCACCTATACAACAGCAACACTCTTATAACCACATACTGTACAATGTAACGTCACTTTTCCACATAGTTTTCAAGAGACTCCTTATACCTAGGAACAAAAAAAAGTGACAGGCAGTCTGAAAGATAGACTTTGTATCATTTTAAATGCTACAAATGCTGAAAAATGCTCGCTTCGCTCGAAGCCAAAGACTCTTGACATGTTAGAAAATGGTCTGCATCATACTTATTTTGCTTATCTTGATTCAAATTACTCGCGCACGGCAAGTGCAAACCAAGGGCAAAGCAAGGTCAAGCGCGTGGGATGCCGTCACGCTCACCATAGCACGCGGGGACGTGCCCATTCCATGCAGTCTAAAAACACTTATAGTGGGCGATGTATTGAAGATAGAGATATGCTCTCACGGACTTTTTTGTAGGATTTTCATGCTGACAAATTCTTACGCTCATAGTATGTTGATATTTTTAACGGTTTGCCCAGCGTAAGCTTAAGAAGCGTACGGACGCCAAGTTTGTTTTCGACTTTTTCACTGAAATCGTTACTGCTTGGCTTCCTTTGATCATACATAAATTATTATCTACAGAATCATTCCTCGAGATATCATTTACAGAATGGTGAAAACCGCATCAAAATCCAAGAAGTGGTTCTCGAGATTACCCGTGACATCCAATAATCGGGGTATTTTTGTCTTATACTAACGAAGTAGAGATTGTCGGGGAACACATGCAACAAGCGGAACTATGACGTCACACACCTCAGTGCATCTGGGTACATTTCGTCCCGTCGCTGTAACGTAACGCCAGACCCCCGCGCAACGACGAAGTCGACAAGATCATTTAAAATGATAAAAGCCTCACACTATTGGCGAGACTCTTGTAAAGCCTTGTGCACTTCAAATTGTTTAAACTGTTCTTGTGTTAAGTTGGTGTAACCATCTGAGAAGGTAAAAAAAAAGTTAGTAACATAATTGATCCATTATTATTTACTTTGTGAAAGAAGGGTAAGGGGGGGGGGAGATGAATTTTTAAGTTTACTTTTAGGAAAGGCGTTAGAATAAAAAGGTTAAGAAACCCTGATTTAAAGGCTCACACAAGCCGCTGCATGTGTCAAGTCACTCCGGGATGTTCATTCATTCATTCATTCGTTTATTTGCAATTGGGGGTGTGTCCCCCGGTGGCAAATTTGATATAGGCCTACATAACAAATAAATAATTATACATAACAATTCACTAACAATTAAACTGGAGTATTTACACAAATAGTCAGTCTTTTCTTAAACACAGCTATGTGTTCGGGGAAATACTCTAAGACTGCGGCAGGTAGAGAGTTCCAATTATCAATGGCACGGTTTGCGAAAGAATATTTACCATAATTTGTTCGCTGTGGTCGGCCCTTAACTTTGAAAGGATGATCGCTCCTAACCATGTAAGTAGGCTTTTCCATACGTTTGCTAAGCTCACCCCATGCCGGTTGATTTGTATACGTGTTGTACATAGCGCAGAGTCTAGATTTCATCCTCCTAGCCGCAAGTGATTCCCACCCAAGTTTCTTTAACATACGGCTCACACTGCTCCTGGGATTAAAGTCACTGAGCACAAATCTAGCGGCCTTTCTTTGTACCATTTCCAACTCATTTATGAGCCCTACTTGATATGGATCCCAAACCGCCGAGGCGTATTCCAGAATAGGTCTTTCAAGTGACAAATATCCTAATTCTTTAGCAGAGGTACTACTTCCTTTTAATACCCTCATTGTAAAGTGCAGGGATTTGTAAGCTTTAGAAACTACACATCCTATATGACTACTCCATTTCATATCATTTCTTACCTGAACACCCAAATATTTGCAGGAATCTACTTCTACAAGTATTTCCGAGCCAATGTTATATTGAAAATCTTGCCTTCGCACTTTCCCTATTTTTATTAGACTACATTTTCTTGTGTTTATTTTCATTTTATTTTCAATCGCCCACTTATAGACCAGGTTCAGGTCATCTTGAAGTACTGCATTGTCCTGTGAGTCATGTATCTTTCGATATATTACACAATCATCCGCAAACAATCGACAGTCACTGCGAATCCCATTTGGTAAGTCATTTATAAACGCCAAAAATAACAAAGTTCCGATTATGCTGCCCTGAGGGATACCCGACGTTACGGTAACAAATCCCCATTCTTGTTGTCATTTGTTGTTTGAGTCTTCAGTCTTTTGACTGGTTTGATGCAGCTATCCATGCCTCCCTGTCCTGAGGTTTCATCTCTACATAGCTACATCTGAGGCAATCTGTTTAACAAATTCTAACCTTGGTCAACCCCTACAGTTATTGTCCTCGACCCTTCCTTCCATAACTTAGCTTGCTATTCCTGGGTGTCTTAGTATGTGTCCTTCCAACCTATCTCTTCTCTTCATTAGCAGTCATCAGAAACATCTGTCCTCTCCCACTTGCCTTAATACCTCTTCGTTTGTAACCCTATCTACCCATCTGATCTTCACCATTCTCCTGTACCACCACATTTCAAACGCTTCAATTCTTCTCTCTTCTACTGCACCAATAGTCCAAGTTTCACTGCCAGAGAGCGCCACGCTCCAGACAAAGGCTTTTAAAAATGACTTCCTAATATCTAAATCTATATTCGATGTCAACAGATTCCATTTCTGTAGAAACGCTTTCTCTGCCTAGCCAACCTACTTTTTATATCCTCTTCGCTTCGTCCACCACTGGTTATTTTGCTTCCTAAGTAACATAATTCTCCTACTTCTTACATTCCACAAATATGTTCGATCCACTGTTAATATGAGCCCTCTCACTTAAATCAGTTAGTTATTGTTGTCTTAAGGGGTGGAAGAGCTAGGCCATCTGCTCATAATGATTTGGATGATAGTGAAAACAATATTGGAAATACCTGTTCCCGAAGGAAACAGGGTGTAAAATTGTCCGATTGAGCTATGTGCATTAATAAATTCACAAAGAAATTTGATAAAATGGTCCGGCTAGCTCAAAATAGTTGCCAGCGTTTCGCCCCAGTGTACTAATGGGCTCATCAATCTCCTGTAAAACCACATTTCAACCGCTTTAATTCTCCTATCTTCGCCCCAGTGTACCAATGCACAATGGGTCTAAATTGAAATCTAGGAGGACAAAATTATTTATTTTCATAATTAAAAATCAAAATTTATTACTTCTACAGCATTCTCATATAATTGCCGCTCACTGTTCTGGGATATAAACGCATCTTAGTGTAAATCTGTCACCACTGTTCGAGCAGTCTGAATTGGAGGGTGAATGTAAGTGGCTGTGGTTTGGTTGTCTTTGTGGTTAGTGTGATGCTTTAAGATGGAACATGCAGCTGAAGGTATGATCTTTGTAACGTGTTTCAGTTAATAATGGGCGTAATTGTTACGTAATTTTAGCTATATTTGCATTATATAATATTTAACTATTATTTTTAAAATTATATTTTCACTTAGATTTTTGGTATGTCCCGTCACTCTGCGTCACTTTCTACTTAATGTTAAAATGTAGATAAAGTATTGTAGTTTACGCCTGTTATAAGATTTTTTTGCATCTTTTTGCAACTTACTTTGTTATTTTACGTTTTAGAAGATGCCTCGCAACCAGTTCTCACACGTTTACAACTGTTTGAAGAACTGGGTTCGACGATTATTTCAAAAGTGGAACTTTGTGAATTTGTTAAAAGTAAATTACGGGTAGAAAATTGTTTTGAAGAGATAACTGAATGCTCTATCCAATTCCTAGTCATAGACAATTTCTTGCATGTGTAGACGTAGCTTAAAAAGGGTCTTAACAGATGTTTATTATGAAGTAAACAAATTATTTACGTTGCTTTCACTATACATTCATGATTAAAACGTAAAAATAATGTTGTCCCCCTAGATTTCGATTTTTACCCACTGTGCACTGGTACACTGGGGCGAAACTATTTTGAGCTAGCCGGGCCATTTTATCAAATTTCTTTGTGAATTTGTTAGTGAAAATAATGACGAAATGTAAACTACTGAGCAAGATGATATTTGCAACGACGAATTAGGGAAACGGAAACTTATGCAAAATTCGTCCCTGACTCCATAACAGATGAACAGAAAGAGAAAACACGAAGAATTTCTGATGAACTACTGGATAGAGCCAGACGTGATCCCACATTTCTGTCAAAGATTATTGCTGGGGATGAAAGTTAGTACTACCAGTATGACCCTCACACGAAGCGTCCAAGTGCTGAATGGTGGAGTCCTGGATCACCAGCATCGAAAACAAGTCGTTCCGTGAAGAACTGAAGCCTGTTTTCATATTTCCTACTTATGTTAATACAAAATTTCAGTTTGATTGCTGTAATAGATTCGTAGATATTGAGAACCGTCTAAATATTGCGGATGGTCGCCATGTTGGATTTTTATATATGTAGGTCTTAGAGTTATGTACTTTTACATGCAGATTAATGTGTACGTGTAGTATTCAAAATTCAATCGCATGATTAGGACACAAGAAGTAAAAACGAGATTTTAAAATTTCGTACAGCTGACATCTTATGGTTACGGAAACAATTGAAATAAATTAGATGTCAGGGGATTAACATTTGTATAAGTATTTACTGCACCAAGTTTCACTGCACTCGGATGGTTAAATTGCGAGAAACGTCCATGCGAATATTTATACATCGCGTCGCCGCCATGTTGGATTTGTGATCACCAGGTTATTGAAAGTCCTATAGGTGAACATGAACATGAACATGAAAAAATTCAGTTTGATTGCTGTAATAAATTCGTCGATATTGAGAATGGTCTAAATATTTCGGATGGTCGCCATGTTGGATTGTTATATGCATAGGCCATAGAGTCATGTACCATTAAAGAAAAATTATTGCGTAGGTTCATTATTCAAACTTTCGCTTCGATCGCATGATTACTACACAAGAAATAAAAACTTAATTTTGAAATTCGCACAGCCACCATCTTGAGGTGATGTAAACAATTGAAATAAATTTGATACCAGTGCATTACAATGTGTATAAACATTTGCTGTACCAACTTTCATTGCGTTTGGATCATTAAAGTCTATTTAAAACTTTCAACTTAGCTTGGCCGCCATGCTCGTTTTGTAGTTAACCGGTTTTTGAAAGTCATATAGATGAACTTCCAGTAGTGTCCTTTATCACCGTACAAAATTCCAGGGTGATATCGTTAATAGTTTCGGAGATATTGAATGCTGGTGAAATATTTCGCACAGCCGTCATGTTGGATTGGTGAGACGTAACAAAATTTGAAGGGCACGGTCGCGGTCGTCCAGAATAGTGCTATGGACTTACTGAGTTTCATTGAAATCGCTCCAGCTGTTTAGATTTTATTAGGGGGGGGGGCACATACACACACACGAATCGCACATACACAGACACACGGACAAAAGGTGAACTCATAAGCTTTTTTTTCTTTTTCATAAATGAAAATAGGCTAAAAATCAATCGACAAACTTCGAGAACAAAGACAATGTGGATCGCATTCTTTGATAGTAAAGGAGTAGTTCACCATGAGTATGTTCCTCCAGGTCAAACAGTGAACCAAACTCTTTACATCGAAGTCTTGAAACGATTGCGACAAGCATGACAACACAAGGCCCCATACTGCTTTATCTGGTACCGAGTATCTGGCCAGACATTCTGTTATTGCCATCCCACAGCCGCCATAGTTTCCTGACCTCTCCCATTGCCATTTTTCTCGTTCCCGTGAGTGAAAAGGCGACTGAAAGGAATGATTCGTCAAGATATCGCAGACATCAAACGGGCTGTGGCAAAGGAGCTTACAAACATCGCCGTTGACAATTTCCCTGCTTGCTTCCAAGACCTCCAGAAACGTTGGCAGTTGTGTATATCCTAGATAGGAAGGAGCTAGGATCATTACTTGTTAAGTGCTATTTTTTCCCCCAACCACTGTCTTGGAACTTTTCCATGACGACTTCGAAGGAATCCAAGTAAAAATTAAAATATCTATGGATTGTATGAAGCTAGGAGACCAACATAGCATACAACTTGTTGCTGATTTCTTTTAATCTGGAGTATTTTTCAAAAACCTGTAGTCACAAAATCACCTACGCACAGCTGCATTAAGGAAAGCCTCCATCCAGTAGAACATTATTAATATTATTGTTATTATTAAGAGAAGTTTAACCTCAATTCTTATAAATAAGATTAAGAAAAATGTTTAACATACTTTTGAACAGTTATTTTCAGGTTTATAGACCTTTTCCATATGCAAAGGAATTTTGCGCGGCCAGATAGGCTAAAAGGACCACTGTGCGACGTGGGCCTCTTATCCAGATCAAAGGAAGAAATGACACAGATGACTAATGTCATGGTCTGCAGGTAAATGAGTCGAAAACAGACTACCTGGATGGATATTTAGGCGGTTTTCACCATTCTGTAAATGATATCTCGAGGAAGGTTTCCGTAGAATTTTTTTTATTTATGATCAAAGAAGCCAAGCAGTAACGATTTCAGTGAAAAAGTCGAAAGAAACCTGACGCCGTTAAAAATATCCATATACACGTACTATGAGTGTAAGAATTGTTCAGCATGAAAATTTCTACAAAAACGTCCGCGAGAGCATATCTCTATCTCCAATACATCGTTCACTATAAGTGATTTTACGTTTTCATTTCTTCCAGTAATCTCCATTCAATTACTGAGGTGGCAGTTTATGAGCTAGATAGGAGTATCAGCCTGCCACGGTGGGTGAGTGGTTATCGTATCGGTCTACTAACCCCAAGCTTGCAGGTTCGCTTCTGGCCGTGGTAAGTGATTTTCGAAATGCGACAAAAATTACGACGCCATGTCATACGATGTTGGCATGTCAAAGAACCCATTTTAATTCAGTAGGCCGTGTTCATAATGGCAAAATTAATCTCGGAAGTTTCCGCCAACACAAAGTTCCTCATTTCTCTACTAGAAAGCGCTATAGTGTTCAAAGAGCTTAGATATCTAACCTCCTTGACTTTCATAGTGCTTCAAGGAACAACGAAATTCGACATGCAAGCTACCCTCTGGGTGTCAAATAACAAAGCTTGCACCCGGCACCGAGGCCATACGATATTATTATTATTATTATTATTATTATTATTATTATTATTATTATTATTATTATTATTATGATAACCGACAGTAGTGGCTACGCGGGCTAAAGCGCTGCGTTAGGTCAAGGGGCCAAGCTCTCTGCTGACTCGGTAGACGCTTGGGTTCGAGCCCCACCGTCGGCTGTCCTTGAAATGGTTTTCCGTGGTTTCCTATTTTCAACACCAGGCCAATGCTCGGACAGTACCGTCTGACAGGCCACGGCCGCTTCCTTCCACATCCTTGCCCAGTTTCATTCATCTTCATCCATTCCATCTCTCATCCCGACGCGCAGGTCGCCCACGGGCGTCGACTAGAAAGACCTGCACTCGGCCTCTCAGGAGACTACACGACAAAAAAAGATTATTATTATTATTATTATTATTATTATTATTATTCTTTAATCGTATCGGCCAACTAAGGACCAAGTTATTTCAACTGGCTTCTCTGGGCTTTGATCTTTGCCCAGTGTTCCTTCATACGTTACCGGTGTTGCTCTTTTCTTTCTTCCGTCCACATCTTTCCCGTCTTCAACTTCGGTTTTTCTTAAAAACCCTGGTGGTCGTGTAGTTTCTTCCTGAGGGGATTGCGTTCTTGAATATCCCCACAGGTAATTTCCATCTCTTGCAGGTCACTTTCCACCTCTTCGAACCAGGCAGGTATTATTATTATTATTATTATTATTATTATTATTATTATTATTATTATTATTATTATTATCATTCTTTCTCCGTCAGGGTCTTCTGAGGACCACGAACCAATTTCAATGTTTAGTCCTTTGTTGTTCTTTCGTCTTCCTCCAGTGCTCCTTCATCTTTTCGCTGTGTGTCTTCTTTCTCTCTTCTGACCATTTTGAGCCTGTTTTCTTATATTGCCTTCCTTCGAGTCCTTCCATTCCCAATACCTTTTTTTTAATTTCTCTCTCTAGTGCATCTTCTTCTCATACATTGTTTTTTATCATTTTAAATGATCTTGTCGACTTCGTCGTTACGCTGGGATCTGGCGTTACGTTACGGTGACGGGACGAAATGTACCCAGATGCACTGAGGTGTGTGACGTCATAGTACCGCTCGGTGCATGTGTTCCCCGACAATCTCTACTTCGTTAGTATAAGACAACAATCCTCGATTCTTGGATGTAACGGGTAATCTCGAGAACCACTGGATGGATTTTGATGCGGTTTTCACCATTCTGTAAAGGATATCTCGAGGAAAGATTCTGTAGAAAATAATTTATTTATGATCAAAGGAAGCCAAGCAGTAACGATTTCAGTGAAAAAGTCGAAAACAAACTTGGCGTCCGTGCGCTTCTTAAGCTTACGCTGGGCAAACCGTTAAAAATATCAATATACTATGAGCGTAAGAATTGGTCAGCATGAAAAGTTCTACAAAAAGTCCGCGAGAGCATATTTCTATCTTCAATACATCGCCCACTATAAGTGTTTTTAGACTGGATGGAAGGGGCACGTCCCCGCGCACTCAGGTGAGCGTGACGGCATCCCACGCGCTTGACCTTGCTTTGCCCTTGGCTTGCACTTGCTGTTCGCGAGTAAATTGAAACAAGATAAGCAAGATAAGTATTATGCAGATAATTTTCTGCTATCATTCATTCTATATAAATGTCCGAAAAATAACAATCGCCTCTTCTTTATTGTCTCCGTTATGTTTTCAATGTTCCGATATATTTCTTCGTTACTTCTTAGTTTTCAAAACTCTGTAGTTCTTAATGGACCGAGAATTTTGCGTAAATTTTTCTTTCTGATACTTCTAATTCATCCAATTTATAATTTAGTATTAGACATTCACTGGCATATAAGCATTCTGGCTTAATATTATTATTATTATTATTATTATTATTATGAATGAATGAAGCCATTAAACACAGTAAAATATTTATTTATGCTGATGACACCACTATATATACCATACATAAAGACTCTAAAACAGCTTTTGATAGACTTCAAGAAGACTTCAATAACATCACAAGATGGTGTCATGACAATAATTTGTATATAAATACAACCAAATCTAAAATAATGCATATCAGAGTTGATCACTTCACACAAGAAAAATACAAACTAACGCACCACAGCTTATCATGCATACACCAAAACATCCTGGCAGGTTGCAAATGTAACACCTTCATAAATAGTACTTCGACACAAAAATACCTAGGAATTACCCTTGATGAACACTTTAAAATGAACACACACACAGTAAACATAATAAAAAAACCTAAGAGCAAACCTCTACACCTTCTACAATCTCCGATTTTATGTAGATAGGAAAACTTACAAAACAATTTATAGTGCTCTGATTGAAAGCAAATTAAGATAAGCTATAGCAGCTTGGGGAAATCAAAACACAACTTTAATTAATTATCTTCAAGATAGCCAAAACAGGTTCTTTAAATATTTCATTGATATCCCTTATTTTAATATTAAAGAGGTGTTCCAAATTACTGTACTGAATCTCTACTGCCATGATCCAAGATTCAGGCTTAAGGTCTCTCACAACATACAAACAAGAGCCATAACAAGTACTAAATATGTAAAACCTTTATGTATAAATAGCTATGGTTTCAAGAGACTAAATTATATTATACCATCACTACTTAATGAACTACCACCTGGACTGACAAACATTAACAGCAAACAACTAGCTATAAGTCGCATTAAAAATATTACTTAACCAAACATTAACTCATAACATAAATTTATTAATATAACTACCATAGTGTAATTTTTTGTGTCTTTAATTATTTACATTAATATTTTATCATTAACATTACAAAAAATGCATGCACTCTTGTATTGAAATATAATCTATATATATGTTGTAAATAATAATTAATATGTCTCACAGATAATCTGTACTGTCATCAGATTCGTGAGACATATCACAATAATGTAACATAAATAGTATTTATTAATAAATTAAATTAAATTATTAATCAAGTAAAAGACGCCTCCATATGACAACGGTTCAGTCAGTGTTCCTGTATGGCTCTGAAGTTTGGGCCGAATCCTTGAGATTTGCATGGTATCGGAGAAGGATAGCTGCTGTACAGCGGGGAGCAGCTTTACGTATTGCGTGTGCATACCGTACGTCTTCTGAACCTGCAATCCTCACGGTGGCAGCAATAGCCCCAATATATCTACTTGCATTGGAGCGACAAGAAATCTGGCGTACCCAAGGAGAGCTGGGAAAGAAATGTGCAAAGAAACGTGCCTTTAATCAACGGATGAGGCGAAGGCAACTCAGATGGGAAAGTGACCCTCGTGGTAAATGGACCAAGCGACTGATACCACGCCTGGATACCTGGGTCGAAAGAGTCCACGGTGAAGTCAATTATTACAAGGGCTCGGATTTTTAGGTGCTAAAAATCGGGAAAATATTTATTTTTTATGTATTAAAAATACCAGAAAAATGTGACATAAAAGAAAAAATATTTAATTATAATTTAGTTTATTAATGTGGTTATAAACAATATGCAGTACTCATGAATGCAATTTATGCTATGTCTCACTGACTGCTGAAGCATTACAATACACGAGATACATCTTCGGGTTGTCCAGCACAAATGACCGACGATTATCGCGAAACACTTCTCTGAAGGCGCGAAACTGCGGCAATATGTTTCTTGCCCTTGAGGTGTTGTGTAACTTGAGATCGCTGTTCAGCGAAGATTGCTTTCCCACATGGTTGGCAGAACAGAACGCCCCCATCAGAGGTAAAATTATCTTTAAATTCTGCAACAGACGATAACTTGTAGTTGTTTTTATTTTAGGCATCGTAGAACCGCCTTACACTTCACAGTGCCAGAAATGAACAGCATGTGAGTGACACTGGTTCCAGGTAGCTGGGGGAGGGGGAGGTCTTGCACGTGGTGCTATATGGCTATGGACAAGGAAATCCCTGGCTTCCACAGTGAGTGGCACGGGGCGACAAGTTAAGAATAACACGGTTGCAGGCTGACATACGCTCTGCATGAAGATTAGATAGCTCACAGTTTCTTCCCCGTTGAAGTAACGCAGAACTAAAATGCAATAAACTGAAAGATCTAGGCATACTGATTTTAAAATATGTAAATATTATGTCTTTTTATGTGCTAATAAGTTAAAAGCAGGAATTTATGTATTTATAGAAAAAATGCTTAAAATATGTATTTACATAAAAAAATATTTATTTACCTACAAATCCTAGCCCTAATTATTACCTCACACAACTTCTAACAGGACACGGATATTTCCGGAAATTCCTGCATAGAGTAGGCGGAGTGAGTGGTGCAACATGCATATATTGTGACGACATCGATGATGTACTTCACACCTTCTTCGTGTGCGGCCATTGGATGATAAAGAGAGAATATGTGGAAACTGAACTGGGAGAACTGACGCCAGATAATATTATTTCTGTGATGTTACGGAACCAGCAATCATGGGATCAGGTAGCAGTGTATGTGGAGGATGTCCTTCGCCAGATATAGCGGGATCTGGAAGCGTACGAACGTCCTTAAGAAGAAATGAAGAAAGAAGAAGTCTGAGAGGCTAAGTAAGCACGACATCACCCTGAAGTAATGCGAGAGCGGTTCCGGGGTGATGAACGCAACGCGGGAAAAGGGATGTGGTTTGTAGTTGGTAAGAATCCCACACTACTCTGGAGTGCGGACCCTTCACAAGTGTCTTTTGAAGATTTTCCACAGACCCTCCTAATCTATATATATAAAAAACAATGTTACATGATAGTTTGTCTGTCTGTGGGTATGTCTCCTATGCGTTCATATACCACTCATCCGATTGCGCTGAAACTTGGGTGAAATGTTGAGTACACTCCAAGGATGGTTTCTGGCTTAGTAAATCCATTTTACAATAGGTAGCGCAGGAGTAGATTCAACAAATGAACGACGACGCGCGAAGCATTTCAACAAAGTCCCGTATGTGTTCATATACCATTGGTCCGATAGCGATAAAACTTGGGTGAGACGTTGTGTACAGTTATATGAAGCTTTCTAACTTAGTAAATACATTTCACAGTAGATGGCGCACGAGTAGATTCAACAAATGAGTGACGACACGCAAAGCCTTAACAAAGTCCCGTATGCATTCATATACCATTCGTCCGATAGCGATGAAACTTGGGTGAAATGTTGTGTACACTCCATGGAAGGTTTCTGGCTTAGTACATCCATTTTACAATTGATAGCGCGCGAGTAGATTCAACAAATGAGTGACGACGCCCGAAGCGTTTCAACCAAATCCCGTATGCGTTCATATACAATTCATCCAATTGCGATGAAACTTGGGTGAGTTTTCTGTGCACACAGCAGGGAAGGTTTTTGACTTAGTGAATCCATTGTACAATAGGTAGCGCACGGGTAGATTAAACAAATGTGTGACGGCGCTCAAATCGTGTAAATAAAATCCCTTATGTGTTCATATACCAATCATCCGAATGCGATGAAACTTGAGTAAATTATTGTGTACATTGCAGGGAACGTTTCTAATTTAGTAAGTCCATTGTATAACGGGTAGCACAGAGTAGTTTCAACAAATGAGTGACGGCGCACGAATCGTTTCAACAAAGTTCTATCTGCGTTCATATACAATTCCTCCGATTGTGATAAAACTAGGGTGAGTTGTTGTGCACACTACAGGTAAGGGGGTCTGAATTAGTAAATGCATTGTACAATAGGTAGCGCACGAGTTGATTCAACAAATGAGTGACGGCGTGCGAATCGTTTAAACAAAATCCCGTATGCGTGCATATGCCATTCATCCGATTGCGATGAAACATTGATGATTTGTTGTGTGTACGCCAAGGAAGGTTTTCGACTTAGTAAATACATTTTACAATAGGTAGCGCATGAGTAGATGCAACAAATGAGTGACGACGCGCGAAGCGTTTCAACAAAGTTCCTTCTGCGTTCATATACAATTTATCCGATTGCGATGAAACTTTGGTGAGTTGTTGCGTACGCTCCCACAAATATTTCTAAATTAGTAAATCCATTTTACGATAGCTTAGAGGCAGTAAACGGAAATTGAAGAAAATATTGTGTATCCAAAAGCACCTCAAGAAACAAAATTACAATGTCAACACTTCTTTTGATTGGCATTGCAACGCATGCCGGGTACAGCTTGTCTATATATATAAAAATCAATGTTACGTGATAGTTTGTCTGTGGGTATGTCTCCTATGCGTTCATATACCATTCGTCCGATTGCGATGAAACTTGGGTGAGATGTTGAGTACAATCCAAGGAAGGTTTCTGACTTAGTAAATCCATTTTACAATAGGTAACGCACGCGTAGATTCAACAAATGAGCGACGATGCGCGAAGCATTTCAACAAAGTCCCGTATGTGTTCATATACCATTCGTCCGATAGCGATGAAACTTGGTTGAGATGTTGTGTACACTTACGTGAAGGTTTCAAAATTAGTGAATACATTTCACAGTAGATAGCGCACAAGTAGATTCAACAAATGAGCGACGACACGCAAAGCGTTTCAACAAAGTCCCGTATGCATTCATATACCATTCGTCCGATAGCTATGAAACTTGCGTAAAATGTTGTGTACACTGCAGGGAAATTATCTGGCTTAGTACATCCACTTTACAATGGGCAGCGCACGAGTAGATTCAACAAATGAGCTACGACGCGCGAAGCATTTCAAGAAAGTCACGTTTGCGTTCATATACCATTCGTCCGATAGCGATGAAACTAGGCTGAGATTTTGTGTGCACTCCAGGGAAGGTTTCTAGCTTAGTAAATCCCTTTAAAAATAGGTAGAGCACGAGTAGAATCAACAAATGAGCAACGGCGCGCGAAGCGTTTCAACAAAGTGCCATATAATTTCATATGCCATTCATCCGATAGCGATGAAACTTGGGTGAGATGTTGTGTACACTCCAGGGAAGGTTTCTGGCTTAGTACATACATTTTACAATAGGTATCGCACCAGTAGATTCAACAAATGAGCGATGACACGCGAAGCGTTTCAACAAAGTCCCGTATAAAGTCATATACCAGTCGTCTGATAGTGATAAATTTTTGGTGAATTGTTGTGTACACTCCAGGAAAGGTTTCTGGCTAAGTAAATCCATTTTACAATACGAAGCGCACGTTTATATTCAACAAATGAGTGACTACGCGCGAAGCGTTTCGACAACGTCCCGTATACGTTCACATACCATTCATCCGATTGCGATGAAACTTGGGTGAGATGTTGTGTACACCCCAGAGAAGGTTTCTGGCTGAGTACATCCATATTACAATATGTAGCGCAAGCGTAGAATCAACAAATGAGCGACGACACGCGAAGCGTTTCAACCAAGTCCCGTATGCATTCAAGTACCATTCGTCCGTAGCTATGAAACTTGGGTGAGATGTTGTGTACACGTCATGGAAAATTTCTGGCTTAGTAAATCCACTTAACAATAGGTAGCGCACGAGAAGATTCAACAAATGAGCGACGACGGGCGAAGCGTTTCAACAAAGTCCTGTATGCGTTCACATACCATTCGTCCGATAGCGATGAAACTTGGGTGAGATGTTGTGTACACTTACGTGAAGGTTTCAAAATTAGTGAATACATTTCACAGTAGATAGCGCACGAGTAGATTCAACAAATGAGCGACGACACGCAAAGCGTTTCAACAAAGTCCCGTATGCATTCATATACCATTTGTCCGATAGCTATGAAACTTGCGTAAAATGTTGTGTACACTGCAGGGAAATTTTCTGGCTTAGTACATCCACTTTACAATAGGCAGCGCACGAGTAGATTCAACAAATGAGCTACGACGCGCGAAGCAATTCAACAAAGTCACGTTTGCGTTCATATACCATTCGTCTGATAGCGGTGAAACTAGGCTGAGATTGTGTATGCACTCCAGGGAAGGTTTCTAGCTTAGTAAATCCCTTTAAAAATAGGTAGAGCACGAGTAGAATCAACAAATGAGCGACGACGCGCGAAGCGTTTCAACAAAGTCCCGTATAAAGTCATATACCATTTGTCTGATAGTGATAAATGTTTGGTGAATTGTTGTGTACACTCCAGGAAAGGTTTCTGGCTAAGTAAATCCATTTTACAATACGAAGCGCACGTTTATATTCAACAAATGAGTGACTACGCGTGAAGCGTTTCGACAACGTCCCGTATACGATCACATACCATTCATCCGATTGCGATGAAACTTGGGTGAGATGTTGTGTACACCCCAGGGAAGGTTTCTGGCTGAGTACATCCATATTACAATATGTAGCGCAAGCGTAGAATCAACAAATGAGCGACGACACGCGAAGCGTTTCAACCAAGTCCCGTATGCATTCATGTACCATTCGTCCGTAGCTATGAAACTTGGGTGAGATGTTGTGTACACGTCATGGAAAATTTCTGGCTTAGTAAATCCACTATACAATATGCAGCGCACAAGTTGATTCAACAAATGAGGGACGACGCGCGAAGCGTTTCAACAAAGTCCCGTATAAGGTCATATACCATTCTGCTGTTAGCGGTGAAACTTGGGTGAAATATGGTGGACACTCCAAGGAAGGTTTCTGGCTTAGTAAATACATTTCACAGTAGGTAGCACACGAGTAGATTCGACAAATGAACGACGACACGCGGAGCGTTTTAATACAGTCCCCTATGTCTTCATATCCCATTAGTCCGATAGCGATGAAACTTGGGTGAGATGTTGTGGACACTTACGTGACTGTTTCTAACTTAGTAAATACATTTTACAGTAGGTAGCGCACGAGTAGATTCAACAAATTAGTGACGGAGCGCGAATCGTTTACACAAAATCAGGTATGCGTTCATATACTATTCATCCGATTGCGATGAAGCATTGATCAGTTATTGTGTACCTGCCAGGGAAGGGGACTTAGTAAATCCATTTCACAATAAGTAGCGCAAGAGTAGATGCAACAAATGGGTGACGACGCGCGAAGCGTTTCAACAAAATCCCCTTGCGTTCATATAACATTCTTCGATTGCGATGAAACCTTGATGAGTTATTGTGTACACGCCAGGGAAGGGCTTCGACTTAGTAATACATTTCTCAATAGGTAGCACACGAGTAGATTCAACAAATGAGTGACAGCGCACGAATCGTTTAAACAAAACCCCGTATACGTGCATATACCATTCATCCGATTGCGATGAATCATTGATGAGTTATTGTGTACACGCCAGGGAAGGGTTTCGACTTAGTAAATCCATTTCACAATAGGTAGCGCACGAGTATATGCAACAAATGGGTGACGACGCGCGAAGCGTTTTAACAAAATCCCTTATGCGTTCAAATAACCTTCTTCGATTGTGATGAAACCTTGATGAGTTATTGTGTACACGCCAGGGTAGGGTTTCGACTTAGTAAATCCATTTCTCAATAGGTAGCGTACGAGTAGATTCAACAAATGAGTGACAGCGCACGAATCGTTCAAACAAAATCCCGTATACGTTCATATGCCATTCATCCGATTGCGATGAAACATTTGAAAGTTGTTGTGCACGCTCCCACGAATGGTTCTAAATTACAAAATCCATTTTACGATAGCTTAGAAGCAGATAACGGAAATTGAAAAACATGTTGTGTATCCAAAAGCACTTCAAGAAACAGAATTTCAACGCCAACACTTTCTTTGATTGGCATTGCAACGCATGCCGGGTACAGCTTGTATATATATATTATTAATAATATTATTATTGTCAATTAATGGATTCCTCGGTTAGCCAATTAATCGATTCCTCTTTCGATTAATTTTAAATTATTCGATTAGTCGATTTTAATCGATTAACCCCACATCGATTACTACCAATTCTAAACAGAAGAAATGCGTTACACAAATCCACTGAAAGCTGAATGTTGGTTAGTAATTGTAAGGCAATAATGGCAGGAGTAACTAACTGGCTGATATTTATGGGTACCACAGAGCAGTCGCGTGACACCCTTGCTCCCTCACTCAATGGGGGTGTGGGAACGCGCAAGGAGTTGGGCATTATACTTGCGTTAACGTGGCAGACCTGATCCTGTCTTGACAGCCCGCAAATCACAGGATGGGGTAGCTCTCCCCCACCCCCCTCACTAACCTGTCACTCACCTCCCATGCACTGAGGGGTTAACATGTGATTCACTAACTCACTACACATCACACTTGAAGATTCTACGGTACAAACACTGTTCTAGTAGCATCCGATACAGCAATGGTGATTGTGTTTGAAGAACCGGAGCAGGGAGATCATCTGCCCGTATGATGATGATGATGATACATTAACTCGCTTGCCTACCTGCTTTATTCCTTATATGCCTTCCTATTTGCTTGCTTGTTTGCTTGCCTACCTGCTTGATTACTTGCCTACCTGCCTGCCAGTTCGCTTGCCTACCTGCATGTCTATCTGCTTTCATGCTTGCCTACCTGTATGTATATCTGCTTCCTTGCTTGCCTACCTGCATGTCTATCTGCTTCCTTGCTTGCCTACCTGCCTGTCTATCTGCTTCCTTGCTTGCCTACCTGCATGTCTATCTGCTTCCATGCTTGCCAACCTGCATGTATATCTGCTTCCTTGCTTGCCTACCTGCCTGTCTATCTGCTTCCTTGCTTGCCTACCTGCCTGTCTATCTGCTTCCTTGCTTGCCTACCTGCATGTCTATCTGCTTCCTTGCATGCCTACCTGCATGTCAATCTGCTTCCTTGCTTGCCTACCTGCCTGTCTATCTGCTTCCATGCTGGCCTACCTGCATGTCTATCTGCTTCCTTGCTTGCTTACCTGCATGTCTATCTGCTTCCTTGCTTGCCTACCTGCATGTCTATCCGCTTCCTTGCTTGCCTACCTGTATGTCTATCTGTTTCCTTGCTTGCCTACCTTCCTGTCTATCTGCTTCCTTGCTTGCCTACCTACATGTCATTCTGCTTCCTTGCTTCCTTGCTTGCCTACCTGCATGTCTATCAGCTTCCTTGCTTGCCTACCTGCATGTCTATCTGCTTCCTTGCTTGCCTACCTGCATGTCTATCTGCTTCCTTGCTTGCCTACCTGTATGTCTATCTGCTTCCTTGCTTGCCTACCTGCCTGTCTATCTGCTTCCTTGCTTGCCTACCTGCATGTCTATCTGCTTCCTTGCTTCCTTGCTTGCCTACCAGCATGTCTATCTGCTTCCTTGCTTGCCTACCTGCATGTCTATCTGCTTCCTTGCTTGCCTACCTGCATGTCTATCTGCTTCCTTGCTTGCGTACCTGCATGTCTATCTGCTTCCTTGCTTGCCTACCTGCTGCCAGTTTGCTTGCCTACCTGCATGTCCATCTGCTTCCTTGCTTGCCTACCTGTATGTCTATCTGCTTCCTTGCTTGCCTACCTGCATGTCTATCTGCTTCCTTGCTTGCCTACCTGCCTGTCTATCTGCTTCCTTGCTTGCCTACCTGCATGTCTATCTGCTTCCTTGCTTGCCTACCTGCATGTCTATCTGCTTCCTTGCTTGCCTACCTGCATGTATATCTGCTTCCTTGCTTCCTTGCTTGCCTACCTGCCTGCCTATCTGCTTCCTTGCTTGCCTACCTGCATGTCTATCTGCTTCCTTGCTTCCTTGCTCGCCTACCTGCCTGTCTATCTGCTTCCTTGCTTGCCTACCTGACTGTCTATCTGCTTCCTTGCTTGCCTACCTGCATGTGTATCTGATTCCTTGCTTGCTTGCTTCCTTGCTTGCCTACCTGTAGGTCTATCTGCTTCCTTGCTTGCCTACCTGCCTGTCTATCTGCTTCTTTGCTTCCTTGCTTGCTTGCTTGCTTGCTTGCTTGCCTGCCTGTCTATCTGCTTCCTTGCTTGCCTACCTGCCTGTCTATCTGCTTCCTTGCTTGCCTACCGGCATGTCTATCTGCTTCCTTGCTTCCTTGCTTACCTGCCTGTCTATCTGCTTCCTTGCTTGCCTACCTGCCTGTCTATCTGCTTCCTTGCTTCCTGGCTTGCTTGCTTGCTTACCTGCCTGTCTATCTGCTTCCTTGCTTGCCTACATGCCTGTCTATCTGCTTCCTTGCTTGCCTACCTGCATGTCTATCTGATTCCTTGCTTCCTTGCTTGCTTGCTTCCTTGCTTGCCTACCTGTATGTCTATCTGCTTCCTTGCTTGCTTACCTGCCTGTCTATCTGCTTCCTTGCTTGCCTACCTGCCTGTCTATCTGCCTCCTTGCTTCCTTGCTTGCTTGCTTGCTTACCTGCCTGTCTATCTGCTTCCTTGCTTGCCTACCTGCCTGTCTATCTGCTTCCTTGCTTGCCTACCTGCATATCTATCTGCTTCCTTGCTCGCCTACCTGCCTGTCTATCTGCTTCCTTGCTTGCCTACCTGCCTGTCTATCTGCTTCCTTGCTTGCCTGTCTATCTGCTTCCTTGCTTGCCTACCTGCCTGTCTATCTGCTTCCTTGCTTGCCTACCTGCCTGTATCTGCTTCCTTGCTTGCTTCCTTGCTTGCTTGCTTGCTTACCTGCATATCTATCTGCTTCCTTGCTTGCCTACCTGCCTGTCTATCTGCTTCCTTGCTTGCTTCCTTGCTTGCTTGCTTGCTTGCTTGCTTGTCTGCCTATTTGCTTCCTTGCTTGCCTACCTGCCTGTCTATCTGCCTCCTTGCTTCCTTGCTTGCTTGCCTACCTGCCTGTCTATCTGCTTCCTTGCTTGCCTACCTGTCTGCCTGTTTGCTTGTTTGATTGTCTACCAGCCTGCCTCTTTGCTTGCTTGTTTGATTGCCTACCTGCCTGCCTCTTTGCTTGCTTGTTTGATTGCCTACCTGCCTGCCTGTTTGCTTGCTTGTTTGATTGTCTACCAGCCTGCCCCTTTGCTTGCTTGTTTGATTGTCTACCTGCCTGCCTGTTTGCTTGCTTGTTTGATTGCCTACCTGCCTGCCCCTTTGCTTGCTTGTTTGATTGCCTACCTGCCTGCCTCTTTGCTTGCTTGCTTGTTTTATTGCCTACCTGCCTGCCTCTTTGCTTGCTTGTTTGATTGCCTACCTGCCTGCCTCTTTGCTTGCTTGTTTGATTGCCTACCTGCCTGCCTCTTTGCTTGCTTGTTTGATTGTCTGCCAGCCTGCCTCTTTGCTTGCTTGTTTGATTGCCTACCTGCCTGCCTCTTTGCTTGCTTGTTTGATTGCCTAACTGCCTGCCTCTTTGCTTGCTTGTTTGATTGTCTACCTGCCTGCCTCTTTGCTTGCTTGTTTGATTGTTTACCAGCCTGCCTCTTTGCTTGCTTGTTTGATTGTCTACATGCCTGCCTCTTTGCTTGCCTGCCATCTTGCCTGCCTACCTGTTTGCTTGCTTGCATACTTGCCTACCTGCTTGCTTGCTATGTGAACTGGAGGGGTGAGGTGACGCGAGAGGCCAGAAGGGAAGGGTCTGTCAACAGTCCGCCGTGTTATCTGGAATTCCTGTCTGTTGAAATACTGTTAACATAGGGGCGTTGCCTAAACCACTGTGGTGTTGCGAATGAGTGAGTGAATAACCAACTAATGTATTGTGTTCTGTTACTACACACGGACCAGGAACCCTGCACATCTCTCCTCATCGTCCACGATCCACATTCCTCTCAGGTTCACATGACTTGGACATGAGCAGTAGTTGCCTGTTTGCCAGAGCTCTTGGTGGATGAGATGTGATGGTGCGAATAAAAAGTTGAGTGATACGTGATGATAAATAGGATGAAGAGATTTATGAGTGCCTTACCTCGAATTAATGATTGTGGAGAGATGAAACTGTGGTAAAGGCAAGATAAAGAAGGCATAAGATAACCGACGAAATACTAAGAGTAGAAAATAGACATGAGCAAGATTATATGGAAATTATGGATTGAAGTGGTGAAAAACGAGAGCTATGAAGAAAAGGAGAATGATTGTGGAAATATAATAAAGTTCCAAGTGACTGCAGTGAATCAACTAAGAAAGCGAGAATTTCTAGCTTGGTGGGAAAATCCTCAGCAAGAGGTGTTGAGTTGTTTGCCCACGTTCCGTCTATCGATTTTTTGATAGATTAAAAAGTTCCGAGGGGAACATGAGATTGATGGTAACGCTCGTGCGTACACTAGTTAGTTATTGTTTTAAGGGGTAGAACTACGAGGTCATCTGCCCCCACGTGGGTACTCTAACGGTACTCCAACAGCACGGATCACTGCAGACATGGTAGTGAGTTCGAAACTTCATCACGTGTGCTCATGGCGAGTTATAATGAATTAAAGGGCACCAGAGGGTGCGTGTAGAATTTGTCTGGTAACCTATGTCATTGTAATGTCTGTAGGCCTATTAGTGTGTGTAATTGTAATGCATATCAAATTGACAGGTGAAAAGCTAAAGAAGGTAGGAGACTTCTGTTAATTAGGAAGAAAAATAACCAGTGATGGACGAAGCAAAGAGGATATAAAATGTAGTTTGGCTCAGGCAAGGAAAGCATTTCTACAGAAAAGGAATCTGTTGACATCGAATATAGATTTCGGTATTAGGAAGTCATTTTTGAAAGCCTTTGTCTGGAGCGTGGCGCTCTATGGAAGTGAAACTTGGACTATTGGTGCAGCAGAAAAGAGGAGAATTGAAGCGTTTGAAATGTGGCGTTACAAGAGAATGATGAAGATCAGATGGGTAGATAGGGTTACAAATGAAGGTGTATTAAGACGAGTGGGGGAGGAGAGATGATTGTGGAAAGGGGCACCAGTGGTTGCGAAGAAGAGTAGCTGTCTGACAGTGAGACAGGGTCATGATCAGGAAAACCAAGATTAACGACCGGGGGGATCTGCCTCGCGGTCCCCGCCTTACCACAATCGGTTTTATTTAGGAAGGAGGCGGCCATGCCCTTAAGTGACACCCCAACATTCGCCTGGACTAGAGGCCCTCAAAGAGGGGGGTGCGTGCCCTGCAGGGGGCGCAGAGTGTTAAAGGGGGCGCCGGCTCTCATTGAAATATTTATATTTCACATTCTGTAACAACTATTGCTATCCTCATATCCATGAACCTATCATAGACAAGAAGCTCCCACGATCATTCAAGATTAATAAACTTGCACTTTTGCTGTCTTATTTCACAACGACTGACCAGTATGGTCGTAATACTTAGAGTTGACGTCTGACAGCTAGTGCTGGAGGGAGGAGCATTGCACGTGCCATTTCACGCGGTTGCCACATTCCTGCATTCCATACCCTACTCTTCTCACTTCCGGCTGGCTTGTTCGTTCATTCTGACCGCTGTGTTTTCTTGTAGACTCCCTGGCCAGACCATGACTGACTTGGTCTTATGTTCGGTTTTCTTTAACAGAGGTCGGGCTGAAAAGCTCAGGCAGTAGAGCGCTGGCTTTCTGAGCTCAACTTGGCAGGTTCGATCCTGGCTCAGTCTGTCACCTCTCTCCATCAGCAGCTTCCTACTGTTGATAGCATTATATTCAAAACCAAGGTTATGAACCACTTTCAGTAAGGAAGAGTAACTGCCTCTAAATAAGTCGTTCGGAAGTGTAAATAACAGTTTTTGAATTGTTGGATGTTCCCTCCTGGTGTAGCAAGAATATATGTGCCGGCGAATAGCATCGTCTTTAAACGGATCCAGATTTGTAATTCTGGAGGTTCTAGGCCGCTTCTTTCCAGGCATGGACAGTTTAGATGAACCCTCTTCTGAGTTGTTATATTTCTCCATCGTAACTCTTGTCACAGTACTTTTACTAACTCTAAGAGCTTTCACAGTGCGTTCTTGAACTCTCTGGAATGGAATTAAAGGAACATTCCTTTCCGAAAAACTCTTAGCCTCCTCTTCAAAGAATTCCCTTGCGGCACATATAATTTCTCTTCCTTGGTGATGAATTGTCACACCATGACCGGCGGTATTTTTTTCATGAGGTGGACATGTTCTGGGCCTCCCTCTCCCTCGAGGAGTATTCATAATGCTCAAAATATATATTGCAATACAATAATTGTAGGTCTACATAATTAGTATTTAAAATACCGTTAGATACTTAATGACGGCCTCCAAACAGGAACACAAATAGAATAACACTCACGCTGAACTGCTTGTGACAAGATCTAACTCAGAAGTGCGAGGTTTGGCAACTCCTACAAACTCCTCCTCAACATGAGCTGGCCAGAGGGCTTATCTCCATGGCAACCGCAGTCGCCCCACCCCGTTTTCATGACAACCATACCCCCACCTCTCTTTAACCCACCCCGGTAGGCAGTAAAAGGACCTCCCTCTAAGAACTGTCAGAATTCAACTCTGAGTATTACAACTGTAGATCCTGCCAGCAGGAATTCTGAGAAAAGGCGTAGTTTTCCTACACAGCTCCCTTTCACTCGCCACCCGCAGCGGCATCTCCCTCCTTACCAAACACTTCTTCTTCTTCTTCTTTATATGCCGTCTCCGTGTCAAAGATTGGCGATCATCATTGCGATCCCTTGCCTCGAGGTTGCCGTTCAAAACAGGGATGCTGAGTCAAGTTCAAACCATTCCCGCAAATTCTTGAGCCAGAAGATCCTCCTCCTCCCTAGTCTGCGCCGTCCGTCAATCTTGCCTTCCATGATTAGCTGATGGAGTCGGTACTTGTTATATCGAATCACGTGGCCAAAATATTGTAGCTTCTGTCGCTTGATGTTGTAGAGCACCTCCAACTCCTTGCCCATCCGATCCAGCACCTCGGTGTTTCTCACCTTGTCGGTCCACGATATACGAAGCATGTGACGATACAGCCACATTTCAAATGCATCCAACTTCTCCAAGGTTTTGGTTAACCTCCACCCCTCGTGTCCATACATTAGAATGGGAATTATGTAAGACTTGAGGGCAAGTAATCTCGTTCTCAGACCAAGATCTTCATTTTGATAAAGACACCCCTGTCTTGCTCAATGCGAGCTTTGATTTCATGGCTGCAGTCCCATTTGTCATTCAGGTAGTATCCTAGATATTTATACGATTGAACTCTTTCGATGGCTTTATCAGTAACTGATAATGTGGTATCAATTACTTCTTTGCTGACAACCATGAATTTTGTTTTTCGAATGTTCATCCTTAAGCCATAATCATTGTTAACTGCATTCACGCGATTCAGCAAAGCTTGGAGATCTTCGATGCTTCCGGCGATCAGGACTGTGTCATCTGCACATCGGAAATTATTGATGACTAGGTCCCGGATGTTGATGCCATAAAAAAGTTTAAAAAATGCACTTAAAATTTTCAATAATGACTGTAATAAATGACCTAAAATTTTGAAAAATGCAGTATAAAATGGAGAAAATGATCTTATAATAATAAACTCACCAATATTTCAAAAATGACATCTTATGCTCAAACTGAAAAGTCAATCAAAATAGATTTCTAGCACTTAACAAAAGGTTTATGTTCACTTAAGTCTGAGTTGCACTGGACTACGAATATCATTCTGATGTTGTCAAATGTAAATGATCTCCGGTTATCAGCCAACAAGATTTTATATCTCGAAAAGCTGCGTTTAACATCAACTGATGTGATCGGAGCATACTTGAAGTGAGGAAGGTTGTTTGCTGCTAAATCCTCCCAAATCCCATCCATGCAGTAGTTTTCACCAGAAAGAATGTCTGAGATTTTGCATAATGTTTTATATCTGGTGTTTTTGTCCAGCAGTTGTTTCAGTTTTTGGTGCAATTCGCGCAGCAATTTCGCCACGATTGTTGCTAATATTTTCCACCCGGTTGATCAACGAAATGGAATCAATATTTCAATATTTTAAATTATCTTGTATCAGCTACTAGCTTTCTCTTAACTCTGAGAGACGTAACTTCTCATATAAAGCTGTGACATGACTAAATTGAAAAAAAAAAAAGACCTCAAAAGGCCGATTTCCCTAAAATAAGACCAAAAGAATCTACCAAACTTAAAAAATGCTCTTAAACTGAAAAAATAGCAAAAAATGCTAAAAGATGAAAAATAAAAATGACATATTTGAAGATGGGGTGGCCCGTCCGGAGTTTCTATGTACTTCAGCATTGTTTTAGACAGCTCAGTAAAAAGATGACATGTCATCAACATCCGGGCCCTAATGATGACTGTGCCGTTGATGACAATGCCTTGATGAAACCCATCCAAGGCTTCCGACATGATTGCCTCCGAATATAAGTTGAAGAGCATTGGAGACAGCACACAGCCTTGTCGAACACCACATCGAATTTTTACTTCATCGGACAACATATTATCCACCCGAATGTTCGCTCGTGATTGGCAATGATTCGTACGTCACTATTGTCAACCACTAATGTCAATAAGCCGCTTGACAATGTGACCGCCACTTCCTTACAAGAATAGATTCTTCTATTTCTGCCGTTGTCGACTCGAATTCAGCCAGGCCATTGCGGTCAGTTTAAAGAGAGTGACTGAACAGGTGAATTCTAGTGCGTGTCAGTGGAAGTGGTTGGCCTTATCTCTACTTAGTATAAAACAAAGTCCCCGATTCTTGGATGCTACGGGTAAACTCGAGAACCACTGGATGGATTTTGATGCGGTTTTCACCATTCTGTAAAGGATATCTCGAGGATGATTTCTGTAGAAAGTAATTTATTTATGATCAAGGGAAGCCGAGCAATAACGATTCCAGTGGATAAGTCGACAAAAAACTGGCGTCTGAGCGCTTTGTAAGCATACGCTGGGCAAACCGTTAAAAGTATCTATATACTATGAGTGTAAGAACTGTTCAGCATGAAAAGTTCTACGAAAAAGTCCGCGAGAGCATACGTCTATCTTCAATACATCGCCCACTAGAAGTGTTTTTACGTTTTAATTTCTTCCAAACCGTGTCCATTCAACTACTGAGGCAACAGTTTACGAGCTAGCTAAGGGCGAGTCTATCACCCCTGTTACAGCCTAGCTAGCGGGCGAACTTGTTGCCCCAGATACAGCCAGCAGAAAACCGTTGAGTCGTGTTGAGTTAAGACTTCTGAGAAGGGTGATTGTGTTTAGAGTTTCCCTGGAAGAGCAACTCGGCGTTTCTTCATTTCGCCTGAGAACTTTTCGTTTAGAAAATTCACAGTCAAGTTAAGATTGAACGGAAGGAGGATATGTGTTTCATGCACCTCGCCATTCATAAATTACGTCTGACAAGAATTTGTTGCACACGAATATCCATGAATATTTAATAATTAATCGTCCAGTCAGTGATTTTAAACCCATCATGCCAACACGAAAAACGGATATTGGTCGTTGCCCATTGACATTGGAAAACAAAAGCGCTTAGCACGTAATGCATTCATAACTGTTCCCGGGCGAAGCCGGGGTGGGTTGCTAGTTTACAATACACTGATACAAGTAACGTCATTACCCATGGATAAGTGGTTTATTAGCAGTGGTAAAAAGAGACTCCGTTAAAGTGATAGTGCTTGCTCCCCTTCGGAAATATTCAGTGCCAATAAAGAACAAGATACGATTTTTGATGGATTATTTCCGCCTGGTTGCTGGATATTTTTAATGTGTAACATCATTCTATTCGGTTGCTGTATATTTTTGTATGGGGGTGATTTTGTAAAAAAAAATGGACGGAAGTGGGACGGATATGCAACGGAAACAATGAGCACGCGCGGTGGCGGAGATTGGTACAACGACATACTGTCCGCCATGTGGCCATGTGGAATGTAAATCGCATACGGTTTACTTCTAGGTTTGCGGGCCACATTACAGATATTACTACCATAAATCATCTTCAAACTGTCGTTCTTTGGTGTGAAAATATTCATTAAATCATATTTGATGAAAGGATTTGTCACTGGAGTTTTACAAGTAGTTATTGCAGAAATAATAGTCTAGTAATGAGAACTTACCGATGTTAATAACAGGAAGGAATCCTTCATGTTTCCTGGCACAAGGTAGCATTTCGAGTTCATTCTTTAAAAAAATGCGAGTATGTAAGTAATATGTCAGATGTTACACATCATATGCGACTACTGTACGGCTCGTCATTTTTAGCCTATTTTCAATTTTGAAAAAATAGGCTTATGAGATCACCTTTTGCCCGTGTGTGTGCGTGTGTGTGTGTGTGTGTGTGTGTGTGAGGTGTGTGTGTGTGTGTGTCCCTAATAAATTCTAAACGGCCGGAGCGATTTCAATGAAACTCGGTAAGTTCATAGCACTACTCCGGGCGACCTCGACCGTGCCCTTCAAATTTTGTTACGTCTCACCTATCCATCATGGCGGCTGTGCAAAATATTTCACCAGCATTCAATATCTCCGAAACAATTACCGATATCACCCTAGAATTTATTACGGTGATAAAGGGAACTACTAGAAGTTCACCTATGTGACTTTTGAAAAACTGGTAACTACAAAACCAACATGGCGGCCACGTAAATTTGCGACTTTTAAATAGACGTTTCTCGAGATTTAACCAACCAAACGCAATAAAACTAGGTACAGTATATGTTTATATACATTGTAATGCACCGACATTTAACTTCGTTAAATTGTTTACATAACCACAATATGGTGGATGAGCGAAATATTTCACCGGCATTCTATATCTCTGAAACTATTAGCTCTATCACCCTGAAATTTTGTACGGAGATAAACGACACTACTGGAAGTTCACCTATAAGACTTTCAAAAACCGGTTAACTACAAAACGAACATGGCGGCCAAGGGAATTTGAAAATTTTAAATAGACCTTTCTCTCGATTTAATGTTCCAAACGCAATGAAATCTGATACAGGAAATGTTTATACACATTGTAATGCACTGGTATCTAATTTATTTCAATTGTTTACATAACCTCAAGATGGCGGCTGTGCGAATTTAAAAATTAAGTTTTTATTTCTTGTGTCGTAATCAAGCGATCGAAGTGAAAGTTTGAATAATGAACCTACGCAATAATTTTCCTTTAATGGAACATGACTCTATGGTCTATACATTTAACAATCCAACATGGCGACCATCCGAAATATTCAGACGACTCTGAATATCTACGAATTTATTATAGCAATCAAACTGATTTTTTTTATGTTCATAGGGGCTATGAACTTGAGTTCACCTATAGGACTTTAAATAACCTGGTGATCACAAATCCAACATGGCGGCGACGCGAATTATTAATATTCACATGGACGTTTCTCGAAATTTAACCATCCGAGTGCAGTGAAACTTGGTACAGTAAATCCTTATACGAATGTTAATCCACTGGCATCTAATTCATTTCAATTGTTTCCATAACCACAAGATGGCAGCTGTGCAAAATTTTAAAATCTCCTTGTTGCTTCTTATGTCCTAATCATGCGATTGAAGTTTGAATACTACACGTACACAATAATTTTCATGTAACTGTACATAACTCTAGGAACTACATAGTCTATATAAAATCCAACATGGCGACCATCCGAAATATTTAGTCGGTTCTCAATATCTACGAATCTATTACAGCAATCCAACTGAAATTTTGTTAGTAGTTAGAGGCAATTAACATAAGTAGGATATATGAAAATAGGCTGTATAGTTCTTCACGGAACTACTTGTTATTTTTTATTTCACAAAAAGTTCTTGAATTTAATATGTTCAAAGATTAGTAAATTGTTTGTTATTATTGTGACTGGTGATTGCAGTATTTGGACACAAGCAAATTCTGCCGATCTTGTGATCCATTTTCTTGTGTGTGTGCAAAGTAGCCTATGAGAAGTGCTAAGAAAGAAAAAAAAATACGAGCCTTACAGAAGTCGCATTTGATGTGTAACATCTGACATAGAAGAAACCTCACGTGAAATCGTTGATTTACACCGGAATTTTATACTATTATTAACACAAATATTAATCTATTGTAAAAGGGAGAGTTTTAGAGATATTGTAGTTTATAATACGGAACTCATTTTATTAGATGATTTGTAGCTTCCACCATCACTAGCCTAAATAAAGAATACGATGAGGATCAACTAGATTAATAGACGCGACACCGCTCATAACCTTAAATTCCTTATAAACAGGACCTCTTGATTCTCAGACCAACACGTAATTTCATACGGATTCTGTTAAAATGAGTATTATTGATATGATAAATATCGTTTAAAATGATAATCTGGTAGCAAAAATAGCTACCCCGTCCGGGATTCGAACCCGACATCTTTAGTTTCACAGTCATAGACGCTAAACCCACGGCTACTGTATTTCGACCACGCAAATATTGTGCACAAGATGGTGACTTATTTCCACGTTCCAATAATACTGCATTACGGAAATAAGTTTCATATATATTTTGCTTGTTTCGATAATGGTCCTGCGTGAAATTGAGTTTAAAATGCCTTATGAATAGGCCCACTTGTGAGTAAAGAGAATGTATTCAGTAATAGTTCATGAAGGCTTGCTCAATTCTCGTATAACCACAACGTATATATTATATTGATGACTGCATTACCGTTATGTGGGTTAATATTTGAATAGCCATTGTGCAGAAACATAATACCGGCAATGCCGACTACTTACAATGTTTGATATTAAGGCATTTTACCATTTAAATACTGATACGAAGACTTCGAACATGTACCATGTGCTTTGTTTCAATCACTTGACACCAGAGTTCGCATGAGGGTTTACCGTTCAGTATGTCATATACATTCCACATGGCCGAGAGTACGTCATGGTTTCAATTTCCGACACCGCGCGCTCATTGTTTCTCGTACCACTGCCAGCTGGATCGATCGATCGAGTTAGCAGTGGGTCTTACACTTTCGTTCGATCCACCACTGCCAGCTAGCACACTTCCGTTCAAGCCAGCTGGTGCCACCTCGATCGTTCCGATCCACTTCCGTCCCATTTTTCAAAATCACCCCCACAATCCAGCAACCGATTGGAAAGATGTTACACATCAAAAAAAGAATAGGGGTGGGGGCTACATATTTTATGTAATGTTTCAGAAGGGGGGCGTGACAGAAAATAGTTTGAGAATCCCTGGCCTAGACTAGAAGTGGGGGGAAACACGGAAAACTACTTCTAGAGTTGCTCAGGGTCAAATCGAGTTCTGCCTGAGGAGGGTTGGTTAACCCCATTTCCAGCCCTAGGCATAGAATTAAAAGTCTTGACAGAGCCGAGCTTCGAACATATTTCCTTTGCCAATCTGGATTATCTCTTTCTTCCCCCAGGGGCTCACAAGTTATGGGACGAGGATTACCGACCACGGGGCCCCGGCTGAGTCCGGCATTGCTTCTACTTACTTATGCTGGGCTCCTCTCTGTCTTCTTTCCTGTCGACCTCACTTGGTCAACTCTTGTTCTCTTCCGACCCCAACGGTATTAGGGTATCTGAGGCCTAGGGAGTCTCTTCCTTTCCCGCCTTAATTGGCCCTTGTCTCCCTTCATTCTGCGAGGGGTCGGCCTTCTTTTTCTTTTCTTGTTATCTCCTGTCTTTTGCTCAAGGCCCTCAAGGAGGCAGGGTGTATGTAGCCCCACCACTTCTGGTGCACCCTGGATATTGCCACCACCTCGGGGGCTCACGGCTGGTGAGTTCGGGAGTTGGCAACCCCGAGGGATTCCTGAGATGGGTCAGGTTTTCCCGCTTTTATCCATTACCCTCTCCTCTTTCCCATTCCTATCTTCCTTTCATGGCTCTCCTTCCTTCCAAGTCCCTCAATCCGTATTTTTCGAGGGTTGAGGGCATTTCTTTTCCTCCTGTCCTTCATTTGCCTTATTCTCCTTTTGTTTTCCATTTCTTCTTCTAGTATGTAAGTTAGTAGTTGGTTTTAGTTATAGTTTACATTTCATTATCATCTTCACGATCACCCAAAACATTAGGGGCCGGTAACCTAGATGTTAGGCCCCTTAAAACAACAATTATCATCATCATCAACATCATCATCTTTTACATGCCATAAATCTATGGCATGGGTCCGCCTGCTTTACTTCCCCTCCGAAGGAAGGCATACTGAGGAAGTTTCTCAGCTTAAGAGTATCCTGAGTACCGTACACAAACATAAGATACACGCATTTAATATATTTTTAAAAAGCTTCCTGAAGACCACTCGAGAGATGATTGCGTGCTGTTCGATACGCAGTTCATCTCCCAATCCCGTGGTATCAGGCACGTGACTGCCCCCGCACAAGACAGCACGAACAGTTTTGTTCAAAGCACGCAAACACTGGTTCGTTGTGTATTAACCACAGCCAGCAACACGTCATTATGTATTGTGGAAGATCCCTACTACGAGGACTGGGGAAAGAATACAAACAACTGAACTAACGTTATTGCTAATTCATTCTAGAGACTAAAGCCTCCGTGGCTTAGGCGGCAGCACGCCGGCCTCTCACCACTGGGTCCGTGGTTCAAATCCCGGTCATTCCATGTGAGATCTGTGCTGGACAAAACGGAGGCAGACAGGCTTTTCTCCGGGTACTCCGGTTTTCCCTGTCAACATTTCATTCCAGCAACACTCTCCACTATCATTTCATTTCATCTGTCATTCATTTAATCATTGCCCCAAAGGAGTGCGTCAGGCCTCGGCAGCCGGCACAGTTCATATCCTCGCCGCTAGATGGGGGCTTCATTCATTCCATTCCTGACCCGGTCGGAGACTGGAAGCAGCACTGCTCGGTATTAAGTATAGCGTGCGTGTTTCCCGCTACAAAAAAAAAGCATGTTATCATTAGGGCTCAGATTTTAGATAAATAAATATTTTGGCCTACTTTTCGCATTCAGTTCAAGTAGTTCCGTGAAGAACTATACAGCCTATTTTCATATATCCTACTTATGTTAACTGCCACTATCAACATACAAAATTTCAGTTTGATTGCTGTAATAGATTCGTAGATATTGAGAACCGACTAAATATTACGGATGGTCGCCATGTTGGATTTTATATATGTAGGTCCTAGAGTTATGTACTGTTACATGAAGATTATTGTGTACGTATAGCATTCAAACATCAATCGCATGTTTAGGACACAAGAAGTAACAAGGAGATTTTAAAATTTCGCACAGCTGCCATCTTGTGGTTATGGAAACAATTGAAATAAATTAGTTGCCAGTGGATTAACATTCGTATAAGGATTTACTGTACCAAATTTCACTGCACTCAGATGGTTAAATTGCGAGAAACGTCCATGTGAATATTTATATTTCGCGTCGCCGCCATGTTGGATTTGTGATCACCAGATTATTTAAAGTCCTACAGCTGAACTTAAGTTCATAGCCCATATGAACATAGAGAAAATCAGTTTGATTACTATAATAGATTCGTGGATATTCAGAGCCGTCTAAATATTTCGGATGGTCGCCATATTGGATTGTTAAATGTATAAGTCATAGAGTCATGTACCATTAAAGGAAAATTATTGCGTAGGTTCATTATTCAAACTTTCACTTCGATCGCATGATTACGACACAAGAAATAAAAACTTAATTTTAAAATTCGTACAGCCGCCATCTTGAGGTTATGTAAACAATTGAACTAAATTAGATGCCAGTGCATTACAATGTGTATGAACATTTCCTGTACCAGATTTCATTGCGTTTGGAACATTAAATCGCGAGAAATGTCTATTTAAAATTTTCAAATTCGCTTGGATGCCATGTTCGTTTTATAGTTAACCGGTTTCTGAAAGTCATATAGATGAACTTTCAGTAGTGCCCTTTATCTCCGTACAAAATTTCAGGGTAATACCGCTAATAGTTTCAGATATATAGAATGCCAGTGAAATATTTCGCACATCCGCCATCTTGTGGTTATGTAAACAATTGAACCAAGTTAGATGTCGGTGCATTAAAATGTGTATAAGCATTTCCTGTACCAAGTTGTATTGCGTTTGGTTGGTTAAATCGCGAGAAACGTCTATTTAAAAGTCGCAAATTCGCGTGGCCGCCATGTTGGTTGTGTAGTTACCAGTTGTTCAATAGTCACATAGGTGAACTTCTAGTAGTTCCCTTTATCACCTTAAAAAATTCCAGGGTGATCTCGGGAATAGTTTCCGAGATATTGAAAGCTGGTGAAATATTTCGCACAGCCGCCATGATGGATTGGAGAGACGTAACAAATTTTGAAGAGCACGGCCAGGGTCGTCGGGAATAGTGCTATGAACTTACCGAGTTTCAATGAAATCGCTCCAGCCGTTTAGAAATTATTAGGGACACACACACACACACCTCACACACACACATGCTCACACACACGGACAAAAGGTGATCTCATAAGCCTATATTTTCAAAATTGAAAATAGGCTAAAAATGAGGAAAAAGTAGACTTATGAGATCGATCCGGGAAAATGTGTGTCTGTTTGTCTGTCCTGTCTGTCCTTCTGTCTGTCTGGCTGTGTGTGTGTGTGTGTGACCCCGCCCCCCCCCTATCAACTCCCAAATGGCTGTGGCAATCGAACCCAAATTTGGTATGAGTAAAGATCTCTATCTGAATATCTCAAAGCCGAACTTGAAAATGATGTCAGTGCTACCAACTGCTGAAAAGTCGCAATTGAAATTTCAGCTCCATGTTGTATATCGTGGAAGGTATGAATGGGAGCTATACCAAAATTGGTACACATATAGATAATATTATTTCAGTTTAATTTCCAGGAAGCCATACACGGCAGTGTTGCCAAACTGATTCTAAGCCTCCTGATAAGTCCAATTTTTAAATGCATATAACGTCCAGACTATCAATTGGATTTCAACCAAATTTCGTATGTACTTTGTGTCGATTGACAGATATGACTGAACGTAATCTTAAGAGCCACCAGGGCTGCCAACTGTTAATAAATGCACTCTCTATTGTTTTTATCCAAATACCAATATATCAGAAAGTATGCAAGCCGACAGCTTTAAACTATGTACACGTTTATTACCTGATATTCTAGATTAATTTGGAGTAACTAATGGACCTCAGTACTACCAACATGATTCTAAGCCTGCTGATAGGACCAATTGTAAACACATTTAACTTCTATACTAACAATTGAATTTCAACCAAATTTCGTATGTGCTATGTGTACTATAACAAATATGACAATGCGTATTCTTAAGAACAACCAGGGCTGCCAACTGTTATTAAATACTGTCTCTATGTTTTACCCTAATATCAATATATCAGAATGTGCTCAAGCCAACATCTCTATACCTTGCACACGTATAGTACCTTACATTCTAGATTAATTTGGAGTAACTAATAAACATCAGTGCTTCCAACATGATTCTAAGTCTGCTGATTGGTCCAATTTAAAATACATGTAACTTCTATACTAACAAATAGATTTCATCCAAAATTGGCACAACAATAGATCATAATATTTCAGATTATTTCTGACCAACACATGCATGACATTGTTGCCAACATGATTTTACGCTCGCTGATAAACTGATAAATCCAATGTCTAACTATATGCAACGTCCATGCTATCCATTGGACTTCAACCAAATTTTGTATTCTGTACCTTAAGAGATGGAACTAAAGATTATATTCAGTCAGAAGGGCTGCCAACTATAGTGCTCTATTAAGCTACATTATGCCAGTTATATTTCGAACTAATTATAAATTTCGATATTACCAACTCAATTTCGTCATTATTGTAATTAGGTCCATATAGATTAATCATTGGAATGAATCTTACATTTCGAGAAAAGTAGGCTCTTTAGTTCGTCACGGAACTTCCTGTTTTTTTATGTAAATACATATTTTAAGCATTTTTTCTATAAATATATGAATTCGTGCTTTTCACTTATTTGCACATGAAAATACATAGTCTAATATTTACACTTTTAAAAATCAGTATGCTAGATCCTTCAGTTTATTGCATTTGTATTCTGTGTTACTTCAACGGGGAAGAACCTGTGAGCTATCTGATCTTCATGAGGAGAGTATGTCAGCTTGCAACTGTGTTATTCTTAACTTGTCGCCCCGTGCCACTCACTGTGGAAGCCAAGGATGTCCTTGTCCATAGCTATATTGCACCACGTGCTAGACCTCCCCGTCCCCCAGCTACCTGGAACCAGTGTCACTCACATGCAGTTCATTTCTAGCTCTGTGAAGTGTAAGGCAGTTCTACGATGCCTAATTTTACTTCTGATGGGGGCGTTCTGTTCTGCCAACCATGTGGGAAAGCAATCAAGGCTGAACAGCGATCTCAAGTTACACAACACCTCAAGGGCAAGAAACATATTGCCGCAGTTTCGCGACTTCAGAATAAGTGTTTCGCGATAATCGTCGGTCATTTGTGATGGACAACCTGTCGATGTATCTCGTTGTGTATTGTAATTCATTAGTAGTCAGTGAGGCATAGCATTCGTGAGTACTGCATATTGTTGATATTCACATTAATAAACTAAAATATAATTCAATATTTTTAAAACTCAGCAATTCTTCTAGGTTTGTGCCGTATCTTGTGTGGGGGTTCGCCTAGGACACCAAGCTGGCTCATCGGCGGGCTCTTGGTGTCCCCGCCCGGACCCCCACAGGAGTTTCGAACTGCGCGATACCTCCCTTTATATAGAGTGCAACTGCACTCCTTGACTGCGAGAACCAAAAAGCTCAACCAGCCTCAACCTCCCTATGAAGGCTTCCAAAAAGATGGTATATTGGCTTTCACGGCCGGTGAATTAAAACCTAGGCGAAACCCCACACAAGACACGGCACAAGCCTAGAAGAATTGCTGAGTTTTAATTCTCCGGCCGTGAAAGCCAATATACCATCTCAATATTTTTACTTTCTTGTCACATATTTCAGGTATTTTTAACACATCAAAAATAAATATTTTCCTGTTTTTAGCACCGAAAAATCTGAGCCCTAGTTATCATGGACATGTATACTACTTTCTTACTTCTGAATCCTTGGAATGCTTTCCATCTATAGATGTGAATGAGAATGGCGTGTCAAGGATACAATTTCAAAACTCATTCTCTTCCCTCTAGGCAAAGTTTCATTCGAGATAGCTTTTTCACTTTTCAGCATTCATCATTATAGGAAACAAAGAAACTCGCAACTTAGAGCTTTCATTCTTATAGCAACGTATAGATGACGCTACTAACCTAGTATACAAAAATGAACAAGCAACACGTAACAGCTTGTGTTCTTATAGCAACGTATAGATGACGCTACTGACCTAGTATACATAGATGAACAAACAACACGTAACTAAGAGCTTGTGTTCTTATAGCAACGTATAGGTGACGCTACTGACTTAATATATATATAGATCAACAAACAACACGTAACTAAGAGCTTGTGTTCTTATAGCAACGTATAGATGACTCTACTGACCTAGTATACATAGATGATCAAACAACACGTAACTAAGAGCTTGTGTTCTTATAGCAACGTATAGATGACTCTACTGACCTAGTATACATAGATGAACAAACAACACGTAACTAAGAGCTTGTGTTCTTATAGCAACGTATAGATGACGCTACTGACCTAGTATACATAGATGAACAAACAACACGTAACTAAGAGCTTGTGTTCTTATAGCAACGTACAGATGACGCTACTGACCTAGTATACATAGATGAACAAGCAACACGTAACTAAGAGCTTGTGTTCTTATAGCAACGTATAGATGACGCTACTGACCTAGTATACATAGATGAACAAACAACACGTAACTAAGAGCTTGTGTTCTTATAGCAACGTATAGATGACGCTACTGACCTAGTATACATAGATGAACAAGCAACACGTAACTAAGAGCTTGTGTTCTTATAGCAACGTATAGATGACGCTACTGACCTAGTATACATAGATGAACAAACAACACGTAACTAAGAGCTTGTGTTATTATAGCAACGTATAGATGACGCTACTGACCTAGTATACATAGATGAACAAGCAACACGTAACTAAGAGCTTGTGTTCTTATAGCAACGTATAGATGACGCTACTGACCTAGTATACATAGATGATCAAACAACACGTAACTAAGAGCTTGTGTTCTTATAGCAACGTATAGATGACGCTACTGACCTAGTATACATAGATGAACAAGCAACACGTAACTAAGAGCTTGTGTTCTTATAGCAACGTATAGATGACGCTACTGACCTAGTATACATAGATGAACAAGCAACACGTAACTAAGAGCTTGTGTTCTTATAGCAACGTATAGATGACGCTACTGACCTAGTATACATAGATGAACAAGCAACACGTAACTAAGAGCTTGTGTTCTTAAAGCAACGTACAGATGACGCTACTGACCTAGTATACATAGATGAACAAGCAACACGTAACTAAGAGCTTGTGTTCTTATAGCAACGTATAGATGACGCTACTGACCTAGTATACATAGATGAACAAGCAACACGTAACTAAGAGCTTATGTTCTTATAGCAACGTATAGATGGCGCTACTGACCTAGTATACATAGATGAACAAGCAACACGTAACTAAGAGCTTGTGTTCTTATAGCAACGTATAGATGACGCTACTGACCTAGTATACATAGATGAACAAGCAACACGTAACTAAGAGCTTGTGTTCTTATAGCAACGTATAGATGACGCTACTGACCTAGTATACATAGATGAACAAGCAACACGTAACTAAGAGCTTATGTTCTTATAGCAACGTATAGATGACGCTACTGACCTAGTATACATAGATGTTCAAACAACACGTAACTAAGAGCTTATGTTCTTATAGCAACGTATAGGTGACGCTACTGACCTAGTATACATAGATGAACAAGCAACACGTAACTAAGAGCTTGTGTTCTTATAGCAACGTATAGATGACGCTACTGACCTAGTATACATAGATGAACAAGCAACACGTAACTAAGAGCTTGTGTTCTTATAGCAACGTATAGATGACGCTACTGACCTAGTATACATAGATGAACAAGCAACACGTAACTAAGAGCTTATGTTCTTATAGCAACGTATAGATGACGCTACTGACCTAGAAACAAAAAAATGATTCCTTTAAATACATTAATGGATATGTTGTTGGCTTTCTCAAATTGTTGTTGTTGTTGTTTTCTGCCAACAGGTGCTTACTGCGTATGACAAGGCTGTACACTCGTGGGTTAGACAGCCTTTCTTGCTAAGGGTCTCCTATATACCCTAAACATGGCTATACATGTTAGTTCTGAACATTTAGTCGTTAATTGTATATATAGTTTAAATAGAGAACTTATACAAGCACGTCTTGCATGTGGTTAAACTTCACAAGTGTCACATGCAACATGCAAAGTATGTTTCCGCTACCTAGCGGTAAATATGAGCACTACCTGTACTACTAGCATGCTACCTAGCAGAGGATATGAACACTTACTAGTAATATCAAAAGTGAGCTGAGGTTAGGTTAGGTTAGGTAAAGTTAGGTTAGCCATTAAAATAAATTACCTAAATAAGCCGTCAAAAATAATTGTTTTTTAGCCCTGAGGTCTTGGGTTCCAACTCGACTATGCACAGAATTTAATTAACATCTGAGAGTTGAAAGGTTAGGTTAGGTTAGGTAAAGTTAGGTTAGGTTAGGTTAGGTTAGTGAGCTGAGGTTAAGTCTTTAAATATTCCCTCTCTTTCAACTACTTTCCAACACCAAGAAAAAAATCCGCTAAATACATTGACACAAATAACTTGTCAAATAAGCCAATACAAAAGTCAATACTAAAGCCAACACAAAAAGCCCACACAAAAAGCCAACACGAAAAGCCAATACAAAAAGCCAACATGAAAGGCCAATACAAAAAAGCCAACACGAAATGCCAACACGAAAAGCCAACACAAAAAGCCAACACGAAAAGCCAACACAAAAGCCAACAAGAAATGCCAACACGAAAAGCCAACACAAAAAGCCAACACGAAAAGCCAACACAAAAGCCAGCATGAAAAGCCAACACAAAAAGCCAACACAAAAAGCCAACACATAAGCCAACACAAAAGCCAACACGAAAAGACAACACAAAAAGCCAACACGAAAAGCCAACACAAAAAGCCAACACAAAAAGCCAACACATAAGCCAACACGAAAAGCCAACACAAAAAGCCAACACATAAGCCAATATATAAGCTTATGGTAGGTCACTCCATCAGCAAAACAGTTGTAACCTTTGTAGAGTGACCATCGTACTGACAGGTCGGTTACTACTATGGAACTTATTACAACCAACAAAGGTAGGCTACGTGCACTCTATCAAGGCTACTCCTATAACTATAATCGCCAGAATGTAAATGGAATAATATTCTGGCGATGCTCAAAAGAGAGGTCAACAAAATGTCGAGGCAATCTGAAAAGTAAAAATGGAAAGGTTTTAAGTGTGAGTGTTCATCAATGTAGTGCTCGAAACGAACCACGCTTACTGTTTACAAACAATTATCAAAATGCTAAAAAGCAAGTTCAAGAAAACGATATTGCGGCTAAAGATAGTGCAGTGTTTGTTCAAAAGGACTTATCATGTCCTCAAAACGTCATGTTAGGTCAATTGTCAACGTCCAAGAAACCTTCAACACTATCAAAATCAACTCAGACTATAAATAAAGTGGTATTGCAAGAGGATCAAAAAGGACTATATAGTAACAGTGATGATGGTCATGATGATAATGGTGATCATGATGATGATAATGATGATGATGATAATGATCATGATAATGGTAATGCTTTGTTTACACCTAAAAATCCATTTGTTAAATTTGTATACTGGCGGCTGAGTGAACAACACGGCAGGGAGTAGCTCCGAAAACATTGTGTATTTAAGAGTGTATTCGAGGAAGAACCTAAACCATATTTGTCACCCGACAATATAAGTGCATAAGTTGCCCAGTAACTAATAAGAACATCAGTTAGAATTACTAACTTCCTCGTAAATCGGTTAAATAGGAGTTTTCACCTGCATTGGCAACATGGGCGACTGTGGAGAGTGTGGTGGTAGCTTGGGGAAGGCTGGAAAGGTACAGTGTGGTTCATGTAAAAAGTGGTTTCATAAGAAGTGCGTGAATACATTGAACAGATTCACCGAGTGGCTGTGTGTGCAATGTGTGGACTATAGTGCAACTATAAGTGACAGTGTAAGTGACAAAGACACTCCATCAATGGAGAATATTTATGGAATGCTGAAAGACGTAAAAGAACAACTTAAAATCATAAAAGACGAACAAAGAGCGAGAGAGACTGATCTAGGTAACTCATTGGAATTGTGCCATAAGAAACTAGACGATTGTGTAACACTAATTTCTAACCAGCAGACAGAAATTAAGGAATGTAAAGGACAGATTGACACATTAACCCAGCAAAATGTCAATCTCAAGGCGAAGCTAAAATCCCTAGAAAACCGCCTAGGAGAATCTGAGCAGTACACACGTAGGAATACGGTGGAAATACACGGTGTCCCGGAAGTTCCTAACGAAAACATTTTTGAAACTGTGAAGAAAGTAGGTCAAGCTCTGGATGTGGTCATCAGTGAAACAATGGTAGATGCCTGTCATCGACTGCCTAAGTCACCTAATCATCAACACAGTGGCATCATCTTAAAATTCGTTCGGCGGGACGATAAGGAGCGTTTCATGGAGCGTCGCCGGGTGAAACGGAATCTCTCCCCTCGTCACGTCGGTCTTCCTGGGGACAGTGTAATTTATGTGAACGAAAGTTTATCACCAGAGAAGAGGAAATTACTGTCACAAGCTCGGAACATCAGGAGAGAGAAGGAGTATTCTTTCTTGTGGGTAAGAAATGGACACATTAAAATACGCAAATCTGAAGGTTCTCGAGTCATCGTAATTCGAAATGAGGATGACCTGAACACTCTCTAATGGTATCAACATCTAGATTATCCATTTATTATCAAAATGTAGGAGGAATGAATACAAAATTAGATTTATTCAATGAAAACCTGATCACCAAAAAGCATGACTTAATTCTAATTACAGAAACTTGGTTATCTAGTAAAATCGCTGACAGTGAGGTCTGTTGTGATATGTACAGAGTATACAGGGCTGAGAGGCCTGCCAGAACAGGGGGTGGGGTGGCTGTCTTGGTTCGGAGCGGATTAACAGTACTCAAGGTCGAAAGAATGACTGGCAGCTTGGAATGTCTATTAGTGAAACTGGTTATTTCAGGAAATATTTGGTACGTCTGTAATGTTTACATCCCACCAGCTTCAAAAGTAGAATCGTACAGGCAAGTATATCGGTGGCTGGAATCCCGCACAGAAATATATGATAAAAATTTATTAATATTTGGTGACTTCAATATCCCAACAATACAAAGTACAATAATTAATGATGACAATATTCACACAAGAGAACTCGTAAATTTTATTAATTATCTTCAGCTAAAATCTTATAATTCAGTACTAAACCGTAACGGGAGGACGCTGGACTTAGTTCTATCCAACAAACCCAACATAAATGTAACGGAAAACACAGACCCACTCTTACCGCAGGATCGCCATCACCCAGCTCTGGATGTGGAAATATCTCTAACTATATGTCGAAACCAAGTAATTATCCAGCCTAATGATACCTATAACTTCCGGGAAGCCGATTTTGAGCAAATGTACACTCGGTTGAGGGATAGTGCCTGGGGTCAAATATACGAGTGCACTGATGTAAATACTGCAGTAGACCTGTTTTATCAGATTTTTAACACAGTACTTGGCGAAACCGTTCCTATATGTAAACGACAAACGGGCAGAAAATATCCTGTCTGGTTCTCTAAGGAAATAAAGAGTAAATTGAAGGAGAAGGAACACCATAGGAAGAGAAAACATTACTCAGATCATCATAGACTACGTTTTGAAGAATTAAGGTCAGAAATTAAAAAGGACATTAAATTATCTTACAAGAAATATATCCATAATATTGAACAAAACATTAGCAGGGACTCAAAGAAATTTTGGACGTTTATTAAAAACAAGAAAAAAAATAGGAACTCATGCGACACTTTTAAATATAATAATGAAGAATTGGACAGGGGTGATTCCATTGTTGAAGGTTTCGCGTCATATTTCAAATCAGTGTATGACTCTCAGTCAGCCCAATACAAAGTCCCAGCCTGCAATTCGAATACTCCCAACACCCTTCACATAAAACTTGTCTCAAAGGAAGAGATAGAAATGGCATTTAAAAAATTAAAACCTAAGTCGTCGGCTGGCCCTGATAATATTCCACCGTATGTAGTTAAGGGATGTGCTGAAAGCCTCAGGGACCCGTTACACTTTATATTTAACTTAGCAATTCAAACTTGTACGTTCCCTGACGCCTGGAAAATCACTCGCGTCTGCCCTATACTAAAATCGGGAGACCCATCACTAATTAATAACTACCGTCCTATATCTATTTTATCCGCAGTAGCCAAGGTATTTGAATTCATATTGCACGGAAGAATATCAGTATTCCTCAGACCACTCGTAACAGATAACCAACATGGTTTCCTATCCAGGAAATCTACAGTGACGAATGCAATTAATTTTACTCAAATTATATCTAAAGAGTTAGATAAAGGAGGGCAGATGGATGTCATATTTACAGATTTCGAGAAAGCTTTCGACACAATAAATCACGATATCCTTCTTAAAAAATTATGTATTTTGGGATTTTCCCACCCATTACTAAAATTATTCATCTCCTATCTCAGAGACAGGAAACAATTTGTTTTGTTCCAGAAAATTGTCTCAAAGGAATACATAGTTCATTCCGGAATACCCCAAGGTTCGAACCTTGGACCTTTGATTTTTCTAGCAATGATAAATGATTTGCCACGATGTATACTGCACTCAAATAGTCTTTTATATGCAGATGACTTCAAAATTTTTAAATCAATTTCTTCCACTAATGACTGCACTCTACTACAAAATGACCTAAATAATATACACAAATGGAGTATAGAAAACAAATTATACTTAAACGTACCGAAGTGTGTTGTTATGACCTTTACACGTAAGAAGAACCCAATCACATTTGTTTATGGAATTGGACCTAAGTCATTGAAAACAGTAAGCGAGAAGAAAGATCTAGGGATTCTGTTTGACCGAGAGCTTGCTTTCACTTATCATGTGCAAAAGACGGTCGGGGATGCTTACCGCATGTTAGGGTTTATAATAAGAAACACTAAGCCATTCATTAGGACCAGTACCTGCATAAAACTTTATACTGCCATGGTGAGATCCAAGCTCGAGTACGCCAGCCAAGTATGGAGTCCCTGGCAGAAAACATGCATTAAGTACATTGAGCAAGTTCAAAAGAAATTCCTCAGATATTTACACCTCAAAATAACGGGCAATTACCCACACATGGTACCCTACGGTGAACTTTTGTTGAATTTCGGCATGACTAGTTTGGAGTCTCGAATGCGAGTGAATGATATGAAATTCCTTTATAAAGTCATTAACGGTCAAATTGATAACTCATTTTTCCTATCACTCCTAAATTTCAACATCCCTCGCTTAACTACAAGATCAACCATAACATTCAAAACTGATATAACCAATACCACTTCACATAACAATTCACCTGTATGGAGGCTTTGCAGTATTTACAACGATGCGGTTCGTGTAAACTGGAAACTAGATTTCTGTCTCTCAATCAGACCGTTCTTGGAAATTATAACCCTGTCACTCTAATTCATACTTGAAATAAAGTTATCACACATAACAGAATCAACAATGTATATATGTGGATAGGCCTGTTCCCTAGTTATTGATGTTACCCATTAGTTTATTATGTAATAATTCCAAAACCTGTTTTTATATTTGGCATTAGATTATATTTAGATTTAGTTTTTATATTATCTTTTTACTACTATGCATTTTGATCTGTGTGAACTTATTAGTTTTAAGAATTACATTAAGATATTAATACTTAATGCAGACATATCAGGAAATGTATTTTACTGTGTAGGTGCACTATTATTGGGGCGCACACTGAGCCCTGTTGTGTACCATCAACAAATAAATAAATAAATAAATAAACAAACCCAGTAAGCTAATTCAACGGCTTCGACAATTGCATGCTTTACGACAAGCTGGACATATCGGTCACGATTGGGAAATCAAAGAAATTGAACAAGAGCTTCGTCGTGCTGAAATTATTGTGTAATGGGTCTACCACTTTGCGACCACTTTTACCCCAACTCTTGTTTCTAATATTTGCTTATTTGCTTTCACTTTTACCTGAACTCTTTGGATTCATATTTGCTCTCACATTAAACTAGTATTCTTATTACCAAGTTGACTTTACTAGAGCTTAGTCTATGCTTGACAGTTGATATGGAAGTATCAGTGACTAGGTATGGTAAGCCTTACGCATACTATAAAGGATATTCATATATTGTGAAACGAACCAATAAAAATGGAACTGTTATTTAGTGCTGTTCGAAACAACGATCTAAAAAGTGTCGAGGAATGATTAAGACAAAAGGCTCCAACATACTTATTTCAATCGATCATCATTGTAAATCTCAAAATAATACTCATTTAAATGGACAAAATACTCTAACCAAAGTAAAAAAGCAAGACCAAGAAAAAAATAGTGTGGCTCAAGATAGTGCTTTGTTTGTTAAAGAGCATTTATTATCTCCTGAAAAAGACATATTAGGACAGTCGTTAACGTCTAAGAAACCTCTAACACTATCAAAGACAACACAAACTATGCCAAAGGTTTTTGCATTGCAGGATGAACAAAAAGGATTAGATAGTAATAGTGATGATGATTATATTGATGATAATTATATTGATGATGATAACCATGATGATGATGATGATTATGATGATAATGATGATGATGATGATAATGGTTTACACCCAAAAAAATCATTTGTTAAATTTGTTTACTGGAACAATCCCAGTAAGCTAATCCAGCGGCTTCAGTACTTGCATACCTGTAAACAGGCTGGTCATACTAAATATGAGGAAGAACTTTTGGATATAGAAAATGAGCTTCGTGATGCTAAAATTATAGTGTAATGAATCCATGTAACCGCTTAAACTATTTCTTAACAATACATGTAATATTTTCTACCACTTTGCTACCACTTTGCTACCACTTTTCTAGTTTGCTACCACTTTTCTACCACTTTGCTACCACTTTTCTACTACTTTTCTGCCAGTTTTCTGCCAGTTTTCTACCACTTTGCTACCACTTTTCTACTACTTTTCTACCACTTTTCTACCACTTTTCTACCACTTTGCTACCACTTTTCTACCACTATGTTACCAATTGTCTACCACTTTGCTACCACGTTTCTACCACTTTTCTATCACTTTAAACTGTACATATTAAATATAAAAGCCAACGCTAAATAATTCTATTACAAGAACCGAGATAACCTTTGTAGTGTGCAAATCATACTAACAGGTTAGTTACTACTATGGAACTTACTCCAACTAACCGAGGTAAACAACGTGTACTCTATAAAGGCTACTCTTATAACTATAGACGACAAAATGTAAAAGGAATAATATTCTGGCAATGCTCGAAACAGAGGTCAACAACATGTCGAGGCAATATGAAAAGTAGAAATGGTGTGGTTTTAAGTGTGAGTGATCATCAATGTAGTGCTCCAGACAAAACACTAATGGTATTGACAAAAAAATCATCAGAATGCTAAAAAGTTAGTACAAGAGAAAGATGTTGCTACTCAAAATAGTGCATTGTTTGTTGAGCAACGTTTAACCCCTGTTGTAAAAGTTATGTTGTATCCATCTTCCACGCATCAAGAGTCATCAACATCACAGACTATGCAAGAAGTAGTGTTGTTGTTGTTTGAAGGGGCTGAACTACAAAGTCATCTGCCCTTGATATGCAAGTGGATCGAAAAGGACTAGATAGTAATAGACAAAAGAGAGTTGTAGTTTGTATATAACTATTGTACAAGTACTTACATTAAATAAATAAAAATAGTGTATGGGTATTGTCTGTTTTTCTTAATTGCTATCCCTATGTCCCACTATTAATTCAATTGTTAACCATCAACATTCTCTGACTATGTTCGCAAAGAGAGTGACCTTAAACAATACACTCTATTTATGGTTTGTGTACCGAGTACACAATAATACAGTGTGGTCAAGCCATGTTGACGCAATAGTTATATCAGGTAAGGGATTCGAACCCTTGCTTTCTTGTACAGAAAATTTGAACTTAAGTCAAACACCATAACCACTTTGTCAACCTGACTGTTACTAATGTAATTATTTTTGTGGACTTGAGTGTTTATAAAACTTTTTCCAGTATACATTGACTAAACCACTTGTTTGTTTTGAAATATAGATTTTGTTTTGTTTGACCATAACATTGCAGTTATGAGTCTTGTGAACTGGGTGTTTAATATAGGGTTAAAGGCATTTTAAAATAATTTTAGAAAAGCTCTTAGGTATCGTGTCATGGGTTTTAGTAATGCATTACTGTTCGTTGACTAACATTTACCGTTACACAACATTATTTTGGTGAGCTCTACATGTTGTTGTTTGAGTCGTCAGTCTTTTGACTGGTTTGATGCAGATCTCTATGCCTCCCTGCCCCGGGCGAAACGTCTCATTTCTATATAGCTACCACACACTACATTCAAGGCTATCCGTTTAACATATTATAACCTTGGATCTCCCCTACAAGCTCTTGGGTTCAATTCCTAGATTTAACACAAACTTTTAAAAGTGGTATGATAACTAAAACTAGTCTACTCAGTCTCGGGTGGTCCAAATAAGTAGAGAGGGTTTGATTCACACCTCAAACATAGAGCACTATGTTCTTTTCTTTTTTTAATAATGATAGCCATTTGTTCAATTTCACATTTCACACATTGCAATTTGTCAATTTTCCATTTGCATTTTTTTTAATGACAGTTTGATGTTTTTCAATTTCATGATATGGAAACATGGATTTTTCCATTTTCATATTTACACATTTGTCAATTTCCCATTTGCATATATTTTCTTAAATGTCCGTTTAAGGTTTTTAAAATTTTGTCTATATGGAAACATGGATTTTCCATTTTGCTGTTTACAAATTTTTTATATATTTATTTTGTGTATGTTGAAAAAAATCGATATTTCCAAAACAAGATTTTCTATTTTTCATTTTATGATTTTGTAAATAATATTAATGTGAGTGCTTGACCATGGATTTTCCATTTTGTTGTTTACAAATTTTTTATATATTTATTTTGTGTATGTTGAAAAACGATATTTCCAAAACAAGATTTTTTATGTTTCATTTTATGATTTTGTAAATGATCTTAATGTGAGTGCTTGGCCATGGCAATAATACAGTCTATGTTGTGTGAACCTCTGCAATTTTTAATTTATTTATTCACACATGTTGTACACCCCCTATAGCTCTATGTGTACAGTCATCAGCTCCACATATTTCCTTCTCTTTCCACCTGTGTTCTCTCATACATTACCCCTCCCCCTTTCCCTCCCTTCACCTCCCACCCCAGCTGTTCGCAGCTCTTGCCTATATAATGGTTGTGACATCATTCCGACAAGTTGCATCATACTTTTTACTGATTCAGCGATTCCCACGCTTTGAACATTCTCTTATCGTGCACGTGGACAGCTAACGTCCAAGGTGAACACCTGTGGCAGATCAAATTTCACGTCACCTTGCATTTTGTCACGTACAAAGCAAGACAGGATGTGACTTGTTAACAGTTATCGCGCACGTGGACAGATAACACCCAAGCGAACACCTGTGGAAGATCAAATTTCACATGAACTTGCATTTTGTCACGTACGAAGCAAAACAGGATGTCACTGGTTTAGCATACATGTGGTTTCACAAATGTGTGTGCATGCCTTTCACACTCCCCTGCCACCACGATGGTCAGATTATTTCACCTTCAAGCGTCTTGGTCATTTTTTCCATTGCACCTGTTGTCAAGTCAGACCGGAGCCTTCCAATAAGCTCAAATGACCTTCACCTCCTGTAAGTTTGTTTTCTGTACTCGCTTCGACCAACATAGAATCAAGTTCTCATCACCGTTTACACGTCAAAGGTAAAATATCAGAAAAACGCACCCTCGCTCTGTCATAAACCGACCCGTCGAAATAGCGATTGTTCTATTAAGCATGGTCCTTGTGGTTAGCGACAGGTTCGTTGAAACACACACACACACAGCCGTATCGTCTCTCTCAACCGCCACGCTTCATGGACATTATAAACAGGCAAAGAAAAAGAAAACGTTATTTCAACATGTATGGTGTTAGGCCCTTTGTGAATTATCTTTTTGGAAAAAATATCTACCACATTTGAAAGGGGGCGTTAGCCCGAGTCCTAGGACACCTCGTACACGTCTCTTGCGTTATTGGTTCGTGAGATATCGGAAAAAATCACAAAAAACAGGTGTTTACCCCAAAATCGAGTTTCCCAAATTTTTTAAAATTACAATGAGTGGTCCATAGCAAAGAGGACATCACCCCGAGTACTTGGACCTGTCGAACACACCTATAGCATGATTGGTTCGCGAGATATAGCAAAAAGTCTAAAATCACGTTTTTACCCCAAAAAGACTGTGTTTCCAGCATTTCACCTTTTCGACACCTACATTCCCGTAAAGAGCACGACGAGACGAAAAAAACGAATCCAAGCATGCCCTCCTAGCATCACTCCTTCCATTCCAAGGTCGCAGGGGCTCACAACTTGCTTTTGTAAGCAGCTCTGTCACTACCACACTACTGCAAGTTTTCATCCTAGAGACTTGAAATTTTTTTGGGGGGTAGAGGGGGTAGGGATCATTGATTGACGTCAAACAAACTTTTTTGTACACTTCGTATTTTCCAAAATATAGAATTTTCAAAATTCGAGTGTTTTCAAAAAACATAAAAAAATAAAAAAGTTTTATTAAAAAAATAAAGGTCATAAAGACCATTCGTTTGAGCCATGGCACAACGTTCTATCCTGTTTGGTTTTCAAACTATTACCTATTTTCGAAAACGAAAATTTTCAAAAAAAAATTCAAAAATATAACGAGTGGTCCACAGCAAAGAGGACGTCAGCCCGAGTCCAATGACACGTCATTTGTCAAAATCGGTCCATGCGTTCGAGAGATATTTAACATGACTGAGGCTTAGTAGTAACGACATGTATGTTCTGAAGTGCGTTGGAACTGTCATCACCCCCCTACTGGCTAGTGTTCTTATAGCAACGTATAGGTGACGCTACTGACCTAGTATACATAGATGAACAAGCAACACGTAACTAAGAGCTTATGTTCTTAAGAAACGTATAGATGACGCTACTGACCTAGTATACATAGATTACCAAACAACACCTAACTAAGAGCTTGTGTTCTTATAGCAACGTATAGATGACGCTACTGACCTAGTATACATAGATGAACAAGCAACACCTAACTAAGAGCTTATGTTCTTATAGCAACGTATAGATGACGCTACTGACCTAGTATACATAGATGAACAAGCAACACCTAACTAAGAGCTTATGTTCTTAATGCAACGTATAGATGACGCTACTGACCTAGTATACGTAGATGAACAAGCAACACGTAACTAAGAGCTTATGTTCTTAAGAAACGTATAGATGACGCTACTGACCTAGTATACATAGATGAACAAGCAACACCTAACTAAGAGCTTATGTTTTTATAGCAACGTATAGATGACGCTACTGACCTAGTATACATAGATGAACAAACAACACGTAACTAAGGGCTAGTGTTCTTATAGCAACGTATAGCTGACGCTACTGACCTAGTATACATAGATGAACAAGCAACACGTAACTAAGGGCTAGTGTTCTTATAGCAACGTATAGATGACGCTACTGATCTAGTATACATAGATGAACAAACAACACGTAACTAAGAGCTTATGTTCTTATAGCAACGTATGGATGACGCTACTTACCTAGTATACATAGATGAACAAACAACACGTAACTATGAGCTTGTGTTCTTATAGCAGCGTATAGAAAACGCTACTGACCTAGTATACATAGATGAACAAGCAACAGGTAACTAAGAGCTTGTGTTCTTATAGCAACGTATAGATGACGCTACTAACCTAGTATACATAGATGAACAAACAACACGTAACTAAGAGCTTGCATTCTTATAGCAACGTATAGATGACGCTACTGACCTAGTATACATAGATGAACAAACAACACGTAACTAAGAGCTTGTGTTCTTATAGCAACGTATATGTGACGCTACTGACCTAGTATACATAGATGAACAAGCAACACGTAACTAAGAGCTTGTGTTCTTATAGCAACGTATAGATACGCTACTGACCTAGTATACATAGATGAACAAGCAACACCTAACTAAGAGCTTGTGTTCTTATAGCAACGTATAGATGACGCTACTGACCTAGTATACATAGATGAACAAACAACAGGTAACTAAGAGCTTGTGTTCTTATAGCAACGTATAGATGACGCTACTGACCTAGTATACATAGATGAACAAGCAACATGTAACTAAGAGCTAGTGTTCTTATAGCAACGTATAGATGACTCTACTGACCTAGTATACATAGATGGTCAAGCAACACGTAACTAAGAGCTTGTGTTCTTATAGCAACGTATAGATGACTCTACTGACCTAGTATACATAGATGAACAAACAACACGTAACTAAGAGCTTGCATTCTTATAGCAACGTATAGATGACTCTACTGACCTAGTATACATAGATGAACAAGCAACACCTAACTAAGAGCTTATGTTCTTATAGCAACGTATAGATGACGCTAATGACCTAGTATACATAGATGGTCAAGCAACAGGTAACTAAGAGCTTGTGTTCTTATAGCAACGTATAGATGACGCTACTAACCTAGTATACATAGATGAACAAACAACACGTAACTAAGAGCTTGCATTCTTATAGCAACGTATAGATGACGCTACTGACCTAGTATACATAGATGAACAAACAACACGTAACTAAGAGCTTGTGTTCTTATAGCAACGTATATGTGACGCTACTGACCTAGTATACATAGATGAACAAGCAACACGTAACTAAGAGCTTGTGTTCTTATAGCAACGTATAGATACGCTACTGACCTAGTATACATAGATGAACAAGCAACACCTAACTAAGAGCTTGTGTTCTTATAGCAACGTATAGATGACGCTACTGACCTAGTATACATAGATGAACAAACAACACGTAACTAAGAGCTTGTGTTCTTATAGCAACGTATAGAAGACGCTACTGACCTAGTATACATAGATGAACAAACAACACGTAACTAAGACCTTGTGTTCTTATAGCAACGTATAGATGACGCTACTGACCTAGTATACATAGATGAACAAACAACACGTAACTAAGAGCTTGTGTTCTTATAGCAACGTATAGATGACGCTAATGACCTAGTATACATAGATGGTCAAGCAACACGTAACTAAGAGCTTGTGTTCTTATAGCAACGTATAGATGACGCTACTGACCTCGAATACATAGATGAACAAACAACACGTAACTAAGAGCTTGTGTTCTTATAGCAACGTATAGATGACGCTACTGACCTAGTATACATAGATGAACAAACAACACGTAACTAAGAGCTTGTGTTCTTATAGCAACGTATAGATGACGCTACTGACTTAGTATACATAGATGAACAAACAACACGTAACTAAGAGCTTGTGTTCTTATATCAACGTATAGATGACGCTACTGACCTAGTATACATAGATGAACAAACAACACGTAACTAAGAGCTTGTGTTCTTATAGAAACGTATATGTGACGCTACTGACCTAGTATACATAAATGAACAAACAACACGTAACTAAGGGCTTGTGTTCTTATAGCAACGTATAGATGACGCTACTGACATAGTATACATAGATGAACAAACAACACGTAACTAAGAGCTTGTGTTCTTATAGCAACGTATAGATGACGCTACTGACCTAGTATACATAAATGAACAAACAACACGTAACTAAGAACTTGTGTTCTTATAGCAACGTATAGATGACGCTACTGACCTAGTATACATAAATGAACAAACAACACGTAACTAAGAGCTTGTGTTCTTATAGCAACGTATAGATGACGCTAATGACCTAGTATACATAGATGAAGAAGCAACACGTAACTAAGAGCTTGTGTTCTTATAGCAACGTATAGATGACGCTACTGACCTAGTATACATAGATGAACAAACAACACGTAACTAAGAGCTTGTGTTCTTATAGCAACGTATAGATGACTCTACTGACCTAGTATACATAGATGAACAAACAACACGTAACTAAGAGCTTGTGTTCTTATAGCAAGGTATAGATGACGCTACTGACCTAGTATACATAGTTGAACAAACAACACGTAACTAAGAGCTTGTGTTCTTATAGCAACGTATAGATGACGCTACTGACCTAGTATACATAAATGAACAAACAACACGTAACTAAGAGCTTGTGTTCTTATAGCAACGTATAGATGACGCTAATGACCTAGTATACATAGATGAACAAGCAACACGTAACTAAGAGCTTGTGTTCTTATAGCAACGTATAGATGACGCTACTGACCTAGTATACATAGATGAACAAACAACACGTAACTAAGAGCTTGTGTTCTTATAGCAACGTATAGATGACGCTACTGACCTAGTATACATAGATGAACAAACAACACGTAACTAAGAGCTTGTGTTCTTATAGCAACGTATAGATGACGCTACTGACCTAGTATACATAGATGAACAAGCAACACGTAACTAAGGGCTAGTGTTCTTATAGCAACGTATAGGTGACGCTACTGACCTAGTATACATAGATGAACAAACAACACGTAACTAAGAGCTTGTGTTCTTATAGCAACGTATAGATGACGCTACTGACCTAGTATACATAGATGAACAAACAACACGTAACTAAGAGCATTTGTTCTTATAGCAAAGTATAGATGACGCTACTGACTTAGTATACATAGATGAACAAACAACACGTAACTAAGAGCTTGCATTCTTATAGCAACGTATAGATGACGCTACTGACCTAGTATACATAGATGAACAAACAACACGTAACTAAGAGCTTGTGTTCTTATAGCAACGTATAGATGACGCTACTGACCTAGTATACATAAATGAACAAACAACACGTAACTAAGAGCTTGTGTTCTTATAGCAACGTATAGATGACGCTACTGACCTAGTATACATAGATGAACAAACAACACGTAACTATGAGCTTGTGTTCTTATAGCAACGTATAGATGTCTCTGCTGACCTAGTATACATAGATGGTCAAGCAACACGTAACCAAGAGCTTGTGTTCTTATAGCAACATATAGGTGACGCTACTGACCTAGTATACATAGATGAACAAACAACACGTAACTAAGAGCTTGTGTTCTTATAGCAACGTATATGTGACGCTACTGACCTAGTATATATAGATGAACAAGCAACATGTAACTAAGAGCTTGCATTCTTATAGCAACGTATAGGTGACGCTACTGACTTAGTATATATAGATCAAAAAACAACACGTAACTAAGAGCTTGTGTTCTTATAGCAACGTATAGATGTCTCTACTGACCTGGTATACATAGATGGTCAAGCAACACGTAACTAAGAGCTTGTGTTCTTATAGCAACATATAGGTGACGCTACTGACCTAGTATACATAGATGAACAAACAACACGTAACTAAGAGCTTGTGTTCTTATAGCAACGTATAGATGACGCTACTGACCTAGTATACATAGATGAACAAACAACACGTAACTAAGAGCTTGTGTCCTTATAGCAACGTATAGATGACGCTACTGACCTAGTATACATAGATGAACCAACAACACGTAACTAAGAGCTTGTGTTCTTATAGCAACGTATAGATGACGCTAATGACTTAGTATACATAGATGAACAAACAACACGTAACTAAGAGCTTGCATTCTTATAGCAACGTATAGATGACGCTACTGACCTAGTATACATAGATGAACAAACAACACGTAACTAAGAGCTTGTGTTCTTATAGCAACGTATAGATGACGCTACTGACCTAGTATATATAGATGAACAAGCAACATGTAACTAAGAGCTTGCATTCTTATAGCAACGTATAGGTGACGCTACTGACTTAGTATATATAGATCAACAAACAACACGTAACTAAGAGCTTGTGTTCTTATAGAAACTTATATGTGACGCTACTGACTTAGTATACATAAATGAACAAACAACACGTAACTATGAGCTTGTGTTCTTATAGCAACGTATAGATGACGCTACTGACCTAGTATACATAGATGAACAAACAACACGTAACTAAGAGCTTGCATTCTTATAGGAACGTATAGGTGACGCTACTGACTTAGTATATATAGATGAACAAACAACACGTAACTAAGGATTTGTGTTCTTATAGCAACGTATAGATGACGCTACTGACCTAGTATACATAGATGAACAAACAACACGTAACTAAGAGCTTGCATTCTTATAGCAACGTATAGGTGACGCTACTGACTTAGTATACATAGATCAACAAACAACACGAAACTAAGAGCTTGTGTTCTTATAGGAACGTATATGTGACGCTACTGACCTAGTATACATAGATGAACAAACAACACGTAACTAAGAGCTTGTGTTCTTATAGGAACGTATATGTGACTCTACTGACCTAGTATACATAAATGAACAAACAACACGTAACTAAGGGCTTGTGTTCTTATAGCAAAGTATAGGTGACGCTACTGACCTAGATTACATAGATGAACAAACAACACGTAACTAAGAGCTTGCATTCTTATAGCAAAGTATAGGTGATGCTACTGACTTAGTATACATAGATGAACAAACAACACGTAACTAAGAGCTTGTGTTCATATAGCAACGTATATGTGACGCTACTGACCTAGATTACATAGATGAACAAACAACACGTAACTAAGGGTTTGTGTTCTTATAGCAACGTATATGTGACGCTACTGACCTAGTATACATAGATGAACAAACAACACGTAACTAAGAGCTTGCATTCTTATAGCAACGTATAGGTGACGCTACTGACTTAGTATATATAGATCAACAAACAACACGTAACTAAGAGCTTGTGTTCTTATAGAAACGTATATGTGACGCTACTGACCTAGTATACATAATTTAATAAACAACACGTAACTAAGGGCTTGTGTTCTTATAGCAACGTATAGATGACGCTACTGACTTAGTATACATAGATGAACAAACAACACGTAACTAAGAGCTTGTGTTCTTATAGCAGCGTATATGTGACGCTACTGACCTAGTATACATAAATGAACAAACAACACGTAACTAAGAGCTTGTGTTCTTATAGCAACGTATAGATGACGCTACTGACCTAGTATACATAGATGAACAAACAACGTGTAACTAAGAGCTTGTGTTCTTATAGCAACGTATATGTGACGCTACTGACCTAGTATACATAAATGAACAAGCAACACGTAACTAAGAGCTTCTGTTCTTATAGCAACGTATAGATGACGCTACTGACCTAGTATACATAGATGAACAAACAACACGTAACTAAGAGCTTGTGTTCTTATAGCAACGTATAGATGACGCTACTGACCTAGTATACATAGATGATGCTACTAACCTAGTATACATAGATGAACAAGCAACACCTGACTAAGAGCTTGTGTTCTTATAGCAACGTATAGATGACGCTACTGACCTAGTATACATAGATGGTCAAACAACACGTAACTAAGGGCTTGTGTTCTTATAGCAACGTATAGATGACGCTACTACCCTAGTATACATAGATGATCAAACAACACCTAACTAAGGGCTTGTGTTCTTATAGCAACGTATAGATGACGCTACTAACCTAGTATACATAGATGATCAAACAACACCTAATTAAGAGCTTGTGTTCTTATAGCAACGTATAGATGACGCTACTAACCTAGTATACATAGATGATCAAACAACACGTAACTAAGGGCTTGTGTTCTCATAGCAACGTATAGATGACGCTACTAACCTAGTATACATAGATGATCAAACAACACCTAACTAAGGGCTTGTGTTCTTATAGCAACGTATAGATGACGCTACTAACCTAGTATACATAAATGAACAAACAACACGTAACTAAGGGCTTGTGTTCTCATAGCAACGTATAGATGACGCTACTGACCTAGTATACATAAATGAACAAACAACACGTAACTAAGGGCTTGTGTTCTCATAGCAACGTATAGATGACGCTACTGACCTAGTACACATAGATGATCAAACAACACCTAACTAAGGGCTTGTGTTCTTATAGCAACGTATAGATGACGCTACTGACCTTGTATACATAGATGATCAAACAACACCTAACTAAGAGCTTGTGTTCTTATAGCAAACGTATAGATTACGCTACTAACCTAGTATACATAGATGATCAAACAACACGTAACTAAGGGCTTGTGTCCTTATAGCAACGTATAGATGACGCTACTGACCTTGTATACATAGATGATCAAACAACACCTAACTAAGAGCTTGTGTTCTTATAGCAACGTATAGATGACGCTACTAACCTAGTATACATAGATGATCAAACAACACGTAACTAAGGGCTTGTGTTCTCATAGCAACGTATAGATGACGCTACTGACCTAGTATATATAGATGAACAAACAAAACGTAATTAAGAGCTAGTGTTCTTATAGCAACGTATAGATGACGCTACTAACCTAGTATACATAGATGATCAAACAACACCTAACTAAGGGCTTGTGTTCTCATAGCAACGTATAGATGACGCTACTAACCTAGTATACATAGATGATCAAACAACACCTAACTAAGAGCTTGTGTTCTTATAGCAACGTATAGATGACGCTACTAACCTAGTATACATAAATGAACAAACAACACGTAACTAAGGGCTTGTGTTCTCATAGCAACGTATAGATGACGCTACTGACCTAGTATACATAAATGAACAAACAACACGTAACTAAGTGCTTGTGTTCTCATAGCAACGTATAGATGACGCTACTGACCTAGTATACATAGATGAACAAACAACACCTAACTAAGGGCTTGTGTTCTTATAGCAACGTATATGTGACGCTACTGACCTTGTAGCCTATAGGCTGTATAGATAAACACCAAGTGTTTTATTGCAACTAGATAACCTTCCTTGTTCAAATCACAGCTCTTCTGATCCTGACGGTATTAGGATATCCGAGATCTGGAGTGTCTTCAATTTTACCGCGTTTTGTTCCCTATTTTTCTTTTCTTTCCTGATGCTCTCTGTTTCTATGGGGTCGAACTAATTATTTTCGTTTCAAGTATTTGTCTCCCTAAAGGAGTCAGGGTGTATGTAGCACCATCCTCGATAGTGATACACCCTTAAGCGTTCACGGCTGGTGAGTTTGGGAGTTGGTTACCCCGGGAGATTCCTGAGCTGCGTCCATTCTCTTCATTGATTTTGTTGGTCCAATTCCTCTTACACTTTTCTATTTGCCTTCCATGGCTCATCTTCGTTTTGAGACTCTCAATTCTTATTTCTCTTTTCCCTGTCTTATTTACCTTACTTTATTTTCGTTCATTTCTTAGTTGAAAAGATCATCTCCATCATAAAAGCACAGGTTAATATATATTTTCAACACACAGTTGATAGAGAAGTTCCAACGAAATTCCGTTGTAGTCATGGTACTCACCTTACTACTAACGGCTATGGTTCACCGTGAAAAGTTACAAGTGAGCTGCTTTTCTTCCTTTCTTCCCTCCACGTATGCAAAGTGGTGTGTGCGTTGTGTTTTACATGAAAGGGTGGAGATATGATGAGCCAAAGAGAAGACAAATACAGAAACCCTCCCCCTGAATTACCATACTCTTCCGCATCAAGAGCTCCAAGTCGGAGATGACATGAACATACAGGGGGCTTAGGATTCCTTGGCTCGGAGCTAAGGGAGAGGCAGGGTTGGTACGTCGTTACGTTTGCAAGTACAATACCAACATTACTGTGCATCTTTTTTTTGTTCAAGCAATTACATCTCCTAGTACATTTCTTGCTAGATTACGTAGGGTTTGGCCATTTACTTTTTCATACATTTTCATTTGAGACTGCTTTACCTTTCAGCGTCCAGTCTAGTCTGCAAGCCTTTGTTCACTAACAAGTCACCTCCATGTTCCCCTATTAGCAGTTAGCATTGTGGGCTCCTCTGCTTCACCTCTCACTTTAAAATCGTTCAACACTGAATCTAATCATCGATGATGATGATGATAATTATTGTTTTAAGCGGCCTAACATCTAGGTTATCGACCCCTAATGGTCTGGGCTCTTAGCGAAAATGACGATCAAGTGGAAACCAGAACGAAAATTAAGTGAGAAGGAAAATACTTACAAAAAGGAACTCAGATTGAAACTACTCACAAAATGAAGAGCGGTAATACTTACAAAAGGGAATTTAGAACGAAAATACTCACAAAAGGAATAGAGAGAAAAATACGTACAAAATGCAATGTACAGTCAAAATACTTACAAAATGCAAGTGAAATTCAAAATACGTAGGCTACAACATATAATTTAGATTCAAAATACTCACAAAATGCAATAGAGAATTAAAATACTTGCAAAAAGCGGTTTAGGTTGAAAGTTCCACCCCGACATTGAAATACTTTATAAAAAGCAATTTAGATTGCCAATCCTTACAAAATGCAATTGAAGTTGAAAACACTCTCAAAATGCAATTTACATCGAAAAACCTTACAAAATGCAACGTAGATTGAAAATGCCTACAAAATGGAGTGTAGATGCAAAAAAAAATCGCTAAAGGGAATTCAGATACACGGGGAGCCAATTAAAAAAACAGCGCGGGAATCTTAAAGAGAAAAGGATATATAATGAAAAGAAAACAAGAGGTCTGACCCCTCGAAGAAGGAGGGATCAGGAAAGATGAGACAAGGGCCAATTAAGGCGGTAAAGTGAAAGACTCCCTAGGCATCGGATACCCTAATACCGTCGTGGTCGGAAAAGAACAAGAGTTGTCCCAGGGAGGTCGACAGGAAAGAAGACAGAGAGGAGCCTGGCACAAGTAAGTGGAAGCAATGCCGGACTCAGCTGGGGTCCCGTGGTCGCCAACCCAGGTCCCACTAGATGTGAGCCCCTGGGGGGTCTAATCATCGCCTCCTAGGTCTACCTCTGTTTCTCTTATCCTCTACAGATGAACTATTTAACCTCTTAAGTAATCGTTCCTTTCCCATTCTCTTCACATGACCCCACCACCTGAGTCGGCACATGCGAACAGCTCCATCTAGCGTGTTCATTTCTAACTTAGCCTTTATTTCTTCATTACGAGTACCTTCCTGCCATTGCTCCTATATACAGAGTGTCTTTTATGTACCTTTGGAGAATGATAGGTCGTGTAGAGGACGGGTATAGAAGTAATTTGAGATAGGAAACTTGGGGTTGGAGCGGTCTCCTTAACTTCTAAAATAAGGGTTGATTTAGGCCCTCCACCCTATCAGTTGGGCAACTGATCCAGGCTTCTATTAGACTATTACCTTTCTCAATCCTTTCACTCTTGGCAAGATTCATTTCACTATGTGGCGCTGGCGTAATGGATAGCGTTGCGGTGCGAAAGGTCGATAACCCCGGGTTCGATTCCGGGCTTGGGCAAAATCTTTTTTTAATGTTATTTGTGGTATTGTAGTCACATGATACAGTCTGGTGCTACGTCAGAGAAGAGAGTGCAAATACGATAAATAACATTTAAAAAATGCCCAAGCCCGGAATCGAACCCGGCACTACCGGCCTTTCGCACCGAAACGCTTTCCATTACACCAGCGCCACATAGTGAAATGAATCTTGCCAAGAGTTAAAGGATTGAGAAAGGTAATAGAGGCTTGGGTCGGTTGCCCAACTGACAGGGTGGAGGACCTGAATCAAACCTTATTTTAGGGGTTAAGGAGGCCGCTCCGACCCCAAGTTCCCTATCTCAAATTACTTCTATACCCGTCCCCTACATGACCTAACATTCTCCAAAGGTACATAAACGACACCCTGTATTCGTCCCAGCAATCATTCGTACTATCCTCATATCAGTTATCCCTAGCTTATGTAGCAGTTATCCTGAATCTACCCAGCTCTCACTTCCATACAGCAAAGATGGTCTCAATGCTGAGTGATGTAGCGATAGTTTCATGGCTACACTAACTTCTTTCTTGCAGAATACTATAGATCAAAACTGAGAACTCACTGCATTGGCTCTTTTACAACTCGACTCTATTTCCTTCCCCATACTGTGACCATCCTGAGAATACACAGCTAACAAGGAGAGGTCGCCAAGTGGTTTTCTAGGAAATTCTTCAAATTTGGAGGGTTTGCTCTTTATAAGAAAATATTTTTGCAGTGTTCGAGCCTTTTTGCGAATGGGCCTTAGTGTGTTCAAAATTGAACGTTTAAAATCAAACCTCAAACTTGTGTAGTCCTATTCTCGCACTCCTTCCCGGCTCGTTTCCGTGGCGTAGTCGCTAGTGCATTGGCGTGGGGAATTAAAGGTTTCGAGTTCGAGTCAGACCTAGGTCAGGATTATTTTTTTACTGTTATTATTGTATTTTGCGTTCTAGATACTGTTGATTGTAGACAACCGCACACACGTAATATTGAATACGCATAAGCGTCAATCAAGACCTCCGACTTATCGAACCCGCTTATACGGCACTTAAGTGACGAAGAGTGTCCCGCGATGTTACTCACACGAGTTCCGTATCGAGTTTTGGATACAGACAGTTTAGCTTGATGGTAGAGCAGAGAGGAACAGCGGCAAGGGCTCTTGCGTTCCTGCATTAGACTCGGCGTAGTGCACATGAACGTAGCGTCGCCGGCCACCCTGCATTTAAATTTCAACGAATAAAACTTACGACTCGTTCAAGCTTCAAGGACGAATAATAATTATGTTAAAATATTGTACAGTCGCCTCCGTAGCGTAGCGGTCAGCATAATTACCTGCCGTCCCGGAGGTCCTGGGTTCGATTCCCGGCTCTGCCACGAAATTTGAAAAGTGGTATGAGGACTGGAACGGGGTCTACTCAGCCTCGGGTGGCCCAAATGAGTAGAGGGGGTTCGATTCCCACCTAAGCCATCCTCGAAGTGGTTTTCCGTGGTTTCCCACTTCGTCTTCGGGCAAATGCCGGGATGGTACTGCCCCCGTAAATTGAATTATATTGAGACCACGACGGTTGTATTGGCAAATATGAAGAAAGTTATGGCTGTCATAGTTGTGACGTGGATATTCATGACGTAAGCACGGATGACGCAGACTTCACGCAAGTAGGCTGCTTGAGCTGAGATTCTTGGTGACGTCATGATTTTGTTCGAGAAAGATCTGAGATTTACGACGCAGTCGCAGGGAAACATGGAATTGTGCTGAGGAAGAAGTTACGCGATTGGAGGAAACGGCTCGAACCAATGAACGATAGTTTGGAGGGAGACGGAGATTACTGAAACTATCATATTTAATTACTTTTGGAATGCAGAATTGTGGAAACCTATTTTCGGTTATGGCATTGATTTGGAATTTTGAAGAAATTATTTTTGAGTTTTTGAAATTTGAAAATCCGTCAAGTATTGCCAAAGTTAGAACTTCTAGCGATGACGGAGAAACAAGCTATGGAAGGGATGGATACGCCCCTTAAGAAGTTGATAAAAGGTCTTGCACAGCAGAGAGGAGCTCTCATATCGCATATATATCTCATACCGCATATATATTTCTGATGTCATATAGTCGTTTTCGAGTGAATAAGTGAAACAAGTCGTCTTTAGCGCGTGTGGTAAAGCCAACCGCATCGATCGAGCTTCGAGCGTGCCGCAGTTCCATTTTACGGTGTTTGAAACTAGGCGAAGTTGAAACGCACACATTTTCAAGTCTACAAGATAATATATCAAGAGTTGACTAATGCCTTTAAGCTACTTCTATTGTGCAGTACTATATTAAAGTGTGTAGAAAGGTTGAACATTTTCAAGATTATAATTTAGAAGATATTGGCATTTTAACACGGCAGACAAAAGTGATTTTCTCGCCACCTGAGAAGCACTTTTAAAATATCATATTCTACGCTACGGCTGACACTGGTAGTGCAACCGTGATACTACATATTGCATTTGATGATATAACGCTGCATTCTAACATGGAACAGTATAATATGGCAGTTCTTTCAACTATTATAACGGAAATGGAGATGGAAGGCTAAGGACTTTAATGCAATTGGGACATATATCAATGGAGTGAAATAACAGCATGGAACTTCGCTAATCGTCTTTCTACAAAAGCGAGCATGTAGTGAACATCCAACTACACTCATGCCTCGTTGACCAACGCTGAATTGTATCAAATGGCAGTGGAAACATATTCATACTCCACAAATATGAATATTTCTACGGAAATAACTGCAATAAACTTCATGGCGAATTGCTACCAGAACTTCAGGGAACTATCAAGAGAGGCCAGGGTAGACCCGGCTCACAAAGAAGAGTTTTTCCAGAAGGATGTCTATCGTATACACGGAGCAGTGCAATTTCCGGAGGAGGAAGCAGTTCTATTCTCCGAGGGCGCTGGTTCCAGGTTCGAGGTCGGAGCACATCTTTTTGGTGAAATGGAACCATCACCAGTCTTCTTTGGAAGATTTTCCTCTAGAACTTCAATCAACAGATAAGGTAGTCGTGAACGTTTCTTGTTTTATTTGAGCCATTTAGCGATATCTGAGCAAACATTTTTCCCATATGTTCTGTCCTATATTTTGCCCCATATTCTTGCTTGATACTCTGTACTCAGTACACTTCGATGATTTATGCTTTTTCTACGATTTATTAAGACATTGTTATGTCAGTGGCAGATTTAAATATTTTTGGATCAGTTGAGACTGATAATATTTTCTTTCAGTAATTTGCATATTTTTGTAGTCACTATTTGACTGTAAAGTTAACGATTATCTATGGCAGATTTGAATTCAGACAGCGTGTCACTTTATTAAAGTAATTCTATTCAGTAAATTACTTTGACCAATTTTCTGTCATCCTCAAGAAAGAAGAATAATTAAAAGATTTTAGAGCGTTAAAATCTATTACTGTATCGACGATCTTGGAAATACTAGTCGTTTTATGAACATGATTGCAACATAGACATTTATCGTCAGTTCTGGAATTACCATTGCATTACAGACAATTTTATGAACTATGAACTTTGATTACGATTTATTGAATACACTATAGTAATGAACATTTGATAGGAATTTTTCTCAATACTAGATTGGAACAATAATGTTTGCATTCCAAAGTCTAATTGTATTCTATTCTACTATTTATGCAGTTTAGATGAACTTTGTTTGAAGATAGTATTTTTATACTACGATACTTAGGAGATATTAATCTCAATTTTGATAGACCAGAGAGGCGTGTATAATCGTATTTGCTATTAAATTTATTTGTGATTGGCAAATTTTTACTTCATATCGATTCATGAATGAAACCCACGAAGGTTAAATAAATAACAGTTTGAAACAATTAATGAATATAAGAATTTTTGAAGTGGAACCATGGATGTATAATCGTTAGTTCAGTAGACGTGTAAAAGTCGCTGATGAATAATGCCCTTGAATAATTGAAGGAGATTCCCACAGTAATATTAATGTTGTTGAAGAATTTGTAAGTGGAGGTTTTTTGAATATATTGTGGAAGATTGTTATGCCATATATATGGAAATATATGATGAATTCTGGGCCTATTTTATGCAATTTGTACGTTTGAGCGAAGTATTTTTCCGCTGAGTTTATTGTCCAGGTCCTATGAAAATTAATCATGTGAAATTACTGTTAAAATTAACAAGAGTGTTAAATAATTTGAGATAACGATTTTGAATGGAGGTTACCGTCACAAATAATAATAATAATTATTAAAACTTATTAAACCTGAATATAAGCTTAAATATAACTAACCTTCATTGGTCGATTATATTAACCTGATTTGAGTAATTATCAACCGGATAAACGTGTGGTTTAATGTATTCCAAAAATAAATAATATTAATATTGTAAATAATTGTGTAAATATCTTTAACAATAATGTGAAATGAAAGGGATTAAGAGAGGCGTGTATAGATTTTTCAATTGTCATTTGACAATATTATAAACAATTTGTAATTGTTATAAACATTAATGAGCATTTGTTATAAACATTAAGAGTTTTGTTAATATACTCTAAAGAACGCTAATTATACATATGGATTATGTAATTAAACAAGTTTTGGGATTATTAGAGTAATCCAGTAATATTTGAATGGAGCATTTAAAAGATTTGCGTGATAATATTTGAGTTGAGTTGAGGACATTTAAAGCGTTTGAAAAGGAGCTAAGCTCTGAGGTTACGAGCATATGCTAAGGTTAGCTGGACAGGTGGGTCCGTTTGACGACGTGGGCATGCGACATGATGTAGGGTGGATCGCAGCTGGCCTGACAACTGTATGTTAGAGGCCAAGGTCGACCACATAACAGGCTTGCAGTTATAAATAAAGTGTGATGTTTATGAAAGAGGAAAACAATTGCTACATGTCTCGCCCCAACTTCCTCATCCATTCCAAGTGTATTACTATTATTACGTTCTTTATAAGCAAGTGAAAGATAAAATTTTGTATGTAACGTCTACAAGTCCTACAGGAGGACATGATTATATTGACAATGGCTTCTGATTGCCACGTGTATTTTGTTGAATTTTTGTTAGAGTCACCCCTTTATGTGAAATAAATTATTGTACAGTTTAAAGTTTCTTGTTTCCGTCTTGGTTCATTTTAAATATCATGGTGGAGGTTATTGTGTGGGCATACTTTAAGTGATCCAGTTGGCAACCCATACCCGAGATTAATTTGAAGAGGTAAGTAAAGGTAAGTATGAACCCCCGTATATTTTGGTGTGTTCCACAATAATTTTCTTGTTAACTGCTGTGCTCTAATCTCGGTAGTATCTGTCAGTGCCATTTTCATTAATGTAGCTGTGCCGGTGCGATTGATTATTGGCAATCCGATTGAGGGGGCGGATATCTGACAGCCTACTATCCGGATTTACGGGGACAGTACCTACTGTCAGGCCACGGCCGCCTCCTTCCCTCTTCCTAGCCTATCCATCCCAATCTTCCATCCCTTCCCATCCCTCATGAAGCCCCTGTTCGCTTTGCAGGTGTGGCCGCCTGGGCGAAGTGCTGATCACACCTCCCCAGTTGTATCCATCCCGACCAGATGTTCCAAGCTCCAGGACACTGCCCATAGAGGCGGTAGAGGTGAGTTCCCTCGCTGAGTCCGTGGGAACCACCAACCTAGAGGGTAAATTGACTAAATAAAAAAAATTGTACATAGCTCCAAAACCGAAGAGACCCCAGCAAATACGTTAGAAAACACAAAAGACAAAAACAGTAAAACAAAAAGTCCTGACCTAGGTCTGACTCAAACTCGAAACCTTTACTTCCCCATGCCAATGCGCTAGCGACTACGCCACGAAAACGAGCCAGGAACGTGTGCGAGAATAGGACTACACAGTTTGAGGATTGATTTCAAACGTTCAATTTTTTTGAACACACTAAGGCCCATTGGCAAAAACGTTCGAACACGGCCAAAATATGTTCTTATGAAGAGCAAACCCTCCTAATTTGAACACTTTTCTAGAAAACCACTTGGCGACCTCTCCTTGTAAGTACTTAAAATGGTCCACCTGCTCCAATTTAGTTCTTCCTACCTGACGTCCTATTTTCTTGCGTTTCTTCCCTACCGACATAACCTTTGTCTTTGAAATGCTGATCCCCATACCATACTTTTACAGTGGTCTGCCATATCATTATACTCAGAATGAAAATAAATTGTTTGGTAACTTTTTTGGCCATAAGAAAAAAAATACGAGCCTTACAGTAGTCGCATATGATGTGTAACATGTGACATGTTATGCCTTGTTAACAGTAATTCTGTTGGTTATTGAAATAACTACTTGTAAAACTCCAGTGTCGGTTTTCAGCAAATATGATATAATGAAAATTTTCACGCCAAACAACAACTTGAAGATGATTTATTATAGGAAAATCATTAGTGAGGCCTCCAAACCTTGAAGTAATTTTGTATGCGATATAGATTCTACATAGCCACATGGCCGACAGTACCTCGAGTGCTTACATTAAATAAGAATACAGAAAAAAGTATGGAGGTTTAATAAATCATAATTGTTTTCAGCAAATACGATATAATGAATATTTTCACACCAAATAACGACAACTTGAAGATGATTTATTGTAGGAATATCTTTAATGGGGCCTCCAAACCTTGAAATAAACCGTATACGATATAGTCTACATTTCACATAGCCACATGGCCGACAGTATCAATCTCCGCCACCGCGCGCGCTCATTGTTTCCGTCCCATCCATTTCCGTTTCATTTTTCAAAATCACCCCCACAAAAAATATACAGATGCCGAGAAGAAAGATGTTACACATCAAAAATATTTCCGGTACAAGCAAGATCATGCTTCTAGAAAGACTTAATGATGTTTGGAGGGTGTCTTCCTTATTACGACCATTCCGGATTGCGTTCACCTCATTAGTAGTCCAGATTGCGGTCTCTTTCATTTTAGGGAAGAAATATAAACATTCCAGTGTGCAGATTGCGGTCACTTTTCTTGGGAGACCGGTCCGGTTGTAACTCCCCTGGGGATTTCCTCACCTTTCACTTGCCAATGTTGAGGTACATGCCATATGTCAGTTCTCTTTGGAATGTTAATAAACCTAAAACTTCAAATGTTTGATTTTGTGTGTAGGAGGGGCTGGGGACAAACATTGATTACAAAGGGGATTTAGAAACAAACGCAGAACAAATTACTTTTACGAGACGAATTTTTCGAGGTAATAAAAAGAAAGTTTTTCATTATATACAGTAGGCTACCTATTATAAAAATAGATATCTCGCGTCTCAAATGGGAGGAGAGGGGCAGAAATTAAAAACAAGTAGTTCCGTGAAGAACTATACAGCCTATTTTCATATATCCTACTTATGTTAAATGCCACTATCAACATACACAATTTCAGTTTGATTGCTGTAATAGATTCGTAGATATTGAGAACCGACTAAATATTTCGGATGGTCGCCATGTTGGATTTTATATATGTAGGTCCTAGAGTTATGTACTGTTACATGCAGATTATTGTGAACGTGTAGTATTCAAACTTCAATCGCATAATTAGGACACAAGAAAAAACAAGGAGATTTAAAAAATTTTCACAGCTGCCATCTTGAGGTTATGTAAACAATTTAACTAAATTAGATACCAGCGGATTACAATGTGAATAAATATTTCCTGTGCCAGGTTTCAGTGCGCTTGGAACATTAAATCGCGAGAAAGGTCTATTTAAAATTTTCAAATTCGCTTGGCCGCCATGTTCGTTTTGTAGTTAACCGGTTTTTGAAAGTCTTATAGATGGACTTCCAGTAGTGCCCTTTAACTCCGTACAAAATTTCAGGGTTTTACCCTGAGATATAGAATGCCAGTAAAATAGTTCGCACGTCCGCCATCTTGTGATTATGTAAACAATTGAACGAAGTTAGATGTCGGTGCATTACAATGTATATAAACATATACTGTACCAAGTTTCATTGCGTTTGGTTGGTCAAATCGCGAGAAACGTCTATTTAAAAGTCGCAAATTCGCTTGGCCGCCATGTTGGTTTTGTAATTACCAGGTTTTCAAAAGTCATATAAGTGAACTTATAGTAGTTCCCTCTATCACCATAGAAAATGTCAGGGTAATATCGGTAATAGTTTCGGAGATATTGAATGCTGGTGAAATATTTCGCACAGCCGCCATGTTGGATTGGTGAGTCGTAACAAAATTTGAAGGGCACGGTCGAGGTCGCCGGGAATAGTGCTATGAACTTTCCGAGTTTCATTGAAATCGCTCCAGCCGCTTAGATTTTATTAGGGGGGGACACACACACGAATCACACACACACACACGGACAAAAGGTGATCTCATAAGCCTATTTTTTCAAAATTGAAAATAGGCTAAAAAATTATACCCTGTAAGTATAAAATTTCCCGTTAAAACAATTTTGTTTAAAGTGAAGGGCATCGATTCCGATCCTGAAACGTTTATATTCTTAAGACTGAAAATGTTATAATCATTGCTTTACGAGGTGCTGTCAGATTGGGAGGGGACTTGATTTTTTTAAGCGAAGTTTTATGGGGTGTGCTTAGCTGAACACTGAACGGTATTCTTTGGTTAGGTAGTGAAATATCAGTTTCCCCTTGTTATCCACAAAACTTACGGAAGATATGAGTCAGTCGGGAAGAATCAAGAACAAAGGACCGGTCTCCCAAGAAAAGTGACCGCAATCTGGACGCTGGAATGTTTATAGTTCTTCCCTAAAATGAAAGAGACCGCAATCTGGACTGCTAATGAGGTGAACGCAATCCAGAATGACCGCAATCGGGACACAACCGATTGGAGAAGCCCATATATCGAGGAAGCGAGAAAATACATTACAAGTATGCCAAGAACTCTCTATCTCTACTGATTGCGGCTAAGAGTGGCTTCATAAGATACTAGACGTTTGATCTGTATGAAGGTAATTGTAACTATGAAACTGCTTTTTCGGTAGAACATGGTAAATAAAATATGTGAAATGCCAATACAATAAAGAAAATGCACTAACATTTACGTGAAATTAAAATTAATTTTGTTTCCTCCTAATCAATACGGACTACTATGGATATTACTGTAGTAATAATATTCCCACTAACATTTACCGGAATTCTCTTTTCTGGCCAAAGAGTTGCCAAATACTTTCTTTTCATTCCGAGTATAATAATAGGCTATGTCAGACCACTGTATATTTCTCTTCAAGTTCTAACACGTTGGCTGGCAAGCTTTCGACGGAGTCTGTCATTACACCCAGGTCATCAGCACAGGTCAGACTGCTTAACCGGTTTCCTTGATTCTCACACAACCAGTTCATGCCCTTCTGCAAATGGTCCATACAGTATCTATACTAATATATAACAAGTAGTTCCGTGAATAACTATACAGCCTATTTTCATATATCCTACTTATGTTAATTGCCTCTATCAACATACAAAATTTCAGTTTGATGGTTGTGATAGATTCGTAGATATTGAGAACCGTCTAAATATTTCAGATGGTCGCCATGTTGGATTTTTATTTATGTACTATTACATGAAGATTATTGTGTACGTGTGGTATTCAAACTTCAATCATATGATTAGAACACAAGAAGTAAAAATGAGATTTTAAAATTTCGCACAGCTGCCATATTGTGGTTATGGAAACAATTGAAAAAAATAGATGCCAGAGGATTAACATTTGTATAAGGATTTACTGTACCAAGTTTCACTGCACTCGGATGGTTAAATTGCGAGAAACGTCCATGTGAAAATATTTATAATTCGCGTCACCGCCATGTTGGATTTGTGATCACCGGTTTATTGAAAGTCCTATAGGTGAACTTATGTTCATAACCCCTATGAACATTAAAAAATTCAGTTTGATTGCTGTAGTAGATTCGTAGATATTGATAACCGTCTACATATTCCGGATGGTCGCCATGTTGGATTGTTATATGTATAGGCGATAGAGTCATGTACCTTTAAAGGAAAATTATTGCGTAGGTTCATTATTCAAACTTTCACTTCGATCGCATGATTACGACACAAGAAACAAAAACTTAATTTAAAAAATTCATACAGCCGCCATCTTGAGGTTATGTAAACAATTGAACTAAATTAGATACAAGTGCATTACAAAGTGTATAAACATTTGCTGTACCAAGTTTCATTGCGTTTGGATCATTAAATCGAGAGAAAAGTCTATTTAAAATTTTCAACTTCGCTTGGCCGCCATGTTCGTTTCGTAGCTAACCGGTTTTTAAAGGTCTTATAGATGAACTTCCAGTAGTGCCCTTTATCTCCGTGCAAAATTTCAGGGTGATACCTGTAATAGTTTCATAGATATAGAATGCCGGTGAAATATTTCGCACAGCCGCCATCTTGAGGTTATGTAAACAATTGAACGAAGTTAGATGTCGGTGCATTACAATGTGTTTAAACATATACTGTACCAAGTTTCATTGCGTTTGTTTGGTTAAATCGCGAGAAACGTCTATTTAAAAGTCGCAACTTCGCTTGGCTGCCATGGTGGTTATGTAGTTACCAGGTTTTCAAAAGTCACATGGGTGAACTTCTTGTACGGTAGTTCCCTTTATCTCCGCACAGCATACCAGGGTGATATCGGTAATAGTTTCGGAGATATTGAATGCTGTTGAAATATTTCGCACAGCCGCCATGTTGGATTCGTGAGACGTAACAAAATTTGAAGGGCATGGTCGGGGTCGCCCGGAATAGTGCTATGAGCGTAGCGCGTTTCATTGAAATGCCTCCATCCGTTTAGAAGTTATTAGGGGGGGGGTACACACGCTATCACACACGCACACACAGACAGACACACGGACAAAAGGTGATCTCATAAGCCTATTTTTTTTTCATCAATGAAAATAGGCTAAAAATGAGATGGTCAGTGCCTGTGTATCTGTGTATTACTCAATCACGCAAGAACCACTGGTCCGATTTAAAGAAGTTTCATGGAAGTAGCTGATCTACCTGGTTGGCATATAGGCTACTTTTGATTTCGATACTTTGCACTATTTAAGGATGGTGACCATTTTAGTGATGTCACTACATCCTTTGGTTTCAAACTTTCATATTTCCATTTCAAATAAGAAGAGAACGCTAAGAAATAGCAAACTTTTGATGGCATATAAGAGGTTTAAAATTCAATTTTCTATCCGAAGGGTCCTTATCACTTTTCATGTATCTCGAATGGTTAGCGAGTAAAACCTAAATTTGTGCAATAAAACACGGTCAACGCCGAGCGGTGTGGTTGGACAAAATGTCCCATCCTTACTCTCCCTCCGTGCAGCACCTCGCATATCCCCTGTTTTAACAGTCACCTTCACATTTTAATTTATTTATGACCATTAGCGAAGCTAGTATAAAATAAACAGTAGTGGTGAGAGGTTACAGCCTTGCCTCACTCCTATAACAGCCTTGAACCGCAAGAACTCATCCTACTATTAACTCTCACTGCAGCCTGATTATCAAAATACATAATTTTGATTGCCTGTACCAGCCGTCCCGGGATACCATAATAGCATCTTCTCGCTAATCTATCGTACGACTTTTCTAGATCTACAAAAGACAAACACAACTGTCTATTCTTCTCGTAACATTTCTTTTTCAGTTATGATTTTTAACCCTTAACAGGTTAGTAATCTGTACATCAACCACCTGCTATGTCAACGAATTTTCTTTTGGAAGTGTTGTTTGACATTCTAAAGACGATTGGAACAAGAAGTTCCGTGACGAACTAAAGAGCCTACCTTTCTTAAAATTTAAGGTTCATGCCAATGATTAATATATACGGTCCAGAAGAATGACGAAATTAAGTTGGTAATATCGAAATTTCTAGTTAGTTTGAAATACAGTATACCTGGCATAATATAGCCTAATAGAGCACTACAGTTGGCAGCCCTGGTGAATAAATATACTCTTAGTTCCATCTCTTAAAGTACAGAAAACAAAATTTGGTTGAAGTCCAATGGATAGCATGGACGTTACATGCAGTTGGACATTGGAACTAACAGCGCGCGTAAAATCATGTTGGCAACAATGTCATGCATGTGTTGGTCTGAAATAATCTGAAATAATATGATCTATTGTTGTGCCAATTTTGAATGAAATCCATTAGTTATTATAGAAGTTACATGCATTTTAAAATTGAACCTATAAGCAGGCTTAGAATCATGTTGGCAGCACTGACGTATATTAGTTACTCCAAATTAATCTAGAATGCCAGGTATTATACGTGTGCAAACATTAGAGCGATTGGCTTGCATACTTTCTGATACATTTATATTAGGGTAAAAAATATAGAGACAGATTTTATTAGCAGTTGGCAGCCCTGCTTGCCCTTACAAATACGCATAGTCATATCTGTTATGGTAGACTTAGCATATACGAAATTTGGTTGAAATCCAAATGATGTACAGAAGTTACATGTATTTAAAGTTGGACCTATCAGCAGGCTTAGAATCATGTTGGTAGCACTGACGTATATACGTTAGTCCAAATTAATATAGAATGTCAGGTACTACACGTGTGCATAGTTTAAATCTCTCAGCATGCTTTCTTTCTGATATATTGGTATTTTGATAAAATAAATTGAGAGCATTCATTAACAGTTGGCAGCCCTGGTGGCTCTTAAGAATACGCTCAGTATATATGTTTATGTACCCATTGTGCATACGAAATTTGGTTGAATTCCAATTGATAGTGCAGACGTTATATGCATTTAAATATTGGACGTATCAGCAGGCTTAGAATCATTTTGGCAACACTGACATGTATGGCCTCCTGGAAATTAAACTGAAATATTACTATCCATACGTGTGTTAATTTTGAAATAGGTCCCATGCATTCCTTCCAAAATATCCAACATGGAGCTCAAATTTCAATCGCGATTTTTCAGCAGTTGGTAGCACTGACAATATTTTCAAATACGGTATTGAAATATTCAGATATAGATCTTTACTCATACCAAATTTTGTTTCGATTGTTGCAGCCGTTTAGGAGTTGATAGGGGGGGACACACACAGACTGATAGAAGGACAGACAGACAGACAGACAGACAGACACACATTTTCCCGGATCGATCTCATAAGTCTACTTTTTCCTTATTTTTGCAAAATGGGAAAAGTACGCTAATAAAGTACAAGGGTGGGAGGGTGATCTACAATCTATACAGAAACCAGACAGCAGTTATACAGTACGAGCCGAAGGACATGAAAGAGAAGCTGGTATTCAGAAAGGTGTAAGGCAAGGCTGCAACTTATCATCAATTCTTTTCAATCTATACATTGAACAAGCAATGAAGGAAATTGGAGAAATATTCAAAGTAGGAGTAAAGATTCAAGGAGAAATAATTTCAACTCTGAGATTTGCTGATGACATCGTCATCTTAGCCGACACACCGGAGGAGTTGAATGAGATTTTAAATGGTATGGATTCTGTCTTGAGGAAAGAATTCATGATGAGAATTAATAAATGTAAAACAAAAATATTGGAATTCAGTCGAAAGAAAGCAGAAACCCCTAATGACATCGAATTGGCAGGTGAAAAGTTAAAGAAAGTATGTGACTTCTGTTACTTGGGAAGCATAATACCAGTGATGGACGAAGCAAAGAGGGTATAAAAAGAAGGTTTAGCACAGGCGAGGAAAGAATTTCTACAGAAAAGGAATCTGTTGACATCGAATATAGATTTAGGTATTAGGAAGTCATTTTTGAAGGCCTTTATCTGGAGCGTGGCGCTCTATGGAAGTGAAACATGGTCTATTGGTGCAGCAGAAAAGAGGAGAATAGAAGCATTTGAAATGTGGTGTTACAGGAGAATGATGAAGATCAGATGGGTAGATAGGGTTACAAACGAAGAGGTATTAAGACGAGTGAAAGAGGAGATATGTTTCTGGCAACTGCTAATTAGGATAAGAGATAGGTTGGTAGGACACGTACTAAGACACCCTGAAATAGCAAGCTTATTTATGGAATGAATGGTCGAGGACAAGAACTGTAGGGGTAGACCAAGGTTAGAATATGTTTAAACAGATTGCCTCGGATGTAAGGTGTGGTAGCTATGTAGAGATGAAACGACTTGCTCAGCACAGGGAGAGCTGCATCAAACCAGTCGAAAGACTGAAGTCTAAACAACAACAACAACAACTAAGCCAAATAATATGTTTCTATCATCTTGGACCTGAGAGCTTAATGATATGTTAATTTATTAACAAAAACAATTAAAAAGTAAGTTAATCAAATCAGAAAACAAGTAGTTCCGTGAAGAACTATACAGCCTATTTTCATATATCCTACTTATGTTAATTGCCACTATCAACATACACAATTTCAGTTTGATTGCTGTAATAGATTCGTAGATATTAAAAACCGACTAAATATTTCGGATGGTCGCCATGTTGGATTTTATATATGTAGGTCCTAGAGTTTACTGTTACATGCAGATTATTGTGAACGTGTAGTATTCAAACTTCAATCGCATAATTAAGACACAAGAAAAAACAAGGAGATTTAAAAAATTTTCACAGCTACCATCTCGAGGTTATGGAAACAATTGAAATAAATTAGATGCCATTGGATTAACATTCGGATAAAGATTTACTGTACCAAGTTTCACTGCACGCGGATGGTTAAATTGCGAGAAACGTCCATGTGAATATTTATAATTCGCGTCACCGCCGTGTTGGATTTGTGATCACCAGGTTATTTAAAGTCCTATAGGTGAACTTAAGTTCATAGCCCCTATGAACATTAAAAAATGCAGTTTGATTGCTAAAATAGATTCGTAGATATTCAGTATCGTGTAAATATTTCGGATGGTCGCCATGTTGGATTGTTAAATGTATGTACCATTAAAGGAAAATTATTGCGTAGGTTCATTATTCAAACTTTCACTTCGATCGCATGACTACATCACAAGAAATAAAAACTTAATTTTAAAATTCGCACTGCCGCCATCTTGAGGTTATGTAAACAATTGAACTAAATTAGATACCAGTGGATTACAATGTGTATAAATATTTCCTGTACCAGGTTTCAGTGCGCTTGGAACATTAAATCGCGAGAAAGGTCTTTTTAAAATGTTAAAATTCGCTTGGCCGCCATGTTCGTTTTGTAGTTAACCGGTTTTTGAAAATCTTATAGATGGAATTTCAGTAGTGCAAAATTTTAGGGAGATACCGCTAATAGTTTCAGAGATATAGAATGCCGGTGAAATATTTCGCACATCCGCCATCTTGTGATTATGTAAACAATTGAACGAAGTTAGATGTCGGTGCATTACAATGTATATAAACATATACCGTACCAAGTTTCATTGCGTTTGGTTGGTCAAATCGCGAGAAACGTCTATTTAAATGTCGCAAATTCGCTTGGCCGCCATGTTGGTTTTGTAGTTACCAGGTTTTCAAAAATCACATAAGTGAACTTATAGTAGTTCCCTCTATCACCATAGAAAATTTCAGGGTAATATCGGTAATAGTTTCGGAGATATTGAATGCTGGTGAAATATTTCGCACAGCCGCCATGTTAGATTGGTGAGTCGTAACAAAATTTGAAGGGCACGGTCGAGGTCGCCGGGAATATTGCTATGAACTTTCCGAGTTTCATTGAAATCGCTCCTGCCGTTTAGATTTTATTAGGGGGGGACACACACACGAATCACACACACACACGCACACACACACGGACAAAAGGTGATCTCATAAGCCTATTTTTTTCATAATTGAAAATTGGCTAAAAATGAAAATAAATGAATTGTAAAAATTAATACGCTTATGAAATTACTTTTAAAATTAAATAAGCTTATACAATTGAAAATAAATGAGCTGATAAAATAAAATGCCAGATCATAAAGAGTAGTTTAAAAAATAAAATTATAAAAACATTTAATACATAAAAATTAAAAACAAAACACAAGATAAAATTAATACATTAAATTTTGGCTAAAATAATTAAATTTAAATAAATACATATAAAATATTTTAATAATAGTTCTTCCCTATTAAGGGTTGAGAGATGAGAAGCAACCCACTCAAGCTCACCTCGTTCATGAATATAATGTGTTCTGCGTTCCGATTTATTGCAAGTATTACCACTACCATTTTAACATTGACATATTTTAGGGCTGTGATTAGCGTGGACACGGTGGTTACCATGGCAACGAGTGTTCGATGCATTCTATACACATCAAAATAGTAGGGTACATTATGTAACGAGCCTACAATGGCAATAATTAAGACACAAGTTTTATAATTTACATACGAGTGTCTTGATTACCATTATAGGCGAGTTGCATACGACTGTTTATGTTCGACGATAATTATAACTTTATTATATTTTCTAACATAAATATTCATAAATCTCTGTCGATATTCAGTCGGTTGACTTCTTCTTCTACTTGGGAATTGTGTGGGTTCAGCATTTGATCTCTACCCAATAACGGATCCCAAAGCTTTGAAACATTGTTAGTCCTGAAGTTGCACCAACAGATAGCGCACATGCTTATGTATGATCATTTTGTTATTTTCGTCAAATAGCAAACAAACAAAAATAGGTTGTTAAAAACGCTTAAAAATTAAAATGTATCGTATTATCAACTAGTAATTCTTGAAATTCGACGCGTATGGAATGTCAACGGAAGGCAAATCAATTTAGTCCCAAATAGAACAGTAACGGTATCTGGCGGAAAAGTTTCGTATAAGAAATCCATTTACTGAACAGGAGCTGGATTAAAATTTCCGTGGAACTAATGTCAGACGCCTGCTTCCTCCATGACGTTCTGGTGTGTTTAAGTCAACAACAGCATTCACTAAAATTGTCGGCGAAATGTTACGAATGTGTAGATATTGGAGTTGCGGATATTAAGGTACAGTGCTATTTCTTTTGCAATATTGCCCAGTTTCTTTATACATTGTAACTACAATGGTTGATCCAATATAGGCTACATTGTCAACTTTCAAATCATGTAATTCAGGTCCGACATGTTGGATTTTGAGTGCATGTCAGACGCTATCCTTACCTAATTGGTCAATGAATGAAAATATTGAGCTGTGATTGGTTGGAAAAACTGTGTTGATACTGTAATGAAAAGTAGTACTTTAATGACACCCATTATGACACAGTTTTCTGACATATAATATTTACATATCGACATCGTCGAACATAAGTTTTGCATAACACTTGTGTGCCATGATGCAGATTGTATGTGGGATTGTGGGCGAGGTTATTACAAAAGAGACGGCATTCTGACAAATCCTGCATACTTTATTCATGTGTGAAAAGATAATTACAAACTGGGATACATTTGGCCTGTTAAACAGGGACTGATATGTGTTGTAATATTGACATCCTATGATGTTTCAATAACGAACATGACCACCACGGGCGTCCAGGAGGGCTCTTTCTCGCCGTGGTATGGTTGAGTTCATGAGGCCGTGCTTTAAAAAAAACTATTTTAGTAATGTGTGTCTTGGAAGCACTAAGTGAGCATCTCACGTTTAGGAGGTTGAGTTCAAGAGGCCATGCATCTATTTTTGAAAATAGTGTGTGTCTTGGAAGCACTAAGACAGCATCTCACGTTTAGGAGGTTGAGTTCAAGAGGCCATGCATCTATTTTTGAAAATATCGTGTGTCTTGGAAGCACTAAGACAGCAACTCTCGTTTAGGAGGTTGACTTCAAGAAGCCATGCATCTATTTTTGAAAATAGTGTGTGTCATGGAAGCACTAAGACAGCATCTCACGTTTAGGAGGTTGAGTTCAAGAGGCCATGCATCTATTTATGAAAATATTGTGTGTCTTGGAAGCACTAAGACAACATCTCACGTTTAGGAGGTTGAGTTCAAGTGGCCATGCATCTATTTTTGAAAATATCGTGTGGCTTGGAAGCACTAAGACAGCATCTCACGTTTAGGAGGTTGAGTTCAAGTGGCCATGCATCTATTTTTGAAAATATCGTGTGGCTTGGAAGCACTAAGACAGCATCTCACGTTTAGGAGGTTGAGTTCAAGAGGCCATGCATCTATTTTTGAAAATATCGTGTGGCTTGGAAGAACTAAGACAGCATCTCTCGTTTAGGAGGTTGACTTCAAGAGGTCATGCATCTATTTTTGAAAATATCGTGTGGCTTGGAAGCACTAAGACAGCATCTCACGTTTAGGAGGTTGAGTTCAAGAGGCCATGAATCTATTTTTGAAAATATCGTGTGTCTTGGAAGCGCTAAGACAGCATCTCACGTTTAGGAGGTTGAGTTCAAGAGGCCATGCATCTATTTTTGAAAATATCGTGTGTCTTGGAAGAACTAAGACAGCATCTCACGTTTAGGAGGTTGAGTTCAAGAGTCCATGCATCTATTTTTGAAAATATCGTGTGTCTTGGAAGAACTAAGACATCATCTCACGTTTAGGAGGTTGAGTTCAAGTGGCCATGCATCTATTTCTGAAAATATCGTGTGGCTTGGAAGCACTAAGACAGCATCTCACGTTTAGGAGGTTGAGTTCAAGAGGCCATGCATCTATTTTTGAAAATATCGTGTGGCTTGGAAGCACTAAGACAGCATCTCTCGTTTAGGAGGTTGACTTCAAGAGGCCATGCATCTATTTTTGAAAATATCGTGTGTCTTGGAAGAACTCAGACAGCATCTCACGTTTAGGAGGTTGAGTTCAAGTGGCCATGCATCTATTTTTGAAAATATCGTGTGGCTTGGAAGCACTAAGACAGCATCTCACGTTTAGGAGGTTGAGTTCAAGTGGCCATGCATCTATTTTTGAAAATATCGTGTGGCTTGGAAGCACTAAGACAGCATCTCACGTTTAGGAGGTTGAGTTCAAGGGGCCATGCATCTATTTTTGAAAATATCGTGTGGCTTGGAAGAACTAAGACAGCATCTCTCGTTTAGGAGGTTGACTTCAAGAGGCCATGCATCTATTTTTGAAAATATCGTGTGTCTTGGAAGAACTAAGACAGCATCTCACGTTTAGGAGGTTGAGTTCAAGAGGCCATGCATCTATTCTTGAAAATATCGTGTGTCTTGGAAGAACTAAGACAGCATCTCACGTTTAGGAGGTTGAGTTCAAGTGGCCATGCATCTATTTTTGAAAATATCGTGTGGCTTGGAAGCACTAAGACAGCATCTCACGTTTAGGAGGTTGAGTTCAAGAGGCCATGCATCTATTTTTGAAAATATCGTGTGTCTTGAAAGCACTAAAACAGCATCTCACGTTTAGGAGGTTGAGTTCAAGAGTCCATGCATCTATTTTTGAAAAAAATGTGTTTCTTGAAAGCACTAAAACAGCATATCACGTTTAGGAGGTTGAGTTCAAGAGGCCATGCATCTATTTTTGAAAATATCGTGTGTCTTGGAAGCGCTAAGACAGCATCTCACGTTTAGGAGGTTGAGTACATGAGGCCATGAATCTATTTTTGAAAATATCGTGTGTCTTGGAAGAACTAAGACAGCATCTCTCGTTTAGGAGGTTGAGTTCAAGAGGCCATGAATCTATTTTTGAAAATATCGTGTGTCTTGGAAGAAATAAGACAGCATCTCTCGTTTAGGAGGTTGACTTCAAGAGGCCATGAATCTATTTTTGAAAATATCGTGTGTCTTGGAAGAACTAAGACAGCATCTCTCGTTTAGGAGGTTGACTTCAAGAGGCCATGAATCTATTTTTGAAAATATCGTGTGTCTTGGAAGAACTAAGACAGCATCTCACGTTTAGGAGGATGAGTACATGAGGCCATGTATCTATTTTTGATGTGTAACATCTTTCCACTCGGTTGCTGGATATTTTTGTGGGAGTGATTTTGAAAAATGGGACGGAAGTGGATCGGACGATCCAGCTGGCAGTGGTGGATCGAACGGAAGTGTGTAAGACGCACTGCCAGCTGGATGGATCGATAGATCGATCCAGCTGGCAGTGGTAAGATCCAGGAAACAATGAGCGCGTGGTGTCGGAAATTGATACCATTTCTGACGGTAAACGCTCATGCGAACTCTGGTGTCAACTGATTGAAGCACATGTTATACGGGAACTAGGCAAGCCTGCATGAACTATTGCTGAATACAGTCTCTTTACTCACAAGAGGGCCTATTCATAAGGCATTTTAAACTCAATTTCTCGCAGGAACATTATCGAAACAAGCAAAATATAAATGAAACGTAATTCCGTAATGCAGTATTATTGGAACGTGGAAATAAGTCACAATTTTGTGCTTTATAATTGCGTGCTTGAAATAGCCGTGGTGTTGGCGTCCCTGACTGTAAATCTAGATATCTCGGGTTCGATTCCCGGACGGGATAAATATTTTTCCTACCAGATTATCATTTTAAACGATATTTATCATATCAATGACTCATTTTAACAGAATCCATATGAAATTACGTGTTGGTCTGTGAATCAAGAGGTCCGGGAACTGGGCAAGCCTTTCATGAACTACAGCTGTGCACATTGCATTTACTCGCAAGTTGGCCTATTTATAAGGAATTTAAGGTTATGAGCGGTGTCGCGTCTATTAATCTAGTTGATCCATATCATATTTTTTATTTAGGCTAGTGCTGGTGGAAGCTACAAATCATCTAATAAAATGAGTTCCGTATTATAAACCACAATATCTGTAAAACACTCCCTTTTACAATAGATTAATATTTGTGCCAATAATAGTATAAAATACCGGTGTATCAACAATTTCACGTGAGGTTTCTTCTATGTCAGATGTTGCACATCATATGCGACTACTGTAAGGCTCGTAATTTTTTGAAAATATTGTGTGTCTTGGAAGCGATAAGACAACATCTCACGTTTAGGAGGTTGAGTTCAGGAGGCCGTGGCTCTAACTCAACAACACCATAGCGCTCACTCCCCCACCACCACCACCACCACAATCTCCCCAGGCTACTTTATTATGTATGAGGTCGGGAATTGAAATGCGCCCTGCCTCCCTTCACTTGTCCTGCCTGACAGTTGACGGTCTGCACAAAGTCAAATTAGTACGACCGCAGTGAGTATATTAGGAAGTAAAAGAGAAAAGGGGTGGCAGAGCAGAGGTTAAGAGGGCTGTGCACCAGAAGCACATGTTGTTCAAGTCACGTGACTAATATGACGCCGCGCGACACAGTTTCATTATCGCTAAAATGTTACATTGTGGGATTAAACGTCTCGCGGATTTTTAGCCTACTTTTCACATTTTGCAAAAATGAGGAAAAAGTAGACTTATGAGATCGGGCAAAAATGTGTCTGTCTGTCTGTCCTTCTGTCTGTCTGTCTATCCTTCTGTCTGTCTGGCTGTGTGTGTGTCCCCCCCTATCAACTCCTAAACGGCTGCAGCAATCGAAACAAAATTTGGTAGGAGTAAAGATCTATACCTGAATATGTCACGGCCATATTTGAAAATGATGTCAGTGCTACCAACTGCTGAAAAATCGCAATTGAAATTTGAGCTCAATGTTGGAAATCTCGGAAGGTATGAATGGGAGCTATTTGAAAATTGGCACACGTATAGATAATAATATTGCAGTTTAATTTCCATGAGGCCATACATGGCAGTGTTGCCAAAATGATTATAAGCCTGCTGATAGGTCCAATATTTAAATGCATATAACTTCTACACTATCAATTGGAATTCAACCAAATTTCGTATGTGCTATGTGTTCATAAACAGATATAACTGAGCGTATTCCTAAGATCCACCAGGGCTACCAACTGTTAATAAATGCTCTCAATTTATTTTTTCCAAATACCAATATATCAGAAAGTATGCAAGCCGACAACTTTAAACTATGCACACGTATAGTACCTGACATTCTGTATTAATTTGGAGTAACTTATATACGTCAGTGCTACCAACATGATTCTAAGCCTGCTGAGAGGTCCAACTTTAAATACATGTAGCTCCTATACTATCATTTGGATTTCAACCAAAATGTGTATGTGCTATGTGCACCATAACAGATACAACTATGCGTATTCTTAAGAGCAACCAGTGTTGCCAACTGTTAAAAACTGGTGTCTCTATTTTTGTTTCCCTAATACCAATATATCATAAAATATGCAAGCCAATAGCTCTAAAATTTGCACACGTATAGTACCTGACATTCTAGATTAATTTGGAGTAATTAATATACGTCAGTGCTGCCAACATGATTCTAAGCCTGCTGATAGGTCCAATTTTAAAATGCCTGTAACTTCTATACTAACAAATGGATTTCATTCAAAATTAACACAACAAGAGAACATATTATTGCAGATTATTTCTGACCAATACATGTATGTCATTGTTGCCAACATGATTTTAAGCGCGCTGTTAGATCCAATGTTTAACTGCATGTAACGTCCATGCTATCCATTGGACATCAACCAAATTTTGTATTCTGTACCTTAAGAGATGGAAACAAGAATATATTCAGTCACCAGGGCTGCCAACTGTAGTTCTCTATTAGGCTACATTATGCCAGGAATACAGTAATTCGAACTAATTAGAAATTTCTATATTACCAATTTAATTTTGTCATTATTCTAGATAGATCCATATAGATTAATCAATGGCATGAATTTTAAATTTTAAGAAAAGTAGGCTCTTTAGTTCGTCACGGAACTTCTTGTTACTTCATATGAATCAGACCAACACGATGCGACGGGACATTGGAGAGGATATTACCTGAAATCCACTGAGTAGGTAGATGTTTAATAACAGTAAGAACGCGTGGCTATAAACGCTGGCCTGCATTACATGCAGTGCTACTCTTCCAATCTCATAATGCGTAATTACTTTCAAGAGTTATTACAAGACAGCAGTCTTTCGATTTAAAAGAAAAATAAATTTAGGTGACTTAAACAGGCTATTTATTCCTTGAAATAGTCTCTTTCCTTCTAACAATGCATACGTGTTTGGGCTGGGGATTTATTTGTAATTAGAATGGACAAATTGCTACAATCTAGTTACCATGACAACGAGGGCAAGCAAACTTGAAAATTGCGCGAGAGGCTACGTATGATACGAATAGAAAATATATCCATAATTCTTTGTTTTGTTTCTGAAACACAATGCCAAAACAATGCAAAAGAAAAACTAATTTCATTAAATAGGCTATCAATAAATGATAAAAATGGTCCGGTTAGCTCAAACAATGCCAGCGTTTCGCCCCAGTGTGCCGTTGGGCTCGTCAGTTGGTACAGACACACCTACCAATACGCGTGGCTAGCACATACCACTGACGAGCCCAACGGCACACTGGGGCGAAACGCTGGCATTGTTTGAGCTAACCGGACCATTTTTATCATTTATTGATAATTCATCCGCTCAAATGGAAACTACATCATATTCCCTTCGGGAATATTCAAAACCTTATTTGGATTGCCAAGGTAAGGCTTTTGTTTTTATGAAAGGGAGTTTTACTCCCGTAGCACATTGGCATGCTCGTGACGTCAATACTGCTTGTATTTTGTGTCTTGCATGGCCTTCTCAGTATGTGCTAGCCACGCGTATTGGTAGGTGTGTCTGTACCAACTGACGAGCCCAACGGCACACTGGGGTGAAACGCTGGCATTGTTTGAGCTAACCGGACCATTTTTATCATTTATTGATAATTCATCCGCTCAAATGGAAACTACATCATATTCCCTTCGGGAATATTCAAACCCTTATTTAAATAGGCTAGTCAAAATGTTAACCAAAATCTGGACTGTCTTGTCATGCCATGGTATATAGTGACATCAAATGCGAATTTCAACACTCTGTTTCAGGATGGATTTGGAACGTATTGAAGTGAACCCTTATCATTGTGTCCAATAATAATGTTTCATATTAATAAAAACGATGGAAATACTAAATACATGATATGCTGGATATTTGAGTAATATTGATGTAGCAAGAAATCTGGACTTGGTAAGACATGCTACGTGCTGGCTGGAAATGACCAATAGTTTCACAACCAATGTTATTCTTGGATTTCTGAGAAAATCAGATATGACGCTGTGGCGTACGTGACCATAAAAGGCCAAAATGCTGCGTACAAGGCAAGGAGTGAGAGAGAGGAGAATAGTCGTGACGTCAATATAAGGGCGGGATTTGTAAGGTCAGAACTCCGAAGCCAACTTATCTGACCAATAAGAAAACATGACGCCAGAACATAGCGTCAGTGTGTTTTGCGCGGCAATCGGATATAAAAAGATCTAGCGATCGGTTTGCATGTTCGACGGCAGATTCGCGACCTGTGAGAAAATACAAGAATTTTGAGAGGTCACACATAATTATAGGCCCATTACTTAAAATATTGAGGAGCTGTTTTACTCCCACCAATGAAACTTTAGGCTTTCTGTATATATACAAATGTCTGAGATGAATCGGGACACTCCTAATTATTCTTCGACAGTCATTTTAAGACGTCCTTAAGACGATATGGTTTTAAAATTATAGTTGTGTGTCGGCAACGAAGTTGGAAATTTTCATAAATTGTGAGATGGCAATTAGCCATAGAATAGGGAAAGTCGACGATTCTGCATAGGACGATCTGAGGAAATAAAATACTTAGAACGCAGATAGAACAGTTTAAAAACTTTGATTTAATTGTGTTTTAACAGCAGCAAAATGTCGACCATGGAGAGAAGACAGCAAGCTTCATCCTCCATTACCATCAGTGTTATGGGCTAACGGCCTAATGATGGGAATTGACGAGGCGGGAGGCCTCTGGAAAGCAGTTTAAGTGATGAGTATTAAAAAATTGATTTATTGATTTTGGACGAGGGGAATCGCGAGAGATGTGTGGAACTTTGTATAGATTTTATTTGTGTGGTTTAATTTAAATTTCAGGGTTTGATTTCTTAACTGACATGCGTGTAGTAAATTTTGGCATTGCGTGACAATTATGTTGTACAGTAAATTTTGTAATTTAAATGTTTTCCTTATGTATACGTAATTCTTATAGCGAAACGGCCGCATCGATTAACGTATCTATAAAAAGTGTAGCCATGAATGAGAACCTAGGAACGACAATGATAAATGGACTGATTTAATGATATGTTAAACTAATTACTACGTGGGGGGAATATTTGCATTTTGTTGCTTTGATAACTCGGGCTAGGACTGATCCTGTTATTTATTCTTTATTGTCATTTGGACATGTTGTATGTCATTATCTGAGAGGTGTGCTGATTCATGCTACGACGAGATCTTCGAGAAATGTGCCACGTGTTTTTGGGTGTAAGTGATGATGATGAGGAGAGGTAAAGCCTGTCCATGACTGCGATATCATTCCGGCAAACTAGTTATCCGTGGGGATAAGTTTGACCTGGAAATGTATTCTTAAAAATCCCTGAGAGGATGTTTTGAGATAATGTGTTATTTATTTGTACGCGTTTAACAGGTGGCGATTAGCAAAGGTGCTGTACGCTGGCTATGGGCCAGAATCTATATTTAGCATGGCACTAATTACTACTTGGGGGAAGAAATCAGCCACTCTCTCGGTGATGCGATAACAGGCCCGGTTGTCTCCAGCTCGTTATGACACGTTATGTTTGCTTTAAAGCCTAATGAGTTAAGGTTATTTTATTTGGTTTAATTTGGGAAGTTGCCATGTTGTCGATCCAAGTTTCTTTTATCATTACTACGACTTATTTGTTCATTGTTTTAAAACGCCAAACTTTCCGGCGTAAAAATTAAAAGTTGTATTTTGTTGTTGTTGGCTCTTATTTTCAAGGCCATTGTATTCATATAAATATAATTTGGCAACCGGCCAAACTTGTTCATGTCATGTTATGCTATCCTAGTGTTTAAGGTATAAGACGGTAATTCCGCAGCCCTTATTTTAAATAATACACACGTGTATTTGGTTGTGGTAATCTAAGGTTAGAGCATGTCAGTAGTGTATATAATTATGTAATTGTTGTTCCCACATTTCCGTAATTCGTCCTTCGCAGTACGGAGTCCGTTCCCGAACCAACTGTTTTGGTCGGAAACGAGCGCCCGTCAAAATGCTCATTACTTGAACTAGTCTTAAAACCCGTGTCGCTCATAAATATTAAATTTTTGTACTATTTATTTGTTTGTTATATTTGGATCTTGTGATCCGTTTTCTTTTGTTACTCTGACTTAAGTGACATTTCAGTCACAATGCTTGTTGACAGCTGTCATGCCGTGTCGTCACGGTACGTCAGGCTGGTCAGTGTTAGATCTGTTCACGCGAGTGAACAATAAAAGGGTGGTTATAGTTTTCTTTTTTATGTTTGATTCAGTTAATAAATTTCATTTGTTAGTAGATCCTGTTGTTTTTCTTGGCTGTGTAATAATAATAAGTTAACCTTATGAATCCTGGAAGTTATGTTGATAGCAAAACCTCTAAATCACATTCACAAGAATCCATTACGACCCCGAAATTTTGAATCTTGTCTACATGCTATTTTCCAAAGGGTTTATAAGAGTTACTTTGGCTTCCGAACGTGTGGCATTTGTGTTTTAGAGTAAAAAAATAGATCACCGGCATGTGATAAGTTTATTAACGTAAGTTAGGCGAAGATAGTACCGCCAAATGTTTAAAAATATAAAGTCATGGAGTTTGCAATAAAGTAAATGTGGAACAAGTTAAGTGTTTGAACTTTGATTAAAATTAGAACAAACTGTTCCAGGCGCCCAATAAAATTAAATTAGCTTTGTGTAGAAAAGCCAAACTCAAAGAATTATTTGACAGGAAGGTTAGACCTTAAAAACTAATTAATACTCTATTAATTGGTTAAAATTTGTAAGTGAAGTAAGGTCAGGAAGATTATAACTGAATCAAAGGGTTAAAATTAAATGGAATAATAAGTAAATTATACTCAGTGATGCTATAGTTTGTGGGAGTAATTTAAAGTAAATGAACTGAGTATGTAAAGGGTTAATGTGTGTATATTTAATATATGTGAGCGCGCGTATCCAGGGCTCCGCCCTTATGTCATTTCCCTATGTCTCAAATATATTATTGTTGTGATGGCAACTCTGGGAGAAATTCGCGAAGTGATTGAACTAGCATCCGCTCGTACGCGAGAACAACTTAGTGAGATGAGAAAAGACATAACCAATGAAATACAGACACAGTTAGCGGCAAATAGTGAAGAAACGCAGACACAGTTAACGGCCATAAATAAACAATCGACAGAAACGCAGACACAGTTAGCTGCTATAAATAAACAATCGGAAGAAATACAGACACAGTTAAACACAAAACTATCTGAAGTTAACGAGAATATAAATCAGAAAATCGCTACACAAAACATTCTGGTTAGTGAACAATTACATAGGCAGTCTGAGAAAAACAATGAAATGTTAAACGCACAAGACGAAAGGAACACTCAAAATCTAGCTGCGCTAACGGTAGAAATCAAAGAGCACACAAAAGAACAGCTAATCCAATTAGCAAAGGACGTTAGCACTAACAATACCAAACAATTAGGAATAATAAAAGGTATCGAAGATTCGTTTAAAAAGGAAATAAAAGGAATGGATGAGACTGTTATGGCAAAACTAGCACAAATCGAGCAAGCGTGTTTGACCAGCTCATCTGAAATCAAAGAAGCACACACAAACTTAGAAAAAAGGTTTGAGATGATCGAACGAGGGACACAGGGTATGCAAGATCAGATAATTACAGTAGATAACAATATCACGGGCTTAGTGACGGAACTCAACAAATTAGAAATACAATCAATTAAGAAATGGAAAAAGTTAGAAATTGACCAGGAAGAAATTAAACAAACATTAGAACAGAACAACATTTCTCTGGGAGAAAGGATAGATAAACTTGAAGATAATCAGGAGGCTAATCAACAGGAAGTCGAAAAACGCTTTGTTAAATTGAAGGATACTATTAGGAAAGATTGGACCAAGATGAGCGCTGATTCGAAAGATGAACGGCTCGCAGTAAGCAAGAAGCTAGGGGAAAATAACGCGAAAATACAGGCGTTAGAAGAAAATATGAAGTTAAGATTTCAAATTCAAGAGGACCGCATGATAAAATCGGAGTTGCAGTCACTTGGACATAATACGATGTTTGCGACACTAATGGAAAAGGGGAAAGGGGAGAATGCGGAAAGAGAGCACACAATAGACAGCCACGAGCTTGGGCAAAGTCCAAGAACGGTAGACACGCAAGCATTCCAGAATTATGAGGGTCGTAGCTCGACACCTCAAAACACACAACTTCCCACGCAAGTTATACAAGTCATCCGTGGAAACGAATTTAAACCGAATAAGTTTTTACCAGAGAGCGGAGGGACACCTAAAGCTTTCTTAAGGGAACTGACAGAATATTTTTCGGACCAAAATGTTAGCTCAACGCGACAATTAAGAATGGTTGAAAAATTTTTGGCGGGCTCAGCACTTACCTGGTATCTTGGATTTAAGAACACATTTAAATCAATGGAAGGTTTCCACAAGGCCTTCCTAAGCAAATACTGGAGTGGGTCGTATCAACAAAGCTTGCGAATGGACTTATACTCGCGCAAATACCATTCCACGCATCAGACGAAATATGCAGATTTTTTCGCCATGCAACTTGTCAAATTGCAGGATCTTGATAATCCCCCGAGCGAAATGGAGCTAATAACTACTATAGGAAAGCAGATGCCTATTAGCGTTCAGCAATTCTTGGTGGCGGCAAATATTACGACCGTGGTCCAGGCAGAAGAGGTATTAAGGAAGATAGATGAAACCACTAATTACATCAACCCGAGAGAGAAGAGACAGATAGAGTTAGTTAATGCAGTCGAAGTAGTCAAGACACCGAACAAAAACACGAGGTCGCAAGCTACAAACACTGGGGATAACCAAAGACGGCAGAACACCGAAGAATATGAGCCGAGATCTCAACCGAGATACGAAAATAGGGACAGAAACCATAACAATCAGGAAGGAACTAACCGCTACCGGAACACAAACAATCAGCAGTGGCGAGATAATAGGAGATACCAAACGTCATACAATAGGAATAATAATAACGCACCTTACAATCGAGGATGGCGTGGAGGACACTATAATCAACAATATAGGCCCAGAGACAATAGGCGTTACAACCAGCAACATAACGCACAAGATAACCAGCGGTTTAACGAGCAATCGGATCCAAGGGATGATCAGAGAAATTGGAACGAGAGACACGCTGAGTCACAACAGTACCTAGAAGAACTACATAACATACAGGGAAACAATAAGAATAAATGGGAACGAGCGATGGAACACAGAGCAAATCCGGACACCCACACTAACGGGGCGGAAGGTATGCTAATGCAGCAGGAAAGACAGGACGGGTGGCACCAAGACCAGGGCGAGGGTCAAGGCGCGAAAAAAAAAGTTTAATTGAAGGGAAAGGAGACAGCCTCAGAAGCGAATGGTGTGATGGTCGTGATGGTTGGGTGACAGCGCACATTACAGAGTGGATTGCGATGCCTGAAGATTGCTTGGAAGAAATCGTGAGGCCACAAAACGAACAATTAAAGCAATTACCAATAATATATGCTAGGATTGATGGATTGAAGGTCAAATGCTTAGTTGATACAGGAAGTCAGGTCAGCCTGGTATCTGAGGCCTTGATCAAAGAAATAGGACGGAATCATAAAGTTCCAATGATACCGGTCCCGCAAATTAAAGTACGGGGTATAATTCCTGAACGATCGGTTACTTGTAAGCAGCAGGCATATCTCGAATTAGAAATTCTGGAACACACCTTCGCTCAAACTTTCATAGTTATGACGAAAATGAACTTCAATATCATTCTAGGGGCAAACTTCATCTGCGAATATCAGGCCGTCATAGATCTACACAAAAACACCATAAGCTTCAAAAACATCGAAGGGATGACGAACATAGGACTGCATATGGACGAGATAACATCTGGCAAGGAGGCGCATACTTGGATGTTACAGGCAATTAGTGAAGAAGGGGCCGAGATCACGCAGCAGGCTATTTTAAACAAGACGGACAAGGAAATAATTGAGGCATATAGCAAGGACACCACTACAGCTGTAATTGAACTTAATGAAGAGGAAGAAACGCGAGATATCTGGGCATTGTTGGCTGAAGAGGACGACAGCAATAATGAGTTTGAAGAGCTACTACAGGAGCGGCTTAAGGAAGTCAAACTAGGGGTTACGGAAAAGAAGCAACTTGAAGATATTTTAAGAAAACACCAACAGGTTTTTGATACAGTACCGGGCAAGATTCTCAACTTTAAATATTCCATGCAGGTAGATGATTGGTCACCATTCAGAAGTAGGTTGTATCCGATTCCGGAAAAACATCATTCACAAGTTAAAGAAATTATTGACGGAATGTTACATGCAGGCGTAATAAAAAAGATGCCCACACCTTTTTTAAATGCAATTTTGGCCGTTATCAAACCAAACGGATCTATACGGCTATGTCTCGACGCAAGAATGCTCAACCTTCGATTGTTGCCGGAATACGATAAGGCACCCATAATTAGAGACGTCCTCAAGGGATTTAAAGGAAAGAGCATCTATTCAAGTGTGGACTTAACGAGCTCCTTTCACCATATCGAATTGGACGAGAAGTCGCAATTGTTAACAGGCTTCTTGTTCGACAATCAGACATACACATTTGGAAGAATGCCGTTCGGCGTGAAAACAGCTGGCTGTGCCCTCATTCGAGCATTAGACCGAAACCTTACTGAGGAGGTTAAGGAGATGACGACTAGGTACATAGATGATATTTTATTGGCTTCCGACAACATCAATGAACACATGGAAAACTTAGATAAACTGTTAGAAAATTTACGCACCACAAATTTCAAAATAAACCTAAAGAAATCCCACTTCTTTAGGGATGAAATTTTATATCTAGGCCACATTATCGATCAGGACGGCGTCAGACCAAACCCTGCCAAAATTGATGCAATCAAACATTTCCCCACTCCTACAAGAATAAAACATGTCCGTGCCTTCCTTGGTGTAACGGGGTTTTTCAAAGAAAACTGTCCCGGGTACACGGAAACTGTAGCCCCTATGCAAGAACTACTAAAGAAAAATAATAAATGGTCTTGGAATGACGAATGCAACCAATCTTTCCAAGCTACTAAATTATTGTTACAAAATTGTATCAAACTGGGATACCCAGATTTCGGCCTAAAGTTTGTAATTCAGGCAGACGCTTCGATTATTGGGGTCGGAGCAATGTTGTATCAGGAAGATCCAAGCAACCTACAGAAAAGATCTTATCTTGCCTTTGTAAGCCGTAAGTTACGGAAACACGAACGGAATTACACTGTTACAGAGTTGGAGCTCCTAGCTATTCTTCACGCCCTTCAAAAATGGAGAAAACTAGTATTTGGGTATCAAATTATTATCAGGACAGATCATAAAGCCCTCACATTTCTTTTTAAAACTAACATGGTTAGTGAACGTATCACCAGATGGTCGATCTACATTCAACAGTTCGATATAGAAATTGAACACTGCCCTGGAAAACTAAACATCATCCCAGACGCTCTCAGCAGAAACCCGGAAGAAGACGTGGAAGAAGAGGCCTTGGTTCAACACATAGAACTGACACCTAAGGATCACGAGTTCTTGAATGAATTAAAGGAATTAAAGAAAGAGCAAGAAGGTGAGCCCTGGATGCGGCAAATGATCATGTATTTTAAGGGAGAACTTCAGCCTGGATCTGCAGCTCATCGTGAGGCCCGGAGCAAAGAAGGAAAATATCAATATGTGAACAATCTGTTACACAAATTCATTAATGAGGAGCATACCAAAATGCGCATCTTGTTACCTGCTTCATTACAACGTGGTTTGACCTGGCATGTCCATGAAAGCCTAGGCCATATCGGAATAGACAAGGCAGAAGCGACCATGGCTGAAACTTTCACATGGCCACGCATGCGAACTACCATATGCGAAGTGGTTAAGACTTGTGACGCTTGCCAACGCACTAAGCCTAACAACTATTTAATGAAGCAATACCCGAAACCAATATTACCCCAGAAACCATTGGAAATAGTGGCGATCGACACATTTGGTCCAATTCCGAAGGGAAGGAGAGGGTGCAGGCATCTACTTGTGTGTCTGGACGTATTTTCCAAATTCGTGGTTCTATGCCCTATCCAGAAAACCACCACTAAACAGATTCTAAGTAGAATAATACACAAGGTGATACCGACTCTTGGTAAGCCTGAGTTTATATTATCGGATCATGGCGCATATTTCACTAGTGCCCAGTTTAAGAAAGGAATGGCAGATTTGAATATAAAACACGTTCTCTCATCAATAAGACATCCCCAAGGAAATTCTAGCGAACGCGTAATCCGTGATATTTCTAAGTTCTTCCGGGTATTTATTCCCAAGGAACATTACAAATGGGTAGACCGAGTGAGTGACATTGAGATATGTATGAATTCCACTCGTCATGAATCTACAGGGCAAATTCCCATGGTTTTACACCACAACCAGTTTCCAGTGAGATCTTGGAACACTATTGTAACATGTCCTAACGACCCAGTACCAACACACGATCTACGGATCCAGAACACCATTGTGCATATGAGAAGGCAGGCGGACCGTAGATTAAGAAGAGTACGCGGAAAGAAGTTTCATCGGGAGTTGATCGAAGGGGAATTGGTCTTGATTAAGAAGCCACCGATATCTGATCCAGCGAACAAGATACTAAACAAATTTTGTGAAAGGTATGTGGGACCGTTCAGCATCGTGAGGAATTTAGGTAACAACGCCTACAGAGTCCGAGAGGTGAGCACAGGAAACATGGCAGTATATAATATCTCAAATTTAAAATTGTATCATCAGAGAGAGCCATACGAACCGAGAAATAATGTTACTGCAGCAAGTTAAACATTCGCGTGATAACATATAACAAAAGATACGGGGGTACTCGAGTGGTGAAAGCGCTCAAAAGACAGCTCTGACGTGTTTACAAGTTCAGGCGGAAGTCGTTAATGAATATGTTGATGTTTTGAAAGAGTGAGAGGGGAGACGAGTAGCAAGGAAAGAGGCCGGAGGGCATAAGTATACAGGAATTTCCTAATGAGTTTGGAACGAGACGGCTACTGAAACAGACAGAGGCGGACAGTCATTATATTTGAGGGTGACCAGCAACTTCAAATTTGAGCCAGAAAAGTAGGGGATGTGAAATTCGACTTCATTTGAGTTCGAATTTCATCAACTAGGGGTCAGATGAACCCTTATCATTGTGTCCAATAATAATGTTTCATATTAATAAAAACGATGGAAATACTAAATACATGATATGCTGGATATTTGAGTAATATTGATGTAGCAAGAAATCTGGACTTGGTAAGACATGCTACGTGCTGGCTGGAAATGACCAATAGTTTCACAACCAATGTTATTCTTGGATTTCTGAGAAAATCAGATATGACGCTGTGGCGTACGTGACCATAAAAGGCCAAAATGCTGCGTACAAGGCAAGGAGTGAGAGAGAGGAGAATAGTCGTGACGTCAATATAAGGGCGGGATTTGTAAGGTCAGAACTCCGAAGCCAACTTATCTGACCAATAAGAAAACATGACGCCAGAACATAGCGTCAGTGTGTTTTGCGCGGCAATCGGATATAAAAAGATCTAGCGATCGGTTTGCATGTTCGACGGCAGATTCGCGACCTGTGAGAAAATACAAGAATTTTGAGAGGTCACACATAATTATAGGCCCATTACTTAAAATATTGAGGAGCTGTTTTACTCCCACCATTGAAACTTTAGGCTTTCTGTATATATACAAATGTCTGAGATGAATCGGGACACTCCTAATTATTCTTCGACAGTCATTTTAAGACGTCCTTAAGACGATATGGTTTTAAAATTATAGTTGTGTGTCGGCAACGAAGTTGGAAATTTTCATAAATTGTGAGATGGCAATTAGCCATAGAATAGGGAAAGTCGACGATTCTGCATAGGACGATCTGAGGAAATAAAATACTTAGAACGCAGATAGAACAGTTTAAAAACTTTGATTTAATTGTGTTTTAACAGCAGCAAAATGTCGACCATGGAGAGAAGACAGCAAGCTTCATCCTCCATTACCATCAGTGTTATGGGCTAACGGCCTAATGATGGGAATTGACGAGGCGGGAGGCCTCTGGAAAGCAGTTTAAGTGATGAGTATTAAAAAATTGATTTATTGATTTTGGACGAGGGGAATCGCGAGAGATGTGTGGAACTTTGTATAGATTTTATTTGTGTGGTTTAATTTAAATTTCAGGGTTTGATTTCTTAACTGACATGCGTGTAGTAAATTTTGGCATTGCGTGACAATTATGTTGTACAGTAAATTTTGTAATTTAAATGTTTTCCTTATGTATACGTAATTCTTATAGCGAAACGGCCGCATCGATTAACGTATCTATAAAAAGTGTAGCCATGAATGAGAACCTAGGAACGACAATGATAAATGGACTGATTTAATGATATGTTAAACTAATTACTACGTGGGGGGAATATTTGCATTTTGTTGCTTTGATAACTCGGGCTAGGACTGATCCTGTTATTTATTCTTTATTGTCATTTGGACATGTTGTATGTCATTATCTGAGAGGTGTGCTGATTCATGCTACGACGAGATCTTCGAGAAATGTGCCACGTGTTTTTGGGTGTAAGTGATGATGATGAGGAGAGGTAAAGCCTGTCCATGACTGCGATATCATTCCGGCAAACTAGTTATCCGTGGGGATAAGTTTGACCTGGAAATGTATTCTTAAAAATCCCTGAGAGGATGTTTTGAGATAATGTGTTATTTATTTGTACGCGTTTAACAGGTGGCGATTAGCAAAGGTGCTGTACGCTGGCTATGGGCCAGAATCTATATTTAGCATGGCACTAATTACTACTTGGGGGAAGAAATCAGCCACTCTCTCGGTGATGCGATAACAGGCCCGGTTGTCTCCAGCTCGTTATGACACGTTATGTTTGCTTTAAAGCCTAATGAGTTAAGGTTATTTTATTTGGTTTAATTTGGGAAGTTGCCATGTTGTCGATCCAAGTTTCTTTTATCATTACTACGACTTATTTGTTCATTGTTTTAAAACGCCAAACTTTCCGGCGTAAAAATTAAAAGTTGTATTTTGTTGTTGTTGGCTCTTATTTTCAAGGCCATTGTATTCATATAAATATAATTTGGCAACCGGCCAAACTTGTTCATGTCATGTTATGCTATCCTAGTGTTTAAGGTATAAGACGGTAATTCCGCAGCCCTTATTTTAAATAATACACACGTGTATTTGGTTGTGGTAATCTAAGGTTAGAGCATGTCAGTAGTGTATATAATTATGTAATTGTTGTTCCCACATTTCCGTAATTCGTCCTTCGCAGTACGGAGTCCGTTCCCGAACCAACTGTTTTGGTCGGAAACGAGCGCCCGTCAAAATGCTCATTACTTGAACTAGTCTTAAAACCCGTGTCGCTCATAAATATTAAATTTTTGTACTATTTATTTGTTTGTTATATTTGGATCTTGTGATCCGTTTTCTTTTGTTACTCTGACTTAAGTGACATTTCAGTCACAATGCTTGTTGACAGCTGTCATGCCGTGTCGTCACGGTACGTCAGGCTGGTCAGTGTTAGATCTGTTCACGCGAGTGAACAATAAAAGGGTGGTTATAGTTTTCTTTTTTATGTTTGATTCAGTTAATAAATTTCATTTGTTAGTAGATCCTGTTGTTTTTCTTGGCTGTGTAATAATAATAAGTTAACCTTATGAATCCTGGAAGTTATGTTGATAGCAAAACCTCTAAATCACATTCACAAGAATCCATTACGACCCCGAAATTTTGAATCTTGTCTACATGCTATTTTCCAAAGGGTTTAGAAGATTTTATTTTCCGTTCATACTATTTCAAAAACGAAGTTTGATGTTTTTCAGTTGGTCAACACGATTGTACCCAATTGAGATGGGTTATTCCCAAATCCTGAAAAAAAAATTACACGAGATTAATAAATACACTTGGATGACCAGTTTCGTTCGTCAAAAGATCATCATCAGATCCATTACACTTAGGCTATATAATCTAATGTCTGGAAATATGGGTGAAAGTATTTACAATATAAACACTTATTTAGCTGCAGTAGGCTATTAGTTAAGATAATGCAACTCATCAATATTTCAAAGACGAATGTTATGTCGGTAGGAAACAAACACAAGAAAATAGAATGCCTGGTAGGAGGAACTAAATTGGAGCCGGTAGGCCTATAACATTTTAAGTACAGCTATCGAAATATAATGCCAACATTTCAAAAACGGATAGCACCGAAACCCTTTATGTTAAACGTGAAATTCTTTCACTGAACGCCAGCTGGTTAAAGTAAGTTTTGTTTTGGAGGGTACGTGACCTTGCTAAGTGCACACTAGATGCGCAGTAGCCAAGGTCGGCCGGGGGCGCGCGTGCCAATGATGTCCCGACCTCACCCCTTTAGATTTTTAGCCTACTTTTCACATTTTGCAAAAATTAGGAAAAAGTAGACTTATGAGATCGATCCGGGAAAAAGTGTGTCTGTCTGTCTGTATGTCCGTCCTTCTGTCTGTCTGTCTGTCTGTGTGGCTGTGAGTGTGTCCCCCCTATCAACTCCTAAACGGCTGCAGAAATCAAAACCAAATTTAGTATGAGTAAAGATGTGCACCGGAATATCTCACGTCCATATTTGAAAATGATGTCAGTGCTACCAACTGCTGAAAAAAACCACTAGAAATTTGAGCTCCATGTTGGATATCATGCAAGATATGCATGGGAGCTATTCCAAAATTGGCACACATATAGATAATACTATTTCAGTTTAATTTCCAGGAGGCCACCCATGACAGTGTTGCCAAAATAATTTTAAGCCTTCTGATAGGTCCAATGTTTAAATGCATATAACTTCTACACTATCAATTGGATTTCAACCAAATTTTGTATGTAATATCTGTACATAAACAGATATGACTGAGCGTATTCTTAAGAGCCACCAGAGCTGCCAACTGTTAATAATTGCTCTCTCTCTATTTTTTAAAATCAAAATACCAATATATCAGAAAGTATGCAAGCCAACAGCTTTAAAATATGCACACGTATATTCTGACATTTTAGATTAATTTGGAGTTACTTATATACGTCAGTTCTACCAACATGATTATAAGCGTGCTGATAGTACCAATTTTTAAATACATGTAACTTCTATACTATCAGTTGGATTTCAACCAAATTTCGTATGTGCTATGTGTACCATAACAGATATGACTATAAGTATTGTTAAGAGCAATCAGGGCTGCCAACTGTTAATAAATGCTGTCTATAGTTTTTTACCCTAATATCAGTATATCAGAAAGTATGCAAGCCAACAGCTCTATACTTTGCACACGTATAGCACCTGACATTCTAGATTAATTTGGAGTAATTAATACAAGGCTGCCAACTGTAGTGCTCTATTAGGCTACATTATACCAGGTATATTTTGAACTAATTAGATATTTCGATAATACCAACTTAATTTCGTAATTATTCTAGATATGTTCATATACTGTAGAATAATCATTGGCATGAAAAGTAGGCTGTATAGTTCTTCACGGAACTTCTTGTTTTTTCTGCGGGTACATTAAAAACATTGTGTATGAAGAAAATTTCGGGATTTGGAGCACCTGCGGGAGCGAATTTCTGCCGCCATCTTGACAGTTACTCCTGAAATGATTGCACGTACCAATCCAGCCATTGTGAAAGCGTGTGTTTAATGCTGATGTTGGTGGTCGGCATGGCCTAGATTTTTTCTCTACAGTCCCTGTTTCCTTAAACTGATTAAACCATCGAATGACAGCTTTGTAATCAGGTGCAGTTTGTCGGGCGGTGCAGTCATTGGTGCACGCGCCCCCGGCCGACCTTGGCTACTGCGCATCTAGTGTGCGCATAGCAAGGTCACGTCCCCTCCAAAACAAAACTTACTTTAACCAGCTGGCGTTCAGTGAAAGAATTACACGTTTAACATAAAGGTTTTCGGTGCTATCATTTTTTGAAATGTTGGCATTATTTTTCGATGACCCTGTACTTAGCTGGGTATTCTCTCAGGATGGTCGGTATGGGTAAAGAAATAGAGTAGTGGTGTAGAAAATTCTCTCCTTCATGCCTTCCTTCCCCCCTTAATTCCTTCATGCCTTCCTTAATTCTTTCCTTCATGCCTTCCTTCCATCCTTAATATCTTCATGCTTTCTTTAATTATTTCCTTCATGCCTTCCTTCCATCCTTAATATCTTCATGCCTTCCTTAATTCTTTCCTTCATGCCTTCCTTCCATCCTTAATATCTTCATGCCTTCCTTAATTCTTTCCTTCATGCCTTCCTTCCATCCTTAATATCTTCATGCTTTCTTTAATTATTTCCTTCATGCCTTCCTTCCATCCTTAATATCTTCATGCCTTCCTTAATTCTTTCCTTCATGCCTTCCTTCCATCCTTAATATCTTCATGCCTTCCTTAATTCTTTCCTTCATGCCTTCCTTCCATCCTTAATATCTTCATGCCTTCCTTAATTATTTCCTTCATGCCTTCCCTCCATCCTTAATATTTTCATGCCTTCCTTAATTCTTTCCTTCATGCCTTCCTTCCATCCTTAATATCTTCATGCTTTCTTTAATTATTTCCTTCATGCCTTCCTTCCATCCTTAATATCTTCATGCCTTCCTTAATTCTTTCCTTCATGCCTTCCTTCCATCCTTAATATCTTCATGCCTTCCTTAATTCTTTCCTTCATGCCTTCCTTCCATCCATAATATCTTCATGTCTTCCTTAATTCTTTCCTTCATGCCTTCCTTCCATCCTTAATATCTTCATGCCTTCCTTAATTCTTTCCTACATGCCTTCCTTCCATCCTTAATATCTCCATGCCTTCCTTAATTCTTTCCTTCATGCCTTCCTTCCATCCTTAATGTCTTCATGCCTTCCTTAATTCTTTCCTTCATGCCTTCCTTCCATCCTTAATGTCTTCATGCCTTCCTTAATTCTTTCCTTCATGCCTTCCTTCCATCCTTAATATATTCATGCCTTCCTTAATTCTTAATTCTTTCCTGCATGCCTTCCTTCCATCCTTAATATCTTTATGCCTTCCTTAATTCTTTCCTTCATGCCTTCCATCCACCCTTAATATATTCATGCCTTCCTTAATTCTTTCCTTCATGCCTTCCTTCCATCCTTAATATCTTCATGCCTTCCTTAATTCTTTCCTTCATGCCTTCCTTCCATCCTCAAAATATTCATGCCTTCCTTAATTCTTTCCTTCATGCCTTCCTTTCATCCTTAATATCTTCATGTCTTCCTCAATTCTTTCATTCATGCCTTCCTTAATATCTTCATGCCTTCCTTAATTCTTTCCTTCATGCCTTCCTTCCATCCTTAATGTCTTCATGCCTTCCTTAATTCTTTCCTTCATGCCTTCCTTCCATCCTTAATATCTTCATGTCTTCCTTAATTCTTTCCTTCATGCCTTCCTTCCATCCTTAATATCTTCATGTCTTCCTTAATTCTTTCCTTCATGCCTTCCTTCCATCCTTAATATCTTCATGCCTTCCTTAATTCTTTCCTGCATGCCTTCCTTCCCTGTTTAATTCCTTCCTTCTTCCTTGCACTACAGCTGCAGTACACACATTAGTGCAATCACCACACAAACACAGATTATATTAGACAAATATAACACACACTCAAGTACACGGGGGTGAGGACCAAAACGTGCCAGCGCCCAAAACGAATCAATGGCAACAAAAGAAAATGGAACCTATTCTTCTACGATGAGAGTCAATAACGCTAGTCACTACACCATGAAGCGGACGCGACCTTCATTATTTAATGTCCCAGATTAGATAATTGTGCGGTTACTAAGAAACCTTCTTTGTAGTTAATCGTCGATTTGGTATCACGTTTCTACGTAATAGCAACAGTAGAAGATGTAGGAGAAGACTTGGGAGTTGAGGTTAGGTTAAACCCACGATACGCTATTGAGAAACATGTTTCTCCATCGTTGATGATAATTTGCTCTCATGCTAGACCACGTCGTGACCAAAGAGCAAGCAAGTATCTCATTATTCTCTGTGTCAATGCCTCCTCGATTTAGTAAAGGACCTCCTTTCCACGATTCCAGTAGGTCATGATATTTACGCTGCAACACGATAATAGGAGGGAGGCCTTGCCGAATGTTTTGAAACGGCATCATCTTTCTTTTTTTGTTTTCCTTCTTTTACAACAGACCTCCATTTTTGTGTCTCGTACGCTTACTTAATTCATTAAACACAAGAACAAGTTTTCGCAGACTTGTGTGGGATCATTTAGTACGCTTCAATGCCTATCATGTGGTTAGCGAATTTATGATAGCAATAAGCGTGAAATGAAATCTAAAATGTTAGGTTAAGAGATACGGTTTCTTTTTTATCTTTAATTCTTTCGTACTGTCGGATGCACTTAAGTATAGAGACTTTTCATTATATATCGCGTAATACGCCTTGAGGTACGGTGAATGACACAGTTAATTGGGAGTTCCATTTCAACACTGTGTAACATATCCCTTGCGGAGAATTTTTTGTAATGGGGAACCACGCAATCTTTGCTTCATAAAAACAACATATTGATGACTAAATTTTGTATATTAACACTTAAAGAGTAGTGATAAATTAGTAAAGTTTACTTTAGACTATCTTGTGCTACTTTTTAATAGCCGTAAGAGAATTAGATAATTGGTAAGCGTCACGCGAGCAGTGTGAAATAATCTGATTATGGACACCAACGGGTACCAGATGGATTCTCAAGAGACACCATTTAAAGACCAGGAAGCCGTAGGCTAGTTAGAAAAAAACAAGGAGATACGCCTTGAGCTATTAACCCTCCAGTGGTTATGTGGGGTGCTCACAGCACCCCAGCATTATGATTTGTTATGTTGTAAAGTTCCTAAGTTAGCAATGATGGTGGCGGGCTCAGTAGCTTCTCACCGAACATTGTCATTTGAAATAAACTCATTATTGGCCATAAGTAACAAACTGTTTGAATGCTATAAACGTTCATTGACACACAATCGTCAATTAAGGATAGTAATAATAATAATAATAATCACCGAATTTGGAAATAACTCTCAAGTAGTTAAATTCAAGTATTTAGAAGAATTAATTCAGTCAACAGGTTTACATTAGGAATATTAGGCTATATAAAGCTTTCCAGTTGGTCAACCCAAAGAAATATTACACTAGATATTTTTATACAAAATAACACACATTTATGTACAAAAACAAGTAGTTCCGTTAAGAGCTAAATACCCTATTTTCATATATCCTACTTGTCTTACTTAGAACACAAGAAATCTAAACGAGATTTTAATGACACCACGTACTCTTGTATGATGAAAAAATCGATTTAATTTTATTTTGGCGCCATAAAATTCTTCATTCTTTTCTGAATCCAAATATATATATATAGTTTGTTGGGGTTTTGATGTCTACAACTACCTTAAATTCGTTTTTTAAAATTATCATCCCATGCTCTGAATAATAAACTTTTACCGTTGCCAGCTGTTTTCCGTTAATACTCACTTTTCATGTTTAAGTACCAATAACTAGGAAGCCATTTAAGATAGAGGGTTATTTTTTACATTAACTTGCCTAATGGAGTACTTGAATGTTAACCTATTTTCACTTCCAAAACATAGTAGGCATGGATTGGGAAGAGAGAAATTGATACATATTTTTGAATAAATTTAAAAAGAAAGAGTTCGGATTTGTTCTTGCATTCTGTCCCAATAATAATGAAACAAAGTGGTTACCCATCTGTCATGATCCATTCCAAGTATGTGAACAAAATTTGAGAATATTTGATTGAAAAATAACTGAGAAATGTGTACCTGAAGCAACTTATACAACATTTTTTTTGAAAATGTATCAGTACAAATTTGTATTCATTTCACACATCCTATAAAAGCAAAGTAGCACTACATGGTCAAAAAGAGCTCAGAATACACCGCTTCTTATATGTGACAAGAAACCTTTAGCTTAAACCCAGAAAATACTTAGTAAAGTGATGCCACAAAAATAGACTTTTTCATCGTGTAAGAGTACGTGGTGACCTTAAGAAAATTGCACAGCCGCCATTTTATGTTCTCATAAAATTCCATTATATTAGACGTCAGTATATTAAGGCTTGTATGAGGATATACCATGCCAAGTTTCACAGCGCTCGGATGAAAAGTCGCGAGAAAAATTATTTTAAATATTTAAATTTCGCGTTACCGCCATGTTGGTGTTGAGCTAACCAGGTTTTTGAATGATCTTTAGGCGAACTTAAGTTAATAGCCCCTATCAATATACAAAATGTCAGTTTGATTGCTGTAATTCATAGATATTGAGAGCCATCTAAATATTTCGGAAGGTCGCCATGTTGGATTGTTATATATATAGGCAATAGCTATGTACCATTAGATGAAGATTATTACGTAGGTTCATTATTCAAACTTTCACTTCGATCGCATGATTAGGACACAAGAAATGAAAACTTAATTTTAAAATTTCGCACAGCCGCCATCATATGGATATGTAAGCAGCTGAACTAAATTAAATATTAGTGTATTACAATGTGTATAAACACTTGCTGTACCAAGTTTCACTGCGCTCGGATGTTTAAATCGCGAGGAAAGGCTATTTAAATGTTTCAACTTCGCATGGCCGCCATGTTCGTTTCGTACTTAACAGGTTTATGAAAGTCGCATATATGAACTTTTAGTAGTAGCCTTTATCACCGTACAAAACTTCAGGGTGATATCTGTTACTGATGCGGAGAAATGGAATGCCAGTAAAATATTTCGCACGGCCGCCATGTTCGATTGATGAAATGTATTAAAATTTGAAAGACACGGTCGACGACGGACGAGGTCTTTGTATGCACTCACCGAGTTTTATTGAAATCGTTTCGGCCGTTTAGATTTTATTACGGACACACACACACACGCGCGCACACACACGGGCAAAAGATGATCTCATAAGCCTATTTCATTTTCATAAATTAAAAGAGGCAAAATGTGGGAGCATTAAAGCAGTCGAAAGAAATCAGAAACCCCAATGGATGTCGAATTGGCAGGTTAACAGCTAGTAGTTGGTTAGTTATTGTTGTTTTAAGGGGCGTCTGCCCCTCTCAACACAGATTAAAGTATACTAATTTGGAATGGAATTTAAAATTTAGAGGTGGACACCTAAATTTGAAAAGACCGAAAATTAATCCAAAAAACAACAACTAATAATTGTATAAATAAACCAAAAAAAACGGAAAATTTAATATTCAAAACGAACAGCTAAAGAAGGTAGGTGACTTCTGTTACTTGGGAAGCAAATAACTAGTGATGGACGAAGCAAAGGGGATATAAAAGGTAGGTTAGCACAGGCAAGGAAAGCATTTCTACAGAAAAGGAATCTGTTGACATCGAATATATATTTAGGTATTAGGAAGTCATTTTCGAAAGCCTTTGTCTGAAGCGTGGCGCTCTATGGAAGTGAAACTTGGACTATTGGTGCAGCAGAAAAGAAGAGAATTGAAGCTTTTGAAATGTGGTGTTACAGGAGAATGATGATCAGGTGGGTAGATAGGGTTACGAATGAAGGGGTATTAAGACGAGTGGGAGAGGAGAGATGTTTCTGGCGACTGTTAATGAAGAGAAGAGATAGGTTGGTAGGACACATAGGCTACTAAGACACCCAGGAATAGTAAATTAAGTTATGGAAGGTAGGGTCGAGGATGATAACAGTAGGGGTAGACCAAGGTTAGAATATATTAAAAAGATTGTCTCGGATGTAGGGTGTGGTAGCTATGTAGAGATGAAACGATTAGCTCAGGACAGGGAGGCATGGATAGCTGCATCAGACCCGTAGAAAGACTGAAGACTCAAACAACAATATTTGCGATAAATCTATCGTGTAACATTTCTTTCAGGTTACGGCATAGGTCTACAAATACTTGTTTCCCGCCTAATATAGCTTGGCACAATTTGTGTTGACCGACTGAAAAGCGTTATATAATAGAACTAGGCAACACTGAACATGGCTTCCATCACTCCAATTAAATCATGAACCGAACAAGGAGAGAATTGCAAAATTAACAAGTAGTTCCGTGAAGAACTATACAGCCTATTTCCATATATCCTACTTATGTTAATTGCCTCTATCTACATACATAATTTCAGTTTGGTTGCTGTAATAGATTCGTAGATATTGAGAACCGAATAATATTTCGGATGGTCGCCATGTTGGAGTTTAATCTATATGTAGGTCCTACAGTTATATACTGTTACATGAAGATTATTGTGTTCGTGTAATATTCAAACTTCAATCGCATGATTAGGACACAAGAATTAAAAACGAGATGTTAAAATTTCGCACAGCTACCATCTTGTGGTTATGGAACCAATTGAAATAAATTAGATGCCAGTGGATTAACATTTGTATAAGGATTTACTGTTCCAAGTATCACTGCACTCGGATGGTTAAATTGCGTGAAACATCCATGTGAATATGTATACTTCGCGTTGGCGCCATGTTGGATTTGTGATCACCAGGTTATTGAAAGCCCTATAGGTGAACTTATGTTCATATCCCCTATGAACATAAAAAAAATCAGTTTGATTGCTATAATAGATTCGTAGATATTCAGAGCCGTCTAAATATTTCGGATGGTCGCCATGTTGGATTGTTATATGAATAGGCCATAGAGTCATGTACCTTTAAAGGAAAATTATTGCGTAGGTTCATTATTCAAACTTTCACTTAGATCGCATGATTACGACACAAGAAATAAAAACATAATTTTAAAATTAGCACAGCCGCCATCTTGAAGTTATGTAAACAATTGAACTAAATTAGATACCAATGCATTACGATGTGTATGAACATTTCCTGTACCAAGTTTCATTGCGTTTGGATCATTAAATCCTGAGAAAGGTCTATTTAAAATTTTCAAATCCGCTTGGCGGCCATGTTCGTTTTGTAGTTAACCGGTTTTTGAAAGTCTCATAGATGAACTTCCAGTAGTGGCCTTTATCTCCGTACACAATTTCAGGGTGATACCGCTAATAGTTTCAGAGATATAGAATGCCGGTGAAATATTTCGCACAGCCGCCATCTTGAGGTTATGTAAACAATTTAACGAAGTTAGATGTCGGTGCATTACAATATGTATAAACATATACTGTACCAAGATTTATTGCGTTTTGTTGGTTAAATCGCGAGAAACGTCTATTTAAAAGTCACAACTTCGCTTGGCCGCCATGTTGGTTTTGTAGTTACCAGGTTTTTAAATGTCACATAGGTGAACTTCTAGTAGTTTCCTTTATCACCGTACAAAATGTTTGGGTGATATCGGTAATAGTTTCGGAGATATTGAATGCTGGTGAAACATTTTGCACAGCCGCCAAGTTGGATTGGTGAGGCGTAACAAAATTTGAATGACACGGTCGGGGTCCCCCGGAAAAGTGCTATGAACTTACCGAGTTTCATTTTAATCGCTCCAGGCATTTAGAAGTTATTAGGGGGACACACACACGCACGCACACACACACACACTCAGACACACGGACAAAAGGTGATATCATAAGCCTATTTTTCTTTTCAAAAATGAAAATAGGCTAAAAATGTCACAAGTTATGCATAGGGGCCGTATTTTTTAACAGCAATACGCATGAACTTACTTCATATGTTCTTTCTTGCCTATATATGACCTTGTAGGTACTTAAAGTAGCGTATTTTAGCAAAATGAACTCGCGAAATATCACGAAATCTGATTTACTTTGCGTATCGCGCAAATAATCACGAAATATACTCCACTTGGTACGAAAAATGCTAAATATGATCGAAAAAGCTCTCCAATAAACGTATAAATGCTTGTGATGAATTGGCCGTCGTGGGTTCCTTCTCATTTGGTTGATAGTGCTGAATATTCTCTACACAAATGCCCGCAAAACCGGAAGTATGTGAATTCATTTTCGCAGTCTCTAAGGGAATTGATGAAAATCGATATCTCCTATCGATTATATAAAATGGCGTTGTGGTCGTAGATACAGCAGTGCGAGTTCGAGACTGATAACATTTTGTATTGGTTGTTCTACGATTTAATAACAAGGATACATTAAGAGAGTGCTCTTTAAGACCCCTTATCACATAATTTGTTAGATTTACCCGATACTATGAGGAAGGTTTCAGAAGAAACGACGATCATTATGACAATTTATTTCGCGAAAGACCCACCGAAATAGTGTAGTTTTAATAGCGAATACAACAGTTTTATTTAACAAAAAAAAATAAGGCCCTTACATATAAAATTACCTGGAAAATATATAATAAAAACCCCATATCACTGAAAGCAAAATTACGGCACTACAATATTGTCAAGCTGTGTCCAGAGGTTTCTTCATGTTCCCGAACAGGTGATAATCACTTGGTGCCAAGTTGGGAGAGTATGGTGGATGTGGCAGCACCATAAATCCCATTTGATCAATGGCAGCGGTGGTCTTTCGGCTAGTGTGGGGGCGGGCATTGTCATGTTGCAGAAGCACACCTTTAGGCCATTTTGCTGGCCACTTAGTTTGAATGGCTTGACGTAATTGCTTAAGGGTTGCCACATATGCTGCACTGTTAATCGTGACCCCCAATTCCAGCCAGTCAATGAGGATGATGCCCTTTGTGTCCCAGAACACTGTCACCATTCGCTTGCCAACTGATAACACTGTTCGACATTTCTTTGGCGGTGGACTGCCCCTATGCTTTCATTGCATGGTCGCCGTTTTGCGGATTTATCAGAACTGGACACAGTTGTCAAGGCATGGGTACGCAGAACTCTGAAATAATGGTTTCAGGAAGGTCTGGAGAGACTGACACATCGATGGCAAAAGTGCATAAAGTTACAAGGAGATTATGTTGAGAAGGTGGACCTAAGAACTGATGTGTAGGCCTAATATACTTCATTTGAGTAGAAAAACAAAGTGTAAAACGATATAGTACGCCCTCCGTATGTTAGGACCATAATATGTAAACGGGGTTTTTGATGATGAAAAAGAAGCCACATGAAATTCATTTCACGAAAGGTGGCACGCGAGTCGTTTCAACAAAAGAGTTTTGGTACGCTAATCTTCTTCTTTCTTCTTTTCTTAGTCGTTTACCCTCCAGGTTGGTGGAACCCACGGACTCAGCGAGGGAACTCACCACTACCGCCTCTATGGGCAGTGTCCTAGAGCTGGGAACACCTAATCGGAGTGGATACAACTGGTGAGGTGTGATTGGCACCTCGCCCAGGCGGCCTCACTTGCAAACCGAACAGGGGCCTCATGAGGGAAGGTAATGGATGGACAGGATGGGTAGGCAAAGAAGAGGGAAGGAGGCGGCCGTGGCCTTGAAGAAGGTACCATCCCGGTATTTGCCTGAAGACGAAGTGGGAAACCACGGAAAACCACTTCGAGGATGGCTGAGGTGGGAATCGAACCCCCTCTACTCATTTGGAACACCCGAGGCTGTGTAGACCCCGTTCCAGTCCTCATACCACTTTTAAAATTTCGTGGCAGAGCCGGGAATCGAACCCAGGACCTCCGGGGCGGCAGCTAACCATGCTGACCGCTACGCTATTGGTACGCTAATCGTTTTAACAAATTACCTTTGGTGAGCTGTTGTGCACATGCCTGCGATGGTTACTGAATTCATAAATCCATTTTACAATAGGTGGCTCGTAAGTCGTTACAAAAATGAGCGGCAGTTTAAGTGTTTCCGGAATGACTCGCATTTGCTATGACTAGGTACGCTGATTTAAAGAATTAAAAAAGGCTTCAACGCGGTGAAATAAAATATCCATAGTGGTGAAATCAATAAAAGGGAGGGGTGAGTGTATGGTTCATGGATTTGGTTAAATAATGAAACTATAGACACATTTGGATGAATTTTTCGTTTTCATTGACCTCAACAAATAATCTCCATGACTACCATAGTCTTTATCTTATTAGCTCGTGAAGCTTATGTTGTCAACCAACCGTAAGAAGAGCATTGTTTGCATGATTTGAGGACTTGATCCAACTTCTTTATTCCGTATCTTATGATAAATTTATATTTAAGATTTCTTATTTTCTACGGAACGACAAATAGTGGAACAGTTTCATTTAACTTCCAGGTAAATAGTTTAAAAAAATGACTTATTATCAGCATTTCGTTGGTATTTAGCATTTTACGGTGAAAATAACTCATTTCGCAAAATAACTTTAATTCGTGATATTTGGCGGGTTCAATATCGAAATAAATGGCATATTTGGGTTAAATGTAGTGTTGTGATAACATATAATATGTTTGCTGAAACATTTCGCGGATATCGTTATAACCAAAAAACCGGGACACTAGCTATGACCATCAACAATGCACGGGGACAATCTGTACAAGTGGATAAAAATTTTAAAATCCATGCTTCTTACGCGGACAGCTATTTCTGGCCTGTTCACGCGTCGGAAAGCCTTCAGATTTATTCATGTACACACCTGACGAAAAAAACTAAAAATATTGTGTATCCAAATGCTTTTCAATAAACAAAACAACAATTGCAACACACACACTTTCGTTCGTTCTTTGGCATTGCAACGCATGCCGGGTACAGCTAGCAATAATTATAAAAGTCCAACATATCATCTAAGAGTTTTCCCGTATCAGTTGAGAGGTCTTACATACAAGGTCATTCATTATCTATGTGCTACCGAGAGCAGTGGCTCAGCTGGCTAAAGCGCAGCGTTAGGTCATGGGACCAAGCTCGCTGCTGACTCGGTAGACGCGTGGGTTCGAGCCCCACCGTCGACCGTCCTTGAAATGGTTTTCCGTGGTTTCCCCATTTTCAACACCAGGCAAATGCTGGGACGGTACCTTCTGATAGGCCACGGCCGATTCCTTCCACATCCTTGCCCAGTTTCAATCATCTTCATCCATTCCATCTCTCATCCCGACGCGCAGGTCGCCCACGGGCGTCGAATAGAAAGACCTGCACTCGGCCTCTGAGGAGGCCACACGACAAAAAAAAAAACTATGTGTTCGCGAGTAAACACGGCAAGCTAAGCCGGCTGTGACTGGCGCAGATCGCGGGCGCACCTATGCGGTTCAGCCGGTGGCAGACACGCTTGGCTGACTCATATCGTTAGTTCACACGTGTTTAGTCATTCATATGGGCGTGTATTTGCAAACCTTGGACGTTAGTGTTGCACGTTTAGTGAGTATTGTGATTATTGGTCATGCCTACGCACCAATTCACATTGCGCGAACGTATGTATATCCATAATTCGCATATGAAAATCAGAAAATCTTGTTCTGAAACGAGACGAAAATTTCGAATCACGTTTCCAGGAAGACCTGTGACTAATGCCAGTAAAATCGGGAGGCTCGCTATACGATTCAAGAAAACAGGCTCCGTAAATAATAAAAGAGTTGACAGACATTCTCTCATCAGAAGATGTCAGGTGAGTGTTACAAGAGAGGGAGGACATTTTCAACATCGCCTATGAGCACTGTAAGTACACATTAATGAACATTTTTGGTAAAAGTGTGAAAGTGCGCACAACCACCGGCTGAACCGGGTACGCGCGCCCGCGATTGCGCCAGTCACAGCCGGCTTAGCTTGCCGTATTGACTCACGCGCACATACACAATGACGCTGTACATGGAAAGACAGATAGAAACAGAGTTGGGTTAAGACCAGTATTATTTCAGGAGAAATGTAGGAATAAGGGAAGCTGTACTAAGACATGGCTGTTTTTGATAGGTAGAATAAGGAAAGATAAGAGAAGATTAATGGCATTTGTAGACTTAGAAAAGGCTTTTGACAACGTTGATTGGAGTAAGTTGTTTGGCATTTTGAGAACAATTGGAATAAAGTGCAGAGATAGGAGGGTGTTCTACAATCTATACAGAAACCATACGGAAGATATTCGAGCCGAAGGTCACGAGTGAGAAGGTGGTATTCAGAGAGGTGTAAGGCAAACGTGCAACTTATCACCCATGGTTTTCAATCTATACAATGAACAAGCAATAAAGGAAATTCGAGAAAAATTCAAAGTAGGAGAAAAGATTCAAGGAGAAATAATTCCAACTCGGAGATTTGCTGATGACATCGTCATCTTAGCCGACAAGACAGAGAATTTGAATGAGTTTCTAAATGGTATGGATTCTGTCTTGACGAAAGAATTCATGATGAGAACCAATAAATGTAAAACAACAAGAATTTCAGTGACGAACTAAAGAGCCTAATTTTCTTAAAATTTAAGATTCATGCCAATGATTAATCTATATGGATATATCTAGAATTATGACGAAATTAAATTGGTAATATCGAAATTTCTAATTAGTTCGAAATGCTGTATAGGCTACCTGGCATAATTTAGCCTAATAGAGCACTACAGTTGGCAGCCCTGGTGACTGAATATATTCTTAGTTCCATCCCTTAAGGTACAGAATACAAAATTTGGTTGAAGTCCAATGGATAACATGGCCGTTACTTGCAGTTAAACATTGGATCTAACAGAGCGCGTAAAATCATGTTGGCAACAATGTCATGCATGTATTGGTCAGAAATAATCTGAAATAATATGATCTATTGTTATGCCAATTTTGAATGAAATCCACTAGTTAGTGTAGAAGTTATATGCATTTTAAAATTGGACCTATCAGCAGGCTTAGAATCATGTTGGCAGCACTGACGAATATTAGTTACCCCAGATTAATCTAGAATGCCAGGTAATATACGTGTCCAATGTCTAGAGCTATTGGCATACTTTCAGATATATTGATGCTAGGGAAACAAAAATAGAGACAGCATTTATTAACAATTGGCAGCCCTGGTTGCTCTTAAGAATACGCATAGTCATATTTGTTATGGTACACATGGCACATACGAAATTTGGTTGAAATCCAAATGATAGTATAGAAGTTACATGTATTTAAAGTTGGACCTCTCAGCAGGCTAAGAATGATGTTGGTAGCACTGACGTATATAAGTTACTCCAAATTAATATAGAATGTCAGGTACTATAGGTGTGCATAGTTTAAAGCTGTCGGTTTGCATACTTTCTGATATATTGGAATTTGGTTAAAATAAATTGAGAGCATTTATTAACAGTTGGCAGCCCTGGTGGCTCTTAAGAATACGCTCAGTCGTATCTGTTTTTTCTACACATAGCACATACGATATTTGGTTGAATTCCAAATGATAGTGTAGAAGTTATAGGCATTAAATAATTGGACCTATCAGCAGGCTTATAACCATTTTGGCAACACTGCCATGTATGGCCTCCTTGAAATTCAACTGAAATATAATTATCTATAGGTGTGTCAATTTTGAAATAGCTCCCATTCATACCTTCCAAGATATCCAACATTGAGCTCAAACTGCAATTGCGATATTTCAGCAGTTGGTAGCACTGACACCATTTTCAAATACGGCATTGAGATATTCAGATATAGATCTTTACTCCTACCAAATTTTGTTTCGATTGCTGCAACCGTTTAGGAGTTGATAAGGGGGGGGGGAGGCACACACACAGACAGACAGACAGACAGACAGAAGGAAGGAAGGAAGGAAGGAAGGAAGGAAGGAAGGAAGGAAGGAAGGACAGACAGACACACATTTGCTTGGAACGATCTCATAAGTCTACTTTTTCCTCATTTGTGCAAAATGTGAAAAGTTGGCTAAAAATAGTGGAATGCAGCCGAAATAAATTAGAATCCCGTAATGACGTAAAATTGGCAGGCGAAAAGCTAAAGGAAGTAGGTGACTTCTGTCACTAAGAAAGCAAAATAACCAGTGATGGACGAAGCAAAGAGGATATAGAAGTAGATTAGCACATGCAAAGAAAGCATTTCTACAGAAAAGGAATCAGTTGATATCGAATATAGATTTAGGTCCTAGGAAGTCATTTTTTAAAAGTCTTTGTCTGGAGTTTGGCACTCGATAGAAGTGAAACTAGGACTGTTGGAGGAGCAGAAAAGAGGAGAGTTGAAGCGTTTGAAATGTGGTGTTACAGGAGAATGATGAAGATCAGATGGGTAGATAGGGTTACAAATGAAGAGATATTAAGACGAGTGGGAGAGGAGAGATGTTTCTGGCGACTGTTAATGAAGAGAAGATATAGGTTGGTAGGACACATACTAAGACACCCAGGAATAGCAAAGTTAGTTATGGAAGGAAGGGTCGAGGACAAGAACTGTAGGGGTAGACCAAGGTTAGAATATGTTAAACAGATTGCTTCGGATGTAAGGTGCGGTAGCTATGTAGATATGGAATGATTAGCTCAGGACAGGGAGGCATGGGTGGCTGCATCAAACCAGTCAAAAGACTGAAGACTCAAAAAACAACAATAACAACAACAACATAGTAGATGTAACGAGTCAGGTTCATCAGCGGGCTGTAGGTACGGACTGCGCGGACCATGCACTACTCCCATGGTGGAACTAAGACCTCTATAACCTTTATCTAGACCAATTATTGCCTTTTCACTTCTCATATTTACAACATTACGTGTGTCGTGTGGTGTATTTTGTATCGGAAATGTTGGGAACAGTGATAGGACGTGATATGTCGTCAATGTGTGCCCCTCAAGCATGGCTGCCGTAGTTGTTAAAAGAGCAATACATAAAAAACATATTTGCGTAGCACATATTTCAGGTGCAGTAGTAACCAAGGTTGCTAATTTGAATGCCCCCAGAAGATGAAACAAGGAATGTAAATGCCACGATGACGATGACAAGTGCAAAAGCCACGTTCTGGTCTCTTTCAGAATTAATGAAACAATACCTGGCAATAGGCATAGAATTGTTAGGCCATGCTTCCGTAGTAAGAGCGAACAAGTGATCCCTGCTTTCCTGTTTCACAAGAGAAAGCATGCGTCCACAGCAAGCTAATAAGGATGAGCAGAAATGCACTGCTCGACAGGCATGGATCTGACAAGCCAGTCAAATACGTCAAACAAGCGAGCTTCGCATTACTGTGTCTTTAGCAAAGAATATGAATCACATAACCTTCAATGACGTCGTTTTTGCTGTAAGAGATAGTTATACAGTATAAATCACCGTGCCCATAACCGAACATTAAACAAGATACTGTAGATATTATTAATTTTCCTTACCTTGTATGCTATGCTGCAACAGTAGATCACACCACGAGGTCTTGTCACATAACAAGCACGGCGCAATACTTACTCACAATGTAAACAAACGTCACCATTTCAGGAACGTACTAGGGAACAAGAAGTTTCGTAACGAACTAAAGAGCCAACTTTTCTTGAAATTTAAGATCTATGCCAATGATTAATCTACCCCTCTATCTAGAATAATGCCGAAATTAAGTTGGTAATATCGAAATTTCTAATTAGTTCAAAATACTGTATACCTGGCATAATGTAGCCTAATAAGAGAACTACAGTTGGCAGCCCTGGTGACTGAATATATTCTTAGTTCCATCTCTTAAGGTACAGAATACAAAATTTGGTTGAAGTCCAATGGAGAGCGTGGACGTTACATGCAGTTAAACATTGGACCTAACAGCGCGCGTAAAATCATGTTGGCAACAATGACATACATGTATTGGTCAGAAATAATCTGAAATAATATGATCTATAGTTGTGTCAATTTTGAATGAAATCCATTAGTTAGTATAGAAGTTACATGCATTTTAAAATGGGATCTGTCAGCAGGCTTAGAATCATGTTGGCAGCACTGACCTATATTAGTTACCCCAAATTAATCTAGAATGCCACGTACTATACGTGTGCAAAGTTTAGAGCTATTTGCTTGCATACTTTCTGATATATTGATATTAGGGTAACAAAATAGAGACAGTATTTATTAACAGTTGGCAGCCCTGGTTACTCCTAAATATAAGCATCGTCATATCTGTTATGGTACACATAACACACACGAAATTTGGTTGAAATCCAAATTATAGTATAGAAGTTACATGTATTTAAAGTTGGACCTCTCAGCAGGCTAAGAATCATGTTAGTAGCACTGACGTATATAAGTTACTCCAAATTAATATAGAATGTCAGGTACTATACGTGTGCATAGTTTAAAGCTGTCGGCTTGCATACTTTCTGATATATTGGTATTTGGATAAAATAAATTGAGAGCATTTATTAACAGTTGGCAGCCCTGGTGGATCTTAAGAATAAGGTCAGTCATGTATGTTTATGTACACATAGCACATACAAAATTTGGTTGAAATCCAATTGATAGTGTAGAAGTTATATGCATTTAAAATTTGGACCTATCAGCAGGCGTATATTCATTTTGGCAACACTGCGATGTATGGCCTCCTGGAAATTAAACTGCAATATTATTATCTATACGTGTGCTAATTTTGAAATAGCTCCTATTCATACCTTCCAAGATATCCAACATGGAGCTCGCGATTTTTCAGCAGTTGGTAGCACTGACATCATTTTCAAATATGGGCGTGAGCTATCAGGTATAGATCTTGACTCCTACCAAATTTTGTTTCGATTGCTGCAGCCATTTAGGAGTTGATAGGGGGACACACACACACAGCCAGACAGACAGACAGACAGACAGAAGGACAGACAGACAGACACACACACATTTGCCCGATCTCATAAGTCTACTTTTTCCTCATTTTTGCAAAATGTGAAAAGTAGGCTAAAAAAACCATCATAAACACACACAGAAAAATTCGTGGAAATACGGCAACATATTCACACGAATGACTCGGATTGAAGGCGGAAATCGAACAGGAAGACACGTGTCAAAGATGCTCGATTATTTAAATATTACACATCTATGGGTCAAAGCAGTTAAGTAGATATCACAATCAGTTCTTTTGATGTTTCTGCAATTCGACGGAAGGATGGGTGGGAGCCATTTTGAGTCCAACAAATAGGCATCAACGGATGTTGTTTCTTATGTTAGCTGATCCCAAATCTGTTCTGGCGAATTTTGTTAATATTACTGGTCCATTAATTTTAGCCTACTTTTCACATTTTGCAAAAATTAGGAAAAAGTAGACTTATGAGATCGATCCGGGCAAATGTGTGTGTCTGTCTGTCCTTCTGTCTGTCTGTGTGTCTGGGTGTGTGTCCCCCCTACCAACTCCTAAACGGCTGCAGCAATCAAAACAAAATTTAGTAGGAGTAAAGATATATATACCCGAATATCTCAATGCCATATTTGAAAATGATGTCAGTTCTACCATCTGCTGAAAAATCGCAGTTGAAATTTGAGCTCCATGTTCGATATCTTGAAAGGTATGAATGGGAGCTCTTTCAAAAGTGGCTCACGTATAGATAATAATATTTCTGTTTAATTTCCAGGAGGCCATACATGGCAGTGTTGCCAAAATTATTATAAGCCTGCTGATAACTCCAATTTTTAAATGCATATAACTTCCACAGTATCAATTGGATTTCAACCAAATTTCGTATGTGCTATGTGTACAAAAACAGATACGACTGAGCGTATTCCTAAGAGCCACCAGGGCTGCCAACTGTTAATAAATGCTCTCAATGTATTTTATCCAAATACCAATATATCAGAAAGTATGCAAACCGACAGCTTTAAACTATGCACACGTATAGTACCTGACATTCTATTTTAATTAGGAGTAACGTATATACGTCAGTGCTACCAACACGATTCTAAGCCTGCTGAGAGGTCCAACTTTAAATACATGTAACTTCTATACTATCATTTGGATTTCAACCAAGTTTCGTGTGTGCTATGTGTACCATAACAGATATGACTATGCCGATTCTTAAGAGTAACCAGGGCTGCCAACTGTTAATAAATACTGTCTCTATTTTTGTTACCCTAATACCAATATATCAGAAAGTATGCAAGCCAATAGCTCTAAACTTTGCACACGTCTAGTACCTGGCATTCTAGATTAATTTGGAGTAACTTATATAGGCCTACGCCAGTGCTGCCAACATGATTCTAAGCCTGCTGATAGGTCCAATTTTAAAATGCATGTAACTTCTATACTAACTAATGATTTCATTCAAAATTGGCACAACAATAGATCATATTATTTCAGATTATTTCGGACTAATACATGAATGACATTGTTGCCAACATGATATTACGCGCGCTGTTAGATCCAATGTTTAACTGCATGTAACGTCCATGCTATCCATTGGACTTCAACCAAATGTTGTATTCTGTACCTTAAGAGATGGAACTAAGAATATATTCAGTCACCAGGGCTGCCAACTGTAGTGCTCTATTAAGCTACATTATGACAGGTATACAGTATTTCGAACTAATTGTAATTTCGATATTACCAACTTAATTTCATCATTATTCTAGTTAGATTCATATAGATTAATCATTGGCATGAATCTTAAATTTTAAGAAAAGTAGGATCTTTAGTTCGTCACGGAACTTCTTGTTTAACAATATTATGACATACTAAGGACTAGGCCTGTAATTGTAGAGTCCATGGATGTTACGAACCAAGAAAAGAATCCATCTCGGCGTGCCGGAAGGCGGAGGTAGATTTCACCGAGCAAAGAAAAATATTTCGAGTTCACATTTTTAGCCTATTTTCACTTATGAAAATATAGGCTTATGAAATCACCTTTTTGTCCGTGTGACAACCCCCTAATAACTTCTAAACGGCTGGAGCGATTTCAATGAAACTCGGTAAGGTCATAGTACTATTTCTGCCGACCCCAACCATTCCCTTCAAATTTTATTACGACTCACGTATCCAACATGGTGGCTGTGCGAAATATTTCACCGGCACTCTACCTAGGTATAATCTCAGAAACTATTACTGATATCACCTTGAAATTTTGTACGGTGATAAAGGGGACTACTAGAAGTTCACCAATGAGACTTTCAAAAACCTATTAACTAAAAAAAAAAAGAATCATGGCGGCCAAGCGAAATTGAAACATTTAAATAGACTTCTCTCACGATTTAACCACCCGAACGCAGTGAAACTTGGTACAGTAAATGTTTATACACATTCTAATGCACTGGCATCTAATTTAGTTCAATTGTTTACATAACCCCAACATGGCGGCTGTGCGTAATTTTAAAATTAAGTTTTTATTTCTTGTGTATTAATCATGCGATTGAAGTGAATGTTTGAATAATAAGCCTACGCCATATCGTCATCTAATAGTACATAACTCTATGGCATACCTAATTATATAAAAATCCAACATGGCGACCATCCGAAATATTATGACGGTTCGCAATATCTATGAATCTATTACAGCAATTAAACTGAAATTTTGTACGTTGATAGAGGCAACTAAAATTAGTAGGTTATATGAAAATAGGCTGTATAGTTCTTCACGAAACTACTTGTTTTATTCTCAAATCTCCATTTTTCCCACTCTTTGGTCAATGGTTGGTGCTATAAAAATCAATATTCAAAAAAGAACAAGTTAATTAGTTATTGTTGTTTTAAGGGAAGGGGGACTACGAGGTCATCCGTCCATAAAGAACAAGTCAATGTACACTGAAAAATTTATAGATTGCTGGCCCTAACTCTCTCTCAATTAAAAAGCGGATGACGAGATCAGCAGCCACTGCGTCATCGGCTAATGTAAGTTTGAGTGTCATCTGCAAACCAAGATTTCTTCGTAAGTCAGCAAGATCCACACACTCGGTTAAAGTGTGGGCCACGGTGAAAACGGCTCCACAGGCATAAAGTGGGGGGGGGGGTCTTTCCTTCTCATTAGGTACGAGTGGGTGGATCTTGTATGCCCTACACAAAATGACGGAAAGGAAAGAGGAAAGGTAAAGGAGAGTATAGAAGGGAAGCAATATTAAATATAACACCAAGTCCATGTTTCATTCACACATAACGACTTTATTTTCCATCAGAAACATTGAAGTAGTGGGCAGCTACTCTTATCCAAGGTTAGATGTAAGTGTTAGATATCTACAAGGAAAGATTCAGATAGACATGACAATATTTACAGTGACTGTACACAATGGTGGCTTCTGCTCCCCGCTTTTCTTTTATACATTCATTCGTTCGCATTCTCTCGTCACATCCTCTCCCAAATTTTACTACTACACATTGGCTTGGATTAAGACAGAAATCTCACAGGAAATGATCGGCAAAACTATCGTGCCAAAAACATCCGTTGTAATCCACGCTAAGTTTCAAGGTCAAGAGGTAGCCTCATTTTTAAGCTTTACTCCACAGTTTAAACGATTTGATCATGACGAACACAAGTAGTTCATAATTATTATGAAATAAACTGACATTTTAGAAGGATTCAAATCCTGAGAGGTTTCTGGATGCAAGTTTTAAATAGGTTAGAACACAATACATTTTGAGATATTTCCCATACGAAGTGCAAGCCACTTGGAAAATTATTTCTTGACATTAATTAAATAATTTTTCAAGTGCAACAAACATATACCGAGTAACAAATCAATTATAACACTGAAGATCTATGAGACAAAAAGAAAATGGCAGATAATTTTCCAATCATTCTTACAGAAATATTTCGAAGCATAATAGAGATATTCACATTGTCTGGGGTTACAATATAATAACACCATATATCGGTTTAGCGTATGCCGAGAGTTCCAAAATTCAGTGCCACAGCCTGAAGCGATTAAAAAGGTAATAAACAATATTATAAGAATTGTGCAAATAAAATGTAAGCTGGTGTCTGGAAGTGGCCTCAACGTACACTATATCACAACGACAGTTCGAGGGTGTTTACAGATATTCACCTCAACTGTTCAGACACCTGTCCTAACACTGAACAAGTTTCCCTATACCCTCCGTGAAGAAGGACGCTGGCTAAGAGTGGTTTCAACAGCAACCAGTGCCCTTCTTAACGGAGGATACAGGGAAACTTGTTCAGCGTTTAGATAGGTGTCAGAATAGAGGAGGTGAATATCTGTAGACTCCCTGGAACTGTCGTTGTGATTTAGTGCATATCGTGTTTGTTTCTAGTCATTAGTCTATATTTTATAAGGTGCGTTCAAAAAGTAACGAGCCGGAGGCTGTAATGCGCAAACCGGTGACGACATCGGCTAATTGTGGCGTGTGTAACGAGGTGTGGTTCCGACCATAGGCGTGGTAGATCACACCCCGTCGCTAAAGGGCACGCGTGCACGTCACGTGACGATACAAAGCGAGCAGCAGCATGCATTAATCGTCCAACGCTGCCAGTCGCATTGCAAACAGTGACATGGAGGCGTCAAACGAAGAGCAAAGAGCAGTTGTTCGGTTTCTGATAGCGAAAGGAGCAGGGGGAACTGACATTCATCGCCGAATGTCACAAGTGTACGGCGAAAACTGCATGTCCCTTGCAAGGGTTAAGGCGTGGCACAAGCGCTTCAGGGAAGGACGGGTGTCATTAGCCGATGATGCCCGGTCTGGGGCACCCCCCTGCATTACCGATGACAACGTCCAGCTGGTTGATGCACTCATTACCCAGGACCGCCGAGTGACAGTGAACGCCACAGCCGCCGTGGTCGGATTGAGCGTCGGAAGTGTGCACACCATCACGAAGGAACGACTGCACTTGCGGAAAGTGTGTGCCCAATGGGTGCCCCACAGTCTTCAACCACACCAGGAAGCATGTCGAATGGCCTACTGGTTTGGTCTTGGTTGGACGATTGATGCATGCTGCTGCTCGCTTGTATCGTCACGTGATGTGCACGCGTGCCCTCTAGCGACAGGCTCTGGTTGGAACCACACCTCGATTGGCCGATGTCGTCACCGGTTTGAGCATTCCAGCTTCCGGCTCTTTACTTTTTGAACGCACCTTATACATGCACAAGCCTTTGACTATAAATTTCCTAAAATACGCCTTGGTTCATGAATGAACTTAACTTCCCTTTACGTTATCTATCACCCTTCAGGGTTTGAGTACTGAATTTTAGAAATATTTTTATCGCATACAAATTATGTATAAATATTCGATTCTTGCAAAAGGCAATCTTGGGCCACAGCAGTCCAGCCAACAGACATCCATACAATCATAACATACCAGAGAACATATCAGGGATACATTCACAGAAAAGTTCATGTTTTTTTTGTGTTTATTTAGAAGCACAAATCATTTGTTATTAATATTATTAATAATAATAATCACCATAATATTTACACAGCAAACACTTGACATGTTTCTTTCTTCTCATATATATATACTTTATTTACTCATTCAATAAGAAATGCGATTTCTTTTTTTTTAATGTTTTTATTCCTGCAGAGAAATAAAAACAAATAAACGAAACTTAACTGGTCCATTCCCTCAGTTTTACCAACCGCATATATTTTCTGTTATATGCAAATTCTTCGTCACGTGAAAGAATGCAACAACACAACAAAAAATAAAGGAAGAAAAACAATGTCTCTGTATTTTGTTATTTAGAAATTTTCTCCATTCAAAGTCTTTCTTGAGAATAACACCTTTATACAATAGTAATTCGATTTTGCACCCCCCTTTTTCCACAGACATACAAGTCCTTTAATGAAGAGAGAAAAAAAAGCAATGACTGATTTGGTAGCAAAGCCAACAACATAATTATGAACAGTTCATTTCGATGTGATCTGGATTAACCTCTCCTAATTGAGTTTATTTCATTCGTGAACAAAACTATGAAATTAGGAAAAAGTACAAAGCAAATAAACCACGATCATATTTGCCTATTTTAATGAAAATCATTTAAGGCCTAAAACAGCCTAAAACCTTCAAAAGTTAAAATTGTCAACAATTTTTTAATCTCCGATTCTACTGTACCATCTCTCTATATAAAAATCAATGTTACGTAATTGTTTGTCTGTCTGTCTGTCCCATATGCGTTCATATGCCATCCATCCGATTGCGATGTAACTCCCGCAAAGGTTTCTGAATTAGTAAATTTATTTTACAATAGGTGGTGGACGAGTAGTTTCAAAAAATGAGTGTTGGCACACGAATCGTTAAAAGAATGTTCCTCTTGCGTTCATATACCATCCATCCGATTGCGATGTAACTTTGGTGAATTGTTGTGCACACTCCCGCGAAGGTTTCTGAATTATTAAATTCATTTTACAATAGGTGGCGAACGAGTAGTTTCAAAAAATGGGTGTTGGAACACGAATCGTTAAAAGAATGTTCCTCTTGCGTTCATATACCATCCATCCGATTGCGATGTAACTTTGGTGAATTGTTGTGCACACTCCCGCGAAGGTTTCTGAATTAGTAAATTAATTTTACAATAGGTGGCGGACAAGTAGTTTCAACAAATGAGTGTTGAAACGCGAATCGTTACAAGAATGTTCCGCTTGCGTTCGTATTCCATTCATCCGATTGCGATGTAACTTTGGAGAGTTGTTTTGCACACTCCCGCGAAGGTTTCCGAATTATTAAATTCATTTTACAATAGGTGGCGGACGAGTAGAATCAACGAATGAGTGTTGAAACACGAATCGTTACAAGAATGTTCCGCTTGCGCTCATATACCATTGATCCGATTACGATTTGGTGAGTTGTTGTGCACACTCCGGCAAATGTTTCTGAATAAGTAAATTCATTACGGGGTGAGTTAGCCGTCGTCGTTACGGCGTGGTTGCAGGCAGTCGCTTACATCCGGGAGACAAGGAGGTTCAAATCCCCCGCCGGCAACCTTGAAGATGGTCTTCTGTGGTTTCCCATGTTCCTTCCAGGCAAATGCCGGGGTTGCTCCCTAGCTATAGGCCACAACTACTACCTTCAAATTCCTCGTCCTTACATTCACACTTTTCTCCCCAGACAACACTCCACACGGCGACGGTACTTGTAGCTCACCCCATGGGTGTCCGCATAGAAGCAGCTACAAACTCTGGCGAGCCGAACATGTCCTCGGACACTCTCGGTACTAAAAGCTAATACGAAAAAAAAAAAACAATACGTGGCGCATGAGTGATTTGAACAAATAAGAGTTGGAACGCTAATCGTTTCAACAAATGAAGTTTCTACAGTTGTCGAATGCACGCCTGTGAAAGTTTCTGAGTGAGAGTAAATCAATTTCACAATAGGTGGCACGCGAGTCGTTTCAACAAATGAACTTTGGTGACTTGTAAGCACGCCCGTGTAGGTTTCTGAATTATAGAATCGGACGGTAAAACAAACACTGTGCATCCAAAAGATCTTCAATAAACAAAACTACACCACTAACACATTCTTTCCTTGATGGTATTGCAACGCCTGCCAGGTAGCTACATCTAGTATACAAACCAACAAAACATTTTACATAAAAACTACCTCATGTGTACAGCAGCAAGTGCAATTTTTAAAACTGTCCTCAGCACAATTAAACATTTAAAGAAAATCAAAATTGCGACTTGTCGGGTTTCACCGTTTCACATACAGTAGAATATAAGTAGGGGTGGTGATTTTTATTCATGAATGAAACTGTTAAATTAGGAAAAGTAGGAAGCACATAAACAACAAAATTCCAAAGCATACCATATCACAAAGACATACTGCTCTTATTATCTTTCACGTTAATAATACCACACGCGTAGTTATCAGTCATTGCTTTTTCTTTTCTTTCTCCTTTCTTTCTTTCTTTCTCGGAAAGCCGCCATCTTCATAGCTTCCAAGCACACTGAAAAGGTTAGTAATAACCGTGTATTTCATTGGGTACAGGAGCCTCAACAAGTATTGATCTCAGTCTCTCTCAAGTGCTAAATGCAACGGCGTCATGGTACGTCAAAGGTAAATATATACCAAGACATGTTAGAGTAAAGAATAGGCCAAGCAAGAACGATTTACAGTCTTAAATACAGGAGTAAAACAATTAAATTCTTGTGTGTGTTCGCGAAATTGATACGAACATACCAAATCCCATTTCATGTATTAATAGTAATAATAATAATATTGGGAATACATCCGAGCCTCCGTGGCTTAGGCGGCAGCACGCCGGCCTCTCACCACTGGGTCCGTGGTTCAAATCCCGGTCACTCCATGTGAGATCTGTGCTGGACAAAACGGAGGCAGACAGGTTTTTCTCCGGGTACTCCGGTTTTCCCTGGCAAAATTTCATTCCAGCAACACTCTCCACTATCATTTCATTTCATCTGTCATTCATTTAATCATTGCCCCAGAGGAGTGCGTCAGGCCTCGGCAGCCGGCACAGTTCATATCCTCGCCGCTAGATGGGGGCTTCATTCATTCCATTCCTGACCCGGTCGGAGACTGGAAGCAGGCTGTGGATTTTTTCATTGGGAATACATCCAGATCTACATATCACCATGCAAACTTGCCACGGTGGGTGAGTGTTTAACGAGTCGGTCTACTAACCCCAAGCTTGCAGGTTCACTCCTGGCCGTGTTAAGGGATTTTTTGAAAGGCGGCAAAAATTACGATACGCATGTCATACGATGTTGGCATGTCAAAGAACCCATTTGAATTCAGTAGGCCGTGTTCATAATGGCAAAATTAATCTCGGGAGTTTCCGCCAACACAAAGTTCCTCATTTCTCTACTAGAAAGCGCTATAGTGTTCAAGGAGCTTAGATATCTAACCTCCTTGACTTTCATAGTGCTTCAAGGGATAATGAAATTCGACATGCAAGCTACCTTCTGGGTGTCGAATAACAAAGCTTGCACCCGGCACCCGAGGCCGTACGATATTATTATTATTATTATTATTATTATTATTATTAATAATAATAATAATAACGTGTCATGGTATGTCAAAGGTAAATATATACCACGACATAACCAAATGTTAGAGTAAAGAATAGGTCAAGCGAAAAGGATTTACAGTCTTAAACAGAGGAGTAAAACAATGAAATTATTCTGTGTGTTCGCGAAATTGATACGAACGTACCAAATCCCATTTCATGTAATAATAATAATAATAATAATAATAATAATAATAATAATAATAATAATAATAACAATATTGGGAATGCATCCTGGTCCACATATCACCATGCAGAAGGCCGTCATCTTGGAGACCTGTTCCGTTGTTCGCTCGTTTCTCAATGTGCCACCTTAAGAGAATTAGTCATACCGTCTTGCAAACAAGCCGACGATATGTTGATATGTCCCACTTATGTGGTGAAATTAATGTGATAACAATGATGATGATAATAATAATAATAATAATAATACTCATAGTTTATTGCACTGTTTTGTAATTAAGAGAGAAAACGTAATTGATTAAATCTCATCCAGTCGAGTTGTGGTTTTCACTGTACGGTTGGTATTTTTAATCGATTAAATTCAGTTATCGACTAATCGAATCAAAATATAGATGAAATGCTACAAATAACGATTAATCGGTTAATCGTTTGGTCGCTTAATTGGTTGGTCAAATAATTGATTCATTGTTTTGTCGATTAGGCCTAATCGATGTAATTCACTACGCTCTCACAGAAGCAAAACAGACATTCAATTAATTAAAATATATTGTATCATACGGTATATTTTCGCCTTAAATGACACCAACTCAACACATCCACGCCACGGTAGATGGGGCTATACGATAATAATAATAATTCTGAGAAAGATCTTGGGCCCGGTCAAGGAATGAGGAGAGTATAGAAGACGACACAACGATGAACCCTTTCTACATATGGAGAAAATAACGGACACCATTCGCAAAAGAAGACTCTCCTTTTATGGCCATTTAACTCCGGAAGATTGTCCAATCGAATCTGTGCCTATTTTGTGGGAAAGAAAACCAAAGGGATCTGGTTTACAGAGGGGGAAAAAGACCTACAAGAACTGGGGATATCACATGAGGACATCTTGGTACGTGACTCTTTGAAGAAGAAACTTGGGGAGATACAGAGTTTTCAGCCAAAACCTATATTGAAAAGCTGCAAGAAGTGGACCGAAGAACGGAAGGAAGCTCACCGAAGAAGAATGCGTGAATACTGGGTCAATGTAAAAGAACGAGGGAAAAGGCAGTTGAAATAACGTGGTCCATAAAAGACCAAAACGATTATTTAAAACATAATAATAATGCGTGAGAATTATGCCAGTGGTGATCTCTTCCACGGGAGTTGTTCCAAAGGCGTTGATAATGGCTTTGGAGGAACTGCATATGAAACACCTGATTGCCAGAATACAGAAGGCAGTGCTCCTGGATACGCGTCATATTGTTAGGCTATTTTGATCACAGTAAGGTTTAAAGGATAATTGATTATCAAATCCGTTTCTTGTAGGCCGAGTTGTACCATAATTATGAGAAATTAATGATAATAATAATAATTAGGTAATTGACTCATGCCTGGGTTGAAAGTAATGTACGTAGTAAGTTATATGATGTTTCAAAAAATTGAATTGACGAAATCTTACGGATGGTTCTTTATAAGACCAACAACCATAATCTTTTGAAGGGTCAAAACTCTGTCTTTGTTTTTACTTTTTTTTTTGAAAGTAAATAGTAAGTTAAAAATGCCAGATGATCTAGATGGTCCACCCCTTCAAAAAACAAATCATGGCGTATGAAACCAAACAGATCAAGTCGTATTTTGGGTTTTAAGAAAGAAGGAAAAAAAATGTACTGAATACAGTTTTTAACAGAAGATTAATGCTGTACGTTAATTTTTCGGGATATGAACAACGTGGTCATCAATTCCAGCCAGTTAATAAAGAAAAAGGAGAAACATTAGCGGTGGCGGTTCTGAAAGTATGATAGGCGTGCATGTTCCGGAACAAAGTAAGACTGCAATAAGATTTAATATTACCTTTGCCTATAATACGGATATTGAACAATTTATGAAGATGTTTTATTTTCTACTAGGATGTAACTGTACTGGATTAACATTCCTTCACCTCGTAAAATACTTTATTCTGCCTGTACTGCATTTTTTTAGACGTCAGCGTAATATTTTTCTTTCGCCTTCCAACCCCTGTCAAGGTTTAGTCTTAATGAAAATTCCACAGGTAGACAGAGCAAAGCGAGGAAGAAGATAAAGAAGAAGAAGTAAAAAAAAAAGAATGTGGGGTAAAAAAAAATAACAACATAAAAAGGAAAGTTAGAGAAAAAGTGGGGGGAAGGTAAAGTATCTTAGGGGAGGGGCAGAGTTAACTTCACTGGTCTTTGTGAAAAATCTTCTGCAGGTCTCATGACAAAGGAAGAGCGGAAAACAAAAGCCGCCTGTTTCCATTACAGCAAACGCTAGAGGGACCATGGCTGGCTGTTTCCATTAGGACAAGCGCTAGAGGAGAGGGGGCCATGTAACATTACAAGACACCTCGAATCTCTTTGGTCAGCGCCGCACGTCGAGCATGACAGGCACCAGCACGATCGAGAAGGCCGTGCTTCCGCCCGCTCAGGGTATTCCGAACATATCAGTGATGACGTCATGAGATCCTAGAGATGATTACTGAATCCAACAATTAATCTGATTGGCTATGGTTAGAGTCCTGCACGGTTAAATAATAGTACATTATGCAACGAGCCTATATCGATACTCTCGTTTTATTAACATACTCGTGTCTTAATTACCATTATAGGCGAGTTGCATACGACTGTTTATGTTCAACGATAATTATTATAACTATTTTATGTTCGACCCTGAGTGTTATAAGTTATGTCTGAAAATTGTATCATAATGATGGCCATTACAACACTATTTTTCATTATGAAACAGTTTCTCCCACCAATCACAGCTCAAGAAACAGTTGTTTGACCAATTAGATAAGGATACCTTCGCGCATGCGCTCAAAATCCAACATGTCTGTATAAATTACCGAAAGTGCACCGTCCATATGTTCGCGTAAATAAACTGGTGAATATGAGACAAGAAATAGCACTGTACCTTAATATCTCCAAATCCAATTTCTACACAGCGCGTTGTTTTCAAACGCATTCGGTGACATTTTTACTGAACACTGGCGCTCAATCTGCACATATGGCATTGAAGCACACAGAGCGCATGCGTCGGTCGATCAGAGAGCTTGGAAATCAGAGATATCCTATACTCAGCGCAGCACCCGATCACAAAATTCTAGTGACAATCTCAACAGATATTTATGAATATTTATGTTAAAACATATAATAAAGTTATAATTATCGTCGAACATAAACAGTCGTATGCAACTCGCCTATAATTGTAATTAAGACACTCGTATGAAAATTAAAAAAACTCGCATACGCTCGTTTTATAAAGATACTCGTGTCTTAATTATAGCAATTATAGGCTCGTTGCATAATGTACTATTATGTTCGAACATAAATATTCATAAATATCTGTCGAGATTTCGCCAGTTTTATGTACTGAACAGAACGCATGGGACGCAGAGAATGCCATGTATTTGACCATGGCCTCCCCGATCACCCCACTATTACACTAGGCAACGCAGTGAAATTTAAATTAGAAGGCCTTGGAACTCAGCGCGGGTGCGATGCTAACAATATCTAATTGGTCAAACAACTGTTTCTTGAGCTGTGATTGGTGGGAGAAACTGTTTCATGTTGAAAAATAGTGTTATAATGACCATCATTATGATACAGGTTTTTGACATATGATAGTCAGGGTCGAACATAATAGTACATTATGCAACGAGCCTATAATGGGAATAATTAAGATACGAGTATGTTTATAAATTGAGCGCTTCGAGTTTTATAATTTCCATACGAGTGTCTTAATTACCATTATAGGCGAGTTGCATACGACTGTTTATGTTCGACGATAATTATAACTATTTTATGTTCGAACATAAATATTCATAAATATCTGTCGAGATTTCGCCAGTTTTATGTACTGAACAGAGCGCATGGGACGCAGAGAATACCTTGTATTTGACCATGGTCTCCTGGAATACCCCACTTTGACACTAGGCACTCAGTGAAATTTGAAATAGGAAGGCCGTGGAAGTCAGCTCAGGTGCGATGCTATCCTTACCTAATTGGTCACACAACAGTTTCTTGAGCTCTGATTGGTGGGAGAAACTGTATCATAATGAGTCTCATTATAGTACAGTTTTCTGACATATAATATTTACATTTCGCCATGGTCGAACATAAAACTTGATCCGCATCTGGCCCCGCACCCACACGTTTGTTATCCGAATCCGCTGACATAACAATAATAATGTTTAATTTATTAGATAACGCGTAAAGCATTTAAGCAACACATTTACACATTTGAGGAGATACAGTAGTCGTTTCCCTAGGTTATGTATGTCAAGTGCTATGTTTAAAATAAATGTTCCACAGCCAGAATTGCAACCCTTTCCTGTTCCGAGTGTTAATTATGCTTAATGACATAATTTTAATGAGATTAGCTTAAATTATCATCTTACTTTTATCATGGAAAAAAACTTAAAGTTAAAAATATGTCATAACTCATAAACATCCGGGTCCTAGTAATGCTATTCAACAAGTTCGGATTGTATTCTAAAAACTATCCGCAAATTTACTCAAAACGTTATCCGCTATCCGCAGTCATGCAGACTATATCCGCATGGCGAAAATCCGCATACGCGCATGACTCTAGCTATGGAAGAGAGTTTACAGGTGACAGTTGTTTTGTTGTTGTTTCATTTGAGGGGATAGTCATTATTCGCCCCGTGAACTTGGGTGTGTGTGCGGATTTTTTTTTTTTTGTCTGATAACTTTACAGATGTGTTAACCTTCACTACCATTATTATTATTATTATTATTAGCATTAGTATTAGCGTATGATGTTACAATTGACAATCGGGTCACAAAATATATAACTACAGTGAAACCCCTCAAATCCGAACCCCAGAAATCCGAAATCCCGGGTAATCCGAACGAGTTATTTTCGGCAATTTCAAGTTTGAAAAAAAAAGAGATACTTATTTTAGTCATAAAACAATTAGGCTATATATACTACAATATAACGTTATTTTAAATAATTAGTTGAAAAATTGACAAAGAAGTACAGTTAGCATACCTAACAAGGGGAAAATATGGCTACATACTTATCTCATCCAGGATTGAAAATCGGAAAAGTTGGTTATTGTAATTCCTTAGGTCAATCACTTTTGCAAAAACAAATGAAATAACAATAGATAAACACAAAATATCACTTAATCTTTCACTTGAAATCAGTTATCTTCAATTGTCGAAGCGACGAAAACATTTCCGCGGTGGCAATCGTGCGCCAGCGTCGCATGAACATGGCATCGTTTGGCGTGACTACTGCGTGTTGTTCTACGAAGCGCAATGCGATGTCAAGAGCAGATGCAGCTTCAGTATAAGTCACATTGTCTGTCGAAGTTGATTAAAAATTATTATGTTTTCTATTTTAATTTAGTGTATTTATTTTAGTAGAAGTCTTCCTCACTGTCGCTAGCTCAACGTACAGTCCTATACCGTAACGAGGGCTAGTTATTATGTTATGGATATTTTCGGCTAATCCGAACAAATTGAAATCCGAACAGGCTACAGCCCCAATTAGTTCGGATTTCAGGGGTTTCACTGTACATATAAGAAAACAAAGAAATGTGTAAAAGGCTTCGGCAATGTGTTGGCCTCTCACAGACGTATGTCCAGTCTCTCCAACCAAGTGAGTGCGTCAGGGGTTAAACAATGGAGATCTTCGATTGATCCAGAGAATGCTCGCAAAGGGCAGTCCTTCACAATGTGCATGATGGTTTGCACTTGAGAACCACAGTCACAAGCAGGAGACTTCAGGCGCCCCCCTGGTGGAGAACAGAAGCACTTCTTCCAACACCACAGCGTATCCTGTTAAGTTTGATCCAGGAGGAGCGAGGGAGATTAAACCCGGCCAGTTTTATTGTTAGATTCCTGATAGAAATGCCATGGATCATGGATATACAGTATTATAGTTTCAATTAGGAACTTGATCATCATGGTTTTCAACCTCGTGTGCTTGACTGTGTTTGAGTAGAATTTTCTGACAATCTGTGTTCATTACTCAACTCAGAAAAAATGAGAAAATCGATAAAATAATAATAATAATATTTTGATGACTCTTACAGTAAAATAACTGATGGTTTAAGAGACAACGGGGTGACGTAATTTTTTGCCCCTGGTGTCCTATAAAGTGGCCTCGCCTTTTAGGAACCTATCTTTGGGCAAACATTAGTGAAATACATCGCATTATCTTCATTTGTTTGTGCCATGAAAACCTTTCTTCTAATTCACAGAATAAGAGAAATTAGTGTAATATTATTTCTCATACGGACTGCCAAATCAGCAATCCATGTCCTAGTCCGGTTCGAATAATAGAAATTTATTCGGTTTATAACAGCGCTCGACGCGGAGCACAATAGAAACTAATAACAACAGAGAGACGCATAGCGTCATGGCTAGTTATCTCTCTCTCTCTCTCTTTCTTAACGCTGTTACACACAAAATAACAGTGTTCAAAGAACATAACAAAAAAGATATAAACACTACAGCTCGCTGTACCACTCGATATAAATAATATTGCACGGAGTTTCAGATGGCGGCTTAGCTGTTCACATTATTGTGTCGTGTTCCCCCCCCCTCTCCCCCCCCCCCCCCCCGCTCTTTTATAATACACTCACTCACTGTCACTACAGCGTCCTCGACCAACACTATCACCATACTAGACCTTCGTTCTGCATCTGCTGAGGTTCGGAGAAGCCACCTGCAAAAAAAAAAACACACAATCATTAATTCACTAGGCTATGTCGAATTTTCAGGAATACAAAAAAATCCTTAAAAAAATAAGAGGGATATGCCATCAGTTAGCTGTAATTCTTCAGTCAGTGAAAACAAATTTGCCTAAATGACTGGCCGAGGGTACAATGTATACAAGGTGTTTCAGGAGGAATCCCTCCCTATATTATTCTGCTAAGGTCCCATTCCAGTTTTTTTAACCGAAAATAAGGTCCCATTAACACCAACCTACACATATGGGGTACCTACAGGTTCAGCATAACCCAATGCGTAAGCGAAACGCACTCACTTACTCTTTATATGCCTCACAATTATGTAAATACCTTAAAACATGTATATTTACAATGAAATAATGAAAGAATGCAACACGGTAACCATGGTAACAGAATCTCACAGGTCCATCTATTTCTGTAATAAGACGCAATGCAATTCCCATTATTACATTACTGTGCAAGTTTCCAGGCGGTTATAAGGTTATCACTGAACCAAATTAAGCTGTAAAATTCATCAATACATACAGTATAATACGCTTAAGGGGGGGTCAAGGGGCACTCTAGAATTTTTTCACGCAATTTTCACGTGTGAGTGTGGTACTAAAGGTATTTTTCACCCGACTAAAAAGGGTCTCCGAAAACCACATTTAAAGGCTATTAAATTAACAGTGTCTGTGATATTCCCAGAAAACTAACTTCGCTCTGATATACCTATGAAGGAATGACAAACCCCTAACCACTGCACCAGTAGCTGAATTGATAAATTCTGATTATTCATACCAAGGATAAATCAGTCATAGCATTCATGATTGAGATTTTGCTAAGTGTACTCTTTACAACTAGAATATTCGCGGGCGAAGCCGCGACGGGTAATGCTAGTATTAAATATTTTAGGAGGTGGTAGTATAGGTAAATTGCAATAAAAAAATCCATATAACATGTGTCCCAATTATATTGCGTACCGAGATACAGATGTTGGTATGTAACCAGGGCAGTTGTCGTTTCGTGTGTTGGTATACCTGTTACTATGGGCGTAATTAACGATTGTCAACAGTCGTGTGTTGTTTTTCACGTTGTGAAGTTGTGCTTTAGTTTCCATTGAATGTGTTCACCTGTCAGTGTGGTGAGTAAGCCGTGGTCGTTACGGCATGACTGCTGGCAGTCTCTCACATCCGGGAGGCGAGGAGGTTCGAATCCCCTCGCCGGCAACCTTGAAGATGGTCTTCTGTGGTTTCCCATCTTCCTTCCAAGCAAATGCCGGGGTTGGTCCCTAACTATAGGCCACAGCCGCTACCTTCCAACTCCTCATCCATACATCCCAACTTCCCTCCCCAACGGTACTTGTAGCTCACCCATTGGGTGTCCGTCCCGAAGCAGCTACAAAACTGGCGAGCCGAACATGTCCTCGGACACTCCCGGCACTAAAAGCCATACGCTAAAAAAAAAAACTGTCAGTGTGCTTTTTTGACCAAGTTGACTGTACGGTATCGTTTAAACAAGCCGCACGTTTTATCATTTCAATTGATCTTGTCAACTTCATCGTTATGCTTAGGTCTACCGTTATGCGTCACGGTTACGGCGTGTATGACGTCATCATGATGTTCAGTGCATATGCACCGAGTCTGAGTTTACTCCTGGGGTCTGGCGTTATGCGAACGGAGACGACGAGTGCGTGACGTCATGCAGCCCCCGCGCGGGAAGCCTAAGTTAAAGGGTAATGGAGTCTGTTGAGTCTGAGTTTACTCCTGGGGTCTGGCGTTATGCGATACGGAGACGGCGAGTGCGTGACGTCATGCAGCCCCCGCGCGGGAAACCTAAGTTAAAGGGTAATGGAGTCTGTTGAGTCTGAGTTTACTCCTGAGGTCTGGCGTTATGCGATACGGAGACGGCGAGTGCGTGACGTCATGCAGTCCCCACGTGGGAAGCCTAAGTTAAAGGGTAACGGAGTCTGTTGAGTCTGAGTTTACTCCTGGGGTCTGGCGTTATGCGATACGGAGACGGCGAGTGCGTGACGTCATGCAGCCCCCGCGCGGGAAGCCTAAGTTAAAGGGTAATGGAGTCTGTTGAGTCTGGGTTTACTCCTGAGGTCTGGCGTTATGCGATACGGAGACGGCGAGTGCGTGACGTCATGCAGCCCCCGCGCGGGAAGCCTAAGTTAAAGGGTAATGGAGTCTGTTGAGTCTGAGTTTACTCCTGAGGTCTGGCGTTATGCGATACGGAGACGGCGAGTGCGTGACGTCATGCAGCCCCCGCGCGGGAAGCCTAAGTTAAAGGGTAATGGAGTCTGTTGAGTCTGAGTTTACTCCTGAGGTCTGGCGTTATGCGATACGGAGACGGCGAGTGCGTGACGTCATGCAGCCCCCGCGCTGGAAGCTTAACTTAAAGGGTAATGGAGTCTGTTGAGTCTGAGTTTACTCCTGAGGTCTGGCGTTATGCGAACGGAGACGACGAGTGCGTGACGTCATGCAGCCCCCACGCGGGAAGCCTAAGTTAAAGGGTAATGGAGTCTGTCGAGTCTGAGTTTACTCCTGGGGTCTGGCGTTATGCGATACGGAGACGGCGAGTGCGTGACGTCATGCAGCCCCCGCGCGGGAAGCCTAAGTTAAAGGGTAATGGAGTCTGTTGAGTCTGGGTTTACTCCTGAGGTCTGGCGTTATGCGATACGGAGACGGCGAGTGCGTGACGTCATGCAGCCCCCGCGCGGGAAGCCTAAGTTAAAGGGTAATGGAGTCTGTTGAGTCTGAGTTTACTCCTGAGGTCTGGCGTTATGCGATACGGAGACGGCGAGTGCGTGACGTCATGCAGCCCCCGCGCGGGAAGCCTAAGTTAAAGGGTAATGGAGTCTGTTGAGTCTGAGTTTACTCCTGAGGTCTGGCGTTATGCGATACGGAGACGGCGAGTGCGTGACGTCATGCAGCCCCCGCGCTGGAAGCTTAACTTAAAGGGTAATGGAGTCTGTTGAGTCTGAGTTTACTCCTGAGGTCTGGCGTTATGCGAACGGAGACGACGAGTGCGTGACGTCATGCAGCCCCCACGCGGGAAGCCTAAGTTAAAGGGTAATGGAGTCTGTCGAGTCTGAGTTTACTCCTGGGGTCTGGCGTTATGCGATACGGAGACGGCGAGTGCGTGACGTCATGCAGCAGAGTGCAAAGAGTCCTCCTGAGCCTTTCTAACATGTGTAGCATTTGTAGCATGCGTCATTTGAAATTATATAAAGTCTATTCTCTCGGACTGACTCTATCTTTTTACACATGCTTAGTATGCCAATATGGTATTTGTGTATGGGTTTTGTAATGGAAACGATGCTGCTGCTTGTAGAGAATATGACATACGATTTCCTAACCGCAGACGACCAGATTCAAGAGTGTTTAAAATACACTGCGTGACTCTGGTGCAGTACCCATCCATCGTATTTCATCTGAACGTGCAAATGAACAGACTGTGGAGGAAGCAGAAGATATTATGCAGTCGGTAGAACGTAGTCCTTGCATTGAAGTTGGTGGTGGAATCTTTGAAAATCAACTTTGAACGTCCTCGTTTGCCTTGGCTTTACATTTGTTTGAGTTAAGGTACTCATGGACACTACTGAAGACAATTCATTACAAGTCATCTTATTTTCTTGAAATTGATATCACTGATTCCAAGAATATAAACTAGTGGATTTTTGCCAAAAAAGAAAAATAAAATAAATCTTTTTCAAAGATTAATCACAAAAATAACGTGCATTTTTAGGAGGCGATATCTTTGCTCTTTTTCAACTTAATTGACTCATTATTGTCGCAAATTCATCTGCTGTATGTTCAGAATGTTGTATAGCAGAATCGTTTTTGTATCATTGATTGAGGCAAATATATTAGCTTTGTTTTACAATTTACGTTATTTTGATTGAAAAAATAAATTAATTGTGGGGGGGCGCGACCCCTAATTTCAATTTAACAGCTTCAGTCTGCTTCACAACATAGCTGCATTATTTGTCTATATTTTAGTTTTTAAATGAAACTAATATCTTCATTCTAAGTGAACAATTTAACTGCCCAAGTCAAGACAAATATTGAAAAAAATGAAGTGAGAGAAATCGTAACTTGAAGTTGAGGTACACATTTAGAGTAAAGAGTCTTTCTTTTCAACTCCTAAAAACTGCCTTTTCATTGGATTTTAGGTCAATCTTCTGCATTCTCAGACCAGTGAGTATCTCCTACATTTTTTTGGTTCTGGAGTAGACTGTTTCAAAGCCAGATTAATGTGTGCTTTATCTGCTGCACCTATGCGTCAAAGTGACAGCTGCTGAAAAGCGTGCACATCGATCATTAAAGTGAACATAAATGAGCTTAACAACAATAAAACTAGTATAAACTATATATTTCTGGAAACTAGGGAAGACATACTATCGAATGAGACAATAAAAAATCGAAAATTGTCTTGAAAATGACTAGAGTACTTTAATACTACCAGCTTTATCTCGGTATGCGATACAAATAGGACACAATGTTGTATGGATTTTTTTTTATTGCAATTCATCAATTCTACCACCTCCTAAAATATTTACTGTTCCTCCTGAACCACTCTGTATAGCCTAATATGAAAATAAAAACATATGTTAATGAATACCTCTGAAAAATATTCCATTCATTAGTTATAATCAAATTTGGTTTCAGGAGAAACTTAAGAACAAGGGAAACTGTACTATGTCTAAGGCTGATATTGGAAGGCAGAATAAGGAAGGATAAGAAAACGTTCATGGCATTTGTGTACTTTTAATAACGTTGATTGGAGTACCGGTAAGTTGTTTGAAATTTGGAAAGGATTGGAATATGATGATAATTGTTGTTTTAAGGGGCCTAACATCTAGGTTATCGGCCCATATAATTAAATGAATAAATGAATGAATTAATCAATCAATCAATCAATCAATAAATAAATACATAAATAAATAGATAATTATTGAATTAATTATATTAATCAAACAATCAAATAATTAAATAAATAATTGAAAAATTAAATATATGAATGTATGAATGAATGAATAATTAAATAAATAAGTTAATAGCTGAATGAATAAATGAATAATTAAATAAATAATTAAATAATCTATAAATAAATAATGTAATTAATTAAAATGCATGAATGAATAATTAAATAAATAATTAAACACATAAATTAATGAATAAATGAATGAAAAATTAAATAAATAAATAAATAAATAAATATTTAAATAAATGAATGAATGAATAAATGAATAAATGAACGAATAATTAAATAAATAATTAAATAATAAATAAATGAATGAATGAATAAATGAATAATTAAATAAATAAATATTTAAATAAATGAATAATTAAATAAATAAATAATTAAATAAAGAAATAAATAAATGAACGAATAAATGATTAAATAAATAAATAAATAAATAAATAAATATTTAAATAAATAATTTATTAAATAAATGATTGAATGAATAAATGAATAAAAGAATGAATAATTAAATAAATAAGTGAATAATTAAATAAATAATTAAATAAATAAATAAATAAATGCATAAATAAATAATTAAATAAATATTTAAATAAATAATTAAGTAAATAAATAAATAAATGAATGAATGAATGAATGAATAAATAAATAAATGAATAAAAGAATGAATAAATAAATGAATGAATGAATGAATGAATGTATGAATGAGAGAGAGAATACTGGTACTTACCCTGCGAACTGATGAACTCGGGACTGTTTCTCTGGCTCAGCAGCTGTTCTGTTGGAGGCGGCTGTTGGGGGAGGAACCCTGGGGGTGGTTCTCCACTGAGGCCCCCAAACTCACCCCCCATGGGGAGAGGACCCTGGCCTGGCTCCATGGGGCCACCACCTGCACAACACACACATTCTAAGGTAGGATAAGTGAAGAGTCCGCGGGCCGCTGGGACACAACAACAATGATGACAATAATACAGGGTGTATCTGAATTATACCGACAAAAAAAAATCAGGGACGCTCTGCGTGTTATGTAAAAGACGATGCCGCAATCGGATTGGCGGAGAAAATTTTTCCCTCTGAGAAAATGAGGTTACTTTGTTACTTCCGGGCGCGCGATTCAAATCTACGAACTCGCCGTATTTGCTGAGCCAGGCAACAAGCCGCTGGCCACTGCTGTGCTTCAGGCAAGGGAAGGGAGTGTGATAGAAGGAGACAGAGATATGCTGGCGGGCATGCGGCAAGCCGAGGCGATCGAGGAAACTGGAGCATGCCCGCCAGTTTATCTCTGTCACCTTCTATCACACTCCCTTCCCTTGCCTGAAGCACAGCAGTGGCCAGCGGCTTGCTCTCTAGCTCAGCAAATACGGCGAGTTCGTAGATTTGAATCGCGCGCCCGGAAGTAACAAAGTAACCTCATTTTCTCGGAGGGAAAAATTTTCTCCGCCAATCGGATTGCGGCATCGTCTTTTACATAATACGCAGAGCGTCCCTGATTTTTTTTTTGTCGGTATAATTATGATACACCCTGTGTATGGAAGGAACAACAGCCAACCTTTAATCACCAAAATTTGGAAATATCTCTCAAGTAGATAAATTAAAGTATTTAGGGGAAGTTATTCTACCACGAAGGTTAAGCGAACAATCAAAGTATTGAAATATTACAAAATGCATTTAAAAATAAAAATATTGGAATGCAGCCGAAAAAAAATCAGAAACCTCTATGGACATCAAATTGGCAGGTGAAAAGCTGAAGGAAGTAGGAAGAAAAATAACCAGTGATGGACGAAGCAAAGAGGATATAAAAAGTAGGTGGGCTCAGGCAAGGAAAACATTTTTGCAAAAAAGTAATCTGTTGACATCGAATAGAGATGTAGGTATTAGGAAGTCGTTTTTGAAAGCCTTTGTCTGGAGCGTGGCGCTCTATGGAAGTGAAACTTGGACTATTGGTGCAGCAGAAAAGAGGAGAATTGAAGAATTTGAAATGTGGTGTTACAGGAGAATGTTGAAGATCAGATGGGTAGATAGGGTTACAAACGAAGTGGTATTAAGACGAGTGGGAGAGGAGAGATGTTTCTGGCGACTGCTAATGAAGAGAAGAGATAGGTTGGTAGGATACCTACTAAGACACCCAGGAATAGCAAACTTAGTTATGGAAGGAAGGGTCGAGGACAAGAACTGTAGGGGTAGACCAAGGTTAGACTATGTTCAACAGATTGCCTCGGATGTAGGGTGTGGTAGCTATGTAGAGATGAAACGATTAGCTCAGGACAGGGAGGCATGGAGAGCTGCATCAAACCAGTCGAAAGACTGAAGACTCAAACGAACAACAAAACATTGTAGTACGTATATTTCAATTTTCAGACTGTAATTTCTAAAAGTAAACCTAGCTCTAGTTGATTGAAAAAAATCCTACCTGCCAGAAAATTCAAATATGTTCAGCAGTTTTCAGCACTTTTCAGCTTATATCTTATTGTTTGGTTATGTACTGACAGTAAAGTAGGAATACATCTCCAATTGTTTCCAAGAATCCTATTATTATTATTATTATTATTAACTTTATTGGCCACATTGGATCACTTGAGTCTTCCATGTACACTTTTTCTTTGAAGGTTGTATTGTTCGATTCTTCTTATATGCCCAGTACTTCTTCATTCGTTCTGATCGCAGTGTTCTTAATTCGTCTGTGCATCATTTCTGCCGAAAATTTATGATTCTTAAGATGAGTGGTAACTTTATTCTTTGCATCTGTAATTTCGAGTCCAACTGTTTTGAGATCCTCTTGAATTTCTTTGATCCAATGCCCTCCAGTTATTTCCCCCAGATTTCTCATCACTAGTTATCGTAAAATCCTGTTTTCTGGTAATCGTAGGATGTGAAAGACATAAGGGATTCTCTTCTTCTTCTTCGTCATCGTGCTGCTAACTGGGTAAATCTCTCGATAGACTGTTTAATTGGAGAGGATTCTCCAGACACCTTCAACCTGGTACTTTTTATTTGTGCAGGTTCTGATAATTCTTCTTTCAGTTTTGGGGAGCTGATCAGGTCTTCTTTCATTTTAAATTTGGAACAAGGTTTTTCTAGCATAAGTGGCTTCCGGCAAAGTTACAGTTGTGTAGTGTTGGATCTTAGCGTTTATTGACAAGCATTTTTTTTGTTATATTCTAAATAAAAAAGTTAATTAAACGGGATAGAGTGTTAAAATCACCCCCGACATTCTTGGTTTTATTGAATTTGGATAATTAACCTAATTAAGTAGAGCAAATAGGGAAGTCTCCGTGGCTTAGGCGGCAGCACGCCGGCCTCTCACCGCTGGGTCCGTAGTTCAAATCCCGGTCATTCCATGTGAGATCTGTGCTGGACAAAACGGAGGCAGACAGGTTTTTCTCCGTGTACTCCGGTTTTCCCTGTCAAAATTTCATTCCAGCAACACTCTCCACTATCATTTCATTTCATCTGCCATTCATTTAATCATTGCCCCGGAGGAGTGCGTCAGGCCTCGGCAGCCGGCACAGTTCATATCCTCGCCGCTAGATGGGGGCTTCATTCATTCCATTCCTGACCCGGTCGGAGACTGGAAGCAGGCTGTGGATTTTCATTTCAAGTAGAGCAAATAGGCGTATTGCCTAAAAGTGTAAAGTTCTCGGTGATAATTTGATGACGTATCATTATGTAAAGTATTCATTCCATCGTCTTGCGGTGGGCGTCCCCCATTGCAAGGCCAACATGAAAAAATGGGGGATCCTTCCAGCGGACGGAGACGTATCCTGCGAGTGCGGAGGAGCACAAGATCCCGTCCACTTGCTGGAACAACCTTGCGCAACACAGGGCTTGATCGAGGCCAATAATAAGGCTATCGGAGTTGCTACGTGCTGGAAATGTTGACCGGACAGGGAAATAAATGATTGTAAAGTACACTGACAGGCAAAATAATAATAATAATAATAATAACACTTGAAAAATTCAACATTACTTTCATTTAAATTATAAATACACACATCAAAAAAAGTTTTGCATCACCTCGGTTCCCAGATCTCCGGCATATAGACGTTGACTGTGTATATTGTATCAAAGATACAGTCCCTTTGACTGTTCATAGATGTCACTAAAACTGCTCAAAGATGTAAACAACCATGCATGAGCAGGGCCTATTAGACGGAGGGGGTACGACAGCCGATCAGTTCCAGTCATTCCACCAGGACGAAGGTACGCTGCTCATGTTGTCTGTAGTTCTACCATGCCTAGAAGGTCAATACCGCAGTTCGATCGCGTCCGCATTGTTACTTTGTGTCAAGAAGGGCTCTCAACAAGGGAAGTTTCCAGGCGTCTCAGAGTGAACCAAAGCGATGTTGTTCGGACATGGAGGAGGTACAGAGATACAGGAACTGTCGATGACAGGCCTCGCTCAGGCCGCCCAAGGGCTACTACTGTAGTGGATGACCGCTACTTACGGATTGCCGCTCGGAGGAACCCTGACAGCAATGCCACCATGTTGAATAATGCGTTTCGTTCAGCCACAGGACGTCGTGTTTCAACTCAAACTGTGCGCAATAGGCTGCATGATGCGCAACTTCACTCCCGACGTCCATGGCGAGGTCCAGCTTTGCAACCCCGACACCATGCAGCGCGGTACAGATGGGCCCAACAACATGCTGAATGGACCCCACAGAATTGGCATCACGTTCTCTTCACCGATGAGTGTCGCATATGCCTTCAACCAGACAATCGTCGGAGACGTGTTTGGAGGCACCCTGGTCAGGCTGAACGTCTTAGACACACTGTCCAGCGAGTGCAGCAAGGTGGTGGTTCCCTGATGTTTTGGGGTGGCATTATGTGGGGCCGACGTACGCCACTGGTGGTCATGGAAGGCTCCGAAACGGCTTTACGATACCTGAATGACATCCTCCGACCCATAGTGCACCCATATCGGCAGAATATTGGAGAGGCATTTGTCTTCATGGACGACAATTCTCGACCTCATCGTGCACATCTTGTGAATGCGTTCCTTCAAGATAACGACATCGCTCGACTACAGTGGCCAGCATGTTCGCCAGACATGAACCCTATCGAACATGCCTGGGATATGTTGAAAAGGGCTGTTTATGGACGTCTTGACCCACCAACCACTCTGAGAGATTTACGCCGAATTGTCGTTGAGGAGTGGGACAATTTGAACCAACAGTGTCTTGATGAACTTGTGGATAGTATGCCACGACGAATACAGGCATGCATCAATGCAAGATGACGTGCTACTGGGTATTAGAGGTAGTGGTGTGTACTGCAATCTGGACCACAAATGCTGAAAGTCTAGCTGTATGATGGTACAACATGCAATGTGTGGGTCTCATGAGCAATAAAACGAGCTGAAATGTTGTTTGTGTTGATCTCTATTCCCTTTGAATTTAAAGGTTCCGGAACTCTTGGAACCGAGGTGATGCAAAACTTTTTTTGATGTGTGTATAAACACTCTGCAGTCAGACTAGCCCTCCTTCCCCTACCACCACTACACTGTGGCAGTGAGGAGACCTGAGACAAACGGACGATGTTCGGACCGCGCTGACTAGATACGTACGGTACGTATAGTCGTGCGGCCGACGGCTTCTGTGGAATTGTTGACATCATACTGATAGGGCTGTTTTGCCATAAAAATATACCTCATACACAAATCAAATGGCACTCCGATGTATGGAATGTGTAGGAAACGAATGCAAGTGTTAAGTAAAGAATATTGTGATTTATTCCAAACTGAATTGTGAACATATTAGAGAGGAAAATTCAACAACATTTTACCATTATGAACAGATAGTACAGACCTTGAGTGACTTAAGCTCTGTCGTATTTACAAGCTTTTAGTTTTGGAGGAAACAATCTTCTCCAAATTGGGTACAATATTTCTGGACACAGCTATTCGTAAACAATTGCGCAAGTTTATATCGCTCATCGTTGCACGATGTTTACTTTCGGTAAGCTTAAGAACCGAAAAGAGACGCTCACAAATGCGCGTTGAGCCAATCATTGCTCTCTTTGGCGCGGCGTGCGCACACAACCAGCCAAGCTTCTTCCACCAAAGCGCTCGGAGCACTGGCTTAGAGCGCGGCTAGAGCACAAACACTCGGGGAGCGCTGCGTGGATGGTCCTGCTCTAGGCCTAGTCCATAAGTTACTGTTTATAGCATGGAAGTGAGGTTTCCTGGATGTATTATCATTCTTCATGTCAGTGTTTCACTTAACAATAGCGATTCATTGACATGATGCTGTTTCCCGCGGAAAGATGTGCGCCCCACCATTTTCGATCAGAGCCAATGCCCTGGCAACATCTTCAGGCCTCAAGCGCATATTGGTTTCTGAATTGCACAAGAACCACTGAGGATATGGCTGTATTGATCTTTTCCTCTGCCAACAAGTGGCAAAAGAAAAAGAAAACATTCATTGTTGACGATAGCGATGGCGCGCACATCTTTCCGCGGGAAACAGTATCATATCAAAGAATCGCTATTGTTAAGTGAAGCAGTGACATGAAGAATGGTAATGCATCCAGGAAACCAATTAACCTTACTTCCAGGCTATAAACAGTAACTTATGTACTGTACTACTGTCCACCAAAATATTATGTGCACTCGAGTTTGAAGGTTGTTTGTGAAGTAACCAATAGACCTACATAAAATCCAATTACATCATCATTTTCGTCGTTCTATTTTACGTTAGATCATGTAGGTTTGGAATTTTTAATTTATATTTTAATATTTTTTATCGCAGTTGAAACACAAAAAGTGCCCGATTTTAAGCTTGTTTCGACCATGCGTCACATTTAAGAATTATTATCTCACAAACCCATCATCAGATCGAATCCAAATTTTAACACAATATACATTGGAAAGTTGTATAACTGGTTTATTAATTTCAAAATTTTGTGTGTTCAAGAACAAAAGTTGTTGTCATTTTTGTAAGGTAACTTTTTCTCGGCTAGGTGTCGTTGGAAAATGTAGTTCTTGGTTGCGTTGTAATCCTTATAGATCAAAACGTTAAGCTGTATGACTGTGAAATACGTAAATTAATTCACTTATTTCATATCGGTTTGTATTTGTACGAGGAATTAAGCCATGGTTCACCAGCTAGCCGCCCCGGAAAATGCTGTACAGCGTTGCTGATATGGAGCCCGCCACTGCCGAGCGAGGCGCGCCATGACGCGTGATGGAGCCCACCTTGGCAACGCTGTACAGCTTTCACCGGAGTGGCTAACTGGTGAACCATGTCTTAATTCCCCATACAAATACAAACCGATATAAAATAAGTGAATTAATTTACAAATTTCACAGTCATACAGCATAACTTTTTGATCTATAAGGATTACAACGCAACCAAGAACTACATTTTCCAACGACCCCGAGCCGAGAAAAAGTTACCTTACAAAAATGATAACAAGTTTCGTTCTTGAACACACAAAATTTTGAAATTAATAAACCAGTTATACAACATTCCAATGTATGTTGTGTTAAAATTTGGATTCGATCTGATGACGGGTTTGTGAGATAATCATTCCTAATGTGACGCATGGTTGAAACACGCTTAAAAACGTGCACTTTTTGTGTTCCAACTGCGATAAAAAATATTAAAATATAAATTAAAAACTCCACCCTACATAAACTAACGTAAAAGAGAACGACGAAAATGATGATGTTATTGGATTTAATGTAGGTCTATTGGTTACTACACAAACAACCTTCAAACTCGAGTGCACATAATATTTTGGTTGACAGTAGGCCTATAGCGTTCATATTTATGATTTGAATGAAAGTAATGTTGAATTTTTCAAATGATCGTGGTTTTTTGCCGGTCAGTGTATTTACCCCCTCATTGCAATCAGATTATTATTATGGTATGTTATTGTTTTAAGATAGCGGAACAGCGAGGTCATCTGCCCCTGCAATTAGATTGTCTATGAGGCATTAATTTTAACCTTTGCTCAGTCTATGTTAGCTTATGCTACACTTTAAACATAAAAACTTATTCTACCTTCAAAAGAAAGCTATTTTGTGTTTTGAAATCCTAAAATTACAATTTTAAGAACCTAAAAGTCTGGTCCCTAATGACGACAGGTTACCAAAGATGTTGCGAACTGGGGCCATGGAAGGAAGGAGAAGACGTGGGAGGCCGAGAGAAATATGGATGAAAGACCTGGAGGAAGATTTGAAGATTATTTGGGTTGGAATGGTGGGAAATGACACAGGATCAAGGAGAGTGGACGAGAATCTTGGGGTCTTAACCCATCCTGAGCTGTAGCACCAAGGATGTAAGTAAATACGAGGAGTGTTCAAATGAAAAGGTACGAAACGATACCGTGGGTACAATTTATTAGTTATTCAAAAGTGATCACCACAGGTATCCCATTGCTTCACTCTAGCCGCAGGATTCCCTGTTCCCAGAAGTCCTGTGGTTGTGACAGGAGCCAATCCTGTACGGTGTCCTTTAGTTCATCGTCGATTGGAAACGTTTTCCCTTGAGATGTTCTTTTAACGGACCAAACAGATGGAAGCCGCAGGGTGACAAGTCTGGGTTGTAGGGCGGATGCTCAAGTTGTTCCCACTTGAACGTGGCCAATACACCTTGTGTGACGTTAGAGACGTGTGGGCGAGCGTTATCATGGAGCAGAATCACTCCCTTCGTGTGCAGTCCAGGCCGTTTGTTCTTGACGGACTTGCGTAGGCTACGGAGTGTCGCACAATACACGTCACTGTTAATGGTTCGTCTCAAGGGAAAACGTTTCCAATCAGATTTTTTTCTAAATATATATAAAATAGTATAGGTGACAAACAAAGTCCTTGTCTCACTCCTTTTCCCAGTCCTTTTACTTCTCTAATTTCTTCGCCAAATTTAACCCTGATACCATTAAAATAATTCACTAATTTACTTGGTCCCTTCATTCCCTAATTAGTACGGTAATTTATATTAATTTACTATGGGAATTAAACACAATGTGTACGGAATTTTTACATAAGAGATATCATTGTCATTCGTCCTTTGCATAGTGCGAGATTGGCATTGTTCTTTGTGTAGCCTACATTCAAATAGATGATACTGTGTGCAGGATTGGTTGCAGAGTTCACAGCCGCATTGACTGTCGGCGTTGTGGTAACCTTTCCTGTTGCAGATTTTATGGTGGATGCCGGGTGTATAGGTGTCGTAGTTCATAGCCGACTGATCTCCATTCCTTCTCCTTCATGGCTGGGGTTCGGTAGAAATCGGGATCTATTTTTGTTGATTTCTGGGCTCTTTCTTCCAGGAACTTGATGCATGCTTGTGTTTGAATCAGGTTGTGTTTTAATATTAGGTCTTCTATAAATGTCTTTGTTCCCACCAGTTGATAAACTAATCTGGTTGGGGCGTACTTCGATACGCACAGGGGTTTCTTGAGGTATCTGGTTTTGGCTCTATCAGGTCTTTGATGATTTTGTAGTTCAAGTGTGGCCAAATTATTTCAACTGCGTATGCTGCTATTGGGGCGATTTTCAGATTGAACAGTGAAATTGCTGTTTCTAGTGAGAGGCTATGGAGTCATTTGATTTCCATTGTGGCTTTTATTGCGGAGATTGATCTTTCCTCGACATGTCTTGTGAAGGTGAATCCGGTGACCTGCAGAGTTACCCCTAAATACAGGGAGATTATTTTGCTGGAGTAGGGCCGGTGACCGGCTAGCGGGCGCGCGCGCCTTCCGCCAGTCAACCGAGCTCGCACCGCGGATTGCGCGCCGGTGGAAACCGTAACAAAGTATATTAATTAATGGTAAATTCACCAGAAAATCATGATTAAAGAACTTACCTATCCACAGGAGAAGCTGAGAGCGTTCTCCTTCAGGTGACAGACAGGCGTTGTACCGTGTAAATAAATTAGCCTTTACACGTTGTAATTCCCTTCTGTTGTGAGGGATATCTGCTGCCGTATATTGTTCTCCAGCTCCACTAGAGTGCGGGTAATTGATCTGTACACTTTGTATTTTAAATAACCCACAATTGAACATCAAACGGGCTTAAGTCCGTGCTTCGATTAATTACAGTAGACACGCAAGGGAGGTGCAGGAGTAGCTAGATAATGTAACGATGTAACTTCCAAAGTTACTGGCTGTCAGCTGAAGGAGAATATCTTTAGTATCTTCTGTGAAAAGATACTGGTGACGTGAGGTCATCCAGATTCCCAAGAAATAAAAATCATCTGTGCTTCTTTAATTAAATATTGCAGCTGTTGTTTATGTTACCTTCTTATCTGTGCGCTGACACTACACACCTTAGTTGATGAAAGGTCAGTGACATAATGACTTTAATGACCCTAGTTAGCTCGCCTCCGCCTCACGCAACCGTGCGGACCCAGCTCGGTTGGCTGGCGGAAGGCGCGCGCGCCTGGCAGTCGGCCACTGGTCCCGCTCCAGCAAAAGAATCTCACTGTATTTGTACGCCTTCGCTATGCCTAAAGTGTGATTCCCACATGTGAAGACATCCTTCGAGGATATTCGTCCGCCTTTGCGAAACTCAATTTATATTAAGCCAAGTGGTAAATCGTACTGACCTGGTCCACTAAAGTTGAGGGGTTGTCCGGGAGGTCCTTGCCCCGGATGATGTCCCGGGAAGAATTCGTGGTGGAATCCTCCGGGGCCGCCATAACCGAACTCGAACTTGCCGTCAGCCGTGGCGAAGTAAGGGAAGCCTGGCGGAGGTTCGTCCAGTCCACCAGGACTCAGGTTCATGGGGAATCCCCGCATCTTGCGCGAGCTGCCGAAGAACGGACCGCGACCCATGGACGTGAGTTGCTTGAGCCTCCGCTCCTTGGAGCGTTTGTTCTGGAACCACACCTGGAACACACAATAACATGCTCTGTCTTCAAGCGCCATCCTGTCTGCAAGGTCAAAGACTTAATTTAACTGGCGGTGTCTTGTGATTCTAAATCAGAGCCAAGTCAGGACCCAGGTGACCACATTAGGATAAAGTTAGACAAATGTGGCTTTTAGCTCGGACTCCAGAAAGAATAACTTCAACTGGTAGTGTCTTGTGATTCCAGATCAGAGATATGTCTGGACCCAGGTGACCTCTTTAGGATAAGGTTAGGCTAGTGTGACTTTTACTTCCGACTCCAGAAATGGCAGTGTCTTGTGATTCTAGATCAGAGATATGTCTGAACCCAGGTGACCTCATTAAGATAAAGTTAGACAAATGTGGCTTTTAGCTCGGACTCCAGAAAGAATAACTTCAACTGGTTGTGTCTTGTGATTCCAGATCAGAGATATGTCTGGACCCAGGTCACCTCATTAGGATAATGTTAAACAAGTCTGGCTTTTACCTCCGACTCCAGAAATAATAACTTTAACTGGCACTGTCTTGTGATTCCAGATCAGAGATATGTCTGGACCCAAGTGACCTCTTTAGGATAAGGTTAGACTAGTGTGACTTTTACTTCCGACTCCAGAAATGGCAGTGTCTTGTGATTCTAGATCAGAGATATGTCTGAACCCAGGTGACCTCATTAAGATAAAGTTAGACAAATGTGGCTTTTAGCTCGGACTCCAGAAAGAATAACTTCAACTGGTTGTGTCTTGCGATTCCAGATCAGAGATATGTCTGGACCCAGGTGACCTCTTTAGGATAAGGTTAGACTAGTGTGACTTTTACTTCTGACTCCAGAAATGGCAGTGTCTTGTGATTCTGGATCAGAGATATGTCTGAACCCAGGTGACCTCATTAGGATAAGGTTAGACAAGTGTGGCTTTAACCTCGGACTCCAGAAAGAATAACTTCAACTGGCAGTGTCTAGTGATTCAAGATCAGAGATATGTCTGAACCCAGGTGACCACATTAGGATAAGGTTAGACAAGTGTGGCTTTAACCTCGGACTCCAGAAAGAATAACTTCAACTGGCAGTGTCTAGTGATTCTAGATCAAAGATACGTCTGGACCTAGGTGATCTCATTAGGGTAAGGTTATACAAGTGACCGTAGCTCACCGGGAAAGTCAGGGTACAACAACTTAGTCGCTATGGAATTCATTTTCGAGTTGTAAATCTTCAGAGATGTGACTGTCAGAATAATCATTTATTTTTAACTAGTGGGCCCATGCAAGAACTCCCGCATGTGTATATACAGTACCACCCGCCTGGCTTTATTGTTATGCGGGCTGGATGCGACACAGTTCTGGCAGGGGCTATGGTCTTTTTTTATCTGTTTACCCACACTTTATAAACGAATAAATATTACTAGCATTACCCGTCGCGACTTCGCCCGCGAACATTCTAGTTGTAAAGAGTACACTTAGCAAAATCTCAATCATGAATGCTATGATTGATTTATCCTTGGTATGAATAATCAGACTTTATCAATTCAGCTACTGGTGCAGTGGTTAGGGGTTTGTCATTCCTTCATAGGTATATCAGAGCGAAGTTAGTTTTCTGGGAATATCACAGACACTGTTAATTTAAGGGCCTTTACATGTGGTTTTCAGAGACCCTTTATAGTCGGGTGAAAAAGACCTTTCGTACCACACTCACACGTGAAAATTGCGTGAAAAAATTCTAGAGTTCCCCTTGACCCCCTTAAGCGCATTTTACTGTATGTATTGATGAATTTTACAGCTTAATTTGGTTCAGTGATAACCTTATAACCGTCTGGAAACTTTCACCGTAATGTAATAATTGGAATTGCATTGCGTCTTACAGAAATAGATGGACCTGTGAGATTCTGTTACCATGGTTACCGTGTTGCATTCTTTCATTATTACATTGTAAATATCCTATACATGTTTTAAGGTATTTATTTAATTGTGAGGCATTTAAAGAGTAAGTGAGTGCGTTTCGCTTACGCATTGGGTTATGCTGAACCTGTAGGTACCCCATATGTGTAGGTTGGTGTTAATGGGACCTTATTTTCGGTACAAAACTGGTTAGCAGAATAATATAGGGAGGGATTTCTGTTGACTTTTCAAGAAATGCAAGATATTTCCTGCACTATTGAGACGATTTGGAAGATTTTGGTACAAGCCGAACCTTCTAACTACCTCTGGTTTCAAAGCTCAAATTTTGTAAAACATACACCTAGTGTTTTATATACAGGTTGGTTATAATTAAACTTGCACTACTTGCGAGGGTGTCCCCTGTACTGCGTAATATTTTTCTTCCTCACATCAGGAGATAGCGAGCTCTATCCCGCATGTGGCACAGAATTATGGATATGAAGTTCTACCAATCCACCAAGACGTCAATCAACCTTCTACATCCAGGTTGAAATCACGGATACCATCCTACTATAAAGAGGATAAAGGAGATTTACCAGGGAAGCGTGAGCTGTGTGAAAGTGGGAGGAGAGAGATCGGACTGGTTGGAACAGAGAAACGGCCTGAAACAGGGAAGTGCACTGTCACCGTTACTTTTCATTGTGGTGATGGATGACATAGTAACCTGAGTGGCACAAGTAATTGGGGAAGGAAAGATGAAACCAATGGTGTTTGCAGATGATTTGATGATTTGGGGAAACAAGGAGGAGGAGGTGCAGGAACAGTTGGACGTGTGGGAAGGAATAATACAAGGATATGGGATGAAATTTAGCATAAATAAGAGTGAGATGGTGATCACAACAAGGAAGAAGGAAAGAACCACAACGGGAATAACAATTGGTGGGGAACAGCTCAAGTATCTGGTAAGCCTGATACAAGATAATGGAAGAAACGATAGAGAAATAAATGAGCGGGGGAGACAGGCAGAAGCATTCCAGAGGAGTGTGAGAAGCATGCTATGGAGCAAGGATGTCCCTCAGAACAGCAAAAAGATCATATATCGGACGTACTATATCCCTATCCTGACGTATGCCTCGGAGACCTGGGTTATGAAAGGAAGGGAGAAGAGCAAAATACAGGCCAGTGAGATGAGGTTCTTGAGAAGCAGTATTGGAGCTACAAAGATGGACAGAATAAGAAATGAGGGGACCAGAGAATTAATGAAGGAGGAACCATTACAGGATGATATAGAGAAATCTAGACTTAGATGGTATGGACATGTAAAACGAATGGAGGAGAAGAGGATACCCAGGAGGGTACACGAGACGAAGTGGGAAGGAAAGAGACCGAGAGGAGGACCGAGAGACAGGTGGCTGAAGGGGATAGAAGAAAGCGTGAGGAAGAGAGGAGAAGACTGGACAAGGGTGGAGGCTGAGAGATGGTGGGAAGACAGAAGACGTTGGAGAGGCTTGTATTCCAAACAGACCCGGCCAGTGGCTGGAAACTGTGCAAGATGATCATGATGATGAACTCTTGAAGCACAATGAAAGTCAAGGAGATTAGATATCTAAGCTTCTTGAACACTATAGCGCTTTCTAGAAGAGAAATGAGGAACTTTGTGTTGGAAGAAAGTCCCGAGATTAATTTTGCCATTATGAACACGGCCTACTGAATTCAAATGGGTTCTTTGACATGCCAACATCGTATGACATGCGTGTCGTAAATTTTTGCCGCCTTTCAAAAAAAAAAACACTTACCACGGCCAGGAGCGAACCTGCAAGCTTGGGGGATTAGTAATCCGACACGATACCCGATCACCCACCGTGGCAAGATGAAGTACTTGATCCTACCATCAAACTACCTGGATTCTATCTCCCTCGAGCTGTCTGGTACCGTCTCAACAGAATTCGATGTGACAATGCTCGAATTAGAGCAGCCTTAGATTAGTGAGGTTGGATAGACTCGCCTCGTTGTGAGTGGATATGAAGTGTAAACCATCAAGCACATCGTGCAGGAATGCCTTCGACCCCCGAAATATATGGAAAGTTGAATGGGACCTTAGAAGAGCTCCATGCAGCCACTCCTATGGCTTCAAGACCTTGCAGCCCACATATGAAGGGTCCTAATGCTGAATTGTTTATTTTGTAAATGTATATACAGGGTCTTTCATATAAAGTAAGAACGCCAAGCGGCGGGTTTGTTATCCGCTAGTGTGGTGGCCTTGACCGAGCTTGTGGCGAGCCGTGGCCCCCTGCTCTAAGCGTGTGTACAATCTTCTATGAAATATTACCTTATAAAAGTTGCTGGAAGTGTCGTCCTTCCTGGGTTATAAAGGCATTGTATATGGTAACCACATTTTGGCTGACGCGAGTGAGTCATGCCAGTGTATTTTTTCTGATTTTTTATTTTGTGTTTTTTATTGAGCACTGAACCAGTAGTGTCAAAGTTATTTACAATTACGTGAATCTGTGCTAGTGAAGGTGGCACTTCATCAGGAAATTGCTGAACAAATGCATCACGTACCCGCCGAGCCGAATCGTAATTAAAATAAATTTTACATACAAAAATAAGATGTTGCAATTATAACTGTCTCAACATGTTAGCAGCTGTGGTTCAGACTGGCGACTGACAACACCTGCACGCTTATTGCAAGGTCAAGTTTGTACTATGCGCGCGCTTTCAATACTACAGCAGGGGGCCGTGGTGCGTCACAAGCTCGGCCAAGCCGGCTTCAGCAGCGAATGACAAAACCGCCGCTCGCCGTTCTTACTTTATATGAAAGACCCTGTACATTACTGTCTTGTATGCATCGCACGCTAAATAATAAATAATAACCCTATCCTTAAGGGGGCCGGTACAGTAAACCACCTTCAAATGTTGGCATTTTAAATAATTTTTTATCTCAGCTCCTAATATATGTACAGCAATGATACTTTCTAAATAAAGCATCCTATATATTTACTAGTAAGGGCATTTGCATTATCAAACTCTCTAATTAATTATTCAAAATGGCAGCTGTTTGCGTGTCGGTGCTCAGCGTTATATTCACAGCCAGACCATTTATCAATATATTAGTGTTCTGCTTTTTTAAATGTACTGTTAAAGGTTACAGCTACAAATCTGATCACTTCCAGAATTATATGTTCAAAATTAGTATTTTTAATTTTGTGTTACTTAAAAATGGCATATTTTGGTCAATTTTTGGGATGTAAATAAATTTTTATCCCAATAATTATCAACCTTAGGAACATGAGTTTGGTCAGTCTCTGACACTTAGAACATTAGAGAAAAGTATCATTGTATACAATGTATAATTTAAGAGTTACAAGTAAAACGGATTTGAAAAATATAGTTTTGAGAAAATGAACCGCAAAGTACCGCAGAGCCTATGCAATGTCTAGCATTTTAAATAATAACTCCTAAACTATTGCAGATATTTAAATAATTAATTCACCAAAATGAACTAGACGAGTGAGGCTGTACATTAAAAAAATACATTGAAAAATCGAAATTTTGAAGGTGGTGTACTGTACCGGTGGTTAATGTGACCCAACAGCCAGAAATCACACGGGTTCAAATCTGGGGATCTTGGTGGCCACGCAGTGGGGAACGATCGGCCGATGATGCACTTCCAGTCTGTCGTGGATTTAGAAGGTGGTCACATTGAGCATCGTTTGTAATAACCTGGGCTGTCAACATGGTACGCCATTAACACCTGTTACCCGCTCATGTGGAAATTAAAATGTGTTTCTTTCAATGGTTTATTCGTTATGCAACTTCCACCTGTCCTGCCAAAGGTTTCCACACCGTTTCATTGTCCTACGATCACTCATTTATCCGGGGGGCCCTCGACAGTAGCGCAAGTTTAAATTATGACCACCTTGTGGTGTTTGAAGCCATATTTTCAGTGTTGCCTTAGTAAACAAGAGTTTAGTGCTTTTCAGTCGGTCAACACGAATGTACCCAAAAGAGATGGGTTATGCCCTAATCCTGAAATAAATTACATGAGATTAATAAAACACTAGGATGACCAGTTTCGATCGTCAAGCGATCATCATCAGATCACTGGTCATCCTAGTGTTTTATTAATCTCATGCAATTTATTTCAGGATTAGGGCATAACCCATCTCTTTTGGGTACATTCGTGTTGACCGACTGAAAAGCACTAAACTCTTATGACCACCTTGTATAAAGAGTCGTCCAGTTACAAAACTCGTTTAATCCACTTGTGAATAAGAATCATTTTCATGAGAAACGTTTCTCTGGACTTTGCCTCACGTATCTTTTGTGTTTGCTGTTTTCTACTTTTTTCTTTTTGCTTTGTGTTTTTTGTTTTTGGCTTTGTGCTTTTGCTTTTGAATTTTACTTTTTCGCTTTTCTTTCTTGGTTTTAGTTTTATGTTTGTTTTCTGCTTTTGCTTAATTTTGCTTTTTGCTTTCTGATTCTTGTTTTTTTTGTTTTCTGTTTTTGCTTTTTTTTTTTTTTTTTTTTTTTTTTTGAATTTTGCTTTTTGAATTCTGTACTTGTTTTTTGTTTTCTGCTTTTGCTTTTGTTTTTGAATTTTGCTTTTTGCTTCGTGTTTTTTTGTTTTGTGTTTGTTTTCTGGACAATAAAAATCTAACAAAACAAAATAAAAAATAAAAATAGAAAATAAAACAAAAAACAAAACAAAAAATTAAATAGAACAAATTAAAACAAAATAAAACGAAATAAAACCAAATAAAATAAAATAATAAAATAAATAATTTTACGGAGGAGAGCTAACAAAGAAGTGACAGGATGAAGAATTTCTGGGAAGAGAAGAGAAAGAAAACCAATGAGTCTTGAGTTCTTTGCGGTCCATAGTTGGCCAAATTCGATGATAATAATGAAATAAAATAAGACGACATGATTCTTATTCACAAGTGGATTAAACGGGTTTTGCAACTGGACGACTCATATGGTGATGTTTTTTTTTTTTTTTTTTCATATTACTGGAATCCACTATTCTGTTCAGAGTATAGGAGCAGGGAAAGGGTTATATTATATACACGAGTAACGATGGGTTACGTTGATATCTGTAACGGTAACGTAAGGTGTGACCTTTAGGATATAACTTATCCAACCCTGTAAATATCGATGTTGGCAGCTTCGTATTGCTCGACAAATCTTCTCCAAAGGTCAAGGCAACGTGCTTCATAGTGGTTTATGTATGATAGCTGCAAGTGTGGGTAAAGGTCAGAAAGTACTAGGAAGGTCAAAGAGTAAAAGCAAAACGCTCTGGAACAGCTGACTCATTGTGTAGGAAACTATCCCGTGAAGTAATGGATTTGACATGGAGGTGTGGCTGTCAATAGCTGCAGCTTGCAGCGTCTTTTCTGGTCAATAGTCTCGAGATTCCAACATAGCGACATGTATTACTGGCCAAAAAATACCTGAGGAAATTGTTTCAATAATTTTCTTTTTGCTTTATCTTACGACCTACTTTAAAGATTTTTTGTTTCATGTTGTTTTCTTAATTTCTATGTTTATAAAAATATTTTTAAATAAATTTAAGTTATAATTTTTTATTCAGTTTAGGGCCTTTATAATAAATAAAAGTTTTAATTTTTTGTTTCATCTTGGAGCCATTTTATTTGATGATTTGAATTTTAAATTTTTTGTTAATGTTTAATTTTAGTTTTACTATATAACTTTTGGTTTTTGTTTTATTTCAGGGCCTTTTTTTTTTTCATTTAATTCTTAAATTTTTGTTCTATTTTGGATCCTGATTCTAACAAATTTAATTTTTAATTTTCGTTTTTTTATCTTAGACCCATTCTTATAATTTAATTTTTAATTTATCTTGGAGCCTTCTCTTTAATATTTTTTAAAAATTGTTTAACTTGGAACCATTTTTAATAAATCAAATTTTTAAGTTTTGTCTAATCTTAGGGCCTTTTTATAATTTAATTTTCAAGTTTTGTTTAACCATGGAGGGACTCTTTAATACATTTAATTTTTTCATCCTACGGCCTTTTCCAATAAATTTTTATTTTTATTTTATCCTAAAGCCTTCTTCTAATATATATATTTTTTATTAGCCTATTTTCAATTTTGAAAAAATAGGCTTATGAGATCACCTTTTGTCCGTGTGTGCGTGTGTGTGTGCGTGTGTGTGAGTGTGTGGTGTGTGTGTGTGTCCCCCCCCCTAATAACTTCTATACCGCTGGAGCGATTTCAATGAAACTCCGTAAGGTCATAACATTACTCCGGGCGACCCCGACCGTGCCCTTCAAATTTTGTTACGTCTCACCAATCCAACATGGCGGCTGTGCGAAATATTTCACCAGCATTCAATATCTCCGAAACTATTCCCGATATCACCCTGGAATTTTTACGGTGATAAAGGGAACAACTAGAAGTTCACCTATGTGACTATTGAACAACTGGTAACTACAAAACCAACATGGCGGCCACGTGAATTCGCGATATTTAAATAGACGTTTCTCACGATTTAACCAACAAAACGCAATAAAACTTGGTACAGTATATGTTTATACACATTGTAATGCACCGACATCAGAGTTCGTTCAATTGTTTACATAACCACAAGATGGCGGATGTGCGAAATATTTCACCGGCATTCCATATCTCTGAAACTATTAGCGGTATCAAACTGAAATTTTGTACGGAGATAAAGGGCACTACTGGAAGTTCATCTATATGACTTTCAAAAACCGGTTAACTACAAAACGAACATGGCGGCCAAGTGAATTTGAAAATTTTAATAGACCTTTCTCGCGATTTAATGTTCCAAACGCAATGAAATCTGGTACAGGAAATGTTTATACACAGTGTAATGCACTGGTATCTGATTCAGTTCAACTGTTTACATAACCTCAAAATGGCGGCTGTGCGAATTTTAATATTAAGTTTTTATTTCTTGTGTCGTAATCATGCGATCGATGTGAAAGTTTGAATAATGAACCTATGCAATAATTTTCCTTTAATGGTACATGACTCTGTGGCCTTTACATTTAACAATCCTACATGGCGACCATCTGAAATATTTAGACGGCTCTGAATATCTACGAACCTATTATAGCAAACAAACTGAATTCCTTTATGTTCATAGGGGCTATGAACATTAGTTCACCTATACGACTTTAAATAACCTGGTGATCACAAATCCAACATGGCGGCGACGCGAAGTATAAATATTCACATGGTCGTTTCTCGCAATTTAACCATCCTAGTGCAGTGAAACTTGGTACAGTAAATCCTTATACGAATGTTAATCCACTGGCATCTAATTTATTTCAATTGTTTCCATAACCACAAGATGGCAGCTGTGCGAAATTTTAAAATCTCCTTGTTACTTCTTGTATCCTAATCATGCGATTGAAATTTGAATGCTACACGTACACAATAATCTTCATGTAACAGTACATAACTCTAGGACCTACATATATAAAATCCAACATGGCGACCATCCGATATATTTAGTCTCTTCTCAATATTTACGAATCTATTACAGCAATCAAACTGAAATTTTGTATGTTCATAGTGGCAGTTAACATAAGTAGGATATATGAAAATAGGCTGTATAGTTCTTCACGGAACTACTTGTATTAGGGCCATTCTACTAGCAATTCCAGCTTTTTGATTTATCTTAGGGCCATTTTTACTGTATAATTTAATTTTCAAGTTTATTGTTTCATCTTAGGGCCTCTTCTAATAAATTAATTTTAATTTTTATCTTAAATGGATTTTGTGTTTTATATTAGGACCTTTTTAATCAATTTGTTTCTTTTTTACTTTTATCGTAGGGAAAGTTGGTTCATCTAAGGGACTTTTCTTAAAATGTATTTAATATTTAAGATTTTGTTCATCTTCGGTTCCTTTCTTTCCAATAAATTTACTATCGAAGACTTTTAGCCTACTTTTCACATTTTGAAAAAATGAGGAAAAAGTAGACTTATGAGATCGATCCGGGAAAATGTGTGTCTGTCTGTCTGTCTGTCTGTCTGTCCTTCTGTCTCTCGGTCTGTCTGGCTGTGTGTGTGTGTCCCCCCCCCCCCCATCAACTCCTAAACCGCTGCAGCAATCAAAACCAAATTTAGTATGAGTAAAGATGTGCACCGGAATATCTCACGTCCATATTTGAAAATGATGTCAGTGCTACCAACTGCTGAAAAAACGCATTAGAAATTTGAGCTCCATGTTGGATATCTTGCAAGGTATGCATGGGAGCTATTCCAAAATTGGCACACGTATAGATAATACTATTTCAGTTTAATTTCCAGGAGGCCAACCATGACAGTGTTGCCAACATAATTTTAAGCCTTCAGATAGGTCCAATGTTTAAATGCATATAACTTCTACACTATCAATTGGATTTCAACCAAATTTTGTATGTAATATCTGTACATAAACAGATATGACTGAGCGTATTCTTAAGAGCCACCAGGGCTGCCAACTGTTAATAATTGCTCTCTTTATTTTTTTTATCCAAATACCAATATATCAGAAAGTATGCAAGCCAACAGCTTTAAACTATGCACACGTATATTCTGACATTTTAGATTAATTTCGAGTAACGTATATATGTCAGTTCTACCAACATGATGATAAGCCTGCTGATACGACCAATTTTTAAATACATGTAGGCTAACTTCTATACTATTAGTTGGATTTCAACCAAATTTCGTATGTGCTATATGTACCATAACAGATATGACTATAAGTATTGTTAAGAGCAATCAGGGCTGCCAACTGTTAATAAATGCTGTCTATATTTTTTACACTAATATCAATATACCAGAAAGTATGCAAGCCAACAGCTCTATACTTTGCACACGTATAGCACCTGGCATTCTAGATTAATTTGGAGTAATTAATACAAGGCAGTGCTGCCAACATGATTCTATGCCTGCTGATCTGTCCGATTTTAAAATACATGTAACTTCTATACTAACAAATGGATTTCATCCAAAATTGGCACAACAAGATGATATAATATTTCAGATTATTTCTGACCAGCATACGCATGGTATTGATGGCAACATGCTTTTACGCGTGCTGATAGATCCAGTGTCTAACTGCATGTAACGTCCATTGGACTTCAACCAAATTTTGTATTCTGTACCTTAAGAGATTGAACTAAGAATATATTCAGTCGCCAGGGCTGCCAACTGTAGTGCTCTATTAGGCTACATTATACCAGGTATATTTTGAACTAATTAGATATTTCGATATTACCAACTTAATTTCGTCATTATTCCAGATAGGTTCATATACTCTAGAATAATCATTGGCATGAAAAGTAGGCTGTATAGTTCTTCACGGAACTTCTTGTTTAATATCTTAATATTTTAATAAGTGAAATTTTATAATTTTGTACATCATCATCATCATCATCATCACCATCGAAGTCCCACTCCAGTCACCCGGGTGTGGTTTCCAAGCCTCCTCCACTCCTTTCGGTCCTTCCATATTTCCTGTTCCATCACTTCTGCCACATCCAATTCAGCTTCTCCAATGTCCTTCAAAATTTGGTCTACACCTTCTTCTCTGTCTTCCAACTGGTCTCTTTCCCTTGACTTCTCTTTCTAATTCCCTTCCTGCTACTCTTTCCTTACCCATTCTTTTTACATGTCCGAACCAACGTAACCTTGCTTTCTGTATCTTCTGATTTAACGGTTCCATATTTAACTCTTCTCTGATTTTAATATTTTGAATTCTATCCCTTCTTGTCTTTTTAGCTGAAGTTCTTAAAAAATTCATTTCTACTGCTTGTGTCTTACTATTTTGCCTTTTGTTCGTTACCAGTGTTTCCAGTCCATATGTTACAATTGGTATGAAATACTCTTTATATAATATTAAAAGTTCTCTGACTTGGTGGTAAAATGTGGTACCTTTACTTAGTCTGTTATTAATTTCAATGTTGATGTCATTACTTCCATTTATAGAGCTACCTATTGGTGTTTATTTTCAGTAAATGTAGGAAATGTTTACTGATCATACAATAACCATTAAAGAAGATGAAAATAGCACATGGACCGATCGCCATTTGTTTGGGAACGCGGCAAGTAGTTGAAGAGTACTCGGGAACAGACGTTGCAACTCCTGACAGAAGGTTTGTCTGTCTGTCGACTGGCGGGCGTGGCATGGCCCCCTGTAGCGAGGGTTCATGTCACTCACATGCAGGCAGTCAGGCAGGCCCAAGCTTGGCCCAGCCATTTCAGGGGGCTTTGAAGTCTTTCGCTGGCTTTTCAAACGCTCAGAGGGTTGGAGGAGGGGGGAGGGGTGGAAATAATGTTTCATAATAGCCAGCGGACGTCTCTTCCTTCCTCGTGACACTACCGCAGGGGGGGCAAAAGATCGCCGACAAAACAAGCCCTGCTTCAAGTCGTTTACAAAACTGACCGCCTCACTGCGTGGGGGAGGTCCCCGCTTCAATTCCAAGCTCTACCGAGATGGTTTTTTTTAAGTGACAGTCAGTCTGAAAGACTAGACTTTGTATCATTTTAAATGCTACAAATGCTGAAAAATGTTAGAAAATTATCTGCATAATACTTATCTTGCTTTATAATACTTTACCTTGTTTCAAATTACTCGCGAACGGCAAGTGCAAACCAAGAGCCAAAGCAAGGTCAAGCGCGCGGAGGGAGATGGTTGGATGACGTGCCCCTTCCATCCAGTCTAAAAACACTTATAGTGGGCGATGTATTGAAGATAAAGATATGCTCTCGCGGACTTTTTTGTAGAACGTTTCATGCTGACCAATTCTTACGCTCATAGTATATTGATATTTTTAACGGTTTGCCCAGCGTAAGCTTAAGAAGCGCACGGACGCCAAGTTTGTTTTCGACCTTTTCACTGAAATCGTTACAGCTTGGCTTTCTTTCTCATACATAAATTATTTTCTACAGAATCTTTCCTCGAGATATCCTTTACAGAATGGTGAAAACCGCATCAAAATCCATCCAGTGGTTCTCGAGATTACCCGTGACATCCAAGAATCGGGGATTTTTGTCTTATACTAACGAAGTAGAGATTGTCGGGGAACACATGCACCAAGCGGTACTATGACGTCACACACCTCAGTGCATCTGAGTACATTTCGTCCCGTCACCGTAACGTAACGCCAGACCCCAGCGTAACGACGAAGTCGACGAGATCATTTAAAATGATAAAAACTTGCAGGGTTCAATCTCCCTCGCTCCACCTGGACCAAACTTAACAGGATACACGGTGGTGTTGGAAGAAGTGCTTCTGTTCTCCACCAGTGGGGCGCCTGAAGTCTCCTGCTTGTGACTGTGGTTCTGAAGTGCAAACCATCATGCACATTCTGAAGGACTGCCCTTTGCGATCATTCTCTGGATCATTCGAAGATAACCATTGTTTAACCCCTGACGCTCTCACTTGGTTGGGGAGACTGGACATACGTCTGTGAGAGGCTAACACATTGCCGAAGCCTTTTTCACATTTCTTCGATTTCTTATATGTAGTTATATATTTTGTGACCTGATTGTCAATTGTAACATCATACGCTAATAATAATAATACCGAGAATGTATAAGCTCTCTGTGAGGCGCTACGGTAATGTCCCCGCCTGCAATGCTCAAGGATGCGGGACCGAATCCCAGGGTAATCAGTTGGCATTTCAGGGCGCTTAATACGTTCACTGCGTATTTGTAGAGCATGACATATCCCCCAAAGTGAGCGAGATATTTGCGTGGAACTTATAAGCTGTAATAATTCGAGTTTTCAACGTCGGTAAGACGAGTTCGAGCATATCTTGCTTATCCTACTCACGCGCCTGTGCGGGTTGAAATTGAGATGAAATGCTGTTCGTCAGGCGGGCCTTGTGATTGCATTGTCGGTCAATTGAACACAAAATATAAATAAAATGATAACATAAGCGTCATGACGGAGCTGAAAATGGTTACTACAAGTTACTTTATGTTACTCGTGAACCTATAATGCAGGCAAAAATGTAAATTACAAGTTAAGTCCTTTTATGAAATTTCTTATTGGAATTTCGTTATTTCAAAAGCGGAATCACTCGTAATTCTCCTAAAATAATAATAATAAACAGCTGCTCTTGCTGCTCAGAGATCCCAAAAAAAGAATGATAATGTATGAAGAAAATGCAGGCTCGAGCGACACACGTCTGGTAGGGGCTTCGCCTAGGACACCAAGAGCCCGCTGATGAGAGAGCTTGGTGTCCTAGGCAAAACCCCACACAAGACACGACATAAAAATTGCTGAGTATTGCGTACAGTTTAGTAGCAGTTTGTGTGCTTCTAAACGTTTGCGGCTTCCGGACGACTCACATCTGCGATGACCATCAACAAAGCACAGGGACAATCTTTCTTCCACACACTTCTCACGTGGACAGCTCTTTGTGGTCTGCTCATGCGTCGAAAGTCTTCTGATTGATTCATGTTCGCACCAGACGAAAAAAAATCGTGTTTATTCAAAAGCTCTTCAATAAACAAAATTACAGCACAAACACTTTCTTTCTTTCTTTCTTTCTTCCTTTCTTCCTTTCTTCCTTTATATATTTCTTTCTTTCTAACTTTCTTTCTTTCTTTCTAACTTTCTCCCCCCCCCCCCTTTCTCTCTTTCTTTCCTTCCTTCTTTCTATCTTTCTTTCTTTCTTTCTTTGGCATGCCGGGTACAGCTAGTACTTTGTATATGAGCACATTTCAAGATACTGCAGACACACTGAGGGGTTGCTCAGCTCGAGGAAACTGTTCCAAGTTTTTCTGAGAATTAAAAGTGACTTGATCTTGTCTGTATGTGTGTGTGGGGTCCATGTGTGAGCGCTGCCAACCTAATGCGCCAGAACGAAACAACTAATGAGCCACGGAAATGATTGCAGTGGCATTCCTGACTTACACATGATAGAGCAAAGAGACAGTTTGGCACCTGGGACAATTTGTACGCTTCAACACCCGGTAATTAGCTTGGCGAATGTGTTGTAGACTAGTCTATCTATATCTAGAGCTCTGCGCAGATACGTTATCGCATCCGCACGTTTGTTATCCGAATCCGCTGACATTAAAATAATATTTTATGAGAAAATAGGCTTATGAGATCACCTTTTGTCCGATTGTCTGTCTGTGTGTGCGTGTGTGATTCGAGTGTGTGTGTGTGTGTGTGTGACCCCCTTAATAACTTCTAAACGGCTGGAGCGATTTCAATGAAACTAGGTAAGATCGCAGCACCATTCTGGCTGACCCCGACCCTGCCCTTCAAATTGTATTCTTTCGCGCCAATCCAACATGGCGGCTGTGAGCGCAGTGCAATGTGGTACAGTAAATGATTAAACACATTGTAATGCAATGGCATCTAATTTAGTTTAATTGTTTACATAACCTCAAGATGGCGGCTGTACGAAATTTTAAAATGAAGGTTTTCTTTCTTGTGTCCTAATCATGCGATCGAAGTGAAAGTTTGAATAATGAAGCTCCGCAATTAATTTCCTTTAATGGTACATAACTATATGGCCTATACATATAACAATCCAAAATGGCGAGCATCCGAAATATTTTGACGGTTCTCAATATCTACGAATCTTTAACGCAATCAAACTGATTTTTTTATGTTCATAGGGGCTATAAACATAAGTTCACCTATAGGACTTTAAATAACCTGGTGATCACAAATCCAACATGGCAGCGACGCGAAATATAAATATTCACATGGACGTTTCTCGCAATTTAACCATCCGAGTGCAGTGAAACTTGGTACAGTAAATCCTTATACGATTGCTAATCCACTGGCATCTAATTTATTTGAATTGTTTCCATAACCACAAGATGGCAGCTGTGCGAAATTTTAAAATCTCGTTTTTACTTCTTGTGCCCTAATCATGCCATTGAAGTTTGAATGCTACACGTACACAATAATCTTCATGTAACAGTACATTACTCTAGGACCTGCATAATATAAAATCCAATATGGCGACCATCCGAAATATTTAGTCGGTTCTCAATATCTACGAATCTATACTGCTCAAAAAAATTAAAGCACCACTTTTTTCAAAGGCCACCAAATTTGGAAAGTTGACTGCACAAGGTCGAAAACTCAGTATGACGTTTGCCCCGACGCCTACCAAGCACATGCTTCAGCACAACTCCCCAACTTGTGTAGTTTCGGGATAGCGCCCCCAAAACCAGCCCATTTTTGAAAACCGTAAATTGCGAAAAACGCTGTAGGACTTGTCGCAGGTTTCCAAAGCAGTCGAAAATGAATGAGTCTTGCTCTTAAGGTTCCATGAACACGTTGAAATCGTTAAATTTGACGTTTGGGCATTTTCAACCCCTTCATCATCCCCTAAACATGGACTACCATTGGGGGCGCCTGAGAAGGTACCGGATGAGTTTAACCACCTGAAAACCTGCACACCGTCCTCAGTTGCTGATTGCAGTAAGTTCTTAAGGCCTCCGGCAATGTTCACCCCTCCTAACACCCTCAACTGGCAAGGGACCAAACCACCCCGTCTTGATTCACCCCTAAGGAAGGTTTAAATCGAGATTTTTATCAGTGCTGCTAATGGGGGGGGGGGTCTTCCCCTAACGTTTCAAAAGAGGACCTGCGCCTGTGTCGCCACCCCTTCCCTTGCTACCCCCTTTTGTATGATTTTTCGAATCAGGCCCTTTTTAAGGGCTGAAATGAGGTCGTAATCGCTGAAAGGGTTGTAAAGGTCCTTAGAAGTAGTGGTGACACGAAATCAACCCCTTCCGATGTTTGATTGACATTCCATCCCCCAAAGTTGACATTTTTGCACCCTCAACCCTCCCTGTCTGGACGCGTAACGCGTCATGGCACAGTATTCAGAGTTGGATCAAAATGAAGCTTATGGCCTGAAATGGAGCCCAAAACAGCAGGTTGGATGGAAATTCATCGGTTGGGTGGGAAACGGGACCAAAAAGTTTTCAAAAAAGTTAACAGCCTCTAGTAAGTACACCAATGCATAGGCAACCCACATCACGTCATTTTTCTCCCATTGCCAAACTTTGTAACCTATTGCCGATCATAGGCAACCCACTCGCACGGACGTGATGTGGGTTGCCTATGCATGGGCGTACTTACTGTAGGCTGTACACTTTTTTGAAAAATTTTGGTCCCGTTTCCCAACCTACCGATGAATTTCTATCCAGCCTGCTGTTTTGGGCTCCTTTGCAGGCCATAAGCTTCATTTTCATCCAACTCTGAAAACTCTGCCATGACGCATTACGCGTCCAGACAGGGAGGGATGGGGGTGCAAAAATTTCGAATTTGGGGGACGGAATGTCAATCATCGATCGGAAGGGGTTGATTTCGTGTCACCACTACTTCTAAGGACCTTTAAAGAACTTTCAGCGATTAAGACGTCGTTTCAGCCCTTAAAAAGGGCCTGATTCGAAAAATCATACAAACGGGGGTTGCAGGGGAAGGGGTGGTGACAATGGCACAGTTCCTTTTTGGAAACTTTAGGGGAAGACCCCCCCATTAGCAGCACTGATAAACATCTCGATTAAAACCTTCCTTAGGGGTGAATCGAGACGGGGTGGTTTGGTCCCATGCCAGTTGAGGGTGTTAGGGGGTGTGGACATTGCCGGAGGCCTTAGGAACTTACTGCAATCAGCAACTGAGGACGGTGTACAGGTTTTCAGGTGGTTAAACACACCCGGTACCTTCTCAGACGCCCCCAATGGTAGTCCATGTTTAGGGGATGATGAAGGGGGTTGAAAATGCCCAAACGTCAAATGTAACGATTTCCACGTGTTTGTGGAACCTTTAAGAGCAAGACTCATTCATTTTCGACTGCTTTGGCAACCTGCGACAAGTCCTGCAGCGTTTTTCGCAAACTTCAATTTGCGGTTTTCGAAAATGGGCTGGTTTTCGGGGTGCTACCCCGAAACTACTCAAGTTGGGGAGTTGTGCTGAAGCATATGCTTGGTAGGCGTCAGGACAAACGTCATACTGAGATTTCGAGCTTGTAGGTCAACTTTTCAAAATTTGGTGGCCTTTGAAAAAAAGTGGTGCTTTAATTTTTTTGAGCAGTATATTACAGCAATCAAACTGAAATTTTGTACTGTATGTTGATAGAGGCAATTAACATAAGTAGGATATATGAAAATAGGCTGTATAGTTCTTCACGGAACTACTTATTTGTGTTTTACATTTCCTCTTCTAGTTTGTAAGTTTGTAGTTAGTTTTAGGGTTGGTTCCATTTGATTTAGATTTTCACTATCACCCAAACCATTAGGGGCCGATAACCTAGATGTTAGGTCCCTTAAAACAATAATTATCATCATCATCTTCTAGCTGAAATTTAGCTTCTTCTATAGACTATCATTTGCATGTAGCGCAAGATCATTCATAATTAGTAAAAGACAATCATAATTTCAGCAATAACAAAAATTACAGTCAGTCTGAAAGACTAGACGTTATATATCATTTCAAATGACGCATGCTACAAATGTTACACATGTTAGAAATGTTTCAATCTGACATCTTGCCCACCTCTTTAAGGGTCACCCTGTATTTGAGTCTGACATCTTTTACAACTCTTTAAGGGTCACCCATTTTTTGAATCTGATATCTTGCAAACCTCTTTAAGGGTCACCCAGTTGTTGTTTGAGTCTTCAGTCTTTTGACTGGTTTGATGCAGCTGTCCATGCCTCCCTGTCCTGAGCTAATCGTTTCATCTCTACATAGCTACCACACCCTACATCCGAGGCAATCTGTTTTAACATATTCTAACCTTGGTCTACCCCTACAGTTCTTGTCCTCGACCCTTCCTTCCATAACTAAGCTTGCTATTCCTGGGTGTCTTAGTATGAGTCCTACCAACCTATCTCTTCTCCTCATTAGCCATCGCCAGAAACATCTCTCCTCTCCCACTCGTCTTAATACCTCTTCGTTTGTAACCCTATCTACCCATCTGATCTTCATCATTCCCCGGTAACCACATTTCAAATGCTTCAATTCTCCTCTTTTCTGCTGCACCAATAGTCCAAGTTTCACTTCCATAGAGCGCCACGCTCCAGACAAAGGCTTTCAAAAATGACTTCCTAATACCTAAATCTATATTCGATGTCAGCAGATTCCTTTTTTGTAGAAATGCTTTCTTTGCCTGAGCCAACCTACTTTTTATATCCTCTTTGCTTCGTCCATCACTGGTTATTCTGCTTCCTAAGTAACAGAAGTCTCCTACTTCCTTCAGCTTTTCACCTGCTAATTTGATCTCCATAGAGGTTTCTGATTTATTTCGGCTGCATTCCAGTATTTTTGTTTTACATTTATTAATTTTCATCATGAATTCTCTCCGTAAGACGGAGTCCATACCATTCAAAAACCCTGTATTTGAGTTGAATCTAACATACTGTAGGCTACACCTCGTTAAGTGTCACCCTGTATTTTGCTCTTACATCCTGCACACCTCTTTAGGAGGCACCCTGTATTCTTATCTGGCAACTTGTATATCTCTTTAGAAGTCACCCTGTAGCCTATTCTTGTGTGACATCTTGTACACCTCTTTAGGAGGCACCCTGTATTCTTATATGGCATCTTGTATATCTCTTTAGAAGTCACCCTGTATTATTGTGTTGCATCTTGTACACCTCTTTAAGAGTCACCTCGTATTCTTATCTGGCGTCTTGTATATCTCTTTAGAAGTCACCCTGTATTCTTATATGGCATCTTGTAAATCTCTTTAAAAGTCACCCTGTATTCTTTTCGCTTCGCTCGAAGCCCCAGGTCGCTCGACGCCCCAGGACTCTTTCAACAGACTCCATTAACCATTAACTTAGGCTTCCCGCGTGGCTGCATGGCATCACGCACTCGCCGTCCATTACGCATTAACTTAGGCTTCCCGCACGGCTGCATGACGTCACAGTCTCCGTCTCCGTAACGCAACCGTCTCCGTCTCGCATAACGTTAGACCCAAAGCATAACGACGAAGTCGACAAGATCATTTGAAATGATAAAAAACGAAAAAAAGAACCTTTCAGTAGTCGCATATAATGTGCAACATGTGACATCCTACTATGAGTCTGCCGGAAGCGCAAATCCATTGTTAACAGAGAACTCTGCAGGTCATTGAAATTACTACTTTTAAAACTCCGGTGCCAAATCCTGACCGGTGCGCATGCGCGAGGGACGTCGTGGTCTTACTTAGAGTAATTCAGGTTGATGACTGGTTTGCCCCTGCGACGAGTCTTCTCTAACTGGGTCGATTCTGTGCTGTACGTTTGGCGTCTGAATAGCTCCAATGATTTATTGTAGGAATATCTTTAATGGGGCCTCCAAACCTTGAAGTAAACCGTATGCGACATGCATTTCACGTAGGGCTGTATGTTGTCCGACAGTAGACCTACCTCGAATGTTTACATTAAATAAGAATACAGCAAAAGTATGAAGATTTAATAAATAATAATTATTTTTAGCAAATATGATATAATGAATATTTTCACACCAAACGACAACTTGAAGATGATTTATTGTAGGAATATCTTTAATGGGGCCTCCAAACCTTGATGTAAACCGTATGCGATATACATTCCACATAGCCACATGGCTGACAGTACGTCGTGGTACCAATCTTCGCCACCTCGCACGCTCATTGTTTCCGTCCCATTACCGTCACATTTCCAAAATCACTCACACAAAAATATCCAGTCGTTAAAAATCCTTCGGAGGGGAAGTAAAGCGGGCGGTCCCATGTCATAGATTTATGGCATGTTAAAGAACCTTCCACTAAATACACCTGTGTGAAGCTAAATTGGATAGGTTAAGAATGTAAACAACGCTCTTAGGTTTCTACGTTCGTTGCAAAGAGCCGACTGCGGTGGCGTCTAGTAGCTAAGTTCTGAAATTGGCCTAGTAGTCGTTGACGGTGGCGCTTGGCGGCAAAGGAAGGAACTATTTGAAAAATTCTAAGTTGCAGTCGGTACGTAAATTAAAACAAGTAGTTCCGTGAAGAACTATACAGCCTATTTTCATATATCCTACTTACGTTAATTGCCACTATCAACATACACAGTTTCAGTGTGATTGCTGTAATAGATTCGTAGATATTGAGAACCGACTAAATATTTCGGATGGTCGCCATTTTGGATTTTATATATGTAGGTCCTAGAGTTATGTACTGTTTCATGCAGATTATTCAGTACGTGTAGTATTCAAACTTCAATCGTATAATTGGGACACAAAAAGTAACAAGGAGATTTTAAAATTTCGGACATCTGCCACCTTGAGGTTATGGAAACAATTGAAATAAATTAGATGCCAGTGGATTACCATTTGTATAAGGATTTACTGTACCACGTTTCACTGCACTCGGATGAATAATTTGCGAGAATAGTCCATGTGAATATTTATATTTCGCGTCGCCGCCATGTTGGATTTGTGATCACCAGGTTATTTAAAGTCCTATAGGTGAACTTAAGTTCATAGCCCCTATGAACATTAAAAAATTCAGTTTGATTGCTATAATAGATTCGTAGATATTCAGAGCCGTCTAAATATTTCGGATGGTCGCCATAGAGTCATAGGTCATGTACCATTAAAGGAAAATTATTGCGTAGGTTCATTATTCAAACTTTCACTTCAATCGCATGAATACATCACAAGAAATAAAAACTTAATTTTAAAATTCGCACAGCCGCCATCTTGAGGTTCTGTAAAGAATTGAACTAAATTAGATACCAGTGCATTACAATGTGTATAAATATTTCCTGTACCAAATTTCATTGCGTTTGGAACATTAAATCGCGAGAAAGGTCAATTTAAAATTTTAAATTCGCTTGGCCGCCATGTTCGTTTTGTAGTTAACTGGTTTTTGAAAGTCTTATTGATGAACTTCCAGTAGTGCCCATTATCTCCGTACAAAATTTCAGGGAGATACCGCTCATTGTTTCAGAGATAGGGAATGCCTTTGAAATAATTCGCACATCCGCCATCTTGTGGTTATGTAAACAATTGAACGAAGTTAGATGTCGATGCATTACTATGAATATAAACATATACTGTACCAAGTTTCATTGCGTTTCGTCGGTTTAATCGCGAGTAACGTCTTTTTAAAAATCGCAAATTCGCTTGGCCGCCATGTTTGTTTTGTAGTAACCAGGTTTTGAAAGGTCACATAAGTGAACTTATAGTAGTTCCCTTTATCACCATACAAAATTTCAGGGTCTTATCGGTAATAGTTTCGGAGATATTGAATGCTGGTGAAATATTTCGCACAGCCGCCATGTTGGATTGGAGAGTCGTAACAAAATTTGAAGGGCACGGTCGGGGTCGCCCGGAATAGTGCTATAAACTTACCGAGTTTCATTGAAATCGCTTCAGCCGTTTAGATTTTATAAGGGGGGGACACACACAAGAATCACACACACACGCACACACACACGGACAAAAGGTGATCTAATAAGCCTATTTTTAGCCTACTTTCGATTTTTGCAAAAAATGAAAGTAGACTTATGAGATCACTACAGGGCGAAAAAAAGTGTGTCTGTCTGTGCGTGTGTATGTGTGTGTGTGAGTCTGTGTGTGTTTGTGTGTGTGTGTGCGTGTGCGTGTGCGTGTGCGTGTGCATGTGTGTGTGTGTGTGTGTGTGTGAGAGTGTGTGTACTCTGAATGTCTGTCCCCCTATCAATTCGAACACGGTGAGCGCAAATTGAACGAAATTTGGTATAAAGGTAGCACTAGCAAAGGACACCTCAGTGTCATGTTTTATATCGCCGCCATCTTGACGGAAACGTAATGGCGGCCACACAAATGTTCAAAGCTTAAATCAAATTACAACTAACCTAATCATCCGATGTCTACCAAATTTTGCAACAGCATACCTTTGTGGGGGCAGCATCCTTTGACCAAACTAATAGGTCATCAGCCTAATAGTTTGCGGATGGCGGCCATCTTTGTGTGAAAATCGATTGCCCCTATTAATTCGAACACGGTGAAACCGAATGGAACGAAATTTGGTACAGAGGTAGTACTAGCAAAGGGCACCCCAGTGTCATGTTTTATATCGCCGCCATCTTGACGGAAACGTAATGGCGGCCACACACATGTTCAAACCTTAAATCAAATTACGACTAACCTAAACATCCGATCTCTACCAAATTTTGCAACAACATACCTTTATGGAGGGAGCATCCTTTGACAAATAAAATAGGTCATCGGCCTAATAGTTTGCGGATGGCGGCCATCTTTGTGTCAAAATCGATTACCCCTATTAATTCGAACACGGTGAAACCGAATGGAATGAAATTTGGTACAGAGGTAGCACTAGCAAAGGGCACCCCAGTGTCATGTTTTATATCGCCGCCATCTTAACGGAAACGTAATGGCGGCCACCCAAATGTTCAAAGCTTAAATCAAATTACGACTAACCTAATCATCCGATCTCTACCTAATTTTGCAACAACATACCTTTATGAAGGGAGCATCCTTTGACAAATCTAATAGGGTCATTAGCCTAATAGTTTGCGGATGGCGGCCATCTTTGTGTCAAAATCGATTACCCCTATTAATTGAAACACGGTGAAACCGAATGGAATGAAATTTGGTACAGTGGTAGCACTAGCAAAGGGCACCCCAGTGTCATGTTTTATACCGCCGCCATCTTGCCGGAAACGTAATGGCGGCCACACAAATGTTCAAAGCTTAAAACAAATTACGACTAATCTAATCATCCGATCTCTACCAAATTTTGCAACAACATACCTTTATGGAGGAAGCATCCTTTGACAAATGTAATAGGTCACTAGCCTAATAGTTTGCGGATGGCGGCCATCTTTGTGTCAAAATCGATTACCCCTATTAATTCGAACACGGTGAAACCGAATGGAATGAAATTTGGTAAAGAGGTAGCACTAGCAAAGGACACCTCAGTGTGATGTTTTATATCGCCGCCATCTTGACGGAAACGTAATGGCGGCCACACACATATTCAAAGCTTAAATCAAATTACGATTAACCTAATCATCCGATCTCTACCAAATTTTGCATCAACATACCATTATGGAGGGAGCATCCTTTGACCAAACTAATAGGTCATTAGCCTAATATTTTGCGGATGGCGGCCATCTTTGTGTGAAAATCGATTCGCCCTATTAATTCGAACACGGTGAAACCGAATGGAACGATATTTGGTACAGATGTAGCACTAGAACAGGCCACCTCAGTGTCATGTTTTATATCACCGCCATTTTGACGGAAACGTAATCGCGGCCAACCAAATGTTAAAGGCTAAAATGTAATTACGACCAACCTAATAATCTAGTCTCTACCAAATTTTGCAACAACAAATCTTTATGTGGGAAGCATATTCTGACCAAACTGCTAGATCATCAGTCCAATAGTTTGCAGATGGTGGCCAAGTATGTGTGCAAATCGATTCCCCCTATCAATTCAAACACGGTGAAACCGAATTGAACGAAATTTGGTACAGAGGTATCACTAGCAAAAGGCACCTCAGTGTCATGTTTTATATCGCCGCCATCTTGACGGAAACGGAATGACGGCCACCCAAATGTTAAAAGCTTAAATCAAATTTCGACCATCCTAATAATTTGATCTCTACCGGATTTTGCAACAACATGCCTTTGTGTGGAAAGCATCTTATGACTGACTACAAGGTCATCAGCCCAATAGTTTGCAAATAGCGGCCATGTATGTGTGCAAATCCATTCCCCAGATCAATTCAAACACGGTGAAACCGAAGTGAATGATTTTTTTTTTACCGAGGTAGCACTAGCAAAGGGCACCTCATATTCATGTTTAATATTCCTATAGCACGTTGTATTTCAACAAGCTACTACAACCAACATTCAATTATACTCATTGAAAAGGACAAAGAGTTATAACAATACCCATGCATTTAGGAGAAAGTAGGCTATATGTTCTTTACTGAACATCTTGTTTCAAAATTGAAAATAGGCTAAAAACAGATATCACACACTAATACAGTCATCACAATTAACACCGGTTATCAGACAGATTCTACACACACCCAAAGTACACGGGGCTACATGACCGCGTAGTCGCAGCCCCTAAACTTAAGAACCAACCATCCAAAATATCCAGCAACCGAGTGGAAAGATGTTACACATCAGAAATGTATAAAAATCCACTACTGGTTTTTACAAGACAGACGATGTTTTGAGACAATGTATCCACACTTCAGAGGTGTGTTATCTGCGCTGTTTCTGTCTTCTAGGAGCGTTGACAACTAATTACTGGCCGTCTCGCCTGTCGCTTGCCTGCTCATGCCTCATCGCTCACTAGTCGCACTGTCTCTTTCTCTCAACAAGAAGAAAAAAAACCTCACACAAGGCACATTTCCAAGTGATCTAAATTAATCTAAATTAAATTACCTGAATATTTTATAAGTAAAAATACAAAATTAAACGTCCACTAACTAATCAGTAGGGCTCGAATTTTTAGGTAAATTAATATTTGTTTGTGTACATAAGGCTTGAAGGTACACAGCTTGAAACAGTAGACCAGTTTAACTATCTTGGGTGCATTATTTCAAGCAATAACAGGATACAGCATGAGATCAATAGCCGAACCCAAAAAGCAACCCAGTTCTACCATCAAGTTCGGAACCTAATCTGGAACGAACAAGTCCCCTTGAGATCAAAACAGACGCTCTTTCAATCATACTTTACCCTCATAATAACATATGGCCTAGAAACCTGCACAACAACCAGACAGATAGACAGCAAACTACACGCTGCAGAAATGAAGTTTCTACGAACAATGGTCAAAAAAAACTAGGAGGGATAGGGTAAGAAATGAAAAAAATAGGGGAAAAGTTGGAGTGTACCCAACTTTGAAAGAAAAACTGACAAGGGCCTTTTTGAGATGGTTTGGCCATGTCAAGCGAATGGACGAGGGAAGGATAGCAAAACAAAGACTACACACAGATGTGGTTGGTAGGAAGACCAAGGAAGAGATGGCTAGACCAGGTGAAGGAGGACATAGGAACAAGGGGAGTTAGCTGGGATACAATCCCGAAAGAAGATTGGTACATGGACAGACGCAAGTGGAGGGCGCTCGTAAACTACACCCGGGCAACTGGAGTACAAAACAGATGATGAAATACATATTTTAAGCATTTTGTTCATAAATACATAAATTCTTGCTTTTCACTTATTAGCACATAAAAAGACATAATATTTACATTTTTAAAAATCCGTATGCTAGTTCTTCAAATTTATAGCATTTTCTGCTCTGTGTTACTTCAACAGGGAAGAACCTGTGAGCTATCTAATCTTTGCAAAGCGTATGTCAGCTTGCACCCCCTCCAAGTTAACTGGAACCAGTGTCACTCCCATACAGTTCCTTTCTGGCACTATGAAGTGTAAGGCAGTTCTACGATGCCTAAAGTGAAAACAACTACAAGTTATCGTCTGTTGCAGAATTAAAAGATAATATTACTACTGATGGGGGCGTTCTGTTCGGCCAACCATGTGGGAAAGCGATCAAGGCTGAACAGCGATCTCAAGTTACACAACACCTCAAGGGCAAGAAACATATTGCTGCAGTTTCGCGCCTTCAGAATAAGTGTTTCGCGATAATCGTCGGTCATTTGTGATGGACAACCTGAAGATGTATCTCGTTGTGTATTGTAATGCTTCAGCAGTCAGTGAGGCATAGAATGAATGGCATTTGTGAATACTGCATATTGTTAATAGTCTATTGTGATTAATAAACTAAATTAAATAATTAAATATTTTTACTTTTTTGTCACATATTTCAGGCATTTTTAATACATAAAAATACATATTTTCCCGATTTTTAGCACCTAAAAATCCGAGCCCAACTAATCAGTGTGTACTCAAGTTCTTGCTGCCTATTGCAATGGATACCATGTTTCGAGTTCCGGAATATTTCAACGTATCTTCGCGCGTGTTTGTCACTTTGTACAGATTCTAGGACACATTAAAACTAGGGAGTTCTTTTTCAAACACCCCGTACAGCGTGTTTCACTTGAGTACACAACAGCCATGTGGGTTGCCTACCACCTGCAATAGAGCCGCGAGAAGTTCTTGATCGCTAATTCGTCCATCTCTGGTCTCTGTGCCTTGGTGTTTTCTGTCCTTTCGTTTCAAAGACTGTCACGGTGGCTCAGACGCTAGCGCTTAAGACTGCGGAGCCTATGGTCCGGGGTTTGAATCTCGACTGTGGCTCCATTTTTATTTTACTTTTTCCTTCAAGATATTGATAAGCTCAAAACAGTAAATGGAAGAACAGTGCCTTCCTCTCCTCACTCCCCTCATCTGTTAACCCGAAGACTAGGTTCTGGTGAACGGCTTCGGTGGCGTAGTTGTTAGCATGCTGAGCTTCTATGCCCAAGGTCGCGGGTTCAAACTCGGACGAAGTCGTCGGATTTTTTAAGAGCGTTAGAAATCCCTCAGTATGCCTTGCTTCGGAGGGGAAGTAAAGCAGGCAGCGGTCCCATGTCATAGATTTATGGTATGTAAAAGATCCTTTCACAGACTAAACTTGTGTAAAGCAAAATTGTTAGGTTAGATTTCGTCAGAACGCTCTATCAAAGTTCCAACGTTCACAACTAGGTATCATTGATATCTGTTGGCGAAAGTTGGAACTACTTGAAATTGAACGGAACTTGTAGCTGGAAGCAGCTACAAACTCAGGCGAGCCGAACATGTCCTCGGACACTCCCGGCACTAAAAGCCATACGATAAATAGCCTAAATAAATATATAGGTTAAACATTCGACAAACTCTTTTAGGTTCCGACGTTCGTCACCAGGAGCCAACTGCGGTGACATTTGGTGATCAAGTCGTTGACGGTGGCGTTTGGCGGCAAAAGTGGGAACTACTTGAAAAATTCAATGTCTGCAGTCCTCACTTGAATTGAAAACAGAAAACACACTCTAAAACAGTCTTCACAATTAACACCGGTTATCAGACAGATACTACACACACCCAAAGTACACGGGACTACATGACCGCGTTGACGCAACCCCTAAACTGAGGAACCAACCAACCTAGGTTCTGGTGTCGGTTCGGGCCATCTTCGGGATGGCAGGGGTCGGGGGGCGGGGGGAAATTTGCTAAGATGTTTGCTATCGGACGCGTGCTCAGCTTCAACACATTGGGTCTGCAGTCTCTCGTGCTAGCGACTGAGCCACTGCGACAGCCTTTGAAACCAAAGGACAAAAACACCAAGGCCAGATATAGACGAATTAGCTCCCCCCAGGGGCTCACATCTAGTGGGACGTGGGTTGGCGACCACGGGACCCCAGCAGAGTCCGGCAGTGCTTCCACTTACTTGTGCCAGGCTCCTCTCCGTCTTCTTTCCTGTCGACCTCCCTTGGTCAACTCTTGTTCTCTTCCTTTCCCGCCTTAATTGGCCCTTGTCTCATCTTTTCTGATACCCTCCTTCTGCGCGGGGTTCAGCCTTCTTTTTCTTTTCATGATATCTCCTACCTTCTGATCAAAGCCCTCAAGGAGGCCGGGTGTGTGTAGCCCCACCTTTTCTGGTGCACCCTGGATATTTCTACACCCTCAGGAGCTCACGGCTGGTGAGTTGGCGACCGCGAGGGATTCCTGAGCTGGGTCCGGTTGTCTCCCTTTTATCCACTCCCTCTGGGGGCGGACCCTCTCCTCTTTCACTTTCTTTCCTATCTGCCTTTCATGGCTCGCCTTCCTTCCAAGTCCCTCAATCCTCATTCTTCGAGGGTTGAGGGCATTTCTTTTCCTCCTGTCTTTAATTTGCCTTATTCTCCTTTTGTTTTCCATTTCTTCTTCTAGTATATAAGTTAGTAGTTCGGTTTAGTTTTAGTTTACGTTTCATTTTCATCTTCACGAACAGCCACACCATTAGGAGCCGATAACCTAGATGTTAGACCCCTTAAAACAACAATTATCATCATCATTAGATGAATTAGCGAGCAAGAATTTCTCGCGGCTCTATTGCAGGTGGTAGGCAACCCACATGCCCGTTGTGTATTACAGTGAAACCCCTCAAATCCGAACTAATCGGGGCTGTAGCCTGTTCGGATTTCAATTTGTTCGGATTAGCCGACAAATATCCGTATCCATAACTAGCCCTCGTTTCGGTATAGGACTGAACATAGAGCGAGGCTGGCTGGTTTGGCGCGAACAGCGAACATGAAATATTGAGTGTGGTCCGAAGTCATCATGACGGCAATGTCACTAGTGGACAGTGAGGAAGAAGAAACCTCGACAGACAATGTGACGTATACAGGGTGTCTTTTATGTACTTTTGGAGAATGATAGGTCATGTAGGGGACGGGTATAGAAGTAATTTGAGATAGGGAACTTGGGGTCGGAGCGGCCTCCTTAACCTCTAAAATAAGGTTTGATTCAGGTCCTCCACCCTGTAAGTTAGGCAACCGACACAAGCCTCCATTACCTTTCTCAATCCTTTAACTCTTGGCGCTGGCGTATTGGATAGCGTTGCGGTGCGAAAGGCCGGGAGTCCCTGCCAGCGCCACATGGTGAAATGAATCTTGCCAAGAGTTAAAGGATTGAGAAAGGTAATAGAGGATTGGTTCAGTTGCCTAACTTATAGGGTGGAGGGCCTGAATCAACCCCTATTTTAGGGGTAAAGGAGGCCACTCCGACCCAAAGTTCCCTGTCTCAAATTACTTCTATGCCCGTCCCCTACACGATCTATCATTCTCCAAAGGTACATAAAAGACACCCTGTATTGAAAAAGCAAGCTTGTAGTTTAACGTGGCCGTTAATCGCGACATGGTGAGCCACGGGACCTCCTATTTACGTGGAATCCAAACCACAGGACATGGTATTTCACTTCGAAAATCTCACATGCATTGACCGGGAATCGAACCCGGTCCGACCCTGTATTGAAGCTGCATCTGCTCTTGACATCGCATTGTGTTTCGTAGAACAACACGCAGAGGACAACGTCCAGGAAATCAGCCGCCAGATTGAACTGCAAGGCTCCGAAATCGTACCTGATATCGTGGTACGCAGGCATGACGGCTGGTGGAGCTGGACATCCCTGTGGCACTCGGAGTAGTAGCGAGGTGGGGTGAATATGCTGACTGGAGCGTGTGGCAGCTTCCCACCGGCCTTGAGTGCTTGGGCGGTCAGGGCTGTCCCTTCCGACATGTACGGTACTCGCTACCTCCCATAGATTTATATGAGAGATTCGCCACGTGATTTCGGAGCCTTGCAATTCAATCTGGCGGTTGATTTTCCGCACGTTGTCCTCTTATAAAGTGAAAAAGACAAAAATATTAGTTGTAAGTAAACATCCTGAGCGAAATCACACCAACATCAGGTTTGCTAACAAAGTAGTGGAACAAGTCACCAGTTTCCCTTACCTCGGAAGTTTAATTACAAATGATAACCGCTGCAGCAAAGAGATAAGAAGAAGAATAGCGCTTGCTAAACAAGCATTCTGCAACAAAAGAACTCTTCTGACCAATATACATCTAGATATTGAGATTAGAAAACAGCTTGTGATATCATTTGTGTGGAGCGTACTCTTATATGGATGTGAATCTTGGACAATTCGAGAACAGGATAGGAAACGGCTTGAAGCATTTGAGATGTGGGTCTGGAGGCGAATGCTAAAGGTCAGTTGAACTGAAAAAAAAAATAACAAACGAAAGTATGCTGCGTGAAATCCAGGGGAAGAAACAGCTGATGGTAACAGTACATAGAAGAACAGCTAAATTCATTGGACACACCGTGCGTGCGTCATAATACCTTTCTAACCAATCTACTAGAAGGAAAGGTCTTAGGAAAGAAGGGATGAGGTCGTCCTAGGAAGCAAATCCTCCAAGTATTGATGCAAAACGTAGGATGTGGTTCCTACTGTGAGATGAAAAGACAAGCTGAAGACATAAGACAATGGTTGAATCGACAAGGCATTACCTTTAGACATTGATTTGATTGATTGTCCTCTTATACTACAACGACTGCGTCCATAAAGTTCTAAGAAAGGTTTCGACCTGTCTTACCTGATGCTTCCCTTGTAAGTATCGAGGAGATTATTATTATTTATTTATTTATTTATTCGTTAATTCCCCATACGGAGAGCGTTACAACACAATCAATTTTCATGTTTTATTCTGGCCCTTTCTCCTTTTTTCCCAAAAACCTCTCATATACACACTATGCTTCCTCTTTCTCTCCTCCGTCCACTTCATTCCCGGTTGTCTCTCTTTGGGAGTTTACTCAAACTTCTGTTGTCTAAGTTTTGCCCTGTATGTGCTCCTGTCTTCTGTAGAGATGTTTAGTTTCTTGAGGTCTTCCACGGTTTCCTTTACCCAATTGTTTTTTAGTGTACTATTCGTAACTATATTAAAAAAAACAATCTTGGTCAGTTTGTCTTCGGTCATCCTATGTAGATGTCCATAAAATTTTGCCTTCTTTTCCCTTGTGTTGTTAGTAATTGTCTCTGTCTGTTTGTACAGTTCTATTGTCGGTCTCTTCATCCATATTCCCTCTTTCTGAATTGGCCCGTACAGTACATCTTTCTCAGAATTGTTCTCTCTTGTTTTTTCCAATTCCTTGATTTTTGTTCGTCCCTTGATTGCTGCCGTTTCTGAAGCGTATAAGGAGATTATTCTTTCTTCATGATGCCCGACTAAGGAGTGCGATTGAACTTACTTAGCTGATGGCATTGCCTTTCTCTTCTCCTATAATCTCTTCATCTTCTCGCTGTGGCTTCTCTTGCGATCTTCTGACCAGGTTTTGTGCTTGGATGGTCTGCAAAGCGGTGACTAACTCTCTGAACTTAGCTCTGTCTAGTACAATGTCATCTGTGATGCCTATTTCCTGAAGATCTTTTCCAACTTCAAGCAGCCAGGTGTTTTTAACTTTCATTGACATGGCAAGGTTAAGAATCCTTTTAGTCAGTCTCTGATTGCCCATCCTGAGGATATGCCCGTAAAATTTCAATCGTATTTTCCTAAATGTGTCCGAGATTTTCTCCGAGTGCTGGTATCAGTCTTGGGATTTTCTTTTTATCCAGATTCCCCTGTACAGACTGGTCAAAAAACAATTCTTAGGATTTTCCTTTCTTGCTTTTCCACATCTTTAATTAATGATCTGCCCCCAATAATCAGCGTTTCAGAAGCATATAGTGCTTCAGGCTTGATTACAGTGTTGAAATGCCGTAATTTTGCATTTCTGGATATTGATTTTTTATTATAACTGTTCCAAGTGAGTCTGTAAGCCTTTCTTTGTTTGCTGCACGATTCAGTCCGGAAGGTTGGATGACTTCTCCCAGGTATTTGAATTAAGACACTTGAGATATTTTGCCAAATTTGGTTGCCATTGGTAGTCCATCTAGGTGCGGAAGAGATCCCTCCATTTAGTGTGTTTTCTGGTATGAGATCTGAAGTCCTGTTCTGGATACGATTTCGTGAAGTTTTTTCGTGGAGGTAATCGCTTCCTGTCTGTTATTGGACAAGATTGCGAGATCATCAGTGAAGGCCAAACACCGTAAATGAATTTTGTTATCACGTAGTCTGCCAAGGGTTATTCCTTTAACTTCTTTCTTCCAGGTCCTAATTAGAACAAGATTAAACAATAGAGGGAGCAACCCATCTCCTTGTCGGACTCATGTTTTAACATCAAATGGTTATTATTTTATATTAGTATATTCTACGTTTTTCAAAAGGTTTTTTAAAATCAATGATACGATCGTGAATGAGAACACCTGTGCTAAACGACAGAAGACCACTTCCAAGAATGCTGAGATGGGAATCGAAGAGTAATATGGACTCCCTAGCTTGAGGCCGGCTGCGTGGCTCAGGGGTAACGTTCTCGCTTGCTGGGCCCGAGGTTGCTGGTTCGTATCCTGGCGCAGTCAGCTGGCATTTGAGGGTGCGCAAATGCGAGGGAGCCGTGTCCGTAGATTTACTGGCACGATAAAGATCCCCTTCGGGGCAAAATTCCGGCACCCCGGCGTCTCTAAAAGCCGCAGTTGTTAAAAGGGACGTAAAACCAATAACATTATTATTATTATTAGCTTGAGGCCGGACACATCGCCCTGAGCTACAGTAACGGCAACACGTGTGTGTGTGTGTGTGTGTGTGTGTCAAGACGGAATGTAATCCCGCGCTCCACGCAAGCAAGAAGAGGCTCGTCTCATCTGTCATCTCCCCGGTTCACTCCCAGCTCATTCGCGACCCGTCAGCGACACAGACGTCCGCACTCCATCAGCCGTGTGGAGACATCTCACTAGTCGCAGAACCGCCTCAGAGGCTTCCAACGTGTTTTTAGGTCAGGGGCGTGTATAAGGGGGGTGCTGAGGGGACTCCACCCCCCCCCCCCCCCCTCCAGCCACCCCCGAAAAAAGCGAATAACAATCAAGAAACTGTTGCTTTGGTAAGAGCATTAAATAATTGTAAATTTGGTTGCACTTTAATCTTAACTTATTGGCTAAGTTATAATCAATATTAAGATTTAAATTATACTAATTCGTGGTGCAGTGGCTAGCATTCTTGTCTGCCGCCCCGGAGGTCCAAATTCGATTCCCGGCTCTGCCAAGAAATGTTAATTCTAGTCTCAGGGCTGGAACGGGGTACACTCAGCCTTGTGAGGAAAAACTGTGAATTCCACAGTACGGTACTTTTGAGAAATAAATCATCAACGTGTGAAAAAAAAGAACGGTTTACTTTTCTGCTTAATAAATTGACAAATATTTAGATATTTGCCATTCATAATCCATAGGCCATAATAGAAAATTCATTAAGTATAACATTTTATTTGTGTGTTGTATTTTACTACTTTAGCCGGCCCCGTGGTGTTGGGGTAGCGCGCCAGACTCTCACCCGGAGGCCCCGGGTTCGATCCCCGGCTCCGTCAGGGATTTTAAAACTGACGTGAGGGTTGGAACGGGGTGCACTCAGCCTCGTGAGGACAATTGAGTAGCTGTCTCACAGTGAGACAGCGCCCCGATCACGGAAACCAAGATTAACGGCCGAGGGGACCCGACGCGATTTTATTTTACATTTGTTTGTATTGCCAGTAATTGTAGGCTATATAAACTTTGAATCTTATCTAAAATAAATACACAAAGTTATATGCTCTAAGATATTGGTTGATATTTCTGGGTATTTTGAGGTGACAATCCCCTGAGAATACTCTCAATATTCCAGGATAGTCAGCTCCCCCCCCCCCCCCAAAAAAATGTATATTGGCCCCTGTTTTAGGTAGATTTCATGAGAAAGGTACCTATTGCAATGGATACTTCCGGAAAGTTTCGACATATCTTCGAGTATCACATCCCCCAGCCCCCAAGACCACCGTCAATTCAAAAGTTCATATTTAATTTATATAAATGTGGACACGATAGCTACCATAAAAATAACCCCTGGCACTACAGCCCATGAAGAGCCTAGGCCTACCAAGCGACCGCTGCCCAGCCATTTAGCCTGCAGATATTGGGATGACGCGTGATCAGCGCATCGGGTCCCCTCGGCCGTTAATCTTGGTTTTCGTGATTAGGGCACTACCTCACTGTCAGACAGCTACTCAATTGTCCTCACGAGGCTCAGTGTACCCCTTTCCAGCCCTCACGTCCGTTTCTAAAATCCATGACGGAGCCGGTAATCGAACCCGGGGCCTCCGGTTGAGAGGCAGGCGCGTTACCCCAACACCACGGGGCCGGTAGCATGCTGAGCTCCTATGCCCAAGATCGCGGGTTCGAACCCGGCCAAAATCATCGGATATTTTAAGAGCGTTAAAATTCGCTCAGTATGCCTTTCTTCGGAGGGGAAGTAGAGCCGGCGGTCCCATGTCATAGATTTATAGCATGAGAAAGAACCTTCCACTAACTACACTTGTGGAAGCTAAAATGTGTAGGTTCGTGTGATAACGCTATATTAGTTCCGACGTTCGCCGCCAGGTGCTGACTGCGATGGCATTTAGTAGCCACGTCCGCAGCTAGGTGTCGTGGACGGTAGCATTTGGTAGCAAAAGTAGGAACTACTTGAAAACATTAATCGTCTGCAGTCCTTCCTTGAATTAAAACAGATACACACACTAATAGAGCCATCACAACTAACACTGGCTATCAGACAGATTCTACACACCCCCAAAGTACACGGGGCTACATGACCGCGTTGTCGCAGCCCCTAAATTGAGGAAACAACCAACCAACTTTCAAATTAACACATAAATTCCCGATCGAGTTCGTTAATAGACTAAATCGGACAAAAGGGATGAAAATGAAAAACCACAGCCTGCTTCCAGTCTCCGACCGGGTCAGGAATGGAATGAATGAAGCCCCCATCTAGCGGCGAGGATAATTATGAACTGTGCCGGCTGCCGAGGCCTGACGCACTCCTCTGGGGCAATGATTAAATGAATGACAGATGAAATGAAATGATAGTGGAGAGTGTTGCTGGAATGAAATTTTGACTGGGAAAACCGGAGTACCCGGAGAAAAACCTGTCTGCCTCCGTTTTGTCCAGCACAGATCTCACATGGAGTGACCGGGATTTGAACCACGGACCCAGTGGTGAGAGGCCGGCGTGCAGCCGCCTAAGCCACGGAGGCTTCACAATAGGGATGGAAATTTCTTAATAGCTTAGTCTATGTGAAAATTCGATTCAATTCAAAGTTCATACTATAAGGGCCAAAAACATATCCCCGTTAAGTTTTTGATAGCACAAATCATTGGCCAAAGGGGTGCGAAAAATGGAGTATTAAGAGAAAAACAAGAAGTTCCGTGACGAACTAAAAAGCCTACTTTTCTTAAAATTTAAGATTCTTGCCAATGATTAATCTATATGGATCTATCTAGAATAATGACGAAAATAAGTAGGTAATATCGAAATTTCTAATTAGTTGGAAATACTGTATACCTGGCATAATGTAGCCTAATAGGGAACTACAGTTGGCAGCCCTGGTGACGGAATATATTCTTAGTTCCATCTCTTAAGGTGCAGAATACAAAATTTGGTTTAAGTCCAATGGATAGCATGGACGTTACATGTAGTTAAACATTGGATCTAACAGCACGTAAAATCATGTTGGCAAGAATGACATACATGTATTGGTCAGAAATAATCTGAAATAATGTGATCTATTGTTGTGTCAATTTTGATTGAAACCCATTAGTTACTATAGAATTTATATGCATTTAAAAATTGGACCTCTCAGCAGGCTTAGAATCATGTTGGTAGCACTGACGTATATAGGTTACTCCAAATTTATATAGAGTGTCAGGTACTCTACGTGTGTATAATTTAAAGCTGTCGGCTTGCATACTTTCTGATATATGGGAATTTGGATTTAAAAAATTGAGAGCATTTATTAACAGTTGGTAGCCCTGGTGGCTTTTAAGAATAGGCTCAGTCATATCGGTTTATGTACACATAGCACATACGAAATTTGGTTGAAATCCAATTGATAGAGTAGAAGTTATATGCATTTAATATTTGGACCTATCAGCAGGCTTATACACATTTTGGCAACACTGCCATGTATGGCCTCCTGGAAATTTGCCCGATCTCATAAGTCTACTTTTTCCTCATTTTTGCAAAATGTGGAAAAGTAGGCTAAAAATCATATAAGGCACAATACGAACAACGTTTGAAATGGAGAATAGTCCTTTAAACGTTACCTAAAACTTTACTCTGAATTATATTTTGATATGACCCACCCTTACGCCAAGGGATGAGCAAAATGTTTTCGGAATAATAAGAATAATATGGTATGTTAAGCATGTGCAACGTATGTAGGTGGACAACAATTGGCAAATTTAGTGAATTCAAAGCATGTTCTCTGCCCGGTAAAATCTACCTCCGGCGTGCCAAGAGGAATATTTAAAAAAAAAATCAATTGCGCAGGTTTGTAACATCAGACAATGATCTGCACAGGTTTGTAACATCAGACTGTGATCTGCGCAGATTTTTGTCATCAGACAGTGATCTACGCAGGATTGCGTCATCAGACAGTGCCCTGCGCAGGTTCTTGCCATCAGGCAGTGACCTAGCTCTAACATGCAGTCCAAAGAGGCTCAACAACTCACCTGTATGACTCTCATGGGCAGTCCCGTCTCCTTGGCCAGCTGTTCTCGAATGTGTCTCGTTGGTTTCGGAGTCTGCGAGAAGGCGTTCTTAAGTATTTCCAGTTGTTTGGCTTTTATCGTGGTCCTCGGCCCTCGTCTTTTCGAGCCGGCGTTACCGTCGTCTGGGGACTTATTCTCCGTCTGAGAGTCCCTGGTCTCTGGGTCACCGTCCAAAGAGCCTGCAGCACAAGAAACACACAGTCAGGGATCATCAACATCATTTAAAGGGCTCCAGAATGCTGGAAATCTTCAAAATTGACAAAATTTCATTATTTTATTTTTGGCATTGAACCTTATCTTTCTAACGGTACATTTTAGGGCTGTCCTTATTCGATACATCGAATTATTCAAATTTCCAATCTAATCGAACATTCGAATTTCGAAATGGTTTTATCGACGAACAACTCCAATCATTCAAATAAATCATTCGAATAATTATAAAACATAGAAACAAAGAGAAAAGAATGATGATGATGATAATTGTTGTTTTAAGGGGCCTAACATCTAGGTTATCGGTCTCTAATGGATTGGGTGATCGGTAAGATGATAATGAAATGTAAACTATAACTAAAACTGGAAAACATAAGGAGAATAAGGCAAATAAAGGACAGGAGGAAAAGAAAGGCCCTCAACCCTCGAAGAATGCGGATTGAGGGACTTGGAAGGAAGGAGAGCCATAAAAGGCAGATAGGAAAGTGAGAGAGGAGAGGGTCCGCCCCACAGGTAATGGATAAAGGGGGGGGAAACCGGACCCATCTCAGGAATCCCTCGGGGTCGCCAAATCCCGAACTCACCAGCCGTGAGCCCCTGTGGGTGTAGCACTATTCAGGGTGCACAAGAAGTGGTGGGGCTACACACACCCTGCCTCGTTGAGGGCCATGTGCAGAAGGCAGGAGATAACATGTAAAGAAAAAGAAGGCTGACCCCTCGCAGAAGGAGGGCATCAGAAAAGATGAGACAAGGACCAATTAAGGCGGGAAAGGAAGAGTCTCCCAAGGCCTCGGATACCCTAATACCATCGGGGTCGGAAGAGAACAAGAGTTGACCAAGTGAGGTCGACAGGAAAGAAGACGGAGAGGAGCCCGGCACAAATAAGTGGAAGCAATGCCGGACTCAGCTGGGGCCCCGTGGTCGCCAACCCACGTCCCACTAGATGTGAACCCCTAGGTGGAGAAAGAAAGAAGGAAAGAAAGAAAGAAAGAAAGAAAGAACGTGATGATATTTATTTACAAAGATCTATGAGGCTCAATGGGGAAGAGGTTAACCCCCATCCAACATCTTGGATTCGCCCCTGCTATGAACAACTCATACACTGGACATATTGTATTTCTTTACACACATTGCTGTAATTACTTTTCATTATTGACCAATTTAAATATTTCAACTGTTCGATTTATTTTAATAATCTACTCTTCTACTTTGAAAACTAAGAAAAATGTTCGGGTAGGTATTAGAGCAGGGAAACTTCAGTAGAAGAAAAAACACAGAAATTCACGCACTGTATAACTACCGTATGTGATAGAAGTAATAAGGAGAAGAAGAATAGAATGGCTGGGACATGTACTGAGAAGGGAAGAAAGGATGGTAAAAAGAGTCGTCTTCTTCTTCTTCATTTCCCGTTTCCAGTGTTCTGGATCGGGGTGTGAATCAAGGACCTCCATAATTTTCTGTCTCTCCACCACTCTCTTCCTTCTTCTAGTATATCTTCTACTTTTACCCCTCTCTTCTCTATGCTCTCCCTCACTGTATCCATCCACCTCTTCCTAGGCCTTCCCCGTTGCCTCTTTCCTGTTACTTTCTCTGTAAATACTCGCTTTGGGACTCTGTCTTCACCCATTCGCACCATGTGTCCATACCATTTCAGCTTACTGATCTCTATCTTGTCTTGTAGCGTTGGGAATCCAGTTCTTTCCCTAATTTCTGTGTTCCTGATTTTGTCTCTTCGTGTCTTTCCAATTATTCCTCTAAGAAACTTCATCTCGGCTGCCTGGACTCTGCTTTCATCCCGTTTTGTTGTTGTCCATGTGTCTGCTGCATATGTCAATATAGGTGTGTAATATGTTGAGTACAGTACATGACTTTCTTACATTTCTCTGGAACATCCTGGTTCCACACCTTACCTCTCACACACTGGTAAAACCCATTTGCTTGCTGGATTCTCTTACCAATTTCCTCACTTATCTTTCCATCTTCTGTGATTATACTCCCTAAATATTTAAAACTTATCACAACTTCTAATGTTTTCCCATTTACTTCAATATTCCCCCTACCATCTCTCATATTTCTCGTCATCACTACTGTCTTACTCTTCTCCAAACGTATTTTCATTCCATACTCTTCTATCTCCTGGTTCTATACATCGACTTGTTCATGTGCTAGAACAGGGGTCTCCAAACTACGGCCCGAGGGTCACATCCGGCCCGCGGACAGATTTTGTCCGGCCCGCGGAGAGCTAGCATACTTGAAAACTCCTTTTAGAGAACATTTTTTTTATAGCAAATTAAATTTAGTTTACTGAAGTATTCTAATTTTATGTTGAATAATTATTAATATGACATCTACATTGATATGGTCATGGGCTAACTACTCATAACATTTCTTCCGGAATGATTTGATATTAGTGTATAAATCAGGAAGATGCTCGTTTTCTCCTTGCAATCTCAAATTCAGTTCGTTCACATGTTTTGACAAATCAACATAGAATGCTAACTTCCACAGCCATGCGTTGTTTTGTAATTCAGTAAGAGGGCGATGCTTTTCATTCAAAAAAATTCGATCACTGCTCGAAGTTCAAAAAAGCGCTGAAGGACTTTCCCACAACTAAGCCAACGTACGGCAGTATGATAAGGTAAGTCATTTTCTCCAATATCTTCAATAAATTGTCGGAATTGTCGGTGATTCAGCCCAAAAGATCTCATAAAATTAACAGTTGATATGACTGGTTTCAGAACTTCAGACATATCCAAACATTTTCCGCACAAAGACTGTTGATGAATGATACAATGTAAGAATAATGGTTTTGAACCACCGTCATTTTCTACAGCCTTTGACACAAGAGCGACCACTCCTTTATCTTTCCCACTCATGTTTTTGCCTCCATCAGTTGTAATACATTTCAAGTTTTTCCATCGAAGGTTCTTTTGATTAATGGCCATTTCAACTCCTTTAAAAATATCTGTACCAGTAGTTGTGCCATGAATACTATACATATCAAGAAGTTCTTCATGCACTTCATAGCTTTTATCTACTCCTCGAATTTAAATCAACACCTGAGCAGTATCTGACACATCCGTTGACTCATCCAAGGCCAAAGAAAACCACTCAACATCTCCATTTTTGTCGAACAGTTGAGAGGATATATTTTCAGCGATGTTTTCTACCCTTCGAGCCACAGTGTTTGCTGACATACTGACAGTTCTTAATAAATTTACCTTTTCAGGGCACATTTCTTCGGCTGCTGCAATTATGCATTCTTTGATCATTTCTCCATCGGTGAATGGTTTACCACGTTTTGCAATTTCAAGAGCCACACGAAAGCTGGCACGAGTTGCAGCCTCTTGTTCGGTTTTGAGTTTTGTAAATGAAGATTTCTGCGATTTCAATCCGCGCTTCATAGCTTCGAAATTTTCTGTCCGCAAACTTCCTGTATATTTTGAGTAATTTTGAAAATGTTTTGTGTCATAATGACGTTTAATGTTATATTCCTTGAGAACGGCTATGCTTTCATTGCAAATCAAACATAGCGCCTTGTTACTGGACTCAATTACCAAATACAGAATGTTCCACTCATCTTTGAATTTTCTGCATTCACTATCAATTTTTCGCTTCTTTTCCATACTACTAAATCACACACAAAAGCAACAATTCAAATCAAAATACTGTTACAAAGATGTCTTAAACTTAAACACGCACAAACACGTTTTAAGGATGTACGCACTATTTTATTTCACAACAGTGTCATAGGAACTGACTTGTGGTTGTGCAACTAGCCTTCTTATATATTCCAATTACTGCCATCTAGAAGTGAGTGGAAGACACCAGAACTCTCTCGAACCAACGAGATTACTCTGTACGTGCTATTAGCGCCATCTGTTAGCGATAGAAGGTACTAACTATTTCCGCTTGTGTCCACCAGATGTCGTGTCACGTTACTCCTCATGGCTCGTACTCTACGACTAATCTAGAAATTACAGATAATGACAGGAAAATTAATAATATGCAGTGTTGCCGTTTTGCGGACTTTAGTCCGATTTGCAGCCTTTTTTCAACGTTGCGTACTTTTTCGGACTTTTTTTCATCAGTGGACTATTTCACTTTTTACCACCGGCAACAATGATAATATGGTTTTGGCCCTCGGAACTTACTGGAGTAATCAGTATGGCCCTAAGGCTGGAAAGTTTGGAGACCCCTGTGCTAGAAGGAAAACCAGAAGAGAAAAGACCCCTCGGTAGACCAAAGTTGAGATGGCAGGATGGAGTCATGATGATGATGATGATAATTGTTGTTTTAAGGGGCCTAACATCGAGGTTATCGGCCCCTAGGATGGAGTCAGGAAAGATCTGGAGGCCCTGGGAGCCAACGAGAATATGGCCGGAGAGAGAAAGCAATGGAAGGGGCTAAAGAGTGAGGCAATGACACCACATCGGTTTGTGTGACCAACTAAGTTAAGTAAGTAAGTAAGTAAGTAAGTAAGTATTATTCCAAATACTCGAGTAGGCTACTTTAAATGTTCGAAGGATTAGGACATCTGCGTCGTTCGAACATTCGAATAATTAATTTCGAATTTAGAATTGGTGAATATTCCAAGTACAGGGTCATTATCTATGTGCGCACGACTAAACACGGCAAGCTAAGCCGGCTGTGACTGGAGCAGATCACGGGCGAACGTACCAGGTTCCGCTGGTGATAGCGCGCACTTATTACACTTTTGCCAAACTTTTTTCAATAATGTGTACTTACAGTGCTCATTGGCGATGCTGAAAATCTCCTCCCTGTCTTGTAACACACACCTGACATCTTCTGATGAAAATATGTCTGTCAACTCTTTTATTATTTACGAAGCCTGTTTCCTTGAATCGGTTAGCGAGCCTCATAATTGTACTGGAATTAGGCACAGGTGTTCCTGGAAACTTGATTCGAAATTTTCGTCCCGTTTCAGAACAAGATTTTCTGCTTTTCATATACGAATTATGGATATACACACAAGTTCGCGCAATGTGAATTGGTGTCTGCAGTGAATTTAAACTCAGCAATTCTTCTACGTTTGTGCCGTGTCTGTGTGGGGTTTCGCCTAGGACACCAAGCTGGCTCATCAGCGGGCTCTTGGTGTCCCCACCCACAGGAGTAGCAAACTGCGCGCTACTGGCCGTGAAAGCCAATAGACCATCTTTTTGAAAGCCTTTATAGGGAGGTTAAGGCTGCTTGAGCTTTTAGATCTCTCAGTGAAGAGGCACAGGTGCGCTTTATATTGTTACGGCTGTGAGTTTGTTTCATCGTTCGCCGCATGAGTCACAACTGCCCCCGGGCTGGGCTGTGCTCTGCCTCAGTGTATTACGTGCGCCTTACGCAACAGGACTACTAGGACAAAGGGATGGTCCAGAATATTCGTGACCCAGCCAGTGATGGAAACCTCGAGAAGCCGTGAACCCTGGATGGGTCTAGAAGCATTTATTGAGTCACCGGCCTGCTATATAAGAGCGACCTGGAAGCGGGGTCGAGTGTGTTTTTTCGAGCTAGTGCGAGCGTTTACCTTGAGCGACAGTTGTTGGCGACGTGACTTGCGAAACCCCTAGTGAAGCAGATTCTCTTGACTGCGAGGGAGTGAGAAGCCTACAGAGGAACTGTGTCCTGAACGAGTGTGTGCTTTCCAGTACGACAGAGGTCATTGTGGTGAATTGAGAAAAAGTGAGTGACAGACTTAGTGCAGCTATTTCCAGCCAGCGCACGGGGCCACCTCATTACGAGGGATTAACTTCTGCGGCTTATTGACAAGTGAAAGGGAAGTGTTCTCTCCCTGAGGAAACTGGAGTAAGGTTCTAATTGCTTGTATTTGCTGCTGTGTGGTGTACCTTTCAGGCTTCCAATAAAGCTAATTAGATTTCTTTAAAGGAACAATTGTGTTTGTGCTTTCACCCACCGTAATCCAGTTAACGTAAGTGCCACTAGGGGCGACACGTAACAATATAAAGGGAGGTAGCGCGTAGTTCGTTACTCCTGTCGGGGTCCGGGCGGGGACAGCAAGAGCCCGCCGATGGGCCAGCTTGGTGCCCTGGGCGAAACCCCACACAAGACACGGCACAAACCTAGAAGAATTGCTGATTTTAATTCACTGACCGTGAAATCCAATATACCATGAAGAATTATTCGCAGAAGTGTCATTAAGCAAATATCACATATTATTTGATCACGTCGACGATAGACACACCTATAAACGCTCCAAGATCATTAAAATGACGACCACTATGATGATTTATAATAATTGAAGTCCCAGGAATCCAAATGAAGACCTTGTGAATTACTGCAGGCAATATATATAACCTTTCCCTTTAGTTTTTTCCTAATGGCTACGGGTGTATGGTAATGTCTCTTGACTTACGACTCGTGAACATCCTGGGGGCGAATTTCCTATCCCACGCTCCAAGACACCTTGGACATCGTGGTCGTCGGCCCCGCTTACTTGGGTGTCGGTGAAATCTGTCTGAAATCCTGAGTCATGGTGTAAGAATATAGGGGCTTTAAGAGCGCTCATACACCGTCGGATGCCAGTTTTAGTTTTCTTACAATTAAATGAAAGACAATACCTTTCTCAATATATCTGTTAAGTTTTCTAACTAAATTCAGCGTTTTGGCAGAGTTACAGCGTATTACTTGAGACCATGCGCCTATCTGTCAATGGAGTGTTAACATTCAATACTGTTTTCCCAAACGTTTGTTTGTTTGGTAGGAAAAACACAATATCTCGTGAACTATGTGATGAAACTGGATGAAACATTGGAACCTATGATCCATAGAGGATGAATCTCATTCATGGAATTATCTTTAAAAAATAATTCAGTATCCTTGGAAAATTAAACAAAAAAATTGTTCATTTTTTGAAAGACAAATTTAATATTTTTTCAAAAAATATAGCCTACTATTTACAATATAACATTCATGGTGGTTCATCCTCGGTATTTATGCGTTTACTTTACATGAAAAAATATTAATTCCATTCAGACTGGTATTTCTTGTTAAATCGTATTTTTTGTGATGCACGGAGTTTAAAAACTCACGAATATGTTCCTTTCAATAATACTGTTCCTTTCTCTAAATTCGTCCGGGTTCAATTCCCGGTCATTGCATGTGAGATTTTCGAAGTGAAATGCCATGTCCTGTGGTTCGGATTCCACGTAAAAAGGAGGTCCCGTGGCTCATGATCGCGAGATTAACGGTCACGTTAAACTACAAGCTTCCTTTGCTTTTTTTCTCTAAATTAGATGAAGACTCTATGTATCTACTATTTTCATAACTCTATGTTACATATTAGTGAAGCTATGATATGTATGCGAAAATTACCACTGACGGTGTATGAGTCCCCTTAATTCAGTTCGAGGTCGTCGTGACTTTGAAGAGCCCCGGAATGCCCAATACAACTTGAACAAAATGTTGTTGCTGCGCCAAAATAATCTGCGTGTTTTAAGATTTCTAACGGTTCATTTATGACAAAAAAATAGACTTATGAGATCACCTTTTGTCCGTGTGTGTGTGTGAGTGTGTGTGCGTATGTGTGTATGTGTCTCTCCCCATGATAAAATCTAAACGGCTGGAGCGACTTCAATGAAACTGTGTAAGATCATAGAACTATTCTGTCCGACCCCGACCGTGCCATTCAAATTTTATTACGTCTCATCATTGTAACATGGCGGTTGTGCGAAATATTTCACCAGCATTCCATATCTCCCAAACTATTACTGATATCACCCTGAAATTTTGTACGGTGATAGAAGATCACGTCTGAGACTTTCAAGAACCTGTTAACTACAAACCGAACATGGCGGCCAAGCGAAGTTGAAACCTTTAAATAGACTTTTCTCGCGATTTAACCATACATACTAAGACACCCAGGAATAGCAAGCTTAGTTATGGAAGGAAGGGTCGAGGATAAGAACTGTAGGGGTAGACCAAGGTTAGAATATGTTAAACAGATTGCCTCGGATGTAGGGTGTGGTAGCTATGTAGAAATGAAACGATTAGCTCAGGACAGGGAGGCATGGATAGCTGCATCAAACCAGTCAAAAGACTGAAGACTCAAACAACAACAACCATCCAAGGGCAGTGAAACATGGTGCAGAAAATTAATATACACATTGTAATGCACTGAAAGCTAATTTAGTTCAATTGTTTACATAACCTCAAGATGGCGGCTGTGCAAAATTTTAAAATTAAGTTTTTATTTCTTGTGTGCTCTAATCGTGCAATCGAAATGAAAGTTTAATAATGAACCTACGCAATAACCTTCATCTAATAGCACATAACTATTGCCTACATATACAACAATTCAACATGGCGATCTTCCGAAATATTTAGATGGTTCTCAATATCTACGAATTACAGCAATCAAACTGAAATTCAGATTGTTGATGAGGCTATTAACTTAGGTTCACATATGGATCATTCAATAACGTAGTTGACTAAATCTATCACTACGAGCGCTAGTGTTGACCCATCCATGGTCAAATAAAAATCTAGATATCTACTTCGATATTAAGAAATTCAAAAATCTACTTCCCATAAATTGAAGATAAAGAATCAAAGAACAGATTACAATACCGTAATCAAACTTTAATTTCATTTAAATCTGTAGAACATGTGACATTTTAATAACAAGCGTTTTTAGGCATTTTTAGCCTATTTTAAATTTTGAAAAAATAGGCTTATGAGATACTTTTGTCCATGTGTGTGTGTGTGTGTGTATGAGGAGTGTGTGTGCCCCCCCCCCTAATAACTTCTAAACGGCTAGAGCGATTTCAATGAAACTCGATAAGTTCATAGCACTATTCCGGACGACCCCGAGCGTGCCCTTCAAATTTTGTTACGTCTCACCAATCCAACATGGCGGCTGTGCGAAATATTTCACCAGCATTCAATATCTCCGAAACTATTCCCGATATCACTATGTAATTTTTTTACGGTGATAAAGGAAACTACTAGAAGTTCACCTATGTGACTTTTGAAAACTGGTAACTACAAAACCAACATGGCGGCCACGCGAATTTGCGACTTTTAAATACACGTTTCTCGCGATTTTACCAACCAAACGCAAGAAAACTTGGTACAGTATATGTTTAATGCACCGACATCTAACTTGATTCAATTGTTTACATAACCACAAGATGGCGGATGTGCGAAATATTTCACCGGCATTCTATATATCTGAAACTATTAGCGGTATCACCCTAAAATTTTGTATGGAGATAAAGGGCACTGGAAGTTCATCTATAAGACTTTCAAAAACCGGTTAACTACAAAACGAACATGGCGGCCAAGCGAATTTGAAAATTTCAAATAGACCTCTCTCGCTATTTAATGTTCCAACCGCAATGAAATCTGGTACAGGAAATGTTTATAAACGTTGTAATACACTGGTATCTAATTTAGTTCAATTGTTTACATAACCTCAAGATGGTGGCTTTGCGAATTTTAAAATTAAGTTTTTATTTCTTGTGTAGTAATCATGCGATCGATGTGAAAGTTTGAATAATGAACCCACGCAATAATTTTCCTTTAATGGTACATGACTCTATGGCCTATACATTTAACAATCCATCATGGCGACCATCTGAAATATTAAGACGGCTCTCAATATCTACGAATCTATTATAGCACTCAAACTGAATTTCTTTATGTTCATAGGGACTATGAAGTTAAGTTCACCTATAGGACTTTAAATAACCTGGTAATCACAAATCCAACATGGCGGCGACGCGAAGTATAAATATTCACATGGACGTTTCTCGCAATTTTACCATCCTAGTGCAGTGAAACTTGGTACAGTAAATCCTTATACGAATGCTAATCCACTGGCATCTAATTTATTTCAATTGTTTCCATAACCACAAGATGGCAGCTGTGCGAAATTTTAAAATCTCCTTCTTACTTCTTGTGTCCTAAACATGCGAATGAAATTTGAATGCTACAATACACAATAATCTTCATGTAACAGTACATAACTCTAGGACCTACATATATAAAATCCAACATGGCGATCCATCCGAAATATTTATTCGGTTCTCAATATCTACGAATCTATTACAGCAATCAAACTGAAATTTTGTATGTTGATAGTGGCAGTTAACATAAGTAGGATATATGAAAATAGGCTGTGTAGTTCTTCAAAATATCATTTAAGCCAGAAGTAATTTTCAAAGTTATAGAGCTTTTCGAAACATGCATTTGGACACATTTCCGGGTGTTCTAACTTTTCAATTTTTGGCACATTTGTCAAAATAGCTGAACTTTCCTTTTTTTTTTTTTTGCTAAGTTGAACCCCTGAGTGCTCTTAGTGGCATTTAAAAATTGTTTCAACGTTAAAACACTCATAGAATGCAAACACATTTGCCATTGAAAAAACAGATGTTTTAAATATCCGTATTGATAGTAGAATTAAATGCTTAAAATTATACGCCAAATCAATACTCAATACATATATATTATATATATATAGGACATGTTTCGACCTTCAATGAGGTCATCTTCAGCTCAAAAATGAAAATCAATTAAGAATTAAACCAAAATTGTATATATGTAATTAAATCTTAATAAGAAATGAAATTTTAATGATAAAATTGTAATAAAATGAAATGAAATACTAAAATGGATATCCTTACAATTCGGAATAAAATAAAATAAAATAAAATATAATACTGGTCCTTTTACAATAATTTAACTACTTTTATTTTTCTAAATCGTAGGATATTATTTAGTACAGCATGTCACAAAAGTAGTTTTGTTCTATGGAGACGTGCATCTTATAGTACTAAACATTGCCAAGGATGTGTTTTAACACAATAAACAGCACATTATTCTAATATATTCCGCCAAGAGACAGGTGCTATGTGACGCCACAGTGTGGATATGTATTAACATGCATGGAACACAGGTCTTGGAGCGATCCCGGCGCAGGGCAAAAGTCATAAACCATTGAGAATTTACATAACCATTCCCGTCTGACGATAAAGAGGGGAAAAACCAATGACAAGGAAGCCGTTAACGCTTGACTTCAATAAACCCTGACGTCACGTTTCAGAAAGATAATATATCATCGAGATTGTTATTGTTTGAGTCATGAGTCTTTTTACTGGTTTGATAACCGGTGTTTTTGTGGACACTGCACTATTGTGTGTAGCGACAGGAGGACTATGGGTTCTCCGGCTCTTGAAATCAAGTACAAGGGCGAATCAAAAAGTAGGCTATGTTACACTTCCCAGATGTTTGTTGTTGTTGTTTGAGTCTTCAGTCTTTTGACTGGTTTGATGCAGCTCTCCATTTCTCCCTGCACTGAGCTAATCGTTTCATCTCTACATAGCTACCACACCCTACATCCGAGGCAATCTGTTTAACATATTCTAACCTTGGTGTACCCCGACAGTTCTTTCCCTCGACCCTTCCTTCCATAACTAAGCTTGCTATTCTGGGGTGTCTTAGTATGTGTCCTACCAACCAATCTCTTCTCTTCATTAGCAGTCACCAGAAACATCTCTCCTCTCCCACACGTCTTAATACATCTTCGTTTGTCACCCTATCTACCCATCTGATCTTCATCATTCTCCTGTAACACCACATTTCAAAAGCTTCAATTCTCCTCTTTTCTGCTGCACCAATAGTCCAAGTTTCGCTTCCATAGAGCATTAAAAGGCTTTCAAAAATGACTTCCTAATACCTAAATCTATATTCGATGTCAACAGATTCCTTTTTTGGAGAAATGCTATCCTTGCCTGAGCCAACATACTTTTTATATCCTCTTTGCTTCGTCCATCACTGGTTATTTTGCTTCCTAAGTAACAGAAGCCTCCTACTTCCTTTAGATTTTCACCTGCCAATTTGATGTCCATATAGGTTTCTGATTTATTTCGGCTGCATTCCAATATTTTTGTTTTACATTTATCAATTTTCATCATGAATTCTTTCCTCGAGACGGAATCTACGAATACCATTTAAAAACTCATTCAACTCCTCAGGCGTGTCCACCAAGATGACGGTATCATCAGCAAATCTCAGAGTTGAAATTATTTCAAGCTAACCGGTATGTATTTGTAAATGGAGCAATGATTTTGATAGGAGGCAGCCGTGGCTTTAATTTAGGTACCATCGCGGCATTCTCTTGCAACAGAAGTGGCTAACCACGGAAAATCCCAGCAAATGTTGGTTGTCATATTATGTGTCCTACCAACCTATCTCTTTTCTTCATCACCATTCGCCGTCCAAATCCACATCTGTATCACAAATACACACACTAATACTGATATCACGGTAACACAGGCTATCGGACACAACACCCAACTACACTGAACTAAATGACAACAATGCCCAAGCCCTTCAAAAGAAACAACAACAACAATGACTAAGGCATTCGCCTGGAGTAGAAACCACGGAAAACCACTTCTACGATGGCTGAGGTAGGAATCAAACACGCTTCTTCTCAATTTTGCCTTACGAGGCTGAGTGAGTGTACCCCAAGTTCCAGTTCTCGGACCAGAATTAAATTTCTTTGGCAGAGCCGGGAATCGAACCCGGACAACAGGGATGACAGGCCAAAAATGCTAGCCACTACGAATGAAGGAAGTGAGCAGTGAGTTGGAAGGGGTGGTTTGTGACCTAACAGAAAATGCCGTCCTTGTATTTCAAATCCACGGGATATCGAACGCCACTCATCTCCTCAATCCAGAGTTAAGACTCGTGCAAATACATGGGCATCCATGATCCAAGTAAGGAATGAAATGAAATGGAGTACTTATGTGGATTGTGTCGTCTCCACAGCGTACTAATCACTTTGTAATGAGGGTATTAAAAGGCAGTAGCTCTACCGCAAGGGAATTAGGATATTTGACCCTGATGAGGACAATCTTGGAATACGGCTCAGCGGTTTGGGACCGTTATCAGGTAGGGCTCATCTATGAGCTGGAGATGGTACAAAGGGAGGCTGCTAAGTTTGTGTTCAACGATTTTAATCCTAGAAGTAGAGTAACTCGAATGATAGAAAAACTAGGGTGGGAATCTCTGGAAGATAGAAGGACGAAATCCAGACTATACGCTATGTTTAACACTTACACTAATCGGCCAGCATGGAGAGAACTAAGCAAACGTCTGGGAAATCCCACCTACCTGAGCAGGGCAGATCAAGGTCCGACCACAGCGTACAAATTATGGGAAATATTATTTCATTAACCGTGGTATTGTTAATTGGAATTCATTACCTGCCTTGATCTTAGAGCTTTCCCCAATCATATTGATGACAGGTGTTTAAGAGAATATTGAAATTTTATGTAAATACTGCGATGTAATTACTATAGTTCCTAAATTGCGAATTGTGCTGGATGTTATTGTGGGTGATTTTATGTATTTGTATAATTTGGCACCGGAGAATTACCCCCATTTGCAAATATTATATTATAAATAAACAAGAAGTTGCGTGACGAACTAAAGAGCCTACTTTTCTTAAAATTTAAGATTCATGCCAATGATTAATCTATATGGATCTATCTAGAATAATGACGAAATTAAGTCGGTAATATCAAAATTTCTTAGTAGTTCGAAATATACCTGGTATAATGTAGCCTAATAGAGCACTACAGTTGGCAGCCCTGGTGACTGAATGTATTCTTAGTTCCATGTCTTAAGGTACAGAATACAAAATTTGATCTATCAGCACGCGTAAAATCATGTTGGCAACAATATCATGCATGTGTTGGTCAGAAATAATCTGAAATATGATGAACTCTTGTTGTGCCAATTTTGGCTGAAATCCATTTGTTAGTATGGAAGTTACATGTATTTAAAAACTGGTCCAATCAGCAGGCTTAGAATCATGTTGGCAGCACTGACTTATAACCTATATGTTACTCCAAATTATTCTAAAATGTCAGGTACTATACGTGTGCATAGTTAAAAACTGTCGACTAGCAAACTTTCTGATATATTGGTATTTGGATAAAAAAAGATAGAGAGAGAGAGAGCTTTTATTAACAGTTGGCGGTCCTGGTGGCTCTTAAGAATACGCACAGTCATATCTGTTTATGTACATATATTGCATACGAAATTTGGTTGAAATCCAATGATAGTATAGAAGTTATATGCATTTAAAAATTGGACCTATCAGCAGGCTTAGAATCATTTTGGTAACACCGCCATGCATAGCCTCGTGGAAATTAAACTAAAATTGTATTATCTATATGCGTGCCAATTTTGGAATAGCTCCCAGGCATAGGTTCCGACATATCCAATATGGAGCTCAAATTCCAAGTCCGGTTTTTCAGCAGTTGGTAGCACCGACATCATTTCCATATATGGGCTTGAGATATTCAGGTATAGATCTTTACTCATACCAAATTTGGTTTCGATTTCTGGAGCCATTTAGGAGTTGATAGGGGGGGGGGGGCACACACACAGCCAGACAGACAGAAGGACAGACAGACTGACAGACACACATTTGCCCAATCTCATAAGTCTACTTTTTTCTCATTTATGCAAAATGTGAAAAGTAGGCTAAAAATGTTATCACGCTCAGCTAAACCGGTCGGATGAGGTGTGGGGTGGGGGGAAATGCTGTTGGTAGTCAGAAAATGATGTCTAGTACACAGTTATTACGATGGTAAAACCGCTATGTTGTGTTTCCAAGATCGCACCTCAAATAAGATGACGATAATAGGAGACCTGCTATCGGCAGAACCGGTCGCTTGAGCAAACGGGACGCGCCAGGTGTCCGTGTTGATACCGCAAAAACATCTTCTCCGTACACAGGGTAAAATACACTTTTAAATAGGGACTAGCTGAAACCCGCCAAAACATGACGGACAATGACCAACATATTTACTGAAGAAGTTTCTTATATACTGTAAGTTAAATTCTTTCTACGATTACTTTTTGGCACTATTGCTACTTTAAGGTCGTCAAAAGACTGCACTCTCCACATTGCAACATACTACTGGCACAAATCTCACATGGATTGACCGGGATTTGAACCACAGGCCCAGCCATGAGAAAGCGGCGTGCTGCCGCCTAAGCCACGGAGGCTTCCCCAAGGGATAAAACGAGATGTTCAGTAAAGAACATATAGCCTACTTTCTCCTAAATGCATGGGTATTGTTATAATTCTTTGTCCTTTTCAAGGAGTATAATTGAATGTTGGTTGTAGTAGCTTGTTGAAATACAACGTGCTATAGGGATATTAAACATGAATATGAGGTGCCCTTTGCTAGTGCTACCTCTGTACAAAATTTCATTCAATTCGGTTTCACCGTGTTTGAATTGATATGGTGTTTGCACACATACATGGCCGCTATCTGCAAACTATTGGGCTAATGACCTTGTAGTTCGGTCAAAAGATTCTTCGTACATCTCTATATATATAAAAATGAAAGTTTGTCTGTTTTTTCTGAATTTCTACGGAATTTTGCGATATTTGCGCGTTTCAGACTGTTTTATGATGGATGCGCGCAAAAATAAAATTTTTGTCTGTCTGTCTGTCTGTTTGTTTGTCTGTCTGTGGACAATTTTTTGTATCCTTATAACTCGAGAACGGCTGAATGGATCAACGTAAAATTTGATACAGATATCCTTCAGAGGCACGACACCAATCATTGATGTAACTCTTCTCCGTACCTCTCATAAAAGGGGCCCAACCCCCTTAAAATACAAGCTGAAATAAGCGTAGAAGGGTGAGACAAAGCTCATTTTCAGCCCCTCAAAGTGAGAAACGAAACTCGTGGGCCCTAAATGAACCCCGAAAACCACATTTTAAGGCCCTAAAACCAACATTTTTCGAGATATTCCCAAAAAACTAATTTCACTTAATAAATTAATGAAGGAATGCATGCCGGTAACAATGGCAACAGAATCTCAGAGGTCCATCTATTTCTGTAAGACGCAATGCAATTCCATTTATTATATTACTGTGAAGGTTTTCAAACGACAATAAGGTTATAACGGATCCAAATTAAGCTGAAATATTCATCAATACATATAATGCGCTTAAGGGGTCAAGGGGTACTCTAGAATTTTTTTACGCAATTTACACGTGCGGGTATGGTACGGAAGGTCTATTATATCCCTATCCCTATATTGTTATATTATTATTATTATTATTATTATCATTATTATGGCGTACAACGACGAGACAAACTCATTTTCAAACCCTTGGTGTCAGAAACAAAATTCGGGGCCCTTCAAGAGCCGTAAAGGGTCCCCGAAAACTATATTTTAAGGCTCTAAACCCAACAGTTTCTTAGATATTCCCAGAAAACTAATTTCATTTAATAAACTAAAAAAGGAATGCAAGCCACTAACCATGACAAAAGTATCTCAAGAGGTGGCATCCAACTTTCCATCTATTTCTGGAATAAGTAATGCCACTGTATTTATTACATTTCTGTGAATGGTTGCAAATGGCCATAAGGTTATCACGGAACCAACTAAAACTGTAAAATTCATCAATGCGCTTAAGGGGTTCAAGGAGTACCCTAGATTTTTTTCAAACGACTTACACGTGCGATATGTCGTACAGAAGGTACAGCAACATTATTTTCAAAAATTCCTGATTTGAAATAGTAGACAGTTTTTTGCTGATTTTAGGAATTTGGGCCATTGGAGGCTAAAGAAAACTGAATTTTCATGCACCACAAGCCTTTATAATTTATAAAAGGGGTCTTCCGGTAGTTAGGCACTTGACACAATGGTTAGGGTCAGTTCGTATGTGACGTGTATTGCGATTCGTCTACGAGGTTTTCATTTTATTTTCACGCCAGGAAGAACACGTTAGGTAAATTTAGTTTGAGAGCACATTTTAGCTAGGCCTAATCATTTTTCTTTGCCAACAAACAGGTTCCAAGCCCCTAAACATTGCAACAGTAGATCAATTGATAACATCTGGTTATTAATACCGAAGACCGTTCGAAGAATGGGTACTTCTGCTAGTAAAGGTATAATGTTGCAAAAATTGGTAGAGATCAGATGATTAGGTTAGTCGTAATTTGATTTAAGCTTTGAACATTTGGGTGGCCGCCATTACGTTTCCGTCAAGATGGCGGCAATATAAAACATGACACTGATGTGCCCTTTAATAGTGCTACCTCTGTAGCAAATTTTGTTCAATTAGGTTTCACCGTGTTTGAATAGATAGGGGGAATCGATTTGCACACATACATGGCCGCCATCCGCAAATCATTGGGCTGATGACCTTTTAGTTCGGTCAAAAGATTATTCGTACATAAAGGTATAATGTTGCAGAAATTGGTAGAGATCAAATGATTAGGTTAGTCGTAATTTGATTTAAGCTTTGAACATTTGGGTGGCCGCCATTACGTTTCCGTTAAGATGGCGGCGATATAAAACATGACACTGAGGTGCCCTTTGCTACCGAATTTCGTTCAATTCGGTTTCACCGTGTTCGAATTGATAGGGGGGACAGACATTCAGAGTACACAGACACACAATTTTTCGCCCTGTGTTGTTCTCATAAGTCTACTTTCATTTTTTGCAAAAATCGAAAGTAGACTAATAAGGTATGAAAATAATATATTGTCGTAATAAAAGAAATACTTCCGGTGCAGCAGTGACAATTCAAATTGAAATCAACTTCTAATGACTCCCAGAAAGGTTTGTGAATCATAAATAATAGATCTCCAATAATCTGCCTTGTGAAAGTTATGAAAAGGGAGGAGTACCTACTCTCAACAATTAATGAATCTTCCCCTCCTTTATCTCTACTTAGTATAGAACAAAGTCCCCGATTCTTGGATGTTACGGGTAAACTCGAGAACTACTGGTTGGAATTTAATGCGGTTTTCACCATTCTGTAAAGGATATCTCGAGGATGATTTCTGTAGAAAATAATTTTTTTTATGATCAAAGGAAGCCAATCAGTATCGATTTCAGTGGAAAAGTTGAAAAAATATCTGGCGTCCGATCGCTTTGTAAGCTTACGCTGGGCAAATCGTTAAAAATATCTAAATACTATGAGTGTAAGAATTGTTCAGCAAAAAAAGTTCTACAAAAAAGTCCGCGAGAGCACATGTCCATCTTCAGTACATCGCCCACTATAAGTGTTTTTACGTTTTAATTTCTTCCAACCATGCCCATTCAACTACTCAGGCGACTTTTTACGAGCTAGCTAGGGGCGAGTCTATCATCCCTGTTACAGCCTAGCTAGCGGGCGAACCTATTGCCCCAGATACAGCCAGCAGCAAACCGTTGAGTCATGGTGAGTTAAGACTTCTGAGAAGGGTGGTTGTGTTTGAAGTTTCCCTGGAAGTGCAACTCGGGTTTTCTTAATTTCGCCTGTGAAACACAGTCAAGTTAAAATTGGACGGAAGGGGGATTTGAGTTTCATTCACCTCGCCATTCTCAAATTACGTCTGACAAGAATTTGTTGCACATGCATCTCCATGAAAATATAATTAATAGTCCAGTCAGTGAGTTTAACCCATCATGCCGAGACGTAAAACGGATATTAGTCGTTGTTCATTGACATTGACAAAAAAGCGCTTATCACGTAACGCATTCATAACTGTTCCCGGGCGAAGCCGGGTCGGGTTGCTAGTAATTCTTATAAATAACTCTCACATTTAAGCGTAGTGTGGACATCCACCATTTCTGTCATGACCAAGCTGATTCTGCGCATGCGTTAGGCCCAATAATTTGGCATTTTTGTTTATAAATTTAAAAATAAATGGTAACATATTTGTTTATTTTAAAGATACTCTGCAAATATAGAGACCAAGGGCTTTCGTCTGAGTGCATTACGGAGCCAATCGGTTCAGCCGTACTGTCAATCTCGTGGTAACAAAAATCACCCAGCATTTTAAATATACAGATTGTTCCTTTACTTGATTAAATTCAGTTATTCATTAATCGAAGCGGAAAAATAGATTAATTGCCTCAAATATTTTTAATCTATTACACGTTTAATTAATTGGTCGTTAAATCGATTTATGGGTTGGCCAAATAATTCATTATTTGTTTTGTCGCTAATCAATGTACTTCGCACCTTTCAGACCATTTTTTTTTCTAATTTTGACTTTTATTTTTTAACTTAAATTTTCATTTTAGCTCGATTTTTTTTAATTTTAATTTTTAACATTCAATACGGCATTAATTTTAAAATAAATTTTTAAAATTATCTATTTATTTATTATTTTTAATTTTACAATCTTAATTTTATTTTAATGTTTGTGTGTTTTATTTTAATTTGTACTAGTGGGCCCGTGCGAGCTTTCGCAACGTGAATGTAGGTTTATGTGGTAGTAGGGAAGAATATGGGAGAACGAAGTTTTAAATATTGAAGAAATGTATTTATGGTTAAACGGCATACGTACATGAGAAGTACACAAAGAATTATGTAGAACAGTGTTTTGTACTTGTCACAGCACCTCTTTGTAGACAATATTCGATGTTACAACGAATTCTTCGGTTATTGTTTGCTCGGGAGTTTCTGCTACAGCAATCTTTACATTTGGAAAGGATTGAACCCTAGAGAAAGTCTTGGCGAGACCACACCGGAGCCATCTGCTGAGAGACTCCTCAGCTAGCAGTACGCCGCGCTCCCGCCAGATGGCTGCCGCCGCCGCCGCCGCCGTGCCATGCGCTCTAGCGGCAGGTTCGCCAGGTTACGGTGCTCCCAATGTAAATGTACATTTTTAAGGTATTTATTTAATTGTGAGGCATTTAAAGAGGAAGTGAGTGCGTTTCGGGCACACATGGGGTTATGCGGAACCTGTAGGTAGCCCATATGAGTAGGTTGGTGTTAACAGGACCGTATATTCGGTACAAAACCGGAATGGGACCTTAGCAGAATAATATAGTGAGGATAAACCTTTATAATCTATTGCACGTTTAATTGATTGGTCGTTTAATCGATTTATTGGTTGGTCGAATAATTGATTAATAGTTTTGTCGATTAATCGATGTTCTTCGCTCCTTTCAGACTAATTTTGACTTTATTTTTTTTTAATTTGAAATTTCATTTCAGCTCGATTTTTAATTATTTTTAATATTTAAATTTTTAATATTTTTTTATTATTTTTAATTTTATAATTTTAACTTTTTAATTGTTCAAACTTAATTTTATTTTAATTTTCAGTGTGTTTTGTTTTAATTTGTATATTTATGTTTCGTTTTATTGTATAAATTTAATATTTTTGATTATACGCTCTCTGGCTGCGTGGCTCAGGGGTAACGTTCTCGCTTGTTGAGCCCAAGGTTGCAGGTTCGAAACCTGGCGCAGTCAGCTGGCATTTGAGGGTGCGCAAATGCGAGGGAGCCGTGTCAGTAGATTTACTGGCACGTTAAAGATCCCCTTCGGGGCAAAATTCCGGCACCCCGGCGTCTCTAAAAGCCAGTGTAGTTAAAAGGGACGTAAAACCAATAACATTATTATTATTTCTCACAGAAGCAAAACAGACAGTTAATTAAAATATATTGTATCATGTATATTTTAAAAAATAGTGTAGGCCCTGCCTTCCTTGTGAAAACTAAGTTAAAACAAAGTAAAACAGAAATGTTCCTGTCCTAAATTGCTAACATTGAACAAGAATTGAAAATCTTGGCTGAAAATTCTCTTTCGAAACCCTTCCCATTTGATTGATGTTTGACCTTCCACTGTCATTGCCTCCTATTTGGTTATTGTTAACATAAACAAAGAAGGACACTTTGTATATTTAGACAAAAAGTAACTTTAATAGATGTCTCTACCAGGTGGCCCGTTTGCCCCGTGCAATCTAGTTTTAGGTGTCCCGCATACATCAATGCTGTATGGGATGTCTGATAACTGATCTCCACAAGGGTCACACTGAACGCTGGCCGATTACTTTAGAATACGAAGGAATAACAACCAGACGGCCACTAGCTGCATGTTCCTCAGCGCTCCCGTCTAATGCACCCCATTGCCTTTTGAAGCCTCGCATTTGAAAGCGTAACAGACTCATATGTGGTAAAACACATGGCAGCTGCTGGCAACATATTGACGATGGCTGGTGTATTCACCATTGATGAGTAACTTACACGGACATTACACTAATCTATGGAGAAGCTGGTCGTAATGCTATTGAAGCTCGTAGACGGTAAGCACTGGTGTTTTCAGATAGACGTCTGCCGTCTGCGCTCGCCAGCGAGACTTCATACCGCTATGGGGCGCATTAGACGGGAGTACTGAGGAACATGCAGCGTGCGGCCGTCTGTTTGTTATCTCTTGGCAATCTGACGTAACCGGCTTGCATGCAAGGTTACCCCTTAGCAATTCAGTTATTAGACCTCCCGCTCATCAGCCGTACATGCGGGACACTTATAAGTAGATTGCACGGCGCAAATGGGCCACCTGGTACATCATTCCAAAAATAATCGTAACTCAACTTAAGCCATGTTGTTGTTTGAGTCTTCAGTCTTTTGACTGGTTTGATGCAGCCCTCCATGTCTCCCTGTCTTGAGCTAATCGTCTTAAGCCATGACCTCTCATTTAAAGTTCTTTTCTTTTCTCGTGTCTCATCATCATATTTAATAACGCTGAATTTTCAAAAAATATTTAAAACGAGAGTTTATACATTTTTGGAAAGAACAGTATCTATCTAACACCAAACCCCTGACTAAGTATTGTCTTTATACATCTTAACTACACGTAGAAAAAAAATCAGCTTGGTCAAACAAAAACTTCGATTCAAGGGACTATTTTTATGGGATAACTTTTTAATACAAAAATGTTCAATGACTTAAGTAATAATGAATTATAAATTAGAACAACAGATGCCATGTATGTGGTTAACATTTGGTAATGTTATGATGAAAACTGTGGAATATGAAAAATTCAGTTACTATGTTTTTAAGGCAAAATGGTCCGAAAAATGAAATTGGGATTTTTACCCTTTATTTATTCGTATCAGAAGCAATACATCATGTAAAATTAGCATAGATAACTTTAAAAAAATAAAAAACACACTAAAGGTACTTTCAAAATAACAATTAAATTACATCGCACCAAAATTTGGCAAGATCTCGTCCATTTGGTGTGGCCTGAACTACATCCTGCATAGTGCAAATGAGAGGGCAGGAGTTGCAATGGAGAAGGTGCACCATGGTTTGTTCTTCTCCGCAGGCGCAAAAGGTTGACTCATCTGAAAGGCCCCACTTCTTCATATTGGTCTTAGATCGACCGACCCCAGACCGCAGCCTGTTCAGACTCTTCCATGTAGGCCACGACTCTTCATAACCGGCAGGAAGAGTTTCAGATGGAACCATCCATCCGTTGAGATTATGGTTTCTGCATCTCCAGGAAGTTAGCCTTGATGATTGAGGTGAATCCGACAGGCACTCAGTAGAGTGTAAGAAACTTCGCCTAGATTTCAATCGTTGTTGAGCAGGTTGATAATTATGTAGAGGATGTGTCTGGGAAACTTCTACTTTAAATTTTTCATGTTTGGCAGCTACTTCACGTCTAAGATCTGGGGGAGCAATGCCAGCCAAGCAATATAACTTGTCACAAGGTGTAGATCTTAGGCAACCAGTTATAAGCCGACAAGTTTCATTTAAAGCAATATCTACCTGTTTGGCATGACATGATCTATACCAAACAGGGCATGCATATTCAGCTGCAGAGTAGCTCAGTGCTAAAGCAGTAGTTCTCATTGTTTGAGCTTGCAATCCCCAGTTGGTACCACATAACTTGCGAAGAATGGAATTTCGCGTAGATACTTTGAGCTTCGTGTTAACACAATGTTGTTCATACGTGAGTGCACGATCCAGAGTTACCCCTAGATATTTAGGTGTAGAGCAATGATCCAAAAGAGCACCCTCCCAGAAAATCTTCAGTTTTCTTCTTGCCTGCATATTCTTTAAGTGAAAAGCGCAAACTTGCGTCTTTGAGGTGTTAGGCTTTAGAAGGTTTTCTCTGTAGTATGGACTCAGTTCATCTAAGGCTGCCATTAATCTCCGTTCAACACTCTCAAACTGATCACCCTGGGTGAGAATAGCTCGATCATCTGCATAGATGAAGCTTTTAGTTCCTTCTGGCAAGGGTTGATCATTCGTGTAAATATTAAATAATATTGGAGACAAAACACTACCTTGAGGTAGGCCATTCCGGAGATTCTTCCAACGACTATGTCGCCCTTGGAAATCTACAAAGAATCTTCGATTTTCAAGAAGACATCGAAGAAATTCAGTCAGCTTGTTGTCCTTGGTCATCTTATGAAATTTACTCAACAGAATTTGGTGGTTAACTGTGTCATAGGCCGCAGTTAGGTCGATGAAGACTGCCCCAGTTATTTTCCGATTTTCAAAACCATCTTCGATATATTGGGTCAAATGGAGTATTTGTGATGTACAATTCTTCCCTCTTCTAAAACCAGCTTGCTCGGGGATCAAAAGTGGTTCAACTATTTTTGCAAGCCTTACCAGAACCATTCGTTCTAAGATCTTGAATAAATGACAGAGCAAGGATATTGGTCTGTAATTTTTAGGATCATGGGGATCTTTTCCTGGTTTGAGGAATGCTATAACTCTAGATTTCCTCCAGATTTTGGGTATTCTGCAGGTTCGAATGCAATTGTTAAATAGATTGAGTACCCATTCTCTAGTAACAGGTCCAAAATTCTTGATTTGTTGAATACAGATTTCATCTACACCAGGAGCCTTTCCATTTTTGCTGATATTTATAGCGTCATTTAGTTCTGCCAAGGTAAAGGGATTAGAAAGTATACTGGTCTCTGGTCTGAATTTTGGCCTGGTATCCACTTTTGTTCTAGAACTGGAGTTTATAAACTTGCCATTTTGGACGAGTTGGTGAGCAATTTGGTTTGCAGATACGTTATAAAGAGAAGATGATTTATTAGGATCATTACTGAGACGCCTGAGTAGCCTCCAGGCCTTATGGCTACTCCTATCCATGTTAACTTCTTCCATCAATTTTAACCACTGTTCTCGTTTAGACTCTGAAATAGCAGAGATAAGTTGTTGTCCGCTTGCAATAGTTTCAGCACTAAAAGGATCCCTTTCATACAAATTGAAGTAGTTTGTCAGTAAGGCAAAAAATTACTTTTACCCTAAAAATTACTTTTACCCAAAATTAGCTTTTTCTCAAAACTTTATTTCTCAGTGTTCAAAATGTTGTTAGAGCAACCGTTTATGCCTGGTAGTCTTCAAACTTAGCATGCCTACAGTACCCTGGGGGATGCATAAAGTTGGTATCCATTTTGAAAAATAACTATATAGGTATGACGGAGATAATATGTTGAGTCAAATTTGGATATTTGAGAGTTTCTAAACATAAACTGTAAGGGCAAGAGAAAAATAATACTTAGACAATATCAATATTTCAAATTTTTAAATAACAATAATACCAATTATTATTCACGATTGCCTAATAACTATCACAAAAAGTTTCAAATTGAAAACTCTCAAACTGGTACGCAAGGGAAGTTTTGAAATAACGCAATTTTTTAAAGGTGTTTTAAAACTGAAACCATGTTACCAAATTTTTCCAAATTTGAGAATAATCATAATTATATTAACTCACAAAATATGATGAATATCAGATGAAAATTCAGTAGGGTCTCCCCTTAATATAACGTAAATAATGAAATTTAGAAAATTTTCCATTTTCTTTTTCAAAATTACAATTTTATTTGTGTGTCATAGGCTATTAATCTATGGATCCGTAACTTTCAAACGCTACCAAAAACAGTTACCCTGAACTTCCCTGGAATGTCACTAACTATACCCATAGGCCTAAGTATGCACAAGGGCACATAACTGAACTCCCCTCCTACAGTACGTCACTTATTGAACATTCCTCGTATATTTCTAAGTGAATTCTCCTCGTACGTTTGTCATTGAAATCTTCTAATGAGGTTTGGAGCCATTTTTTCAGTGTTGCCTAAGTAAACAAAAGTTTGGTGCTTTTCAGTCGGTCAACACGAATGTACCCAAATAGAGCTGGGTTATGCCCTAATCCTGAAATAAATTACATGAGATTAATAAATACACTAGGATGACCAGTCTCGATCGTCAAGCGATCATCATCAGATCCATTACACTTAGGCTATAACATCTATGTTTGAGAATACAGGTGAAAAATATTTACAATATGTACAATTATTTAGTTGCAGTATTGGTCGACCAAAACTGGTGCCAGAGTGAACACGAAACTGCTCGAAGTTCCAGTAATGAAGACAAACCGGATAAGTATCAGCCTGTATTAATACAGTATAACCATAGTTGATTTTGTAATACCATATAATCACCCCAAACAGACAAACTCAGGATTTTATCACCATTTTAGCATTTCACCTAACATTCGATATACCACAATTAGCATACACCGACAGTTGCATTACCAATACTGCAACTAAAAAATTGTACATAGTGTAAATATTTTTCACCTGTATTCTCACACATAGATGTTATAGCCTAAGTGTAATGGATTTGATGATGATCGCTTGACGATCGAAACTGTTCATCCTAGTGTATTTATTAATCACATGTAATTTATTTCAGGATTAGGGCACAACCCAGCTCTTTTTGGGTACATTCGTGTTGACCGACTGAAAAGCACCAAACTTTTGAAATCGTCTAGCATGTTAGGTCTAATTATTGAACATTCCTCGTATGTGTCTAACTTTGTAAGTTAATCTGAAATCTTCTAGTATGTCAATTATTGAACATCCCTCGTTTGTTACTAACTGAACTCCTCTCGTACCCTACTTACTGAAAATCCCTCGCATGTCTCTAACTTCGGAAGTTACTCAAAAATCTTCTAGTATGTTAGTTATTGAACATCCCTCGTATGTCTAACTTCGTCTCTAACTTCTGAAATCATCTAGAATGTTACTTATTGAACATCCCTCGTGTGTGTCAAACTTCGTAAGTTACTCGGAAATCTTCAAGTATGTTAATTATTGAACATCCCTCGTATGTGTCTAACTTCGTAAGTTACTCCGAAATCATCTAGTATGTTAATTATTGAACATCCCTCGTATGTGTCTAACTTCGTAAGTTAATCTTCTAATATGTTAATTAATGAACATCCCTCGTTTGTTACTAACTGAACGTCCCTCGTACCCTACTGACTGAACATCGCTCGTGTGTCTCTAACTTCGTAAGTTACTCTGAAATCATCTATTATGTTAATTATTGAACATCCCTCGTATGTATATGACGAGTATGTTACGTATTGAACATTCTTCGTATGCCTCTAACTTCGTAAGTTACTCTGGAATCATCTAGTATGTTAGTTATTGAACATCCCTCGTATGTCTCTAACTTCGTCTCTAACTTCTGAAATCATTTAGAATGTTACTTATTGAATATCCCTCGTATGCCTCTAACTTCGTAAGCTACTCTGGAATCATCTAGTATGTTAATTATTGAACATCCCTCGTGTTGACTTACCCTGGTCCTCCGAGTCGTCCTGGCCCGCCTTGCCGTCCGGTATGGAGCCGGGCCCGCTCACCAGGGGCGGCATGTCCCCCACCGCCAGGGAGTTGTTGTTGGTTTCCGGGGCTGCGCCGTGACTGTGCGCATGGTGCTTCAGGGTGCTGCCAGGACCCGGCGTCGTGGCCGTCGTCGACGTGCTGTTATCGTCGTCGTCCTCGTCGTCCGTCCCCGAGCCCAACAGCGAGTCTGGAACAGGACAAACAACATTGGCTATTACAATGTTGTCAGATCTAACACAAAGATATTGTGACGGGAATAAGGGTTCACTCTACTAAATCACAACATAACTGGTAACGTGTTAAAATCTATTAGGGCTACTGTACACAATATATTCTTTACACACACTGTGCAATTCTCATGCAGCACGCTGCAAAATCCAGAGTTTTCCTCTGCTCGATGGAGTTCCGACGTGAGATTTTTGCAAGGATCCCGCTTCGTAGCCCCCGAGTTCGTCCACGCACCGCGTCGAACCCAGGGCCTTCAGCGCTATCTCGCTCCTACTCCCATACAATGCTTCGTTGGCAGAAACACTCTCAATCACTGATACCTTCTTCGGTGGGTCAACTACAGCAAAAGGAAACGTGCAGAGAAGGAAGAAAAATGAACGAGTTTCAAAAACGTATTCTAGTTCGCCATTCTCTGTCTGTCTGACTGTCTGTATGTTAGGTAGTCAGCCCGAAGGCTGGTTGGATCCTCAAAAAGTACCACCGTGAGGTTGTGTGGATAGATACCCACAAAAACCCAAGACAGCGCTATATTGAGGCGTACTAGGCAAGATGAGGAGTGAGGTAGTTTGCCATTGATTTCCTCGCTGAGTCTGAACAGCAGTACTTACTAACCCTATGGGTAGAACCTTTCACAGCATCCACAGGCACTGACTGTGCCCTGAATGTCATTAGTAAGCAATACCCTACCTCAGTAGCTTCCATATAATCACAGCCATGAGTGAGACTGAGACATCGGTGAAAATCCACATTTTACTCTAGCCTGTGCCAACAGACAAATGCAAATGTACTGCATTCATCAAAAGATGGCAATTCTAACAATCCCTAAAACATATCCGCAATTTAATGCTTTTCCATATACTAAAGAAAATTTACAAGTGTAAATTAGTTACCGTTGCTTTAAGGGAGTGAAACTTCGACGTCATCTACTCTGAATGCCTTATACACAAGGGACGTAGGTGATCCGATGAAGAGTCCTTGGCTGCGACAAGGAATTGTTGTTATTAGAGTCTACCGTATTTGACTGGTTTGATACAGCTCTCAACGTCTCCCTGTCTAGAGCTTATCGTTTCATCTCTACATCCGAGGCAATCTGTTAAACATATTCTAATCTTAGTCTACCCCTACAGTTCTTCCATAACTAAATTTGCTATTCCTGGGTGTCTTAGTAAGTGTTCTACCAACCCATTAACAATCGCCAGAAACATCTCTCCTCTCCCACTCGTTTTAATACCTCATCATTTGTCTATCTACCCATCTGATCTTCATCATTCTCCAGTAACACCACATTTCAAACGCTTATATTCTCCTCTTTTATGCTGCGCCATTAGCAGTCCAAATTCTACTTCCATAGAACGTCATGCTCCACTTTTTAAATGTTGATAAATTAGCCTTATTGTTGACCGTGAAAAAAAGAGCTTTATCATGATATTGCTCAAAAATTAAATATTGGGTAATATATGATTTTCAGGAAAGGCGGACGAGCGTCCAAGGACGACAGTATAGTTTTGAAACAAACTCCCCTTCAAATTGTAAATAGCTTCACCTATCTAGGCTTGACTCTGCAAACTACTATGCAATCCTTCAGGATTCACATAAAACAGCGGGTGGCATCGGCCACTAAAGCTATTTTTTATATTAGAAACATATTTTCGACTTTCACTGAAATCCGCCTTAGCACTCTTTGATGCCAAGAATGTGCTGGTCCTCACATATGGGTTAGACATAGTCTGGGATAAATTAAGCTTGGGCGATCTCAGATCACTTAAAACAGTCAAAGCGCAATACTTAAAGGCTACTCTAGGAGTATCAAAATACATGCACTCCCGACTTGTTTATGAACTTGCCAGGGAAACCTTTCTTATTGAAGACTGAAGATTTCGATTACAATTGCCTTCTACAAGACAAGAACAGGAATTCCTAAGGATGAGACAAAGAAAGCGAGCGGAAATCGACCTAGAATTCTACGGAACTGATGCCATGTCTCAGAGAAATTGGACTGAACCTAACAATGAAATGAGGAGTGCTCTGAATAGACTTGCTGTACACAGCTTCCATCATAAGCTGTGCGCAAAGCTAACAATAAAAGAGTGAGGATTTTCAGTGATTCACAAGCCGCATTGTATTCTATAAATGACAAATATAATTCTAACCCAATAGCTGTCTACATCGGGGCAACAGCTCAGGAGTGCTCACATACATGCACATCATGGATAAGGGGACACACTGGATTGGCTGGTAATGAAAGAGCAGACCAATTAGCAAAATCAGCGGCTACGACACATCTTGAAATAACATATAGTAAGTCTCCAATATGTTACAGTACATTAAAAGCCAGATAAGGAAATACATATTACACGAATGGAATATCGCATGGACATGTAGCCTGAAAGGATCTGTAACAAGAGAAATATTCTTCCCGGAAGTACAAAATCGACTGTTATCAAAATTATTAGAGCCAAACTTTGTCCTCACACAATTTTTTACTCGTCATGGAAAATTCAAGTCTTATTTTGAACGTTTTAAAATAGCAACAGACGACTTTTCATGTTTTTGTGGATTGCCTCAATCGGTGTGTCGCCTTATATTTGAGTGTCCTGTTTTTGAAAAGGAAATATACTATTTACAATTCCACCTTAATAGCTGTAACCTGGAACTTTCAAAACCGATGTACCATATTTTCAAGAGGCAGTGCTGTTTAGGACAATTTCTCACTTTCATAAACGACATATTTTGTAAACTATGTTAGTAATATTTGTATCTGCTTTGTTTTTAATCTACAACTCAATGTACCTCTGGTAAAATAGGGTTCCGGTATTTTTTGGATATTTAATAATAATAATAATAATAATAATAATAAGCTGTGCGTGTGACGTGGCTTTCATGAATCTTCTGAACAGTGTGCATGCATATTATGTGCTAAACAGTGTGGTCAATACAATTTTAGTAAATGCTCTGAGAGAACACTGTCCTTATTGGATTACTCGAAAATGTAATGCACATTTGTGGGCAGTTCCTTTATTAATTAATTCCAATCCATTGTTTATAATTTTACCTTGGTAAAAGTAGCTGAAGAATGAGAGTTTCTCTCAGCAAGCAATAAGCGAGTTTTGAACCTCTGCCCCTCGGTGGATATAAGACTCCTCCCACACAAGGACACCAATGTTCGGCCTGTAGCAGGGCTTCATGAATACTTCATGAACTGTCCATCTCTCTGTCTGACGTTTCGTTATACCAAACATAATTAATATTTTTTTCTTCGTCTTTTCCATAGAAGAGAGAGAGAACGAGAAACAAAAGAGAGAAAAAGAACAAAGTTGTTCGTTTGGAAACTTTTTTAAACTTTATCCAAGTCAGGTAATGTCAAGATGTGTGAAAAGTGTCCGTCTAGAGCTCTCATATCCGGGTTCTGTCAGGCACTGCGAGGTACCGCTTCTCACAACATCTTCTTGACTGGCAAGAGAGGGAGAAAAATATGTAATATTTTAAGAAATGCGGTTAGCTGCCGTCATAACAAGGTTTGAAACTTATATTTCAGAGGAATCAATGATATTCGGAGCGGATTCGGTAGCTTAGTCTGTACCATGCTGAACTGCTGTGCCCAAGATACAGGGGCTGATTCAAGGGGACCAATATTTTTTCATTTTATTCAATACTGAAAATATCTTTATTGCAATTATTATGTTCTGTTACAACTGTACATATTTACAACTTCATAACTGTTATATAAAAACGATTATTTTTGGTGCGCTAAACGCATCAAATTTCTATCCATGTAGCTTGCAAAATAAATTGGTCTGGTTTTGTACGTTTGGTTATTTTGTGATTGCGTTTTTAGTGATACCATTTTTCTTAACAATTTCGATTCTCTGACCCCCCCCCCCCCCTCCAAAGCCAAACTCTAGATCCGCTCCTGCCAAGATAGCGGGTTCAAACCCGGCCGAAGTCGACAGATTTTTTTTAAGAGTGTTAAAAATCCTTCAGTATGCCTTCCTTCGGAGGGGAAGTAAAGTCGGCGGTCCCATGTCATAGATTTATGACATGTAAAAGATCCTTCCACAGACTTAACTTGTGTGAAGCTAAATTGTTAGGTTAGATTTCGTCGGAACGCTCTATCATCAACGTTCACCACTAGTTATCATTGATATCTGGTAGCGAAAGTTGGAACTACTTGAAATTGAACGGAACTTGTAGCTCACCCATTGGGTGTCCGCTAGAAGCAGCTACAGACTCAGGCAAGCCGAACATGTCCTCGGACACTCCCGGCATTAAAAGCCATACGATAAATAAATAAAATAATAATAATATTTTTTTTTGCGTATGGCTTTTAGTGCCGGGAGTGTCCGAGGACATGTTCGGCTCGCCAGTTTTTGTAGCTGCTTCGAGACGGACACCCAATGGGTGAGCTACAAGTACCGTTGGGGAGGGAAGGAGGGAAGTTGGAATGTAAGGACGAGGAGTTGGAAGGTAGCGGCTGTGGCCTATAGTTAGGGACCAAACCCGGCATTTGCCTGGAAGGAAGATGGGAAACCACAGAAGACCATCTTCAAGGTTGACGGCGGGGGGATTCGAACCTCCTCGCCTCCCGGATGTGAGCGACTGCCATCAGTCATGCCGTAACCACCACGGCTAACTCACCCGGTAATAATAATAATAATAATATCGTATAGCCTCGGGTGCCGGGTGCAAGCTTTGTTATTTGGCACCCAGAGGGTAGTTTGCATGTCGAATTTCGTAGTTCCTTGAAGCACTATGAAATTCAAGGAGGTTAGATATCTAAGCTCCTTGAACACTATAGCGCTTTCTAGTAGAGAAATTAGGAACGTTGTGTTGGCGGTAAATCCCGAGATTAATTTAGCCATTATGAACATGGCCTACAGAATTCAAATGGGTTCTTTGACATGCCATCATCGTATGACATGGTGTCGTATTTTTGCAGCCTTTCAAAAATCACTTACCACGGCCAGGAGCGAACCTGCAAGCTTGGGGTTAGTAGACTGACACGTTGACCACTCACCTACCGTGGCAAGCTAATAATTAAAATGATGAAAGGGTGGAAGACCTGGAAACAACAATTAGGAAACGTCGTTTACGTTTCTATGGACATGTAGTTAGAATGGATCCAACAAGAATAAATAAACAAATTTTTAATAAAATATATTATCTGAAGAGCCAAGGGGGTTACACCAAGCAGATGAAGGAAGAACTCCGGAGGCTAGGAATTACAGATGACAATTGTCGAGACAGAACACAATTCAGGGAAATACTTTCGAACATAAAGGTTCTTGTGGGAGAAAAGAGAGAACGCAGGGGAGGAAGATGGACAGCAGAGAGAAAGGCGCAACACTCTGAAAGAATGAAGGAAGTGTGGAGGAAGAGAAACGAAGATAGAACTATGAGAAGGAAATGAAGTGATATTTGCGTGGTCCTTATTTTTGGCCGGTTCGCATAATGTAATGTAAAATGATCTTCGGAATTCTCAATCCAGATGGAGTTTCATATCCAGTCTGCGATTTTTGGTTAGTTCTCTTTTGTCCTATGGCGTAGCAGAGCGTGTGGGCAGCTCATCTGGAGGTTTAGATAGTGACGAAGACAACTGCTCTCACCAGGACGCGCAAGACTCAATCAGATAAGTAGCCTGTACAATACAACCTGAATTAACCAATCAATTTCTGAACTAGTAGTCGTTGACGGTGGCATTTGGCGGCAAAAGTAGGAACTACTTGAAAAAATTCAATGTCTGCAGTCCTTACTTGAATATTGAAAACAGAAACACACACTAATACAGTCATCACAATTAACACCGGTTATCACACAGATTCTACACACACCCAAAGTACACGGGGCTACATGACCGCGTAGTAGCAGCCCCTAAACTACGGAAACCAACCAACCATCTGTCTGATAACCGGTGTTAATTGTGATGACTGTATTAGTGTGTGCATCTGTTTTAATTCAAGTAAGGACTGCAGACATTGAATTTTTTCAAGTAGTTTCTACTTTTGCCGCCAAACGCCACCGTCAACGACCAACTAGTTCAGACCTTAGTTACCAGATGCCACCGTAGTCGGCTCCTGACGACGAACGTAGGAAGCTATACGAGTACACAGACAGACTCGCCGATATGACCAGAAAACGCAGACTAGCATTTTACGGGCACCTACAGAGAATGAACACCAACAGAGTTACAAAGAAGACCTTTGATGTAGTGAACAGCTCAAGCAGGAAAACTAATAAGGCAGGTTGGATCGACATGCAAATGATTGGAGACAGAGGAGAATTCAGAGCACAAATGTTAAAACAAATGAAAAGAAGAAGACGGGGACATTGTTGACAGAACAACGGAAGCAGGAGCACAGGCAAAGGATAAAGAGATTTTGGGAAGAAAAGAGGAAGAAGGGAGAGAAGTGAAAATTGTGTCATCATGAGATGTTTAAGTTTAAACACTGTCCATAAGGGCAAAAATGATATAATAATAATAATAATAACTAGCGGACCCGTGCAGGAACTCTCGCATAATGGGTTGTGTGCGCACCATGTGTACAGACTACCCACCCGGCTCTAGTGCTATGCGGGCTGTACGTGAAACAGTTCCGCCAGGGGCTATCAACTTGTTTATTAGTTTAAAAGCACTTTATAAACAAATAAATATATTTCTGTTTACTTTACAAGAAATGCAAGATTTTCCTGTACTATTGAGACGATTTGTAAGATTTTGGTACAAACCACACCTGGTAACTCCCTCAGGTTTAGGAGCTTGAGTTGTTTGAAACATACACCTTAGCGTATTATATATATACGTAGATACTGTAATTGTATGACCTCAGCTCATATTGAAGATCTACATCCAATTACGACTTTCTGTTTTTTTTTTTTTTAGCGTATGGCTCTTAGTGCCGGGAGTGTCCGAGGACATGTTCGGCTCGCCAGTTTGTAGCTGCTTCTATGCGGACACCCATGGGGTGAACTACGAGTTACGTCGTGTGTGGAGTGTTGTCTGGGGGAGGAAAGTTTGAATATAAGGACGAGGAGTTGGAAGGTAGCGGCTGTGGCCTATAGTTAGGGACTAACCCCGGCATTTGCCTGGAAGGAAGATGGGAAACCACAGAAGACCATCTTCAAGGTTGCCGGCGGGGGCATTCGAACCTTCTCGCCTCCCGGATGTAAGGCGACTGCCTGCAGCCACACCGTAACGACCACGGCTAACTCACCCGGTGACTTTCTGTTGACATCTAACAACGAAACTGAAATTTTGTTGGGACAGAGTTTTTCTTTCTTCTCGTAGCTGCAAACTGATAAAAATGGGTCTATTACGAGGCACCAGCGTACAATACAGAGCCCCCTGAAACATTCAGGCTGAGAAACTAATCTTATGGTCATCGTAAGTCTCCGCTCCAATAACTAATGTGGAATCGCCAGAAGGAAGAGTGAAAACACATGTTGGCCAGTTGACCTGCAGAAAGAGAGAGGCTAGCCCACGCAAGCAAGCACACGGCGCATGCACGAGACAAGGCCTCCTGTAGTGCATATCAGTGCCGCCGTAGTCCAGCACTTCAGGGGGTCGTGCTTTATGCCTGCCAGATCTTTGGAGCAAGTTCAATATCACCCACATCGGCAAAGTCGCAACATCGCGCGCTTTCCCGACCAGCTGTTCGCAGATACTAGGCGATGGTTAAAGCCCTGAGCGGATATCCGCAAATTTTTTCACCATCGGATATACAGGGTCTTTCATATAAAGTAAGAACGGCAAGCGTCAGTTTTGTTATTCGCTGCTGCGGTGGCCTAGGCGGTTATAGGACATAACGTACCACTTGGTCTGCTGATTACCTGCGAAGAGTCAGCTAATGACCTTAAAATATTTAGGAGAGGACATTACGTACCACTTGAAAGAGTGGGAAGTATTTAGGGTGCATGAAACCCTAACCACATGGCCACTTGTTCGGTACTGCTCAATTCATCCGGGTAATAAATACGTGGGCAATAACATAGCATAAACTAATATAAAATATGATAAGTTTTTGGATTCCCATCACACTTTATCCAGGCTTTGGACTGGCAAAATGTTTATAAACATTTTGGCGTGTTTAAAATGAGCTGTGGTTAGGCTCCGGTCATTTTTCGTTTTCTTTACTATGTTTTTTCATTTTTTTTAAATGTTTAAATTGTTTTCTTTTTGGGTTTTATATCCTAGCGAATAGCAAGTTCGTCATGGGATGTTTCACTCTAAGTGAATATCATGTTCGCCATGTGAAGTTTCATTCCAAGTTCTGCGAATATGAGAGAGCTCTCAAGCAAGATTTAAAGTTTCCATTCTCTTCATACCGCTTCATTATTCTGTCAAGCCGTTCATCATACTTTACATATTTCTTCTTTCTTTTTGAACTTTTCAATGTACAATTCGTACTTCATCCGTCGAAGTGCGCACATAAACCGCCCTTGTTCGTTGTACACAACTCCATGTTACAATACCGAAATGTTTAAATCCCCACAGTGTGATCGCCACTGATGTTTATGTGGTAATGAACCTGTAACTGGAATGCCCGTCTGACATCAAGTGGTACGTTATGTCCTAGCGTAAATATTTGGGGATCACGGTAAAACCGTTCTTAGGTAGATAACGACCTAGGTGGTACGTTATGTCCTCGAAAATCATGTGGTACGTTTTGTCCGTGGTGCGTTATGTCCGGTCACCGGCCTAGGCCGAGCTTGTGGCGCGCCATCGCCCCCTGCTGTACTGTTGAAAGCGCGCTTAGTACATACGAGGGCTGGTTTTTTCAAGTTCCGATGGACTGTATAAAAATGACAGATAGACAGGGACGGTACATCATTAAGGGCCGAATGGGCCCTGCCCACCCAAGGTCGTTAGGCAGCATTGCAAATAATTTGTTTAATTAATGTTTTTTTTTAGATTACTATATATTGCAGATACTCAACTCTAAAGAGAATTCATTGTAAATAACTCATCCCTATGTTAAGATCCTGACAGTCCCGTACAGTGTATCGTCATAGCGAGGGCTGGTCCGCAGAAAGTCCCATGTAAAGTATATGGCTTGATGGGCCAGGTGAGGAAACAGTGGACATAGCACTGTCTTGCACGCGAATTCTTCAGTGCTGTGAAGGGAATTTTCTCTCTCTTCAAGGGCCAGCAGACTGGGCCCATAACGTTGCTTCGAAGCGAAACAGAAGATCTCTTCATTTCACTTCCTGCTTCTGTCTCTGTTAAATACGGGAGAAGGGTCCACCCCACCCCTCGCCCTTAAACAGGTATTCAGCCATTGTTCGCAGCTTTCTGACATTAGACAAAACTATATGTATACATTTTTAGTTGTCTGAAGTTAATTTCTACTGCATAAATGTGTTTTTAACTTTTGTGGCACGGTACGTTGTTATTTAATATGTCGATTGCATGCGACATAGGAAAATGAAAGTGGAATTTTTATTAACAAAACCATTTTCTTCTATAGCTCTGAACACAAAGTTAGAAATTAAATAATTATTACCTCATCAACCAAGCTGATAGATAAATTTGCTTCATCCAAGTACAGGAGAGAATATATTTATAAATAAAGAACGGTGTGAGTACAGTTTTTAATGCATCAACTGCTTATTAAAACTTGTTCCAAATGTTGTGTTGTGTGTAATGATGATACTGGCAATATTGGCAACAATGAATGCCAAATATAAAACGATAATTAATATGAAATAACAATAGTATCATCTGACCTACCCTAGAATTTTAATCAGGAGCCGCCCCTGCAGATTGACATAGCCTATACCAAACTGATTTTACTACTAAATGTTCGCTTATTTATTCGTATGTCTCAACATAATCGCCAAAACGATTGAAACATTTGTCGTATCGTTACACCAGCCACAGTAGTGGCTACGCGGGCTAAAGCGCTTCGTTAGGTCAAGGGGCCAAGCTCTCTGCTGACTCGGTAGACGCGTGGGTTCGAGCCCCACCGTCGGCAGTCCTTGAAATGGTTTTCCGTGGTTTCCCATTTTCAACACCAGGCAAATGCTGGGACAGTACCTTCTGACAGGCCACGGCCGCTTCCTTCCACATCCTTGCCCAGTTTCATTCATCTTCATCCTTTCCATCTCTCATCCCGACGCGCAGGTCGCCCACGGGCGTCGAATAGAAAGACCTGCACTCGGCCTCTCAGGAGGCCACACGACAAAAAAAAAAAAAAACAAAAAAAAAAAAAAAACAGCTTTCCAATACCCTTGGCAAAATATTCTGCCGCCACTGAAGTGGGTACGTCTGGAGAGTCTCCTGAAGATTTTCCTTTTGCCGCCCAACCATACCTTCAATTCTCGAAAAAGGTGAAAACCATTCGGTTCTGGTTTGGACTAAACAGCAGATGGTCAAAAACTTCACTCTTGAATTCTTTGTAAAAGTCTATCGTAACGTTGGTACAGTGTGGTCGTGAATGATTTTCATTTATTAGTAAAATCAGTTTGGTATGTCAATCTGTTATTTTTATACAGTCTATCGGAACTTGAAAAAAAAAAATACGAGTCTTACAGTAGTCGCAAATGATGTGTAACATCTGACATGTTATCCTACCTTGAAGTTGTTACCGTTTTTATTATCCTTGACATTCATCAACACTCAAAATATCTTCTTATTTTTTACACTCTCATAATACATAACAATTCCAACACTCTCTTTTTTTTTTCTTCACTGCCTACTTGATATTTCTACTCTCGCACTGCCTTCTTGATACTCTGCTGTTACATCACTCTCCTAACAGAGTTTAATTTTTTTCTTCACTGCCTACTTGATATTTCTACTCTTGCATTGCCTTCTTGATACTCTGCTCTTACAAAGTAATCCGTATGTGATAAACATTCCACATAGTACCACTGCCAGTTGGATCACTAAAGCAGCCAGGAGGGATGCAATCCAACTGGCAGTGCGTCTTACACACTTCCGTCCGATCCACTTCCGTCCCATTTCTCAAAATCACTCCCACAAAAATATCCAGCAACCGAGTGGAAAGATGTTACACATCAAAAACCAGCCCTCGTATGTACTATGCGCGCGCTTTCAATAGTACAGCAGGGGGCCATGGCGCGCCACAAGCTCGGCCAAGGCCGCCGCAGCAGCGAATAACAAAACTGCCGCTTGCCGTTCTTACTTTATATGAAAAACCCTGTAGTTTGCATGGCTGTGCGGAAAGCGGATAACCTATGGATAATGTTTGGAGAAAATTTGCGGATTGTTTTTTGAATATAATCCGAACTTGTTTAATATCATTACTGGGCCCCAGATCTTTATGACATATTTTTCCGTTATTTTTATTTTCAAGACAAATGTAAGATGATGATTTAAGCTAATCTCATTTAAATTATGTCATTAAGCATAATTAACACTCTAAACAGGAAAGGGTTGCAATTCTGACTGTATTACATTCATTTTAAACATAGCACACAACATACAAAGCCAAAGGGAACGACCGTTTCCTCAAATGTCTAAAAATGTTGCTTTACTAATTCATGCTTTATCTAATTTTAAAAAACTAGCGGATCCGTGCGAGAAATCTCGCTTGTTCATAAACCACACTTTCCCCAATAGGTTTATAATGAGAGACTTAAGGAGAAAGGGTGTTATGTTTTTATTTCAACCAAATGATTATAGAACACTATTTACATTTCAGTTAGAATTCCAAGTTCTACGTTCCATGACTTAAGAAGGCAATCACTGAAAATTGGAACATCATAACACTCACCGGTTATTCGATATTTATGAAATTATACGATTTGAGTACTCATTTCTTTGATTTACTGTTTCTGGAATCTATGCAAAATGATAAAAGAAATACCTCAGAATGTTAAAATGACATGAAACAGGCGTCACAGCGGCCAAAATGTGAAGTGGACAGCAATTATGGAGCGTATTTTTCTACAGGAACAGTATCTGCAAATCGCACACTTCGTACATCTTTTTAAAAGTCATTTTCTTAAGAAATTATAGATATTTACGAAATTAGATTGCAATTCGTCACTGCTAATGTCTATTCTCTTTCACTTGAATGCTCATTTGTCACGATCGGTGACTTGTGAGCGCCGCAGGAGGGATCTATACTACTGAAATAATATATATGATGATATATATTATTGTAATGCCAGTAGATTCGGATAACAAAGGTGCGAAAGCGGAAAAATAGTCGTGCGGATACGGATAACAGTTGTGCGGATGCGGGGCGAATGTGGATAACAGTCCTGCGGATGCTTTTGTACATTGAGACGTGCAAATGCTATCGTGATCAAACATGAAAACGTGTAAGTTTACTTTCACTGATTGTCTTATTTTGCTCCCCGCACAAAGCAAAATTCCAAAACTAGAGCAATTGCAGATAACAAACACAAAACCAAAATAAAACAAATCAAAAAGCAAAATTCAAAACCAAAAGCAAAAAACAAACAAAACAAAAATAGGAAGCAAAATTCAAAAAAACAGAAAAAAACAAAACAAAATATACAAATCAAAAAGGAAACATCAATAACAAAAGCTGAAAAAAGCACAAAACCAAAAACACAAAACATTTTTAATGAACAATTCAAAAACCAAAAGCGGAAAACGAACACAAAAGCAAAAACAAAACACAATGCAAAATTTAATAACAAAAGTAATAACAAAAAACAAGCACAAAACCAAAATAAAAAACAAATCAGAATTCAAATCCAAAAGCCAAAAAAAAACTCGAAGCAAAACTCAAAAACAAAAGCAGAAAACAAACACAAAAGTAAAAACAACACAAAGCAAAAAGCAAAATTCTATAACAAAAGCACAAATCGAAAAGCAAAATTCAATAACAAAAGCAATCGCAGAAAACAAACAGCACAACCCCTCCCCCCCCCCCCCCCGAAAAAAGTAAAGCAAAATTCAATAACAAAAGCAATAGTAGAAAACAAAGCCAAAATAAAACACAGATCAAAAACCAGATTCAAAACCAAAAGAAAAAAAATCAAAGGACACTAAGCAAAATTTTAAAACAAAAGCAGAAAACAAACACAAAATCACAAAAAAAAACACAAAGAAAAAAGCAAAATTCAATAACGAAAGCAAAAGCAAAAAACAAGCACAATGCAAACATTTGAGAAAAAAATAGTAGAAAACAACTAAACCATAAACGCAATTAGTTGAGATTTGACTCCGCTAATCTCCCTCCAGATGCAAAACCCATTTACGCCACTGCTACGAGTTATCGAAAATTTGAGTTATAGCAGTTCGAAGTTTGAATGTATTGTAACAACATGGAAGGCGAGTAGCCTAACCCCAATATGATCGCCGGAGGCTGGCGCGGGTCCCACTGCCACTCAGCTGTCTAGAGGTGACAGCTGTCGCTCAACTTAAGATGTGGAGTAAAAATCAGGCCAAGGTACAGTATACAGTACGTTAGAAAACGTAAATTCCATTTTAACTCGTGAGGGCGTTGTTCAGCCTCTTCTGTCTGCAGTAATATACACGGACCGGCAAATAAAAAACGATCACTTGAAAAAGTTAACATTACCTTCATTCAAATCATAACAAGTAGTTCCTTGAAGAACTAAAGCCTATTTTCATATATCCTACTTATGTTAATTGCCACTATCAACATACAAAATTTCAGTTTGATTGCTGTAATAGATTCGTAGATATCGAGATCCGTCTAAATATTTCGGATGGTCACCATGTTGGATTGTTATATGCATAGGCCATAGTCATGGAAAATTATTGCGTAGGTTCATTATTCAAACTTTCACTTTGATCGCATGATTAGGACACAAGAAATAAAAAATAATTTTAAAATTAGCACAGCCGTCATCTTGAGGTTATGTAAACAATTGAACTAAATTAGATACCAGTGCATTACAATGTGTATAAACATTTGTTGTACCAAGTTTCATTGCGTTTAGATCATTAAATCGCGAGAAAGGTCTATTTAAAACTTTCAACTTGGCTTGGCCGCCATGTTCGTTTTGAAGTTAACGAGTTTTTGAAAGTCGCATAGATGAACTTCCAGTAGTGGCCTTTATCTCTGTACAACATTTCAAGGTGATACCGGGAATAGTTTCAGAGATTTAGATTGCCGGTGAAATATTTCTCACAGCCGCCATCTTGAGGTTATGTAAACAATTGAACGAAGTTAGATGTCGGTGCATTACAATGTGAATAAACATATACTGTACCAAGTTTCATCGCGTTTGGTTGGTTAAATCGCGAAAAACGTCTATTTGAGAGTCGCAACTTCGCTTGGCCGCCATGTTGGTTTTGTAGTTAGCATGTTTTGAAAGGTCACATAGGTGAACTTTCAGTAGTTCCCTTTATCACCGTACACAATTCCAGGGTGATATCGGTAATAGTTTAGGAGATATTGAATGCTGGTGAAATATTTCGCACAGTCGCCATGTTGAATTGGTGACACGTAACAAAATTTGAAAGGCACAATCGGGGTCGTCTGGAATAGTGCTATGAACTTACCGACTTCCATTGAAATCACTCCAGCCGTTTAGATTTTATTAGGGACACACACACGAATCGCACACACGCGCACACACAGACACACGGACAAAAGGTGATCTCATAAGCCTTTTTTATTTTTTCATAAATGAAAATAGGCTAAAAATGAACGGTATAAGCCTAGTACAGTACATACTGTTTATAGCATGGAAGTAAGGTTAATTGGTTTTTCTGGATGCATTACCATTCTTCATGTCATTGTTACACTAAACAATAGCGATTCTTTGACATGATGCTGTTTCCCGCGGAAAGATGCGCGCGCCATCGCAGTCGTCAAAAATGCAATGTTTTATTATTTTTTCTTTTGCCAAGAATGCTAGACACTACACCACGAGGCGGTCTATAACCAGAACCTCAGGGGTGACAGCCAAGCTAGCCACTACACCACGAGGTGGTCTATAATCAGAACCTTAGGGGTGACAGCCAAGCTAGCCACTACACCACGAGGTGGTCTATAACCAGAACCTTAGGGGTGACAGCCAAGCTAGCCACTACACCACGAGGTGGTCTATAATCAGAACCTTAGGGGTGACAGCCAAGCTAGACACTACACCTCGAGGCAGTCTATAATCAGAACCTCAGGGGTGACAGCCAAGCTAGTCACTACACCTCGAGGTGGTCTATAACCAGAACCTCAGGGGTGACAGCCAAGCTAGCCACTACACCACGAGGTGGTCTATAATCAGAACCTCAGGGGTGACAGCCAAGCTAGTCACTACACCACGAGGTGGACTATAATCAGAACCTCAGGGGTGACAGCCAAGCTAGACACTACACCACGAGGTGGTCTATAATCAGAACCTCAGGGGTGACAGCCAAGCTAGTCACTACACCACGAGGTGGTCTATAATCAGAACCTCAGGGGTGACAGCCAAGCTAGCCACTACACCACGAGGTGGTCTATAATCAGAACCTCCGGGGTGACAGCCAAGCTAGCCAGTACACCACGAGGTGGTCTATAATCACAACCTCAGGGGTGACAGCCCAGCTAGCCACTACACCACGAGGTGGTCTATAATCAGAACCTCAGGGGTGACAGCCAAGCTAGACACTACTCCTCGAGGCAGTCTATAATCAGAACCTCAGGGGTGACAGCCAAGCTAGTCACTACACCACGAGGTGGTCTATAACCAGAACCTCAGGGGTGACAGCCAAGCTAGCCACTACACCACGAGGCGGTCTATAATCAGAACCTCAGGGGTGACAGCCAAGCTAGACACTACACCTCGAGGCAGTCTATAATCAGAACCTCAGGGGTGACAGCCAAGCTAGTCACTACACCACGAGGTGCTCTATAACCAGAACCTCAGGGGTGACAGCCAAGCTAGTCACTACACCACGAGGTGGTCTATAACCAGAACCAAAGGGGTGACAGCCAAGCTTGTCACTACACCACGAGGTGGTCTATAACCAGAACCTTAGGGGTGACAGCCAAACTAGACACTACACCTCGAGGTGGTCTATAACCAGAACCTCAGGGGTGACAGCCAAGCTAGACACTGCACCACGAGGTGGTCTATAACCTGAACCTTAGGGGTGACAGCCAAGCTAGACACTACACCACGAGGTGGTCTATAACCAGAACCTCAGGGGTGACAGCCAAGCTAGACACTAAACCACGAGGTGGTCTATAACCAGAACCTTAGGGGTGACAGTCAAGCTAGACACTACACCACGATGTGGTCTATAACCAGAACCTCAGGGGTGACAGCCAAGCTAGACACTACACCACGAGGCGGTCTATAACCAGAACCTCATTGGTGACAGCCAAGCTAGTCACTACACCACAAGGTGGTCTATAACCAGAACCTCAGGGGTGACAGCCAAGCTAGTCACTACACCACGAGGTGGTCTATAACCAGAACCTTAGAGGTGACAGCTAAGCTAGCCACTACACCACGAGGTAGTCTATAACCAGAACCTTAGGGGTGACAGCCAAGCTAGACACTACACCACGAGGTGGTCTATAACCAGAACCTCAGGGGTGACAGCCAAGCTAGACACTACACCACGAGGTGGTCTATAACCAGAACCTCAGGGGTGACAGCCAAGAATGCTAGCCACTACACCACGAGGTGGTCTATAACCAGAACCTCAGGGGTGACAGCCAAGCTAGACACTACACCACGAGGTGGTCTATAACCTGAACCTTAGGAGCGACAGCCAAGCTAGACACTACACCACGAGGTGGTCTATAACCAGAACCTTAGGGGTGACAGCCAAGCTAGACACTACACCACGAGGTGGTCTATAACCAGAACCTTAGGGGTGACAGCCAAGCTAGACACTACACCACGAGGTGGTCTATAACCAGAACCTTAGGGGTGACAGCCAAGCTAGACACTACTCCACGAGGTGGTCTATAACGAGAACCTTAGGGGTGACAGCCAAGCTAGACACTACACCACGAGGTGGTCTATAACCAGAACCTTAGGGGTGACAGCCAAGCTAGACACTACACCACGAGGTGGTCTATAACCAGAACCTTAGGGGTGACAGCCAAGCTAGTCACTACACCACGAGGTGGTCTATAACCAGAACCTCAGGGGTGACAGCCAAGCTAGACACTACTCCACGAGGTGGTCTATAACCAGAACCTTAGGGGTGACAGCCAAGCTAGACACTACTCCACGAGGTGGTCTATAACCAGAACCTTAGGGGTGACAGCCAAGCTAGTCACTACACCACGAGGTGGTCTATAACCAGAACATCAGGGGTGACAGCCAAGCTAGCCACTACACCACGAGGTGGTCTATAACCAGAACCTCAGGGGTGACAGCCAAGCTAGACACTACACCACGAGGTGGTCTATAACCAGAACCTTAGGAGCGACAGCCAAGCTAGACACTACACCACGAGGTGGTCTATAACCAGAACCTTAGGGCTGACAGCCAAGCTAGACACTACACCACGAGGTGGTCTATAACCAGAACCTCAGGGGTGACAGCCAAGCTAGACACTACACCACGAGGTGGTCTATAACCAGAACCTTAGGGGTGACAGCCAAGCTAGACACTACACCACGAGGTGGTCTATAACCAGAACCTTAGGGGTGACAGCCAAGCTGGACACTACACCAAGAGGTGGTCTATAACCAGAACCTTAGGGGTGACAGCCAAGCTAGACACTACACCACGAGGCGGTCTATAACCAGAACCTTAGGGGTGACAGCCAAGCTAGACACTACACCACGAGGTGGTCTATAACCAGAACCTCAGGGGTGACAGCCAAGCTAGACACTACTCCACGAGGTGGTCTATAACCAGAACCTCAGGGGTGACAGCCAAGCTAGCCACTACACCACGAGGTGGTCTATAACCAGAACCTCAGGGGTGACAGCCAAGCTAGACACTACTCCACGAGGTGGTCTATAACGAGAACCTTAGGGGTTACAGCCAAGCTAGGCACTACTCCACGAGGTGGTCTATAACCAGAACCTTAGGGGTGACAGCCAAGCTAGACACTACACCACGAGGTGGTCTATAAACAGAACCTCAGGGGTGACAGCCAAGCTAGACACTACTCCACGAGGTGGTCTATAACCAGAACCTTAGGGGTGACAGCCAAGCTAGACACTACACCACGAGGTGGTCTATAATCAGAACCTTAGGGGTGACAGCCAAGCTAGACACTACACCACAAGGTGGTCTATAACGAGAACCTCAGGGGTGACAGCCAAGCTAGACACTACACCACGAGGTGGTCTATAACCTGAACCTCAGGGGTGACAGCCAAGCTAGACACTACACCACGAGGTGGTCTATAATCAGAACCTTAGGGGTGACAGCCAAGAATGCTAGCCAACCAAAAGGTGTAGGGCTACTCTTGCATTGTGTTTCCCACGAAACCGAGATTTAAGTTTCTGTGGCTGATTCTTTGAAAATGCTCTGAGGAGGACAAGAAAAACGTACGGAGCGGAGCAGTACGTGCCAGGATCACCATAAAATAAGAAGAAGCAGTAGGCTAGGAGCGAGATAACGAGCAGCAATTGTATCCCCATCACCGAGTCACCGTTCCAAGAACAGATCCACACATAATGTGGGAACTACCTTCACCCTATCATCTACTGTGCTAAGCCCTTTTAACAAGCATGTCATTAGTTTATTAGAAATAATAACTGGCGGAATTATAAGCTCAACTTGTTAACAGCTCTCAATTATTACCAGATGTGGTGGTCAACTACGAGGTCATCAGCCTCTAACAAGACAGATGTTCCAAGTATTTTATTGAGTGAGCTCTCATTATAGGAGAGGACAGGTGCACAGTAGGCTATAAACTCTCTTTTTATACTAACTATTGATCCTCCGTTCTCGCCACTTACTGTATTCGTGCGAATCAAGTCCCGCAACTCGTCCGTATTGGGTAGTAACAATTCGGAGATCCAAGGTTCGACTCTGGCTGTGGCCTTCTTGATTGTGTTTGCGTTTTATCACATTCACTCGAGACAAAGAGCCCATTATTCCAAGTCCCAGGGCAGCTACCTGATCTCTGTCCCAAATATAGCTAGCTACACACTACAGCTGCACATATACAATAATTGACGTTCGAAAAATTATAAGAAACAAAGAGAAAGGTAAGATAAATAAATAACTTTCTACGGGCACATACAGAGAATGAACAATAAACGACTTACAAAGAAAATCTTTGATGTAGTAAACAGTTCAAGAAGGAAAACAAATTGGTATCATGAAATAGAAGACGACTTAAAGAAATTAGGGGTCAACAAGCAAATGATAGAAGACAGAGAAAATTTCAGAAACAAAATTGAGAACGCCAAATTTTTAGTAAGTGAAAGGAAGAAGATAGGAACATTGTGGACGGAACAAAGGAAACAGGAACACAGTCAAAGGATAAAGAGATTTTGGGAAGAAGAAGAAGAAGAAGAAGAAGAAGAAGAAGAAGAAGAAGAAGAAGAAGAAGGGAAAGAAGTGAAAATTGTGACATCATGAGATATTTAAGTTCAAACACTGTCCATAAGGGCAAAAATGGTGTAATAATAATAATTAATAAATAAGTACACAAATTAAAAAATCCATCTTTCGTATTCTACCTTATACAGCCAATTTTTCCAAACCATTTTCTTGAATAATTTCCCCCAATTATTTGAACTGCCTTACCCTCTTTATTTGACCAATTTCTGTCACTAGGATTTCTGGCGCATTTTTTATGTTTGTCATAAAATGGTGTTTCTACAGAATTCTTAAACCTGTTTTGTTGGCTATCTCTTCTAAGAGATTGACCTGTATTGCTGCGTTTGCCAGATTTTCCGAAAGTATGGCAAAATCATCTGCAAATCCTAGGCAGTTTATTTCAATAGTATACCTTTGTTCTATCTTCCCATTGTTATTGGTGATAGCTTATGTTCTTTCAGTTTTTCATTCCAAATGCTTAATACTTTCTCCAAGACGCAATTGAAGAGGAGTGGAGAGAAGCATTCACCTTGCCTTACACCTGTATTTATTTTTAATGGTTTAGATAATTCACCCTGAAATTTTAATTTTGATACAGTGTCCGTGAGGGTGTCATGGATCAGGTTTGCCAATTTTGATTTAACTCCAAATTCTCGAGTTACATTATCCAGAGTTTCTCTATCAACAGAATCAAATACCTTTCTTAAGATCTGTAAATGTGACTACTATGTCTTTCGAGTTCATTAGCCTGTGACGGATAATGGACTTCAGGTTGAATATCTGTTCTGAACAAGATCTGCCCTTCCTAAATTCCCTTATTAGCCTACTTTTCACATTTTGCCAAAATGAGGAAAAAGAAAACTTATGAGATCGATCCGGGAAAATGTGTGTCTGTCTGTCCTTCTGTCTGTCTGTCTGTCTGTCTGTCTGTCTGTCTGGCTGGCTGTGTGTGTGTGTGTGTGTGTGTGTGTGTGTGTCTGTCCCCCCTCCTATCAACTCCTAAACGGCTGCAGCAATCGAAACCAAATTTAGTATGAGTAAAGATATATACGGGAATATCACAAGCCCATATTTGAAAATGATATCAGTGCCTCCAACTGCTGAAAAAACGCACTAGAAATTTGAGCTCCATGTTGGATATCTTGGAAGGTATGCATGGGAGCTATTCGAAAATTGGCACACATGTAGATAATACCATTTTAGCTTAATTTCCCTGAGGCCATTCATGACAGTGTTGCCAAAATAATTTTAAGTCTTCTGATAGGTCCAATTTTTAAATACCGTACATATTACTTCTACACAATCAATTGGATTTCAACCAAATTTTGTATGTAAAGTGTGTACATAAACAGATATGACTGAGCGTATTCTTAAGAGCCACCAGGGCTGCCAACTGTTAATAAATGCTGTCTATATTTTTTTAGCCTAATATCCATATATCAGAAAGTATGCAAGCCAACAGCTATATACTTTGCACACGTATAACACCTGACATTCTAGATTAATTTGGAGTAATTAATATAAGTCAGTGCTGCCAACATGATTCTAATCCTGCTGATAGGTCCAATTTTAAAACACATGTAACTTCTCTACTAACAAATGGATTTCATCCAAAATTGGCACAATAAGATACCAAATATTTCAGATTATTTATGGCCAGCACACACATGACATTGTTGCCAACATGCTTTTACGCGTGATAATAGATCCAATGTCTAACTGCATGTAACGTCCATTGGATTTCAACCAAATGTTGTATTCTGTAACTTACCTTAAGTGATGGAACTAAGAATATATTCAGTCACCAGGGCTGCCAACTGTAGTGCTCTATTAGACTACATTATCCCAGGTATGTTTCGATCTAATTAGACATTTCGATATTACCAAATTATTTCGTCATTATTCTAGATAGGTTCATATAGTGTTGATTAATCATTGGCATGAATCTTAATTTTAAGAAAAGTAGGCTCTTTAGTTCGTCACGGAACTTCTTGTTTTTTATATTGATTTTTCATTATTAAGCGTCATGAAATGATGTATAGTTGTGAGGCCCTGGACTAACGTAAAAGTTAACACTAATGATAACCTTGCTGTTCCTCCCCTTAAAGTACAACAATAACTAACCTACTAATGATGTCCACAGATAAACTGACACTTGCTCCTCAATATCCTGCTATACATTATTATTTCTCTTTCATATCTTAAGAATAGGAAGGACCCTATTACTAATGGTATTTTCAAACCGTGTACAATGAAATATTATATCTTTGGTTTCCACAGGGTCGAGAGCTGAATACTCCGACAATGGAACAGTAGAGGGCTCGCGTGTGCGGCCATTGTCTGGGATGGAAGTACCCCCTGTGGAGCGCCAATTAGTAGGCTTCAAGCTGGGCTACTACCCCTCACCATTTCAACGCCGTCTTAGTCCCGTTACCTTTCCATGATACAGGTTGACTTTCTTTATGCCTCTGCAGTTTATTTACAGCAATGGAAAGAACTATAAAGCCTATTTTCATATCACCTACTAGCGGCTGAACTGCTATGCCCAAGATAGTGGGATCAAACCCGGCCGAAGTCATAGGATTTTTTAAGAGCGTTAGAATCCTTCAGTATGCCTTCCTTCGGAGGGGAAGTAAAGCCGGCGGTCCCATGTCATAGATTTATGGCATGTAAAAGATCCTTCCACAGACTAAACTTGTGTGAAGCTAAATTATTAGGTTAGTTTCGTCGGAACGCTCTATCAAAGTTCCAACTTTCACCACTAGGTATCATTGATATATGGTAGCGAAAGTTGGAACTACTTGAAAATGAACGGAACTTGTAGCTCACCCTCTGGGTGTCCGCTGGAAGCAGCTACAGACTCAGGCGAGCCGAACGTGTCCTCGGACACTCCTGGCACTAAAAGCCATACGCTAAATAAATAAATAAATAAATAAATAAATAAATAAATAAATAAATAAATAACACACATTCATTGATAGTCGGTAGCATGCTGAGCTTCTATGCCCAAGATCGCGGGTTCAAACCCGGCCGAAGTCGTCGGATTTTTTAAGAGCGTTAAAAATCCCTCAGTATGCCTTCCTTCGGTGGGGAAGTAAAGCCGGTGGTCCCATGTCATAGATTTATGGCATGTTAAAGAACCTTCCACTAATTACACCTGTGTGAAGCTAAATGAATATAGGTTAAGCATTTGACTAACGTTCTTAGGTTCCTACTTTCGTCGAAAAGAGCCGACTTCGGTGGCATCTGGTAACTAATTTCTGAACTAGTTGGTCACTGACGGTGGCATTTGGCGGCTAAAGCATGAACTACTTGAAAAAAAAAACGGGTGAGTTAGCCGTGGTGGTTACGGCATGACTGATGGCAGTCGCTCACATCCGGGAGGCGAGGAGGTTCGAATCCCCCCGCCGGCAACCTTGAAGATGGTCTTCTGTGGTTTCCCATCTTCCTTCCAGGCAAATGCCGGGGTTGGTCCCTAACTATAGGCCACAGCCGCTACCTTCCAACTCCTCGTCCTTACATTCCAACTTCCCTCCTTAACTGTACTTGAAGCTCACCCATTGGCTGTCCGTCTCGAAGCAGCTACAAAACTGGCGAGCCGAACATGTCCTCGGACACTCCCGGCACTAAAAGCCATACGCTAAAAAAAAAACTTGAAAAAATGCAAAGTCTGCAGTCCTTACTTGAATGAAAACAGATATCACACACTAACACAGCCATCACAATTAACACCGGTTATCAGACAGATTCTACACACACCCAAAGAACACGGGGCTACATGACTGCGTTGTCACAGCCCCTAAACTGAGGAACCAACCAACGAAAAACACATTCATGGAGAATTCAATCCTCTTGACACTACTAGAAAACACAAGTAGATAATAATGTCACGTCTCTTTTAATTACTACGTCGTTTAGAGACGCCGGGGTGCCGGAATTTTGCCCTGAAGGGGATCTTGAGCGTGCCAGTAAATCTACTGACACGGCTCCCTCGCATTTGCAAACCTTCAAATGCCAGCTGACTGCGTCAGGATTCGATATTACAACTTGGGCACAGCAGACGAGAACGCTACCGCTGAGCCACGCAACCAGCCATATAGCAACATATAGATGTGTCTGCTGAACTAGAATGTAGATGCTGTTGATTCTTTTAGGAGCTTTGCGACATGGAGTTCATGTAGCCCCATGTACTTGGGTGTGTGAGTAGAATTTGTCTGAAAACCTGTGTCACTTTGATGTCTGTACTAGGAATCTGTTGACATCGAATATAGATGTAGGTATTAGGAAGTCATTTTTGAAAGCCTTTGTCTGGAGCGTCGCACTCTATGGAAGTGAAACTTGGACTATTGGTGCAGCTGAAAAGAGGAGAATTGAAGAGTTTGAAATGTGGTGTTACAGGAGAATGATGAAGATCAGATGGGTAGATAGGGTTACAAACGAAGATGTATTTAGACTAGTGGGAGAGGAGAGATGTTTCTGGCGACTGCTAATGAAGAGAAGAGATAGGTTGGTAGGACACTTACTAAGACACCCACGAATAGCAAGCTTAGTTATGGAAGGAAGGGTCGAGGACAAGAACTGTAGGGGTAGACCAAGGTTAGAATATGTTAAACAGATTGCCTCGGATGTAGGGTGTGGAAGCTATGCAGAAATGAAACGATTAGCACAGGACAGGGAGCATGGAGGGCTGCATCAAACCAGTCAAAAGACTGAAGACCCAAACAACAACAACAATTAGTGTGTAAATTTGTAATAGAGGTAGATTTTGGGTAAAACGCGGCCGTGCTGTAAGTTAGGACCATCACGGTATTTGTCTGGAGGAGAAGTTGAAAACCACGGAAAACCACTTCCATGATGGCTGAGGCAGGAATCGAACCCACCTCTTGTCAGTTTTGGCCGAGTGTTCCAGCCCTCAGCCGGCCACGTGGTGTTGGGGTAGTGTGCCTGCCTCTCACCCGGAGACTCCGGGTTCGATTCCCGGCTCCGTCAGGGATTTTAGAAACTGAGTGAGGGCTGGAACGGGGTGCACTCAGCTTCATGAGAACAATTGAGTAGCTGTGTGACATTGAGGCAGCGCCCCGATCACGAAAACCAAGATTAACGGCCGAGGGGACCCGGAGGTTCCGGGTTCGATTCCCGGCTCCGCCAGGGATTTTAGAAACTGATGTGAGGGCTGGAACGGGGTGCACCCAGCCTCGTGGGGACAATTGAGTAGTTGTCTGACAGTGAGGCAGCGCCCCGATCACGAAAACTAAGATTAACGGCCGAGGGGACCCGATGCGCTGATCACGCGTCACCCCAATATCTGCAGGCCAAATGGCTGGGCAGCGGTCGCTTGGTAGGCCTAGGCCTACACGGGCTATAGTGCCAGGGGTTATTATTATTATATTATTTACTAGCAACGCGTCCAGGCTTAGCCAGGCAACAGTTATGAATGCATTACGTGATTAGCGCTTTTTTTCGATGTCAATGACTACGACCTATATGCGTTTTACGTCTCGGCATGATGGGTTAAAATCACTGACTGGACTATTAATTATATTATCATGGAGATGCATGTGCAACGAATTCTTGTCAGACGTAATTTAAGAATGGCGAGGTGCATGAAACACAAACCCCCCTTCTGTCCAATCTAAAAACACTTATAGTGGGCGATATGCTCTCGCGGACTTTTTTGTAGAACTTTTCATGCTGAACAATTCTTAGACTCATAGTATAAGGTGCGTTCAAAAAGTAACGAGCCAGTGGCATAATTACAGAAACCAGTACCTGTATGTTAGAAGTATTGGCCCTGGCTGTTGAGACACTTGTCCCACTGTGACACGAGGCGGTGAATGGCTGTCTCATAAAATTCCCTGGCCACGATGTGAACCAGTTCTGCACGTACAGCTGGACGTCGGCGTCCGAGGTGAATCGTTGGCTCCGCAGAGCCCTTTTCAGGGGACCAAACATGGCGTAATCACAGGGAGAGAGGTCTGGACTGTATGGAGGGTGGCCGAGAACCTCCCATTTTAATTTCTGCAGGAGTGCCGCGACTGTGTTGGCCGTATGAGGTCGTGCATTGTCGTCGAGCGACCACGGCGGCTATGGCGTGCACTGTCCTGGGTAATGAGTGCATCAAGCAGCTGGACGTTGTCATCGGTAATGCAGGGGGTGCCCCAGACCGGGCATCATTGGCTAACGACACCCGTCCTTCCCTGAAACGCTTGTGCCACGCCTTGACCCTTGCAAGGGGCATGCAGTGTTCGCCGTAAACTTGTGACATTCGGCGATGAATGTCCGTTCCCCCTACTCCTTCCGCTGTCAGAAACCGAACAACACTTCTTTGCTCTTCGGTTGACGCCTCCATGTCACTGTTTGCAATGTGACTGAGAGCGTTGGACGATTGATGCATGCTGCTGCTCGCCTTGTATCGTCACGTGACGTGCACGCGCGCCCTCTAGTGACGGGCTGTGACCTTCCACGCTCTGGTCTGAACCACACCTCGTTACACACGCCACGATTAGCCGATGTCGTCACCGGTTTGCGCATTCCAGCCTCCGGCTCGTTACTTTATGAACGCCCCTTATATATTGATATGTTTAACGGTTTGCCCAGCTTAAGCTTAAAAAGCGCACGGACGCTAGGATTTTTTCCGACTTTTTCACTGAAATCATTACTGCTTGGCTTCCTTTGATCATAAATAAATTATTTTCTACAGAAATCTTCCTCAAGATACCCTTTACAGAATGGTGAAAATCACATCAAAATCCATCCAGTGGTTCTTGAGATTACCCGTGACATCGATGAATCGGGGACTTTGTTTTATACTAAGTAGAGATTATGTTCAGCCTTCAGACTATAGGGACTAGAACGCATTGAACACCAACTTGTTGCCATGGTAACCACCGTGTTGAGACTAGAGCCGGTAAGGCTGTCACGTGTATAGCCATGGCCCCCTGCAAGCGCACGAACATTCAGCAGGGATGAGTTTTCAATGAGCAAGGCTTTGGCTGAGTCGAGTTTATGAATATACAGTGCGTGTGTTGCGTTCTGTTTGTCACTTGTCTCTCTGGCGTGAGGGTTGCCATAGGTACAAAGCTTATCAACTTAAGCAATACACACACATTCTCTCGCTATTATATCTCTCTATATAAAAAGTGACAGTCAGTCTGAAAGACTAGACTTAGTATCATTTTAAACGCTACAAATGATGAAAAATGCTAGAAAGGCTCTTGACATGTTAGAAAATTATCTGCATAATACTTATCTTGCTTTATAATACTTTACCTTGTTTCAAATTACTCGCGAACGGCAAGTGCAAACCAAGGGCAAAGCAAGGTCACGCGCGCGGGATGCCATCACGCTCACCAGATCTTGTGGGGACGTGCCCCTTCCATCCAATCTAAAAACACTTATAGTGGGCGATATATTGAAGATAGACATATGCTCTCGCGGACTATTTTGTAGAACTTTTCATGCGGACCAATTCTTACGCTCATAGTATATTGATATTTTTTAACGGTTTGCCCAGCGTAAGCTTAATAAGAAACGCACGGACGCTAAGTTTGTTTTCTACTTTTTCACTGAAATCGTTACTGCTTGGCTTCCTTAGATCATAAATAAATTATTTTCTACAGAATCTTTCCTCGAGATATCCTTTACAGAATGGTGAAAACCGCATCAAAATCCATCCAGGGGTTCTCGAGATTACGCGTGACATCCAAGAATCGGGGATTTTTGTCTTATACTAACGAAGTAGAGATTGTCGGGGAAAACATACAGTACACCAAGCGGTACTATGACGTCACACACTTCAGTGCATCTGGGTACATTTCGTCCCGTCACCGTAACGTAACGCCAGACCGCAGCGTAACGACGAAGTCGACAAGATCATTTAAAATGATAAAAATGAATGCTTCGTGATAGTTTGTACGTATGTGTGTGTCCTTTAATTATGCACCCGGCACGTGTGGAACTACCAACCCCCAAGCATGCAGGTTCGCTCCTGGCCGTGGTAAGTGATTTTTGAAAGGTGACAAAAATCACGACATGCATGACATATGTTTTTGACATGTTAAAGAACCCATTTGAATTCAGTAGGCCGTGTTAATAATGGCAAAATTAATCTCGAGATTTTCCGCCAACACAAAGTTCCCGCATTCTCTACTAGAAAGTGCTACAGTGTTAAGGAGCTTAGATATCTAACCTCCTTGACTTTCATAGCGTTACAAGGAACGACGAATGCAAGCTGCCCTCTGGGTGTCAAATAACAAAGCTTGCACCCGGCATCCGAGGCCACACGATATTATTATTATTATTATTCTTTCTTCGTTTAGGCCAGCTATGGACCACGTCATTTCAACTGCTTCCGTCCTTGGGCCTTGATCTTAGCTCAGTGTTCACGCATTCGCTGCCTGTGAGACTCCTTTCTTTCTTCAGACCACTTTTTGCCGGTTTTTAATTTCGCTTTTTCTTGGAATTGGTGGTGTGCTCCAAGCTTTTCCTTCAAAAGGTCACTTTCCATAATGTCTGCGTGGGTGATCCCTACTTCGTGTAGGTAACTCACAAAACCAGGGGCCCTTGGATTTTTCGTTAAGAAAATAAGTAAATATCCGATTGGTGATTCTCTCTGGTTTCATGCGGGTTAAGTGGCTATAGAAAGATATTCTTCTCTTCCGAATTACTTGAGATATCCATTGTTGTTATTATTATTATTATTATTATTATTACCTATTTTTGACAGACTGTTTTTGCTTTAGTGTTGCTCTTGATGTAGCCTATCCTGATTTGACCGATTTAAATGAAGAGTTAAAAAAAAGATTCGAAGGTTTTAGACCACGCTCGGCGATTTCACATACCATAGTCTTGAAGGGAACCAGTTAATGCCTTTGTCACACATAACACTGGTCGATCCGAGTTTGTTTGTGTGCTGAAGAAAAACATGGAGGGGCCTGGGGTTTTGCTAGACAATGAGGAGGCATTGCAGCGGAACAGAGTCTGCAGGGGGCTTTGCATCACGCTGTCCAAACAATGCGAGGGGAGGTTCAAGTGGGATCATCACATGGGCGCGGGTCGGGTACTACTTCCTATCATTATTACTGGTAGCCTGTGGCGCCGATCATGCTGTCATGACTGGCACTGGCAGGCCATTGCCTGTGATCTTCCTTTTACTGTACCTTAGTTTCTGTGTTCGTGTTATCTTAAATTTGGTCTTCATGTTACCTTCATCTACGTGTTATTTACTCCAATATCAGTTTATAATTTAAAGTCTATTTTAGCCCAATTTAAGAGTATAATTATATGCAATTTTGGTGTATATTTTATCCCAATTTCAGTGACCATTTTACCCCCATTTCAGTGTAATATTTTACCACAATTTCAGTCTATATATTACCCCTATTTTGTGTACCCATATTGACATATTCAGCTGAGACTTAGACCTTGACAAGCAGGCAAGAGAGTAGAAATCAATCCAGTGAAATGAAATTCCTAAGAAATATGATAGGAAAGACAAGGAAATACGGACTAAGAAATGAAGATGTTAGGAAGGAAGTTGGGATGGGGAAACTAAATTAAAGAATAAACTAAGGTGGTTTGGACATGTAAAGAGGATGGAGGAAAATAGAATAGCAAGACAGATGCTGGAGGTAAAGTGCAAGGGTAAGAGAGCAAGAGGAAGACCTGGAACAAGGTGGATTGATTCAGTGAAGAACAGCATATGAAAAAAGAAATCTGGACTGGGACAAGATCGTGGAAGACGAACGGTGGAAAGAAAGAGGAAGGTGGATAAGTGCCATAAATACCCGCAGGAGCTGGATAAGGGGAAATGATGATGATGATGATTTTACCTCAATTTCATTGCATATTTTTTCCCCTATTTTAGTGTAATATTTTACCCAAATTTCATTGTATATTTACCCCCATTTTAGTGTAATATTTTACCCCTATTTTAGTGTAATATTTTACCCCAATTTCATTGTATATTTACCCCTATTTTAGTGTGATGTTTTACCCCAATGTTATTGTATAATTTACCTCTATTTTAGTATAATATTTTACCCCAATTTCAGTGTATAATTTACCCTTATTTGTGTAATATTTTACCACCAATTTAATTGCATATTTTACCCCTATTTCAGTGTAATATTTTACCCCAATTTCATTGTATATTTACCCCCATGCTAGTGTAATACTTTACCCCTATTTTAGTGTAATATTTTACCCCAATTTCATTGTATATTTACCCCTATTTTAGTGTGATATTTTATCCCCAATGTTATTGTATAATTTACCTGTATTTTAGTATAATATTTTACTCCAATTTCAATGTATAATTTACCCTTATTTAAGTGTAATATTTTACCACCAAGTTCATTGCATATTTTACCCCTATTTCAGTGTAATATTTTACCCCAATTTCATTGTATATTTACCCCATGCTAGTGTAATATTTTACCCCAATTTCATTGTATATTTACCCCTATTTTAGTGTGATATTTTATCCCCAATGTTATTGTATAATTTACCTCTATTTTAGTATAATATTTTACTCCAATTTCAATGTATAATTTACCCTTATTTAAGTGTAATATTTTACCACCAAGTTCATTGCATATTTTACCCCTATTTCAGTGTAATATTTTACCCCAATTTCATTGTATATTTACCCCCATGCTAGTGTAATATTTTACCCCTATTTTAGTGTAATATTTTACCCCAATTTCATTGTATATTTACCCCTATTTTAGTGTGATATTTTACCCCAATGTTATTGTAGGCTATAATTTACCTCTATTTTAGTATAATATTTTACTCCAATTTCAATGTATAATTTACCCTTATTTAAGTGTAATATTTTACTCCCAATTTCATTGCATATTTTACCCCTATTTCAGTGTAATATTTTACCCCAATTTCATTGTATATTTTACCCCTATTTCAGTGTAATATTTTACATAATTTCATTGTATATTTTACCCCTATTTTAGTGTAATATTTTACCCCAATTTAATTCTATATTTTACCCTTATTTTAGTGTAATATTTTACCCCTATTTCAGTGTAATATTTTACCTAAATTTCATTGTATATTTTACCCCTATTTTAGTGTAATATTTTACCCCAATTTAATTCTATATTTTACCCTTATTTTAGTGTAATATTTTACCCCTATTTTAGTGTAATATTTTACCCCAACTTCATTGTATATTTTACCCCCAATGTTAGTGCACATTTTACCTAATTTTGATGTTAACTTCGTGGAAATACTGTTGTTGTTTTTGTAGTTGATTCGTTTTAGGGGCTTTGCGACATCGTGCTCATGTAGCCCAGTGTACTTGGGTGTATGTGTGGAATTTGTCTGATAATCTGTGTTACTGTGTTGACTGTATTAGTGTATGTAGTTTTGGGAAGGAGGCGGCCGTGAACTTAATTTAGGTACCATCCCGGCATTCGCCTGGAGTAGAAGTGGGGAAAAGACGGAAAACCACTTCCAATATGGCTGAGGTGGGAATCGAACCCGCCTATTCTCTATTTTGCCTTATGAAGCTGAGTGTAACCCGTTCCAGCCCTCACACTACAATTACATTTCTTGGCAGAGCTGAAAATCGATACCGCACCTCCGAGAGGAAGTTTATGAAGATATATTGGGAGAAGAGGAAGGCAAACGATCATCAAGCCAAAGTAACGAGTTCCAAATCGCTCTATGAATGGATATAAGCAGGGCATTTTTCAGGGGGAACGTGGGGGGTAAGCGTACCCCTTAAACATTTTAAAACTGTTTAAGAAAAAATATTGGTACATTTGTATCTAGTCCGGCAAATATTACTTCCGACTATAAAGTTCATCGATCAGCTGGCGTCAACGCTCTGTTCACAACAGCTGGAGGAAATCTCGAGTAATCCTCGATTTAAATCGATCTATTGTTGGTCGGCAACTCGGCACTCAGTAGCATAATCGAAACAATAGGCCATATTATTTTCTGCTCGACAAAAGCTTTGTGTAATTGCTGCCTTATTCGAAGAAATGTACTTGTTTAGGCAATGATAAGTAACATACTCAACCAATGACAACACCAGCAACATGCAAGGATACAGTCGTCAGGCTGTGAAATCACTCATCATCTTTAACCTACTTTAGCGGCATCACTCAAGGCTATGACAGAAACACTGTGCTTACAAAATGTAGGTACGACTGTAACTCTGCGCAATGGCGTAAAGTGGATTTGCTTCTGGAGGGGGATTAGTACATTAAGCTATGAAGAGCGTTGAGAAAAGACTGTGGAGTCTTATGGCGACAGTGTTGCTAACTATAGACAGAGGTAGCGCTGACATCATACGTTACGTTCACCCACCTCGAGTACTGCACTTTCATAAGTTCGCGACGCAACACAACCCCAGCAGCTACAGTACCTGAAATGATGATGATGATGATGATAATTGTTGTTTTAAGGGGCCTAACATCTAGGTTATCGGCCCCTAATTCTTTGGGTGATCGTGAAGATGATAATGAAATGTAAACTATAACTAAAACTAACTACTAACTTATATACTAGAAGAAGAAATGGAAAACAAAAGGAGAATAAGGCAAATAAAGGACAGGAGGAAAAGAAATGCCCTCAACCCTCGAAGAATGCGGATTGAGGAACTTGGAAGGAAGGAGAGCCATGAAAGGCAGATAGGAAAGTGAAAGAGGAGAGGGTCCGCCCCACAGGTAATGGATAAAAGGGGGAAAACCGGACCCAGCTCAGGAATCCCTCGGGGTCGCTAACTCCCGAAGTCACCAGCCGTGAGCCCCTGAGGGTGTAGCAATATCCAGGGTGCACTAGAAGTGGTGGGGGCTACATACACCCGGCCTCCTTTAGGGCCTTGATCAGAAGGCAGGAGAGAACATGAAAAGAAAAAGAAGGCTGACCCCTCGCAGAAAGAGGGTATCAGAAAAGATGAGACAAGGGCCAATTAAGGCGGGAAAGGAAGCGACCCCCTAGGCCTCGGATCCGTTGGGGTTGGAAGAGAACAAGAGTTGAGCAAGGGAGCTCGACAGGAAAGAAGACGGAGAGGAGCCCGGCACAAGTAAGTGGAAGCAATGCCGGACTCAGATGGGGCCCCGTGGTCGCCAACCCACGTCCCACTAGATGTGGGCCCCTGGGGGGAGTACCTGAAATAGAACACGCCCAGGAACGAGCAGTTTTCCAGGTGTTTACAGATAGCACCAGTATTAAGGATACCGTACGCGAAAACAACCAATAACGACATTCATTTCGTTGTGATATGACGCATTACTGATTGACAGATCTCGAGAGCACAACCCTCCCATCCTTCTCGGATTTACTGTATGCTGACGATGTTAACAATTTTTACGACAGCAAATACTGTTGATCAACACTACGGCCCGGATGTTCATTCCGTAAAAAAAATTCAAAATGCACTAAAAACTTTCAAAAATGACTCTAATAAATGATCTAAAAATTCAAAAAATACACTATAAAATGGAGAAAATGATCTTATAAAAATAAACTCGCCAATATTTCAAAAATGAAATCTTAAGCTCAAACTGAAAAGTCAATCGAAATAGATTTCTAGCACTTAACAAAAAGATTATGTTCACTTCAGTCTGAGTTGCACTGCACTGCGAACGTCATTCTGATGTTGTTAAATGTAAATGATCTGCGGTTATCAGCCAACAAGTTTTTATATCTCGAAAAGTTGCGTTCAACATCAACTGATGTGATCGGAGCGTATTTGAAGTGAGGAAGGTCGTTTGCTGCTAAATCCTCCTCAATCCCATCCGTGCAGTAGTTTTCACCAGAAAGAATGTCTGAGATTTTGCAGAATGTTTCATACCCGGTGTTTTAGTCCAGCAATTTTTTCAGTTTTGATGAAATACCCGCAGCAATTTTGCCACGATTGTTGTTAAGACTAGTTTCCACCCGGTTGATTAAGGAAATGGAATCAATATTTCAATATTTTAAATTATCTTGTATCAGCTGCTAGCTTCTTCTTAACTCTGTGAGACGTAGCTCCCTCATATAAAGCTGGGACATAACTAAATTGGGAAAAATGACCTCAAAAGGCCGATTTCCCTAAAATAAGACCAAAAAATCTACCAAGCTTTAAAAAAAAAAGGTCTTAAAATGAAAAAATAGGAAACAATGCAAAAAGACGCAAAATAAATATGACATATTTGAAGACGGGGTGGCCCGTCCGGAGTTTCTATGTACTTCAGCATTATTTTAGACAGTTCAGTAAAAAGATGACATGTCAGCAACATCAGGGCCCTAATCATCACCGTTTTTTGTTATTAGGCTATAATTTAGTTTCCTTCAATTTTATTCTTGTTGTTTTGTTTAGATTAATATTTGTAATATTGTAGTGAATTAGCAGTGCGGTTAGGGGCGCGCAGCTGTGAGCTTGCATTCGGGAGATAGTGGGTTTGAACCCCACTGTCGCCAACCCTGATTTGATCGAACAGAAAATAAAACAGACACACAACAATAACACCAATGACGGATAGTGTTTCAGAACTTTTGTTGCCGGCGAAACTGAGCACGTGCTCCACTCCCGGCGAGCATGCAGCACTGGACGAGGCTCTTCTTTCCATCGTGCTAACCTCGCAAATTTTTAAATTACCAAGTCGTAACAGATACGACACTTGTAAGTAATAACAAAGGTAATCAATTAGCAGATAATTGTAGAAAGCTATTGTGACGAAAAATATATATGTTCAGAGTTCCTTCATGATAAAAGGAGAGGTAACAAAATCAGTGTAGGGGGGGCTTTCCGTTAAAAGTAAAAGCCCAAAGGTCCCATAGTCTTTTCTCAACGCAGGATGCTCTATAGGTGTAGACCCTTTATAGGGCACAGCAATTATTTCAAATGTTTTCTTCTGTTTTGTTTTATCTCTTTTGCTTTAATAGTAGATTTTCTGTTTGTTCTTTGTTGTGATTTCTGTTTTGATTTTGAGTTTGCTTTTAATTTTTTTCTTAATTTTGCTTTTATATTTTTGTTTGTTTTTGCTTTGTATTTCTTGTTCGTATTTGCTGTTCTCTACTTTGTCTTTTCTTTTTTGCTTTGTGTTTCTTGTTTATCGTTTCGTACTTCTTGTTTTCTACTTTGGCTTTTGATTTTGCTTTGTGTTTCTTGTTTATTTTTTCGTATTTTTTGTTTTCTACTTTGGCTTGTTGTTTTTTTTTTGCTTTTTTCATTGTGTTTCTTGTTTCGTATTTGCTGTTTTCTACTTTGTATTTTGTTTTTGCGTTTTGCGTTGTGTTTCTTGTTTCGTAAAATGCTACGTAGATTGAAAATACCTGCAAAATGTAGTGTAGAGTGAAAATATTCACAAAATTTAAATTTAGATACACGGAGAGCCAATTCACAAAAACAGTGCGCGAATCTTAAAGAGAAGCAAAGCCAGACTTAGCTGGGGTCCCGTGGTCGCCAACGCACGTCTCATTAAATGTGAGCCCCTGGGTGTGAATAGTATCAGTATTCGAAATTATATGTGCAATTCCAATAATTTGAATGCCCGTAGACTACTGTATACGTAGAGCCCTAAACACTAGAATTTGTGGCTCTTTGGCCGTGTATCTGTGGAAGTTTTTATTTAATTTTGTTTTGTTCATTTTTTGTTTGTTTTACTTTATTTCGTTTTATTTGGTTTTAATTGTTTTTTTGTTTGGTTTTGTTTAATTTTTTATTTTTATTTTGTTTTGTATATTTTGTTTTATTTTGTTTTGTTTTATTTTGATTTTCCAGAAAACAAACACAAAACCAAAAACAAAAAACACGAAGCAAAAAGCAAAATTCAAAAACAAAAGCAGAAAACAAGAACAAAAAAGAAACACAACGCAAAAAGCAAAATTCAAAAACAGCAAAAGCAGAAAACAAACACAAAACCAAAACTAAAAAGATGAAGCGAAAAGCAAAATTCAAAAACAAATGCAGAAAACAAAAAGCAAGAAACATAAAGCAAAAAGCAAAATTCAAAAAAGCAAAAGCAGAAAACACAAAACCAAGAATGAAAAGCAAAAAGTAAAATTCAAAAGCAAAAGCACAAAGAAAACACAAAATCAAAAACCAAAAACACGAAGCAAAAAGCAAAATTCAAACACAAGTGCAGAAAACAAAAACAAAAAAGAAACACAAAGCAAAAAGCAAAATTCAGAAACAGATAAAGCAGAAAACAAGCACAAAACAAAAACAGAAAAGACGAAGCAAAAAGCAAAATTCAAACACAAAAGCAAAAGCAGAAAAAAAAGAAATACGAAGCAAAATTCAAAAACAGCAAAAGCAGAAGCAAACACAAAACAAAAAAGACGAAGTAAAAAAGCAAAATTCAAAAACAAAAGCAGAAAACAAGAAGCAAGAAACATAAAGCAAAATTCTAAAAAGCAAAAGCAGAAAACACAATACTAAGAATGAAAAGCAAAAGCACAAAGCAAGCACAAAACAAAAAATGAAAAACACAAAGCAAAAAGTAGAAAGCAACAAACACAAGAGATACGTGCGACAAAGTCCAGAGAAACGTTTCTCATGAAAATGATACTTATTCACAAGTGGATTAAACGAGTTTTGTAACTTGATAACCTAGTCTTGTGCTATCGTCCGTTATTGAAGGAGTTTTGAGACCGACAAAAGCCACCATATGTTTTCTCTTACGAATTCGCCACGCTCCTAATGACAGATGATGTGCTAAAACCTGTAAATCTCGGCAGTAATACCACCTGTGGGAAATTCCCCCTCTTCCTTCTCACACCAAAAGTACTCTGAAAATCGAGTAATTTTATTTCATGCTTCACGAACTTCACATTAGTTCGGGTGACTTCTTCTAACACGCTTGCTATACAATTTTTTTTAAAGTTCGGATTTTATGCAATTTTTTACGCCTCCTAAAACGTATTATTTCCAGTGATCGTAGCGCATGATAGTATTACATTCTGTATGGTAAATACTCGGCACATATGGAGAACAGGACGGAAAGTGAAAACTGAGAGTGTAGAGAAACACATTTCGTCCATGCAAAATCGAAATTATCAGGCGTGAGAAGACATGAGGTGTAGGAGAAGGAAAAAACAGTAATGTACAAACAACGGAGCATGAGAGTGAAGATATGTATCTTTAATGTTGGCATCACTTCCGTTTACTAGTTTGACTGTTTTGTTTCGTACGAGCGTCAGAAGAGGATGTCGATGCTTGCTTGTTATGCCACAGCAAATAGATCAGGATGATTGTTGAATATTTATCATTTGGTGGATGTGGCTGCACTCAAATAGGAATGGGACGTTAGGAAACACCGTAAGGAAATAAAGAAAGTTATTAACATAATGTAGTATTTTCCTGATGACGTTTTAAAAACATTTCGGTATTGATTCTGTAAAAATATTCCTGAATATCCCAAATAAAACAGCGTCAATGACGTAGTTAAATTTATCAATGAGTTATCGTTAAAAGGAATTCGATAGAAATTAAGAAACAATTTGGCATGTAACTGCACTATTGTTCTACTGTCATTCTTTCTTTCGTCCTTTCTTTCCTTCCTGTCTGTCTGTCTTTCGATGTTTGTTTCTTTCTTCCTGTCTTCCTCTCATCCTTCTTTCCTCTCTATCTTTCTCACATTCTTCCTTCCTTCCTTTCTGCATTTCTCACATTCTCCGTTCTTCCTTTCTTTCTCTCATTCTTCTTTCCTTTCCTTTTGCCTTTCCCTCATTCTTCTTTCCATCTTTCTTTCTTTCTTTCTTTCTTTCTTTCTTTCTATCTGCTTTCTCTCATTCTTACTTTCGTTCTTTCTTTCTTTCTTTCTATCTATCTGCTTTCTCTCATTCTTACTTTCGTTCTTTCTTTCTTCCTTCCTTTCTTTCTTTCGTCCTTCCATTCTTTCTGTCTTTCTTTCTTTCTTTCTTTCTTTCTTTCCTTCCTTTTTATTTCTTTCTGTCTCTCTCACATTCTTCCTTCCTTCCTTTGTTTCTGCCTTTCTCACATTCTTCCTTCTTTCTTCTTTCATTCTGTCTTTCTCTCATTCTTCCTACCTTTCCTTCTGCCTTGCTCTCATTCTTCCTTCCTTCTTCTTTATTTATTTTTCTTTCTTTCTTTCTTTCTTTCTTTCTTTCTTTCTTTCTATCTGTATTTATTTCCGTCTTTCTTTCTTTCTTTCTTTCTTTCTTTCTTTCTTTCGTTCTTTCTTCATTACACACATTGATAAAGCGCGATGGAACTTGTTAGTTGGCTTGATGACTCTTGCCTTCTTCTCCCAAAAGAAACTCACTGTGTTGCTTCTTCTGTCCATCTTGTGCCAGTCTTCATCATAAATGTGTGCTTATTTTCAGAGACTCTGAAGATTTCTCGGTTTTTCATCACGTTCTCCCGGATGTTTATCTCCTTCAGTTCTCCCCTTGCTTCTTCCGGCGAATTTACCCTCGAATTTCGGGTAGTAATTTTCGTTAGTCTATTGTTGTCCATCCTAAATATGCCCAATAAATGTCAACCGTTTCCTGCGTACAGTGTCTGTGAGACTATAGAGGTCTGCAGTTCGTCTCTTGATCAAAATTACATTTTCTTGTGTAGGTCCGAATCTTTTTCTAAGGATTTTGCGTTCTTACTTTTCAATGTCTGCAATTTTTGAATGGCATCCTAAAGTTATGGTTTCTCATGCTTCTGGAATGACAATGGTTTTGTAATGCGTCAATTTTTCATCACGTGACGTCACTCTTTTATTGTAGCGATTCCCCGTTAGTCTTAATCCCCTTTGGAGTGTTGAGGTACTTTCTGTGTAGGCTTAACTGTCCAATCCTGATGGTAGAAATATTTCTCCAAGGTATTTATCAAAACGAGGATACCTTTGAGATCATCACATAAGCTGTTTTAATTTTATCTTTCTTGCATTTTTCCTGAAAGTTCTCCATATAGCCTATTTGTATTAATTACAAGGATCACACTACAACTACATTTCTTTTTCCACGTGTGGAGTTCTTTCTGTGCCCAATACTCCTTCGTGCGTTCGCTGGCCTCCGTTTGTTGTTCTGTCTAGGCTCTTCCGCTTCTTAGTAATTCCTTATTTATTATTATTATTATTATTATTATTATTATTATTATTATTATTATTACCGACAGCGGTAGCTACGCTCGCTAACGCGCACCTCTCGAGAACCACTGGATGGATTTTGATGCGGTTTTCACCATTCTGTACCGACAGTAGTGGCTACGCTGGCTAAAGCGCAGTGTTAGGTCATGGAGCCAATCTCTCTACGGACTCGGTAGACGTGTATTCGAGCCCCACCATCAGCCGTCCTTGAAATGGTTTTCTGTGGTTTCCCCATTTTCAATTCCAGGCAAATACTGGGACGGTAGTCTATCTTCTGACAGGCCGCGGTCACTTCCTTCCACATCTTTGCCCAGTTTCATTCATCTTCATTCATTTCATCTCTCATGAGGTTGGCGTCAGGAAGGGCATCCGGCCGTAAAAACCATCCACCTTTGCATTTCATCCCTGACCCCGTTGAAAACCGGGAATAATAAGGGGCAGACATAGGCTTACATTATTATTATTATTATTATTATAACTACGCTAGCTAAGGCCCAACGCTAACCCACAGGTTCGTACCTCATCGTTCATCATCCTTGAAATTGGTTTTTCCATCTTCAACTCCTGTTAAAATGCCGAATACCTCCTGCCAGGCCACGGCAGCTTCCTTCCAACTCCTTTCTCGTCAGAATATTGACTAACAATATCACTAGCAACCCACCCCGGCTTTAACGGTTTACCCAGCGCACGTTTAAAAAGAGCAGACACAATTCAGAAAAGCCGACGTGAACAGCGAAACTCCAAACGCATCTGAAGTCTTAACTCGACACGACTCGGCAGTTTGATGCTGGCCGAAGCTGGAGTGATAGGTTCACTCGCTTGCTCATTAAATTCCCTCCGAAGCTATTATTTTAAATTTCATCTGAATGGAGATTGTTGGAAGAAATGAAAACCCAAAAATACTTACAGTGGGCGATATAATGTATTAAAGATACAGATCTGCTGCCACTGACTGTTTTGTAGAACATTTCATGCTGAGCAATTCTTACACTCATAGTGTACATATATTTTTAACAGTTTACTCAGCGTAAGCTTAAAAGGCACACGGACGACAGGTTTTCTCTTCGACTCGATTCACTGAAATCGTTACTGCTCTGTTTCCTTTGGTCATAAATGAATGTCATTCTACAGAAACCTTCCTCGAGAAATTCCTTACAGATTTTTATTTTTTTCGTGTGGTCTCCTCAAAGACTTAGTGCAGGTCTTTCTATTCGACGCCCGTGGGCGACCTGCGTGTCGGGATGAGAGATGGAATTGATTAAGGTGAATGGAATTGGAGAAGGATGTGGAAGGAAGCGGCCGTGGCCTGTCAGAAGGTACCGTCCCAGAATTTGCCTGGTGTTGAAAATGGGAAACCACGGAAAACCATTTTAAGGACGGCCGACGATGGGGCTCGAACCCACGGGTCTACCGAGTCAGCAGAGAGCTTGGCCCCATGACCTAACACTGCGCTTTAGCCAGCGTAGCCACTACTGTCGGTACAGAATGGTGAAAACCGCATCAAAATCCATCCAGTGGTTCTCGAGATTACCCGTGACATCCAAGAATCGGGGACTTTGTTTATACTACTGTATGTATAGATGTTAATTATATATTATTGTTAACTCAGCGAATGGTTTTAATTGTACTTCAGTGAAGCTGCGGATAGTTCGCGGATAGTTGCAAATGCTCTTGAAATCTAACGATTAAAATCTCAAGATAAATTCGTCTCTTGATTTATTAGCACGTTCACCATTTCCCCGATAACGATGTATTTTCTCCAACCTATTAAACCGCAAGGACTAGCTTCTGATAGAGAAATGTGCAATTGGGTGTGGAGGGAGGGAGAGGCCTTGTGCAGTAGCGTTAGCATGGCGCACACATGTCGTGACTGGCTGCGGCCGTGGAGAAGCGATTGGGCCCGCGTTAGGAAGCGTGCGTGGCGGCATTCCAGGGGTCTGTGGGCACCCACAGCGTGGATCAAGCAGGCAGTGACAGATCGCTGGGAACCCAGACACATGTTGACATCAAATAGGTCAAAAGGCCACCTGAGAGAAGGTGACATTAAGTAGGTCAGCAAGGCCTCCTGACTTATTGTGACATCAAATAGGTCAAAAGTTAGGAGCACGGACCCCTGAGAGAAGGTGGCATTAGATAGGTCAGCAAGGCCTCTTGACTCATTGTGATATAATAATAATAATAATAATAATAATAATAATAATAATAATAATAATAATAATAATAATAATAATAATAATAATAATAAGAGAGTACACGTCTGGTCAATGAACAAAGGCACACCGATCTTCCTTCACATGACAAAGATGTAAATATATCGCCGGAAGCACTCGTAGAACCAGTGCGGAAACAACTTGAAAATGAATTTGGGAAGGCTCTCATAGAATTTGAAGGGACTGATCCAATAGAGCGGCCCATGATCACGAACCAACATTGCTCTAAGAAACTTGCTACCGCTGTTGTAACAATGAACGACATTCTCTCTCAGCATCTGTCCCAGAAATCATATTGTTTCAACCATGTTCAGACTGCAATTTACGCTGGAGCTATAGCTGTGATACGTGTGACAGGAGGTAGATTATGGCGACCTAAATATGCCTCAGGTCGACAGAAGAAGATGCCAGCTTGGGAGATACGTTTACGAAAGTCTGTTGATGAACTGAGAGTAAATACTGGAAGAATGCATCAGTATGTTGCAGGCACTAGAAGTAAGAAAGTTGTTCAATGTGTTCAAATGTTGAGCCATACGAAGAGTAAACATGCAAAGTACAATCCTTCGAACCGTAGCCCCCTTGAGATCCTAGCTACATTAAAGAACAACTTGAGGCAAAGGCACAGAGATTACGTCGATATAAAGAATCGAACGAACGAAAGCAACAAAACAAGCTCTTTGTTACCAATGAGAAACGGTTCTATAGGAATCTTGACGATCCTGGAACACAAATGGGCAGTTCACCGCAACAAGAAGAGGTAGAGAACTTCTGGTCTTCCCTATGGTCGAATGCTGGAGATTATAACAGCAACGCAAAATGGATTACGGAGGAAGAGGAAAGAATGTCAGAAATTGACACGATGAATGAATCTTCAGTGTCAACTGAAGAAGTGACCCGTGTGGTTAAGGAGACCCAAAATTGGAAAGCGGTTGGACCAGACAACATCCACAACTTTTGGATCAAACGTTTTACTTGCACTCATGAGCATCTTGCCCGCTGCTACACAGATTTCATCCAAAATACACAACTTATCCCCTCTTACTTGATGCGAGGTAAAACATACCTTCTGCCAAAAGGTGATAGAACCAATGACCCTTCCAAATATCGACCTATCACCTGTCTATGCACCCTGTATAAGATATTTACATCTTGCATTGCACGTAAGATTTATGAACACACAAATCTTCATAACATCCTGGCTGAGGAGCAGAAGGGGTGCATGAAGAAGTCTCAAGGTTGCAAAGAGCAACTTGTAATCGATGCAGTTACTATGGTACAAGCAGGAAAGATGATGCGTAACCTCTACATGACCTTTATTGATTACAAGAAAGCTTTTGATTCAGTGCTACATTCCTGTTTAATCCAAACCCTGAAGATATATAAAGTTGATCCTGCCATCATTATAAGTCTGCAACATATGATGTCTCATTGGGGGACCAACTTATTAATGTCAAATGGAGACACATGTATGGAATCGGGATTTATTCAAATCAAAAGGGGTACCTTTCAGGGTGACAACTTGAGCCCTCTATGGTTCTGTTTGGCGCTCAATCCGCTATCTTCATTGCTGAACAATGCAAAGTGTGGTTTTCCAATTAAGCACCATGGTATAGTGAAATCAAAATTTCTCATTTGATGTACATGGATGACATTAAACTGTATGAATCCTCTGAGAAACACTTCGACAATCTAATTGCAATAACTGCTTCATTTTATTCTGATATTGGAATGTCCTTCGGATTAGATAAGTGTCGCACCCTCACCATTCGGCGTGGAAAATTAGAGGCCCGAGCATTTCAACTTGATGACGGTTGTTTCATAAAGGCTATGGAAGGTAATGAGACCTACAAATATCTTGGTCTCCTGCAATCTAATCGAATTGATCATAAAGGTATTAAAAGATAGAACCGTAGCTATCTACAATCAACGCCTTAACAAGATTTTAAAATCAAAGTTGAATGGAAAGAACACCTTTAAGGCTATTAATACCTATGCTATTCCTGCTCTGACATACACTTTCGGTATTATCAAATGGACGCAGACTGACTTGGAGAACATCCTAATTAGGACACGTACCATCTTAACAAAACACAGATGTCTCCACCCTAAGTCAGCTGTTGAGCGATTGACAATCCCGCGCCAAAGAGGAGGACGAGGGCTCACGGACATTATCCAATTGCATACAAAGCAAGTGAAGAACCTTCAGATATATTTTCTGGGCAGACATGACTCTCCCATACATCAAGCCGCTGTGAAGGCAGATGACAAGTGCACACCTCTGGATCTTCTTCACGTAAGGGATATACAGTTAGCCACTGATGAGGAATGTTCAGCCATAAAGCTTCAGCAGTGGACGCAAAAAGCTCTGCACGGTCGTCATCCGTATGATCTCAACCAGAAACATGTCGACATTGATGCGTCGAACAGCTGGTTGACTCGTGCGGACCTATTCACTGAGACTGAAGGATTCATGGTTGCAAACCAGGATCAAGTTGTGTCTACCAAAAACTATCTTACATATATAGTTAAGGCAAATATTCAGTATGATAAATGCCGGGATGCCAACTAGAACCGGAAACAATTCAGCATATCACAGGAGGCTGCCAAGCAATCTCCTCTACTTATTTATTTATTTAGCGTATGGCTTTACAGATACAATATGCACATAAAAGATAATTAGTTTATGAAGACAAACTATATGTACATGTCTAAATTGTTTATATAGTTAATTGTCTCTGATGATCCATGAGCGAAATCAGTCACGTTGCCACTGTACTTTCGTTTAGGACATTCGGTGATGATATCCTGGATGGTCTTCTTGGGGGCACCACAATCACAGTTAGGTGAAGACATTATTTTCCAGTTGTAGTGGAAGTTTGCACAGTTGCCGTGACCCGTACGAATCCTGTTGAGAGTTGACCATGTTTTCCGAGGAAGCTCAAATCCAGGTGGCAACGATGATCCAATGCGTGGTAAGGTTGATCCAGGCCTATTATCTTGTCTTCCCTGCCATTCTTTAGTGATGTTGTAGTTGGTATTCTCCAAGTCTATTGCAGTTCTTATTGGTGGATTTCGGGATCGTAGGCGATTCAGGCAAATGCCAGCAATGTCACAGTGTATTGGTAGCTGTGGGTTATCCATTATTTTCTTGAACTCCTTGAGGAGAGCGTTTTTACGTCGAAGATCTGGTGGAGGGATGTGGCTGAGGATAGGTAGACAATGTATGGGTGTAGACCTTATTGTGCCAGTGATTAGGCGCATGGTGGTGTTGAGCTGGGTATCTATGAGGTTAGTGCGAGGACTATTCAACCACACCGGGGCACAATACTCTGCATCTGAAAACACAAGTCCCAAAGCTGTACATCGAAGTGAAGTTGCCGATGAACCCCAAGTTGTGCCACATAATTTTTGGACTATATTGTTACGGGTTCTCACTTTGGATTTAGTATTGCGGAGGTGTTGTTTGAAGGAGAGTGTTCTATCCATTGTGACCCCCAGGTATTTAGGGAATCTATTATGTCTCAATAATTGATTTCCAATATACACCTGCAATTCTTTATTAGCCATCTTGTTGTTCAAATGAAAGCAGCACACTTCTGTCTTGTTAGTATTAAGTGTAAGTCTCCACATCTTAAAGTATTGAGTCAGTTCTTCAAGATCGTCTGTTAGGTTCATCTCTGTTTTCTCAAAAGTTGTATCTCTAGAAAGTGCCCAATCATCTGCATAACCAAATTTTCTTGAAGTTGTGGCAGGCATATCTGCGATATATAGGCTAAATAAGATTGGAGCAAGAACAGAGCCCTGAGGAAGTCCATTATTTAGTGATCTTTTGGTGCTCACATTATTCCCCATATGTACTTGGAAAAGTCTCTGACTTAGCATATTATTCAGGAGTCGGGCAGTCGTCTTACATGGTATCACTTTCAGGAACTTGAAGAGTAGGCCATCCTTCCAGACTGTGTCGTATGCTGCTGTCAGATCGATAAAAGCCACAGATGTCTTAAGTTTTTTCTGGTAGCCTGCTTCTATGAAAGTTGTAAGGGACAGTACTTGATCTGTAGTGCTTCTGTGCGGTCTGAATCCTGCCTGCTCCACTGGGATTTTCTTGATTATCTCTGGGCCAATTCTATTGAGAAGGAGCCTTTCTAGTAATTTATATGTCACACTAAGCAGGGCAATGGGGCGATAGCTCTCTGGTGTATCACTTGCTTTGCCTTTCTTCAAGATGGCTATGATCTTCGTTTGTTTGAATAACTTTGGCAATTGCCCACTCTGTAATATGTTCGTGAAGAAGTTAGACAACCATACTTTAGCTCTGTCTCCGCAATGAGTAATAAATTCCGGGTGGATGCCATCCAAACCTGGTGCTTGGCCTCTACTGATTACTTGAAAAGGCACAACCAAGTGGCCAAAATAATGCATCTACACCTTGCTCAAAAGCACTTATTATCTGAAAATACTTTGCCTTACTATCAGTATGTTCCTGACGCCGTTTTGGGAAATAGTCGTCACAAGTTGTTATGGGACCGATCAGTTATCACTGATAAAACCATACCAGCAAACCGGCCAGATATCGTTCTTGTGGACAAGGTGCAGAAGAGAACCTTCCTCATTGATATTGTAGTGCCCAATTCCCATAATCTGCAACAAACCTGCTGTGATAAGATCACCAAATATTTGCCCTTGGCTGAGGAAATACGCCAAATGTGGAGACAGGAAAGTGTAGTGGTTCTGCCCATAGTCATTTCATCTACCGGCATCGTCCCTAAATTGTTGGCTCGCAATCTGAAAATATTGGGAATGCATCCTGGTCTACATATCACCATGCAGAAGGCCGTCATCTTGGAGACCTGTTCCATTGTTCGCTCGTTTCTCAATGTGCCACCTTAAGAGAACCATACCGTCTTGCAAACAAGCCGACGATATGTTGATATGTCCCACTTATGTGGTGAAATGAATGTGATAATAATAATAATAATAATAATAATAATAATAATAATAATAATAATAATAATAATAATACAGTGGAACTTGGATAATTCGAACTTCTATAATTCGAAATCTTCTTTAATTTGAATATTTTGCTTGGTCCCTAACATTTTGTATGTAAACAATGTTAAAAGATCGTGGATAATTCGAATATTTTTTTGGTTAATTCCTTACGTTAACGGTAGCGCGCAGTATTGTATTTCATAACTCGTATATTTTCTAAACAATATTGTCGAGGCAGTGTTGGAATGCGGCCAAGTTCCCAGTTGACGGTTGGGAGGACATTGTGACTGTTCCTATCTCCTAAGAAGAATTTGTTAATTTTGGTGAGATATTACAGTGTGTGGCGAGCTTAGTGACGCGGACATAATCACCGAGGTAATCAGTAACGACAACCAAGCCACAGATGACGCATCTGAAGATGAGGACGGTGATTCTTTGGAGGATCAGGAACGCCCGATTCCGAGTGCGGCAGAAGCATCCAATTACGTCCAATAACTAATTTTTTTTAGAAAATCAACACAATGTGAGATAATTAAATCAAGAAAGCAATCTATTGTACAGCCCGGGGGGCAGTACCCCCTGAGAACCACCCCGCCATCTTTTACCAAAACCACCCCAACTGGAAACACTATAATTCCAGAACATATCTCTACACAGCAAGCGGCGACCACCTAAGCCTAGGAGGTTAGCCAACAGCTTGCAAAACTCACACAAACATTTACACTAACAACTATCTGGGGCAGCTACACTGATGCAATGCTGACCAAGCAGCGCCGAAACGTATAAGAGTGGAACCTGGACAGGAAGGATTATCTGTTCTGTTCTTCGCCAGCGGCCCTGCCCGACGTCCGTTCCAGCTCTTCACCAGGTGAGATCTAGTTTGTGCTCAGAATCCTTATTCTTGTAAACACTTACCCCAAACATTTGTACACTTCACAAATTGTATTTCATATTTGTTTAAACTCCCCGAGAGGGACATCACATTACATCAACTGGCCAATAAATACATGGTCAGTAAACTACACGCTTGTTACTAATTACACTCCACTTCACATCCTCATACCCCACCTGACCTTCGTCATAATTGCCCGTGACCGTAGAAGCCAGTAATTACATCATCAGGTGTCATTGTACTCAAGCACGTGACTCGACAGCGGCACATTCATTGGATTGCTCATTCCACTCAGCTGGCAGACTAGTTTAACAGCCGGCACTTAGACATTCATCCCCTGACAGATAATTGCATCTTGCAGGGACGCCCCCAATAGATTAAGCACTTACACCAACACACTACACTAGTAGTCTCTCCCAATTACGGGACACTACTCTCATTCGGACACAGTCTTCTAAATTGGCACATTTACACTACCGTGTTTTCCCACCCCCAACCAAAGGATAAAACACTATTATCTCGGACGTTTTTTACAAACAGTAAATGTGTCCAGTAGTGTTGTATATACTAATAGTACCGTATCTAAAAATATAGCATTTTGTTAATTCTTAAAGTTTGAGTAATTTCTGGAACATTTTGTTTAATTCAAATTATTGTTTAATTCGAAGTTTTTCATTGTTCCTTGAAGTTCGAATTATCCAAGTTTCACTGTAATATGGTATGGCCTCGGGTGCCGGGTGCAACCTTTGTTATTTGACACCCAGAGGGTAGTTTGCATGTCGGATTTCGTTGTTCCTTGAAGCACCATGCCAGTCAAGCTCCTTGAATACTAAAGCGCTTTCCAGTAGAGAAATGAGTAACTCTGTGTTGGCGGTAACACCCAATATTAAATTTGCAACTAAGAACACGGCCTACTGAATTCAAATGGGTTCTTTGACATGCCAACATCGTATGACATGCGTGTCGTATTTTTTTCGCCTTTCAAAAAAAAATCACTCACAACAGCCAGGAGCGAACCTGCAAACTTGGGGTTAGTAGACCAACACGATAACCACTCACCCACCGTGGCAAGCTATTGTGGTATCAAATACGTCAAAAGGTAGGAGCATGGCCCCCTGAGAGAAGGTGGTATTAGATGGGTGAGCAAGGCATCCTGACTTATTGTGACATCAAGTGGATCAGGATGGCCCCCTGACACTGAGGTAGCAGACGTACTAATAACAGCTGTCACGGCACACTTGAACCTTAAACAATGTGAACACCGAGAAGACAATAAAACGTATGAAATATCACCTTATTTCATACAAGGCTGGGATAGAGCCTGCTGTAAGACAGCAAAGATGGAGCATGCAAATGCGCTCGAAGGGTATAACGTCCCACTTATGTGCTGTGGCTGTGTCAGAACTGTGTACTTGGAGAGGATATTTATAATGTGTTAAAAAAATCTACTAACACGATGATGTAGCATTCAAAGTTACTCAAATTCTATCGGACTCCATGGCTACGAACCCGCTTTATTCAATTTTGAAGGCCAGAGCACCTACGGAACTCTTCATTCTTATTACTCTACAAGCTGTACGAGTGCTTTTGGATACACAATATCTATTTTAATTTCCCGAGAACTGCCTCTTAAAGTTTTGTAAAGTATATTTACTAATTCAGAAACATTCGTGGGAGCGTTTCATCACAAGTAGATGAATGGTATATGAACGCACACGGGACTTTGTTGAAACGACTCGTGCGCCGTCACTCATTTGTTGGACCTTCTCATGCGCTACCTATTATAATATGGATTTACTTAGTCAAAAACCTTCGCAGGAGTGTACACAACAACTCACCAAAGTTTTATCGTAATCGTATGAATGGTATATGAACGCATACGGGACTGAGGCTTTGCTCTGCTTATGTGAGAGACTTTACTTATTATTTTTTGAGTCTTCAACCCTTAACACTGATTTGTTGCACCTCACCATACCCTCTGGGTGTCAAATTACAAAGCTTGCACCCGGCACCCGAGGCCATACGATAAAAAATTAATAATAATAAAAAATAAACAAAGAAACAAAAAAAACATACCCCCTGGCCTTGTTAGTCATTTCATCTCTACATATCCTAAATCCGAGGCAATCCTTTTAACATACTGTAATCTTGGTCTACCTCTACAGTTCTTGTCCTTCGCCCTTTCTTAACTAAGTTTGCTACTCTTGGGTGCCTTAGTAAGCATCCAACCAACCTACCCCTTCTCTTTATTAGCACATGGCAGAAACATCTATCCTCCTAATACCTCATCATTATCTACCCATCTGACTTTCATCATTCTCCTGTAACGCCTCATTTCAAATATTTCTATTTTCCTATTTTCTGCCCCAATATCAGTCCAAAGTACACTTCGGATGGTTGGTTGGTTCCTTAGTTTAGGGGCTGCGACAACGCGGCCATGTAGCCCCGAGTACTTTGGGTGCGTGTTGAATCTGTCTGATAACCGGTGTTAGTTGTGATGACTGTATTAGTATGTGTTATCTATTATATGTCAGAGAAGAAATGCAGACGATTAATTTTTTCAAGTAGTTCCTACTTTGCTACCGTCCACGACACCTAGTTGCGAAGTTTAAACAGAAGGCTGACTTAATTCTTTCCTTAGCCGTTCCAAGGCTCTTGGGTCAATACTTCTACATATTAATTCTTTAAAAGATGACCATTCTTGACTTAATGCTTTTCAGCTCCGACCGATTCAATTAATCGATTCTGTGGGTAGTCGATTAATTGGTTGAACCATTGTCGATATCTCATATTCGATTAATTTCAAATATTTTGATTATTAATTCGATTAAACCGAACATCGCGTATTATTAGCTCTACTATACAGTTATTTGCTACCCTCCCAGAGGCTCACATCTAGTTGGACATGGGTTGGCGACCACGGGACCCCAGCTGAGTCCGACATTGCTTCCACTTACTTGTGCCGGGCTCCTCTCCGTCTTCTTTCCTGTCGACCCCTCTTGATCAATTCTTGTTCTCTTCCGACCCGGACGGTATTAGGGTATCCGAGGCCTAGGGAGTCTCTTCCTTTCCCGCCTTAATTGGCCCTTGTCTCATCTTTTCTGATACCCTCCTTCTGCGAGGGGTCAGCCTTATTTTTCTTTTCATGTTATCTCCTGCCTTCTGCTCAAGGCCCTCAAGGAGGCAGGGTGTATGTAGCCCCACCACTTCTGGTGCACCCTAGATGATGCTACACCCGCAGGGGCTCACGGCTGGTGAGTTCGGGAGTTGGCGACCCCGAGGGATTCCGGAGCTAGGTCCGTATTTCCTCTTTTTCTACTGACTTTGGGGAGGGCCCTATCCTCTATACCTTTCCTATCTGCCTTTCATGGCTCTCCTTCCTTTCAAATCTCTTAATCCTCATTCTTCGAGGGTTGAGGGCATTTCTTTTTCTTCCTGTCCTTTATTTGTTTACCATTTCTTCTTCTAGTATGTAAGTCTGTAGTTAGTATTAGTTATATCTTCCATTCTCATCTCATCTTTCACTATCACCCAAAACATTAGGGGCCGATAACCTAGATGTTAGGCTGCTTAAAACAACAATTATCATCATCATCATCATCATCACTTATTTGCTACATCATAAATTTAACATTATTAGCCTACTTTTCACATTTTGTAAAAATGAGGAAAAAGTAGACTTATGAGATCGATCCGGGCAAATGTCTGTCTGTCCGTCAGTGTGTCCTTCTGTTTGTCTGTGTGTGTGTTCCCCCAAACGGCTGCAGATATCGAAGCCAAATTTGGTATGAGTAAAGAGTTATGCCTGAGTATCGCAAGACCATATTTGAAAATAACGTCAGTGATACCAACTGCTCAAAAATCGCAATTGAATTTTGAGATCTATACTGGATATTTCGGAAGATATGCATGGGAATTGGACATGCATATAGATAATATTACATCAGACTAATTTATAGGAGCCCATACATGAGCGTGTTGCCAACATGATTTTATGCCTGCTGATAGATCCATTCCGTAAATGCATGTAACTTCCATACTATCTATTGGATCTCAACCAAATTTTGCATGTTCATTGTGGACCTTGAGAGATGGAATTACGAATATATTTAGAGCCGCCAGGTGTGCCAACTGTTGATATATGGTCTCTATAATTTGAAGATTAGTAGGCTCTTTAGTTCGTCACGGAACTACTTGTTTTCTACGTATCTGTATAACACTAAGTTTCAATAAGTCGAATTTATTTCGGCATCCCGTAACGATTCGAGATTCGAATATAATTGAATTCGGAGACAATCGCACTTGATCCTAGGGTCAAGGTAGTTTTGTTTCCAGTGAATTTTCGGGTGCACGGTTATACGAAGATTGTTGAAAGTTTATGTAGTAGCTTTTGTTCGTCCTGTTTGTGGGCAGCTGCACAGGTCCTAAGCTAATTGGAGGAGGTGGAACAGGGACACAAGGTTTATGGTTTCATTTAACGAGTGCTCGTAGCGGCACGTATTTCACACGCTTGTCCAGAAATAACCCCTCGACGCGACGTCCAGCAAGCAGCACAGGACCAAACCTAGACTAAATTAACACTAGGGGTTTGTCGTGTATTCTTCTTCTTCATTTCCCGTTTCCAGTTCCCTGGGCCGAGTTGCGAATCAAGGACCTCCACAGCTGTCTAACCCTCCACCAATCATTTCCTTCTTTCAATACTTCTTTTTCTTTTACACCTCTTTTGTCTATGCTTTCCTTCACCGTATCTATCCACCTCTTTCTAGGCCTTTCTCGTGGTCTTCTTCCCGGTATTTTCTCCTTAAATATTCCGTTTGGAACTCTATATTCTTCCATTCTCATCATATGTCCATACCACTTCAGCTTACCGGTCTCTATCTTGTCTTGCAGTTTTGGGAACCCAGTTCTCTCCCTAATGTCCACATTTCAGATTTTATACCTCCGTGTCTTCCCATTTATTCCTCTAAGGAACTTCATCTCGGCTGCTTGGATTCGGCTTTCATCGCGTTTTGTGTGGTCCAAGTACCTGCTGCATATGTCAAAATTGGTGTGCAATACATTGAGAATAGAACTTTCTTGCATTTCTCCGGGACTTCCTGGTTCCATACTAAACCTCTCACACACTGGTAAAACCCATTAGCTTGTTGGATTCTCTTTCCAATTTCTTCATTTATTGTACCATCATCTGTCAGTATGCTCCCCAAATACTTAAAGCTTTTCACCATTTCCAATGGATTTCCATTGACTTCAATATTCTGTCGTGTATATTGTGAGAAAATCAGCAATATATCGCGCCAATACACAGATCAGAAACGACTAATCAGAAATATTACTAATCACTAGCAAAGAGGATATAAAAAGTAGATTAGCACAGGCAAGGAAAGCATTTCTACAGAAAAGGAATCTGTTGACATCGAATATAGATTTAGGTATTAAGAAGTAATTTTTGAAAGCCTTTGTCTGGAGTGTGGCGCTCTGTGGAAGCGAAACTTGGACTATTGGTGAAGCAGAAAAGAAGATAATTGAATGGTTTGAAATGTGGTGTTACAAGAGAATGATGAAGATCAAATAGGTAGATAGGGTTAGGCATGAAGAGGTATTAAGACGAGTGGGAGAGGAGAGATGTTCCTGGCAACTGCCAATGAAGAGAAGAGATAGGTTGGTAGGACACATACGAAGACACCCAGGAATAGCAAACCTAGTTATGGAAGTAAGGGTCGAGGATGAGGGCAGTAGGGGTAGACGAAGGTTAGAATATGTTAAACAGATTGCCTCGGATGTAGGGTGTGGTAGCTATTAGCTCAGGACAGGGAGGTAATGGAAAGCTGCATCAAACCAGTCAAAAGACTGAAGACTCAAACAACAACAGGTTGGTTGGTTGGTTCCTTAGTTTAGGGGCTGCGACAACGCGGTCATGTAGCCCCGTGTACTTTGGGTGTGTGTAGAATTTGTCTGATAACCGGTGTTAATTGTGATGACTGTATTAGTGTGTGTATCTGTGATTCAGGTAGAAGGACTGCAGACGATTATTTTTTTCAAGTAGTTTCTACTTTTGCCACCAAATTCTACCATCCACGACACCTAGCCGTGGACGCGGCTACTAAATGCCATTGTAGTCAGCTCCCGGTGGCGAACGTTGGAACTACTAGAGCTTGCCACGGTGGGTGAGTGGATAGCGTGACGGTCTACTAACCCCAAGATTGCAGGTTCGCTCCTGGCCATGGTAAGTGGTTTTTTTTTAAGGCGGCAAAAATACGACACGCATGGCATACGATGTTGGTACGTCAAAGAATCCATTTGAATTCAGTAGGCCGTGTTCCTAATGGCAAAATTAATCTTGGGAGTTTCCGCCAACACAAAGCTCCTCATTTCTCTACTAGAAAGCGCTATAGTGTTCAAGGAGCTTAGATATCTAACCTCCTTGACTTTCATAGTGCCTCAAGGAACAACGAAATTCGACATGCAAGCTACCCTCTGGGTGTAAAATTACAAAGCTTGCACCCGGCACTGAGGCCATACGATATAAAAATTACCTACAGATTTTTGCTTCCACAAGTTAAATTAGTGGAAGGTTCTTTTGCATGCCATAAAACTATGACATGGGACCGCTGGCTTTACTTCCCCTCCGAAGGAAGGCATACTGAGGGATTTTAACGCTCTTAAGAAATCCGACGACTTCGGCCCGGTTTGAACCCGCGATCTTAGGCATAGAAGCTCAGCATGCTACCAACAATACACCACCGAAGCCACTCTGGATTGCCCTACACAACATTGTTAACTACAGTATATATTTCTTCTTATATACCAGTTTAATACCACTTTGGTTTTAAATAAAAATTAACAAATGACGTACCAATTTAAGATTTTTGAGGCCAAGTATTGAGTGGAAAGGGGGAAGGAGAAAAAAAAAAGAATTGTCTGGAATAGATATTAAGGGGGTGTGTTCTAGGCTGCGCCGAGTGTTCTGACCGACGCCAAGTGCTATTGGCTGCTGTGAACTGCAATGGAGCGTCGCGTCTAGCGCATGCGCTAGGAATGTCTCCCCACAACGCGTCTCGCAAATAGGATGCAGCAGCATATCAATGCCACAGAGTCCAGCAGGTTTGCGTCATATTCATTGCTTCTGAAGAAACACACCAAATTTTAGTGGCAAGGTTGGGAAAGCCATTCTTAAAATTAGCAACGTTACGTGTCAAAAATAATAACCGTTACAGTTACTTAGTTTCGTTGTCAGCGCGGAGGCCCCAGTTCGATTCACGTATCTGCCAAGGTAATTAATTCTGGTCCGAGTGCTGGAACTTGCGGTACTCTCAACCTCATGAGGCAAAACTGACAACAGGCGAGTACGATTTCCACCTCAGCCAACCTGGATGAGATTTTCCGTGGTTTCTCACTTCTAATCCAGGGGAATGCCAGGATGCTTCCTAAATTAAAGCCACGGCCACCTTCTTCCCAATCCTCATCTGAATTTCAAATTCAGTACACACACTAATACAGCCATCACATTAACACAGGTTATCAGACAAGTTCCACACACAGCCAAGTGCACGGGGCTACATAATAAAATGTCGCAAAGACCCTCAATGAATCAACAACAACAACAATTACTTTGTGTCAAAAGTAACTGCAGTTACAGTAACCGTTACTCACCGATAATAATAATAACAGTAATAATAATAATAATAATATCGTATGGCCTCTGGTGCCGGGTGCAAGCTTTGTTATTTGACACCCAGAGGGCAGCTTGCGTGTCGAAATTCGTTGTTCCTTGAATCTCTATGAAAGTCAGGGAGGTTAGATATCTAAGCTCCTTGAGTCAATAGCGCTTTCTAGTAGAGAAATGAGGAACTTTTGTGTTGGCGGAAAATCCCGAGATTAATTTGCCATTATTAACACGGCCTTCTGAATTCAAATGGGTTCTTTAACATACCAACATCGTATGACATGCAAAACGTTTTTTTTTTTTTTCGCCTTTCAAAAATAACTTAAGACGGCCAGGAGCGAACCAGCAAGCTTGGGGTTGGCAGTCCGACACGATAACCACTCAACCAACGATAATAATACATAAGTCATCGTTACAGTTGCTTTGTGTTAGATTGGCTGCGTGGCTCAGCGGTAACGTTCTTGCTTGTTGGGTTCAAGGTGTCAGGTTCGTACACTGGCTCAGTCAGTTGGGATTTGATTGTGCGCAAATGCGAGGGAGCCGCGTCAGTAGATTTACAGTCACGTTAAAGATCCCCTTTGGGGCAAAATTTGGCAACCTGACGTCTCTAAAAGCCAGAGTAGTTAAAAAGGACGTAAAACCAAAAACATTATTATCATCTATGGATTTCTTCTGCATCTTGTGACTAATCTGGAAATCCAAAAGGAGGGATTGTCAGTTTATCTTTACAATCGTATAATATAAATATAAATTTGAAGCCATTTTTCAGTGTTGCCTTATTAATAATTAATATTATTGCTTTCAGTAGGTCAACACAAATACAATTCCAATTACAGTAGAACCCCGGCAGTCCGAGCCTCCGTTTAATCCGAGGTGGATGACAGTGAGACACATAGCTTACCCAAGGTCTTTGGTGGAGCTGCACGCATGCGTTGTTTACAATTCTGCCCGCTATCGCCCTTCCGCCAACTAGACAGTGTCTGCTCAGACTGTACCTAACTTACTATAAAGTAAATATCTACATATTTGCATTTCTTCTGTAGAATATTGTTTTTATTTCTGCAACAAAGCCTAATTGCAACACATTGTACGATAACTGATGAAATAATGCCGTTTACTGTAAGAATATTTAAACACAAGGTTCTTGTGCATCTAATTTTAAATTAAAAGCCTTAAAATTTCGTAACTTTGTGTAATCCGAGATTTCCCAAATTCGAGCTCCTTTCGGACTACCGAGGTTCTACTGTACTGGAATAAGTGAAAAATTACCTGAAATAAATTACATAAGATTTATTATTGTAGAAGAAAACTTGCTACGGTGGGTGAATGTTCAATGTGTCGGTCTACTAACTCCAAGCTTGCAGGTTCGCTCCTGGCCGTGGTAAGTGATTTTTGAAAGTCGGTAAAAATTACGATACCATGTCATACAATGTTGGCATGTCAAAGAACCCATTTTAATTCAGTAGGCCGTGTTCATAATGGCAAAATTAATCTCGGGAGTTTCCGCCAACACAAACGTTCCTCATTTCTCTACTAGAAAGCGCTATAGTGTTCAAGGAGCTTAGTTAGATATCTAACCTCCTTGACTTTCATAGTGCTTCAAGGAACAACGAAATTCGTCATGCAAGCTACCCTTTGGGTGTCAAGTAACAAAGCTTGCATCCATCACCCCAGGCCATACGATATTATTATTATTATTATTATTATTATTATTATTATTATTATTATTATTATTATTATTATTATTGTAGAAGAAGTGAGGGCAGAGACTATCTGTTAGTGTCTCTGTAGGTAGTGTTTTGTAGAGCCATTTGTCTTGCATATTTGATCTGATGATGCTCGCTTTACGAACGAACCATGTCACCCCATACTTTTCTTCTTCTTCTTCTTCTTCTTCTTCTTCTTCTTATTCTTCTTCTTCTTCTTCTTCAACAGTCCGTAATCTATTATCTATATAAAAATGAATGTTTGTTTGTTTGCCTTTTATGCGTTCATTAACGGTACCATTCATCCAATTGCGATGAAATTTTGGTCAATTGTTGGTTCCACTCCCGCGACGATTTCCAACTTAGTAAATCCCTTTTACACTAGGTAGTGCACGAACAGATTCAACAAATGAGTGACGGCGCGCGAAGCGATTCAAGCAAGTCCCGTATGCGTTCATATACCATTCATACGATGGCGATGAAACTTTCGTGAGTTATTGTGTACACTCCAGCGAAAGTTTTTGGCTTAGTAAATACATTTTACAATAGGTAGCGCACAAGTATATTCAACAATATTAAGTGACGGCGGGCGAATCGTTTCAAGAAAGTCCCGTAAGCGTTCATATACCAGTCATCAAAATGCGATGAAACTTCGGTGAATTGTTGTGTACACTCCTGCGAATGTTCAGGTTTAATAAATCCATTTTACAATAAGTAGCGCACGAGTAGAATCAACAAATCAGTGACGACGCGCGAGTCGTTTCAAAAATCCCGTATGCGTTCATATACCATTCATCCGATTGCGATGAAACTTTGGTGAGTTGTTGTGCACGCTCCCACGGATGTTTCTGAATTAATATATCCATTTTACAAACGTTCATAAGCAGTTAACGGAAAAAGAAAAAAATATATTGTGTATCCAAAAGCACTTCAACAAACAATGTTACAACGCTAACACTTTCTTTGATTGGCATTGCAACGCTAGTTATATATAGACTAAATAAATCTTAATCACATATAATTAATTCCAGTTCATTTTTCACATATTCCAGTGATTGGAATTATTAACCGACTGAAAGTTATAATATAAATATGACTTAAACCCTTCTTCCTCTGTGCCCTTCATATTAATTTGTTCGCAGCCTTGAGCAGCCCCTGGCAAGGTCCCAGTGTACCCGAGTGAGTGGAGGGTTGCATGTTGCAAGGCGCTATGTGTTCCCCGGATATGGACTAGGGTCCAGCCCTTCACCACACACATTGTCCTCCCCGTGGGAAGAGTGACCCCGCCCAGCATTGAACTGGAGCACACGACCTTGACTACTCCCCCCAGTGTGCGATGCTGACCCTAGGGCACTTCTCTTGTTTGGTGGTCATCTGTCCCCTTTCTATTTTAGACGCATTTATAGGTTGGTTGTTTGGTTCCTTAGTTTAGGGGCTGCGACAACGCAGTCATGTAGCCCCGTGTACTTTGGGTGTGTGTGTAGAATCTGTCTGATAACCGGTGTTAATTGTAATTGCTGTATTAGTGTGTGTTATCTGTAATTCTGTCTTTTTATATTATATTTTTTTTATTCGTATGACCTCGGGTGCCAGATGCAAGCTTTGTAATTTGACACCCAAATGGTAGCTTGCATGTCGAATTTCGTTGTTCCTTGAAGCACTATGAAAGTCAAGGAGGTTAGATATCTAAGCTCCTTGAACACTCTAGCGCTTTCTAGTAGAGAAATGAGGAACTTTGTGTTGGCAGAAACTCTCGAGATTAATTTTGCCATTATGAACACGGCCTACTGAATTCAAATGGGTAAGGACTGCAGACGATCAATTTCAAGTAGTTCCAACTTTTCCTACCAAATGATACCGTCAACGACACCTAACTGCGAATTTGGTTATTAGATGCCACCGCCACTAGCACCTTGCGGTTAACTGTGGAACTTAATGAGCGTTAATCAAATCTAATCTAGAAATTTAGCATCACACAATTGTAATTAGTGAAAGATTCTTTTACATACCATAAATATATAACATGGGCCCGCCAGCTTTACTTCCCCTCCAAAGAAAGGCATACTGGGGGATTTTTAAAGGGGCTTCGGTGGCGTAGTCGGTAGCATGCTGAGCTTCTATACCAAGACCACGGGTTCAAACTAGGCCGAAGTCATCGGACTTTTTAAGAGCGTCTTCAAGGAATAAGTTACTAAATACGCGACACCTGTGAGAGTTCGTGGAAAAAGGTATGGATTGTAAACAACCATGTAGGGGATATGGGACATCAGATGAACGTTACCGACAACAATGGCTACGACTGCTAAAGCGCAGCTTTAGGTCATGAGACCAAGATCTCTGATGACTCGGTAGACGCGTGGGTTCGAGCCCCACCGTCGGCCGTCCTTGAAATGTTTTTCCGTGGTTTCCCCCATTTTCAACACTAGGCAAATGCTGGGACGGTACCTTCTGACAGGCCACGGCCGCTTCCTTCCACATCCTTGCCCAGTTTCATTCACCATCATTCATTTCATCTCTAAACCCGACGCGCAGAGGTCGCCCACGGGCGTCGATTAAAAGGAGGCCACACTACAAAAGAAATGGTGATGATAATTGTTGTTTTAAGGGGCCTAACATCTAGGTTATCGGCCCCTAATGGTTTGGGTGATCGTGAAGATGAAAATTAAATGTAAACTATAACTAAAACTAACTACTAACTTATATACTAGAAGAAAAAATGGAAAACATAAGGAGAATAAGGCAAATAAAGGACAAGAGGAGAAGAAATGCTCTCAGCCCTCGAAGAATGCGGATTGAGGGACTTGGAAGGAAGGAGAGCCATGAAAGGCAGATAGGAAAGTGAAGGGAATCCGCCCCAGAGGTAATGGAAAAAAGGGGGACAACCGGACCCAGCTCTTGACTCCCTCGGGGTCGCCAACTCCCGAACTCACCAGCCGTGAGCCCCTGAGGGTGTAGCACTATCCGTGGTGCACCAGAAGTGGTGGGGATACATACACCCTGCCTCCTGGAGGGCCTTGTGCAGAAGGCAGGAGATAACATGAAAAGAAAAAGAAGGCTGACCCCTCGCAGAAGGAGGGTATCAGAAAAGATGAGACTAGGGTCAATTAAGGCGGGAAAGGGAAAGACTCCCTAGGCCTCGGATATCCTAATACCGTCAGGGTCGGAAAAGAACAAGAGTTGACCAAGGGAGGTCGACAGGAAAGAAGACGGAGAGGAGCCCGCCACAAGTAAGTGGAAACAATGCCGGACTCAGCTGGGGTCCCGTGGTCTATGCAACTTTTGAATTTACGGTGGCTTAGGGGCGTGAAACGCTTAAGATTAAGATATGTCGAAATATTCCGTAAGTCAAAACATGGCACCCATTGCAATACTTAGCTTTCTCATGAAATCAAGCTAACAAGAAAGATTTCTTGTTTTAAATTTCACGAAGGAAAAGAAGAACTAATAGCTGTCGTATGATTATAAATTGTCTGACAGTTAACACTGTGTTGGTGATTGTAGTTCCGTCACACGCGACACGTCAAGAACTAGTGATCATCAGTCACACTGAGATGCATCTCTCGTTCACTGTGACGTATTAAATCCTCTCCAATGGCATGTTGTTATGACGGCTCCATGCCTTGTAAACAATTCACCAGCTTATATTTTGGAAGTTGATTCATTGCTCGCGTCATATCATCGCTACTAGGGCGAATATCGTATGGCCTCGGGTGCCTGGTACAAACTTTGTTATTTGACGCCCAGAGGGCAGGTTGCATGTTGAATTTTATCGTACTTTTGAGCGCTATGAAAGTCAAGGAGGTTAGATAGGCTATCTACGCTCCTTGACACTATAGCGCTTTCTAGTAGAGAATGGAGGAACTTTGTGTTGACGATAAATCCCGAGATTAATTTTGCCATTATGAACACGGCCTACTGAATTCAAATCGATTCCTTAACATGCCAACAACGTATGACATTTTCGTTGCCTCTCAAAAATCACTTACCACGGCCAGCAGCGAAACTGCAAGCTTGGGGTTGGTAGTCTGACACGATAACCACTCACTCACCGTGGCAAGGTATCAAAAAAATAGTAAATCACTATAAATCACCAGGTCTCTCACAATCAATACCGGTGGAAATTGGCAAGATTCTGTACTTAGTAACTTTTGGAAAATGAGTTGAACCACAGCAGTGAAATGTTTACTCGCTGTTAAACTGGTCGGTTCACTACGTCACGGCAAGAAACAAGTCACGATCGGCTTGCGCGCGCTGTTACTTACAGGGGGCTTAGACTTTATCTTAATTGTCCCGCCAGTGACTACTGCAGCCATCTCACGGGCCGATGAGCGCGCTTCCTGTGGCAACCAGACACACTACAGTTGTTCGTACACACCAAAGACGTTGGGATAATATTAAGTACAGAGTTAACTCAGCTTTTTCCCAACCGATGGATTGTTTAGGGGAATCCAACTTCCTGACCTTACCAACAATTTGAAGCTGGGATTAGCGTCATATAGGCTATTTTCCGACTCGATGGTAACTATGCCCAGTTGTCGTCATAATTATATACGTTTCAATAAGAAAACAAGCTCTTAGTTAATTTACGTAGACTACATTCTACCTTTAGCAGATATAGACTTGGTAATTTACGTAGACTACATTGTACCTTTAGCAGATATAGACTTGGTAATTTACGTACATTGGTCCTTTAGGAGATATGGACTTAGGAATTCACGTAGAATACATTGTACCTTTAGGAGATATGGACTTCACGTTGAATACATTGTACCTTTAGGAGATATGGACTTGGTAATTCACGTAGAATACATTGTACCTTTAGGAGATATGGACTTGGCAATTCACGTAGACTACATTGTACCTTTATGAGATATGGACTTGTAAATCACGTAGAATATATTGTACATTTAGGAGATATGGACTTGGTAATTCACGTAGACTACATTGTACCTTTGGGAGATATGGACTTGGTAATTCACGTAGCCTACATTGTATGTACCTTTAGGAGATATGGACTCGGTAATTCACGTAGACTACATTGTACCTTTAGGAGATATGGACTTGGTAATTCACGTAGACAACATTGTAGGCTACCTTTAGGAGATATGGACTTGGTAACTCACGTAAAATACATTGTACCTTTAGGAGATATGGACTTTAGAATTCACGTAGCCTACATTGTACCTTTAGCAGATAAAGATTTGGTAATTTACGTAGCCTACATTGTACCTTAAGCAGATATAGGTTTGGTAATTTACGTAAAATACATTGTACCTTTAGCAGATATAGACTTGGGAATTTACGTAGATTACATTGTACTTTTAGGAGATTTAGACTTGGTATTTTACATACCATCAACCTCTAAGGATATCCGCTAGGAATTTTAAGTAAATAAAATATAAGAAAGTAGGCCTATGAGAATATAACCAAAGATAAAATGAAGAGGTTCCAGGACAAGGTCAAGACCAAACGACTATACAAAATTTCTGAAGAAGACAGGACGGCAAGATCTGAAAGGATCAATAATAATACTAGGAAGACAGGAAAACACGACCTATTAAATACTGATTGATATATCGTACTTAAAAGTGGGTGAAACGGACAAGAAGAAGAAGAAGAAGAAGAAAGTATGAGAATACATTCTTTAATCATTCCAAAAAAATACAATCCTTTCTTAATCATCGAATGTGTATTTAAAAGCATTTTGAATCCCGTCGATTAGATTAACAGTTAGCCTTTCCTACCACTAAATACAGAGTTTCACTTAAGCCCTTATAACAACTTCCGGTGAGAAGATTTTTAAAAAATCAAACAAAGCCTGAGGGTATTGATCCAAGGAACTCATTAACCCTAGAACGGTAGCGCTAATCGCAACTTTGTTATCGGCAGCACTTTGCATCGGCGACGACTACGATTCTACAAACTGATAATAAATACCACTTACGTCAACTTTTATTTAACTCTCCAGGCCAGCAGAATGGACACTGCTTTTGAATAATATTGTTTGATTTTTACTGGCTTTTAGGTAGATATCATTAGAAAGCTAACTATTGCAATGGGTACCATGTTTCGACTTCCAGAAAATTTCGACATATCATCGCGTCTCACATCCCCCAGACCCCAAAACCACCGTCAGTTCAAAAGTTTATACATAATTTATGTATATATACAGTATATACAGTATATATATATGTAGGCTATATCAGTTTCTTGTGGACACGATAACTGCCGTAATTTTGCACCAATCACTTTGATTTGTTTACCGAATACGTATACCTATAAAATCTCGGTCGAGTTCGTTACTGGGCTAAATCGGTCGAAGGGGATGAAAATGGGGGTCTTTTTTCGAAAAAGTGAAATATTGCTATAACTCTCTTAATATGTGAAATATCGAATCCGTTCAAAGTTCATAGTATGTATCGGATAGAGCCCAAACATTTATGTTTGAAGAGTTTTTTTATAGCACCAACCATTGACCAAAGGGTTGGGAAAAAGTGGGTTTTTCGGGAAACATTAATCATATCTCTCTTAATAGGCACAATATCAAAACCGTACAAAATAAACAATATTCCCCTAATAATTAACTAAAACTTTTGTCTGAAAGAATTTTTGATATGACCCACCATTACGCCAAGGGATGAGAAAAATGATTTCGGAATTATAAGAAAATGCCAAGAGCTATCAGAGGTTGCCATGGCAACACTACTAAATTGATGAGGGATGAGCCATCAGACGTTGCCATGACAACGCACTTGCACGAGATCAGATTCAGATTTCCATCTGACTGAGTGTGAAGCGACTTCGTGACGTAACTGGTAGCATGCTGAACTTCTATGCCCAAGGTCGCGGGTTCAAAGCCGGCCGAAGTCTTCGGATTTTCTAAGAGCGCTGAAAATTCCTCAGTATGCTTTCGTATGGAGGGGAAGTTCCTACGTTCGTTGCGAGTTGCTGGTTGCGGTGGCATCTAGTAGCAAAGTTCACAGCTAGGTGTCGTTGACGGTAGTATCTTGTAGCAACATTAGGAACTACCGCTTGAAATTGACCGTCTGCAGTCCTTACCTGAATTACAGACGAATACAGCCATCACAATTTACACCGTTTATCAGACAGATTCTACACTCACACAAAGTACACGGGGTTACACGACCGCGTTGTCGCAGCCCCTAAACTGAGGAACCCACCAAAATCTCTGCGGGAAATATAATTTTGCGTGAAGAAGTAACAGACCGTTACATAGTTACTCATCAGTGTTGAAACCTTGCATAAGGACAGTGTGACCACAAGTATAACAAGTTGTTCCGTGAAGAACTATACAGCCTATTTTCATATATCCTACTTATGTTAACTGCCACTATCAACATACACAATTTCTGTTTGATTGCTGTAATAGATTCGTAGATATTGAGAACCGACTAAATATTTCGGATGGTCACCATGTTGGATTTTATATATGTAGGTCCTAGAGTTATGTACTGTTACATGCATATTATTGTGAACGTGTAGTATTCAAACTTCAATCGCATATTTAGGACACAAGAAAAAACAAGGAGATTTTAAAATTTTGCACAGCTGCCATCTTGAGGTTATACAAACAATTGAAATAAATTAGATGCCAGTGGATTAACATTCGTATAAGGATTTACTGTACCAAGTTTCACTGCAAGCGGATGGTTAAATTGCGAGGAAAGTCCATGTGAATATTTATAATTCGCGTCACCGCCATGTTGGATTTGTGATCACCAGGTTATTTAAAGTCCTATAGGTGAACTTAAGTTCATAGGCCCTATGAACATTAAAAATGCAGTTTGATTGCTAAAATAGATTCGTAGATATTCAGTATCGTCTAAATACTTCGGATGGTCGCCATGTTGGATTGTTAAATGTATAGGCCATAGAGTCATGTACCATTAAGGAAAATTATTGCGTAGGTTCATTATTCAAACTTTCACTTCGATCGCATGACTACATCACAAGAAATAAAAACTTAATTTTAAAATTCGCACTGCCGCCATCTTGAGGTTTTGTAAACAATTGAACTAAATTAGATACCAGTGGATTACAATGTGTATAAATATTTCCTGTACCAGGTTTCAGTGCGTTTGGAACATTAAATCGCGAGAAAGGTCTATTTAAAATTTTCAAATTCGCTTGGCCGCCATGTTCATTTTGTAGTTAACCGGTTTTTGAAAGTCTTATAGATGGACTTCCAGTAGTGCCCTTTATCTCCGTACAAAATTTTAGGGAGATACCGCTAATAGTTTCAGAGATATAGAATGCCGGTGAAATATTTCGCACATCCGCCATCTTGTGATTATGTGAACAATTGAACGAAGTTAGATGTCGGTGCATTACAATGTATATAAACATATACTGTACCAAGTTTCATTGCGTTTGGTTGGTCAAATCGCGAGAAACGTCTATTTACAAGTCGCAAATTCGCTTGGCCTCCATGTTGGTTTTGTAGTTACCAGGTTTTCAAAAGTCACATAAGTGAACTTATAGTAGATCCCTCTATCACATTAGAAAATGTCAGGGTAATATCGGTAATAGTTTCGGAGATATTGAATGCTGGTGAAATATTTCGCACAGCCGCCATGTTGGATTGGTGAGTCGTAAAAAAATTTGAAGGGCACGGTCGAGGTCGCCGGGAATAGTACTATGAACTTTCCAAGTTTCATTGAAATCGCTCCTGCGGTTTAGATTTTATTAGGGGGACACACACACACGAATCACACACACACACACACACACACGCACACACACACGGACAAAAGGTGATCTCATTAGCCTATTTTTTCAAAATTGAAAATAGGCTAAAAATGGACACCAAATGACAAGAAGGTTACCGTCCCCATAAGACAATAAAATGTTTAAAATATGCATAAAATGACGAAAAACAAAGTTAATTAAGATCCAAATATAAAATATTTTCTCGCAATAAATGAGGTCTGATCCTTCTACGAAAACCTGCATATTCTGCCTATTTTCGCCTATCCCCAAGTTTATCCGGTGAAATCTACCTCCGCCTTCCGGCGTGCCGAGAGGACTTTTTTATTTTTACTAAATACGTTTTCCCTTGAGACGAACCATTAACAGTGACGTGTATTGTGCGACACTCCGTAACCTACGCAAGTCCAGTGTTGCCAAATCTTGAAATGGGAAAGAACTAATCCCCGCGCTTTAAAACAGCAGAAAGGCACCACCTGGACTCTGATTCAAAACACTAGTAAAACACCAAAGAAATATAAATATATAAACGGATTTTATGTTCGACCCTGACTATTATATGTCTGAAAACTGTATCATAATGATGGTCATTATAACACTATTTTTCATTATGAAACAGTTTCTCCCACCAATCACAGCTCAAGAAACAGTTGTTTGACCAATTAGATAAGGATACCTTCGCGCATGCGCTCTAAATCCAACATGTCTATATAAATTACCGAAAGTGCACCGTCCATATTTTCGCGTAAATAAACTGGTGAATATGAGACAAGAAATAGCACTGTACCTTAATAACCCAAAATCCAATTTCTACACAACGCGTTGTTTTCAAACGACTTCGGTGACAGTTTTACTGAATACTGGTGCAAAATCTGCACATATGGCATTGAAGCACACAGAGCGTATCCGTCGGTCGGCCAGAGAGCTTCGAGAACAGAGATATCCTACCCAGCGCAGCACAAGATCACAAAATTCTAGTGACTGGCAGATATGTATGAATATTTATGTTAAAACATATAATAAAGTTATAATTATCGTCGAACACAAACAGTCGTATGCAACTCGCCTATAATGGTAATTAAGACACTCGTATGGAAATTATAAATCTCGCTTACGCTCGTTTTATAAACATACTCGAGTCTTAATTATAGCCATTATAGGCCCGTTGCATAATGTACTATTATTTTACCTTACATTTCTTCCATTAAAAATCTTCTTCTCTTTCGGAGCCTGCTACCTCTATTATATCTCTAGAGCAGGAAGGTGTAGTACTGCTGTATCTCTGCATATCTCCAATTTTGGCCACTATACCCTACAGCCTCCTAGGCAACGAACAAACAGTGGCCGTGGGTTTGAGATAGATTTACAATACTAACTGTGGATGCGTAAGAGCCTTCGCTTGAAACAGGGAAATCCCCTGGCAGCTGGGAAGAAAATAGAGGATAGGCAGATTCTTTGTACAAGTGCACTTGCACTGAGCCCTGCATGTTACGCTTTCATAGCACTTATGCATGAGAATGAGAATTTCCGGGATTTCCCCTGCTGGAGTGTTGACTTTGACACGTGTAAGACTGAATTTTGCCTAACTTGATTGATTCCAAGTCAACCCCTGGCACTATACAGCCCATGACGGGCTAAGGCCGACCAAGCGACCGCTGCCCAGCCATTCGGCCTGCAGATATTGGGGTGACGCGTGATGAGCGCGTCGGGTCCCCTCGGCCATTAATCTTGGTTTTCGTGATCGGGGCGCTGTCTCACTGTCAGACAGCTACTCAATTGTCCTCACGAGGCTGAGTGCACCCCGTTCCAACCCTCACGTCAGCTTTATTGATTAACTTTATTAAAATTATTACATGGCTTTCAGGATTTACTTATTAATCATAGAAGACAATTTCATGGAAAAATCCGTTAAGCACCAGATTTGGCACTGGTTTTAATGAAATATTTCACTATGGCACTATATGAAAATTTCTGTCACAAGATGAACTTCAGAAACACCAGATCTGGTGCTAAAAACACCACGGGGCCCCAGCCGAGTCCGGCATTGCTTCCACTTACTTGTGCCGGGCTCCTCCCTGTCTTCTTTCCTGTCGACCTCACTTGGTCAACTCTTGTTCTCTTCCGACCCCGACGGTATTAGGGTATCCGAGGCCTAGGGAGTCTCTTCCTTTCCCGCCTTAATTGGCCCTTGTCTCATCTTTTCTGATACCCTCTTTCTGCGAGAGGTCAGCCTTCTTTTCCTTTTCCTTTTACCTCCTGCCTTCTGCTCAAGGCCCTCAAGGAGGCAGGGTGTATGTAGCCCCACCACTTCTGGTGCACCCTGGATATTGCTACACCCTCAGGGGCTCACGGCTGGTGAGATCGGGAGTTGGCGACCCCGAGGGATTCCTGAGCTGGGTCCATTTTCCCCTTTTGTTCCTTAACAGTGGGGAGGACCCTCTCATCTTTCACTTTCCTGTCTTCCTTTCATGGCTCTCCTTCCTTCCAAGTCCCTCAATCCGCATTCTTCGAGGGTTGGTGGCATTTCTTTTCCTCCTGTCCTTTATTTGCCTTATTCTTCTTCAGTTTTCCATTTCTAGTCTATAAGTTAGTAGTTAGTTTTTAGATATAGTTTGCATTTCATTTTCATCTTCACGATCACCCAAACCATTAGGGGCCGATAACCTAGATGTTAGGCCCCTTAAAACAATAATAATTATCATCATTATCATCATCTTTTCATTTCAACACCCCCCGTAATAGGCTATAGTTTGTTTGGAAGCTGTACATTTAACTACATTTTCCTGATTGAAATCAAAATGACGTTGTTGGCTGACGAACGTTTTATCGAGCCGCGTCTTCAAGTGTCAGTCAGCTCATGGTACGTCGTCACTCACTTGTTTTGACAGGAGGCCATGACTCGACCGCGGGAATCCCCCCAGCTGGTGTGTCCGAGTCACGTGACGATCCGTCTTGTGCTGTCACAACAAGTGGCATTGGGGAGAGTCGACCTTTTTTTTGTTTTGTTTACTTCTGTCGTCCTAGGAATTAATTATTACAACAATCGATATGTTTCACTGTCGATACTTGAAATAATCGCCAGCCTAATTACAGCTCCTGTATATCGAATTGTTGGCAGATCGAAACACGGTAGTAATTCATCACGGAGTGTTTTTTGAGCCGTGCATGTGCTCACTGGCATGAACAGAACCACAGACCGGACTGATAAACAATGGACATTCATGATAGTACATTATGGAAATTATAAAACTCGCATACGCTCGTTTTATAAACATACTCGTGTCTTAATTACCATTATAGGTGAGTTGCATACGACTGTTTATGTTCGACGATAATTATTATAACTATTTTATGTTCGAACATAAATATTCATAAATATCTGTCGAGATTTCGCCAGTTTTATGTACTGAACAGAGAGCATGAGACGCAGAGAATGCCTTGTATTTGACCATGGCCTCCTCGATTACCCTGCTATGGCACTAGGCCACGCAGTGAAATTTAAATTAGATGGCCGTGGAACTCAGCGCAGGCGCTATTCTATCCTTATCTAATTGGTCAAACTACTATTTCATGAGCTGTGATTGGTGGGAGAAACTGTTTCATAATGAAAAATAGTGTTATAATGAGCCTCATTATAGTACAGTTTTCTGACATATAATAGTCAGTTTAGGGGCTGCGACAACGAGGTCATGTAGCCCCGTGTACTTTGGGTGTGTGTAGAATCTGTCTGATAACCGGTGTTAATTGTGATGGCAGTATTAGTGTGTGTTATCTGTTTTCAATTCAAGTAAGGACTGAGGAAATTTAATTTTCTCAAGTAGTTCCTACTTTTGCCGCCAAACGCCACCGGCAACGACTACTAGTTCTGAACTTGATTACCAGTTGCCACCGCAGTCGGCTCCTGGCGACGAACGTCGGAACCTAAGAGCGTAAGTCAAATGTTTAACCTATAATTTAGCTTCACACAGGTGTAATTAGTGGACCGCCGACTTTACTTCCCCTTCGAAGGAAGGCATACTGAGGGATTTTTAGCGCTCTTAAAAAATCCGAAGATTTCGGCCGGGTTTGAACCCGCGTTTTTGGGCATAGAAGCTCAGCATGCTACCAAATATACCACCGAAGCCGCTGTATTCTAAAAGCTATCCGCAAATTTACTCGAAATATTATCCGCAGAGCCATGCAAACTATATCCGCATGGCGAAAAATGTTGTGGATATCTGCGGGTTTATCCGCGAATATCCGCATCCACCCAGAGCTTTAGGTATGGGTGCCCAGAAACGGGAAAGTAGATAATTAAACGTTGCGAATTTCCACCCCATGACAGTACTAAATTTTCATATGCATTAGCCTATGTTGTGACATGTCGCTGGCTCGTTTAGCATGAAGCTGTCCACGTATTTATCGCAGCTCGCGTGACTCCCAGCTACTCGTAGGTTTGCGGAAGTCAGGTTAGAAAACAGAGCAGTCGAGATAAGCGACAATAGGCTACATAGCGTGCAAATTCACTACAAGTCTATTAACTTTTCGCCAAATATTCGCACACGTTTTACCAAGTATTTGTTTGTAAGATCATCTGCCCATAATACCAACTACTTATTGCCACAGTTGGGCAAAATACTCAAACACTGTAATTTTAAATAACAACATTCAAAATACAAAAATTGAATTCTTGTAAATACAAAATTGTTTGTGTGTTATTAGCCTACTTTACACATTTTGCAAAAATGAGGAAAAAGTAGACTTATGAGATCGATCCGGGCAAATGTCTGTCTGGCTGTGTGTGTGTCGCTCCCTATCAACTCCTAAACGGCTGCAGCAATCGAAACAAAATTTGGTAGGAGTAAAGATCTATACCTGAATATCTCAATGCCGTATTTGAAAATGATGTCAGTGCTACCAACTGCTGAAAAATCGCAATTGAAATTCGAGCTCCTTGTTGGATATCCTGGAAGATATGAATGGGAGCTATTTCAAAATTGGCACACATATAGATAATAATATTTCGGCATAAGCCTGCTGATAGGTTCAATTTTTAAATGCATATAACTTCTACACTATCAATTGGAATTCAACCAAATTCCGTATGTGCTATGTGTACGAAAACAGATATGACTGAGCGTATTCTTAAGAGCCACCAGGACTGCCAACTGTAAATAAATGCTCTCCATTTCTTTTATCCAAATACCAATATATCAGAAAGTATGCAAGCCAATAGCTCTGAACTTTGCACACGTATAGTACCTGGCATTTTAGATTAATTTGGAGTAACTAATATATGTCAGTGCTGCCAACATGATTCTAAGCCTGCTGATAGGTCAAATTTTAAAATGCATGTAACTTCTACACTAACTAATGGATTTCATTCAAAATTGCACAACAATTGATCAGATTATTTCTGATTATTTCTGACCAATACATTGTTGCCAACATGATTTTACGCGCGCTGTTATATCCAATGTTTAACTGCATGTAACGTCCATGCTATCCATTGGACTTAAACCAAATTTTGTATTCTGTACCTTAAGAGATGGAACTAAGAATATATTCAGTCACCAGGGTTGACAACTGTAATGCTCTATTAGGCTATATTATGCCAGGTATACAGTATTTCGAACTAATTAGAAATTTCGATATTGCCAACTTAATTTTGTCATTATTCTAGATAGATCCATATAGATTAATCATTGGCATGAATCTTAAATTTTAAGAAAAGTAGGCTCTTTAGTTCGTCACGGAACTTCTTGTTTTTTCTGAATTAACATGGAATTTTGCGTTCATTACGCGTTACCCATAGATAAGTGGCTTACTCTATTAGCTTGCCTTCCTTCGGAAATATTCCGTCTTTATACAGTAAATAACTGGAAGAATAAGGGGGGAGGGGGAGGGCACTAGATATTTCATATTTCAGAACGGGGCCACGACAGAAATAAGTTTGAAACCCCCTGGGGGACGGACCATGAGCACCACTCAGGCACTAACATTAAAGTCGTCGAGTTCAATATATTTGCTCACGGAGTGTTTGTCACACGTTAACAAATATTGACCAATAAAGATGTTCCACACTCCAATGAATTTCAACTCACTCGATGAAAGGATGATTGTTTCGCTTCCCTCCTGTCACGCCCCCACCCCCAATGTCTGATGTTTGCCGAGCGACGTTGTTCAAGTGTTTTCTCATTTTCCTCAAGTGTGTGAGTGTCACCAGAACGTTTGTCATAGGAAGTGCTCTGCCTGTTAATCTGTTTGTCTGACAAGGGGGAGCAGGGGAGTTGGCACCCCGTTAATCTCTAGCGTCCGGTCGCATTTATGTTTCCAAATGAGATTATCCCCGTACGAAACAGTTTTACGAATTAAATATACCAGCGGGTTTTTATTTTATTGCTTTTTATGGAGATACGACTAGTACTTATTCGAAGAGCTTATTTGTTCCAAAGTGTCTCACATTAGCGTATCCATTTCCTGCTATAGAATTGCCTGGTAATCAAACATTTCCATTTTCCGTATTGGCAACAAAGATTCTTGGAGGAAAACAGATAGACACTAATACAGCCATCACAATTAACACCGGTTATCAGACAGATTCTACACACACCCAAAGTACACGGGGCTACATGACAGCGTTGTTGCAGCCCCTAAACTAAGAAAGCGACACAAAATGCAAAATTGACTTAAAATGCAAAAATTATTCCAAAATGCTTCATAAATGTGACATCCACGTTTCTTAATCAAATATGACTTTCTTCTTAATTCTTTCTTTCCTTATGGAAACTTCAGGTGAGGAGTTTGTACACTCTTGAAATGTTTATGACGACTTTTCCACCGGTCTGGAATGCGGAACGTAATCCCTACTGCACCTCTTGCCCACCCATCGCCTTCATTCCCTTTGCGTACGTCAAGTCAACAAGCGGTAAGATGGTGAGATCCAAAATTTCATGACCCAAGATTTCATTTATAAGGTGCGTTCAAAAAGTAACGAGCCGGAGGCTGTAATGCGCAAACCGGTGACGACATTGGCTAATCGTGGCGTGTGTAACGAGGTGTGCTTCCGACCAGAGCGTGGAAGGTCACAGCCCGTCACTAGAGGGCACGCGTGCAGGTCACGTGACAATACGAAGCGAGCAGCAGCATGCATCAATCGTCCAACGCTGCCAGTCGCATTGAAAACAGTGACATGGTGGCGACAACCGAAGAGCAAAGAGGTGTTGTTCGATTTCTGACAGCGGAAGGAGTAGGGGGAACGGACATTCATCGCCGAATGTCACAAGTGTACGGCGAAAACTGCATGACCCTTGCAAGGGTCAAGGCGTGGCACAAGCGCTTCAGGGAAGGACGGGTGTCGTTAGCCGATGATACCCGGTCTGGGGCACCCCCCTGCATTATCGATGACAACGTCCAGCTGGTTGATGCACTCATTACCCAGGACCGCCGAGTGACAGTGAACGCCATAGCCACCATGGTCGCCTTGAGCGTTGGAAGTGTGCACACCATCATGATTAAAGGACTGCACTTGCGCAAAGTGTGCGCCCAATGGGTGCCCTACAGTCTTCAACCACACCAGGAAGCATGCCGAATGGCCCACTGTATTGGTCATCTGCAGCGCTATGCGAGGGAAGGGAATGGGTTCCTGGCACGAGTGGTGGCTGGAGATGAGTCATGGTGTCATCATTTCGAACCAGAATCCAAACGACAAAGCCTCCAGTGGAAGCATCCAGGGTCACCACCACCAAAAAAGGCAAGGCCATCCACACGAGTGCAGGAAAGGTAATGCTGACGTTCTTCTTTGACCAAGATGGCACCCCTCTGATACACTTCATGCCGCACGGGACAACAGTGAATGCCCAGCGTTACTCGCAAACCTGGACCACCCTTCCCTTACGCTCGTTTTATAAACATACTCGTGTCTTAATTATTGCCATTATAGGCTCGTTGCATAATGTACTATTATATAATTTATGGAGGAATCATAACTCATAGCAGAATTCTCTTTATCGAACCACAAACCATGAACATTTCTTCCCTGTGTCATAGGAACTTTGGAGATGACTCCCTTTGTCTTTGTGAATCATTTCTTTCTCTCTCATGTTACAATCGAGAGATTATTTGTTGCTCAGTTTCATTGTTACGCCATAAGCGTATTTTTTTCGATGTCGATGAACTACGACCTATATCCCTTTTCCGTCTCGGCATGATGGGTTGAAATCACTGACTGGACTATTAATTATATTATCACGGAGATAGCATGTGCAACGAATTCTTGTCAGACGTAATTTAAGAGTGGTGAGGAGCATGGATCACAAATCCCCCTTCCGTCCAATCTAAACTTGACTGTGTATTCTTTGGAACGAAAAGTTCACAGGCGAAGTAAAGAAAAGCCGAGTTGCACTTCCAGGGAAACTCCAAACACAACCACTCTTCTCTGAATTCTAAACCCGACACGACTCTACAGTGCCTGGGGTGCCAGCCAGCTAGCTCGTAAACTGTCTTGAAGCTAGTAATTGAATGGAGATTGTTAGAAAAAATTAAAACGTAAAAACACTTATAGTCGGCGATGTACTGAAGATGAAGATAGAAATGTGCTGTCACAGATATTTTTGTAGAACATTTCATGCTGAACTAATCATACACGCATAGTATATAGATATTTTAACGGTTTGCACGGACGCCAGGTCATTTTCGATTTTTCACTGAAATCGTTACTGCTTGGCATCCTTTCATCATAAATAAATGATTTTCTATAGACACCTTCCTCGAGATATCCTTTACAGAATAGTGAAAACCGCATCAAAATCCATCCAGTGGTTCTTGAGATTACCCGTGACATCCCAGAATCGGCGACTTTGTTTCATACAAAGTAGAGATTAAGCTTTTGTGATTTCAATTTCAAATTAATGCCATTTCACAAGACATTACTCATTTTTCAGATTTAACCCAAATTATATGGTTATTTTCCAAAATGCTATAAACTGCTAAATTGTAAATTTATATAGATAAAAATTAATAAATGTAAAACAAAAATATTGGAATGCAATCGAAATAAATCAGAAACCTCTATGGACATCAAATTGGCAGGTGAAAAACTAAGGGAAGTGGGAGACTTCTGTTACTTAGGAAGCGAAATAACCAGTGATGGACGAAGCAAAGGAGACATTAAATGTAGGTTAGCTCAGGCAAGGAAAGCATTTCTACAGAAAAGAAATCTGTTGACATCGAATATAGATTTAGGTATTAGGAAGTCATTTTTGAAGGCCTTTGTCTGAAGCGTCGCACTCTATGGAAATGAAACTTGGACTATTGGTGCAGCAGAAAAAAAGAGGAGAATTGAAGCGTTTGAAATGTGGTGTTACAGGAGAATGATGAAGATCAGATGGGTAGATAGGGTTACAAACGAAGAGGTATTAAGACTAGTGGGAGAGGAGAGTTATTTCTGGTGACTGCTAATGAAGAGAAGAGATGGGTTGGTAGGACACATACTAAGACACCCAGGAATAGCAAGGTTAGTTATGGAAGAAAGGGTCGAGGACAAGAACTGTAGGGGTAGACCAAGGTTAGAATATGTTAAACAGATTGCCTCGGACGTAGGGTGTGGTAGCTACGTAGATATGAAACGATTAGCTCAGGACAGGGAGATACGGAGAGCTGCATCAAACCAGTCAAAAGACTGAAGACTCAAACAACAGATTTATAAAAGCTGCAAAATACTAAACGTTCAAATCGAAATGCTAAATTTCTGATTTCAAAATTCGAAAAATCACCACCCCCAGTCATGAATCATGTTGACTAACTGGCAGATATAAACGTGCTGACCTGATTGAGCATATCGCTTGAAACTCGCAGCCAATGCGGCGCTACTTATGGAACCCCCTGTGCTGCGTGCGCTGTATATCGATCGATATCTGTTGCCACTGAGCGAGTGAGACAGAGAAACTCAATTTGGCTGTGACAAAAGAGGCAGCGCACCAGGCCGCGATACGATTGACCAAGGGAAACTACGCGCTTCTAGGATAAAGGGGCTGTATCAAGCCGGACGCTTTAGGAAACGTAGCGAACTGTTTCTACAAGGATCCAGGATATTTTTGTACTTCGATATTGCATCATAATAACCTTGCAATGGCTTTCTCAGCATGCACTAGGCTCTGTCTTGGTGAGGTGTACCTTACCAACAGAAGAGTTTGATGGTACACTACTCACGGTTCATAAATGACTTCAAAATGACCTGAACAGTATTATGGAATCAAGTCAATGTCTAAAGGCAATGCCTTGTCGATTCAACCATTATCTTCTGTCTTCAGCTTGTCTTTTCATCTCACAGTAGGAACCACATCCTACGTTTTGCATCAATACTTGAAGGAATTGCTTCCTAGGTCGACCTCGTCCCTTCTTTCCAAAAACCTTTACTTCTAATAGATTGGTTAGAAAGGTATTATGACGCACGGTGTGTTCTTCAATGTACTGTTACCATCAGCTGTTTCTTCCCCTGGATTTCACGCAGTATCCTTTCGTTTGTTCTTTTTTCAGTCCAACTGACCTTTAGCATTCGCCTCCAGACCCACATCTCAAACGCTTCAAGCTGTTTCCTATCCTATTCTTGAATTGTCCAAGATTCACATCCATATAAGAGTACGCTCCACACAAATGACAACACAATTTTTTCTAATCTCAATATCTAGATGTATATTGGTCAGAAGAGTTCTTTTGTTGCAGAATGCTTGTTTGGCAAGCGCTATTCTTCTTCTTATCTCTTGCTGCAGCGGTTATCATTTGTGATTAAACTTCCGAGGTAAGGGAAACTGGTGACTTGTTCCACTACTTTGTTAGCAAGCCTGATGTTGGTGTGATTTCGCTCAGGATGTTTACATAGAACTAATATTTTTGTCTTCTTCACGTTAATGTTTAGGTATAAATCTACTAAATAATGATGACAGTATATTCAGCATCTTGGACAATTCCTTATCTGAGTCTTCAACCACTGCTATATCATCTGCAAAGCGAATACAAAGGATTTGTTGTCCAATTATTCTAATTCCTTTTGTGTTTGTTTTGAACTTATTTATAGCTTTTTCGATGAATACATTGAAGAGGTCCGGTGAAAGGGGGAACCCTGTCTTACTCCCTTCCTGATTTTTACTTCATGACTGCTTCCTTTGATGTCTACTATCGTGGAATGAGAAAATATATTAGGATTAAACGTAGAAAAATGTCTCTCAACGTCGTTCACCCGGAATATAAATCCTATCGTTTTTAATTAAAAGTTAGGTTGCAGTGTCCTGAAATCCGTTCATGAAAACAAAGATCTTGGGGTGTTGCAAGATAGAGAATTAACCTCCCCCCCCCCCCCCATAGCCTATACTGAAAATGTTAGGCTGGCTCAAACAAGACACTGGGATTTATTATCAGGAATACAAAACCATTCAAAAACATAAGCACGTATATCCACCTGTACAACACACTAGTCAGACCGAGACTAGAGTATGCTAGCATTATATGGAGTCCTAGATGCAAGACGTATACCTCAATGATTGAAAACACACAAAAGAAATTCCTAGAATATCTACATTTTAAAATAACAGCCAACTGCCCTCCTTTGATACCATATCAGGAACTGTTAATAAATTTTGATGTAGACAGTTTAGAAATACGAAGAAAAATAGATGCTATGAAATTCCTTTTCAAAATTAAAAACAATTCAATTGATGATTCCGAATTCCTTTCTCTCTTAAATTTCCAAGTACCACGCATCAAATCAAGGAACAAAATCTCATTTGAAATTAAATGAACCAGGACATCTGGCCACAAAAATTCACCGCTGAACAGACTATGTAATATTTTCAACAATGTTGCTCAAAGAAATCATGCCATATATTTTAGTACTTTCTTGGCAGTATTTTTGATGGAATTTCTAACCACTCTCCAGAAATATTGTCTCAAACCTTGCAAATTGTAAATCATGAATTCTTACCACTGTGCCATTCTACCTAACCATTTTATTTAGTTACTGTTTAGTTTAAGTTAGTATACGTTATATACAAGATAACATACTGTGTAATCTTTATGCCACTGTAATTGGGATGAAAATCCTGTAGTGCGCAAATAAATAAGCCTGTGCTGGCCTTCCAATTAACAAAAGATACATACAATAAAAAATCTCTTTCATGGGGGTCCAAAATTAAACACTGCACGCAGCAGAAACACTAACTATACATTTTAAGGGCCAAATGGAAAAACTCGAGCTGAAGGAAAGGAAATTTTAAAGAAAAATTATAGGACCAAAATGTCAGGATAACAAGATTATATACATTAGGAATGAAACTCTCTACCACAAAATTGACAAACTCTCCGATACCATGCGAAAAAGGAGGATAAATTTTTACGGTCATCTTCTGAGAATGGATTCTAATAGATTAACGAAACAAATCTTTGACTTTTTCCGTAATCGTAAAACAAAACCCAACTGGTTTAAAGAATTTGAAACAGATCTAGAATTGAAAATAACAGAAACGTCATTACTTGATCGAACAGCCAAATTAATTACTAAAGACGAAAGTATAAGGTTCCAAGACAGAGCTACACTAAAATCCAAACCCATTATCTCGGAAGATGAGACGAAAAGAAGATCGGAAAGACTGAAGAAGTACTGGGCTCTACGGAAAGAACAGCGTACAGGGAAATGATTGATTCAACGTACCCCTAAGTGTGTGAAACGAATGAAGAAGAAAATAAATAAATAAATAAATAAATAAATAAATAAATAAGGACCTTTATGTTCGACAATGTCGAAATGAAAATATTATATGTCAAAAAACTGTATCATAATGGGGGTCATTAAAGTACTACTATTCATTATGATACAGTTTCTCCCACCAATCAGAGCTCAATATTTTCATTCATTGACAAATTAGGTCAAGATAGCTTCGCACATGCTCTCAAAATCCAACATGTAGGACATGAATAACATGATTTGAAAGTTGACAATGTAGCCTATATTGGATCAACCATTGTAGTTACAATGCCAAACACAAAGACAAAACCCCACAGGGGCTCACATCTAGTGGGACGTGGGTTGGCCACCACGGAGCCCCAGCTGAGTCCGGCATTGCTTCCACTTACTTGTGCCGGGCTCCTCTCCGTCGTCTTTTCTGTCGACCTCACTTGGTCAACTCTTGTTCTCTTCCGACCCCGACAGTATTAGAGTATCTGAGACCTAGGGAGTCTCTTCCTTTCCTGCCTTAATTGACCCTTGTCTATCTTTTCTGATACCCTCCTTCTGTGAAGGGTCAGCCTTCTTTTTCTCTTCATGTTATCTCCTGCCTTCTGCCCAAGGCCCTCAAGGAGGCCGGGTGTATGTAGCCCCACCACTTCTGGTGCACCCTGGATATTGCTACACCCTCGGGGGCTCATGGCTGGTGAGTTCGGGAGTTGGCGATCCCGAGTGAATCCTGAGCTGGGTCCGGTTTTCCCCCTTTTATCCATCACCTCTGGGGCGGACCCTCCCCTCTTTCACTTTCCAATCTGCCTTTCATGGCTCTCCTTCCTTCCAAGTCCCTCAATCCGCATTCTTCGAGGGTTGAGGGCATTTCTTTTTCTCCTATCCTTTATTTGCCATATTCTCCTTTGGTTCTAGTATGTAAGTTAGTAGTTAGTTTTAGTTATAGTTTGCATTTCAGTTTCATCTTCACGATCAGCCAAACCATTAGGGATCGATAACCTAGATGTTAGGCCCCTTAAAACAACAATTAATTATTATCATCATCATCACAAAGACGAAATCAGCACGAACCTTTACGGTAACAAGAAAATACTATGAAATATGAATGAAATGTAGGAATCTACGTCCAGAAATTTGCAACACCATCCTTCTAGCCATTACCGACATGTAAAGTGTGCACCATGCACCGTCCCTAATGTTTGCATAAACAAACTTGGCAATATTGCAAAAGAAATAGCACTGTACCTTAATATCCGCGCCTTCAATTTCTACACAGGGCATTACATTCGTAAGATTTCACCGACAATTTTAGTGAATGCTGTTGTTGACATAAACACACCAGAACGTCATGGAGGAAGCAGGCGTATGACATTAGATCCACGGAAATTATAATCCAGCTCTCACTTCAGTAAAGGGATTTCTTATGCGAAACTTTTCCGCCAAATACCGTTATTGTTCTATTTGGGACTCAATTGATTTGCCTTCCATTGACATTCTTCACGCATCGATTTTGGAGAATAACTACTTGGTAATGCGATACATTTTAATTTCAAAGCGTTTGTAACAGCCTATTTTGTGTTATTTGACCAAAATAACAAAATGATCCAACATAGTACCTGTGCGCTATCTGTTGGTGCTAATTCAAGATAAACAACGTATCAAAGCTTTGGAATTCGTTATTGGGTAGAGTTCGAAAGCTGAGCCCACACAATTTCCAAGAAGAAGAATTCAAACGAAAGAATCTCGACAGATATTTATGAATATTTATGTTAGAACATATAATAGAGTTATAATTATCATTGAACATAACAATCGTATGCAACTCGCCTATAATGGTAAATAAGACACTGGTATGGAAATTATAAAACTCGCTACGCTCGTTTTATAAACATACTCGTGTCTTAATTAAAGCCACTATAGGCTCGTTGCATGATGTATTATTTTCTTCTTTCTTTAACATCATATTTATTAACTGCATGCACCATTACAATTGAGGTAATACTACATGCATTGGTGATCTTATATGTACAGCCTATTCCGATTCAACTCGGAACTGTAAAAGGGGTTGCCTACCCACCCGCAATCGGCTTGAAATCTGCTCGCAGCGCGCTAGCGACGGGGCTGAGTTCGATTTCTCTGATTGCCGCTTTCTAGTATATCTTCTTCTTTCAGTAGATCTGTCCGCAGACTAGACGTCCTCCATTTCTCTCTGTCCTGAGCATATCCTTTCATTTGCTTGTAACTTCTTCCTCTCTTCCATTCCAAACCTTCTTCTTCCTCTCCCTCTTTTTCCTTCTACTTTAAGTTACCTTCCATGCTTCTTTTTAGTAGACAATTCCTACGTAGTATGTGACACATCCAAGATTTTTTCCTCTTCAGTATCATCCTCATGAAATTTCTCTCCTCACCTACCCTTCTTACCACCTCCTCATTTCTCATTCTATACGTCCATTTCACTTCCTCCATTCTTCTCCAAAACCACATTTCAAAACTTTCTAAATATTTTTGTTCTTTCTGTCTGACTATCCATGTTTCCGAACCATAAGACACCACACTCCACACAAAACATTTTGCAAACCTCTTCCTATGTTTGATCGGTATTCTTCTGGCTGTTAATAAACCTTTTACTCTCCCGAAAGCCCTCTTCCCCATGGAGATTCTGCGTCTCACTTCCGCTGGAGGTTATCAAGCTTCCTAAATACTGGAATGATTGAACCTGTTCTAATACCATTCCATCTATTGTATACTACAGTCTGTTCCGATTCAGAACAGAACTGTAAAATGGGTTGCCTACCCACCCGCAATCGGCTTGAAATCTGCTCGCAGCGCACTAGCGAAAGGGCTGAGTTTGATTTGACTGATTGCCGCCTTCTTATGCAGCATTCCAAAGTATTTTGCTCTTTCAAAATATATTTACACAGGCTTCACAACAAGTTTGAACGATTTCTGTTTCAGAACGTGTTATTTTACGCTTCTGTTAGGCCTAATGGCTTTTGTGGTATTGGGTTAAAAAGCAATAACTTGTGTTGTAAATAAAATACAACACAAAAATACATTGTGTTGTAATAAACTATGTTGTAATATAAAATTTATTCCATAGAAATGCTCTGCAAAAGCCATTAACAGAGGTGTAAAGTAACAAGTTTAAAGTGGCCTCTTGATTTGATTACATTTTGTCTTCATTGTTTTCCTTTCGTGTTTAGTATTTCACACTTTGCGATTCTTCGTCACACCGGCACGTCATATGCTCCGGGATTTTAAACCTATACCTTGCAGCCACCTTCTTACAAGGGAAGTATCAGGTATCTTGAAACTTTGTGGACGGAATCGCTGTTCTATAAGAGGACAACGTGCGGAAAATCAGCCACCAGATTGAACTGCAAGGCTCCGAAATCGTACCTAACATCCTGATACGCAGGCATGACAGCTGGAGGAGCCGGACATCCCTGCGGCACTCGGAGTAGTAGCGAGGCGGGGCGTATATGCTGACTGGAGCGTTCAGCTGCTTCCCACCGGCATTGAGTGCCTGGGTCGTCAGGGCTGTCCCTTCCAACATGTACGGTACTCTCTACTTCCCACTGATTTATGTGAGAGATTCGCCACATTCTAGGGTTAAAGGGAACTGTAACCTGAATCCCAAGCACAGGTTATCAGACACCCAAGTACACGGGAGCTGATGGCCACGTTATCTAAGCCCTTAACCCTTTATAGGTCCTTGGGATACTATCTTCCCACCATGTATTTATAGAACGGTGTTAGGGAGAGAATCTTCCCACCCCTTTCATTTCAAGCCGTTCCACATGCATCCACAAGCTAGATGCAGAGCAATATTGAAAACCCAGTAATTTGATGTGTACTGTCATCAGAAACCAAAGGTGGGAAGCATATATCCCAGTGGTCTCCACAGTGCACGTGCTCGCCAGTTCGGTTGTGTTGAGTGAAAGAAATGCATTGTTTTACAGAAGAAGGTGTTTTTATTGAAGATGAGAGATTTTTAAACGTTGGTATATAACTGAAATACAATGTTAATGATGGTTTTGGTCACTTGAGTAAATATATTTCAGCTAGAATTGAAATAATTATCCTGCTCAGGTGTTTGCCATAGAAGAGAAGATTTCTTAAATTAATTTTCTGGGATTTTAGTAAATACTATTTTGAAATTAATGAATTATATTCGAATATACTAACTTTTAACATTCCAAAATCACTTTTTTGTGCAGTTTTCGGCAACATTTTTTGAAAATTAGAGAGCGTGATGGGTATTTTTATACTGTATATTACATCCTGTTAAATAAACCTCATTATTGAGTGATAAACGCAGTATCATCATAATTTGGAGGTGGGAAATTATTAGCCCATTGCTCATTTAAGAAAAAACACTGACAGGTGTGGGCAGTGGGATAATAATTTCCCACCCCATATTTCATAAAATAGAATCCACACTCATAAAATTGTTGCATATTCCTACTCATCTATCACCCCCAATTACAAATGTGCAAAAAAAACAAATATTTTATACTCCCAGTCTTTTGCCCTATAAAGGGTTAATACGATACGTACTGTATTTGAGACGCAGTCGTTAATTCCAAGCCAAGTCAAGCCGAGCCAGATGTTGTCAAATAGGAGAAGCCATTCTGAATTAGTGTTGCATAAGTCGCGTGTCGCAGCGATTCCAAAGCCGCTGAATTCAAGCGCAAAGCGTAACCTCAACAAGAAACGAGCGCAAAATTAGCTCAAACCACTCAACCATTTGTAACGAGATACGTAAACAAATTATGAAAAGCAATCAAACCCTATTACTTGATATTGTTTCCATTCGCTTTTAATTTGCTGTCAGAAATATTTTTACCTACTTCCAGGAAGTAATTTCCTTTCTTTTTCAATACGATGACCGTAAGAAGTGCATAACACTGACTTCAGTCAACAAGTGTAAAAAACCATTTCTGCGAAAGATGAATGTTTGTTATGAATACCAATTGGTTCAACACAAAACAAGAGAGGCGGCTTCGGTGGCGTAGTTGATAGCATGTTGAGCTTCTATGCCCAAGGTCGCGGGTTCAAACCCGGCCGAAGTCGTCGGATTTTTTAAGAGCGTTAAAAATCCCTCAGTATGCCTTCCTTCGGTGGGGAAGTAAAGCCGGCGGTCCCATGTCATAGTTTTATGGCATGAAAATGAACCTCCCATTAACTACACTTGTGTGAAGCCAAAATTTGTAGGTTAGAATTGATATCGCTCTATTGGTTCCAGCGTTCCCCGCCAGGTGCTGACTGAGCTGCCATCTAGTGGCCAAGTCCGCAAGCTAGGTGTAGTGGACGGTAGCATTTGGTGGCAAAAGTAGGAACTACTTGGAAATTATGGTCTGCAGTCCTTACTTGAATTAAAACAGATAACACACACTAATAGCCTACAGCCATCACAATTAACACCGGTTATCAGACAGATTCTACACACACCCAAAGTACACGGGGCTACATGACCGCGTTGTCGCAGCCCCTAAACTAAGGAACCAACCAACCAAAACAAAGAGTTACGGAGAGCACACTTCAAAGTGTTCTTTATTCTTAGAGACATTTGTTCTGAAGCGTAAAATTCCAAAAATGTGACCGTCCTACGCTTAAAAATCTTGATATTCCGGGTTCAAGTCCTGAGGAAGTAACGGTGCAAGCATGATCATTTTAGGGTTCAATCCCTCCTCCCTCTACTGTGAATCGATATGTTTACGATTAATATTGCAAGTATTCAGTCGGTCCGCGAAATTTGTGCGAATATTTCCATTCGGGGAGAAATGTGTGCGAATATTCCCATCGGGAAGAAATTTGTGCGAATATTTCCATACGGGAAGAAACTTGTGCGAATATTTCCATCCGGGAAGAAATTTGTGGGGATATTTCCATTCGGGAAGAAATTTGTGCGAATATTTCCATTCGGGAAGATATTTGTGCGAATATTTCTATTCGGGAAGAAATTTGTGCGAATATTCCCATCCGGGAAGACATTTGTTCAAATACTGTATTTCCATTCGGGAAGAAATTTGTGCGAATATTTCCATCCTGGAAGAAATTGGTGTGAATATTCCCATCGGTAAGTAATTTTTGGGAATATTCTCATCAGGAAGACGTTTTTGGGAATATTTCCATCTGGAATACACTTTTGTGAATATTCCAATTGGTAAGTAATTTTTGGGAATATTCCCATCGGGAAGACATTTTTGGGAATATTGCCATCGAAAACTAATTTTTGGGAAAATTCCCATCGGTGAGTAAGTTTTCGGAGTATTCCTATAGGTAAGTAGCCTATTTTTGGGACTATTCAATTGGTAAGAATTTTTTTGGAATATTCCAATCGGTAAATAATTTTTGGGATAATTCCCATCGGTGAGAAATTTTTGAATTATTGCCGTCGGTGAGAAATTTTAGGAATAATTGCCATCGGTAAGTAATTTATGGAATTATTGCCATCGATAAATAATTTTTGGGAATTTTTCCATCGGAAAGTAATTTTTGGAAATTTTTCCATCGGTAGGTAAAGTTTGGGAATATCTTATTCCAATCGGTAAGTGATTTTTGGAATTATTCCCATCGGTAAGTAATTTTTGGGAATAATTTATTTCCATCGGTAAGTAATTCTTGGAAAGTTTCTAGAATGTTACTCCATACTAACGTGCGCAGCTAAACGGGCCGATATTTGAGTTGAAAGTATAAACGTTTGTCCCCACCATGATGGCAGCAAGAGTTCACCTGTCCTACAGTATATAGCAGCCGGTCAGTGCCTGCCGTAGCTTATCCGGGCTAATCCGGAACTGTCATGGCGGGGATTATATGGCAGCTGGTGCTGTCGGCAGCAACAGGCAGTGCGTGGGAGGGACAATCACACTGCGCGCACATCGACAGCGAAACACTCCCACACTTTCCATGACCCAGCACAGAAAAATGTACCAAACCTAATCGAAATGGAAACAGCATTTTTGACTGTCACCCCTGAGGACCGGATTCGATCCTTGGCTGTACCATGATATTATTTATTTATCTATTTACTTATCTATGGCTTTTAGTGCCGGGAGTGTCCGAGGACAGGTTCGGCTCATCAGAGTATGTAGCTGCTTCAAGCGGACACCCTTAGGGAGAGCTACAAGTTCCGTTCAATATCAAGTAATTCCAACTTTCGCTACCAGATATCAATGGATACCCACTGGTGAACGTTGGAACTTTGATAGAGCGTTCCGACGAAATCTAACCTAACAATTTAGCTGCACACAAGTTAGTTTAGTCTGTGGAAGGATCTTTTACATGGCATGAACCTATGACAAGGGATCGCCGGCTTTACTTCCCCTCCGAAGGAAGGCATACTGAAGGATTTTAACGCTCTTAAAAAATCCGACGACTTCGGCCGGGTTTGAACCCGCGATCTTGGGCACAGCAGTTCAGCATGCTACCGACTACACCACCGAAGCCGCTATCATGAAATTTAATTCTGGTCATGATGAAAATTAATAAATGTAAAACAAAAATATTGGAATGCAGCCGAAAAAAATCAGCAAACCCCTATGGACATCAAATTGGCAGGTGAAAAGCTAAAGGAACTAGGAGACTTCTGTTACTTAGGAAGCAAAATAACTAGTGATGGACGAAGCAAAGAGGATATAAAAAGTAGGTTGACAGAGGCAAGGAAAGCATTTCTACAGAAAAGGAATCTGTTGACATTGAATATAGATTTAGGTATTAGGAAGTCATTTTTGAAAGCCTTTGTCTGGAGGGTGGCGCTCTATGGAAGTGAAACTTGGACTGTAGGTGCAGTAGAATAGAGGAGAATTGAAGCGTTTGAAATGTGGTGTTACAGGAGAATGATGAAGATCCGACGGGTAGATAGGGTTACAAACGGAGAGTTATTAAGACGAGTGGGAGAGGAGAGATGTTTCTGGCGACTGCTAATGAAGAGAAGAGTTGGGTTGGTAGGACACGTACTAAGACACTCAGGAATAGCAAGCTTAGTTATGGTAGGAAGGGTCGAGGACAAGAACTGTAGGGGTAGACCAAGTTTAGAATATATTAAACAGATTGCCTCGGATGTAGGGTGTGGTAGCTATGTATAGATAAAACGATTAGCTCAGGAGAGGGAGACATGGAGTGCTGCATCAAACCAGTCAAAAGAGTGAAGACTCAAACAACAACTGAGCCCTGGAACTGGGTAACACTAAGCCAGGTGAGGTAAAGCAGAGAAGAGGTGGGTTTCGAATCCCACCTCAGCCACCCTCCAAGTGGTTTTCCGTGGTTTCCCCACTTCTATTCCAGGCAAATGCTGGGATGGTTCCCAACTTAAGGTCCCAATACACGCACAATAGTGAGTGAACTCTTGAATGCGCATCCCAGGCGCGTCAGTAATGACTGTAACTTAACGTTAGTCTACTTCCGGTCTAGGAGTGAAGTGAGGAATTTCACCCCTTTTTAAATCTTGAGTGAGTAGTTCCAGGAGTGTTTGTTTTCTGATTTTCCTTTTTTGAGTTTAGCTTTTTGCTTTGTGTTTTTGGTTTTGTAATTGTTTTCTGATTTTCCTTTTTTTAGTTTAGAATTTCGCGTTGTGTTTTCGGTTTTGTATTTGTTTTTTGCTTTTGCTTTTTTCGAGTTTATCTTTCTGCTTTGTATCTTCGTTTTATATTTGTTTTTTGAGTTTTGCTTTTTTTGCTTTGTGATTCTGGTTTTGTGTTTGTTCTCTGCTTTTACTCTTTTTGAGTTTAGCTCTTTGCTTTGTGTTTGTTTTCTGCTGTTTTGCTTTTTTGCTTTGTGTTTTCAGTTTTGTGTTTGTTTTCTGGTTTCGCTATTTTGAGTTTTAGCTTTTTGTTTTTTTGTTTTCGGTTTTGTACTTTTTTCTGGTTTGCTATTTTTTTGAGTTTTGCTTTTTGCATTGTGTTTGTTTTCAAATTTTGCTTTATTTTTGAATTTGGTTTTTGCTTTCAGTTTTGGTCAAGATTTTTCTCTTTGCTTTGTAAAGGGGGCAAAATAGGACTATCAATCATGTTTGATCTCGATAGCATTTGATACGTTTTATTTGCTCCTCTCAATGAGCGGCTTAACATAAAAGATTTTACACAAGTAAAGATAAATTTTCTCAAATTATAAACGCACATAATTCAATCGTCTGTCAACAATCCAAGAATGGACTATTTTTATCCAAAATAAAAATTTCAGCAAATTATTATTTTTTAATTACTTTGCTCTTGGGAGAGGGGGAATTGATCCTCCTAATCACCCCCCACCCGCAGTCACACCACTGCATCTACTGTTATGTTATTGCAGTGCAATTTTACGATGATTTCGAGAATTTTATCTATGTTGGTAGCATTGCTTGAGACGAGAATTAAAAATATCAACTCAAATATATTATTTCAGTAGTATAGATCCCTCCTGCGGGGCTCACAAGCGACCGATCGTGACAAATGATCATTCAAATGAAAGAGAATATGACATTAACAGTGACAAATTGTCCTCTAATTTCATAAATATCTATTATTTCTTTAAAAAATGACTTTAAAATGCACGAAGTATGGGATTTGCAGATACTGTTGCTGTAGGAATATACGCTGCATAATTGCTGTCCACCTCACATTTTGGCCGCTTTGACGCCTGTTTCATGTCGTTTTAACATTCTGAGGTATTTCCTTTATCATTTTGCATGGATTTTAGAAACAGTAAATCAAAGGAATGAGTACTCAAATCGTATAATTTCATAAATATCAAATAACCGGTGAGTGTTACAGCACACTCAGCACACAAATGATATCAGCAATGACGAATTGCATTCCAATTTCATAAATATCAATTTTTGTAAGAAGTGTGCGATTTGCAAATACTGTTGCTGTAGGAAAATACGTGAAATAATTGCTGTTCAGTTCGTATTTTGGCCGTAGGGAAGCCGGGGAAAGTGTCATTTATTAACATGCGAGATTTCTCGCACGGACCCGCTAGTAAACACTTATTTACAAACCTGTGTATATTTGTGACGCACCAGGTCGCTCTGTGACAATATTTGGAGCACATGTTCTTCCTCTAAAAACGTGAAAATAGATTCACAAAATTAACCCCCTCCCAAATTCCTACCTATTGAATACATGAAGTTCTAGAAATCTTTTGTTTGCACCGCCTCACGCCTCTTCATCAACACCTTCGAATTTGATCCGTCAGTGTTCTTCCTCTGATCAATTTTGGTGCTACTTCGCTCGACAATAAGCTACACACAAGAAAAGAGAACTACGATATTGCTGATGGTAGACAGGCGCGCGGGGTAAATACTTTCCATTGGCTACATACAAACAATTACATAAAATAACAATCACCGCTCAACTGATTGTTGGAGAGAAATTAATCACAACAAGACAAGTGTTGGAAGAGTCCACTTGAAAGTATGGTAAGTGAATTCTTAACCCTAGAACGATAGCGCTAATTGCAACGTTGTTATCGGTAGCACTTCGCATCGGTGACGACTACGATTCTAGAAACTGATTATAAATACCATTTACGTCAACTCTTATTTCACTCTCTAGCTTAACAGAATGGACACTGTTTTTGAATAATTTTGTTTGATTTTTGTTTTTATTTTGACTAATTTGTTACTTATTTTACTTATTTGGAATTTTTGAGCTGGTTTTCGCTAATTTTGACTAATTGTGATTGTTTTCTTTTTTTTTGATTTTGACTGATTTTAATTTTTTTTTTTACTTTATGAGCTTTTTTGATTAATTTTGATGCTTTTTCTTTGTATTTTGACTAATTTGTTATTTATTAACTTATTTAGAATCTTTGAGCTGGTTTTCGCTAATTTTGACTAATTGTGATTATATTTAATTTGGCTCATTTTCTTGTACTTTATGAGCTTGTTTGACTAATTTAGATTTTTTTGGTATTTTGACTAATTTGTTATTTATTTATTTACTTACTGTATTTGGATTTTTTGAGCTGGTTTTCGCTAATTTTGACTAATTGTGTTTGTTTTCTTTTTTGTTTTGACTAATTTTCAATTGTTTTTTTTTAATTTATGAGCTTTTATTACCATTTTTGGTATTTTGACTAATTTGTTATTTATGTTTTACTTATTTGGAATTTTTGAGCTGGTTTTCGCTAATTTTGACTAATTGTGATTGTTTTCTTTTTATTTTGATTAATTGTTAATTGCTATCTTTAACTTAAATAGCTTTTTTGATTAATTTTGATTGTTTTATTTTTTGATTTTGACTAATTTTTAATTGTTATTTTTACTCTATGAGTTTTTTGATTCATTTTGATTGTTTTTTTTTGTATTTTGATTAATTTTTTGTGTTCTTATAGATTTTAAGTTTTTTTCTACTTTTTGAGTTTTTTTTAACAAATTTAGACTAGATTTTGATTTTTGTGTGTGTGTGAGAATTGGGGGGAAGCACAAGTGTATCCCGTTTTCGTCCCGGAAACAACGCTACCATTCTAGAGTCAAGCTCGTGAAAAATGAACTCGCTGTGCCACACCTGGGTCTTTTTCTTCTTTTTACCGGCAAATGTTTACCCCGCGCTTGTCCTCTCAAGGATAAATGTAAGGTGACGCCATTATAAAGCCTATGTATTGAGTAGATTGTGACTTACTCCTACCTTGATGCGTCTTGCCGGCCAGGTAGTCGTCCTTACAGATGAACTTGTTATCGTCCAGCACGTAGAGTTCCTCCCCCGTGGACAGCTGTTTGCGACACACCATACAGGTGAAACAGTTGAGGTGGAACACTTTGTCGCGCGCCTTCCGCACCAGGTCTGACGGGGAGATCCCCTGGGAGCAGCCGCCGCATTTCGTGCCATATCGCCTGTAAGCAGAGAAGCGTTCTTCAACAAAAATAGACTACTATCAGCTAAATTGTGTAGCCATGTATGTTGCGGTTGTTGTTGGTGGTGATAGCCTAATTGTTGTTTTAAGGGGCATAACTTCTAATGAGTTGGGTGATAGTGAAAGTAAATATGAAATGAAAAGCACTACTATAACTAAGACGGGAAGGAGGGGAGGAACGGAGGGAGGAAGTGAGAGAGGGAGAGAGGAAGGAAGGGTGGGAGGAAGGGAAAAATGAACGAAGGGGGAGGGAGGAAGGAACGAGGAAGGAAGGTTAAGAGGGAGGAACGAAGGAAGGGAGAAGTGGGAGAGAGAGGGGGGAAGGAAAGGTTGAAGGGTGGAACGAACAAAGAAAGGGGGAAAGAGAGGGAGGAATGGAGGGAGAGAGGAAGGAAGGGAAAAATGAACGAAGGGGGAGGAAGGAACGAAGAAAGGGAGAAGTGAGAGAGAGAGAGAGAGAGGAAGGAATGGTTGAAGGGAGGAACGAACAAAGAAAGGGGGAATGAGAGGGAGGAATGGAGGGAGTGAGGGAGGGAGGAAGGGAGGCAGGAAGGGAGGGAGGAAGAGAGGAAAGAATGGAAGGAGGGGAGAGAGAGGAAGGAAGGGAGGAAGTGAGAGAGGTGGGATTGAGGGAGAGAGGGACGAAGGGAGGGAGGAACACAGGAAGGGAGGAAGAGAGAGAGGAGGGAATGGAGGGAGAGAGGGAGGAATGGAGGAAGCGAGAGAGGTAGGATTGAGGGAGAGAGGGAGGACGGGAGGAAGTGAGAGAGGAGGGAATGGAGGGAGAGAGGGAGGGACGAAGGGAGGCAGGAAGGGAGGGAGGAAGTGAGAGAGGAAGGGAGGCAGGAAGGGAGGCAGGAAGGTAGGGAGGAAGGGAGAGAGGAAGGGAGGCAGGAAGGGAGGCAGGAAGGTAGGGAGGAAGGGAGGCAGGAAGGTAGGGAGGAAGGGAGAGAGGAAGGGAGGCAGGAAGGGAGGCAGGAAGGTAGGGAGGAAGGGAGAGAGGAAGGGTGGCAAGAAGGGAGGCAGGAAGGGAGGGAGGAAGGGAGGCAGGAAGGGAGGGAGGAAGGGAGAGAGGAAGGGAGGGAGGAAGGGAGGCAGGAAAGGAGGCAGGAAGGTAGGGAGGAAGGGAGAGAGGAATGGAGGCAGGAAGGGAGGCAGGAAGTTAGGGAGGAAGGGAGAGAGGAAGGGAGGCAGGAAGACACAGAGGAAGTGAAGAAGGGAAGGAAGGAATGGAGGAAGTGAGGAAGGAATTATGATGATAGTTGTTTCAAGGAACAGAACAATAAGGTCACCTGTTCTTCGTTAAATAATTGTATTTCCTCTACATCACTCATCCGCTTTCAGCAACTCTTTGCTCGTCTCGGAAACTAGAATTTGCAATAACTGTCCTCGTGACGTTACAAAATGTACATCCCTAACAGCTATGCTATTGAATTCGTAGGCCAATTATGTATGAACGTGTGAGTAAATGAGGGCAATAAGAAAGATAAGAAAGACCCATATTAAGCCATGAACATGAAAGACACCCTAGGTCTCATGTAGACTAATACCGTCCAGGTCGGAAGTTAATTACCGCGGCTTGGGGACTGGGTGTATGTGCCGTCATTATTGTCACTTGATAGTTACTACGACGCACAGGTCGCCCACGGCGTCAAATAGAAAGACCTGCACTCGGCCTCTCAGGAGGCCACATGATGATGATGATGATTATTATTATTATTATTATTATTTACGTCGCGTCAGCTGCAGTTACAGACAGCACATTGTCACGTTTAATCGACGCGTCAGTTTAGTTACAGACAGCACATTGTCGCGTATAATCGACGCGTCAGTTTAGTTTCAGACAGCACATTGTCACGTTTAATCGACGCGTCAGTTTAGTTACAGACAGCACATTGTCGCGTTTAATCGTCGCGTCAGTTTAGTTACAGACAGCCAGCACATTGTCACGTTTAATCGACGCGTCAGTTTAGTTACAGACAGCACATTGTCACGTTTAATCGTCGCGTCAGTTTAGTTACAGACAGCACATTGTCACGTTTAAACGTCCCGTCAGTTTAGTTACAGACAGCACATTGTCGCGTTTAATCGACTCGTCAGTTTAGTTACAGACAGCACATTGTCGCGTATAATCGACGCGTCAGTTTAGTTTCAGACAGCACATTGTCACGTTTAATCGACGCGTCAGTTTAGTTACAGACAGCCAGCACATTGTCACGTTTAATCGACGCGTCAGTTTAGTTACAGACAGCACATTGTCGCGTATAATCGACGCGTCAGTTTAGTTTCAGACAGCACATTGTCACGTTTAATCGACGCGTCAGTTTAGTTACAGACAGCCAGCACATTGTCACGTTTAATCGACGCGTCAGTTTAGTTTCAGACAGCACATTGTCACGTTTAATCATCGCGTCAGTTTAGTTACAGACAGCCAGCACATTGTCACGTTTAATCGACGCGTCAGTTTAGTTACAGACAGCACATTGTCGCGTATAATCGACGCGTCAGTTTAGTTTCAGACAGCACATTGTCACGTTTAATCGACGCGTCAGTTTAGTTACAGACAGCACATTGTCGCGTATAATCGTCGCGTCAGTTTAGTTACAGACAGCACATTGTCGCGTATAATCGTCGCGTCAGTTTAGTTACAGAGAGCCAGCACATTGTCACGTTTAATCGACGCGTCAGTTTAGTTACAGACAGCACATTGTCGCGTTTAATCGTCGCGTCAGTTTAGTTAGAGACAGCCAGCACATTGTCACGTTTAATCGATGCGTCAGTTTAGTTACAGACAGCACATTGTCGCGTATAATCGACGCGTCAGTTTAGTTTCAGACAGCACATTGTCACGTTTAATCGACGCGTCAGTTTAGTTACAGACAGCACATTGTCGCGTATAATCGTCGCGTCAGTTTAGTTACAGACAGCACATTGTCGCGTATAATCGACGCGTCAGTTTAGTTTCAGACAGCACATTGTCGCGTTTAATCGACGCGTCAGTTAAGTTACAAACAGCCAGCACATTGTCACGTTTAAACGTCCCGTCAGTTTAGTTACAGACAGCACATTGTCGCGTTTAATCGACTCGTCAGTTAAGTTACAGACAGCCAGCACATTGTCGCGTTTAATCGACGCGTCAGTTTAGTTACAGACAGCACATTGTCACGTATAAACGTCGCGTCAGTTTAGTTACAGACAGCACATTGTCACGTATAAACGTCGCGTCAGTTTAGTTACAGACAGCACATTGTCATGTTTAAACGGCGCGTCAGATTAGTTACGGTACAGACAGCACATTGTCGCGTCTAAACGTCGCATCAGTTTAGTTACAGACAGCACATTGTCATGTTTAAACGGCGCGTCAGATTAGTTACGGTACAGACAGCACATTGTCGCATCTAAACGTCGCATCAGTTTAGTTACAGACAACACATCGTCATGTTTAAACGTCGTGTCAGATTAGTTACGGTACAGACAGCACATTGTCGCGTTTAAACGTTTTAACATTTTTCTATAACTCGAATACTAAGTCGAATTTATTTTTCTATTTTCTAACGTTTGTAGATATCGTGGTTTTACTCTAAGTTATTCGTTGCATTAGCAACCATATAGGAGGCCTAGATGGCGATTACTTGTCATGGAACTAACTGTCCACGCTATTCACTGATATAACCCTAGCCTTTATAGCGTATTGTTACGGCAATATCGTAGCTGTTCCGTTTTATCCAAAGACTGACGTCAACGTGAAAGTGAACAATGAATAGACTAACGAGCAGCTCACTCACAGGCTGGTGAGTGGCGCCGTCAGACACTGACGGGTATTTTAGGAAGCTTATAAAACAGTTTTAGTTGAGTTAGGAAAGTAATTATTGGTTTTTAAGTGAAATTCATCTCTCTCTCGCTCTATAGGAGGACCACCCATTCGGGTAGACTCGTGTATTTCCGGACAAGTCCGCACCATGCTCTGCGCCTATAAATACTGGATGCAAGATCCTTATCGTTTGTGATAGATGCAAGCAATTCCCTGAGGAATGCCCCCCTCCCTCTTCTCATTTCACCGCGGCTATTTCCGGACATCGCGCCACCAGCCAGCAGTGCAAAAAGGGAATAAAGGACATCGTTCTGTCTACCTCAGTACACAATCAGAAATAGATGCTAAAATACCCCCAGAAAATACAAGACGTGATTATTTCATGAAATTCGATCGTAGTGTTGGGGATCGAACCAGGCTCACTCAATAATGGCTTGCTACGCTTCTACTTCAGGCAAACGGTCCGCAGGATTCTTAATACATTGCCACGGCCGCCTCCTCTTCCTTTCTTCTTTTTCTGGTGTAGTGGCTTCTTAGCTGTCGCCTTGAAATGGTTTTCCATGGTTTCCCCATTTTCAACTACAAGCAAATGCTGGGACGGTACCTTCTGACAGGCCACCGCCGCTTCCATCCACATCCTTGCCCAGTTTCATTCACCAACATTAATTTCATCTCACATTAACTCCTCTCATAAGCTTGGCGATAGAATGGACATTCGGACGTAAAAACTATCCCGGACCCCGTTACAAAACCGGAATAACATTATATAATATCTATTTATTTATTTATTTATTTATTTATAAAATATTTCTTCTTCTTCTTCTTCTTTCGAATAACCCATTTGGAGGGAAAGGTGAATCAACGTTGGCTATTGTCCATTGTATTCAATTTCCTTTGTTTCCAAACTTCCTTCATCCTTCTAGAGTGACGATCTTTCTCCTCCTGAGTCCACTTTCTGCCAGTTGTTTGTTTCTTCCTTTCTTGAAATTCTGCCTTTTGAATAGCTTCTCTGAAGAGTGATGGTTGATTGGTTCTTAAGTTTAGGGGCTGCGACAACGTGGTCATGTAGCCCCGTGTACTTTGTGTGTGTGTAGAATCTGTCTGATAACCGGTGTTAATTGTGATGACTGTATTAGTGTGTGTTATCTGTTTGTTAATTTAAGTACTGCAACTAAGAATTTTTCAGATAGTTCCTACTTTTGCCGCCAAGCGCCACCGTCAACGACTACTAGGCCAAGTTCAGAACTGAGCTACTAGACGCCGCCGCAGTCGGCTCTTGGCAACGAACATAGAAACCTAAGAGCGTTGTTTACATTCTTAACCTATCCAATTTAGCTTCACACAGGTGTAATTAGTGGAAGGATCTTTAACATGCCATAAATCTATGACATGAGACCGCCGGCTTTACTTCCCCTCCGAAGGAAGGCATACTAAGGGATTTTTAACGCTCTTAAAAAATCCGACGGCTTCGGCCGGGTTTTTAACCCGCTATCTTGGGCATAGAAGCTCAGCATGCTACCGACTACGCCACCGAAGCCGCTGTGAAGAGTGATCTGTTTGCTATTGTGTCTGGCTAAGTCCTGGCGTTTGTCAAATCTTTGTCAATTTCAATGAACCATGTGGGTTTGGATTTGTAACTAATCAGTAAGTTGAAGATCTGTTTAGTTAGTCTACTATTTTCCATTCTATTGATGTGCCCAAAAAATGTAATCTTCTCTTTTTCATTACATCAGTTAATCTTTCACGTTACAAACATAACTCTCTATTTGGTCGTAACCTATATTCTGCGTTATTATTTCGTTTAGCTCCCAGTATTTTTCTAAGAATTCGTCTTTCAGTCTTCTCTAATTTGTATAAATCACCAAATCTTGTTAATTTAAGTGTTTCTGTCACATACTGAGTTTCAGGTCTGACCACTGTTTGATAGTGCCTTAATTTAGTGTTCCAGGATAAGTTTTTAAATTATATATATCTTTTGTCATATGTTCAACACCTTTGTAATTTATGCATACGCGTTTCTATTGCTGTCTTTTCCTGTGAGTCATTCATTATCCACTCTCCAAGGTATTTAAAGAAATTTGTTTTACATACTGAACTCTCATGAATTGTGATACTTTTCGGGGCATCGGTGATGTTTGTCATGAACTTAGTTTTTTCAAATGATATTTGTAGTCCGAATTTGGCTGCCTGTTTTTGCAACTCTCTAATTTGTTCTTGGGCAGTATCCAGTGAATCAGTAACTAATGATGATGATGATGATAATTGTTGTTTTAAGGGGCCTAACATCTAGGTTATCGGCCCCTGAGTAACTAATGCAATGCCATCCGCAAAAGCTAAACAATCTACAGTTACTTTATTTATTTGTTTATATAATATTTATTTACTCATTTTTTTATTTTTTTATTTTATTTTTATTTTTACTTATTTAATATTATCGATTGATGTATTTATTTACAGCCTATATTTAATATTCGTTTATTTATGCATTTATTTATTTATTTATTTATTTACTTATTTATCCCCCACTAGTATGAACAAGCAGTGAGTATCCCCATAAATCTCAGACACGCACAATGCTCGCCCTGTTTGTAGCTACAGACAGGCAGCAGACACAGAAGACCCAGGCTGTCACTACCAATTGACCGGAGCTCCGTTTCCGGTACTCCACTACCTGCCGACATTCAGTCGAGCAGACACATTATCATATCAGAGAAAAACTTGAAAAAAAAATCCCGGCGTGCAGAGCCTTTTGAATCTAATCCATATTCAAATGTTGATCTTTTTTCTCGGTCATTAAATGGATTTTTTTGTTGTTGAAAATGACCCACAAAATACATACTTTCTTAAAGAACAAGGCTACTAGACCGAATTGGTATAAATTTACAGAGAGAGACTTAAAGGAATTAAGATCACCAAACTTACATGGCCGGAAGGAAATCAGGAAAATCACTCAGACGCGGGGTTTCGAGGAAGAAAAGAAGAAGACTACACAATATCAATGGTCAGATCAACGGAAACAGACCCACTCGTTGCGAATGGAGGAATACTGGGCCAACAGGAAGGCTAGAAAGTGTTGATTTCGCGTGGTCCTAACGACCCATTCGCGAAGAAGAAAAGAAGCTTTGAGAACTTTCTGGTTTCATTAAATTGGGGATAGGCAGCTTAAAAACAAATTGATTAGGAGCCTTGATGATGATGATGATGATGATGATGATGATGATAATTATTTTAAAGACCTAACATCTAGATTTTGCCCCCTAATGATTTTGGTGATAGTGGAATTATGAAATGAAATTAACGTACTACAATACGAGAAGAAATGCCCTCCTGCAAAAAAATAATAATAATAATAATAATAACGTCAGGGAGAAGGAATGCCTCAACCTTCAAAGCATGAGGATTGAGAGACCTGGAAGGAAGATAGGAAAAATAGGAATATGAGAGAGTCCGGTCCAATGTCAGTGGAAATAGGGGAACACGGATCTGTTCAGGAATCTCTCGAGGTCGCTAACTCCCGAACTCACCAGTCGTGAGCCCTTGAGGGTGTAGCACTATCCAGGATGGGGCTACACACACCCTGCCTCCTTTAGGGCCTTGAGCAGAAGGCAGGAGATACTGTGGGCCCTTGAGGGTGTAGCACTATCCAGGGTGGGGTTACACACACTCTGCCTCTTTTAGGGCCTTGAGCAGAAGGCAGGAGATACTGTAAGCCCTTGAGGGTGTAGCACTATCCAGGGTGGGGCTACACACACGCTGCCTCCTTTAGGGCCTTGAGCAGAAGGCAGGAAATACAGTGAGCCCTTGAGGGTGTAGCAATATCCAGGGTGGGGCTACACACACCCTGCCTCCTTTAGGGCCTTGAGCAGAAGGCAGGAGATACTGTGAGCCTTGAGGGTGTAGCACTATCTAGGGTGGGGCTACACACACCCTGCCTCCTTTAGGGCCTTGAGCAGAAGGCAGGAGATACTGTGAGCCCTTGAGGGTGTATCACTATCCAGGGTGGGGTTACACACACCCTGCCTCCTTTAGGGCCTTGAGCAGAAGGTAGGAGATACTGTGAGCCCTTGAGGGTGTATCACTATCCAGGGTGGGGTTACACACACCCTGCCTCCTTTAGGGCCTTGAGCAGAAGGCAGGAGATACTGCGAGCCCTTGAGGGTGTAGCACTATCCAGGGTGGGGTTACACACACCCTGCCTCATTTAGGGCCTTGAGCAGAAGGCAGGAGATACTGCGAGCCCTTGAGGGTGTAGCACTATGCAGGGTGGGGCTACACACACCCTGCCTCATTCAGGGCCTTGAGAAGAAGGCAGGAGATACTGCGAGCCCTTGAGGGTGTAGCACTATCCAGGGTGGGGCTACACACACCCTGCCTCCTTAAGGACCTTGAGCAGAATGCAGGAGATACTGTGAGCCCTTGAGGGTGTAGCACTATCCAGGGTGGGGCTACACACACCCTGCCTCCTTTAGGGCCTTGAGCAGAAGGCAGGAGATACTGCGAGCCCTTGAGGGTGTAGCACTATCCAGGGTGGGGCTACATACACCCTGCCTCCTTTAGGGCCTTGAGCAGAAGGCAGGAGATACTGCGAGCCCTTGAGTGTGTAGCAATATCCAGGGTGGGGCTACATGCACCCTGCCTCATTTAGGGCCTCGAGCAGTAGAGAGGAGATACTGTGGGCCTTTGAGGGTGTAGCACTATCCAGGGTGGTACTACACACACCCCGCCTCCTTTAGGGCCTTGAGCAGAAGGCAGGAGATAGAATGAAAAGAAAACAAGATTACTGACCCCTCAAAGGATGAGGGATCAGGAAGGATGAGACAAGGGCCAATTAAGGCGGGATAGTGAAAGACTCCCCAGGCCTCGGATAACCTAATACTGTCGGGGTCGGAAAAGAATAAGAGTTGACCAAGGGAGGTCGACAGGAAAGATTACAGAGAGGAGCCTGGCACAAGTAAGTGGAAGAGGACTCAGCTGGGGTTGCGTGGTCGCCAACCCACGACCTACTAGATGTAAGCCCCTGGGTGAACGTTTTGTTTATGATGGCCCTCAATGATACCATAATTCAATTATCACTAAAAACAGCTCCGCGTTATAATCAAGCAAGTATGAGCTTCTAGATCGCTGACAACAGTCCTGACACATATGGGTAACACACATTTGATCTTTATCAGTTGGTAACACTGGTTATTAGCGATCACAATGGCTATCTCACTGGATCATCTCGCTGGTAGAACAAAGCTGGGAAGACCACCAGCTTACTTGACCCACATATTAATTGAGGAAATTGACACGATGGGATCGTTCCAGTTTCTCGCACGATAACATTACTGCGATCACCGATAAGACAATGAACTCGCCATAGTGACAGCAGTTCTCAGTTAACGTCGGCTCGATACGATATTAATTAATTGTAGGCCTACTTTTTATTCATTTATGTTCGACGATGTTGAAATGTAAATATTATACGTCAGAAAACTGTATCATAATGATGGTCATTATAGTAGGCTACTGTTTTTCATTATGAGACAGTTTCACCAGCCAATCAGAGCTCATTTATTGACCACTTAGGTAAGGATACCTTCGCGCATGCGCTCAAAATCCAACATGTCGGACATGAATTACATGATTTGAATGTTCAAATTGGATATCGGATCAACCATTGTAGTTAAATCCCAAACACAAAGACAAAATCAGCACGTACCTTTACGGTAATAAGAAAATACTATGACATAGTATTAATATTTTGCAAAAGTTCCGCCTAATCAATACCTTTATTGTACTAAATATAAATGATCACTTAGTGGTCATTGGTACATGTTTCGGGGCCTAATTGTTTTGGCCCCTTCATCAGCCTGTGTAGATAAAAAGTCAAGGCAAACAGGTGGTCAGATAGCTTAACACTCATAAAATATTCCCCTCAAAAACCCCACCATGGTGCACCATAATGAAAGGGGAAAGATGTTTATCCAAAGAAAACATAAGGAAATAAAATACATAAATAAAAATAAAAAAGAAAGAAAGAAGGAAGGAAAGGAAGAAAGAAATAAATAGTTGCAATTTGGAAAAAACACAGGCTGATGAAGGGGCCAAAACAATTAGGCCCCGAAACATGTACCAATGACCACTAAGTAATCATTTATATTTAGTACAATAAAGGTATTGATTAGGCGGAACTTTTGCATAATATTAATACTAATTATTGCATCAATACGGAACCATAATGAACCATTCAAATACTAAAATACTATGACATATGCAAGAAATTTATGAATCTACGTCCAGAGGTTAGCAACACAGCATCCTTCTATATAAATTACCGACATGGAAATTGCACCGTCCATATGATCGCGTAAATAAACTGGCGAATATGAGACACGAAATAGCACTGTACCTTAATATCCCCAACTCCAATTTCTACACAGCGCATTGCTTTCAAACGACTTCGGTGACAATATTAGTGAATGCTAGAGCTGAACGGCACTAGTCATCATGCAGGCTGTAAATAATAGCATTGCCAAGCCAAGTAAATGGTCTCTGCTTTCGAAGTGCTTTGACCCACGCATGCGCTCTGTTCACTCAGCAAAGCCAGCGCGCCCTGTTCACTAACTGAATCCCACAGATATTTATGAATATTTATGTTAAAACAAATAATAAAGTCATAATTATCGATGAACATAAACAGTCGTATGCAACTCGCCTATAATGGTAATTAAGACACTCGTATGGAAATTACATCAATGTATAGTCTAACATGTAGAAAGACCGCCTCAAGGTCTTATTTTTTTTTAAATGATTATTTATCTATTTATTATTCGCTAATCGGCCAACTAGGGACCACGATAAGTTCCACTATACATTCTGGCGTTTATTCAATTTCCGATTGATCCAGTAGGTTTTCATTAGCTTGCTGTGTCGAGCACGGCGTTCATCTGACCACACTGCACCGGTTGTTCATTTCTTATCTCGTTAAGTCCCAAAAGTCACGATGCTTGTTCGGAAAAAAATCTCGTTTGTGGGCGTCATCTGGTCGTAGGCCCATTTCTTGGACGTCTTTCTTGACGATAACGTGCCAGGGAACTGTTGTTTTTGGTTTTGAGTCAAAATTGTTAAAATAATATACGTTTTGTCCATCTAGAGTCGTCCATCCGTCGCAAGTGACCGTAGAAGCGAGCGAGCCCTGTGTTAGCGCATTGTGTCCGTGATCTTCTCTATCTTAGAATAGATTTCTTGCCTGGATTTTCTTAAATAGATCCCGTTTTTGTAGTTTGGTCCAAGATTTTTGTGGATAATATTTTTCTCTTTTTGCTCTAACTTAACAAGCACACATTTCTGAGAGAGAGAAAAGCATTCTGACGCATAGAGGGATACCACGGTAGGTGAGTGGTTAACGTGTCGGACTACCAACCCCAATCTTGCAGGTTCGCCCCTGGCCGTGGTAAGTGATTTTTGAAAGGCGGCAAAAATACGATACGCATGTCGTACGATGTTGGCATGTTAAAGAACCCATTCGAATTCAGTACGCCGTGTTCATAATGGCAAAATTAATCTCGGGAGTTTCCGCCAACACAAAGTTCCTCATTTCTCTACTAGAAAGCGCTATAGTGTTCAAGGAGCTTAGATATCTAACCTCCTTGACTTGCATAGTGATTCAAGGAACAACGAAATTCGACATGCAAGCTACCCTATGGGTGTCAAATAACAAAGCTTGCACCCAGCTCCCGAGGCCACACGATACTATTATTATTATTTTTATTTATTTAAGCGAAAATTCCCCCACAGGAGAGCGATTAAACTTGATAACATGATGTCATTTGGAGCTGTGTCTCCTCCGCTCCTCCCAAAATCTCTTCATTGACGCGGAATGCTCCCTCTTCCTCTCATCCGTCCACTTTTTTCCAGGTTGTCGTAATGATTGGTTCGAACTTAACATTCGCGATTTTCGTCTGGCACTCAGTTCGGTCTTCGAAATGTTGTACACTGATAACTTGTAAGTCACTCTGTACCTCTTTAAGCCATTCTGTGCCACATTTGCTCTGTTATGTTACCGAGTAGTTTCTTGGGCAATCTGGAGGTGGCCATCCTGTGGATGTGAGTGTAAAATTTGGCTCTGCGTTTTCTAATTTCGTCTGTTATCGTAATGGTGTTTTGATAGAGTTCAGTAAGGTCTCTTATTATTATTATTATTATTATTATTATTATTATTATTATTATTATTATTATTATTATTATTATTATTATTATTATTGAGCCTCCGTGGCTTAGGCGGCAGCACGCCGGCCTCTCACCGCTGGGTCCATGGTTCAAATCCCGGTCACTCCATGTGAGATCTGTGCTGGACAAAACGGAGGCAGACAGGTTTTTCTCCGGGTACTCCGGTTTTCCCTGTCATAATTTCATTCCAGCAACACTCTCCACTGTCATTTTCATTTCATCTGTCATTCATTTAAACATTGCCCCAGGGAGTGCGTCGGGCCTCGGCAGCCGGCACAGTTCATATCCTCGCCGCTAGATGGGGGCTTCATTCATTCCTTTCCTGACCCGGTCGGAGACTGGAAGCAGGCTGTGGATTTTCATTCATTATTATTATTATTTATTTCACACGTTACAGACCTATTAGACCACGGAAGCAAACATGACTATTTGTTCTTCCTGTCTTTCCAGTACTCGTGCACTAAAGGCCCTCTTCCTTTCTTCGGTCCACTTTGGTCTTTGGGCTGTAGGTGCTGCTTTCTCTGACAACACTTCTCACTTGTATACCTTGTGCCGAAAGACGCTTTTGTCTATGACGTCTCCTGGGTCAACCTGTGCATTTTCCAGATCAATGTTTACTTGCATCAGGGTGTAGTAATCTTAAGTCTCTGCATGTATCTAAGAATTTTGTTGGTGAGTCTGGTTTGTGGGAGTCTGCTGATGTGACCGTAAAATTTTAGGCGCCTCTTTCTGATGTCTGCTGCGAGGTTGGACAATTTCTCTGTGGTGTCTCTGGAGTGAAGCCTGTATCCTTCATCTGTGTGCTTTGGTCCAATAATTTTCCTTATTATTTTTCTTTCCTCTGTGAGGATTTTTCCCAAGTCGCCCTTAGTGTGTAACGTCAATGTCTCACTGGCATAAAGCACCTCAGGTTTAATAACCGTGTTGTAATGACGAAGTTTAGTGAATGTGGACAGACATATCTTGTTGTAGACACCCTGTGTCTTGTATATGGTTCCTATTATTATTATTATTATTATTATTATTATTATTATTATCATAACGACAGCAGTGGCTACGCTGGCTAAAGCGCAGCGTTAGGTCATTGGGCCAAACTCTCTGCTGAATCGGTAGACGCGTGGGTTCGAGCCCCATCGTCGGCCGTCCTTGAAATGGTTTTCCGTGGTTTCCCATTATCAGCCCCAGGCAAATTCTGGGACGGTACATTCATACAGGCCACGGCCGCTTCCTTCCACATCCTTGCCCAGTTTCATTCATCTTCATCATTCCATCTCTCATCCCGACGCGCAGGTCGCCCACGGCCGTCGACTAGAAAGACCTGCACTCGGCCTCTCAGGAGGCCACATGGCAAAATATATATATATATTATATGGGAGCAGAGAGACAGAAACCAGTGGACTAAGAGAATCATCCCACAGGTGCAAGTTTGGACAGAGGGGAAACATGGTGAGGTTGGTTATTATCTCACTCAATTCTTGACTGGGCATGGGTACTTCTGTTCCTATCTTAAGAAGATGGGGAAGGTGGATTCATCAGATTGCATCTATTGTATAAATGAACTAGTAGATAATGCTAACCACACCTTCTCTCCAGGGTCTCACAATTTGTGGGGGGGGGGGGGGGATGGACAAAAAGAAAGGAACCGTTTGTTGTAGAATCAGTGAAAGGAATGTTACTTGTTAAGTTCAATTTCAAAGATATGTCATGTGAAGAATTTTATAAATACAGTAGGCTAAGTGCTTCAAGAAAATAATTCACGTCTTCTTTCAAAAGTAGGTTCTGTTGAAAAATGCAGCTTCAAGGAAAATTACTGCAACAAGGTCTGATCATTAAGTAAGGTACGGTATTTCATTTTGTAAAATGTTGTATGTAATATACACATTATGTAGTATAGCTTAATTTTGTGATCGATTGAAATTAGTTAGTTGGTTATTGAGGTTTTAAGGAGCGGAACTACGAGACCATCTGCCCCTCTTAACCCTGGAACCCCAGAGAATCTTCGTTCCCCGATTACGTTATGCTGATACGCCTGATGGCGGCCACCTCCTGTGACTTTTACTTGACTTCGACTGTCTTTCAGTCAATGTGTATACTTCTTAGCAGTGACAGCTATTTATACCCAAAGCAGTGTCTCCAGGGCATTGAGTGCTCCGGTAATAGGACATAACGTACCACTTTGCCGGCTGATTACCTGCGAAGGGTCAGCTAATGACTTTAAAATATTTAGGAGAGGACATAAGGTACGTACCACTTGAAATATTTAGGGCGCATGAAACCCTAACTGCACGGCCACTTGCTCGGTATTGCTCAATTAATCCTGGTAATAAATACGTGGACAATAACATAACATAACAACATAAAATATGATAAGTTTTTGGATTCCCATCACACTTTAACCAGGCATTGTACTGGCAAAATATTTATAAAGCTTAAAATCAGCTGTGGTTAAGCTCTCGTCATTTGTTGTTTTCTTTACTTGTTTTCTTATTTTTTATTTTATTTTTTAAATTGATTTTTGTGGGTTTTATATCCTAGCGAATAGCAAGTTCGTCATGGGATGTTTCATTCCAAGTTCTGCGAATATGAGAGAGCTCTCAAGCAAGATTTCAAGTTTCCATTCTATTCATACCGCTTCATTATTCTGTCAAGCCGTTCATCATACTTGACATATTTCTTCTTTCTTTTTGAACTTTTAATGTACAATTCGTACTTCATGAAGGCGCATTTTAATACCAAAATGTTTAAAGCCACACAGTGTGATCGCCACTGATGTTTATGTGGTAATGAACCTGTAACTGTAACTGGAATGCCCGTCTGACATCAAGTGGTTCGTTATGTCCGGACACTGAGTGCTCCATCTGCCCACGATCCAAGGACACCAAGGCCACTGTGGTGTGCGTAAACATCATAGCTTGGTGTTTTGTAGTGAATGCGAGAAGTGAAAATGGTGATTATGATTACGATGACCAAAGAAAGAATATCTACAATAAAATTGAAATATTTCTAATATTTTGGTTTTCTATTATATTCACAAAGTTATTTTCATTTTACAGCCTTAATAGTTTAAGTATTCTGTGCTACAGGGTTGATTTCACTGATTTGTAACTGCAGTTAATAGTCATACAGTGAAAACTCTCTAAAAGATCACTCCTATTAAAAGACCACCCCTCTCCCCGACCAAAGACCAGGCATTTTCTCAGTCTGACCTCTTTCAAAAGACCACTTCTCGTCTGCCTTCCCATTGGAGATGGTGATGAGGGTGATGATGTAAACAATGGTTCTGTTGGCACAGAACTGCCTCAGCATACAATGTCATTAGAAAAAGTGTGATGTAACGTATAAAAAATACAAAACACGGCTCTCCTAGAAAATTGTTCGAACCCAGAACAATTCACTGGAATTTCGAACTCACTCGGAGATATTCTAGAAAGTGAAATTGTTAAAAAAAAGATGTGCTAATCTGGAACAGAGATCAATTCGTGACTTTTTAAAATGACAGAGCTCAGAAAATAACTATTTGTAATTAATTTGTACTAAATGTGAACCAATGCAGATAAATTGTAATCAAGTTTGTGTTCCAACTGTACTTTATTAATATGCAGTATAAAATTATTTTTAATGCCAACCCCTATTAAGAGACCACCCCTCAAAAAGACCAGTTTTCCATGGAACCGACACTGGTCTCTTAATAGAGGTTTCACTCTACATTATTTTAATGCATCCGAGTTGTGTTTCAGTCCTGGCGTAGGCTACTCAGTGTCCCAGGATACCATTACTGTTCCAGGGTTAACACATATTAAAGTATACAAATTTAGAATGGAATAAAGAATTTACAGGTAGACATTTAAATATGAAAAGACCAAGAATTAATAAAACAGAAAAAACAAAAACAAAACAAAACAAAATAATTATAATAATAATAATAATAAACAACATTTACGAAAAAATAAAGATTCAGAATTCATCAGGTATTTTTCTTAAATGTTCTGCGTTTTGCTGAGCAACGTCCTGCATTTTGAAATTTTCATTTTGTAACCTTACCTTCAATGAAACAACAGCCTCAGAGTTTCATTTTCTTAGTTAAGAGAGCTGGGTGTGTATATGCTATGTATTTACAAGTTCTTAAAGGTGACGTCTAGGTTCGAATCTACAAAACACAAAATGGCGGTGACCTCGCGAGCTAAGACAAGGGCGTTGTTCTGGAGCGCGGAGAGACTAAGGTCGATATCTCGAGTCATTTGCATACCGCTGTGAACCTTAAGGGTCTGCCTTGCCTTGTCTTCCAACTGATCAGTTCCTGTCTGCCAGTTCTCTTCCAAGACGTTACACTGTTGTTTACGTTTTGTTTCCTTTATTATTAACTTGTGAACGAATGAAAAAAAGTGGCCGCGTGGTTCCGTAATCTCAGGACAGACTGAGTGATAGGCCTACTTGCTAGAACCACGAAACTGCAATGGAGGATGGGAATGGAGCTGAAGGATAATTTAAACACAATATATTCCGTACAAGTTTTTCGGGCTTGTAGGCCGTGGTCCAGACAGGGACCAAGGAAAGGAGCGGAACCCTTGATAATGCCGGACGCAGTTTCCGGTGAAACGTCGGGAGATATCCTGTCTGGACCACGGCCTACAAGCCCGAAAAACGTGTACTTGATTATGAACGCCGGCCGTGAAAGCCTAAGCTGTTATAACAATATATTCCCTTTGAAAAAATTAATCAAATCAATGTTTACCAAATCCTATCTTCACACGTAATTTATGAGCCTATCTTCATTTATGGAACAAGAAGTTCCGTGGGGAACTAAAGAGCCTACTTTTCTTAAAATATAAGATTCATGTCAATGATTAATCTATATGGATCTATCTAGAATAATGACGAAATTAAGTGGGTAATATCGACATTTCTAATTAGTTCTAAATACTGAAAACCTGGCAAAACGTAGACTATTATAGCACTACAGTTGGCAGCCCTGGTGACTGAATATATTCTTAGTTCCATCTCTTAAGGTACAAAATACAAAATTTGGTTGAAGTCATATGGACGTCTCATGCAGTTAGACATTGGATCTATCAGCACGCGTAAAAGCATGTTGGCAACAATGTCATGCGTGTGCTGGTTAGAAATAATCGGAAATATTATGATATCTTGTTGTGCCAATTTTAGATGAAATCCATTTGTTAGTATAGAAGTAACATGTATTTTAAAATTGGACCTATCAGCAAGCATACAATCATATTGGCAGCACTGACTTATATTAATTACTCCAAATTAATCTAGAGTGCCAGGTGCTATACCTGTGCAAAGTATAGAGCTGTTGGTTTGCATACTTTCTGATATATTGATATTAGGGTAAAGAAAACATGGAAAGTATTTATTAACAGTTGGCAGCCCTGATTTCTCTTAAGAATACTTATAGTCATATCTGTTATGGTACACATAGCACATACGAAATTTGGTTGAAATCCAACTGATAGTATAGAAGTTACATGTATTTAAAAATTGGTCCTATCAACACGTTTAGAATCATGTTGGTAGCACTGACGTATATAAGTTACTACAAATTAATATAGAATGCCAGGTACTATACGTGTGCATAGTTTAAAGCTGTCGGCTTGTATACTTTCTGATATATGGGTATTTGGATTTAAAAAAAAATTGAGAGCATTTATTAACAGTTGGCAGCCCTGGTGGCTCCTACGAATATGCTCAGTCATATCTGTTTATATGCACATAGCACATACGAAATTTGGTTGAAATCCAATTGATAGTGTAGAAGTTATATGCATTTAAAATTTGGACCTATCAGCAGGCTTATAATCATTTTGGCAACACTGCCATGTATGACCTCCTGGAAATTAAACTGCAATATTATTATCTATATGTGTGCCAATTTTGAAATAGCTCCCATTCATACCTTCCAAGACATCCTACATGGAGCTCAAATTTCAATTGCGATTTTTCAGCAGTTGGTAGCACTGACATCATTTTCAAATATGGCAGTGAGATATTCAGGTATAGATCTTTACCCCTACCAAATTTTGTTTCGATTGCTGCAGTCGTTTAGGAGTTGATAGGGGGGGGACACACACACAGCCAGACAGACAGAAGGACAGACAGACAGACACACATTTGCCCGATCTCATAAGTCTACGTTTTCCCCATTTTTGCAAAATGTGAAAAGTAGGCTAAAAATAGGCTTAAGAGATCAACTTTTGTCCGAGTGTGTGTGTGTGTGTGTGTGCGTCCGTGAGTGTGTCTCTCCTCCCGTAATAACTTCTTAACAGCTGGAGCGATTTCAATGAAAGTCTGTATGGTCATATTACTATTTTGGGCGACCCCGACCGTGCCCTTAAAATTTTATTACGTCTCACCAATCCAACATGGCAGCTGTGCGAAATATTTCACCGCCATTCTATATCTCCTAAACTATTACTCATATCACCCTGAAACACTACTAGAAGTTCATCTAAGCAGGTCCTACTTTCGCTACCAAATGGCCACTGGATGTCACCGCAACCGGCACCTTGTGGCGAACGTAATAACTAATAGAGTGTTAATCAAATCTAATCTCAAATTTAGCTTCACGCAATTGTAATTAGTGGAAGGTTCTTTTACATGCCATAAATCTATGACATGGGCCCGCCGGCTTTACTTTCCCTCCGAAGAAAGGCATACTGAGGGATTTTTAACACTCTTAAATAAATCATCGACTTCAGCCGGGTTTGAACCTGCGATCTTGGCCATAGAAGCTCAGCAGGCAACTAACTAAGCCACCAAAGCCGCCTACATTCATAGTAAATATATTTAACGGTTTTAACGGTAAGCTTAAAAGGCGCACGGACGGCAGAATTTTCTTCGACTCGATTCACGGAAATCGTTACTGCTCGGCTTCCTTTGCTAATTGTTATTGTTTGAGTCTTCAGTCTTTTGACTGGTTTGATGCAGATCTCCATGCCTCCCTGTCCTGAGCTAATCGTTTCATCTCTACATAGTTACCACACCCTACATCCGAGGCAATCTGTTTAACATATTCTAACCTTGGTCTACCTCTACAGTTCTTGTCCTTGACCCTTCCTTCCGTAACTAAGCTCAACACTAAAAGTGATAAAAATGTCCAGCATAACTCAACACATTGCTAGCGTTTCGCCCCAGCGTGCCAATTGGGCTCTTCAGTTGTTAAAGGCACTCCTAACCAAGACGCGTAGCAGGTACACACTGAGAAGGCCAATGCAAGACACCTCGCCACATATGTGGCCACATCACGAGCATGCCAGTGCACCACCGGAGTCAAAAACTTCACTTCCAAAAACAATAAACCTTGCTTTGGCATTGAATATAATCAAAAGTTCTCGAAAGAGAAACAAAATGAGTATTGTCTGTTGAGCCATTATAATTAACACTAAAAGTTATAAAAAATGTTCAGCATGACTCAACACATTGCTAGCGTTCGCCCCAGCGTGCCAATTGGGCTCTTCAGTTGGTAAAGGCACACCTAACTAAGCTTGCTATTCCTCCTGGGTGTCTTAGTATGTGTCCTACCAACCTATCTCTTCTCTTCATTAGCAGTCGCCAGAAACATCTTCCTCTCCCACTCGTCTTAATACCTCTTCGTTTGTCACCCTATCTACCCATCTGATCTTAATCATTCTCCTGTAATTAATTGGTAATTAATGAATGTTTTTTTTTTCTACAGAAACCTTCCTAGAGATATCCCTTACAGAATGATGAAACCCGCATTAAAATCCATCCAGTGGTTCTCGAGATTACCCGTTACATCCAAGAATCGGGGACTTTGTTTTATACTAAGTAGATAATATATCTTTATATATATAATTCTTCGACACGTGTGTATGTGACTGAACTCCTCCTAAACGACTGAACAGATTTTGATGAATTCTTTTGTGTATATTAGAGTGGGTCCAGGTATGGTTTAGATTCACAATTTGACCCGGTAGGTGGAATGAATACAATTTTAGAACCACAATTTTCGCACAATTTTAGAACAACAATATACAGTAAAAAAACAGTCGTCATGGAAACCGATAGCCTTAGTGAATGCTGAAGTCTTTGGACTGTTTGTCTCTGCAAGTATGAGTCAACTGGTTGCAAACCTGTGCAACTACCTCAAAATAGGTAACGCACGAGTAGATTCAACAAATGACCGACGACGCGCGAAGCGTTTCAACAAAGTCCCGTGTGCGTTCATATAACATTCGTCCGATATTGATGAAACTTAAGTAAGATGTTGTGTACACTTCAGGGAAGGATTCTGGCTAAGTAAATCCACTTTACAATAGGTAGCGCACGAGTAGATTCAACAAATGAGCGACGACGCGCGAAGTGTTTCAAAAAAGTCCCGTATGCGTTCATATACCATTCACCCGATTACGATGAAACTTTGGTGAATCGTTAAGAACACTCCAGGGAAGGTTTCAGGCTTAGTAAATCTATTTTACAATCCGTAGCGCATGAGTAGATTCAACAAATGAGTGACGGCACGCGAATCGTCTAAACAAAATCCCGTATGCGTTCATATGCCATTCATCCCATTGCGATGAAACTTTGATGAGTTATTGTGTACACGCCAGGGAAGGTCTTCAATCCATTTAACAATATTGGTAGTGCACGAGTAGATGTAACAAATGAGTGACAGCGCACGAATCATTTAAACAAAATCCCGTATGCGTCGTATGCCATTCATCCGATTGCGATGAAACGTTGGTGAGTTGTTGTGCACGCTCCCACGAATGTTTATAGATTAGTAAATCCCTTTCAGGATAGTTTAGAGGCAGTTAACGGAAATTTAAAAAATATTGTGTATCCAAAAGCTCTTCAAGAAACAAAATTACAACGCCAAAACTTTCTTTGATTGGCATTGCAACGCATGCCGGGTACAGCTTGTATTATATAAATTTTACCCCACCCCATCCTTGGGCAAATTCATATCGACCGATTAAAGAGCTACAACTGACAGTAGTAAAATCGTAATAAACTGGCAACCCTCCAACCACCTAACCTAATCAATGAGGGTGCATTTTTTCTTCTCTTTTCTTCCGATTAGCCTTTGACAGAGCCATTGTAGTTATCTAAAAAGCCTTGGTAATAATGCATAATATTACCCCCTAAGATTTTAACAAGCAGCAATTTTCTCTGTCCCTTGAGCATCATCCACCCTTTTAGGAGGAAGTGTCTCCATCTAGTCGTGTCAACATTTTGCCTCCCCCATGCTCCTAATTGTGACAATCCATTAGCTTGTTACACCCGCCCAAGAGGCTTTGCCAGTATAACAATTGACTGTCTGCTCTGTGGTCAGAGAGTAAAGTAATCTATTAGCACACTTTAACGTATCAATCGTACGGCATGGCCCCCTGTGTCACATCCAGTAGGCGGTGACATCGAGGAGGGAGAACTTGTTAGCTGGACAAAAAGCGCTGGGATATTAATGATCGCGGAGGCCGTGAACTTTACCCTCGGGGTTATAATATAATGCAGGATATTGGCTGAGTTTTGACTTCAACTGGCACGAGTTAGTCCTAGGGATGAGTTAATGGCGGAAAAAGGTTTTTGTCGAGAGCCGACATTCTCAGCAGGTCTGCCGTAACAAAATAATATTATAATACTGAATATTCAAATTATAGGTTGGTTGGTTACTCAGTTTAGGGGCTGCGACAACGCGGTCATGTAACCCCGTGTACTTTGGGTGTGTGTAGAATCTGTCTAATAACCGGTGTTAATTGTGATGACTGTATTGGTGTGTGTTTCTGTTTCTTAATTCAAGTAAGGACTGCATACTTTGAATTTTTCAAGTAGTTCCTACTTTTGCCACCAAACGCTACTAGACGCCACCGCAGTCGGCTCCTGACGACTAACGTAGGGACCCGAGCGTTCTTTACATTTTTAACCTAATTTAGCTTCACACAGGTGTAATTAGTGGAAGGTTCTTTAACATGCCATAAATCTATGACATGGAACCGCCGCCGGCTTTACTTCCCCCTCTGAAGGAAGGCATACTGAGGGATTTTTAACGTTCTTAAAAAATCCGACGACTATCAACTCCTAAACGGCTGCAGCTAACGAAACCAAATTTAGTATTCTATTAGTAAAGACCTATGCCTGAATATCTCACGGTCATATTTGAAAACGACGTCAGTGCTACCAACTGATGAAAAATCACAATTGAAAATTGAGGTCTATGTTGGATATCACGGAAGATATGCATGGGAATTGTTCCAAAATTGGCACACATATAGATAATATTCCATCAGACTAATTTACAGGAGCCCATACATGAGAGTGTTGCCAACATGATTCTTCAAAGTTGGCAGCCCTGTTGACACTAAAAAAATGCATATTCATATCTTCTCCGGTGCGCAAATCACATACCAAAGTTGGTTGAAATCCAATAGATAGTTTGAACGTTACATGCATTTAAAGATTGGACCTATCAGCAGGCATTCATTTTTCTGATTGCTATTCGGTCTTGTAAATTTGCTGACCCCAATTCTTTGAGATCTTTCTCCGTTTGTTTGTACCAATTAGGTCTGGCCATCTTATTCTTTAAGAATGTATGAATTCTATGTGTTAGTCTGTTGGAATCCATTCTCTCTATGTGCCCCATGAATTGGACTCTCTGCATGCGCATTGAACCTGTGAGTTTGGGAATCCGTTAGTAGATTTCTGCATTAGATTTTGGATATCGTATTCCATTCTCGATTCTTGGTCCTAGAATTTTCCTCATTATCTTACGTTCTTTAACTTCTAATAGGCATTTTAGAGTTATAAGGAAGATCTCTGGTCCCGTTCAAGATGAGGACACTGGTGAATGGCGTATACGGTACAAACGAGAGCTGGATGCCATGTATAGTAGAGCCATCATTACTTCCGACTTGACGTTTCCGTGTTACCCTAGAGTTATCTAGCGGTCAGAAGGAAAATGACTTTAACTAGCCAATCACAGGCAGCCATTCAACTCGATATATCACGATAAATCGAATTTTGTTCGCGATGCCGCGATTTAGCAAACGAAGCTCTGGCTTGGCACTGAAATGTCAAGTCGGAAGTAGTGATGGCTTTACTATATAATACCCTAACATCATAGGACTAATGAGAAGCTACCGTCTGGTATGTGCAGGCCATGTCACTAGGATGGACACATGCCGATGGCCTCTGAAACTGCTCAATTTTGTTCCTCATGGAAGAAGACCACTGGGTAGGCCAAGAAAGAGATCGAAGGACGGAATCCGTAAAAACCTGCGACAGATTGGAATAGAGGATGACTGGCTACAGAGAGCAGCAAACAGAATCCAGGGGAGGAGAACCCTTATAGTAGCGCGTGGTCCCGTGGGCCTGATCGCGTAAAGTAAAGTGAAGTAAGTACCTTACTTTCTGAAACTTCTAATTGGCATTTTAGATTCTTATGCTGGAGATTAAGTATTTCGTATGCGTAAAGGGCTCCTAGTGTGATCACTGTTGTATAGTGTCCGACTTTACAGTTCCATTTCTTGGTGTAAATATTTTTTGTCAGTTGAAATGCAGTTTCCATTTTCTGAAGCCTTGATTGAATGGATTTCTTCTCACTGCAATTTTCAGTGATCCATTCCCCTAGAAATTTAAATTCTGTAGTACCGGAGATTGTATTGTTGCCAATTTTATCATTAATATAATTTATTCGTTAATTCCCCATAAGGAGAGCGTTACAACACAATCAATGTTCATGTTTTGTTCTGGCCCTTTCTTCTTTTTCCCAAAACCTCTCATATAAACACTCTGCTTCCGCTTTCTCTCCTCCGTTCACTTCTTCCCCGGTTGTCTCTCTTTGGGAGTTTGCTCAAACTTCTGTAGTCTAAGTTTTTCTCTGTATTTGCTCCTGTCTGCGATGTCTTCTGTAGAGATGATTAGTTTCTTATGGTCTTCCACGGTTTCCTTTACCCAATTGGTTTTTAATGTACTACTCGTAACTATATTAAAAATCTTCTTGGTCAGTCTGTCTTCAGTCATCCTATGTACTGTATGAAAATGAAAATCCACAGCCTGCTTCCAGTCTTCGACCGGGTCAGGAATGGAATGAATGAAGCCCCTATCTAGCGGCGAGGATATGAACTGTGCCGGCTGTCGAGGCCTGACGCACTCCTCTGGGGCAATGATTAAATGAATGACAGATGAAATGAAATGATAGTGGAGAGTGTTGCTGGAATGAAATTTTGACAGGGAAAACCGGAGTACCCGGAGAAAAACCTGTCTGCCTCCGTTTTGTCCAGCACAGATCTCACATGGAGTGACCGGGATTTGAACCACGGACCCAGCGGTGAGAGGCCGGCGTGCTGCCGCCTAAGCCACGGAGGCTTATGTACTGTATATGTCCATAAAATTTTGCCATTGTTTTCCTTACGGTATGTTGTTTGTAATCGTCTATGTCTGTTTGTCCAGTTCTATTGTCGGTCTCTTTATTCATATTCCCTCTTTCTGAACTGGCCCGTAGATCTTTCTCAGAATTTTTCTCTCTTGTTTTTCTAATTCTTTGATTTTTGTTCGTCCCTTATTATTATTATTATTATTCTTTTTGCGTTTTGCCCATTATAGAGGGCGCTTGAACTTGTTTTTCGGCTTGATGATATTCGCCTTCCTATCTTCCCGAAATCTCTTCATGAAGTCACTGTGCTGCTTCTTCCGTTCTTCTGTCCACTTGGTTCCAGTCCTGCCACTAGTTTTCACCCTAAACTTGTGCTTTGTTACTGCGGTCCTGAAGACTTTGCGGTTTCTCAGAATATTTTCTCCGATGTTCAACTCTTGCAGGTCCTCTCTTGATTCATCCAGCCAGGCTATCCTTGCCTTCTGAGAATTTATTACATTGAATAACCTTTTTGTAAGTCTATAATCGTCCATCCTGAAGAGGTGTCCATAAAATGTTAAACGACTTCTCCGTACAGTGTTGCTGAAACTATCTGTGTGACGGTATAGATCTGAATTTCGTCTTTTAATCCAAATTCCGTTTTCTTGTGTGGGGCCGAATATTTTTCTAAGAATTTTACGTTCTTGCTTTTCTATTTGGTTGGTTGGTTGGTTCTTAAGTTTAGGGGCTGCGACAACGCGGTCATGTAGCCCCGTGTACTTTGGGTGTGTGTAGAATCTGTCTGATAACCGGTGTTAATTGTGATGACTGTATTAGTGTGTGTTATCTGATATTTTAATTTAAGTACTGCAACTTAGAATTTTTCAAATAGTTCCTACTTTTGCCGCCAAGCGCCACCGTCAACGACTACTAGGCTAAGTTCACAACTCAGCTGCTAGACGCCACCGCCAGTCGGCTCTTGGCAACGAACTTAGAAACCTAAGAGCGTTGTTTACAATAACCTATCCAATTTAGCTTCACACAGGTGCAATTAGTGGAAGGTTCTTTAACATGCCATAAATCTATGACATGGGACCGCCGGCTTTACTTCCCCTCCGAAGGAAGGCATACTGAGGGATTTTTAACGCTCTTAAAAAATCCGACGGCTTCGGCCGGGTTTGAACCCGCTATCTTGGGCATAGAAGCTCAGCATGCTACCGACTACGCCACCGAAGCCGCTTTGCTTTTCTATATTTGCAATTTTAGAATGACCTCCTAAAGCTATGGTTTCTGAATCATATAGAGCTTCCGGTAGTACAACTGTTTTGTAGTGTTTCAGTTTTGCATTATGTGACATTACTCTTTTATTATAGTGATCCCATGTTAGTCTGAATGCTCTATGAAGTTTTAGGCTCTTTCTGTGTTAGCCAAACTGTCCAATCCTGAAGGAAGAATTAGTTCTCCAAGGTATTTAAAAAATTCTACTTGTGATATTGCTCCATACGCTGTTTCTATTTTTAGCCTATTTTCAATTTCGAAAAAATAGGCTTATGAGATCACCTTTTGTCCGTGTGTGTGTGCGTGTGCGTGTGCGTGTGTGTGTGTGTGATTCGTGTGTGTGTCCCCCCCCTAATAAAATCTAAACGGCTGGAGCGATTTCAATGAAACTCGGTATGTTCATAGCACTATTCCCGGCGACCTCGACCGTGCCCTTCAAATTTAGTTACGTCTCACCAATGCAAAATGGCGGCTGTGCGAAATATTTCACTACCATTCAATATCTCCGAAACTATTACCGACATCGCCCTGAAATTGTGTACGGTGATAAAGGGTACTACTAGAAGTTCACCTATGCGACTTTCAAAAACCTGGTGACTACAAAACCAACATGGCGGTCAAGCGAAGTTGATACTTTTAAATAGACTTTTCTCGCGATTTAACTATCCACACGTAATGAAACTTGGTACAGCAAATGTTTATACACATTGTAATGCACTGGAGTCTAATTTAGTTCAATTGTTTACATAACTTCAAAATGGCGGCTGTGCGAAATATTTCACTGACATTCTATATCTCCGAAACTATTACAGATATCACCCTGCAATTTAGTACGGTGATAAAGGGTACTGATACAAGTTTACCTATGTATATTTCATAAACTTGTAAAGTAGAAAACGAACATGGCGACCAAGCGAAGTTGAGACTTTTAAATAGACTTTTCTCACGATTTAACCATCCAGACGTAATGAAACTAGGTACAGCAAGTGTTTATACACATAGTAATGCACTGGAGTCTAATTTAGTTCAATTGTTTACATAACCTCAAAATGGCGGCTGTGCGAAATATTTCACTGATATTCTATATCTCCGAAACTATTACAGATATTACCCTGCAATTTTGTACGGTGATAAAGGGTACTGGTACAAGTTTATCTATGTATATTTCATAAACTTGTAAAGTAAAAAACTAACATGGCGACCAAGCGAATTTGCAATATTTGAATAGACTTTTCTCGTGATTTAACTCTCTGAACGCAGTGAAATGTGGTACAGAAAATGATTTTGCAGATTGTAATGCACTGCCATCTAATTTAAATCAATTGTTTACATAACCTCAATATGGCGGCTGTGCGAAATTTTAAAATTAAGGTTTTATTTCTTGTGTCGTAATCATGCGATCGAAGTGAAAGTTTGAATAATGAACCTAGGCAATAATTGTCCTTGAATGGTACATAATTCTATGGCCTATACATATAACAATCCTAAATGGCGAGCTTCCGAAATATTTAGACGGTTCTCAATATCTATGAATCTTTTACAGCAACCAAACTGATTTTTTTTATGTTCGTAGAGACTATGAACATATGTTCACCTATAGGACTTCAGTAACCTGGTGAGCACAAATCCAACATGGCGGCGACGCGAAGTATAAATATTTAAATGGACGATTCTCGCGAATTAACTATCCGAGTGCTGTGAAACGTTGCACGTTAAATGCTTATACAAATGTTGATCCACTGGCATCTAATTTATTTCAATTGTTTGCATAATCACAAGATGGCTGCTGTGCGTAATTTTAAAATCTCGTTTTTACTTCTTGTGTTCTAATCATGCGATTGAAGTTTGAATACCACACGTACACAATAATCTTAATGTAATAGTACAAAAATAAAAATCCAACCTGGCGACAATCTGAAATATTTAGACGGTTCTCAATATCTACGAATCTGTTACAGCAATTAAACTGAAATTTTGTATGTTGTTAGAAGAAATTAACATGAGCAGGATATATGAAAATAGGCTGTATAGTTCTTTACGGAACTACTTGTTTCTTTCTTGTTCTTTTGCTGAAAATTCTGCATGTACTTGGTTTTTTTAATGATATTTGAAGGCCTGCTTGTGATGCTATTCTGTATAATGTCTCAATAGCATGCTTAGTTTCTTCTTTGTTATTATTATTATTATTATTATTATTATTATTATTATTATTATTATTATGTCCTTTAAAGAGGGGGGATTGTCAAAATAAAAGAAGCACTTTGCCTTCCCCTTTGGATACGCTCTCAGCCTCCTGGAAAAGCATGATAAACACACTAGTCATTGTGCGCTGCAGCCTGGCTGGCTCACTGGGCAGTGACCTTGAGCTGCCAGTTCAAACCTCGCCTGGGGCAATGATGCTCTGTCCGTCTTTAATGTCGCGCATTCATCACGTTCGAGCGCCACATAACCGTAATAAAAGTGGAACGAGTCATCGTAAATCATGTTCTTAACAATAAGCATTCTCTTGAAGTGGCATTCCCAACTGAATTATTATTATTATTATTATTATTATTATTATTATTATTATTACAATTGTTATTATTAATAATAATAATAATAATAATAATAAAATAATAAGTGGAGAGTTCAGATACAGAAAAAATGACGACCTCTGCAAAAATTAAGAAATTGAAAAAATCTACGACACGATCAGGAAAAGGAGGGTAAATTTACTTGGTTGGTTTGTTCCTCAGTTTAGGGGCTGCGACAACGCGGTCATGTAGCCCCGTGTACTTTGGGTGTGTGTAGAATCTGTCTGATAACCGGTGTTAATTGTCATGACTGTATTAGTGTGTGTATCTGTTTTAATTCAAGTAAGGACTGCAGACATTGAATTTTTTCAAGTAGTTCCTACTTTTGCCGCCAAACGCCACCGTCAATGACCAACTAGTTCAGAAGTTAGTTACCAGATGCCACCGCAGTCAGCTCTTGACGATGAACGTAGGAACCTAATAACGTTAGTCAAATGTTTAACCTATACAGTGCCTACCAAAAGTTTAAGACCGCTAGCTTATTTTCAACAAAAGCTTCCTGGTCTTATATTTTTGATTCAAATGTTTCCAAATATTTTATGTAATTACCTTGATCTAATAGGCATCCACCTGTACCAAGAACATTGTAATATGGCTTTCAGTTTTTGAGTTACAAATTTTTAATACAAGTGGAGTATTGAAGAAAAACGCAATTTTCAACCACAAATTAATTTGTGGACACTAAACCAATGGGGTTACCTTATTAATTATTTTTATAAGTATTGTGGAATATATACAAACGTTTTGATAAATGAAAAGAAACTCCCAAAAATTTTCTTGCCATTTGGTAGTGATTTTTGTATATCTGACTTTTCAAAATAGACGAGGGAAACTGATTCCAGGTACTTGGAGTGTTGACCTTGGAACTGTCTCTTCATCTGTTGACACCATGCTGAGCTGTGCCTGGTGAAAGTTCCGGCCCGCTAAACTCAACCCTCACAGAAGCTATTAACCAGTTAACGCTCATCAGTCTTAGCTTCAATTCGTTACCTTTTACAAAAAGTACAAACATCACTACCAAATGCCAAGAAAATGTTTGGGATTTATTTTTCATTTACCAAAACGTTTGTATACATTCTACAATACTTTAAAAAAATTATCAATAAGGTAACCCCATTGGTTTAGTGTCTACAAATTAATTTGTGGTTTAAAATTGCGTTTTTCTTCGATACTCCTCATGTATTAAAAAATTGAAACTCAAAGACTGAAAGCCATATTACAATGTTCTTGGTACAGGTGAATGTCTGTTAGATCAAAGTATTTTCATAAAATATTTGGCAAAATTTGAATCAAAAATATAAGACGAGGAAGCTTTTGTTGAAAATAAGCTAGTGGTCTTAAACTTTTGGTAGGCACTGTATATAATTTAGCTTCACACAGGTGTAATCAGTGGAAGGTTCTTTAACTTGCCATAAATCTATGACTTGGGACCGCCGGCTTTACTTAGACGACTGTCTGGTCGAAAATTACTGATTGCACTAGAAGCACTACGCCCTAGGTTAGGTTTGTTTTGTACTGTATGTAGATTGTAGAACAGTACAGTATTGGCCGCTGTAATGAACGATGATCGCAAGGATTCCATGTTTCGAACTAAGCGGCAAATCATTGTTGAGAGGTCATACGCCGGGGTAGGCTGCAATTCAAGTGACCAGCATCCGGCCCCAAGTACATGGAATGAAAAACTACGCCTCAGCAGGTTTAGTGGTGACTCATTGGGGTCGGTAGTCACCACGACAATTTGTACACTAGGCGCGATTTACGCTCAGCGATGACATCGGCGCAGGATGGGACGGAATTGTCAGCTCTTTTGCTTCCAGGAATTACCCTGGTAATAACCCTACAGACAACAGCTACATCCTTCAGGCATCATATACAAGAGAGGTCAGCAACTTACAGCTATCAGAGCCATTTACAAGATTAGGAATCTACCAGTATTATCGCTAGTTACAGCTCTGACCCTTTTCCATACGACCATCTCGTCAGTTGTTACGTATGGTCTTGAAATAATATGGGAGCATCTCACATTCAGCGATCTTGAAATAATAGAGAATATTAAGTCGAGATTTTTAAAATGTACAGTATACTAAGAATTGGAAAGATGGCTCCCACAAGATTAGTCTACGATTTAGCAAAGGAAATCTTCTTCATCGAAGACCTAAGACTGATAGTACCTTTGCCGGCTGCAAGATCCTCTACTGATTTTTTGGAGTCTAGAAGAGCAAGGAGAAGAGAGATAGATCCAGACTTCTATATCACTGATGCCATGATGAACAGATCGTGGTCTAACGAGAATCATGATCAAAGACACATAATAACGAGACTCGCCATTCACGGATTCCATCATAAGATATTGTTACGGCTGTGAGTTTGTGTCATCGCTCGCCGCTTGAGTCACAACTGCCCCATGGGCTGGGCTGTGGCTTGCCTCCTGTATTGCGCGCGCCTTATGCAACAGGGCTACTACAGACAAAGGGATAGTCCAGAAGATTCGTGACTGGACCAGCGGTGGAAACCTCGAGAAGCCGTGGACTCTGGATGGATCTAGAACCATTTATTGAGTCACCGGCCTGCTATATAAGAGTGACCCGTGAAGCAGTTGTGGTTGTGTTTTACGAGCTAGTGTGAGCGATTATCGTGAGCGACAGAAGTGTGGTGACTTGCGAAACCCCTAGTGTAGCGGCGAAGTGAGGAACATACAGGGGACTGCCGTGTTCTGAGTAAGTGTGCTTTCACTGAGTGTCAGATATTGTGGTGTCGAAATCCTGTGACATTGTTCTCCCAGCTTGTGAACAGCGTACTTCAAGTGCTCGTAAGTAACTGTATTTGTTTTACCTGAGGAAGAGGGGCAGGTAGCTTCTGCCAAGGCCACCGGACTCATTAGGACGGATTAACTTCTGTGGTCTGTGACAAGTGAAAGGGGAAGTATTCTCGACTTGAGGAAACTGGAGTAAGCAAATAATTGCTTGTATTTGCTGATTCGTGTAATTTTCTGGCCACAATAAAGTTAATTATTTCTTTAAGCAGTAATTGGTGTTGTGCTTTGTACCCCACCGTAATCCAGTTAACAAAAGTGCAACTAGGGGGTGGCACGTAACAACTGGTGTCAGAAGCCGGATTACGAACTCAAGCACAACACCTGACGGTCCTGGTTTCAAAACCCGAGCAGGTCATTTTCTCTAATTTCCCTGTGAGTGCATGCCCTTTACAAGACAAACAACTAAAATGGAGGAGAAATTGGCAGCATTGCTAGAAAAGTTAACCGGCATGGAAGACGGCCAGAAGAGGATGGAAGACGGCCAGAAGAAGATGGAAGACGGCCAGAAGAAATTAGCCAAGGACCTGAAGGATGACCTGAAGAAGATGGAAGACGGCCAGAAGAAGATGGAGGACGGCCAGAAGAAGTTAGCAGAGGACCTAACTGCCAAACTAGAAGACGGCCAGAAGAAGATGGAAGACGGTCAAAATAAGCTAGCGGAGGACCTGAAGAGGATAGAGGACGGCCAGAAGAAGATGGAAGACGGTCAGAATAAGTTGACACAGGACCTGGAGAAATTAGAACTGGGTCTGCGTGAGGAAGTCACGGCAGTGGAAAAGAAGTTTGACGCCTTACAAGTGGAAGTTGCCGAGCTGCGCCAACGCCCGCTGATGGGGGTGGAGGAGAAATTCAACGCCTTACAAAAGGAAGTTGCCGAGCTGCGCCAACGCCCACTGACGGGGGTGAAAGAAGAATTCAACGCTCTACGAGAGGAAGTTGCCGAGCTGCGCCAACGCCCGCCCACCGTGACACCGGGAATATCAGGAACGGGACATAGCAGAGTGACGCCCCCAACCTTCGACGGAAAGGTCCCGTGGAGCACCTACTTACGTCAGTTCGAGGCAGCCTGTTCCATAAATAACTGGAACAACACAGAAAAGGCTACAGCTCTCATTGTAGCGCTGAGAGGCGACGCCCTTAACGTCCTTCAGGCCATCCCGACTGGATCCCAGGACTACGCTTCACTGATCGCCCATATGGAGTCCCGATATGGAGATAGCCATCTTCAGCAGGCCTACCAGATGCAGCTCCGGACCCGGGTACAGAAGAACGCGGAAACCCTGCAGGAGTTCGAGATGGACATCGCACGCCTCGTAAGGCTCGCCTACCCAACAGCGCCGGCCGACTTTCTGGAGCAGATAGCGACGCAGACTTTCACCGACGGGATACGGGACTCGGACACTCAACAGGCGCTGCGACTCGCGCGCAATAAGACCCTGGCAGATGCGCTGAGCCACGCACTTGAATTCGAGACGGCAAAACAGGCATCCAGAATGCACGCGCGGGTGCGTCAAGTGGACGTCGACGAACCAGCAAAAACCAACGAGACCAAGCCCCTGGCCGACGAATTGATGGAGGCGCTAAGCCGTTTCTTCGATAGTCGCGGCACCACCAGCAACGACACAGCCGGAAGACAAACGGAGAGGCGGCCCGGAAGAGGACTACCGACCTGCTGGACCTGCGGTAAGAAAGGCCACCTGAGCAAGGACTGCGGTGATCGCCGCCGCAGAGAGTATCCTACGGGAAATCAGTCGTCTGAAAACCGCGCGGCCCAGGGAAACGAGTATTAGCCAGCCTTGGGGGGCAAAGGTTGGCTTGTGACAGTCGTCAAGCCCCGGCAGTCCAAGTGCGTGTGACGAAGTTACGGAGGGACAATAGCAGCCTGATGGTCGACGGAGTCATCAACGGAGTGAGCTGGCCCATGCTGATCGACACGGGAGCATCGAGGACCATCGTCAATCCCACTGTGATCCCGAAGTGGAGAGTGCAACCCACACAAAGGAACCTCCAGCTAATAACCGCGACCGGAGAGACCGCACCGGTACATGGCGAAGCACCACTGGAGTTCGTCATTGGTCGACGCGTGATAAAGCATCCAGTGCTTGTGGCTGACGTATCGAACGAAGTGATCATCGGACTGGACTTCCTGGACCAGAACAACATCATCTTGGACCTGAGTACCAACACTCTGCACTTCGGAGGTGAGGAACTTGCTTTGCAACCAGCACACGAGGCCGTCACCGCACGACGAGTAAGGCTGAGAGAGGACGTCATCGTTCCTGCCAGGACGAAGGTCAGCGCCGCCGTAATTGTCGACGGAACTGCTGAGGGAGTGGCGGCTGTCATCGAGCCAAAATATGAGGACATCCAGACAAAAGGATTGCTAGTAGCCAAGACCCTCATCAACACGACGTCTCGACCGTACGTCCGCCTGTCCAACCTGAACGACTACGACATTACGGTTCACCGGGACACCAACCTAGGAGTCTGCGAGCCCGTTACCTGGATTGCCCGCATCACCGACACGACGGACGGACACCTGCAGACGGACAACCGAAGAAGACGCACACTGCCAGAAGAACTACAGCAGCTGTACCAAGGATCCCAGGACCATTTAGACGAGGAACAATCACGCCAACTTCAGGACCTGTTACGCGAATTCCAGGACGTCTTCTCCGTGGGGAGCAAAGACTTCGGCAGGACAAGCTTGGTCCAGCACAGAATCGACGTTGGGGACAGCGCACCGATTAGGGCCCCATTCCGACGAGTCCCGCTCGCCAAGCAAGCCGAAGTCGACCGGATGGTAGAAGAGATAAAGGAGCAAGGGGTGATCGAGCCATCACATAGTCCTTGGAGTTCTCCGGTCGTGCTAGTGAAGAAGAAGGACGGTTCCACCAGGTTCTGCGTGGATTACAGGCGGGTGAATGACGTCACGAAGAAGGACAGCTACCCTCTACCCCGGATCGACGATACCCTGGACACCATATCAGGGTCGAGATGGTTCTCCACCTTGGATTTGAAGAGTGGCTACTGGCAGGTGGAGGTCCACCCTAAGGACCGCGAGAAAACGGCGTTCTCTGTGGGCAGCGGGCTCTGGCAGTTCACCGTCATGCCATTCGGTCTGTGCAACGCCCCTGCGACCTTCGAAAGGCTAATGGAGTCCATTCTGAGGGGACTACACTGGAAGACCTGCCTGGTCTACCTAGACGACGTCATCGTTCTGGGGAGAAGCTTCGAGGAGCACTACAGCAACCTGAAGGAGATCTTGTTGAAGCTACGGGCTGCCCAGCTGAAGTTGAGCCCCAAGAAGTGTCAGCTCTTCCAGAAGCGGGTCCAGTACCTTGGGCATATCGTCTCCGAGGAAGGGGTGCGCGCCGACCCAGAGAAGACCGCAGCTGTGAGGGAGTGGCCAGTTCCGAAGGACAAGTCCCAACTACGAAGCTTCCAGGGACTCTGCACTTATTACCGTCGCTTCGTGAGGGGATTCGCCGACATCGCCAAACCTTTACATCGACTGACTGAGAAGGACCAACTCTTCACGTGGACAGCAGAATGCCACAGTGCCTTCGAACAACTCAAGCAGGCTCTGTGCACCGCGCCTATTTTGGCCTACCCCAGACCTGGAACAAGGTTCATCGTCGATACCGATGCCAGCGACTTTGGCATAGGGGGAATCCTGTCGCAAGTAGTGGACGGCGAGGAAAGAGTAGTAGCCTACTTCAGCAAGGCCTTGTCAAAGCCAGAAAGGAACTACTGTGTCACCAGGAAGGAGCTGCTCGCCATCGTGAAGACCATTGAACACTTCCACAAGTACCTGTACGGGCAAGAATTTCTCATCAGGACCGACCATGCATCCCTGCGGTGGCTCCTGAACTTCAAGCAGCCCGAGGGTCAACTCGCGCGGTGGTTAGAGAGGCTTCAACAATACAACTTTGAGATTCAGCACAGGAAAGGCCAACTGCATTCTAACGCCGACGCCCTGTCACGAAGACCGTGCCCCGAAGACTGCACCTTCTGTACTAGGAGGGAGGAGAACACCGGGATACTGTGCCGACGGACTACTGTGGAACTTCAAGGGAACTGGAGCCGCGAATCTTTCACGCGGGCACAAGCAGAAGATGATGACCTGGGACCGATAGCCGAATGGAAGAAGGCCTGTGTCCCCAGACCCGGGTGGAACATTGTGAGTGACTGCAGCCCAAAGTTTAAGTCCTACTGGGCACAGTGGGACTCGCTGATTGTAAGGGATGGCCTCATCTGCCGTACCTGGGAGAGCACCGACGGGAAGACATCTCGGGAACAAGTCGTCGTTCCAAAGGCTATGACGGAGGAAGTCCTGAAGGAAGTTCATGGAGGATCATCTGGTGGACACCTAGGGATAAAGAAGACCCTGGAGAAGCTGAGAGAGCGGTTCTACTGGATCGGATGCCGAACAGACGTGGAGAACCACTGCGCGAGGTGCCACGATTGCGCAGCCAGCAAGGGCCCAGGACGAAGACGACGGGGTCCACTGAAGACCTACAACGTGGGCGGCCCCATGGAGAGAGTGGCCATCGATGTTGCTGGGCCATTCCCATTAAGCGAGGCAGGGAACCGCTACATATTAGTCGTCAGCGACTACTTTACCAAATGGCCGGAGGCGTATGCGCTCCCTAACCAAGAAGCCGCGACGATTGCAGAGACCCTGGTGAAGGAATTCGTCAGCCGGTACGGAGTACCCCTGGAGCTGCACTCCGACCAAGGGAGGAACTTCGAGTCGCAGGTGTTCCAGAACCTATGCCAGCTGCTGGGAATCCGGAAGACAAGGACAACGCCACTACACCCTCAGTCCGACGGGATGGTAGAGCGATTCAATCGCACCATCGAGAACCATCTTCGAATAGTCGTCAGCGAGCACCAGAGGGATTGGGACAAACATCTTCCACTATTTCTCCTGGCCTACCGCGCCGCCGTGCATGAAGCCACCGGGTGCACACCAGCCCGGGCCATGTTTGGGAGGGAGCTCCGTCTACCTGTCGATCTTGCCTTTGGCCGACCTGGGAATGATCCGATCCCGGTAAGCCAGTCTTGTCAAGAACTGGTCGACCAACTGGAGAACGTGCACGCGTTCGCGAGGAGGAAACTGCGGATCGAGACCGACAGAATGAAGACCCGATACGACCAGCAGACGGATGCCGGCGGATTCCACGAGGACGACCTGGTCTGGCTCTTCAACCCATTACGGAAGAAAGGCCTGTCACCCAAACTGCAGAAGTCCTGGGAGGGCCCGTACCGAGTCGTGAAACTGATCAACGATGTCGTCTACAGGATCCAGCGGAGCCCGAGGGCGAAGATGAAGATCGTGCATCGAGATCGCCTGGCAGCCTACGGAGGGACACAGACGGACCAATGATTGATCGGGACGATCAGCCTTTTTAGGAAGGGGGTGGTGTTACGGCTGTGAGTTTGTGTCATCGCTCGCCGCTTGAGTCACAACTGCCCCAGGGGCTGGGCTGTGGCTTGCCTCATGTATTGCGCGCGCCTTATGCAACAGGGCTACTACAGACAAAGGGATAGTCCAGAAGATTCGTGACTGGACCAGCGGTGGAAACCTCGAGAAGCCGTGGACTCTGGATGGATCTAGAACCATTTATTGAGTCACCGGCCTGCTATATAAGAGTGACCCGTGAAGCAGTTGTGGTTGTGTTTTACGAGCTAGTGTGAGCGATTATCGTGAGCGACAGAAGTGTGGTGACTTGCGAAACCCCTAGTGTAGCGGCGAAGTGAGGAACATACAGGGGACTGCCGTGTTCTGAGTAAGTGTGCTTTCACTGAGTGTCAGATATTGTGGTGTCGAAATCCTGTGACATTGTTCTCCCAGCTTGTGAACAGCGTACTTCAAGTGCTCGTAAGTAACTGTATTTGTTTTACCTGAGGAAGAGGGGCAGGTAGCTTCTGCCAAGGCCACCGGACTCATTAGGACGGATTAACTTCTGTGGTCTGTGACAAGTGAAAGGGGAAGTATTCTCGACTTGAGGAAACTGGAGTAAGCAAATAATTGCTTGTATTTGCTGATTCGTGTAATTTTCTGGCCACAATAAAGTTAATTATTTCTTTAAGCAGTAATTGGTGTTGTGCTTTGTACCCCACCGTAATCCAGTTAACAAAAGTGCCACTAGGGGGTGGCACGTAACAATATGCTCCAACAGATCCTTCCATAGTGAAAATAACAATTGTGTCTGTATTTTATGCAACGAAAGGTGTACCAGGCACCATATTACGACGTGCCGCAAAAGATTGAAATCATTAAGTGATTATATTAAGCCTCCGTGGCTTAGGCGGCAGCACGCTGGCCTCTCACCGCTGGGTCCGTGGTTCAAATCCCGGTCACTCCATGTGAGATCTGTGCTGGACAAAACGGAGGCAGACAGGTTTTTCTCCGGTTACTCCGGTTTTCCCTGTCACAATTTCATTCCAGCAACACTCTCCCTTATCATTTCATTTCATCTGTCATTCATTTAATCATTGCCCCAGAGGAGTGCGTCAGGCCTCGGCAGCCGGCACAGTTCATATCCTCGCCGCTAGATAGGGGCTTCATTCATTCCATTCCTGACCCGGTCGGAGACAGGAAGCAGGCAGTGGATTTTCATCATCAAGTGATTATATTAAAAATGAATGCCCATTCGGGCGATCCATTTTCCTTTATTGTGTTTTCAGTTAGGATGTACAGTTTTATCATTTTAAATGATCTTGTCGACTTCGTCGTTACGCTGGGGTCTGGCGTTATGTTACGGTGACGGGACGAAATGTACCCAGATGCACTGAGGTGTGTGACGTCATAGTACCGCTTGGTGCATGTGTTCCCCCACAATCTCTACTTCGTTAGTTTAAAACAAAAATCCACGATTCTTGGATGTCACGGGTAATCTCTAGAACCACTGGATGGATATTGATGAGGTTTTCACCATTCTGTAAAGGATATCTCGAGGAAAGATTCTGTAGAAAATAATTTATGAATGATCAAAGGAAGCCAAGCAGTAACGATTTCAGTGAAAAAGTCGAAAACAAACTTGGCGTCCGTGCGCTTCTTAACCTTACGGTGGGAAAACCGTTAAAAATATCAATATACTATGAGCGTAAGAATTGGTCAGCATGAAAAGTTCTACAAAAAAGTCCGCGAGAGCATATCTCTATCTTCAATACATCGCCCACTATAAGTGTTTTTAGACTGGATGGTAGGGGCATGTCCCCGCGCGCTCTGATGAGCCTGCGGCATCCCGCGCGCTTGACCTTGCTTTGCCCTTGGTTTCCACTTGCCGTTCGCGAGTTATTTGAAACAAGACAAGCAAGATAAGTATTGTGCAGATAATTTTCTAACATGTCAAGAGTCTTTAGCCTCGAGCGAAGCGAGAAGTCTCCAGCCTTTCTAGCATTTTTCAGCATTTGTCGCATTTAAAATGATACAAAGTCTAGTCTTCCAGACTGACTGTCACTTTTTGTTTCATTAAAGGAAATCTTTAATTACCCTGGTAGTCATTTCTACTGTAGGCTGAGAGAACCCCCAGGGTCATTGCTTTTGTTTTTATGAAGGTGGTACAGTAGTTTCGTTTCTCAAACAGGCTACCTGGGTGGGAATCGAACCAACTCCTCGCTTCTGCCCTCTACATTTGGCATTTTGTTGTCATATTTTGCCAAGAACATAATATCTACTGTAGCTCTAACACATAAAATGGATGATGTAAGATGCGGGTTCTATCCACTTGGACCACAACAAAGAAGCCTTCACTTCCAAGAACTCATCTGCCTGCCTTACTGCGGTTACTCAGCGTAAAAGTCCGCCCGCTCCATGTTCACGCCAGAGCAAGAGGAATGCAGCTTTAGTCAAGTCATGGAAATAATAAACACCAGAAAACAAGTTATTTTATTCTTTGAAGAGGATTTGTCGACGGAGGTAATTCTGCCATCTTAGACATTTACTCCCGTAGGCCTACACATGCAATAACATATCAGTAGGTCAATGATAGATGCCATACTCTATTATCTTAATTTTTAGCCTATTTTCAATTTTGAAAAAATAGGCTTATGACATCGCCTTTTGTCCGTGTGTGTGTGTGCGTGTGTGTGTGTGTGTGATGTGTGTGTGTGTGTGTGTGTCCCTAATAACTTATAAACGACTGGAGCGATTTCAATGAAACTCGGTAAGTTCATAGCACTCTTCCGGACCACCCCGATCGTGCCCTTCAAATTTTGTTACGGCTCACCATTCCAACATGGCGGCTGGGCGAAATATTTCACCAGCATTCAATATCTCAGAAACTATTCCCGATATCACCCTGGAATTCTTTACGGTGATAAAGGGAACTACTAGAAGTTCACCCATGTGACTTTTGAAAAACTGGTATCTACAAAACCAACATGGCGGCCACGCGAATTTGCGACTTTTAAATAGACGTTTATCGCGATTTAACCAAACAAACGCAATAAAACTTGGTACAGTATATGTTTATACACATTGTAATGCACCGACATCTAACTTCGTTCAATTGTTTACATAACCACAAGATGGCGGATGTGCGAAATATTTCACCGGTATTCTATATCTCTGAAAATATGAGCGGTATCACCTTGAAATTTTCAACGGAGATAAAGGGAATTACTGGAATTTCATCTATAAGACTTTCAAAAACCGGTTAACTACAAAATGAACATGGTGGCCAAGCGAATTAGAAAATTTTAAATAGACATTTCTCGCGATTTAATGTTCCAATCGCAATGAAATCTGGTACAGGAAATGTTTATACACATTGTAATGCACCTGTATCTAATTACGTTCAATTGTTTACATAACCTCAAGATGGCAGCTGTGCGAATTTTAAAATTAAGTTTTTATTTCTTGTGTCGTAATCATGCGATCGAAGTGAATGTTTGAATAATGAACCTACGCAATAATTTTCCTTTAACGGTACATGCCTCTATGGCCTATTCACATAACAATCCAACATGGTGACCATCCGAAATATTTAGACGGTTCTCAATATCTACGAATCTATTACAGCAATCAAACTGAAATTTTGAATATTAATAGTGGCAGTTAACATAGACTAAGTAGGATATATGAAAATAGGCTTTATAGTTCTTCACGGAATTACTTGTTAAATATTTAATACAGAGAAATAAAAAATACACATTTGAAACATAAATGCATGACTAAAACAACAGAGACTACACGAATTTACCAAATATTCTAACGTTGTGAAACTTCATTAGATAACTTTTACTAGTTATTTAGAAGATGATATTTACAAAAACAAAACTATTATTAGTCTACTATTCAGCGGCACACATGATAACCTACAATACATATTTTCATAGAAGTAAAGGAAGAAGACTCTTAATAGTTATTTTGAAGAAGAGGTTTACCAAATGAAGAATACTATTACTATTCAGTGACACCTATATTAAAAATGTTCATACATATTATATTTTCAAAAGATTATAATACGATTTTTCAAAGATATTTTCAAAGGATTATGTTTAATGTCTTTTCTTAATTAATTCTTAATTCTTATTGTAAGGACATCCAATTCTTAGTTAAGTCTACTTAGGATAAGTTATATTTATGTGCTCAATAAGAAACCATTGTGTTTTGAAACATATACACATAGTCTGTAAAATATAGACAGTTAAGTGTTTTTTTAGTATTGATTTGGCGAATATTATAACATAAGTGTTTTAATAACTCTATCAATACGGATTTACACAATTTGCTATTATGGAAAATATTTTCGCTTATTGTAATCTTTTAAAATCTGAGCTCTTTCATTCGCATATAAAAGAAATTTGAAGCCGTAACTTGTAACTTATCAGGGGGGAGGAGGGGTATTCTGAAAATTTTCTGAAAATTTTGTATCGTTATCAATCAGATTGCAAATTTAAAATCCTACGATTATATAATTTTAATTTTATATACATTTTATTCCATCTGAAAAGCCATTAGTTACAAAATTGTAAAATAAACATAATACTGTATACCATAACATGACATGATTATTCTCTACTAATGTCTTTGCAATAGTCAATGAGTGTTTTTGTTCTTTTTTTTTTTTTTTTGCATCACATAAAGTGATAATATTCACACAATACACATATACATTGCTCTTTTTCATGGTTGTATATAACTTATGGTGAAAACCATAAGTTGTTGTTGTTTGAATCTTCAGTCTTTTGACTGGTTTGATGCAGCCCTCCATGCATCCCTGTCCGGAGCTAATCGTTTCATCTCTACATAGCTACCACACCCTACATCCGAAGCAATCTGTTTAACATATTCTAACCTTGGTCTACCCCTACAGTTCTTGTCCTCGACCCTTCCTTCCATAACTAAGCTTGCTATTCCTGGGTGTCTTAGTATGTGTCCTACCAACCTATCTCTTCTCTTCATTAGCAGTCGGCATAAACATCTATCCTCTCCCACTAGTCTTAATACCTCTTCGTTTGTAACCCTATCTACCCATCTGATCTTCATCATTCTCCTGTAACACCACATTTCAAACGCTTCATTTCTCTTCTTTTCTGTTGCCTTCAAAAATGACTTCCTAACACCTAAATCAATATTCGATGTCAACAGATTCCTTTTCTGTAGAAATGCTTTCCTTGCCTGAGCTAACCTACTATTTATATCGTCTTTGCTTCGTCCATGACTGGTTATTTAGCTTCCTAAGTAACAGAAGTCTCCTACTTCCTTTAGTTTTTCTATTTGATGTCCATAGAGTATTCTGATTTATTGCGGCTGAATTCCAATATCTTTTAATTTTTATCATGAATTATTTCCTCAAGACGGAGTTAATACCATTCAAAAACTCATTCAAATCCTCAAGCGTGTCGGACAAGATGACGATGTATGGCAAGCCTAATAGTGGCATACCTCTGGGTTTGGTTTATTTTTGTCCAATTTCTGTTTATATAGCATCAGTTCAAAAAAAATCCTCAATGATTTCTTCTTGGTTTCTTTTTCATCTAGCTATCACTGTATTGTATGCGTCTGTAGATGGGAGCTGTAGCTGAATCCATAAGCCCTCCAGGAAGAAACTTTCTCTGGAAAGGGCGCATATCATCCTATTTGGGGGCGTACTTCCCTGCCCCTGGAGCTCTTTTCAAAAATCTAGTTTAGATATCGTCAATTCTCTCCATATTCCTGATGGTAAATTTGTCCAAGATGAGGGAGATCCCATATGTAGCAATGTGATTTACAGTGGTGTTGAAGAGCTTCATATAATTTTCATTTTGACACAAATCAAAATAAAAAACAAGTAGTTCCGTGAAGAACTATACAGGTTATTTTCATATATCCTACTTGTGTTAATTGCCTCTATCAACATACAACATTTCAGTTTGATTGCTGTAATAGATTCGTAGATATTGAGAACCGTCTAAATATTTCGGATGGTCGCCATGTTGCATTTTTATAAACGTACGTCTTAGAGTAATGTACTATTAAATGAAAATTATTGTGCAGGTGTACTATTCAAACTTCAAACGCATGATTAGGACACAAGAAATAAAATCGAGATTTTAAAATTTCGCACAGCCGCCATCTTGAAGTTATGTAAACAATTGAACTAAATTAGATGCCAGTGCATTACAATGTGTATAATCATTTACTGTACCATATTTCACTGCGCTCAGATGGTTAAATCCGAGAAAAGTCAAATAAAATGTTTCAACTTCGCTTGGCCGCCATGTTGGTTTTGTAGTTAACAGGGTTTTGAAAGTCTCACAGATGAACTTTCAGTAGTGCCCTTTACCACCGTACAAAATTTCAGCGTGATATCGGTAATAGTTTCGGAGATATAGAATGCCCATGAAACAATTCGCACAGCCGCCATGTTGGATTGGTGAGACGTAATAAAATGTGAAGAAAACGGTTGGGGTCATCCTAAATGGTGCTATGACCTTACCGAGTTTCATTAAAATAGGTCCAACTGTTTAGAAGTTATTGGGACACACACACATACACACACACACACACAGGCAGACAGACAGACAGACACAAACACATACACACATACACACACGGACAAAAGGTGATATAATAAGCCTATTTTTACATAAATTAAAAAAGGTTAAAAAATGTGCCTACGCTTTCACTGGTATAAATCACCTTGTTTGTAGTGATGTAGGACAAGAGGTTAAGGTTTCCCCCTCAGTAACTTATTTAAGGTGGCGTGACAATGACTTGTAACTTGTAATTGGGTAATTCACAAGTGTGTGATATTTACGTCGTAATATTTCCGCTAGATGTCTGACAAGACCACTTAGAAAATCGAACATTATTTTGCAGGAATCAAACCCGGTGCACCTTGGTCAAAAGCAAACCATCACGCTCTGTCCTATGGACGAGTTCTAGGAATCAAAGAGAAACGAATTATGTGGGAAAGCGTAATATACGGGAATGTTTTAAGGAAGTACAGTCGACCGACAATCGATCCCACTTGAAGTGGGAGATGAAGAAGAAGAGTCGACCGACAATCGATCAATCAATCGACAAATAAATAATGTTGTTGTTATTGTTGCGATCGTGCCTTCATTCTTTTGACTGGTTTGATGCAGCCTCTCCATGTCTCCCTGTCCTGAGCTAACCGTTTCATCTCTACATAGCTACCACACCTTACATCCGAGGCAATCTGTTTAACATATTCTAACCTAGATCTACCCCTACAGTTCTTGTCCTCGACCCTTCCTTCCATAACTATTCCTGGGTGTCATTGTATGTGTCCTACCAAACTATCTATTCTCTTCATTAGCCGTCACCAGAAACATCTTTCCTATCCCACTCGTCTTAATATCTCTCCATTTGTCACTCTAACTACCCATCTGATCTTCAATATTCTCCTGTAACACCACATTTCAAATGCTTCTATTCTCCTCTTCTCTGCTGTGCCAACAGTCCAAGTTTCACTTCCATAGATCGCCACGCTCCAGACAAAGGTTTTAAAAAATGACTTTCTAATACCCAAATCTATATTTGATGTCAGATTTCTTTTCTGAAGAAATGCTTTCCTTGTCTGAGCCAACCTACGTTTTATATCCTCTTTGCTTCGTCCATCACTGGTTATTTTGCTTCTTAAGTAGCAGAAGTCTCCTAAATAAATAAATAAATAAATAAAATTATTTAAGATTTTTAATTAGGTGAGATTAATTTCGTTTTATCGCAACACCAAAGGACCACACGAGAAGTTCGAATTGTAAGCCTACACCGAATACGAATGTAAAAGAAAGACAAGAACGTTGAATTTATCCAAGGTCGACGTACATCTTGTATTAAGCAAGGGAGATTTTTGTAACGGTCTGTACAGAGAATGGAGTCTTATAATTTGCTACCGACAGAAGTGTGTTCCGATGATCGTATCTGCAGCTTTATAGCGGCCAGCCGGCTTGCTTCAGACAAGACTACCACTTTGAGAACTGGAGTGAAAGGCATCGCTCTTTGCACGTGTTATCAGCTCGTGGCCTTCCTTAGCTTTTGGTTACCAGCAGAAGAAGTCATCTGCCCCTCGAAACGTACAATTACACTGAAGTAGGTTAAAATAAGGAGCTGGAACAATTACTAGAAAAGAAAGGAAAGATCCTTTCATAGCGGAAAGAAGAAAAATCTCTTTAGAATTTGGTATCATCGTAAAGGAAAACATTATGGAAACTCAGTTTTATGGAATCACATCCAAACAGTATGTAGATGATACTGTTCTTATAGGCCAGTATGAACTAGTTATTTATGGAATTGGAGGAAATAGCTGCAAAAAAAATGACTTGCAAGTGAATCTAAATGAATACCGATTGGTATATAAACAAGGAGTTCTGTGGCGAACTAAAGAGCCTACTTTTCTTAAAATTAAGATTCATGCCAATGATTAATCTACTGTATATGGATCTATCTAGAATAATGACAAAATTAAGTTGGTAATATCGAAATGTCTAATTAGTTCGAAATATACTAGGTATAATGTAGCCTAATAGAGCACTACAGTTGGCAGCCCTGGTGACTGAATATATTCACAGTTCCATCTCTTAAGGTACAGAATATAAAATTTGGTTGAAGTCCAATGGACGTTACATGCAGTTAGACATTGGATCTATAAGACCTAAGGAAAGGAAAGCTTGTAGTTTAACGTGACCGTTAATCTGTAGATTATGAGCCACGGGACCTCCTTTTTACGTGGAATCCGAACCACAGGACATGCCATTTCACATTGAAAATCTCACATGCATTTACCGGGAATCGAACCCGGACCGCCTTGGTGAGAGGCATACAGACCTAAGGAAAGGGAGATTGGCAAGTCACATTGACAACTGGTAAGAATGAGCTGAAGGACGATATGGATGGAGGAAGATTGTGATATCTGTGTGGGAATTTAATATCCCTCAGAAGCCTATGGAATCAGAGAGTTTTATGTCTGGAGGAGTAGTTGGTAGCATGCTGAACTGCTGTGCCCAAGATCGTGGTTTCAAACCCGGCCGAAGTCGTCGGATATCTTAAGAGCGTTAAAATCCTTCAGTATGCCTTCCTTCGAAGAGGAAATAAAGCCGGCGGTCGCATGTCATAGATTTATGGCATGTAAAAGATCCTTCCACTAACTAAACTTGTGTGAAGCTAAATTTCCTGCGTAGATTTCGTTGTAACGCTCTATCAAAGTTCCAACATTCTCCATTAGGTGTGAGTGATAACTGGTGGCGGAAGTTGAAACAACTTGAAATTGAACGGAAATTGTAGCTCACCCTTTGGGTGTCCACTTGAAACAGCTAGAGCCTCTGGCGAGCCGAACATGTCCTCGGACACTCCCGGCAATAAAAACCATACGATAAATAAATAAATAAATAAATAAATAAATAAATAAATAAAATGCCCGGAAAACACAAATGTCGCGAAGAAAAGTTCGAAAATAATGCGGTTTATTTTATTCCCGAATAATCGCAAAATCTAATTTACCTTAAAAAACGTAGAATGCAAACACATTTGCCATTGAAAACAAATGTTTTTAAATATCCGTATTGATGTTAGAATTGAACGTTTAAATTATACGCCAAATCAATACATAAACATAAACATTATGTATTGATTTGGCGTATAATTTAAACGTTTAATTGAAAAACGTATAACCGAGATTCGGTTGTATTTTGGAAGACAACTGCCTTGAGAATTTCAAACCACGCTGTATGTAATCCAATGCATTTGAGGCTTCATCTCGTCACGTATGAAGGGTCTAGACGTCAAGGTAGCGCAGTATGTGACATCGTTCTCAAGGAGTGAGGGAGGGGGTATTGTACATTCAGCACAAGTCTCACGTCTCTTCTCTCGGAATTGAAAACCAAGCCGGATTAGAAGCTTGCACCCTCGCTTCCCTAATGGAAATTTAATTTTTAAAGACGCCTTTGCCTTAGCTCTAGCAGATCTCCGCGAGCACCGTGGTACGTGTGGGTCTTATAGTTTAGCCTCAATCATAATACCATGTTACTCCCAGAAGGATTCAAACGGTGCCTTCTTTTTATCCTCAGTTGTAAGCATTAATTATACAGAAAACATCAGTTTTGACATTGTGAATTAATTTATAGATATCAGTTTCTTAATAGCCTTTCCATTTCAAGGGGAGGTTGTAAGCTGCTTTGGGTCAGAAAGTGGAATTGTAGATTTTATTTTATTTTGATAGCCTGAAGTCCAATTTTTTTGCTGAATATGTTTGCTAGACGCCATTTATAGGTCATTTAAAGCCACGCTCCCCTTGAAGATTTGTTCCTGAGTATTGGCATATTTTCTTCTCCTCCTCATTCTTCTTCTACTTCTCGTTCCTCTCTTTCTCTTGATCCTCCTTCTCCTCCTCCTCGTCCTTCTTCTTCTTCTCCGTCTGCTTATTCTCCACCTCCATCTGCTCCTTCTTCTCTTTCTCCAGTTTCTCCTTCTTCTCCTGCGCCTTCTTCCCCTCCTCCTTCTCCTCCTCCTTCTTCCCCTTCTGCTTCTTCTTCTCTTTCTCCTTCTTCTCCTCCTTCTCCTGCTCCTTCTTCTCTCTCTCCTTCTCCTCCTCCTCTTTATCCTGCTCCTCCTTCTTCTTCTCCTCCTGCTCCTTCTTCTCTTTCTCCCGTTTCTCCTTCTTATCCTGCGCCTTCTTCCCCTTCTCCTCCTCCTCCTTCTTCCCCTTCTGCTTCTTCTTCTCTTTCTCCTTCTTCTCCTCCTACTCCTGCTCCTTCTTCCCTTTCTCCTTCTCCTCCTCCTCTTTATCCTGCTCCTCCTTCTTCTTCTCCTCCTGCTCCTTCTTCTCCTCATGCTTCTCCTTCTCTTCATCCTTCTTCTATTTGTTCTTCTTTTCTTCCTTCTCCTTCTTCTCCTGCTTCTTATTCTCCTCTTCCCCTTCTCCTCCTCCTTCTTCCCCTTCTGCTTCTTCTTCTCTTTCTCCTCCTTCTCCTTCTCCTCTTCCTTCTCCTTCTTCTCTTTCTCCTTCTCATTCTTCTCTTTCTCCTTCTTCTATTTCTCCTTCTCTTCCTTCTTCTCATTCTCCTGCTCCTCCCTCTTCTCCTTCTCATCCTTCTTCTATTTGTTCTTCTTTTCTTCCTTCTTCTTCTCCTGCTCTTTATTCTCCTCCATCTTCTCTTTCTTCCTTTTCTCCTCCTTCCCCTGCTCCTCCTTCTCCTTCTTCCCCTTCTCCTCCTCCTTCTTCCCCTTCTACTTCTTCTCTTTCTCCTACTCCTCTTCTCTTCATTCTTCTCCTGTTCCTTCTTCTCTATCTCTTTGTCCTCCTGCTCCTCCTCTTTATCCTCCCCTCCTCCTTCATCTCCTCCTGCTACTCTCTTTCTCCTACTCCTCTTCTCTTCATTCTTCTCCTGTTCCTTCTTCTCTATCTCTTTCTCCTCATCCTCCTCCTCTTTATCCTGCTCCTCCTTCTTCTTCTCCTCCTGCTCCTTCTTTTCTTTCTCCTTTTCCTGCTCCATCCTCTCCTTCTTTTTCTCTTTTGCCTTCTCCTCCTTCTTCTGTATTGACACTGTGAATTAATTTTAGACACCAGTTTCATAATACACATTCCTTTAGTGGTGTTCATAACTTTCCATTTTATGTTGAGATTAATTGATTAATCTTCTTCTTTATTAGGAATATTCACCAATACAGGCGTTTCCTTTCAACCCCAAAATACCCTACTCCTCCAAAAATGTCGGTCTTCAGCACATTCCTCGGTTTTGGATTTTAATATATGTAGGCCATAGAGTTATGTACTATTAGACGAGGATTATTGTGTACAATAATTAATCAAACGTTAATTTAGATCGCATAATTAGAACACAAGAAATAAAAACTTAATTTTAAAAGTTTGCACATCCGCCATCTTGAGGTTGTGTAAACAATCGAACTAAATTAGATGTCAGTGCATTGAAATTTGTATAGTCATTTTTTGTACTGAGTTTCACTATGTTCAGATGGTTAATTCGCGAGACAAGTCTATTTAAATTTCAACTTCGGTTGGTCGCCACGTCTAGTAGTGCCCGTTATCACCGAACACAATTTAAGGGTGATACTAGATGAAACCCGTCAAAACATGACGGACAATGGAAAACAAAATTACTGAAGAAGCTTCTTATATAAGTTACATTCTTTGTACGATTACTTTTTAGCACTATTGCAACTTTAAGGGCGTCAAAAGATAGCACTCTCAGCATTGCAATATATTGCTGGTCATGACTGAAAACGTGATTAGGTCATCATCATCTTGCACAGTTTCCAGCCACTGGCCGGGTCTGTTTGGAACACAAGTCTCTCCAACGTCTTCTGTCTTCCCACCATCTCTCAGCCTCCACCCTTGTCCAGTCTTCTCCTCTCTTCTTCACGATTTCTTCCTCCCCCTTCAGCCACCTGTCTCTCGGTCTCCCTCTTGGTCTCTTTCCTTCCCACTTCGTCTCGTGTATCCTGCTGGGTATCCTCTTCTCCTCCATTCGTTTTACATGTCCATACCATCTAAGTCTAGATTTCTCTATACCAGTCTGTAATGGTTCATCCTTCATTAATTCTCCGGTCCTCTCATTTCTTATTCTGTCCATCTTTGTAGCTCCAATACTGCTTCTCAAGAACCTCATCTCACTGGCCTGTATTTTGCTCTTCTCCCTTCCTTTCATAACCCAGGTCTCCGAGGCATACGTCAGGATAGGGACATTGTACGTCCGATATATGATCTTTTTGCTGTTCTGAGGGACATTCTTGCTCCATAACATGCTTCTCACACTCCTCCGGAATGCTTCTGCCTGTCTCCCCCGCTCATTTATTTCTCTATCGTTTCTTCCATTCTCTTGTATCAGGCTTCCCAGATACTTGAAACTCTCCAATTCCTTCGGCTGTTCCCCACCAATTGTTATTCCCGTTGTGGTTCTTTCCTTCTTCCTTGTTGTGATCACCATCTCACTCTTATTTATGCTAAATTTTATCCCATAACCTTGTATTATTCCTTCCCACACGTCCAACTGTTCCTGTACCTCCTCCTCCTTGTTCCCCCAAATCATCAAATCATCTGCAAGCACCATTGCTTTCATCTTTCCTTCCCCAATTACTTGTGCCACTCGGGTCATTATGTCATCCATCACCATAATGAAAAGTAACGGTGACAGTGCACTTCCTTGTTTCAGGCCGTTTCTCTGTTCCAACCAGTCCGATCTCTCTCCTCCCACTTTCACACAGCTCACGCTTCCCTTGTACATCTCCTTTATCTTCCTTATAGTCCATTTTTATATTCCTCTATCCTCCAGGGACTTCCATACTTTGTTTCTGCATACACTGTCAAATGCTTTCTCAATGTCCAGGAAGGCCATCAGTAGATCTGTTCCATACTCGTAGTGCTGTTCTTGTAACTGCCTTACAGCAAAAATCAAATCCACTGTGGACCTTCCTGATCTGAAGCCATGTTGTTCTTCCCTCATCCCTCCTTCTATCCTTGTCCTAATTCTCCTTTCCAAAACTTTCTCAAACAACTTTGCACAATGACTCATCAGTGTTATTCCCCGATAGTTTCTGCATTCTGTTCCACTACCTTTCTTGAAGATCGGGACAATTATTCCCTTTTTCCAGTCCTCTGGGGTCTTCCTTTCCTTCCATGCTGTCTTCATCACTCGGTACAACCATTGTATCCCCTCCTCTCCTGCTGCTCTCACCATCTCCACACTCAACTCATCCACACCCGGTGCCTTCCCTCCTTTCATCTTCCTCACTGCATCTTCCACTTCTTTCCATGTTAAGTCCTTTTCTGTTTGCAGTTCATCTACTGTACCTCTTCCCCGATTTCTTGCCCCTCGCCGTGGTTTCCATTTGGGTTCAGGAGTTCTTCAAAATATTATTTCCACATTTTCTTCAGTTCTTCCCTATTTTCTATCTCTTGTCCCCTTTTGTTCACCATTCTAACATAATCCGTAGGATCCTTCCGCCTCTTATTCTTTACCATCCCAAACAGGACCTTTTTTGCACCTTCACTATCCTGCTGGTCATGACTGAAAACGTGATGAGGTAAATAGCCCAATACGTTCAAGAGTTTCTCCTTGAGCTTGATTGATTTTGATAAAGTAGGCCGAGCGAATAGGACATTGTTGCCTATTAAAAGAAAATGTACTGTAGGCTACCTGTAAGTGTTTTATCGGAAGGTGTTAAATCAAGTCGTAGGATTTGAGCTCTCTGCCTAATATTACTGCACCTATTATATCCGAATCCAAGCGATTTCTTACAATTAATATATTACCATATATGAATCCTTGGGAAACAGTCAGATTTCTAAGAAGCATATCTACGGCTTAAACGTTCGAAGTATGTGGAGGCGAATCTCTTAATTCCAAGGAATTGAAAAATTCAATAATAGGGAAATGAAGTAGCTGGCTTTCATCTTCAGTATCCAATCTGTTAACGCTGATGTATGTGTTTGAACTGCTGGATATAAGTTCAATGACTTTTAAATTAATATCATTACATTGTTGCAGCTTGGCAAATATTTTATATTCCAGCAGATCAATTTTACCCTCACAACAGTAAAGACCAAAGTAACCACACATAGATTTTACGAAAGAGAAATACAATGTAGAAAAATGTTTACATTTGATCGTCAAGGACCTTACAGTACACTGTATTGCATAATATCTGGAATTGTTTCTGAAATGGCCTATTTATATTGGATTTTAAATGTGGCTTCGTATTATTCGATAACACTATAGTGTCCTGCAATAACGGAGCCGCTAAATATTAAATGGCAAATAATACTTCCATTGCCGAAATCAACTACGTAGTTAGACTCAGTACTCTAAACAAATAATCATTAAACAATTGTCTTATACAATGAAGTTCAACATGACCGTCCAGAGACTTTCATACTCAAGTTGGTTGGTGAGGAGAATGCGATGAGACTGATCGCTTAAAATAAATTCCTTATAATTGTTCCTGCCAGCGAAATTTTTGCGATAGCTTGAAAACGCAGCTCAGAATGACGTTCTTCATTTTGTTATAAACAGTACGAAACTGCTCTAAATAAGCAATTTCCATCACCTGTTATAGGTTATGGCAGTACATTTTGCAGGGGAACATAGAATGACTTCACCAACTACTGGAATGACCATAGGCCTATACTCAATACTCACTTCGATAGTCACCCTAATGGAGGCAGTTTTTGAATTCTATGTCCCGTGCATGTCAAAAATCGTATTAACACATGGAGGCCCACCTATTCTTGTCTATCGCCCCGGAGACCCGGGTTACATTTCCTGCTCTGCCAAGAAATTTAATTCTGGTCTCAGGGCAAAATCGGGGTACATTCAGTCTCTTGAGGTATAACTAAGAAGAGGAAGGTTTAATTCCCACCTCGACAATCTTGGATGTGGTTTTCCGTGGTTTCCCACTTCCACTTAAGGCAAATACCGGGATGGTTCCTAACTTAAGGCCTTGGCCGTCTCCTTGCCATTTACCACCTTAATTACAAATACACACAGTAATGCAGCCATCACAATAACACAGGTTATCAGAAGAAAATTTCACACATACACACCCAAGTACACGGGGCTGAGTGACCAAGATGTCGGATTCCTTCAAACGAATTATATTTGCCAAGTGTCTCTCATGGCGAAAGCAATTGTGGAGACGCGCGAGTGCCTGGAAAACTACTTTTATTTTCTTTAATATCGACGATGCATAATTATAACTTTTAGTCTAGGACGCTAATAACTTGACCACCGAAGCATTGGGAAGAAATTGCAATATTAAGGTACATAAACAACCTAGCCTACACATTCAACTGTCGGTTAATGTTCCTCAACATTTCCCTTCTTTAATATTCCCCTCCTTTATAATTTTCCATCACGTGAAAACATGCCATGTCTTGTGTTCTAAATATATCGATGCAATGGTGTTGCCATCTGCTGTCAGTTAATGGAACTATATGGGCGAATTACTGCCATCTGTTGTCAGTTATAGGAACTGATTGCAGATATTTAAACGGCGTACTGCGGACAACAGTTTGCTCTTTTGATCACATACTGCAATGCAATGCAATGGTAAAACGAAAATAAAACGTATTTAGAGGGAATGTAGAAATAAGTATCTTTAACAGACATAAAACCTTACTATTACTCCTTGATTAAAGCATTAAACAATGGTAAAAAAAAAAAAAAATACTGGCGAGGCGTAGCATCGAACCGGCGCTTCTGGGAACGACAGCCAGTCGCCTTAACCACATGGCTACTCACGCACTCATGTTTAGCAGCAGACGCAACCATTCATTATATACAAAAGCCGCTGTTTGAAGGAAATAATCAATTTCATTATCCAAATAAATCAATGTTGCACATTCGTATACGTTCATACTGTTATTATATTTTATTGTCAGAACTTGGTTAATGTATGTTTTCAATTACATGGAAGCTTATTAAATAACTTACATTTTAATGGACTTCTCACCGCCATTTTGTCATGACCCCAGGCGGATTGTGCGCATGCGTGAGGGCCTAGAATTCTGCTATTTTCTATATTAATTTAAAAATATACCGTAATATATTTGTTTATTTTAGAGACACTCTGCAAATCTGCATGCCAAGAGCTTTCGTTAGAATGTCTTACGAAGCCAATCGGTTAAGTCGTTTTCACAATCTCGTGTGTACAAAAAACAGCTTAGTGTTTTAAATATATAGATAGATGAGTAATAGTTTCGGAGATATAGAATTCGCACAGCCACCATGTTGGATTGGTGAGACGTAAAACAATTTAAAGGGCACGGTCGGAGTCGGACGAAATAGTACTATGACCTTACCGAGTTTCATTGAAATCACTTTAGCCCCTTTGTCAGCTGACGCCCCCCTTTTCAGATAAGGGAGTTCATCGGGCCTCCCTCCCCCTCCCCACCACTCATCGCTTCTATAACCTCTTCGATTGACGCGGAGGATATAGACCTAACCTAATAACACTACAGTACATAATGGAATACTGACTTCATTTTAGCACAATACAAAGAACACACTTTTACAACAAATCCTTAAATTAGTCAACAAATGTCAGTGAGAGGGTTCACAATGATTTCTCTTGGTAAGATTCGGTATGACTGGTTTGATACTTGACAGAGCACAGCGGCGATCAGTTGCAACATCAAGCCGACAGCGCTGCTTTGTTTCAATGACACTCAGCGTTGAAAATCCTGATTCGCATAAATATGTCTTTGAAAATGAAGGTTCAAACTGTTCAAAGCTTCAAAGAAATCACAAAGATATGCCAACGAGACGATAAAATTGGCATGATTTTGCTCCTTACAAAATCACCTCCAACCTCGCGGCTCCGCAGAGGTTTTTGCCGACAGTTGGCAATTACCAGTGCTTTTGAACGATTGACTTGGTGCGACAATCACTTGGAGAGATTCGAAAAATGTTTGTTTACAAAATTGTAATATTCGAGTTAAAAAAACTTTATTCGGAAATCACTTCACGCCCCCCAGGTTGGGAACCCCTGCTTTAGCCATTTAGAAGTTATTAGGACACACACACACACACGGATCTTATAAGCCTATTTATTCATAAATGAAAATAGGCTTAAAATCAATAAATATTCGTGCTCATGACTTTGACTGGCAGGTTCTCTAAAATGATATCAGACAGACCTGGGATCGAACCTGCATTTTTTTTTTTTTTTTAGTCTTTGAGGGTCATCACTGTCGGCCCGATGTTGAAGTAGTAGGCGAGCATGTGCTGGTATTTGCATACCCGGCGCGCAATGTTATGAAGGGTGGGTTGGACCCCGCGAAGGGCGGCGCTCAATGACGTTCGCCAGCTAACATTCTACCACGTCCACGGCTTCTCCCAAAAGACTTCCCAACGAAATATTACTCATGAAGTTTTAACTCCTGTCTTTGATTCTCTTTTTTTAAAACTCGTAACTTTTTAGATTTTATTTATTTTTTTTGTTCACGTCCTCTCCTGGTCTTGTGAGGCTTTCTTTTTTTGTTTTGTTTTCTTCTTTTCCTTTCTTCTTGTTTCTTGTAAAAGCTGTACCCCTTTAAATTTGAGAAACGTGCTACATGTTAGAGGTTCCGGCCCAGCGCTCACACAGTACACTCCAGCCGCACTCAACTTGGTAGCACCTGTGTTCAGCGAACACTCGGGGGAAAAATCAAGGTACTTGATAAATACGAGGCGCTTCCAGAAAGTAACTTTCACAATTACTTTTAAAGAGAACCTAGTTATAACTTATGCAAAATGTTATTGGCAACAGGTATTTTACGCCAAAGGCACCAAACGTATTGAGACACTCGTCATAAACTTTTGTAGTCCTGTGTCATAGAAGTCTGCGCCTGCGAGTGTAAAGCAGCGTGTGACAATCGTCTTCAGCTCTACGTCAGTATGAAAATGCTGACCGGAGAACACATAATTATTTCTTGAAGTAGGCTACAAGAAAAGGTGGAAATCGCTGGGAGCAAGATGAGGACTGTACGGTGGGTGACCAAACAGCGAATATTTACATACCGGTATACCTGTATCCTCAACCAAATTTGCGAATATTTACATATATCCTTAACCGAATTTGCGAATATTTACATATATCCGTAACCGAATTAGCGAATATTTACATATATCTGTAACAAAATTTGTGAATATTTACATATATCCGCAACGGAATCCCAAATATTTACATATAGGCTATCCGTAACCAAATTTGCGAATATTTACATATATCCTCAACCGAATTTGCGATTATTTACATATATTCGTAACCAAATTTGCGAATATTTATATAGCCTATATCCGCAACGGAATCCCGAATATTTATATATATCCGTAACCGAATTTGCGAATATTTATATATCTCCGCAACCGAATTTGCGAATATTTACATATATCCTCAAACGAATTTACGAATCTTTACATATTATATCCTCAACCAAATTTGCGAATATTTACATATATCCTTAACAGAATTTCCGAATATTTACATATATCCTCAAACAAATTTGCGAATATTTACATAAAGCCCAAATTTGAGAATATTTACATATTATATTCTCGGCCGAATTTGCGAATATTTACATATATCCTCAACCAAATTTGCGAATATTTACATATATCCTCAACCGAATTTGCAAATATTTATATATATCCTCAATCGAATTTGCGAATATCTACATATAGCCTCAACAAAATTTGCGAATATTTACATTATATCCTCAACCGAATTTACGAATATTTACATATATCCTTAACCAAATTTGCGAATATTTACGTATAGCCTCAACCAAATCTGCGAATATTTACATATAGCCACAACCAATTTAGCGAATATTTACATAAAGCCCAAATTTGAGAATAATTACATATTATATTCTCGACCGAATTTGCGAATATTTACATATATCCTCAACCAAATTTGCGAATATTTACATATATCCTCAACCGAATTTGCAAATATTTACATATATCCTCAATCGAATTTGCGAATATTTACATATAGCCTCAACCAAATTTGCGAATATTTACATTATATCCTCAACCGAATTTACGAATATTTACATATATCCTTAACCAAATTTGCGAATATTTACGTATAGCCTCAACCTAATCTGCGAATATTTACATATAGCCACAACCAAATTTGCGAATATTATATCCTCGACCGAATTTGCGAATATTTACATATATCCTCAACCCAATTTGCGAATATTTACATATATCCTAAACCGAATTTGCGAATATTTACATATATCCTCAACCAAATTTGCGAATATTTACATATATCCTCAACCGAATTTGCGAATATTTACATATATTCTCAACCGAATTTGCGAATATTTACATATATACGTACCCAAATTTGCGAATATTTACATATACCCTCAACCGATTTTGCGAATATTTACATATATTCTCAATCGAATTTGAGAATATTTACATATATCCGTAACCAAATTTTCGAATATTTACATTATATCCGCAACCAAATAGTGTAACCGTACTTAGATTCCATTCGTTGAAGTGTGTGCGATACTTATAATACAAATAGACGGATGATTCTATCGGTTCTGCATGTGTATAGGCTAACTGAAATCAGTAGGATCGGACTAGGGGCCTTGAGACTTGAAATACGGCACCATCTCAGCATTTATCTGCAGGGAGTGAGGAAATACCGCACTTAGGATGGTCACTGGGATTTCAACTTCCAGCTCCCTCATACAATCGTGTTGCGGGACTTGCCTCGCACGGCTATGATGTGGTGTATATACCTGAATGTATTGTTTTGATAGGCAATCTACAATCTGTACAGAAACCATACGGCAGTTATTGGAGCCAAAGGACATGAGAATGAAAGGTGTAAGGCAAGGCTGTAACTTATCACCCATCCTTTTCAATCCATACATTGAACAAGTAATGAAGGATGATGATGATGATAATAATTGTTGTTTTAAGGGGCCTAACATCTAGGTTATCGGGCCCTAATGGTTTCGGTGTTCGTGAAGATGATAAAGAAATTTCAACTATAACTAAAACTAACTAGGCTACTAACTTATATACTAGAAGAAGAAATGGAAAACAAAAAGAAAATAAGGCAAATAAAGGACAGGAGGAAAAGAAATGCCTTCAACCCTCGAAGAAAGAGGAATGAGGGAGCTGGAAGGAAGGAGAGCCATGAAAGGCAGAGACGAATGGGGAAAGAGGAGAGGCTCTGTCGCAGAGGCAATGGAAAAAAGGGGAAACACCTGACCCAGCTCAGAAATCCCTCGGGGTCGCCAACACCCGAACTCACCAGCCGTGAGCCCTTGAGGGTGTAGCACTATCGGGGGTGCACCATAAGTGGTGGGGCTACACACACCCTGCCTTCTTGAGGGCCTTGAGCAGAAGGCATGAGATATGAAGAGAACAGAAGAGGTTTGACTCCTCGAAGAATGAGGGATCAGAAAAGACGAGACAAGGGCCCGTTAAGGCTGGAAAGTGAAAGACTCCCTAGGCCCCGGATACCCTAATAACGTTGGGGTCAGAAAAGAACAAGATTTGACCAAGGGAGGTCGATAGGAAATATGACAGAGAGGATCTTGGCACAAGTAAGTGGAAGTAATGCCGAACTCAGCTGGGGCCCCGTGGTCGCCAACTCACGTCCCACTAGTCATGAGCCCCTGGGGGGAAAGGAAATTAGAGAACATTTTAATGTAGGAGTAAAAGTTCTAGGAGAAATCATTTTTCACTCGGAGATTTGCTGATGACATCGTTATCTTTGCCGTCACACCAGAGGATTTGAATGAATTCTTAAACGAAATGGACCCCACCTTCTGGAAAGACAATAAATGTAAAATGAAGTAGGGGACTTGAACTACTTAGGAAGAAAATAACCAGTGATGGGTCAAGCAAAGAGGATATAAAAAGTAGGTTGGCTCAGGCAACGAAAGCATCGCTACACAAATTAAATTTGCTGACATCAAATATAGATTTAGGTAGCGGCTTCGGTGGCGTAGTCGGTAGCATGCTGAGCTACTATGCCCAAAATTGCGGGTTCAAACCCGACCGAAATCGTCGGATTTTTTAATAATAACCCCTGGCACTACAACCCGTGAAGAGCCTAGGCCTACCAAGCGACCGCTGCCCAGCCATTTGGCCTGCAGATATTGGGGTGATTGGGGATTAGCGCATCGGGTCTCCTCGGCCGTTAATCTTGGTTTTCGTCATCGGGGAGCTCCCTCACCGTCAGACAGCTACTCAATTGTCCTCACGAGGCTGAGTGCACCCCGTTCCAGCCCTCACGTCAGTTTCTAAAATTCCTGACGGAGCCGGGAATGGAACCCGGGGCTCTGGGTGAGAGGCAGACGCGCCACCCCAACACCACGGTGCCGGCCTGATTTTTTAAAGAGCGTTAAAATGCCTTCCTTCAGAGGGGAAGTAAAGCCGACGGTCCCATGTCATAGATTCATGGCATATAAAAGAACCTTCCACTAATTTGTGTGAAGCTAAATTTGCAGGTTAGATTTCGTTGAAACGCTCTATCAAAGTTCCAACGTTCACCGCTAGGTGTCAGTGACATCTGGTAGCTAAAGTTGGAACTACTTGAAATTGAACGGAACTTGTAGCTCACCCCATGGGTATCCGCATGGAAGCCGCTACAGCCTCTGGCGAGCCGAACATGTTCTAAGACACTCCCGGCTCTAAAAGCCATACGCTTAATAAATAAATAAATAAATAAATAAATAAATAAATAAATAAATAAATACATTTAGGTAATAGAAAGCCACTGTTGGCGCAGCAGTAATGATGAAATTGAAAATTTTGAAATGTGGTGTTACAGGAGAATGATTGGTAGATAGAGTAACAAATGAAGAGGTATTAAGACTAGTGGGAGAGGAGAGATGTTTCTGGCGACTGCTAATGAAGATAGGTTGGTAGGACACATACTAAGACACCCAGGAATAGAAAACTGGACAAGAATTTTACGGGTAAACCAAGGTTAGAAAATGTAAATCAAATTGCCTCGGATGTACGTTGTGGTAGTTATGTAGAGATTGAACGATTAACGCAAGACAGGGAGACTTGGAGCGCTGCATCAAAAGACTGAACACACACAGACAAGTAAGCTACTAAAAATATGATGATGATGATTATTATTGTTTTAAGGGGCCTAACATATAGGTTATCGGCCCCTAATGGTTTGGGTGATCGTGAAGATGATAATGAAATGTAAACTACACACATCAAAAAAAGTTTTGCATCACCTCGGTTCCCAGATCTCCGGCATATAGACGTTGACTGTGTATATTGTATCAAAGATACAGTCCCTTTGACTGTTCATAGATGTCACTAAAACTGCTCAAAGATGTAAACAACCATGCATGAGCAGGGCCTATTAGACGGAGGGGGTACGACAGCCGATCAGTTCCAGTCATTCCACCAGGACGAAGGTACGCTGCTCATGTTGTCTGTAGTTCTACCATGCCTAGAAGGTCAATACCGCAGTTCGATCGCGTCCGCATTGTTACTTTGTGTCAAGAAGGGCTCTCAACAAGGGAAGTTTCCAGGCGTCTCAGAGTGAACCAAAGCGATGTTGTTCGGACATGGAGGAGGTACAGAGATACAGGAACTGTCGATGACAGGCCTCGCTCAGGCCGCCCAAGGGCTACTACTGTAGTGGATGACCGCTACTTACGGATTGCCGCTCGGAGGAACCCTGACAGCAATGCCACCATGTTGAATAATGCGTTTCGTTCAGCCACAGGACGTCGTGTTTCAACTCAAACTGTGCGCAATAGGCTGCATGATGCGCAACTTCACTCCCGACGTCCATGGCGAGGTCCAGCTTTGCAACCCCGACACCGCGCGGTACAGATGGGCCCAACAACATGCTGAATGGACCCCGCATAATTGGCATCACGTTCTCTTCACCGATGAGTGTCGCATATGCCTTCAACCAGACAATCGTCGGAGACGTGTTTGGAGGCACCCTGGTCAGGCTGAACGTCTTAGACACACTGTCCAGCGAGTGCAGCAAGGTGGTGGTTCCCTGATGTTTTGGGGTGGCATTATGTGGGGCCGACGTACGCCACTGGTGGTCATGGAAGGCTCCGAAACGGCTTTACGATACCTGAATGACATCCTCCGACCCATAGTGCACCCATATCGGCAGAATATTGGAGAGGCATTTGTCTTCATGGACGACAATTCTCGACCTCATCGTGCACATCTTGTGAATGCGTTCCTTCAAGATAACGACATCGCTCGACTACAGTGGCCAGCATGTTCGCCAGACATGAACCCTATCGAACATGCCTGGGATATGTTGAAAAGGGCTGTTTATGGACGTCTTGACCCACCAACCACTCTGAGAGATTTACGCCGAATTGTCGTTGAGGAGTGGGACAATTTGGACCAACAGTGTCTTGATGAACTTGTGGATAGTATGCCACGACGAATACAGGCATGCATCAATGCAAGAGGACGTGCTACTGGGTATTAGAGGTAGTGGTGTGTACTGCAATCTGGACCACAAATGCTGAAAGTCTAGCTGTATGATGGTACAACATGCAATGTGTGGGTCTCATGAGCAATAAAACGAGCTGAAATGTTGTTTGTGTTGATCTCTATACCCTTTGTATTTAAAGGTTCCGGAACTCTTGGAACCGAGGTGATGCAAAACTTTTTTTGATGTGTGTATAACTAAAACCAACTACTAACTTATATACTAGAAGAAGAAATGGAAAACGAAAGGAGAATAAGGCAAATAAACGACAAAAAGGAAAAGAAATGCCCTCAACCCTCGAAGAATACGGATTGAGGGACTTGGAAGGAAGGAGAGCCATGAAAGGCAGATAGGAAAGTGAAAGAGAAGAGGGTCCTCCCCAGAGGTAGTGGAAAAACGGGAGAAAACCAGACCCAGCTCAGGAAGACCTCGGGGTCGCCAACGCCCGAACTCACCAGCCGTGAGACCCTGAGGGTGTAGCAATATCCAGGCTGCACCAAAAGTGGTGGGGTTACATACACCCAGCCTCCTTAAGTGCCTTAAGCAGAAGGCAGGAGATAACATGAAATGAAAAAGAAGGCTGACCCCTCGCAGAAGGAGGGAATCAGAAAAGATGAGACAAGGGCCAATTAAGGCGGGAAAAGAAGAGACTCCCGATGCCTCGGATACCCTAATACCGTCGGGGTCGGAAGAGAACAAGAGGAGACCAAGTGAGATCGTCAGGAAAGAAGACGGAGAGGAGCCCGGCACAAGTAAGTGGAAGCAATGCCAGACTCAGCTGGAGCCCCGTGGTCGCCAACCCACGTCCCACTAGATGAGAGCCCCTGGGGGCCTACTAAAAATAAAAAATGACGTGCAGTTAGTAAACATTTGTTAATTTGGTGAAAACAGTGTTTTAAAGAATGCGAAGACTTTGTGTAACGCCTCCCGATGCTAGCGATAAATCCCACACATTCTTGACTTCCTATCGTCGGTAAGTCATTCCCGAACACGCCCCACTGTCAAAAGATACTTTCTCTCCACCTCACTGGCCCGTAATAAATAATATTATATTGGCTGCCATCTCTTATCGTCAGCCGTCATCTGATGTAAGGTCTAATGCAATATTTAGCATTCACCGCTGTCTCGAAGAAGGACCATCTGTCCTCTTTATAAGCTGGCCCATCAGCGGGCTCTTGGTGTCCGTGGTCAGACCCCCGCAGGAGTAGCGAACTGCGCACTACCTCCCTAGGCGAAACCCCACACAAGACACGGCACAAACCTAGAGAAATTGCTGAGTTTTAATTCACTGGCCGTTAAAGCCAGTATACAATATTTTTGTGAATACAATATTTTGATCTAGTAAAAGGTTAAAGGCCTGATAACAACTTAGTAACTCAGTCAGGTAATATTTTTTTCAAATTATCCCCAGCTTTAACTAATAACGGTGAGCGTTTATGTAAATAACATCAAATGAAACAAGATTTAGCGTCCTTATTTCCCGGCAGTGTAATCAAACTGTATATTACATTGTAAGCCCAGTTAATCCAGTTTCAATTACCGACAACAGATCAACACATAGAAATCGTATTCTCCTAGGAACTGCATTATTTGGATAGGTTAATTTATTTCTGATGCCGGACCATATAGAATGTGGGATTACCTCCCCTCTGTAGGGAAATTACCGTCCAGTGCACCAAGATCAATTTTCAATTACGACAAGAATTACTGACAAATCACCGATTATATTTGCGTGGACACACGAGTTCTTAAAGTAGCCCTTGACTGACACACGATCTCGTGGGCAGTGCCCAATATTGTACTATCGAAACCGGGCTAAGTCACTTGGCAGTTAAAGATCCTCTTCGGGGCAAAATTGCGGCACCTCGATGTCTCTAAAAGACGCAGTAGTTTAAACAGACGTAAAACCAATAAAATCATATCATCATATATATTATTTCAGTAGTATAGATCCCTCCTGCGGCGCTCACAAGCGACCGATCGTGAAAAATGAGCATTCAAATGAAAGAGAATATACATTAGGAGCGACGAATTGCACTCTAAGTTCATAAATATCTATAATGTCTTTAAAAAATTACATTTTGAAAAAATGTTGCTGTAGGAAAATACGCTCCATAATTCCTGTCCACTTCACATTTTGGCCGCTGTGACGCCTGTTTCATGTCATTTTAACATTCTGAGGTCTTTCCTTTATCATTTTGCATGGACTCAGCACACAAATGACATTAGCAGTGACGAATTACTTTCTAATTTCATAGTCTAAATATCGATTTTTGTAAGAAGTGTGCAATTTGCAAATACTGATGATCTAAGCTGCAATTATGAGTTGTCGTCTAAAACCAGAAAACTTTTAAACGTTAATTTTTTACAGGTTTTTCTTCTGCATTCTAATTTAATAAATATCGATTTTTGTAACAAGTGTGCGATTTACAAATACTGTTGCTGTAACATGCTGCAATTATGAGTTGTCTAAAACCTTAAAACTATCAACCTTTCACCATAAGTCTCTCATTATAAACCTATTGGGGAAAGTATGGTTTATGAACATGCGAGATTTCTCGCACGGGTTCGCTAGTAATAATTATTATCATTATCATCTCGATGTCTGGATCCGTGGCTAAATGGTTAGCACGCTAGGTTTTGGACCGAAGTACCCCGGGTTCGATTCCCGGCCGAGTCATCAGGGATTTTAATCTCCTGTGGTTAATTCCCGTGGCTCGAGGACTGGGTGTATATGACGTCTTCATTATCACTTCATCCTCGTTACGACGCGCAGGTCGCCCACGGGCGTTAACTAGAAATACCTGCACTGAACGAAAATATGCAAAAGTACGGACTGAAAATCAGTATGGAGAAAAGCAAGACCATAGTGATGACAAGAGGGTGGGAAAGACAAGGAAAGGGCACTGTGAAAATTGGAAGTCAGAGTTTGGAAATTGTGGACACGTTCAAATACTTGGGAAGTGAATTGATGCAAACTGGTAGGTTGGACATGGAGATTGGCAGGAGGGTACAGCAGAGGAATTCATTCTAACAAAGTGTAAGAAAACTTGTATGGGATAAGGAAGTACCAAGGAAAAGCAAGGAGGTAATGTATAAAGTGTACTATGTTCCCATATTAGCTTATGCAGCTGAGACTTGGACCCTGACAAGCAGGCAAGAGAGTAGAATCCAAGCCAGTGAAATGAAATTCTTAAGAAGTATGATAGGAAAGACAAGGAAAGACAGAGTGAGGAATGAAGATGTTAGGAAGGAAGTTGGGATGGGAAAACTAAATGAGAGAATTGAGATGAATAAACTAAGGTGGTTGGGACATGTAAAGAGGATGGAGGAAAATAGAATACCAAGACAGAGGCTGGAGGCAAAGTGCAAGGGTAAGAGAGCAAGGGGAAGACCTAGAACAAGGTGGATCGATTCAGTGAAGAACAGCGTCAGAAAAAGAAATCTGGACTGGGACAAGATCGTAGAAGAAGAACTGTGGAAGGAAAGAGGAAAGTGGAGAAGTGCCATAAATACTCCGACCCGGCAGGAGCTGGATAAGGGGAAATGATCATGATGATGATGACATACACTCGGCCTCTTTGGAGGCCACACGATCATTTCATCTCGATATTCCTCCATTAGAGTAACAATACGGGGGAGGCAGTGAGTCCCGTAGAGAGATGCTGTGTAAAAATCCCGCATTACAACACTAGTAAGTAATGCATCATCTTGAAAGCTATGTGGGTGTTGTTTTAAATCTCTTCTATCCCAAATCCTGTCTCCGCATTTTTCATAGCACGAACTTGCAAAAACAAAAGAATCGTTTGAGGCACTGGGAAAATAATGGTTTATGCCCCGACATTTCCATTCTGTAGCGGTCTTTGACGGCGGCTGGTCGAATATTAAAAAAAAGCCAGAGAGACGGTCAGAGCAGGTAAAATAAAAAAGAATGTCTTTCCAACTGAAGTTCTGTGGATGGGATATTAAACGAGCAAGGCAGTTTATGGTCTGCTTGCGTTTCATTACCACCGGAGACCACTCACTGGGCTCTACGCGTCTAGTTGGCATTCATGCACGATGTCGATCTGCTAATGATTAACAAGTCTCATTCTGAGTGGACCAAAGCGCTTTTCTTGATCATCTCAAGCCGAGAGGATCTGGCAGAAGCTCAGTCTTTATACTATACAGTAAGGCTAAGTAATGTTAGCCATCTGTTTGCACATTTTCAATTAAGAATTTGTGTCTCTCGGGGATGAAGTTTATTAGGTAATGAGCAAATGTACACGCAGTTTAATTTTTATATGTTTGTCAGTTATGGGTTGGCATAACAATTACAGGAGCGATCGGCATGGACACAACCTATAGTCCACGTCACTTTAAATAAGTTACTAACAATGTAACCCTACCAATTGTCTCCAATCACTACAAACACTGTTATATATAGTCCACGTCACATTAAATAAGTTACTAACAATATAATCTTGCCATTTGTCCCCATCACTACAAACATGGTGATTATATATAGTCCACGCCACCTTAAATAAGTTACAATGTAATCTTACCATTTGTCCCCCATCACTACAAACATGGTGATTATATACAGCCCACGTCACCTTAAATAAGTTACTAACAATGTAACCTTACCATTTGTCCCTCATCACTTGAACATGGTGATTATATATAGTCCACGTCACCTTAAATACGTTACTAACAATGTAACCTTAACATTTGTCCCCATAACTACAAACATCGTTATTATATAAAGTCCACGTCACCTTAAATACGTTACTAACAATGTAACCTTACCATTTGTCCACATCACTACAAACATCGTGATTATATAAAGTCCACGTCACCTTAAATACGTTACTAACAATGTAACCTTACCATTTGTCCACATCACTACAAACATCGTGATTATATAAAGTCCACGTCACCTTAAATACGTTACTAACAATTTAACCTTACCATTTGTCCCTCATCACTACAAACATGGTGATTATATATAGTCCACATCACATCAAATGAGTTACTAACAATGTAACATTACCATTTGTCTCCCATCACTACAAACACGGTTATATATAGTCTGCGTCTCCTTAAATAAGTTATTAACAGTGTGACCTTACCATTTGTCCCTCATCACTACAAACATGGTGATTATATATAGTCCACATCACATCAAATAAGTTACTAACAATGTAACCTTACCATTTGTCTCCCATCACTACAAACACGGTTATATATAGTCTGCGTGTCCTTAAATAAGTTACTAACAATGTAATCTTGCCATTTGACTTCACTACAGACATGGTGATTTTAGGCTATATAGTACACGTCACCTTAAATAAGTTACAAACAATGTAACCTTACCATTTGTCCCCCATCACTACACACATGGTAATTATAGGCTATATAGTACACGTAACCGTAAATAAGTTACTAACAATGTAACCTTACCATTTGTCTCCCATCACTACAAACATGGTGATTATAGGCTATATAGTACACGTCACCTTAAATAAGTTACTAACAATGTAACCTTACCATTTGTCTCCCATCACTACAAACATGGTGATTATAGGCTATATAGTACACGTCACCTTAAATAAGTTACTAACAATGTAACCTTACCAATTGTCCCCCATCACTACACACATAGTGATTATAGGCTATATAGTACACGTAACCTTAAATAAGTTACTAACCATGTAACCTTACCAATTGTCCCCCATCACTACACACATGGTGATTATAGGCTATATAGTACACGTCACCTTAAATAAGTTACTAACAATGTAACCTTACCATTTGTCTCCCTATCACTATAAACACGTAGTCAAAGGCATTGTCGCTTCGAAAAGCGATCTTGAATCAGTTCTGTGTGTATTCTGTGCGGTGTACTGTTGTATAGCTGTGTAAATTAGGATTTGTTTTATGTAATGATCTCAAATGAAACCTTCAAGTATTGTCATTTCAACGAGTGTAAATGTATCGCACATCAATTAAAACAGAGATTTTTTAGCCTACAATCGATTTATGCAAAAAATGAAAGTAGACTTATGAGATCTACACAGGGGCAAACATTGTGTGTCTGTCTGTGTGTGAGAGTGTGTGTGTACTCTGAATGTCTGTCCCCTCTATCAATTCGAACACGGTGAAACCGAATTGAACGAAATTTGGTACAGAGGTAGCACTAGCAAAGGACACCTCTTTGTCATGTATTATGTCGCCGCCGTCTTGACGAAAACGTAATGGCGGCCACCCAAATGTTCAAAGCTTAAATCAAATTACGATCAATCTAATCACCCGATCTCTACCAAATATTGCAACAACATATATTTATATGGCAAGCGCCTTTGACTAAACTACAAGGATATCAGCCCAATAGTTTGCAGATGGCGGCCACGTATGTGTGCAAATGGATTCCCCCTATCTTTTCAAACACGATGAAACTGAATTGAACGAAATTTGGTACAGAGGTAGCACTAGTAAAGGGCACCCCTCAGTGTTATGTTTTATATCGCCACCATCTTGACGGAAACGTAATGGTGGCCACCCAAATGTAAAAAGCTTAAATCAAATTACGACCAACCTAATCATCTGATCTCTACCAAATTTTGCAACAACATAGGCTACCTTTATGTGAGAAGCGTTCTGTGACCAAGCTACAAGGTCATCAGCCCAATAGTTTGAAGATAGCGGCCATGTATGTGTGCAAATCGATTCCCTATATCAATTCAAACACGGTGAAACCGAACTGAATGATTTTTTTTTACCGAAGTAGCACTAGCAAAGGGCACCTCATATTCATGTTTAATACCCGTATGGCAAGTTGTATTTCAACAAGCTACTACAACCAACATTCAATTATACTCCTTGAAAAGGACAAAGAGTTATAACAATACCCATGCATTTAGGAGAAAGTAGGCTATATGTTCTTTGCTGAACATCTTGTTTTTCATTTTAATTCGACATCATACGGGCTGAACTCACAATAAACAGAGTCTTTATCCCACTAGACACTTTACTAACAGCCAATGAGATGTGGGCAGCGTTCAGCCAATCTTGCAATGGATCAGGTCTCTAGCTAGCCGCTCGTGTGGATAGTTAGTTATTGTTGTTTTAAGGGGTGGAACTACGAGGTCATCTGCCCCTCTTAACACAGATTATAGTATATAAATGTGGAATGGAATTGAAAATTTAGAGGTGAATACCAAAATTTGAAAAGTCCATAAATTAATATCATAAAAAAACTCTTTTTTTCGAATTTGGCTAACTATGGACCGCAAAGAACTTAAGACTTTTTGGCTTTTCCTATTTACTCCTCCCAGAACCTCTTCATGCGTTCGCTTCTTTTCTTTCTCTCCTCATCGGAAATGATCCGATTGGGCCTCCTCATTGTTGGTTTCTCCTGAAATGCTTTTATACTGTCTCCTCTCCTTCTAAACTCTCTTCTGTTGTGGATCATCTGTGGTGTGATTCCAACTTCTGTCGCAAACATTTTCACCTCATCTACTGAAGTCCAGGGAACGTTTCATGAGGACAACAGTTAACATTGGCCAACGGATAAATTCCCGGTTATCTGTGTGGAAGGTAAGATCTGAACACCATTGGATGACACCATCGGAACATCTAACTTCTGGTTTCACTGAAGAATGCCCAGTGTGGTAAACTCTGAACAGGCTCAGAACAGGGGTTGCAAGGTCAAAAGACAACTTGAGGAAATGGGGTTATTCCACATCATCAACCCTCTGCGAATGCGGGGCTCAAAAAACTACGGACCACCTATACCAGTGTAGATTATGTCCTGCAAGATGCACCATCGGTGATCTGATGTCCGCAAGATCTGAAGCCATAGAAATAGCCAAATACTGGGCAAAAGTTGCTTGGACTGTCATCTCTGTTTTGTTTTCCTACTTCATTTAACATATTTTCTTAACGTAATATTACTTTCAATTTCAAACAGTTTGTGTTATTCTTATTATGTATATGTACATATCTATGTATTTTTTGTATGTTAAATAGTCAGATGCTTTTGACTCGAGTAAATAAATAACCTCATCTACCCGTTTAGATGTGGCCTTTAAGCCCATGATGTGCATTACGACCAAACCACCAGGATTTGAACTGAATCAGAAAATTTGGTGTTCCATAAACAGAGTAAGGACTAACTGTGGCAGATATGCAGATTTGATGTATAAATGGGACAAAGTTCAATCTCCAAAATGTGATTGCGGTGCAGAAAGGCAAACAGTTCAACATATTATCCAATCTTGTCCAATGTCAGCCTTCCCCGGAGACCCCTATGAGTTCCTGTTGGCGACTGATCGAGTAGTTGACTATCTACGGACATTGCAAGTATCATTATGCCCTATTTCTGTATATAAGGTGCGTTCAAAAAGTAACGAGCCGGAGGCTGGAATGCGCAAACCGGTGACGACATCGGCTAATAGTGGCGTGTGTAACGAGGTGTAGTTCCGACCAGAGCGTGGAAGGTCACATTCCGTCACTAGAGGACACGCGTGCACGTCACGTGACGATACGAAGCAAGCAGTATGCATCAATCGTCCAACGCTGCCAGTCGCATTGCAAACAGTGACATGGAGGCGTCAACCAAAGAGCAAAGAGGTGTTGTTCGCTTTCTGACAGTGCAAGGAGTAGGGGGAACGGACATTCATCGCCGAATGTCACAAGTGTACGGCGAACACTGCATGTCCCTTGCAAGAGTCAAGGCGTGGCACTAGCGCTTCAGGGAAGGACGGGTGTCGTTAGCCGATGATGCCCGGTCTGGGGCACCCCCCTGCATTACCGATGTCAACGTCCAGCTGGTTGATGCACTCATTACCCAGGACCGTCGAGTGACAGTGAACGCCATAGCCGCCGTGGTTGCTCAACGACAATGCACGACCTCATACGGCCATCACAGTCGCGGCACTCCTGCAGAAATTCAAATGGGAGGTTCTCGGCCACCCTCCATACAGTCCAGACCTCTCTCCCTGTGATTACGCCATGTTTGGTCCCCTGAAAAGGGCTCTGCGGGGCCAACGATTCATCTCGGACGCCGACGTCCAGATGTACGTGCGGAACAGGTTCACATCGCAGCCCAGGAAATTTTATGAGACAGCCATTCACCGCCTCGTGTCACAGTGGGACAAGTGCCTCAACAGCCAGGGCCAATACTTCTAACATACAGGTATTGGTTTCTGTAATTATGCCTCCGGATCGTTATTTTTTGAACGCACCTTATATATTGTAAATATTGTAATCTTGTATCCTGTTATACTTGTTTATTGTTCCGTTATGTGATGATAGCCAAACGCTAAGGAAATAAAATATTACATGTAAAGGGGATCTCCAACATCAAGTCCAGGAATGGAGGGATCGTTTAAGCCAATATGGCCTGCGGCTTAACAAAGCTAAAACAGAATATATGACAACGGATGCTGGAGAAATCGGAACAATCCAAGTCGATGATCTGCCCCGAACGACAAAATTTAAGTATCTTGGCTCGACGATAACTGCTGAAGGTCGTCTCACCGAGGAGGTCAACATAAGAATTAATGCTGCGTGGATGAAGCGGCGAACAACGACAGGTGTTATGTGCGATCACCAGATGAAAGACCACCTAAAATCGAAGATATACCGCACTGGCATTCGTCCCGTGGCGCTTTATAGTACCGAATGTTGGCCGACCACGAAGGAAGCGGAACGTCAGCTAAGTGTCATGGAGACCAAGATGCTTAGATGGACAGCTGGCATTACTAGGTTGGATCACATCCCCAATGAAAGAATAAGGGAACGATTTACTTTAGATATAACAATACATTTAATGGCTTACATAATAAATGTTATAATGAAATTAGTTATCTACTTGTTTTTTACTTACTTTTTTTAAGATTCATTAAAAATTGTAATGTGTTTCGAACTTAATTAGTTCTTTGAGATCAGTGATCACTATTTTACATATACAGTATAACCTGTCATAACCGGACTAATGTGGCGACCGGCCGATCCGGAAAAGGAAAAATCCGGATATCACAAGGCTATTTTTACAAATAGCTAGGTGACCAGTAATAATTCACGAGTTTGTTTTTGATTAATTTTAATGTTTTTAACGGTTTAGTATCATTTTGTTAACTGTATATTGTACATAGGCTAAGAAATAGAATTGATTTAAAGTAATTATAATAATATGCTTTACAGTACATGTACTTACATAAATACACTGTACCTTCTGCTTCTACATAACAAGGTTAAAAGATAACAATAACGATAATAACGGTAAACAATAACAGTAACGACAGAAACACACTCGCAAAACAAACTGTCGCTTCAAGACTCACGCACAGACTGAAGGGTAGAAAGAGAGGCAGCCTCGTGTTGACGTTGGTGGCAGGCAGGCAGACGCCGTGAACGGAATATCGCTTATTCACACAAAGGGATGAGTTTCCGGGAAGATGTCGTTGACCGAGTCAGGCGACAACCCCTCGCGGTCAAGCACGCACACAGCCTTCCAGCGCTGCAACTTTCACTCGTCCTCCCTGGCTAGCAGACTAATTAATGTATCCTCGCTCTCAACTACGACTTAAAAATTAATTCGGAGATGTGTCCGGATATGGGAGGGTTCGGATATCACAGGTCCGGATGTGACAGGTTGGACTGTATTTTTATATGTTAATGCTAATGACCATCTTTTGCGTAATTGAAGAACTGTGTTCAATTTGAATTAAATTGTCCTACATTGGGAAATGAAATAACACTAAATGTAGTCAATTACTGGTTTATTGGTTGAAAAATATACAAACTTCTTTAAAAGAACTCACCCCACGTAATCTTGATGTTCAAATTTACATAGCTTTCTTACGAGATTTCTTATTGGCAAACTCGTTAATAATCTCCTCATATGAAAGTGTTTTTTGTTATATTTGCCTCAATACAAAGTAATGAAAGTGAGTTTAACCCTATTTCAGAAATAGGCTACTAGTTCGCAGATAGTTCTTAACTTTTCTAAGGCAGGAAAAACTGTATAAGGACTAAAACATATGTTTAAGTAACATGTAGGCCTACTGTATTCTCAAATTCGTACGGAAAATATCATTAACGTCTAAAAATTCTTCATTTAAGCTTTTGAATGAATTGCCAAACTGCCACCCCTGAAAATTTGCCGCTCTAGACTGAAGCCTACTTAGCCTATTTAGAAATACGGCCCTCGTCGCCGGGAAAAGACCAAAGGGGCGACCGAGACAACGTTGGGCCGATACATTGCACAGGGATCTGAAAAGCGTCAACCTACATCCGGACATGGCCCATGAGCGAGTGAAGTGGAGAGAGCGGATTCAAATTACGGACCCTTCCAAGAGGGGGGATAAACGCTAAAGCAAAAGAAGTAGAAGATGATGATGATGATGATAATTGTTGTTTAAAGGGGCCTAACATCTAGGCTATCGGCCCCTGATGGTTTGGGTGATCGTGAAAAATGAAAATGAAAAGCGAACTTAAAACTAAAATTAACTACTAACCTACATACTAGAAGAAGAAATGGAAAACTAAAGGAGAATAAGGCAAATAAAAGGACAGAAGGAAAAGAAATGCCCTCAACCCTCAGAAAAGGTGGATTGAGGGACTTGGAAGGAAGGAGAGCCATGAAAGGCATATAGGAAAGTGAAAGAGGAGAGGGCCCGCCCCAAAGGTAAGGGACAAAAGGGGAAAACGGACCCAGCTCAGGAATCCCCCGGGGTCGCCAACTCCCGAACTCATCAGCCGTGAGCCCCTGAGGGTGTAGCATTATCTAGGGTACACCAGAAGTGGTGGGGCTACATACACCCGGCCTCCTTGAGGGCCTTGAGCACAAGGCAGGAGGTAAAAGGAAGAGAAAAAGAAGGCTGACCCCTCTCAGAAGGAGGGTATCAGAAAAGATGAGACAAGGGCCAATTAAGGCGGGAAAGGAAGAGACTCCCTAGGCCTCAGAAACCCTAATACCGTCGGGGTCAGAAGAGAACAAGAGTTGACCAAGTGAGGTCGACAGGAAAGAAGACAGAGAGGAGCCCGGCACAAGTAAGTGGAAGCAATGCCGGACTCAGCTGGGACCCCGTGATCGCCAACCCACGCCCACAAGATGTGAGCCCCTGGGGGGGAAGTAGAAGATGTAAAGGGGAATGTTACCTGAAGAAGTCGTTCCTGCAGAACAGCTTGCCCTCGCGACTGAAGCACTTGTCGGTTAGAGTACCGTGGCAGTCGAAACAGCGCACGCACTCTGCATGCCACGTGCGCTCCAGGACGTTTAGCAGGAACTTGTCGAGGATGGGTTTGTCACATCCAGCGCAGGCGATGAGCATGCTGCCTGGGAGCAGCGCAGCGGGGTGACCGCGACCTGCAACACAAACAACACTTTTTTTAAAAGTATTTTTTTTTTTACCCTCTAGGTTGGTGGTTCCCACGGACTCAGCGAGGGAACTCACCACTACCGCCTTTATGGGCAGTGTCCTGGAGCTTGGAACATCTGGTCGGGATGGATACAACTGGGAAGGTGTGATCAGCACTTCGCCCAGACGGCCTCACCTGCAAAGCCGAACAGGGGCCTCATGAGGGAGGGGAAGGGATGGAAGATAGGGATGGATAGGCTAGGAAGAGGGAAGGAGGCGGCCGTGGCCTTACAGTAGGTACTTCCCCCGTAATTGAATTATATAGAGACCACGGTGGCTATATTTGAAATTTATTATGAAAGTTATGGTTGTCATAGTTATGACGTGGGTAGTCATGACGTAAGCACGGATGACGCAAATGTTATGCCAGCAGGCTACTTGAGCTGAGATTCTCAGTGACGTAAGCATTTAGTCGAGAATGTTCCAAGATTTACGACGCAGTCGCAGGAAACGAGGAATTCTGCTGAGGAAGAAACTACGCTATTGGAGGAGAGGCATGAACCAATCAACGATAGTTTAAAGGAAGACGGAGATTGCGGAAACTATGGTATTTTTAGTACTTTTGGAATGCAGAATTGTGGAAATCCATTTGCAGTAGTAGCATTGATTTGGAATTTTGGTGAAATTTATTTTCTGTTTTTGAATTTTGAAAATCCGTCATGTATTAACGAAGTTGGAACTTCTAGCGATGACGCAGTACCACGCTTTGGAAGGGATGGAAACGCCCCTCGTGAAGTTAATAAAAGGGCTTGCGCAGAAGAGAGGAGCCTCTTTCGTTCTCTGATTATTCTCAGATCGCATTCTCAGATCATCGAAGTCTATTTGTGAAAGTTCTTTTCTTATACATTCATTATAGTGAGACGTCGAAGTGAACAGCAGTGAAAAGAATCGTCTTTATAACGTGTGGCGAGGCCACTATATTAACGAGATCCAAGTCAAACTAGGTGAAGTTGAAACGGACCTTAGAAAGCTTCTACAAGTTTAGCTATGAACAGTTAGCGGTCACCGATAAGCTAATTGCATTGTGCAGTGCTACATGCAGTTATAGAGAAAAGCTGAACAATTTCGACCGATTAGTTTAAAAGATATTAGCAGTTTTATACGACTGACAAAAGTGATTATCTCGCCACAAGAGAAGCACTTTTGTATAGCCAGAATCAACGCAACGGCTGACGCTGCGAGTGGAATAGAAAGACTTCAGATTGCTTGGTTACAGAACGATACAGTATAATGGAGCAATTGAATACGGCAGTTTGTTCTTCTAACACTACAACCGAAGAGCAGATGGAAGGCTAAAGGGCTTATTGCAATTGGGACATACTTCAACGGAGTAAGATAGCGACATGGAACTTCGCTAATTGCTATTCCACACAAGCGAACATGCGGTGAATACCATCTACACCCATGTTTCGTAATTAAAGGCTGAATACCATCGAACAGCCATAGAAACAATTTCATACTCTGTATATGAATAATTTCTTCGGAAATTTCTACAAAACTTCATGACGATTGTCTACTGGAACTTCAGGGAATTTTTCAAGAGAGGTCAGGGGTGTCCCGACTCACAAAGAAGATTATTGCCGGAAGGATGTCTATTCGTCTTCGAGGAGCAGAGCGATTCACGGAGAAGGAAGCAGTTCGATTCTCCGAGGGTGCTATTTCCTATTTCGAGGATGGAGCTCAGCTTTAACGTGGTGAAATGGATCCATCAGCAGTCTTCTTTGGGGAATTTTCCTCTGGAACGTCAATCGGCAGATAAGGTAGTCGTGAACGTTTATTGTATTTGAGTTTATTAATGATGTTTGAGCAACCATTTTTCCCATATTTTTATCCTCATGTTTTTTGCCCTATTTTCTTGTTGAGATTCTTATTCTCAGTACACCTTGATGAGTTATGCCTTTTTCGACGTTTTATTAAGACATTGTTATGTCATGGGCATAGTTAACGATTTTGAATCAGTTGAGACTGATATTTGGATTTTTCAGTAATTAATATTTTTGTAGTCACGATTTGACTGTAAGTTAATGATTTTTAATGGCAGATTTAAATTCAGACAGCGTGTCATTTTATTAAAGTAATTCTACCCCAGTTTAATTACTTTGACCAATTTTCTGTCATCATCAAGAAGGAAGAACATTTAAATGATTTTAGAGCGTTAAAATCTCTTACGTTGTCGACGATCTTGGAAATACTAGTCGTTATTTGAATTGATTGCAACACAGACATTTATCGTCAGTTATGAATGAACATTGCATCATCAGTTTTGAAACAATTAATGATTATAAAAATTTTTAAGTGGAACTATGAATGTATAATCGCTAGTGCAGCGCGTGTTGAAAGTCGCTGAAATATAATGCCCTTGAATATGAAGGAGGTTCCCACAGGAATTAATGTTAAAGAATTATTCGTGGAAGTTTTGTAAGTTATGTGGAAGTTTAATGCCATATAGATTAATATATGATGATTTTGGGCATATTTTTAATGCAGTTTGTGCATTAACTTGTTAGCGAAGGATTTTCCGCTGGAGTAAGATTGTCATAGTTCGTTGAAAATTAATCAAGTGATTTACTGTTATAATTAACACGAGTTTTGAAAGAATTTGAGATAAGATTTTGAATGAAGGTTGCCGTCACAAATCATTATTAAAACCTTTATTAAACCAGATTGTGACATTAACATGTATAACTAACCTTCATTGGTCGATTATATTAAACACGATTATGAAAATTATCAACCGGATGAACATGTGGTTAATGTATTTATTAAATTAATAATTTAAACAATTTAAATGTTAATATTGTAAATAATTGCTGTAAATATTTTTGAAAATAATGTGAAACGAGAGTGATGTTAAAGGCGTGCTTATAATATTTTTATTGTCTTTGACAAATATTATAAACAATTTCTAATTGTTATAAATAATTTTGTGATTTTGTTATAAACATTTAAGAGCTAATTAAACATTTGGATTGAACTTAACAAGTTTAAGGAATTAACATAATGATCCAATAGGATGTGAGCAAAGTACTTGAAAGATTTGCGTAAATATTAATGTGAGTTGTCTTGTAGACATTTAAAAGCTTGAGAGAACAAGCTGTACTCTTACGTAACTTAGCACGTGAGAAGGGAGTGCATTTGACCAGTATGCAACAGGTTCGAGGGTAGCTCGCAGCTGGGCCAACATCTGGTTATCAGAGTGAGGTCGTCCACACTCTGGCCTTGCGACTATTAATACCATTCTCATGTTTATTAAAAGGAAACCAAATGCTCTATATATGTCACACCCTTACGTCCTTTTCCAATCCAATAGTGTTATGAATATTACGTTATTTGGAGCTCTTGGGAGCTAATATGTTTTATATCATGTTGTATGATAATTTTTGCAAGTCCTACTGGAGGACGTAGTCAGATTGACTTGGGCTACTGATAGCCACGTTGATTTTGTTGTGTTATCAAAATCATACCCTTTATTAGAAATAAAGCTTTTGTACAGTTCAAAGTTCTCGTCTTCGTTCTGGCTCATTTTTAAATGTCATGGTGGAGGTTATTGTGTGAACAGACTTTTAGTGATCCTGTTGTCAACTCAAACCCCGAGATAATTAAGAGGTAAGTAACGGTAAGTATGAACCCCCGTCTATTTTGGTGTGTTCCACAATGATTTCCTGTGAACTTCTGTGCTCTTATCTCGATAGTATCTGTCAGTGCCATTTTCATTGATGTAGCTGTGCCGGTGCGATTGATAATTGGCAATCCGATTGAGGGGGCGGATATCTGACAGCCTACTATCCAGGTAAACGGGGACAGAAAGATTGGCGCCCAACGTGGGGCTGAGTCAGTAGAAAGATTGGCGCACCTAAAACGTTGGGGCTCGATTCAACAAAACTGGATTACCAGGTTGAACGCCAGAAAGAGTGGCAAACCTAAAACGTGAGGTTCGATTAGACTCAAATAAAGAGGTTGATTCTTTGTTAGATGTCTAGGCCAATTGTAGTATTTAAGAGTGTGATTATATAGGAATTAAATGTTGTATTGTGTTAGGAAAATTACACTCAGAAAAGATCAGATCTTATACAACTTGAGAAAAGTTAAATAGGCTGGAAACTTAGGAAAATCGCCTATAATCTGGAATCTTATTTTATTTGACCGGCTTATGACATTTCAGTCATATTAAAGATAAAATTAAATTATTTGGATTGTAAATGTAAATTATTTGTGTTAGGATATTTTAAAATGAGCCAAGGAAATTTGAACATGTGCTTGAGTTTGTTTCAACATGAAGTATCTTCGAAGATTAATTATAAGGTAGTTATAAGTTAGATTTAAGACAGAAAATTGATCAAATTTATATATGGTGAAAAGTGTTGCTCAAATGTTGTTATTTTGCTCTTTTGATGTATGTCCCTACAGCAGTCCATTTTTGAATAATATTGTAATGGCAGATGAAAGTTTGAGGATAATGTTAGAGGAGATGTCTGCTAACATGAAGCAGATGATGGAGGAAAATGCTAATTTGAAAGCTAGCATGAATAATAGTATGAAGCAGATGCTGAATGAAAGCATGAAGGAGAATAATAGTCGAATGGAGGAGAATGCTAGTAATTTGAATGCAAGAATGGAGGAGAATATGAAGGTTCTTCATACTAGTGCTGCTAATTTAGAGGAGAATATGTCGCGTTTACAGATTAATACCCTAGGAATTGAGAATACTGTAACGGACATGCGCACAGAGGTGTCTAATGTCCATAAAGATGTGTCTATTGTGCATAAAAGTGTTGATGATGTTAAATTTGATGTGTCTAAGGTACAGAGAGACCTTACAATGTTAAATTTAGATGTAGCTAATGTCCGAGGGGATATTTCTTGTGCTAGAGCCGAAGTAGTTGTTGTCAAAAACGATGTAGCGACCGTCCAAGACAAGGTCGAGGAAGTCCAGAAAGAAATTCAAAAAGCTAGAACTGATGTATCCAATGTTCAGGTAGACATTAATAACATTCGTGCGGATATAACTGAGGTGCAAAGTGACATAACTAAGATTCAGGTAGAGGTCAACACAGTTTTCGTAGATATGACTAAAGTCCAAACTGATGTAAATAAAGTCAGGGAAGAAATCGAAAACTCAAAAACTCTTTGTACGCGTAATATAACTGCATTAGCGACTAGGTTAGTCGATGAATCAGTTAGAACAACAACGTCTTTAGCAGAGTTGAAGTATGATGTAGAGGTCATGAGAACCCAGGTATTAGACCACAATAGAGTATTAAAAGAGGATATCGAAGTAGACATAGCCGAAATGTTAACAGCAAACGTAGCGGTATGGAAAGACGAGTGGAATAAGTCAAGTGGGGAACATGTAACCCAAATTCAGGAAAGGATTGAAAGAAAACTTGCCAGTACGCAGATAGAAATTAACAATGAAGTAGTACAGATTAGGAAAGATTTAATCGTCAGGATAAATTCGTTATCCGAAAAACAAGTTGACGATAGAACACAACTAGATCAGGATATGCAAACTTTAAAATCTACATTAGAGGAACAGATGCATAAAGTTGTCTCGGATATAAATGAAACGGCGAGTAAACTGAAAAATTTGAAGTTAGGAGAGGCTAGTTTAATGCAGGACTACAAAGAAGAGATAATCAAGAAAGTCTTAACAGAAATCACCGACAAGGATACAGAAGGCTTAGCTTGCGAATTGAATAGGAATTATGCTAGAAGACATAACCTAGAGCCAGAAGAAAGAGACATGACTCCTGAAGAACGTGTATCCAGATTCAGAGAGGAGGATGACGAGAGGAATATGGAACCTGAGTGGAATTATCGAGATAGTGGGAAAAACTATCCGGATTCATATCCGAGGAACGTGACGGTCATTAGGAATTTCGAAGACAAACCACAAAAATTCAGTAACACTGATAGTTTGACACCTATAGAGTATGTAAGGAATCTCAAAGATTATTTCATCGAAGCTCACATTCCCAGAGAGAGAGAGATGAAGATAGTAGAGAGATATCTGATTGGAGGACCCCTTGAATGGTTTTGCGCATTTAGATACACATTCAGTAACTTTGACGAGTTTGCAGAGGCATTAATCAAGCGATTTTGGTCTATAGAAGCGCAGAATTCGTTAAGAGCGGAGGTGTATTCAAGAAAATACTCAGGTACTCTTCCAACGAGGTACGCTGATTTCTTTACGAGTCAGTTGTCCCGCTTGAGATTTTTGCAACCCCCATTGTCCACGGAGCAACTAATTGATGCGATTTCTCGTATGCTGCCAGTTGAGGTGAGAAGACTTATAATTTCGTCCAACATCAGGGATTTATCCAGCATGGATGAATTACTGAGAAGGTTAGACTACACAAGTCCAATGCCTAACGTAGTCCAGAAAGGTCAAAGGCAGGAGTTTAAAGAAATCAATACGGTATACATGGACCAAGTCCAACAAACTGACAAGCCAGAGCAGGAGAAAACTGACAATGTAGGTCCGCACAGGAATAATCAGTTTAGAAATTACAGATCACAAGGTTACCGACCGTATCAACAGAGAAGAGGTTGGAACTACAACCGAGGAAACTACAATGGAAGAGGCAGATATTATAACAATAATGGGTATAACCGTAACTATAATAGGAATAACCAAAACCAAAATAGAAACCAGAATACTCAAGGTCAGGTTATGACACCCGATCAGTATCAGCAAAGAGAGAAGGAAAGCCAGCAATACTTAAAAGAATTAAGGGATAAAGAAGCTGACAATCAAAAGAAAAGGCAGGATGTTGTAATCGATCCTGGGCCTTCTACGAGCCAGCAGAATTTTGAGGTCGGTAACACACAAAAAAAACGCCGATTTCTCAACGTCAGTGAGAACCTGTAAATACATTGCCACACCACACCTGATTACGATTAATGAGATATACGAAGTTACCGATGAAGATTTACTAGAAGAGAGGGGTATTGTTAAAGAGGAAAGACCATGTGCATTACCTATTATTGCTGTACGGATAGATGGACAGCAGTACAAAGCCCTGATGGACACTGGTGCTATTATTTCCAGCATTTCAGAGGAATGTTATCAAAGTCTGCTAAGAGAAGAGAATATGACAGTTCTACCTGTTTCTACCGTCAAAGTGAGAGGGATATTCCAAGATAAGGCAGTGAAATGCAAGATTCAAGTGTTATTGAACTTTGAGATCAATGGAAGGAATTATGAACAGATCTTCATTGTGGTGAGCAAGATCAATTTTGATATGGTGCTTGGAATCGATTTTATATCGAAGGTCGGAGCTATTATTGACATGAAGAACAGAAGTATTAGCTTTAATCACAGAAGAGATAGAAGAACAGGACGTGAAAAACAGTCTGGAAATAGACCTTAGGGAAGAAACTTTGAATACAATAATTAATGAAGTGGAAAATTTAGAAGAAATACCCAGTAGAAAAACTGAAGGATTTGAAGAAATTCAGGGGGAATTTGAGGATCTGATAAAGGAATTCCAAGATATTTTCGATGAAAAGCCTGGATTGATTAAGGATTATAAGTACAAGATAAGGCTGACAGATGAAACCCCTTACCAGAAAAGAATATACCCCATTCCTGAGAAATACTATCAAGAAGTACGAGGGTTAATCAGAAAAATGGAGGTAGACGGGATTATTAGAAAACAGGCGTCGTCTTATATAAACCCCATCACAGTAGTAAAGAAAAGTAATGGTCAGATACGTCTTTGTCTCGATGCCAGGACCATCAACTTGAAGATTCTTCCAGAAAATGACAGACCACCCAAGATTAGAGATCTGCTTCGGAAATTCAAAGGGAGAGCTTGTTTCAGCGTTCTTGACTTGACGTCTTCATTTTATCAAGTTCAACTAGAAGAGGATAGTATGCAGTACACTGGATTCCTATTTGACCAGACGTCATGGGTTTTTGCCAGAATGCCTTTTGGAATGGTTAACAGTGGACCAGCACTTATTCGAGCACTTGATAGTAAGCTCACTGACGAAGTGAAAGAAAATGTAATCTGCTACATTGACGATTTAATCGTATCTTCACCCAGCGCTGCAGAACATTTAGTGCACTTGAGAAAGTTGTTCGAGAATTTAAGGGAGGCCAACATCAAGGTGAACTTTGGAAAATGTCAATTCTTGAAGAAGGAGATAAATTACTTGGGGCTTACTATTGATAAAGATGGATATCATCCAAACATGAAAAAAGTAGATGCGATCACGAGATTTCCAAAGCCAACTAAGGTAAAACAAGTCAGAGAATTTGTAGGTGCATGCCAATTTATTAGCAGCCACTGTCCAAGATACTCGGAAATTATGGCTCCTCTGTATGACTTACTCAAGAAGAACAACAGATGGAAATGGAGTACCGCTGCAGACGAGGCTTTTGAGAAAGCAAAAGAGATGCTCAAAAATAATGTGAAACTGGAGTACCCAGACTTTGAGAAGGTGTTCTATATTGAGTCTGATGCATCAAGAATAGGCATTAGTGCAGTCTTATACCAGAAAGACGAGGCAGGCAACAAGCACTACATGGCGTTCACTAGTCGGAAGTTGAAAAAGCACGAGGAAAACTACTTCACGACAGAGCTTGAAGCGTTAGCTTTTGTGACAGCTTTACAAGCCTGGAAGAAAATCCTGCTGGGACATAAGGTCATCATTATTACTGACCATAAAGCACTACAGTTTATGTTGCAAACTGACATGTCAAGTGATAGATTGACACGTTGGGCTTTGTTCACCCAACAGTTTAACGCTACTATCGTCCACCAGCCTGGGAAAGATAACTTACTGGCTGATGCTCTATCACGTAACCCTATTAAAAATGTGCAGATACACCATGTACAATTGGAGCAAGAAGATGAAGAAACCGTTAGGAGGTTAGCCCGAATCGGTGTGTCACAGAAGAGACACGCTCCAATAAGGAAAATGTACAGGTTCCTCAAGGGTTACATGGACAATACAGATGTTGACTATGAGGCTACACGGAGAAATTCACGACACTTTGTCTTGAGTGGAAACATTGTATGCAAGTATGCTGACTCTGCGCATACAAAACTCCGAATAGTCGTGCCACCTAAACTTGTTGTCAATTTAGTGTGGGTAGCTCATCATGCAACTGGACATGCCGGTTTAGATAAAACTCTTAATACACTTAAAGAGAGATTTATCTGGACTAACATGCGTTCCAGCATTGCCAAGGTCATTCGATCATGTGACAAATGTCAAAGAGCAAAGTATGCTTCTGCTTTACTAAAGGGAAAACCGAAGGCGATGATTCCTTCTAAGCCAAACGAACTCATGGCGACGGATATATTTGGCCCCTGTCCGAAGGGATATCAGGGTAACCAGTACTTATTAGTGACCGTGGATGTTTTCTCAAAATTTGTTACAATGAGTCCCATGCAGAAAGCTAACACGAGGAACGTAGTAAGCAGACTGGAAAATGCTGTATTTCCTAAAGCTGGTATACCGGAATATCTACTGTCAGATCATGGAACGCAGTTTACGTCCGTGGAATTTGCAGCGGATATGGAAAGGCTTGGCATTAAGCACTTATTTTCAAGCGTGCGTTACCCTGAATCGAATTCCTCAGAAAGATATATGGCTGAATTTTCGAAATTCTGTCGAATTTTCTGTCCAAATGATCATTCTGGTTGGGTGAGATTTGTACCCCTTATTGAGGAATGTCTGAACTCTACAGTGCAGGAGAGCACAGGAGAAGTGCCAATGCGACTTCATCTAGGAAGAAACCCAGAAAGGCCGTGGGATAATCTTTTCAACCACATACCGAGAGATCCCGACATAGCAAGGCAGCAGAGGATTGACAAGGCAAAGGAACAACTCCAGAAAGCAGCAGAGAAACGATTGAAAAGAGTAGCTGGAAAACGTTTTGGTACACCCTTTCAAGTTGGAAATCTTGTATTATTACGCAGACCTGTCAAGGCTGATATGTCCAAGAAAATATACCCCAAATTTGGATTAGTGTTCCTGGGGCCGTTTAGGATTACGAACGCTTATGGAAACAACTGTTACGAACTCTACGATGATGAGAATAATGTCGTTTACGGCAAGTTCAATGCTGGAAATTTAAAAAGATACTATCCTAGAATAAGCCAGTAGTAATTCAATTTCGTGTTCAAGAGAGTTGAGATACTTGTAACACTGAGTTTAAAAACAATTTGCAACTGTTTTTAAAACGTGGTGAGAGGAGAATGCCCCCGTAATTGAATTATATAGAGACCACGGTGGCTATATTTGAAATTTATTATGAAAGTTATGGTTGTCATAGTTATGACGTGGGTAGTCATGACGTAAGCACGGATGACGCAAATGTTATGCCAGCAGGCTACTTGAGCTGAGATTCTCAGTGACGTAAGCATTTAGTCGAGAATGTTCCAAGATTTACGACGCAGTCGCAGGAAACGAGGAATTCTGCTGAGGAAGAAACTACGCTATTGGAGGAGAGGCATGAACCAATCAACGATAGTTTAAAGGAAGACGGAGATTGCGGAAACTATGTATTTTTAGTACTTTTGGAATGCAGAATTGTGGAAATCCATTTGCAGTAGTAGCATTGATTTGAAATTTTGGTGAAATTTATTTTCTGTTTTTGAATTTTGAAAATCCGTCATTAACGAAGTTGGAACTTCTAGCGATGACGCAGTACCACGCTTTGGAAGGGATGGAAACGCCCCTCGTGAAGTTAATAAAAGGGCTTGCGCAGAAGAGAGGAGCCTCTTTCGTTCTCTGATTATTCTCAGATCGCATTCTCAGATCATCGAAGTCTATTTGTGAAAGTTCTTTTCTTATACATTCATTATAGTGAGACGTCGAAGTGAACAGCAGTGAAAAGAATCGTCTTTATAACGTGTGGCGAGGCCACTATATTAACGAGATCCAAGTCAAACTAGGTGAAGTTGAAACGGACCTTAGAAAGCTTCTACAAGTTTAGCTTTGAACAGTTAGCGGTCACCGATAAGCTAATTGCATTGTGCAGTGCTACATGCAGTTATAGAGAAAAGCTGAACAATTTCGACCGATTAGTTTAAAAGATATTAGCAGTTTTATACGACTGACAAAAGTGATTATCTCGCCACAAGAGAAGCACTTTTGTATAGCCAGAATCAACGCAACGGCTGACGCTGCGAGTGGAATAGAAAGACTTCAGATTGCTTGGTTACAGAACGATACAGTATAATGGAGCAATTGAATACGGCAGTTTGTTCTTCTAACACTACAACCGAAGAGCAGATGGAAGGCTAAAGGGCTTATTGCAATTGGGACATACTTCAACGGAGTAAGATAGCGACATGGAACTTCGCTAATTGCTATTCCACACAAACGAACATGCGGTGAATACCATCTACACCCATGTTTCGTAATTAAAGGCTGAATACCATCGAACAGCCATAGAAACAATTTCATACTCTGTATATGAATAATTTCTTCGGAAATTTCTACAAAACTTCATGACGATTGTCTACTGGAACTTCAGGGAATTTTTCAAGAGAGGTCAGGGGTGTCCCGACTCACAAAGAAGATTATTGCCGGAAGGATGTCTATTCGTCTTCGAGGAGCAGAGCGATTCACGGAGAAGGAAGCAGTTCGATTCTCCGAGGGTGCTATTTCCTATTTCGAGGATGGAGCTCAGCTTTAACGTGGTGAAATGGATCCATCAGCAGTCTTCTTTGGGGAATTTTCCTCTGGAACGTCAATCGGCAGATAAGGTAGTCGTGAACGTTTATTGTATTTGAGTTTATTAATGATGTTTGAGCAACCATTTTTCCCATATTTTTATCCTCATGTTTTTTGCCCTATTTTCTTGTTGAGATTCTTATTCTCAGTACACCTTGATGAGTTATGCCTTTTTCGACGTTTTATTAAGACATTGTTATGTCATGGGCATAGTTAACGATTTTGAATCAGTTGAGACTGATATTTGGATTTTTCAGTAATTAATATTTTTGTAGTCACGATTTGACTGTAAGTTAATGATTTTTAATGGCAGATTTAAATTCAGACAGCGTGTCATTTTATTAAAGTAATTCTACCCCAGTTTAATTACTTTGACCAATTTTCTGTCATCATCAAGAAGGAAGAACATTTAAATGATTTTAGAGCGTTAAAATCTCTTACGTTGTCGACGATCTTGGAAATACTAGTCGTTATTTGAATTGATTGCAACACAGACATTTATCGTCAGTTATGAATGAACATTGCATCATAGACACTTTTGTGAAAGATTAACGTTAATAATGAATTATTGAATGCATTAAAGCCAAGAACTTTTGTTAGGAGTTTTTCTCAATTAGAGATTTATAGAACGATGTTTGCATTCCCCAGTCTAATTGGATTCTATTCGACTACTTTGCATTTTAGTCGCACTTTATTTGATGATAGTATTTTTATACTACAATTTCTTTTAAGATGTTAATCTTAAATTTTGATAGACCAGACAGGCGTATATAAGCGTATTCACTATTAAATTTGTTTGTGATTGGCAAGTTTTGACTTCATTTCGGTTCATGAATGAAATCCACGAAGGTTAAATTAAAAACAGTTTTGAAACAATTAATGATTATAAAAATGTTTAAGTGGAACTATGAATGTATAATCGCTAGTGCAGCGCGTGTTGAAAGTCGCTGAAATATAATGCCCTTGAATATGAAGGAGGTTCCCACAGGAATTAATGTTAAAGAATTATTTGTGGAAGTTTTGTAAGTTATGTGGAAGTTTAATGCCATATAGATTAATATATGATGATTTTGGGCATATTTTTAATGCAGTTTGTGCATTAACTTGTTAGCGAAGGATTTTCCGCTGGAGTAAGATTGTCATAGTTCGTTGAAAATTAATCAAGTGATTTACTGTTATAATTAACACGAGTTTTGAAAGAATTTGAGATAAGATTTTGAATGAAGGTTGCCGTCACAAATCATTATTAAAACCTTTATTAAACCAGATTGTGACATTAACATGTATAACTAACCTTCATTGGTCGATTATATTAAACACGATTATGAAAATTATCAACCGGATGAACATGTGGTTAATGTATTTATTAAATTAATAATTTAAACAATTTAAATGTTAATATTGTAAATAATTGCTGTAAATATTTTTGAAAATAATGTGAAACGAGAGTGATGTTAAAGGCGTGCTTATAATATTTTTATTGTCTTTGACAAATATTATAAACAATTTCTAATTGTTATAAATAATTTTGTGATTTTGTTATAAACATTTAAGAGCTAATTAAACATTTGGATTGAACTTAACAAGTTTAAGGAATTAACATAATGATCCAATAGGATGTGAGCAAAGTACTTGAAAGATTTGGGTAAATATTAATGTGAGTTGTCTTGTAGACATTTAAAAGCTTGAGAGAACAAGCTGTACTCTTACGTAACTTAGCACGTGAGAAGGGAGTGCATTTGACCAGTATGCAACAGGTTCGAGGGTAGCTCGCAGCTGGGCCAACATCTGGTTATCAGAGTGAGGTCGTCCACACTCTGGCCTTGCGACTATTAATACCATTCTCATGTTTATTAAAAGGAAACCAAATGCTCTATATATGTCACACCCTTACGTCCTTTTCCAATCCAATAGTGTTATGAATATTACGTTATTTGGAGCTCTTGGGAGCTAATATGTTTTATATCATGTTGTATGATAATTTTTGCAAGTCCTACTGGAGGACGTAGTCAGATTGACTTGGGCTACTGATAGCCACGTTGATTTTGTTGTGTTATCAAAATCATACCCTTTATTAGAAATAAAGCTTTTGTACAGTTCAAAGTTCTCGTCTTCGTTCTGGCTCATTTTTAAATGTCATGGTGGAGGTTATTGTGTGAACAGACTTTTAGTGATCCTGTTGTCAACTCAAACCCCGAGATAATTAAGAGGTAAGTAACGGTAAGTATGAACCCCCGTCTATTTTGGTGTGTTCCACAATGATTTCCTGTGAACTTCTGTGCTCTTATCTCGATAGTATCTGTCAGTGCCATTTTCATTGATGTAGCTGTGCCGGTGCGATTGATAATTGGCAATCCGATTGAGGGGGCGGATATCTGACAGCCTACTATCCAGGTAAACGGGGACAGAAAGATTGGCGCCCAACGTGGGGCTGAGTCAGTAGAAAGATTGGCGCACCTAAAACGTTGGGGCTCGATTCAACAAAACTGGATTACCAGGTTGAACGCCAGAAAGAGTGGCAAACCTAAAACGTGAGGTTCGATTAGACTCAAATAAAGAGGTTGATTCTTTGTTAGATGTCTAGGCCAATTGTAGTATTTAAGAGTGTGATTATATAGGAATTAAATGTTGTATTGTGTTAGGAAAATTACACTCAGAAAAGATCAGATCTTATACAACTTGAGAAAAGTTAAATAGGCTGGAAACTTAGGAAAATCGCCTATAATCTGGAATCTTATTTTATTTGACCGGCTTATGACATTTCAGTCATATTAAAGATAAAATTAAATTATTTGGATTGTAAATGTAAATTATTTGTGTTAGGATATTTTAAAATGAGCCAAGGAAATTTGAACATGTGCTTGAGTTTGTTTCAACATGAAGTATCTTCGAAGATTAATTATAAGGTAGTTATAAGTTAGATTTAAGACAGAAAATTGATCAAATTTATATATGGTGAAAAGTGTTGCTCAAATGTTGTTATTTTGCTCTTTTGATGTATGTCCCTACAGCAGTCCATTTTTGAATAATATTGTAATGGCAGATGAAAGTTTGAGGATAATGTTAGAGGAGATGTCTGCTAACATGAAGCAGATGATGGAGGAAAATGCTAATTTGAAAGCTAGCATGAATAATAGTATGAAGCAGATGCTGAATGAAAGCATGAAGGAGAATAATAGTCGAATGGAGGAGAATGCTAGTAATTTGAATGCAAGAATGGAGGAGAATATGAAGGTTCTTCATACTAGTGCTGCTAATTTAGAGGAGAATATGTCGCGTTTACAGATTAATACCCTAGGAATTGAGAATACTGTAACGGACATGCGCACAGAGGTGTCTAATGTCCATAAAGATGTGTCTATTGTGCATAAAAGTGTTGATGATGTTAAATTTGATGTGTCTAAGGTACAGAGAGACCTTACAATGTTAAATTTAGATGTAGCTAATGTCCGAGGGGATATTTCTTGTGCTAGAGCCGAAGTAGTTGTTGTCAAAAACGATGTAGCGACCGTCCAAGACAAGGTCGAGGAAGTCCAGAAAGAAATTCAAAAAGCTAGAACTGATGTATCCAATGTTCAGGTAGACATTAATAACATTCGTGCGGATATAACTGAGGTGCAAAGTGACATAACTAAGATTCAGGTAGAGGTCAACACAGTTTTCGTAGATATGACTAAAGTCCAAACTGATGTAAATAAAGTCAGGGAAGAAATCGAAAACTCAAAAACTCTTTGTACGCGTAATATAACTGCATTAGCGACTAGGTTAGTCGATGAATCAGTTAGAACAACAACGTCTTTAGCAGAGTTGAAGTATGATGTAGAGGTCATGAGAACCCAGGTATTAGACCACAATAGAGTATTAAAAGAGGATATCGAAGTAGACATAGCCGAAATGTTAACAGCAAACGTAGCGGTATGGAAAGACGAGTGGAATAAGTCAAGTGGGGAACATGTAACCCAAATTCAGGAAAGGATTGAAAGAAAACTTGCCAGTACGCAGATAGAAATTAACAATGAAGTAGTACAGATTAGGAAAGATTTAATCGTCAGGATAAATTCGTTATCCGAAAAACAAGTTGACGATAGAACACAACTAGATCAGGATATGCAAACTTTAAAATCTACATTAGAGGAACAGATGCATAAAGTTGTCTCGGATATAAATGAAACGGCGAGTAAACTGAAAAATTTGAAGTTAGGAGAGGCTAGTTTAATGCAGGACTACAAAGAAGAGATAATCAAGAAAGTCTTAACAGAAATCACCGACAAGGATACAGAAGGCTTAGCTTGCGAATTGAATAGGAATTATGCTAGAAGACATAACCTAGAGCCAGAAGAAAGAGACATGACTCCTGAAGAACGTGTATCCAGATTCAGAGAGGAGGATGACGAGAGGAATATGGAACCTGAGTGGAATTATCGAGATAGTGGGAAAAACTATCCGGATTCATATCCGAGGAACGTGACGGTCATTAGGAATTTCGAAGACAAACCACAAAAATTCAGTAACACTGATAGTTTGACACCTATAGAGTATGTAAGGAATCTCAAAGATTATTTCATCGAAGCTCACATTCCCAGAGAGAGAGAGATGAAGATAGTAGAGAGATATCTGATTGGAGGACCCCTTGAATGGTTTTGCGCATTTAGATACACATTCAGTAACTTTGACGAGTTTGCAGAGGCATTAATCAAGCGATTTTGGTCTATAGAAGCGCAGAATTCGTTAAGAGCGGAGGTGTATTCAAGAAAATACTCAGGTACTCTTCCAACGAGGTACGCTGATTTCTTTACGAGTCAGTTGTCCCGCTTGAGATTTTTGCAACCCCCATTGTCCACGGAGCAACTAATTGATGCGATTTCTCGTATGCTGCCAGTTGAGGTGAGAAGACTTATAATTTCGTCCAACATCAGGGATTTATCCAGCATGGATGAATTACTGAGAAGGTTAGACTACACAAGTCCAATGCCTAACGTAGTCCAGAAAGGTCAAAGGCAGGAGTTTAAAGAAATCAATACGGTATACATGGACCAAGTCCAACAAACTGACAAGCCAGAGCAGGAGAAAACTGACAATGTAGGTCCGCACAGGAATAATCAGTTTAGAAATTACAGATCACAAGGTTACCGACCGTATCAACAGAGAAGAGGTTGGAACTACAACCGAGGAAACTACAATGGAAGAGGCAGATATTATAACAATAATGGGTATAACCGTAACTATAATAGGAATAACCAAAACCAAAATAGAAACCAGAATACTCAAGGTCAGGTTATGACACCCGATCAGTATCAGCAAAGAGAGAAGGAAAGCCAGCAATACTTAAAAGAATTAAGGGATAAAGAAGCTGACAATCAAAAGAAAAGGCAGGATGTTGTAATCGATCCTGGGCCTTCTACGAGCCAGCAGAATTTTGAGGTCGGTAACACACAAAAAAAACGCCGATTTCTCAACGTCAGTGAGAACCTGTAAATACATTGCCACACCACACCTGATTACGATTAATGAGATATACGAAGTTACCGATGAAGATTTACTAGAAGAGAGGGGTATTGTTAAAGAGGAAAGACCATGTGCATTACCTATTATTGCTGTACGGATAGATGGACAGCAGTACAAAGCCCTGATGGACACTGGTGCTATTATTTCCAGCATTTCAGAGGAATGTTATCAAAGTCTGCTAAGAGAAGAGAATATGACAGTTCTACCTGTTTCTACCGTCAAAGTGAGAGGGATATTCCAAGATAAGGCAGTGAAATGCAAGATTCAAGTGTTATTGAACTTTGAGATCAATGGAAGGAATTATGAACAGATCTTCATTGTGGTGAGCAAGATCAATTTTGATATGGTGCTTGGAATCGATTTTATATCGAAGGTCGGAGCTATTATTGACATGAAGAACAGAAGTATTAGCTTTAATCACAGAAGAGATAGAAGAACAGGACGTGAAAAACAGTCTGGAAATAGACCTTAGGGAAGAAACTTTGAATACAATAATTAATGAAGTGGAAAATTTAGAAGAAATACCCAGTAGAAAAACTGAAGGATTTGAAGAAATTCAGGGGGAATTTGAGGATCTGATAAAGGAATTCCAAGATATTTTCGATGAAAAGCCTGGATTGATTAAGGATTATAAGTACAAGATAAGGCTGACAGATGAAACCCCTTACCAGAAAAGAATATACCCCATTCCTGAGAAATACTATCAAGAAGTACGAGGGTTAATCAGAAAAATGGAGGTAGACGGGATTATTAGAAAACAGGCGTCGTCTTATATAAACCCCATCACAGTAGTAAAGAAAAGTAATGGTCAGATACGTCTTTGTCTCGATGCCAGGACCATCAACTTGAAGATTCTTCCAGAAAATGACAGACCACCCAAGATTAGAGATCTGCTTCGGAAATTCAAAGGGAGAGCTTGTTTCAGCGTTCTTGACTTGACGTCTTCATTTTATCAAGTTCAACTAGAAGAGGATAGTATGCAGTACACTGGATTCCTATTTGACCAGACGTCATGGGTTTTTGCCAGAATGCCTTTTGGAATGGTTAACAGTGGACCAGCACTTATTCGAGCACTTGATAGTAAGCTCACTGACGAAGTGAAAGAAAATGTAATCTGCTACATTGACGATTTAATCGTATCTTCACCCAGCGCTGCAGAACATTTAGTGCACTTGAGAAAGTTGTTCGAGAATTTAAGGGAGGCCAACATCAAGGTGAACTTTGGAAAATGTCAATTCTTGAAGAAGGAGATAAATTACTTGGGGCTTACTATTGATAAAGATGGATATCATCCAAACATGAAAAAAGTAGATGCGATCACGAGATTTCCAAAGCCAACTAAGGTAAAACAAGTCAGAGAATTTGTAGGTGCATGCCAATTTATTAGCAGCCACTGTCCAAGATACTCGGAAATTATGGCTCCTCTGTATGACTTACTCAAGAAGAACAACAGATGGAAATGGAGTACCGCTGCAGACGAGGCTTTTGAGAAAGCAAAAGAGATGCTCAAAAATAATGTGAAACTGGAGTACCCAGACTTTGAGAAGGTGTTCTATATTGAGTCTGATGCATCAAGAATAGGCATTAGTGCAGTCTTATACCAGAAAGACGAGGCAGGCAACAAGCACTACATGGCGTTCACTAGTCGGAAGTTGAAAAAGCACGAGGAAAACTACTTCACGACAGAGCTTGAAGCGTTAGCTTTTGTGACAGCTTTACAAGCCTGGAAGAAAATCCTGCTGGGACATAAGGTCATCATTATTACTGACCATAAAGCACTACAGTTTATGTTGCAAACTGACATGTCAAGTGATAGATTGACACGTTGGGCTTTGTTCACCCAACAGTTTAACGCTACTATCGTCCACCAGCCTGGGAAAGATAACTTACTGGCTGATGCTCTATCACGTAACCCTATTAAAAATGTGCAGATACACCATGTACAATTGGAGCAAGAAGATGAAGAAACCGTTAGGAGGTTAGCCCGAATCGGTGTGTCACAGAAGAGACACGCTCCAATAAGGAAAATGTACAGGTTCCTCAAGGGTTACATGGACAATACAGATGTTGACTATGAGGCTACACGGAGAAATTCACGACACTTTGTCTTGAGTGGAAACATTGTATGCAAGTATGCTGACTCTGCGCATACAAAACTCCGAATAGTCGTGCCACCTAAACTTGTTGTCAATTTAGTGTGGGTAGCTCATCATGCAACTGGACATGCCGGTTTAGATAAAACTCTTAATACACTTAAAGAGAGATTTATCTGGACTAACATGCGTTCCAGCATTGCCAAGGTCATTCGATCATGTGACAAATGTCAAAGAGCAAAGTATGCTTCTGCTTTACTAAAGGGAAAACCGAAGGCGATGATTCCTTCTAAGCCAAACGAACTCATGGCGACGGATATATTTGGCCCCTGTCCGAAGGGATATCAGGGTAACCAGTACTTATTAGTGACCGTGGATGTTTTCTCAAAATTTGTTACAATGAGTCCCATGCAGAAAGCTAACACGAGGAACGTAGTAAGCAGACTGGAAAATGCTGTATTTCCTAAAGCTGGTATACCGGAATATCTACTGTCAGATCATGGAACGCAGTTTACGTCCGTGGAATTTGCAGCGGATATGGAAAGGCTTGGCATTAAGCACTTATTTTCAAGCGTGCGTTACCCTGAATCGAATTCCTCAGAAAGATATATGGCTGAATTTTCGAAATTCTGTCGAATTTTCTGTCCAAATGATCATTCTGGTTGGGTGAGATTTGTACCCCTTATTGAGGAATGTCTGAACTCTACAGTGCAGGAGAGCACAGGAGAAGTGCCAATGCGACTTCATCTAGGAAGAAACCCAGAAAGGCCGTGGGATAATCTTTTCAACCACATACCGAGAGATCCCGACATAGCAAGGCAGCAGAGGATTGACAAGGCAAAGGAACAACTCCAGAAAGCAGCAGAGAAACGATTGAAAAGAGTAGCTGGAAAACGTTTTGGTACACCCTTTCAAGTTGGAAATCTTGTATTATTACGCAGACCTGTCAAGGCTGATATGTCCAAGAAAATATACCCCAAATTTGGATTAGTGTTCCTGGGGCCGTTTAGGATTACGAACGCTTATGGAAACAACTGTTACGAACTCTACGATGATGAGAATAATGTCGTTTACGGCAAGTTCAATGCTGGAAATTTAAAAAGATACTATCCTAGAATAAGCCAGTAGTAATTCAATTTCGTGTTCAAGAGAGTTGAGATACTTGTAACACTGAGTTTAAAAACAATTTGCAACTGTTTTTAAAACGTGGTGAGAGGAGAATGCCCCCGTAATTGAATTATATAGAGACCACGGTGGCTATATTTGAAATTTATTATGAAAGTTATGGTTGTCATAGTTATGACGTGGGTAGTCATGACGTAAGCACGGATGACGCAAATGTTATGCCAGCAGGCTACTTGAGCTGAGATTCTCAGTGACGTAAGCATTTAGTCGAGAATGTTCCAAGATTTACGACGCAGTCGCAGGAAACGAGGAATTCTGCTGAGGAAGAAACTACGCTATTGGAGGAGAGGCATGAACCAATCAACGATAGTTTAAAGGAAGACGGAGATTGCGGAAACTATGTATTTTTAGTACTTTTGGAATGCAGAATTGTGGAAATCCATTTGCAGTAGTAGCATTGATTTGAAATTTTGGTGAAATTTATTTTCTGTTTTTGAATTTTGAAAATCCGTCATTAACGAAGTTGGAACTTCTAGCGATGACGCAGTACCACGCTTTGGAAGGGATGGAAACGCCCCTCGTGAAGTTAATAAAAGGGCTTGCGCAGAAGAGAGGAGCCTCTTTCGTTCTCTGATTATTCTCAGATCGCATTCTCAGATCATCGAAGTCTATTTGTGAAAGTTCTTTTCTTATACATTCATTATAGTGAGACGTCGAAGTGAACAGCAGTGAAAAGAATCGTCTTTATAACGTGTGGCGAGGCCACTATATTAACGAGATCCAAGTCAAACTAGGTGAAGTTGAAACGGACCTTAGAAAGCTTCTACAAGTTTAGCTTTGAACAGTTAGCGGTCACCGATAAGCTAATTGCATTGTGCAGTGCTACATGCAGTTATAGAGAAAAGCTGAACAATTTCGACCGATTAGTTTAAAAGATATTAGCAGTTTTATACGACTGACAAAAGTGATTATCTCGCCACAAGAGAAGCACTTTTGTATAGCCAGAATCAACGCAACGGCTGACGCTGCGAGTGGAATAGAAAGACTTCAGATTGCTTGGTTACAGAACGATACAGTATAATGGAGCAATTGAATACGGCAGTTTGTTCTTCTAACACTACAACCGAAGAGCAGATGGAAGGCTAAAGGGCTTATTGCAATTGGGACATACTTCAACGGAGTAAGATAGCGACATGGAACTTCGCTAATTGCTATTCCACACAAACGAACATGCGGTGAATACCATCTACACCCATGTTTCGTAATTAAAGGCTGAATACCATCGAACAGCCATAGAAACAATTTCATACTCTGTATATGAATAATTTCTTCGGAAATTTCTACAAAACTTCATGACGATTGTCTACTGGAACTTCAGGGAATTTTTCAAGAGAGGTCAGGGGTGTCCCGACTCACAAAGAAGATTATTGCCGGAAGGATGTCTATTCGTCTTCGAGGAGCAGAGCGATTCACGGAGAAGGAAGCAGTTCGATTCTCCGAGGGTGCTATTTCCTATTTCGAGGATGGAGCTCAGCTTTAACGTGGTGAAATGGATCCATCAGCAGTCTTCTTTGGGGAATTTTCCTCTGGAACGTCAATCGGCAGATAAGGTAGTCGTGAACGTTTATTGTATTTGAGTTTATTAATGATGTTTGAGCAACCATTTTTCCCATATTTTTATCCTCATGTTTTTTGCCCTATTTTCTTGTTGAGATTCTTATTCTCAGTACACCTTGATGAGTTATGCCTTTTTCGACGTTTTATTAAGACATTGTTATGTCATGGGCATAGTTAACGATTTTGAATCAGTTGAGACTGATATTTGGATTTTTCAGTAATTAATATTTTTGTAGTCACGATTTGACTGTAAGTTAATGATTTTTAATGGCAGATTTAAATTCAGACAGCGTGTCATTTTATTAAAGTAATTCTACCCCAGTTTAATTACTTTGACCAATTTTCTGTCATCATCAAGAAGGAAGAACATTTAAATGATTTTAGAGCGTTAAAATCTCTTACGTTGTCGACGATCTTGGAAATACTAGTCGTTATTTGAATTGATTGCAACACAGACATTTATCGTCAGTTATGAATGAACATTGCATCATAGACACTTTTGTGAAAGATTAACGTTAATAATGAATTATTGAATGCATTAAAGCCAAGAACTTTTGTTAGGAGTTTTTCTCAATTAGAGATTTATAGAACGATGTTTGCATTCCCCAGTCTAATTGGATTCTATTCGACTACTTTGCATTTTAGTCGCACTTTATTTGATGATAGTATTTTTATACTACAATTTCTTTTAAGATGTTAATCTTAAATTTTGATAGACCAGACAGGCGTATATAAGCGTATTCACTATTAAATTTGTTTGTGATTGGCAAGTTTTGACTTCATTTCGGTTCATGAATGAAATCCACGAAGGTTAAATTAAAAACAGTTTTGAAACAATTAATGATTATAAAAATGTTTAAGTGGAACTATGAATGTATAATCGCTAGTGCAGCGCGTGTTGAAAGTCGCTGAAATATAATGCCCTTGAATATGAAGGAGGTTCCCACAGGAATTAATGTTAAAGAATTATTTGTGGAAGTTTTGTAAGTTATGTGGAAGTTTAATGCCATATAGATTAATATATGATGATTTTGGGCATATTTTTAATGCAGTTTGTGCATTAACTTGTTAGCGAAGGATTTTCCGCTGGAGTAAGATTGTCATAGTTCGTTGAAAATTAATCAAGTGATTTACTGTTATAATTAACACGAGTTTTGAAAGAATTTGAGATAAGATTTTGAATGAAGGTTGCCGTCACAAATCATTATTAAAACCTTTATTAAACCAGATTGTGACATTAACATGTATAACTAACCTTCATTGGTCGATTATATTAAACACGATTATGAAAATTATCAACCGGATGAACATGTGGTTAATGTATTTATTAAATTAATAATTTAAACAATTTAAATGTTAATATTGTAAATAATTGCTGTAAATATTTTTGAAAATAATGTGAAACGAGAGTGATGTTAAAGGCGTGCTTATAATATTTTTATTGTCTTTGACAAATATTATAAACAATTTCTAATTGTTATAAATAATTTTGTGATTTTGTTATAAACATTTAAGAGCTAATTAAACATTTGGATTGAACTTAACAAGTTTAAGGAATTAACATAATGATCCAATAGGATGTGAGCAAAGTACTTGAAAGATTTGGGTAAATATTAATGTGAGTTGTCTTGTAGACATTTAAAAGCTTGAGAGAACAAGCTGTACTCTTACGTAACTTAGCACGTGAGAAGGGAGTGCATTTGACCAGTATGCAACAGGTTCGAGGGTAGCTCGCAGCTGGGCCAACATCTGGTTATCAGAGTGAGGTCGTCCACACTCTGGCCTTGCGACTATTAATACCATTCTCATGTTTATTAAAAGGAAACCAAATGCTCTATATATGTCACACCCTTACGTCCTTTTCCAATCCAATAGTGTTATGAATATTACGTTATTTGGAGCTCTTGGGAGCTAATATGTTTTATATCATGTTGTATGATAATTTTTGCAAGTCCTACTGGAGGACGTAGTCAGATTGACTTGGGCTACTGATAGCCACGTTGATTTTGTTGTGTTATCAAAATCATACCCTTTATTAGAAATAAAGCTTTTGTACAGTTCAAAGTTCTCGTCTTCGTTCTGGCTCATTTTTAAATGTCATGGTGGAGGTTATTGTGTGAACAGACTTTTAGTGATCCTGTTGTCAACTCAAACCCCGAGATAATTAAGAGGTAAGTAACGGTAAGTATGAACCCCCGTCTATTTTGGTGTGTTCCACAATGATTTCCTGTGAACTTCTGTGCTCTTATCTCGATAGTATCTGTCAGTGCCATTTTCATTGATGTAGCTGTGCCGGTGCGATTGATAATTGGCAATCCGATTGAGGGGGCGGATATCTGACAGCCTACTATCCAGGTAAACGGGGACAGTACCATCCCGGCATTTGCCCGAAGACGAAGTGGGAAACCACGGAAAACCACTTCGAGGATGGCTGAGGTGGGAATCGAACCCCCTCTACTCATTTGGACCACCCGAGGCTGAGTAGACCCCGTTCCAGTCCTCATAGCACTTTTCAAATTTCGTGGCAGAGCCGGGAATCGAACCCAGGACCTCCGGGGCGGCAGTTAACCATGCTGACCACTACGCTACGGAGGCGACTAAAAGGTCATGAAACAAGATAATTCATTGCTCATTTTAAAGTAGGCTACTCTGTATTTCTATTCTGCAAAAATGAACAAAGTAATTTCATAAAGAATTGATGGCGAACCGTTATACAATGCGCCGCGGGTCACTGACCTCCCTCCCCTTTACTCATGGAATAATGCATCCATTTTTAGCCTATTTTCACTTTATGAAAAAAATAGGCTTATGAGATCACCTTTTGTCCGTGTGTGTGAGTGATGTGTGTGTGTGTGTGTGTGTGTCCCTAATAACATCTAAACGGCTGAAGCGATTTCAATGGAACTCGGTAATGTCATAGCACCATTTTGGCCGACCCCGACCGTGTCCTTCAATTTTTTTTTACGCCTCACCAATCCAACATGGCGGCTGTGCGAAATATTTCACCAGCATTCAATAACTCCGAAACTATTACCGCTATTACCCTAAAATTTTGTACGGTGATAAAGGGAACTACCAGAAGTTCACCTACGGGACATTCGAAAACCTGGTAACTATAAAACCAACATGGCGGCCAAGCGAAGTTGCGACTTTTCTCGCTATTTAACCAACCAAACGCAATGAAACTTGGTACAGTACATGTCTATATATAAAAACCCCTGGCACTACAACCAGTGAAGGGACCAGGCCTACCAAGCGACCGCTGCCCAGCCATTTGGCCTGCAGATATTGAGTGACTCGTGATCAGCGCATCGGGTCCCCTCAGCCGTTAATCTTGGTTTTCGTGATCGGGGCGCTGCCTCACTGTCAGACAGCTACTCAATTATCCTCACGAGGCTGAGTGCACCCCGTTCCAGCCCTCACGTCAGTTTCTAAAATCTCTGACGGAGCCGGGAATCAAACCCGGGCCTCCGGGTGAGAGGCAGTCGCGCTACCCCAACACCAATAAATGTTTGTACACATTGTAATGCGCTGACATCTAACTTCGTTCAATTGTTTACAAAACTTCAAGATGGCGGCTGTGCGAAATATTTCACCGGCATTCTATATCTCCGAAACTATTACTGATATCACCCTGACATTTTGTACGGAGATAAAGGGCACTACTGGAAGTTCATCTATAAGACATTCAAAACCCTGTTAACTACAAAACGAATATGGCGGCCAAGCAAAGTTGACAGTTTTAAATAGACTTTTCTCGCGTTTTAATGATCAAAAGGCAATGAAACTTGGTACAGCAAATGTTTATACACATTGTAATGCACTGGCGTCTAATTCAGTTCAATTGTTTACATAACCTCAAGATGGAGGCTGTACGAAATTTTAAAATTAAGTTTTTATTTCTTGTGTCGTAATCATGCGATCGAAGTGAAAGTTTGAATAATGAGCCTACGCAATAATTTTCCTTTATGATACATAACTCTATGGTCTATACATATAACAATCCAACATGGCGGCCATCCGAAATATTTAGTCGGTTCTCAATATCTACGAATCTATTACAGCAATCAAACTGAAATTTTGTATGTTGATAGTGGCAATTAACATAAGTAGGATATATGAAAATAGGTTTTAGTTCCTCACGGAGCTACTTGTTTATATTGATTCAAAGAAAACTTATTACTACCAACTTGTATTGTTATGATAACGTTATTAATTTCAGTGTGTCTTCAGATTTTTCTTTTGGCTCTGTTTGCCATTTTTAGTCTATAGCCTATTAATTCAAATAAACTTACATTGTTAAGTGTCCTTCATCAAAACGACATATTTTTTGGTTCTTGGCATCTTTAATTGCACTCCTTTATGGAATTGTAGAATAGTTTTTGAGCAATACAATCGAATCCCCTCTGATTGTTGTGGTAGGATTTTCAGTTGAAAAATTCTGTGCTATCAAGAAGGGTATCCGGCCTCAAGTTTTATGAAAATTGGCCTATTATTAAAAGTCCAGGTCGCCTCCGTAGCGTAGTGGTCAGCATGGATAGCTGCCACCCCGGAGGTCCTGGTTTCGATTCTCGGCTCTGCCACGAAATTTGAAAAGTGATATGAGGACTGGAACGGGGTCTACTCAGCCTTGGTTGGCCCAAATGAGTAGAGGGGGTCCGATTCCCACCTTAGCCATCCTCGAAGTCGTTTTCCGTGGTTTCCCACTTCGTCTTCGGGCAAATACCGGGATGGTACCTACTGTAAGGCCACGGCCGCCTCCTTCCTGCTTCCTTGCCTATCCTTCCCAATCTTCCCCTCCATTCCCATCCCGCATGAGGACCCTGTTCGCTTTATAGGTGAGGCCGCCTGGGCGAGGTGCTGATCACACCTCCCCAGTTGTACCAACTCCGACCAGATGTTCCCAGCTCCAGGACACTGCCCGTAGCGGCGGTAGTGGTGAGTTCCCTCGCTGAGTCCGTGGAAAACACCAACCTGGAGGGTAAAATCTATTAAAAAAATTAAAGTCCGACCCACAACTATACCCGAAGTTCCCATTTTGGCCCTAAAGCCCTTACAAGTTGGGAACCACTGTTCTAGTTGAACATCTTAATCTCGACAATTTTTACTCAAATTCTTCTCTCTCTAGTTCAGCATCAGGAACACACAGTGTGCCGTAAAGCGGCTTCGGTGGCGTAGTTGGTAGCATGCAGTGCCCAAGATCGCGGATTCAAACCCGGCCGAACTCATAGGATTTTTTTAAGAGCGCTATGACCCCTCAGTATGCCTTTCTTCGGAGGGGAAGTAAAGCCGGCGGTCCCATGTGATAGATTTATGGCATGTAAAAGAACCTTCCACAGACTAAACTTGTGTGAAGCTAAATTTCTAGATTAGGTTTCGTTGGAATGCTCTATCAAAGTTCCAACGCTCACCACTAGGTAGCAAAAGTTGGTTGTTGTTGTTGTTGTTGTTGTTTGAGTCTTCAGTCTTTTGACTGGTTTGATGCAGCTCTTCATGCCTCCCTGTCCTGAGCTAATCGTTTCATCTCTACATAGTTACCACACCCTATATCCGAGGCAATCTGTTTAACATATTCTAACCTTGATCTACCCCTACCGTTCTTGTCCTCGACCCTTCCTTCCATTCCTGGGTGTCTTAGTATGTGTCCAACCAACCTATCTCTTCCCTTCATTAGCAGTCGCCAGAAGCATCTCTCCTCTCCCACTAGTCTTAATACCTCTTCGTTTGTAACCCTATCTACCCATCTGATCTTCATCATTCTCCTGTAACACGACATTTCAAATGCTTCAATTCTCCTCTTTTCTGCTGCACCAATAGTCCAAGTTTCACTTCCATAGAGCACCACGCTCCAGACAAAGGCTTTCAAAAATGACTTCCTAATACCTAAATCTATATTCGATGTCAACAGATTCCTTTTCTGTAGAAATGCTTTCCTTGCCTGAGCCAACCTACATTTTATGTCCTCTTTGCTTCGTCCATCACTGGTTATTTTGCTTCCTAAGTAAAAGTGTACCGTATTTAAAGTAATGTCAACGCAGCGGTCGGCGCGGCATGTTGGAATGGTAAGAAACACAGCGTAATTACATCTTTGGCCCCACTGTGTGAAGCTAGCTGTAAGGAGAGTTGAACAATGTACGAGCGCCCATTAGGACAGGTAGCGGGCTGTATCCGATACAATGATAGATGTATGTTAATTCCCTGACAGATGTAGACAGTCTCCTGACAAATTGCTAGCATGCTCACAGCCGTGTGTAGCTGGCGGAAAAACATCGCCACCTGCAGTTCTAGCGCAATCCTTGAGACTTACAATGGGAGCCCAAATAAATCACAACAAGTAAGTTCACAGTCGGTCAAAAAACGAAGCGTATCACTTAGATATAGGCTATTCAAAGAATGAACAGAAAATTAGTTTTAAGAAAATTATTATTAACTAGCAAGCTTCGCCCGGTATCTTTAAACGGTTTACCCAGCATAAGTTTAAAAGGCGCATAAACGGTAGGGTTTTCTTCGACTCGATTCACTGAAATCGTTACTGTTCGGTTTCCTTTGCTCATAAATGAATGTTTTTCTACAGAAACCTTCCTCGAGAAATCTTTTACAGAATGGAGACAACCGCATCAAAATCCATCCACGACATTACCCCCCCCCCCCCCCTTACATCCAAGAATCGGGAACTTTGTTTTATGCCAAAACAGGACTCCAAATGTAATTTGAGAAGACCTAGTACTGTATATGGAAGGAACTAAATCTGGTTTCAACAATCAACTATTAATCACCAAATATGGGAATACTGTATCGCTCAAGTAGACAAATTTAAATATTTAGGTGAAATTATTGAACCAGCAGGGTTAAATCAGCAAGCTAACAGAGAAAGAACTACGAAACTACAAAGAGCATACAAAATTACTTGGAACGGATAAAATAAAAGAACTACAGTATATCAACAAAGGCAAGATGAAGACATTATAACACAGTCGTTAAAACAGAAGCTCTATATGCATTTGACACTATTATAATTGGTGGCAAATCTCGAATAAAAATGATCGAAGAACAAGAAAGTTAAATCCTTAGGAATATCATAGGACCAAAGTGTAAGTAAAAATGGAATTTGGATGAAAAAGAAATCACATGAAATGTATTAAGTTACAGAAAAAATCACAGATACCATAAGGTGGTTACAGTTCTACGAACACCTACAGTATAGTATATGGAATGGATAATAACAGGCTCACAAAGAAAATTTTCAATGAGAAATCAATACAACTGGATAAAAGAAATCAGTTTTGACATAAATGAAATTGGCTCTCATGAAGAAACCATTCAAGACAGAACAACATTCAGAAATTTAATTCACAAACACAAATTTTCTGAGAAGCCCACCCGACAAAATACAGGATGGACAGAACAGCGTAAAAGGGAACACAGCGAGAGGATGTCGATATATTGTGAAGGGAAGAAGAAAAATTGCCAATAAGTTCAAAAGCGCTCCTTAGTTGGGCACAACGAATAAAAAGAATAAGACAATACGTCACTAATTTTCACTCAATATACCATTGTAAAATGAGGAATTTATGAATCTTTATAATAATAATAATAATAATAATAATGGAAATTAGCAGAAGAATACAACTCGGGAGTGCTTTCTACCAACAGGTACGGGGACTAGCATGGAACAAGGATATACCAATTAAGGCTAAAGAAGTTATGTACAAAGCATATTATGTTCCTATAATGACATATGCTGCAGAAACTTGGACAACGACTAAGAGGGATGAGAGCAGTGTACAGGCTGCTGAGATGGGATTCCTGAGAAGTATGGTACAGAAAACGAGGAGGACAGAGTGAGAAATGAAGATATACGGAAAGAACTGGGAGTACAGAAACTAAATGACAAACTGGAGCAAAACAGATTGAGATGGTTTGGACATGTCAAACGGATGAATGAACTAAGGCTACGAAGATGAGCACTGGAACGACTGATGACAGGGAAGAGAGGACGAGGAAGACCAAGAATGCGTTGGATGGACTCGATGGAGTATAGCATTAGAAAACGGAACCTGGATTGGAACACCGTGTCGGAAGAGGAATGGTGGAACGACAGAATAAAGTGCAGAGGAACTATATTTGCCCCCACCCGGTGTCAGATGGAAAAGGGCAAATGAAGATGAATAATAATAATAATAATAATAATAATAATAATAATAATAATAATAATAATAGTAATAATAATAATAATAATAATAATAATAATAATTACATCATGGCTAACATCCTTTGCCACTATATGACGTCACTTTACTTTCTGTTACAATGTAGACCTCATATTTTACGAGCCGACCAATGAAGCAAAGCTCTTGGTCAAATGAGCCATAATCAGAGTCCCATATATTATAATCTCACATTTGTGTATTAACTCAATGTCTTACACAGGAAAAAAGACTAAAAATTAACGCACCGATATTGCCCAGTTGAAGAAACAGGCCAATAAAAATTCTAACTGGCATGTATTATACAAGAGATTGCTTTCTTTTATTTCCCGATTGGTCTCTTTGGAAAAAGAATAAAACAAATAACTGCCAGTCAGAAGGCTGTGAAGTTACTGAGCACTCGCATAGATGGCAGTAAAATGCAATAATAGTTTCGTTACAAGAAATCAATCTTAAGCTGCCAGTCAGAAGACTGTGAAGTACCAGCATACTCGCATTGATGACAGTGTTATGCACCATTTCATATTTTTCTGACTAGTCTCTTTGGAAAAAGAAAATCAATTGCCAGTCAGAAGACTGTGAAGTACCAGCATACTCGCATAGATGGCAGTGAAATGCACCATTTTATAATTTTCTGATTGGAAAAGAAGAAAAAAACAAATAACTGCTATTCAGAAGGCTGTGAATTCACTGAGCACTTGCATAGATAGCAGTGAACTGAACCATTGTATAATTTTCTTATTGGAAAAGAAGAAATACACTGCCAGTCAGAAGGCTGTGAAGTCACTGAACACTCGCATAGATGGCAGTGAAATGCACCATTTTATAATTTTCTGATTAGACTCTTTGGAAAAAAGAATAAAACTGCCAGTCAGAAGGCTGTGAAGTCACTGAACACTCATGGCAGTGAAATGCACCATTTTATAATTTTCTGATTGGAAAAGATGAAAAAAACAAATAACTGCCAGTCAGAAGGCTGTGAATTCACTGACCACTTGCATAGATGGCAGTGAACTGAACCATTTTATAATTTTCTTATTGGAAAAGAAGACAGACACTGCCAGTCAGAAGGCTGTGAAGTCACTGAGCACTCGCATAGATGGCAGTGAAATGCACCATTTTATAATTTTCTCTTTGGGAAAGAAGAAAGACACTGCCAGTCAGAAGGCTGTGAATTCACTGAGCACTTGCATAGATGGCAGTGAAATGCACCATTTTCTAATTTTCTGATTGGAAAAGAAGAAAAAACAAATAACTGCTAGTCAGAAGGCTGTGAAGTCACTGAGCACTCGCATAGATGGCAGTGAAATTCACCAATTTATATTTTTCTGATTAGTCTCTTTGGGAAAAAAGAATAAAACTGCCAGTCAGAAGGCTGTGAAGTCACTGAGCACTCGCATATATGGCAGTGAAATGCACCATTCTTTTTGTATTGTTTTGTCTCTGTTAATATGGCCATGCACTGCTACCAGATTACTCAGTTTCCGACTCGTAAAACTTCTGATGTATTCCAGAGCCTTTTATTATTCTCTCAAATGAATTTCCTTCCTGTTTTTTTTCTTATTTTCTTTCTCCCCCTCTAAGACATCAAAGTCCTGTTGCTTTGTTTATTAAATTCATAGCTACTTTATATCGAATTAAAAACATCGGCTACGTATTTCAGAATACAAATTATGTAATTTGGTGATTCTATTACACGGATGGAAATTTCGTTTCCCCTTGTGTTATACCGGGCTATAATACGATCTAATAGACATTCATTATCATTTTCTGGAGAGATATTGTAGAACTACATGTTTTAACGTTCTGATGTGCGTTAATATATCACAATTGCATCTCAAAATTCATCTCTTTAACGTCAAAAAACAAGCCGACTATCACTTTTCTTTGGCAAAAATAACCTATAACCAGTTCTCTGGTTACCTTTTTGTGCCGCTTTTCGTTTTGCATGGATGGTTAATCTACTCTTCCTTTCTGTTTTGTTGTTATTACTCATTTGCTGCTCTGCCTTACCCAGCGGTGTTTAAAGTCATACGAGTATATAGCAGTTTCTCATCACTGTGCAAGGGAAAAAAATGCTGTACTACTGTCGACCAAAATAGTATGTGTTTTCGAGTTTGAAGGTTGTTTGTGAAGTAACCAATAGACCTACATAAAATCCAATAACATCATCATTTTCGTCGTTCTGTTTTTACGTTAGTTCATGTAGGTTTGGAATTTTTAATTTATATTTTAATATTTTTTATCGGGGTTGGAACACAAAAAGTGCCCGTTTTTAAGCTTGTTTCAACCATGCGTCACATTTAAGAATTATTATCTCACAAACCTGTCATCAGATCGAATCCAAATTTTAACACAATATACACTGGAATGTTGTATAACAGGTTTATTAATTTCAAAATTTTGTGTGTCCAAGAAACAAAGTTGTTATCATTTTTGTAAGGTAACTTTTTCTCGGCAGGGGGTGGTTGGAAAATGTAGTTCTTGATTGCGTTGTAATCCTTATACATCAAAAAGGTATGCTGTATGATTGTGAAATACGTAAATTAATTCACTTATTTTATATTGGTTTGTATTTGTACAGGGAATTGAGACATGGTTCACCAGTTAGCCGCTCCGGTGAAAGCTGTACAACGTTGCCAAGATGGGCTCCATCACGCGTCATGGCGCGCCTCACTCGGAAGTGATGGGCTCCATATCTGCAACCCTGTACAGCATTTCCCGGAGCGGCTAGCTGGTGAACCATGTCATAATTCCCCGCGAAAATACAAACCAATATAAAATAAGTGAATTAATTTACGTTTTTCGCAGTCATACAGCATAACCTTTTGATGTACAGTACATGTATAAGGATTACAACGCAACCAAGAACTACATTTTCCAACGACCCCGAGCCGAGAAAAAGGTACCTTACAAAAATGATAACAACTTTCGTTCTTGAACACACAAAATTTTGAAATTAATAAACCAGATATAAAACAGTCCAATGTATATTGTGTTAAAATTTGGATTCGATCTGATGACGGGTTTGTGAGATAATAATCCTTAAATGTGACGCATGGTTGAAACACGCTTAAAAACGGGCACTTTTTGTGTTTCAACTGCGATAAAAAATATTAAAATATAAATTAAAAATTCCAAACATACATGAACTAACGTAAAATAGAACGACGAAAATGATGATGTTATTGGATTTTATGTAGGTCTATTGGTTACTTCACAAACAACCTTCAAACTCGAGTGCACGTAATATTTTGGTCGACATTAATTAAACATTGGCCCTTTTCACCCACCTTAAAATAGACGACAGAAACAATAAATCCCTTCAGGCAAGCAACTCATACACTTGGTGCTTCTCCCACTTCTCCCTTTTGTCAAATACCCACCAATGTTTGGCAGTCCAAAAATACAAAGCAAACTAGTCAAAATAAAATTAATTAAATAAAAAAAATCCATAGAACCCCAAAAAACAATCACAATTTGTCAAAATTTGTAAATAAAAAAGGTCAAAGTAAAAAAAAATCCTTAAAATCAAATAAAACACAAACAAGTAGTACCGTGAAGAACTAAACAGCCTACTTTTCTTCAAATTAAGATTCATGCCAATGATTAATCTACAGTATATGAACCTATCTAGAATAATATCGGCATGTCTAATTAGTTCTAAATATACCTGGTATAATGTAGCCTAATAGAGCACTACAGTTGCAAGTCCTGGTGACCGAATATATCCTTAGTTCCATCTCTTAAGGTACAGAATACAAAATTTGGTTGAAGTACAATGGACGTTACATGCAGTTAGACATTGGATCTATCAGCAAGCGTAAAGGCATGTTGGCAACAATGTCATGCGTGTGCTGGTCAGAAATAATCTGAAGTAGTATGATATCTTGTTGTGCCAATTTTGGATGGAATCCAACTGATAGTATAGAAGTTGCATGTGGGTCCTATCCGCAGGCTTAGAATCATGTTGGTAGAACTGACGTATATAAGTTACTCCAAATTAATCAAAAATGCCAGGTACTATACGTGTGCATAGTTTAAAGCAGTCGGCTTGCATACTTTCTGATATATTGGTATTTGGATAAAAATAGAGAGAGCAATTATTAACAGTTGGCAGCCCTGGTGGCTCTTAAGAATAAGCTCAGTCATATCTGTTTATGTACACATATTACATACAACATTTGGTTGAAATCCAATCGATAGTGTAGAAGTTATATGCATTAATAAATTGGACATATCAGAAGGCTTAACATTATTTTGGCAACACTGTCATGCATGGCCTCCTGGAAATTAAACTAAAATAGTAATTTCTACATGTGTGGTAATTTTGGAATAGCTCCCATGCATACCTTCCAAGATATCCAACATGGAGCTCAAATTTCTAGTGCGTTTTTTTCAGCAGTTGGTAGCACTGACATTATTTTCAAATATGGGCTTAAGTTATTCCGGTATACATCTTTACTCATACTAAATTTGGTTTCAATGCACGAAATAAGAAACATTCGATCCCTCAGCCTAGAGACGGCGATGCTGCTATTCCGGGTAAAGATTTTACCAATACTGACGTAAGTTATGGCATAGAAATCATCTGGTCACACCTAACATTGAAGAATCTATCTACGTTAGAAGGAGTGAAGGCAAGATACATAAAGAAAGCGTTAGGAGTGTCAAAAATGACGCACTCAAGATACACATATCTGCTGGTGAAGGAAACTTTCCTCATCGAAGATCTCAGGACAAGCATACTCCTACCTAACACGTGCGCCTCACAGAACTTGCTAGCAACACTGAATAGGAAAAGAGAGGAAATTCATCCGACATTCTACAGCACAGGAGCCATGGTAGACCGTGCGTGGACAAAGGAAAACGTCGAAATCAGACAAGTCATCACTAGGTTGGCAGTCCATGGATTCCACCACCTGATATGTATGTCTGTCTGTTAGGTAGTCAGCCCGAAGGCTGGTTGGATCCTCAAAAGCACCGCCGTTACGTTATGTGAGTAGATACCCACAAAAACCCAAGGCAGCGCTATATTGAGGCGTTCTAGGCAAGAAGAGGAGTGAGGTAGTTTGCCATTGCTTTCCTCACCGAGTCAGAACAGTAGTCCTAACCCTATGAGTAGAACCTTTCACAGCATTTACAGGCACTGACTGTGCCCTGAATGCCATTACTAAGCACCACCCATACCTCAGTAGCTTCCATATAATCACAGCCATGAGTGAGACTGAGACATCGGTGAAAAGCCACCTTTTACTCTAGCCTGTGCCAACTGACAAATGCAAATGTACTGTATTCATCAAGAGATGGCGAACAGGCCTTATGCAAGAACACAAACTTCCACGAACCAAATATAGACTGTGAATGTAGGCTGTGTGAAACGGCATGTGATCGTTATCACCTCGAAATATGCACAAAAAGGACAAAGTCATTATCTGAATATGCAAACATGTAAAATTTCTATTTCATCTTGGCTATTTGGCAGCAATAAAGATTTATTAATTTGGTTTCGATTGCTGCAGCCGTTTAGGAGTTGATAGGGGGGGGGGGAACACACACACACAGACAGACAGACAGAAGGACAGACAGACACACATTTTCCCGGATCGATCTCATAAGTCTACTTTTTCCTAATTTTTGCAAAATGTGAAAAGTAGGCTAAAAATACAAAATTAGTTACCGTAAAAGTAACTGTCACTAGTAACGACATCACACGGCCGTTACCGCAAAAGTAACCGTTACTAGTAACGGCGTGACGCACTATTCCCCAACCCTGATACATTGTGTTTTAACTCGCCATTAAAGGTTAAATATGCACGACAATAAAAAAAAATAGCGATAGCATGTTTATGAATTATGACTTTCACCTTTTTGTATTTCACAAACAAAGGTTAGACTAAACATTGTTGGTCGTAGGAAACCTAATCGTGTTAAATGCAAATAATGGTTACAATAAAAAAGAAGCCAGCTGTTAAAAACATGAAGGACAATATTTCTCTAATGACACTTTTCGTCACACCATTCAAGAGGGACAGCGAGTTGAATAGCTGGTCGAAAACACAACAATCAATTGTTTGTTTATTCATATAGCGAGTGATAATATTTACGATGAGATGAACATCATAAACGTCGGTGTGACTACAACTTTGAAATATAGCGTCATCATGGTCACATAGAGTCGTCTGTTGCGTCTTCGACCTTGTTTACCAACACTTTTTTTTATTGGCTGTCTAACCCCCCTTTTTCCCTCTCCCTCCCCCCCCCCCCCTCCATATTCCAGGTTCGATTCCCTGCTCTGCTAAAAAAAATAATTCTGGTCCGAGGGTAGGAACTTGTGGTACACTTAGCCTCGCAAAACCAACAATGAGCCATCCTGGAAATGGGTATATGACGGAATAGTTCCTAAATTAAGGCAACGGCCGCCTCGTTCCTCTAATCCCCATATCAATAATAATAATTTGCATATTAAGGCTTTCACGGCCCGGATTATATATATATATATATATATAATTCCTTTGTTCGTCACTGGAGGAGTTTCCATCTGTTTTTTCGCCGTTGACTGTATGACGTTAGGTATCGTTCAGATACACTTCCCTTTTGTTTATGTTTCCTTATATACATCTAACCCTCCCCCCTCCCCCCCCCCCCTCCTCATTCTTCGAGGAGTTTCTATATTTTCACATCGCCCCCTTTACCTTCTCGTTACTTACTACTCTGTCCGCCGTTCCACCATGGTCCATACAGTAATTTCTGGCTGCTGTTCTCTGGTGACGAACAGAGGAATTTATCTATATTTTTTGTAATCTCATTGATATACTTTCTTTGGCCACATTGTTTATTTCCATTGAAAAAGGAGGCAAGGTTTCTCCGAAACGTACGGTTTAAATTAAGAATGAATTATATATATAATAATAATATATATATTTTTTGCATATGGCTTTTTTTTAGTGCCGGAAGTGTCCGAGGACATGTTCGGCTCGCCAGTTTTGTAGCTACTTCAAGGCGGACACCCAATGGGTGAGCTACACGTACCATCGCGTGTGGAGTGTTGTCTGGAGAGGAAAGTTTGAATGTAAGGACAGGGAGATGGAAGGTAGCGGCTGTGGCCTATAGTTAGGGACCAACCCCGGCATTTGCCTGGAAGGAAGATGAGAAACCACAGAAGACCATCTTCAAGGTTGCCGGCGGGGGATTCGAACCTCCTCGCCTCCCGGATGTGAGCGACTGCCAGCAGTCATGCCGTAACGACCACGGCTAACTCACCCGGTATAATAATAATAATAATAATAATAAACTCAAAAAGCCTCCGTGGCTTAGGCGGCAGCACGCTGGCCTCTCACCGCTGGGTCCGTGGTTCAAATCCCGGTAACTCCATGTGAGATCTGTGCTGGACAAAACGGAGGCAGAAAGGTTTTTCTCCGGGTACTCCGGTTTTCCCTGTCAACATTTCATTCCAGCAACACTCTCCACTATCATTTCATTTCATGTGTCATTCATTTAATCATTGCCCAGAGGAGTGCGTCAGGCCTCGGCAGCTGGCACAGTTCATATCCTCGCCGCTAGGTGGGGGCTTCATTCATTCCATTCCTGACCCGGTCGGAGACTGGAAGCAGGCTGTGGATTTTCATTTTCATAATAAACTCCAGGAAGCATACCGAATAACATGGAATCACTATAATAAAAGAGTGATGTCACGAAATGCAAAACTACGGCACTACCAGACAGTTGTTCTTCCGGAAGCATCGTACGCCTCCGAAACTATATCTCTAGGAGGCCACTCTCAAATTGGTGAAATTGAAATCCAGCAAGGTAAAATTCTCAGAAATATATATGGCCCCATTTATGATAATGGTATATGGATTAAAAGGAAACCCACAGACTTGTACACAGTAATCAATAAGTTCACTGATTCCGTGCGTAAGAGACGATTGAAATTTTATGGTCACATCTGCAGAATGGAAAACACCAGATATGCAAAAGAAAACTGCTTGATACAATTAATTCAAAGAAAGTCAAAATCAGTTGGTTGGAAGGAATCGAACAGGACTTAAAAGAAATAAACGTTACAGAAGATATCATCATGAATCGCTAGACTTTAAGAACTGTAGTTACAAATCACTCTTTGACCGAAAAGGCTAAAAAGAACACTGGAAAAAAAATGGACGGAGGAACGTAAGAAGGGGCATAGTGAGTTCGTGAGGAGATTTTGGGAGGAGAAGAAGAGGAAAACACCATCAACCCGAGTCAACAAGTTCAAACGCGGTCCCTAAGTGGGCAAAGCGAAAAAGAAGAATATCATATGACCTCGGGTGCCGGGTGCAAGCTTTGTTATTTGACGCTCAGAGGGCAGCTTGCATGTCGAATTTTTTGTAATTCCTTGGAACATTATGAAAGTCAAGGAGGTTAGATATCAAAGTTCATTTACACTACAGCGCTTTCTAGTAGAGAATGGAAGAACTTTGTGTTGGCGGAAAATCCAGAGATTAGTCTATATTTGCCATTATGAACACGGCCTACTGAATTCAAATGGGTACTTTACGGACACCACGTACTCTTACACAATGAAAAAGTCTATTTTTGTAGCATCCCCTTACTAAGTATTTTCTGGGTTTATGCTAAAGGTACAGCTATGATTCTTGTCACATATATGAAGCGGTATATTCTGAGCTGTTTTGACCATGTAGTGCCACTTTGCTTTTATAGGATGTGTGAAATGAATACAAATTTGGGCAGATACATTTCCAAAAAAAAATGTTGTATAAGTTGCTTCAGGTACACATTTCTCAGTTGTTTTTCAATCAAATATTCTCAAATTTTGTATACATACTTGGAATGGATCATGGCAGATGAGTAACTACTTTGTTTCATTATTATTGGAACAGAATGCAAGAAAAAAAAATCCGAGCTCTTTTTAAATTTATTCAAAAATATGTATCAATTTTTCTCTCCCCAATCCATGCCTACTAAGTTTTGGAAGTGAAAATAGGATAACATTCAAGTACTCCATTAGGCAAGTTAATGTAAGAAAAATTAGCCCTCTGTCTTAAATGGCTTCCTAGTTATTGATACCTAAACATGAAAAATGAGTATTAACGGAAAACAGCTGGCAAAGTTAAAAGTGTATTATTCAGAGCATGGGACGCTAATTTAAAAAAACAAATTTAAGGTAGTTGTAGACATCAAAACCCCAACAGACTATATATATTTCGATTCAGAAAAGAATGAAGAATTTTATGGAGCCAAAATTTAAAAAAACGATTTTTTCTTCATGCAAGAGTAAGTTACGTGGTGTCTTAAAAAGGGCAACGACGTATGACATGCTTGTCGTGATTTTTGTCGCCTTTCAAAAATCACTTACCACGGCCAGGAGCAAACCTGCAAGTTGGGGTTGGTAGTCCTCCACGATAACAACTCACCCACCGTGGCAAGCAACGTTTACTTATCAATTATAATTACCCACAATACAGCCATCATAATAACTCACACGTTATCAGACAAATTCTAAAACATTCACACCCAAGTACAAGGGGCTACATAACCACGATGTCGGAAAGCCTCTAACTGAATCGACTATAACACCAACAAGTACAGATTGCTTGTGCCATCTCTTGGTGAATGCAGGTTGGCACAGACTATACTAAAAGATGATGATGATGATGATAATTGTTGTTTTAAGGAGCCTAACATCTAGGTTATCGGCCCCTGATGGTTTGGGTGATCGTGAAGATGAAAATGAAAAGAAAAAAAATTAAAGCTAAAACTAATTACTAACCTACATACTACAGTAGAAGAAGAAATGGAAAACTAAAGGAGAATAAGGCAAATAAAGGACAGGAGGAAAAGAAATGCCCTCAACCCTCGAAGAATGTGGATTGAGGGAGTTGGAAGGAAGGAGAGCCATGAAAGGCAAATAGCAAAGGGAAAGAGGAGAGGGTCCTCCCCACAGGTAAGGGACAAAAGGGGGAAACCGGACCCAGCTCAGGAATCCCTCGGGGTCGCCAAATCCCGAACTCACCAGCCGTGAGCCCTTGAGGGTGTAGCAATATCCAGGGTGCACCAAAAGTGGTGGGGCTACATACACCCTGCCTCCTTGAGGGCCTTGAGCAGAAGGCAGGAGATAACATGAAAAGAAGAAGAAGGCTGACCCCTCGTAGAAGGCCTCGGATACCCTAATACTGTCGGGGTCGGAAAAGAACAAGAGCTGACCAAGGGAGGTCGACAGGAAAGAAGACAGAGAGGAGCCCGGCACAAGTAAGTGGAAGCAATGCCAGACTAAGCTGGGGTCCCGTGGTCGCCAGCCCACGTCCCACTAGATGTGAGCCCCTGGGGGGTAGACTAAAAGATATCTCAGTCTCATTCAATGCCGACTACTTCGTGATGTAGTGGCTAGCATTCTTGGATGTTGCTCCGAAGTTCTTGGAGAACAACGCGTACTTAATGGTGGCATGCGAGTATGACACCGCTCATTTATAGGTATAGCGATGCACAGTGGGTCAAAATCGAAATCTAGGGGGACAAAATTATTTTTACGTTTTAAAAATGAATTAAGAGTGAAAGCAACGTATATAATTTGTTTACTTCATAATAAACATCAGTTAAGACTTTTTTAAGCTACGTCTACACATGCAAGAAATTGTCAATGACTAGGAGTTGGATAGAGCGTTCAGTTATCTCTTCAGAACAATTTTCTACCCCTAATTTACTTTTAACAAAGTCACAAAGTTCCACTTTTGACATAATCGTCGAACCCAGTGCTTCAAACAGTTGTAAACGTGTGAGAACTGGTTGCGTGGCATCTTCTAAAACGTAAAATTACTAAGCAAGTTGCAAAAAGATGCAAAATATCTTATAACAGGCGTAAACTACAAGACTTTATCTACATTTTAACATTAAGTAGAAAGTGACACAGAGTGACGCGACATACTAAAAATCTAAGTGGAAATATGATTTTAGAAATAATAGTTAAATATTATATAATGCAAATATAGCTAAAATTACGCAACAATTACGCCCATTAATAACTGAAACACGTTACGTTCAGTTGCATGTTCCATCTTAAAGCATCACACTAACCACAAAGACAACCAAACGACAGCCACCTATATTCACCCTCCATATCAGACTGCTCGAACAGTGGTGACAGATTTACACTAAGATGCGTTTATATCCCAGAATAGTGAGCGGCAATTATATGAGAATGCTGTAGAAGTAATACATTTTGATTTTTTTATTATGAAAATAAATAATGTTGTCCTCCTAGATTTCGATTTTGACCCACTATGCGATGGAATTGACTGTTGTGTTTCTCGAAACTGATTCTCCTATCGTTGAGAAAGAGAGCGTGAGTTGGCACATCGATTTTCGATAAGGAGGATATCTAGTTAGGATGGATTCTACTATCGTACCACGTTTAACTTCCGGAAATGATAATTTCCGCATACTTAACTCCTTGACGGAGACTTTTTTTTTAGAGAAGGTATTCCCTCCCGTGTTTCTTCGTGCGCATCTCCAAGGCACAGATTTGGAAGATAAACCAGGTATAGGCTACACTGGGGCTCACGATCGGGAACGTTCTCTTAAACGATTAGCGTTTCTTTTTAATCTTGACCTTCTTAACACGATTTTGCATTTAAATTTAATAAATACTTCTGACAAATGACATTTTGACTAATTCTGAGGGAAGTGTTACGAAGGTCTTGTGCAACGTCTGTTACTTAGGAAGTAAAATAACCAGTGATGGACGAAGCAAAGACGATATAAATAGTACGTTAGCACAGGCGAGGAAAGCATTTCAACAGAAAATGAATCTGTTGACATCAAATACAGATTTAGGTATTAGAAAGTCATTTTAGAAAGCCTTTGTCTGGAGCGTGCCGGTCCCGTGGTGTTGAGGTAGCGTGCAAGCCTCTCACCCGGAGGACCCGGGTTCGATTCCCGGCTCGGTCAGGGATTTTAGAAACTGACGTGAGCGCTGGAACGGGGTGCACTCAGCCTCGTGAGGACAATTGAGTAGCTGTCTGACAGTGAGGCAGCGCCCCGAACACGAACACCAAGATTAACGGCCGAGGGGACCCGATGCGCTGATCACGCGTAACCCCTATATCTGCAGGCCAAATGGCTGGACAGCGGTTGCTTGGTAGGCCTAGGCCCTCATGGGCTGCAGTGCCAGGGGTTATATATATTTGTCTGGAGCGTGGAGCTCTATGGAAGTGAAACTTGGACTATTGGTGCAGTAGAAAAGAGGAGAATTGAAGCGTTTGAAATGTGGTGTTACAGGAGAATGATGAAGATCAGATGGGTAGATAGGGTTACAAATGAAGAGGTATTAAGACTAGTGGGAGAGATGTCCAATTTTCACTTCCATCGAGCGCCACGCCTCAGACAAAGACTTTTCAAAATGATTATCTAACATTATCTATATTTGGTAAGCCTCCGTGGCCTAGGCGGCAGCACGCCGGCCTCTCACCCCTGGGTCCGTGGTTCAAATCCCGGTCACTCCATGTGAGATCTGTGCTGGACAAAACGGAGGCAGACAGGTTTTTCTCCGGGTACTCCGGTTTTCCCTGTCAAAATTTCATTCCAGCAACACTCTCCACTATCATTTCATTTCATTTGTCATTCATTTAATCATTGCCCCAGAGGAGTGCGTCAGGCCTCGGCAGCCGGCACAGTCCATATCCTCGCCGCTAGATGGGGGCTTCATTCATTCCATTCCTGACCCGGTCGGAGACTGGAAGCAGGCTGTGGATTTTCATTTTCATCTATATTTGGTGTCAACAGATTTATTTTCTGTAGAAATGCTTTCCTTGCCTGAGCCAACCTACTTTTTATATCCTCTTTGCTTCGTCCATCACTGGTTATTTTGCTTCTTAAGGAACAGAAGTCTCCTACTTCCTTTTGCTTTCCAGCTGTTAATTTGATGTCCATAGAGGTTTCTGATTTCTTTTGACTGCATTCCAATATTTTTGTTTTACATTTATTGATTTTCATCATGATTTCTTTCCTCAAGATGGAGTCCATACCTTTTAAGATCGCATTCAAATCCTCTGGTGAATCGGATAAGATGATGATGATAATAATAATAATAATAATAATAATAATAATAATAATCTAGCGAAAAATGAACAAATGCCAGAATGTAATATGAGGCTTATCGTCGTCCCTAGTTGGACGATTAACGAAATTGAATGAATGAATATTAGACTAATAATAAAAATAATGAAACTTTCTACGGATTTTCCAAATTAATTGGGGGTCACCGGAGCCAAACAGGCTCAGTTTGGTTTTGGCCGGGGATTTAAAGTCTGATGCCCTTCCTGACGCCACGTGATTTTGCAGGTGAAAATTCCACCCCATGTCACCGGGATTCGAACCCCAGCCGTTCGGGTGAAAGACGAGCAGCTAAGCCACTGCGCCATCACGCTCCCCAATAATATGTACTAGCATTACCTGTCGTGGCTTCGCCCGCGAATTTTCTAGTTGTAAAGAGTACACTTAGCAAAATCTCAATCATGAATGCTGTGACTGCTTTATCCTTGGTATGAACAATCAGACTTTATCAATTCAGCTACTGGTGCAGTGGTTAGGGGTTTGTCATTCCTTCATAGGTATTGTATCAGAGCGAAGTTAGTTTTCTGGGAATATACACGGGCACTGTTAATTTAAGGGCCTTTAAATGTGGTTTTCGGGGACCCTTTACAGTCGGGTGAGAAAGACCTTTCGTACCACACTCACACGTGAAAATTGCGTGAAAAAAATCTAGAGTGCCCCTTGACCCCCTTAAGCGCATTATACTGTATGTATTGATGAATTTTACAGCTTAAGTTGGTTCAATGATAACCTTATAACCGTCTGGAAACTTTCACAGTAATGTAATAATTGGAATTGCATTGCGTCTTACAGAAATAGATGGACCTGTGAGATTCTGTTACCATGGTTACCGTGTTGCATTCTTTCATTGTAAATATACAGGTTTTAAGGTATTTATTTAATTGAGGCATTTAAAGAGTACGTGAGTGCGTTTCGCTTACGCATTGGGTTATGCTGAACCTGTAGGTACCCCATATGTGTAGGTTGGTGTTAATGGAACCTTATTTTCGGTACAAAACTGGAATGGGATCTTAGAAGAATAATATAGGGAGGGATTGTTATCCTCAGCCACATCTCATCCTTTGAGTTGGAGGCATCTAGGCGATCTTCTATACAAATTTCGACAATTCGTTTGCACTGCCATCTAGCCGTGCAACCGGACTCTACTGGGGCGACTTGTGGCAGAGATTTAATTGTCGAATGTTTATTCTATAACTAGCAGTAGTGCCCGGCTTCGCCCGGTGGATTTACTGTAGTGGCCATACTATTATATTCAAGAGAGATTCTATAGGAGTATATGAGGTACAATAGTGGTCATAATATTATACTCAACAAAGAGACTCTATACCAGTGTTTGAGGTACAGTAGTGGCCATAATATTATACTCAACAGAGAGATTCTATACGAGTGTTTGAGGTACAGTAGTGGCTATAATATTATACTCAACAGAGAGATTCTATACGAGTGTTTGAGGCACAGTAGTGGCCATAATATTATACTCAAGAGAGATTCTATATGAGTATATGAGGTACTGTACTGTGCCCAACTCTAGGAATGGGTATTCCAAGTTTCAGACACCTAGATATCAAGGGAAAGGCTGTAGCAGCGTTTGAAAGTTCAGATATTTGAATATCGCGCTACATTGCTTCTCGAAGCCTTTCGAAGAAAATTACCGATAGTTGGATGGTAAATGACGTAGCGAGTAACCGCAGAGGTGGAGACTATTTATTGATTAAATAGTTAACTATGGAGCAGAGACTTGAGACTGGGATCAGATTACTGGCACGGCCAAATGAAAGAGAATGCAATTAATATCAAGTAAATCGGACCAGGGATTCAAGAGATATGAGGATTTCTAGATATCAGGCGATGACGCGTGACCCTGACCGTTTTTGTATAAAAGCAAGCTGGAGCAGGCTTAGTTAGCTCAATTCATCACAAGCACTTGGCGAACAAGTTGCGTCTACGCTGAGCCAAGGCACATGGTTGCCACGTCTACGAAGAAGTACTTTTCAAATCGTGATAGTCACGAGAAGTGCTGCGCAAACGAGTTGGAACTTAGTAAGTTTCTGGTGAGGAGAATCACTGAGGTGATTGTATTTCTACAGACATTGGTGGAAATATTTATATTTCCTAAAGGACATATGCTAGACTTGGTCTAGAAAGCAGTTTTTGTCACAGTTCAATAGTAAATTAATACTTGGATGTTTAGATCCATTTGAAGTCAGTTTTCATATTTTGTAACTATTTAACCACTTCAATCCGTCAGTACATTGAAGAATAGTCTATAACGGTGGCGTTCATTAGTCTACGCAAGGGAAACTGCAGGTTGCTTAGCGCATGGCAGATGGTGATTTTAATAAACCATGCCCAGGGAACGATCTTCAGAACAGCCGTTAACTGCTTAGACTGTCAACGTTTTTCTTGTACTGATGAGATTACAGTGAGTTAAGTTACAACTGACACATTTAAGAAGAGATCGCTTAGATCTGACCCTTTTCAAACAAACTGTTATGGCTTTGTTAGAAGCCCATATTAAAATGGAACCACAGTCATTTAAAACGTCGCAAGATACTACCACTATGTCTGACTAGACGATTTGTGGGTCTACAATGGCGGCCGATACAAGGATTATACGTGCTTGTCCGCTAGGGCATGTCTACGGATAAATCTGGTATAGACCAGGTTTACGACACTTCAAGAACATCAAGAAATGTAAGCCACATTTGAATTATTTTATGCTTAGCTAATTGGAACAAACTATTTTTCTGCAGATGACCAACACATTTTTTTCGTCGTATTTAAAGCTTGTAATGATTTACGCAAGACTAGTTAGATTTATTCTGAGCATTTTCAGCACTCAGAACAGTTTAGGATCGATGACCGAGCATTTTGAGCATTTATTTGAATTTTTCATATTTTTGGGAAATCACGGTAATCAGCCGATGTAACTGTAAAAGTTAAATTTATTTTTGATGAGGAATGGATATTTTTTCCATATTCGAAGGTTCGAACATGTGGATTCTCACATAATGAGATGATAATTAAACATATTTGAAATAATAATAATCCACTAATAATAATAATAATAATTTTCATAATTTTTCTAAATAATTCTTGGATATTATATTTTATAATAATCATATGTATTGAGAAAGAGCCTATGAAGTAGTTGAAACATTTCTAGTATGGAACAGGAGATTTTACGAAGGAGAGTGGTTAGCGCAAGCCCGCATTCAACCTACATTTCAGTTCTGGTTGAACAGTTGATATTTGCAATGAGCAAAGCATATGTTTCATATAACACGGAGAGGCATGAAACGGGAAGCAATTGATATTTGTATCAAATAGGATTTTTGTATTTATATAAAATCATGACGTAAATACACTCGAAAGTGAAATGAAGCTTTTTATGAGTATGGTAAATTCACGGGTTGAACTGAATGGTAAAATAAAATAAACTTGTCAGTTTATTAATCTTCCAGTGTTGATAACAAGCAGAGGCTTGATTTATTGTATAAATTTTGGGAAGATAATTTATGTGTGTGGAATAGTTGTAAATGCCATTCCCAGGTGCGCATGTTTAAGTCGCAGGAATGAAGGTTTTTTCGAGCATCAATCAAATAGCAGGTTCGATGGCTCAGGTTTATAGTAGGAGTATTGGATCCACACATTTCGTCGTATGAATAACCCGAAGGTTATTTCTTTGAAACCATCAGTTCTTATTTCAACCTTGTTTACGAATTCCATTTAGACTTTGATTTTGCTAGAACCCGGATTTGTCATGATAGTAGTTTATTCTTCTTCAGAGGAAGACCTTTGCCGTTGTTGTTGTTGTTGTTATAATATTGTGTTCTTACACAAATAGTAGAATGGGCCACTGCCAATTTAAAATAATTCTTTAACCACGAATAATTTGAAGGATATTTTCAATCCTAGTGCCATGAACCAAATGAATTCATTATAAGACTACAATTCTAATTTCCGCATTCTGTCGAAGAATTGCAAGTTGTGAAAGTTGCTAGAAATGGCCATAAATATAAATATTTTTATAATATCGTTCCCAAGTGGAAAATCTAATAGTTGAATGGTTCAACCATTTATTGATCAAGTTGATGATTCAGAAATCATATGTTTTGTTTGGAACTTGAAGTTCATAATCGAGTCACTTCTCGAATATTTAATGTCAGAAGAACAATTAATTGTTGTTGTGCTTCGCACAGTTCTTCGATGCTATGCTCAATGGTCAAATACTTTTCAGATGTTGTTAATATGTGTTAATAATTTGTGTTGCTACGATGATAATAATAGTTTCAACGATATATTTTGGAAAACTGGAAAACAAATGAAAGTCTAAGAAATTCTATAAACATTTATTCTACGAGTGTTAATATCATGTAAATAGTCAAACAGTGATCTACGTTATTTCCAGTATGGACAATTCATTTTGCACTGGAGTTAAAATGTTAATAATTTTGGAACACAGTCCACAGGACTAACAATCGGACTTGTGTTTTCAAAAAGATTGTCAAATGTGTTTGGAAGATTTCTGTATATTGTGTGTAAATAAGAGTGTGGATCGCCACACGTGGATGATGCTGCTTTGAGCATTCTTGCAGTCAGATTTTAACTTCAAAATAAACTGAGATAATTTTACCAGATGTGTTTCACCCAATTAAATCTCCTTCTATCCTTATTGTTGCATTGAGCCAAAAATCAGCAAAGCATTTTTATAAATTTGATGTCGTTTTTGCGATTTGCTTTAACCCATCTGGCGCTCCGGGATATTTTGATTCTCGTGCTGACTGATTATTGGTAAAATGCATATGTGGTCGTGCGGACTCCGGTCTAAACGGGCACATAAAATAAGATAGAGAGAGAAATGGCTTCGAACGTGGGTCCCGATTTAGACATGGTCAATCGCATGCCGATTTGAAATTGTGATAATTTTTATAGAAATATTTTGGGAGTTGAGAGATGTCTGGTTTGGATGAATAAATTAGTAGGAAACCCAATTAGTGGGAAAATTAAAAATTTAACTTGGTTAATAATTAGAATGGGTTTGATATTTTTGATAATGGCTTAACCATTAGGGCGTCAAGTAAATTCAGTAGTAAACGTTCGATGACTGGAGATACACATTATTAGAATCCAGGTGGAGGATATTTGAGAACTTGCATATTTTTCTTGTGATATTGTGGTAAATGTAATTCGTAAAAGTAAAGAATTTTGTTTTTCCATCACGTCGATATTAGGACAAATCTCATTTTATTATAGTGTTCCAATTAGCTATTCATATTTCTTGTTCTAGTTATAAGCTTGTGTTTGCCACTGTTGTATACCCCTAAGTTTTGAATAATTGAAATTATGGAAGAAATGATGAGAATGATGAGGAGTTTGGAGGAGAGTTCGAAACAGGCTGGACTGCGTGTAGCAGCCATTATGAAAGAGAATACTGAGGCTTTAGAAAAGAAACTTAAAGAAAATTCTGATAATTTGAAAGAAAGTTTAGATGATAAACTTAAAGAAAATTCTGATTCTTTAGAAAATAAACTTAAAGAAAATTCTGATTCTTTAGAAAATAAACTTAAAGAAAATTCTGATTCTTTAGAAAATAAACTTAAAGAAAATTTGAATGATAAACTTAAAGAAAATTCTGAGTCTTTAGAAAATAAACTTAAAGAAAGTTTGGAGGATAAACTTAAAGAAAATTCTGATTCTTTGGAAAGTAAACTTAAAGAAAATTCTGATTCTTTGGAAAACAGGTTAAAAGGGAACTTGAAAGAAAATTTAAACAGTAAATTTAATTCAATGGAAAGTAAATTTAAAGAGAATTCTGAAATTTTGAAAATGACACTTGAAAGTAAAATGAATAAATTATGCGATAAAACACATGAGCTCGAAACTTCATTAGCTACTAACGCAAGTTTAATGGACGATAAATTTCGCGATGCCGATCTTCGATCCCAAAGCTTAGCTGATAGGATAGAACATGGTCTTAGGAAAGTTGGTGAAGACATGGTCAACCTGGAAGTCAGAGTGAAGAAGGAGAGTAACGAGATGGGAATTCTAGTTGTTCAGCGTTTAACGGAACAATTCAAGGAACTTGTCATGGGAGAAATAAGAGAAGGAGTGATTCATGAATTGCAAACTGAGATTAAAACCACAGTTGTCAATGAAATAAAAGACACACTCAAGCTGGAGAATCAAGAGGGAATCAAGGAGATTAGGGAATCTTTGTCATCCCACATTGAAGTAATTGCCAAGGATATTCAAGCAACTCAGAAGGACATATCAGATATGACAGGGTCATTGAAAAGTCATGAGGCTGTTATGAACCAGATATCCATTGATGTTAAAGAAAATAGTAAAGAGACTGAAGCAATCAAGAAGATGGCAGAAGAAAACCAGAAAGAACTTGAGGCTATGAAAACTCAAATAAAGGATGAGAAACAGTCTGATCATCTTTTGAAAATGCCGAATGTAAGGGGAAAGGAACAGATACAGATAAATCTAGGAGGAGCTAGAGAGACTGATAGACAGGATGAGGTCAGGACAGTATTTCAATCCAACCCCATAACTGTATTTAAGAATATAGAAGACAAGCCTTCTAAATTTTCAGGGCGAGATTCTGTAACACCCGTGGAATTTCTGAGAGAAGCAGGTGATTATCTGAAAGATTCTAAGATCCCTAAAGAAAGACAGATCAGGGTAATAGGGAAGTTCTTGGAAGGTCCCGCACTTTTGTGGTTTAGAGCATTTAGATCCACTCTAAATACTTTTGAGGAGTTTTCTCGTGGGTTATTGAAGAAGTTTTGGTCCCCTGAAACCCAACAGCAAGTTAGAGCAGAGTTGTATTCGAAGAGATTCTCGACGTCACAACCTACTCGATACTCTACATACTTTTCTGGACAGCTGTCTAAACTCCAACATTTAGATCCGCCAATGCCAGATAACGAGTTGATTACTGCTTTGATACGACAATTTCCAGCAGACGTCCAGAGGACTTTGATCGCTGCTGACATCTACAATATGGAACAGTTTGATGAAGTATTGCAAAAGCTGGATCATACAAACGCTCAATTCTTTCATCAGAAGGGAGTAAAGAGTAATAACGCTGTGTATGCTGTTATGGCTGACAGTTATTCTCAGACACCTCGAGAGATTCGAGAGGAGCGAGAAGAGAAATCGCCGAGGGAAGATTCCAATACGAGAGGATGGAACCAATACCGTAACAGATACAGTTACAAACCATATGCAAGACCGGATGGTGGTAATCGATACAACACTCGATGGAGAAGACCACGTGATACTCAAGGAAGGTACCAGGAAAGAATATCCTACGGTAATAACTATAATAACAGAGGGAATGTAGATACTCGTCAGTCCAATGAAGAGTTTAACAAGGACACGAGGAAAAACTTGGAAGCAAGACACCAAGATAACTTACAATTTGTGGAGCAGAGGCCCAATGATCCAGGTCCATCGGGAACACAACAATCCCGGGGGAATGGTAAAATTAAAGAGTTTGAGTATTGTGGAAGTAAACAATAATGGAAGCTATGAAGTAGCTCATACACGAACTGGTAACATCGTGGGAACTTATAATGCTTCGAATTTGAAGATCTATTATTCAAGAACCAGATAATTTAATGTGTAGATAGGAAAAATAAAAATTTTTTAAATTTTTATTTTTTGCTAGGTGTGGGGTGGATGTGCCCAACTCTAGGAATGGGTATTCCAAGTTTCAGACACCTAGATATCAAGGGAAAGGCTGTAGCAGCGTTTGAAAGTTCAGATATTTGAATATCGCGCTACATTGCTTCTCGAAGCCTTTCGAAGAAAATTACCGATAGTTGGATGGTAAATGACGTAGCGAGTAACCGCAGAGGTGGAGACTATTTATTGATTAAATAGTTAACTATGGAGCAGAGACTTGAGACTGGGATCAGATTACTGGCACGGCCAAATGAAAGAGAATGCAATTAATATCAAGTAAATCGGACCAGGGATTCAAGAGATATGAGGATTTCTAGATATCAGGCGATGACGCGTGACCCTGACCGTTTTTGTATAAAAGCAAGCTGGAGCAGGCTTAGTTAGCTCAATTCATCACAAGCACTTGGCGAACAAGTTGCGTCTACGCTGAGCCAAGGCACATGGTTGCCACGTCTACGAAGAAGTACTTTTCAAATCGTGATAGTCACGAGAAGTGCTGCGCAAACGAGTTGGAACTTAGTAAGTTTCTGGTGAGGAGAATCACTGAGGTGATTGTATTTCTACAGACATTGGTGGAAATATTTATATTTCCTAAAGGACATATGCTAGACTTGGTCTAGAAAGCAGTTTTTGTCACAGTCCAATAGTAAATTAATACTTGGATGTTTAGATCCATTTGAAGTCAGTTTTCATATTTTGTAACTATTTAACCACTTCAATCCGTCAGTACATTGAAGAATAGTCTATAACGGTGGCGTTCATTAGTCTACGCAAGGGAAACTGCAGGTTGCTTAGCGCATGGCAGATGGTGATTTTAATAAACCATGCCCAGGGAACGATCTTCAGAACAGCCGTTAACTGCTTAGACTGTCAACGTTTTTCTTGTACTGATGAGATTACAGTGAGTTAAGTTACAACTGACACATTTAAGAAGAGATCGCTTAGATCTGACCCTTTTCAAACAAACTGTTATGGCTTTGTTAGAAGCCCATATTAAAATGGAACCACAGTCATTTAAAACGTCGCAAGATACTACCACTATGTCTGACTAGACGATTTGTGGGTCTACAATGGCGGCCGATACAAGGATTATACGTGCTTGTCCGCTAGGGCATGTCTACGGATAAATCTGGTATAGACCAGGTTTACGACACTTCAAGAACATCAAGAAATGTAAGCCACATTTGAATTATTTTATGCTTAGCTAATTGGAACAAACTATTTTTCTGCAGATGACCAACACATTTTTTTCGTCGTATTTAAAGCTTGTAATGATTTACGCAAGACTAGTTAGATTTATTCTGAGCATTTTCAGCACTCAGAACAGTTTAGGATCGATGACCGAGCATTTTGAGCATTTATTTGAATTTTTCATATTTTTGGGAAATCACGGTAATCAGCCGATGTAACTGTAAAAGTTAAATTTATTTTTGATGAGGAATGGATATTTTTTCCATATTCGAAGGTTCGAACATGTGGATTCTCACATAATGAGATGATAATTAAACATATTTGAAATAATAATAATCCACTAATAATAATAATAATAATTTTCATAATTTTTCTAAATAATTCTTGGATATTATATTTTATAATAATCATATGTATTGAGAAAGAGCCTATGAAGTAGTTGAAACATTTCTAGTATGGAACAGGAGATTTTACGAAGGAGAGTGGTTAGCGCAAGCCCGCATTCAACCTACATTTCAGTTCTGGTTGAACAGTTGATATTTGCAATGAGCAAAGCATATGTTTCATATAACACGGAGAGGCATGAAACGGGAAGCAATTGATATTTGTATCAAATAGGATTTTTGTATTTATATAAAATCATGACGTAAATACACTCGAAAGTGAAATGAAGCTTTTTATGAGTATGGTAAATTCACGGGTTGAACTGAATGGTAAAATAAAATAAACTTGTCAGTTTATTAATCTTCCAGTGTTGATAACAAGCAGAGGCTTGATTTATTGTATAAATTTTGGGAAGATAATTTATGTGTGTGGAATAGTTGTAAATGCCATTCCCAGGTGCGCATGTTTAAGTCGCAGGAATGAAGGTTTTTTCGAGCATCAATCAAATAGCAGGTTCGATGGCTCAGGTTTATAGTAGGAGTATTGGATCCACACATTTCGTCGTATGAATAACCCGAAGGTTATTTCTTTGAAACCATCAGTTCTTATTTCAACCTTGTTTACGAATTCCATTTAGACTTTGATTTTGCTAGAACCCGGATTTGTCATGATAGTAGTTTATTCTTCTTCAGAGGAAGACCTTTGCCGTTGTTGTTGTTGTTGTTATAATATTGTGTTCTTACACAAATAGTAGAATGGGCCACTGCCAATTTAAAATAATTCTTTAACCACGAATAATTTGAAGGATATTTTCAATCCTAGTGCCATGAACCAAATTAATTCATTATAAGACTACAATTCTAATTTCCGCATTCTGTCGAAGAATTACAAGTTGTGAAAGTTGCTAGAAATGGCCATAAATATAAATATTTTTATAATATCGTTCCCAAGTGGAAAATCTAATAGTTGAATGGTTCAACCATTTATTGATCAAGTTGATGATTCAGAAATCATATGTTTTGTTTGGAACTTGAAGTTCATAATCGAGTCACTTCTCGAATATTTAATGTCAGAAGAACAATTAATTGTTGTTGTGCTTCGCACAGTTCTTCGATGCTATGCTCAATGGTCAAATACTTTTCAGATGTTGTTAATATGTGTTAATAATTTGTGTTGCTACGATGATAATAATAGTTTCAACGATATATTTTGGAAAACTGGAAAACAAATGAAAGTCTAAGAAATTCTATAAACATTTATTCTACGAGTGTTAATATCATGTAAATAGTCAAACAGTGATCTACGTTATTTCCAGTATGGACAATTCATTTTGCACTGGAGTTAAAATGTTAATAATTTTGGAACACAGTCCACAGGACTAACAATCGGACTTGTGTTTTCAAAAAGATTGTCAAATGTGTTTGGAAGATTTCTGTATATTGTGTGTAAATAAGAGTGTGGATCGCCACACGTGGATGATGCTGCTTTGAGCATTCTTGCAGTCAGATTTTAACTTCAAAATAAACTGAGATAATTTTACCAGATGTGTTTCACCCAATTAAATCTCCTTCTATCCTTATTGTTGCATTGAGCCAAAAATCAGCAAAGCATTTTTATAAATTTGATGTCGTTTTTGCGATTTGCTTTAACCCATCTGGCGCTCCGGGATATTTTGATTCTCGTGCTGACTGATTATTGGTAAAATGCATATGTGGTCGTGCGGACTCCGGTTTAAACGGGCACAGTACCTCAAACACTCATATAGAATTTATCTGTTGAGTATAATATTATGTTCACTACTGTGCCTCATATACTCCTACATAATCTCTCTCTTGAGTATAATATTATGGCCACTACTGTACCATCGCTCCAGTTCTGTAGTTCCATAAAACAAATAGCCTACAGTAGTGGCCATAATATTATACTCAACTCGTTTTAAATCTCTCTGTTGAGTGTAATATTATGGCCACTGCTGTAAAATTATGGCCACTACTGTACCTCAAACACTCGTATCGAATATCTCTATTGAATATAATATTACGGTGACTCATGTACCTCAAGCACTCCTATAGAATCTCTCTCTGTTGAGTATGGTAATATGACCACAACTGTACTTCATACACTCCCATAGAATCTCTCTTGAGTATAACATTATGGCCACTACTGTACCTCAAACACTCCTATAGAATCTCTCTGTTGAGTATAAAATTATGGCCACTACTGTATCTTCCTCGGCTGGAAATCCAACCCGCAATCCGTGGATGATGACGTGGACTATTTAGCCACCGCATGCAGTGTTGAAATGCGCTCTGTTCTGAATTTAAAAAAAAAAGAGAAAAGAAAGAATCTAGTGCCTTAAAATGTCAAGCTCTTACAGCAAATGAAATAAGTGATCATCGCTAACAATAGCGGTTTGCAGTGTTGCCAACGTAAAGAGATGAAAGGGTCAGCTGTGGTAGCAATAAGTCAAGGATGATGTAGAAAGTGGACTTGTAAATTATTCATCTGACTAGACTTATGGGTTCCACACAGGTTATGAATGTGAAGAATAATTGGGCGCCAAGCATTTTTCTGTTCAATATTAATTGGTTTCAGTGAGGGGATATCGTAGCATCAGGACGTGGGGCATCTTCCCCTTTCGAGCACTGTATTTGTACAGGCGAGACCAAATCGATGGAGTAAAAAGAATAATTATGTTATTGGTTTCACGTCCCTTGAAACTACTGACGCTTTTAGTGACGCAGGTTACCGGAGTCAAACCTGAGACTATCTTTCCCTAGAGATTCAACTTGTGAATCCCTTTTTTATTATTATTATTATTATTATTATTATTATTATTATTATTATCACATTCATTTCACCACATAAGTGGGACATATCAACATATCGTCGGCTTGTTTGCAAGACGGTATGGCTAAATCTCTTAAGGTGGCACATTGAGAAACGAGCGAACAATGGAACAGGTCTCCAAGATGACTGCCTTTTGCATGGTGATATGTAGACCAGGATGTATTCCCAATATTTCCAGATTGCGAGCCAACGATTTAGGGACGATGCCGGTAGGAAGAAATGACTATGGGCAGAACCAATACACTTTCCTGTCTCCTCATTTGCCGCATTTCCTCAGCCAAGGGCAGATATTTGGTGATCTTATCACCGTAGGTTTGTTGCAGATTATGGGAATTGGGCACTGCAATATCAATGAGGAAGGTTCTCTTCTGCTGCACATTGTCTACAAGAACGATATCTGGCCGGTTTCCTGGTATGGTTTTATCAGTAATAACTGATCGGTCCCATAACAACTTGTGACTAGGATTTTCCAAAACGGCGTCAGGAACATACTGATAGTAAGGCCAAGTATTTTCAGACAATAAGTGCTTCCGTGCAAGGTGTAGGTGCATTATTTTGGCCACTTGGTTGTGCCTTTTCATGTAATCAGTACAGGAGATTGATTGGCAGCCTCCTGTGATATTCAGTCATTCCAAAGTGGTAGATGTTGAACTTAACGATACTTGTCGTATTATTACTGGGTACCTTAAGCCCACTTCGCTGGACAAGCTGTACACCCTTGCTGATATCGCACCCCCTGACATCCGCTGAGAGGTAGCGGCGAAAAATGAGAAGAAAAAAAGGGCAGAAACTTCTGAAGCCCATCCTCTGTTTGGACATCGACCTGCAAAACCCCGACTAAAATCTAGGAAAAGCTTCCTCAGAACAACAGAAGCTCTTGTCGGGATTTACAACAATCCCGAACCAATTTGTGTCGTGCAAGGTTCTACAGTCCTGGACAATGGTTTCCACCCTCTGAAAAACTACCAGCCGGTTTCACAGAGAAATGGAGTACATGGAGATCACTCAATAGACTTCGGTCGGATGTCACAAGATGCAAAAGCAACTTACTGAGATGGGGTTTCCATGTGGAGTCACCGTCTTGTGAATGTGGAACAACGCAGACATCCTACCATCTGCTTCAGTACAGTCAGTGCCCAACAACATGTACGCTAGAGGACCTGTTAGATGCAACACCTAATGCCATAGAGGTCGCCAAATTCTGGGCGGCTGTAGTTTGAACAAATTGAAATGTAAAATTTTGTATATAATATTATGTAGTCTATTTCACACTGTAAGATAAGTGTTTCTGACACGAATGAATGAATGAATTGTTATTGTTATTCCTTACTACTGTTGAAATGAAGACAATGTGGAAATTCACCACAAGTCGTGAGAATAACTTTAGGAATGTTAGTTACTTAGTTATTGTTGTTTTAAGGGGAGGATCTACGAGGTCATCTGTCCCTGCTTTAGGAATGTAACCACTCCTTTAGAGAGCCATGTATTTCTTATCAATCTTAAGTCAATCACCTTGTAACAGAATAAGCGTTTGCCGAACCCTTATCGGAACAAAAGGAAAGGAAGATTGTAGTTCTACGTGACCGTTAATCTCGCCACGGGACCTCCTTTTTACGTGAAATCCAAGCCCCAGGACATGGTATTTCACTTTGAAAACCTCACATCCATTGACCGGGAATCGAACCCGGTCCTCCGTGGTGAGAGGCCAACGGCTGCTTCTTGGAACAGCCAGGTAAAAGCAATGTTCTTATTTCCTTGTCAGGAGGAAATGACTATATGTAGTTTAAGTCAAAATGAATGTGATATCATTAGAGATTTCTCAGAAATAGCTGGGAAGGGGCTAACTTTATAAACAAAGGAAAAATACTCAAGGAGCATTTCAAATTCCCACTACTTTCCACTTAAAAGCATTATTATAATCCCAGTAGAATACTAGAATTTGATTGGTTGAGCTACGGGCGTTCTCGAGTATATTGAGGTCAAACACGCCCATAGAAGAATATTATTTAAGATCTAGTTTTTAGGAGCAAACAACTCTTATTCTTAAAGTTGTCAGGTTCCGATGGCCTCATACACCGTCAGTGGTAATTTTCGCATACAATTACGAATAATATCATAGCTTCACTAATATGTAACATAGAGTTATGAAAACTGACATATTTACAGTAAATACATACAGCTTCCGTATAACATAAAAGAGAGGAGCAGTACATAAAGTATTTCGTGATTTATTGAAAGGATCATATTCGTGATTTTTAAACTCCGTGAATCACAAAAAACACGATTTAACAAGAAATAGGCTACCAGTCTGAATGGAATAAATTTTTTTTCATGTAAAGTAAACGCATAAACACCGAGGATGAACCACCATGAATGTTATATTGTAAACAGTATATTTTCATGTAAAGTAAACGCATAAACACCGAGGATGAACCACCATGAATGTTATATTGTAAACAGTATATTTTCATGTAAAGTAAACGCATAAACACCAAGGATGAACCACCATGAATGTTATATTGTAAACAGTATATTTTCATGTAAAGTAAACGCATAAACACCGAGGATGAACCACCATGAATGTTATATTGTAAACAGTATATTTTCATGTAAAGTAAACGCAAAAATAGCGAGGATGAACCACCATGAATGTTATATTGTAAACAGTATATTTTCATGTAAAGTAGACGCATAAATAGCGAGGATGAACCACCATGAATGTTATATTGTAAATAGTATATTTTCATGTAAAGTAAACGCATAAATAGCGAGGATGAACCACCATGAATGTTATATTGTAAACAGTATATTTTCATGTAAAGTAAACGCATAAATAGCGAGGATGAACCACCATGAATGTTATATTGTAAACAGTATATTTTCATGTAAAGTAAACGCATAAATAGCGAGGATGAACCACCATGAATGTTATATTGTAAATAGTATATTTTCATGTAAAGTAAACGCAAAAATAGCGAGGATGAACCACCATGAATGTTATATTGTAAACAGTATATTTTCATGTAAAGTAAACGCATAAATAGCGAGGATGAACCACCATGAATGTTATATTGTAAATAGTATATTTTCATGTAAAGTAAACGCATAAATAGCGAGGATGAACCACCATGAATGTTATATTGTAAACAGTATATTTTTTGAAAAAATATTAAATTTGTCTTTCAAAAAATGAACATTTTTTTTGTTTAATTTTCCAAGTATATCTCAATTATTTTTTACGATAATTTCATGAGTGAGATTCATCCTCTAGGAACCATAGGTTGGAATGTATCTGCCGAGTTTCATCACATAGTTCATGAGATATTGTGTTCTTCCTACCAAAAATACAAACTTTCGGATAAACACTCCATTGACAGATAGGTGCATGGTCTCAAGTAATACGCTCTGTCAAAACACTGAATTTAATTATACTACTTAACAGATATATTGAGAAAGATATTGTCTTTCATTGAAATGTTAAAAAGAAAAAGAAATATTTTGTATCCGACCGTGTATGATCCCCCACAACCCTCACGGCTTTTGTAACAAACTGTACATAAATTTTCTAACTAAATAAATCCCTCCCAATATTATTCTGCTAAGGTCCCATTCCAGGTTTGTACCGAAATTAAGGTCCCATTAACACCAACCTACACATATGGGGTACCTACAGGTTCAGCATAACCCAATGCGTAAGCGAAACGCACTCACTAACTCTTTAAATGCCTCACAATTAAATAAATATCTTAAAACATGTATATTTACAATGAAAGAATGCAACACGGTAACCATGGTAACAGAATCTCACAGGTCCATCTATTTCTGCAATGCCAATTATTACATTACTGTGAAAGTTTCCAGACGGTTATAAGGTCATCACTGAACCAAATTAAGCTGTAAAATTCATCAATACATACAGTAAAATGCATTTAAGGGGGTCAAGGGGCACTCTATAATTAGTTCACGCAATTTTCACGTGGGAGTGTGGTACGAAAGATCTTTTTCACCCGACTATAAAGGGTCTCCTAAAACTACATTTAAAGGCCCTTAAATTAACAGTGGCTGTGATATTCCCAGAAAACTAACTTCGCTCTGATATACCTATGAAGGAATGGCAAACCCCTAACCACTGCACCAGTAGCTGAATTGATAAATTCTGATTATTCTTACCTAGGATAAATCAGCCATAGCATTCATGATTGAGATTTTGCTAAGTGTACTCTTTACAACTAGAATATTCACGGGCGAAGCCGCGACGGGTAATGCTAGTTCCAAGTATTACTCCAAGTTGGACCTCTGAATTTCTATTGAATACGATACTAAACTTACTCAGAGTGTAAATAATCCGAAAGGACCTTAATTTAACAAACAAAACGAGCAAAGTACGCATGTTAAGCTAGAAACTGAACTCCATAACTTTGCTTCGAAGGCAATCTTTTACGTACTAGTAAATTTACTAACACGGCTTCCTCACATTTGTGCACCCTCAAATGCCAACTGACAACACCATAAATCAATTCAGCAACCTTGGTTACAGCAGACAAGAATCTACTACTGTATATCTTTTGTCAATAGTTGCTGATCGCTGTGATCAGTGACAAGGTTCTTTCAAAGTTTGCCACCTTTTGGTGCACCCATGAGGGACACACTAATCGAACATGTACAAATCACCGGTTCCTCGCCCCTATTTGAACATGGAATAAGAATAAGAATACCCTCCGTTCCAAATCTCGGATAACCAGAGATTGGGACGGGAGTATAATTTATTACAACCATCACCTGATACATGTGGTTATTACTGTACAGTGTTCCCCAATACCCTAATACAAAAATCCTTCTCCGTAAGATTAATACCGTACATCACAACATAAATTTAAAAACAAGAAGTTCCGTGACGATCTAATGAGCCAACTATTCTTAAAATTTAAGATTCATGCCAATCTATATAGACCCATCTAGCATAATGACGAAATTAAGTTGGTAATATCGAAATTTCTAATTAGTTCGAAACATACCTGGTATAATGTAGCCTAATAGAGCACTATAGTTGGCAGCCCTGGTGACTGAATATATTGTTAGTTCCATCTATTAATGTATAGAATACAAAATTTGGTTGATGTCCAATGGATAGCATGGACGTTACATGCAGTTAGACATTGGATCTATCAGAGCACGTAAAATCATGTTGGCAACAATGCCATGCATGTGTTGGTCAGAGATGTTCTGAAAAATTATGATCTCTTGTTGTGCCAATTTTGGATAAAATCCATTTGTTAGCATAGAAGTTACATGCATTTTAAAATTGGACCTATCAGCAGGCATAGATTCATGTTGGCAACACTGACGTAAATTAGTTTCTGCAAATTAATGTAGAATGTCAGGTACTATACGTGTGCAAATTGTAAAGCTGTTGGCTTACATATTTTCTGATATATTAATATTAGGGTAAAAATAGAGACAGCATTTATTAACAGTTGGCAGCCCTAGTTGCTCTTAAGAATAAGCATAGTCATATGTGTTATGGTACACATAGAACATACGAAATTTGGTTGAAATCCAATTGATAGTATAGAGGTTACATGTATTTAAAATTGGTCCTATCAGCAGGATTAGAATCATGTTGGTAGCACTGACGTACATCAGGTACTATAATACGTGTGCATAGTTTAAAGCTGTCGGCTTGCATACTTTCTGATATATTGGTATTTGGATAAGAAAATAGAGAGAGAACATTTATTAACAGTTGGCAGCCCTGGTGGCTTCTAAGAGTACGCTCAGTCATATCTGCTTATATACACTTGGTGCATACGAAATTTGGTTGAAATCCAATTGATAGTGTAGAAGTTATATGCATTTACAAATTGGACCTATCAGCAGACTTAGAATCATTTTGGCAACACTGCCATGCATGAAAAATGAAAATCCACAGCCTGCTTCCAGTCTCCGACCGGGTCAGGAATGGAATGAATGAAGCCCCCATCTAGCGGCGAGGATATGAACTGTGCCGGCTGCCGAGGCCTGACGCACTCCTCTGGGGCAATGATGAAATGAATGACAGATGAAATGAAATGATAGTGGAGAGTGTTGCTGGAATTAAATTTTGACAGGGAAAACCGGAGTACCCGGAGAAAAACCTGTCTGCCTCCGTTTTGTCCAGCACAGATCTCACATGGAGTGACCGGGATTTGAACCACGGACCCAGCGGTGAGAGGCCGGCGTGCTGTCGCCTAAGCCACGGAGGCTTCACTGCCATGCATGAGCTCCTGGAAATTCAACTATAATATTATTATCTATATGTGTGCCAATTTTGGAAAAGCTCCCCTGCATACCTTCCATGATATCCAACATGGAGCTCAAATTTCAATTGCTGTTTTTCAGCAGTTGGTAGCATTGACATAATTTTCAAATATGGGTTTGAGATATTCAGGTATAGATCTTAACTCAAACCAAATTTGGATTCGATTGCTGCAGTCGTTTAGGAGTTGATAGGGGGGAGTGGGGTGGGGGACACACACACACAGCCAGACAGACAGACATTTGACCGGATCGATCTCATAAGTATACTTTTCCTCAATTTTTCAAAATTTGAAAAGTAGGCTAATAAGTCACAAACTTACAACTAATTTACATTGTATTAAATGTTATAAACAATTATCAAGACACTGATAATGGCTATTAATTATGTACTAACATTATCGTATCGTCATTGATACAGTGAGACTGTCCAAGACTTTAACTACGTTTTATTGTTTAGGAGACCCCATCTTCTGTACCCGTATACTTGTTTCACATGCAGCTTTGTTGTGTTTTTCTCATCTGTCACTTTCCTATCCCACATTCCCCTGATAATATTGAAACATTTCGCTAATTTGCTCGCCTTACTCCATTCCCTTTATACACACATCAAAAAAAGTTTTGCATCACCTCGGTTCCAAGAGTTCCGGAACCGTTAAATACAAAGGGAATAGAGATCAACACAAACAACATTTCAGCTCGTTTTATTGCTCATGAGACCCACACATTGCATGTTGTACCATCATACAGCTAGACTTTCAGCATTTGTGGTCCAGATTGCAGTACACACCACTACCTCTAATACCCAGTAGCACGTCCTCTTGCATTGATGCATGCCTGTATTCGCCGTGGCATACTATCCACAAGTTCATCAAGACACTGTTGGTCCAAATTGTCCCACTCCTCAACGACAATTCGGCGTAAATCTCTCAGAGTGGTTGGTGGGTCAAGACGTCCATAAACAGCCCTTTTCAACATATCCCAGGCATGTTCGATAGGGTTCATGTCTGGCGAACATGCTGGCCACTGTAGTCGAGCGATGTCGTTATCTTGAAGGAACGCATTCACAAGATGTGCACGATGAGGTCGAGAATTGTCGTCCATGAAGACAAATGCCTCTCCAATATTCTGCCGATATGGTTGCACTATGGGTCGGAGGATGTCATTCAGGTATCGTAAAGCCGTTTCGGAGCCTTCCATGACCACCAGTGGCGTACGTCGGCCCCACATAATGCCACCCCAAAACATCAGGGAACCACCACCTTGCTGCACTCCCTGGACAGTGTGTCTAAGACGTTCAGCCTGACCAGGGTGCCTCCAAACACGTCTCCGACGATTGTCTGGTTGAAGGCATATGCGACACTCATCGGTGAAGAGAACGTGATGCCAATTCCGTGGGGTCCATTCAGCATGTTGTTGGGCCCATCTGTACCGCGCTGCATGGTGTCGGGGTTGCAAAGCTGGACCTCGCCATGGACGTCGGGAGTGAAGTTGCGCATCATGCAGCCTATTGCGCACAGTTTGAGTTGAAACACGACGTCCTGTGGCTGAACGAAACGCATTATTCAACATGGGGGCATTGCTGTCAGGGTTCCTCCGAGCGGCAATCCGTAAGTAGCGGTCATCCACTACAGTAGTAGCCCTTGGGCGGCCTGAGCGAGGCCTGTCATCGACAGTTCCTGTATCTCTGTACCTCCTCCATGTCCGAACAACATCGCTTTGGTTCACTCTGAGACGCCTGGAAACTTCCCTTGTTGAGAGCCCTTCTTGACACAAAGTAACAATGCGGACGCGATCGAACTGCGGTATTGACCTTCTAGGCATGGTAGAACTACAGACAACATGAGCAGCGTACCTTCGTCCTGGTGGAATGACTGGAACTGATCGGCTGTCGTACCCCCTCCGTCTAATAGGCCCTGCTCATGCATGGTTGTTTACATCTTTGAGCAGTTTTAGTGACATCTATGAACAGTCAAAGGGACTGTATCTTGGATACAATATACACAGTCAACGTCTATATGCCGGAGATCTGGGAACCGAGGTGATGCAAAACTTTTTTTGATGTGTGTACATTGACTGAAAAAAAAAACGATCACTTGAAAAATTCAACATTACTTTCATTCAAATCATAACTATGAACGTTATAGGACTAGAACAGTGCATAAAGTAGTTATAGCATGAAAGTAAGGTTAATTGGTTTCCTGGATGCATTACCATTCTTCATGTCATTGTTTAACTTAACAATAGCGATTCTTTGACATGATGTTGTTTCCCGCGGAAAGATGTGCGTGCCATCGCTATCGTCAACAATGCAATAATTTATTCTTTTTTCTTCTGCCACTTGTTGGCATAGGAAAAGATCAATACAGCCATATCCTCAGTTTTCCTTGTGAAATTCAGAAACGAATATGCGCTTGAGGCCTGAAGATGTTGCCAGGCCAGTGGCTCTGATAAAAAAAAAAGGTGGCGCTAATCAATTGTCCTCACGAGGCTGAGTGCACCCCGTTCCAGCACTCACGTCAGTTTCTAAAATCCCTGACGGAGCCGGGAATCGAACCCCGGGCCTCTGGGTGAGTGGCAGGCGCGCTACCCCAATACCACGGGGCCGGCGCAGGATTAAATTATAATCAATTCAATCCTTGTATAGGCCTACATAGTGGTAGATTCCTTTTCTCCCTTACTGAATAAACAAGGAGTTAAACATTTCAATCTATTTCATTGGGAAATTAGGTTATGGAAGTAATGGACGGATTGTTGCTGGGAGTATAACAATATTACATTGCCTTGATTATGCTAGCAATATTAATCCATTACCCACACTCACGTGTTCCTAGCGACATCCCTGGAATATATTATAATTCTCAGTCCAATGACTGGACTAAATAATAATAACAATATCCTGTCGAACAAAACGCAGTCCAATACAAACCCATGTGCTTATTCAGTTGAACAGGAACCAATCATTCTCTTTTTAAAAACCAACGAACAAACACATTATGAACTAAAACAGAGAAATTAACCTCTTTTTATCCGAGTGAGTGCGCATGCTCGCGCGCGCCGTTGCTCTTTTGTTCCCTGTGTGTTCACGGCCTGATAGATCTTTCCCGGATTAAATCGTTAGCTAGCCCCAGGCCTCTGCTCGCCTCGCCAGCCCACTCATTCATCGCTTCTGCTTTAGCAGGCTGGATTCAAAAATACCCTTTACGTCTATCACGGACGGGATTCACATTCTGTGATTTCTTTAAAAATAAAACTTCTACTTTTAACACCTTTGGTTAATGATCTGGAAATTAGTCGAGATAATATTCTTGAACACCGAAAGGATCATCATCATCATCATAATCATCATTTCCCCTTATCCAGCTCCTGCCGGGTCGGGGTATTTATGGCACTTCTCCACTATCCTCTTTCCTTCCTCAATTCTTCTTCCACGATCTTGTCCCAGTCCAGATTTCTTTTTCTCACGCTGTTCTTCACTGAATCGATCCACCTTGTTCTAGGTCTTCCCCTTGCTCTCTTACCCTTGCACTTGGCCTCCAGCATCTGTCTTGGTATTCTATTTTCCTCCATCCTCTTTACATGTCCAAACCACCTTACTTTATTCTTCTCAATTCTCTCATTTAGTTTTCCCATCCCAACTTCCTTCCTAACATCTTCATTCCTCACTCTGTCTTTCCTTGTCTTACCTATCATACTTCTTAGGAATTTCATTTCACTGGCTTGGATTCTACTCTCTTGCCTGCTCGTCAGGGTCCAAGTCTCAGCTGCATACGTTAATATGGGTACACAGTACATTTTATGCATTACCTCCTTGCTTTTCCTTGGTACTTCCTTATCCCAAACAAGTTTTCTTACACTTTGATAGAATGCATTGCTCTGCTGTACCCTCCTGCCAATCTCCATGTCCAACCTACCAGTTTGTATCAATTCACTTCCCAGGTATTTGAACGTGTCCACAATTTCCAAACTCTGACTTCCAATTTTCACAGTGCCCTTTCCTTGTCTTTCCCCTCTTGTCATCACCATGGTCTTGCTTTTCTCTATACTGATTTTCAGGCCGTTCTTCTGAATATTTTCGTTCAGTGCATCTAGTTGTTTTTGCACTTCTTCGGTGTTCCTCCCCCAGACCACAATATCGTCTGCAAATAACAGTAGCTTCATTTCTTTATGTCCATATGCTTCCTTTGTTTCCTTTACAATTTCATCCATTACCATTATGAATAAAAGAGGTGACAGCACACTCCCCTGTCTTAGTCCAGTCTTGTTCCTAAACCAATCTGTCTTTCCAACTGGGGTCAGTACCCTGCTAACACAGTTGTTGTACATTGCTTGCACCATTTCCAACATTTCTCTTCGCAGTCTCTTCTTAACCATGGTTTCCCATACCTTCTCTCTGGGGACACTATCATATGCCTTTTCTAGATCTATGAAAGTCATGATCAAATCCTCTCCATATTCCCAGTTCTTTTCCATCACCTGCCTCAAGCTAAAGATTGGGTCCACTGTGGATCTTCCACTCCTGAAGCCATACTGTTCCTCTTGCAACTCTCCTTCCACCTTTCTTCTCATTCTTCTTTCTAATATCATTTCCAGTATTTTTACTATCTGTGATATGAGGGTGATCCCTCTATAGTTATCACACCGAAAGGAACACTCGTATATTTGTAAAATTTAAAAACAGGACCTGTTCTAAAACTCAGCAATTTTTCTAGGATTGTGCCGTGTTTGTGTGAAATTTCGCCGTGAAAGCTAATATACCATCTTTTTGGAAGCCTTCATAGGGAGGTGATGGCTGCTTGAGCTTTTAGTTCTTGCAGTAAAGTGGCGCAGGTGCTGTTCATAAAAAAGACAGGTAGCGCGCAGTTCGATGCGCCTGTCAGAGTCCGGGTGGGGACACCAAGAGCCCGCTGATGAGCCAGCTTGGTGTCCTAGGCGAAACCTCACACAAACACGGCACAAACCTTGAAAAATTGCTGAGTTTTAATTCACTGGCCGTGAAAGCCAATAGATACCAAGACCTGTTCTATTTAAAAAAAAAGTTTCTTGGCTATAAAAGGTTGAAGCACTGACAAGCAGTGATTTGTGTATTTTCCTTTGCCGCCATAAATCTTGCCAACAGATTTTTTTTCTCGTTAACCAGACTTTTCTATTTTATTTTTTAGAATTACAATACCTTTCGTTAAAAATCATGGATTTCCAGAGATAGGGGAAAGTATAACTTACGTCTCGCGAGCAGAAACTCATTCATGTGCATTTATCGTGCACAGTCAGAATGTATCGGCATCGCTCGGGATTCCTTGAGCAACAGAAAGCAACAGACACGATACACTCTACATCCAAGTTCTCTCGCAACTTGCGCATGCGCATTGAAAGAGGCAGGTCAGGATTTTGAGCCAATACTGTATCAGCTAAAAATGGCGGAGACTCCTCGATGAACATTTCTGCCAAATGAAAGAAGAACAAGTAGTTCCGTGAAGAATTATACAGCCTATTTTCATATATCCTGCTCATGTTAATTGCCTCTATCAACATACAAAATTTCAGTTTAATTGCTGTAACAGATTCGTAGATATTGAGAACCGTCTAAATATTTCAGATGGTCGCCAGGTTGGATTTTTATTTTTGTACCATTACATTAAGATTATTGTGTACGGGTGGTATTCAAACTTCAATCGCATGATTAGAACACAAGAAGTAAAAACGAGATTTTAAAATTACGCACAGCAGCCATCTTGTGATTATGCAAACAATTGAAATAAATTAGATGCCAGTGGATCAACATTTGTATAAGCATTTAATGTGCAACGATTCACGGCACTCGGATAGTTAATTCGCGAGAAACGTCCATTTAAATATTTATACTTCGCGTCGCCGCCATGTTGGATTTGTGCTCACCAGGATACTGAAAGTCCTATAGGTGAACATATGTTCATAGTCTCTATGAACATTAAAAAAAACAGTTTGGTGCTGTAAAAGATTCATAGATATTGAGAACCGTCTAAATATTTCGGAAGCTCGCCATTTAGGATTATTATATGTATAGGCCATAGAGTTATGTACCAATTATTGCCTATGTTCATTATTCAAACTTTCACTTCGATCGTATGATTACGACATAAGAAATACAAACTTAATTTTAAAATTTCGCACAGCCGCCATCTTGAGGTTATGTAAACAATTGAATTAAATTAGATGGCAGTGCATTACAATCTGCAAAGTCATTTACTGTACCACATTTCACTGCGCTCAGAGAGTTAAATCACGAGAAAAGTATATTAAAATATTTCAAATTCGCTTGGTCGCCATGTTCGATTTGTACTTTACAGGTTTATGAAATATACATAGGTAAACTTGTATCAGTACCCTTTATCACCGTACAAAATTGCAGGGTGATATCTGTAATAGTTTCGGAGATACAGAATGTCAGTGAAATATTTCGCACAGTCGCCATTTTGAGATTATGTAAACAATTGAACTAAATTAGACTCCAGTGTATTACAATGTGTATAAACATTTGCTGTACCAAGTTTCATTACGTTTGGATAGTTAAATCGCGAGAAAAGTCTATTTAAATGTCTCAACTTCGCTTGACCGCCATGTTGGTGTTATAGTCACCAGGATTTTGAAAGTCTCATAGGTGAACTTCTAGCAGTGCCCTTTATCACCGTACACAATTTCAGGGCGATATCGGTAATCGTTTCGGAGATATTGAATGCTAGTGAAATATTTCGCACAGCCGCCATGTTGGATTGGTGAGAAGTAACAAAATTTGAAGGGCACGGTCGAGGTCGCCGGGAATAGTGCTATGAACTTATCGAGTTTCATTGAAATCGCTCCAGCCGTTTAGATTTTATTAGGGGGGGACACACACACACCTCTCTCTCTCTCACACACACACACACGCGCACACACACACGGACAAAAGGTGATCTCATAAGCCTATTTTTTCAAAATTGAAAATAGGCTAAAAATTGAACGCGAGGTCCAAAGGTTACTGCACAGGTTCAATACCACTGGTAGGCCTACACCTTACCTATGAAATTGCGAGGTTTTTGTAGCCCATCTTAACCCGTGTTGCTAAAGATAGATTGATTTCAGTTAGATCTTAAATACCGATTGCAATGCGTGCATTCTGTGCCTGATACGGTGACCAACTCTTCCGTATTTCACAGGATCTCCCGTATTTGACCCTATTTTTTTCTCCCTGCTCCCATATTTCCTGTCTCCCGTATTTTTTCGTCAATTAAAATCAGTTAGTTTCAATCATTTACAATTTGAACACACGGTCTAAATTCGTTTAAACGTTCCAGAGCAGAGGCAATTGGTTTTATATTGAGTGTTTTCCTATCGATTACCTTGAAGACCTGAATAATTGTTGCGTATTTCTAGTCCATATATGGCTGTATCGAGTTAATAATAATAATAGCAAACGTCTGGATTGGTCGCAGTTCGCCGGAATGATGCTAGATAGCAGCAGTGGTCACAAAGTTGCACCTCAGCTGCCAGCTCTGATATTAAACATAGCAACATAAAATAATTTACGATTGGGGAAGCCGACAGAAAAATGCTGACGTCACACAGTTTTATGATGTTTTTTAGCTGTGCATCATTATTTTGCTTTGATAGTCCATTAAATGTCAGCATTTTTAAAATACCAAGTTCGATTTCATATCCAGGTGTGTTCCAACTCGGTTGAGGCAAGCAGTTCGCCAACGTTACAAGACTGCAATTGGGCAGGTTATTGTCGTGTCTGTGGTAGTAAGTTACTAGTAGACCCTAGTATGTTTCTAATTCAGTTTTTTTTAAATTTATTTTAGCGTATGGCTTTTAGTGCCGGGAGTGTCCAAGGACATGTTCGGCTCGCCAGAGTTTGTAGCTGCTTCTATGCGGACACCCATGGGGTGAGCTACATGCACCGTCGCGTGTGAGGTGTTGTCTGGGGAGGAAAGTGTGAATGTATGGACGAGGAATTGGAAGGTAGCGGCTGTGGCCTATAGTTAGGGACCAACCCCGGCATTTGCCTGGAAGGAAGATGGAAAACTACAGAAGACCATCTTTTGGTTGCCGACGGGGGGATTCGAACCTCCTCGCCTCCCGGATGTGGGCGACTGCCTGCAGCCACGCCGTAACGACCACGGCTAACTCACCCGGTTCTAATTCAGGTGAAGACTGGGAAGAAACCGGCCGTGGTCTTAAATTAGCAACCATTCCAGAATTCGCCTGGAGTAGAAATGTGGGAAACCACGGAAAACCACTTCCAGGAAGGCTGCGATGGGAATCGAACCCATCTCTTTTCACTTTTGCCTCACGAGGCTGAGTGTTCCCCACCGTTCAAGTTCCAGCCTTCAGGCCAGAATTAAGGATCTTGGTAGAGCCACACGTCCGACGGTGAAAGTCACGAATGGTAGCCACTACACCACAAGGTGGTCTTCATTATCAAGAAACCCACCTTAGACCTACAGGGCAGTAATAGTCGACTAGAACTGATTGTAAATACATAATACTGACGAATTATATTCATTTAATTATTAAATTATACTGTATAAACATAATCTAAATAATTAAACAGACCTGAAGATGTTACCATAACGAACGAAACATATCATCCACAAAAGACTTTTCTGTTGTATGTAAGTATGGTTACCTACTACATAATCTCCGTTACAACAGAAATTTGTCACTGCAACACGCTTCAACAAGTGGATCTAAGTATGCTTGTTGCCATGGTAACTAGATGTCGGAACATTAGTTGCGGCAACACGCTTCAACATGAAGTGTGCACGTTGCCATGGTAACTAGATGGCGGAACATTAGTCGAGGCAACACACTTCAACAAGTGGAATCTAAGTGCGCTTGTCGCCATGGTAACCAGGTTTCTGAAATTTGTCGCTGCAACAACACTTCAACGGGAGAGATGCTTACCACGGTGGGTGAGTGGTAAACATGTCGGACTACCAACCCCAAGCTTGCAGGTTCACTCCAGGCCGTGGTAAGTGATTTTTGAAAGGCGAAAAAATCACGACATGCATGTCATAGGCCTACGTTGTTGGCATGTTAAAGAACCCATTTGAATTCAGTAAGCCGTGTTCATAATGGCAAAATTAATCTCGGGATTTTCCGCCAACACAAAGTTCCTCCATTCTCTACTAGAAAGCGCTATAGTGTTAAGGAGCTTAGATATCTTACTTTCTTGAATTTCATAGCGTTCCAAGGAATGACGAAATTCGACATGCAAGCTGCCCTCTGGGTGTCAAATAACAAACCTTGCACCCAGCACCCGAGGACATACCATATCATAATTAACGGGAGAAATAAGATGGTTGGTTCCTCAGTTTAGGGGCTGCGACAACGCGGTCATGTAGCCCCGTGTACTTTGGGTGTGTGTAGAATTCGTCTGATAACCGGTGTTAAGTGTGATAACTGTATTAGTGTGTGTTATCTGTTTTCAATTCAAGTGAGGACTGCAGACATTGAATTTTTTCAAGTAGTTCCTACTTTTGCCGCCAAACGCCACCACCAACGACTACTAGTTCAGAACTTGATTACCAGATGCCACCGCAGTCGGCTCCTGGCGACGAACGTCTGAACCTAAGTGCGTTTTTCGAATGTTTAACCTATATATAATTTAGCTTCATACAGGTGTAATTAGTGGAAGGTTCTTCTATATGACATAAATCTATGACATGAGACCGACCGCCGGCTTTACTTCCCCTCCGAAGGAAGGCATACTGAGGAATTTTTAACGCTCTTAAAAAATCCGACGACTTCGGCTGGGTTTGAACCCGCGTTCTTGGAGGATAGATAAGAGTGCTTGCACTTGTTGAGGAGGGAGGAGTAGTGGCGCAGCGGTCAAGCTATTGGCCTCTCACCAAGGTGGACCGGGTTCAATTCCCGGTCAATGCATGTGAGATTTCCGATGTGAAATGCCATGTCCTGTGGTTCGGATTCCACGTAAAAAGGTGGTCCCGTGGATCATGATCGCATGATTAACGGTCACGTAAAACTAAACGCTTCCTTTGCTTTCCCCTTTGCACTCGTTGCCATGGTAACTAGGTGTCGGATAATTATTTTTCCGTCCATGCTAATCCCAGATAGACCGCCAGGCCAGCAACAGATCCCAGTTAAAAGCGAATTAATGATACATTACACCAACGACTTTCCACCAATTTTTGAAATACATAAAAAACGATTTTTGTTACTCCACCATGAAAGTGGATGAAGAACTAGAGTATGAAGCACAAACACTTTTAAGTATCTTGTTTTGGCGTGTTTACAATGTGCCATCATTAACGGAGTTTTGCGCTAGAGCCCGATCCACGGGCCAGTGGCGACAAAAGGCTAATTATGGACTATAACTGATATAGTTAACGCGTCGGTGTCCCCAGGTAAGCAATAGCACGGCTTCTGAACAATATGGTATTACAATGATAAGACAATTAAGGAAGTCATGCAACGTTTAGCACCTCGATGTAGCGTTTTATACCACATGTGTGAATCCATTGTTGGACATTAATGATGTATAATAGGAAACAACATGTACAGAAGCTTGCTTTTAGCATTATTATTAAGGTCTGTCCACACTCGTGCATTTTCATCTTCCCTTTCCCTTTCAACGTGCCTTTCCTCTTTCCCTTCAACATTCCTCCTAGGGCATGCCTCTCAAGCATGCTCGAAACGCAAGCAATACCTGTCCACATTCCTGCGTAAGTTTCTTTGCAGCATTCGCGATGGAATTGTGTGCTGCATTCATACCCGAACCAAGGATCATGTAAGTATAAGAGATTCGTCACTTTTGGTTATAGAATTTCCGAGACAGAACACCCACCGCCTGAGGCTATGGATTGTACTGGCAAGTCTGGCAGCATAAAAAGTAAAAAGCCATATGAATCTAGCCTCTATTACGCGTAAATGAACAGTATGTTCTGCGATGAGTTATTGATTATTGATGAAAATAACACAAACATAACTGCGCCTTTCGTTAGGCGCTGAAATATACGTCCAGATAGGAAAATAATAAATTTTGATATAGGCTATATCAATGTTGGCAATAGATTTGTCACGAAAGACACAGTTATGCCGTTCTAGAGCTTAATTCACCTCTAGGCTAATTAAAAATGTTCTCATACTCGACAGAATTGTTGGAATATTCGATGAATATAAAGAAAACTGTCCAAATGTACACACTACATTGCCATAACCTCACTTTTTGCCTAGCATGCCCGCTGCCACCCACCCCTCCCCGTAGCCCTAAACCACAAATTTTATTGCAATGCAAAGGAGAATGGGTAAGAAAACAAACAAGAGATGAAATGCACACATTTATTCTCTCTATATTTTTATTCGAGAGTAGTCCATATTGCCCACTAGTTTTTCACATGGTCAACACTAGGAAGATGAAAATTGCCGTATTGTTCTTACTATCATAATTCTTACATCCCGGTGCTTGGCAATTTTTCCTCCCTTACAGGGACATGATTGACTCTCAATTCAATTCAAATAAACAATCAAAATACTGAACAAATCAAAACAACCAACAACACCACGAGTAAAATCAATCAAAACAGACTATTCCCGCTTCCGCCAGTCGGTTTGATGTGAACGTTCATGAGTGCCAACTATGGAACCTTAGTGCTAAAATTAATTCCTCATTGGTTGGCAGAACAACCAGTACAGGACCTTACCCCGACCCAAGCGCTCCCTATGAACTGTCATCCCCCTGACCCGAACACTACGCCATCACGGTCTCATCTAAGAAATGTATAACTATGTAGAGAGTCTCTCCTCTGAGGGGCAGATGCCCTCGTAGTTTCAACAACAAAAACAACAATAACAATAACTGCCGCTTATTTAGTAATAAATGCTGCAAAAAAGAAGAAAACCAGAAGGCAGGGATTAATGTGGATGAAGGATTTTTTGAAAAAACGGGATTACGAGATCTTAAAAGAAGTGCGTACGGATAATATGCTGTTCAGGAACTTCACTAAGATGTCCAAAGCCAACTTCGAATTTCTGTTGAGCATGATTGAGAAAAATAACACACAATTCCGTGAAACAATACCTCCAATATGAAAACAAGAGGCTTGTGCCCGAACCATGGTAATTCGTAGTCTTCATCAGCCCCGGAACCCGTCTTTTTCTTCGTTACTTTTTGATGCTCTTTTGGAAAGTAAGATCTCAAATATTTTATTTTGATCTTTACCCCCTAAATATCCAACTTGTACTTTTCAGCCAAAGCACTTAATGCGTCATTTCGTACTGTTTTATTCGTGTACAACTTCGAGGATACGTCCCATAGAGCAAGATGTTTTCTGTAATCCTCGATAAATTGTATAGTTTCCTCCGTGGTGGTTGACATGACGTGCACAATATTGGCTTAAATTATACAAAATGCAAGGTGAGAGGCACGAAATCCCCGAACCGTGCGGTTCGTCATTTTGCACTATGACGCATGCCTTTGACGAACATAAAAACGCACGAGTGTGGACAGACCTTTAGGTGACTACATTGGTTGACAAAAAGAAAAGAAATCATGCACCATGAAGGAATTGTCGGTTTGCGGTCCCTACTTCGACATTCAGTTACAGCTCAGGTTAATCGCCATATTGCAGTTCCGGAGAAAGAGAGCCAGAAGTCAACATAATAAGTGCATTTTTAACGAGAGAAATTTTATGATTTGAGTGTATTCGTTTTGCAGATGGTTGTGGGTGAGAGGGAAAGATAAGCAACACACATGTTGAAAGACCTAGATAATATTTGTAAAATATATGGGATGAAAATAAATGAAAAAAAAAAACATAATGTAAAACATAGGTGAAAAAAGTGACAGTCAGTCTGAAAGTCTAGACTTTGTATCATTTTAAATGCTACAAATGCAGAAAAATGCTAGAAAGGCTGGAGGCTTCTCGCTTCACTCGAAGTCAAAGACTCTTGACATGTTAGAAAATTATCTGCATAATACTTATCTTGCTTTATAATACTTTACCTTGTTTCAAATTACTCGCGAACGGCAAGTGCAAATCAAGGGCAAAGCAAGGTCAAGCGCGCGGGGACGTGCCTCTTCCATCCAGTCTAAAAACACTTATAGTGGGCGATGTATTGAAGATAGAGATATGCTCTCGCGGACTTTTTTTGAAGAACGTTTCATGCTGACCAATTCTTACGCTCATAGTATATTGATATTTTTAACGGTTTGCCCAGCGTAAGCTTAAGAAGCGCACGGACGCCAAGTCTGTTTTCAATTTTTTCACTGAAATCGTTGCTGCTTGGCTTCCTTTGATCATACATAAATTATTTTCTACAGAATCTTTCCTCGAGATATCCTTTACAGAATGGTGAAAACCGCATCAAAATCCATCCAGTGGTTCTCGAGATTACCCGTGACATCCAAGAATCGGGGATTCTTGTCGTATACTAACGAAGTAGAGATTGTCGGGGAACACATGCACCAAGCAGTACTATGACGTCACACACCTCAGTGCATCTGGGTACATTTCGTCCCGTCACCGTAACGTAACGCCAGACCCCAGCGTAACGACGAAGTCGACAAGATCATTTAAAATGATAAAAGGTGAAAAAATTACAATAAAATTAGAGGATGGAATTGAACAAGTAGACAGTTTTAAATTCCTAGGAAGTAGGATTACACAAGAAATGATATGCACTAAAGAAATAAGAACAAGGATTCCAATAGCAAAAGAAGCCTTCAGTAAGAAAATAAAATTAATTCGTGGAGCAATGAAAGTAAGTCTAAGGAAGAGATTAGTGAAATGTTTTGTTTGGAGTGTAGCAATGTATGGAGGAAACTTGGACGCTTAGGAAAGAAGACGAGAGAAGAATAGAGGCTTTCGACATGTGGTTGTGGAGAAGAATGGGGAGAATAAGTTGGAAGGACAAAGTGAGAAATGAGGAAGTATTAAAGAAAGTAGGATGGTGCTAAAGAAGATAAGGGAAAGAAAATCCGTACACCTGTGCCATTCTTCGATGAATGTCCGTTCCCTGCACTCCTTCCGCTGTCAGGAGGCGCACTACACTCCTTTGCTCTTCTTTTGAAGCCTCCATGTCACTGGATTACGCATGACTGAGTGCAGTGAACGGTCGACGCGTGTGCTTGCTCGCTCTGTCGTCATGTGGGTGTGCGCCCGTGCCTCTCTAGCGGCGAGTTTGGTACCTCAGTGCTCTCATGGAGACCACACCGTCGTCCCCAAGGTAGAGCATTGCTATCCGTTTAGTGGTTTTCATTTTATAGCCTCCAGCTCGTTTATTTAAGAAACATTCTTCAGAACTAGCGGACCCATGCCAGAACTCTCAGTTGCATATATATACCACCCACCCAGCTCTGCTGTTATGCGGGTTCGACGAGACACAGTTATGCCAGGGGCTTTCGTCTTGTTTATTTGTGCTACAAGGAATAATAACGGACGCTGTGATATATGCAGGAAAGCCTTTGACTACATGGCTTGTCACTCACTGTTGGACGTCCTGGTGGCCTATTGCAACACGATAACGCTCGACCGCATGCAGCAAAGGTAGCACACTACTGTCATCAGTTATCAATCATTGTCTTTGAGCTATGTAGACTTATGATTATGATGTTGTTGATGATGATGATGTAGTTGATTATCTTTACGATGTTGATAATGATGATGATGATGATGATGATAATGATAATTGTTCATTTAAGGGGCCTAACATCTAGGTTATCGGCCCCTAATGGTGTGGGTGATCGTGAAGATAAACAAGATGTTCAGTAAAGAACATATAGCCTACTTTCTCATAAATGTATGAGTATAGTTATAACTCGTTGTTATTATCAAAGAGTATAATAGAATCATTTCTTGGTCGAAGACCCTAGAAACTAGTTACCTCTGCCAAACGCCACAACCTAGAAAAAAACTACTACCATCATTGAAGAAAGATAGATAAGAAGTATCTCAAGAATGTTATGGATCTGGAAACATAATCGACCGGACTGGCTGCGTGGCTCAGCGGTAACGTTCTCGCTTGCTGGGTCCTAGGTTGCAGGTTCGTATCCTGGCGCAGTCAGCTGGCATTTGAGGGTGCACAAATGCGAGGGAGCCGTATCAGTAGATTTACTGGCACGTTAAAGATCCCCTTCGGGCCAAAATTCCGGCACCCCGGCGTATCTAAAAGCAGCAGTAGCTAAAAAGGACGTAAAACACATAATATTATTATTATTGTTATTATTACATAATCGACCTGCCGTGAGCAACATCCAACTTTGAGTTGAGGCATGTCTTTACACGTCTGGTAGTGCATGGCTTTCACAACCCTAATTGAATTAACAAATCTTTCCGTGTCCCTACAGAGACGTGTGTATACAAACTACGTGGATATTTTCGATTGCTATTTGCCTGAAGTAAAAGTATTAATTAATTACCTGAACTAGCACCAACGGCTAGAATTCAGTTACTATGTGAAATCGTTTTGTTCTGTACTTCAAATAACATTTTCAAATAACGCACAATAGGCTGTTACAAATCCTTTAAAATAAAAAGTAAAAATGTATCGCAGTATCATCTTGCCATTCTTCAAGTTTGATGCGCATAGAATGCCAATGGTATACGGTTCTAACCAATGGAGTCCCACGTAGACCAGTCGTGACATCTAGTGGAGAAGTATCGAACAATATAACCCTAACAAGGCGAGTGCATTCTAGTGGCCATAAGAAGAAACTTTTCAATAAAATCTTGAAGTTAATAAGTAGGCCGGCGTGCAGTTACCTTTTTGGCTGCTAGATGTCTCGAGCAAATCTGCTGGTGAATTATGTTTTAATTATATATTTTTTTTTTCACCGTAATAATCAAACAATATAACGCTTAATTTTAAAACGTCTGAATCATTACAAAACAATAAATATATAAAATTTCAAGCAAAAAAAAACTGATGGGGTTTGAACCATAGGCATATGAGTAATAGGCCAACGCTTTACCACGGAGCCATTTGTGCCATCGAATATCGTTCTACATAAAATGACTTACATATAACTTGTTAGCAAATAATGATTTAGACTAAACGATTTCATCAGTGGAGTATATTATTTATTTATAAAGCATTTCATACAAAGTTTATTTATTTATTTATTTATTTATTTATTTATTTTGTATCAGTACACTATATTGCATGCAATACTCAAATTAGTGAAATATAAGTCAGGCACAAGATATCCGCTGCCATCTTGTCTTCTTACCGAGACGGCTCAGCTTTTTAAAATCACTTCTGTACTATAGTATTACAAAATAAACTTTTAATTTCGAACGTGCCTCTTCCTTTAGAACAGTTAAATCGATTCTCGGCTCGATAATCGGAACTGGTGGGTCCCATGATATGGATTATAAAGTTTGCATAATTCACACGGCCGCCATCCTGAAATGGTACGGCGGATGACCTTGTAGTTTGGTCACAAGACGCGCCCTATATGAAGGTATGTTGTTACCAAATTTGGTAGAGATCGGATAATTTGGTTAGTCGCTATTTGATTTTACGTTTTGAACGTTTGAGTGGCCGCCATTCAGTTTTGGTAAAGATGGCGGCGATATAAAACATGACACTGAGGTGCCCTTTGCTTGTTCTACCTCTGTACCAAATTTCGTTCAATTCGGTTTCACCGTGTTCGAATTGATAGGGGGGGGGGCAGACATTCAGAGTACACACACTCACACACACACACACACACACAGACTCACACACACACATACACACACACAGACAGACACACAATTTTTGGCCCTGTAGTGATCTCATAAGTCTACTTTCATTTTTTGCAAAAATCGAAAGTAGGCTAAAAAGAAATGTAAACTATAACTGAAACTAACTACTTGTAAACTAGAAGAAGAAATTGTAAACAAAAGGAGAATAAGACAAATAAAGGACAGGAGGAAAAGAAATGCCCTCAACACTCGAAGAATGCGGATTGAGGGACTTGGAAGGAAGGAGAGCCATGAAAGGCAGATAGGAAAGTTAAAGAGGAGAGGGTCCGCCCTAGAGGTAATGGAAAAAAGGGGAGAAAACCGGACCCAGCTCAGGAATCCCTCGGGGTCGCCAACTCCCGAATTTACCAGACGTGAGCCCCTGAGGGTGTAGCAATATCCAGGGTGCACCAGAAGTGGTGGGGCTACATACACCCTGCCTCCTTGAGGGCCTTTTGCAGAAGGCAGGAGATAACATGAAAAGAAAAAGATGGCTGACCCCTCTCAGAAGGAGGGTATCAGAAAAGATGCGAAAAGAGTCAATTAAGGTGGGAAAGGAAGAGACTCCCTAGGCCTCGGATACCCTAATACCGTCGGGGTCGGAAGAGAACAAGAGGAGACCAAGCGAGGTCGACAGTAAAGAAAACGGAGAGGAGCCCGGCACAAATATGTGGAAGCAATGCCGGACTCAGCTGGAGCCCCGTGGTCGCCAACCCAGGTCCCACTAGATGTGAGCCCCTAGGGGGTGTTGATAATGATAATGAAGATGTTGATTATGTTGACGATTAGGCCTATGTTGATCATGTTGTTGTTGATGATGATGATGATGATGATGATGTTGAAGTAGAAGATGATGATGATGATTCAGGTTTCAAGGGGCGGAACAGCGAGATTATCTGCCTCTCGTAAAACACAGTTTAAAAATACAATACAAATTTAGATTACCTGTAGTTATAATTTACAGGTGGATGCCTAAATACGAAAAAGCCTAATATTGACAAAACAAAAATAAGATAAATGAGATAATTATAAAAAATAAATTTAAAAAAACGGAGTAACAAAAAAAATAGAATTTCAAGCGAAAAGAGACCACATCGTGGCGTAGTGACTAGCATTCTTGCTTGTCGCCCCGAAGGCCCGGGTTTGATTCCCGGCTCTGCAAATAATTTCAATTCTGCTCTGAGTGAGCCTCGTGAGACATAAATGAGATGGATGGCTGAGTGTACCCTAAGTTCCAGAACTCGGACCAGAATTAAATGATATGGAAGAGCCAGGAATCGAACCCGGGCGTCCGCGGTGAGAACCAAGAATGCTAGCCACTACGTAACAGGGCGGTCCTCTTAATTAGTAACGCCGTTATTTCCACATGGAGTATCTTAGTGTTACTCCCAAAGAAATCAGAAACCCCTCTGGATGTCGAATTGGCAGATGAACAGCTAAATGAAGTAGGTAACTTCTGTTACTTGGGAAGCAAAATAACGAGTGATGGACGAGGCAAAGAGGATATCAAAAGTAGGTTAGCATGGGCAAGGAAAGCATTTCTACAGAAGGAATCTGTTGACATCGAATATAGGCTAGATTTAGGTATTAGGAAGTCATTTTTGAAAGCCTTTGTCTGGAGCGTGGTGCTCTATAGAAGTGAAACTTGGACTATTGGTGCAGCAGAAAGAAGAGAAATGAAGCGTTTAAAATGTGGTGTTACAGGAGAATGATGAAGATCAGATGGTAGATGGTAGAGGTATTAAAACGAGTGGGAGAGGAGAGATGTTTGTGGCAACTGATAATGAAGAGAAGAGATAGGTTGGTAGGACACATACTAAGACACCCAGAATAGCAAACTTAGTTAAAGAAGAAAGGGTCGATGATGAGAACGAAAGGGGTAGAGAATATGTTAAACAGATTGCCTCAGATGTAGGGTGTGGTAGTTATGTAGAGATGAAACGGTTAGCTCAGGACAGAGAAGCATGGAGAGCTGCATCAAACCAGTCGAAATACTGAAGACTCAAACAACAAACAACTCCCCAAGCAAGTAAAAACAGCCTTCTACTTACCAGGACTCGTTCGCGTCTTGAATCAAGTGGCACACAACTACTTCACAGCCCATCTTATCAACGCCATGTCACGGGCTATTTGATCATTCCTAAACTGAAGGCAACTGGACATTAACGCCCCTACTTTTCAAACAAACGATGGTTATCGCGAGTTCGCTTCATCGCCACCCAATACATTGTTAACCCCAACATTTAACCGGACACAAAAGAAATCGATTACTTAGCAATACCTGCTGATACTGATCGAAATGGCGTTAATCCATTACAGTGAGCAATGAAAAATGGCTTAATAACAAATTATCGCAGAGCAAGCTCTTGTCGAAGCGTATATGACGTGTGACCGAACGGCGTAATGTCCGCTCCATTGCCTGTCAGCGCGTTCGAAGGTTCGGGATTCATTCACCGTTGTTGATGGCCGTCATTCTGACTGCGACATATTTTTCTTTTTAGTGTGAAGCACCAAATGGCAGAAGTCTAAATACAAATACTCCAATCCTCAGCGCTAAATCTCAGTCATAACAATAACTCGTAGTGTTAAAAATTTCGATTTTTCTTCAAGCGTCATTTTACATTTTAAAAATCAGTGCTACCAACATAAAAAAATTAGTGTCAAAAATCCCTAAAAAGTTACTAAACTCAAATTCCTTCCAAAATGTCATTTTAACTGGGCGAGTGATGTAGACCTATCTGGTTACCATGGCAAGAAGGCTCTCAAAATGGGTCATTACTGTGTTGTTGTTGTTTGAGTCTTCTGTCTTTTGATCGGTTTGACGCAGCTCTCCATGTCTCCCTGTCCTGAGCTAATCGTTTCATCTCTACATAGCTACCAAGGCAATCTGTTTAACATATTCTAACCATGGTCTACCCCTACAGTTCATATCCTCAACCCTTCCTTCCATAACTAAGCTTGCTATTCCTGGGTGTCTTAGTAAATGTCCTACTAACCTATCTCTTCTCTTCATTAGCAGTCACCAGAAACACCTCTCCTCTCCCACTAGTCTTAACACCTCTTCGTTTGTAACCCGATCTACCCATCTAATCTTCATCATTCTCCTGTAACACCACATTTCAAATGCTTCAATTCTCCTCTTTTCTGCTGCACCAACAGTCCAAGTTTCACTTCCATAGAGCGCTACGCTCCAGACAAAGGCTTTCAAACATGACATAATAATACCTAAATCTATATTCGATGTCAACAGATCCCTTTTTTGCAAGAAATGCTTTCCTAGCCTGAGCCAACCTATTTTTTATATCCTCTTTGCTTCGTCATCACCGGTTATTGTACTTCCCAAGTAACAGAAGTCTCCTACTCCCTTCAGATTTTCACCTGCCAATTTGATGTCCATAGAGGTTTCTGATTTATTTCGGCTGCATTCCAATATTTTTGTTTTACATTTATTAATTTTCATCATGAATTCTTTTCTTAAGACATAAACATAATCATGCTCATGGAAAGAAGATTGGTTCGATGCATCCTTGGCGTAAGGAAAACAGAAATTGACTATAACAGACCACGACCTAACAAGGAAATATACACCCATGAGGAGAACATAATTCACACCATGCGCAAATGATGAATGTCATTTTTTGGGTATTTAAATAGAATGAATAATGACAGGCTAACAAAACAAATTTTTAATAAAATTTTAAAACTTAAAAGTTCAACCAGCGTGGTTGAAGACATTGAAGGATCTTAAGGAAGCCGACATTGACATTACAGATACATATACCGTATTTACCCGAATATAAGACGAGGCCTAGCTATCAACTGCCTCTTACACAGACATTAAAAGATCGCAGATACATATAATAGGAATTTATTTCGGGACAAAATTCAAAAAGTGATCTTCAGGGAGGACCAAGAAAGACAACAAAAGCAGCCACGTAACATTGAACAGCTCCGATGCAGATATCAGAGAGGATGAATCGAATGTGGGCAGAGAGAAAAAAAGACATGTGGCAAGATTTGTAGTATTGATTTTACGTGCTCTGTGATAGTGCTATTCGATTAAATAATAATAAATAACTAGCATTACCGGTCGCGGCTTCGCCCGCGAATGTTCTAGTTGTAAAGAGTACACTTAGCAAAATCTCAATCATGAATGCTATGACTGATTTATCCTTGGTATGAATAATCAGACTTTATCAATTCAGCTACTGGTGCAGTGGTTAGGGCTTTATCATTCCTTCATAGGTATATCAGAGCGAAGTTAGTTTTCTGGGAATATCACAGACACTGTTAATTTAAGGGCCTTTAAATGTGGTTTTCGGAGACCCTTTATAGTCGGGGGAAAAAGCTCGTTCGTACCACACTCACACGTGAAAACTGCGTGAAAAAATTCTAGAGTGCCTCTTGGCCCCCTTAAGCGCATTATTCTGTATGTATTGAGGAATTTTACAGCTTAATTTGGTTCAGTGATAACCTTATAACCGTCTGGAAACTTTCACAGTAATGTAATAATAGGAATTGCATTGCGTCTTACAGAAATAGATGGACCTGTAAGATTCTGTTACCATGGTTACCGTGTTACATTCTTTCATTATTTCATTGTAAATATACATGTTTTAAGGTATTTATTTAATTGTGAGGCATTTAAAGAGTAAGTGAGTGTGTTTCGCTTACGCATTGGGTTATGCTGAACCTGTAGGTACCCGATATGTGAGGGTTGGTGTTAATGGGACCTTATTTTCGGTACAAAATTGGAATGGGACCTTAGCAGAATAATATAGGGAGGGATAGTGTAACATATCCGTGATTCGGTATTTCTCACTAGGGCGGAAGAACTTCCATTATTCTGAGATAAGATAGGTCAGGAATATGATCTAGCAGTTGTCTTCTTAAGGGAACCGGGACATGTGATGGGCTCAAAATTGTCAACTTTTTTTTTAGCATAAAAATATCTCCCATCTTTCCCGAAGATTTTGGTGTATCAATTATTGTTCTGAAATGATATTTGGTGTAATAACATTAGGTTTAAACATAATGTTTTAAGGCTATATTGTAGCTCCTAATCAAACATTCTTTTTGTGTTTTCCGTAAGTCATACTTTTTGAAACTCCATTTACCATTTTCTCAGAAACTATCTGATCAATGTATTTGAAACTTGGTAATCTCGAAGACACTATATAGATCTACTAGTGAAGTAAATTTATTCAGGTATCTTGATTATTTCAAGGAGCCCAGCTTGAAAAGCACTGACAATTTTACAGAGAATTGCAGTTTTCAACGAGGATGTAAAAAGTTAAAATAAAAACTCAACTCCTGTAAACAATAGGACAATAGCTCACAAATGGTTTAAATATTATGCATGCAAAGTTTGGTGGGTCTTATTTGAGTATTTGCTCAGGAAAAGGGACATGAGTTAAAACCAGTCTTCAATACACAGCGTTGTTGTGTGTGGGATCCATCCAGAGTGTCTTACAGCTAACATCACACTGTAATATTCTACATCGGAAGTGTTGCACATTGAGGCAGCACTTAGCATCCCACTCACCTTGGAAGTTATAAATAGTCTGAACATTATTCAGTTCGATTCCCTCATTTGACGAGATTATACCACAACAATAATAGTTTTATACGGGCAGGAGCTATTAATGCTCGATGGCTTCCTTAATACAAAGCAGCCCGTAGACTAGATCGATGACAGGCGGCATCATTGGGACTACTTGCAATGCATCACGATGATGATTTTGGGTTTAAGTAGTGGAACATCGAAATGAGTTAAAATACAAAATACAAATCGTTTCATCTCTGCATAGCTACCACACCTTACAAATTGTTTAACATTTTCTAATCTTGTTCTACCCCTACATTTCTTATCCTCGACCCTTCCTTTCATAACTAACCCCCCAACCCCTGTCACTATACAGCCCATGACGGGCTAAGACCAACCAAGCGACCGCTGCCCAGCCATTTGGCCTGCAGATATTGGGGTGAAGCGTGATCAGCGCGTCGGGTCCCTTTGGCCGTTAATCTTGGTATTCGTGATCGGGGCACTGTCTCACTGTCAGACAGCTACTCAATTGTCCTCACGAGGCTGAGGGCACCCCGTTCCAACCCTCACGTCAGTTTTAAAATCCCTGACTGACCGGGGATCGATCCCGGGGCCTCCGGGTGAGAGGCAGGCGCGCTACCCCAACACCACGGGGCCGGCTCCTTTCATAACTAGGTTTGCTATTTTTGGATGTCCTACCAACCTATTTCTTCTCTTAATTGGCAGTCGCCAGAAATATCTCTCATCTCCCACACATCTTAATTCTACCCATCTGATCTTCTTTATTCTCCTGTAACACCACATTTCAATGCTTCAATTCTCCTCTTTTCTGTTGTGCCAATAGTCCAAGTTTCACTTCCATGGAGTGCCACGCTTCAGACAAAGACTTTCAAAAATGACGTCCTAATACAAAAATCTATATTTGATGTCAACAAATTCCTTTTCTGCAGAAATGTTTTTCTTGCCTGAGCCAACCTACAGTACTTTTTATATCCTCGTTCGTCCATCATTGGTTATTTTGGTTCCTAAGTAGCAGAAGTCTCCTAATTCCTTTAGCTTTTCACCTGCTAATTTGACTTCAATAGGGGTTTATAATTTATTTCGGCTGCATTTCATAATTTTTGTTTGACATTTGTTGATTTTCCATTCCTCAAGACGGAGTCCGTACCATTTAAAACCTCCTTCAAATCTTCTGGTGAATCGACTAAGATCCCAATGTCATTATTTGGCTGCAGGATCGTTGAAAAGGAACGAAGATGATGATGATGATGATGATGATAATTGTTGTTTTAAGGGGCCTAACATCTAGGTTATCGGCCCCTAATGGTTTGGGTGATCGTGAAGATGATAATGAAATGTTAACTATAACCAAAACTAACTACCAACTATACTAGAAGAAGAAATGGAAAATAATAGGAGAATAAGGCAAATGAAAGACAGGAGCAAAATAAATGCCCTCAACCCTCGAAGAATGAGGATTGAGGGACTTGGAAGGAAGGAGAGCCATGAAAGGCAGATAGGAAAGTGAAAGAGAAGAGGGTCCGCCCTAGAGGCAATGGAAAAAGAGGGGAAAACCGGACCCAGCTCAGGAATCCCCCGGGGTCGCCAACTTCCAAACTCACCAGCAGTGAGCCCTTGAGGGTGTAGCACTATCCAGGGTACACCAGAAGGGGTGGGGCCTCCTTAAGTGCCTTGAGCGGAAGGCAGGAGATATCATGAAAAGAAAGAGAAGGCTGGCCCCTCGAAAATGAGGGTATCAGGAAAGATGAGTCAAGGGCCAATTAAGGCGGGAAAGTTAAAGACTCCCTAGGCCTCGGATACCCTAATACCGTCGGGGTCGGAAATGAACAAGAGTTGACCAAGGGAGGTCGATAGGAAAGATGACAGAAAGGAGCCCGGCACAAGTAAGTGGAAGTAACACCGAACTCATCTGGGGCCCCGTGGTCGCCAACCCACGTCCCACTACATGTGAGCCCCTGAGAGGGGGGGGGGGGGAGGGGAACGTCATTACCTAACAGAGTTGCTCAGATAATGGGAAATATAAGTTTTGTGTGTCATAACATGGACAATATAGACACTCTTTTTAGTAGGAATTTCAAGGAGAATAAACTGTGTCTTGGATCATCCAACAAACAATATTCTAATTACCCAGTCTTAACTAACCAGATTCAATGGACGCATGGGACAGATAAAGTACGCCTCAAAGAACCTTCTCCCGTGAATCTTAACTGCCCATTTGTTTTTATTCCGTTGTCTTCCTGGCGGAGCGAACGAGGCGCAGTCTTAATGTTGCGTGTGTCATCGGTCTATTTCACCTCCAATAGCAGCGCACGCTTTATTTAGATCCTTCACCTCACTGTTCATTATTCTTTTATGAAGTAAATGTTATGTTCTGTGTTCTTATTGGACGGGCACTGGGGCTAAATTTTAAATGTCTAATATTTTAAGCAAAGTTTTTAAAGCAAGAATTCTTAGTAGAAATCTGAAGCTAACTGTATAACGTACGGTAGTGAGACCTGTAGTGATGTAGCCTACGGTTCGGAGACTTGGACCGTGGCACAAGATGATGAGGTATTCCTCATGTATAGATTGGAATATTTTTCTCTACGATAGGCTTTCTTACTACAGCTTATTCACATTTGTTCTTGAATTTATCCATTCTGACAAATCCAATCTTAACCTCAAAATGTTTGTCTATATAACATCCACATCACTGTTTCCTTCTTCAAGCAGGTTTTATATCAAGATTAATTTCTTTCGAATCTACATATTTTTGCAACAGATAAGGTTATTTTTAAAATTTTTGTCAACACGAGAAAATACTTTAAATCCCCTGAGTATGACGTAATACTACACTGCTGCACAATGTGTTGTATGGTCTGGGGTGTCGCTCCACAAACGCATGCAGGATCGGGAATTTGTTCCACTTGTAGAGTAAGTCCTTACACACTCCATGGTTTGTGCGAATCCTGTTGGCAGTCTTCCACGTACGTCGAGGCAAATCGAATCCCTCTGGTTTGTTGTGAGTATTTATACTGATTATTACTTCTGCTGGAGCATGCTGGATCCATTTTGTTCCCATCTAGGCCTATCGCTTATATCAAATCCCTTGTTAAAAAGATCCACAGCAGACTTTATCGCTGGATGTCTGCATTTTAACCTGTCAGATATTGGGGATGAAGTCAACAGCATAAGATGTCTCTGCTGGACTAGAATGCATTGAACACTTGTTGCCATGGTAACCACGCTAATCACAGATAGAACCCCAATAATAGTAAGTAAGATGTCCTTATAGCAACATATAGATGTCTCTACTGAACACTTGTTGCCATGGTAACCACGCATATCACTGATAGACCCCCAATAATAGTAAGTAAGATGTTCTTATAGCAACATATAGATGTCTCTACTGAACACTTGTTGCCATGGTAACCACGCTTATCACTGATAGACCCCCAATAATAGTAAGTAAGATGTTCTTATGGCAACATATAGATGTCTCTACTGAACACTTGTTGCCATGGTAACCACGCTTATCACTGATAGACCCCCAATAATAGTAAGTAAGATGTTCTTATAGCAACATATAGATGTCTCTACTGAACACTTGTTGCCATGGTAACCACGCTTATCACTGATAGACCCCCAATAATAGTAAGTAAGATGTTCTTATAGCAACATATAGATGTATCAACTGAACACTTGTTGCCATGGTAACCACGCAAATCACAGATAGACCCCAATAATAGTATGTAAGATGTTCTTATAGCAACATATAGATGTCTCTACTGAACACTTGTTGCCATGGTAAGCACGCTAATCACAGATAGACCCCCAATAATAATAGTAAGTAAGATGTTCTTATAGCAACATATAGATGTCTCTACTGAACACTTGTTGCCATGGTAACCACGCAAATCACAGATAGACCCCAATAATAGTATGTAAGATGTTCTTATAGCAACATATAGATGTCTCTACTGAACACTTGTAGCCATGGTAACCACGCTAATCACAGATAGACCCTCAATAATAGTAAGTAAGATGTTCTTACAGCAACATATAGATGTCTCTACTGAACACGTGTTGCCATGGTAACCACGCTAATCACAGCCCTCGAACATATCCATGTTGAAAGTATAGATTAAAAAACTGTTATTTACAGTAATTTATAGAGGTCGACGTCAAAAAGCTGTCATTCCAGGACAAATCCCCATGCAATGCAAACCGATTGTCACTTTAATAGCGGGGCGCCGCGTCACAGAGCACGTCGATACCGCCTGAACTCAAGAGTCAAGAAGGCCTTGGCAGACACGAAACAATTGCCAAGCGGGGAGCCCGGTCGTTGCCATGACGACCGTAGAGATGGCGGGTGGGACAGTACTACAGCAGGATGATTGAATGCTAATCTTCTATCACATATTCAATGGCAGGTTTGTGCTTGCCTTAATATTGTCATTGGAACGAATATAATTTCTGTATTAACTGATACATTCGTGTCCTTTGCAAGGTTTTGAGGATATTGAACCATCACTTGTTAACTCATATACGAGCCTTGGAGGTGTGTATTTAGACACACAGAGGCCTCTTTTCAAAAACGTAGCTTTCATTCTTTCTAATTGCTCTAGATGTTTCAGTTTCAATTGTGGCCAGATATTTTCCAGGCCGTATGTGACAGTGGTTGAAATAGCTATAAAGCTGTTTTGACAGACAGTGTATTTATATTCTTGATACCGTTTATGGCTGCATTCATCGTATCATGGATGTGGGCAAAAAATACACTACCCTTAATTTCCAATGTGGTACCCAAGTAGGCACGTGAAAAACTGAAGGAAGTAGGAGACTTCTTTTACTTAGGAAGCAAAGTAACCAGTGATGGACGAAGCAAAGATGATATAAAAAGTAGGTTGGCTCAGGCAAGGAGTGCATTTCTAAAAAAAAAAAGGAAACTGTTGACATCGAATATATATTTAGGTACCGTATTAGGAAGTCATTTTAAAAAGTCTTTGTCTGGAGCGTGGCGCTCTATGGAAGTGAAACTTGGACTATTAGTGCAGCAGAAAATAGGAGAATTGAAGCGTTTGAAATGTGGTGTTACAGAAGAATGATGAAGATCAGATGGGTAGATAGAGTTACAAATGAAGAGGTATTAAGAAGAGTGGGAGAAGTAAGATGTTTCTGGCGACTGCTAATGAAGAGATAATAATAATAATAATAACAATAATAATAATAATAATAATAATAATAATAATAATATCGTATTGCCTCGGTGCCGGGTGCAAGCTTTGTTATTTGCACCCAGAGGGTAGCTGCATGTCGAATTTCGTTGTTCCTTGAAGCACTATGAAAGTCAAGGAGGTTAGATATCTAAGCTCCTTGACACTATCGCGCTTTCTGGTAGAGAAATGAGGAACTTTGTGTTGGCGGAAACTCCCGGGATTAATTTATCCATTATGAACACGGCCTACTGAATTCAAATGGGTTATTTGACATGCCATCACCGTATGACATGCGTATCGTAATTTTTGCCGCATTTCAAAAAAACACTTACCACGGCCAGGAGCGAACCTGCAGCTTGGGGGTTGGTAGTCCGACACGTTAACCACTCACCCACCGTGACAAGCTAAGAGAAGAGATTGGTTGGTAGGACATATAGGCCTACTAAGACTCCCAGGAATAGCAAGCTTAGTTATGGAAGGAAGGGTCGAGGACAAGAACTGTAGGGGTAGACCAAGGTTAGAATATGTTAAACAGATTGCCTCAGATGTAGGGTGTGGTAGCTATGTAGAGATGGAATGATTAGCTCAGGACAGGGAGACATGGAGGGCTGCATCAAACCAGTCAAAAGACATCCCTCAAGTTCTTTCTTGAATGCGAAAATCGGATGCTTCTCCAAGATTCCCACCCTAGTTTTTCTATCATTTGAGTTACACTACAGTACGCTTGTACAGTTAAGAACACAGACTTAAGACGGCCAAACGAACCAGTGAGTCAAGTTAAATTTACTCGAACGTGCACCAAGTGTAAAACGACGAATTGCCGAGTACATGAGGCCCAATACGGTCCGGAACTTAATAACACAGGAACAGCACCGACTAGATTCATAGACCAGATCAAAAGAACTGTACATTGTAAGAATGGCACAAGATAATCAATTACGGTGGGAGTTAATAGACGCCATTTAAGATATTTCATGACGTCACCATACTCAAATAGACGGATCGAGAAGGAAGAATACCTTCAACTAATGAGAGCTATTGTTTTTAAAGTAAGTGAAGAATACTAACCAATCGTAAGAGAGCTTTGAAGACATTGACAATATTGATGTCGCAAATGTTTAGTCAGTCAAGACTGCTGTTTCCAAGATAGCGGGTTTAAACCCGGCCGAAGTCGTCAGAGCGTTAAAAATCCTTCAGAATGCCTTCCTTCGGAGAAGAAGTAAAGCCGGCGGTCCCATGTCATAGATCCTTCCACAGACTAAACTTGAGTGGAGCTAAATTTCCAGGCTAGATTTCGTTGGAACCCTCTATCAAAGTTCTAACGTTTACCACTAGGTATCACTGACATCTGGTAGCAAAAGTTGGAACTACTTTAAATTGAACGGAACTTGTAGCTCACCCTCTGGTGTCCGCTGAAAGCAGCTACAGCCTCTGGCGAGCCGAACATGTCCTCGGACACTCCCGGCACTAAACGCCATAGATAAATAAATAAATAAATAAATAAATAAATAAATAAATCCCAATTTAGATTTGATTAACGCTCTATTAGTTCCAACGTTAGCTTGCCACGGTGGGTGAGTGGGTATCGTGTCGGTCTACTAACCCCAAGCTTGCAGGTTCGCTCTGGCCGTGGTAAGTGACTTTGAAAGACAGCAAAAATTACGACACTCATGTCATACGATGTTGGCTGTCAAAGAACCCATTTGAATTCAGTAGGCCGTGTTCATAATGGCAAAAATTAATCTCGGGAGTTTCCGCCAACACAAAGTTCCTCATTTCTCTACAAGAAAGCGCTGTAGTGTTCGAGGTTAGATATCTAACCTCCTTGACTTTCATAGTGCTTCAAGGAACAACGAAATTTGACATGCAAGCTACCCTCTGGGTATAAAATAACAAAGCTTGCACCCGGCACCCGAGGCCATACGATATTATTACTTCCAACGTTCGCCGCCTGGTGCCAGTCGTTGTGGCATCTACTGTACTAGCCAAGTTCACAGCTAGGTGTTGTTGACGATAGCGCTTGGTAGCAAAAGTAGGAACGACTTGAAATTGATCGTCTGCAGTCCCTACCTGAATTAGAGATAACACACACTAATACAGTCATCACAATAAACACCGGTTATCAGACATATTCTACACACACACAAAGTACACGGGGCTACATGACCGCGTTGTCGCAGCCCCTAAACTGAGGAACCAACCAATCAGCCAAGCACGCGAAGAAATAACTATTTTGCAAGACTGAAAAAAGGACGATCTCATCAACAAACAGCCTCCTTCTATGATGTTGTAGGCCTACCTGTTATTGCTGTGATACACTTTAACAGTGTACAAATTAAAACGATGTTAACAATCTTAACTATGTTGATGATTCTAACAATGTTAACGATTCTAAAGATATTAACGATCTTAATTATGTTAACGATTCTAACGATGTTAACAATCTTAACTATGTTAACGATTCTAACGATATTAACGATCTTAATTATGTTAACGATCCTAACAATGTTAACTTAATTAACGATGTTAACCATGTTAACGATATTAACAATTCTAAAGATATTAACGATGTTCGTCATCATCGGTTTGCAGTCCTAAGACTGATCAGTTGCCATAAAACATGTCCAGATCGTCCTGTCATTTGCAGCTTTCTTCATTGAATTATAATTCTGTGTTTGGATGTAGTTTAGGATTTGTTTAAGGAAGGTATTTTTAGGTCTTCCTCGTGGATGTTTTCCCTCAATGAACCCTTCTTCCACAGTTCTCATTAAATTAGAGTGGCGCATTGTGTCACCCCCACCATGCAAGAGACGTTTACGAATTGTGCGAAGGATTGATCTCCGTTGGTTCACAGTTTCGAGAACCCTGGTGTTCGATATATTGTCTCTGTACGTCACATTTATCATCTTTCGTTAGCACCACGGTTCTTTTCATTTTTATTTAGTGTCCACGTTTCACAGGCATACAACGAAACTGTCCATACTAAAGCATGTAGCATTCTCATTCGGAGGGAAAGCTTAAGCCGACTGGCACACAGTAATCTCCTCTTCTGCATAAAAGCTAGTTTTGCCTGACCAATGCGGCATTTAACTTCAGTGGTGCACCTTCCGTCCTCTGTAACCTTTTGACCTAGGTAAGTAAAGGATTTGACTTGTTGTATGTCCGAGTTATTAATCTTTAATCGAAGAGGTTTTGGGAATTTTGAGACTGTCATGCATTTTGTCTTTGAGGTTTTCATTTTCATGCCGAATTTCTGCACCGAAGTTAACCATCTTAAATATCTTATCGATCAAAACTGGTCATCCAAGTGTAACATAAATAATTAATCTCATGTAATTTCGCTCAGGTTTAGAGAACAACACCATTACAATTTGGGTGGAATCCTGTTGACCAATTGAAAATAATTTAAATTTCATTTGCTAAAGTAACATTGAAACATGGCTGCCAACACGATAACGCTAGTAACAAAAAGGTAATGGCTACTAGCCCTGTTATAACTAACAAGTTACTCCCAGCCCTGTGAGCGGTAACACCAGTTTCGCTATTCCGTACAGAATTCTTCAGTTAAAACAACCAAACACTGAAAGACAAAAGGAAAGAAACACTGTTATTCTTTTTTGCTTTAATTCAATCCATTTATGTAAATAAGAGACGCTACGCTGTGTAGCGAATTCTGTGCGGGAAGTCGTCCCGGGACGTTGCTAGGGGCGACAAGAAACAAAGCACTACGATTACTATCGCCTTGTCTTTACGAGGACACTTCCATTACTTGAAGGCTTTCTCCCTTCCTTCTCCTTTTCGTTTAAGGAGCATGTTAAACAAATAGATAAGCAACCACGCAACGCCAACATACTTTTAGGAAAAAATTCAAACAAAAAGCAATAACATTAACCATGCTAGGAGAATGTATGATAGTCTATTTACCGTATTGGATTGAGGCGTTCCCGACCAGAAAGGCGAGCTCGAGAGTTGGTTTTTTTTTTCTTATTTAAGGTATGTTACCAACAGAGGTGTGCAAATTCTTCTTCTTCTTCTTCTTCTTCTTCTTCTTCATTTCCCATTTCCAATTCTCTGAGTCGGGTTGCGAATCAAGGACCTCCACAGTTGTCTATCCCTCCACCATTCATTTCCTTCTTTCAATACTTCCTTTTCTTTTACTCCTCTCTTCTCTATGCTTTCCTTCACCGTATCTATCCACCTCTTTCTGGGCCTTCCTCGTGCTCATCTTCCAGGTATTTTCTCCATAAATATTCTTTTTGGTACCCTATATTCTTACATTCTCATCATATGTCCGTACCACTTCAGCTTACTGATCTCCATCTTGTCTTGCAGTTTTGAAAACCCAGTTCTCTCCCTAATGTCCACTCTTCTGATTTTATCCCTCCGTGTCTTCCCAATTATCCCTCTAAGGAACTTCATCTCGGCTGCTTGGATTCGACTTTCATCGCGTTTTGTGTGGTCCAAGTACCTGCTGCATATGTCAGAATTGATGTGTAATACATTGAGAATAGAACTTTCTTGCATTTCTCTGGGACTTCCTGGTTCCATACTAAACCTCTCACACACTGGTAAAACCCATTAGCTTGTTGGATTCTCTTTTCAATTTCTTCAGTTATTGTACCATCTACTGTGAGTATGCTCCCCAAATACTTAAAGCTTTTCACCATTTCCAATGGATTTCCATTAACTTCAATATTCTGTCTTCCTTCTCTCTTGTTTCTTGTCATCACTACAGTCTTACTCCTCTCCACACTTATTTTCATTCCATATTTCTCTATCTCTTGATACCATACAGTAACTTGTTCTTGCACTTCTATTTCATTTTCTCCCCATATTACTATGTCATCTGAAAAGAGTAAGGCCTTACTGTCGACCAAAATATGATGTGCACTCGAGTTTGAAGGTTGTTTTTGAAGTAACCAATAGACCTACATAAAATCCAATAACATCATCATTTTCGTTGTTCTATTTTACGTTAGTTCATGTAGATTTCGAATTTTAATTTATATTTTAATATTTTTTTTATCGCAGTTGAAACACAAAAAGTGCCCGTTTTTAAGCGTGTTTCAACTATCCGTCACATTTAAGAATTATTATCTCACAAACCCGTGATCAGATCGAATCCAAATTTTAACACAATATACATTGGAATGTTGAGTAACTGGTTTATTAATTTCAAAATTGTGTGTGTTCAAGAACGAAAGTTGTTATCATTTTTGTATGGTAACTTTTCTCGGCTCGGGGTCGTTGGAAAATGTAGTTCTTGGTTGCGTTGTAATCCTTATACATCAAAAGGTTATGCTGTATGGCTGTGAAATACGTAAATTAATTCACTTATATGGGTTTGTATTTGTACGGGGAATTAAGACATGGTTCACCAGTTAGCCACTCCGGGAAATGCTGTACAGCGTTGCTGATATGGAGCCCATCACTTCCGAGCGAGGCACGCCATGACGCGTGATGGAGCCCATCTTGGCAACGTTGTACAGCTTTCTCCGGAGCGGCTAACTGGTGAAACATGTCTTAATTCCCCGTACAAATACAAACCGATATAAAATAAGTGAATTAATTTACGTATTTCACAATCATACAGCGTACCTTTTTGATGTATAACGATGACAACGCAACCAAGAACTACATTTTCCAACGACCCCGAGCCGAGAAAAAGTTACCTTACACAAATGATAACAACTTTGTTTCTTGGACACACGAAATTTTGAAATTAATAAACTCGTTATACAACAATCCAATGTATATTGTGTTAAAATTTGGATTCGATCTGATGACGAGTTTGTGAGATAATAATTCTTAAATGTGACGCATGGTTGAAACATGCTTAAAAACGGGCACTTTTTGTGTTCAAACTGCGATAAAAAATATTAAAATATAAATTAAAAATTCCAAACCTACATGAACTACCGTAAAATAGAACAACGAAAATGATGATGTTATTGGATTTTATGTAGGTCTATTGGTTACTTCACAAAAAACCTTCAAACTAGAGTACACATAATATTTTGGTCGACAGTAGTCTCCTTGCTTCCCATTTTTCGTTTCACACTCTTGTGGATTTCATCCATGACAGTTATAAACAATATAGGGGATAAATCACTTCCTTGTCGAAGTGTGCAAATTATTAGAATGAAAGAAAGAGGATAAAGCACTCATAATTGTTTGTTCAAAATCGTTTTATTGACCAACTGCTCGAATCTTTTGTAACCCTAGTTTGTAATGTTTCCTCCCTTGTCGACTTTCACCTTTTCCCATAATGAATTGTGTCTGGAATCTTTCAGAATAGGATATTTAGTCACAGCAAATTATTTATATTGCACAAATATCCACTTTACAATACAATTTCTTTATATACGATGTCCTTACAGTCCTTGATACATGTTTCAGCTCTGTGAGCCTTATTCAGTCAAAAAAACATTAATGATTAACATATGACAGTCCATGTGTTGATCTTGTTAAGAAAATTTAAAAAAAAATTGCAATCGTAAAAGTTATTTAAAATAGACTTAAAATGCTTAATGAATTTGACTATATGCCGAAGTTCAGGTCATAGGCCCTTCGTCGTTGAAATCCCAAATCAAGCACAGGACCCCATTGTACAAGTATTTTTTAAAACATGTGTATGAAAAATCCTTGTGGCTACGGGTGAACGAAAGTTTCTTGCTTAAAAATTTGTCATCAACCGTAGATTTGTAGACGCTGGAGATAACACCTCACTCTTTGAAGGATATACAAACTATACAAACATAGTTTGTATATCCTTCAAAAAGTGAGGTGTTATCTCTAGCGTTTGTATAGTTTGCATATCCTTCAAAAAGTGAGGTGTTATCTCTAGCGTTTGTATAGTTTGCATATCCTTCAAAGAGTGAGGTTATCTCTAACGTCTTCAAATCTACGGTTGTTGACAAAGTTTTAAGCAAGTAACTTCCGTTCACCCATAGCCACAAAGATTTCTCATACACGATGTTTACAAGATACTTGTACAATGGGGTCCTGTGTTTGATTTGGGATTTCAACGACGAAGGGCCTATGACCTGAACTTCGGCATATAGTCAAATTGTCTAAGCATTTTATGTCTATTTTAAATAACTTTGACGATTGAAAAAAATTTTTTTTTTAAAGTTTCTTAACAAAATCGACACAGCCTGTCTTATGAGATTCATTAATGTGTTTTTGACTGAAGAAGGCTCACAGAGCCGAAACATGTATCAAGGAGTGTAAGGACATCGTATTAAAAACAAGATGTTCAGTAAAGAACATATAGCCTACTTTCTCCTAAATGCATGGGTATTGTTATAACTCTTTGTGCTTTTCAAGGAGTAAAATTGAATTTTGGTTGTAGTAGCTTGTCGAAATACAACGTGTTATACGGATATTAAACATGAATATGAGGTGCCCTTTGCTAGTGCTACCTCTGCACAAAATTTCATTCATATTGGTTTCACCGTTATTGAATTGATATGGTGAATCAATTTGCACACAAACATGGCCGCTATCTGCAAACTATTTGGCTGATGACCTTGTCGTTTGCTCAAAAGATGCTTATTACATACAGCTATAACGTTTCAAAATTTGGTAGAGATCAGATGATTAGGTTGGTCGTAATGTGATTTAAGATTTTAACATTTGGGTGGCCGCCATTACGTTTCCGTCAAGATGGCGGCAATATAAAACATGTGTTGATCTCATAAGTCTACTTTCATTTTTTGCAAAAATCGAAAGTAGGCTAAAAAATTGTATTGTAAAATGGATATTGGTGCAATATATCTTAATCAATACGGGAAAATATAGAATAATGACTAAAGTCATAGATATTCATAGCAAATCATTGTTCTTTGTAATCAGTAATTTATAGATTTGTAACAACGATATCTTAATTAATAAATATTCTTAATTGCACTTTTAACTGATAAAGGTTTCATTGTCAAGCCGAAACGTGTTCAACGATTGAACAATTGAATAGAATCTGTATTGATTGGCGTAATATTATTAAGAATTAATATTTCAAACTGGATAAATAAATCAATGGCGTGTATCAGGACGAGGGATACAGAAGGCTTTGAGAAGTCAGAAGACTGAAAATGTAAAATATATTATGAAAACATGCTCGTGTAGACGTGGCTAAGTTTGTTTATTTTTTTTAGAACAGAAATCTTGGTGAAGTATTCACCCCCTCCCTTTGTTGCTCACTTATGTAGCCTAGCTGCAAAGTTATATTCTTACTCGTTTCCTACGGGGTGTACAGTGAAACCTCTCTAAAAGACCACCCCTCTTAAAGACCGATTTTTCTTGGAACCGATTTAAAACATCATAAGGTCAATGTATTCGTTACCTCTATTTAAGGACCACCCCTCTCCCCGACCAAAGACCAGGCATTTTCTCAGTCTGACCTCTTTCAAAAGACCACTTCTCGACTGCCTTCCCATTGGAGATGGTGATGAGGGTGATGATGTAAACAATGGTTATGTTGGCACAGAACTGCATCAGCATACAATGTCATTAGAAAAAGTGTGATGTAACGTATAAAAAATACAGAAAATGGCTCACCTCGAAGATTGTTCGAACCCAGAACACATTAATGGACTTCCGAACTCACTCAAATATATTCTAGAAAGTGAAATTGTTAAAAAAAGATGTGCTAATCTGAAACAGAGATCAATTCGTGACTTTTTAAAATGACAGAGCTCAGAAAATAACTAATTGTAATTAATTTGTACTAAATGTGAACCAATGCAGATAAATTGTAATCAAGTATTTGTTCCAACAGTACTTTATTAATTATGCAGTATAATATTATTTTAATGCCTACCCCTATTAAGAGACCACCCCTCTAAAAGACCAGTTTTCCATGGAACCGTCACTGGTCTCTTAATAGAGGTTTCACTGTATCTCGATTGCTTCCTTAATGTCGATGGCTCTTCCTTTCGGTTCGTGATGTATGGTTTATAAGGTGGTTTGAATGTTAGTGGAACTGTGTCCCGCGTCATATATGTGTTCGCATACGGCCGTGTGTATCCCATATTTTATGGCATATCAGTGTTCCTTGTATCGCCTGTATATTCTCCTTCCAGTTTGGCCAATGTAATTTGCTTGACATTCTGTGTCTTGGCACGTTATTGAATATACCCCTGACTTTGAGTACAGGTCTTGTTCATTTAAATTACTGCTAGGCAGGCAGATTCTTTCCTGTTGTGTTTGTTTGTTGTGAATTCTATTTTAGTGCCCTGTTTCTTGAATAAATTGGTGATTTTGTAAGTATTCGCGTTTACGTAATTAAAACGTCCGAATTTGTTCTCATTATTGTCCGGCTTTTGAGTTGTTTTTATTCCTGTGCCTGGCCACAATTTCATCTATTTTTCTGGATGGAAAATTATTTTCAAAACAATGGGCAAGAAATAAGTTTTATACAAAAGTTACGTAAATACAGGTAACTTGTTATTTCGTTACTATTTTTGATGAGAAACGGTAAGTGTTGATGATGATAATTGTTGTTTTAAGGGGCTTAACATCTAGGTTATCGGCCCCTAATGGTTTGGGGGTAATCGTGGAGATGATAATGAAATGTAAACTATAACTAAAACTAACTACCAACTTATAGACTAGAAGAAGAAATGGAAAACAAAAGGAGAATAAGGTAAATAAAGGACAGGAAGAAAAGAAATGCCCTCAACCCTCGAAGAATGCGGATTGAGGGACTTGGAAGGAAGGAGAGCCATAAAAGGCAGATAGGAAAATGAAAGAGGAGAGGCTCCGCCGCACAGGTAATGGATAAAAGGGGTAAAAACGGACCCAGCTCAGGAATCCCTCGGGGTAGCCAACTCCCGAACTCACCAGCCGTGAGCCCCTGAGGGTGTAGCAATATCTAGGGTGCACCAGAAGTGGTGGGGCTACATACACCCCGCCTCCTTGAGGGCCTTGAGCAGAAGGCAGGAGATAACATTAAAAGAAAAAGAAGGCTGACCCCTCGCAGAAGGATGGTATCAGAAAAGATGAGACAAGGGCCAATTAAGGCGGGAAAGGAAGAGACTCCCTAGGCCTCGGATACCCTAATACCGTCGGGGTCGGAAGAGAACAAGAGTTGACCAAGAGAGATCGACAGGAAAGAAGGCAGAAAGGAACAAGTATGTGGAAGCAATCCCGGACTCAGCTGGGGTCCCGTGGTCGCCAACTTACGTCTCACTAGATATGAGCCCCTAGGGGGTTTTAGAAACTGACGTGAGGGCTGGAACGGGGTGCACTCAGCCTCGTGAGGACAATTTACTAACTGTCTTGACAGTGAGGCAGCGCCCCAATCACAAAAACCAAGATTAACGGCCGAGGGAACCCGATTCGCTGATCACGTGTCACCCCAATATCTGCAGGCCAAATGGCTGGGCAGCGGTCGCTTGGTGGGCCTAGGCCCTTCACGGACTGAAGTGCCATGGATTATTATTGCTATAACGGTAAGTGTAACTGTACAGCCTAATCTACATAACGCAATTACCTAATGGTGTACTAGAGCTACCGGGGATCGATCTCCAAGACCAGGGGAGTGGTGCTCTTAATAACATTCCATCGTGGCAACAACAACAACAACGACATAATGTAACGTAAATATACAGCCCAGAACCAGCAACGTACTAATAATCATAATCTGGGGTATTATATAATTTGTCATTGGGAGTTGTACGTACACCAGATTCAAGGCTGAAACATTACCGAAATAATTAGCCAAGCTTCGATGATCACTCATCGCTTACTTGCTCTGGAATTATCGTATATTTACCGCAATTACGATACCATTCTAAATGACTTGGCTGTACACTGAAACTGCTCTCGTCTTAATGATTATTATATGGTCCTAGAGCTCTTTTCTTTTTCTCTCTTTTCTATTAATTATAGTATGCCAATTTAGATTCAAAAATAAATTTTCTATAAGTAATATCATTTCTCGAGTAATGCGGTAGTCATTTTCATCACCTGCTGATATTAACTACCGTGCCCAACGCACCTGAAGTCATGGCGAAATTTCATCCTAACTTCTGAATTAGAATGTCAATTGTAGCTCTTCAGTTGGTCAGCATGATTATGACCAACCAATGGGTGGGTACAAGATCATCACCATCTTCTTCACATCCCCTTTGGCAGCTGACACTGAGTGGGGGCAAATATGGTTCCTCTCCACTTTGTTCTGTCGTTCCACCATTCCTCTTCCGACACGGTGTTCCAATCCAGGTTCCGTTTTTATCATTTTAAATGATTTTGTCGACTTCGTCGTTACGCTGGGGTCTGGCGTTACGTTACGGTGACGGGACGAAATGTACCCAGATGCACTGAGGTGTGTGACGTCATAGTACCGCTTGGTGCATGTGTACCCCGACAATCTCTATCCCCGATTCTTGGATGTCACGGGTAATCTCGAGAACCACTGGATGGATTTTGATGCGGTTTTCACCATTCTGTAAAGGATATCTCGAGGAAAGATTCTGTAGAAAATAATTTATATATGATCAAAGGAAACCAAGCAGTAACGATTTCAGTGAGAAAGTCAAAAACAAACTTGGCGTCCGTGCGCTTCTTAAGCTTACGCTGGGCAAACCGTTAAAAATATCAATATGCTATGAGCGTAAGAATTGGTCAGCATGAAATGTTCTTCAAAAAAGTCCGCGAGAGCATATCTCTATCTTCAATACATCGCCCACTATAAGTGTTTTAAGACCGGATGGAAGGGGCACGTAATCCAGCCATCTCCTTCCCCACGCTTGACCTTGCTTTGCCCTTGGTTTGCACTTACCGTTCGCGAGTAATTTTAAACAAGGTAAAGTATTATAAAGCAAGATAAGAATTATGAAGATACTTTTCTAACATGTCAAGAGTCTTTGGCTTCGAGCGAAGCGAGAAGCCTCCAGCCTTTCTAGCATTTTTCAGCATTTGTAGCATTTAAAATGATACGAAGTCTAGTCTTTCAGATTGACTGTCACTTTTTTAATGCTATACTTCACCGAGTCCATCCAACGCATTCTTGGTCTTCCTCGTCCTCTCTTCCCTGTCATCCGTCGTTCCAGTGCTCGTCTTGGTAGCCTTACTTCATTCATCCGTTTAACAAGTCCAAACCATCTCAATCTGTTTTGCTCCAGTTTGTCATTTAGTTTCTGTACTCCCAGTTCTTTCCGTATATCTTCATTTCTCACTCTGTCCCGCATCGTTTTCTGGACCGTACTTCTCAGGAATCTCATCTCAGCTGCCTGTACTCTGCTCTCATCCCTCTTAGTCATTGTCCAAGTTTCTGCTGCATATGTCATTATAGCAACATAATATGCTTTGTACATAACTTCTTTAGCCTTAATTGGTATATCCTTGTTCCATACTAGTCCCCGTACCTGTTGGTAGAAAGCACTCCCGAGTTGTATTCTTTTGCTAATTTCCAAACTAGTCTTCCATCTTCAGTCAGTACACTTCCCAAGTATTTGAAGTGTTTCACCACTTCCAATTCCTTATCTCCGACTTTGATTATTCCTTTTCCTTCTTTCCTACCTCTACTCGTCACCACTGGTTTACTCTTCTCCACGTTTATCTTCAATGCCCAGGACAAGGATATAACAATTAAGACTAAAGAAGTTATGTACAAAGCATATTATGTTCCTATAATGGCATATGCAGCAGAAACTTGGACAACGACTAAGAGGGACGAGAGCAGAGTACAGGCAGCTGAGATGAGATTCCTGAGAAGTATGGTCCAGAAAACGAGGAGAGACAGAGTAAGAAATGAAGATATACGGAAAGAACTGGGAGTACAGAAACTAAATGACAAACTGGAACAAAACAGATTGAGATGGTTTGGACATGTCAAACGGATGAATGAACTAAGGCTACGAAGATGAGCACTGGAACGACGGATGACAGGGAAGAGAGGACGAGGAAGACCAAGAATGCGTTGGATGGACTCGGTGAAGAATAGTATTAGAAAACGGAACCTGGATTGGAACACCGTGTCGGAAGAGGAATGGTGGAACGACAGAACAAAGTGGAGAGGAACCATATTTGCCCCCAACCAGTGTCAGCTGGAAAAGGGGAAATGAAGATGAATGAATGAGTTAATTGTCACCATTAAATGCGGCAATTTAGGATTAACTAATACATGTATTAATTGTTTCTAGGGGTATATTTTTATATTTATATCTTGAACCCCGTCCAATCATTGGGCACAATCGTGTTGACCGACTGTAAAGCTACAAATGACAATTTGTATTGGCAACACTGAAAAAATGGCTTCAAATCTCTACTTAATGTATTAGAGCTGTTGGTGGCTTCGGTGGCGTAGTCGGTAGCATGCTGAGCTTCTATGCCCAAGATCGCGGGTTCAAACCCAGCCGAAGTCATCGGATTATTTAAGAGCGTTAAAAATCCCTCAGTATGCCTTCCTTCGGAGGGAGAGTAGAGCCGGCAGGCCCATGTAATAGATTTATGGCATGTAAAAGAACCTTCCACTGCCTACAATTTTGTGAAGCTGAATTTGTATTTCAGATTTGATTAACGCTCTATTACCTTGCCACGGTGAGTGAGTGGTTAACGTGTCGGACTACCAACCCCTCAAGCTTGCAGGTTCGCTCCTGGCCGTGGTAAGTGATTTTTTTTTTGAAAGGCGGTAAAAATTACGATACGCATGTCATACGTTGTTGGCATGTCAAAGAACCCATTTGAATTCAGTAGGCCGTGTTCATAATACAAGACGCTAAACTGAGAAACCATCACTAATTAGCCCTAAAGCATATAGCCTACATGATTTGAAAGACATTGCTGGAAGGTAGGTTTCTGGAGAGAGGAGATCACGGAGGGGATGTTTTTTTTAAGCAGCATTTATTGGGGTGGACCATTCCGATGAGACAAACTTGGTCAGGTGCGGATTCAGGGGGGGGGGGGGTCACGGGGGTCATGGAACCCTCCCCCAAAGGAGACCAAATATTTTTTTGCAAACTCAAAAAACGAAAACACAATAACCAGACAAATAAAACTTAACGAATTTTATCTGGAAAACAGGTGTTTTTTTTTTCATTTTATTCAATACTGAAAATATCTTTATTGCAATTATTATGTTCTGTTACAACTGTACATATTTACAACTTCATACCTGTTATATAAAAACGATTATTTATATAACAAAATCTATTTTGTTTAGCAAACCTTGTGATTACCGAATCGATGTTTATAGTGATGTCACAATGAATGTGCAGCAATGCACGGATAGGAATTTGGGGCTATTTTCGCACCAAAATATTTTGCCGACGTCCAAACTGCAAGCTTGGTTGGCATATTAAGCTGTGACTTTCTCCCTTTGTCGGTACCAACTCGACTTGCCGAAACTGTAACGTACCTTGATATTTTTTCTCGAAGCTCGATGTAAAAGTCCCAAAACACGACGTTGCAATTTGTACGAATAGTTTTGGTGTGCTAAACGCATCAAATTTCTATCCATGTAGCTTGCAAAAAATTGGTCTGGTTTTGTTTGGTTATTTTGTGATTGCGTTGTTAGTGATACCATTTATTTTAACAATTTCGATTCTGTGACCCCCCCCCCCCCCCTCAAAGCCAAACTCTAGATCCGCGCCTGAACTTGGTATACCAGAAAGAGAACCCACAACATACACGGCAATCCCTACAAGATTCGGTGGTATTTTAATAGACTATTTTCAAGCTGTGACGATGAAGCCATCCGGAGGCTACAGCAGATGAGATTAAAAATTCCCACCGCCCACCGTGATTATCAGACACACTGTCACTCCATCGCTACATAAACAACATTTCACCAAGTCATAACACAGTTCCATTGTGTTCTAAAATGACAATCCGGGGACAAAACACGTATATAGCATACATAGAAGCGATGTGAGTTTTTTTTATTTTATTTCATAAAAACGTGAAAAAAAGTAATTTCGCAAGAGATAATTAGTTTTTCAAAACACGGATAGAACAGTTCATCGGCGAGGAGAGCATGTGAGGTGACATTTTGGGTATGGAAATTGTTGTTGGTTCATTTTGTGACATAATGGTTATGTTGTACAGCGTGTGTGTCCCGGCTCTGTCATGAGTTTTAATCCTAGTACAATCAAGACCCTATTATCCAAATTTGATGGGACCGAGGGTCATTCAGTTATTCGAAATGTCGGACAAACTGGAATTATTCTATGAGGTGCGTTCAAAAAGTAATGAGCCGGAGGTTGGAATGCGCAAACCGGTGACGACATCGGCTAATCGTGGCGTGTGTAACGAGGTGTGGTTCCGACCAGAGCGTGGAAGGTCACAGCCCGTTGCTAGAGGGCACGCGTGCACGTCACGTGACGATACAAAGCGAGCAGCAGCATGCATCAATCGTCCAACGCTGCCAGTCGCATTGCAAACAGTGAAATGGAGGCGTCAACTGAAGAGCAAAGAGGTGCTGTTAGGTTTCTGACAGCGGAAGGAGTAGGGGGAACGGACATTCATCGCCGAATGTCACAAGTGTACGGCGAACACAGCATGTCCCATGCAAGGGTCAAGGCATGGCACAAGTGCTTCAGGGAAGGACGGGTGTCGTTAGCCGATGATGCCCGGTCTGGGGCACCCCCCTGCATTACCGATGACAACGTCCAGTTGGTTAATGCACTCATCACCCAGGACCGCCGAGTGACAGTGAACGCCATAGCCGCCGTGGTCGCTCCACGACAATGCACGACCTCATACGGCCAACACAGTCACGGCACTCCTGCAGAAATTCAAATGGGAGGTTCTCGGCCACCCTCCATACAGTCCAGACCTCTCTCCCTGTGATTACGCCATGTTTGGTCTCCTGAAAAGGGCTCTGCGGGGCCAACGATTCACCTCGGACGTCGACGTCCAGCTGTACGTGCGGAACTGGTTCACATCGCAGCCCAGGGAATTTTATGAGACAGCCATTCACCGCCTCGTGTCACAGTGGGACAAGTGCCTCAACAGCCAGGGCCAATACTTCTAACATACAGGTACTGGTTTCTGTAATTATGCTTCCGGCTCGTTACTTTTTGTTATATTTCCGCGATATAGAATGCATATGGCACTTACGATAGAGCGCTCATTTACCGTCTATAAATCAAACTTAAAATGAAGGTTTTGAAATTCGGGGGCATGGTGGCGCAGCGGTCAAGCTGTATGCCTCTCACCAAGGTAGACATGGTTCGATTACCGGTCAATACATTTGAGATTTTCGAAGTGAAATGCCATGTCCTGTGGTTCAGATTCCACGTAAAAAGGCTAATGATCGCGAGATTAACTACAAACTTCCTTCCATTTAAGGTTTTGAAACGGCGAAATAACGTAGGCCTATTTTATGATTACACTACATTCGCTCGAATGGAACAACAACAACAAGAACATTTTTCTTTTCCAATTCGGTTAATCCTGACTTCAGTGTATGAGGTTATTCATCCTGTAGAGGACAGTCGATACACGTGTTGAGTGGTGGGTTCGTATCTCCGTTTCGGCCGTCGTAGAAGTGGTCTCCGAAAGAAATTCAGATGACAGCTCTCTTCTTCCCAATCTTAGTCCCTAGTTACAAGTACGGTCATTACAGTAACGCAGGTTATTATATAAACTGTGCACACACACACATTCAGGTAGCCCATGAAGTCGCTCGGGCCGGCTTTGTTTCAATGTTATTCACCACGGTTCGGTCAAATAAATATGTGCTCAGAAGTTATAAAGTGATAAAAACCACCTCGTGGTGTAGTGGCTAGCAATCTTGGCTGTCATCCTGGAGCTCTGGGCTCTATTCCCGGTTTTGCCAAGAAATTTAATTCTGGTTTGAGGGCTGGGACGGAGTAAACTTAGCCTCAGCTTCGTGAGAAGAGATGTGTTCGATTCCAAACTTGGAAATGATTTCCCGTGCGGTTTCCACACTTTTACTCCAAGAAAATGCAGGGATGGTTCCTTCCCAATCCTCTCCTGAATTACAATTGCGCACACCAATAAAATAGCACAGGTTATCTGACATAATACCAAAGACACCCAAGTTCACGGAGCTGAATGAACACGATGTCTAAGCCCCTCAATTCCTTCCTTCCATCCTCCCTCTCTTTCTCCTTCCCACTCTTCCTTCCTTCATCTTTCTCCTTCTTTCCTCTCTTTCTCCTTCACACTCTTCCTTCCTCCCTCTCTTCCTCTTTCCAACTCTTCCTTCCCCCTCCCTCTCTTTCTCCTTCCCACTCTTCTTTCCTTCCTTTCTCCCTCTCTTTCTCCTTCTTTCCTCTCTTTCTCCTTCACTCTCTTCCTTCCTCCCTCTCTTCCTCTTTCCAACTCTTCCCCCTCCCTCTCTTTCTCCTTCCCACTCTTCTTTCCTTCCTTTCTCCCTCTCTTTCTCCTTCTTTCCTCTCTTTCTCCTTTACTCTCTTCCTTCCTCCCTCTCTTTCTCCTTCCCACTCTTCTTTCCTTCCTTCCTCCCTCTCTTTCTCCTTCTTTCCTCTCTTTCTCCTTCACTCTCTTCCTTCCTCCCTCTCTTTCTCCTTCCCACTCTTCTTTCCTTCCTTCCTCCCTCTCTTTCTCCTTCTTTCCTCTCTTTCTCCTTCAGTCTCTTCCTTCCTCCCTCTCTTTCTCTTTCCCACTCTACCTTCCTCCCTCTCTTTCTCCTCCCCACTCTTCCTTCCTTCCTCCCTCTCTTTCTCTTTCCCACTCTTCCTTCCTCCCTCTCTTTCTCATTCCCACACTTCCTCCCTCTCTTCCTCCTTCTCACACTTCCTCCCTCTCTTTCTCCTTCCCACTCTTCTTTCCTTCCTTCCTCCCTCTCTTTCTCCTTCTTTCCTCTCTTTCTCCTTCACTCTCTTCCTTCCTCCCTCTCTTTCTCCTTCCCACTCTACCTTCCTCCCTCTCTTTCTCCTTCCCACTCTTCTTTCCTTCCTTCCTCCCTCTCTTTCACCTTCGTTCCTCTCTTTCTCCTTCCCACTCTACCTTCCTCCCTCTCTTTCTCCTTCCCACTCTTCTTTCCTTCCTTCCTCCCTATCTTTCTCCTTCGTTCCTCTCTTTCTCCTTCACTCTCTTCCTTCCTCCCTCTCTTTCTCCTTCCCACTCTACCTTCCTCCCTATCTTTCTCCTTCACACTCTTCCTTCCTTCCCCCCTCTCTTTCTCTTTCTCTTTCTCTTTCCCACTCTTCCTTCCTCCCTCTCTTTCTCTTTCCCACTCCTCCTTCCTCCCTCTTTTTCTCTTTCGAACTCATTTTTCTCCCTCTCTTGCTTCTATCCTCCCTCTCTTTCTCCTACCCACTCTTTAGTCCTTCCTCTGTTTCGGCCTTCCTTTATCTCTTTCTTTCCCTTGTTCGGTGACGAGAATATAACATAGAATGAAATTAAAGGCTACTAGTTTATTTTACGCTGATCATCTCAAACGAACCCCAAGTGAAGCCACAGATCCTAGTCCCATGTCATAGATTTATGGCACGTTAAACAATCTTCCACTAATTGCACCTGTGTGAAGCTAAATTGGATAGGTTAAGATTGTAAACAACGCTCTTAGGTGTATACGTTCGTTGCCAAGAGCCGACTGCGGTGGCGTCTAGTAGCTAAGTTCTGAACTTGGCCCAGTAGTCGTTGACAGTGGCGCATGGCGGCAAAAGCAGGAACTATTTGAAAAATTCGAAGTTGGAGTACTTAAAAAAAGACAGATAACACACACTAATACAGTCATCACAATTAACATCGGTTATCAGACAGGTTCTACATACATCCAAAGTACACGGGGCTACATGACCGCGTTGTCGCAGCCCCTAAACTTAAGAACCAACCATCAAACTAGACAAGGGAAGATCTGGCACGTACCACTTGCAGGGTACCGCATGGCGACTGTCAACCCGGGGGCCTTGGATAACACGTTACCTTATCCTAAGCCTGCTGTAAAACAAAAGTTAACCGCCATCAAGCCAACAGATAGAGATGTCACTTTACACCTGCCTTTACACATGACATTTATGTTTTCAAATACATATTTTACATTGTGTTGGCAACTGGCTAGTGATAATGTGGTAAATAACATTCCCACATAAACATTGCAAAGATAAGATTTATATTTTTAAAGTTCAATTACAGTAACTTTCAAAAATCAACAGTAAAACCTTGTCAGGCAGTTAATAAATGCCCCACTGATAAAAATGGTTGTTGCTTTATTTACTGTCGGCTAGCACTCTGTCACCAGCCGAGAACTCAACCTTCGGCTCAGAGTTCGAATGTTACTTTGCTATGTTTTCCTGTGCTTTTTTATGGTTTCGAAGGGTGGACGCTCAGCCCTTTACTGGAGAAGCGGATTGAACCTTTTGAGATATACTTATACAGAAGAATATTATTATTATTATTATTATTTATTTACCATAAATCGTACACGAAGTATGGAAGGCCTAGTGAAAAAGGGCAAGCCCCACATACATATTTCATGCTCCACAGGCACAGCTTACATCTACATTTGTTTTAACAATATTTACAAGTTTTGCAAAGATATTTGCAGTATTTACATATTTAGAATATTGACATAGTACATTTTCCTGTTCACTCACTCTCTCACGCACGCACTTTCATAACCTCAATCACTCGATACATTCATTCATTCCATTCAGATACTCATTCATTCAGCGAGACAATCAATCACTCATACATACGTTTATTTATACAATGTACCTTTTTACGTACGGCTTGAATTTCCGAAGAGGCAAGATCTTGGCATCCCCTGGCAGCGCGTTCCATAACCGCGCAGAGCGGCCGTAGAAACCTGTCAGGTAAGCATTGCTACGTGCGAAGGGCGGAACGAGGGTTACACCTCGTCCTCTCCGAACTGAGCGATATGCCAATGACAATCGGCAAAAAGGGTCAATATTAATGGAACCTGTAAGGGATTTTTTAAGAAAAATTAGATCAACTTGTTTGGCTGTTGCCTCTATAGATGGAAATTTTGACAAAGGGGAAGAGGAATAACGAGCTATTAGCCTTTCTGCGCGGCGCTGTACACGCTGGAGCTTGTTCATGTTTTCCGCTGTAGTGGGATGCCAGGCAGGTAAGCCGTACGTTAATATTGGACGGACCATGCATGTGTAAGCCATCCTGAAGGCTCTAGGTTTACAACCTCTCATGTTTCTGTACAAGAAACCCAGAACGTTGGTGGCCTTACATCTTGCCTCTTCACTTTGAATGTTCCAATTCAGGGTGTCGGAGATTGTTACCCCTAATAGCTTTAAGTTTGTGCACTGTGGGATGACACTGTTCAAAATTTTGTATTCATTCTCAATGGGTTTTTGTGACCTGGTTATTCTTATGTATTTACATTTTTGTACACTTATCTTTAAATTATTCACAGAACACCACAGCGATAAGTTGTCCAGATCTGATTTACTCCGAATATCTTGGGCAGAAAGGAAAACATATGAAGAAGTCCTCAACATCTTCAACAAGAAGAAAGAGCTTCTCACAACCATCAACTTCTCCGGCTGATCATTCAAGGGAAGATGGGAAAAGAACTGTGGGAAGACGGAGAAATTCCTGTATGAAAGACTTGCGGTGGTATGGACAGATGTCGATAGAATTCTTCCGTGCTGCCGTTTCGCGTGTAATCATAATCCCTTCCGAGGGAGACGGCGTCATAAGAAGAAGTCACTCTTGTGGTCCGGCTTATAGACGCCGGGATGCCGGAATTTTGCACCGAAGAGGATCTTTAACATGCCATTTTAGCCTATTTTCATTTTATGAAAAAATAGGCTTATGAGATCACCTATTGTCCGTGTGTGTGTGTGCGTGTGCGTGTGTGTGTGTGTGTGTGTGTGTGTGTGAGGTGTGTGTGTGTCCCTAAAATCTTCTAAACGGCTGGAGCGATTACTATGAAACTCAGTGAGATAATAGCACTATTCTGGCCGACCCAGACCGTGCGCTTCAAATTTTATTGTGTCTCACCAATTCAACATGGCGACTGTGCGAAATATTTCACCAGCATTCAGTATCTCCGAAACTGTTACAGATATCATTCTGAAATTTTGTACGGCAATAAAAGGCACTACTAGAAGTTCACCTATGATACTTTAGAAAACGCGGTAACTACAAAACCAACATGGCTGCCAAGCGAATTTTAGACATTTAAATAGACTTTTCTCGCGATTTAACTATCCAAACGTAATGAAACTTGGTACAGCAAATGTTTATACACATTGTAATGCACTGGAGTCTAATTAAGTTCAATTATTTACATAACCTCAAAATGGCGGCTGTGCGAAATATTTCACTGACATTCTATATCTAGGAAACTATTACAGATATCACCCTGACATTTTGTACGGTGATAAAGTGTACGGATACAAGTTTATCTATGTAACTTTCATAAACCTGTAAAGTACAAAACAAACATGGCGGCCAAACGAATTTGAAACATTTTAATAGACTTTTCTCGTGATTTAACTCTCTGAGCGCAGTGAAATGTGGTACAGTAAATGGTTTTACATATTGTAATGCAATGGCATCTAATTTAGTTCAATTGTTCACATAACCTCAAGATGGCGGCTGTGCGAAATTTTAAAATTAAGTTTTTATTTCTTGTGTCGTAAGCATGCGATCGAAGTGAAAGTTTGAATAATGAACCTAGGCAATAATTGTCTTTGAATGGTACATAACTCTATGGCATGTACATATAAAAATCCAAAATGGCGAGCTTCCGAAATATTTAGACGGTTCTCAATATCTATGAATCTTTCACAGCAATCAAACTGATTTTTTTAATGTTCATAGAGGCTATGAACATAAGTTCACCTATAGGACTTTCAGTAACATGGTGAGCACAAATCCAACATGGCGGCGACGCGAATCATAAATATTTAAATGGACGTTTCTCGCGAATTAACTATCCGAGTGCAGTGAAACGTTGCACGTTAAATGCTTATACAAATGTTAATCCACTGGCATCTAATTTATTTCAATTGTTTCCATAACCACAAGGTGGCAGCAGTGCGAAATTTTAAAATCTCCTTGTTACTTCTTGTGTCCTAATCATGCGATTGAAGTTTGAATTCCACACGTACACAATCATCTTCATGTAACAGTACAGAACTCTAGGACCTACATATATAAAATCCAACATGGCGACCATCCGAAATATTTAGTCGGTTCTCAATATCTACGAATCTATTACAGCAATCAAACTGAAATTTTGTATGTAGATAGAGGCAATTAACATAAGTAGGATATATGAAAATAGGCTGTATAGTTCTTCACGGAACTACTTGTTTCATATTCTCTTTCGCATGTTCCTGTAATTATAATTATATATTGTTGAGCGACTATTATTTATCGTATGGCTTTTAGTGCCGGGAGTGCCCGAGGACATGTTCGGCTCGCCTGAGTCTGTAGCTGCTTCCAGCGGACACCCTAAAGGGTGAGCTACAAGTTCCGTTCAATTTCAAGTAGTTCCAACTTTCGCCACCAGATATTAATGATACCTAGTGGCGAACGTTGGAACTTTGATATAGAGTTCTGACGAAATCTAACCTAACAAATTTTGCTTTACACAAGTTTAGTCTGTGAAAGGATCTTTTACATGCCATAAATCTATGACATGGGACCGCCGGCTTTACTTCCCCTCCGAAGGAAGGCATACTGAAGGATTTTTAACGCTCTTAAAAAATCCGACGACTTCGGCCGGGTTTGAACCCGCTATCTTGGGCATAGCAGTTCAGCATGCTACCGACTAAAGCGATCATAGCGGCTAGAAAAATACAAACTCGAGAAAGGAGTCCACCACGTAGATCGCTGAGCGACTACTATCCCTGAAATTGCACAAGAAAAAACTCATTTGATTGGCGGCTTTTGTGGCGTAGTTGGTAGCATGCTGAGCTTCTATGCCCAAGATCGCGGGTTCAAACCCGGTCAAACTCGTCGGATTTTTAAGAGCGTTAAAAATCCCTCAGTAAGCCTTCCTTCGGAGGGGAAGTAAAGCTGGCGGTCCCATGCCATAGATTTATGACATGAAAAAGAACCTTCCACTAATTACAGTAATTGTGGATGCAAAAAATTGTAGGTTAGTTTGATAACACTCTATTAGTTCCAACGTTCGCCACCGGATGCTGACTGCGATGGCATTTAGTAGCCGTGTCCGCAGGTAGGTGTCGTGGATGATAGCATTTGGTGGCAAAAGTAGGAACTATTTGAGAAAATTAATCGTCTGCAGTCCTACCTGAATCACAGATAACACACACTAATACAGCCATCACAATACCACCGGTTATCAGACAGATTCTACAGACACTCAAAGTACACCGGGCTACATGACCGCGTTGTCGTCAGCCCCTTAACTAAGAAAAAAAAAAAAAAAAAAAAAAAACCAAACTCATCTGGAAATTGTCAGATAACCTGAGTTATTGTGTTGATTGTATAAGTGTGTTTAGATGTTGTGGCGGAGACATCTAGCGGGAATAACTTTTACTTGTATATATTTTATCTCTGACTTTGTTTTGTTGTTTCATTAGTGTTGGTCTCCTAGTCAGAATTCCTCATTAGTTCTTCTTATAAACTGTGTATGTCATTCCCTCTTAATAAATGTGCCAAACAAATGTGAGTACGACATCATTAAAACCACAATTTAATTCAGATGAGGATTGGGAAGGAGGCGGCCGTGGCCTTATTGTTAGGAACCATCCCGGCATTCGCCTGGAGTAGACGTGGGGAGGGGGTGGGGGTGGTCAGAAGTAAAATATTAAGATGTTAAAATGTAAAATGTTAAAAAGTAAAATGTTGAAACGCAAAATGTTAAAATGCAAAATGTTGAATTGCAAAATGTTAAAATGCAAACTGTTAAAAAAATCAAAATCGGCTACATTAAATCCCTCAACTTTGAAACAGCAATGTTGCTCTTCAGAGTTAAAATAATGTCCATACTAACGTATGGAATAGAAGTCATATGGCCGCATCTCACCGAAAAGAACCTATCCGTATTAGAACGGGTAAAAGCATTATACATCAAAAGAGCACTAGGAGTTTCAAAGACTACACGTTCCAGACTCGTCTACCTCCTCGCAAGAGAAACATTCCTTATTGAGTGCCTAAGGACACTTTTGACTCTCCCCAGCACTCGAGTCTCGGAAAATCTTTTATCAATATTAAAAACAAAAGGAGAAGAAATACCCTCAGAGTTTTATGGAACGGGGGCCATGGTAGATCGGACATGGACCACATCCAGCTTTGAGATGAGGCACGTGTTTACTAGAATGGCGTTACACAAATTCCATCATCTCATCTGTGTGAACACATCATACCATGAGCCAGCTGGGACTTGTGTGTGCAACTTATGCGGACAAACATTTGAACGTTACCACATAGAATTGTGCAAAAGAAGAACCCAATCACCTACAGAATATGCAAACCAAGGCATCAGAACGCAAACTTGAAATTACTATCATAATTTGTATTGTAATGGAATTTCCCTTTTGTTTATTTATGGCCATTTGGCTGCAATAAAAGTATTATTAAAAGCAAAATGTAAAATGTTAAAATGCAAAATTTAAAATGTAACATTTTAAATTAAACAAGAAGTTCTGTGAATAACTATACAGCCTATTTTCATATATCCTACTCATGTTAATTGCCACTATCAACATACACAATTTCAGTTTGATTGCTGTAATAGATTCGTAGATATTAAGAACCGACTAAATATTTCGGATGGTCGCCATGTTGGATTTTATATATGTATGTCCTAGAGTTATGTACTGTTACATGCAGATTATTGTGAACGTGGAGTATTCAAACTTCAATCGCATAATTAGGACACAAGAAAAAACAAGGAGATTTTAAATTTTTCACAGCTGCCATCTTGAGGTTATGGAAACAATTGAAATAAATTAGATGCCAGTGGATTAACATTCGTATAAGGATTTACTGTACCAAGATTCACTGCACTCGGATGGTTAAATTGCGAGAAACGTCCATGTGAATATTTATAATTCGCGTCACCGCCATGTTGGATTTGTGATCACCAGGTTATTTAAAGTCCTATAGGTGAACTTAAGTTCATAGCCCCTATGAACATTAAAAAATGCAGTATGATTGCTAAAATAGATTCGTAGATATTCAGTATCGTCTAAATATTTCGGATGGTCGCCATGTTGGATTGTTAAATGTATAGGCCATAGAGTCATGTACCATTAAAGGAAAATTATTGCGTAGTTTCATTATTCAAACTTTCACTTCGATCGCATGACTACATCACAAGAAATAAAAACTTAATTTTAAAATTCGCACTGCCGCCATCTTGAAGTTATGTAAACAATTGAACTAAATTAGATGCCAGTGGATTACAATGTGTATAAATATTTCCTGTACCAGGTTTCAGTGCGCTTGGAACATTAAATCGCGAGAAAGGTCTATTTAAAATTTTCAAATTCGCTTGGCCGCCATGTTCGTTTTGTAGTTAACCGGTTTTTGAAAGTCTTATAGATGGACTTCCAGTAGTGCCCTTTATCTCCGTACAAAATTTTAGGGAGATACCGCTAATAGTTTCAGAGATATAGAATGCCGGTGAAATATTTCGCACATCCGCCATCTTGTGATTATGTAAACAATTGAACGAAGTTAGATGTCGGAGTATTACAATGTATTTAGACATATACTGTACCAAGTTTCATTGCGTTTGGTTGGTCAAATCACGAGAAACGTCTATTTAAAAGTCGCAAATTCGCTTGGCCTCCATGTTGGTTTTGTAGTTACCAGGTTTTCAAAAGTCACATAAGTGAACTTATAGTAGTTCCCTCTATCACCATAGAAAATGTCAGGGTAATATCGGTAATAGTTTCGGAGATATTGAATGCTGGTGAAATATTTCGCACAGCCGCCATGTTGGATTGGTGAGTCGTAACAAAATTTGAAGGGCACGGTCGAGGTCGCCGGAAATAGTGCTATGAACTTTCCGAGTTTCATTGAAATCGCTCCTGCCGTTTAGATGTTATTAGGGGGGGACACACACACGAATCACACACACACACACGCACATACACACGGACAAAAGGTGATCTCATAAGCCTATTTTTTCAAAATTGAAAATAGGCTAAAAAATGTAAATGTTAAAATGTAAGATATCCACAAAAAAGAGCAAGAAATCCACTTTGCTCCATTTTGGCCCGTGGCGTCCACGAGAAATATCTATCACAAAGCCAGTATCACTTTAGTTCGTTGTTGAAGGTCAGCTCACTAATCGATGTCCGGTTACTTGTGGCTTCAAATAAATTGTTTGGACATGCCTACACTTCAGTTTATTACAAGGGTATAAGAAGCATCACGGGATTAGATTGGGTTTGCTTGCCCTGACTTAAAACAATACTAATTCGCAACAGTAACCGCGTTGAAAGGGTGAGCGAGGTCATAGATGTACGGATCAATTAATTCCATGCAAAGGCTCAAATGTCATCGTTCTATAGTTAGATTGTTAGCATTTGGCGTGACTATAAATTTATGAGATCAAAAAAATAAATGTACCGAAAAGCATTTAAATTTTTATTTCCTTAATCAAATATGTTATTTAATTTTAAAACGTAATGACGATTCTTATTTCTTTATTTTAAGTAGCATGGCAGGCGGGTGGCGCGCGTGCTCATGGCACTCTCGGGCACGGCCACCTCTCGATCCCTCTAGCGCATTGCCCCCTAAAACCCTCATCCATGGTCTCCTCTCGGTTACGTCTCAAAACTCACGAGTCTCAAAACTCACGAGCTAAAAATAGTAACAAATAGTAACAAAACTGGAAAACCTCCGTGGCTCAGGCGGCAGCACGCCGGCCTCTCACCGCTGGGTCCGTGGTTCAAATCCCGGTCACTCGATGTGAGATCTGTGCTGGACAAAACGGAGGCAGACAGGTTTTTCTCCGGGTACTCCGGTTTTCCCTGTCACAATTTCATTCCAGCAACACTCTCCACTATCATTTCATTTAATCTGTCATTCATTTAATCATTGCCCCAGAGGAGTGCGTCAGGCCTCGGCAGCCGGCACGTTCATATCCTCGCCGCTAGATGGGGGCTTCATTCATTCCATTCCTGACCCGGTCGGAGACTGGAAGCAGGCTGTGGATTTTCAGTAACAAAACTCACGACTACAAACTAGTAGCTGAATTAACATTCTAATTCCCCCCCAAGGGCTCACATCTACTTTAGTGGGACGTGAGTTGGCGACCACGGGGCCCCAGCTGAATCCGGCATTGCTTCCGCCTACTTGTGCCGGGCTCCACTCCGTCTTCTTTCCTGTCGACCTCACTTGGTTAACTCTTTTTCATTTCCTACCCCGATCGTATTAGGGTATCCGAGGCCTAGGGAGTCTCTTCCTTTTCCGCCTTAATTGGCCCTTGTCTCATCTTTTCTGATGCTCTCCTTCAGCGAGGAGTCAGCCTTCTTTTTCTTTTCATGTTTTCTCCTACCTTCTGCTCAAGGCCCCCAAGGAGGCAGGGTGTGTTTAGCCCCACCACGTCCGGTGCACCCTGGATATTGCTACACCCTCAGGGGCTCACGTCTAGTGAGTTCGGGAGTTGGCGACCTCGAGGGATTTCGGAGCTGGGTCCAGTTTTCTCCCCTTTTTTTCCATTACCTCTGGGGCGGACCCTCTCCTCCTTCACTTTCCTATCTGCCTTTTATGGCTCTCCTTCCTTCCAAGTCCCTCAATCCGCATTCTTCGAGGGTTGAGGGCCTTTATTTTCTTCCTATCCTTTATTTGCCTTATTCTCCTTATGTTTTCCATTTCTTCTTCTAGTATATAAGTTAGTAGTTAGTTTTAGTTATAGTTTACATTTTCATGATCATCTTGACGATCACCCAAACCCTTAGGGGCCGATAGCCTAGATGTTAGGCCCCTTAAAACAACAATTATCATCATCATCATCAACATTCTAATTAGTCGCAAAACTCACGACTCCGGAGAGCAGGTGTCTGCGATGATCGCAGGAAATATGAGCTGTACGGTGACTCACACTGCCCTTCAACCCATGTTTGTCCACCCAGTTTTAGAATGGGATTTCGTTTGTATTGTTTTAACATTATCAACCTACCACAGACCGAATTCTCCAACTATAACACTGATTTTTACTCAGTCATTCTGCTTGGTGTCATCAAGAAGGCCTTAAAAACTTCAATGCAATATTGTGGAGGTTGTTATTTTGTGTTTGGATACAAAGTGACAGCCAATGGCCATTAGCAAAATAATTGATATGCGCCTAGTAAGCACGTGGAATGCTCATATCTGCCAACCCTATCAAGTGTGTTGGTCCTGTACGGACACAAATGACTAGCGGTTTATTCGACAATAATAGTAATAATAATAATAATGATGATGATGATGATGATGAACCTGGAAAAGCTTCTGAAATGTGAAAGGAGGATATTGAGGAGCATTTACGACCCAAAAGTGGTACAGGGAACCTACAGATCAAACAAGGAGATATATGAAAGGGTGGAAGACGTCTACGTTTCTATGGACATATGGTTAGAATGGATCCAACAAGAACAAATAAACAAATTTTTGATAAAATATATAATCTGAAGAGCCTAGGGGGTTACACCAAGCAGATGAAAGAAGAACTCCGGAGGCTAGGAATTACAGATGACGACTGTCGAGACAGAACACAATTCATGGAAATACTTTCCAACATAAAGGTTCTTGTGGGAGAAAAGAGAGAACGCAGGGGAGGAAGATGGACAGCAGAGAGAAAGGCTCAACACTCTGAAAGAATGAGGGAAGTGTGGAGGAAGAGAAAGGAAGAAAGAACTATGAGAAGGTAATGAAATTATATTTGCGTGGTCCTTAGTTTCGGCCGGTTCGCATAATATAATTTAATAATAAAAATAATAATGTTTTGGGTTTTACGTTCCGTTTTAACTACTGCGGCTTTTAGAGACGCCAGGGTGACGAAAAATTTGCCGCAGTTCCGGCTGGCGCTTACATTTTCCTATTCAAAAAAGAACTGGCTTGGTTTGTGAATTTTGAGACTGGTCCAGGTACGTAAACCGGTTAGAACCTACTTTTACTAACCATCATCTTGAAATTCGTGAATGTTATTGAAAACACAGCGCACGAATTGTGCATAGGGTTAATACATTTGAATAGCCTATACATTAGTGTTTTCACCTTACACCCTCACAAAATATCACAATGTGATTACGTGGTACCGACTACATTGTTTACCACATAATTTACAATTAATACAGGGTACGTCTATGTCATGAAAGTACTCGGTGACGCACAGTTTATGGTGGTACCCATGTACCGCCATCGAGTTAACGAAGTGTCGTAGGTCTTGATTGGTGTCAGTCCATACCCTATTCGTCATGGCTTCCGTTATGTAAAATTCCCTCTTCTTCACTCTCTCATGCATTAGTATTTTCCAGGCGTCCGTAGATGGTAGTCTTCTCTTCGTCCGTAGGTCCTCAATGAAGAAGTTATCCTTGGCAAGTTCGTACACTAGTCTAGATTTTGCATATTTTGATAATCCCAGGGTTGCTTTTAGGAAGCACGACTTCATTGCATCGAGAGTCCTCAAGTCCGCCAGGGTCGGTTTCTCCCAGATGATTTATATCCCGTATGTGGCGATGGGCGCTATTTTCGAGTCGAATAACCTCATCTACTTCAGAAGCACATCCCCTCTATGGATAGGCTACCATCGTGCCACACGGAGGCTGAAATCTAGAAAGTGTTTTCTCCGCACAACAGTTAAGCTTCAAGGGAAAGCAGAGAATGCTAGGATCAAGATGTACAAAGAAAGAACTAACCACCTTTCCAACTGGATGGAGCCGAAGGAAAGTCTTCCATGTGGACACCAGGAGAAATGGACAACTTGGAAAGCCCTTAACAGACTCCGTACAGGAGTAGGCAGAACAAAAGTAAATCTGCGGAAGTGGGGTTTCTCAAGCGACTGTGGAGAGCAGCAGGCAATCCAACATTTATGTCAGTGTGACTTATGTCCTTCAAAGTGCACAATGAAAGATTTGATTGCAGCCTCCTCCAGCGCTATTGACGTCGCCCAATACAAAGCAAAAACCATCTAGCTCAAATTTGTTGCTTCAATATTTGATTGTTTTGTATAACAGACCTGTATATATGTATGGTAGAAATGTAGATATTCTGTATTCAATATCCAATACTCATATTGATACTTCTGACACGAATAAAGAAAGACTTCATAATTCGTGAATTTTGAGACTCGTTAGTTTTAAGACTTGTGAGTTTTGACATAACACGCTCCTCTCGATCCCGCTAGCACATGGCCCCCATGAGCCCTCACGCATTGTTTACTCTCGACCTGTGATTGGAATCGTAAATGTTTATAGTCTTGGAATGGAACAAAGCCTGTTGTAACTACAATATAGCGTGAATATAATATTATATCAAAAACAAATGTTCCGGAAAACCAATAAAATTTACCGTAGAATTGGCGGCGATATTACATTTACGACTCTCCATATGAGTCAGTATAGTTAAAGGCAGTATCATACATATTCATTTTCTTATTAGCAGCTTCGGTGGCGTAGTCGGTAGCATGCTGAACTGCTGTGCCCAAGATAGCGGGTTCAAACCCGGCCGAAGTCGTCGGATTTTTAAGAGCGTTAAAAATCCTTCAGTATGCCTTCCTTCGGAGAGGAAGTAAAGTCGGCGGTCCCATGTCATAGATTTATGGCATGTAAAAGATCCTTTCACACACTAAACTTGTGTAAAGCAAAATTGTTAGGTTAGATTTCGTCAGAATGCTCTATCAAAGTTCCAACGTTCACCACTAGGCATCATTGATATCTGGTGGCGAAAGTTGGAACTACTTGAAATTGAACGGAACTTTTAGCTCACCCTTTAGGGTGTCCGCTGGAAGCAGCTACAGACTCAGGCGAGCCCAACATGTCCTCGGACACTCCCGGCATACGATAAATAATAAATATATTTTCTTATTATTGTATTTTTTTTTTTTTGCATTGACATTTACAGTACACCACAGAAATAAGAAAGCGATTTTCGAATGTTATCCCTCCCTATATTATTCTGCTAAGATCCCATTCCAGTTTTGTACCGAAAATATGCTCCCATTAACACCAACCTACACATATGGGGTACCTACAGGTTCAGCATAACCCAATGCGTAAGCGAAACGCACTCACTCTTTAAATGCCTCACAATTAAATAAATACCTTAAAACATGTATATTTACAATGAAAGAATGCAACACGGTAACCATGGTAACAGAATCTCACAGGTCCATCTATTTCTGTAAAACGCAATGCAATTCCAATTATTACATTACTGTGAAAGTTTCCAGACGGTTATAAGGTTATCAATGAACCAAATTAAGCTGTAAAATTCATCAATACATACAGTATAATGCGCTTAAGGGGGTCAAGGGGCACTCTAGATTTTTTACGCAATTTTCACGTGAGTGTGGTACGAAAGGTCTTTTTCACCCGACTATAAAGGGTCTCCGAAAACCACATTTAAAGGCCATTAAATTAACAGTGTCTGTGATATTCCCAGAAAACTAACTTCGCTCTGATATACCTATGAAGGAATGACAAACCCCTAACCACTGCACCAGTAGCTGGATTGATAAAGTCTGATTATTCATACCAAGGATAAATCAGTCATAGCATTCATGATTGAGATTTTGCTAAGTGTACTCTTTACAACTAGAATATTCGCGGGCGAAGCCGCGACGGGTAATGCTAGTAAATTAATAACAGACATCTACCTTGCTCTAGTCCAGTCAGGTCTATCTTATGGTATTCTTGTCTGGGGAGGTGTCTATGAAAAAGTACTAAAAAGTGTTCAGATAGTGCAGAATCTCATACTGCGAATAATGATGAATAAAGTTAGATCATATCCGACTATGAGACTGCATGCCGAAGCAAGGGACTTCAACATTAAACAATTGTATGCGTTTGAAATATATACAGTAAATACATTTTTAAAAATAGAAGTAGAATTCAAGTTGCAAATCACGGGTATGAAACCAGAAGTATTATAACAAATCATTCTTATTTTATATCAACCTAAGTTGTATAGCTAAACGTAACTTTCTGTATTTCTCACCAAAATTGTATAAAATTCTCCCCATTAAATTAAAAGAATTTAAAGGGACTCAAGCAAACCTGAAGATGCAAATGAGACACTTTCTCAGGAAAAAAAAATTGAAAAATATAATTAGTTGAGCCTACAAGTTGATACAAACGCAAATTCACTTTTTCTTGTAATACATTATTATTAGTACTTACAACATAAAAACAAAAAATATTTTTAACAAAAAAGAGTCTATCCTGGAACTGAAAAATTCGCCACTATACAACTGTAATCAAACCTGTAGCTCTCTATGCTTCAGAGACACTCAATCTTCAACACAAAACAATAAAACATCAAATAGAAGTGAAAGAACGTGAAATAATAAGAAAAATCCTTGGACCAACAACAAAAGATAGTGTACATTATCCAAAGCCTAATACAGAAATATTTAAAAAAAATCACAGACACAATGCGAATGAGAAGAATTCAATTTATGGGACACATAGAAAGAATGGACCCGAACAGACTGACACACAAAATACATACTTTCTTAAAGAACAAGGCTACGAAACCGTATTGGTATAAATTTACAAAAAAAGACTTATAGGAATTAGGATCACCAAACTTACATGACCGGAAGGAAATCAGGAAAATCACTCAGACGCGGGGTTTCGTGAAGAAGAGAAGAAGACTACACAACATCGATGGTCAGAGCAACCGAAACAGACCCACTCGTTGCGAATGGAGGAATACTGGGCCAACAGGAAGGCTAGAAAGTGTTGATTTCGCGTGGTCCTAAGCGACCCTTTCGCGAAGAGGAAGAAGAAGAAGAAGGAGGAGAAGGAGAAGATGATGATGATGTTGATGATGATGAAGAAGAAACAGAACGTGTTATTCGACTAAGCCATCATACAATTTTAAGAAATCGTATCAATGATATGTATTCCACACACAACGTTGCATCTTTTAGTGGCGTATGTGATTGCTCTCCCTGCTTTGTAAGCATTTGATATCCTATTTCGACCTGTTAGTTAGTTATTGTTGATATAAGGGGCGGAACTACGAGGTTTAATTCACTGACCATGAAAGCCAAAATACCATCTTTTTTGGAAGCCTTCATAGGGAGGTTATGGCTGCTTGAGCTTTTAGTTCCCGCAGTAAAGAGGCGCAGGGGCGTTTCAAAAAAGGGACGTAGCGCGCAGTTCGCTACTCCTGTGGGGGCCCGGGCGGGGACACCAAGAGCTCGCTGATGAGCCAGCTTGGTGTTTAAGGCGAAACCTCACACCAAGAGCTCGCTGATGAGCCAGCTTAGTGTTTAAGGCGAAACCTCACACAAGACACAGAACAAACCTAGAAAAATTGCTCAGTTTCATTTACGTTATTCTCAGAATTAAAATCTTCAACATTTGTGCCTTTCAAATTAACAAAATCAACATAAAATTTGAAAAAGGAAGGAAGGAAGCTTGTAGTTTAACGTGACCGTTAATCTCGAGATCATGAGCCACGGGAAATTTGACATGGGAATATTATTGATACATCAAATTAAAGCTGTTGTAGAAATGCTGTAAACTAGAGATTACTGAATACTTTGAAAACTATAGCCACCTTTTTTTATTTTAAGCAATGATAAAATTGCATTTATTTTTTGACTGCACGATTCTGGATCAGAACATTATAAGAGTTAAATACAAAAACTCAGCAAAATAAATTTGATGAATAATATTTAGTAATTTTAGGGCATTTTTAAAAAAATTCATTTTTATTTTGTTTTTCAAAAATGCAGAGAACTGAAAACAGAAAACAAACGTATCTGATACAAAAAAGAAATGAATGGTTGGGTTTCATGTGTGATGAAGAAAAAGTTTCAAAGAAATCGGTTCCAAAATGTAGATTTTCTTCCTAATACGTACCTTAAAGCCCTCTTAATGGAAGCTGTACTAGCAAAGTTCCAGCGGCGATAGCGACTCAGGCAGACCTTGCTTGCCGGTCGCGCTACCGCAAGGCCTCCTCAAGTCTCCTCCGTAGCACGCCCGCATCATCAATTATTACTGTTCCTTCTCCCTTGCTCGCTAGCGAGCTGACGTTTTCCTCTTTTTTATATATATATCTCTCTATAATCTGGGAGTAATCTTGTTGCAGCCTGCCATTATGTCGTTTAGCGTGGGTAGTCTCTTTAATGGTTCGGGAGTAGCTTGTCCCTTGACGGTTATTACAGCGACCAGACAAATGCAATATTATTATCGACTGGTTTTACACCAAAATGGTAGCGACACGATCAAAGCAGCATGGTGCACTTTTAACACGATTTGATACTGAAGCCTCCGCAATTTCAAGGCAAATATATAACGCTAAAAGTGGCACATAGAACTTAGAACTTTGTGGTCAAACACAACACGTTATGGTTAAAATTGACAAGGTAGCGTTTGGTTACATTTCCCTAAATTGTATTAAAAAAAAAGAGTAATTGCCACGGTGGGTGAGTGGTTATCGTGTCGGATTACCAACCCCAACCTTGCAGGTTCGCTCTTGGCCGTGGAAAGTGATTTTTGAAAGGCGACAAAATTACAACACGCATGTCAAAGAACTCATTTGAATTCAATAGGCCGTGTTCATTTTTCATTTTCAATCTCGGGATTTTCCGCCATCACTAAGTTCCTTATTTCTCTACTAGAAAGCGCTATAGTGTCAAGGAGCTTAGATATCAAACCTCCTTGACTTTCATAGTGCTTCAAGGAACAACGAAATTCGACATGCAATCTGCCCTCTGGGTGTCAAATAACAAAGCTTGCACCTGCCACACGAGGCCATACGATATTATTATTATTATTATTATTATTATTATTATTATTATTATCATAAAAAAGAGTTACCTAATAAGACTTTCGCTGCTCCTATAATCTGAACAGAACAGTGGATTTCAGTAATATGGAAAATCAAAATGAATTGGCAGGGTAAATCTGAATTAATAACAACACAGACCAGCGAATTTTCAGATTTTGAAAAATACAAGAGAAGTATTCGCTATTTTTTATGTTATTTGGTGTGCTCATTTCGAAAATGACCTCCATTTTTTTCCATCACGTCAGGTTTCTCTTTTTTGTAAAATCGATATCCGTATATTTGCTAAAATCAAGAGCAAAAAATCCCTCGAGTTTAAAAGGTTTCAACCAAATTATGGTGCAGTTTCTAAAAGACTAACATAAAACAGACGATTGATCAAGAGGAACAAATGAATGTTCGAAACAAATTTTACTAAACCAACAACAAAACAAAACAAAGTGTCTATTTAAGTATCCACGTAGTCTTTTCCTTTGAAACTTCTCCTTGACGTTCTTCTATCATGTTCAATCTCAGGTAAATGTTCATGAAAATCCAAGAAAACGTGACGCGATAGAACTTTTCAATTACTGTTTTCATAATAAGAAACAACAAATACATAAAGTTCATATATCACTTCCCTTGTATTCCTCCCAGGCCAGTGTAATTACTAAATGATTATTGCGGAGGTCTCATCTCTAGATTTACGGCTTGTAAATGATTTCCTTTGGGAAAATAATCAACATTGTTATACCGTGAATTTCCCGATGACCCACGATCACTCTTGCAACCTTATCCTAATGAGGTTACTTGGATCCGGACATAGTATCTCTGATCTAGAATCACTAGACACTGCCAGTTAAAGTTATTCTTTCTGGAGTCCGAGGTAAAAGCCACACTTGTATAACCTTATCCTAATGTGGTCACCAGGGTCCAGACATATCTCTGGCCTAGAATCACTAGGCATTGCCAGTTGAAGTTATTCTTTCTGGAGTCCGAGGTAAAAGCCACACTTGTATAACCTTATCCTAATGAGTTTACCTGGGTCCAGACATATCTCTGATCTAGAATCACTAGACACTGCCAGTTAAAGTTATTCTCTCTAGAGTCCGAGGTAAAAGCCACACTTGTCAAACCTTATCCTAATGAGGTCACCAGGGTCCAGACATATCTCTGATCTAGAATCACTAGACACTGCCAGTTGAAGTTATTCTTTCTGGAGTCCGAGGTAAAAGTCACACTTGTCTAACCTTATCCTAATGAGGTCACCAGGGTCCAGACATATCTCTGGCCTAGAATCACTAGGCACTGCCAGTTAGAGTTATTCTTTCTGGAGTCCGAGGTAAAAGCCACACTTGTATAACCTTATCCTAATGTGGTCACCAGGGTCCAGACATATCTCTGGCCTAGAATCACTAGGCATTGCCAGTTGAAGTTATTCTTTCTGGAGTCCGAGGTAAAAGCCACACTTGTATAACCTTATCCTAATGAGGTCACCAGGGTCCAGACATATCTCTGGCCTAGAATCACTAGACACTGCCAGTTGAAGTTATTCTTTCTGGAGTCCGAGGTAAAAGCCACACTTGTATAACCTTACCCTAGTGAGATCACCAGGGTCCAGACATATCTCTAGCCTAGAATCACTAGACACTGCCAGTTGAAGTTATTCTTTCTGGAGTCCGAGGTAAAAGCCACACTTGTCTAACCTTATCCTAATGTGGTCACCTGGGTCCAAACATATCTCTGATCTAGAATCACAAGACACTGCCAGTTAAAGTTATTCTTTCTGGAGTCCGAAATAAAAGCCACACTTGTCTAACCTTATTCTAATGAGGTCTCCTGGGTCCAGACATATCTCTGATCTAGAATCACAAGACACTGCCAGTTAAAGTTATTCTTTCTGGAGTCCGAAATAAAAGCCACACTTGTCTAACCTTATCCTAATGAGGTCACCTGGGTCCAGACATATATCTATGATCTAGAATCACAAGACACTGCCAGTTAAAGTTATTCTCTCTAGAGTCCGAGGTAAAAGCCACACTTGTCTAACCTTATCCTAATGAGGTTACCTGGGTCCAGACATAGTATCTCTGATCTAGAATCACAAAACACTGCCAGTTAAAGTTATTCTCTCTCGAGTCTGAGGTAAAAGCCACACTTGTCTAACCTTATCCTAATGGGGTCACCTGGGCCCAGACATAGTATCTCTGATCTAGAATCACAAGACACTGCCAGTTAAAGTTATTCTCTCTCGAGTCTGAGGTAAAAGCCACACTTGTCTAACCTTATCCTAATGTGGTCACCTGGGTCCAGACATAGTATCTCTGATCTAGAATCACAAGACACTGCCAGTTAAAGTTATTATCTCTAGAGTCCCGAGGTAAAAGCCACACTTGTCTAACCTTATCCTAATGTGGTCACCTGGGTCCAGACATAGTATCTCTGATCTAGAATCACAAGACACTGCCAGTTAAAGTTATTATATGGTGTATATTTTACGAGGTTACAATACTCATTCTTTTAAAAAAGAATAAAAATGGTAACACAATAAATTCAAATACCTAAGCATCACTCTACAAACAAGTGCAAAATGCTTTATAAAACATGTGACAGAAAAATCACACAATCGGTTTGGGCGATGCACGAAATAGGATATATAAGAACACTCAACCTCGAGACAGCAATTGCATTATTTAAAAATAAAATAATGCTAATATTGACATACGGAATAGAAATCATATGGCCTTTCCTTACTGAAAAAAATCTATCATCACTTGAAAGTGTTAAAGCATTATAGGCCTACATTAAAAAAAAAAAGAGATTGGAGTTTCCAAGACGACCAAATCACGGCTAGTCAACCTCCTCGCACGAGAAACATTCCTAATTGAATACTTTAGAACGCTTCTAATTTTACTTAGCACAAGACGTTCGGAAAACCTATTTACGACACTCAGAAGGAAAAGAGAAGAAATCCGACTGGAATTTTATGGAACAGGGGCCATGGTTGACCGGGCGTGGACATCAGCTAACTTTGAGATGAGGCACATGTTCACACGCCTGGCAGTTCATGGCATTTGATTTGTACAAATAAAGCATACCATGATCCGGATGACACATGTGTATGTCAACTATGCGGACACACATGTGAACGCTACCATATAGAAAAATGCAGCAAAAGAATAAAGTCCATAAAAGACTATGCTACCCACGGCGCAGGTGCGCAAACATAGTGTATTTAAATTTATTTAATGACTGTTTAGCTGCAATAAAAGTATTATTATTAATACTCATTCCTTTGAGTGACTCAATAACTAAACAAATGGCGTCAAAGATTATTGGTGCTAGCATTACCCGTCGCGGCTTCGCCCGCGAATATTCTAGTTGTAAAGAGTACACTTAGCAAAATCTTAATCATGAATGCTATGACTGATTTATTCTTGGTATAATCAGACTTTACCAATTCAGCTACTGGTGCAGTGGTTAGGGGTTTGTCATTCCTTCATAGGTATATCAGAGCGAAGTTAGTTTTCTGGGAATATCACAGACACTGTTAATTTAAGGGCCTTTAAATGTGGTTTTCGGAGACCCTTTATAGTCGTACCACACTCACACGTGAAAAAATGCGTGAAAAAATCTAGAGTGCCCCTTGTCCCCAATAAGCGCATTATATTGTATGTATTGATGAATTTTACAGCTTAATTTGGTTCAATGATAACCTTATAACCGTCTGGAAACTTTCACAGTAATGTAATAATTGGAATTGCATTGCGTCTTACAGAAATAGATGGACCTGTGAGATTCTGTTACCATGGTTACCGTGTTGCATTCTTTCATTGTAAATATACAGGTTTTAAGGTATTTATTTAATTGTGAGGCATTTAAAGAGTACGTGAGTGCGTTTCGCTTACGCATTGGGTTATGCTGAACCTGTAGGTACCCCATATGTGTAGGTTGGTGTTAATGGGACCTTATTTTCGGTACAAAACTGGAATGGGACCTTAGCAGAATAATATAGTGAGGGATAGGCAATATTATGAGGTTATTGTACTCATTCCTGTGCTCCAGAGCTAAACAAGAAAGAAAGCAAGAAAGAAAGAACTGTACATAATATACGTTGACCAAATGAGGCGAAAAAGCAATTCAGATGTTGTGGACTTTTCTTTAGTTTTCCTGAAACCATCATTTACCGAGGACTAAGCTTTCCTTCAAACTACATGTTAGATGGGCAGATGTTAGTTAGGTATCGTTGTTTTAAGGGGCGGAACTACGAGGTCATCTGCGATGGGCAGATGTCCTCTTATAGCAACAATCACCTCCTCCATGAATGCTGTAAGAGATAATATATACAAACACATCCACAACGTCAAGTAGATAAAATACTGCACAAAGGAAAGGCTGCCCTTATACGGGCCTCTTGAGATATCAAGTCTTCAACGGTTCACTACCTGCAGGATAACAACGATGATTTATCAGTAGCGTGTTTCCGAACACAAATTATCACAATGTTTCCTCTTTTCTTCGCAGTATCTCTGTGCTCTCTTTAGCGTTCTTCTACCCAACTTGTATTCCGTATAGGTTTGTATCTATTTTTTTTTCTTCCGAATTTGGCCGCCTGTGGACCGCATGGAACCTAAGGCTTTCTGGTTAATCTCCTCTTCTCTTCGCAAAACCTCTTCCTTCATTCGTTCACTTCTGATCTTTCGCTCCTCCTCGGATATTACCAGTTTGGCTCTAATTTTAGGTGTTTTCTCCTCGAACATCTTGATGTTGTCAATTCGGTTTCTGAACTCTTTTCTGTTGTGGATCACATCCACTGTGAGTCCACTTTCCTTGGCGTCTCTTTTAACCTCTTCTATTCACTTAGTTGTAGCCTTCAGCTCTGTAATATACTTGAATATCCTCTTAGTCAGTCGGTTCTCGTCCATTCTCACCAAATGCCCGTAGAATTTCAACCTTCGCTTCCGCATTGTGACAGTAATTTTTTAGTGTTTTTATAGAGGTCATCATTATTTCTGTTCTTCCATGTCCCGTCAGAAGTTATCTGTGGTCTTAAAATTTTCCGCAAAATTTTCCTCTCCTTTTTTTCCAGTTCCTGAAGTTCCCCTTTTTTATTCAGTGTCAAGCACTGCGAGGCGTACAGACCCTCTGGCTTTACTACTGTGCTATAGTGTCTGAGTTTTGCCTTGTAGGATATTGCTCGTTTGTTGTATCTGTTCTGGGTTATCTATTTATTAGGGTTCTAAATTAATTGTTTTCTATTGTGAATGTTTTCTTCGTTGATACCAATTTATTTCTACCAATCTCAAATTATACACGTAAGGTACATGTTTCGTTATATCAATGACTAGCAGTAGTGCCCCGCTTCGCCCGGTGGATTTATTTGTTTTACAGAACTCGAGCGCTCATGGATAAGGATCGGAATAAATGATAGTAAATTTGAAAGCACCAACGCTTATTGCAGCTGATGACCTCAGTGTACTGCACCAACACCATCGCCCTTATGCAGAGGCATACTATTGTCATGATGATAACTGTTTTAAGGGGCCTAAGAAACATTTTTGCACTAATTACTGACCGTGACTGCAATTTATAAGCAGCTCGCAATTCTGCAGCACAACACTGGTAGGGGCGACGTGATGCGGCCCGCATTACATGGCAACAATAGACTTCGGTATTATTGAAGCCGTTCTGAAGCGCTTGTTCTTCCGACTTACTGAACAAAAATCAATCTCTAAGGTTACCTGAGAGGTGTAGCCTAATGCTACATAGCCTAAACTATTCCCCTTGAATCAGGCTATCATATACAAAAAGAATTTTTCGAATCTGACTGGTAGTTCCAGAGATTAGCGCGTTTAAACACACAAACAACACACACACACAAACTCTTCAGCATTATTATATTAGATAACTTCATCAGCGTGAAAACAATCTTAAAAACTATCTTAACAAAAACCAAAAGAGAAAATGGATATCCTTACAATAAGTCATTAATTTTGAATAAATGAAAGGGCACATAAATGAATTAATAAATAATTATAGGATGTGTGAAATACTCGGACATTGATATACCAACCGTAAATGAAACGATAGCATTGCACCTCATCTAACAGAGATATCAGTCACTTCAATAAATTTTGCACATGGAAAAGTTTGCTTCAGGACATAGACCTGCTGAAAAACATCTGCATTAATCAAAAGGTTGAACATCGTAACAAATTTTAGAAATGGTAAAAACAACTAACCTCAAATCTATTTGCTGGTTATCTTCGTCCGCTGTTCAAAATAGAATATCAATGTCCAAGTATTTTACACATCCTATGAATATTTTATTAATTCTTTTTTGTGACCTTTCAATTATTTAAATTAATGACTGACTTCCTGTAAGGATAACCATTTTCTTTTTTGGTTTTTGTTAAGATACGTTCACGGCATTTGTAGACGTAGAAAAGGCTTTTGATAACGTCGATTGGACTAAATTTTTTGACATTTTGAAATCGATTGGAATAAAGTACAGGGATAGGAGGGTGCTCTACAATCCATACAGAAACCAGACAGCAGTCATTCGAGCTGAAGGACATGAGAGAGAAGCTGGTATTCAGAAAGGTGTAGGGCAAGGCTGCAACTTATCAGTTATCACCCATACTTTTCAATCTTTACATTGAACAAGCAATGAAGAAAATTGGAGGAAATTTTAAAGTGGGAGTGAAGATTCAAGGAGAAATAATTTCAACTCTGAGATTTGCCGATGACATCGTCATCTTGGCCGACACGCCTGAGGATTTGAACGAGTTTTTGAATGGTATGGACTCCGTCTTGAGAAAAGAATTCATGATGAAAATTAATAAATGTAAAACAAAAATACTGGAATGCAGCCGAAATAAATCAGAAACCTCTATGGACATCAAATTGGGAGGTGAAAAGCTGAAGGAAGTAGGAGACTTCTGTTACTTAGGAAGCAATATAACCAGTGATGGACGAAGCAAAGAGGATATAAAAAGTAGGTTGGCTCAGGCAAGGAAAGCATTTCTACAAAAAAAAAAGAATCTGTTGACATCGAATATAGATTTAGGTATTAGGAAGTCATTTTGAAAGCCTTTGCCTGGAGCGCGGCGCTCTATGGAAGTGAAACTTGGACTATTGGTGCAGCAGAAAAGAGGAGAATTGAAGCATTTGAAATGTGGTGTTACAGGAGAATGATGAAGATCAGATGGGTAGATAGGGTTACAAACGAAGAGGTATTAAGACGAGTGGGAGAGGAGAGATATTTCTGGCGACTGCTAATGATGAGAAGAGATAGGTTGGTAGGACACATACTAAGACACCTAGGAATAACATGCTTAGTTATGGAAGGAAGGGTCGAAGACAAGAACTGTAGAGGTAGACCAAGGTTAGACTATGTTAAACAGATTGCCTCGGATGTAGGGTGTGGTAGCTATGTAGAGATGAAACGATTAGCTCAGGACCGGGAGTAATGGAGTGCTGCATCAAACCAGTCAAAAGAATGAAGACTCGCACAACAACAACTTTCTAAGATTTGTTCACGCTGACGAGGTTATCATTGATATAACGAAACATGTACGTGTAAATTTAATTATGAAACTACTTTCTTGTGTTTCACAAAGCGGTTTTTAGCCTATTTTCAATTTTGAAAAAATAGGCTTATGAGATCACTGTGTGCGTGCGTGCGTGCGTGCGTGCGCGCGCGCGTGTGTGTGTGTGTGTGTGTGTGAGTGTGTGTGTGTGTGTCCTAATAAAATCTAAACGGCCGGAGCGATTTCAATGAAACTCGGTAAGTTCATAGCACTATTCCCGGCGACCTCGACCGTGCCCTTCAAATTTTGTTACGTCTCACCAATCCAGCATGGCGGCTGTGCGAAATATTACACTAGCATTTAATATCTCCGGAACTATTACCGATATCGCCCTGAAATTGTGTACGGTGATAAAGGGCACTACTAGAAGTTCACCTATGAGACTTTCAAAAACCTGGTGACTACAAAACCAACATGGCGGCCAAGTGAAGTTGAGACTTTTAAATAGACTTTTCTCGCGATTTAACTATCCAAACCTAATAAAACTTGGTACAGCAAGTGTTTATACACATTGTAATGCACTGAAGTCTAATTTAGTTCAATCGTTTACATAACCTCAAAATGGCGGCTGTGCGAAATATTTCACTGACATTATATATCTCCGAAACTATTACAGATATCACCATGCAATTTTGTACGGTGATAAAGGGTACTGATGCAAGTTTACCTATGTATATTTCATAAACCTGTAAAGTACAAAACGAACATGGCGACCAGGCGAATTTGAAATAATTTAATAGACTTTTCTCGTGATTTAACTCACTGAGCGCCGTGAAATGTGGTACAGTAAATGATTTTGCAGATTGTAATGCACGGCCATCTAATTTAATTCAATTGTTTACATAACCTCAAGATGGCGGCTGTGCGAAATTTTAAAATTAAGTTTTTATTTCTTGTGTCGTACTCATGCGATCGAAGTGAAAGTTTGAATAATGAACCTAGGCAATAATTGTCCTTGAATGGCACATAACTCTATGGCCTATACATATAACAATCCAAAATGGCGAGCTTCCGAAATATTTACACGGTTCTCAATATCTATGAATATTTTACAGCAACCAAACTAAATTCTATTATGTTCATAGAGACTATGAACATATAGGACTTTCAGTAGCCTGATGATCACAAATCCAACATGGCGGCGACACGAAATATAAATATTTAAATGGACGTTTCTCGCGAATTAACTATCCGAGTGCCATGAAACGTTGCACGTTAAGGGACACTGGGACTGAAATTTTCAAATTCTATATAAACTGAGGTACAGCTTTGAAATTTTATATGGTTATGAATAGTCATATTATAAACCACTGTGGGAAATGTGAGCATTGTAAGTTGATTAGTTCTCCAGATATTAATTATTTTGTACATTTATTGTGCTAATTATTCAAGTTTTATAAAGGTCAGCCGCGTTAAAAAAAACAAGATAGTGTAACTTTTAGGTAATATTCTATTGCACTATAACAATTGGAAGAAACCTACGGATCCGATTTTGAATTGCATTAATGAGTGTCAAGAAATTAATTTTTTTTCATCTCCAAGTTTTTTTCTACAAAAAAATCGTATTTTTTCCAGTTTTAATTTTTTTTGCAGCCAAACCAAAAGTGCAATCTAAAAAACGATCCGCAGGTTTATAGTCATTGCAATGAAGATAATACATTCCCATTTTGAAAGCAATATCATAAGATTTATGACGCGAGTAACATTTTGAATGCCTGAAAAAGTGAATCCGAGAAAACAGCAATTTTCTAAAATGATGCACAATTTACAAGGTTTCAGCTTACCAATGACATTAGGACTGTCCTACAGCATAGGTGACACCCTCCTTCTGTTTTGCAGCCTCCTCCTTCATTTCTGTCAGTTTCACCTTCCGTCGACATGCTTTCGCTTCTCCAAGTATGACCGCGGACTTACATACTTCCTGCGACTGTCACATCTTTCAAGTGTTTGTGCTGTGACATGAGATACTGAAGTTAGTCTTATTCCTGATTTCAACTTTGTTGTTGCACTACACCCCATGTTGAATTCTGTTACAGAATTCCAAACAGCAATTTCAAGTATCTTCCGTGAAATAAAAATCTCTTTTCGGCACTTCCTCCAGATAACAGAATGCAGAGACTCATTCTGATTTTCAGTAGCACCACGGATGCATCTGGATAGTAGCTCATCTGATGCCAGCCTTTGATAAACAGGCATAATCTTGACAACTAAGGGTTCTTAAAGTTCTACAGCCATTTTGTCATGACTCTGTGGTGTTTTACCAGCTGCGATACTTCGATTGTAGAAACACCAAGACTCAGAACCTTCAGGACACTTACTGTGCTGGGGCGTTTAAAGGACATACCGTACATTTTAAAGCTACGCCAGGGCTTTAAAAATGGTGGAATTCGGATAAAACACTGCTATATGATCCGCAGGGGATAGGGGTGTATTAATATGGAAAAAAACGAAAATCGACATTTTCCACAAATTTCACTAAAATTTCAGTCCCAGTGTCCCTTAAATGCTTATACAAGTGTTGATCCACTGGCATCTAATTTATTTCAATTGTTTGCATAATCACAAGATGAATGCTGTGCGTAATTTTAAAATCTCGTTTTTACTTTTTGTGTTCTAATCATGCGATTGCAGTTTGAATATCACACGTACACAATAATCTTAATGTAATAGTACAAAAATAAAAATCCAACCTGGCGACCATCTGAAATATTTATACAGTTCTCAATATCTACGAATCTGTTACAGCAATTAAACTGAAATTTTGTATGTTGATAGAGGCAATTAACATGAGCAGGATATATGAAAATAGGCTGTATAGTTCTTCACAGAACTACTTGTTATAATTTGAGATTAATATTTGTCAGCACACATAATATTTAATAATATCTTCATAATGGTTAAAGTATATGTATTTTATTTCTGCCAGCCAATTGTTGTGATAGCGCTATTTTAAAATGTTCTTGGTAAGCGTATTGTCATCCATTCTGTATTTGTGACCATAACATCTCAGTGTCCTTTTTCTGGTGGAAACTGTGATTTTTTTAATACTTTGATGAGAGTTATCTAGTTAAAACGACTGTCGACCAAAATATTATGTGCACTCGAGTTTGAAGGTTATTTGTCAAGTAACTAATAGACCTATATAAAATCCAATCGTATCATCATTTTCGTCGTTCTATTTTACGTTAGTTCGTGTTGGTTTGGAATTTTTAATTTATATTTTAATATTTTTTATCGGAGTTGGAACACAAAACGTGCCCATTTTTAAGCGTGTTTCAACCATGCGTCACATTTAAGAACTATTATCTCACAACCCCGTCATCAGATCGAATCCAAATTTTAACACAAGATACATTGGAATGTTAAATAACTGGTTTATTAACTTCAAAATTTTGTGTGTCCTAGTAACAAAGTTGTTATCAGTTTTGTAAGGTAACTTTTTCTCGGCTCGGGGTCGTTGGGAAATGTAGTTCTTGGTCGCGTTGTAATCCTTATACATCAAAAAGTTATGCTGTATGACTGTGAAATACGTAAATTAATTCAATTATTTTATATCGATTTGTATTTGTACAGGGAAATAGGAGATGGTTCTCAAGCTAGCCGCTCCGGGGAAAATTGTACAGCGTTGCCAAGATGAAGCCCATCAAGTGTCTTGGCGCGCCTAGCTCGGAAGTGTTGGGCTCCATCTCAGCAACGTTGTACATCATTCTCTGGAGCGGCTAGCTGGTGAAACAGGTCTTATTTCCCCGTCAAATACAAACCGATATAAAATAAGTGAATTAATTTACGTATTTCACAGTCATACAGCAATATTCTTTGATGTATAAGGATTACAACGCGACCAAGAACTACATTTTCCAAGGACTCCGGGCCGAGAAAAAGTTACCTTACAAAAATGATAACAACTTTCTTTCTTGGACACACAAAGTTGTGAAATTAATAAACCAGTTATACAACATTTCAATGTATATTGTGTTAAAATTTGGATTCGATCTGATGACGGGTTTGTGAGATAAAATTCTTAAATTTGTCGCATGGTTGAAACACGCTTAAAAACGGGCACTTTTTTTGTTCCAACTGCGATAAAAAATATTAAAATATAAATTAAAACTTCCAAACCTACATGAACTAACGTAAAATAGAACGACGAAAATAATGATGTTATTGGATTTTATATAGGTCTATTGGTTACTTCACAAACAACCCTCAAACGCGAGTGCACATATTATTTTGGTAGACAGTAGTTATGTCCATTTATTTCTGAAAATGAGTTAAGACCGCCATTATGTATCTCACAAAGATATACATTTCAGTATTGTAATAGTTGTACTATCTCAGTTTTATCTGCATGTTAAACGCTGATTGGAACTGCAGCATTCGTTGCATCAAAAGATTTGATAAACTCATCAATATTCTCCTTCTTGTTTCTCTACGTGTTTAATAAGAGATCTGCTTCCAATGACCAAGGTTTCCGAGGCGCACAGAGCTTCAGGTTTGATTATTGTGGTGTACTGTCTTAATTTTGCGTTCTTTGATATTGATTTTTTGCAGTAAGTGTTCCAGGTCATTCTATAGGCCTTCTATAATTTTGAAATTCTCTCCTTGTTTGCCTCACGATTCAATTCTGTAGTCTGAATTACTTCTCCTAAGTACTTGAATGCTTCTGGTTGTTAATAAACCTTTCACTCTCCCGAAAGCCCTCTTCCCCATGGAGATTCTGCGTCTCACTTCTTTCATACAACTTCCGCTGGAGGTTATCAAGTTTCCTAAATACTGGAATAATTGTGCCTGTTCTAATACCATTCCATCTATTGTAATATAACAAGTATGTTAAAACAAGAAGTTCCGTGACGAACTAAAGAGCCTACTTTTCATTCCAATGATTATTCTACAGTATATGAACCTATCTAGAATAATGACGAAATTAAGTTGGTAATATCGAAATGTCTAATTAGTTCGAAATATTCCTACTATAATGTAGTCTAATAGAGCACTACGTTTGGCAGCCCTGGTGACTGAATATATTCTTAGTTCCATCTCTTAAGGTACAGAATACAAAATTTGGTTGAAGTTCAATGGACGTTACATGCAGTTAGACATTGGATCTATCAGCACGCGTAAAAGCATGTTGGCAACAATGTCATGCGTGTGCTGGTTAGAAATAATCGGAAATATTAAGATAACTTGTTGTGCTAATTTTGGATGAAATCCTTTTGTTAGTTTAGAAGTTACATGTGTTTTAAAATTGGACCTATCAGCAAGCATAGAATCATGTTGGCAGCACTGACTTATATTAATTACTCCAAATTAACATAGAGTGTCAGGTGCTATACGTGTGCAAAGTATAGAGCTGTTGGCTTGCATACTTTATGATATATTGATATTAGGGTAAAAAATATATACAGCATTTACTAACAGTTGGCAGCCCTGATTGCTCTTAAGAATACTTATAGTCATATATGTTATGTTACACATAGCACATAAGAAATTTGGTTGAAATTCAATTAATAGTGTAGAAGTTATATGCATTTAAATATTGGACTTATCAGAAGGCTTAAAATTATTTTGGCATCACTGTCATGTATGTCCTCCTGGAAATTCAACTGAAATAGTATTATCTACATGTGTGCCAATTTTGGAATAGCTCCCATGCATACCTTCCATGATATCCAACATGGAGCTCAAATTTATGTTGTTTTTTCAACAGTTGGTAGCACTGACATCATTTTCAAATATGGCCGTGAGATATTCCGGTATACATCTTTACTCATACTAAATTTGGTTTCGATTTTTGCAGCCGTTTAGGAGTTGATAGGGGGGAACACACACACAGCCAGACAGACAGAGAGACAGAAGGAAGGACAGACAGATAGACAGACAGACACACATTTGTCCGATCTCATATCCTCATTTTTGCAAAATGTGAAAATTAGGCTAAAAATCCGTCTAATATAACTGCACACAACGTGTTGACTGACTAAAGTATAATTTCCCAATTAGCTGTGAAACGCGATTTAGTATCATGTACTCCGTTATAGTTTGACAGCGCCTAACCATATAAAAATAACTCACAAAACAAGTCATTAAAAAGTTCGCGCTTGACGTGGTGTAATAATTGTCATTGTTATTGTTGTTGTTGCTGTTGTTGCATGCGAGACTACTTGAGTTTCAGTAATTATGGTGATTATGAGAAGCGTCATACTACAAACAGCTATCGCACACCTGATGACACCGCCTGGCTGCCTTATTATGACTAATTATCGTCCCAAGTGAGAATTATGTCCAACAATCATCAGCATTTCAGTGCGGCACAGGATGCTCGCTTGGCCACGGAGGTGACGTCACGATGGATAGTCGTCCATCATGAGAAGACAGACGACATTCTTGAAGAGCATAGCAAAAGGTTTGGTGCACTTTATGGTTTATAGCGATTAACAATTCAAAATATACAGTAGTATGAGGGGTAAAATCCCACGTCCAGTCAAAGAACACGGCGAGTTCCGAAGACGCCACAACCAAGAGTTGTACACTCACGTAGAGAAAATTACTGACGTGATGAGGAAAAGGAGGATATCCTTTGCTGTATTTATCTTTATCACCGTACAAAATTTCAGGGTGATATTGGTAATAGTTTCGGAGATATTGAATGCTGGTGAAATATTTCTCATAGCCGCCATGTTGGAATACAGTAGTGAGACACAACCGGGTGAGTTAGCCGTGGTCGTTACGGCATGACTGCTGGCAGTCGCTCACATCCGGGAGGCGAGGAGGTTCGAATCCCCCCGCCAGCAACCTTGAAGATGGTCTTCTGTGGTTTCCCATCTTCATTCCAGGCAAATGCCGGGGTTGGTCCCTAACTATAGGCCACAGCCGCTACCTTCCAACTCCTCGTCCTTACATTCCAACTTTCCTCCCCAACAGTACTTGTAGCTCACCCATCGGGTGTCCGTCTCGAAGCAGCTACAAAACTGGCGAGCTGAACTAAAAGCCATACGCTAAAAAAAAAGTAAGACACAACAAAATTTGAAGGGCACGGTCGTGGTCGGCCAGAATGGTGCTATGAACTTACCGAGTTTCATTGAAATCGCTCCAGCCGTTTAGAATTGATTAGGGACACACACACACACACACACACCATCCCACACACACGCACACACATCCGAATGAAATCAACACGGCTATCCCAACCGAATTTTTGCTTTTCTCCATGAGAAAAAACAAAACAAAAAGGGCCTGGTTCAATAAAGTATAGAAAGATCTGTTGGAGATTTTTTTTTTAGCGTATGGCTTTTAGTACCGAGAATATCCGAGGACATGTTCGGCTCGCCAATTTTGTAGCTGTTTCAAGGCGGACACCCGATGGGTGAGCTACAAGTACCGTCACGTGTGGAGTCTTGTCTGGGGAGGAAAGTTTGAATGTAAAGACGAGGAGTTGGAAGGTAGCGGCTGTGGCCTATAGTTAGGGACCAACCCGGGCATTTGCCTGGAAGGAAGATAGGTAACCACAGAAGACCATCTTCAAGATCACCGGCGGGGGAATTCGAACTTCCTCGCCTCCCGGATGTGAACGACTGCCAGCAGTCATGCCGTAACGACCACGGCTAACTCACCGTGATTGGGATAACATGTGAAGATATCCAGGAGCGTGGCCTACTTAGGGAAAAACTTCAAAAACATCGGAGTTTTAAACTTAAGCCAAAACTAAAAACCGGGAACGCGTGGACGACAGAGAGAAAGGTGCAACAACGATTGCGAATGAAGGAGTACTGGGCCAACATTAAAATGTAGAAGAAACAGTTGACATGACGTGGTCCTTAGTTGGCCGTAACCAGGGAAGGAGAAGAAGAAGAAGTATGAGGGGTGTTCAAATGAAAAGGTGCGAAACGATACTGTGGGTACAATTTATTCGTTATTCAAAAGTAATCACCACAGGTGTCCCATTGCTTCACTAGCCGCAGGGTTCCCTGTTCCCAGAAGTCTTGTGGTTGTGACAGGAGCCAATCCTGTACGGTGTCCTTTAGTTCGCCGTCCGATTGGAAACGTTTCCCTTGAGACGAACCATTAACAGTGACGTGTATTGTGCAACACTCCGTAGCCTACGCAAGTCCATCAAGAACAAACGGCCTGAACTGCTCACGAAGGTAGTGATTCTGCTCCATGATAACGCTCGCCCACACGTCTCTAACATCACACAAGGTGTATTGGCCACGTTCACGTGGGAGCAACTTGAGTATCCGCCCTACAACCCAGACTTGTCACCCTGCGACTTCCATCTGTTTGGTCCGTTAGAAAAACATCTCAAGGGAAAACGTTTCTAATCGGACGACGAACTAAAGGACACCGTACAGGATTGGCTCCTGTCACAACCACAAGACTTCTGGGAACAGGGAATCCTGCGGCTAGTGAAGCAATGAGACACCTGTGGTGATTACTTTTGAATAACGAATAAATTGTACCCACAGTATCGTTTCGTACCTTTTCATTTGTACACCCCTCGTACAATCGATACCAATGTCTCGAATCGAATTTACGATAACTCGCAGTTATTATTATTATTATTTTCCGAACGAACTTCCTATAATTTGCATGTATATTTTCTCTTTAACCCTTCATTGGTTAGTGATCTAAATACTCTGACCGGCAAAATAAAACACCTATCACTTGAAAAATTCAACATTACTTTCATTTAAATCATAAATATGACCCTCTCTAGGCCTAGTACACTAGTTACTGTTTATAGCATGGAAGTGAGGTTTCCTGGATGTATTATCATTGTTCATGTCACTGTTTCACTTAACAATAGCGATTCTTTGACATGATGCTGTTTCCCACGGAAAGATATGCGCGCCACCATTTTCGATCAGAGCCGCTGCCCTGGCAACATCTTCAGTCCTCAAGCGCATATTCGTTTCTGAATTGCACAAGAACAACGGAGGATGTGGCTGTATTGATCTTTTCCTAGGCCAACAAGTGGCAAAAGAAAAACAAGTAGTTCCGTGAAGAACTATACAGCCTATTTTCATATATCCTGCTCATGTTAATTGCCTCTATCAACATACAAAATTTCAGTTTAATTGCTGTAACAGATTCGTAGATATTGAGAACCGTCTAAATATTTCAGATGGTCACCAGGTTGGATTTTTATTTTTGTACTATTACATTAAGATTATTGTGTACGTGTGGTATTCAAACTTCAATCGCATGATTAGAACACAAGAAGTAAAAACGAGATTTTAAAATTACGCACAGCAGCCATCTTTTGATTATGCAAACAATTGAAATAAATTAGATGCCAGTGGATCAACATTTGTGTAAGCATTTAACGTGCAACGTTTCACGGCACTCGGATAGTTAATTCGCGTGAAAAGGCCATTTAAATATTTATACTTCGCGTCGCCGCCATGTTGGATTCGTGCTCACCAGGTTACTGAAAGTCCTATAGGTGAACATATGTTCATAGTCTCTATGAACATAAAAATTTCAGTTTGGTTGCTGTAAAATATTCATAGATATTGAGAACCGTCTAAATATTTCGGAAGCTCGCCATTTAGGATTGTTATATGTATAGGCCATAGAGTTATGTACCATTCAAGGACACTTATTGCCTAGGTTCATTATTCAAACTTTCACTTCGATCGCATGATTACGACACAAGATATAAAAACTTAATTTTAAAATTTCGCACAGCCGCCATCTTGAGGTTATGTAAACAATTGAATTAAATTAGATGGCAGTACATTACAATCTGCAAAATCATTCACTGTACCACATTTCACTGCGCTCAGAGAGTTAACTCACGAGAAAAGTCTATTAAAATATTTCAAATTCGCTTGGTCGCCATGTTCGTTTTGTACTTGACAGGTTTATTAATTATACATAGGTAAACTTGTATTAGTACCCTTTATCACCGTACAAAATTGCAGGGTGATATCTGTAATAGTTTCGGAGATATAGAATGTCAGTGAAATATTTCGCACAGCCGCCATTTTGAGGTTATGTAAACAATTGAACTAAATTAGACTCCAGTACATTGCAATGTGTATAAGCATTTGCTGTACCAAGTTTCATTACGTTTGGATAGTTAAATCGCGAGAAAAGTCTATCTAAAAGTCTCAACTTTGCTTGGCCGCCATGTTGGTTTTATAGTCACCAGGTTTTTGAAAGTCTCATAGGTGAACTTCTAGTAGTGGCCTTTAATAACGTACACAATTTCAGGGCGATATTGGTAATAGTTTCGGAGATATTGAATGCTAGTGTAATATTTCGCACAGCCGCCATGTTGGATTGGTGAGACGTAACAAAATTTGAAGGGCACGGTCGAGGTCGCCGGGAATAGTGCTATGAACTTACCGAGTTTCACTGAAATCGCTCCAGCCGTTTAGATTTTATTAGGGACACACGCACACACACAAGGACAAAAGGTGATCTCATAAGCCTATTTTTTCAAAATTGAAAATAGGCTAAAAAATCATTGTATTGTTGATTTTTAAAAATTCAATGGCCATATATCAGTTATACATAAAAAATTAACATAATAAAATAATTATTGATGGTCATCACGGCTTGAAGTTCCATAAAATAACATTTCCTACTATTTAGAACTGTTTATTAGTTGAGAATATTTAAAAAAAAGGTGTAGTGATATCTCTGTCTGTTCATATTTTATTTATATTCAAAATGGAAACGCTAAAGAATACGGAATGATTGTAATTGCCGTAGTTATTTCATAGTGCATATATTTTGCAATAATTAGAGATTTTTTGCATGCATATTTATTCTTTTAATAGTGCATGAAGTTCCGGGCCTTAGTTATCAGACATTTTGATATGACGTACACCCAAGACACCAACAATAATATTCAAAAGAAAATGAGTAACACCTGTGATATCGATTGCTCCATCTTGTAACAGTAACAAGCATTTCCGTTACCGTGAAATGGAACAGTTACAAGTACCCCGTTACTCCCTAAAGCCGCCAATACTATCAGCATTGCCAACATTGACAACATTGTGAGTTTTAAAATGGTTATTCAAGGAGCAAGACTAAGTGCTTAATACAGCATTAAATGCACTACCAATATCATATCACATTACACAGAACAAATCGATCATATTTCTAGTAAATTACTTCACCAAAATAAAAACACAAATTATGCAAATATGGAGGATTATAACTCGCAATCTATTTAATGTATACATTTAAAAGGTTTCCTGTGTAAATTGAGCATGTGCTTATTAATAATAAAAAACACACTTAACAGAGGGGCAGATTACCTCGTTGTTCCGCACCTTTAAACCTCAATAACCAACTAACACTTAGCACATATACATTATTATCCTTCCTTAGAATGATCAACAATTTATCAAGAAGCAATGAAGACGCAACCAACTGTAACTACGAGGGCTGTTTTTAAAGAAAGGGCCGTTTTTTAAATTAACCGAACATTTTATTTTGAAACCACATTTATTTTTAGGTTTTACATACCTTCCTCTATTTTTCTACATACAGTAAACTCTCGATTATCCTCGGGCGGTTTATCCACTTTGCGGTTTATCCGCGGTGCCTGTAGGAGAATATTTTTATTAAAAAAGGAAGGTTTTGAGACCGAAAATTATTTCTCAAAAATTGAAATAAAGTTACTAAATACTTTAAACGTAATAAAAATCGTAAATTGCAAATACAGTACAGTACACTTAATAATGTACAAGAATTTGAGAAAGCACCGTAAGGGACATAATGAAGCAAAAGGACAAGTTGATAGAATTTGCGTCTTCTTCAGACAACACATCAAGGGATTGAATCGGTTGAATCGGAAGGCAATGAGGAAACGCAGATGAAGAGGATCGTTACTCATGATGCAGCATTAGGACACATTGACAGGATTCTTCAATACCTGGAAGAGCAAGAAGACGCATCACTTTGTGACAAGATGATGTTGAGAAAACTCAAATCACAAATAAAGAAAAAGTGTTTCGCTACAAAAAAGCAAAAGCAAATGACCGATTTTTTTGTTAGACAGTAAACAAGACTTTTAATGACACACATAACATCGACTGAGTTTTGTTATCATGTACGTCCTTTTATTGTACAATAAACTTATTTAAAGCACTTGTGTGTTGTTTTTAGTGCCTTCGACCTTTGTTTAACCATTACCCTGCAATTTTGCTGCTTATCCGCGAAATTCGATTATCCGCGGTATCCGCGCCAGTCAATCCGCGCATAATCGGGAGTTTACTGTAGTTGCTTTGTTTATTTAGGCACTTGTCATACCCTAAAACTAAGTTCTGAAATCCCTCTGCATAAAAGTTTGCCGCCTGCTCTGACAACCAAGAATTCACACTTGAGGAAAATCCATTGATAGAGTGGTTATCATGAATCTCGTGAATTTCCGTGTCAATTGCAGTCACCAAGTCATCTGTGATCACAGACCTGAGCGTTCACGGCCACTTTTGAACTCGCGTACCCATTTTCGCACTTTATCTTCCGTCATTGCATTATCACCATACACCTCACAAAGCTGACGATGATTGTCTGCAGCCGACATGTATCTTTCACTCAAAAAAAAAAAAAAACGTATCACAGGTCGTACCTTACACGCGGCGGGCGAATCAATAATCTTGAACATTGTAAAGATGCACAGTTCAGCGTACAGGTTAGCTACACAGCTGCAACTGACTCCTGCTTGTTCGCAAAGGATGCCGGGAGGTATCTCGCACGGTTTTTACGGCGTGCGCACTAACTACGGGCTTAAAACAACGGTCCTTACTAAAAAAACAGCCCTCGTAAGATCCAGAGAAGTAAATGATAAAACGAGGGGTGATATGAAAATACGGTTACCAGGCCAATATTACTGGAGGTTTTTTTTTTTCGTTATAAGGAAATTAGTTATAATAAACTATGTAACATGGAAGAATAGGAAAAATGATCAACTTTACAAGTGTACTGAAAAGATCACAGACGTAATGAAGAAGCGGAGGCTACAGTTCTACGGACATTTATTACAAACTAGCATTACCCGTCGCGGCTTCGCCCGCGAATATTCTAGTTGTAAAGAGTACATACACTTAGCAAAATCTCAATCATGAATGCTATGACTGATTTATCCTTGGTATGAATAATCAGACTTTATCAATTCAGCTACTGGTGCAGTAGTTAGAGGTTTGTTATTCCTTCATAGGTATATCAGAGCGAAGTTAGTTTTCTGGGAATATCACAGACACTGTTAATTTAAGGGCCTTTACATGTGGTTTTCGGAGACACTTTATAATCGGGTGAAAAAGACCTTTCGTACCACACTCACACGAGAAAATTGCGTGAAAAAATTCTAGAGTGCCCCTTGACCCCCTTAAGCGCATTATACTGTACGTATTGATGAATTTTACAGCTTAATTTGGTTCAGTGATAATCTTATAACCGTCTGGAAACTTTCACAGTAATGTAATAATTGGAATTGCCTTACAGAAATAGATGGACCTGTGAGATTCTGTTACCATGGTTACCGTGTTGCATTCTTTCATTATTTCATTGTAAATATACATGTTTTAAGGTATTTATTTAATTGTGAGGCATTTAAAGAGTAAATGAGTGCGTTTCGCTTACGCATTGGGTTATGCTGAACCTGTAGGTACCCGATATGTGTGGGTTGGTGTTAATGGGACCTTATTTTTGGCACAAAACTGGAATGGGACCTCAGCAGAATAATATAGGGAGGGATGGATGAAGGCATGCTGACCAAAAGGATCTTCAGCTACATCATGGGGTTAAAGGTCACACCTAAATGGGTAGATGAGGTGAAGAGGGATGCAGCGGAAGTTGGAATTAATCCACCGATGGCCCACGATAGAAGAGAATTCCGCAGTCGAGTTGACGGAGTAAAATCATTTCAGGAGAAACCACCAAGCAGGAGGTCCAAACGGATCGTTTCCGCGGAGGAGAGGAAAAAGAAGTGTCAGGATGAAGAAGTTCTGGGAAGAGAAGAGAAAGAAAGCTAATAAGTCTTGAATTCCTTGCGGTCCATAGTTGGTCAAATTCGATAGTAAAATCAACTATGTAACAGAGTGTCTAATTTTAAAATAAAAAGGGGAGCTGCAAGAACTCGAGAAATGGAAAGGAAGATTCTGAGGAAAATTCTGGGACCTCAGAAGACTTCTGATGGAACTTGGAAGAAGAGGAAAAACGAGGAGCTCTACAAGTGTTCTGAAAAGATCACGGACACAATGCGGAAAAGAAGGCTGAAATTCTAAGGACAGCTGGTAAGATTGGACGTGAACCGACTGACCAAAAAGATCTTCAAATACATCATTGGATTAAAGGCTACATCTAAGTGAGTAGAAGAGGTTAAGAGGGATGCAGCAGAAGTTGGAATGACTCCAGAGTTGATCCACAATAGAAGTGAGTTTAGAAGAAAGGTAGAAGAGGTTGAAGATAAACCAATTGCAAAGAGACCCGTGCGGATCATTTCTGAGGAGGAGAGGAAGATAAGGAGCGAAAGAATGAAGAGGTTCTGGGAAGAAAAGAGAAGGAAGGCGGTCCATAGTTGGCCAAATTCGAAAGAAGATGAAGAAGAAAAAGAAACTATGGACTACCTTAAGTCAATATTTAGTACCGGTTTCGATCACATTATGACCATCTTTAGCGTGGTAGAGGATAAGTAACTGTGCAGTAACATACAACTTAATAAAAATGTTGTCATAATAGAGGATACTATAAATATTTTTGTTCCAAAAGCTCACAGAGAAAAAAGTGACAGTCAGTCTGAAAGACTAGACTTTGTATCATTTTAAATGCTACAAATGCTGAAAAATGCTAGAAAGACTCTTGACATGTTAGAAAATTATCTGCATAATACTTATCTTGCTTTATAATACTTTACCTTGTTTCAAATTACTCGCGAACGGCAAGTGCAAACCAAGGGCAAAGCAAGGTCAAGCGCAGGATGCCATCAAGTGCCCCTTCCATCCAGTCTAAAACACTTCTAGTGGGCGATGTATTGAAAATAGAGATATGGTCTCGCGGATTTTTTTGTAGAACTTTTCATGCTCACCAATTCTTACGCTCATAGTATATTGATATTTTTAACGCTTTAGAAGCGCACGGACGCCAACTTTGTTTTCGACCTTTTCACTGAAATCGTTACTGCTTGGCTTCCTTTGATCATGTATAAATTATTTTCTACAGAATCTTTCCTCGAGATATCCTTTACAGAATGGTGAAACCCGCATCAAAATCCATCCAGTGGTTCTCGAGATTATCCGTGACATCCAAGAATCTTATACTAACGAACTAAAGATTGTCGGGGAACACATGCACCAAGCGGTACTATGACGACACTCATCTCAGTGCATCTGGGTACATTTCGTCCCGTCACCGTAACGTAACGCCAGACCCCAGCGTAACGACGAAGTCGACAAGATCATTTAAAATGATAAAAAAAAGTCTTGTTAAAACAGCGTTGAATTGAAGAGATGAGTATGTGAAAATATATATGCTGAATAAGTTAGGTTATAAATGATGGTTCATGTGTATTTGCCAGGTAGAGAGATATTGTAGAGAGAACTTTTTCATGTCGCCTCCGTAGCGTAGCGGTCAGCATGGTTAGCTGCCGCCCCGGAGGTCCTGGGTTCGATTCCTGGCTCTGCCACGAAATTTGAAAAGTGGTACGAGGACTGGAACGGGGTCTACTCAGCCTCGGGTGGCCCAAATGAGTAGAGGGGGTTCGATTCCCCCTCAGCCATCCTCGAAGTGGTTTTCCGTGGTTTCCCACTTCGTCTTCGGGCAAATGCCGGGATGGTACCTACTGTAAGGCCACGGCCGCCTCCTTCCCTCTTCCTAGCCTATCCATCCCAATCTTCCATCCGTTCCCATCCCTCATGAGGCCCCTGTTCGCTTTGCAGGTGAGGCCGCCTGGGCGAAGTGCTGATCACACCTCCCCAGTTGTATCCATCCCGACCAGATGTTCCAAGCTCCAGGACACTGCCCATAGAGGCGGTAGTGGTGAGTTCCCTCGCTGAGTCCGTGGGATCCACTAACCTAGAGGGTAAATTGACTAAATAAAAAATAAAAAACAAGATGTTCAGTAAAGAACATATAGCCTACTTTCTCCTAAATGTATGAGTATAGTTATAACTCGTTGTTATTATCAAAGAGTATAATAGAACTATTCTTTGTTGAAGACCTTAGAAACGATTTACCTCTACCAAACGCCACGACCTAGATAAAAACTGCTACCATCATTGAAGAAAGAAAGAAAGAAAGAAAGAAAGATAAGAAGTATATCAAGAATGTTATGGATCTGGAGACATAATCGACCGGACTGGCGGCGTGGCTCAGCGGTAACGTTCTCGCTTGCTGGGCCCTAGGTTGCAGGTTCGTATCCTGGCGCAGTCAGCTGGCATTTGAGGGTGCACAAATGCGAGGGAGCCGTGTCAGTACATTTACTGGCACGTTAAAGATCCCCTTCGGGCCAAAATTCCGGCACCCCGGTGTCTCTAAAAGCAGCAGTAGTTAAAAGGGATGTAAAACCAATAACATTATTATTATTATTATTATTATTACGACCTGCCGTGGGCAACATCCAACTTTGAGTTGAGGCATGTCTTTACACGTCTGGTTGTGCATGGCTTTCACAACCCTAATTGAATTAACAAATCTTTCCATGACCCTACAGAGACGTGTGTATACAAACTATGTGGATATTTTCGATAATATAATCCTAACAGAGCGAGTGCATTCTAGCGGCCAGAATAAGAAACTTTTCAATAAAATCTGGAAGTTACCTTTTTGGCAGCTAGATGTCTCGAGTAAATCTGCTGGCGAATTATGTTTTAATTAAATATATATTTTACACCATAATGTGGACAATATAACGCTTAATAACATTTTCATGTAACGCAAAATAGGCTGTTACAAACCCTTTAAAATAAAAAGTTAAAATGTATCGTAGTATCAACTTGTCATTCTTCAAATTCGATGCGCATAGAATGATACTGGTATAGTAATCAATGGATCCCCACGTAGACTAGTCGGGACATCTAGTGGTGAAATATCGAACAATATAATCCTAACAGAGCGAGTGCATTCTAGCGGCCAGAAGAAGAAACTTTTCAATAAAATCTGGAAGTTACCTTTTTGGCAGCTAGATGTCTCGAGTAAATCTGCTGGCGAATTATGTTTTAATTAAATATATATTTTACACCATAATTTGCACAATATAACGCTTAATTTTAAAACATCTGAGTCATTACAAAACAATAAACATATAACATTTCAAGCAAAAAAACTAGCTCTGATCAGGTTTGAACCATAGGAATCTGAGCGACAGGCTATCGCTCTACCACTGAGCTAATTGTGTCAACGAATATCGTTCTATTTAAAATGACTTACATAGAACTTGTTAGCAAATAATGATTTATACTAAACGATTTCATCACTGGAGTATATTATTTATATATAAAGCATTTCATACAAAGTTTATTTATTTTTTATCAGTACGCTATATTGCATTCAATACTCAAATTAGTGAAATATAAGTCAGGCACAAGATATCCGCTGCCATCTTGTCTTATTAATGAATCAGCTGAGCTTTTTAAAATCACGTCTGCACTATAGTATTACAAAATAAACTTTTAATTTCGTACGTGCCTCTTCCTTTAGAACAGTTAAAACGATTCTCGGCTCGATAATCGGAACTGGTGGGTCCCATGATATGGATTATAAAGTTTGCATAATTCGCACGGCCGCCATCCTGAAATGGTATGGCGGACGACCTTGTAGTTTGGTCACAAGACGCATCCTATACGAAGGTATGTTGTTACCAAATTTGGTAGAGATTGGATGATTTGGTTAGTCGTTATTTGATTTTACGTTTTGAACGTTTGAGTGGCCGCCATTCAGTTTTAGTAAAGATGGCGGCGATATAAAACATGACACTGAGGTGTCCTTTGCTAGTGCTACCTTTGTACCAAATTTCGTTCAATTCGCATTCACCGTGTTCGAATTGATAGGGGGGGACAGACATTCAGAGTACACACACTCACACACACACACAGACTCACACACACACATACACACACACAGACTCACACACACACATACACACACACACAGACAGACACACTTTTTTCGCCCTGTGTTGATCTCATAAGTCTACTTTCATTTTTTGCAAAAATCGAAAGTAGGCTAATAAATAAAACTTTTTCATAATAACTTCGTCACACCTATTTCCAAAGTTCACTGTGAACATTTGAAGTTTCCACGTTTCAGGGTTAACTATAAATAAAGCTCTTATAAAGCTGTTGTATTCTATTTTTGGTTAATCTACACCGCTAGGTTCTCTTAAAGCCCTTCTCAAAACGTAATTTCTAAACAAACATGCGATTAATCTTAAGAAAGAGACCACTCACCAGTCCTTCTCACCGTTAACGAACCGATTAAATGGTAACAGCGTCTTACCTGTAACAAAGAAAAGACAAAGAGACTTTAGTACAATTCCAAATTAAACAACACTTCGAGACATGATGATGATGATGATGATGATAATTGTTGTTGTTGATTTAAGGCACCTGGCATCTAGGTTATCGGCCGCACATGGTTAAGGTGACAAAAGTTTGGTGCTTTTCAGTCGGTCAACATGAATGTACCAAAACGATTTGGGTTATGCACAGGGCAGGATTTAAGAGTATGCCGCCTATAGGCTAAAGTCCATTTGCCGCCCCCTCTATTGTTCGTATTTACTTAATACAGTTGTTTTATACAACAAAATGGAGCGAGTTCGTTAGCGTTTTATATTTATTAAACATGAAGTTCACTTAGTTTAGATAAAACTACAATTTTAATGGTCTACTTAAAAAATTATATAAATTAGTTATCTAGGCTACTTGTTTTAGCCTATTTTCATTTATGAAAAAATAGCCTTATGAGATCACCTTTTGTCCGTGTGTCTGTCTGTGTGTGCGTGAGTGTGTGATGGTGTGTGTGTGAGATGGTGTCCCCCCCCCCCCCGCCCTAATAACTTCTAAACGCCTAGAGCGATTTCAATGAAACTCGGTAAGTTCATAGCACTATTCTGGACGACCCCGACCGTGCCCTTCAAATTTTCTTACGTCTCACCAATCCAACATGGCGGCTGTGCGAAATATTTCAACTGCATTCAATATCTACGAAACTATTCCCGATATCACCCTGGAATTTTGTACGGTGATAAACGAAACTAATAGAAGTTCAACTCTGTAACGTTTGAAAAACTGGTAACTACAAAACCAACATGGTGGCCACGCGAATTTGCGACTTTTATATAGACATTTCTCGCGATTTCACCAACCAAACGCAATGAAACTTGGTACAGTATATGTGAATACACATTGTAATGCACAGACATCTAACTTAGTTTAATTGTTTACATAACCACAAGATGGCGGATGTGCGAAATATTTCACCGGCATTCCATATCTCTGAAACTATTAGCGGTATCACCCTGAAATATTGTACGGAGATAAAGGGCACTACTGGAAGTTCATCTATAAGACTTTAAAAAACCGGTTATCTATAAAACGAACATGGTGGCCAAGCGAATTTGAAAATTTTAAATAGACCTTTCTCGCGATTTAATGTTCCAAACGCAATGAAATCTAGTACAGGAAATGTTTATACACATTGTAATGCACTGGTATCCAATTTAGTTCAATTGTTTACATAACCTCAAGATGGCGGCTATGCGAATTTTAAAATTAAGTTTTTATTTCTTGTGTCGTAATCATGCGATAGAAGTGAAAGTTTGAATAATGAACCTACACAATAATTTTCCTTTAATGGTACATGACTCTATGGCCTATACATTTAACAACCCAACATGGCGACCATCCAAAATATTTAGACGGCTCTGAATATCTACGAATCTATTACAGCAATCAAACTGAAATGTTGTATGTTGATAGTGGCAATTAACATAAGTAGGATATATGAAAATAGGCTGTATAGTTCTTCAAGGAACTACTTGTTTTTTCTTAACTTACTTCTTTTGAGATTCGTTAAATAATGAAATGGGTTTCGAACTTATTTAATTAATTCATTTGTTCTTGAAGATCAGTGATCACTATTTTACACATATTTTTATTGTTTAATGCTAATGACTATCTTTTGCTTAATTGAAGAACTGTGTTCAATTAGAATTAAGTTGTTCTACACGGTGAAATGAAATTACATAAAATGTACCGTAGTTAATTACTAACCCCACGTAATCTCGATGTTCAAATTTACATAGCTTTCTTAGGAGATTTCTTAATGGCAAACTCGTCAATAATGTCCTCATATGAAAGTGTTTTTGTTGTATTTGCCTCAATACAAAGTAATGAAAGTGAGTTTAACCGTATTTCAGAAATACTAGTTCGCAGATAGTTCTTAACTCTTCTTAGGCAAGAAAAACTGTTGAACGACTAAAACATATTTTTAAGTAACATGTATTCTTAAATTAGTACCGAAAATATTATTATCGTCTGAAATACTTCATTTGAACTTTTGAATAAATTGCCAAACTGCCGCCCCTGAAAATTTGCCGCTCTAGGCTGCAGCCTACTTAGCCTATTTAGAAATACGGTCTTGGTTATACAATAGGATGACCAGTTTCGATCGTCAAGCGATCATCATCAGAGTCGCCTGTTACTAGTGCACGAGTGAAGTTGAAATTGCTCGCTGCTCCAGTGCGGAAGACATCCAGCCAGATAAGTAACCTGTACCATCGAAATTGACCATTTACAACCATTTACAGACAAATTCCCGGAGTTCTATCACCATTTTAGCATTCCACCTAACGTCATATAGATTACAACTAACATATACCGACAACAAGAGTTTAGTGCTTTTCAGTCGGTCAACACGAATGTACCCAAAAGAGATGGGTAATGCCCTAATCCTGAAATAGTCTGGCTGCGTGGCTCAGGGGTAACGTTCTCGCTTGCTGAGCCCAAGGTTGCAGGTTCGAAACCTGGTGCAGTCAGCTGGCATTTGAGGGTGCGCAAATGCGAGGGAGCCGTGTCAGTAGATTTACTGGCACGTTAAAGATCCCCTTCGGGGCAAAATTCCGGCACCCCGGCGTCTCTAAAAGCCAGTGTAGTTAAAAGGGACGTAAAACCAATAACATTATTATTATTATTAATCCTGAAATAAATTACATGAGATTAATAAATACACTAGGATGACCAGTTTTGATCGTCAAGCGATCATCATCAGATCCATTACACTTAGGCTATAAAATCTATGTTTGAAATTACAGGTGAAAATATTTATAATATGTACAATTATTTAGTTGCAGTATTGGTAATGCAACTGTCAGTGTTTGCTAAATGCAGTATATGTGATGTTAGGTGAAATGCTAAATGGTGATAGATATCCGGAGTTTGTATATTTGGAGTGGTTAGGACTATATGGTTGTAAAACATCAACTATGGTTAAACTGTAACATTACAGGCTACTACTTATCTGGTTGTCTTCCTTGCTGGATCTACGCGCAGTTTCGTGTTCACTGTTACTCCAAGTGTGGTCGACTGAGATGGGCTGTTATCTCAACGACACTGGTGTTTTCCTTTCTCCCCCCTGTCATATGTGCTGTACAGTCAGTGCGATGTGTTTATGTGGGGTGTTGCCAAAACTAGATAGATGTATATTATTGGATGAGGTGGGTCTACAACTATTAATGACCGTGGAACATTCCCCGCCACGCGTGGACCATAAGCCATTCAAACTAAGCGCTGCCCGGTCTTTTGAGGACGTCCCGGCACGTTTAATACTGCCGCGAATTCGGGCCTTGGTTTATTGCAGAAGAAAAGTGCATCGTACACCTGACCCAGATAACATTTACCTATTAAAACCCCCTAATCCCCCCCCCCCCCCTTTTATCTAGCTTGGCTGTATCGCTAAGTTGTGTCTTGTTTGCGACTGGGAGTGTTTTTAGTAGAGTGAAGAGGGATGAGCTCTCCATAAACGTGTGTTCATTTAGATTGTTGGGATTGTTTGGTTTGGCTAGGTGTATCTCGATTGCTTCCTTTATACCGACGAGTTGCAGTACCAATACTGCAACTAAATAAGTGTACATATTGTAAATATTTTCAAACATAGATTTTATAGCCTAAGTGTAATGGATCTGATGATGATCGCTTGACGATCGAAACTGGGCATTCATTAATCTCATGTATTTTTTTTCAGGATTAGGGTATAACCCAACTCGTTTGGGTACATTCGTGTTGACCGACTGAAAAGCACCAAACTTTTGTTTACTGAGGCAACACTGAAAAATGGCTTCAAATCCCGTAATGGTTAAGGGGAAGTGAAAATGAAAGATGATGACACGAAACCTAGAACGAAAACAAACAACAAAACTTACGCAGTAAAAGAAGATCAGGAAGAAAAAGCAATAAAAAAACAAAACAAAATTAATATTATCGTGTTGGGAGCCATATTTCATTGTTGCCTAACATGGAGCCCACGTTCCAGATTTACCCTACTACTAATACATAAAACAAAATTAGAACATGCACTTGAATTCTGATGGTGGTTTCACAGGTGTTACGCTTCCGCGTGGACGAACTAAAGAGCATACTTTTCTTAAAATTTAAGATTCATGTCAATCATCAATCTATATATCAGAAATAAAATATTACATTAGATCTATCAGTGCGCGTAAAATCATGTTGGCAACAATGTCATGTATGTGTTGCTCAGAATTAATCTGAAATATTATGATCTATCATTGTCCCAATTTTGAATGAAATCCATTTGTTAGTCTAGAAGTTACAAGTATTCGAAAATTGGACCTATCAGCAGGCTTTGAATCATGTTGACAGCACTGCCATGAATCAGTTAATCCAAATTATTCTAGAATGTCAGGCACTATACGTGTGCAAATTTTAGAGCTGTTGGTTTGCATACTTTCTGATATATTGGAATTAGGATAAAAAGATAGAGCACTTATTAACAGTTGGCAGCCCTGATGGCTCTTAAGAATACGCATAGTCATATCTGTTATGATACACAAAGCACATACGAAATTTGGTTCAAATCGATTTGTTAGTATAGAAGTTACATGCATTTAAAAATTGGATATATCAGTAGGTTTAGAATCGTGTTAGCAGCATCGACGTATATCAGTTACTCCAAATTAATTTAGAATGTCAGGTAGTATACGTATGTAAAGTAAGTTTCGAGCTGTTGACTTGCATACTTTCTGATATATTGGCATTAGGATAAAAGAAATAGAGAGAACACAGTTACCGGCTGCTAGCTCTGCACCTGCCCATCCTCCTCCTGTATACTCTTCTTCTTAAGTATTCAATCCATGGATTGGTCTGCATCAGTTCTCCAATCCGCTCTATTTTTCCTCTTCATCTCTACATAGTTTCTGCATCCTACATCAGACATGATTTGCTGTACATATTGTAGGCGTGGTCTTCCTCGACATATTTTGCCTTCAACCATTCCCTCCAATACAGTTTTCAGCAGGCTATCGTGTCTCAAAATATGTCCTATCAGTCTAGTCCTCCTCCTCTTTATGCTTTTCCATAAGGTATAATTTTCCTCCACCTTAATAAATACTTCAGCATTCGTTATTTTTTCTCTCCAGCTAATTCTTCTATAACACCATTGCTCAAAAGAATTTAATCTGCTTTTTTCTTCTTTTCCAATTGTCCACGTTTCGCAACCATAAAGGGCAATACTCCTAACATACGCTTTTAATAATCTTTTTCTGGTTTTAAGATTAATGTAATTTGTCGTGAATAAACGTTTCATTTTGTGAAATGCTAATTTGGCTTGTAAAATTCTACATTTGGTTTATTTATTGCGTCTTTGGTAATTTTGCTTCCGAGATATTTAAATTCTTGAACATTTTGTGTTACTGACACGCGCGTCAAATCTTTCAGGCTGGGAAGTATTCGGCACGATCACCACACCACTGAGCTCTCAAGGACAAGTGCAGAGCTAATCGCCGGGATGGTAACTATGTTTTCTTTTTATTAAACAGTAGCCTTTGCCTGGAGCGTGGCGCTCTATGGAAGTGAAACTTGGATTGTTGCAGCAGCAGAAAATAGAAGAATAGAAGCGTTTGAAATGTGGTGTTACAGGAGAATGATGAAGAGTAACAAACGAAGAGGTATTAAGACGAGTGGGAGAGGAGAGATGTTTCTGGTGACTACAAATGAAGAGAGAAATATGTTGGTAGGACACATACTAAGACACCCAGGAATAGCAGACTTAGCTATGGAAGAAAGGGTCGAGGACAAGAACTGTAAGAGTAGACCAAGGTTAGATTATATTAAACAGATTGCCTCGGATGTAAGGTGTGGTAGCTATGTAGAGATAAAACGATTAGCTCAGGACATGGAGGCATGGAGGGGCTGCATCAAACCAGTCAAAAGACTGAAGACTCAAACAACAAAGAAAATAGTGAACTTAATTTCTGAATGCGCCTCGTAAGCTTATTCTGATCTGTTCATTTTCAATTCTTAGCCACAATGTATCCCCATTTTGTAATACGAAATAAATAAATAACGAGACTATACACAGAATCGGTGTATATTATGGAATATTCTAATTCTTCCTCAAAGTGTATGCTGTAGTAGTTAAAGAAAGCAGGATGAAGACATCAAATATACCGATATTTAATTCGAGAGAATCATAAACACGTTTCTGTAGATGAGAAACACTCAGACATCGACTCTACGAAAAAAAAACTAACTTGGGCTATTATTATGACATAAGTAGGCCTACTAGCATATTATGTTCCTATAATGACATATGCAGCAGAAACTTGGACAATGACTAAGAGGGATGAGAGCAGAGTACTGGCAGCTGAGATGAGATTCCTGAGAAGTATGGTCCAGAAAACGAGGAGAGACAGAGTGAGAAATGGAGATATACGGAAAGAATTGGGAGTACGGAAACTAAATGACAAACTGGAGCAAAACAGATTGAGATGGTTTGGACATGTCAAAAGGATGAATAAAGTAAGACTACCAAGACGATCACTGGAACGAAGGATGACAGGGAAGAGAGGTCGAGGAAGACCAAGAATGCGTTGGATGGAGTCGGTGGAGAATAGCATTAGAAAACGGAACTTGGATTGGAACACTGTGTCGGAAGAGGAATGGTGGAACGACAGAACAAAGTGGAGAGGAACCATATTTGCCCCACCCAGTGTCAACTGGAAAAGGGGAAATGAAGATGAAGTACTAGCTCTAGTCTAGTAAAGGTACGGAGAAAATAAACACACTGATTTATATGAAGTGCGGTTTCATCTTCATTCCTGTTGACAGTTCAACTCAAATAATGACTCCTGCTTCTGTGTCCAAGACGCTAAGAACCACAACAAGGAAACTGAAAACATTATATATCACCACAACGCAACGCTCACGTTAATTTACTCCAGTGATTCAAGGTTCGATCCCAACTCTGACGGTGACCATGGTGGGGATTTATATTTCAAGGAACAAAACATCTAGGTCATTTGCCCCTAATGCCATGGATATAATTCGCTCCTTTCACTGAGCTACCACAGAAATAAAACAGATATTTATTTAATTCAAATATATTGTATCATATCTCTACTTAGTATAAAACTAAGTCCCCGATTTGTGTTTGTTACGGGTAAACTCGAGAACCTCTTGATGGATTTTTATGCGGTTTCCACCATTCTGTAAAGGATATCTCGAGGTTTATTTCTGTAGAAATTAATTAATTTATGATCAAAGGAAGCCGAGCAGTAACGATTTGAGTGGAAAAGTCGAAAAAAAAACTGGCGTCCGAGCGCTTTGTAAGCTTACGCTGGGCAAACCGTAAAAAATATCTCAATACTACGAGTGTAAGAATTGTTGAGCATGAAAAGTTCTAAAAAAATGTCCGTGAGAGCATATGTCTATCTTCAATACATCGCCCACTATGAGTGTTTTTACGTTTTAATTTCTTCCAACCATGTCCATTCAAATACCGAGGCAACCGTTTACGAGCTATCTAAGGGCGAATCTATCATCCCTGTTACAGTCTAGCTAGCGGGCGAACCTATTGCCCCAGATACAGCCAGCAGCAAACCGTTGAGTCGTGTTGAGTTAAGACTTCTGAGAAGGGTGGTTGAGTTTGGAGTTTCCCTGGAAGTGCAACTCGGGTTTTCTTCATTTCGCCTGTGAACTTTTCGTTCCGTAAAATTCACAGTCAAGTTAAGATTGGACGGAAGGGGGATTTGTGTTTCATGCACGTCACCATTCTTAAATTACGTCTGACAAGAATTTGTTGCACATGCATCTCCATGATAATATAATTAATAGTCCAGTCAGTGATTTTAACCCATCAATGCGAGACGTAAAACGGATATACGTCGTAGTTCATTGACATGGAAAAACGAAAAGCGCTTATCACGTAATGCATTCATAACTGTTCCCGGGCGAAGCAAGGTCGGGTTGCTAGTATTTTTATATAATACGCTAAATCAAAGTAAAACAGAACTGTTCCTGTCCTAAATTATAAACATTGAACAAGAAAACTCTTTGTTTTTTATTTTCAAAACCCTTCCCAATTTAATTGCTCGTTTGACCTTCCACTGTCACTGACTCTTATCTGGTTATTGTTAACATCAACAAGGAAGAACACTTTGTATATTTAGGCAAAAAGTAACTTTTATACGTTTCTATACATCATTCCGAAAATAAGAAACGGCTTCGGTAGCGTAGTTGGTAGCATGCTGAGCTTCTATGCCCAAGGTCGTGGGTTCAAACCCGGCCAAAGTCGTCGGATTTTTTAAGAGCATTAAAAATCCCTAAGTATGCCTTCCAAGTATCCAAGTTCACAGCTAGGTGTCGTGGACGGTAGCATTTGGTAGCGAAAGTAGGAACTACTTGAAATAATTATCATCTGCAGTACTTACTTGAATTAAGAACAAACAACACACACTAATACAATCATCACTATTAACACTGGTTATCAGACAGATTTTACACACACCCAAAGTACACGGGGCTACATGGCCGCGTTGTCGCAGCCCCTAAACTAAGGAACCAACCAACCAATCGAAAATAAACGTAACTCAACTTAACCGAAGATATTCAGATCGTTTAAACTTCCTTTCTTATCTCGTGTATACTAATCAATTAAGCGATTCTTCGTTTAACCGCTTAACCTCTTAACTGGGCATGACGAATATATACGTACTCCATCTTTTACCGCTAACGCCTCCTGGGCGTGTCGAGTTTTCACGGCATTGTGAATGACTTCGAGAAAATTGATGTTTTGGCAACAGGTTGGCAGCAGTTACGACATTTCCCGCCTCCTGTATCTTGGTTGTTTTTTGTTTTCGTATTTGATTTTGTGTTCGTTTTCTGCTTTGTGTTATTTTTGTTTTTGTGTGTGTTTTCTGTATTTGCTGTTGTTTTGTGTTCTTTTTCTTTGTGTTTTTTGTGAATGTTTTCTGTATTTGTGTTTGTTTTTGAATTTTGCTTCTTTTGTTTTTTGTTTTTGATTTTATGTTCGTTTTCTGCTTTTTCTTTTGTCTTTGATTTTTTGTGTTTGTTTTTCTGTATTTGCTTTTTTTATTTTTGCATTTTTTTTTTAAATTTGTGTTCATTTTCTGCTTTTTCTTTTGTTTTTGCTTTGTGGTTTTTGTGTTTGTTTTCTGTATTCGCTTTTGTTTTTGCTTTTTCCTTTTTTTTAAATTTTGTGTTCGTTTTCTGCTTTTTCTTTTCTTTTGAATTTTGCTTTGCTTGTTTTGTTTGTTTTTTGGTTTTGTGTTTGTTTTTTGCTTTTGCTTTTGGATTCTGATTTTTGCTTTCAGTTTTGGTCTTGTGTTTGTTTTTGTTTGTGCGGGGAGCAATACAAGATAATCAATGAAAGCAAACCTACACGTTCGATCTCGATAGCATTTGATACGTTTTACTTGCATCTCTCAATGTGCGGAAATGAACAGTTTAGGTAATACGGACAAAACTCTTAAGTTGTAATCAGGTAAATGACCTTGTAGTTACTGTAAAAATGGTCAAAATGTCTCTTGATCATACTTAATACATTGAAATTTCTTTATTATACTCTAACACAACATTATTATTTATAATAATTCCGCTAGCCTTTCCACCTATACTATCGTAACAATTGGCTGGAAATAATACACAAGACAGGTTACACCAATACCCAGTTATGAGGTTAAAAGATTTTTCGGTTAGTCGATTAATCGATAGAACGGTCAGTCGAGCAATCGATTAATCGTTTCACAGAACATCACTTATTACCAACTCTACTTCAAACGGTTTATGGCTTTCAACTTACCCATCAAATCTTCAACATTTACTAGTTTCTCTTTCTCACACCTTTTCTTGAAATCCATAGCTTTCTTCTGCTGTAACTGGTGTCTTGCTTGGTCTGGGGATTTTCGCTTGGCAGGGGTTGGTTGTGACAAACACGAGGGTTGACCAGGAAATATCGTCGGGAAGGCATTTTTAGTTAATTTTGGCCTTGTCCTAGTCACAGTTAGGATAGAACCGTCTGATCGCTTTGCAGTATCTACACGAATTATGTGATTTTCCGAAAAATGCTTTATGCAGACGCAAGCACGTTCACCAGGTTGAAAATCGTCTCGATGTAAAGCACGAATCCACTTTTCTCGTCTTTCCTTTTCTTGAGGAAAAGCAAATATCGAGATGGTTCCCTCTTTATTGGAGTGGTAATTAGATGTGCATCCCGGCACACAACATGTTCGTCCCATTTTTTAGGAAAGAAGCAATACTATAATAACAAAATAAATAAGAATAATTCCAACGTTGTCTTGGTTACAACATTGGTAGCAGAGCGTGGCTAAAAATCCAGGTCACAATTATTTTAAAATGAACAAATAGGAAGATAAATGTGAAACATCGCATGGTTTAAAACATGAATGTTTAACCTTTTTGCAAAGCTATTATGAGTGGGTATGTTAAAAATGGCCAACTTCAGTGATCTGTCAATTTTTTAAATAAAATTATATCCTACCTGTATTTTATGATAATGTTGATATATTTCCCTAGCATGTATGTATATATATATATTAAAGGTATTTAATGCTAAATATGGTAATATAATAGTTAGTTTAACAACATTTCTAATTTTTAAAAATTGGAAATGTTAATATAAATTTCATAGCCTATATAATCATATTTTGTTCAAATTTTAATTCTTTTCCTTTCATTCAACGAGTTAGCCTTATTTATCACCACGTATCTTAATGAGCTCCGACTAAGAACGTAAACAAACACGATTTAGATAACACTCGCGCTAAGTCAACTGACTGTAGTATGTTCAAAGATAGCTTATTATCAATCCAGTTATTCACAAAACTAAACACATTGATATATTCAAAGAAAGAATGATTTCCACGTTGCCTTGATTACAGCGTTGGTAGCAGAGCGTGGCTGGAAATAATAATAATAATAATAATAATAAGTTTATAAAATCAGGGATGCTAGAGTTCTACAAATACTCTGATGCAGAAAGAAATGAAGTGCTGAATAACGTTTTGAAAGTACACAATCACTCACTACACCTATCAGTGCTTGTTCTCGAAACGTCAAGCATTACAACTGAGGTTATAAAAGTACAGTGGAACACACACTGCGACACATAAAACAATATTTTCCGAGTCGTTTAACACATTAAGACTTACTCAGATAACCAAAGAACAATTTTAACACGCGTTAGAAATAATACCACGTGCGTACCGTACTTGAATGCATTGTGTTTGCCACCAGATCGCCTGATTGAAGTGACGTCATTTGCACCAGGCCGGAAGCTAACGAAGTCCACGTAACTGTATTAGTATGTATTGTTGTTGTTTCAGTAGAGGGGACTTAGACATCGTATTAATTCAGCGTATGTGGAATTTTGTCTGGTATATATAATTGTGATGGATGTTATGTTTTAACAATTCATTTTAGGGGTTAGGGCATCTTGGTCATCAGCCCCGTATGTGAAGTCGTAAAGCCAATTTTTCAGTGTTGACTGTACCAACTATACAATTTACACGTTTCAGTCGGTCAACACGCCTTTGTCCAATTATATTAAGTGAGGTAATTATAAATATGTTCCTGAAAAAATGTATCTATTAATATTATTCACGGTGGGTGAGTGGGTCAACGTGTCGGTCTACTAACCCCAAGCTTGCAGGTTCGCTCCTGGCCGTGGTAAGTGATTTTTTTTGAAAGGCGGCGAAAATTACGACACCATGTCATACGATGTTGGCATGTCAAAAAAACCATTTGAATTCAGTAGGCCGTGTTCATAATGGCAAAATTAATCTCGGGAGTTTCCGCTAACACAAAGTTCCTCATTTCTCTACTAGAAAGCGGTATAGTGTTCAAGGAGCTTATATATCTAACCTCCTTGACTTTCATAGTGCTTTAAGGAACAACAAAATTCGGCATACAAGCTACCCTTTGAGTGTCAAATAACAAAGCTTGCACCCAGCACCCGAGGCCATACGATATTATTATTTGTATTATTATTATTATTATTATTATTATTACTGATAAAAAGAAATTCAGGATTACACGTTTCGCCTGTCAAGCGGTCATCTTCAGATCCTGATCACTTGTGTTCTTGTTGTACTTATTACAGCTCGTCTAATTAGTATTATGATTCCCAATGAATCTTGATCTTTAAAAATGTTATCTATTGATTCTATGTTATTTATTTATAGGTTTGATTTTTACGTATGCGTATTATACATGTGTAAATAGTTCAGCGAAACAACAATACAATATATCAGAGCAAGCAAACTAGTTCCTACTACTATTATGATTACTTATCCGTTTAGAGTAGTCCAAATCAAGCACGGTCGTTGTAACTAGGCACTCTTCACTTCTCACTAGCCACCATCTGACTGAACGCTAATGGCCACGTCATCTTGTCCCAACATTCACGCGATAACCGGTCTCTGTTGACGAATTTTGCCCAATTTAGACGATAATGTTGACAATATTCTGAAGCGGGAATGGCTGTGAAAGATGATACCTATTATCGATTCTGGAAACTTCTCATTTCTATTAATAATTTAATAATTTTATTAATGCAGCCAATGGCCATGTACTTTCTTCTTTTCAGGACGGGCCAGGGAAGTGATATTGGAGGGAAATCGGCTGTGGACCTATGGTAAAGAACCTTCCCGGCATTTGCCTGGTGGTGAAAATGGGAAACCACGAAAACCATTTTCAGGACGGCCGAGGTGGGATTCGAACCCACGCTCTCCCGATGCCATCGAGGCACGAGGTAGCGCTTTAGCGCTGTCGGCCACCGCGGCTGTAGAGGGTAAGAGAAGCAGAGGTAGACATAAGTGGCGATGATTAGACGCAGTGTTGGACAATTCCAAAGTGAGAAGTGTAGAGCTCACTGCTAACAGGGGATCGTGGAGGTTTGGAGACTAGACTGGGCGCTGAGACAGCCTCAGATGAATTATGTAAGTATGGAAATATGCTTGGGAGTGTGTGTGTAGAAATTGTCTGATACCCTGTGTTATTTCGGTGTCTGTATTAGTGTGTGTATTTGTAATGCAGGTGAGGATTGGGAAGGAGGTGGCCATGGCTTTAAGTTAGGAACGATGCCAGCATTTGCCTGGAGTAGAAATGGAGGGGTGGTGGGTTGTTGTTGTTGTTTGAGTCTTACTATTGCAGCCCAATTACCACACTTTCCACAGCGTAGACAAAAGTCCATATATGATTGCAACCGGTCTTAAAAGTGAGATAGAACGCAACTAAACTGCATTCATGAGGCCTTGGTTTGTTGAGAATAGGAACAGAGTGCATCCTCCTCAAATAACATGTTGCCATAATTATTTCTTCCTATTTGCATTCATCCCCTCATCTAATCGTTAGGATTGTGGACGTAATTTCTTTAGTAACACAGAAATACAATCAAACATATCACATATGTAACAATAACCATCGCTTTACTAATATAGAAACAGACCTAAATATGCTAAACCACGATATAAAGGGCAGAGCCCTCGACATTAAAGAGTCAATAGAAATACGTCTAGTCAAGGAAATCAATCCTGAGACAATATACGAACACAGTCATGTTTCTAGAAGGATCCCCACTACTCATGTTACCGATTTTACGTCAAGTGGTTGGAACAGAAAATTTGCGATTTTGGTATCTTCATTTTTTGAGTTGTTGTTGCTTTATTTTAGGGGCATTGACAAAAATCTCCTACGTCGCTCAATATTCAGTTCAACCTTGCTGTATGAAAGTGAGAGCTGGATAGACTTTGGATATCATATACATAAGCTATAGGTAACTGATATGAGGGTAGCTCGAATGATTGCTGGGACAAATAGATGGGAGCAATGGCAGGAGGATACTTGCAGTGAAGAGATAAAGACTAAGTTAGAAATGAACACGCTAGATGAAGCTGTTCGTATGAGCCGACTCAGATGGTGGGGTCATGTGAAGAGAATGGGGGAGGAGAGATTACCCAAGAGGTTAATGAGTTCGGCTGTAGAGGGTAAGAGAAGCAGAGGTAGACTCAGTGTTGGACAATTCCAAAGTGAGAGGTGTAGAGCTCACTGCTACGATAACAGGGGATCGAGGAAGTTTAGAGACTAGACTGGGCGCTGAGACAGCCTCAAATGAATTATGTAAGTATGAAAACATGCTTGGGAATGTGTGTGTGTAGAAATTGTCTGATACCCTGTGTTATTGCGGTGTCTGTATTAGTGTGTGTATTTGTAATTCAGGTGAGGATTGGAAAGGAGGTGGCCTTAAGTTAGGAACCATGCCAGCATTTACCTGGAGTAAAAATGGAGGGGTGGAGGGTTGTTGTTGTTTGAGACTTCAGTCTTTCGACTGGTTTGATGCAGCTTTCCATGCTTCCCTGTCCTGAGTTAATCGTTTCATCTCTACATAGCTACCACACCCTACATCCGAGGCAATCTGTTAAACATATTCTAACCTTGGTCTACCCCTACAGTTCTTGTCCTCAACCTTCCTTCCACAACTAAGCTTGCAATTCCTGGGTGTCTAGTATGTGTCCTACCAACCTATCTCTTCTCTTCATTAGCAGTCACCAGAAACCCGTTTTAAAACGTCTCCAATCGTAATCCTATCTACCCATCTGATCTTCATCATTCTCCCGCAACATCACATTTCAAACGCTTCAATTCTCTTCTTTTCTGCTGAACCAATAGTCCAAGTTTCACTTCCATAGAGCACCACGCTTCAGACAAAGGATTTCAAAAATGACTTCCTAATACCTAAATCTATATTCAGTTTTTGCAGAAATGATTTCCTTGCCTGAGCCAACCTACTTTTTATATCCTCTTTCCTTCGCCCATCGCTGGTTATTTTGCTACCTAAGTAAGAGAAGTCTCCTACTTCCCCTAGTTTTTCACCTGACAATTTGATGTCCATAGAGGTTTCTGATTTATTTCGGTTGCATTCCAATATTTTTGTTTTACATTTGTTAATTTTCATGATGTATTCTTTCCTTACGACGGAGTCCATACCATTTGAAAACTCATTCAAATCCTCCGGCGTGTCGGCCAAGATGACGATGTCATCAACAAAACTCAGAGTTGAAATTATTTCTCCTTGAATCTTGACTCCTACTTTGAATTTTTCTCCAATTTCTTTCATTGCTTGTTCAATGTAAAGATTGAAAAGTATGGGTGACTACGAATAAAATACAATTTCTAAGATGGCTGATGTGGGAATCGAACCCACCTCTTCTCAGGTTTGCGAGTGTCAGAACAGAATTTAAATGTATTGGCAAAACCGGAAATCGACGAAGGACCCTAAGGGGTGAGTGACTCGTTCTGTTCATCAGTTGTTACAGGTAAAGGTCCCAATTGGATGGACAAACGCAGCAACAAACCGCAAGAAGTGCGCGATAGTAATGAACTGATCACCTAAAGAATAACTTGGAGAGAAAAAAAAAGACGCACGTTTGCGAAGTTGATGGAGTAATGCTGTTTCGTGTTTTAGATCGACACCGGCCATGCTCCGCGGATCGTGTCTGTAAGGCATATTGCCCGTTCACGTGCTATTTACTTTCATCGAGGCACCTGTATCACAAGTGTAACGGATCGGGAAATAAAGATAAGCCAACATCACTTCGCGCGCCACTGATACCAACACACTAACTGGACAGGAACGGGCCATCTACCCGGAGAAAAAGGTATCAAACGTCGTGGTGTAGAACTGATGTGTTTGTTCATTGCATGTGAAGGCCATAACTAAAGTGCGCTCTCTGTCCGAACATTTCGGTGATAATAATAATAATAATGATAGTAATGATGATGAAGATGATGATAATGGTTGTGATAAGAATGATGATGAATAATGATAGTAATAAAGATCATGATCATAATAATAATGATAGTAATAATGATAATTATAGATAATTATAATGATGATGATAATGATGATGATGGTAAAGATGATGATAGTAATAAAGATGATATAATAATAATAATAATAATAATAATAATAATGAATTCGTATGGCCTCGGTTACCGGGTGCAAGCTTTGTTATGTGACGCTCAAAGGCCAGCTTGCATGCCGAATTGTGTTGTTCCTTGGAGCACTATGAAAGTCAAGGACGTTAGATATCTAAGCTCCTTGACACTATAGCGCTTTCTAGTAGAGAATGGAGGAACTTTTTGAGTTGGCGGAAAATCCCGAGATTAATATTGCCATTATGAACATGGCCTACCGAATTCAAATCGGTACTTTGGCATGCCGCCAACATCGTATAACATGCCTTTCGAAAATCACTTACCATGGCCAGGAGCGAACCTGCAAGCATGGGGGGGTTGGTAGTCCGACACGATAACCACTCACCCACCGTGGCAAGCTAATAAAGACGATGATAATGATGATGATGATGATGATGATTAAGATGATGATAATGATGATGGTTGGTTGGTTCCTCAGTTTAGGGGCTGCGACAACGCGGTCATGTAGCCCCGTGTACTTTGGGTGTGTGTAGAATTTGTCTGATAACCGGTGTTAATTGTGATGACTGTATTACTGTGTGTTATCTGTTTTTTTAATTCAAGTAAGGACTGCAGACATTGAATTTTTCAAGTAGTTCCTACTTTTGCCGCCAAATGCCACCATCAACGACTACTAGTTCAAAACTTGACTACTAGACGATACCGCAGTCGGCTCCTGGCGACGAACGTAGGAACCTGAGCGTTGTTTACATTTTAACCTAATTTAACTTCACACAGGTGTAATTAGTGGAAGGTTCTTTAACATGCTATAAATCTATGACATGGGACCGCCGGCTTTACTTCCCCTCCGAAGGAAGGCATACAGAGGGATTTTTAACGCTCCTAAAAAATCCGACGACTTCGGCGGGGTTTGAACCCGCGATCTTGGGCATGGAAGCTCAGCAAACGAAGCCACTCATGATGAGGAGAATGAGGAACACACTTTAAATATATAAGATTTGATTAGTTGTATTTTACAGGGGGATGCCTAAATATGAAAAGGCCTAATACTAATGAAACAGAAAATGAAATCAAAGTAATAATGATTACTAGCATTACCCGTCGCGGCTTCGCCCGCGAATATTCTAGTTGTAAAGAGTACCCTTTGCAAAATCTCAATCATGAATGCAATGACTGATTTATCCTTGGTATGAATAATCAGACTTTATCAATTCAGCTACTGGTGCAGTGGTTAGGGGTTTGTCATTCCTTCATAGGTATATCAGAGCGAAGGTAGTTTTCTGGGAATATCACAGACACTGTTAGTTTAAGGGCCTTTAAATGTGGTTTTCGGAGACCCTTTATAGTCGGGTGAAAAAAAAAACTTTCGTACCACATTCAGACGTGAAAATGCGTGAAAAAAATCTAGGGTGCCCCTTGACCCCCTTATGCCCATTATACTGTATGTATTGATGAATTGTACAGCTTAATTTGGTTCAGTGATAACCTTATAACCGTCTGGAAACTTTCACAGTAATGTAATAATTGGAATTGTATTGCGTCTTACAGAAATAGATGGACCTGTGAGATTCTGTTACCATGGTTACCGTGTTGCATTCTTTCATTATTTCACTGTAAATATACATGTTTTAAGGTATTTATTTAATTGTGAGGCATTTAAAGAGTAAGTGAGTGCGTTTCGCTTACGCATTGGATTATGCTGAACCTGTACGTACCCCAAGTGTGTAGGTTGGTGTTAATGGGACCTTATTTTTGGGACCTCAGCAGAATAATATAGGGAGGGATGGATGAAGGCATGCTGACCAAAAGGATCTTCAGCTACATCATGGGGTTAAAGGTCACACCTAAATGGGTAGATGAGGTGAAGAGGGATGCAGCGGAAGTTGGAATTAATCCACCGATGGCCCACGATAGAAGAGAATTCCGCAGTCGAGTTGACGGAGTAAAATCATTTCAGGAGAAACCACCAAGCAGGAGGTCCAAACGGATCATTTCCGAGGAGGAGAGGAAAAAGAAGTGTCAGGGTGAAGAAGTTCTGGGAAGAGAAGAGAAAGAAAACTAATAAGTCTTGAATTCCTTGCGGTCCATAGTTGGTCAAATTCGACAGTAAAATCAACTATGTAACAGAGTGTCTAATTTTAAAATAAAAAAGGGGAGCTGCAAGAACTCGAGAAAAGGAAAGGAAGATTCTGGGACCTCAGAAGACTTCTGATGGAACTTGGAAGAGGAAAAACGAGGAGCTCTACAAGTGTTCTGAAAAGATCACAGACACAATGCGGAAAAGAAGGCTGAAATTTAATGGACACCTGGTAAGATTGGACGAGAACCGACTGACCAAAAAAGATCTTCAAATATATCATGGGATAGGCCACCTCTGAGTGGGTAGAAGAGGTCAAGAGGGATGCAGCAGAAGTTGGAATTACTCCAGAGTTGATCCTCAATAGAAGTGAGTTTAGAAGAAAGGTAGACAGTTTAAAATCATTTGAAGAGAAACCAATAACAAATAATATAGGGAGGGATTAAGTAAAATTATACAGTAATGCAAAAATTTTAATTACAAATTTAAACCCTTGAAAATTTAGATTGCTGGCCATAACACACTTTCTCCCATAAAGCAGCCACCACGTTATCGGCTAATATAAGATCGAATGTATTCTGCAAAGCAAGGTTTCTTCGTAGACCACCAAGATCCACACGGTTAAATTGAGGGCTACGGTGAATGATGATGATGATGATGATGATGATGATGATGATGATAATTGTTGTTTTAAGGGGCCTAACATCTAGGTTATCTGCCCCTAATGGAAACCATAACGAAAATTTCGCTGGACTGAAAATACTTATAAAAGGTAAAGGTAATTTAGAAGGAAAACACTCATAAAAGGAATTTAGATTGAACAAGTAGTTCCGTGAAGAACCATACAGCCTATTTTCATATATCCTACTTATGTTAATTGCCACTATCAACATACAAAATTTCAGTTTGATTGCTGTTATAGATTCGTAGATATTGAGAACCGTCTAAATATTTCGGATGGTCGCCATGTTGGATTTTTTATATGTAGGTCGTAGAGTTATTTACTGATACATGACGATTATTGTGTACGTGTAGTATTCAAACTTCAATCGCATGGTTAGGGCACAAGAAGTAAAAACGAGATTTTAAAATTTCCCACAGCTGCCATCTTGTGGTTATGGAAACAATTGAAAAGAAATTAGATGTCAGTGGATTAACATTTGTATAAGGATTTACTGTACCAAGTGTCACTGCACTCGGATGGTTAAATTGCGAGAAAAGACCATGTGAATATTTATATATCGCGTCGCCGCCATGTTGGATTTGTGAAAGTTCTATAGGTGAACTTATGTTCATAGCCCCTATGCACATTAAAACATTCAGTTTAATTGCTGTAATAGATTTGTAGATATTGAGATCCGTCTAAATGCCCCCGTTTTCTCTTTGGATGGGGGTTTCCGAGCAACGAGTGTTAATTTTTGTACCATACGGTACTTAAAAATTGCCAATAACTTTCGTATTTTTCTACCCAAATCCATGTGTTTTTACTAAACGCCTGCTTATTCTCTGTAGGTTGTATTAATAATTTCGAAAATAGCGCATTACCAATACATTTCAGGCAAGTGGCAAAAGTTACTTGATGGGTGATGTCCTTATTGTTTTGATCAGCACTTTATGTTCGACCCTCACTATTATGTGTCAGAAAACTGTATCATAATGATGGTCATTATAACTGTTTTTCATTATGATACATTTTCTCCAGCCAATCAGAGCTCGTTCATTGACCAATTAGGCAACGATACCTTCGCGCATGCGCTCAAAATCCAACATGTCGGACATAAACACAACATCGAACTATAATAAATTACCGACATGGAATACGCACCGTCCATATGTTCGCGTAAATAAACTGGCGAATATGAGACAAGAAATAGCACTGTACCTTAATATCACCAACACTAATTTATACACAGCGCATTGTTTTGAAACGACTCCGGTGACAATATTACTGAGGGGCGGCAGATGTAAACATATGGCCTGCATATGGCATTGCAAGCACACAGAGCGCATGCGTTGGTCGTTCAGAGATCTTGAAGGACAGAGATATCATACTTAGCACTCGCTCTCCAATAACAAAATTCAAGTGGCTGACTCTCAACAGATATTTATGAATATTTATGTTAAAACATATAATAAAGTTATAATTATCGTCGAACATAAACAGTCGTATGCAACTCACCTATAATGGTTATTAAGACACTCGTATGGAAATTATAAAACTCGCATACGCTCGTTTTATAAAAAATACTCGTGTCTTAATTATAGCCATTATAGGCTCGTTGCATAATGTACTATTACTACAGATTACCAAATGAGGGAGAAACTTCAAAATGCCATTTTTTTGCTCGTCAAGCGAGTATCATCAGATGCCAAAGTAGTTTAACATACACTACTAAATCCCACAATGCCACCCAATGAAACGGAAACGGTTCTCAAACCCAAACCCCCATAGAATCGACAAAATTTTACCTTACATCATTCTGAACACCAGCCTTGCTCTCTCGTATCAGTCATGAATTCTGTATGAGAGTTCTCTTTCGCGCTTTCTGAGCATCATCAAATCTTCACAATAACCCGTCAGCTAATTATGTAGAATCGTATTTTATAGTAATTACCTACACTCACCACCTCGTAACTTAGCGGAAGAAAAGTCACTTATTATAATTATTATCTAAGATCTGACGAGTCTGCTCCGTGACTTGACGAGATTTACAGTAATGTAAACAATGATTTGTCTTGCTCCATCATATGAAATGGTTTTAGAAACCTGCTCATAAAGCAGACAATGAGAGCATTTCCTCTTTAAACTTAACGAACGATGTCTTCTCACATTTGTTATAAACCAGTCTGGATTTTGTTTCGGCCTTCACCTTTACTCTGAAGAAATCGTGGGTGTCACTTGTGGTTTACATAGACAAGCTGACAAATCTTCAACCGCGTGTACTTCGGTGTGTATGTGAAAGTTTTTCAAATAACCTGTGTCATTTTTAGCCTATTTTAAATTTTAAAAAAATAGGCTTATGAGATCACCTTTTGTCCGTGTGTGTGTGCGTGTGTGTGCGATTCGTGTGTGTGTGTCCCCGTAATAAAATCAAAACGGCTGGAGAGATTTCAATGAAACTCGGTAAGTTCATAGCTCTATTCCAGGCGACCCCGACGGTGCCCTTCAAATTTTGTTACGTCGAAGCAATCCAACATGGCGGCTGTGCGAATTATTTCACCAGCATTCAATATCTCCGAAACTATTACCGATATCACCCTGGAATTTTGTATGGTGATAAAGGGAAGTACTAGAAATTCACTTATGTGACTTTTGAAAACCTGGTAACTACAAAACCAACATGGCGGTCAAGCGAATTTGCGACTTTTAAATGGACGTTTCTCGCGATTTAACCAACCAAACGCAATGAAACTTGGCACAGTATATGTTTATATACATTGTAATGCACCGACATCTAACTTCGTTCAATTGTTTACATAACATCAAAATGGCGGCTGTGCGAAATATTTCACAGGCATTCAATATCTCAGAAACTATTTATGATATCAACCTGAAATTTCGTACGGTGATAAAGAGCACTGCTACAAGTTTATCTAGTATGTAACTTTCAAAATCTGTAAACTACGAAACTTACATGGCGGCCAAGCGAAGTAGACACATTCTAATACATTTTTCTCGTGATTTAATCATATGAGCGCATTGAAATGTGGTACAGTAAATGATTATACATATCGTCATTCACTGGCATCTAATTTAGTTCAATTGTTTACATAAACTGAAGATGGCGGCTGTGCGAAATTTTAAAATTATTTTTTTATTCTTGTGTCGTAATCATGCGATCGAAGTGAAAGTTTGAATAATGAAGCTACGCAATAATTTTCCTTTAATGGTACATAACTCTATGGCCTATACATATAACAATCCAAAATGGCGAGCATCCGTAATATTTTGACGGTTCTCAATATCTAAGAATCTTTTCCAGCAATCAAACTGATTTTTAATGATGATAGAGGCTATGAACATAAGTTCACCTATATGACTTTCAGTAACCTGGTGAGCACAAATCCAACATGGCGGCGACGCGAAGTATAAATATTTAAATGGACGTTTCTCGTGATTTAACCATCTGAGTGCAGTGAGACTGTGCACGTTAATGCTTATACAAATGTTAATCCACTGGTATCTAATTTATTTCAATTGTTTTCATAACCACAAGATGCCAGCTGTGCGAAATTTTAAAATCTCGTTTTTGCTTCTTGTGTCCTAATCATGCGATTGAAGTTTGAATACTACATGAACACAATAATCTTCATGTAACAGTACATAAAATCCAACCTGGCGACCATCTGAAATATTTAGACCAGTGGCGGCTGGTTCAGAAAATCAGTTGTGTGCTGTAACCCAAAGAATAAAAATATTTAGAAACATAATTTATGGAAACGCTCCCTCAGTAACACTTAAGAGGCTCTTCACTGAGTTTATTCCATACTGAACAAACTATAGTTCATAGATTTACACAATGTGGCTACAGGATAGGTAAGGTGGGAGTATTAAAAGACCTTCTGACGGGAACAGCTGATGGTTTTCTCCATTTTTCCCACCGTTTGCTTTGAGCGATACTCTCTAAAATGCTGCCGCAGAATATAGAAGGAGCCACCTGCTACGTGTGACCAGTGCTGCCGCTGTGTGCTCGAACGAAGAACTGCTGTCATGTATTGGCCTGTTGTCTTGGCTTTTGTCCCAACAGCACAACGCAAAATGTGGGCACGCATGCGCAAAAGACAGAGTTCATGTTTGCTGGCATTAAAGGTACATATTCACGCTGAGCTGCAATCTACACAGCCAGTGCCTGACGGGGAATGGAGCGCACGCCTAGATACGTCGTTGTGAGGGGAGTTGATATATTTCCAATTATTTTACTGACATATTTTATGCTCTGTATTTGATTGTAGATAATATTATTAAAGAAATTAATTTTCAAATAAAACAATGTGCTGCAGCACTTCAGCACATAAGTTGCAGCCGCCCCTGATTTAGACGGTTCTCAATATCTACGAATCTATCACAACCTTCAAACTTAAATTTTGTATGTTGATAGAGGCAATTAACATGAGTAAGATCCTATGAAAATAGGCTGTATAGTTCTTCACGGAACTACTTGTTAAAATTTATTTCGTATGGCAAAATGAGGATACATTGTGGCAAAGAATTACAAACAAACAACAAAAATGTGCGAAATATAGTGGACCCGGCAGACGTTGTGCTGCCCGAATATAGAGTAAGATCTGGTTGAGCAAATCTTTTGATATTGTAATGATCGTGTGGCGTCCGGAGAGACCTGCGCGTCGTAATGAGGATGAAGTGATGATGATGGCTCGGCCGGGAATCGAACCCGGGGCACTTCGGGCCAAAGCCTAACGCGCTAACCATTTAGCCACGAAGCCGGACAAAATCTTATGATGAAAGGAATGAATGGAGAGTCTCACTATTATACTTATATCTTTGTTCTTGATTCTCCTTGGTCAGCGTTCTGTCCATCATGGCGTCAATCAGGGGCGTATATACAATTTATTTTCGAGGGGGGGGGGGCTGGCTATCCTGGAAAATTGTGAGTATTCACAGGGGATTGTCACCGCAAAATACCCAGAAATATCAACCAATATTGTAGAGCATATGAAAAATGAAAATCCGACCGGGTCAGGAATGGAATGAATGAAGCCCCCATCTAGCGGCGAGGATATGGACTGTGCCGGCTGCTGAGGCCTGACGCACTCCTCTGGGGCAATGATTAAATGAATGACAGATGAAATGAAATGATAGTGGAGAGTGTTGCTGGAATGAAATTTTGACAGGGAAAACCGGAGTACCCGGAGAAAAATCTTTCTGCCTCCGTTTTGTCCAGCACAGATCTCACATGGAGTGACCGGGATTGAACCACGGACCCAGCGGTGAGAGGCCGGCGTGCTGCCGCCTAAGCCACGGGGGCATCTTAGAGCATATGACTTTGTGTAATTATTTTAGATACAATACAATGCAAATCAAAAAAAAGTTGCAAAATACAACACAAAACACAGCGAATTTTCTATTACGGTCTAGGAGTATGAATGGCAAATATCTAAATATTAGTCAATATGCTAAGCAGAAAGGGAGACAGGTGTTTTTTTCTTTCTACAAGTTGATAATTTACATCTCGAAAGTACAGTGCTGTGGAATTCACAGTTTTGCCTCACAAGGCTGAGTGTTCTCCGTTCCAGCCCTCAGACTACAATTAAAATTTCTTGGCAGAGCCGGGAATCGAATTCGGACCTCCGGGAGGGCAACCAATAATTCTAGCCACTACACCACGTGTTAGTCTAATTTCAATCTTAATATTGTTTATATATAACTTAGACAATAAGTTAAGATTAGGGCACAACCAAATTTACAATTATTTTATGCTCTTACCAAAGCAACACTTTCTTAATTTTTATTGGCTTTTTTCAAGGGGTGGGGGCGGGGAAGGAGCCCCCTCAGCATCCCCCTGATATATGCCCCTGGTGTCAATGATATGGAAGTCTGGTTCAATCTCTCTGCTCTTTCCTTTTCTCCACTCTAATAGGTCTGCAGATGGTCCTGTATCTGGCAATGGTATTTTCAGCCTGAGTTCCTCTATGTAGAAGGTTTCCTTTGCTAGCAGGTGTACCAATCTTGTAAAGGCCATCTTTCCAACACTCAGCACATACAGTACTATAAGAATCGCGACTTGAGGTTCTCTAATCTTTAGAGTTCGACAGCTTCGGTGCCCAAGGTCGAAGTCGTCGGATTTTTAAGAGCGTTAAAAATCCCTCAGTATGCCTTCCTTCGGAGGGGAAGTTAAACCGGTGGTTCCATGTCATAGATTTATGGCATGAAAAAGTGACAGTCAGTCTGAAAGACTAGACTTTGTATCATTTTAAATGCTACAAATGCTGAAAAATGCTAGAAAGGCGGGAGGTTTCTCGCTTCGCTCGGAGCCAAAGACGCTTGACATGTTAGAAAATGATCTGCACAATACTTATCTTGCTTATCTTGTTTCAAATTACTCGCGAACGGCAAGTGCAAACCAAGGGCAAAGCAAGGTCAAGCGCGCGGGATGCCGCACGCTCACCAGAGCGCGCGGGGACGTGCCCCTTCCATCCAGTCTAAAAACACTTATAGTGGGCGATGTATTGAAGATAGACATATGCTATCGCGGACTTTCTGTAGAACTTTCCATGCTGACCAATTCTTACGCTCATAGTATATTGATATTTTTAACGGTTTGCCCAGCGTAAGCTTAAGAAGCGCACGGACGCCAAGTTTGTTTTCGACTTTTTCACTGAAATCGTTACTGCTTGGCTTCCTTTGATCATACATTAATTATTTTCTACAGAATCTTTCCTCGAGATATCCTTTACAGAATGGTGAAAACCGCATCAAAATCCATCCATTGGTTCTCGAGATTACCCGTGACATCCAAGAATCAGGGATTTTTGTCTTATGCTAACGAAGTAGAGATTGTCGGGGAACACATGCACCAAGCAGTACTATGACGTCACACACCTCAGTGCATCAGGGTACATCTTGTCCCGTCACCGTAACGTAACGCCAGACCCCAGCGTAACGACGAAGGCGACAAGATCATTTAAAATGATAAAAAGAACCTTCCACTAAGTAAACTTGTGTCAAGCCAAAATGTGCAGGTTAGGTTTGATTAATGCTCGTAAGTTCCAACGTTTGTCACCAGGCGCAGATTGCAATGGCATCTAGTAGTAGCGAAGTTCACAGCTAGATGTCACATTAGGTAGCGAAAGTAGGAACTACTTGATATTATCGTATGAGGTCCTTACTTGAATTAAAAACAGGCAACACACACTAACACAGTCATCACAATTAACACCGGTTATCAGACAGATTCTACACACACCCAAAGTACACGGGACTACATGACCGCGTTGTCGCAGCCCCTAAACTAAGGAACCAACCAACTATCTTTCGAGATCCCTTATTGTGAGGTGATCTCATACTATTTCTAGACCATATTTTTGTGACAATGGGTGAGATGGTGGTATGGAATAGCGTCAAGGCTGGGGACTTGCTTTTGTACTATGTAGAGATAGTTTCGCTACGACGATGCACGTTAACAAATGGGACTGATTTCCCTACAGCGACTTTCGCCCATGGTAGCAGTGGTGATCATCACCGGGATTAATTTCTTTTCGATGATGATGATGATAATTGTTGTTTTAAGGGGCCTAACATCTTGGTTATCGGCCCCTAATGGTGTGGGTGATCGTGAAAATGAAAATGAAATGTAAACTATAACTAAAACTAACTACTAACTTATATACTAGAAGAAGAAATGGTGAACAAAAGGAGAATAAGGCAAATAAAGGACAGAAGGAAAAGAAATGCCCTCAACCCTCGAAGAAAGCGGATTCAGGGACTTGGAAGGAAGTAGAGCCATGAAAGGCAGATAGGAAAGTGAAAGAGGAGAAGGTCCGTCCCACAGGTAATGGATAAAAGGGGGAAACCAGACCCAGCTCAGGAATCCCTCAGGGTCGCCAACTCCCGAACTCACCAGCCGTGAGCCCCTGAGGGTGTAGCAATATCCAGGGTGCACCAGAAGTGGCGGGGCAACATACTCCCTGCCTCCTTGAGGGCCTTGTGCAGAAGGCAGGAGAGAACATGAAATGAAAAAGAAGGCTGACCCCTCGCAGAAGGAGGGTATCAGAAAAGATGAGACAAGGGCCAATTAAGGCGGGAAATAAAGAGACTCCCTAGGCCTCGGATACCCTAATACCGTCGGGGTCGGAAGAGTTGACCAAGTGAGCTCGACAGGAAAGAAGACAGAGAGGAGCCCGGCACAAGTGGAGGCAATACCGGACTCAGCTGGGGCCCCATGGTCGCCAACCCACATCCCACTAGATGTGAGCCCCTGGGGGCATACGGTAAAGCAAAATAGCAACAAAACAAGGCATATTTTATAATTTGTTGAGATTTTATTAGGATATTTTATTAAATTATGTAAATAACGACCCTTTACATTCATTGTTACTAGAATATAGATGGAGAAGCGTGCATTAATCAAGACTTTTCTCGTCTAAAGGCTATTTTGGGAACAAGAGATCAGCTGATTGATGTTTAAAACTACATAAATCGATGCCATAGAAATGAGAGCAGAAAAGTGAAAGCAGACTCTCTATTCTTTGGAGGACTAGCATCGCCGGCTAGGGAAACACGCTTTTCTGACGCTGTGTGCCGAGCGATCATGGCCGTAGCTAAACCATAGCTTCACCGGTCAAGGAGCAAAGCGACGGATCGGCGTGGCTATGCTTACCGTTAACAAGGGGAGGATACGATGCATGGGTCACCGATTCCAACCACCTTTAGTACACGTTTAGGGCCTGCTTCGTAAGCGCGGATCGCAGGATCGAATCCCACCGGTGAGCTTTTGCAGTGTGTTGTGGTTCTTTTTTGTGTGTGTAAACATTGGCTGAGATTTGCTGATGACATCGTCATCTTGGCCGACAAGCCTGAGGATTTGAATGAGTTTTTGAATGGTATGGACTCCGTCTTACGGAAAGAATTCATGAAGAAAATAAATAAATGTAAAACAAAAATACTGGAATGCAGCCGAAATATATCAGAAACCTCTATGGAGATCAAATTGGCAGGTGAAAAGCTGAAGGAAGTAGGAGACTTCTGTTACTTAGGAAGCAGAATAACAAGTGATGGACGAAGCAAAGAGGATATAAAAAGTAGGTTGGCTCAGGCAAAGAAAGCATTTCTACAAAAAAGGAATCTGCTGACATTGAATATAGATTTAGGTATTAGGAAGTCATTTTTGAAAGCCTTTGTCTGGAGCGTGGCGCTCTATGGAAGTGAAACTTGGACTATTGGTGCAGCAGAAAAGAGGAGAATTGAAGCATTTGAAATGTGGTGTTACAGGAGAATGATGAAGATCAGATGGGTAGATAGGGTTACAAACAAAGAGGTATTAAGACGAGTGGGAGAGGAGAGATGTTTCTGGCGACTGCTAATGAAGAGAAGAGATAGGTTGGTAGGACACATACTAAGACACCCAGGAATAGCAAGCTTAGTTATGGAAGGAAGGGTCGAGGACAAAAACTGTAGGGGTAGACCAAGGTTAGAATATGTTAAACAGATTGCGTCGGATGTAGGGTGTCGGAGCTATGTAGAGATGAAACTATTAGCTCAGGACAGGGAGGCATGGAGAGCTGCATCAAACCAGTCAAAAGACTGAAGATTCAAACAACAACAACAACAACAACAAACATTGGCAATTCGTAACAATGAAGGTGTCGTGAACGATGTTCATTTTGCAGTCAATTGTAATAACGTGTTATGTGAGCGGGAAAAGGGATTCTGAAATCATCGTATGGGGGTCAACGTTTGTGACATTACATAATGTACAGTATCGGCATTGCAAATACATTGGTATTATACACGGTCAAGTTTTTCTATTATATGTACCGGTATACATTTGTACATTGAAGGCCCAGTCTGTTCTGTTCATTGCACGTTTGTGAACCATCAGACCATCCCGTAACCCGCAAGCAATGACTCATGCTATGCGTATTGGTTGGAAATTGCCAATGGTTAAAATAAAAAAATAAAAAAAACACACAACACACTGCAACGGCTCACCGGTGGGATTCGATCCAGCAATCCGGCGCTTACGAAGCAAGGCTCTTACCGCTGCACCACGCGCTCATTGGATTCTAGCTAGCGTACAACGCACATAGACGCTGCACTGCAATTGTGAATAATTAATTTCTCGAAACGGCTGAGAAGCGCATCTTACTAGTTGCACCTGGTATACGTCTGGTCATGCCCTACACCTGTACTAAAGATGGTTCGAATCATTGATGGGCACAAGGTGCAGCAACAAAAAAGTTGAGTTGTACTTTAAAATATGATTTATTTTGCATTTTATCCTTGCCTTTATCGATGTTACGCTTTGTTATTTCATAAAAAATATGAGAGACTATGTCTCGATGAAAAGCCGTTCTTACATTCACAATCGTTAAGACAGAAATAACTCTCAAAGAATTACATATTATAAAGATTTATAGCATTAACATGTTCGTTGAGTTGTGATAGCACAAGTGAGTGATGCTGTGTTCGTCACACGCCACTGAATGTCTGACAGCTAACCCTTTTCATGGCTCGGATCACACTCCTCTTTTATTTTTGTGTGAACCCCACCAGTTAGTGCTTTATTTGTTGTGCTTCTCTGACGTAATTGTCCACACAATATCTAGTTCAAACACAGATCGCTCATGTATGAAATGGAATCTTCTGAATCCTTCAACTGGTAAATTTATCAAATCCTCTGACATCCCCCCCCCCCTTGTACACTGAACTATTAACAACAACAACAACAACAAATGAAATTTCTCAGATATTTACACCTCAAAATAATGGGCAATTACCCACAATTTTATTGAATTACGGCATGACTAGTTTTGGAGTCTCGGAGGCAAGTAAATGATATGCAATTCCTTTATACGAAGGTGGATCAAAAAGTTAGTTGCACTAACGCGCTGCAGCAGCGCGCTGTGTGTCGCAAACGTGGGCACAGCGGAGATAGGGACAGACACTGCCCACACGTCTGTTAGGCAGGTCGCTGTGGTGTCTCGTCTTGTAGATAACGGCCAAATGCAATGGCGCGTCGACTGGACGTTCACTCCAAATATAAGGTGCGTGCGACAATCCGATTCATATGGGCTAAAAGAATGAATTGCACGGACATTCATCGTGAAATTAGTGCTGTGTATGGGGAGCGGGCCATTTCCTGGCAAGGGATTGTAGAGTGGTGACAGCAATTCGAAGCCGGACGCACGGACATCGCGAGGGCAGGCCCGCAACGTCCAGGACCCGTGCCAATGTCAACAGTGTGAATACGATCATTAGACAGGTGGTCAACATTCCCAGACCGATGAGGAGGTGAAGGCCGCTGTCTCCGTGTGGTTGCAGAACGCTGGAGGAACTTTCTATGCATCCGGCATCGACAAGTTGGTTGTGCGTTCGCAGAAATGTAAGGAGTCTCTTGGAAACTATGTGGAAAAGTGACGTTACATTGTACAGTATGTGGTTATAAGAGTGTTGCAGTTGTATAGGTGGTGTAATAAATGGCCATAACTGGGAAGTGCAACTTATTTTTGGATCTGCCCTCGTAACTATCATATTGATAATTCATTCCTACTATAGCTCCTAAATTGCAATATCCCTCGCTTAACTAAAAGATCAAAGATAACATTCAAAACTGACATAACAAAAACTACATCACATAATAATTCACCTGTATGGAGGCCTTGCATTATTTACAACAATGCAGTTCGTGTAAACTGGGAACTAGATTTCTGTCTCTCAATTAGACCGTTTTTGGAAATTATAATCCAGTCGCTGAATTATATATATCTATCACACAAAACAGAACCAACAATTTATATATGTGGATACGCGTGTTCGTTTAATTGTGATAATTAACTAATGCATGTAATTTTTGATGTGTAACATCTTTCCACTCGGTAGCTGGACATGTTTGTGGGAGTGATTTTGGAAAAGGGACGGAAATGGATTGGACGGAAGTGCATGGGACGGAAACAAGCTGACCCAATTCCCAGTAAACAAAGAGCGATCAAGGGAACTACTCGCGTGTGGCGGAGCTCTTTCCGGTCACGGACGGAGTCCGTCATTTTGTGTAGGCTAAGAATAGGTCATACAAGATCCACCCACTCGTACCTTATGGTACTGCAGATGACACTGAAACTTATATTAGCCGATGACGCGGTGGCTGCTGATCTCGTCATCCGCTTTATAAGTGAGAGTGGGTTAGGGCCAGCAATCTAAATTTTCCTGTGTACATTGCCACAACGACTTGTTCGCTTTTGAATGCAGAATTTTTAGGTTTTCAGCAATTTTTGTTTCTATTATAATTATTAGTTTTTATTCTTCAAATTTAGATATCCACCACTAAATTTTAAATTCCATTCCAAGTGTGTATACTTGAATCTGTGTTAAGATGGGCAGATGACCTCGTAGTTCCGCCCTTAACTAGTCGTGCGGATGCGAATAACGTCTTGTTTATCCACATAAGGCTCTGCCCATAGGACAGCGAGTATTACAAATGAAAATCGAGCATTAACATCGACAATTGCACACACAAAAATCAGTTCATTCAGCAGATATAACTGCATAAAGTGCCGTACTTACTACCGGCAATAGAGCTTGCCGGGTCATTGAACATGATATATGAAGCTTGTAAAAGAATACGTTATTGTTTGTGTCCAACCAGTGCATAGCAGAGGCTACATTATCCATCCCTCAGGGGCTAACAACACATGCGACCACAGGGACCCCAACTGAGTCCGTCATTATTTCGATTTACTTGTGCTGGGCTCATATTTTCCGGGGAAAAAAAGGACTCATTACTAAATAATCACCTCAGTTTGAGGATATATATATATATTTTTAGCGTATGGCATTTAGTGCCGGGAGTGTCCGAGTACATGGTGTGCCAGAGTCATTTGTAAATGTGGTCAAGGTGTTATACACTAACACCAGCAGTAGAGTACGTTGTGCTGTTGGCACCTCGGAAAACTTTCCTGTAAATGTCGGCGTCCACCAAGGCTCAGCACTATCACCGTCCCTTTTTTGTTCTTGTGATGGACACCATCACTCGTGACCTGCAACGGAATGTTCCTTGGACCCTTCTGTATGCAGATGATATAATGGTTGCAGATGACACCCGAGAAAAACTCTAATGTCAAGTTGAAGACTGGAATAACCGCCTCTCCCAGTATGGCCTATGACTGAATGTGAAAAAGACGGAGTATCTGGAGTTAGACCCAAGCGACGGTACCATTCAAGTCACTGTACAAAATCTAGTCAAGACAGAATGCTTCAGGTACCTTGGATCTCGTCTTCAGAGTGATGGCAACTTCAAAGATGAAGTAAGAGCCGGGGTAAACGCAACCTGGTTGCGGTGGAAGGAGGTCACGGGTGTGCTTTGCGACAAGAAAATGCCACTTCGTCTCAAATCGAAAATATATCGGACAGTGGTACGGCCAGTTGCGCTGTATGGCGTTGAATGTCGACCATCCGACAAAATTTCAGAACGTCACCTGCACGCCATGGAAATGAGAATGCTTCGTTGGACAATGGACATCTCCCTTATTGACCATGTCAGAAACGACAAAATTCGGGAGAAAATGGGTGTCGCCCCAATTGTGGACAAAATGAGAGAGAAACGGCCCCGATGGTATTGCCATGCCCTGCGTGCAGCGCCTGATACTATTACGAACTCTGTCCTTGATTTTGAAGTTGAAGGCCTACGCCCCAGAGGACGACCGAAGCAGCGTTGGCAAGACACTATAAATGGTGACTTAAAAATTACCGGCCTAAATCCAGCTGACGCACGAAACCGGACAAAATGGAGGTCAATTACCAAAAAAGCGGACCCTGCCCAGCGGGAAAACGCTAGGAAGAAGAAGAAGAAGAAGAAGAAGTGTCCGAGGACATGTTCAGCTCGCCAGAGTTTGTAGCTGCCTCTATGTGGACATCCGTGGGGCGATCTACAAGTATCGTCGCGTGTGGAGTGTTGTCTGGGTGGGGGGTGAAAAGTGTGAGTGTATGGACGAGGAATTGGAAGGGAGCGGCTTTGGCCTGTAGTTAGGGACCAACACTGGCATTTGCCTGGAAGGAAGATAGGAAGATGGGAAATCACAGAAGACAATCTTCAAGGTTGCCGGCGGGGGGAATCGAACCTCCTTGCCTCCCGGATGTGAGCGACTGCCTGCAGCCACGCCGTAACGACCAAGGCTAACTCACCCGGTAAGTTTGAGGACTAGAAAGCAATTTCTCAAGACCTATGTTTGGAGTGGCTTAGTGTATGGATGCGAAACCTGGACATTAGGGAAACTGGAGGAAACAAAACGTAAGGCTGCAGAAATGTGGTTTTGGAGAAGAATAACAAGAACAAGTTGGATGGACAGGACGTGAAGGAGGATCGATGTTTATTAAAAACAAGTAGTTCCGTGACGAACTAAAGAGCCTACTTTTATTAAAATTATAAAAACCATATATCAAGAGTTGGCAGACCTGGAGACTCTAATTATATTCTTAGTTCCATCTCTTAAGGTACCGTCCACAATGCACATGCACAATTTGGTTGAGGTCCAAAAGATAGTATGCACGTTACATGTATTTAAATATTGAAGTTATCAGCAAGCGTAAAATTAGGTTGGTGACACTGCTATAAATGGGATGCTCAAACTTAAATTATTTTTTTATTTTTTATTTTTTTCGCTATCGTTTTACCCTCCAGGGTTGGCTTTTCCCACGGACTAAGCGAGGGATCCCACCTCTACCGCCACTGAGGGCAGTGTCCTGGAGCTTGAGACTCTGTGTCAGAGATACTACTGGGGTGAGTGACCAGCACTACGTCCAGGCGGCCTCACCTGTAAAGCGAAAAGGGGGCCTGATGAAGGGATGGGAAGAGTGGGACGGTTAGGCAAGGAAATGGGAAGGAGGCGGCCGTAGCCTTACAGTAGTAACCATCCCGGCATTTGCCCGAAGACGAAGTGGGAAACCACGGAAAACCACTTCGAGGATAGCTGAGATGGGAATCGAACCCCCTCTACTCATTTTGGCCACCCGAGGCTGAGTACACCCCCGTTCCAGTCCTCACACCACTTTTCAAAGTTCGTGGCAGAGCCGGGAATCGAACCCAGGACCTTCGGGGAGGCAGCTAACCATGCTGACCGCTACGCTACGGAGGCGACAAATTGAAATATTATGATCTATATATGTGCCAAGTTTAAAAGAACTTCATTTATTAGTATGGAAGTTACATGTGATTCAACATTAAACCTATCTGCATGCTAAGAATCATGTTGGCAGCACTGTCGTATATCGATCATTGAAAATTAACCTACATTTGCAGGTAGCCTACTATATGTATGCAACGTTTAGAACTGTTGGCCTGCATACTTTCTGATATATTGGGATTTGGTTACAAATGTATAGAGTGCATTTTTCAACAGTTGGCTGTCCTGTTGACACTAAAAACAAGCATATTCATATCTTCCCCGGTGCGCAAATCACATACCAAATTTGGTTGAAATCCAATAGATAGTATGAACGTTACATGCATTTAAAGATTGGACCTATCAGCCGGCATAGAATCATGTTGGCAACACTCTCATGTATGGGCTCCTGTAAATTAGTCTGATAGAATATTACCTATATGTGTGTCAATTTTGGAACAAATCCCATTCATATCTTCCGAGATATCCAACATAGACCTCAATCTTCGATTGTGATTTTTCAGCAGTTGGTAGCACTGACGTCATTTTCAAATATGTCCGTGAGATAATCGGCCATAGGTCTTTACTCATACTAAATTAGGTTTCGATAGCTGCAGCCATTTAGAAGTTGATAGGGGGAGGGGGACACAAACGGACAGACAGACAGACAGACAGACAGAAGGGAGGAAGGACAGACAGACACACATTTTCCCGGATCGATCTCATAAGTCTACTTTTCCCTCATTTTTACAAAATGTGAAAAGTAGGCTAACAATAAAGGAGAGGGAAACAAAGTTCCTTGGACATGCATTAAAGGCACGACTCTCTTCTCCAAACCATTATTGAGGGGAAATTATTGGGAAAGATACCTCGGCGACGTCCAAGGATGTCGTACATCAAGAACTCCATTGGAGAACTGGCATGGTGGTTCTTATGGCAGCATTAAGAGACTAGCAGAAAACCGTCAAATGTGGCAGCAGTGGCAAAGAAATGATCATGATGGGCTTATACAGAGAGTTTAGTTTGTATCTGACGGAGACCCTTGCTTGCCCACTCGCCCGCGCCGCGAGCCGGTCTCCCGCCACGCACTTTGCCGTTATGCGGCGCCCGCACGGCACAGAGTCATTGAGTATAGGAATTTGTACTTACCTAGTTCACAGCTGGTGCTGAAAATGTTCGCTATTCACTGCTACACATCGCTGGCACCTTTTTAGGAAACTGGCATTTACTCTCTGAAGTTCCTCAGCACCGATTGACTGTATTTCAGCTGTAATTTAGTCTTTAAGCACATTTATAGTGTGCGAGTTTCTCGCAGACACTCTATTTTTAAGCGTGCCCCACATATAAAAGTCACATGGTGATAAGTCTGGGCTTCGCGGGGGCCACACGTTCCGACTTATAATCCTCGTACCGAAAATGCAACGCACTTCTGTCATGGATTCTTCGGCAGTGTGAGCAGTGACAGAATCTTGTTGAAAATAATTTGACAATCGCTCTCCGTAAGTCAGTTCGTCAAAAAATTGGTCAAGGTAAGTACAAATTCCTATATTCAATGACTAAGTGCCGCGCAGGCGCCGCATAACGGCAAAGTGCGTGGCGGGAGACCGGCTCGCGCCGCGGGCGAGCTAGCAAGCGAGGATCTCCGTCAGATACACAATAAACTCCCTGTATATTGATCTTCTCCCTTGGAGAACTCTTGTTCTCTTCCGACCCCGACGGTATTAGGGTATCCGAGGCCTAGGGAGTGTCTTCCTTTCCCGGCTTAATTGGCCCCTGTCTTATCTTTCCTGATATCCTCCTTCTGCGAGGGGTCAGCCTTCTTTTTCTTTTCATGTTATCTCCTGCCTTCTGCACAAGGCCCTGAAGGAGGCAGCGTGTATGTAGCCCCACCACTTCTGGTGCACCCTGGATATTGCTACACCCTCAGGGGCTCACGACTGGCGAGTTCGGGAGTCGGCGATCCCGAGGGATTCCTGAGCTGGGTCCGTTTTTCCTCTTGTTCTACTGACTTAGGGGAGGTCCCTCTCCTCTTTACCTTTCCTATCTGCCTTTCATGGCTCTCCTTCCTTCCAAATCCCTCAATCCTCATTCTTCGACTCTTGAGGGCATTTCTTTCCTTCCTGTCCTTTATGTGTTTACCATTTCTTGTTCTAGTATGTAAGTTTGTAGTTAGTATTAGTTATAGTTTTCATTCTCATCTCATCTTTCACTATCACCCAAACCATTAGGGGCCGATAACCTAGATGTTAGGCCCCTTAAAACAACAATTATCATCATCATCATCATCATCATCATCATAGCTTATGAGAAGTGGCCTAACCCAAGGTAGGCCTGCTGCTGCTGCTTGAGTCTTCAGTCTTTTGACTGGTTTGATGCTGCTCTCCCTGTCCTGAGCTAATCGTTTCATCTCTACATAGCTACCACACCCTACATCTGAGGCAACTTGTTTAACATATTCTAACCTTGGTCTACCCCTACATTTCTTGTCCTCGACACTTCCTTCCATAACTAAGCTTGCTATTCCTGGGTGTCTTAGTATGTATCCTACCAACCTATCTCGTCTCTTCATTAGCATTCGCCAGGAACATCTCTCCTCTCCCCCTAGTCTTAATACCTCTTCGTTTGTAACCCTATCTACCCATCTGATCTTCATCATTCTCCTGTAACACCACATTTCAAACGCTTCAATCTCCTCTTTTTTTCTGCTGCACCAATAGAGTGCGACGCTCCAGACAAAGGTTTTCAAAAATGTCTTCCTTATACCTAAATCTATATCCGATGTTAAAAGATTCTTTTCTGTAGAAATGCTTTCCTTGCCTGAGCCAACCTACTTTTTATATCCTCTTTGCTTCGTCTATCACTGGTTATTTTGCTTCCTAAGTAACAGAAGTCTCCTACTTCCTTTAGTTTCTCCCCTACCAATTTGATGTCTATAGTGGTTTCTGATTTATTGCGACTGCATTCCAATATTTTTGTTTTACATTATTAATTTTCATCATGAATTCCTTCCTCAAGACGGAGTCCATACCATTCAAATCCTCAGGCGTATCTCAGAGTTGAAATTATTTCTCGTTGAATCTTCACTCCCGCTTTAAATTTCTCTAATGCTGTTAAAAGTGTCGTCACGGCGGCCACGTATCTTTAGGTAAAAACCGAAGACGTAGATTGGTTGTATCTGGTTGTATTTCTTCATATAAACGTTTTATCATCAGCATATTTTTTTCTGCCCACCCAGAAGACAGAATTATTGTTTTAATTTTCCGCTCTGCGCATGAACAAAATAATAGTCGGTCATTACAGAGTTAACTGTCCAATATATCTAATCATCCTTTGTCAGTGTCGTATGTGGTCGTTAATTATTATTATTGCTTGTGCGTTATGGTCAGTGTCATGGTATGTATTATCTTAATTAATTATTTTTGGTGTACTTCCAGAGAATCTTCTCCTTATTTTATCTCTTGGGGAAGCCTCCGTGGCTTAGGCGGCAGCACGCGGGCCCCTCACCGCTGGGTCCGTGGTTCAAATCCCGGTCACTCCATGAGAGATCTGTGCTGGACAAAACGGAGGCAGACAGGTTTTTCTCCAGGTACTCCGGTTTTCCCTGTCACAATTTCATTCCAGCAACACTCTCCCCTATCATTTCATTTCATTTCATCTGTCATTCATTAAATCATTGCCCCAGTGGAGAGCGTCAGGCTTCGGCAGCCGGCACAGTCCATATCCTCGCTGCTAGATGGGGGCTTCATTCATTCCATTCCTGACCCGGTCGGAGACTGGCAGCAGGCAGTGGATTTTCATTTTCATCTTACACAATTAATGGTGAGCGTGTTAGCTGCCACCCCGGAGGTCCTGGGTACTATTCCCGGCTCTGTCACGAAATTTGTGAAGTGGTATGAGGACTGGAACCGGGTCTACTCAGCCTCGGGTGGTCAAAATTAGTAGAGAGGTTTTTCCCACTTCGTCTTCGGGCAAATGCCGGGCTGGTAGGCTACCTACTATAAGGCCACGGCCGCCTCCTTCCCTCTTCCTCGCCTATCAATCCTAATCTTCCCCTCCCTTCCCTCATGAGTCCCCTGTTCGCTTTGCAGGCGATGCCGCCTGAGCGAGGTGCTGATCACACCTCGCCAGTTGTATCCACTCCAACCAGATGTTCCCAGCTCCAGGACACTGCCCGTAGAGGCGGTAGTGGTGAGTTCCCTCGCTGAGTTCGTGAGAAACACCAACCGGGAGGGTAAAATCGACTTTTAAAAAATCAGAGTCCCTTACACTGAAACAAATAATAATGTTATTGGTTTTGTGTTCCTTTTAACTACTGCAACTTTTAGAGACGCCAGGGTGCCGGAATTTTTCCCCGAAGGAGATCTTTAACGTGTCTGTAAATGTATAAGGTGCGTTCAAAAAGTAACGAGTCGGAGGCTGGAATGCGCAAACCGGTGACGACATCGGCTAATCGTGGCGTGTGTAACGAGGTGTGGTTGTAACCAGCGCGTGGAAGGTCACAGCCCGTCGCTAAAGGGCACGCGTGCACGTCATGTGACGATAAACAGCGAGCAGAAGCATTCATCAATCGTCCAACGCTGACAGCCGTATTGCAAACACTGACATGGAGACGTCAACCGAAGAGCAAAGAGGTGTTGTTCGGTTTCTGACAGCGGAAGGAGTAGGGGGAACGGACATTCATCGCCGAATGTCACAAGTGTACGGCGAACACTGCATGTCCCCTGCAAGGGTCAAGGCGTGGCACAAGCGCTTCAGGGAAGAACGGGTGTCGTTAGCCGATGATGCCCGGTCTGGGACACCCCCCTGCATTACCGATGACAACGTCCAGCTGGTTGATGCACTCATACCCAGGACCGCCGAGTGACAGTGAACGCCATAGCCGCCGAGGTCGCTCCACGGCAATGCACGACCTCATACGGCCGACACAGTCGCGGCACTCCTGCAGAAATTCAAATGGGAGGTTCTCGGCCACCCTCCATACAGTCCAGACCTCTCTTCCTGTGATTACGCCGTGTTTGGTCCCCTGAAAAGGGCTCTGCGGGGCCAACGATTCACCTCGGACGCCGACGTCCTGCTGTACGAGCGGAACTGGTTCACATCGCAGCCCAGGGTCCGCCGGCTTCGCACGCATGGGTCAGGTCAGGTTTCTGTAATTATGGCTCCCTCGCATTTCCGCCAGCTGACTGCGCCAGGATTCGATCCTGCAACCTTGGACTCACAAAGCTGGCGAGTACGTCACCTCTGAGCGACACGGCCAGTCTATACTGAAAGGGTCAATCCAAATACTCAGGACCCACCTATGGAATACTACTCGGCTTCGATGGTGTATTTGGTAGCATGCTGAGCTTCTATGCCTAATTTCGCAGGTTCAAACCCGGCCAAAATCGTCGGATCTTTTTAAGAGCCTTAAAAAACTCTGTATCCCTTCCTTCGGAGGGGAAGTAAAGCCGGCGGGCCCATATCATAGATTAAATTGGCATGTAAAAGAACCTTCCACTAACTACAATTGTGTGATGCTAAATCTGTAGGTTAGATTTGATTAACGCTCTTTTAAGTTCCAACGTTCCTCGCCAGTTGCCGGTTGTGGAGGCATCAAGAAGCCAAGTTCACAGCTAGGTGTCGTTGACGGTAGCATTTGGTAGAAAAAGTAGGAATTACTTGAAATTGGCCGTCTGCAGTCCTTACCTGAATTACAGATAACATAAACTAATTCAGCCATCACAATTAACACCTGTTATCAGACAGATTCTACACACACCTAAAGTACACGGGGCTAATTGTAATGGCTGTATTCTTGTGTGTTAACTGTTTTTAATTCAAGTAAGGACTACAGACATTTGATTTTTCAAGTAGTTCCAACTTCTGCTACCAAACGCCACCAACTAGTTCTGAACTTGGGTACTATATGCCACCGCAGTCGGCTTCTGGCGACGAACGTTGGAGCCTAAGATTGTTAGTCAAATCTTAACCTATAATTTAGCTTCACACAGGTGTAATTAGTGGAAGATTCTTTATCATGCCATAAATCTATGACATGGGACCGCCGGCTTTACTTCCCCTCCGAAGGAAGGCTTACTGAGGGATGAGTACGCAGCACTCCGAAAGTATGGTTTCAGGAAGGTCTGGAGAGACTGACACATCGATGGCATAAAGTTACAAGGAGATTATGTTGAGAAGGTGGACGTAACAACTGATGTGTAATGTACTTCATCTGGGTAAGTGTAAAACAATATACTGTAGTACGCTCGACCAGGCGCGGATCTAGAGTTTGGCTTTGGGAGGGGGTCAGAGAACGAAGAAAAATGGTATCACTAAAAATGCAATCACAAAATAAACAAACGTACAAAACCAGACCAATTTTTTTGCAAGCTACATGGATAGAAATTTGATGCGTTTAGCGCACTAAAAATATTCGAACAAATTGCAACGGCGTGTCTTGTGATTTTTACATCGAGCTTCGAGAAAAGTATCAAGGTACGTTACAGTTTCGGCAAGTCGAGTTGGTACCGACAAAGGGAGAAAGTCACAGTTTAAATTGCCAACAAAGCTTGCAGTTTGGACGTCGGGAAAATTTTTTGGTGCGAAAAAAGACCCTAATTCCTATCCGTGCATTGCTGCACATTCATCGTGACATCACTATACACATCGATTCGGTAATCACAAGGTTTGCTAAACAAAATAGACGAGTTGATTTTGTTCTTATAAATAATCGATTTTATATAACAAGTTGTAAATATGTACAGTTGTAACAGAACATAATAATTGCAATAAAGACATTTTCAGTATTGAATAAATGAAAAAAAAACTGTTTTTCAGTTAAAATTCCTTAAGTTTTATTTGTCTGGTTATTGTGTTTTCGTTTTATGAGTTTGCAAAAAAATTGGTCTCCGTTTGAGGGGGGGGGGTCATGACCCCGTGACTCCCCCCTCATGAATCCGCGCCTGCGCTCGACGTATGTTCATAAGGCCTAATCTTACAGTAGACTATTGTATGTGGGCGCTACTGAAAATGAGCTCTTAAGCTCTACGTGTAGCCGAGAAAATAAAATCAATTTCTTTCGTTAACGATAGAGTGCTCGCCCAAAACCGCAGCGGGAGAAACACGGCGCGTAAATTTCCGGTTAAAAATAAACAGGGTTTGCAGAGCAACCGCTAGATTGCCCTTGCTACCCCATCCGCGATATCATGACGTCCAAGACTAAGAGCGGACTGAGAATTTTAGCAGTGGAAGGAAAGATTTTTATAATTAATTATCAGTGGCTATTTTCCAGGAGTTTTCAAATTTTTCGTTTTCCATACCTATTAAAAATCCAGGAGTTTTCCAGGATTTCCAGGTTTTCTAAGACTAGTGGCTACCATGTATAATAATACAGGCTATCAGACAAATTTTACACATAACCAGGCACCTACACGGGACTGATATCCTAGACTTCATTTGAAACATCAACGGATAAAGAATTCACAAAAGTAGATTGTCCCAGCTGCAGTTTACAAATAGGACGTGACAAATTGTAAATGATTCTTAATCTGCGCTGTTTGTTATGTCGTGTTTTCTTTGTGTTCCATGTTTATTGCGTCTATAATTACATTTTAACGTGATACGGCATGTAAAGTACTGTTAGTTTGAACATCTTAATTTCATTTTCATACTTCATTATTGTTTAACTTGCTTCGAAAGTGAGGTTAAGATAGTCATTTTACGCTTCTACATGGAAAATTACCATATCCATTGGAGAAAACAGACACAAAGTGAAGGTAAAGGACGTGGTAATAATTATTATACTGTGTGATGTGTCACTCTACATGTGTCAATGTATTTTATATTTGGTTCTATCTGGGGTACATTTACATCACAACAGTTGGTAGCAATTTAAAACAATTGAATTAAGAAACGAGGAGTTAGCGTCATGTAATTACTTGTATATACACAGTCGGAATTGTAGGCCTACAGTGGAACCTCAATATTTCGAACCTCCATTATTCGAATTTTCTTGCACAACAAACCACTAAATGTAGTAAAGAAGTTCAAATACCTGGACATAACCCTGCAGACTACAGCAACCTTCTTCAGCCATCATATAGAAGAGAGATCAGCAACACCCAAGATCCGGAATCTAATAGCCCTATCTCTGGCTGTAACGGGTAATCTCGAGAACCACTGGATGGATTTTGATGCGGTTTTCACCATTCTGTAAAGGATTTCTCGAGGAAGGTTTCTGTAGAGAAACATTCATTTATGTCCAAAGGAAGCCGAGCAGTAACGATTTCAGTGAATCGAGTCGAAGAAAACCCTGCCGTCCGTGTGCCTTTTGAGCTTATGCTGGGTAAACCGTTAAAAATATCTGTATACTATGAGTGTAAGAATTGTTCAGCATGAAAAGTTCTACAAAAATGTCCGGGACAGCATATCTCTATCTTTAATACATCGCCCACTGTAAGTGTTTTTACGTTTCTCTACAGAAACCTTCCTCGAGAAATCCTTTACAGCAGTGGTTCCCAACCTTTGCCAGCTGGCGCCCCCCTTTTCAGATACGGGTAGTCATCGCGCCCCCCTCCCCTCCACTCGTTGCTTCTATATCCCCTTCGATAAACTGACGCGGAGGATATAGACCTAACCTAATAACATTAAATGATGGAATAATTATTTCTAAAAAGATTGGAGCTGGAACCCGAAGAATCGAGATCAGGTGCCTTGCCTTCGCAGATGACATTGCAATCTTAGTCAACAACTCTGAGGATGCTGGCATAGCTGTCCAAGCCCTGCACGTGATAGCGGTGAAGTCTGGATTACAGATATCTTACGATAAGACCAAGTATTTTGAGAATCGGCACTCCGGAAACACCCCTTGACGACCATACATGGAACGATTGGAAGAGTCAATCGCTTTCGTTATCTTGGTGAATGGGTCCACCCCAATGGTAAAGATGGCACCTCCATCTTAGCAAGGCGTACCAAACTCATCGCAGCATACCAACTATCCCACAATTTGTACAACAAGAAATGCATTTCGAGGAATGCTAAGATCTGTCACTACAGAACTGCTGTCAGACCACAGTTTCTGTATCCCGCAGAGACCCTCTTGATGAACAGAAAAGGCACCATGGATGACCTGGAGAAAGCCAAAAGACGTATCCTCAGGAAAATCCATGGCCCGAGATTGCTCCCAGATGGAACCTACCGTTTGAAATCTAATTCTGACCTGTATCGACAGTTAGAATCAGCCAATACCAGTATGCGACGTAGGAGGCTAAAGTTCTTCGGGCACCTACAACGAATGAACAGCAACAGGCTTACCAAGAAGATCTTCTCCTAGATACTAGACAGGAAGCCTGAGGCTCAATGAAGTACTCAAGGACTTGGAATTGCTGACCTTGATGTAGAAGATCGTTCTAAATTTTGTGCTATGGTAGAATCTTGGACCCCACATCCTAGAGTCTCTAAATGTCGGAAGCCCCTTTCGCAGGAGAGAAAGGAGAAATTATCAGCAGGGCTCAAGAGATATTGAGAACGGAATAGAGCATCGAAGAACTAGTCATAAGCGCTCCGTAGTGGTCTTAAATCAATAATAAATGAAGTACGCGCTTTATATCTATTAAATACTAACAAAGAACACACTTTTACAATAAATCCTTAAATTAGTCATCAATTGACACAGTTTTCTCTTCGTAAGATTCGGTATATTTGGTTTGATATTTGACAGAGCACAGCGGAGATCACTTGCAACATCAAGCCAACAGCGCTGCTTTGTTTCTATGACATTCAGCGTTGAAAATCCTGACTCGCATAAATATGTCGATGAAAATGGGACAGTGACACACAATGCAACTTTGGTTATTACAGGATACACTGCAAGACAGTTTACCCAAAAGTCACCCAGTCCTAATATTTTAGAATCATCTTTTACCTTTTTATTCACACTTCAAATGTATGGTGCTTCTTCTTGAAGTGGCAATGGCAAACTCAATGGCAAACGGATTTCTTGTTAACATCCAGAACCATTCATCCGACGAGCAGTTGAATCGTTTCCATTATTATTATTTTTTTTTTTCAGGAAAGCTCTGATGGCATCATAAGCAAGAATAATATTGGAGTGTTTGCCTTGCCTGTTCAACGCTTCAAAGAAATCACAAAAATATGCCAACGAGACGATAAAATTGGCATGATTTTGCTCCTTACAACACAGCAAATTCGTTATTTCACCTCCAACCTCGCTGCTCCACAGAAGTTTGTGCCGACAGTTGGCAATTACCAGTGCTTTTGAACGATTGACTTGGCGTTAGAATCACTCTGAGAGATTCGACAAATGTTTATTATACAAGATTGTAACATTTGAGTTAAAAAAAACTTTATTCGGAAATGACTTCCCGCCCCCTCTTGATAAAGCCCCACGCCCTCCAGGTTGGGAACCTCTGCTTACAGAATGGTGCAAACTGCATCAAAATCCTTCCAGTGGTTCTCGAGATTATCCGTTACATCCAAGAATTGTGAACTTTTGTTTTGTTTACAAGAACATATCGATGCCATAGAGAAAAGAGCAGAAAAGTGAAAGCAGATATCCAGCAATTCCCCGAATTACTGTTATTCCCCAGTTACTATAACCCCTGCATTGGTCGATCTTGGCTACGCTAAATAAATCAGTCTGCTGTATGCTACTCCAGGGGCGTATAAACAATTTTTCGGGGGGGGGGGGGGGGGAGGGGCTGGCTATCCTGGAAAATTGTGTTTATTCTCAGGAGATTGTCACCGCAAAATGCCCAGAAATCTCAACCAATATCTTACAGCATATAACTTTGTGTAAATATTTTAGATAAGATTCTAAGTTTATATAACCTCCAATTATTGGCAATACAAAAAAAAGTTGTAAAATACAACACAACACAACACACAAATAAAATTTTATACTTAATGAATTTTCTATGCGGTCCATGGTCGGCCAAATTCGAAAGAAGATGAAGAAGAATGTTCTATTATGATCTATGGAGTATGAATGGCAAACATCTAAATATTTGTCAATTTACTAAGCAGAAACGTAAAGGTTTATTTTACAAGTTGATAATTTATTTCTCAAAAGAACCGTACTGCGGAATTCACAGTTTTTCCTTACAAGGCTGAGTGTACCCCGTTCCAGCCCACAGACTAGAATTAAAATTTATTGGCAAAGCCTGTAATCGAATTCGGACCTCCGGGGCGGCAGCCAAGAATGCTAGCCACTACATCACGAGTTAGTCTAATTTCAATCTTAATATCTTAATATTGTTTATAACTTAGCCAATAAGTTAAGATTAGGGTACAACCAAATTTACAATTATTTTACGCTCTTACCAAAGGAACACTTTCTTATTTCTTTTTATTGGCTTTTTCGGGGGGGGGGGAGGGGGCTGGAGCCCCCCGTAGCACCCCCACCCCCCTGTCGACTACTCCAATTGACGCCAGACCTCGTCAGCTGCATGCTTCTGAGCGTACTGGATTGTTGCTGGATCATACAAACACAGATATTTTTCAACAATCTTATGCTACCTTCTTCCATGGTCAAGTCTATCAAAAGATTGTGTTCACTTGGACTAAGCAATTGAGCAATTCAGGAAGTTAGTTGACATTATGTCGCGACAGAGTCTGGTTCATGTGTGTATAACCACCACGTCAACATGCTCATAACTGCTGCTTTGGTCTACTTCGATTTTAATCCCTAACTAGCTTGGTAGACGTTCAGTACATAATGATAATACATCCCGGAAGCCTCACTTCCATGCTATAAACAGTAACTTATGTACTAGGCCTAGAGAGGGTCATATTTATGATTTAAATGAAAGTAATGTTGAAATTTTCAAGTGATCGTTTTCTTTTTGCCGGTCGGTGTATTTATTTATATTATGTAATATTACATATCTCAAGAGCTTCGTATATGTGGAGGGTTGAGGGTACACTGCTGTCAAGCGTTGTTAAGCACGATCCACTGCTTTCAAGCGCTGTTAAGCAAGGCAAACTGCTGTCAAGCTCTGTTAAACGCTATTAAGCACGGTCCACTGCTTTCAAGCGCTGTTAAGCAAGATCCACTGCTGTCAAGCGCTGTTAAGCAAGGCAAACTGCTGTCAAGCTCTGTTAAGCAAGATCCACTGCTATCAAGCTCTGTTAAGCGAGATCCACTGCTGTCAAGCGCTGTTAAGCACGATCCACTGCTTTCAAGCGCTGTTAAGCAAGGCAAACTGCTGTCAAGCTCTGTTAAACGCTATTAAGCACGGTCCACTGCTTTCAAGCGCTGTTAAGCAAGATCCACTGCTGTCAAGCGCTGTTAAGCAAGGCAAACTGCTGTCAAGCTCTGTTAAGCAAGATCCACTGCTATCAAGCTCTGTTAAGCAAGATCCACTGCTGTCAAGCGCTGTTAAGCAAGGAAAACTGCTGTCAAGCGCTGTTCAGCACTGCAAACTGCTGCCAAGCGCTGTTAAGCACGGTCCACTGCTTTCAAGCGCTGTTAAGCGAGGCAAACTGCTGCCAAGCGCTGTTAATCAAGGCAAACTGCTGTCAAGTGCTATTAAGCAAGGCAAACTGCTGTCAAGCGCTGGTAAGCGAGGCAAACTGCTGCCAAGCACTGTTAAGCAAGGCAAACTGCTTTCAAGCGATGTTAAGCAAGGCAAACGGCTTTAAAGCGCTGTTAAGCAAGGCAAACTGCTGTCTAGCGCTATTAAGCAAGGAAAACTGCTTTCAAGTGCTGTTAAGCGAGGCAAACTGCTTCCAAGCGCTGTTAAGCAAGGCAAACTGCTTTCAAGCGCTGTTAAGCAAGGCAAACTGCTTTCAAGCGCTGTTAAGCAAGGCAAACTGATTTCAAGCGCTGTTAAGCAAGGCAAACTGCTGTCAAGCGCTGTTAAGCAAGGCAAACTGCTGTAATGCTCTGTTAAGCAAGGCAAACTGCTGTCAAGCGCTGTTAAGCAAGGCAAACTGCTGTCAAGTGCTGTTAAGCAAGACAAACTGCTTTCAAGCGCTGTTAAGCAAGGCAAACTGCTGTCAAGTGTTGTTAAGCAAGGCAAACTGCTTTCAAGCGCTGTTAAGCAAGACAAACTGCTGTCAAGTGCTGTTAAGCAAGGCAAACTGCTTTCAAGCGCTGTTAAGCAAGGCAAACTGCTTTAAAGCGCTGTTAAGCGAGGCAAACTGCTGTCAAGCGCTGTTAAGCAATGAAAACTGCTTTCAAGCGCTGTTAAGCAAGGCCAACTGCTGTCAAGCGCTGTTATGCAAGCGGCACAACTGGAAAGCTTTCTTTAATAATCCTCAAAATGTGTACTCCATTATTTGTAATCTTAGAGTTAAATAACAACGTAAGTAATTTTTATAACACATTTAATTCATTGTTATGATTGAAAAATATATTGCATAGCGAATAGCCCACTTATTTAATATCTCAAAGTAATGTAAAAACGATTGTTCAGCATTATTTAAAAAAATATATAGTTTTCTTCAACAAGAGTTACTGAAGTAATCACAACACAAATAGACAATGTAAAGTTTTGATGCCATTCTCTCAGCGTTGCCTTATTAACACTTGATATTGTAATAAGATGGTATATTGGGGCCGTGATGGCACAGTGGTTTAGCTGCTCGTCTTTCACCCGGAGGGCTGGGGTTCGATTCCAGGTGACAGCTGGGTGGAATTTTCAACTGAAAATTCACGTGGTGTCAGGAAGGGCTTTTTCTTCATGTGCCGTCTCCTCTAAAAAAGTTGGCGATCATCACATCAATCAGGTTTTTGGATCTAGCAGCACTGAAAAGTTCACTGGAACTACACTTGAACCGTTTTTAGCCTATTTTCAATTTTGAAAAAATAGGCTTATGAGATCACCTTTTGTCCGTGTGTGTGTGTGAGGAGTGTGTGTGTCCCTCCCTAATAACTTCTAAACGGCTGGAGCGATTTCAATGAAACTCGGTAAGTTCATAGCACTATTCCGGACGACCCCGACCATGCCCTTCAAATTTTGTTACGTCTCACCAATCCAACATGGCGGCTAGGCGAAATATTTCACCAGCATTCAATATCTCCGAAGCTATTACCGATATCACCCTGGAATTTATTACGGTGATAAATAAAACTACTAGAAGTTCACCTATTGACTTTTGAAAAACTGGTAACTACAAAACCAACATGGCGGCCATGCGAATTTGCGACTTTTAAATAGACGTTTCTCGCGATTTAACCAACCAAACGCAATAAAACTTGGTACAGTATATATTTATACATATTGTAATGCACCGACATCTAACTTCGTTCAATTGTTTACATAACCACAAGATGGCGGATGAGCAAAATATTTCTCTGAAACTATTAGCGGTATCATCCTGAAATTTTGTACGGAGATAAAGGGCTCTACTGGAAGGTCATCTATAAGACTTTCAAAAACCGGTTAACTACAAAACGAACATGGCGGCCAAGCGAATTTGAAAATTTTAAAGACACCTTTCTCGCGATTTAATGTTCCAAACGCAATGAAATCTGGTATAGGAAATGTTTATACACATTGTAATGCACTGGTATCTAATTTAGTTCAATTGTTTACATAACCTCAAGATGGCGGCTGTGCAAATTTTAAAATTAAGTTTTTATTTCTTGTGTCGTAATCATGCGATCGAAGTGAAAGGTTGAATAACGAACCTACGCAATAATTTTCCTTTAATGGTACATGACTCTATGGCCTATACATTTAACAGTCCAACATGGCGACCATTCGAAATATTTAGACAGCTCTGAATATCTACGAATCTATTATAGCAATCAAACTGAATTTTTTAATGTTCATAGGGGCTATGAACTTAAGTTCACCTATAGGACTTTAAATAACCTGGTGATCACAAATCCAACATGGCGGCGACGCGAAGTATAAATATTCACATCGACGTTTCTCGCTATTTAACCATCCGAGTGCAGTGAAACTTGGTACAGTAAAACAATTTAAGAATGTTAATCCACTGGCATCTAATTTTTTTAATTGTTTCCATAACCACAAGATGGCAGCTGTGCGAAAATTTAAAATCTCCTTGTTACTTCTTGTGTCCTAATCATGCTATTGAAGTTTGAATGCTACACGTACACAATAATCTTCCATGTAACAGTACATAACTCTAGGACCTACATATATAAAATCCAACATGGCGACCATCCGAAATATTTAGTCGGTTCTCAATATCTACGAATCTATTACAGCAATCAAACTGAAATGTAGTATGTTGATAGTGGCAGTTAACATAAGTAGGATATATGAAGATAGGCTGTATAGTTCTTCAAGGAACTACTTGTTTTAGGTTGTCCAACCAAGAGATCCTTCTTCTTCCTCAACCTTCCCTTGAATAATTTCTTGTAGAAGACGATACCTCTCTCCTCTCATTATATGACCCAAGAATTGTAACTTCCTAATTTTGACACAGGTAATTATCTTCTATCTTTACCTATCCTACGCAGTATCTGAAGATTTGTGATTCTGTCCATCCAGGTTACCCGTGAGATCCTTCGATATGTCCACATTCCAAACGCCTCTACTCTGTTAATCATATCTTGTTTGAGTGTCCAAGCTTCCATACCATAGAAGAGTACCGAGAACACACAACAATTTAGGAACCTTAGTTTTAAATGTATACTAAGGTCTCCATTGCACAATAAATTTCTCATTTGAATGAATGCACTTCTGTCTTGTCCTATCCTTGCCTTAATTTCTTGAGAGCAATCATTGGTATCATTAACTCGTCATCATCATCTTGCACAGTTTCCAGCCACTGGCCGGGTCTGTTTGGAACACAAGCCTCTCAAACGTCTTCTGTCTTCCCACCATCTCAGCCTCCACCCTTGTCCAGTCTTCTCCTCTCTTCTTCACACCTTCTTCCACCCCCTTCAGCCACCTGTCTCTCGGTCTCTTTCCTTCCCACTTCGTCTCGTGTACTCTCCTGGGTATCCTCTTCTCCGCCATTCGTTTTACATGTCCATACCATCTAAGTCTAGATTTCTCTATACCATCCTGTAATGGTTCCTCCTTCATTAATTCTCTGGTCCTCTCATTTCTTATTCTGTCCATCTTTGTAGCTCCAATACTGCTTCTCAAGAACCTCATCTCACTGGCCTGTATTTTGCTCTTCTCCCTTCCTTTCATAACCCAGGTCTCCGAGGCATACGTCAGGATAGGGACATAGTACGTCCTATATATAATCTTTTTGCTGTTCTGAGGCACATCCTTGCTCCATAACATGCTTCTCACACTCCTCCGGAATGCTTCTGCCTGTCTCGCCCGCTCATTTATTTCTCTATTATTTCTTCCATTATCTTGTATCAGGCTTCCCAGATACTTGAAACTCTCCACTTTCTTCAGCTGTTCCCCACCAATTGTTATTTCCGTTGTGGTTCTTTCCTTCTTCCTTGTTGTGATCACCATCTTACTCTTATTTATGCTACATTTCATCCCATATTCTTGTATTATTCCTTCCCACACGTCCAACTGTTCCTGTAACTATGGTTCCTAAATATTTGTATTTCTGAACTCTTTGAACTGTTTCACCTTTGATTATCAAATTTCCTGGATTTTTCTCTTTCGAAATTCCTGTGAAACTAGTTTTCTTAACAATTAGAGTTAAACCACTTTTCTCGCTGGCTACTACCACTCTATCCGTCTTCAAGGCATCCAGCGATTAGTAGAGTATCGCCATAAATCCCAGGCCAATATCAAAATGAGCCTGATTGGCTCCGGCAACCCCAATTAATTGGGAAAAGACGAAGAAAGAAAAAAAAACGAAATTGGCTTTCACGTCCAGTGAATTAAAACTCAGCAATTTTTCTAGGTTTCTGCTGTGTCTTGTGTGGGAGTTCCACCTATGAACAATATCAACAATATTTGTCAGTCAGCATGAATTTGCTCGCAAAGGGTGTGTGTTGCTAGCAGTTTGATACATTGTGACATCTATCTATCTAAACAAAAGTTTCGTGCTTTTCAGTCGGTCAACACGATTGTACCCAAATGAGATGTGTTATTCCCTAATCCTTAAAAAAATTATATGAAATTAATAAATACACTAGGATGACCAGTTTCGATCGTCAAGTGATCATCATCAGATCCATTGCACTTAGGTTATAAAATCTATGTCTGAAAGTATGGGTGAAAATATTTACAATATTTATACCTATATAGATTTAGGTATTAGGAAGTCATTTTTTGAAAGCCTTTGTCTGGAGCGTGGCGCTCTATGGAAGTGAAACGTGGACTATTGGTGCAGCAGAAAAGAGGAGAATTGAAGCATTTGAAATGTGGTGTTACAGGAGAATGATGAAGATCAGATGGGTAGATAGGGTTACAAACAAAGAGGTATTAAGACGAGTGGGAGAGGAGAGATGTTTCTGGCGACTGCTAATGAAGAGAAGAGAGAGGTTGGTAGGACACATACTAAGACACCCAGTAATAGCAAGCTTAGTTATGGAAGGAAGGGTCGAGGACAAGAACTGTAGGGGTAGACCAAGGTTAGAATATGTTAAAAAGATTGCCTCGGATGTAGGGTGTGGTAGCTATGTAGAGATGAAACGATTAGCTCAGGACAGGTAGGCATGGAGAGCTGCATCAAACCAGTCAAAAGACTGAAGACTCAAACAACAACATACCTATTTAGTTGCAGTATTGGTAATGCAGCTCCTCAGTAATTGTTAGTGGGTGGTCTGTGTGATGTTTTGTTGAGATACTGGAAGTGGTGATTGACGTCCGGAATTTGCCTGTTTGGAGTGAATATGAGGTTGCTGTAAATGGTCAATTCAGATTGTATTGTACAGGCTACTTATCTGGTTGAGTCTTGCGTGTTCCTGTTGAGAGCAGTTAACTAGGTCAGTTATCGCACTCATATTGTAAATATTGTAAATGACATTGATTCTATAGCCTAAGTCTAATTGATCTGATTATGATCACTTGACGATCGAAACTGGTCATCCAAGTGTATTTATTAATTTCATATAATTTTTTTTTCAGGATTAGGGAATAATCCATCTCATTTGGGTAGAATCGTGTTGACGGACATTTGTTCAGTAGGGCAACACTGAAAAATTGCTTCAAACCCCATAAGCTATCTATCTAAGTCTACCCCTTATTAACCCCGTCTCTACGGCCAGATGCCCTTCCTGACGCCAAACTCGCGAGACGTGTTAATGCGAGAAGAAGATGAATGAAAGTTCAATATCTAGGGTGAAGCTACACACACCCTGCCTCCTTTAGGGCCTTGAGCAGAAGCCAGGAATACAATGAAAAGAGAAAGGACAGGTCTGACCACTCAACGAATGAGGAACCAGAAAAGAACCAATTAAGGCGGAAAAGTGAAAAACTTCCTTGGCGTCAGATACCCTAATACCGTCGGGGTCGGAAGAGAACAAGAGTTGCCAAGGGAGGTCGACAGGAAAGATGTCAGAGAGGCGACCGGCACAAGTAAGTGGAAACAATGTCAGACTCAGCTGAGGTCCGTGGTCGCCAACCCACGTCCCACTATTCGTAAGCCCCTGGGGAGGGGGGGGGGGGGCAGGAAGAAAACGAGGTAAGAGGAACAACAAAAGGCAGGGAGATTGGACTCACTCCGAGAAGAACAATGGTCACAAGAAGAAGGAGAAGATGAAGACGAGGAAAGAGTAAAAAGATAAAGCAAAGAGATAGAAACTCGCCGAGAGAAGCACAATTACCACACGAAGAAGGCAAGGAAATAGGAAGAAGATAAAACAGAGAGATTTGACTCACCTTGAGAAGAACAATGATCACAAGAAGGACAAGTAGAAGACGAGGAAATATAAGGTGCGTTCAAAAAGTAACGAGCCGGAGGCTGGAATGCGCAAACCGGTGACTACATCGGCTAATCGTGATGTGTGTAACGAGGTGTGGTTCCGACCAGAGCGTGGAAGGTCACAGCCCGTCGCAAGAGGGCACACGTGCACGTCACGTGACGATACAAAGCGAGCAGCAGCATGCATCAATCGTCCAACGCTGCCAGTCGCATTTCAAACAGTGACATGGAGGCGTCAACCGAAGAGCAAAGAGGTGTTGTTCGGTTTCTGACAGCGGAAGGAGTAGGGGGAACGGACATTCATCGCCGAATGTCACAAGTGTACGGCGAACACTGTATGTCCCTTGCAAGGGTCAAGGCGTGGCACAAGCGCTTCAGGGAAGGACGGGTGTCGTTAGCCGATGATGCCCGGTCTGGGGCACCCCCTGCATTACCGATGACAACGTCCAACTGGTTGATGCACTCATTACCCAGGACCGCCGAGTGACAGTGAACGCCATAGCCGCCGTGGTCGCTCCACGACAATGCACGACCTCATACGGCCAACACAGTCGCGGCACTCCTGCAGAAATTCAAATGGGAGGTTCTCGGCCACACTCCATACAGTCCTGACCTCTCTCCCTGTGATTACGCCATGTTTGGTCCCCTGAAAAGGGCTCTGCGGGGCCAACGATTCATCTCGGACGCCGTCGCCCAGCTGTACGTGCGGAACTGGTTCACATCGCAGCCCAGGGAATTTTATGAGACAGCCATTCACCGCCTCGTGTCACAGTGGGACAAGTGCCTCAACAGCCAGGGCCAATACTTCTAACATACAGGTATTGGTTTCTGTAATTATGCCTCCGGCTCGTTACTTTTTGAACGCACCTTATAGGAAGAAGGAGATAAAGCAGAGACATTTGAATCTCCGAGAGAAGCACATTGCCACACGAAGAAGGCGAGGAAAGAGGAAGAAGATAAAGCAGAGAGACCCCCCTTGAGAAGAACAATGATCACAAGAAGGAGAAGTAGAAGACGAGCAAATAGGAAGAAGGAGATAAAGCAGAGATATTTGAAGCACAATGATCTAGTTTGATGATAATTAGCAAGACCGAAAACAGTCATTTCAAAATGTATAGCAAACTAATTTTACACAGATTCGCTATCTGTATTTATGAAAGGCAGATGTCAACTCATTGCTTGTATATTCAATGCGTGAAATCACTGCGAATGTACGTTACAGGCCCAATTAAACATAATTTCCATCGTCAGCGGAAGAGACTATTGGATCTTTTACGACGGCAATTAAATGTTTCTTAAATAATATTGTTCGAAGCTAGGCCCATATAACGTGGAGAAGGCAAACACATCTGACAAATCAACATTAGATTGGTTCTGCTTGTTTTTCTGTCTTCTTTGTCTTATCTTCGGACAGTGGATCATAAAACGTCAAGTCCTCTTATAACATGGGGCAGTAGGAACGACACAAACTTTGTACACTAAGCACTTACGACAATACAAGTCGGGCTTGCAAATTGCTACAATTGTTGCAAAATTTATTTCCCTTCTTTATTATTTCCTTGAAGACCTTCTTTATTACAATCCCCTCAGGAGCTCACATCTAGTGGGACGTAGGTTGGCGACCACGGGGCCCCAGCTGAGTCCGGCATTGCTTCCACTTACTTGTGCCGGGCTCCTCCTCGTCTTCTTTCCTGTCGACGTCACTTGGTCAACTCTTGTTCTCTTCCGACCCCGACGGTATTAGGGTATCCGAGGCCTAGGGAAACTCTTCCTTTTCCGCCTTAATTGGCCCTTGTCTCATCTTTTCTGATACCCTCCTTCTGCGAGGGGTCAGCATTCTTTTTCTTTTCAAGTTCTCTCCTGCCTTCTGCTCAAGGCCCTCAAGGAGGCAGAGTGTATGCAGCCCCACCACTTCATGTGCACCCTGGATATTGCTACACCCTCAGGGGATCGGGAGTTGGTGACCCCGAAGGATTCCTGAGCTGGGTCCGGTTTTCCCCCTTTTATCCATTACCTGTGGGACGGACCCTCTCCTCTTTCACTTTCGTATCTGCCTTTCATGGCTCTCCTTCCTTCCAAGTCCCTCAATCCTCATTCTTCGAGGGTTTGAGGGCATTTCTTTTCCTCCAGTCCTTTATTTGCCTTATTCTCCTTTTGTTTTCCATTTCTTCTTCTAGAATATAAGTTAGTAGTTAGTTTTAGTTATAGTTTACATTTCATTTTCATCTTCACGATCACCCAAACCATTAGGGGCCGATAACCTAGGTGCTAACATCATCATCATTAGAAATGGCAATCTAGTGCATCGTTCACTTTGACCTACCGCCAGAGCTCACCATTTCATCCCCAAAATAGTATTTGTTTCAAGTTGTTTCTTCTTCTTCTTCTTATTCGCGAATGGGTCGCTTAGGACCACGCGAAATCAACACTTTCTAGCCTTCCTGTTGGCCCAGTATTCCTCCATTCACAACGAGTGGGCCTGTTTCCGTTGCTCTGACCATTGATGGTGTGTAGTCTTCTTCTTTTCTTCCTCGAAACCCCGCGTCTGAGTGATTTTCCTGATTTCCTTTCGGTCACGTAAGTTTGGTGATCCTAATTCCTTTAAGTCTTTTTCTGTAAATTTATACGAATTCGGTCTAGTAGCCTCGTTCTTTAAGAAAGTATGTATTTTGTGTGTCAGTCTGTTCGGGTCTAGTCTTTCTATGTGTCCCATAAATTGGATTCTTCGCATTCGCATTGTGTCAGTGGTTTTAGATTATTTTTTAGCCTACTTTTCACATTTTGCAAAAATGATGAAAAAGTAGACTTATGAGATCGGGCAAATGTGTGTGTGTCTGTCTGTCTGTCTGTCCTTCTGTCTGTCCGTCTATACCTGAATATGTCACGGCCATATTTGAAAATGATGTCAGTGCTACCAACTGCTGAAAAATCGCAATTGAAATTTGAGCTCCATGTTGGATATCTTGGAAGGTATGAATGGGAGCTATTTCGAAATTGGCACACGTATAGATAATAATATTGCAGTTTAATTTCCAGGAGGCCATATATGGCAGTGTTGCCAAAATGATTATAAGCCTGCTGATAGGTCCAAATTTTAAATGCATATAACTTCTACACCATCCATTGGATTTCAACCAAATTTCGTATGTGCTATGTGTACATAAACAGATATGACTGAGCGTATTCTTAAGAGCCACTAGGGCTGCCAACTGTTAATAAATGCTCTCAATTTTTTTTAACCAAATACGCATATATCAGAAAGTATGCAAGGCGACAGCTTTGAACTATGCACACGTATAGTACATGACATTCTGTATTAATTTGGAGTAACTTATATACCTCAGTGCTACCAACATGATTCTAAGCCTGCTGAGAGGTCCAACTTTAAATACATGTAACTTCTATACTATCATTTGGATTTCAAACAAATTTCGTGTTTGCTATATGTACCATAACAGATATGACTATGCCGATTCTTAAGAATAACCAGGGCTGCCAACTGTTAATAAATACTGTCTCTATTTTTGTTACCCTAATATCAATATATCAGAAAGTATGCAAGCCAATAGCTCTAAATTTGCACACATATAGTACCTGGCATTCTAGATTAATTTGGAGTAACTAATATAGGCCTACGCAAGAGCTGCCTACATGATTCTAAGCCTGCTGATAGGTCCAATTTTAAAATGCATGTAACTTCTATACTAACTAATGGATTTAATTCAAAATTGACACAACAATAGATCATATTATTTCTGATTATTTCTGACCAATACATGTATGTCATTGTTGCCAACATGATTTTAGGCGCGCTGTTAGATCCATTGTTTAACTGCATGTAACGTCCATGCTATCCATTGGACTTCAACCAAATGTTGTATTCTGTACCTTAAGAGATGGAACTAAGAATATATTCAGTCACCAGGTATGCCAACTGTAGTTCTCTATTAGGCTACATTATGCCAGGTATACAGTATTTCGAACTAATTAGAAATTTCGATATTACCAACTTAATTTCGTCATTATTCTAGATAGATCCATATAGATTAATCATTGGCATGAATCTTAAATTTTAAGAAAAGTAGGCTCTTTAGTTCGTCACGGAACTTCTCGTTTTTTGTATATTTCTGTATTAGGCTTTGGATAATGTACACCATCATTTGTTCTTGGTCCAATGATTTCTCACATTATTTTACGTTCTTTCACTTCTACAGTATTTGTTGTTTTAGTGTCTTGTGTTGGAGATTGAGTGTCTCTGAAGCATAGAAGCATTAGGTTTGATTACAGTTGTATAGTGGCGAATTTTACAGTTCCAGGAGCGACTCTTTTTCTTATAAATATTTTTTGTTGATTGAAAAGCAGTTTCCATTTTCTGAAGCCTCGATTCAATTGATTTCCTTTCGTTGCAGTTTGCTGTAAACCATTCACCTAAATATTTAAATTCGTTTACTCGAAATATTTTGTTGTTGCCTATTTGAAGTTCATTTGATGCGGTTTTGATGTCAGTCATAAATTTTGTTTTTCCAAACGAGATTTGTAATCCAATTTTTGCCGCTTGTTCTTGTAGTAGTTCAATTTGCTTTTGCGCGTCATTGTTTCATTTATTCCAAGAAGAAGATATTCTTCCACGAGCAGCATAACGACTGGAAAAAGAAGCGCATGTTTGTATCATAAAAATCCCATCTGATAATGGATTTCTAAATTGGCACTTTTGTGGTAGATTATTTACTTCCTTGTGACGCGAATAGTTTAAAATCCTTAATTGGTTCATTGAAGAAGATCTGGACTAGAATTAACTTCCATATACCACGTAAGAAGCCAGAATCCAGAAGCACCCAAACTGTCCCCGAATTGGAAGAATGTTTGGATCTAAACCAACCGTTGCTTAAATTATCACAGCCTCGAGGACGTTATTACCTAGGTAGGGCAACTAGATAACTAGTATCCAAGAGATCTCTGGGCATAGCAGTAGAAACAATCTCACTGGTAACCAGAACTAGAGCACTCCATTACCCAAGCAGGACAACTGAGCATCTTGTATCCAAGAGGTCTCTGGGCATAGTAGCAGAGAAATCTTACTGGTAACCATAGCAACTAGAGCACTTCATTACCCAAGCAAGACAACTGAGCATCTTGTATCCAAGAGATCTCTGGGCATAGCAGTAGAGACAATCTTACTGGTAACCATAGCAACTAGAGCGCCTCATTACCCAAGCAGAACAACTGAGCATCTTGTATCCAAGAGATCTCTGGGCATAGCACTGGAGACAATCTTACTGGTAACCATAGCAACTAGAGCACTTCATTACCCAAGCAGGACAACTGAGCATCTTGTATCCAAGAGATCTCTGGGCATAGCAGCAGAGACAATCTTACTGGTAACCATAGCAACTAGAACACTTCATTACCCAAACAGGACAACTGAGCATCTTGTATCCAAGAGATCTCTGGGCATAGCAGTAGAGACAATCTTGCTGGTAAACATAGCAACTAGAGCGCTCCATTACCCAAGCAGAACAACTGAGCATCTTGTATCCAAGAGATCTCTGGGCATAGCAGTAGAGACAATCTTACTGGTAACCAGAACTAGAGCACTCCATTACCCAAGCAGGACAACTGAGCATCTTGTATCCAACAGGTGTCTGGGCATGGCAGAGACAATATTGCTGGTAACCATAGCAACTAGAGCACTTCATTACCCAAACAGGGCAACTGAGCATCTTGTATCCAAGAGATCTCTGGGCATAGCACTGGAGACAATCTTACTGGTAACCATAGCAACTAGAGCGCTTCATTACCCAAGCAGAACAACTGAGCATCTTGTATCCAAGAGATCTCTGGGAATAGCAGTGGAGACAATCTTACTGGTAACCATAGCAACTAGAGCACTTCATTACCCAAGCAGGACAACTGAGCATCTTGTATCCAAGAGATCTCTGGGCATAGCAGCAGAGACAATCTTACTGGTAACCATAGCAACTAGAACACTTCATTACCCAAGCAGAACAACTGAGCATCTTGTATCCAAGAGATCTCTGGGCATAGCAGCAGAGACAATCTTACTGGTAACCATAGCAACTAGAACACTTCATTACCCAAGCAGAACAACTGAGCATCTTGTATCCAAGAGATCTCTGGGCATAGCAGTAGAGACAATCTTACTGGTAACCAGAACTAGAGCGCTCCATTACCCAAGCAGGACAACTGAGCATCTTGTATCCAAGAGGTGTCTGGGCATAGCAGCAGAGACAATCTTACTGGTAACCATAGCAAATAGAGCGCTTCATTACCCAAGCAGAACAACTGAGCATCTTGTATCCTAGAGGTCTCTGGGCATAGCAGAGACAATCTTACTGATATCCATAGCAACTAGAGCACTCTATTACCCAAGCAGTACACCTGAGAATCTTATATTAATTTTCCTAACTATTCTAAAATTACCCTTCTATAATAGTGATCATAACTAATATATATACAGGGTCATCGAAAAATAATGCCAACATTTCAAAAAATTATAGCACCGAAATACTTTATGTTAAACGTGTAATTCTTTCACTGAACGCCTGCTGGTGAAAGTAAGTTTTGTTTTGGAGGGGACGTGACCTTGCTATGCGCACACTAGATGCGCAGTATCCAAGGTCGTCCAGGGGCGCGCGCGCGCCAATGATGTCCTGACCTCACCCCTTTGGATTCTTTTTGTGGGGGTACATTAAAAACATTGGGTATGCAGAAAAAAATCGGGATTTGGAGCACATGCGGGAGCAAATTTCTGCCGCCATCTTGACAGTTACTCCTGAAATGATTGCACGTACCAATCCTGCCATTGGGAAAGCGTGCGTTCAATGCTGATGTTGGTGGTCGACCTGGCCTAGATTTTTCCTCTACAGTCCCTGTTTCCTTAAACTGATTAAACCATCGAATTACAGCTTTGTAATCAGGTGCAGTTTGTCGGGCGGTGCAGTCATTGGCGCGCACGCCCCCGGCCGACCTTGGCTACTGCGCATCTAGTGTGTGCATAGCAAGGTCACGTCCCCTCCAAAACAAAACTTACTTTAACCAGCTGGCGTTCAGTGAAAGAATTACACGTTTAACATAAAGGGTTTTGGTGCTATTATTTTTTGAAATGTTGGCATTATTTTTCGATGACCCTGTACAGTAAGTTTTTTTTTTTCATATATTATATACAGGGTCTTTCACTCGAAGTGGGGCCGGCCTCACGCCTGGCGCAGCGCAGCAGGTAGAAGGTCGAGGCGAAGGTCCGTCGAGCACATTGCAACACGGAGCTGAGACAGTTGCGACGGAGGATATGATGAGTAAACTTGACTTCGTTATTTCGTTTATAGGCTATTTTAAGTTACACGAGTTATAAGTTTATAACGTGTGTCCATGGTTATTATTTAATTGTTGTCGTGTTTCAAAATTGTATAACGTGTCATTACTAAAAGTTAAATCCCATTGCTTCAATTTTTATTTATGGGGAAAATTCAAAAATAAGGTTTATGTTCGACCCTCACTATTATGTGTCAGAAAACTGTATCATAATGATGGTCATTATAACACCGTTTTCCATTACGATACAGTTTCTCCAGCCAATCAGAGCTCGTTCATTGGTCAATTAGGTAACGGTACTTTCGCGCATGCGCTCAAAATCCAACATGTCGGACATAAACACAACATCGAACTATAATAAATTACCGACAAGGAATACGCACCGTCCATATGTTCGCGTAAATTAACTGGCGAATATGAGACAAGAAATAGCACTGTACCATAATATCCCCAAAACCAATTTCTACACAGCGCGTGGTTTTGAAACTACTTCAATGACAGTTTTACTGAATACTGGTGCACAATCTGAACATATGGTATTGAAGCACACAGAGCGCATGCGTCAGTTGTCCAGAGAGCTTGGAAAACAGATATATACTACCCACCGCAGCAACCGATTACAACATTCTAGTGACTGAACAGATATTTATGAATATTTATGTTAAAACATATAATAAAGTTATAATTATCGTCGAACATAAACAGTCGTATGCAACTCGCCTATAATGGTAATTAAGACACTCGTATGGAAATTATAAAACTCGCACACGCTCGTTTTATAAAAATACTCGTGTCTTAATTATAGCCATTATAGGCTCGTTGCATAATGTACTAATATGCAACAAACCCTCACACTCTAGATCAGGTCCATCCAGACAGCGCTCTGGCCGCGCTCTAAGCCAGTGCTCCGAGCGCTTTGGTGGAAGGTAGTTTCAGTAGTTTTGGGGGGAGCTTGGCTGGCTGAGCACGCTGAAGTATGCAGCCGATCCATCAGTCGCTAGTCTAATCCAATGCGCTCTGTTGACAGCGTGTAAGTAAATCAGTTTCGCAGTGGTCATGACTGAACAGCATACAAAAAAGGAGTGGTGAAGCAGCAGTCTTTAAAGCAAAATGGGAAATTCCAGTTTTCTGTACAGCTTATAAAGGGCATGCCAAATGTTTAGTGTGCAACAGAGATGTAATGTGTTAAAAAGAACATAATTTGTTGTTGAGTTTTCCTCTCCAATATGTTCACATTTCAGTTTGGAATAAATCACAATATTCTTTACTTAACACTTGTGTTCGTTTCCTGCACCTTCTATACATCGGAGTACCATTCGATTTGTATGTGCGGTATATTTGTTATGGCAAAACAGCCCTATTAATATGTCAACAATCCCACAGGAGCCGTCAGCCGCTCGACTGTACGTACGTATTTAGTCAGCGTGGTCCGAACATCGTCCGTCTCCTTGCTGCCACAGTGTAGTGGTGGTAGGGGAAGGAGCGCTAGTCTGACTGCCCAGTGCTCCCTGAGCGCAATGACTGGATGGCCCAGCTCTAGATGAACTCAAACTAAATATCACGAAAGAAATTGAGGCTATCTCGGGAGATGAACTAATACGTGTGTATGAAAATTTCCTTAGACAATGCCAGAAATATGTAGATGCAGGTGGAGGACATTTTCAACATCTTCTATGACAATAATTTTACATTGATTATGTGTTATCAAGTGTGCTTGTATTTACAAGCAATTCGTACGGGCGCTCTCTCGACCCCAAGCTCAGTGAGTTGCCACGTGCTCGCGCCGCACGGCCGGCCCCATTTTGAGTGAAAGACCCTGTACATTGTACCCCGCGCAGTCATTGGAAAAATTCGCGTAAACCGACTGAAGAGTTACAACTGACAGTTTTGTACAGGCAATACTGTAAGAATGGCTTCAGAACTTCACATCATAGTTCTTGATAAAATTGCAATATTTTCTGAAATTGACACAACTAAGTAAAACGATAGAGCAGTAACTTATCGATTTAATCATTCGATTTAGAATAGTTTCGAGCACTACCTTGAGCTAAAAGTGTTGTCTAATTCTATTTAAAGAGAGCTTTTCAGTCGGTCAATACAAATTGTGCCCATTCATATTAGGCGGGAAACATGAAAAAAATACAAAATAACACGCTTTTATGTACAAAATAAGGTACTTGATTGGATGACATGTTCTATTGGATGACGGGAGTTCTATCACCACCTTTAGGATCCCACCAAAACAACTAACAAATACCGACGAGTAGCATTACCAATACTGCAACTAAATAATTGTACATATTGTAAATATTTTCATCCGTATTTTCAGACATAGATTGTACAGCCTAAGTGTAATGGATCTGATGATGATCGCTTTACGATCGAAACTGTTCATCCTAGTGTTTTATTAATATCATGTAATTTATTTCAGGATTAGCGCATAACCCAACTCTTTTGGGTACATTTGTGTTGACCGACTGATAAGCACCAAACTTTTGTTTACTTAGGCAACACTGAAAAATGGTTTCAAACCCCATAATTAACTGAAACTGGTGTTACATCATTATTAATTTCAATACATTATTGACTTAGAGGTGGATTATCATTTATTTATCTGTTCATTAAGCAAAATTTTAATTTTATGTCATTCGGACAAATTATAATTATGTAACACGATGAATTGCATATCAATACACGTAAATGGCTGACGTTCAATTTGTAGCAAGAGGTTTGGATACAAAATTTTATAAACTAAAATAAGGGCACATCTTGAAAAAGGGATTAAAATAGTTATAGTCTAATCAGAATTGTATAAAGCTACATGTTTATTTCCGTTAAGGGGAGATGACCTCACTGTTGCGGTGCTTAAAACAACAACAACAACAACAACAATAAATCAATCATTGATTTCGGTATCAAACTTGTCTGTGTTTGCTTGGAAATAGATCAAATTGTCGTACAAACTTTATGACAGGCGTAGCCATTGTCACTTTACCTTTTGTTCTTCAAACCGTAACATACTCCCGTTAAAAAAGAAATGTTTTGATTAATATTTCAGTAAGTTTTTCTTTACCTGGATGTGATGAATAAAAATGAAGATCACTATAACAGAGAGATAGACAGATGCACGACCTCCGTCACTAAGAGCGGTAAAACAGCGAATGAAAAGAGAATTCCATCGAAGCTTGGAGATTTAATCAACAATAATTTTATTTCAGTCATCCACTTTTGTTGCCTAAACAATATTCTCTGGTTTGAAATGCTTCAGGAGAAATGTCACGCTTCCAAGAAAACAGAGCCTGCGTACTAAAGCAGGCCTAAACCCGAGTTTGATGACGTAATAAACAAGGACCCTTACAAGGTTTGTAAACACTGATTACACGAATCAAGACATATTTTCGGAGAAGTTTCATGACTATGGCAAAATGTCAGTATCAAACAGTAAGATGAGTACTTACCGGTGGAAAATATACCGTGTGCAATACATCAATTCGATACTTGGGAATGTCGATAACAAATTCCTGTGGTTAAGGGACACTAGTGCTGAGTTTTTAGGCAAAAATGACAAAATAACTGTATTTTGTTTTTCCCATATATATATATATATATCTTATGGACCCCTGTGGATCATTTCAGTAAAAAACTTTTCATGCACTGCCATTTTTAAAGGCTCAGCGACATTTTAAAATATCCTCTGCGTAAAAAGAAGATGGAAGGCAAATCATAGAAAAACTAGAAATCCTAGAAAGTCGTAGGTTAACTCAAACGAAAGGTCTCTATGCTCTTTATCTCTACAAAAAAAACATTGTATTTTTCAGTTTTTTTTCCAAAAAAGTTTCATTGGGTGAGCCAAACTGGTTAATATAGCATGCGGTTTTATAAAAATTCTGTTATCTGCAATCAACATTTTTAGGTAATCAGCATGCTCCATGTGCATGAGATATTCACCAATTTTACTAAAAAAAAAACACTGAATATTCAGAAACACGTGTGTTGTAAGATAACATTGCGATATCTACATTCACTTTGTAAATTACACACCAAAAAAATAAAAAACTATGAAAAATTATCAAAATTCATAAAACATGATGGCACATCAAGAAAAAATTAATCTGACAGCATACATGTATCACTTTCCTGAAATGTCTCAATGTTATAATATTAAGAATAGTTTTATGTATATGTAATAAAAATATCAAGCGTTTTACACAATTTCTAATGCGCATGGAGCATTTTGATTACACGGTATATTTTAATAATATAATTAGTAAAAAAAATCAATTACATTTCATTCAATTGTTTTCAAATTTGGTATGTGACTTACTGTTACTCTTCTCAGTATGCATTTTAAATTTCAACTCATTTTGATAAAAGATGTGGAAGTTGAAAATCTCAGCCTTAGTGTCCCTTAAAATGTATTAAGGACAATGGCCTATTTTACACAATTAAATGAAAAAAATGAAAAAAAAATCTGTTATTTCCGTTTGATCAACGGTTGTTAATTTTACTCTAAACAAAAATCTAACCTTTCTAAGCCTCCTGCTAACAATAAATATGAAATATTGTTGTCTGATCTGATCTCAGTGTTCCGGCCATTAAAACAACAACAATAAATCCCGCAAGTTAAGATTTTAGAGATTCTGGTACACTTTTCTCATGAACTAATTAAATTACAGGCCTGATCTTTTGTAATGTGTTGGTAACCATGGTGTTTTATAGAATGAAGCGAAATATATTTAAAATAATCTTTATCTTTTCAATCAATACATTTTAAAAATCATACATTTTTCGAGACAAAAATATTTTTTGAGTTCGTTAATTTTTAAATGGCTCAAAATAATTATTCTAGAAAAATTAATCCGTTCATCAAGCCACATGTTCTCTTTTCCAGGAACAAAATTAAGTATCCTTGACAAGAAAGTTTCAAGAAATAAAGTGTACCAAGCTTGAGAATTGTATATATTAAAATTGTTTTTTGTGACCTTGTTTTTGAACACCCTATACAAAATCAGACAATAATATTTCATATTCATTATTAGCAGGTGGCTTAGAAAGGTTAGGTCTATGTTTAGTGTAAAATTAGCAATCATAGACCAAACGAAATCACAGAAATATATTTTTGAAATTTGTTTGTTTAATAGTGTAACATAAGCCACTGTCACAACCCATTGACTTTATCGTTGTTAAAAATATGGATAATTATAGTCAATTATTGTTCCTTTAAGGGGCGGAACAGCGAGGTCATCTGCCCCAAACTTCTAAATTTGAAATATTATAATAATAATATACAACTACAGGAACAAGCGGTGAAAATTGGATTACAAATCTCAATTGAAAAAACAAAATATATGACTGACATCAAAACCGCATCAAATGAACTTCAAATTGGCAACAACAAAATCTTTCGAGTAAACGAATTTAAATATTTACGCGAATGAATTACCGCAAACTGTAACGAAAGGAAATCAATTGAAGCGAGGCTTCAAAAAATGGAAACTGCTTTTCAATCAACAAAACATATTTATAACAAAAAAGAGTCTCTCCTGGAACTAAAAAATTCGCCACTATACAGCTGTAATCAAACCTGAAGCTCTCTCTGTTTCAGAGACCCTCAATCTCCAACACAAAACACTAAAACACCAAATAGAAGTGAAAGAAGGTAAAATAATGAGAAAAATCCTAGGATCAAGAACAAAAGATGGTGTACATTGTCCAAAGCCTAATACTGAAACATACGAAAAAAAAACACACAGACAGAATGCGAATGCGAAGAATCCAATTCATGGGACACACAGAAAGAATGGACCCGAACAGACTGACACATAAAATACATAGGCCTACTTTCTTAAAGAACAAGGCCACTAGACCGAATTGGTATAAATTTACAGAGAGAGACTTGAAGGAATTAGGATCACCAAACTTACATGACCGGAAGGAAATCAGGAAAATCACTCAGACGCGGGGTTTCGAGGAAGAAAAGAAGAAGACTACACAGCATCAATGGTCAGAGCAACGGAAACAGGCCCACTCGTTGCGAATGGAGGAATACTGGGCCAACAGGAAGGCTAGAAAGTGTTGATTTCGCGTGGTTCTAGCGACCCATTCGCGAAGAAGAAAAGAAGAAGAATATACAGCCTAATTATGTTAAGTTATTGGTTTTACGTCACTTTTAACAACGGCGGCATTTAGAGACGTCGGGGTGTCGGAATATAGGCCCGATGGGGATCTTTAACGTGTCAGCTTATCTAGTGACACGGCTCCCTCGCATTTGCGCACCCTCAAAAGCTAACTGACTGCGGCAGGATTCGATCCCGCAACCTTGGGGACAGCAGGCGACAACGTTGCCGCTGAATCAGTACGAACAGAGCTGAGGAAGTAGGAGACTTCTGCTACTTAGGAAGCAAAATAACCAGTGATGGACGAAGCAAAGACGATATGAAAAGTAGGTTGGCTCAGGCAAGGAAAACATTTCTACAGAAAAGGAATTTGTTGACATCAAATATAGAGTTAGGTATTAGAAAGTCATTTTTGAAGGCCTTTGTCTGGAGCGTGGCGCTATACGGAAGTGAAACTTGGAGTATTGGTGCAGCAGAAAAGAGGAGAATTGAAAAGTGGTGTTACAGGAGAATGATGAAGATCAGATGGGTAGATAGGGTTACAAACGAAGAGGTATTAAGACGAGTGGGAGAGGAGAGATGTTTCTGGAGACTGCTAATGAAGAGAAGAGATAGGTTGGTAGGACACTTCATAAGACACCCAGGAATAGCGAACTTAGTTATGGAAGGAAGGGTTGAGGACAAGAACGGTAGGGGTAGACCATGGTTAGAATATATTAAACAGATTACCTCGGATGTAAGGTGTGCTGGGTATATAGAGATGAAATGATTAGCTCAGGACAGGGAGATATGGAGGGCTGCATCAAACTAGTCAAAATATTGAAGACTCTTGGGTAACGCTTTTACTGCTCGGCCCAATGTAAAATCCCAAATCATATACACAGAGTCCGCCTGCACCTTTTGTAGTTCTGTCAGATCTGAGTAGAAGTTTGTATTTGAGTCGTCCAGTTGCAAAACTCGTTTAATCCACTTGTGAATACGAATCATTTTCAAGAGAAACGTTTCTCTGGACTTTGCCTCACATATCTTTTGTGTTTGCTGTTTTCTACTTTATTGGTTGGTTGGTTTTTAAGTTTAGGGGCTGCGACAACGCGGTCATGTAGCCCCGTGTACTTTGGGTGTGTGTAGAATCTGTCTGATAACCGGCGTTAATTGTGATGACTGTATTAGTGAGTGTTATCTGTTTTTTAATTTAAGTACTGCAACTTAGAATTTTTCAAACAGTTCCTACTTTTGCCGCCAAGCGCCACCGTCAACGACTACTAGGCCAAGTTCAAAACTTAGCTATTTGACGCCACCGCAATCGGCTCTTGACAACGAACGTAGAAACCTAAGAGCGTTGTTTACATTCTTAACCTATCCAATTTAGCTTCACACAGGTGTAATTAGTGGAAGGTTCTTTAACATGCCATAAAACTATGACATGGGACCGCCGGCTTTACTTCCCCTCCGATGGAAGGCATACTGAGGGATTTTAACGCTCTTAAAAAATCCGACGGCTTCGGCCGGGTTTGAACCCGCATAGAAGCTCAGCATGCTACCGACTACGCCATTTCTACTTTTTTCCTTTTACATTTTTGTTTTTGTTTTGTGTGTGCTTTGTGCTTTTGCTTTTGAATTTTACTTTTTGCTTTTCATTCTTGGTTTTGGTTTTGTGTTTGTTTTCTGCTTTTGCTTTTTTGAATGATGCTTTTTGCTCTGTGTTTCTTGTTTTTTGTCTTTTGCTTTTACTTTTGTTTATGAATTTTGCTTTTTGCATCGTGTTTTTTCGTTTTTGGTATTGTGTTTGTTTTCAGGAAAATAAAAATAAAACAAAATAAACAAAATCAAAATAAAAACAAAATAAAAAACAATTTAAAACAAAATAAAACGAAATAAAAACGAAATAAAATAAAACAAAATAAACAAAACAAAATCAAAATAAAACATAACAAAATAAAATAAAACCAAATAAACAAAACAAAATCAAAATAAAACAAAATAAAACAAAACAAAATAAAGTAAAATAAAATAATTAAATAAATAATTTTACGACATGATCCTCATTCACAAGTGAATTAAACTAGTTTTGCTACTGGACGATTCAAATATTGTACGCCCGTCCAATCATATTGCGTAAAAACAATGTTGACCGATTGAAAAGTATATTCTAGTTTGTACAGGCAACACTGGAAAAATGGCTTTAATACTTTATACATGGGTAAGGTTGTGTGTGTGTCCTGGGTTACAAGTCCCGTTAACTACACATTAAATATGACCCCTTAGACGTTAAAGGGTTAATGTTCTTTTAACATTCAATCGTTAAGATATTATTCCTTAACGATTAGCCCCTGTCACCCCTGAAGTCAGGCTTCGAGTCCCGACTCGGAAAAGAAGTGTAATTCAAGCCCGATGGCTTTGAACAGGATTCCAGTGATAGCATACGTAAAGACACAATAAATTGGCCATGGCTAACATATTTTTCACGAAGTTAGTCTGGGTTCAATTCCCGGCATTGTCATGAATTGTAATCCTAGTTTAAGGTTGGTCAGACTCTAGAGGGTGTTGGGTTCGTATCCCACTCTCGGACGTCGTAGAAGTGGTTTCCTATGGTTTCTCCAAGTAAATTCCTTCCCAATCTTAGCAAAATCACTAGTTCGGTCACTTCAATAACGCAGGTTATCAGATTCTCCATACATTCAAGTACCCGGGCAAATCACTTTATTGTTGTTGGTTGGTTCCTTAGCTTAGGGGCTGCGACAACGTGGTCATGTAGCCCCATGTACTTTGAGTGTGTGTAGAATCTGATTGATAACCGGTGTTAATTGTGATGGCTGTATTAGTGTGAGTTATATGTTTTAATTCAAGTAAGGACTGCGGACGATAATTTCAAGTACTGAAGTTCCTTGCCACGGTGGGTGAGTGGTTATCGTGTCGGATTACTAGCCCCCCCCCCCCCCAAGCTTGCAGGTTCGCTCCTGGCCGTGGTAAGTGATTTTTCGAAAGGTAACAAAAATCACGACATGCATGTCATACGTTGTTGGCATGTTAAAGAACCCATTTGAATTCAGTATCCCGTGTTCACAATGGCAAAATTATTCTCGGGATTTTCCGCCAACACAAAGTTCCTCCATTCTCTACTAAAAAGCGATATAGTGTTCAAGGAGCTTACATATCTAACCTCCTTTACTTTCATTGCGTTTTAAGGAACAACGAAATTTGACATGCAAGTTGCCCTCTGGGTGTCAAATAACAAAGCTTGCACCCGGCACCCGAGGCCATACGATATTATTATTATTATTATTATTTCTACATTCATTTCACCACATAAGTGGGACATATCAACATATCGTCGGCTTGTTTGCAAGACGGTATGGCTAATTCTCTTAAGGTGGCACATTGAGAAACGAGCGAACAATGGAACTGGTCTCCAAGATGACGGCCTTCTGCATGGTGATATGTAGACCAGGATGTATTCCCAATATTTGTAGATTACGAGCCAATAATTTGGGGATGATGCCGGTAGAAGAAATTACTATGGGCAGAACCACTACACTTTCCTGTCTCCACATTTGCCGTATTTCCTCAGCCAAAGGCAGATATTTGGTGATCTTATCACAGCAGGTTTGTTGCAGATTATGGGAATTGGGCACTGCAATATCAATTAGGAAGGTTCTCTTCTGCACCTTGTCCACAAGAACGATATCTGGTCGGTTTGCTGGTATGGTTTTATCAGTAATAACTGATCGGTCCCATAACAACTTGTGACTGGGATTTTCCAAAACGGCGTCAGGAACATACTGATAGTAAGGCAAAATATTATTAGATAATAAATGCTTTTGAGCAAGGTGTTGGTGCATTATTTTGGCCACTTGGTTGTGCCTTTTCATGTAATCAGTACAGGAGATTGCTTGGCAGCCTCCTGTGATATGTTGAATTGTTTCCGGTTCTAGTTGGCATCTTCTGCATTTATCATCCTGAATATTTGCCTTAACTATATATTTCAGGTAGTTTTTGGTGGCCACAACTTGATCCTGGATTGCAACCATGAATCCTTCAGTCTCAGTGAATAGGTCAGCATGAGTCAACCAGCTGTTCGACGCATCAATGTCGACATGTTTCTGGTTGAGATCATACGGATGACGACCGTGCAGAGCTTTCTGCGTCCACTGCTGAAGCTTGGTGGCTGAACATTCCTCATCAGTGGCTAACTGTATATCCCTTACGTGAAGAAGATCCAGCGGTGTGCACTTGTCATCTGCCTTCACAGCGGCTTGATGTATGGGAGAGTCATGTCTTCCCAGAAAATATCTCTGAAGGTTCCTCACTTGCCTTGCATGCAATTGGATAATGTCCGTGAGCCCTCGTCCACCTCTTTGACGCGGAATTGTCAATCGCTCAACAGCTGACTTAGGGTGGAGACATCTGTGTTTTGTTAAGATGGTACGTGTCCTAATTAGGATGTTCTCCAAGTCAGTCTGCGTCCATTTGATAATACCGAAAGTATATGTCAGAGCAGGAATAGCATAGGTATTAATAGCCTTAAAGGTGTTCTTTCCATTCAACTTTGATCTTAAAATCTTGTTAAGGCGTTGATTGTAGATAGCTATGGTTCTATCTTTAATACCTTTATGATCAATTCGATTAGATTGCAGGAGACCAAGATATCTGTAGGTCTCATTACCTTCCATAGGCTTTATGAAACAACTGTCATCAAGTTGAAATGCGCGGGCCTCTAATTTTCCACGCCGAATGGTGAGGGTGCGACACTTATCTAATCCGAAGGACATTCCAATATCAAAAGAAAATGAAGCAGTAATTGCAATTAGATTGTCGATGTGTTTCTCAGAGGATGCATATAGTTTAATGTCATCCATATACATCAAATGAGAAATTTTGTATTTGACTATACCATGGTGCTTAATTGGAAAACCACACTTTGCATTGTTCAGCAATGATGATAGTGGATTGAGCGCCAAACAGAACCATAGAGGGCTCAAGCTGTCACCCTGAAAGATACCTCTTTTGATTTGAATAAATACCGATTCCATACATGTGTCTCCATTAGACATTAATTATTATTATTATTATTATTATTATTATTATTATTAATAATATTATTACATTTGCCACCAAATGCTACCGTCCATGAGACCTAGCTTGCGGATTTGGCTACTAGATGGCATCGCAGTCACCACCCGTTGGCGAACGTTAGAACTAATAGAGCGTTATCAATTCTAATCTACAAATTTTGGCTTCACACAAGTGTAGTTAGTAGAAGGTTCTTTAACATGCCATAAATCTATGACATGGGACCGCCGGCTTTACTTCCCCTCCACCGGGTGAGTTAGCCGTGGTCGTTAAGGCATGACTGCTGGCAGTCGCTCACATCCGGGAGGCGAGGAGGATCGAATCCCCCCGCCGGCAACCTTGAAGATGGTCTTGTGTGGTTTCCCATCTTCCTTCCAGGCAAATGCCGGGGTTGGTCCCTAACTATAGGCCACAGCCGCTACCTTCCAACTCCTCGCCCTTACATTCCAACTTTCCTCCCCCAACGGTACTTGTAGCTCACCCATTGGGTGTCCGTCTCGAAGCAGCTACAAAACTGGCGAGCCGAACATGTCCTCGGACACTCCCGGCACTAAAAGCCATACGCTAAAAAAAAACTTCCCCTCCGAAGGAAGGCATACTGAGGGATTTTTAACTCTCTTAAAAAATGCGATGACTTCGGCCGGGTTTGAACCCGCTACCTTGGGCATAGAAGCTCAGCAACTACGCCACCGAAGCCGACTCATGTTTAGCATGGGTACCGGATTCGTAAGAATTAACATTAGACGAGACGTTCGAAATGAAATAAATGGGCGAGTTTTGTTACATTTCTGATTTTAATAATTATGTAGACTACATTAAGTTATTGTCGCTGGTCCGCCAGCACTAGAGAATTCCGTACTTTATTTATCCTCTTCATTAAGGTGTTTTCAGATATTTCCGCAAAGATTAAGGACTAAGTGGAGAGGGGGAAAAAGGCACACGTATGTATGAGGCTTGATTTTGAACCAGTGTAGTCCAACCCGCGGCCCGCCTGTTCATTTGTGTTGGCCCTTGCCCTTCTTACTTCTCAAAAATGAAAACATTGTGCCTGAGTATCAAGAAAAACTGGAAGAAATCCAGTTTTTAAATAATCTTGCTTTTCTGACAGTTTTAACCTGAAACTACAAGGCAGCAAACAAAATATCTCCCAGCTTTATGGATATATTGAGGGCTTCCGCAAAAAAACTTGATGTAATGCAAATTGCATTGAAGGCAAATAATATGGCATACTTCCCATCTTGTCAGTAGTTGAAAGAAGAAAGAAGTGACATAAATTGTATTATGTTTGATGAAATAATAATACACACATCAAAAAAAGTTTTGCATCACCTCGGTTCCAAGAGTTCCGGAACCTTTAAATACAAAGGGAATAGAGATCAACACAAACAACATTTCAGCTCGTTTTATTGCTCATGAGACCCACACATTGCATGTTGTACCATCATACAGCTAGACTTTCAGCATTTGTGGTCCAGATTGCAGTACACACCACTACCTCTAATACCCAGTAGCACGTCCTCTTGCATTGATGCATGCCTGTATTCGCCGTGGCATACTATCCACAAGTTCATCAAGACACTGTTGGTCCAAATTGTCCCACTCCTCAACGACAATTCGGCGTAAATCTCTCAGAGTGGTTGGTGGGTCAAGACGTCCATAAACAGCCCTTTTCAACATATCCCAGGCATGTTCGATAGGGTTCATGTCTGGCGAACATGCTGGCCACTGTAGTCGAGCGATGTCGTTATCTTGAAGGAACGCATTCACAAGATGTGCACGATGAGGTCGAGAATTGTCGTCCATGAAGACAAATGCCTCTCCAATATTCTGCCGATATGGTTGCACTATGGGTCGGAGGATGTCATTCAGGTATCGTAAAGCCGTTTCGGAGCCTTCCATGACCACCAGTGGCGTACGTCGGCCCCACATAATGCCACCCCAAAACATCAGGGAACCACCACCTTGCTGCACTCGCTGGACAGTGTGTCTAAGACGTTCAGCCTGACCAGGGTGCCTCCAAACACGTCTCCGACGATTGTCTGGTTGAAGGCATATGCGACACTCATCGGTGAAGAGAACGTGATGCCAATTCCGTGGGGTCCATTCAGCATGTTGTTGGGCCCATCTGTACCGCGCTGCATGGTGTCGGGGTTGCAAAGCTGGACCTCGCCATGGACGTCGGGAGTGAAGTTGCGCATCATGCAGCCTATTGCGCACAGTTTGAGTTGAAACACGACGTCCTGTGGCTGAACGAAACGCATTATTCGACATGGTGGCATTGCTGTCAGGGTTCCTCCGAGCGGCAATCCGTAAGTAGCGGTCATCCACTACAGTAGTAGCCCTTGGGCGGCCTGAGCGAGGCCTGTCATCGACAGTTCCTGTATCTCTGTACCTCCTCCATGTCCGAACAACATCGCTTTGGTTCACTCTGAGACGCCTGGAAACTTCCCTTGTTGAGAGCCCTTCTTGACACAAAGTAACAATGCGGACGCGATCGAACTGCGGTATTGACCTTCTAGGCATGGTAGAACTACAGACAACATGAGCAGCGTACCTTCGTCGTGGTGGAATGACTGGAACTGATCGGCTGTCGTACCCCCACCGTCTAATAGGCCCTGCTCATGCATGGTTGTTTACATCTTTGAGCAGTTTTAGTGACATCTATGAACAGTCAAAGGGACTGTATCTTGGATACAATATACACAGTCAACGTCTATATGCCGGAGATCTGGGAACCGAGGTGATGCAAAACTTTTTTTGATGTGTGTAGATATCAAGAAAGAGTTCCAGAACAGATTCCAGGAATTTGACTCCCTAAAACCAAAACTTGCACTGTTCAACAACCCCATGGATATTGAAGTGAATGAGGGGCCCTGCGACCTTCAAATGGAAATTTGTGATCTTCAGGCAGACCCATTCTACAAGACAAAAAATTGTGATGTCCCTGAACATTTCTGGAAACTGATTTCTACAGAACGTTTTCCTAAACTGCTTAAATTCTCTCTGCAAGTGTTATCGCTGTTTGGCAGTACGTCTGGGTGCGAAAGTGCTTTTTCTGCTCTCCAACAAATTAAATCAAAAATGAGAAATCGAATTGAAAGTGCTTCACTGGAATCGAGCCTGAGACTTTGCCTTACTGAACTTACAGTGGACATTGATACATTTGTATCAGGAAAGCAGTTCCGATCATCACATTGATTTCTCAACTGTAAAATGAAGTGGTATATTAAACTAGTAATATTAAACTTCTTTTAATACAAATTTTTATAAATGTTTTTGAGTAAAATATGTAATACGTTTTCTTTCTGGAATGTCTCTGGCCCTCACATGCCTATACTAAAGTTTGATTGGCCCTCGGGTAACTAAAGGTTGGACCACCCTCAATTGTACACATTACAGTATGCTATGAATTGAATGAATTCGGTATGTGAATTTGTCAACAAGGAGTGGGTTACGCAAGAGAACATGCACTGCACATTCCAGCGTCTAACGCATCGCTTTCTGTCTAATACCGACACCTTTAATATCTCAAAAAGTACTCGTCAGATTTGCAAAATAAGCACATCACTGAACTTGTCGCTTGATTCTTAGTTGTTCCAAAGGGTGAAATTATTATAGTCCCATTTAAAAAACGAAAGTTGCTACCGGTTTCTCGGTAAATACGTTTGTGCTGGGAGCGAAATATACCGTGCTGAATGAGCCCCGTAGTACGATTTAAGAATTTGAAAACAGAATGACGATATCTTAAAAGGTTCCGTAGATATTTGAGGTGTTCATCTTAACTGAATCACCCTGTATACCTACTGTCGACCAAAGTATTATGTGCACTCGAGTTTGAAGGTTGTTTGTGAAGTAACCAATAGACCTACATAAAATCCAATAACATCATCATTTTCGTCGTTCTATTTTACGTTAGCTCATGTAGGTTTGGAATTTTTAATTTATATTTTATTATTTTTATCGCAGTTGGAACACAAAAAGTGCACGTTTTTAAGCGTGTTTCAACCTTGCGTCATATTTAAGAATTATTATCTCAAAAACCCGTCATCAAATCCAAATTTTATCACAATATACATTGGAATGTTGTATAACTGGTTTATTAATTTCAAAATTGTGTGTGTCCAAGAAACAAAGTTGTTATCATTTTTGTAAGGTAAGTTTTTCTCGGCTCGGGGTGGTTGGAAAATGTAGTTCTTGGTTGCATTGTAATCCTCATACATCGAAAAGTTATGCTGTATGACTGTGAAATACGTAAATTAATTCACTTATTTTATTTCGGTTTGTATTTGTACGAGGAAATAACATATGGTTCAACAGCTAGCCGCTCCGCGAAAGCTGTACAGCGTTGCCGAAATGGTGCCCACACGCATCATGGCGCGTCTCGCTCGGAGTGATGGGCTCCATCTCAGCAACGCTGTACAGCTTTTGCCGGAGCGGCTAGATGAAGAACCATGTGTTATTTCCTCGTACAAATACAAACCGATACAAAATAAGTGAATTAATTTACGTATTTCACAGTCATACAGCATAACTTTTTGATGGATAACGATTACAACGCAACCAAGAACTACATTTTCCAACCACCCCGAGCCGAGAAAAAGTTACCTTACAACAATGATAACAACTTTGTTTCTTGGACACACAAAATTGTGAAATTAATCAACCAGTTATGCAACATTCCAATGTATATTGTGTTAAAATTTGGATTCGATCTGATGACGGGCTTTTGAGATAATAATTCTTAAATGTGACGAATGGTTGAAACACACTTAAAAACGTGCACTTTTAGTGTTCCAACTGCGGTAAAAAATATTAAAATATAAATTAAAAAATCCAAACTTACATGAACGAACGTAAAATAGAACGACAAAAATGACGATGTTACTGGAATTTATGTAGGTCTATTGGTTACTTAACAAACAACCTTCAAACTCGAGTACACATAATACTTTGGTCGACAGTAGGTTGTACCTTAAACTCTTTGGTTGAAAAACGGATAAGGCTAAAGAAGCTATAAAGATGTTTCACTGAGCTCGCTGTTTGGAATTTCAATATAAATACACTAATAGGCATGCAATGTGCCGTTAAGTATTTTATGTAGTTCTTTCAAAATGCATTAAAACCTCGTCACAGAAAAAGCATTTCTTAATGATATTATTGTTGAAAATTGACGCTAATGTGTGTTATATAGTACTAACCCCAGAATATCCATTAGAATGTAATGTTTATAACACATACCTTGACAAACATTTGCACACTATTACACAATGTATTAAGCGTCTCCCATATAGGCAGTGACGTAGCTACGATCGCGCTGGAGAAATGCAGCAAGTCCGAAGATCGGAGGTTTGAAACCCGAAGTTAACAGCGACTATCCTAAGTGAGGTTTCTTTTCTCTGGTTTTCCGACACTCCCTCCAGACAAATGCCGGGATAGGCTAGTAGCTTGTTTCAAATTCCGGGACCCCTACTCCATTCATGACACTAATGTTTACAGTTACACACAACAAAATCAAATTTGAACACACCCAAACACACGGGGTTGATGACCAAGATGTTCCAAGCCCCTGAAATGTGGTCACAATCGACTCGAATCTTTGTTCCTTTCAATAGATCGGTGGTTATGCGTCGTTGCTGGATGAGTTTTCCACAGCCAACTCGATGCTTTGTTCCCTTCAATAGATCGGTGGCTATGCGTCGCTGCTGGTTGAGTTTCCCACAGCCGACTCGATGCTTTGATCCTTTCAATAGATCGGTGGCTATGCGTCATTGCTGGATGAGTTATCCACAGCCGACTCGATGCTTTGCTCCTGTCAATAGATCGGTGGCTATGTGTCATTGCTGGATGAGTTTTCCACAGCCAACTCCATGCTTTGCTCCTGTCAATAGATCGGTGGCTATGCGTCATTGCTGGATGAGTTATCCACAGCCAACTCGACGCTCTGCTCCTGTCAATAGATCGGTGGCTATGCGTCGTTGCTGGATGAGTTTTCCACAGCCAACTCGATACTTTGCTCCTGTCAATAGATCGGTGGCTATGCGTCATTGCTGGATGAGTTATCCACAGCCGACTCGATGCTTTGCTCCTGTCAATAGATCGGTGGCTATGCGTCGTTGCTGGATGAGTTTCCCACAGCCGAATCGATGTATTTAGATCGATGGTAATTTGCAGAAGGTGATAAGATTGACATAGCCGACTCGATGCGTCGCTTCCGTTCTCTCTAAACAGCCTTGACAAGCTTGGAAGTTAAATAGATTTTCCCTCATTATTTTGTCGCAAAAGTGCGGCCAATCTGAAAAAAAATGATTTGCATATTTCTGTGGTGGAGTTGAGCAGACGAGTTATATTTCACACTGACAAGCAGAGAAGGGAAAGAACAGCGGTTTTCAGTTCGTAAAGTGATATTGCATTGCGTGCGACCACACTTCCAAGGCACTCAAGTTTGCGGAGAGAGGGCCAACGGTGACAAATGAAAAAGTTGACGAAATAAAATAACTTTTAATTCGTCTCTGACCTACAACTACATTTTGTTGTTTTTCTTTACCCTTAATTTTAAAAATCCCCATTTTTTAAATAACTATACTTAGTAGGCCTAGCCTACGCATCATGCGTGCCCCAGCATTTTCTTATCTTCAACACTCTATATGGAGATAGTAGAACTAGCTCATTGCTGGTTTACATTTGGGACATATTTTTCACGCTGTTGTGCAGCGACAACTAACCACCAAGCTATTGAAAAGAGGCAAGCAACAAGTCGGCTGTGGAAAACTCAAGCAGCAAGTGTAAGTGGTTTGCAAACATGGTGACGTTGAAACACGTATGACTTTAATGAGTACAGTCCTGTTTCAAAATTCCTGCTACAGTACATTGTTAGTAATTTATTTAAGGTGTCGTGGACTTTGTATTAATCACCATGTTTGTAGTGATGGGGGACAGATGGTAAGGTTATATTGTTAGTAACTTATTTAAGGTGATGTAGACTTTATATAATCACCATGTTTATTGTGATGGGGACAAATGGTAAGGTTACATTGTTAGTAACTTATTTAAGGTGATGTAGACTTTATATAGGCCTAATCACCATGTATGTAGTGATGGGGGACAAATTAAATGGTTACATTGTTAGTAACTTATTTAAGGTGATGTAGACTTTATATAATTACCATGTATGTAGTGATGGGGGAGAAATAATATGGTTACATTGTTAGTAACTTATTTAAGGTGATGTAGACTTTATATAATCACCATGTTTGTAGTGATGGGGACAAATGGTAGGGTTACATTGTTAGTAACTTATTTAAGGTGATGTAGACTTTATGTAATCACCATGTATGTAGTGACGGGGACAAATTGTAAGATTACATTGTTAGTAACTTATTTAAGGTGACGTGGACTTTAAACACATTGTTTGTAGTGACGGGGACAAATGGTAAGGTTACATTGTTAGTAACTTATTTAAGGTGATGTAGACTTTATATAATCACCATGTATGTAGTGACGGGGACAAATTGTAAGATTACATTGTTAGTAACTTATTTAAGGTGACGTGGACTTTATATAAACACATTGTTTGTAGTGACGGGGACAAATGGTAAGGTTACATTGTTAGTAACTTATTTAAGGTGATGTAGACTTTATATAATCACCATGTATGTAGTGACGGGGACAAATTGTAAGATTACATTGTTAGTAACTTATTTAAGGTGACGTGGACTTTATATAAACACATTGTTTGTAGTGACGGGGACAAATGGTAAGGTTACATTGTTAGTAACTTATTTAAGGTGACGTAGACTTTATATAATCACATTGTTTGTAGTGACGGGGATAAATGGTAAGGTTACATTGTTAGTAACTTATTTAAGGTGATTTAAACTTTATATAATCACCATGTTTGTAGTGATGGGGACAAATGGTAGGGTTACATTGTTAGTAACTTATTTAAGGTGATGTAGACTTTATGTAATCACCATGTTTGTAGTGATGGGGACAAATGGTAGGGTTACATTGTTAGTAACTTATTTAAGGTGACGTAGACTTTATGTAATCACCATGTTTGTAGTGATGGGGACAAATGGTAAGGTTACATTGTTAGTAACTTATTTAAGGTGATTTAAACTTTATATAATCACCATGTTTGTAGCGATTGGGACAAATGGTAAGGTTACATTGTTAGTAACTTATTTAAGGTGATTTAAACTTGATATAATCACCATGTTTGTAGTGACGGGGACAAATGGTAAGGTTACATTGTTAGTAACTTATTTAAGGTGATTTAAACTTTATATAACCACCATGTTTGTAGTGATGGGGGACAAATGGTAAGGTTACACTGTTAGTAACTTATTTAAGGTGACGTGGACTATATTGTATTTATTTCGGATCAAGAAACTTAGCTCACCATGTGTGAGCAATATGGGCGAGCAGCTACTCAGAAATAGAGTCCCCCAATCGATGGAGGAAGGTCTCATACATCTTAAAGATGATGGTAACAAGAGGAACAGCAGCTATAAAAGTGTTTTACGGCTTGTGTTCTACCAGGACCTCGCCATCAACCCTTGCTGCCGCACAGTCACGTTCCACCTCCAGACCTGGCCCCGCTATTTCCACCATCAATTAACAGCCGGAGCAATACTGCAGTATGTTCCCCAGGAAATCAAGGAAGCTGGAAGATTTTTTTCCTTAGGTAAAATGTTAACTTCGTTAATAATCTATAAGTATAAAGCAAGATGTCCTGACTGACTGACTGATAATCAACGCACAGCAAAAACTACTGGAGATAATTGCATGAAACTTTGAAAGATATGTTCCTACCGTAGTGTAGATGCGCACTAAGAAAGGTTTTTTTTAAATTCCGATATCAGAGGGGTAAAAAGGGGTGAAATGTGATTTTACTTTTTTTCTTATACTTAACTGAGATAAAATATCGAAGTTGTCGCATAAAGACCGGACATAGCTCATTTTATGCTCCTCGATGCGAGAAACAATAGTGGGAACTCCACATTTTAAGGCCCTAAAACCAACAGTTTCAAAGATATTCCCAGAAAACTACTTTCGCTCTGATAAAATGATGAATTAATCGCAAGTCCGTATCCATGGCAACTGTAGCTCAAGACATGACATCAAATTGTCTATCTATCGCTGTAGGAGGCAATGCCAATCCACTCATTATTGTTAACTTCATCAATAAAATTTATATATCTGTGTAGTTTATTTTGTTCCTTTAATTTTTCGTAAGTCGTTCCGAAGAGCGTAAGTGATGTTCAAAGTAGAACGTTGAATCGTTGCAACCGCAAAAACGCCCTGAGTATATTTGTTGGTGTCACGCCTTCAGTAGCGCATCTGTCAGCTGGTTGATCCGCCTTTGAGCCTACCTCATTTTTAATGTTTGTTTTCTTTCGGTTGGTTGTTTGGTTCTTCAGTTTAGGGGCTGCGACAACGCGGTCATGTAGCCCCGTATACTTTGGGTGTGTGTAGAATCTGTCTGATAACCGGTGTTAATTGTGATGACCGTATTAGTGTGTGTATCTGTTTTAATTCAAGTAAGGACTGCTGCCACGATCAATTTTCAAGTAGTTCCTACTTTTGCCGCGAAACGCCACCGTCAACGACCAACTAGTTCAGAAATTAGTTACCAGATGCTACCGCAGTCGGCTCTTGACGACGAACGTAGGAACCTAAGAACGTCAGTCAAATGTTTAACCTATATTAATTAAGCTTCACACAGGTGTAATTAGTGGAAGGTTCTTTAACATGCCATAAATCTATGACATGGGACCGACGGTTTTACTTCCCCTCCGAAGGAAGGCATACTGAGGGATTTTTAACGCTCTTAAAAAATCCGACGACTTCGGCCGGATTTGAACCCGCGACCTTGGGCATTATTTCGTTTGTCTTTCTTGTCTTTTTATGTTGTTTGTTTTTGTTATCTCCTGTTTCATTTTTGTATGTATTAGTTTTTTTCTGTTTTTCTAATGAATGTCTTTTATCCCTTATCGTCCCAGCTCGACTTCACCCACGCTCTCTGAGAGGGATCATTCCTCTACCGTCACAAGAACGGCACCTTGGAGCTGAACACACTATGTCAGCAGATACAACTGGGGATGGTCACAGGCGACTGCTAACTTGGGTCAAATTAAGGAAGGCTAGGGGAAGCGATTTTGGAAGGAAGTTGTCCGTGGACCTGTTGAAAGGAACCGTCCCGGCATTTGCCTGGTGGTGAAATTGGGAAACCATGGAAACCATTTTCAGAACGACCGAGGTGGGATTCTGAAGCCCACGCTCTCTGGAAGGCAGCGAGGCTATTTTTTTACGGGATGGTCGAACTCCGCTAATTATGTTAAAGCTAAACAGTCCTGTCAGCTCACGCTAATGGGTTTGGAAAGAGAGTGGGGGTACGCACCCCCCTCCCCTCCTGAAATGTTGGTTAAACCATGAGTGACTAACAGCTAAGCACACCTGGACCCCCTGGAGTTTCCGTAGATACCATAATCAGTGCAGCTAACATGTTATCCATGTACAGTATAGTCAAAGAAGTGCAAGATTGAGAGTTATGGGAAACTATAAATGTTGTAAGTTTGAGTTGTCACAACGGGTCCAAAAGTGGAGGTGTTCCATCAAGGGATTCATTTACGAATACACCTTATTTTGTAGCAGAATACATATAAGCATTTTGGTTCCCAACATATCGTTTCAAAGCTCATAATGCAGGCTATAACTTGCATGTTGACGAAGCCACAACATAAAAATTAAAATGTAGAAATCTGAATAGTAACTGTGAATCACAAAGAAAATAACCGAAACTTATCTTTATCAAGTGCAAGGCTAAAGCAAACCAGGAATCTGGAATAATACCAAACGTTGCTAATGAGTAGTATCGAATACGTCTTTGAGATAACAACAGTAATTAGTGGCGAACACCGTAAAGATCACGGCAGGTTGGCACATTCCAAAATATATTTATCTTCACGTCCAGTTTGGAGTGGGGGCGCAGTGAAACACGCCTCAGGTAACTTCCCCTGTTAGGATTTTCCTAATTTACCCCCATGGAGAGAACTCATTAGCGGAGCTCGGTATCACCCACTTTTAGGCCATTGTTTTTTTTCTTTTTACATTTTTCTCTAATTTCGTGGGATAGGGTATTTCTATGGGGTTTTATTGCATGTTTATGCATTTTATGATACTTATTGGGGTTTATTGCATTTTATATTCATTAGAAGTAGCCTACTTTCTGGGTGTACTTTACTTTCCTTAAACTTTTCAAGGGTATGTATTATTCTTGTTTCTATGGGATTGGGGATGCGATTACTTTATATGTAGCGGATGGTTCTTAAAGCCGGATGACCTTCCTGACGCCAGCCAGGGCGAGGTGTTGGAAGGATGTTGCCGTGGCCTATTACAAGGATTGGTCCTGGCAATTGATTTAATCTGAAAATGGGAAATTGTGGAAAACCATTTCAAGGACGGCCAACGGTAGTGTTTGAACCCATGAAACCGGAGCAACCTGGACCCTTGGCCTTGTACCTCAGCACACATAGCTACCACGGTCGGTGTCATCTTTTCAAGAGGGATATTTTCGGTTATAAATTTCATTTCTTAACAATTTATTTACTTAGTTCTTAACTTTCGATAACTCAATTAAATAAACGTTATCTTTCGGTGGTGTAGTTGGTAGCATGCTTAACCGCTGTGCCCAAGATCGCGGTTCCAATCCCGGTCGAAGTCTTCGGATTTTTAAGAGAGTTAAAAATCCCTCAGTATGCCTTCCTACGGAGGGGAAGTAAAGCCGGCGGTCCCATGTCATAGATTTATGGCATGTTAAAGAACCTTCCACTAATTACACCTGTGTGAAGCTAAATTATAATATAGGTTAAACATTCGACAAACGCTCTTAGGTTCCGACGTTCGTCGCCAGGAGCCGACTGCGTTGACATGTGGTAATCAAGTTCTGAACTAGTAGTCATTGACGGTGGCATTTGGCGACAAAAGTAGGAACTACTTTTTAAAAAATGTCTGCAGTCCTTACTTGAATTGAAAACAGATACACACACTAATACAGTCATCACAATTAACACCGGTTTTCAGACAGATTCTACACACACCCAAAGTACACGGGGCTACATGACCGCGTTGTCGCAGCCCCTAAACTGAGGAACCAACCAACCTTAGTAAACTGTGCTATTTTATTCTATGTGATTCTGAATTTATATTCAGAAATCAGATATCAGAGTAGAATGTTTGCAATTTTAAGGGCATTTTACAAATTTTACAGGGCAGTTTTTGGAGATTTTTAGGTCATAACTGCATTTTAAAGTGCATTTCTCATTGTTCCATAGGGCATTAGAACCTTAGCCTATATATCCATACCATTGCATATTACAAAGACAAAAAACAAGATAAAAACGAATAAAGAAAGAAAAACGAAGACAAACAAAAGGAACGAACAAAAACAAAACAAACCAAAGCAGTACGGAGGAAAAAACAAGTAGTTCCGTGAAGAACTATACAGCCTATTTTCATATATCCTGCTCATGTTAATTGCCACTATCAACATACAAAATTTCAGTTAAATTGCTGTAACAGATTCGTAGATATTGAGAACCGTCTAAATATTTCAGATGGTCGCCAGGTTGGATTTTTATTTTTGTACTATTACATTAAGATTATTGTGTACGTGTGGTATTCAAACTTCAATCGCATGATTAGAACACAAGAAGTAAAAACGAGATTTTAAAATTTCGCACAGCAGCCATCTTGTGATTATGCAAACAAATGAAATAAATTAGATGCCAGTGGATCAACATTTGTATAAGCATTTAACGTGCAACGTTTCACGGCACTCGGATAGTTAATTCGCGAGAAACGTCCGTTTAAATATTTATACTTCGCGTCGCCGGCATGTTGGATTTGTGCTCACCAGGTTACTGAAAGTCCTATAGGTGAACATATGTTCATAGTCTCTATGAACATAAAAAATTCAGTTTGGTTGCTGTAAAAGATTCATAGATATTGAGAACCGTCTAAATATTTCGGAAGCTCGCCATTTAGGATTGTTATATGTATAGGCCATAGAGTTATGTACCATTCAAGGACAATTATTGCCTAGGTTCAGTATTCAAACTTTCACTCCGATCGCATGATTACAACACAAGAAATAAAAACTTAATTTTAAAATTTCGCACAGCCGCCATCTTGAGGTTATGTAAACAATTGAATTAAATTAGATGGCAATGCTTACAATCTGAAAAATCATTTACTGTACCACATTTCACTGCGCTCAGAGAGTCAAATCACGAGAAAAGTCTATTAAAATATTTCAAATTCGCTTGGTTGCCATGTTCGTTTTGTACTTTACAGGTTTATGAAATATACATAGGTAAACTTGTATCAGTACCCTTCATCACCGAAAAAATTGCAGGGTGATATCTGTAATAGTTTCGGAGATATAGAATGTCAGTGAAATATTTCCCACAGCCGCTATTTTGAGGTTATGTAAACAATTGAACTAAATTGGACTCCAGTGCATTCATTACAATGTGTATAAACATTTGCTGTACCAAGTTTCATTACGTTTGGGTAGTTAAATCGCGAGAAAAGTCTATTTAAAAGTCTCAACTTCGCTTGGCCGCCATGTTGGTTTTGTAGTCACCAGGTTTTTGAAAATCTCATATGTGAACTTCTAGTAGTGCCCTTTATCACCGTACACAATTTCAGGACGGTATCGGTAATAGTTTCGGAGATATTGAATGCTAGTGAAATATTTCGCACAGCCGCCATGTTGGTTTGGTGAGACGTAACAAAATTTGAAGGCACGGCCGAGGTCGCCGGGAATAGTGCTATGAACTTACCGAGTTTCATTGAAATCGCTCCAGCCGTTTAGATTTTATTAGGAGGACACACACACACACCTCACACACACACACACGCGCACACACACACACGGACAAAAGGCCTATTTTTTTTAAATTGAAAATAGGCTAAAAACAACAAAATTAGATCCTGCTAGCCGTGTTTGGTATTAAAAAACTACACAGACATATAAATATTTTTGGGTATTTCGTCTACCAACTTCGCGAACTTCTCTCGTAATTCTAACAGAGTTCACACTTCTCCTGACAAGATAACGATTGTATAAAATGAAATACCTAAAAATATCCAGATGTAACAAAAGAAAACCGAACTAAACAAAAGAAAAAAATCAGGCGAGATCAAACCCGGGTTTTACGGTTGCAACGATTGAAAACGTTCTACTTTGGACGTCACTTACGCCGTTCAGAGCGAGTTTTAATTTGTAAATCCAAGATGTATATGCTCACGCTATTGGCCACCAATAAATTGTGCATTTCAAAGCTGCTAAAAAATATTTGATTGAAATTAATTACCAATGTAATCACAGAAATTATATGTTTTTTTTAATTAAGCATAGTTTTATCATGTAACTTAGCCTATCAATCAATTGTCATTTCATAGAACAACAACACGTAGGGTCTAGCGGCAGCAGCTGCTAGTGTAAACAATGCGGTGTCCTTTAGGATAGGGATCTATTATTAAATGTGTTTCAGTCGTCAATACGTATGAGCCTAAATTATATTGGACGGGGATTTACAATTAATTCCCTAGTGTTTGAAATAAATTACATGAATTATTCATACACTTCATAAAACACAGACGCAAATCAGCTAAGTCTAAAAAACCACTTTGTCAACTCGGTTACATTCAAGTGCGTAAGGGAGGTGTGCCTTTACCAACTGAAGAGCCCAATTGGCACGCTGGGGCGAAACGCTAGCAATGTGTTGAGTTATGCTGGACATTTTTATCTCTTTTAGTGTTAAATGAATTTGAGTTTCTGAAGATAGTGTGGTTAATGCATTTTAAACTGGATTATAGGTCTCTTCAACAGATATGTCACTACCATTGTATGGAAAGACTCTTACAGTTAATACACAATATGATTTGATGGAGTATGGTAATTAAGTGTTTGTTGAAGTTAAGATGCTGTGAGTTATTTTTGAATTAACAATATTTTCCTTGTGGGCATAACACCAGTCACGACCCCTACTATAACTACTAGTAGGTATCATTGATATCTGGTGGCGAAAGTTGGATCTACTTGAAATTGAACGGAACTTGTAACTCACACTTTAGGGTGTCCGCTGGAAGCAGCTACAGACTCAGGCGAGCCGAATATGTCCTCAGACACTCCCGGCACTAAAAGCCATACGATAAATAAATAAATAAATAAATAAATAAATAACTACCAGTATAAGGTACGTTACAGTTAAAGTGGGGGTGAAGATTCAAGGAGAAATAATTTCAACTCTGAGATTTGCCGATGACATAGTCATCTTGGCCGACACGACTGAAGACTTGAATGAGTTTTTGAATGGTATGGACTCCGTCTTGAGGAAAGAATTCATGATGAAAATTAATAAATGTAAAACCAAAATATTGGAATGCAGCCGAAATAAATCTGAAACCTCTGTGGACATTAAATTGGCAGGTGAAAAACTAAAGGAAGTGGGAGACTTCTGTCACTTAGGAAGCAAAATAACCAGTGATGGACGAAGCAAAGAGGATATAAAAAATAGGTTAGCTCAGGCAAGGAAAGCATTTCTACAGAAAAGGAATCTGTTGACATCGAGTATAGATGTAGGTATTAAGAAGGAATTTTTGAAGGCCTTTGTCTGGAGCGTGGCACTCTATGGAAGTGAAACTTGGACTAGGGTGAAGCAAAAAAATAGGAGAATTGAAGCGTTTCTAATCTGGTGTTACAGGAGAATGATGAAGATCAGATGGGTAGATCAGGTTACAAACGAAGAGGTATTAAGACTATTGGGAGAGGAGAGATGTTTCTGGCGACTGCTAAAGAAAACTGATAGGTTGGTGGGACACTTACTACGACACCCAGGAATAACAAGCTTAGTTATGGAAGGAAGGGTCGAGGACAAGAACTGTCGGGTAGACCAATGTTAGAATATGTTAAACAGATTGCCTCGGATGTAGGGTGTGGTAGCAATGTAGAGATGAAACTATTAGCTCAGGACAGGGAGGCAAGGAGTACTGCATCAAACCAGTCAAAAGACTGAAGACTCAAACAACAACATTATTATAGTTGGAGTTGGGGTAGATTCGCCGGAACTGGAAATAATGTACTATTTACCTGGAGCGAGTGTGGCAAAACCCTGTCAGCGCCAAGAATTGAACCTCCAGTCTCCAGAATTGCTTCAGTTCCCCAATGCAGTTGTAGCCAGCACTTTAATGCACACGATTACACCGCGGGAATAATGATCGCTCATGCTGGAGGACAGCGCTTGAAGATATAGCTGTTTTTTGTTTGTTTTGATAGCCAATCCAAAACGCCAAGACGTAATTTGCCGCAATAGATTATGTAAATACGGCAAATCTTGATCGTAACTATCAACTAATTACCTATAATAGGCATAACATTGCAACTTTTTGTTTATTGCTGATAATATTTAGTACGCTTCTTGTTTTAATATTTGATTTTACTATATAAATACGTCCAATTATTAACGGTATGCACGCGTACAATGAACATTGTATGAAATACACAATTGGATTGTTTTGCAACTTTCTCAGAATCCATAACATTACAGGCTTAATTTATTTTTTTCAATAAAAGTAACGACTTTAGCTCATGAAGGTAAATTGGTTTCAGACCATTCTTTAAAAAATAAAGACGCAAGTCATTTTTAGCTTATTTTCAATTTTGAAAAAATAGGCTTATGAGATCACCTTTTGTCCGTGTGTGTGTGTGTGTGTGTGTGTGTGTGTGTGTGAGAGAGAGAGAGAGGTGTGTGTGTCCCCCTAATAACTTCTAAACGGCTGGAGCGATTTCAATGAAACTCGGTAAGTTCATAGCACTATTCCGGATGACTCTGACTGTGCCCTTCAAATTTTGTTACGTCTCACCAATCCAACATGGTGGCTGTGCGAAATATTTCACCAGCATTCAATATTTCCGAAACTATTCCCGATATCACCCTGGAATTTTTTACGGTGATAAAGAGAACTGCTAGAAGTTCACCTATGTGACTTTTGAAAAAGTGGTAACTACGAAACCAACATGGCGGCCACGCGAATTTGCGACTTTTAAATAGACGTTTCTCGCGATTTAACGAACCAAACGCAATAAAACTTGGTACAGTATATGTATATACACATTGTAATGCACAGACATTTATCTTCGTTCAATTGTTTACATAACCTCAAGATGGCGGCTGTGCGAAATATTTCACCGGCATTCTATATCTCTGAAACTATTAGCGGCATCACCATGAAATTTTGTACGGAGATAAAGGGCATTACTGGAAGTTCATCTATAAGACTTTCAAAACCGGTTAACTACAAAACGAACATGGCGGCCAAGCGAATTTCAAAATTTTAAATAGACCTTTCTCGCGATTTAATGTTCCAAACGCAATGAAATCTGGTACAGGAAATGTTTATACACATTGTAATGCACTGGCACCTAATTTTGTTCAATTGTTTACATAATCTCAAGATGGCGGCTGTGCGAAATTTTAAAATTAAATATTTATTTCTTGTGCCGTAATCATGTGTATCAAAGTGAAAGTTTGAATAATGAACCTACGCAATAATTTTCCTTTAATGGTACATGACTCTATGGCCTATAGATTTATCAATCCAACATGGCAACCATCCGAAATATTTAGACGGCTCTGAATATATACGAATCTATTATAGCAATCAAACTGATTTTTTTATGTTCATAGGGGCTATGAACTTTAGTTCACCTATAGGACTTTAAAGAACCTGGTGATCACAAATCCAACATGGCAGCGACGAGAAGTATAAATATTCACATGGACGTTTCACGCAATTTAACCATCCGAGTGCAGTGAAACTTGGTACAATAAATCCTTATACGAATGTTAATCCACTGGCATCTAATTTATTTCAATTGTTTCCATAACCACAAGATGGCAGCTGTGCGAAATTTTAAAATCTCCTTGTTACTTCTTGTGTCCTAATCATGCGATTGTAGCTTGAATGCTACACGTACACAATAATCTTCATGTAACAGTGCATAACTCTATGACCTACATATATAAAATCCAACATGGCGACCATCCGAAATATTTAGTCGGTTCTCAATATCTACGAATCTATTACAGCAATCAAACTGAAATTTTGTATGTTGATAGTGGCAGTTAACATAAGTAGGATATATGAAAATAGGCTGTGTAGTTCTTCACGGAACTACTTGTCATGTCCTGTGTGTGTAGGCTTCATCTGGCCGTCTACATTGCGGATTTGCACTGTTTCGGTTCATCAAATCTGAATTATATTTTTGGTCCCCGGGTGAATATTTACCGTAGATATCCTGCGTCACTCCACAAAATTAGATTGGTCCAATGTTTGTGCGCAAGACGAATGTTGATTGGTCCAGATTTTGGGTACCTGGCCAATTTTGATTGGTCCAGCTTTTGCGCGTAAGACCAATTTTGATTTGTCCAACTTTCGAGCACCAGGGCAATTTTGATTGGTCCAACTTTTGACGCAATATCAATTTTCATTTGTCCAACGTTCGAGCACCAGAAACTTTGAGTGCAAGATCAATTTTGATTGGGCCAGTCCAAGCGCGCAAGACCAATTTTGATTGGTCCAGTCCAAGCGGGCAAGATCAATATCAAGATCAATTGTGATTGGTCCTGGTATTACGCGACAGACAAATTTTGATTTGTCCAACATTTGCGTTCGAGAACAATTTTGATTGGTGCAACTCTTGCGCACGAGACCACTCTTGATTGGTCCAGATTTTACGTGCGAGACCAATTTTGATAGTTCCCGCTTTTGGGCGCGAGGCCACTTTAATTGGTCCAGCTCTTGCGCGCAAGACCAATGTTGATTGGCCTAACTTTTACGTACGCGCCGGAACAATTTTGATTGGTCCAGCTCTTGCGCGCCCAATTTTGACAAGAAACGGGGAAACACAATCTAAGTTACGCTTTCATAATTATTTCAAGATTACTATTACACGATCAAAATATAGAAACTAATGCGATATTTGAGGTCAACCACTGTTAAACAATTCAGAATCTCCAAATACTACTACTTTTTTTTTTACTGTTATCTTGCAGAACCACAGAGTGGTGCAGAGTCTCTTCCTACTGCCTCTTTGCACGCTTTGCTGTGTCTCTTGGCGTCAAGTTGACAGTTCCTATGTCAGCGTTGATGCTATCTTGGAGGCCTTCTCTTTTCCCGTCAACATTTACATGCTAGGCAGCATTTGCAAAGATGTCCGGTCTAGCTCTCGGGACATGTCCGTCGTATGAGCAACCTTTCCACTGATTGGTGCAACAACAATTTGCTGTCAGGAAAGTATTCCTCGCTGGACCAATTCTCTGTTGGATCTTGTACATATTCTGCATTACTATTACTTATAAGTCCCAATAATTTACACAATACCTTTTTCAATTTTTTAATATTTTAGTCAATTTAAGCGTTCCTGCTGCATAGGCCTATAAAAATTTGGGCTGGACATTGTTTGATGCACTGAATCTTATTTTATTTGTCTTGTATGTATTACGAACTGACGATACTCGCTTGACGGGTGAAATATGTCATCTCTTAGTTTTCTTCTTCAGTAGTCCATAACAATAGGCTATGTATACAGGATGTTCCAGGAGGAATAGTAAATATTTTAGGAGGTGGTAGTATAGATGAATTGCAATAAAAAAAAATCCATATAACATGTTTCTCAATTGTATTGCGTACCGAGATACAACTGGTAGTATTTAACCCAAACAAATGTAAAGCCAAGACAAATGAGGACTTTCAAAGTTGATTTTCAAAAATTCCACCACCAACTTCAATGCATTTTGCAATTCTCTTGATAACACCCTGTGTAGCTCTTCGGAGGACGTTTTGTCGTTCTTTGACGAGGGCTGCACTATGCATCATCCGAACGACCATCTCGGCTCTTGTGTTAACGTTTTCCTGCAGACTTCGCCTTTCAACCATCCCCACAGGCAAAAGTCCAAAGGGGTAAGGTCCGGGGACCTTGGTGGCCTAGAAACGGGCCCATAGCAAACTGTGTGCCAACACACGGACAACTACCTTGGTTACATACCAACATCTGTATCTCGGTATGCAATACAAATGGGACACATGCTATATGGATTTTTTTATTGCAATTCATCTATACTACCACCTCCTAAAATATTTACCATTCCTCCTGAAATTCTCATTACAGACTTTGAGGGCTTGTAGTGGGGACCAAGAGGTTAGGTTGTGTCTGGAAACGTACCGTCTTCCCGTTACCTGCAACAACAAAAACACACCACAGCACACAATCACAGCTCCCACATTTCCGACGCCACTGGCTAGAGTACGTACGTCATTGGATGATCACCTGATGTCCCATATCCCGTACAGATTGTATCCCCTACCTTCTTCCACGAAATCTCACGGGTGCCGCGATACGTGGTATTCTTTGAAGACGTAGCCTACTGCGTGATTTCTTAGACGATGTGCCAATGCCTGTGCGTCAAAACATGTGGTTACAGCTCGTTGGTGCACCGCCTCATTTATCACTTGCCGTCCGAGATCATCTGCACCACAGATTTCAGCAATAGTGGTGTCCCGATTGCTTGGCCTACACGTTCACCAGACTTGACACCTCTAGACTACTACCTGTGGGGTCACATGAAAACCTTGATTTACGAGACCCCTGTGGAATCCGAGGAAGACCTACTGGCACGGATTATGGCTGCGGCGGATGTTCGAGGACTAAGAAAGGATTGGTGACCGTGTGTAACAGGACATGGAACGGAAATACCGTGTCTGTGTTGACGTCGGTCACATCGAGCCCCTCCTGTAAACTTGTAAACATTAAATATCACCCCTTTATTTTTAGCCTACTTTTCACATTTTGCAAAAATGAGGAAAAGTAGACTTATGAGATCGATCCGGGAAAATGTGTGTCTGTCTGTCTGTCTGTCCTTCTGTCTGTCGGTCTGTCTGGCTGTGTGTGTACCCCCCCCCCTATCAACTCCTAAACGGCTGCAGCAATCAAAACCAAATTTAGTATGAGTAAAGATGTGCACCGGAATATCTCACGTCCATATTTGAAAATGATGTCAGTGCTACCAACTGCTGAAAAACGCACTAGAAATTTGAGCTCCTTGTTGGATATCTTGCAAGGAATGCATGGGAGCTATTCCAAAATTGGCACACATGTAGATAATACTATTTCAGTTTAATTTCCAGGAGGCCAACCATGACAGTGTTGCCAAAATAATTTTAAGCCTACTGATAGGTCCAATGTTTAAATTCATATAACTTCTACACTATTAATTGGATTTCAACCAAATTTTGTATGTAATATTTGTACATAAACAGATATGACTGAGCGTATTCTTAAGAGCCACCAGGGCTGCCAACTGTTAATAATTGCTCTCTTTATTTTTTTAATCCAAATACCAATATATCAGAAAGTATGCAAGCCAACAGCTTTAAACTATGCACACGTATATTCTGACATTTTAGATTAATTTGGAGTAACTTATATACGTCAGTTCTACCAACATGATTAAAGCCTGCTGATACGACCAATTTTTAAATACATGTAACTTCTATACTATCAGTTGGATTTCAACCAAATTTCATATGTGCTATGTGTACCATAACAGATATGACTATAAGTATTGTTAAGAGCAATCAGGGCTGCCAACTGTTAATAAATGCTGTCTATATTTATTTTACACTAATATCAATATACCAGAAAGTATGCAAGCCAACAACTCTATACTTTGCACACGTATAGCACCTGACATTCTAGATTAATTTGGAGTAATTGTTTTAGATCCCTTATTTGGGGGTGGATCTAAAAGGGAGAGTTGCTGTACTAATTTATGAGTTTGTGCCTAAAGAAGGGTAGCTCCCCTTGACAGGGCAAGCTGACCAGTGTAGTGTGTTGTGGTGTGCTAGGAACTAGGGGGCGCTCCTATAAAGACTGTAAATGTGGTTTAAGGGATGTAGCCTTAGCACGCGGGTCGGTGTACTAGTCGCCCAGCCGGCTACTTATTATATAATCACCTTGCTAGTGTCAGCGGTTCGGCACGCGCTTCAATTGAGCACGCTAGCCGCTGTGAGGAATACAAGGACGTCTGAGTTGGCGTTATTACTACGGTGTGTCACGTCCGACTGTGACGGGAGTAAGGAAGGACGTGGGGACGTGAAGAAGAGTGTAGATCAGTAATGCAAGTGTAAGAGACTGACCAAGTGTTTATTGGTCAGCAATGAGTAACTGTTAGTCCCTTTTAAGGGATCTTGTGATGTTATAATGTGAGTACAAACTGTGGGTGTTAGGTTACAAAAATAGGATTCTGAACACTGACTGACTGACTCACCTCGGTTGACACTGTCGTTAGCCTCCGGCTGTCTCGTCGAAGCACTGGTGATGGAGAGATTCTCGTGACCCACTTAAGGCACCTTTTATACCTTTAGCCTCTGTTCTGTCAGCGCGTTGTGGCATAGTTGAACCAGTTTGTAGTATGTCGCTGTGTGTCATAATTACGCAAGGGTTGAGCTGCTTTATGGAGTAGCCAGCTGCCCTTATAGTATTGATGGATATTGGGTAGGCTTTTAAAGGGTTGCCTTTTATGAGATTTAGACAGATGATGGGGGGGATGATCTCTAAGGGGTGCATACCCCTTGGGTATTGTACAAGCCTCTTCCTCCATTTGGTCGCGTCCTCGCGACCGGGAAGGGCACTTGGGGTTGGGATGTTGTCGTAGTAGTTTTTGAATCCCCCTCGTCTCTTCTGGTGGTGGCGTCGTAAGCGTCGTCGTATGGAACGGGTGTCGTCGTGCAGAAGTGTAGGTGTGCGGTCAGCCCGTGTTCAGAGGGGAGGGTTATGGGGTGTACATAGATATATATGTATATAAATTTTACATTGCATGGTGAAATGTGCATTAACATTGTTGAATAAAGAAAATAATTGCTATTGAGGCACAATCGCCATTGCCGTTGTCGGCATAAAAAAGAAAAAAAAAACATGGTTATACATGGTTACATAGTTGTGCAGGGAGGAAAAACCCAGGGCCGAACGGATGATTGCGTCGTCCGCCCTATCTTGGGGAAAAAGTGCTCCCCGCAATAAAGAAGATAGGAGAGAATAGAAAAAAATGGGTGTTCCAGGGTATAATTTAAAGGAAATATTTAAAATGTATTTATTGGTGTGGGATAAAACGGAACACCCTGACAAATGGGGAAGTTAGAAGAGAGAAAAATGAAAGAAAACAATTCACAGACATTGGTTACGTGTTACCTTAGCAAACGAAACAAAACAAAACAAAAATATAGACATCGTGTACACGTGAACTTGATAAACAGACAAAAATATTATGTTGCGATGCTGACATTTAGGAATTTCCATTGGAATAATTGCCCGTGGGCGCATGAATATGTATGTAGTTTACTCTTTAAAATTATGAACTACAATGACCTTATGTCTACTTAAGCGCGCTAAACCCTTATAATTCTAGTTTTTATTTGGATCCTCGCGTGCACGCTACCTGTTTGTACGTACGCTTGCCGTATCACGGCTGATCCTATACGGCCACCTCTTGGCACGGTTGAGTGGTCGTACCGCTTGCAGTGTATTCTTAATACCTAGTCTGTGAAGCATCCTCTGTGGGTGAATGCTTGCACACTTGGCCATGAGGGTCGCCGCCACATGCCGGTTGCGCCCTCATCGCCGTAAGCTGCGTCGCATTTTGACGCTTCAAGTGTTTTTGTTTTATGTAGATCTGCCAGCAAGCTTGATGCCCCACAGGCATCATTCCCGCTGTGCAGATTATTGACGTGTAGCTGTAAAAAAAAATGTAGTGAGTGTGTAAGTGAGAATGAATGTTAAATGGAGGTTAGTATGCACAGGTATAATACTACAATAAGGGGGCATTAAATAGCATGTTGCTGCTATCTGGCAGCAAAATCATAATTACACGTGTCATATTCTAGGTGACAATGCCTGCAAAAAAAAATGGAGAGGTTAACAAAACATTGAAATTCCCTATTCCATATGCCGCTTCCTGTGGCAGCGTTGCCACAGTCTGAAGCCCCTTTTTACCTGTGAAAAGAATGGCATGGTTATTATTACTCGATATATGGCCGGGCTTACCCTATATGGTGCCGTGACGTCATTTCCTAATGTGTTGTAGTATTGGGCTTACCCTGGCAACGAATTTGGGCCGCCAGGCGCCGAAATTTTACCTCAATATATGTATTGAAAAAAATTGTCTTAAATGTAAGACTATGCTACATTATAATAACTTATCATGAATTATCGGACTTACCCTGATGACGGATTTGTGGGTCATCAGGCGCCGAACGGCGTTCTCTTATACCACTTATTCTACTTATGGTATATATATAAAAAAAAACTACATCTAAGCCGAGAGGGTTGCCTTAATCTATGGCCGAAAGATGCTGTGCTGAATTGCAACAGTGTTCATTAAATTTGCTTAATCCTAGGTTGCGTGTCAAATGCAACCGTCTATAACTAAATTTGGCCTAGGACGATCGCCTGGGGCAATTAAATCCCCAGATCACCACCCGCACGAGCCCCAGAAACACCGGTTGTCTCTAGGGTCGCTAGATTCCGTCCCCTTAAGTCTAGTGTCGACGTCTATTACTAGGATTAATCTATCCGCGGGCGGCTTACGGTGCCACTAAGCTAACCGTTCCGCCCGCTGTAACTTCCTTGTCGTGCTCGTTTTGCCGTTCCGATTAGTCGTAGGTGAGCCGCCCACTTGGCTCCTGTGAGGGGCGCGCAATGCCCCATCTCTTAATGCACTCTGACTGCCCGATGCGTCGTCATTTATGTGGGCATTGGACAGTGTGGTCCCATGGCATAATATCCTCCGGGAAGAAAGCGTCCGGGGAGTCCTCTTCGCCTGTTTCGGCCGCAATATTTGTATTCGTATGTCCTCCGGGAAGTGAGCGTCCGGGGAGTCCTCTTCGCCTTAATCGGCATTGCTGGGTTGGCCCACTGAACCCTTTTGAGTGCCCGCTATGCTACTCATTTAAGAACTCTGGCGACCCGTTGTCGTCCATTTACGTGGGCGCAGGACCGAATGAGCGCGTACATTCCATATATATATATTCATATTTCATTCTGCATTATTGATTACCGTCGTGGTCTTCACCTTCACCTCGCGGGGTAAGGACTTGTCGGATCTAGGATTGGTCCTGCTGAACCCTTGGATCCTGCTTCACTCCTGACGAATAGGAGTCTGACTCCCCGCCATGGAAGTCCTACTTACGTAGATTTAACTAACAGTCTAGTCATAATATGGTCGTCTCTAGGGATAGCTCCCGAGGCCGACGCGGAGTGAGCTATTTCTCCCGCCATTCTCAGAAAGTCTCCCTGCAGGTCTTGGCTTCGACGACCGTGGCTCAAAGTGGGTTTAGCATCCCTTCCTCCCAGGGGCGGTTTATGCGCACCTAGGATTCCAGAGCTTGCCCGACCAGGCCGCGAATGCTTTGACCTTACGTGGTTCGTCTATTTGGTCTAGTCGTCAGTAATTTGATTTGTCGAGCCAACTGGGGTAAGGGTTGTCATTACCTACCCCATTTCTGCCCCTAGTGTTGTGCTTTTGACCTTTGGCTAACGCCGGTATCATCAGCCAGGGTGTTTCAGATTCCCTTTTTTTTTAAAATATAGGTGTAACCTGTGTAAAAAGTGTCAAATGTAAAATACTTCCAGTGTGGTGGGCTGGTAAAACCTCTACATACGTAGACTACTTTAGGCTACCTGTGCTATATCAGCTTCTCCAGCGATAATGCTCTTTTTTAACCTTGATGGAGGTGTTAGTAGGGTCTGTGGCGTCAGGTACCCTGTTATTGTGATCTGGGGGTAGTTATCTGTAGAGTGGGTTAAAGCAGGGTAGGAGGAGGTTGCGCACTTCCGAATTCCGCGTTAGTGGCGGCCTGGAACCGGTTTTTGTGCTAGGATGCTCCTACAGTGAGTGGAACGGGGCAGGTAATTCCCGGGGTTGCAAAAAATAAAATAAAAATCCATGCCGGTCTGATATCAATATCCCCTGGTGAATGGATGGGATATACATGCATGCGTCTGGATATGAGGCGTTTGCACTCATGTATGGATAGGTGTAGGTTGAGGCATAATACTAATATATTTCCCTCTCATGCGGGATGATTTAAATTTAAAAAAAAAATGGTTAGTATTTATTACTTATGGCCTCATCTCTCATATGGAGATGTGCATTACGCTTAGTTGGTGTTGGCCGATGCACCCCTCTCATTCAGGTGATAGCGGTGGGGCTCAAGGCGTAGCATGCCCTTTCTGTAAACACATGAAGTTTACCAACCCTTATGTATACTTTGTAGTGTAGTGTAGCTGTTTATGGTCGTGTAGATGTGTTTGCGTTGTTTATGTCTGGACGTGAAAAGGTTATGGGAAGGGAGTAGAGTGGGACGCTGTTAGCATGTTCTCTTGTCATCCTCCCTTGGTCCATGTTGGTTTTCTATCCGCGCTTTGGGATAGCGAAGCTTCACGACCTACTCTGGTCCGTTATAGGGCTAAGTCCTAGTCGCCTGGAATGATTTGTTTCGGGACTAGGGTCGCAAAAAGAAGTTGTTAAGGGGAGGTCCCGTTTCCTCAAAGTCCCTATGTTCGCCCCTGATTGGTGAGCGCGTTTGTGTGTGTGTGTGTGACTACGCTCCGCTACACCACGCGGACGCCTGGTCTGCTGTAGAGCTAAGTCCTACTGTGTATATTGTGTATGGGTAGGAAGCGCCCGTGGCCTGCCAACGTCTTTACGAACGTGCTACTCTGGGCCTGCGACAAGTTTTGGTCTGTGACGTCTGCTTGTTGATAAATGCTTTCGCAGTGTTGAAAAATGTATAGTGTTATGATTGTTCTGCATTTGTTTATTCATGGTCACTGCCACTACACAATCGCGTTTTGTCATCGACAGTGTTGCAAAGTGGCTAAGTCTGCAAGTCATCAGTTTGTGTGTGTAACTTCAGGCCGGGATTTTATGTAGGTTAACCACTGTTGCGTGTTTTTCTGCACGTATGCCAGTGTGGTCATTGTGTTAAATTCCTGGCGGCCCGATGTGGTAATCCGCCCTGCTACTATTGCCGTTGTGTGGCCATTATTCCGTAAGACCGTTGTCTTACGAAATTTATATGTCTCTGTCTGGAAAGTCCATTTTCCCTGTCAAGTGTATTTCTGGAATTTTATGCCTGTCATTTGGCCGCAGGAATGTAGTATTATCTGTCTAAGCCGTTATATGGGCCAATTTTGGTGTGATTGGAAGGCCGTCTGCTTGTTTTTCCCTGGCGTGCAATTTTCTCTGGGGTTCGAACCCGTGTTCTATGTAATTCTCTGTGTTATATGTCTGCGTTGTTCATGTTCTGCGGGCATTCTGCCTGTATTTTGTTTGTGTTTCTCGTACCGAAAATACCGTTGTTTAGTTAGTTTTCGGTACGAGGTTTTTGTGTGTGGACATGGGTTCGAAGCCGGTTGTCTGTAAAGATTTGGTGGCCATTTCTGTGCCGCCTACACTATGGCAAATGGGCTGTGTGTTTTTCTGTGCGCAACCCCTAGTATACCTTCCTGCGAGGAGTTTGCTTATTTTTGCCCTCTCCTCGTAGTGTAAATTTTGAAGATATAGGGTTCTTAGGTTGGCTATGAATGATTCCGTGCAGTGTGCTTTGGGAACTGTCGTCTGTAAGGCTCGCAGTTTATCACTGACGTCTGCTTTAATGCTGAGTATGAGGGTGTCGGGTTGCAATGTCTTGCGCGGTCGCTTGTTTACTTGTTTCGATAACGCTGTGTATCCGAACATGTGTTCTTAATCAGCCTGCTTTTCTGTTAGTGCTCTTCGCATTATAAAAAGGCAAGAGGGGAATTTTGTGGTTTAACGTGACCATTTCTAGAGATCGTGTGCCACGGGATTTCCGTTCTACTTGGAATCCAAACCACAGGCCATGGCATTTCACTTCGGAAATCTCATATGCATTGGCCGTCTGCAAAAGAACCTTCCATTGCCTACACTTGTGTCCCCGAGTGTTGTGTTATGTATACCTATGTATAAAATATATATATAGTTTATTTGGCCATTTTTCTTTCTTGGGCTAAATGTGTGAAACAAAAAAAATTATTTATGCCCCGCTCTGCATTAAGAGAGCACATTGAAAGAAAATAATAGTAGGTGGCGTTAGTCTCTAAAAATTATGTCGTGAGCACTATGTTTTTGAAAAAAAAATGGTGATTGGGACCTGAGTGTAGTATTTACCAATTTGGTAACGTGAGTACTACCGTAATCTGGTTACGTCTCAGGGGAATCTACCGACACTGTCTAGTACACCTTAGGAAGGCCATTGCCAGACGTAACTGATACCCTTGTATCCACGTCACGAGCAAAGCCAGTGCACTGTGGGAGTCAAACCTGCCTATCAAAGTAATTGTAACTCACCAAAATGACAGTGTCTCATCCCGGTGTGCAATTGGGCTTTTTAGTTGGTTAAAGCACACCTCCCAAAATTTTTTTTTTTTTGAAACTAGTTTGAGATTCTTAATTCTTGCCATGCTTACGGTTTTTTGCCCGCAACAAGAGAATCTGTCAAACTGTGGAACCATAACGTAGAACATCTAGTCATTTCTACTTAGAAAGACTCCCTTAAGCTCTATGCTGTGATTTTATGCCTAAGTTGTGTTCAAAATATCTCTTTCCGGCCTTGAGCCTGATGGGCTTTCACTTGGCTTAGTGATGGCCTAATAGAAAGATGCCATGGTTCCCAAAAAAAAAAAACACAGAAGGATTTAAAATTACTCACTTCTAATTTGGCCATGTTGCCCTGTATATACATAAAATACGAGAAAGAAAAAAAAATGCGCAGTTTATGTTTACTATGTAATTGTCGGTCTATTTTCTGATATCTCCCGCGTGAAAGAACTTGTGTGGCCATTTATGATGGGGGAAGTGATGTTATTTTATTTCTTTGGCCTTGGTGGAAGTCGTTATCGTCTTTCGAGCTTCAGTGCTCAGAAAGGTGAAGGGTTTTGCCCTGTTACGATATTATAGGCCTCTGAAATCCATTGAGGTGTTTCTTTGCTGTTTTCCGGCGGAATTTCTAGCAAAGTAAGCCTTGCCCTACTTCCACCGTAGCGCGTGTTTCTAGGTCTAAGTGTACCTGTATTTAAGGGCGTTATTGCGCTTGGCGCTATCTTAGCAGATTTTGCGGGAGTGTATGTATGTTTGACTGCGAGGTTTTGTGGGGTGGGTAATAATACCTTTCCTAATCCCCGTGTATTGTATGGTAATGCCTGTTTAATATGTATGTGCGTGTACCGTGCATCCTGAGGGACTAATGCCGGTGTTCGCCTCCGTTCTGGCAAATTTGCCCTTTGAACTGGCGGTGAGGGCCGCTTAAGTGCCTGTTTTCGTCCTGCCAATGTGGTGTCGTGTAGCCTGTCCGCTTTCTGGCCCGTGGCCACGGCAGACTCCTGCCACTGTGTTAGCCTATCTGTGTGAGTGTATGTAGGCTTTATATGTGGTAGGTCAGGCTCTACGTCGTCAGCCCATGACGAGGTTACCTCCTGTTGTCCCTCTGTCGTATTATGTGTGATTGAAGGTCCTGGCTTCAACTCCCTCTCGTTCATCCGGTCCGAGGGGATTGTTCTAGGCTCTTCCCCTCGGCTTGGCAAAATTGCCTTCCGATCCGGAGCTGGAGGACGTGTGTCTGTGTAGGATGTATTCTTTAGTATGTTGGAGCCTAACCTGGCCGTCTCCTGGACTGTGGCCACGGCGAACTCCTTCCATTCTGTGGCAGTACGTGGCGAGAGGGACATCCTCGCAAATTGTCGAGTCAGCGTATCCACGCTTATGTCCTCTCTCGGGTGGGCTGATGGCCCTACCATGAACTCAAAAATGGCCTTATTGGCTTGTAGCTCACGGTATTTGTCCCAAATTTGGGTGTACTGCCTTATTGAGGCTCATGGCCTGCTTGCAAATTACTGTACTAATGTATTAATGTTTCTGTGCTCTGTATTGTTTTGTGGCCGCTAGTTGGAGAAGCGCTTGGCCGCGAATTAGCTCCCTGTATTGGGCGTGTAAACTTGTGTAGTGCACCCTCATTCTCTCGAGGGTTGCATTATCTATTACGGGACCATGTGTGGTGATTAATTGTCGGTATATTCTGTGTCTTTGTATATGGAACCTATTGAGGTGTTCATGTATGTGATTCAAGAGTGTATGTGCGCATCTTAATCGCGCTGTCCTACCCTCTGACGGGGTGTATGGCTGTTTGCCCTGTATTGCCCCGATTTTTGTTTGGAGTGCCCGTATTTGTGTTTGCCTGATCTGTATGTGCCTTTGGCATCTAAACAATAATGTTAATAATATTGGCGTACCCCTATTGCCTCTATGGCTTGCAATCTCTGCATGAGGTGCCATTCTGACTGCAGTGTATGGGCCTACAATAAGAATAAAAAAAAGTCTGTACGTGTTTGCCAGTGTATTCCTATATCTCTCTGGTTCTGTATGGGGTTAGGGGGTTGGTTTATTAAGAAGTTCCCCTGTGTAGCTAATTTGGAGCACACACAAAAAAAAATGGTGCTTTTTGTCTGGGGAAAAAATTTTCTCACTAATTTGCTTGGCTTTTTGCGGTACGGAAGGGGTCGTTTTACCTACGAGGGCTCGTTGGTTGAGTCCCTTTTCTCTATGCGTAGGACCCCGCCTCCACCAGTGTTTTAGATCCCTTATTTGGGGGTGGATCTAAAAGGGAGAGTTGCTGTACTAATTTATGAGTTTGTGCCTAAAGAAGGGTAGCTCCCCTTGACAGGGCAAGCTGACCAGTGTAGTGTGTTGTGGTGTGCTAGGAACTAGGGGGCGCTCCTATAAAGACTGTAAATGTGGTTTAAGGGATGTAGCCTTAGCACGCGGGTCGGTGTACTAGTCGCCCAGCCGGCTACTTATTATATAATCACCTTGCTAGTGTCAGCGGTTCGGCACGCGCTTCAATTGAGCACGCTAGCCGCTGTGAGGAATACAAGGACGTCTGAGTTGGCGTTATTACTACGGTGTGTCACGTCCGACTGTGACGGGAGTAAGGAAGGACGTGGGGACGTGAAGAAGAGTGTAGATCAGTAATGCAAGTGTAAGAGACTGACCAAGTGTTTATTGGTCAGCAATGAGTAACTGTTAGTCCCTTTTAAGGGATCTTGTGATGTTATAATGTGAGTACAAACTGTGGGTGTTAGGTTACAAAAATAGGATTCTGAACACTGACTGACTGACTCACCTCGGTTGACACTGTCGTTAGCCTCCGGCTGTCTCGTCGAAGCACTGGTGATGGAGAGATTCTCGTGACCCACTTAAGGCACCTTTTATACCTTTAGCCTCTGTTCTGTCAGCGCGTTGTGGCATAGTTGAACCAGTTTGTAGTATGTCGCTGTGTGTCATAATTACGCAAGGGTTGAGCTGCTTTATGGAGTAGCCAGCTGCCCTTATAGTATTGATGGATATTGGGTAGGCTTTTAAAGGGTTGCCTTTTATGAGATTTAGACAGATGATGGGGGGGATGATCTCTAAGGGGTGCATACCCCTTGGGTATTGTACATAATTAATACAAGGCAGTGCTGCCAACATGATTCAATGGCTGCTGATATGTCCAATTTTAAAATACATGTAACTTCTATACTAACAAATGGATTTCATCCAAAATTGGCACATCAAGATATCATAATATTTCAGATTATTTCTGACCAGCACACGCATGGTATTGTTGGCAACATGCTTTTACGCGTGCTGATAGATCCAGTGTCTAACTGCATGTAACGTCCATTGGTCTTCAACCAAATTTTGTATTCTGTACCTTAAGAGATTGAACTAAGAATGTATTCAGTCGCCAGGGCTGCCAACTGTAGTGCTCTATTAGGCTACATTATACCAGGTATATTTTGAACTAATTAGATATTTCGATATTACCAACTTAATTTCGTCATTATTCTAGATAGGTTCATATACTGTAGAATAACCATTGGCATGAAAAGTAGGCTGTATAGTTCTTCACGGAACTTCTTGTTAATTTTTTGTAGTACCCTCAAGTGTATTAACCTTCCTCACATGGGGGCAAGTTGATACCAGTGTATAACATCTTATAATAATGCAATTAGGGTAATTTGTAACAGCTTTGTACCAAGAATATAAGCGGCTTCGGTGGCGTAGTCGGTGGCATGCTGAGCTTCTATGCCCAAGATAGCGGGTTCAAACCCGTCGGATTTTTTAGAGCGTTAAAAATCCTTCATTATGCCTTCCTTCGGAGGGGAAGTAAAGCCGGCGGTCCCATGTCATAGATTTATGGCATGTAAAAGATCCTTCCACAGACTAAACATGCGCGAAGCTAAATTGTTAGGTTAGATTTCGTCGGAACGCTCTATCGAAGTTCCAACGTTCACCAGTAGGTATCATTGATATCTGGTAGCGAAATTTGGAACACCCTAAGGGTGTCCGCTGGAAGCAGCTACAAACTCAGGCGAGCCGAACATGTCCTCGGACACTCCCGGCACTAAAAGCCATACGATAAATAAATATATAAATACCAAGAATATAAAAGTATTTTATTTAGCTGAACGACATTTCAAATATAAAAATGAATATACAAGGCTGAGCAATGCAATTAAGGTACTTTTGAACAGCTTTGTGCCAAGAATATGAAAGTAGGCCTATTTTATTTAGTTTAAGAACATTTTAAATGTAAAAATTAATAAGAGTTAACTGATAAATGAATATACAAGGCTGAGCAATTAGTTTCAGAGAGCTATTCCGAACCAGAAAGTACAAAATCAGATGTGCAGTGAATATATATATACATTTTTTAGTCCTTGCCACATTGAATAAATACGGAAGCTACCGGAAAATGCAGCAGCCTTTATTTGCCTCCAGTTTGCTATCGTGGCTGTTTAACATAATATGATAGCCGTGGAGACGAAATTACAGCCAGAGATTGTTGAAATATCTCAATCGAACACCTACTCAAATTACCGGCCCGAGGGCTGAATAGCTCAGCACTACGTTTCTCTAGGATGGTAATAACTAACACTGCATTAAATATTCAGCTGCAAAACCGATAAACAAGGTCCCATTTACCTGAATTACCGTCTTCAACTCCACGGTTATTCTATCTTTGGGGTGTTGAGTCCTTTGTTTACACACGATAAGCGAGTATTGGTGGCAATGGACTCTGTAAAATACAAAATGACACCTTTTACGCTTGCAGATAGCCACTACATTATCGGGCAAATTAGGACCAATATACCATTGAATTTACTTTAATTTGAGACAAAAAGATCCAAGCCACACGTGGGCAGAAACGAGTCACAAACAAACAAAAAATCATTTTTGCTGTAACTGTGAGGTCACGCCACTAGGAGAGCTACTGCATGTTTTATCGGGGAGTATCCAGTATTATAGCTGTAGGTTGCCACGGTGGGTGAGTGGTTAACGTGTCAGTCTACTAACCCCAAGCTTGCAGGTTTGCTCCTGGCCGTGGTAAGTGATTTTTGAAAGGGGGCAAATTTTACGACACGCATATCATGCGATGTTGGCATGTCAAAGAACCCATTTGAATTCAGTAGGCCGTGTTCATAGTGGCAAAATTAATCTTGGAAGTTTCCGCCAACACAAAGTTCCTCATTTCTCTACTAGAAAGCGCTATAGTGTTCAAGGGGCTTAGATATCTAACCTCCTTGACTTTCATAGTGCTTCAAGGAACAACGAAATTCGACATGCAAGCTACCCTCTGGGTGCAAATAACAAAGCTTGCACCCGGTATCCGATGCCATACGATATTATTATTATTATTATATCAAGCTGTAACTGTGATGCCACGCCGCTAGGAGAGCTACTGTATGTTTTATTGGGGAGTATAAGTTTTAGAGTAAAAGAAGCCAATGATTCTGAGGAAGAATCGAGTAACAACAAGTAGTTCCGTGAAGAACTAAAAAGCCTATTTTCATATATCCCACTAACATCAATTGCCTCTATCAACATACAAATTGTCATTTGATTGCTGTAATAGATTCGTAGATATTGAGAACCGTCTGAATATTTTGGGTGGTCACCATGTTGGATTGTTATATTATAGGCCTTAGATTTATGTACTATTACATGAAGATTATTGTGTAGGTGTTTTATTGAAACTTCAATCGCATGATTAGGACACAAGAAATAAAAGCGGGATTTTAAAATTTCGCTCAGCCGCCATCTTGTGGTTATCAAAATAATGTAAATGAAACAGATGCCAGTCGATTAAAATTTGTATAAGGATATACCGTATCAAGTTTCACTGCGCTCGGATGGTTAAAACGCAAGAAACGTCCATTTGATTATTTAAAATTCACGTCGCCGCCATGTTGGATTTGTGCTCGCCAGGTTATTGAACGTCCCATAGGTTAACTTATGCTTATAGCCTCTGTTGTTGTTGTTGTTTGAGTCTTCAGTCTTTTGACTGGTTTGATGCAGCTCTCCATGCCTCCCTGTCCTGAGCTAATCGTTTCATCTCTACATAGCTACCACATCCTACATCCGAGGCAATCTGTTTAACATATTCTAACCTTGGTCTACCCCTACAGTTCTTGTCCTCGACCCTTCCTTCCATAACTAAGCTTGCTATTCCTGGGTGTCTTAGTATGTGTCCTACCAACCTATCTCTTCTCTTCATTAGCAGTCGCCAGAAACATCTCTTCTCTCCCACTCGTCTTAATACCTCTTTGTTTGTAACCCTATCTACCCATCTAATCTTCATCATTCTCCTGTAACACCTCATTTCAAATGCTTCAATTCTCCTCTTTTCTGCTGCACCAATAGTCCAAGTTTCACTTCCATAGAGCGCCACGCTCCAGACAAAGGCTTTCAAAAATGACTTCCTAATACCTAAATCTATATTCGATGTCAGCAGATTCCTTTTTTGCAGAAATGCTTTCTTTGCCTGAGCCAACCTACTTTTTATATCCTCTTTGCTTCGTCCATCACTGGTTATTCTGCTTCCTAAGTAACAGAAGTCTCCTACTTCCTTCAGCTTTTCACCTGCCAATTTGATCTTCATAGAGGTTTCTGATTTATTTCGGCTGTATTCCAGTATTTTTTTTTTACATTTATTAATTTTCATCATGAATTCTTTCCTCAAGACGGGGTCCATACCATTCAAAAACTCATTCAAATCCTCAGGCTTGTCGGCCAAGATGACGATGTCATCAGCAAATCTCAGAGTTGAAATTATTTCTCCTTGAATCTTCACTCCCACTTTAAATTTTTCTCTAATTTCCTTCATTGCTTGTTCAATGTAAAGATGTAAGCATGTATTGCCTCTATACTCTTACAAAATTACAGTTTGATTGCTGTAGGAGATTAATAGATATTGAGAACCGTCTAAATATTTCTGATGGTCGCCATGTTTGATTTTAATATATGTAGTCCATAGAGTTATGTACTATTAGATATTGGTTATTGTGTACGTTCATTATGCAAATGTTGATTTCGATCGCATGATTAGAACACAAGAAATAAAAACTTAACTTTCGAAATTCGCACAGCCGTCATCTTGAGGTTACGTAAACAATTGAACTAAATTAGATACCAGTGCATTACAATGTGTATAAACATTTGCTGTACTAAGTTTCATTGCGTTTGGATCATTAAATCGCGAGAAAAGTCTATTTAAAACTTTTATCTTCGCTTGGCCGCCATGTTCGTTTTGTAGTTAACCGGTTTTTGAAAGTCTAATAGATGAACTTCCAGCAGTGCCCTTTATCTTCGTACAAAATGTCTTGGTGATACCGGTAATAATTTCAGAGATATAGAATGCCGATGAAATATTTCGCACAGCCGCCATCTTGTGATTATGTAAACAATTGAATGAAGGTAGATGTCGGTGCATTAAAATGTGTATAAACATATACTGTACCAAGTTTCAGTGCATTTGGTTGGTTAAATCGCGAGAAAAAATTATTTAAAAGTCGTAACTTTGCTTAGCCGCCATGTTGGTGTTGTAGTTACCAGGTTTTCAAAAGTTACATAGGAGAACTTCTAGTAATTCCCTTTATCACCGTACAAAATTCCAGGGTGATATCGGTAATAGTTTCGGAGATATGTAATGCTGGTGAAATATTTCGCACAGCCGCCATGTTGGATTGGTGAGACGTAACAAAATTTGAAGGGCACGGTCGGGGTCACCCGGAATAGTTCTATGAACTTACCGAGTTCCATTTAAGTCGCTCCAGCCGTTTAGAAGTTATTATGGGGGGACACACAAAAATCCTCACACACACGCACACGCACACACAGACAGACACACGGACAAAAGGTGATCTCATAAGCCTATTTTTTTTTTCATACATAAAAATAGGCTAAAAATCATGATATCCAGTGTAATAAATTGACAAAATGAATGTTTGTTCTAAACATTTATTAAGTCACAGCTTCAGATAACTTTAATGTTTTGTTGCTCCTTAAAGAAACTATCAGCAAAAAAAAAACAGGAAACAATACAAGTCTCACAAATAAGCTCGTTAACACCTGCTGTTGAAGCGATATACTCCACAGCTCCTGTGGTGACTTAACATCCGATCTTCTAATTAGACCATCATTAAGACAACTACAAGGAGTAATTAATACTGCTCACAAATGAAGACACACACACAAAAGTATATCACTAAAGGCAGTCAAAATGCGTTACCAAATATTATCTGCTGAATTACGAGGGTCAGTTTATTTCCCAGGGAAACTGAGTGACTACACGCAAAGCTTTGGCTATTTTTAGCCTACTTTTCATCTTTTCAAAAGTACTACTTGAGTTAACTTTTTTTTTTACTTGAATTCTTTTAAAAATGATGTGTACGAGCTCGTTACACATATATTGAATAAAATGCCATTAGCTGAAAGGAGAGGCTAATGTATACACTCGTTTATTAATAATCACAGTCCCAGCATCGCACATAAACAGAAGACATTAAAGAAAGTAGAATAGAAGAACAAGATACACGTCATCAACCACAGCCTTCTCAATGCCTCTATACGGTGCTGTCCTCTTGCGGATTAGGTGGGTAATGGTTCCAAACATTCTGCTTTGTGAATCCCTGGCCTCCTGAATTATTGCAATTTTGTATTACTTCAAATTGTAGCCACAACCGCGCTCCGATTACCTTTAAGCACAGCCAGCTGGATCGACTCCCTCCTGGCCGCTTTAAACTGCCTGCTCATTCAACACTCAGAGGCGCACAAGATATATATTAATTCACTTCTAGATTGCAGCACCAACCTACTGTGATCGCCGCGGATTTTTAAAGGGGAAGATACCCAAAACGAAGGATTCTTAAGTTTGGTGGCTTAATATCGAGATTAGGGGCGTGGTGGCTCAGCGGTCAAGCTGTCTGCCTCTCACCAAGATGAAGCGGGTTCGATTCCCGGTCAATGCATGTGAGATTTTCGAACTGAAATGCTATGTCCTGTGGTTCGGATTCCACGTAAGAAGGAGGTCCCGGGGCTCATGATCACGCGATTAACGGTCACGTTAAACAACAAGCTTCCTTTTTTAATATCGAGATTAACGGACGTGAATTTATTACAGTAAGTTAGTAGTTTTGTTATTCAATCATCATAAAGTATATAGGCTAATATTGATTTTGACACTTACTGGCTAATTATCGACATAAAAGAAAACAAACAATACATAGTGGTAGAGGTGATTGTTTTAGGGATGATGACAAAGAGTTATAACTATACCCATACATTTAGGAGAAAGTAGGCTTTATGTTCTTTGCAGAACATCTTGTTTCAAACATACAGTAGTTACAGAAGTAAATCTTGATATTGGTGATTCCACACACAAATTGTTTCTATCTCAGAACAGTGGTTGTCATAGTAGCTTGAAGACACTTCACGATTCAGATAAGTCTGCATATTAAATCTTTCAACACATTATCGGTAGACAAACACTGGTTTTAAATGTTGCAGTTCCAGCCTTTTACCATCAGAATGCTCGTAGGTTATTTAAGTTGCTTAAGTGTATCACAGCAATAAAAGCTCCACATTCATAGATTAGTTAGTGGAGGGAGACTGTTTGTTGTTGGAATACTTATTGTTCAGTCTTGCAACTATGGCCTAGAGAGCGATCACAGGCCCTAAGGCAAAGTCTGCCGGGCCCCTCCATTTTTATTCAACCTGGGACATAATTATGAAATCACGGTATTAAGCTTGCAATTTAGCCCCCCCCCAGAGAAAGCTCCTCGCTGTTCATCCCCATAAAACTTCAATGATCATTATCATCCATCATGGAGTTTAGTGGCCCAACTGATTATTAATTTAATCTGTGTTTAGTTATTCAGCCTCTCTCCTTTATTTCCGTCTCTAATTGATTGTTCTTTTACTATATGATTTTTATCACTGTGCCTTAAAAATTCCGTTTCTTTGTATCTGAACGTGTTCAGGCTCTACAAGATTAACCCACACTCCCTTCAGAAATGTACAGTATGAATTCAAGAGTCACTTTTTTCTGAGATTTCTGAGAATGGATGGCTCTGGGAAGTTAACCATTTTCCCGGAAACGAAAAACACAATGGTTATTTATAAAAATAATTATATATTGTCTTTGTAATGTTTTGTATACTGTTTACTGCCTGTGTTTACATCGAAGTGTGTCATCAGAAAATTGTATAAGTTAATAGTTTTGACATTGAATTGAATGAAGTTGTCCACTCTGTCCTTTTTCAGCCTCGGGTCCCTCAGCTAATCCGGGCCCTGGGGCTAGAGCCCCACTTTCCCCTCCCTCTCGCCAGGCCAGCTTGCAACATTGCAGATATCCCTCCCTATATGATTCTGCTAAGGCCCCATTCCAGTTTTGTACCGAAAATAAGGTCCCATAAACACCAACCTACAGGTTCAGCATAACCCAATACGTAAGCGAAACGCACTCACGTCCTCTTTAAATGCCTCACAATTAAATAAATACCTTAAAAAATGTATATTTACAATGAAATAATGAAAGAATGCAACACGGTAACCATGGTAACAGAATCTCACAGATCCATCTATTTCTGGAAGACGCAATGCAATTCCAATTATTAGCCTACATTACAGTGAAAGTTTCCAGACGGTTATCACTGAACCAAATTAAGCTGTAAAATTCATCAATACATACAGTATAAAGCGCCTAAGGAAGTCATGTAATAGTACATAAATAAAAATCCAACATGGTGACCATCTGAAATATTTAGACAGTTCTAAATATCTACGAATCTATTACAACAATCAAACTGAAATTTTGTATGTTGATAAAGGCAATTGACATGAGTAGGATATATGAAAATAGGCTGTATAGTTCTTCACGGAACTACTTGTTAAATGCGTCTAGGACCTGCCGTCCATGCGTCTTTTAAGCTTACGCTGGGTAAACCGTTAAAGATACCGAATGAAGCTAGTATGACTCGAGGCTAAATCCCCATGTTTGCAGAGATGGGTGACAAATGGTAAGACCTCAGTAACTTTTGGTAGATGAAGCGTACTACCATCACTATTACAGACACCGAATTACGACATTATGTTTGTTACAATTTATATGAGGCATGTTTATGAAGAAGTCACAGTTTTATGACCTAGACATAATGAGAGCATCTTCTTTATGGATTATCAAAAGAGCTCAAGGAAAGTAGGATTTATGGGAATTAAATCAATCTCTTTTAAAATGCGTGCGTATCGTCTTCTAGAAGCGGCTTCGGTGGCGTAGCTGAGTTTCTATGCCCAAGATTGCGGGTTCAAACCCGGACGAAGTCGTCGGATTTTTTAAGAGCGTTAAAAATCCCTTAGTATGCCTTCCTTCGGAGGGGAAGTAAAGCCGGCTGTCCCTTTTCATGGAAGCTAAAATTATTGTAGGTTAGTTTTATAACGCTATATTAGTTCCAACGTTCGCCACCAGGTGCTGACTGCGATGGCATTTAGTAGTAGACACGTCCACAGCTAGGTGTCGTGGACGGTAGCATTTGGTGGCAAAAGTAGGAACTACTGTATTTGAAAAAAATAATCGTCTGCAGTCCTTCTACCTGAATCACAGATAACACACACAATTAACACCGGTTATCAGACAAATTCTACACACACCCAAAGTACACGGGGCTACATGACTGCGTTGTTGCAGCCCCTAAAATAAGGAACCAACCGAACCATCGCATCGTCTTCTAGAAATTTCGGCAGAATATTAGGCTATACAGAAGCGGGGAGCAAAAGCGCTGCACCCCGTCAGAAGAGAATGCGAAACTACTTCGTTGTGTAGTGGCTAGCATTCTCGGCTGCCACTCCGGAGGTGTGGGTTCGATTCACCACTCTGCCAAGAAATTTTAAGTCTGGTCTGAGGTTTTAGTTATTGTTGTTTTAAGGGGCGGAACTGAGGGATGGAAATTGGGGAGAAACTGTTATTTATGTTGTTGCTAATAGAACTAATTCATTTAGGGCCATTGCGACATCATGGTCATTTAACCACGGTGGGTTAGTGGTTATCGTGGCGGGCTGCCAACCCCAAGCTTGCAGGTTCGCTCCTGGCCGTGGTAAGTGATTTTTTGAAAGGCGACAATATTCTCATACGTTGTTGGCATGTTAAAGAACCCATTTGAATTCAGTAGGCGATGTTCATAATGGCAAAATTAATCTCGGGATTTTCCGCCAACACAAAAAAGTTCCTCCGTATCTACTAGAAAGCGCTATAGTGTCAGGAAGATATCTAACCTCCTTGACTTTCATAGCGTTCCAGGGAACAACAAAATTCGACATGCAAGCTGCCCGCTGGGCGCAAATAACAAAGCTTGCACCCGGCACCCGGCATTCACGATAGTATTATTATTAACTCCGTGTACTTGGATGTGTGTGCCGGCCTCGCGGTGTTAGGGTCTGCCTCGCACCCAGAAGCCTCGGGTTCGATTTCCAGCTCCATCCGGGATTTTAGCAAGTGACGTGAGGGCTGGAGTAGCTGTCTGACAGTGAGGCAGCGCCCCGGTCACGGAGACCAAGATTAACGGCCGAGGGGACCCGACACGCTGACTACGCGTCACCCCAATATCTGCAGGCCAAATGGCTGGGCAGCGGTCGCCTGGTAGGCCTAGGCCGTTTATGGGCTGTATTGCCAAGGATTATTTACTTGGATGTGAGTAAAATTTGACTGATATTCAGTGTATTGTTGCGTCTGTAGTAGTGTGTGTAGGTGAGGATTGGGGAAGAAGGCGACTGTGGCCTTAAGTTAGGAACCATCCCAGCATTTGATTTGATCGCTTTTAAATTTATATCCACCGTCAGGTAATTTCTTGCGACCTAGAATTTTCCGAAGGAAATTCAGGGCATTCTTACACTTGGTAATGAAAGAATTGAAAGGGTTTCATCATATAAATATTTAGGATGTCAAATCAATGATAACTGGGACTTAAGTCAGGAAATTCGCTGTAGAATTGAGCAGGCCAGAAGTTCTTTCATGAAAATGAGAAAAGTTTTGATCAGCCATGATTTAAGTCTATCATTACGCACCCGACTGCTTCGATGCTACGTTTTTAGTGTCCTGCTCTATGAAGTTGAATCATGGACACTTACCGAGGTTTAAAGTAAGAAACTGACAGCATTTGAAATGTGGACGTATCGCAGGATTTTCAGGATATCATGGACAGCTCAAGTCACAAATGTGGAAGTACTGCGGCGTATGAACAAAGACTTGGAAATTCACAGTATCATCAAAAGGAGAAAACTAGAATACTTTGGTCATTTCATGCGCAACAACAAATACCACCTCTTGCAATTAATTATCCAAGGGAAGACTGATGGCATTAGGTGCCCAGGATGCAGACGAATATCCTGGCTAAAGAACTTAAGCCAGTGGTTCGGACTTAATACAGTGACACTCTTTAGAACAGCTATGGACAAACAGCAGATCATGCTATTGATCGCCAATGTTCTTGGAGGACGAGGCACTTGAAGAAGAAGAAGAAGAATTGCCTTTGTTTTTTCTCAATTTCAGTAATTTTCATGCTTGCTAAGGTTTCAGGCTTAACAACTGTGTTATAGTGCCTATGCTGTGTCTGACAAGAGAGGGAGTTGGACTTATACGAGTTGCAGCAAAGCCAAAACACCAGATCCATTTTCCTAGCCCATGTATCAATGGCTAATTTCTCATTACTAGCATCTGGAGTTAAAATTTCACCCACATCTTAGCCTATATATAAAAAGGATGTTCGTCTGTTGGTCTTTTATGCGTTCATAAACCATTCATCCGCTTGCGATCAAATTTTGGTGAGTTGTTGTGAACATTTTCGGGATGGTTATAGGCATAGTTAATCCAATTTACAATAGAGAGCGCGGGGGTAGTCTAAACAAATGAGTGTTGGCGATGCGTTCATATAGCCTACACTATTCATCCGATTGCGACCAAATTTTGGTGGGTTGTATAGCACACTTCCGGGATGGTTATAGGTATAGTTAATCCAATTTACAGTAGGTAGCGAGTGAGTAGCTTCAATAAAATAGCGTGCGATTCGTTTCAACAAAGACCCACATGCGTTCATATACCATTCATCCCATTGCAATGAAACTTGGGTGAGATGTGTACACTTCAGATAAGGTTTCTGGTGTAGTAAATCCACTTTTCAATTGGTATCGTACAAGTACAGTAGATTGAACAAATGAGCGACGACGCGCGAAGTGTTTCAACAAAGTCCTATATGCGTATATACCATTCGTCCGATAGAGATGAAACTTGGGTGAGTTATTGTGTACACTCCAGGGAAAGTCTCAGGCTTACTAAATCCATTTTACAATAGGTAGCGTACGAGTATATTCAACAAATGTGTGACGGCGCTCGAATCGTTTCAACAAAGACCCGTATGCGTTCATATACCATTCATTTTATTGCGATGAAACTTTGGTGAGTTGTTGAGCACGCTCTCATGAATGTTTCTGAGATAGTAAATCAGTTTATAATAGTTTAGAGATGGTTGACGTAAGAAGAAAAAAGTATTGGGAATTCAAAATCAGTTCAACAAACCAAGTCACATCGCCAACACTTTCTTTGATTGGCATTACAACGCCTGCCGGGTACAGCTAATAATATATATATATATATATATATATATATATATATATAACTCATCAAAATGGTCCCATATTTAGTATTCATTTCTTCAAATTATTATTATTATTATTATTATTGCATACCACGGTGGGTGAGTGGTTATCGTGTTGGTCTACAAACCCCAAACTTTCAGGTTCGCTCCTGGCCGTGGTAAATGATTTTTATTTTTTGAAAGGCGGCAAAAATCACGATATAGGCCTACAACGCATGTCATACGATGTTGGCATGTCAAAGAACCCATTTGAATTCAGTAGGGCGTGTTGATAATGGCAAAATTAATCTCGTGATTTTCCGTTAACACAAAGTTCCTCATTTCCCTACTAGAAAGCGCTATAGTGTTCAAGGAACTTAGATATCTAACCTCCTTGACTTTCATAGTGCTTCAAGGAACAACGAAACTCGACATGCAAGCTACCATCTGGGTGTCAAATAACAAAGCTTGCACCCGGCACCCGAGTCCATACGATATTATTATTATTATTATTATTATTATTATTATTATTATTATTATTATTATTATTATTATTGATATTATTGATATTATTGATATTATTTATTTATTTATTTATTTATTTATTTATTTATTTATTTTTTTATTTATTTAAGCGAAAATTCCCCTACAGGAGAGCGATTAAACTTGATAACATGATGTCATTTGGAGGCGTGTCTCCTCCGCTCCTCCCAAAATATCTTCATTCTCGCGGAATGTTCCCGCTTCCTCTCATCCGTCCACTTTTTCCCAGGTTGTCGTAATAATCTTGGTTCAAATTTAACATTTGTCTGGCACTCAGTTCGGTCTTCGAAATTTTGTATACTGATTGCTTGTGAGTCTCTCTGTACCTCTTTAAGCCATTCTGTGTCGCATTTACTCTGTGTTATGATACCAAGTAGTTTCTTTGGTAATCTCGAGGAGGCCATCCTGTGGATGTGAATGTATAATTTGGCTCTGCGTTTACTAATTTCGTCTGTTATCGTAATGGTGTTTTGATAGAGTTCAGTACTAGGTCTCTTCATCCAAATGCCGTTTCTGTTGATTGCTCCGTAGATCTTCCGGAGAATTTTTCGTTCCTGCTTTTCCAGTTCCCTAACCTTGGAATGACCATCGATTACTATTGTTTCAGCCGCATATGTTGCTTCTGGAAGAATAACTGTTTTAGCCTATAATGTCGTAATTTGGCGTTCGTCGAAATGCATTGATATTATTATTATTATTATTTATTCAATTCACCATTACAAACATGGGTTACTCTAAAGCACGGGTTAAACCAAGTGCTTTACAACAATACATAAAAACTATAATACAAACTATAATACATATCATGTATATACAAAATATAAGAGTTCATAATCACTCATTCATTAGCAAGGAAGGATCGCACAATATTGCATGTGGACAATAGGACCGAATGCTGCATACTCTTGTAGATGGTCGGCGGAAGATCCAATTCTTTCAGACTCTTGTGGAGTGTGTGAGGTATGAGGCCGTTGACTGACAAGATTACAGGCACTATCCGGACGCAGTTCATCTTCCATATCCTCTTGATTTCCTCTGCAAGCTGTCTATACTTGGAGATTTTTTCATTGTGTTTACGTTCGATGTTGGTGTCGTTGGGGACTGCTATGTCTATTATAAATGTAGTGCCATCAGCCTTATTTACTACTATGATGTCTGGTCGATTGTGATCTATTGTTTTATCTGTCACAATACCAGTGTCCCAGTATATTTTACACAGTTCATTTTCGAGGAGGGATGGTGGATGATACTTGTAGTAAGGGATATACTCCTCAGTTAATTTATATTTCTGTGCGAGTGCTTGATGAATGATGCCTGCAACCTGATTGTGCCGCTTTGTGTATTCAACTGATGCTAGTATTGGGCAACCTGCAGTGACATGGTCAATGGTCTCGAGATGAATGGCGCATCGCCTGCATTTGTCTGAAATTACACTGGTATCTTTGATGATGTATTTCTTGTAATTTTTTGTAGCAATAACTTGATCTTGGATGGCAATTGCAAATCCCTCTGTTTCTCCAAACAGTCGACCACTTTGTAACCACATACACGATGCGTTTTTATCAATACTCTGTTGGGATAGGTTGCTGTAGTATTTTCCATGGAGGGTCTTTTCTCCCCATGCCTTTTCTTTTTCATGTAAGTGTAGTGGCTGGCTGATATGATCATCAGAGGTTGTACGAAGGTTCAATACTGTGTGTTTATCAGCAAGTACAATGGCTTTATGGAGAATGCTGTTTTCCTTTCTTTGATAGAAATATCTTCTAAGGGTTTTAATTTGGTTCTGGAGCAAAATTTGTAAATCCAGTACTCCTCGACCTCCCATCTTTCGTGGAAGAGTGACCCTTTCTTTACAGGCGTTTGGATGGTGTAAACGGTAAGTAGTGAGAAGGGTCCTTGTTTTTCTCTGCAGGCTTTCCATTTCTGTTGCTGACCATTTCAGAATACCAAATGAATATACTAGGGTTGGTATAGCGTATGTGTTGATAGCTTTAATTTTGTTCTTTGCACATAGACTGGTTCTCAGCACTTGATGTAGTCTTGTGGTATATTTTCCAATGAGTTCATCTTTGATACGTTTATGATCCAAAGTTGTATTTTGAGCAAATCCCAGATATTTGTAGGTTTCTATTTCAGTCATTCCTTCAATTAGAGATCCTTTGCATAGCTCATGTGGTTCAGAAGTTGCATATTTACCTCTTTCAATTGTCAGACGCTTGCATTTCTTCACTCCCAGTGTCATTCGGACATCGGATGAATATGAATCTATTATATTTAGCATGGCATTCATTTGAGTCTCACTGTGTGCATATACTTTGAGGTCATCCATATAAAGGAGATGGGATATTCTGTATTTCCTATTGTAGTATTTGATGTCAAATCCGAAACCGGTGGATTTTAGAATTTTAGAGAGAGGATTGATGGCTAAGCAAAACCATAATGGGCTTAGCGAGTCTCCTTGATAGATACCACGCTCAATTTTTATTGTGTCAGATGTGACACATTCATTGTCTGTCTTAGTATACAGTACTGTTTTCCAATTATCCATCGTGACCTCCAGGAAGTGAATTACAGCAGGGTTAATCTTATACATATGGAGGATTTCTTTCAGCCATGAATGCGGGACTGAATCAAATGCTTTCTGGTAATCTATGTATGCCGTATATAGATTCCTTTGATTATGTATCGCCTGTTGTGTTATCACAGAATCAATAACTATCTGTTCTTTGCATCCTTGCGACAGCTTCTTGCATCCTTTCTGTTCCTCAGCCAAAATGTTATGTTTGTCGAGAAACTTGTATATTTCGTCCGCAATTATGGACGTAAATAGTTTGTAAAGTGTTTGGAGACAGGTGATAGGTCTGTAGTTTGATGAGTCTTTAGTATTTCCACTTTCTTTTGAGATTAGATATGTAATTCCAGCAGTAAGGAAATCAGGACATTCCTCAGGATGATGGATGAGGTAAGTAAATTGCTGGGCTATCTTCTGGTGCACGCACGTGAAATGTTTGTACCAATAATTGTGAATTTTATCTGTGCCCGGCGCTTTCCAATTCTGAGTTCTCCTTATAGCATCATACACATGCCGTTCTTCAATGGTATCAAAATCCATTTCTTCATATACATTATTGCTATTTCGTTCTTCGTTGATCCAATTTGCATTTTCATTGTGCGGTGACTTTGCAGCCCATACACTTCTCCAAAAATCTTCCGTTTCTTGCGTGCTAGGAGGTTCTGCTTTTGTCATGGATTGTTTGTTTCGTTTGATCATTCTGTAGAACTGACCTTCATTGTTGGAGAAAAGTTTGTTTTGTGTTTTCCTCGCTCGTGATTCCTTGTACCTCCTGAGTCTCGCTGCTTTTGCGCATAATTTTAGCTTTTGGTTGTCAATGTATTCCTTGATTTTTTCTGTGTGATCATATTCCTTTATATGGCTGTTGATTTTTCTGAATATATTTCTCAGCTTTCGATTGGTTTTGGGTTTAGTTTTATTGTTTAAATATGCTGTTAGTTGGCCTATGGTTTTCCTCAGTTCCTTGATGTCATTTTCTAATCGACGCTGCCAGGATGGAATGTATTCTGCATCTGTACCTTTTCCACGAGAGCTTCCAGACAAAGGTATTAGTTTCTGGTTGTTCAGCCTTATCACAGTTACTGCTGCGCAATATACAAGAGAGTTTGTTTCTTCTAGATTATCGGATGTTTCCACATACTGTTTTAGGATGTTATTTGTCATACTGACAAGAGATTTACTCTTTGCTGTTTCTAGGAGTTTGGGCAGCTTTGGTCGATAGTCTACTTTATTATTATTATTATTATTATTATTATTATTATACATATTTCAAAAGAAATATATTTATCAATGTTACGCTCAGGAATGAGAACATCTCTGCTAACATTTGAAGTGATGTATTCGATGTTTGGTCAACAATGTTCGTATTTTCCTACACACGTCAGTGGGGGACCATTTAATTATTCCACATGAATATATTAGTATTATTATTATTATTATTATTATTATTAAAAACATTCAATGTAATTCACTTTTGAAACATGATAATCAAATCCAGATTCTGAACCTCCAACAATAGAAGAAGTTGTGCAAATTAACAAAGTGATAAAAACGGAGACTACACAGATTTACCAAATGTTTTAACTTTGTGAAACTACATTAGAAAACTTTTACTAGTTACAGTATTTAGAAGATGATATTTACCAAAAGAAAACTATTATTACTATTAGCGGCACACATGATAACCTACAATACATATTTTCAGAGCAGAAAAGGAAGAAGACTTTTAATAATTATTTTGAAGAAGTGGTTAACCAAATGAACCTAACAGAAGCTATTTTATGTTTTTGAAAACCAAAATGAGAATTTTAATAACCTAAAAATCCTGTCCGTAGTAGACTAATTATAGCCTGTCACGGGAAAGAAGAGTATGATGAAGATATTGCTGATTTAAGAGGCCTAACATCTAGGTTATCGGCCCCTAGAAGAAGAGTAGGCTATCCAACCATGGGTCTAAGTCTTTTAGCTTATAAGGGAGGGAATAGAGTACATGGGAAGATACAGAAGTCGTGGGAAATTGGGAATGGTCATGACTTGATCATTCTTATAAAGTTAATGGGGGAGACACGACAGGGAGAGTCAAAACAGTGACCATATTAATTTTATGACTCTGCCTTGTACAACAATCATACTGTACACATATCCAAGGGAACACAATATACACGTAACTTCGCTATCAAAATCAATGGCCTAAATCAGGGTTTCCCAAACATTTTCTGACTATCGCCCACTTTCGAGATATATAATTCTTTTTCGCCCACCTCATTTCAAAAAACGCACAAATCTTAAAATTACTAACACATACATTCAAATACCTACATATAAGTTGAGAAATGAGGATTTTTACGGACACTTTTCTCTTAATAGGTAGGCCTACATCATGTTTATTTAGATATAGCCTAATTATATACATTTAACATTTGCAAGTAATAGGTCTAAACATGAATAACAATCAATGAAATGAATTAAAGAAAAATTCAAATTAAGACTACGTGAATTTTTAATTAATTAATTAATTAATGTAATGTAGTTGTAAATTGATTAAAAAGGAAACGTAATTTGATAATTAAATTCCTTGTTTGCATTTTTATTTTATTCCTTGCGTTTATAGGCAAACATTTCTCGGTCATAGTGTAGGCCTATACAGTATATAAACAAGTAGTTCCGTGCAGAACTATACAGTTTATTTTCATATATCCTACTTATGTTAATTGCCACTATCAAAATACAAAATTTCAGTTTGATTGCAGTAATAGATTCGTACATATAGAGAACCGACTAAATATTTCGGATAGTCGCCATGTTGGACTTTATATATGTAGGTCCTAGAGTTATGTACTGTTACATGAAGATTATTGTGTACGTGTAGCATTCAAACTTCAATCGCATGATTAGGACACAAGAAGTAACAAGGAGATTTTAAAATTTTGCACAGCTGCCACCTTGTGGTTATGGAAACAATTGAAATAAATTAGATGCCAGAGGATTAACATTCGTATAAGGATTTACTGTACCAAGTTTCACTGCACTCGGATGGTTAAATTGCGAGAAACGTCCATGTGAATATTTATACTTCGCGTCGCCGCCATGTTGGATTTGTGATCACCAGGTTATTTAAAGTCCTATAGGTGAACTTAAGTTCATAGCCCCTATAAACATTAAAAAATTCAGTTTGATTGCTATAATAGACTCGTAGATATTCAGAGCCGTCTAAATATTTCGGATGGACACTATGTTGGATTGTTAAATGTATAGGCCGTGGAGTCATGTACCATTAAAGGAAAATTATTGCGTAGGTTCATTATTCAAACTTTCACATCGATCGCTTGATTACGACACAAGAAATAAAAACTTAATTTTAAAATTCGCAAAGCCGCCATCTTGAGGTTATGTAAACAATTGAACTAAATTAGATACCAGTGTATTACAATGTGTATAAACATTTCCTGTACCAGATTTCATTGCGGTTGGAACATTACATCGCGAGAAATGTCTATTTAATATTTTTCAAATTCGCTTGGCCGCCATGTTCGTTTTGTAGTTAACCGGTTTTTGAAAGTCTGATAGATGAACTTCCAGTAGTGTCCTTTATCTCCGTACACAATTTCAGGGTGATACCGCTAATAATTGCAGAGATATAGAATGCCGGTGAAATATTTCGCACTTCCGCCATCTTGTGGTTATGTAAACAATTGAACCAAGTTAGATGTCGGTGCATTAAAATGTGTAAAAACATATACTGTACCAAGTTTTATTGCGTTTGGTTGGTAAAATCGCGAGAAACGCCTATTTGAAAGTCGCAAATTCGCGTTGCCGCCATATTGTAGTTACCAGTTTTTCAAAAGTCACATAGGTGAACTTCTAGTAGTTCCTTTTATCACCGAAAAAAATTCCAGGGTGATATCGGGAATAGTTTCGGAGATATTGAATGCTGGTGAAATATTTCGCACAGCCGCCATGTTGGATTGGTGAGATTTAACAAAATTTGATGGGCACGGTCGAGGTCGTGCGGAATAGTGCTATGAACTTATCGAGTTTCATTGAAATCTCTCCAGCCGTTTAGATTTTATTAGGGACACACACACACACACACACACACCTCTCTCTCTCTCTCTCACACACACACACACGCACACGCACATACACACGGACAAAAGGTGATCTCATAAGCCTATTTTTCCAAAATTGAAAATAGGCTAAAAAACTGAATTATTTGCCCACCATTTTTTTCAAATCGCCCATCGAATTCACATTCTGTCAGTTTTGCCCACTGGCGTGTTAAAATCGCCCACCAATGGGCGAATTCGCCCAGTTGGGGAATCTCTGGTCTAAATTATCAGAGTTCAAACTTTAACTAGCCTATTTAATAAACATTTAATGCAGCCAAATGGCCATAGGTTTACAAAATTACTATTTATATAAACTTGCTTTCTATTGATTCGCATAATCACTGATTGTCCTCGTTCTTTATGTACAAGACGGCTTCGGTGGCGTAGGCTATTTGGTAGCCCAAGATCGCGGGTTCAAATCCGGCCGAAGTCGTCGGATTTTTTAAGAGCGTTACAAATCCCTCAGTATGCCTTCCTTCGGAGGGGAAGTAAAGCCGGCGGTCCCATGTCATAGATTTATGGCATGTTAAAGAATCATCCACTAATTACACCTGTGTGAAGCTAAATTGGATAGGTTAAGAATGTAAACAACGCTCTTAGGTTCCTACGTTCGTTGCCAAGAGCCGACTGCGGTGGCGTATGGACGCTATGTTCTGAACTAGTAGTCGTTGACGGTGGCATTTGGCAGCAAAAGTAGGAACCATTTAAAATTTCAAAAGTCAGCAGTCCTTACTTGAATTAAAAATAAAAAACAGATCACACACATTAATACAGTCATCACAATTAACACCGGTTATCAGACAGATTCCTCACACACCCAATGTACACGGGGCTACATGACCGCGTTGTCGCAGCCCCTAAACTTAAGAACCAACCAACCATCTACAAATTTCCAAGTGGTCATAGCGATCGCATGTATGTCCACACAGTTGACACTAGCATGTAATTGAAGGCTCATGATACGTCTTGTTGTGACAAATGATGTGATGGAAGCCGTGTATTCTACCTCTTGAAAATAATTCGTAATCAATATAATCCAAGAACTAGCCTATATATTGAATTATACCACATGTTTAGATCCTTCTTCAGCTTATAGCTAAGGCAAAATGTATTCTAATTTAAGCCATATTTAGGTTCAAATAAACTGTAAATAAATAGATATCCTTACGAAACATCTCTACTTAGTATGAAACAAAGTCCCCGATTCTTGGATGTTCCAGGTAATCTCGAGAACCACTGGATGTATTTTGATGCGGTTTTCACCATTCTGTAAAGGATTTCTCGAGGAAGGTATCTGTAGAAAAACATTTATTTATGACCAAAGGAAGCCGAGCAGTAACGATTTCAGTGAATCGAGTCGAAAAGAAAAACCTGGCGTCGGTGTACATTTTAAGCTTACGCTAAGCCGGGGTGGGTTGCTAGTTAACATTACACTAAATATAAAATGTCTATTTTTGGCAATTTTAACCGTTCCGTATCCTCTTAAAACAACAATCGTTATTACCACCATCATCATCAAACTTATCTTGTACAATATGAGTCGGCCTACGTCATGGTGGATTCGCCTGTATGATAAATCAAATACATAAGTTTCGTCATTTTTATTTCACAACTAGGTTGTGTTCCAAATTGAGAAAAGACATAAGACTATTGTCATAGCAAAAGAAGAATCTTTTAGTTATTGTTGTTTTAAGGGGAGAAACAGCGAGGTCATTTGTCCCTAAGACGAACCTTGATAGGCTACATTTGTTGTACCAAGAAATTTTAATCAAATTATTGTATGAATATCCATTTTATTTTATTAATGTTAAACGCTAATGAAATGGGAAAATAATACCTAGAGTCAATAAATTGTAATTCTTGAGTACAGTGGTACATTATATCCTTGTTCAGCAAACAGTAGCGGATACAAATGAAGTAACAAGAATAAACCAATCTATACCAATATAATAAAGCTGAAGAGTTTATTTGTTTGTGTGATTAAACGCCCTAATCTCTGGAACTACCAGTCGGATTCGAAAAATTCTTTTTGTATATGATAGCCTGATTCAAGAGGAATAGTTTAGGCTATGTAGCATTAGGCTACACCTCTCAGGTAACCTTAAGGATTGATTTTTGTTCAGTAAATCGGAAGAACAAGCGCTCACGATCAGCTTCAATAATACCTAAGTCTATTGTTACCTGGCAATGCGAACTGCATCACATCGCCCTACCAGTGTTCTGGTGCAGAAATTCGACTGCTTATAAATCGCAGTCACGGGGAGTAATTAGTGCAAAACGATTTCTTAGGCCTCTTAAAACAGTTATCATCATGACAATAGTATGTCTCTGTATAAGGGCGATGGTGTTGGTGCAGTATACTGAGGTTATCAGCTGCAATAAGCGTTGGTGCTTTCCGATCCTTATCATTGAGCACCCCAGTTCTGTAGGAGTATTCATTATCATCCATAAAACAAATAAATCCACCGGGCGAAGCCGGGCACTACTGCCAGTCTTCTTATAATTCCGAAAACATTTGGCTTATCCCTTGGCGTAAGGGTGGGTCATACCAAAAAATTATATCAGGCAAAGGTTGAGGACTATTGACCATGTTAAACGATGTTGATATTGTGCCCATGAAGGGAGATATGATTTTGTTTTCTATAAAGACTCAATTTTTCTTGCCCCATTGGTCAATTAAATTGTTGGTGCTATCAAAACACGTTATGGGTATAGGATTTTGGCCCCTATCCGAAGATTAGAACGAACTTTCAATGGATTAGATTTTTCACATAGGCCTAAGAAAGTTATAGCGATAATTCAAGATTTCAATAAAGGCCCCCATTTCCACCTCCTTATGGTCGTAATACTTAGAGTTGACGTCTGACAGCTAGTGCTGGAGGGAGGAGCATTGCACGTGCCATTTCACGCGGTTGCCACATTCCTGCATTCCATACCCTACTCTTCTCACTTCCGGCTGGCTTGTTCGTTCATTCTGACCGCTGTGTTTTCTTGTAGACTCCCTGGCCAGACCATGACTGACTTGGTCTTATGTTCGGTTTTCTTTAACAGAGGTCGGGCTGAAAAGCTCAGACAGTAGAGCGCTGGCTTTCTGAGCTCAACTTGGCAGGTTCGATCCTGGCTCAGTCCGTCACCTCTCTCCATCAGCAGCTTCCTACTGTTGATAGCTTTATATTCAAAACCAAGGTTATGAACCACTTTCAGTAAGGAAGAGTAACTGCCTTTAAATAAGTCGTTCGGAAGTGTAAATAACAGTTTTTGAATTGTTGGATGTTCCCTCCTGGTGTAGTAAGAATATATGTGCTGGCGAATAGCTTCGTCTATAAACGGATCCAGATTTGTAATTCTGGAGGTTCTAGGCCGCTTCTTTCCAGGCATGGACAGTTTAGATGAACCCTCTTCTGAGTTTTTATATTTCTCCATCGTAACTCTTGTCACAGTACTTTTACTAACTCTAAGAGCTTTCGCAGTGCGTTCTTGAACTCTCTGGAATGGAATTAAAGGAACATTCCTTTCCGAAAAACTCTTAGCCTCCTCTTCAAAGAATTCCCTTGCGGCACATATAATTTCTCTTCCTTGGTGATGAATTGTCACACCATGACCGGCGGTATTTTTTTCATGAGGTGGACGAGTTCTGGGCCTCCATCTCCCTCGAGGAGTATTCATAATGCTCGAAATATATATTGCAATACAATAATTGTAGGTCTACGTAATTAGTAGGCTATTTAAAATACCGTTAGATACTTAATGACGGCCTCCAAACAGAAACACAAATAGAATAACACTCACGCTGAACTGCTTGTGACAAGATCTAACTCAGAAGTGCGAGGTTTGGCAACTCCTACAAACTCCTCCTCAACACGACCTGGCCAGAGGGCTTATCTCCATGGCAACCGCAGTCGCCCCACCCTGTTTCCATGACAACCATACCCCCACCTCTCTTTAACCCACCCCGGTAGGTAGTAAAAGGACCTCCCTCTAAGAACTGTCAGACTCCAACTCTAAGTATTACAACTGTAGTTCGATTTTGCCCATTAATGAACTCGACCGAGATATTGATTGGTGAAGTTATATATTTTGTAAGTTATAATTTTAAAGTGATTATTGCAAAATTACTGTAGTTATAATGTCCACAAGAAAGTGATATAGGTTAGTCTAAATATTAGTTATAGCCTAAATTACACTGACCGTAAAAAAAAAAAACGATCACTTGAAAAATTCAACATTACTTTCAAATAAATCATAAATATGAACGCTTTAGGCCTAGTTCATAAGTTACTGTTTATAGCATGGAAGTAGACTAAGGTTTCCTGGATGTGTTATCATTCTTCCTGTCATTGTTTCACTTAACAGTAGCGATTCATTGACATGATGCTGTTTCCCGCGGAAAGATGTGCGCGCCACCATTTTCGATCAGAGCCACTGCCCTGGCAACATCTTCAGGCCTCAAGCGCATATTCATTTCTGAATTGCACAAGAACAACTGAGGATATGACAGTATTGATCTTTTCCTATACAAAAAAGTGGCAAAAGAAAAAAAAACATCGCATTGTTGACGATAGCGATGGCGCGCACATATTTCCGCGGGAAACAGCATCATGTCAAAGAATCGCTATTGTTAAGTGAAACAGTGACATGAAGAATGGTAATGCATCCAGGAAACCAATTAACCTTACTTCCATGCTATAAACAGTATGTACTGTACTAGGCCTACACTATACATATTTATGGTTTGAATGAAAGTAATGTTGAATTTTCAAGCGATCGTTTTTTTTTCAGTCAGTGTATATAGTCTAGTCTAAATCTATTAAACTTTTGAACTGACGGTGGTTTTGGGATATGGGAGGTGTGAAATGCGGAGATGTGTCAAAATTTTTCGTTATTCTCAACATGCTACCCATTAAAATAGGTAGCTTTCTCATGAAATTGATCTAATATGGAAGAACGTTCATTTCTTTGACTAAAATCGGGACAAATTCCGCTTTTCAGCACGAATGGCAACCCTATGTAGGGGCATAAAGAAAACTGAGCTCACTAAAATTTAAAAAAAAAACAGATATGTTACAAAATTAGGCCTATGTTAAATGCGAAAGAAAGAAATCTTGATATAAAACCAGCTTGAAGAAGGAACATTGATGTGGATGTTATGTAGACAAAAACAATTAGGTTATGATTGAAGTCAGTTAGTTAGTTAGTTATTGTTGTTTTAAGGGGAGGTTTTAAGATTGAAGTTGTCAGAATTGGTATGAACATTTAAAATTGTGAAGAAGCTATGGAATGATATCCTATCGTTAAGATGAATATTCCAATCTGAATATATTCTGATAAAAGTTTTAATGTGAAATTAATATCATTATTAAGGGTTAATAGTGAGATAAAATGCATCAAATAAATTGTGACTTTATTTTAAATTAACTTATAGGATGAAGCAACAATCAGAAATGTCTTTCTTTTAACACTCTAGGCGCTGATTATACAATTCACACATTAAAATATCACCACCACTGACATAAAACTTTCTGTTAATACTATTCTGCCCGCTGTTTTATACATATTTTTGATCTCACCAACTTAGCCTGACTTACGCGATGGGAATGATAAGAGACAATACTCGATGCAACGGTCTATGTGATTCTTGAAGGAATGAGGGGGTTTAGTTCCACATTCCAAACGCACGGTGGCCAAGTGCGTGACAATCATAAACATTTCTGCGTGGCTCAGCGGTAACGTTCTCGCCTGTTGTGCCCAAGTTGCAGGATCGAACCCTGGCGCAGTCAGTTGGCATTTGAGGGTGCGAGGGCACTTTGTCAGTAGATTTACTAGCACGTTAAACATCCCCTTTGGAGCGAAAATCCGGCACCTTGGCGTCTCTAAAGGCCGCAGTAGTTAAAAGGGACGTAAAACCAATGTCATTATTATTATCAGGCAGCACAGTGACACAGTTAAGGTGTAGGCCTATTGTTTATGGTTAAATAAAGGTCATTTAAATAATAAACAAGTAGTTCCGTGAAGAATTATAGAGCCTATTTTCATATATCCTACTTATGTTCATTGCCTCTATCAACATACAAAATGTCAGTTTGATTGCTGTAATAGATTCGTAGATATTGAGAACCGACTAAATATTGCGGATGGCCGCCATGTTGGATTTTTATATATGTAGGTCTTAGAGTTATGTACTATTACATGAAGATTATTGTGTACATGTAGTATTAAAACTTCAAGAAGTAAAAACGAGATTTCAAAATTTCGCACACCTGATATCTTGTGGTTATGGAAACAATTGAAAAAAATTAGATGCCAGTGGATTAACATTTGTATAAGGATTTACTGTACCGAGTGTCACTGCACTCGGATGGTTAAATTGCGAGAAACGACCATGTGAATATTTATAATTCACGTCGCCGCCATGTTGGGTTTTTGATCACCAGTTTATTGAAAGTCCTATAGGTGAACTTATTTTCATAGCCCCTATGACATTAAAAAATTCAGTTTGATTGCTGTAATAGATTCGAAGATATTGAGATCCATCTAAATATTTCGGATGGTCGCCTTGTTGGATTGTTATATGTATAGACCATAAATTCATGTACCATTAAAGGAAAAATATTGCGTAGGTTCATTATTCAAACTTTCACTTCGATCGCGTGATTACGACACAAGAAATACAAACTTAATTTTAAAATTCGCACACCCGCCATCTTGAGGTTATGTAAACAATTGAACAAAATTAGATGCTATTGTATTACAATGTGTATAAACATTTCGTGTACCAAGCTTCATTGCGTTTGGATCATTAAATCGCGAGAAAAGTCTATTTTACATTTTCTACTTCGCTTGGCCGCCATATTAGTTTTGTAGTTAACCGGTTTTTGAATGTCTTATAGATGAACCTCCCGTAGTGCCCTTTATCTCCGTACAAAATTTCAGGGTGATACCTCTAATAGCTTCAGAGATATAGAATGCCGGTGTAATATTTCGCACAGCCGCCATCTTGAGGTTATGTAAACCATTGAACGAAGTTAGATGTCGGTGCATTACAATGTGTATAAACATATACTGTACCAAGTTTCATTGCGTTTGGTTGGTCAAATCGCGAGAAACGTCTATTTAAAAGTCGCAAATTCGCTTGGCCGCCATGTTGGTATTGTAGTTACCAGGTTTTGAAAAGTCACATATGTGAACTTCTAGTAGTTCCCTTTATCACCATAAAATATTCCAGGGTGATATCTGTAATAGTTTCGGAGTTATTGAATGCTGGTGAAATATTTCGCACAGCCGCCATGTTGGATTGGTGAGACGTAACAAAATTTGAAGGGCACGGTCGGGGTCGTCCGGAATAGTGCTATGAATTTACCGAGTTTCATTGAAATCGCTCCAGCCGTTTAGAAGTTATTAGGGGGGACACACACCATCACACACGCACACACAGACAGACACACGGACAAAAGGTGATCTCATAAATGAAAATAGGCTAAAATATCGTCACAACAAATTGATTGATTAACAAATGACAACATACAAAATAGATGATTTTGATTACAAAACAAACACACGTTTTGGTCTTCTTCTTATTTCGTTTCACCCTCTTTGAATCAAGCATTTCTCAGTGTGTTGTTAGTGCCCTTCATTCTTTCTGATCTTCTTTAGAATCTTTAGATTTTTATTTTAGTGTAGATTTGTCTTGGAGCCTTATATTTTCGTCCTTAGAAATTATTTTTTGCTTTTCAATTGAGAAGTGAGTTTTCTAGAAGAAAATAAATAATTGAAGAATGATAAGTCTATTTTAAAAAATTGTAACTTAGATTTCGTATTTTTAACGCATTTTACTTGGTAATTTTCACATCTTGAGTAAAGTTCGCATTTTATCGCATTTTTAACACATAAAAATGTGCTTTAGAGGCCATGAAAAATGAAAATACAAGTCTACAAAGCTTTATGAACATTTCGCGCTACATCGCATTAGCGATATTAGCGATTTTTAAGACTACTGTACTTTCCCACCACCGTCCATCCTGTTTGTAAACACACAATTTTTATCTTTCTCTCTTTTTTCACTAGATTTATCACTGGATTCTTAGTTTAATCTCTATTAAACAATCTTCTTTTTCTTCTTCTCCTTAACCGCTACGTTGGTGGGTAACATGCATGTCTTCCAAAACGTCTTCTATTCTCTGGCCTGTAGTTTCAAATGGCAATAAGTGTGCTTGCCTTTAATGCTGTCTAAAAATTTAGTCCTTCGTCTTCCTCGACTCCTCTTTCCTTCTAGCTTCCCTTCGAAGAGTGTGGTGCACCAGTCAGAATGACGAATCAAATGGCCAACAAAACTATTCCTTCTTCTGTTTAAGGATTCAACCAAGGTATGTGTCTCCTTTGCTCTTTTGAGAACATTCTCATTTGTGACTTTACCAGTCCAAGGTAGCCTATCTTTAGTAGTCGTCGCCAGCACCACATCTCGAATGCCCTAAGTTTTGATACATCTGCTTGTCGCAGAGTCCATGTTTCAGAGCCATAACTTGGAATACTCCATACAAAACTTCTCACGAAGTGTTTTCCAACCTCTAAGTTAACAGTCTTGGATGTTAGTGAAGACTTCTTTTTTGAGAAGTCTTCTTTTGCCTGTGCGATTCGAGCATTTACTTCTCTCGTGCACTTTCCATTTGATGTGATTAGACAATAGACATAAAAAATAAACATTTTTAAGAAAGCAAACCGGGTGTTGCGCTGTCGGTGTGCACATCGTCTTAAAACCAAAACTGTTGCTGTTTCCTCAGCTAGCGGCGGAAAAATCTTTGATTCCAGTGTCTTGGTAAAATACATTTCTTAATAACAATATATTTTATTGCAGCCAATGGACATAACTTACAGTTTGCAACTCTTGCCACAACAGTCACAAACACAATTTGAACCTGGTTAATGGAATTTCTTAATTTTTCACAACTTGACGTGAAAACCATGTATGGTGGAGTGTGTAACCAAATGTCGCAGCTCATAACCCTCTCCTTGCCAGTCTTTTTTGTAGATCATGGCATCCGTGGAGTAGAATTCACTCCATACTGTCTCTCTTCTTTGCCCTTTCTTTCTCTACGACTTGTACATTTCTTAATATAAAAAAGCCCCACCCCACCCCTTTTTCTTTCACAACTATTCAAAATGCAAAGCTGAACGATTTAGAAGTAATACCTCCTTATAGGCTCTGTGCTTTATTTTTAAACAGCTGATTTTCAAAATATAGTTTAATTTTGCCCGATGAAAATGTTCATAAGAATGCTCTGAAAGTTTCGCCATTTTTCAAAAAATCCACGAAAAATCAAAACGTTTCTTATTTACAAAAAAATTATGTTAAAGTAAGGAGGGAAAAACAATGAACATTCCTGAAAGAATGCAATTTGTCCCTTTTTAGTAGTTCCTGGGAAAGTGGTAAATACAGAAAAATTAAAATGGACAGCATAGGACATTTTCGGCTGCCCGTTACAAGACTGGTACAAAACGATCTAAACCGAACAGAAGCTTGTCATCCTGGGAACAGTTAAACAACACAAAGGCGGGAAGGTACACGGGCTACCAACAGTTACATTATGGAACTACGGTAACCTACTTCCCGTTATAAGAGCCGGCTAGTTCAGCGGTACGGTATAATAAATTACTCAGGAATTTGGAACTGAATGAACGAAAGTTCTTGAAAAAAATATTTTCATGGGAAACATTAAAGAGGGATGTGAATACAGAATCAGACAAGAATTAGCTTTACCAAGCTTTAGAGAGCATACCATTAGCCATGAGAAAGAGGAGACTTATCTTCTACGGTCACATCGTCAAAATGGACAACAAGAAACTGACCTCAAGAATCTTCAACATCATTCTTCGACTTGGTCTAAAAGACCTTGACTTTTTAGAAACTGATCCCAAAGATATATGCAACAGAGATAAATTTAGAATGCTGATCAGAACATCCGACACTCTCTAGTCATTGACAACTAAAACACTGCGTCCTGGAGTGGAAGTGAAGTGAGCTCAGCAATCCATAGTGCAAAGATGAAGAAGGAATACCGAGCTAAGAAGAGTAGGAACCACGTGGTCCAAGGGGACTCAACGAACCAAGAAGAAATGACCCCATTGATGCAGTTTGAGGGTTTGACAGACTACCAGTTAAAACATCTAAATAATTTAATAGTCTGTTTATCATACGGAGCAATCTAAATTTTCAAAGTGAAACACACTTTAAGTTGATCACCAAATCAACAACTGATAAACTGCAGACAAAATAATCATCAGAACAATCATCAACAAGATGGCCAATGGAGATTATTGCCTGATGAATTGGTATATCGAGAAAGTGAATCAATAATAGCTACAATGCGGAAAAGGAGAATATTGCTTTTTCCTGCCAGAAACCAGGCTAGTGAAACACTTCTGGAAGAGTTAAACGAAGAACAATTGGTTCAAAGATGTCCAGAATGATTTAGAAGAGTTAAATTTAACAATGCTCCAAATTGAAGGCAGAGAAGAGAAGAGGATTCTAAGGAGCAAACACTTACGACTCAAATTAACAACATTTGAACGAAAAATTACACCATAACTGAGAAACATGGGTCAGACAGGATGAAGACATTTTGGGAGCATAAGAAAAGCTCAAAAGCCGAATCTCTAATTAACACTATTATTGTTGGTTGGTTGGTTCCTCAGTTTAGGGGCTGCGACAACGCGGTCATGTAGCCCCATGTACTTTGGGTGTGTGTAGAATCTGTCTGATAACCGGTGTTAATTGTGATGACTGTATTAGTGTGTATTATCTATAATTCAAGTAAGAACTGCAGACACTCAATTTTCAAGCAGTTCCTACTTTTGCTACTGTCAAGATAAGTAGTTGTGAACTTGGTTGCCAGATGCCACGGCAGTCGGCTCCTGGTGACGAACGTTGGAATTTAAGAGCGTTAGTCAAGTCTAACCTATAATTTAGCGTCACACAAGTGTAATTAGTGGAAGGTTCTTTTACATGACATTAATCTATGACATGGGCCCGCCGGCTTTACTTCCCCTCCGAAGGAAGGCATACTGAGGGATTTTAACGCTCTTAAAAAAATCCGACAACTTCAGCCGGGTTTGAGCCCGCGACCTTGGGCATAGAAGCTCACTACGCCACCGAAACCACCTAACACTATTAGTCTAGCCTATACTAAAATGTATATGGACTTATTAAAGTGCCCCAATGTGGGCGTAAAAAAAAGCATGTGATTAAGATATAGGCTATTGTTATGGACTATTGAAGAAGAAGAAGAAGAAGAAGAAGAAGAAGAAGAAGAAGAAAACTAAGGGATGACATGTTTCACTTGTCAAGCGAGCATTATCAGATCCAAATATGAAAGACAAATAGCTCTACTAATAGTCGCCTCCGTAGCGTAGCGGTCAGCATGGTTAGCTGCCGCTCCGGAGGTCCTGGGTTCGATTCCCGGCTCTGCCACGAAATTAGAAAAGTGGTACGAGGACTGGAACGGGGTCTACTCAGCCTCAGGTGGTCCAAATGAGTAGAGGGGGTTCGATTCCCTCCTCAGCCATCCTCGAAGTGGTTTTCCGTGGTTTTCCACTTCGTCTTCGGGCAAATGCCGGGATGGTACCTACTTTAAGGCCACTGCCGCCTCCTTCCCTCTTCCTAGCCTATCCATCCCAATCTTCCATCCCTTCCCATCCCTCATGAGGCCCCTGTTCGCTTTGCAGGTGAGGCCGCCTGGGCGAAGTGCTGATCACACCTCCCCAGTTGTATCCATCCCGACCAGATGTTCCAAGCTCCAGGACACTGCCCATAGAGGCGGTAGTGGTGAGTTCCCTCGCTGAGTCCGTGGGAACCACCTACCTAGAGGGTAAATTGACTAAATAAATAAATAAAATAAAAAAAAGCTCTACTAAACACTACCAAACCTACAGTGACATCCACAGAGAGTCTCTGCTCTCCAAAACAAACAAAAACACTGACAGTCAGTCTCAAAGCCTAGACTTTATGTCATTTTAAATGCTACAAATGCTGCGTGAACTCAAAGTCCATTAGAAAAAAATAAAATAAAAAATAAAAAAGCAAGTGCAAATCATGGTCAAAGGAGGTAGCTGGCTGGATGACGTCACACTCACCGGAGCGCGGGGAAAGGAAGAAGCTCAAGCAGTACTATGACGCCACACACCTCAGTGCATTCTCGGTACATTTCGTCCCGTCACCGTAACGTAACGCCAGACCCCAGCGAAGTCGACATAATCATTTAAAATGATAAAAACAATAATACCTGTCAGAAAACTTAGTAAGTGTGGTTTATTTATTTATCGTATGGCTTTTAGTGCCGGGAGTGTTCGAGGACATGTTCGGCTCGCCTGAGTATGTAGCTGCTTCCAGCGGACACCCTAAAGGGTGAGCTACAAGTCCCGTTCAATTTCAAGTAGTTCCAACTAGTGGTGAACGTTGGAACTTTGATAGAGCGTTCTGACGAAATCTAACCTAACAATTCTTGCTTTACACAAGTTTAGTCTGTGAAAGGATCTTTTACATGCCATAAATCTATGACATGAGACCGCCGGCTTTACTTCCCCTCCGAAGGAAGGCATACTGAAGGATTTTTAACGCCCGCTATCTTGGGCACAGCAGTTCAGCATGCTACCAACTACGCCACCGAAAAGTGGTAATTATTGCTGGTAAATATTACGGCACTAAGCACCGAAAAAAATCATTTTAATGTTACATCACTTAGAAATGAAGACCTCATCAACAAAACAGTCTTCCTCCCCCAAACTAATCTATGAAGATCTTACTTAAGCAATAAGCCCTAAAACTATAGCAGAATTGTAAATTAATATGCGGAAATGAATTACAAGTAGGCTACTCTGTTGCGATGATGGTAATAGACTAAGTTTTTAGCACCTTTTAGTTTATATCCTATTGTTTGTTTATTTACTGTCGGGAAAGTGGGGATAAATCTCTTATTGTTCCCAAGTTTCCTATATTCTCAATAAACCAAGTTAATTAAACGGGCTAGAGTGTGAAAATCCCCTCTGACATCCTCGGTTTTATTGAATTTGGATAATTAACATATTTAAGGAGAGTAAATATCGCCTAAAAGTGTGAAGTTCTCTGTGATGATTTAATAAAAGACGTAGTCTATCATTATGTAAAATATTTACAGTTGTTGCAATCAGATTTTCTACTAACAATTAGATATTAATTTTAAGCTTTGAGCAATTTATGTCTACTTTTGCTACACTTTAAACATAAGAAGCTTAAAAACTACGAGTATTTTATGATTTTGAGAACCTAAAATGACAATATTTTAAAAACCTAAAAATCCGGTCCCTGGTAATAAGTCAGCTCTAAAAAATGGTCACCAACGATGAGGTAATGAGGCGGATGGGAAAGAGAAAGGAAATATTAAATACTGTCAAAATTAGAAAACTGCAGTATCTGGGTCAAGTGATTAGAGGAGAGAAATATCATCTGCTGCAGCTGGTCATTCAAGGGCAGTTACAAGGCAAAAGAAGACCAGGAAGAAGACGCATTTCTTGGATCGATAATCTGAAAACTTGGTTCAATTGTTCCACTATTGAGCTGTTTCGTGCTGCATCATCTAAAGCAAGAGTCTCTATGATGGTTGCCAACCTCCTGAGAGGAGATGGCACATAAAGAAGAAGAAGAAGAAGAAGGCGAAGAAATGGCTTTCAAAGATATCTTCGCCTTTTATCAGTGTTGCCTGTAGCGTTGTCCTAGATAAACAAACCTTTCTAGCAGAAAGTAGTAAAATTCCTACCTATCTCATGGGAGAATGTTAGATAGTTAGTTAGTTAATGTTGCTTTAAGGGACAAAACAGCAAGGCCATCTGCTCCTCAACAAAGATAAAACTATACAAATTTAGAAGAAAGGCATACTGAGGGATTTTAACGCTCTTCAAAAATCCGACGACTTCGGCCGGGTTTGAACCCCCGACCTTGGGCATAGAAGCTCAGCATGCTATCAACTACGCCACCGAAGCCGCATTATGACTTTTGTCTAATAGAGAGAAAACTAAGAATCTAGTGATAAATCTAGTGAAAAATAGAGAGAAAAATAGAAATTGTGTGTTTAATAACAGGATGGACGTTGGTGGGAATGTAGTCTTTAAAATGAGCCATAAGTACGGGTGGTGATTTTTCGCTAATGCGACATAGCATGAAATGTCCATAAAGCCATGTACACTTGTATTTTCATTTTTCATGACCTCTAAACCACATTTGAATGTGTTTAAAAAAAGCGATATAAATACGAAATCTAAAATGACACATTACTTTCATTATACAAGACTACGTATTTCTACTGTTTGTTCTTTCTCTCTGCACAGACCTAGCAAATACACATCAAGAATTTTTATAACCTAACTGATTCAACAAACATATTTTCACATACAGTACACGTAAGTGTTATAGTCTAATAGTACATTATGCAACGAGCCTATAATGGCTATAATTAAGACACGAGTATGTTTATAAAACGAGCGTATGCGTCTTCTTTCCTGTCGACCTCACTTGGTAAACACTTGTTCTCTTCCGACCCCGCCGGTATTAGGGTATCCGAGGCCTAGGGAGTCTCTTCATTTCCCGCCTTAATTGGACCTTGTCTCATCTTTTCTGATACCCTCCTTCTGCGAGGGGTCAGCCTTCTTTTCCTTTTACTGTTAACTCCTGCCTTCTGCTCAAGGCCCTCAAGGAGGCAGGGTGTATGTAGCCCCACCACTTCTGGTGCACCCTGGATAGTGCTACACCTTCAGGGACTCACGGATGGTGAGTTCGGGAGTTGGGGACCTCGAGGGATTCCTGAGCTGGGTCCTTTTTCCCCCTTTTGTCCCTTACCTGTGGCGCGGACCCTCTCCTCTTTCCCTTTCCTATCTGCCTTTCATGGCTCTCCTTCCATCGAAGTCCCTCAATCCGCATTCTTCGAGGGTTGAGGGCATTTCTTTTCCTTCTGTCCTTTATTTGCCTTATTCTCCTTTTGTTTTCCATCTCTTCTTCTAGTGTCTAAGTTAGTAGTTTTTTTTTAGTTATAGTTTACATTTCATTTTCATCTTCATGATCACCCAAACCATTAGGGGCCGATGACCTAGATGTTAGGCCCCTTAAAACAACAATTATCATCATCAACAACCTTTTTATGAAGCGCATCTGCGCCTCTTTACAGCGAGAACTAAAAGGTCAAGCAGCCATAACCTCCCTATGAAGACTTCCAAAAAGATGGTATTTTGGCTTTCACGGTCAGTGAATTAAACCTCGTAGTTCCGCCCCTTAAAACAACAATAACTAACTAACAGGTCGAAATAGGATATCAAATTCATACAAAGCAGGAAGAGCAATCACATACGCCACTAAAAGATGCAACGTTGTGTGTGGAATATATATAATTGATACGATTTCTTAATAGTACATTATGCAACGAGCCTATAATGGCTATAATTAAGACACGAGTAGTTTTATAAAACGAGCGTAGGCGAGTTTTATAATTTCCATACGAGTGTCTTAATTATCATTATAGGCGAGCTGCATACGACTGTTTATGTTCGACGATAATTATAACTTTATTATATGTTTTAACATAAATATTCATAAATACCTGTTGAGAGTCATCCACTCGAATTTTGTGATTGGAGAGCGAGCGCTGGGTTTGATATCTCTGTCTTTCAAGATCTTTGAACGACCGACGCATGCGCTCTGTGTGCTTGCAATGCCATATAATGCAGGCAATATGTTTACATCTGCCGTCCCTCAGTAATATTGTCACCGGAGTCGTTTGAAGGCTGTGTAGAAATTAGTGATGGTGACATTAAGGTGCAGTGCTATTTCTTGTCTCATATTCGCCAGTTTATTTACGCGAACATATGGACGGTGCGTATTCCATGTCGGTAATTTATTATAGTTCGATGTTGTGTTTATGTCCGACATGTTGGATTTTGAGCACATGCGCGAAGGTATCGTTACCTAATTGGTCAATGAACGAGCTCTGATTGGCTGAAGAAACTGTATCATAATGAAAAACTGTGTTATAATGACCATCATTATGATACAGATTTCTGACACATAATAGTGAGGGTCGAACATAATAGTGCATACGACTGTTTATGTTCGACGATAATTATAACTTCATTAGCGGCTTCGGTGGCGTAGTCGGTAGCATGCTGAACTGCTATGCCCAAGATAGCGGGTTCAAACCCGGCCGAAGTCGTCGGATTTTTTAAGAGCGTTAAAATCCTTCAGTATGCCTTCCTTCGGAGGGGAAGTAAAGCCGGCGGTCCCATGTCATAGATTTATGGCATGTAAAAAATCCTTTCACAGACTAAACTTGTGTAAAGCTAAATTTGTTAGGTTAGATTTCGTCAGAACGCTCTATCAAAGTTCCAACGTTCACCACTAGGTATCATTGATATCTGGTGGCGAAAGTTGGAACTACTTGAAATTGAACGGAACTTGTAGCTCACCCTTTAAGGTATCCGCTGGAAGCAGCTACAGACTCAGGCGAGCCGAACATGTCCTCGGACACTCCCGGCACTAAAAGCCATACGATAAATAAAATAAAATAACTTCATTATATGTTTTAACATAAATATTCATAAATATCTGTTCAGTCACTAGAATGTTGTGATCGGGTGCTGCGGTGAGTAGTATATCTCTGATTTCCAAGCTCTCTGGACAACCGACGCATGCGCTCTGTGTGCTTCAATGCCACATGTTCAGATTGTGCTCCAGTATTCAGTAAAACTGTCACCGAAGTCGTTTCAAAACCACGCGCTGTGTAGAAATTGGTTTGGGGGATATTAAGGTACAGTGCTATTTCTTGTCTCATATTCACCAGTTTATTTACGCGAACATAATTATGGACGGTGCACTTTCGGTAATTTATATAGACATGTTGGATTTTGAGCGCATGTGCGAAGGTATCCTTATCTAATTGGTCACACAACTGTTTCTTGAGCTCTGATTGGTGGGAGAAAATGTTTCATAATGAAAAATAGTGTTATAATGAGCCTCATTATGATACAGTTTTCTGACACATAATAGTTAGGGTCGAACATAATAGTACATTATGCAACGAGCCTATAATGGCCATAATTAAGACACAAGTATTTTTATAAAACGAGCGTATGCGAGTTTTATAATTTCCATACGAGTGTCTTAATTACCATTATAGGCGAGTTGCATACGACTGTTTATGTTCGACGATAATTATATCTTTATTATATGTTTTAACATAAATATTCATAAATATCTGTTCAGTCACTAGAATGTTGTGATCGGGTGCTGCGGTGGGTAGTATATCTCTGATTTCCAAGCTCTCTGGACAACCGACGCATGCGCTCTGTGTGCTTCAATGCCACATGTTCAGATTGTACTCCAGTATTCAGTAAAACTGTCACCGAAGTCGTTTCAAAACCACCCGCTGTGTAGAAATTGGTTTGGGGAATATTAAGGTACAGTGCTATTTCTTGTCTCATATTCACCAGTATATTTATGCGAACATAATTAAGGACGGTGCACTTTCGGTAATTTATATAGACATGCTGGATTTTGAGCGCATGCGCGAAGGTATCCTTATCTAATTGGTCACACAACTGTTTCTTGAGCTCTGATTGGTGGGAGAAACTGTTTCATAATGAAAAATAGTGTTATAATGAGCCTCATTATGATACAGTTTTCTGACACATAATAGTTAGGGTCGAACATAAACAATTTTATATCTGTTCTGTTCTCATTTGTTTTGTTTCTCGGTTTAATTTCTTCTTTTTAGATCTCCTCATTTCTACGCTGTTTTTTCAAGACAATATTTTACAAAATTTATTGTAACAGATGTTTTTTTAAATTTTTTATTTTTTATTTTTGTTTTGGGAAAATTTGCTATGTGAACTTTTGGTATGGTGCTACTCAGTTACGCATCATATAGCAGCTGAAGAAGGTACTAAATATTGGCTTTACGTAAAAATGAATAGTTTATCTTATACGAAAAGTAAGTTACGATTTTTAGCCTATTTTCATTTATGAGATCACCTTTTGTCCGTGTGTCTGGCTGTGTGTGCGTGTGTCATTCGTGTGCGTGTGCGTGTGTGTGTGTGTGTCCCCAATAAAATCTAAACGGCTGGAGCGATTTCAATGAAACTCGGTAAGTTCATAGCACTATTCCGGACGACCCCGACCTTGCCCTTCAAATTTTGTTACGTCTCACCAATCCAACATGGCGGCTGTGCGAAATATTTCACCAGCATTCAATATCTCCGAAACTATTATCGATATCACCCTGAAATTTTGTACGGTGTTAAAGGGAACTACTAGAATTTCACCTATGTGACCATTGAAAACCTTGTAACTACAAAACTAACATGGCGGTCAAGCGAAGTTGCGAACTTTAAATAGACGTTTCTTGCGATTTAACCAACCAAACACTATGAAACGTTGTACAGTATATGTTTATCCAAATTGTAATGCACCGACATCTAACTTCGTTCAATTGTTTACATAACCTCAAGATGGCGGTTGTGCAAAATATTTCACCAGCATTCTATATCTCTGAAACTGTTACCGGTAGCACCCTGAAATGTTGTACGGAGATAAAGGGCACTACTGGAAGTTCATCTATGAGACTTTCAAAAACCGGTTAACTACAAAACGAACATGGCGGCCAAGCGAAGATGAAATTTTTAAATAGGCTTCCTCGCGATTTAATGATCCAATGAAACTTGGTACAGCAAATGTTTATACACAATGTAATGCACTGGTTTCTAATTTTGTTCAATTGTTTACATAACCTCAAGATGGCGGCGTGTGAATTTTAAAATTAAGTTTTTATTTCTTGTGCCGTAATCATGCGATCGAAGTGAAAGTTTTTATAATGAACCTACGCATTAATTGTCCTTTAAAGGTACATAACTCTATGACCTGCATATATAAAAATCCAACATGGCGACCATCCGCAATATTCAGTCGGTTCTCAATATCTACGAATCTATTACAGCAATCAATCTGAAATTTTGTATGTCGATAGTGGCAAATAATATAAGTAGGATATATGAAAATAGGCTTTAGTTCTTCACGGAACTATTTGTTAAAATAGACTTTCCTTTCATTATTTACGGTATTTATTTTCTTCAAGAAAAATCATTACTCAATTGAAAAGCAAAAATAATTTCTTAAGACGAATATATAAGGCTCCAAGACAAATCTACACTAAAATCTAAATCTAAAGAATCTAAAGAAGATCAGAAAGAATGAAGGGATATGAACTGGGCACTAAGGAAAGAACAACATACTGATAAATGCTTGATTCAATTTACCCCAAAGAGGGTCAAACGAAATAAGAAGAAGACCAAAGTGAGTGTTTGTTTTGTAATCAAAATCATCTATTTTGTATTTTGTCATTTGTTAATCAATCAATTTGTTCTGTCGATATTCTTTTCTTCTTTCTTTCTCCGTTAGGATCTTCTGAGGACCACGAAACAATTTCAATCTTTAGTCCTTTGTTGTTCGTTTTTCCTCCTCCAGTGCTCCTTCATCTTTTCGCTGTGTGTCTTCTTTCTCTCTTCCGACCATTTTGAGCCTGTTTTATCATATTGCCTTCCTTGGAGTCCTTCCATTCCCAAAACCTTTTTTTTAATGTTTCTCTCTTGTGCATCCTCTTCTCTTACATTGTTTATTTTTAAATATTTAGGGGCAGATGACCTCGTAGTTCTGCCCCTTAATACAACAATAACTAACTTTCTTTACTTCTTGAAACCAGGCTGTTGTCGATTTCTTTTTCCAAATAAATTTAAAAATCTGTTCGGTTAACCTGGTATCATTCATTCTATATAATTGTCCGAAAAATAACAATCGCCTCTTCTTTATTGTCTCCGTAATGTTTTCAATGTTCCGATATATTTCTTTATTATTTAAATGACTGTTATTTGAACACAAACAATAGGCCTACACCTTAACTGATATTGATCACTGTTGATTCTTTTAGGGGCTTTTCGACAACCTGAACATGTAGCCCTGAATACTGGGGTGTGTTTAGAATTTATCTGAAAACCTGTGCTGCCTGACAATAACAATGCTATTGGTTTTAAGTCCATTTTAACTAAGTCACTGCGGCTTTTAAAGACGCCGAGGTGCCAGAATTTCGCTCCGAAGGGGATCTTTAACGTGCCAGTAAATCTACTGACACGGTTCCCTCGCATTTGCACACCCTCAAATGCCCACTGACAGCGCCAGGATTCGATCCGGCAACTTAGGAACAGCAGGCGAGAATGTTACCGTTGAGCCACGCAGAAAATTTCAGAAATGTTTATGATTCTGACGCACTTGTCCACGGCACCGTTTGGAATGTGGAACTAAACCCCTCATCCCTTCAAGAATCACATCTAGACCGTCGCATCGGGTATTGTCTATTTAATTCCCATCGCGTAAGTCAGCTAAGTTGGTGAGATCGAAAATATGTATAAAACAGCGGGAAGATGAATCGGTCGGAGCTGAGTCAAAAACGGTCATTCTTTAAAGAATTAGTATTCTGAAGTATTGACCCAAGGGCCTTGGGACGGCATAGGAAAGAATTAAGTCAGCCTTCTGTTTAAGGTACACACAAAACATTTTCATCAGGAGAAAATGCACGGAAGCTCACTGGCCAGGCAAAAATCCATCAGAAAGCAATTTGCTTTGTGGGTTTAAGCCAGAAACCACTGCTACGTGTAGTGCGATCAGAGGAGAAAAGCGTTGAGTCAACGACGTGATGCCTTTCAGCGCCGAATTTCGTACTTAATGTTGGTCGCACTGCAAGATTCCCGAGTGTTACAGTGCTATTGTAAATTGCATTTGTACAGTTAGGTGGTTTTTATGTTACAAATCCATTTTAAAATAAAATAACATGTGAAATATTCATTATGGATGGCTTTATGCCGCGGTAACCTGACCACGGAGCTGAAAGGCATTAAGTCACGTGTTCAAAATTGTTCAAAAATTATGTTTATTAAATTAAAATTGATATTCCGCTAACACAAATATAACCTGAATAGTTGCTTCACAACATAGATGACTGATATAGTGTGTTTGTTAAGTTCTGTTCTGTCAATGACGTTTTATCTGTCTCCTGAAAAGTTGTGAAAACTGACTTAATGCCTTTCAGCTCCGACCGATTTAATATTATTAACAGGAAAGTTTTTATGTCAGTGATGGTGATATTTCAATGAATTGTGTAATCAGCGCCTAGAGTGGCAAAAGAAAGACATTTCTCTTTGTTGCTTCATTGTTAATTTCAAATAATGTCACAATTTATTTTATGAATTTTATCTCGCTATTAACCCTTCATTGAAATTATATTAATTTCACATTAAAGCTTTTATCAGAAATATTTCAAGATATATTCTGATTGGAATATTTATCTCAAAGATAGGTTATCATTCCACAGCTTCTCCACAATTTTAAATGATTAGCCTATATCCATGCTGACAACTTCAATCGTAACCTAAAACATTTTGTCTAAATAACATCCACATCACTGTTCTTTCTTCAAGCTGGTTTTATATCAAGATTTCTTTCTTTCGTATTTAACATATTTTTGTAACAGATCTGTTTCTTTTTTTTTAATTTTAGTGTATGTGTTTTTTAGCTTTTAGACGATTAATTTGTTTTAGAAATAGTTTTGAGAACAACCTTCTGTTATGGTAAAATTTTTACGTACTGTAAGTCTTGCTTTTCTATTCTTCTTCCTTCGTTACGGCCAACTAAGGGCCGGGTCATGTCAACTGTTTCTTCTGCATTGTAATGTTGGCCCAGTACTCTTTCATTCGTAATCGATGTTGCACCTTTCTCTCCGTCGTCCACGCCTTCGCGGTTTTTAGTTTCGGCTTAAGTTGAAAACTCCGATGTTTCTGAAGTTTTTTCCCTAAATGGGCCACGCTCCTGGATATCTTCACGTGTAATCCCAGTCTCCAACAGATATTTCTCTACTTCACTGAACCAGACCCCTTTGTCTTCTTCTCACGGAGAAGAGCAAAAATGCTGTTGGATAGCCGTGTTGATTTCATTCGGGTTATATGTCCATAAAAAGAAATCCTCCTTTTCCTCATCACGTCAGTTATTTTCTCTACGCGAGTGTACAACTCGTGGTTGTGGCGTCTTCGGAACTCGCCGTGTTCATTGACTGGACCCAGGATTTTCCTCAATATCTTCCTTTCCTTGGTCTTCAGTTTTTCCATTATGCCTTTTCTATTCATGGAGAGACTTTCCGCTGCATACAAAGCTTCTGGCCGGATGACCGTGCAGTAATGCTTCAGTTTTGCATTCAGGGATATAGATCTTTTGTTGAACACATTCTTAGTTAGATGGTAAGCCATTTCAATTTTATTCAAGCGTGACGCAAAAGCCTCGTTTTCGGACATTGTAGGGTCTATCCATTCCCCAAGATACTTCAATTTCACAACCCGCTTGATTTTCCCATGATTCATTTCAATATGTTTTGGAGCTGTTTTGATGTTAGTAATAAATTCTGTTTTCTCGAAAGAGATCGGGAGGGCCTTTGCGGCTTGTGTTTGAAGCTGGTTGATCTGTTTCCAGGCCGTATCCAACGAATCCACAAAATCCGCAAGGTCATCTGCAAAAGCTAGGCAGTCAATTGATAGGTTCTTTTCTATTCATATTATTATTATTATTAGCCTATTATTTGCGCTGAGGAAGGCCACAACATGGCCGTAACCGATTCAATAAAAAGTAGACTACTAATTAAGGTTTTTAATCATTAGGACTTATTACATAGAATCGGTCGGAGCTGAAAGGCATTGAGTCAGTTTTCAGTACTTTTCAGGAGACAGATAAAACCTCATTGACAGAACAGAACTTAACAAACACACTATATTAGTCATCTATGTTGTGAAGCAACTATTCAGGTTATATTTGTGTTAGCGGAATATCAATTTTAATTTAATAAACATAATTTTTGAACAATTTTGAAAACGTGACTTAATGCCTTTCAGCTCCGTGGTCAGGTTACCGCGGCACAAAGCCACCCATAATGAATATTTCACATGTTATTTTATTTTAAAATGGATTTGTAACATAAAAACCCTGTACAAATATAATTTACAATAGCACTGTAACACGCGGGAATCTTGCAGTACGGCCAACATTATTTTAAGTACGGAATACGGCACTGAAAGTCGTTGACTTAAAGCTTTTCTCCTCTGATCTCACTACATCTAGCAATGGTTTCTGCGTTAAACCCACCAAACAAATTGCTTTGTGAAGGATTTTGCCTTGCCAGTGATCTTCCGTGCATTTTCTCCTGATGAAAATGTTTTGTGTGTTGCTTAAACAGAAGGCTGACTTAATTCTTTCCTAAGCCGTTCCAAGACCCTTGGATCAATACTTCAGAAAACTAATTCTTCAAAAAATGACCATTTCAACATGCTCTTCAGCTCCGACCAATTCATATGTTTTTATTCAAAATGCTAAAACATGCTAACTTAAATTGAAAATGTATTAATGCTACAAAATGCTAAATGCACAAATCAAAATGCTAAAAATCACCACTCTTAGTCATGAGTTAATACATGAATGCTACCGTTAGAAAGCCAATGCACAGTGGGTCAAAATCGAAATCTAGGAGGACAAAATTATTTATTTTCATTATTATAAAATCAAAATGTATTACTTCTACAGCATTCTCATAGTCTATAATTACCGCTCACTATTCTGGGATATAAACGCATCTTAGTGTGATGCTTTAGGATGGAACATCCAGCTGAAGGTATGATCTTTGTAACGTGTTTCAGTTATTAGGCTAATGGGCGTAATTGTTACGTAATTTTAGCTATATTTGCATTATATAATATTAAACTATTATTTTTAAAATTATATTTTCACTTAGATTTTTAATATGCCGCGTCACTCTGCGTCACTTTCTACTTAATGTTAAAATGCAGATTAAGTCTTGTAGTTTACGCCAGTTATAAGATTTTTTGCATCTTATTAAACTTAGGCCTACTTGGTTATTTTAGAAGATGTCGCGCAACCAGTTCTCACACGTTTACAACTGTTAGAAGCACTGGGTTCGACGATTATGTCAAAAGTGGAACATTGTGACTTTGTTAAAAGTAAATTAGGGGTAGAAAATTGTTCTGAAGAGATAACTGAATGCTCTATCCAACTCCTAGTCATAGACAATTTCTTGCATGTGTAGGCGTAGCTTAAAAAGGTCTTAACTGATGTTTATTATGAAGTAAACAAATTATAAACGTTGCTTTCACTCTAAATTCATGATTAAAACGTAAAAATGATTTTGTCCCCCTAGATTTCAATTTTGACCCACAGTGCAATGGTCCGTAGCTTTAATATGACGTAGAAAATTAAATTTTGTATACTTTGAAGATTCTCAGCATTCGGGAGCCTCTTAGTGTTGCTACTGGTGCCACATTTAACTCCAGGACGCAGTTCAGTCTAAATGTTGCCACGTGTGCTTGTTCATTTTAATAACTTTTTGTGAGTGACTGAAAGAGTCTCTGGGTAAGAGACGCTCCTATTTCAGTTATGGACTCTGATTTTTTGAAAGTTATTGGAAACGAATTAAGTAATGTTCTCTGTCGATGATAGTAAACAAAGTGATCCCATTGATGCTAACTTAGGTTTTGGTTGAAAAATGCAATTTTCTCTTTTTAGATGTTTTGGGTTTCAGCATTATCACAGGAAGTTTTTCTCTCTCTCTCTCTCTTTAATCGTTTAGTCGATTCCGACCCTTCGTGACCCAATGTACTAAACTACGCCAATTTCGTCTGTCCTGCACTGCCTCCCGAAGATTTTCCAAGCTGTAATTTAGTGTTTCAAACTGTGATGCCATCCATCTCATTCTTTGCCTCCCTCTTCTCCTTGTGCCTTCCATCTTCCCAGCATTAAGGTCTTCTCTAATAACAATAATAGTAATGTATGGCCTCGGATGCCGGGTGCAAGCATTGTTAATTGATACCCAGAGGGAAGCTTGCATGTCGAATTTCGTCGTTCCTTTGAACGCTATGAAATTCAAGGAGGTTAGATATCTACTAGCTTTTTTAGTAAGCTCCTTGATAGCCTACTACAGCACATTCTAGTAGAGAATGAAGGAACTGTGTGTTCGCGGAAAATCCCGAGATTAATTTTGCCATTGAACACGGCCTACTGAATTCAAATGGGTTCTTTATGCCAACAACGTATGACAACCATGTCGTGATTTTTGTAGCCTTTCAAAAAATCACTTACCACGGCCAGGGGCGAACCTGCAAGCTTGGGGTTGGTAATCCGACACGTTTACCACTCACCCACCGTGGTAAGCGTCTTCTCTAAGTAATTATGTCTTCTCATGATGTGTCCAAAGTAGCTCAGTTTTTGTTTCAGGATTAAACCCTCCAAGGAACACTCTGGTTTAATTTGCTGTAAAACTGACTTATTTGTTCTCTTCGCAGTCCATGGAACTCTAGGAACTTTTCTCCAACACCATAATTCAAAGGAATCGATTCTACGGCGTTCAGCTTTTCTTATGGTCCAGGTCTCACATCCGTACACGGATCTTTGTTTTGAATGGTATGTCTCTACTCCTTAAGATATTGTCCAGATTTGAAAATGCCTGTCTACCAAGTAGCAATAGTCTTTGGATTTCATGGCTACAGTCACCATCAACAGAAATCTGTTGGCCAAGATAGTTAAAACAGAGAGTATCTCCATGTTTTTTTCCTCCTACACGCCATGAATAATTGACAGTAATATTTTAGTTGTTACAATTTGTTTGGAACAAAAATTATAATCTGTTTCCGAGATCAGGGTTTTTGAAGTCTGTCAACATTGACAAACATCTACCAAATCTTTATTATAGACTACCTTCGCAGGCATGTCTTACAACTTTTATCTTGATGCAAATAAGGTAGCCTACATTATCTCTGAAATACCGGGTGAATTAGCCGTGGCCGTTACGGCATGACTGCAGGCAGCTGCTCACATCCGGGAGGCGAGGAGGTTCGAATCCCCCCGCCGGCAACCTTGAAGATGGTCTTCTGTGGTTTCCCATCTTCCTTCCAGGCAAATGCCGGGGTTGGTCCCTAACTATAGGCCACAGCCGCTACCTTCCAACTCCTTGTCCTTACATTCCCACTTTCCTACCCAGACAAAACTCCACACGCGACGGAACTTGTAGCTCACCTTTTGGGTGTCCGCCTCGAAGCAGCTACAAAACTGGTGAACCGAACATGTCTTCGGACACTCCCTGCACTAAAAGACATAGCCTATGCTAAAAAATAAAAATCTCTGAAATAACTGTTCCGATGTATGCTAGTTGAAATTTTCACAGTATCTTTATGTGGAATAATGTGACCTACAGTAATAGCTACAGATTAGTTAGTTAGTTAGTTATTGTTGTTTTAAGGGGCGGAACTACGAGGTCATCCGCCCCTCTTAACACAGATTAAAGTATACACGTTTCGAATTGAATTAAAAATTTAGAGGTGAACACCTAAATTTGAAAAGACCGAAAATTAATAAAACGAAAAAATAAATAAAACTAATAATAATCCCTCCCTATATTATTCTGCTAAGGTCCCATTGCAGTTTTGTAACGAAAATAAGGTCCCATTAACACCAACCTACACATATGGGGTACCTACAGGTTCAGCATAACCCAATGCGTAAGCGAAACGCACTCACTTACTCTTTAAATGCCTCACAATTAAATAAATACCTTAAAACATGTATATTTACAATGAAATAATGAAAGAATGCACCACGGTAACCATGGTAACAGAATCTCACAGGTCCATCTATTTCTGCAAGACGCAATGTAATTCCAATTATTACATTACTGTGAACGTTTCCAGACGGTTAGGCCTATAAGGTTATCACTGAACCAAATTAAGCTGTAAAATGCATCAATACATGCAGTATAATGCGCTTAAGGGGGTCAAGGGGCACTCTAGAATTTTTTCACGCAATTTTCACGTGTGAGTGTGGTACGAAAGGTATTTTTCACCCGACTATAAAGGGTCTCCAAAAACCACATTTAAAGGCCCTTAAATTAACAGTGTCTGTGATATTCCCAGAAAACTAACTTCGCTCTGATATACCTACAAAGGAATGACAAACCCCTAACCACTGCACCAGTAGCTGAATTGATAAAGTCTGATTGTTCATACCAAGGATAAATCAGTCATAGCATTCATAATTGAGATTTTGCTAAGTGTACTCTTTACAACTAGAATATTCGCGGGCGAAGCCGCGACTGGTAATGCTAGTATAGAGTAGTATAGATCCCTCCTGCGATGCTCACAAACGACCGATCGTGACAAATGAGCATTCAAATGAAAGAGAATAGACATTAGCAGTGACGAATTGCACTCTAATTTCATAAGTATCTATAATTTCTTTAAAAAATTACTTTAAAAAAATGTATGAAGTGTGCGATTTGCAGATACTGTTACTGTAGGAAAATACGCTCCATAATTGATGTCCACTTCACATTTTGGCCACTGTGACGCCAGTTTCATGTCTTTTTAACATTCTGAGGACTTTCCTTTATCATTTTGCATGGATTTCAGAAATAGTAGGCTAAGTCAAAGGAATGAGTACTCAAATCGTATAATTTCATAAATATCGAATAACCGGTGAGTGTTATGATGATCCAATTTTCAGTGATTGCCTTCTTAAGTTAGGGAACGTAGAACTTGGAATTCTAACTGAAATGTAAATAGTGTTCTATAATCATTTGGTTGAAATAAAAACATTACAACCTTTCTCCTTAATTCCCTCATTAGAAATCTTTTGGGGATAGTGTGGTTTATGAACATGCGAGATTTCTCGCACGGGTTCGCTAGTTATAATCAAGTCAACCCCTGGCACTATACAGCCCATGACGGGCTAAGGCCGACCAAGCGACCGCTGCCCAGCCTTTTGGCCTGCAGATATTGGGGTGACGCGTGATCAGCGCGTCGGGTCCCCTCGGCCGTTAATCTTAGTATTCGTGATCGGGGCGCTGTCTCACTGTCAGACAGCTACTCAATTGTCCTCATGAGGCTGAGTGCACCCCGTTCCAACCCTCACGTCAGTTTTAAAATCCCTGACGGAGCCGGGGATGGAACCCGGGGCCTCCGGGTGAGAGGCAGGCGCGCTACCCCAACATTACGGGGCCGACCCGCTAGTTATAATAATAAACAAAATTATAGAAAAACAAAACTTCAGAATTCAAAAAAGAACAAGTCTTTGAGTCAATGTACACTGGAAAATTTAGATTGCTGGCCCTAACCCACTCTCACTTATAAAGCGGATGACGAGATCAGCTAGCTGCAGTATTTATGTAACTAGAGAAAAAAAATGCATTCCATCAAAACTTTCTAAACTTATCAAAGAAATATTTACAAATATAAAGTTTGAAGCAATTATTCAGCCAGCAGGGTTAAATCAGGAAGCTAACAAAGAAAGAACTGCTAAATTGCAATGGGCTTACAAAATCACATGGAACAGACGCAACAAAAGATGTATCTCAAAGAATGCAAAATTACGACACTACAACACAGTCATCAAACCAGAGGCACTGTGTGCATCCGAAACACTGATAATTGGGGCCATCGAGAAACAAGAGAGGAAAATTCTCAGAAAAATCCTAGGACCAAAGTTCGAAAATGGAATTTGGATGAAAAAGAAACCCCATGAAATTTTTCAATCCGAAGAAAAAATCAGAGATACTATCAGAAAACGATGATTAAAATTCTACAGACACCTTCACAGAATGGATAACGACAGGCTGACAAAGAGAATTCTAAATCTAGCGCTAACCCTGAAAATCCGTAACAATGGGTTAACAGAAATACATGAAAATCTACAAGAAATGGGTATTGCTGAGAAAACCATTCTAGATAGAGTAAAATTTAGAAGCCCAGTAAACAAACATAAATTCGCAGAGAAACCTAAAAGGAAAAATACAGGCAGGACAGAAGCACGCAGAAAGGAACACAATGAACGAATGAAGAGATATTGGGAAGAAAAGAAGAAGGAACATTGTGCAAAATAAGTTCAAGCACTTTCCGTAGTTGGGCATAACGATTTTAAAAAGAAAGTTGGAAGCACTAGAATCATAATTCTAATTTGGATTGCAAGCCATGAAACCATCTTCAATTGTATTTAAGTTTCAACCCATTAACTTCAATAGTTTGCTTAATATTTTGATTTCAAAAAATCATTAATTGTAATGTTGGTATCAGTGAATGATAAAACCTTTTCAGTAATTTAACTATTTTATGTTATGAAGATAATGGCATTCTGTGGCACGGAGCCAGTAAGAAGTAAGATCTGCTTGGATAATAACATTTTGGAAAGAATAAACGATTTTCAATACCTTGGTTATAAACTGTTTTTCCTTGAAGAAATGGAGATACCCGAGAAAATCGTTAAATTCAATAGATGTTTAGGAATCATCAATAAAGTTCTTAGACCATCATTAGTTCAGAAACACACCCGAACAAGAATCTACAAGACCTTAGCAAGACCAGTACTTTGCTATGGTAGCGAAGCGTGGACCCTGAGGAAATGCGATGATAGACGAATACCTACCGCCGAAATGAAATATATGCGAGGAACAGAAGAAGTCACTAAGTGGATTCACAAAAACCAAAACACAGAGGTGCTGAATGGTTTTAACAGCAGACCTATATTGGAATACACCCAAAGAAATTGGCTACGACACCTCAACAGGATGGACAGAAGCAGGATCCCTAAAGCAGTCGTCAACTACTGCCCCGGTGGGAAGAGATCTCTAGGTCGTCCCAGGAAAAGATGGCGTGAAAATACAAATATTTTGTGTAGACCGTAACAGTTCTTCTAGGACTAACACATGAAAGGAGGAGGGATGTTATGAAGGTTGTAAGTCTACCCCTTTTTTTCCGTTTTTTTCCTACGGGATCGGGGATGAGATGCGATGGAAGTCTTTGTGGCAATGATTTTTACGGCTGGATGCCCTTCCTGACGCCAACCTCACGAGAGGAGTTAATGAGAGATGAAATGAATGATGGCGAATGAAACTGGGCAAGGATGTGGAAGGAAGCGGCCGTGGCCTGTTAGAAGGTACCGTCCCAGCATTTGCCTGGTGTTGAAAATGGGAAACCACGGAAAACCATTTCAAGGACGGCCGACTGTGGGGCTCGAACCCACGCGTCTACCGAGTCAGCAGAGAGCTTGGGCCCATGGCCTAATGCTGCGCTTTAGCCAGCGTAGCCACTACCGCCGGTGAGGGATGTTATGAAGGTAAATGTTGATAAGTTTCCTTTACATTGATTCAGTAGTTTGTGTGGTAGGAGCATATTAAGAAACTGTACTGTTTTGTTCAAATATTCAATTAGCGCCCCCTTAATTTTAAACACGATTCTGCATCTGACGAAGAGTTCGCTCAGGGGCGGATCCAAGGGTGGTTGTATCCCGCCCGAAAATTTGGAAACTATTAAGGATGTAACAAAAGAGAAAAGTATTCACATTAATTCACAGATATATTCAAAGAATCTGAGCGTTTTCTACGTTAATTATTTTCAATAAGACACTAAATGTACACCTAATGAAATATCTACATATCCCTCCCTATATTATTCTGCTAAGATCCCATTCCATTTTCGTAGCCTACCGAAAATAAGGTCACATTAACACCAACCTACACATATGGGGTACCTACAGGTTCAGCATAACCCAATGCATAAGCGAAACGCACTCACTTACTCTTTAAATGCCTCACAATTAAACAAATACCTTAAAACATGTATATTTACAATGAAAGAATGCAACACGGTAACCATGGTAACAGAATCTCACAGGTCCATCTATTTCTGTAAGACGCAATGCAATTCCAATTATTACATTACTATGAAAGTTTCCAGACGGTTATAAGGTTATCACTGAACCAAATTAAGCTGTAAAATCATCAATACATTCAGTATAATGCGCTTAAGGGGGTCAAGGGGCACTCTAGAATTTTTTCACGCAATTTTCACGTGTGAGTGTGGTACGAAAGGTCTTTTTCACCCGACTATAAAGGGTCTCCGAAAACCACATTTAAAGGCCCTCATATTAACAGTGTCTGTGATATTCCCAGAAAACTAACTTCGCTCTGATATAGCCTACTGTACCTATGAAGGAATGAGAAACCCCTAACCACTGCACCAGTAGCTGAATTGATAAAGTCTGATTATTCATACCAAGGATAAATCAGTCATAGCATTCATGATTGAGATTTTGCTAAGTGTACTCTTTACAACTAGAATATTCGCGGGCGAAGCCGCGACGGGTAATGCTAGTACTATAATAATGTCCTGCCATTGTAATTCAGAGTAGAGAGATTTAGAGCGGTTAGCGATAAAATATGCTTCCCATAATCTCATTCCAAATCGTATGAACATCTATGGTATTAAGGTAACACAAATGGCTCTGCAGTTTCAGGAAACTCCTAGATTTTCGAATCATAAAGGGATCCTTCAAACCAATCAAACGTTGCTGCCCAAAATCATTGTGCAAGCCTCTGCAAAATGAAGTTGATGCCATAGTAAACCAATGGACGGATCATATTGATGCATCAACAATATTCTTCAGTGAGCTAAAGATGTGGAGAAGAAGTTTCCTCGAACAGAATGATCATCATGAACTCCCTAAGGATTTTATATCATCTTTGAATAGGTGTAATGAAATTATTTTTCCCTTCCGTACTCAAGGCGTTGAAGATTTTCTGCACTTTACCGGTAACTTCAGCAACACCAGAACGTTCGTTCTCAACATTGCGCTATCTGAAGACCTATTTGAAGAGCACCAGGTTGAAAGGACTAGCGTTAATGTAGCCTATAGGCTAATTTAAACAATGTTGAAATTAAAACTCAAGAAGTACTGGATAAAATGTGTAGAAAGCCTCGTCAGCTTCTTATTTAAATATAATTGTATAACTCTGTAAGACAAGTATCTGATATAGGTTTATGTATTCGATGACATGTCCAGATTTTCTAATTGTAGCGCCACATCAGATCACCTCCCCCCCTCGAAAACAAATCCTGCGTCCGCTCCTGAGTTCGCTAGAGTCCTACACCATATTCACAACAAACATCCAGTGTGCCCGGACAATCAATCAGTGATTTGCCAAATATATATAGACGCAAATCTGTAGCACTAGTTTGAGTGCTGTGAAATACAACACTGTATGAGACAGATGAACGAAATTCTATTTTTGTTTTCTTATTGCTATAAGCTTTGCCATTTCTGTGAAAAAGACCATATAATTTTTGTTGATCTTCTTCCCATAAAAGACTTAAGTCTCTGTCTGTCATCTGTGCATTTATAGCAGAAAAATTCTTTCTACGCATGATGCATCTTTAATTTCCAGTAATTACAAACACACAATCCCGCTGTTTATAAACACCGCCTCAATATCCAAACACGTTTTATTGTATTAGCTGAAAAGACTATCGGAAAAAGAACATTTATTAATTCAAATCAAAAACTTTTGTTATAAACCAAGAAATTAAAATATGAAGTATCTTTGATTGAATTAATAAGTTCCTTGACTTCCAGTGTCGCTTTGTTTCTCCAAAATCGGTTTTCAACGAAATTAAGAAGTTCCTTGACTTTCATTGTCGCTTCGTTTCTCCAAACTCGGCGTTCAACCCAATTAATAAGTTCCTTGATTTTCAGTATCGCTTTGTTTCCCCAAAATCGGAGGATAGTGCCATCACGTAACCAAAATGTACGAAAATTTCAGCAAAAGTATGCTTTCAAGATGCGAATTTTAAAATTCAGGATATTTAAGCATTCAGCCTTCTGTAGCTCACCTGATGAAATATCCCAGAGCTACCTTGCTAGCAGGAGGCCTTTGCCCTTTATCAACAACCACTTTTTAAGGGATTTATCGACAACCAATTATAAATACTGCCATTGTTAAGAAGATAGACTAGGTTCTACGTCATCTTAGCAAATTCTGTAAGTAATGCATCATAATAAAATAGCCTAATAATGGTACACTAACGGATCCGTGCGAGAAATAAGCCACACTTTCCCCAATAGGTTTATAATGAGAGAATTAAGGAGAAAGGTTGTTATGTTTTTATTTCAACCAAATGATTATAGAACACTATTTACATTTCTGTTAGAATTCCAAGTTCTACGTTCTCTAAATTAAGAAGGTAATCACTGACAATTGGATCATCATAGCACTCACCGGTTATTCGATATTTATGAAATTTAGCGATTTGAGTAGCCTACTTATTCCTTTGATTTACTGTTTCTGAAATCGATGCAAAATGATAAAGGAAAGATATCAGAAAGTTTAAAATGACATGAAACAGGCGTCACAGTGGCCAAAATGTGAAGTGGACAGCAATTATGGACCGTATTTTTCTACAGCAACAGTATCTGAAAATCGCACACTTCGAAACATTTTTAAGTCATTTTTTAAAGAAATTATAGATATTTTTGAAATCAGAGTGCAATTTGTCACTGCTAATGTCTATTCTCTTTGATTTGAATGCTCATTTGTCACGATCGGCCGCTTGTGAGCGTCGCAGGAGGGATCTATACTACTCTATACTAGCATTACCCGTCGCGGCTTCGCCCGCGAATATTCTAGTTGTAAAGAGTACACTTAGCAAAATCTCAATCATGAATGCTATTACTGATTTATCCTTGGTATGAATAATCAGACTTTATCAATTCAGCTATTGGTGCAGTGGTTAGGGGTTCGTCATTCCTTCATAGGTATATCAGAGCGAAGTTAGTTTTCTGGGAATATCACAGACACTGTTAATTTAAGGGCCTTTAAATGTGGTTTTCGGAGACCCTTTATAGTTGGGTGAAAAAGACCTTTCGTACCACACTCACACGTGAAAATTGCGTGAAAAAATTCTAGAGCGTCCCTTGACCCCCTTAAGCGCGTTATACTGTACGTATTGATGAATTTTACAGCTTAATTTGGTTCAGTCATAACCTTATAACCGTCTGGAAACTTTCACAATAATGAAATAACTGAAATTGCATTGCGTCCTACAGAAATAGATGGACCTGTCAGATTCTGTTACCATGGTTACCATGTTGCATTCTTTCATTATTTCATTGTAAATAGCCTATACATGTTTTAAGGTATTTATTTAATAGTGAGGCATTTAAAGACTAAGTGAGCGAGTTTCGCTTACGCATTGGGTTATGCTGAACCTGTAGGTACCCCATATGTGTAGGTTGGTGTTAATGGGACCATATTTTCGGTACAAAACTGGAATGGGACCTTAGCAGAATAATATAGGGAGGGATGATGATTAAACGAATTTAAAACAACAGAGTTATTCGCCTATAGGCTACATAGTTTGACATTAATGATTCTACGGCGCAGTTTAAGGGTTAAAAAGTAGAGTAGAGTATTTAAGGCATAGTTTCCAGGTTGCAACGGAAATAGCTGTTGTAGGGTAAATCCATCTAATTTCGTGATACTTCCTGTACCGTACCCTACACGCGTAATAGGCCTAAACAGAAGTCTAGACATGTCTAGAGATATCCGATACTTGGGCATCCAGGTAAGGAATTATAATAATGAAATGAAGTAGGCCTACCCATGGGGGTTGTGTCGTCTCCACAGCGTACACATCACTTCATTTTGTAAAGAGGGTAATAAAAGGCAGTAGTTCTACCTCAAGAGAATTAGGAGGCCAATCTTGGAATATGGTTCAGCGGTTTTGGGACCCATATCAATTAAGGCTCATCAATTAGCTGGAGATGGTACAAAAGAAGGCTGCTAGGTTTGTGTTCAACGATTTTAACCCTAGAAGTAGTGTTATTTGAATGATAGAAAAACCAGGGTGGGAATCTCTGGAAGATAGACTACACAGGTGGCCAAATTGTTATGGTAAAGTTAAATAGACCCAAATTCTTTATTGCTAATTGCTTCACAGAATCTTCAACAATGTATACATTTCCTGAGCCCTGATAAGGAGAATCTGTCTTTGTGGCATCCTAAACAGATCAGTCTTGGCCGCCAATTGAGCTAATGCAGCTGGAAACTAATTAAATTAATGATTATCAGTAGATAATTTTCTGTGAAATAATTCCTTCTATTTAAGACCTTCGTACAAAAGAAGAAACGACGACAGATTTTATTTTGGGATAGAGTAAGTTCCGACTCCACACAGTTTTGCTTTCATAAGGACTGACCTTTTAATGTCTGTTGTTAAATAGAAAATAAAATATGATAAAAGGGGCTTTAAAGTTAAAAGCGTAAAAAAATAAGTAAATGCATATATCACATTTGGTGCATACATGACACAATTCAACTAAAAAATGTCCAACAATGAAGACTCTGACTGAAACAAAATCTTCCGTTTTAATACATGTAAGTTATCTTAATTTGCAATGGATAATTTGGTTCTATTCAGCTGTGCTATAATAATTTGGGGGGCGTGGTGGCTCAGCGGTCTAGCTGTATGCCTCTCACCAAGACGGTCCGGGTTCGATTCCCGGTCAATGCATGTGAGATTTTCGAAGTGAAATGCCATGTCCTGTGGTTCGGATTCCACGTAAAAAAGGAGGTCCCGCGGCTCATGATCTCAAGATTAACGGTCACGTTAAACTACAAGCTTCCTTCCTTTTTATAATAATTTGGCCACTTCTGTACCTATAACTTACGCTATGTTTAACACTTAGAATAGGCTATCACAAATCGGCCAGCATGGGGAGAACTAAGCGAGCGTCTGGGCAGATCATCCGCACACATTATAGGCTAGGAAATATGCTTTCATTAATCGTGGTATTGATAATTGGAACTCATTACATGTTTCAGTCTTAGAGCCTTTCCCAATAGGCTAATCAGGACTGCCCAACATACGGCCCGCGAGACTATTTTGTCCAGCCCGGGCCGTGTCGCCTAAACGTTGAAACAAGTTCCAGTCGTCGCACTAAATTATCATGAACTTTATTTCATAATTTGATTATTAATTGTGTTAAATGAACATAAATACTCACTCTTTGTCATTCATGCTTTAAGAGTGTATTGAATATCAGCGTACGGTACTTCTCTTTTAAAGAGATTAATTAAAAATGTTCAAATTTATATTTGGGGTTTTATTTTTTATATAGAAAATGGCAAAAATACTAAGGAAACTAAGCTCACTCACTCTTTGTCATTCATGCTGTATGAGTGCATTGAATATCATATTACTTCTATTTTTAAGGGATTTATTAAAAATATTTAAATTTATATTTAGGGTTTTATTTTTGTATCCACTATAAATAAATACAGAAAATGGCTACAATACTAAGAAAACTAAGCTCAGACAGCCACTTAACATACCTTATTGCATCTATTTTTTTTAAATTCTGTACCCCTCAAACCCCCCGGAGTGACATTGGTCCGCAAGGCAGGGGCGTATATAAGGGGGGTGCTTGGGGGACTCCAGCCCTCCCCCCCCCCTCCCGAAGAAGCCAATAAAAATTAAGAAAGTGTTGCTTTGGTAAGAGCTTAAAATAATTTAAATTTGGTTGTACCCTAATCTTAAGTTATTGGCAAAGTTATAAACAATATTAAGACTGAAATTAGACTAACTCGTGGTGTAGTGGCTAGCATTCTTGACTGCCGCCCAAATTCAATTCCCGGCTCCCCCAAGAAATTGTAATTCTAGTCTGAGGGCTGGAATGGGATAAACTCAGCCTCGTGAGGCAAATCTGTGAATTCCACAGTACGGTACTTTTGAGAAATAAATCAACTTTTTTAAAAAAGAAAATAATAATAATAATGTTTACCTTTCTACTTTGTAAATTGACAAATATTTATATATTTGCCATTCATACCCCATAGATCATAATGGAAAATTCATTAAGTATAAAAATTTATTTTTGTGTTGTGTTCTATTTTACTTTTTTTTTTGTATTGCCAGTAATTGTAGGCTATATAAACTTTGAATCTTATCTATAATAATTACACAAAGTTATATGCTCTAAGATATTGGTTGGTATTTTTGGGTATTTTGCGGTCACAATCCCCTGAGAATACTCACAATTTTCCAGGATAGCCAGCCCCCACCAAAAAAAAAATTGTATATACGCCCCTGCCGCAAGGTCCCCCAACTATTTACAATGTGGCCCTTAGTTAGGATAGGTTGGGCACTCCTGGGCTAGATATTGATGTGTTTAAGAGAAGACTGAAATTTTGTGTGTAGGCTAGAGCGCTAGACTATACTCTGATGTAATTACTATAGGCCTAGTTCCCAAATCGCGGCTAATGTACATTTGATATTGTTGCTGGTAATTTTCTGTAAGTGTACAATTTGTTACCGAGGAATTACCCCCATTTGCAAATAGACTAATGTAAATGAATGAATGAAAGTGCCTTTACTCTTCCGAACAATTTACACTAGCCTATCTGAAGCCTCAAGTAGCCGGGCATCGACTAGTAAGATTACCATAGCCTACACAACGGAGAAAAATGCTGAGGGTGATGACAGGGTTTGTGGTGGATATTTCTCCATGGACGTCACAAGGCGAAAGGGATTAAATTGGATTTGTTTTTCTTTTTTGTGTGTGATTTTGTACCAAGGAATGTTCAGATACTAATGATGACTAAATATTAGAGTGAGAGTTGGACCTACGATAACAACAAGACTACTTTGATCATTAAAATATCATTATATTATAGGCTATATTTATAGTCTAGTCTACATTCATATGATTCTATGACTCTACATTTAGAATCTCTGCTTTGAACTGTCTGAATGTTTGGTAACAGATGCTTTGTTTTTTCGTCTTTTACAATAAATAGTCTAAATTAACACGGAATTAGCAGAAGTGCAGTTGTTTTAAAACACAAGAATTTGCCTATATTCAAATTGTGGTTTGTTGACAAGCGAGGACTCAAAGAACATAGTAGGTAACAGTTAGTCTAAATATTTTTTGTTGTTAAGTTAGTTAAAACTGAAAATGAACTGGAATGCTTAGTCTAATGTTACTGAATTAGATGAGTTTACCTTACTAAATATACAGAAATAAAATTGAAAAACTACAGAAGAGGATTCCAAAAATATGCTACGGTCCCTATAAAATTGTTCTAAATTCTGTGGTATTTTAGCTGGTCATTAGATGGGAAGCTGAATGGGACTTCTTGAGCTGGCGTTGTTATGGTTACGAGTTAATGGATTTCCAAAACAGTGGGGATGATTTTGTAAATGTGTTGGAAACTTTCGGTATAGGCCTAGTCTTTCTCGCTGAAGGGCGTAAAATTAACTGTATCCGGTCCTTCCACGACAACTTGGAAATGTTGCCTTATTTTAGTCAACGCCGAGTGCCAAAAGGCAGAAATTAGAAAATGATATTAGACTATACAATTTTTAAATCGGTTTAGCAACATGACAGCGCAGCAATAGGGTCCATCTCTCGGGCGATGCATGCATTTTACCGTTGCGCTGCTATATTGATAGACCGATAAAACAAAAATACCCTGTAGCCTATTTTGAAACGGCAATAACTTAGTGATATAGTGTTGTTGTCTTTTTCAGACATAGGCTACACAGTAAGTAATGTTCATGGAAAATTTCACCTCAATCAGTTGAACAGTTTCTACGAGAATGGGTAAGCTAACAGCCAGACACAAACCACTAGATTTGTATAGGACTATAGTCTATTAGGATATAAAGGAGTGTCGTACTTTTGTCTTTGGGGATTCGCCCGTGTGATACATAGGATACCGGTAGCTTAATAGCCTAAGCTAAACAAACATAGACTATATTTAAGTCCAACCAATGTCATCGGGTATTCACCCGTGTTATAGGCTAAGTTGACTAAATATAAGCTTATAAATAAATATAAATACCTACATATGTTGTGGGAACAAAATGATCGCCGTTCCCATGCCATGGGGGATTCGCCCGTGTGATACATAACGATGGTAGTAAACAAACATATATTTATACATGGGCATTTTTCACCCGAGGCTTAAAAAATGCTCTATATTTTCGTTTTGGTCAGCCCTTATTTCCTGTCCCTTACTGTTCCTTCCTTCCTAGGCTTGAACTTCACCCTGCAAAAGAAACATGTCCATAGCTTTTTGAACACTCAAGTTACTTCTATATTATTTACGGTCGGGTCAGATTTACCAATGGCACCAGTCCTCACGTGACAATTTTCGGTTCAGGTTAGTCGGAATAATCTGTAAATAATAAGAGTGAAAATCCACCAATTTTGGTGTAACACAATCACATAGTTCACGTTCTTGTTGATCCATGTTTAGGGTCTAGGAACGCATTGGTCATCAGCTCCTTTGTTCAAAAAATTGAGATGACTGCTTTGCCGCCACTGTTACGAAAAATATTTTCATTCTTCTGCATGTTAAATTTGAAAAATATAAATAAACCTCGTTTTATATTGGGAATAGTTCATAGGAAGACACCAGGTGCAAAATTACTTCATTAAAATCCGTATGACTACGACAAAAAAAGGGAGTGACACACTATGGGTCAAAATGACCCGGCGCCAGTCCTCGTGTTATATTTTTTTACGCTATTTCTCAAGGGGTTAAGTCCAACCTATGTCACCCGTGTGATACATAGCCTACCGGTAATAAACATCATCGCTCCCTATATTATTCTGCAGGGGCGTGGTGGCTCAGCGGTCTAGCTGTATGCCTCTCACCAAGGCGGTCCGGGTTCGATTCCCGGTCAATGCATGTGAGATTTTCAAAGTGAAATGCCATGTCCTGTGGTTCGGATTCCACGTAAAAAGGAGGTCCCGTGGCTCATGATCTCAAGATTAACGGTCACGTAAAACTACAAGCTTCCTTCCTTCCTTATATTATTCTGCTAAGGTTCCATTCCAGTTTTGTACCGAAAATAAGGTCCCATTAACACCAACCTACACATATGGGGTACCTACAGGTTCAGCACAACCCAATGCGTAAGCGAAACGCACTCACTTACTCTTTAAATGCCTCACAATTAAATAAATAGACTACTTTAAAACATGTATATTTACAATGAAATAAAGAAAGAATGCAACACGGTAACCATGGTAACAGAATCTCACAGGTCCATCTATTTCTGTAAGACGCAATGCAATTCCAATTATTACATTACTGTGAAAGTTTCCAGACGGTTATAAGGTTATGACGGAACCAAAAGAAGCCGTAACATTCATCAATACATACAGTATAATGCGCTTCAAGGGACACTCTAGAATTTTTTCACGCAATTTTCACGTGTGATTGTGGTACGAAAGGTCTTTTTCACCCGACTAGGCTATAAAGGGTCTCCGAAAACCGCATTTAAAGGCCCTTAAATTAACAGTGTCAGTGATATTCCCAGAAAACTAACTTCGCTCTGTTATATCTATGAAGGAATGACAAACCCCTAACCACTGCATCAGTAGCTGAATTGATAAAGTCTGATCATTCATAGCCTACCAAGGATAAATCAGTCATAGCATTGATGATTGAGATTTTGCTAAGTGTAGCCTACTCTTTACAACTAGAATATTCGCGGGCGAAGCCGCAACGGGTAATGCTAGTATATATTATTTCAGTAGTATAGGATCCTCCTGCGGCGCTCACAAGTGACCGATCTTGAAAAATGAGCATTCACATGAAAGAGAATAGTCTTTAGCAGTGACGAATTGCACTCTAATTTCATAAATATCTATAATTTCTTTTAAAAAATGACTCTTAAAATAATATAAGATGTGGGCGATTTGCAGATACTATTGCTGTAGGAAAAATACGCTCTATAAAATTTCTGTCCACTTCACTTTTTGGCCGCTGTGACGCCTGTTTCATGTCATTTTAACATTCTGAGGTCTTTCCTTTAACATTTTGCATGGATTTCAGAAGCAGTAAATCAAAGGAATGAGTACTCAAATCGTATAATTTCATAAATATCGAATAACCGGTGAGTGTTATGATGATACAATTTTCAGTGATTGCCTTCTTAAGTTAGGGAACGTAGAACTTGGAATTCTAACTGAAATGTAAATATTGTTCTATAATCATTTGGTCGAAAAAGAAAAAAAAACATAACAACCTTTCTCCTTAAGTCTCTCATTATAAACCTACTAGCAGTAGTGCCCGGCTTCGCCCGGTGGATTTATTTGTTTTATGGATGAAAATGAATAGGCTACTTCTACAGAACTGGAGCGCTCAAGAATAAGGATCGGAATAAATGATAGTAAATTTGAAAGCACCAACGCTTATTGCAGCTGATAACCTCAGTATACTGCACCAACACCATCGCCCTTATACAGAGGCATACTATTGTCATGATGATAACTGTTTAAAAGGGCCTAAGAAATCTTTTTGCACTAATTACTCCCCGTGACTGCAATTTATAAGCAGCTCGCAATTCTGCACCAGAACACTGGTAGGGGCGATGTGATGCAGCCCGCATTTGCCAGGAAACAATAGACTTCGGTATTACTGATGCTGTTCTGGAGCGCTTGTTTTTCTGACTTACTGAACAAAATTCAATCTTTAACGTTACCTGAGAGGTGTAGCCTAATGCTACATAGCCTAAACTATTCCTCTTGAATCAGGCTATCATATACAAAAATAATGTTTTGAATCCGGCTGGTAATTTCAGAGATTAGCGCGTTTAAACACATAAACACACAAACAAACTCTTCAGCTTTATTATGAGTTATTATTAGTATAGATTGGGGAAAGTGTGGTTTATGAACATGAGAGATTTCTCGCAAGGGTTCGCTAGTTGTCTATAACTTATTTGAGTAGCCTCTGATACATAGGCTACCGGTAATAAACATAGTCTATATTTAAGTAAGCTTACAACCTATGTCATGGGGGATTCGCCCGTGCGATGAAAGAATAAATAAACATGTGGTCCTACCTATGTTGTGGGAGGTAGTGACCGCGCAGCAACCCCCGGAAGGTCCACCATGGGCCACCAAGCCGTGAGGTGGTAGCAAGCCACCCGCGGTCAAGCCCAGGTAAGTGGGTGCTCCAGCTGTAGTCGCCACGGCTAAACCCGATGTCAATGGCAGATGGCACACTTCTTCACTGCTTACCACGGCACGTCGCCGTCCAAGTTCACGGACCGGCTTCGTTGTGCGGCCGGACAAGTCCTTGCTTCTTGCTGTCAACACCCACTTCGTTCGCGTTTTACAAAATGTTTTAAAAATATACAACTCAACAGCAACAACTTTTACTGGGACGATTCAAGAAAATAATACCACCCTTCCCTTCAGCCTTAAGACAACCAGTCATTCTCCACAGATACGATCAAGCAGGTATTTCCAAGCGAGTGCATCCGAACGCTAGGCTATATTTAATTATAACAAAATAATATCTCGTCACTATTAACCACTGTTTTTCTTCTTCACCAATAGCGTCACACACAATTAAGTTTCCATAAAACAGCACTCGCTTAGGCAATAAACAGTCAAAACCCGTCCCTTTAATTTGGTACAAAATCTGTTCTAGCAAGCAAGTTTATTTCTCAAAATACCGGACGTGCTATTTAAAAAGTTCAGACCGCGTAGGCTAACACTTCTTACGGTCAACAGACAATATTTAGGCCTAACCACAGTTAAAATTGGGATAGGTCCACACTAACGTAAGTAGAGGATTGAGTTTGGTTAATAACAACAGGTAGGCCTAAAATTCTTGATACCAGTATTCTGTTTCAAGAACAACACTCGATACACCATTCACTATGTAAGAACACGTAAGGATTTGACCACAACACTTGATTGAGCGCGAAATTTAATCACTGGATGATTTGTGCGAGGGACTATTACGACGTGTTTATGAAAACAATACCACGCACAATTGCTTCCCGGCCAACAGCTGATCGGTTTGCTCTGACAAAACTTAGGGCGATTTATATTTCCCTAAAGTGTATAAGGAGTGAGGTTATGTGCTCCAGCATGGGGTTGGAATATATCAACAACAATGCAATGTGTTCCTCTGGATTTTTATCGCGATTTTCTTTGAGTAAAACCAAAGTGTGAGGATTTGTAGCAGAGCAAAAGCAAGCAGCCCAACACTACAAGCTTCCAGAGATTACTGCTTCTGCGCTGTGGAATCGATGAGGCGGTGGAGTGGGGGGACAGCCGGTTGGGGAGGGATTACATCACGTGACCAGCTCCCTATTGGCCACACGCGTATCGATATCAAACCACGCCTTGTCGGCTAAGCTCGTGGACCGACGAAAGAGATGCTTCGGCTCCATGTATTGCGCAGTCGTCCGCCTTCATATTTCCATGACAACCTGGCTATCTCAAATATGATTGGCTCATGGGCGTCGCCTAGGCAACACATTATTTTGAACCTTAAAGGAAGAAAAGGGAATGCTCTCGGTAAGGCCGTGCTCAGACGACCAAGCGATAGCGTGGTGCACCAATAGACTTAAGATTTTTTCTTTCTTTTTACACTTGCTTCTGCTGCTTTCATTCTTTTTTCTTCTTTCTTTTCCTTACTTCTCCGTCCAAGTAGGGTGTGTTCTCTTTTCTTTTTATTTTATGATGATCACAACGGACGCTTGTAGCGCCACCGTCAATATTTATACCTTCACGCCTGTTTTCAAAAGAGAAAGAAGAAAAATACCCCACCAACCGCGTCCATATTTTATCCTTCAGATCAAAGGCCTCTCGGCTAATCGGAATAACAAGTGCTCCCACCACGGTGATACTTCTCTTTCTTCTGGCCTTCCAACCTAGCCACTTCACATTATCTCAATGTAGAACAATACATCCAGGGCGATTTCTGTAAGTAGACCTACCATTCAATTCTCTGCTTGTCTCTCACCAAGGTGCCGGGTTCAATTCCCAGTTAAAGCACGTGAGATTTTCGAGGTGAAAAAGTCACGTTTAGCTAAAAGCCCCAAACTCTTGGTTGGCTGGTTGGTTCCTCCGTTTAGGAGCTGTGACAACGCGGTCATGTAGCCCCGTGTACTTTGGGTGTGTGTAGAATGTGTCTGATAACCGGTGATAATTGTGATGACTGTAGACTATTAGTGTGTGTTATCTGTTTTCAAAGCAAGGACTGCAGACATTGAATTTTTTCAAGTAGTTCCTACTTTTGCCACCAAACGCCACCGTCAACAACTACTAGTTGAGAACTTGATTACCAGATGCCATCGCAGTCGGCTCCTAGCGAAGAACGTGGGAACCTAAGAGCGATTATCAAATGTTTAACATATAATTTAGTTTCACACGGGTGTAATTAGTGGAAGGTTCTTTAACATGCCATAAATTTATGACATGGGACCGCCAGCTTTACTTCCCCTCCGAAGGAAAGCATAACTTACTGAGGGATTTTAACGCTCTTAAAAATCCGACGACTTCGGCCGGGTTTGAACCCGCGATTTTGGGCTTAGAAGCTCAGCATACTACCAACTATGCCACCGAAGCCGCCCCCAAACTCTACCAAAATGTTATTTTGTACAACTTTTGAAGAAAAAAAAGTGCTAGGGCCTAAGTTATAAAATACAGTAAGTTAAGGTGCAAAACTTTTATATAGGCTGATTCTTTTTTAAATTAATACAAAATAATAAATAGACCTAAAAGAAAATAGACTGACTGCGTGGCTCAGCGGTAACGTTTTCGCTTGCTGAGCACAAAGTGGCAGGTTCGTATTCTGGCGCAGTCAGCTGACATTTGAGGGTGCGCAAATGCGAGGTAGCCGTGTCAGTAGATTTACTGGCACGTTAAAGATCCTCTTCGGATCAAAGTTCCGGCACCATGGCGTCTCTAGAAGCTAGAGTAGTTAAAAGGGACATAAAACCAATAACATTATTACGTCTAACTTCTAAACGCTATGCTTATATTAAAAGAAAATACATAGTCTAGGCTAAGCATAATAAGAGTCTAACAATACAGTAATAAGCTACAAGAACCTTTCAATTGGCTGTCCAGCATTTGCAGATAAATTTGGAGTTTTCGCTGATTCCTTGGATATGGCCAGGAAGCAGATCAACCGGCTTGAAGTAGGCTACAAGCTTCAAAGGCAGGCCTCCAGATCTCTTTTGAATTTACTATAAACGTGAAACCGGTGCCAAGACACATAAAACTGACTCGGAAAATTCAAGCGATTTGAAACATGTAGGCCTAAGTATCTTAGTGACATGTCAGAAAAAGAAGCCTTTGCGTCAAGCATCAATAAAATTGAAATAGCTTACCAAAAAATGACTAACAAAAGATCTATAGGCCTATCCTAGAATGCAGAAATCAAACATCCGGCTAAAGGCTTTAACATACATGCCGTGGAATGCCGCACCTATTGAACACTAAGGATAGGAATATTTTGAAGGAAACTTTTAGTCCCTACTGTACTACAGTAAAATAGATGACGAACACTTGTTGCCATGGTAACCTAACTGTCAGTTTTTTGTACACGCTAGTCACATAGCATATAGAGCTGTCGACAGCGGCTTCGGTGGCATAGTGGGTAGCATGCTGAGCTTCTATGCCCAAGATAGAGGGTTCAAACCCGGCCGAAGCTGTCGGATTTTTTAAGAGCGTTAAAAATCCCTCAGTAAACCTTCCTTCGGAGGGGAAGTAAAGCCGGCGGTCCCATGTCATAAATGTATGGCATCTTAAAGAACCTTCCACTAATTACACCTGTGTGAAGCTAAATTGGATAGGTTAAGAATGTAAACAACGCTCTTAGGTTTCTACGTTCGTTGCTACATAAGAGCCGACTGCGGTGGCGTCTAGTAGCTAAGTTCTGAAATACAGTAGGCTACTAGTAGTAGGCCTAGTAGTCGTTGACGGTGGCGTTTGGCGCCGAAAGTAGGAACTATTTGAAAAATTCAAAGTTGCACTCCTTACTTGAATTAAAAAACAGATAAGCCTACACACACTAATACAGTCATCACAATTAACACCGGTTATCAGACAGATTCTTCACACACCCAAAGTACACGGGGCTACATGACCGCGTTGCCGCAGCCCCTAAACTAAGGAACCAACCAACCAGAGTTGTCGTTGTTGTTTCAGTTTAAGGGCTTGGACATCGTGGTCATTTAGCCCCGTGTACTTGGATGCGTGTGGAATTTTATCGGATGACCTGCGATATTGTGATGACCGTATTGGTGGGTGTATGCTTATTTGTAATTCAAGTGATTAAATTGGGAACCATCCTGGCATTTGCCTGGAGTAGAAGTGGGGAAACGACGAAAAAGCATTTTTGAGATGGCTGAGGTGGAAATCGAACCCGCCTCTTCTCAGCTTAGCCTCATGGGGCTGAGTAAGTTACCCCGTTCCAGCTCCCAAACCAGATAATAATGTAGGCTATGTAACTTATGTCTACCCCTTATTATTCCCGTTTTCCAACGGGGTCGGGGATGACATCCCATGGAGGTCTTTGTGGTGGATGATTTTTACGGCCGGATGCCCTTCCTGACACCAACCTCATGAGAGATGAAATTAATGATGGTGAATGAAACTGGGCAAGGATGTGGAAGGAAGCGGCCGTGGCCTGTCAGGAGGTACCGTCCCAGTATTTGCCTGGAGTTGAAAATGGGGAAACCACGGAAAACCATTTCAAGGACGGCCGATGAGGGGCTCGAACCCACGCGCCTACCGAGTTAGCAGAGAGCTTGACCCCTGACCAGATAGCCTAATAATAATAATAATTTTTTAATTTATTTTTTATCGTATGGTCTCGTGTGCCAGGTGCAAGCTTTGTTAATTGACACCCAGAGGTCAGCTTGCGTGTCAAATTTAATGCTCCTTGGAGCGCTATGAATGTCAAGGAAGTTTGATATCTAAGCTCCTTGACATTATAACGCTTTCTAGTAGAGAAAGAAGGAACTTGTGTGTTGGCGGAAACTCCAAGTTTAATTTTGCCATTATGAACACGGTCTACTGAATTCAAATGGGTTCTTTAACATGCCAACAAAGTATGACATGAGTATCGTGATTTTTGTCGCCTTTCAAAAAAATCACTTACCATGGCCAGGAGCGAACCTGCAAGCTTGGGGGGTTGGTAGTCCGACACAATAACCACACACCCACCGTGGCAAGCAATAATAATAATAATAATAATAATAATAATAATAATAATAGCCTATTTTTTATTTTCTCCATGAGAAAATGATAAAGGTTCAGTGAAGTAGAGAAAGATCTGTTGGAGATTGGAATAACATGTGAAGATATCCAGTAGCGTGGCCCACTTAGGGAAAAACTTCAAAAACATCGGAGTTTTCAATTTAGACTAAGCCGAAACTAAAAACTGGGAAGGCGTGGACGACAGAGAGAAAGGTGTAACATCGATTGCGAATGAAAGAGTACTGGGCCAACATTAAAATGCAGAAGAAATAGTTGACATGACCCGGTCCTTAGTTGTCCGTAACGAAGGAATAATAATAATAATCTAATAATTTTATTGAGGTACTGAGCCCTTACAGAGTCGGGGTACTGGAATTTGGGCCTGGAGTGGGTCTTAAACGCGCCAGTAAATTACTGAGAAGGGCCTCTCGCATTTAAGCTGCTTTAAATGCCTACCGACTTTGCCGGGGAGCGATCGATCCCGCAACCCCCTCGCTTCGCGCCACACAACCAGTCGCAGCAAATAAACTGGCAACTTTTGAGTTATTTACCAGTCCCGTATTCTCTCCGTAAAACAGGAATATCTTCACAACAATGGTGAGTGAGAAGTTCTAACCTTACAGAATTATAGCCTACCGATCACGCTTACTGAACAGCTGACTAACGCTACCCGTCAGTAAAGCACTGCGCGGATGAGGATGGATATCCGCAAAAATTTTCGCCATGCGGATAGTGGATAGTCTAATATTTGGATTAAATTTGCGGATATTTTTTAGAATACAATCTGCACTTGTTGAATATCATTTCTAGGACCCGGATGTTTATGACATATTTTTATGTTCGACCCTGGCGAAATGTAAATAGGCTAGGCCTATTATATGTCCGAAAACTGTACTATAATGAGGCTCTTTATAGTACAAGTTTTCATTATGAAAGCCTACAGTTTCTCTCACCAATCCGAGCTCAAGAAACAGTTGTTTGACCAATTAGGTGCGGATAGCATCGCACCTGCGCTCACTTCCATGGCCCCCTATTTTAAATTTCACTGCGTGGCTAGTGTCATAGTGAGGTATTCAAGGAGGCCATGGTCAAATACAAGGTATTCTCAGCGTCCCATGCGCTCTGTTCAGTACATAAAACTGGTGATATCTCGACAGATATTTATGAATATTTATGTACGAACATGAAATAGTTATAATTATCGTCGAACGTAAACAGTCGTACGCAACTCGCCTATAATGGTAATTAAGACACTCGTACGGAAATTATAAAACTCGCTACGCTCGTTGTAACATTTTTAATATAAGTCTTTCGCTATAGTGTGATAACTGTAATGGGTCGATTTAAACAGACATGATCATAATAAACAATATACACTGTGGTGTGACCTTACCTGTGATAGTGTAATATAATAAGTTGTTGAGCGCCAGATCCCTATTTAAGACAGTGAATCGAAATTTATGAATTAACCTCGGCTATCAGCAGTAGAGTGAGACCTAATTACCCCTGGTCGTGGTGAGACAAAGTCATCTAACCAATCCAGTATTTAATCAAGGAGTATGATTGCCTTAAAGTACTAACTACAATGAAAGAAATAGGCATTACGTTGAAGAGAATGAATTTATTAAATGCAAAAACAAAATATTAATAAAACAGAATAGTGATAGTCACACAATTGAATTTAAAATTACTCAATGCGGCAATTAATTTAAAAGAAAATAAACATTAATGAATTGAATCTATCTTGAAGTTACATATTACAGAGACGTCGGATATTTAATTGTTTGCTCACCCTTTTGAAGTATCATCATAAAAAAAGTGTGCAAGATGATCTCGATGTTGCGTTTCATATTTCTAAACAAGTAGTTCCGTGAAGAACTATACAGCCTATTTTCATATATCCTACTTATGTTAACTGCCACAATCAACATACAAAATTTCAGTTTAATTGCTGTAACAGATTCGTAGATATTGAGAACCGTCTAAATATTCCAGATGGTCGCCAGGTTGGATTTTTATTTTTGTACTATTACATTAAGATTATTGTGTACGTGTGGTATTCAAACTTCAATCGCATGATTAGACAACAAGAAGTAAAAACGAGATTTTAAAATTACGCACAGCAGCCATCTTGTGATAATGCAAACCATTGAAATAAATTAGATGCCAGTGGATCAACATTTGTATAAGCATTTAACGTGCAACGTTTCACGGCACTCGGATAGTTAATTCGCGAGAAACGTCCATTTAAATATTTATACTTCGCGTCGCCGCCATGTTGGATTTGTGCTCACCAGGTTCCTGAAAGTCCTATAGGTGAACATATGTTCATAGTCTCTATGAACATAAAAATATTCAGTTTCGTTGCTGTAAAAGATTCATAGATATTGAGAACCGTCTAAATATTTCGGGAGCTCACCATTTAGGAGTGTTATGTGTATAGGCCATAGAGTTATGTACCATTCAAGGACAATTATTGCCTAGGTTCATTATTCAAACTTTCACTTCGATCGCATGATTACGACACAAGAAATTAAAACTTAATTTTAAAATTTCGCACAGCCGCCATCTTGAGGTTATGTAAGCAATTGAATTAAATTAGATGGCTCTGCATTACAATCTGCAAAATCAATTACTGTACCACATTTCACTGCGCTCAGAGAGTTAAATCACGAGAAAAGTCTATTATAATATTTTAAATTCGCTTGGTCGCCATGTTCGTTTCGTACTTTACAGGTTTATGAAATATACATAGGTATACCTGTATCAGTACCCTTTATTACCGTACAAAATTTCAGGGTGATATCTGTAATAGTTTCGGAGATATAGAATGTCAGTGAAATATTTCGCACAGCCGCCATTTTGAGGTTATGTAAACAATTGAACTAAATTAGACTCCAGTGCATTACAATGTGTATAAACAATTGCTGTACCAAGTTTCATTACATTTAGATAGTTAAATCGCGAGCAAAGTCTATTTAAATGTCTCAACTTCGCTTGGCCGCCATGTTGGTTTTGTAGTCACCAGGTTTTTGAAAGTCTCATAGGTGAACTTCTAGTAGTGCCCTTTATCACCGTACACAATTTCAGGGCGATATCGGTAATAGTTTCGGAGATATTGAATGCTAGTGAAGTATTTCGCACAGCCGCCATGTTGGATTGGAGAGACGTAACAAAATTTGAAGGGCACGGTCGAGGTCACCGGGAATAGTGCTATGAACTTCCCGAGTTTCATTGAAATCGCTCCAGCCGTTTCGATTTTATTAGGGGGGGACACACACACGAATCACACACACACGCACACACACACACACACACACGCACACACACACGGACAAAAGGTGATCTCATAAGCCTATTTTTTCAAAATTGAAAATAGGCTAAAAAATGTTGTAGTATGTCATTTGATACTGTTTAACATAACCAAGTCCGTTGAGACTTGTAGATTGATTGTAAAATTGATCTATAAGTCAGTGCTGACTGATATGTATCTTGGGTAGACATCACGCTGTATGGTTTGAAGTCGGAAGTCGAATATTGGCTCAGCTCATTAGCTAAGACCCTCAGTTGACGCTCTCCTATTGTGGTCAGAACAATTGTTCTCTAATGACTTGTCGTTCACTAATGATGTTGTAGACGCGGGTTACAGCTTATATCTTCCTTGTCACGTGGTGTCACAGCTTCCCTCTCTTTAGAAGCAAGCTACCCCTTCTACCTTCATGACTCCTTACTTGCAATATCTTGACGCGTACGTACATTAGAAATGGCATGTTAGTTGCACCATGCGTGAAATATTTGTTCCATTCCTTCTCGAAGGAACTTGATGGTCGAACTCGTGATGGTTACTCATAGTGGGTTTCTTAGCATCCCATGACGCTGTTTGCCGTGGTGAAATAACTACTACGACGTTCTGTTTGTGACGCATAGGGTTAGTCCATATCGCCAGTCTTGTTGCAATATACATTACTTCGTCTCTTTACAAGTAAATGGATATTAATAAAAATCTTTCTAACTATAATAATAAAAACCGCTTACAATTATCTGATATAAAAATCATCTCATCGATGTACTAATTAATAAGAATAATAAATATGATAATAAATGAATAACCCTATAAATATAATAGGTATGGGATCGAATCGTTACATCGTGTCTTAATTATTGCCATTATAGGCTCGTTGCATAATGTACTATTCCGTTATGTTTTTCTCATGACAAATGAAAGGTGATGATTTACGCTAATCTCATTCAAATTATGTCATTAAGAAAAACATCAACAGCAAAGACAACTGATTTTTACAGCTCTGCATTTCAAGGTGCGTTGATAGTTTTCAATTATCTGAAAAATTAAATTAAATAATAGGCCTATGAGAAGTTACAAAATTGCTATAGCCTAAATAGCCTAGCCTATGTATGATCTCTGGATGCAGCAGTAGCCTAATTATAAACTGTTTCGCTCTCCATATCCGAAAGATTGTAACTAATAGCCTACTTTCTTTGTCCACAGCCGACTCGATGCGTCACTTTGTCTCTTTCTACAGATCTGTGCACTGGGCTCTGTTAGTTGAGTATTGAGCCACAATTTTTGTTGTTAGGCTAATTGAGTTACGATAGAATTTATTATTATTATTCCTATTCGTTGCTTAAGCGGCTTCGGTGGCGTGGTCGGTAGCATGCTGAACTGCTATGCCCAAGATCGCGGTTTCAACCCCGGCCGAAGTCGTCGGATTTTGAAGAGCGTCAAAATCCTTCGGTATGCCTTGGTTCGGAGGGGAAGTAAAGCCGGCGGTCCCATGTCATAGATTTATGGCATGAAAAAGAACTTTCCACTAACTAGCCTACACTTGTGTGCAGCCAAAATTTGTAGGTTAGACTTGATAACGCTATATTAGTTGCAACGTTCGCGGCAAGGTGCTTACTGCGATGGCATTTAATAGCCGGGTCCGCAGCTAGGTGTCATGGACGGTAGCATTTGGTAGGAAAAGTAGGGACTAAGTTATTTGAAATTATCGTCTGCAGTCCTTACTTGAATTAAAACTGATAACACACACTAATACAGACATCACAATTAACACCGGTTATCAGAGAGTTTCTACACACACCGAAAGTACACGGAGCTACATGACCGCGTTGTCGCAGCCCCTAAACTAAGGAACCAGCCAACCAACCAACCGTTTTGTCCAAATTCATGAGTTTTAGCCTAAGTGATCTGAATCTTCTTGGCTTTTCATGTATTTCTTCTATTGTAGGGAAGAACACCCATTAATATTTGGGGGAGGATGACCTAGCTGGTCCACCCCTCAAAACTCCAATAACTAACGTGTTGACCGATTGAAAAGTCTTATATTTCAACAATACCATACCTCTGGCCTATCTCAAAACAGAATTAAATTTCTTGGCAGAGCCAACGCTAACCACTACACCACAAGTGATCCAACGAACGAAACTGAGCAAGACAAGAATTTGGAAGAAAGCAGCCGTGGCCTGTTAGAAAAAAATGAAAAACATTGTAATTTTAAGAACCGGCAAAATATATTTCGTGAGCACCCAGTAGCAATCTAATAGCCTATGTTATGATATGATGATGACCATAATTGTTGTTTTAAGGGGCCTAACATCTAGGTTATCGGCCCCTAACGGTTCAGGTGATAGTGAAAGATGGGATGAGAATGAAAACTATAACTAATACTAACTACAGACTGACAGACTAGAAGAAGAAGAAATGGTAAACAAACAAAGGATAAGGCAAATAAAGGACAGGAAGAAAAGAAATTTATTTATTTATTATTATTCTCAACGGCAAAGCCAATATATACATGAAAAATACAACAAGAATGATAACATTAAATAATTAATACATCAAGCAAAGATAGATAAACTATTTAACAACTGATTTAACAACAATAACAAGAAGAAGAAAAAAGCTATTAACTTATAGGTAACGAAAAACAAGAGCAAACTTAAAATAACAACAAATAAGGGTAACAATAATAACAGAAAATAAAAAACAGAGATAGCTAATAAAAAGAATTGCATTTAACAATAAAATAGTGGTAGTAGAATAATGGAAGCAAAGGTTAAAGTCGGCGAAAAGTGACAAGATGAGCCCATGCTTTATCTATGACAAATCTTTGGCTGAACTTAGAGGGCAAAAGCTGAGAAGGAAAAGTGAGATCATTATCAAGGGCAGGGGGGTGGTTATCCTCCTTAACAATAGGATCCAAAGCACGAGTGACTACACAAGGCAAATCACTGACAACCAAATTCAACTGAGAGCCCCACATATTGACTATCCCACTCTGTTGGCGCATTCCAAGAGTGTTGGACATGTCATAAAGCAGGTCAGATGAAGACGTAGGGGCAAGCAGCACTATTTAAATTAAAATCACCAGCTAGAAGGAGACTGGGCTCATTACCCAATTGAGTACGAAGTTGTTCAATTGAGTCACATAGTAATTGATATTTTCTAACAGGCTGATTTGAAGGCACATAGGCAGCAACAATAATGAGTTGAAAGTGACCAATCTTAACAATCACACCTATAGCTTCAGATTAATCACTCGCAAAATTAACTAAAGAAGCAATTATTTTGAAGTGAGTATCTATCATAACACCGCCGCCACCTAATTTAGAACTGGTTTTAGTAGATCTATCACATCTATAACTATTGAAACTCCTTGAGACCCAGCTCAGCATCAGTAATATCAGGGTTAAGTTCAGTTTCAGTAAACACAATCGCATCAAAATCATTAAGGTTAACATTATTAACTAAGTCAGTAATCTTAGATCTAACACCATTTACGTTCTGATAATATAACTTGAAACATGAATTGCCGTTGGGTGAAACTAGTTTTTTTGAGCCTTATCAGATTTAACAATCATAGGGATACCGCTCTTATATTTAATGGTAAGATTATTCTCACCATCCGATGATGTACGAGAAGCAAGTTCAAGACGTAGTTTTTTTAGAGAATCTAATTCATTGGGAGTGCGGTCTCTGGAGAGCTTGACATCCTGAAGGGTAGGATCAGTAGAACGAAGACCATCAAGCGAAAAATTACTGAGCATCAGGTTCCTATCATGTTCCGTAGGAAAAACAAGTTTGAGAGGTCTAATCTTCGAGGGTTGTTTATTACCAACCCGGAATAACTTAATACTATCAGTCTCCACTTGCAGAACTGAGCAATTGAGTATTTTAGTAACCATGCCTTTGTCGTGTGCTTTCAAATCAACAGCAACGCTGCTTTGTAACTCAGGGACATTAAAAGCGATGATATTTTTCTTCCTGTAGTTACGTTCATTTATCTCAGCCATAATATTATCCATGTTTAAGCCTCCACCATCAGGCTCACGCTGTTCCAGAGAAGTGACTCTCTTATCAATTTCATCAAGCTTAGGTTCAATGGCTGTGAGCTTGTCCTGAATTGCCTTTATTTCAGACTTTATGATGCGAGTATCGTTTGGGACATCTTTTAAAGTATTTACTACTGAAGCAAGATCATCTACTTTAGACACCAAAGTGCTCAAGATCACAGTTATGTTAATAGAAGATGATTTGGGAGTACAGTCAGCCCTGGTGCAGTGCCATTTATTAGCAGAGTTTCCAGCTAGTTTTGAGTATTCAGATTTGGAGACTCCGATACAGGACCTATGAAACCATCTACTACATGAATCGTCACACTGAAGCCCCACTTCATGATCACGGACTTTCTTTACGCAAACAGCACAGACATTATCACCAAGAGACAGCATAATGAGTGTCAACTTGAATTAATAAGTAGTAGATAACGTTTAGTTGCGTAATAATTGTAATAAAATACTGATTATATAAATAATCTAACCAAAAACAGTGAAGATTATTCGGACAAAGGAATCGACATTCACTTGTTTCCAGACTGCTTCTTTAGTTTCTTTAGTGGTTTGACGTAGATCCATAATGAATTGTAGAGCTAGACTTATTACAGATGCCTGTGCTATTTATGCTCAAAACTGCCCATGTCCTATGAATATCAGCTCTCGAAAAGTGTGGTTGGATTCAAAACTGTCCACGTCCATACGTAAGTGAGGCTCAAAACTTGCCTTGTCCCTTTCCACGCTTTCCACCCTCGAAAAATGAGGATTGAGGGACTTGTAAGGAAGGATAGCAATGAAAGGCAGATAGGAAAGAGGAGATGGTCAGTAGAAAAAGGGGGCAACCGGACACAGCTCAGGTCTTGAGGGTGTAGCAATATCCAGGGTGCACCAGAAGTGGTGGGGCTACATACACCCTACCTCCTTGAGGGCATTGTGCAGAAGGCAGGAGATAACATGAAAAGAAAAAGAAGGCTGATCCATTCCAAGAATGAGGGTATCAGGAAAGTTGAGAGATGGGCCAACGAAGGCGAGAACGTGAAAGACTCCCTAGGCCTCGGATACCCTAATACCGTTGGGATTGAAAGAGACCAAGAGTTGACCAAGAGAGGTCGACAGGAAAGAAGACGGAGAGGATCCCGGCACAGGTAAGTGGAAGCAATGCCGGACCCAGCTGGGGTTCCGTGGTCACCAACCCACGTTCCACTAGATGTGAGCCCCTGGGGGAGTCTAATATGTGTGTGCGTTTGTGCGCAGTTTCAAATTATTTTAAATTATTGGCAAATGCACCATGCACTGCCTGGGGCGAGCTGAACGTTTGAGTGCCGCACAAGTATAGATAGCTCCGAGAGGGGAGATAGGCAGAGCCATCTCGCGGTACAATGTGGCAGCATGCAGTCCATCTCTGCAATTCGTGTTGTCGTGATGGTGATGACTGCTATTTCAGGGACGAAACGTCAGTAACACTTTGGGAGTGATTATCTATATATATATAGGTAGGCCCCTATACAGGGTGTAACAAAATTTATGGCACAAAATCCAGGACACATTCCTCACACGCAGACGAAGGAAGGAAATAAGGAAGCTTATAGTTTAACGTGACCGTTAATCTCGCGATCATAAGCCACGGGACCTCCGTTTTACGTGGAATCCGAACCACAGGACATGGCATTTCACATCGAAAATCTCACATGCAGTGACCAGGAATCGAACCCGGTCCGCCTTGGTGAGAGGCATACAGCTTGACCGCTGCGCCACCACGCCCCACCGCAGACGAAGATATTATGTTATATTAACATGGGTCCGGAAAGGCTTTGTTTCCATGTTATACCTCATTGTCTCCAACTCATTGATCATGGGAAACACACAAGAACAGAACGCATCAGCTCTTGCTCACAGGAGATGTTCAATATGCCCTGCGTGCGCATTGATACATGCATCAACCCACCATCCTAGTGATTCTTGGATGCGCTGATGTAGGCCTATCCCTGGAGTACTGCGTATGGTTTCGCAGCCTTTCATAATACGGGCACGGAGACTCTGAACATCTTGTAGCCTACTGGGGTTCGATACACAAGAGTTTTCAAATGCCCTCAAAAATAAAAGCTCAGTGATTTTAGGTCCGGAGAGCGTGGAGGCCAGACAATTGGTCTACATCTACCTATCCACCTGTCACCAAATGTGTTATTTAGAAGCCGACGGACATTAAAACTAGAATGAGGAGGTGCTCCATCGTACATGAAGGGCTACATGTATTGTCGCACAGCTCAAGGCACATCTGCTAAGTCACAAGGCAACGGGGCCATGTTAAACAAACCACTGGCGGTGCACCTACGATAATGGCAACGTAACCAGACGTAACCAAGAGTGCATGTTCCCCATGATTCTCACGTTCTCTTCTTGTGTGTTTCCCATGATTAATGAGTTGGAGACAATGGGGTATAACATGGAAACAAAGCCTTTCCGGACCCATGTTCATATAACATAATTTCTTCGTCTACATGAGAGGAATGTGTCCAGCATTGTGTGCCGTTCATTTTTGTTACACCCTGTATATAAAATACGCTAAGGTGTATGTTTCACAAAACTCAAGCTCCTAAACCAGAGGAAGTTAGAAGGTGTGGTTTGTACGAAAATCTTCCAAATCGTCTCAATAGTACAGGAAAAATCTTGCATTTCTTGAAAAGTCAACGGAAATATAGACTATTTATTTGTTTATAAAGTGCTTTTAAACAAATAAACAAGACGATGGCTCCTGTGTCGCGCACAGCCGCATAGCACTAGTGCCGGGTGGGTAGTCTGTACACATTGTGCAACCAGCAGCAGTGATGAATTGTTCTCTCAAGACATAAATATGGACAATTTGTTTAAACAAATAAACATATTTATAGAAGCCCGCATAACAGTAAAGCCAGGCGGGTGGTTTATACACATTTAGGCTACAGTTTACGTGCTAGCACGTAATGCATTCATAACTGTTCCCGGGAAACCGGGACGGATTGCTAGTTATTATTAGGGCTCGTATTTTTAGGTAAATAAATATTTTAAGCATTTTTTCTATAAATACATAAATTCCTGCTTTTCACTTATTAGCACATAAAAAGGCATAATATTTACATTTAAAAAAATGTTCTGTGTTACTTCAACGGGGAAGAACCTGTGAGCTATCTAATCTTCATGCAGAGCGTATGTCTGCTTGCAACTGTGTTATTCTTAACTTTGTCGCCCCGTGCCACTCTCAGTGGAGGCCGGGAATTTCCATGTGCAAAGTGATATTGCATCACGTGCTAAACCTCCCCCCCCCCCCCCCCCCCCCCCCCCCCCCCCCCTCCCCTCCAGCTACCTGGAACCAGCGTCACTCACATCAGTTCATTTCTGGCACTGTGAAGTGTAAGGCAGTTCTACGATGCCTAAAGTAAAAACAACTAAAAGTTATCGTCTGTTGCAGAATTTAAAGATAATTTCACTTGTGATGGGGGCGTTCTGTTCTGCCAACCATGTGGGAAAGCAATCAAGGGTGAACAGCGATCGCAAGTTACACAACACCTCAAGGGCAAGACACATATTGCCACAGTTTCGCGCCTTCAGAATGAGTGTTTCGCGATAATCGTCGGTCATTTGTGATGGAGAATTTGAAGATGTATCTCGTTGTGTATTGTAATGCTTCAGCAGTCAGTGAGACATAGAATAAATTGCATTCGTGAGTGCTGCATATTGTTTATATTTACATTAATACACTGAATTATAATTACATATTTTTACTTTTTTGTCACATATTTCAGGTATTTTTAATACATAATAATTAAATATTTTCCCGATTTTTAGCACCTAAAAATCCGAGCCCTAACCCTACGTCCAGCATTTCAAGCACTCAGTTCCCTTTACGTGAGATAATGAACCCCCATATTGCTCAGATTTTGAGCGGTAGCCTACGATATGATTATTGTTGTTCTTGTTTCATTTTAGAGGTTTGGCCCATAGGCTATGCTTAGGAGAATGTTGCCTCTTAAATTGTGTTTTTGTAGTGACTGTACAGCGTGTGAATTTGTAATATTTTTTACTAGCAGTAGTGCCCGTCTTCGCCCGTTGGATTAATTTGTTTTATGGATGATAATGAATACTACTACAGAACTGGAGCGCTCAAGGATAAGGATCGGAAAGCACCAACGCTTATTGCAGCCGATAACCTCAGTATACTGCACCAACACCATTGCCCTTATACAGAGGCATATTATTGTCATGATGATAACTGTTTTAAGGGGCCTAAGAAATCTCTTTGCACTAATTACTCCCCGTGACTGAAATTTAAAAGCAGCTCGCAATTCTGCACCAAAACACTGGTAGGGACGGCGTGATGCAGCCCGCATTGCCAGACAACAATAGACTTATGTATTATTGAAGCTGTTCGGCAGCGCTTGTTCTTCCGACATACTGAACAAAAAGCAATCCTTAAGGTTACCTGAGAGGTGTATCCTAATGCTACATAGCCTAAACTAATACTCTTGAATCTGGCTATCATATACAAAAATAATTTTTCGAATCCGACTGGTAGTTCCAGAGATTAGCGCGTTTAAACACACAAACAAACTCTTCAGCTTTATTATATTAGTATAGATTATGATTATCGTGGAAAATTCCTCGAGACTTGAGGTAACGCACCATTCGTAGCCTGCATTTACATGAAGGACTGTGGAGATCCACGTTGAGGATGGCCGGGATTCGAACCATCGCTCTCCTGACTTGCTGTAGCTACTGCACAGCTGAAGAGTAGAAGTAGACACGCTCCTTGAAGCTAGTAGCAACAGTGCAAGCAATAATTACAGCTATTTAACAGCGCCCGCCTCACATAGGCCTATAGCTTACCTGTTGCTGGCATCTAATTATACCAGCGAGAGACTTCACCAATTGCTCCCTCACATTCCTACCTTAATTAATATTTTTCAACAAGATAACATTATTGCGTCAGCTATTAGCCAGTAGCCTATAGGTTGAGTGGATCATTGGATATCAAGGTTAGTCCGTAAGTAGTCTTTATGTTCGACGATATCGAAATGTAAATATTATATGTCAGAAAACTGTATCATAATGAGGGTCATTATAACACTATTTTTCATTACGAAACAGTTTCCCCCACCAATCAGAGCTCAAGAAACAGTTGTGTGACCAATTAGGTGAGGATAGCATCGCACATGCGCTCACTTCCATGGCCCCCTATTTTAAATTTCACTGCATGGCGAGTGTCATAGTGAGGTATTTCAGGAGGCCATGGTCAAATACAAGGTATTCTCTGAGTCCCATGCGCTCTGTTCAGTACATAAAACTGGTGAAATCTCGACAGATATTTATGAATATTTATGTTCGAACATAAAATAGTTAGCCTATAATTATCGTCGAAAATAAACAGTCGTATGCAACTCGCCTATAATGGTAATTAAGACACTCGTATGGAAATTATAAAACGAGCGTAGCGAGTTTTATAAACATACTCGTGTCTTAATTATTGCCATTATAGGCGAGTTGCATAATCTATATATATAAAAATCAATGTAACGTGATAGTTTGTGGGTATGTATGTCTCCTATGCGTTCATATACCATTCGTACGATTGCGATGAAACTTGGGTGAGATGTTGAGTACACTCCAAGGAAGGTTTCTGACTTAGTAAATCCATTTAACAATAGGTAGCGCACGCGTAGATTCAACAAATGAGCGACGATGCGCGAAGCATTTCAAACAAGTCCCGTTATGTGTTCATATACCATTCGTCCGATAGCGATGAAACTTGGGTGAGATGTTGTGTACACTTACGTGAAGGTTTCAAAATTAGTGAATACATTTCACAGTAGATAGCGCACGAGTATATTCAACAAATGAGCGACGACACGCAAAGCGTTTCAACAAAGTCCCGTATGCATTCATATACCATTCGTCCGATAGCTATGAAACTTGCGTAAAATGTTGTGTACACTGCAGGGAAATTTTCTGGCTTAGTACATCCACTTTACAATAGGCAGCGCACGAGTAGATTCAACAAATGAGCTACGACGCGCGAAGCATTTCAACAAAGTCACGTTTGCGTTCATATACCATTCGTCCGATAGCGATGAAACTAGGCTGAGATTTTGTGTGCACTCCAGGGAAGGTTTCTAGCTTAGTAAATCCCTTTAAAAATAGGTAGAGCACGAGTAGAATCAACAAATGAGCGACGACGCGCGAAGCGTTTCAACAAAGTCCCATATAATTTCATATACCATTCATCCGATAGCGATGAAACTTGGGTGAGATGTTGTGTACAGTCCAGGGAAGGTTTCTGGCTTAGTACATACATTTTACAATAGGTAGCGCACCAGTAGATTCAACAAATGAGCGATGACACGCGAAGCGTTTCAACAAAGTCCCGTATAAAGTCATATACCATTCGTCTGATAGTGATAAATGTTTGGTGAATTGTTGTGTACACTCCAGGAAAGGTTTCTGGCTAAGTAAATCCATTTTACAATACGAAGCGCACGTTTATGTTCAACAAATGAGTGACTACGCGCGAAGCGTTTCGACAACGTCCCGTATACGTTCACATACCATTCATCCGATTGCGATGAAACTTGGGTGAGATGTTGTGTACACTCCAGGGAAGGTTTCTGGCTGAGTACATCCATATTACAATATGTAGCGCAAGAGTAGAATCAACAAATGAGCGACGACACGCGAAGCGTTTCAACCAAGTCCCATATGCATACATGTACCATTCGTCCGTAGCTATGAAACTTGGGTGAGATGTTGTGTACACGTCATGGAAAATTTCTGGCTTAGTAAATCCCCTATACAATATGCAGCGCACAAGTTGATTCAACAAATGAGGGACGACGTGCGAAGCGTTTCAACAAAGTCCCGTATAAGGTCATATACCATTCTGCCGTTAGCGGTGAAACTTGGGTGAAATATGGTGGACACTCCAAGGAAGGTTTCTGGCTTAGTAAATACATTTCACAGTAGGTAGCACACGAGTAGATTCAGCAAATGAACGACGACACGCGGAGCGTTTCAATACAGTCCCCTATGTCTTCATATCACATTAGTCCGATAGCGATGAAACTTGGGTGAGATGTTGTGGACACTTACGTGACGGTTTCTAACTTAGTAAATGCATTTTACAGTAGGTAGCGCACGAGTAGATTCAACAAATGAGTGACGGAGCGCGAATCGTTTAAACAAAATCAGGTATGCGTTCATATACTATTCATCCGATTGCGATGAAACATTGATCAGTTATTGTGTACCCGCCAGGGAAGGGGACTTAGTAAATCCATTTCACAATAAGTAGCGCAAGAGTAGATGCAACAAATGGGTGACGACGCGCGAAGCGTTTCAACAAAATCCCCTATTGCGTTCATATAACATTATTCGATTGCGATGAAACCTTGATGAGTTATTGTGTACACGCCAGGGAAGGGCTTCGACTTAGTAATACATTTCTCAATAGGTAGCGCACGAGTAGATTCAACATATGAGTGACAGCGCACGAATCGTTTAAACAAAACCCCGTATACGTGCATATACAATTCCTCCGATTGCGATGAATCATTGATGAGTTATTGTGTACACGCCAGGGAAGGGTTTCGACTTAGTAAATCCATTTCACAACAGGTAGCGTACGAGTAGATTCAACAAATGAGTGACAGCGATGAAACTTTTGAAAGTTGTTGTGCACGCTTCCACGAATGGTTCTAAATTAGAAAATCCATTTTACGATAGCTTAGAGGCAGTTAACATGTTGTGTATCCAAAAGCACTTCAAGAAACAGAATTTCAACGCCAACACTTTCTTTGATTGGCATTGCAACGCATGCCGGGTACAGCTTGTGTACTATAATAATAAACCGTGCCTTGCACAACAATTGTAGCCTATAGCCTACATTTCCAAGGGAACACATCTTGATATTAGAAGCAAAGTAGCCTACTAAATTTTCAAAATTGAAATCGTACCTATTTTTATCCATTTTTTCAAATTTTGGTTCTTGCTTTGTGCTGTTCTTCACCGTTTCTCTCATATATCCCATGTTTATGCCAATGGAATGTTTTTTTTAGTGCGTGTTAAACCTATAGCTACAAAATGAAACTCACTCAAACCTTTGTGACTTTAATTAATCTTTCTAGAAAACTTTAAAAATATATTTTTGAGTTTCCTCAGAATGAAAGTGGAGTAAAAATGCTTAATTAATTAATAATGTGGAAATGTGTGAGACTCATTTTGTAGCTGAAGGTTTCACATCCACTTAAAAAGAAAAAGTCCACAAATTCCAATAAATATGGGAGATAAGAGGGGAACGATGAAGATCTGCACAAAGCAAGGATCATATTTTGAAAAATGGATAAAAATGGTTACGATTCGAAGTTTGCGTTTCCTTGGAAACGTATATAGGCCTAATTGTTGTACAAGATCTATTATAGTGCTAGCTAGTTTTATTTTAAGATCTTTAAATTTGTATCTTGCTTTCTTAGCTAAGGTCGCCTGGCTCGCTTCTTTGATTACATTATTTAAATGACTCATGGTGGTTGCGTATTGATGTGCTAGAATAGTTCTTAATATGAATTGTACACTCGCCTGAATCAATACTATACAGAAAATTAATTATTTAACTTGTTTTTAGTACATGTTTCGAGGATTAATTACATTTTATCCCCTTCATCAGCTAAAAACATATTGAAAGAACAAAATAAAACGTAGCACAGTAATATGATATGTTATTAAATCTAATATGGTGCACCATACAGTATAATTTAGGTTATAAGATCAGAATAAAATGAAATGAAATAGATGGTGACGGTGATCAGCTTGCAGGTGCTCATGACAAATAGTAGTTCCGTATTGAAGCTTGAAATGGTAGATTTGGAATACCAATACTTCACCAATCCGTGTAGGTCTATAATTAATAAAGAGCCTGTATGCTTAAAGATCCATTTTGAAGCCTTTTCAAATCAAAGCGGCTTCAAGTAACACGACGTGATGGAAAGTGATCTCTTGATAAAGAGAGGTTAGTTCAAAGCATATGGTGTATGAGGTTAGGACAATGTTACGTTTAGAAAATGATTTGTCTATTGACAGGCACAACCATAATATTAAAATCGCAATTGTTTTGGCTCCTTAAAGTTTATGTGACCCCTTAAGGGAAAATGGACGTTCGAAAACACGTAGGCCTACAGGAATCGCAGCATAATTTTCACCAATGCGCAAAATGGTGTTATAGTGACTCTTCAGAGCCACCTAGAACAAGTACAGGAATCAAGGCATAAGCTACATGTCTATAATGACATGAATCTCTTAGCACTCGCGCGTGAATGTTCACTAATGCGCAAAATGGTGTTATAGTGACTCTTCAAAGCCACCTAGTACACGTACAGGAATCACGGCATAGGCTACATGTCTATAATGACATAAATCTCTTAGCACTCGTGCGTGAATGTATAGTCTACCAATGCGCAAAATGGTGTTATAGTGACTCTTCAAAGCCACCTAGTACACGTACAGAAATCAAGGCATATGCTACATGTCTATAATGACATAAATCTCTTAGCACTCGCGCGTGAATGTATAGTCTACTAATGCGCAAAATGGTGTAATAGTGACTTTTCAAAGCCACCTAGAACACGTACAGGAATCACGGCATAGGCTACATGTCCATAATGACATAAATCTCTTAGCACTCACGCGTGAATGTAGCCTATATTCTATTAATGCTCAAAATGGTGTTATGGTGACTCTCCAAAGCCACCTAGAACACGTTCAAGTATCACGACATAGGCTACATGTCGGGTTGTATGGAACTGCGTCCAAGCTTCACTAATGACCCTGGTCATTAGCATCAACCTTCGAAAAGTGGCTGTGGAACTGCGCTCATTGGGAGCGGTCAGGTAGTTCCGTCCCTCCTCCCCCTCTACCGAATTATGTTGTGTCGAGTGGTATGAATTTGAAGTGATTCATTTCAAATCTGTTGTGTCTTGATTGCGAACACGTCAAAAACCGCCCAGATTGCGAACAACTAAATATACCTTGTCCAGATTGCGGACAAGAGATTAGTGTTGGCCTGTGATACATAAAACAGGTACAGTTTTCAAAACAGACTCATATTTAGGCTAATTTTTGTTCTAGCAATATTAACATTAACTGGTATATTGGGATGTTTTCGACAACCTAACCATATTTTAAAAATAGTTTTGTTATTGCAAATGTTTAATAATCTAGTTTGAGGTAATCTTACCATTTAGAAGATTATTATATTTTTTATTAGAGAGAGTTGTATTATTATTATTATTATTAGTGTAGTCTCCGTGGCTTAGGCAGAGTTTCCCGTAGTACAGCTGCTTATCGGAACGGGGGACTAACTCTTATTCTCAGCAGTGCAGAAGCTAGTGGTGGGAAACAGTCCGTCACTTCCCCTTAAACCGACCTTGGGCTAACAGCCGACTTGACTATGGGCGCAGTTCAATCGGCCTTATTAAAAGGATCTGGAAATATCACTGATTATCTCCCTACATGTCTATAATGTCATAAATCTCTTTGCACTCGCGCATGAATGTTCACTAATGTGCAAAACGGTGTTATAGTGACTCTTCAAAGCCACCTAGAACACTTACAGGAATCACGGCATAGGCTACATGTCTATAATGACATAAATCTCTTTGCACTCGCGCATGAATGTTCACTAATGTGCAAAACGGTGTTATAGTGACTCTTCAAAGCCACCTAGAACACTTACAGGAATCACGGCATAGGCCACATGTCTATAATGACATAAATCTCTTTGCAATCGCGCGTGAATGTTCACTAATGCGCAAAATGGTGTTATAGTGACTTTTCAAAGCCACCGAAAACAACCGTTCCCTCTAGAGCGCATTGAGAATCCAAAGCCGTTATTTCACGCAAATCTTTAGGTATCAAAGAAGCAGGTTCAAACAATAAAACGTGTTAAAGCACGGATGTATCGGCAAGTATTGAATTTAGAAGGCTGTGCTACCGACTGCCGGCTTAGAGCTCCCCCACGCTAGCAACGCGGAAGGGCGGGTAGGGGGGAATGTTATCCCCACTCCCCTCACCAACCCCATATCACCGCGGGGGCAGAGAATACACACGTGATGTCATGAACACAGCGTCGGAGTGCAAAGAGCATGCTCCAATTATCATAAAATATATCGCCACAACATTTACCGAATAAAGACGACGTTAACTCGTTTCAAGAGCATAGGACATCTTGATCATTAGCCCCGTGTAGGCTACTTATGTGTTTAACTGTAATGGATAGCTCATGTTTTAGGACTGGCAGTTTATCTGTGATTTGCGTGGACACTGTGGTTACCATGGCAACAAGAACAATGCATTCTATAAGGTGCGTTCAAAAAGTAACGAACCGGAGGCTGGAATGCGCAAACAGGTGTCGACATCGGCTAATCGTGGCGTGTGTAACGAGGTGTGGTTCCGACCAGAGCGTGGAAGGTCACAGCCCGTCGCTAGAGGGCACGCGTGCACGTCACGTGACGATACAAAGCGAGCAGCAGCATGCATCAATCGTCCAATGCTGCCAATCGCATTGCAAACAGTGGCATGGAGGCGTAAACCGAAGAGCAAAGGGGTGTTGTTCGGTATCTAACAGCGGAAGGAGTAGGCGGAACGACATTCATCGAGGTGAACGACAAACACTGCATGTCCCTTGTAAGGGTCAAGGCGTGGTACAAGCGCTTCAGGGAAGGACGGGTGTCGTTAGCCGATGATGCCCGGTCAGGGGCATCCCCCTGCATTACCGATGTCAACGTCCAGCTGGTTGATGCACTCATTATCCAGGACCGCCGAGTGACAGTGAATGTCATAGCCGCCGTGGTCGCTCCACGACAACGCACGACCTTATACGGCCAACACAGTCGCGGCACTCCTGCAGAAATTCAAATGGGAGGTTCTCAGCCACCCTCCATACAGTCCAGACCTATCTCCCTGTGATTACGTCATGTTTGGTTCCCTGAAAAGGGCTCTGCGGGGCCAACGATTCACCTCGGATGCCGACGTCCAGCTGTACGTGCTGAACTGGTTCACATCGCAGCCCAGGGAATTTCATGACACAGCCATTCACCGCCTCGTGTCACAGTGAGACAAGTGCCTCAACAGCCAGGGCCAATACTTCTAACATACAGGTACTGGTTTCTGTAATTATGCCTCCGGCTCGTTACTTTTTGAACGCACCTTATAGTTTAGTACAGTCGAAAGAATCAGAAACAGCTATGGATGTCGAATTGGCAGGTGAAAAGCTAAATGAAGAAGGAGACTTATGTGACTAAGGAAGAAAAATAGCCAGTGATGGACGAAGCAAAGAGGGTATAAAAAGTAGGTTAGCATAGGAAAGGAAAGAATTTCTACAGAAAAATAATCTGTTGACATTGAGTTTAGGGGCTGCGACAACGCGGTCATGTAGCCCCGTGAACTTTGGGTGTGTGTAGAATCTGTCTGATAACCGGTGATAATTGTGATGGTTGTATTAGTGTGTGTTATCTGTTTTATAATTTAAGTACTGCAACTTAGAATTTTTCAAATAGTTCCTACCTTTGCCGCCAAGCGCCACCGTCAACGACTACTAGTCCAAGTTCAGGACTTAGCTACCAGACGCCACCACAGTCCGCTCTTGGCAACGAACGTAGCAACCTAAGAGCGTTGTTTACATCTTAGCCTATCCAATTTAGCTTCACACAGGTGCAATTAGTGGAAGGTTCTTTAACATGCCATAAATCTATGACATGGGACCGCCGGCTTTACTTCCCCTCCGAAGGAAGGCATACTGAGGGATTTTTAACGCTCTTAAAAAATCCGACGGCTTCGGCCGGGTTTGAACCCGCTATCTTGGGCATAGAAGCTCAGCATGTTACCGACTACGACACCGAAGCCGCTGAAAAAAAATCAGAAACCGCTATGGACGTGGAATTGACCGGTGAATAGCTAAAGGAAGTAGCCTAGGAGACATCTGTTTCTAAGGAAGAAAAATAGCCAGTGATTTACGAAGCAAAGTGGATATAAAAAGTAGGTTAACACAGGCAAGGAAAGCATTTCTACAGAAAAGGAATATGTTGACATCGAATATAGATTTAGGTATTAGGAAGCCATTTTTGAAAGTCTTCGTCTGGAGCGTGGCGCTCTATGGAAGTGAAACGTGGACTCTCGGAGCAGCAGAAAAGAGGAGAATTTAAACGTTTGAAATGTGGTGTTACAGGAGAATGATGAACATCAGATGGGTGGATAGGGTTACAAATGAATCGGTATTAAGAAGATTGGGAGAGGAGAGATAGGTTGGTTGGTTGGTTCCTCAGTTTAGGGGCTGCGACAACGCAGTCGTGTAGCCCCGTGTACTTTGGGTGTGTGTAGAATCTGTCTGATAACCGGTGTTAATTGTGATGACTGTATTAGTGTGTGTTATCTGTTTTCAATTCAAGTGAGGACTGCAGACATTGAATTTTTTCAAGTAGTTCCTACTTTTGCCGCCAAACGCCACCGTCAACGACTGCTAGTTCAGAACTTGATTACCAGATGCCACCGCAGTCGGCTCCTGGCGACGAACGTCGGAACCTAAGAGCGTTTGTCGAATGTTTAACCTATATTTTGCTTCACACAGGTGTAATTAGTGGAAGGTTCTTTAACATGCCATAAATCTATGACATGGGACCGCCAGCTTTACTTCCCCTCCGAAGGAAGGCATAAGTTACTGAGGGATTTTAACGCTATTAAAAAATCCGACGACTAGAGATAGGTTGGTGGGACACAGAACTTACTAAGACACCCAGGAATAGCAAACTTAGTTATGGAAGGAAGGGTCGAGGACAAGAACTGTACGGGTAGACCAAGGTTAGAATATGTTAAACAGATTACCTCGGATGTAGGGTGTGGTAGCTATGTAGAGATGAAACGATTAGCTCAGGACAGGGAAACATGGAGAGCTGCATCAAACCAGTCAAAAGACTGAAGACTCAAACAACAACAACAGACATGTGCTGCTATAAGAAAATCTTACTACAGTGAGGTCATTTTCCATAGAACGGAACCTCGCCGGGGTCGTGTGACGGAAGTAGGAGCGATGAGTTACGCCCAGATGATTATCATCTATCATCTCAACAGTGGGACTGGACGCACCTGATGCTGTCATAGCATTGATTACATCCGCAGGTGGCAAGATACCTTAGCCTCTGTCGACCAAAATATTATGTGCATTCGAGTTTGAAGGTTGTTTGTGAAGTAACCAATAGACCTACATAAAATGAAATAACATCATCATTTTCGTCGTTCTATTTTACGTTAGTTCATGTAGTTTTGGAATTTTTAATTTATATTTTAATATTTTTTATCGCAGTTGAAACACAAAAAGTGCCCGTTTTTAAGCGTGTTTCAATCATGCGTCACATTTAAGAATTATTATCACACAAACCTGTCATCACATCGAATCTAAATTTTAACACAATATACATTGGAAGGTTGTATAACTGGTTTCTTAATTTCAAAATTTTGTGTGTTCAAGAATGAAAGTTGTTATCATTTTTGTACGGTAACTTTTTCTCGGCTCGGGGTGGTTGGAAAATGTAGTTCTTGGTTGCGTTGTAATCCTTATAGTCTACATCAAAAAGTTATGTTGTATGACTGTGAAATACGTAAATTAATTAACTTATTTTATATCGGTTTGTATTTGTACGGGGAAATAAGATATGGTTCACCAGTTAGCCGCTCCGGGAAATGCTGTACAGCGTTGCTGATATGGAGCCCATCACTTCCGAACGTGGCGCGCCCATGACACGTGATGGAGCCCATCTTGACAACGCTGTACATCTTTCACCGGAGCGGCTAACTGGTGAACCATGTCTTCATTCCCCGTGCAAATACAAACCATAATAAAATAAGTGAATTAATTTACGGATTTCACAATCATACAGCATACCTTTTTGATGTATAAGGATTACAACGCGACCAAGAACTACATTTTCAAACCACTCAGAGCCGAGAAAAAGTTACCTTACAAAAATGATAACAACTTTGTTTCTTGGACACACAAAATTTTAAAATTAATAAACCTGTTATACAACATTCCAATGTATATTGTGTTAAAATTTGGATTCGAGCTGATGACGGGTTTGTGAGATAATAATTCTTAAATGTGACGCATGATTGAAACACGCTTAAAAACGTGCACTTTTTGTGTTCCAACTGCTATAAAAATATTAAAATATAAATTAAAAATTCCAAACTTACATGAGCTAACGTAAAACAGAACGACGAAAATGATATTATTGGATTTTATGTAGGTCTATTGGTTTACTTCACAAACAACCTTCAAACTCGAGTGCACATAATATTTTGGTCGACAGTAGTTGAGATAAGACTTGTGGTGAAGTAAGCTACTGTAGCCTAACTCGTATCCCATGAACATGGTCAGCTATAGAACAACGAATGTTCCTAGTGGAAAGTCAAGAAGAAGTGTTGCGAACTTAAATGTGTTCTAAAGTTTCAACGCCGTGCATTTTTACTTGTGGGGGAAACTCAAATAAAAGGTAGGCCTATACAGAAACACTCCGCCTACTTTAAAGGCAAGTGGGTAAGGTGGCGTAGTTGGTAGTATGCTGAGCTTCTATGCTCATGATCGCGGGTTCAAACCCGGCCGAAGTCGTCGGATTTTGTTAAGAGCGTTAAAAATCCCTCAGTACGCCTTCCTTCGGAGGGGAAGTAAAGCCGGCGGTCCCATATCATAGACTAATGGCATGTTAAAGAACCTTCCACTAATTTGGCCTACACCTGTGTGAAGCTAACTTATAGGTTATCTTTGAGTAACTCTCTTAGGTTCCAAGGTTCGTAGACCAGTAGTCGTTGACGGTGGCGTTTGGCGGCAAAAGTAGGAACCACTTGAAAATCAATGTATGCAGACCTTACTTGAATTAAAAACAGATAACACACACTAATACAGCCATCACAATTACCACCGGTTATCAGACAGATAGACACCCAAAGTACACGAGGCTACATGACCGCGTTGTCGCAGCCCCTAAACTGAGCGAGCAACCAACCAACCTCCCCTAGTGGTTTCGAAAACGGAATAACTGCACTGATGTGAAATATCTAGCGCCAGAGCCTTGCTCGACACGCTGCAATACACAATGGCCCTGCCGCCGCATGGCGTCTGCGAGGCTCCGTTCTATAGAGAAGGTCCTCACTTTGTTATTGAAAGGTAGTACGAACTCGTGGCATGGATCTATAATGACCGTGTGTCCATCGGAGAGGCCGAGTGCAGGTCTTTCTAGTTGACGCCCATGGGCGACCTGCGCGGCGTAATGAGGATGAAGTGAAGATGAAGACGTCACATTCACCCAGTCCCCGAGCCACGGGAATTAACAGAGGAAATTAAAATCCCTGATGGCTCGGCCGAGAATCGAACCCGGGGCACTTCACGGCAAAGCCTAACGCGCTAACCTTTTAGCCACTGTGCTGGACGGCGTTGAACTAAAAGTCCCTAAAGTTACTAAATTCGTTCAAAATTTCGTTTTTTCCTTCTTCTAGCTTCTCCGAGTGACATCTTAAATTTTAAACTTCAGTGCTACCAACATAAAATTTTAGTATCAACAAAAATCCCTAAAAGTTACCAAATTCAAATTTCGTTTTTTTCTTCTAGCTTCTCCGAGGGACATCTTAAATTTTTTAAATTCAGTGTTACCAACATAAAATTTTAGTATCAACAAAAATTCCCTAAACGTTACCAAATTCAAAATTCTTCGAAAGTGTTAGTCTAGTTTATGTGCGCGAGTGATCTAGACCAAGCTTATAATTATGGTTACCAAGGCAACAAGGTTGTAAAAAATGGGCCATTACTATGAATTACTATGAATTATGAATAATAATAATAATAATAATAATAGTGATCACGCACAGTGTTCTCGAATGTAGCACACGCAGGTGGCGATGACTCTGCCGATGTCTTCTCCATGACGTGTTATCTTGTGACAGGAGACTTAAGTCCCGAACCAGCTGCGGATTACTCTGTCGTCACAGACAGGTGAACCCTGTCCGGGGGACCTTAATCCTTAACACTTCCGTAAGGCAGGTTTGGTAATACTGGACAGATCATACACAGGTCGTACTTCTATCAGCCGTCACCACAGTTACAGCCCTACGTGGATAAACGAAACTCTATCCGACTGTTATCTGCATTCCCCCCCCCCTCACCCCAGGGGCTCACATCTAGTGGGACGTGGGTTGGCGACCACGGGACCCCAGCTGAGTCCGGCATTGCTTCCACTTACTTGTGCCAGGCTCCTCTCCGTCTTCATTCCTTGGTCAACTCTTGTTCTTTTACGACCCCGACAGTATTAGGGTATCCGAGGCATAGGAAGTCTTTCAATTTTCCGTCTTAATTGGTCCTTGTCTCATCTTTCCTGATTCCCTCAATCTTCGAGGGATCAGCCTTCTTTTTCTTTTCATGTTAACTCCTGCCTTCTGCACAAAGCCCTCAAGAGGCAGGGTGTATGTAGGCCCACCACTTCTGGTGCACCCTGGATAGTGCTACACCCTCAAGGGCTCACGGCTGGTGAGTTTGGGAGTTGGCGACCCCGAAGGACTCCTGAGCAGGGTCCGTTTTGTCCCGTTTTTTCTCTGACCTTGGGGCGGGCCCTCTTTCCCTTTGCTATCTGCCTTTCATGGCTCTCCTTCCTTCCAAGTCCCTCAATCCTCATTCTTTGAGGGTTGAGGGCATTTATTTTCTTCCTGAATATCCGCATGGTGAAAAATTTTGACAGGAGATGTTGTAAATGTTCTCCTCCTACATCCACACATTTCCGACATCGTCTTAGGAAACTCCGATTCACACGCATAAGTTCATCTTCCGTAATTGAGGCTATTTCTCTCCGGATATGTTCCTTCAGTTCGCCCAACGTGTGAGGGTTTCTTGCATACACGTTATTCTTTAAGTTCCCCCATAAGTAATAGTCACAAACAGTTAAATCTGGGGACCGTGGCGGCCATAAGACCGTACTAATAACACGGTTTCCAAAATTTCCTCAATTGGGTTTAATGTGTCATGAGATGTATGCGCGGTGGCAGAGTCTTGCTGAAAATATCCACTTCGTCAGTCAGTGTCAGTCAGTTCGTCAAAAAATGGTTTTAGTATCTTATCCCTGTATCTTTGTGCATTAATTGTGCCTTGAAAAAAATATAGGTCCTATAATTCTGTATCCATTAACTGCGCACCCGTTCGTCATGAAGAGGAATTTCGAATATGCGATGGGGGTTTTCTGTACTCCAATATCTGTTATTCTGCGTCGAAACATAACCGTGTAAATGGAACCAAGCTTCGTCCAAGAAAAATACTAAGCGTGGATCAATTTTTTCATCATGAACGTTTCCTAACATCTAATTACAGAATCGTACCCGCATCACTCGGATGCAGTTCGTCTACTACAGTAATCTTGTATGGCTTCAGTTCCAACATATTCGTAGCCCGCCATGCTGAGCTCTTCGAAACCCCGGCTTCTTGTCCAAGTCGTCTTAGGGATTTTGTAGGCGTGTGTTCTAATCTTTCTGCGATTTCATTTACTTTTCCCCATTAAGTACGCGTTTTTTAACAGTTCGCTTCTTATCGAGTAAAGAACCAGTTTCTCTCAATTTGTTTACGAGACTCCGCACGGTATCTCTATGCGGAGGGCGCACACCTGGAAAATGTGTTATGAAACGTCTAACGACTTCTCTGCAAGACTCTGTTTTCACATAATGATCGTACATAAATTCCCTTTCCTCTACCGTGTACACACGTGGAGGCATTGTGAGAATTATACCCCAAAAAGTCAGGTCTGTGCGTTTTACTTGAGAAATAGACAATCTAGGAAGAAACTGGAAGTAACTTGGAAGGTAAAACAACTACAACACTGTGATACCCCTACATACCTCGGAGTAAGCTCGACCGCTCACGCACGTTCAAAGACCATTGCGAGAATGTGAAGCTGAAAGTCTGCAGCCGAAATAATATCATACGCAAGCTCACTAACAGCACATGGGGGGCTCAACTCCGCACACGCCAGGAATGTTGACACCGCTCTCAACGAGACAGGCCGCATCATGACAGGTTGTCTACGACCAACTCCAGTTGACAAAATCTACCATCTTGTAGGCATAGCACCTCCGGATAGTAGAAGAAGAACAGCGGCAGAGGTTGAGAAGAAAAAACAGGAAAATGATCCTAGGCATCCCATGTTTAGAAGTGAAGCATCACGTCCCAGGTTGAATTCAAGAAAGAGCTTTCTTCGAACAACTGGAGCAATTGCAACAACATCTTCCGCTCGCCGTATAGAGCTATGGCGAAACAGGACACCTGGAAGTAATGGCCAAAACCGAAAGGAAGATCCGGCTGCTGGTTTTCAACTACCTTACCAGACGTGGAAGACGTTGAACAGACTGCGAACTGGAGTGACGAGGTGCAAACAAAATTTGAAGCGGTGGGGCTACATTATTGAAGATGCAACCTGCGAATGTGGATATATTCAAGATGTTGAACACCTCTTGGTTTGCCCGAACTTGCCTGAAGCCTGCACGCTGGATGACCTGGTTTCAGCAAATGCCCGTTCAATCAAGGCTGCCGAGTTCTGGGCCTCAAAATCGATTTGATGTGTTCACAATTTGTGTGTGTATTGTGAATATGTTTTGAATAGTAAATAGCTGTATTGTACTGTCCTGGATACGAAAATATATATTACCCCAAAAAGTAACACTTCACAACTCGAGAACAGTTAATACATGCTATAAGCACGGGCCAGAACTGCGAAGTGCGTGCCGAGTAAGAGGAAGTGATCAGTCAACGGGAGACAGATAAGCTCGATGCGCTGGCCGGCCAAGTCATGAGTGGAACTCACTGAATAAACACTAGTTCCCGTTCGGTAAGTTGAGGATGACTGCACACCTACAGCTGCCGTCAAACTACCCAAATATGACGTTCTTACCACAAATGGCTCAAAATATGACCTAATGGTAAAAAATGTTCGAAATATGCATTTATATGACAAATAAAACCACTGTATTGGGACGATAATCACTTGATTTTCATCAGAAACCAATCGGGCTTGAAAATAGAGGCAAAAACAAGAAGTTCCGTGACGAACTAAAGAGCCTACTTTTCATGCCAATGATTAATCTACAGTATATGAACCTATCTAGAATAATGACGAAATTAAGTTGGTAATATTGAAATGTCTAATTAGTTCGAAATATTCCTGGTATAATGTAGCCAAATAGAGCACTACAGTTGGCAGCCCTGGTGACTGAATATATCCTTAGTTCCATCTCTTAAGGCACAGAATACAAAATTTGGTTGAAGTCCAATGGACGTTACATGCAGTTAGACATTGGATCTATCAGCACGCGTAAAAGCATGTTAGCAACAATGTCATGCGTGTGCTGGCTAGAAATAATCGGAAATATTATGATATCTTATTGTGCCAATTTTGGATCAAATCCATTTGTTAGTATAGAAATTACATGTATTTTAAAATTGGACCCATCAGCAAGCATAGAACCATGTTGGCAGCACTGCCTTGTATTAATTACTCCAAATTAATCTAGAGTGTCAGGTGCTATACGAGTGCAAAGTATAGAGCTGTTGGCTTGCATACTTTCAGATATATTGATATTAGGGTAAAAAATATAGACAGCATTTATTAACAGTTGGCAGCCCTGATTGCTCTTAAGAGTACTTATCGCAATATATGTTACGTTACACATAGCACAAACGAAATTTGGTTGAAATCCAACTGATAGAATAGAAGTTACATGTATTTAAAAATTGGTCCTATCAGCAGGCTTAGAATCATGTTGGTAGAACTGAAGTATATAAGTTACTCCAAATTAATCTAAAATGTCAGGTACGATACGTGTGCATAGTTTAAAGCCGTCGGCTTGCATTCTTTTAGATATATTGGTATTTGGATGAAGAAAATAGAGAGAGCAATTATTAACCGTTGGCAGCCCTGGTGGCTCTTAAGAATACACTCAGTCATATCTGTTTATGTACACATATTACATACAAAATTTGGTTGAAATCCAATTAATAGTGTAGAAGTTATATGCATTTAAAATTGGACCTATCAGAAGGCATAACATTATTTTGGTAACACTGACATGTATGGCCTCCTGGAAATCAAACTGAAATAGTATTATCTAAATGTGTGCTAATTTTGGAATAGCTCCCATGCATACCTTCCATGATATCCAACATGGAGCGCCAATTTCTTGTGCGTTTTTTCAGCAGTTGGTAGCACTGACATCATTTTCAAATATGGGCTTGAGATATTCCTGTATACATCTTTACTCATAGTAATTTTGGTTTCGATTTCTGCAGCCGTTTAGGAGTTGATATTGGGGGGGGGGACACACACAGCCAGAAGGACAGACAGAAGGACAGACAGACACACATTTTCCCGGATCGATCTCATAAGTCTACGTTTTCCTAATTTTTGCAAAATGTGAAAAGTAGGCTAAAAATATAATTTTTCCTAAACATCCGAGCCCTCTATCTTACCGTAAAATAACAGTTACAAATAACGCGCTAGTCCTCGCCCTGGAATCAAACCTCACAACTCACAGGAGGCAGCAGCGAGTATTGGAATACAACGTCTTCCTTCTTCAAAGTTAATTTCAAATTATTACCAAGAGAGGGCGGAGTTGATGAAACTGCTGCAACTCAATTCTCAACTTGTTCCTTCTCGTAGCAGAGGGGAGCTCGCTAACATCAGGGGCACGTAGGCTACCCTCCTTGTTCACAAGTGATATCAACCTCAAGTTGCCTATGCTCTTGACTTCAGAGTCAATGGATCTCGACTAAACCGTTCGAAAACACCGTGCGTGATCACTAGAGCTGGGATTTTTATGTAATATCAAGTGGCTTAATATGTACATAAATATGTAACAAAACGCACCAAAATATGTAGCTAAATATATAATATCATATAATTAACATAAACTTACCATTTTGTCAGTTACACGCTTTATATTACATTTTGTGGTATAGTGAACTATTAAGTATTTTTCGATGTTCTCTGTGGTAATAGAAAGGAGTTTGTCACTTAGGATGTTATTGAATCCAGAAAAAGATCTTTCAACATCACATTATGTAACTGGGTCAAATTTTAGGAGAGGAATTTTCGCTGGAGAAATGTCCTCGGGAGGATCAACGTCATCTCCATTTAGAATTCGGCACACACTGTGAAATGTTGAATAACCAGGATTTCTCTTCAACACTCTTTGCAATTTACTCAATACACTTGCACGAGTTTCCCCATGCACAGCACTTATCATCCTCTCAAATACCTGTCACTTATAATTACCCTAATCCCCCTGTTGAGAGGACAGACAACAGCCCCACATTAAGTGTGAAACTTCAATTCAGCAATTTATTTCATATAAAAACAGGAAAAACTCTGAAATATGTAATTTTATGTAATATGAGTAAGAATATGTAGAATATCCACAAATATGAAATAATAATAATAATAATGTTATTGGTTTTACGTCCCTTTTAACTACACTGGCTTTTAGAGACGCCGGGGTACCGGAATTTTGCTCCGAAGGGGATCTTTAACGTGCCAGTAAATGTACTGACACGGCTCCCTCGCATTTGCGCACCCTCAAATGCCAGCTGACTGCGCCAGGTTTCGAACCTGCAATCTTGGGCTCAGCAAGCGAGAACGATATGAAAAAAATATGTAAAATATGTAATTACATAGAAAACCCAGCTCTAGTGATCACTATTATTATTATTATTATTATTCATAATAACCCATAGAAATTCATAATAATGGCCCATTTTTACAACCTTGTTGCCTTGGTAACAATAATAAATTATAAGCTTGGTCTAGATCACTCGCGCACATAAAATAGCCTAACACTTTCGAAGAAATTTGAATTAAGTAACTTTTAGGGATTTTTTGTTGATACTGAATTTTAAAATTTAAGATGTCACTCGGATATGCTAGAAGAAGAAAAAAATCGAATTTGAATCCTTCAATCTCTTTAACCCTTTACGGGATAGTGGTGTCTATATTAACCATCTGTTATAAGGACAGTTTATGCTCTCAGAGATGCTGATAGTTGAGTCTTTAAGCCAAATTTCGGAGAATTTTCATGCCGAGGTGCTAATATTTCTAAAAATCAAATATACCTACGTATCTACTTGACGTAATGTGTTGGATAAAATTACAACAAAAAGTGACAGTCAGTCTGAAAGACTAGACTTTGTATCATTTTAAATGCTTCAAATGCTGAAAAATGCTAGAAAGGTCGGACTTGACATGTTAGAAAATTATCTGCATAATACTTATCTTGCTTATCTTGTTTCAAATTACTCGCGAACGGCAAGTGCAAACCAAGGGCAAAGCAAGGTCAAGCGCGCGCGGGGACGTGCCCCTTCCATCCAATCTAAAAACACTTATACTGGGCGATGTACTGAAGATAGAGATATGCTCTCCCAGACTTTCTTGTAGAACTTTTAATGCTGACCAATTCTTACGCTCATAGTATATTGATATTTTTAACGGTTTGCCCAGCGTAAGCTTAAGAAGCGCACGGACGCCAAGTTTGTTTCCGACTTTTTCACTGAAATCGTTACTGCTTGGCTTCCTTTGATCATACATAAATTATTTTCTACAGAATCTGTCCTCGATATATCCTTTACAGAATGGTGAAAACCGCATCAAAATCCATCCACTGGTTCTCGAGATTACCCGTGACATCCAAGAATCGGGGATTTTTGTCTTATACTAACGAAGTAGAGATTGTCGGGGTACACATGCACCAAGCAGTACTATGACGTCACACACCTCAGTGCATCTGGGTACATTTCGTCCCGTCACCGTAACGTAACGCCAGACCCCAGCGTAACGACGAAGTCGACAAGATCATTTAAAATGATAAAATTAGCCTAAACGTCGGACATTTTTAACGTCATTTGTTCATCTAGACTATGTATACTGCACTAGGTCAGTAGCGTCACCTACATGTTGCTTAGTTACGTATTGCTGGTTCCTTTACGAATGTATTGGATTCTGTATAATGATGAGTGCTGAAAAATGTAAAATTATCGTGAAATGAAACATACGGATAAGAATGTATCCTTGACAACTACCAATGCAGAACAGTACGAAGTGTTTCCAATATTCGAAGAAGTTGAGAAATCAAAAAGTCCTAGAGGAGAAAAGTTACATTTGCTTTTCTCGTGCGAAATAGCCTACAGAAGGCATCTTTACATAGTATAAATCAAAGAACCCGATTCTTGGTTGTCACGGGTAATCTCGAGAACCACTGGATGGATTTTGATGCGGTTTTCACCATCCTGAAAAGGATATCTCGAGGAAAGATTCTGTAGAAAATAAATTATGCTTATGATGCAAAGGAAGCCAAGCAGTAACGATTTCAGTGAAAAAGTCGAAAACAAACTTGGCGTCCGTGCGCTTCTTAAGCTTACGCAGGGCAAACCGTTAAAAATATCAATATACTATGAGCGAAAGAATTGGTCAGCATGAAAAGTTCTACAAAAAAGTCCGCGAGAGCATATCTCTATCTTCAATACATCGCTCACTATAAGTGTTTTTAGACTGGATGGAAGGGGCACGTCCCCGTGCGCTCTGGTGAGCGTGCGGAATCCCACGCGGTTGACCTTGCTTTGCCCTTGGTTTGCACTTGCCGTTCGCGAGTAATTTGAAACAAGATACGCAAGATAAGTATTATGCAGATAATTTTGTAACATGTCAAGAGTCTCCAGCCTTTCTAGCATTTTTCAGCATTTGTAGCTTTTAAAATGATGCAAAGTCTAGTCTTTCAGACTGACTGTCACTTTTTTTTAGTAGATAGCCCACTAGGCCTATAAGTGCGTTTACGTTTTCATTTCTTCCGACAATTCTCATTGGAAATTTAAATTACTAGCTTCGGAGCGAGCAAATCATCCCAGCTTCGGCCAGTATCAAACTGTCGAGTCGTGTCAAGTTAATACTTCCGAGAAGAGTACATGTGTTTGGAGTTTCGCTGTTCACCTCGGCTTTTCTGAATTGAGTCTGGGACCTGCCATCCGTGTGCCTTTAAAGCTTACGCTGGGTAAACCATTAAAGACACCGGGCGAAGCCTGGGCGGGTTGCTAGTACCAAATAATTCACTACATCCAAGCCTTTATTATTCTCATCTCCTTCATTTTTTTTCCAATTTTTATTTATGAAAAAAAATAGGCTTACGAGGTCACCTTTTGTCCGTGTGTCTGTGTGTGTGTGTTCGTGTGCATGTGTACCCCCTTAATAAAATCTAAACGGCTGGAGCTATTTCAATGAACCTCGGTAAGGCTATAGCACCATTTTGGCCGACCCCAACCGTACCCTTCAAATTTTGTTACGTCTCACCAATCCAACATGACGGCTGTGCAAAATATTTCACCGGCATTCTATATCTCCACAAATATTAACAACTAGCTGAAGTACCCGTGCTTCGCTACGCGTCATAATTAAATTAAAATGTGAAGGTGACAGTGTTAAAACAGGGTATGGCGAGGTGCTGCGCAGAGGGAGATTAAGGATGGAACATTTTGTCCAACTACACCGCTCGGCGTTGACCGTGTTTTATAGCACAAATTTAGGTTTTACTCGCTAACCGTAGAAGATACCTTTCGGATAGAAAATGTAATTTTAAACCTCGTATATCCCATCAAAAGTTTGCTATTTCTTAACGTTCTCTTTTTATTTGAAATGGAAATATGAAAGTTTTAAACCAAAGGGTGTAGAGACGTCACTAAAATGGTCACCATCTTTAAATAGGGCAAAGTATTGAAATCAAAAGAAACCTATATGTTAACCAGCTAAATCAGCTACTTCCATGTAAAAATTCATGTAAATCGGACCAGTGTTACTTGCGTGATTGAGTAATACACAGACACACACCATCTCATTTCTTGCCTCGCTTCGCTCGCGTCATAGTCGTGTCATAATTTTATTCAATGAAATGCAGGTTTAACCCCGTTACCACCACTTTAGAACCTGAATATCCAAAAATCCCTCCTTAGTAGACTTTTTCGACACACAACAAACATATCCCCAAAATATCATTCTTCTAACTTTAATAGTTTGGGTTAGTCGATGAGAGTGAACATCCAAAAATCCTTCCTTAGTGGACGTTTTTCTTCCAGAATTTCACCCCTCCCCATAGGCCCCTTAAATTGGATTTATGAAAAAAACGGTCGAACACCTATTTATTTTATTAATTTATTTATTTATTTTTAAGCTGATTGATTTCCTCCGAGTTTCAAACTCCTCGCCTATGTCGTTTAAGAGATACACGCTCCGTTAAGAATCTTTCAACCCCCACTTTTCATCCCTTTCACCTCATAATATACACTACATCGAAAAATTATTAGACATGTGTCAGCTTATTTTTAATGATTAGTATATATGCCAAGTATCACATCCCCAAATGAAACCATTCGTGAGATATTGTTATTCAATGAAATGCACGTTTACCGCCTTAACACCTATTTAGAACCTGAATATTCAAAACTCTTTCCTTAGTGGACGTTTTCGACAAACAACGAACATATCCCCAAAATTTCATGTTTCTAACTTCAATAAGTTTGGCTGGGCGATGATGAGTAAATCAGTAAGGACATTTTCTTTCATTTATTTTTGATAATTTCACCCCTCCCCATGAACCCCTTAAATTGGATTTATGAAACAAACGTTCGAACATCTACTTACTTATTTAAAACTGTTTTCCTCCTGAGTTTGATGAGTGAGTATGTGAGTCAATCAGTTAGGACACTTTCTTTCCTGTTTTTTTTCCCCAGAATTTCACCCCTCTCCAAGGGCCCCTTAAATTGGATTTATGAAAAAACGGTCGAACACCTATTTACTTGTATTTTTAGCTGCTTTACACGCCAAATTTCAAACTTCTCGCCTATGTCGTTTAAGAGATACACGCTCCGTTAAGAATCCCTCAACCCCCAATTTTCACCCCTTTCACCTCATAATATACACCACATCGATAAACCCTTAGACATATGTCTGATTATTTTTAATGATTAGTTTATATACCGAATATTACATCCCCAAAGAAACAAATCATGAGATATCGTTATTCAATGAAATGCACGTTTACCCACTTAACATCTCTTTAAAACCCGAATAAACAAAAATCATTCCTTAGTTGACGTTATCGACATACAGAGAACATATTCCCAAAATTTCATTTTTCCAACTTTAATAGTTTTCACTGGGCGTGATGAGTGAGTGAGTCAAACAGGACATTTTCTTTCAATTATTTTTACCAGAATTTCACCCCTCCCCTTGGGCCCCCTAAATTAGATTGATGAAAAAACTCTTGAACACCTATTACCTTATTTTTAAGCTGTCTTTTTCCTCCGAGTTTGATGAGTGAGTTAGTCAGTCAGTCAGTTAGGACACTTTCTCTCCTTTTTTCCCCCAGAATTTCACCCCACACCATTGGCCCCTTAAATTAATTTATGAAAAAAAAACGTCGAACACCGATTTACTTATTTATTTAGCTGATTTTTTTCGCTGAGTTTCAAATTTCTCGCCTATGTCGTTTAATAGATAGGCCTACACGCTCCGTTAGGAATCCTTCAACCCCCACTATTCACCCCTTTCACCTCATAATAATACACCACATCGAAAAACCCTTAGACACATGTCTGCTTATTTTTAATTATTAGTTTATACGCCGAGTATCACATCCACAAATAAAACCACTCGTGAGATATTGTTATTCAATGGAATGAAGGTTTAACCCCCTTAAGACCCCATTAGAGCCTGAATATCCAAAAATCCTCCCTAAGTGCACGGTTTTGACATACAACGAACATATCCCCAAAATGCCATGTTTCCAACTTCAATATTTTTGGCTGGGCGATGATGAGTGTGTGAATCAGTCGGGACATTTTCTTTCATTTGTTTTTCTTCAGAATTTCTCCCCTCCCGATGAACCCCTTCAATTTGATTGATCAAAAAAACTGTCGAATAGCTATTTACTTACTTTAAAGCAGTTTTTCCCCCTGAGTTTGATGAGTGAGTCAGTCAGTCAATCAGTTAGGACACTTTCTTTCCTCCCCCCCCCCAGAATTTCACCCCTCCCCATGGGCCCCTTAAATTGGATTTATGAAAAAACGGTCAAACATATATTTACTTATTTTCTATGCTGATTTTTTTCCGCTGAGTTTCAAATTCCTCGCCTATGTTGTTTAAGAGATACACGCTCCATTAGGAATCTTTCAATCCCTACTTTTCACCCCTTTCACCTCATAATATACACCACATCGAAAAACCCTCAGAAACGTGTCTTCTTACTTTTTAATGATGAGTTTATATGCCGTGTATTACATCCCTCAATGAAACCAATCGGGAGATATTGTTATTCAATGAAATGCAGGTTTAACCCCCTTAAGACCCCTTTAGAAGCTGAATATCCGAAAATCCTCCCTTAGTAGACGGTTTTGACATACAATGAACATATCCCCAAACTGTCATGTTTCTAACTTCAACACTTTTGGCTGGGCGATGATGAGTGAGCGAGTGAGTTAGTCAGGACATTTTCTTTCAATTTTCTTTTTTCAGAATTTCACCCCTCCCCATGAACCCCTTAAATTTTGTTTATGAAAAAAAAAACCTGTCGAACAGCTATTTACTTACCTTAAAGAAGTTTTTTCCCCCTGAGTTTGATGAGTGAGTCAGTCAGTCAATCAGTTAGGACACTTTCTTTCCTGTCCCCCCCCCCCCCCTAGAATTTCACCCCTCCCCATGGGCCCCATAAATTGGATTTATGAAAAAACGGTCAAACACATATTTACTTACTTTCATGCTGATTTTTTCCGCTGAGTTTCAAACTCCTCGCCTATGTCGTTTAAGAGATACACGCTCCGTTAGGAATCTTTCAATCCCCACTTTTCACCCCCTTTCACCTCATAATATACACCACATCGAAAAACCCTCAGACTCGTGTCTTCTTATGATGAGTTTATGTGCCGAGTGTCACATCCCCCAATGAAACCAATCGGGAGATATTGCTATTCAATGAAATGCAGGTCTACCCCCTTAACACCCCTTTAGAACCTGAATATACAAAAATCCTCTCTTAGTGGGCATTTGTGGCCCTTGTAGAAGCAGCATACCAAATTTCATTCCAATCCGTTCGGTGGTTTCTGAGGTTTCGTGATGAATGAATGAGTGAGTGAGTGAGTGAGTGGTATTTGACAAATATATAGTAGAAGATAGTGTCAAGTCTTTGTTATGCTAAACTCGGTTGACAGTGCCGTGTGAGTAGGTGAGTAACTAACGGGATTTCAAGTAAAGATGCTCATTTTCTATACCGGTAGTGCAGAGCGCAACTGGCATCCAGACGGCCGTGTCTCGACTTGAGCTCTGTTGCCATGGAAACTATCTATCTTGCCATTCCTTCATGAGTATATTTTATTTTATGATTTGATTAGCCTGTGTTTGAGTGCAAAAGGGCCGAAATCAGAAGAATGAGAAAGACTATCGAAAATGCATGTAGCCAGCGGTTCCTTCTGGGTCCTAAACTATGTGTATGCAAAATTTGGTTGAGATTGGTGGAACGGTGTAGATTTGTATACGGAACCAACCCACCCACATACATACATACAGACTTTCTCTTTTATATATAAGATTTATGTATGTATATGTATATATATATATATATATGACCGCGTTGTCGCAGCCCCTAAACTGAGGAACCAACCAGAGGTAGATTTCATTAGAAAGCTAACTATTGCAATGGGTACCATGTTTCGACTTCCGGAAAATTTCGACATATCTTCGCGTTTCACATCCCCCAGACCCCAAAACCACCGTCAGTTCAAAAGTTTATATATATATATATATATATATATATATATATATATATATTGAACCCTTATCATTGTGTCCAATAATAATGTTTCATATTAATAAAAACGATGGAAATACTAAATACATGATATGCTGGATATTTGAGTAATATTGATGTAGCAAGAAATCTGGACTTGGTAAGACATGCTACGTGCTGGCTGGAAATGACCAATAGTTTCACAACCAATGTTATTCTTGGATTTCTGAGAAAATCAGATATGACGCTGTGGCGTACGTGACCATAAAAGGCCACAATGCTGCGTACAAGGCAAGGAGTGAGAGAGAGGAGAATAGTCGTGACGTCAATATAAGGGCGGGATTTGTAAGGTCAGAACTCCGAAGCCAACTTATCTGACCAATAAGAAAACATGACGCCAGAACATAGCGTCAGTGTGTTTTGCGCGGCAATCGGATATAAAAAGATCTAGCGATCGGTTTGCTTGTTCGACGGCAGATTCGCGACCTGTGAGAAAATACAAGAATTTTGAGAGGTCACACATAATTATAGGCCCATTACTTAAAATATTGAGGAGCTGTTTTACTCCCACCATTGAAACTTTAGGCTTTCTGTATATATACAAATGTCTGAGATGAATCGGGACACTCCTAATTATTCTTCGACAGTCATTTTAAGACGTCCTTAAGACGATATGGTTTTAAAATTATAGTTGTGTGTCGGCAACGAAGTTGGAAATTTTCATAAATTGTGAGATGGCAATTAGCCATAGAATAGGGAAAGTCGACGATTCTGCATAGGACGATCTGAGGAAATAAAATACTTAGAACGCAGATAGAACAGTTTAAAAACTTTGATTTAATTGTGTTTTAACAGCAGCAAAATGTCGACCATGGAGAGAAGACAGCAAGCTTCATCCTCCATTACCATCAGTGTTATGGGCTAACGGCCTAATGATGGGAATTGACGAGGCGGGAGGCCTCTGGAAAGCAGTTTAAGTGATGAGTATTAAAAAATTGATTTATTGATTTTGGACGAGGGGAATCGCGAGAGATGTGTGGAACTTTGTATAGATTTTATTTGTGTGGTTTAATTTAAATTTCAGGGTTTGATTTCTTAACTGACATGCGTGTAGTAAATTTTTGGCATTGCGTGACAATTATGTTGTACAGTAAATTTTGTAATTTAAATGTTTTCCTTATGTATACGTAATTCTTATAGCGAAATGGCCGCATCGATTAACGTATCTATAAAAAGTGTAGCCATGAATGAGAACCTAGGAACGACAATGATAAATGGACTGATTTAATGATATGTTAAACTAATTACTACGTGGGGGGAATATTTGTATTTTGTTGCTTTGATAACTCGGGCTGGGACTGATCCTGTTATTAATTCTTTATTGTCATTTGGACATGTTGTGTGTCATTATCTGAGGGGTGTGCTGATTAATGCTACGACGAGATCTTCGAGAAATGTGCCACGTATTTTTGGGTGTAAGTGATGATGATGAGGAGAGGTAAAGCCTGTCCATGACTGCGATATCATTCCGGCAAACTAGTTATCCGGGGGGATAAGTTTGACCTGGGAATGTATTCTTAAAAATCCCTGAGAGGATGTTTTGAGATAATGTGTTATTTATTTGTACGCGTTTAACAGGTGGCGATTAGCAAAGGTGCTGTACGCTGGCTATGGGCCAGAATCTATATTTAGCATGGCACTAATTACTACTTGGGGGAAGAAATCAGCCACTCTCTCGGTGATGCGATAACAGGCCCGGTTGTCTCCAGCTCGTTATGACACGTTATGTTTGCTTTAAAGCCTAATGAGTTAAGGTTATTTTATTTGGTTTAATTTGGGAAGTTGCCATGTTGTCGATCCAAGTTTCTTTTATCATTACTACGACTTATTTGTTCATTGTTTTAAAACGCCAAACTTTCCGGCGTGAAAATTAAAAGTTGTATTTTGTTGTTGTTGGCTCTTATTTTCAAGGCCATTGTATTCATATAAATATAATTTGGCAACCGGCCAAACTTGTTCATGTCATGTTATGCTTCCTAGTGTTTAAGGTATAAGACGGTAATTCCGCAGCCCTTATTTTAAATAATACACACGTGTATTTGGTTGTGGTAATCTAAGGTTAGAGCATGTCAGTAGTGTATATAATTATGTAATTGTTGTTCCCACATTTCCGTAATTCGTCCTTCGCAGTACGGAGTCCGTTCCCGAACCAACTGTTTTGGTCGGAAACGAGCGCCCGTCAAAATGCTCATTACTTGAACTAGTCTTAAAACCCGTGTCGCTCATAAATATTAAATTTTTGTACTATTTTATTTGTTTGTTATATTTGGATCTTGTGATCCGTTTTCTTTTGTTACCTTGATTTAAGTGACATTGCAGTCACAATGCTTGTTGACAGCTGTCATGCCGTGTCGTCACGGTACGTCAGGCTGGTCAGTGTTAGATCTGTTCACGCGAGTGAACAATAAAAGGGTGGTTATAGTTTTTCTTTTTTATGTTTGATTCAGTTAATAAATTTCATTTGTTAGTAGATCCTGTTGTTTTTCTTGGCTTTATAATAATAATAAGTTAACCTTATGAACCCTGGAAGTTATGTTGATAGCAAAACCTCTAAATCACATTCACAAGAATCCATTACGACCCCGAAATTTTGAATCTTGTCTACATGCTATTTTCCAAAGGGTTTATAAGAGTTACTTTGGCTTCCGAACGTGTGGCATTTGTGTTTTAGAGTAAAAAAATAGATCACCGGCATGTGATAAGTTTATTAACGTAAGTTAGGCGAAGATAATACCGCCAAATGTTTGAAAATATAAAGTCATGGAGTTTGCAATAAAGTAAATGTGGAACAAGTTAAGTGTTTGAACTTTGATTAAAATTAGAACAAACTGTTCCAGGCGCCCAATAAAATTAAATTAGCTTTGTGTAGAAAAGCCAAACTCAAAGAATTGTTTGACAGGAAGGTTAGACCTTAAAAACTAATTAATACTCTATTAATTGGTTAAAATTTGTAAGTAAAGTAAGATCAGGAAGATTATAACTGAATCAAAGGGTTAAAATTAAATGGAATAATAAGTAAATTATACTCAGTGATGCTATAGTTTGTGGGAGTAATTTAAAGTAAATGAACTGAGTATGTAAAGGGTTAATGTGTGTATATTTAATATGTGTGAGCGCGCGTATCCAGGGCTCCGCCCTTATGTCATTTCCCTATGTCTCAAATATATTATTGTTGTGATGGCAACTCTGGGAGAAATCCGCGAAGTGATTGAATTAGCATCCGCTCGTACGCGAGAACAACTTAGTGAGATGAGAAAGGACATAACCAATGAAATACAGACACAGTTAGCGGCAAATAGTGAAGAAACGCAGACACAGTTAGCGGCAAATAGTGTAGAAATGCAGACACAGTTAGCTGCTATAAATAAACAATCGGAAGAAATACAGACACAGTTAAACACAAAACTATCTGAAGTTAACGAGAATATAAATCAGAAAATCGCTACACAAAACATTCTGGTTAGTGAACAATTACATAGGCAGTCTGAGAAAAACAATGAAATGTTAAACGCACAAGACGAAAGGAACACTCAAAATCTAGCTGCGCTAACGGTAGAAATCAAAGAGCACACAAAAGAACAGCTAATCCAATTAGCAAAGGACGTTAGCACTAACAATACCAAACAATTAGGAATAATAAAAGGTATCGAAGATTCGTTTAAAAAGGAAATAAAAGGAATGGATGAGACTGTTATGGCAAAACTAGCACAAATCGAGCAAGCGTGTTTGACCAGCTCATCTGAGATTAAAGAAGCACACACAAACTTAGAAAAAAGGTTTGAGAATATCGAACGAGGGACACAGGGTATGCAAGATCAGATAATTACAGTAGATAACAATATCACGGGCTTAGTGACGGAACTCAACAAATTAGAAATACAATCAATTAAGAAATGGAAAAAGTTAGAAATTGACCAGGAAGAAATTAAACAAACATTAGAACAGAACAACATTTCTCTGGGAGAAAGGATAGATAAACTTGAAGATAATCAGGAGGCTAATCAACAGGAAGTCGAAAAACGCTTTGTTAAATTGAAGGATACTATTAGGAAAGATTGGACCAAGATGAGCGCTGATTCGAAAGATGAACGGCTCGCAGTAAGCAAGAAGCTAGGGGAAAATAACGCGAAAATACAGGCGTTAGAAGAAAATATGAAGTTAAGATTTCAAATTCAAGAGGACCGCATGATAAAATCGGAGTTGCAGTCACTTGGACATAATACGATGTTTGCGACACTAATGGAAAAGGGGAAAGGGGAGAATGCGGAAAGAGAGCACACAATAGACAGCCACGAGCTTGGGCAAAGTCCAAGAACGGTAGACACGCAAGCATTCCAGAATTATGAGGGTCGTAGCTCGACACCTCAAAACACACAACTTCCCACGCAAGTTATACAAGTCATCCGTGGAAACGAATTTAAACCGAATAAGTTTTTACCAGAGAGCGGAGGGACACCTAAAGCTTTCTTAAGGGAACTGACAGAATATTTTTCGGACCAAAATGTTAGCTCAACGCGACAATTAAGAATGGTTGAAAATTTTTTGGCGGGCTCAGCACTTACCTGGTATCTTGGATTTAAGAACACATTTAAATCAATGGAAGGTTTCCACAAGGCCTTCCTAAGCAAATACTGGAGTGGGTCGTATCAACAAAGCTTGCGAATGGATTTATACTCGCGCAAATACCATTCCACGCATCAGACGAAATATGCAGATTTTTTCGCCATGCAACTTGTCAAATTGCAAGATCTGGATAATCCCCCAAGCGAAATGGAGCTAATAACTACTATAGGAAAGCAGATGCCTATTAGCGTTCAGCAATTCTTGGTGGCGGCAAATATTACGACCGTGGTCCAGGCAGAAGAGGTATTAAGGAAGATAGATGAAACCACTAATTACATCAACCCGAGAGAGAAGAGACAGATAGAGTTAGTTAATGCAGTCGAAGTAGTCAAGACACCGAACAAAAACACGAGGTCGCAAGCTACAAACACTGGGGATAACCAAAGACGGCAGAGCACCGAAGAATATGAGCCGAGATCTCAACCGAGATACGAAAATAGGGACAGAAACCATAACAATCAGGAAGAAACTAACCGCTACCGGAACACAAACAATCAGCAGTGGCGAGATAATAGGAGATACCAAACGTCATACAATAGGAATAATAATAATAACGCACCTTACAATCGAGGATGGCGTGGAGGACACTATAATCAACAATATAGGCCCAGAGACAATAGGCGTTACAATCAACAATATAACGCACAAAATAACCAGCGGTTTAACGAGCAATCGGATCCAAGGGATGATCAGAGAAATTGGAACGAGAGACACGCTGACCCGCAACAGTACCTGGAGGAGCCACGTAACATGGAAGGAAATAATGATAAATGGGAAAGAGCGATAGATCGGCGGAAGAATCCCGACAACCACGAGGAGGAAAACGGAACACATCAAATGTTGGAGGCCATGCATGTAGAAACCCAGAGATATTTGGAGGAGCTGCATGGAGAAGAAGAAAATAGAGCAGCCGACAATAGGAAACAGAAGAATAGCAGGAGAGATTCGCAGACCGTGTCAGGCAAGGGTCTCGAAATATGGTAAAAAAAAGTTATTGTACGGGAATAGGAGAAGAAGAAGAAGGGAGAAGGAAGAAGATGGCAACGCGGGGGAGAAGAAGGAGATGACATCACGGTAAAATGGAGAAGAGACAGGAGCGGCTTAAGGAAGTTCAACTAGGGGTTACGAACTTAGGTAACAACGCCTACAGAGTCCGAGAGGTGAGCACAGGAAACATGGCAGTATATAATATCTCATTTAAAATTGTATCATCAGAGAGAGCCATACGAACCGAGAAATAATGTTACTGCAGCAAATTAAACATTCGCGTGATAACATACAACAAAAGATACGGGGGTACACTAGTGGTGAAAGCGCTCAAAAGACAGCTCTGACGTGTTTACAAGTTCAGGCGGAAGTCGTTAATGAATATGTTGATGTTTTGAAAGAGTGAGAGGGGAGACGAGTAGCAAGGAAAGAGGCCGGAGGGCATAAGTATACAGGAATTTCCTAATGAGTTTGGAACGAGACGGCTACTGAAACAGACAGAGGCGGACAGTCATTATATTTGAGGGTGACCAGCAACTTCAAATTTGAGCCAGAAAAGTAGGGGATGTGAAATTCGACTTCATTTGAGTTCGAATTTCATCAACTAGGGGTCAGATGAACCCTTATCATTGTGTCCAATAATAATGTTTCATATTAATAAAAACGATGGAAATACTAAATACATGATATGCTGGATATTTGAGTAATATTGATGTAGCAAGAAATCTGGACTTGGTAAGACATGCTACGTGCTGGCTGGAAATGACCAATAGTTTCACAACCAATGTTATTCTTGGATTTCTGAGAAAATCAGATATGACGCTGTGGCGTACGTGACCATAAAAGGCCACAATGCTGCGTACAAGGCAAGGAGTGAGAGAGAGGAGAATAGTCGTGACGTCAATATAAGGGCGGGATTTGTAAGGTCAGAACTCCGAAGCCAACTTATCTGACCAATAAGAAAACATGACGCCAGAACATAGCGTCAGTGTGTTTTGCGCGGCAATCGGATATAAAAAGATCTAGCGATCGGTTTGCTTGTTCGACGGCAGATTCGCGACCTGTGAGAAAATACAAGAATTTTGAGAGGTCACACATAATTATAGGCCCATTACTTAAAATATTGAGGAGCTGTTTTACTCCCACCATTGAAACTTTAGGCTTTCTGTATATATACAAATGTCTGAGATGAATCGGGACACTCCTAATTATTCTTCGACAGTCATTTTAAGACGTCCTTAAGACGATATGGTTTTAAAATTATAGTTGTGTGTCGGCAACGAAGTTGGAAATTTTCATAAATTGTGAGATGGCAATTAGCCATAGAATAGGGAAAGTCGACGATTCTGCATAGGACGATCTGAGGAAATAAAATACTTAGAACGCAGATAGAACAGTTTAAAAACTTTGATTTAATTGTGTTTTAACAGCAGCAAAATGTCGACCATGGAGAGAAGACAGCAAGCTTCATCCTCCATTACCATCAGTGTTATGGGCTAACGGCCTAATGATGGGAATTGACGAGGCGGGAGGCCTCTGGAAAGCAGTTTAAGTGATGAGTATTAAAAAATTGATTTATTGATTTTGGACGAGGGGAATCGCGAGAGATGTGTGGAACTTTGTATAGATTTTATTTGTGTGGTTTAATTTAAATTTCAGGGTTTGATTTCTTAACTGACATGCGTGTAGTAAATTTTTGGCATTGCGTGACAATTATGTTGTACAGTAAATTTTGTAATTTAAATGTTTTCCTTATGTATACGTAATTCTTATAGCGAAATGGCCGCATCGATTAACGTATCTATAAAAAGTGTAGCCATGAATGAGAACCTAGGAACGACAATGATAAATGGACTGATTTAATGATATGTTAAACTAATTACTACGTGGGGGGAATATTTGTATTTTGTTGCTTTGATAACTCGGGCTGGGACTGATCCTGTTATTAATTCTTTATTGTCATTTGGACATGTTGTGTGTCATTATCTGAGGGGTGTGCTGATTAATGCTACGACGAGATCTTCGAGAAATGTGCCACGTATTTTTGGGTGTAAGTGATGATGATGAGGAGAGGTAAAGCCTGTCCATGACTGCGATATCATTCCGGCAAACTAGTTATCCGGGGGGATAAGTTTGACCTGGGAATGTATTCTTAAAAATCCCTGAGAGGATGTTTTGAGATAATGTGTTATTTATTTGTACGCGTTTAACAGGTGGCGATTAGCAAAGGTGCTGTACGCTGGCTATGGGCCAGAATCTATATTTAGCATGGCACTAATTACTACTTGGGGGAAGAAATCAGCCACTCTCTCGGTGATGCGATAACAGGCCCGGTTGTCTCCAGCTCGTTATGACACGTTATGTTTGCTTTAAAGCCTAATGAGTTAAGGTTATTTTATTTGGTTTAATTTGGGAAGTTGCCATGTTGTCGATCCAAGTTTCTTTTATCATTACTACGACTTATTTGTTCATTGTTTTAAAACGCCAAACTTTCCGGCGTGAAAATTAAAAGTTGTATTTTGTTGTTGTTGGCTCTTATTTTCAAGGCCATTGTATTCATATAAATATAATTTGGCAACCGGCCAAACTTGTTCATGTCATGTTATGCTTCCTAGTGTTTAAGGTATAAGACGGTAATTCCGCAGCCCTTATTTTAAATAATACACACGTGTATTTGGTTGTGGTAATCTAAGGTTAGAGCATGTCAGTAGTGTATATAATTATGTAATTGTTGTTCCCACATTTCCGTAATTCGTCCTTCGCAGTACGGAGTCCGTTCCCGAACCAACTGTTTTGGTCGGAAACGAGCGCCCGTCAAAATGCTCATTACTTGAACTAGTCTTAAAACCCGTGTCGCTCATAAATATTGAATTTTTGTACTATTTTATTTGTTTGTTATATTTGGATCTTGTGATCCGTTTTCTTTTGTTACTTTGATTTAAGTGACATTGCAGTCACAATGCTTGTTGACAGCTGTCATGCCATGTCGTCATGGTACGTCAGGCTGATCAGTGTTAGATCTGTTCACGCGAGTGAACAATAAAAGGGTGGTTATAGTTTTCCTTTTTTATGTTTGATTCAGTTAATAAATTTCATTTGTTAGTAGATCCTGTTGTTTTTCTTGGCTTTATAATAATAATAAGTTAACCTTATGAACCCTGGAAGTTATGTTGATAGCAAAACCTCTAAATCACATTCACAAGAATCCATTACGACCCCGAAATTTTGAATCTTGTCTACATGCTATTTTCAAAAGGGTTTAATATGTGTGTATATCAGTTTCTTGTGGACACGATAACTGCCGTAATTTTGCACCAATCACTTTGAAATTTTTACCTATAAAATCTCGGTCGAGTTCGTTACTGGGCTAAATCGGTCGAAGGGGGTGAAAATGGGGGGCATTTTTTTCTTCGAAAAAGTGAAATATTGCTATAACTCTCTTAATATGTGAAATATCGAATCCGTTCAACGTTCATGCTATGTGTCGGATAAAGCCCAAAAATTTATGTTCGAAGAGTTTTTTTTATAGCACCAACCATTGACCAAAGGGGTGGGAAAAGTGGGTTTTTCGGGAAACATTAATCATATCTCTCTTAATAGGCACAATATCAAAACCGTACAAAATGGACAATATTCCCCTAATAATTACCTAAAACTTTTGTCTGAAAGAATTTTTGATATGACCCACCATTATGCCAAGGGATGAGAAAAATGATTTCGGAATTATAAGAAAATGCCAAGAGCTATCAGTGGTTGCCATGGCTACACTACTAAATTGATGAGGGATGAGCCATCAGACGTTGCCAAGATAACGCACTTGCACGAGATCAGATTCAGATTTCCATCTGACTAAGTGTGAAGCGGCTTCGGTGACGTAACTGGTAGCATGCTGAATGTCTATGCCCAAGGTCGCGAGTTCAAAGCTGGCCGAAGTCGACGGATTTTCTAAGAGCGCTAAAAATCCCTCAGTAGCCTTTCCTTTAAAGGGGAAGTTCCAACGTTCGTTGCGATTTGCTGTTGGGGTGGCATCTAGTAGCCAAGTTCACAGCTAGGTGTCGTTGACGGTAGTACCTGGTAGCAACATTAGGAACTACTGCTTATTGACCGTCTGCAATCCTTACCTGAATTACAGACTAATAGAGCCATCCCTAAGTACACGGGGTTACATGACCGCGTTGTCGCAGCCCCTAAACTGAGGAACCAACCAAAATCTCTGCGGGAGATATAATTTTGCGTGAAGAAGTAACAGACCGTTACATAGTTACACATCAGTGTCGAAACCTTGCATAAGGACAGTGTGACCACAAGTATAACAAGTAGTTCCGTGAAGAACTATACAGCCTATTTTCATATATCCTACTCATGTTAATTGCCACTATCAACATACAAAATTTCAGTTTAATTGCTGTAACAGATTCGTAGATATTGAGAACCTTCTAAATATTTCTGATTGTCGCCAGGTTGGATTTTTATTTTTGTACTATTACATTAATATTATTGTGTGCGTGTCGTATTCAAACTTCAATCGCATGATTAGAACACAAGAAGTAAAAACGAGATTTTAAAATTATGCACATCAGCCATCTTGTGATTATGCAAACAATTGAAATAAATTAGATGCCAGTCGATCAAAATTTGTATAAGCATTTAACTTGCAACGTTTCACGGCACTCGGATAGTTAATTCGCGAGAAACGTCATTTAAATTTTGATACTTCGCGTCGCCGCCATGTTGGATCTGTGCTCACCACGTTATTGAAGTCCTATAGGTGAACATATGTTCATAGTCTCTATGAACATAAAAAAATTCAGTTTGGTTCCTGTAAAAGATTCATAGATATTGAGAACCGTCTAAATATTTCGGAAGCTCGCCATTTAAGATTGTTATATGTATAGGCCATAGAGTTATGTACCATTCAAGGACAATTATTGCCTAGGTTCATTTTTTAAACTTTCACTTCGATCGCATAATTACGACACATGAAATATAAACTTAATTTTAAAATTTCGCCCAGCCGCCATCTTGAGGTTATGTAAACAATTGAATAAAATTAGATGGCAGTGCAGTACAATCTGCAATATCATTTACTGTACCACATTTCACTGCGCTCAGAGAGTTAAATCACGAGAAAAGTCTATTAAAATATTTCAAATTCGCTTGGTCGCCATGTTCGTTTTGTACTTTACAGGTTTTTGAAATATACATGGGTTGACTTGTATCAGTACCCTTTATCACCGTACAAAATTGCAGGGTGATATCTGTAATAGTTTCGGAGATATAGAATAACAGTGAAATATTTCGCACAGCCGCCATTTTGAGGTTATGTCAACAATTGAACTAAATTAGACTCCAGTGCATTACAATGTGTATAAATATTTGCTGTACCAAGTTTCATTACGTTTGGATAGTTAAATCGCGAGAAAAGTCTATTTGAAAGTCTCAACTTCGCTTGACCGCCATGTTGGTTTTGTAGTCACCAGGTTTTTGAAAGTCTCATAGGTGAACTTCTAGTAGTGCCCTTTATCACCGTACACAATTTCAGGGCGATATCGGTAATAGTTTCGGAGATATTGAATGCTAGTCAAATATTTCGCACAGCCGCCATGTTGGATTGGTGAGACGTAACAAAATTTGAAGGGCACGGTCGAGGTCGCCGGGAATAGTACTATGAACTTACCGAGTTTCATTGAAATCGCTCCAGCCGTTTAGATTTTATTAGGGACACACACACACACACCTCACACACACACACACACACGCACACACACACACGGACAAAAGGTGATCTCATAAGCTTATTTTTTCAAAATTGAAAATAGGACAAAAATGGACCCCAAATGACAAGAAGGTTACCGTTCCCATAAGACAATAAAATGTTTAAAATAAGCATAAAATGACGAAAAACAAAGTTAATTAAACTCCAATTATCAAATACCTTCTCGCAATAAATGAGGTCTGATCCTTCTACGAAAACGTGCATATTCAGCCCATTTTCGCCTATCCCCAAGTTTGTTCGGTGAAATCTACCTCCGCCTTCCGGCGTGCCGAGAGGACTTTTTTATGTTGATAGAGGCAATTAACAAAAGTAGGATATATGAAAATAGGCTTTAGTTCTTCAAGGAAATACTTATTATCAAACTGGCATCCCAATTTATAAGAATAATCACGTCAAATAACAAAAATGTGACACGAATATGTGATTGTATCACTGACGTAATGAACAGAACTGAACACAATACTGTTTTTTAATGCATTGCACTCCATAATTGACAGAGCGCGGGAATGGTAACATCAACATGAACACACACTGTTTTAATATTGTTATTTACCTGGCTTGCATAAGTATTTACCGAGCGAAATAAATACAAAAGTACAGCGACATAAAAATAAAATAAAAAACAGTCCACATTGTTCAAACAGAAAAATTATCCTCATGAATATCGAAGTGTATTCCCGTAATACATGGCTTGTTCATCCCCCACCCACCTTATGAGAAAGCTACCTATTCCAATGGGAACACTGTCGCGACTTCTTCGCATTTGACATTCGCCAGACCCCAAAACCAACGTCAAGTCAGTTCAAAAATCTTCGTCTTCTTATTCTTCTTCTTCATTTCCCGTTTCCAGTTCCCTGGGTCGGGTTGCGAATCAAGGACCTCCACAGTTGCCTATCCCTCCACCATTCATTTCCTTCTTTCAATACTTCTTTTTCTTTTACTCCTCTCTTCTCTATGCCTTCATTCACCGTATCTATCCACCTCTTTCTGGGCCTTCCTCGTGGTCTTCTTCCTCGTATTTTCTCCATAAATATTCTTTTTGGTACTCTATATTCTTCCATTCTCATCATATGTCCGTACCACTTCAGCTTACTGATCTCTATCTTGTCTTGCAGTTTTGGGAACCCAGTTCTCTCCCTAATGTCCACATTTCTGATTTTATCCCTCCGTGTCTTCCCAATTATTCCTCTAAGGAACTTCATCTCGGCTGCTTGATTCGGCTTTCATCGCGTTTTGTTGTGGTCCAAGTACCTGCTGCATGAGTCAAAATTGGTGTGTAATACATTGAGAATAGAACTTTCTTGCATTTCTATGGGACTTCCTAATTCCATACTAAACCTCTCACACACTGGTAAAACCCATTAGCTTGTTGGATTCTCTTTCCAATTTCTTCATTTATTGTACCATCTTCTGTGAGTATGCTCCCCAAATACTTAAAGCTTTTTTTTTACCATTTCCAATGGATTTCCATTGCCTACAATATTGTCTCCCTTCTCTCTTGTTTCTTGTCATCACTACAGTCTTACCCTTCTCCTCACTTATTAGCCTACTTTTCACATTTTGCAACAAGTAGTTCCGTGAAGAACTATACAGCCTATTTTCATATATCCTGCTCATGTTAATTGCCTCTATCAACTGAACCCTTGCAAAGAAGCATATGAGACTCAGATTCGGGGCGTAACAGGTCATATTCGTAAGTTGCTGTCAGGGCGCTTCATTAACTTGCAGGGTAACATATAACAAAATAACATGCAGGAAAGAGTGAAGCCAGGGTTAAAAACAACTGAGTTTAATAACAAATCAGCATATTTACACATAAACAATTAACAACAAAAACTCCCAACTGACTCCCGCTTAATAAAAATGCCAAAAACTTAGGCGATATCTCTGGAGAGATTAATTACCTGGACCAAGTGTCCTTAAATAAAAGATACAAAAAGTGACCATATAAGTGCGTACGCCGTTCTACATGCATCACGATGTGTACTTTGAATGCGTGATTCGTTATCATCCAGAATGACCCTTCAGACAACGAATCCGCATTTCCTAGAGCTAGACCGACACGAGGGAACACAACAACAATACATAAGTTAAACCGACACTTCCTAAATCTACTATAAACAAACACAAAATTTCCGCGTGAAATTGGACTTAAATTGCCGTAGCAACATTTACTGCCTAAAATCTTAGGACTTCTCACACAAATCAACACAAGTACATTAACACGTGACCAATAGAAAAATACTCAAATGACCGCTGTCAAAATTTACAAATACTCTACCACTACACCAAACGGGTGTGACAAACAAAATTACATGAAATCGAGTCATCAACAAAGCAATAGGCAAACAGCCAACATTTACGTTAATCACAATATTCTTATCCATACAAGGTACAACAATCCGTTACACACATGGCGAACTCCCCAATTAATTATGGCTTAAAAATTAGCCATCACAATGAACAGGTTTGCTGCATGAAAGCTTACAGGGTTCAGTCGGACAAATAGGACTGCCTATCAAAATAAGTCACAGGCAAAACGGGCGGTTTGTGGAACTCTGCATGTCTGTCAACCCACGTGTCAATAACCTCGACCTCCCAGAACATGGGGTCGAACCTCGAAGAAATGTGCCCCAAAGCACAATAATACGTGTGTGTCAGAAAAACATATGGACAAGAATCAGCAGTCTCCCAAGAGCACTCTGTCTTTCCATCTAAAATACAACAGCAGCAAAAATATATAAGGGCGGTAGGACAACTACCCCCTCCTCACGTAGAATCAACACACACTAGACACATCAACACACACTTAATCACACGTGTGGGTTGTGACAGACCCTGAAATAAAAGACACAAATAATATCCACATGCTGGCGCCATCGTTCTATGCCGTGACTAGTCACCTGAAAAGGACTCAAGAAAAATCTATCAAATTAGAACGAAGGTGTTCTACAATTACTTTTAAGTTGGTGCACTCGGCTACCCTAACATGAATAATAACCTGTTCAGCAAAATGTTTTACAATCAATTCCTCCCATTCCTATTTCAAATATTAACGTTAATAAAGCACCATTTTTCGAATGTAACGGGTTCCGCAATTGCAAGGATAAAATCACGCACGCACGCCGCGTACATTACACATGACTCAAAAAAAAAAAATCAAAATATCAACAAACACATTGGCCACGCGCCAACGGACATTTAAACATATAGTGTCGGTACAAGAAAAACAGCTATAAAAACAAGAAAGAAAAACATGACTATTTACAAAGTTCCCCGGCCAAATCTAACTACATAATTGAAATAATCCAATTTTAGTACATCACCGCTTCTGCATGTAGGACTAAGGACATCCTCCTCAACCCATTGCCCTCTGGACAATTTAGCACTCCATAGTAGTCGTCTGCGTTGATTTCTTGAAGCTCATCCCAACTTCAAACCACGTGCTGATCATCTTGGTCTCGACTCCTTGGCAGAAAAGTTCAATGTTAAATATTTGCCTATCTATAATCGCTTGCAGGCTACTCAGTTCACCCACAATTGTCCTACTGCGATTAATAGCGAAGACTGGCCCTAATTATATCGCACATACGCACTATGAAAAACACACATACAATACACACAATTTATACATAAAATATACATCTCGAGTCCGCGCCACTGGCTCGTTAACAAGTTCAAAATCCTGGCTGCACCAGCAGTTGCTATCTCGTCCGGTATTTCCGTCCCGTCTTGGACTTCGGTTCTGGTAAGCGCTAATTAGGGTGATACGATACTTCCCCCTTAAAGTTGAACTCGTCGTCTTTAAAAGAATGTTACAGTTTATCACGCGCTGGCGTGAAATATTTAGATCACACAATTTAGTTGATTTTAGAACAAAATGTATTATAGCTTTTAAAATTCGATATTGCAAACGCTGGGACTTTAGCTTCCCAGAGCTCAGAAAATAAATTAGCTTCACTGATTTTAGAGCGTAAAAATCACATTTCGAACTGGCGTAGAGTATAGCTCTGAAGGCTCCACAAGAATAGTACTTAGATAAATTCGAGCGTCAAAAATCACACTTCAAACTGGCGTGGAGTATGCCTCTGAAGGCTCCACAAGAATAGTACTTAGATAAATTCGAGCGTCAAAATCACACTTCAAACTGGCGTGGAGTATGCCTCTGAAGGCTCCACAAGAATTGTACTCCGATAAATTCGAGCGTCAAAAATCACACTTCAAACTGGCGTGGAGTATGCCTCTGAAGGCTCCACAAGAATAGACTTAGATTAAATTCGAGCGTCAAAATCACACTTCAAACTGGCGTGGAGTATGCCTCTGAAGGCTCCACAAGAATAGACTTAGATTGGCGTCAGGCCAAACTATTTATGAGAAACTGACAAGGGCGGAGGAGTGGGGTGGAGTCGGATAAAAACTTCCAGAGTTTTTGTCTCACAAAGATGGGGCTAGTGTCATTCTTCTCCAAATAAATCCAACGTCTCAAATTACTCGAGCGGAGATTAATCCGTTCGGCGGTTCCTTAGATACACACTTCCGCGCGCTTTTTACTACTGACGCCGTCCACCTCGTGGTCACAGCTTGGTCTCTTGCGATTGGCTGATTCAATCGTATGTTCGTTGAGAGGACCTCGTGATTCTTCCTTTATGTCTCCAATTTTGGTACAGTAGTTGCACAATTTGGCCTTGAACTCGACTAATTCTGGCCGTCCCCCAGGAATAGCTACCAACTCAGCTTCTGTTGCAATCATTACGAAATGCTGGCCTCCCTAATATCCAAGTCGACTTCCTTATGTGCTGCCTGGGCCGTAGTAATAATAATAATAAATATGAATACTTATTTATCGAAGATCAATAAGGGTTCATTTATCCTCAGCAAGGTTTTTAAATTCGAAACAATTTATTGGTTTGGATTTCCAAAACAAAATCCACTGTAGTAACAACACATCTCTTTAAATCTCACTCAGCTGCTCGAGTGTATGCCCCTCTGACTCAATTAGTGTGCTCCCTTCTCGCTGGAATGTCATTCATATTTTCTCTAGGTCTCCCCCTTCTCCTCACGTAGTTGCCACTCCCGTCGTCTCAGCTGCTCGTTGTTTACAAACAAAGTGCGTACTCACGCGCTCCCCGTGGATTTGAGTGTTTGCTTTCAAAAAAACAAAAATTTTTTTTGCAATACAGATTCTGCTCATATCATCTTTCCTAATCATCAAATGGTTCCCTTCTGTAGTACGGTTTCAAATTGGCGCTATTAAAAACAGATTTTGCACCAGTGCTCACTTCTTCTAATCTGTAGGCATTGTTACCCAGATTCTTAATTACCCGGAACGGGCCAATGAATTTTGGACAGAACTTGGCGAAGACTTTGTTCTTAGGGTCGGAGATTGGTGGTCTACGAACCAGCACTAATTCTTGTTCTTGTAACTCTCGGTGAAACTTCTTTCCTCGGTACCGTCTCAGCCTTCGGTCCGCTTGGTTCCTCATGTGCTCTCTCGTTCGCTGGATTCGCAAATCATGCGCTAATAATGGATCCCTTGGGCAAGGAATGATCTTGTCCCAAGTTCTTTCCGGCAACCTGTTGTGGTGTACAATCAGTGGGACTTGACCCGTCGACTCGTGCTTAGTAGTGTTCATGCACATCTCAATTTCCCCTACTTTGTCTACCCATTTATTGTGTTCGTTAGGAATCATTACTCTGTAGTATTTAGCGACACAGCGAATTGTTCTTTCGCTCGGATTTCCACAAGGATGACGAATACTTGAAAATATGTGTTTTATTCCTAGGCTCTCCAAACCTTGCCTAAAAACATTGCTTGTGAAATAGGTACCGTGATCTGATAGAATGGATTCCGGCTTCCCAAGCATCGGAATGACTTTGTTCTTAATTCGACTAAGGACTTGTCCTGATGTCGTCTTCTGAATAGGACATAGCACGACCATCTTCGAAAATACATCGACACATACCAAGAGGTGTCGGCATCCACGCTTTCCTTTTACTAAAGGACCAAAGCAATCAATCGCGAGCATCTCGCATGGTTTCTGCGGTAATAGTGGTCTTGGAGGTTGTTTCAGAATAAAGTTGTTCGGCTTTGTGCGCTGAAAAGCGTCACACGTTCTAATTACTTCAACAATGGTGAATCTCATCTTGGGCCAAGTAAAGGTCTCCCCTATCGTAGCTTCAGTCTTATCCGTGCCGATATGTGCTAGGCTCTCGTGAACATGCCAAGTTAATCCCCTCTGTAGTGATGCTGGAACTAAGATCCGCAGTTTAGTATGATGCTCATCCACGTACTTATGTAACAAGTTATTCAAGTAGTGAAATCTCGCTTGTTTAGCACTGGCTTCCCGGTACTCCGGTGAATTTGGTTGTAACTCCTTCCTATAGAATTTTATCATCATCATCCATGGGTCAGCTTCTTGCTCCTTCCGAATATCCTTCAATCTTGCCAAAAACTCACGAGCCTTAGGTGTCAAGGTAATATTGTGAACTTCCGCTGTTACTTCGTTTCCGTCCTCAGGGTTTCTACTCAAGGCATCTGGTATGACGTTCAATTTCCCAGGACAATGCTCTATTGTAATGTCAAACTGCTGTATGTAGATGGACCAGCGCGTAACTCTCTCACTTGCTATTGTTGTCTTAAATAAAAATGTCAGTGCATGGTGGTCGGTTCTAACAATGATGGAATAACCATAGATCATCTTGCGCCACTGTTGGAGAGAATATAGAATTGCTAGTAGCTCAAGTTCCGTAACTGTGTAGTTCCTCTCATGTTTCCGTAATTTACGACTCGTAAATGCCAAATAGGATTTCTTCTTGGGTTCTTCAGCGTCCTCTTGGTACAGCATAGCACCAATCCCAATTAACGAAGCATCTGCTTGAATGATAAATTGTTTCTCAAAATCCGGATATCCAAGTTTCACACAGTTTTCCAATAAATCCTTCGTTGCTTTAAAAGACCTGTCGCACTCCTCGTTCCACGACCATCGATTCGCTTTCTTCAACATCTCCTGCATAGGCGCTACTGTTTCTGTGTAACCAGGGCAATTTTCTTTGAAGAAACCTGTCACTCCCAAAAATGCTCTAACATGTTTGACTTTGGTAGGTGTGGGAAATTTCTTAATAGCATCAATCTTGGCTGGATTAGGCCGCACGCCCTCGACATCAATTATATGTCCCAAATATAAAATTTCGCTCTGGCAAAAATGTGACTTTTTTAAGTTGATCTTGAAGTTCATGGTCCTCAGGTTGTCCAGCAGTTTATTTAAATTTATCAAGTGTTCTTCCATTGTCTCAGAAGCGATTAATATGTCATCAACATATCTCGTGGTGAAGTTCTTGACCTCCTCAGTCAGATTTCTATCGAGTGCTCTAATGAGTGCACATCCCGCAGTTTTCACGCCAAAGGGCATTCGACACCAGATATAACTTTGATTATCGAATAAAAATCCCGTCAACAGTTGGGATTTTTCTTCAAGTTCAAGATGGTGGAAACTATTTGTCAAATCAACACTTGAGTATATCTTCTTCCCGCGGAAGCCTTTCAAAACATCTTTGATCCTCGGTGCTTGGTCGTGCTCAACTAGCAGTTTGCTATTTAAAACTCGCGCGTCTAGGCATAGCCTAATTGATCCGTTTGGCTTGGTCACAGCCAATATTGCGTTCAGATAAGGAGTTGCAGCTTTCCTTATCATGCCAGAATCTAATAAGTTAGTAATAATGTCCCTCACCTGAGAAAAATGCTTCTCTGGGATCGGGTACAATTTACTTTTGAATGGGGTCCAATCTGTTACCTGCATCGCATATTGAAAATTTAAAACTTTCCCAGGTACGGTGTCAAACGCTCCTTTATGTAATCTTAAAATTTCTTCCAATCTTCTTCTATCAGATTCCCCTACGATGGCTTCCTTAAGTCGCTCCTGAAGTAGAATTTCGAATTTGGTTCCGCCCATTTCTTCTTCCGCCAAATGCACCCAAAGTTCCTGCGAGATATCTCGGCTGTCCATTTCTAGCACTGCTGTCTGGTTGACTTGCTCTCCCCTCAAGATCTTATCTCCGGCCTCATTAGTGCATTCCTCAACAACCCAAGTATTGGCCTCTCTCTCCAGCGGATTCTCTTCCATATTTAAACCCACATGATCCAATCCTTCTACTTGTTTGAAGCTTACAGTGTTGTTATGTAAATCAATTACAGCATGAAAATCGCAGATGAAGTTGGCTCCTAAAATTATATTGTAGTTCATCTTTGGAATAACAATGAATGTTTGTGAAAAAGTATGGTTCAATATTTCCAGATCTAGAAATGCTTGCTGTTTACAATTCATAGTTTTGTCAGGAATGACACCTCTGACTTTCATTAGCGGTACCGGCATAATAGGAACAGTCTGTTTTCTTGCTATTTCTTTTATCAAAATTTCAGTGACTAAGCTCACTTGGCTACCTGTATCAATCAAACATCTCACCCTCATACCTCCAATATGCGCGTAAATAATTGGTAGCTGTCTGATAACATTTTCACGGTTCTTCACCACTTCCTCCAGGCAGTCGTCTGGGAATGCTACCCACTCTTCTATATTGGCCACTATCATCTCTTCTTGCTCCCTGGCGATCTCCGTTTTTAGCCTGTCTCCTTTCAGTTCATTTGGGTTTTTTTTTTATCCCGGGCCCCATTAGATGTGTTTCGCCGGTTATCATTCTGTCGCTCCTGTTGCCTCAGTAAACTCTCTGCCCCCTCTCCTTGATGGTTGTCTGGGCTCTGTCTGTTCGCCATGGCGCGCCCCCACTTCTCCTTCTCCGCTTCTTCATTACTTAATTGATCCAAGTATTTACGGGATTCAATATATCGTTCGTCCCAGTTATTCCTATAATCCCCTCTGTTTTCTTGGCGATAGTCCCTGCCGTTACTCCATCTACCATCTCCATTTCTTTGGTAAGGTCTACCTTGTCTCTGGTTTCCCCTCCAATTCGTGTATTCCCGCTGGTACGTCCACTGATTATTTTGATTTTGGTTATTCTGATGATATCTCCCGCGGTTATTCTGATAATTCTGATTGTTGTTATGGAACTGGTTTCGGCCGTCAAAATCTTGTCTTCTTGGCGTGAACTGTGTCCCTGTGGACTGTGTCTTACTTTGGTTCCCCTGGCCGTGGTTATTTTGGAGTCCCTGAACTACCTCTGCCGTGTTGACACATTCCAAATTCCTTCTTCCTGTCTGTGGGCTTACCATACGCGTCTCATCTAAGTGTCTGAGTAATTCTTCGGCTTGGACTGCGGTCTGAATATTTCCTGCGACTAATAATTGTTGGATATGCATTGGGAGTTGTTTTCCGATGGTTAGAACCATATTCGGCTCGCTAGGCGGGTCATCAAAATCCCTGAATTTTACCAATTGCTGACTGAAGAATTCTGAAAAACGGGTTGGATGTGTACTGTGGTATTTGCGCGTGTACAGGTCCATTCTTAACCCTTGCTGTAACGAAGGACTCCAAAACTTCTTCAAAAACGCCTCGCGGAATTGAGCCATGTCTGTAAACGTGTACTTGAAACTTAAAAACCAGGTCAGGCTAGGTCCTTCTAAAAATTTCTCCACCAGTCTTAATTGTTTCTCCGGGCCGATGTGTTGGTCATTAAAGTAGTCAGTTAATTGCCGTAGAAATGCCTTGGGAGTGGTTCCTGAATGTTCTTTAAACTTATCGGGCTTAAAATCATTACCCCGAATGACTTGGATGACTTGGGCTGGTGCCAAGTTCGGTTGCGGAGTTGAAGTCTCCCCCCTGTACTGCTGGAATGCATTAGTCGTTAGTCTGGGACTTTGACCCCGACTCGTGTCCTCAGCCAACTTCGAACCTGCCGGACTTCCAATACTTGTTTGCTTTTCCGGAATATTTTCGTTTGAAAATAACGTCGCATTCTCTAACGATCTAATCTCGTTTTTTATGATTAATTCTGAATGTTCCTGTAATTTCGACTTCATATTTTCCTCCAGTGCCTGCATTCGCTTTAAAACTGCCAGCCTGTCTTCCTTATTCGCATGAGCCTGCTGGTCCCAATCTCGCCGGATCCTACTTTTTAAGCTATTTATTTTCTCCTCGTTCCTCTCCTGATTTTTCTCTAGCTCTTCACGTATCCGTTCCTGCGTTTTTACTAGTTGTTCTTCCAAATTATCCTGAGATTTGACGAGCTGCTCCCCTACTTCTTGTCTTATGACCTCTTGTGTGTTTATTAGCTGGCCTTCCATCTCTTTTCTTATGATCTCTTGTGTTCTGCCTAATTGCTCCTCTAAATTTTCCCGCAAGTGTATCCGCTCGGTTTCAGCCTTAACTTCGACTTTATCTATTTCCTTTATTAATTCCAGCACGTTGTTATCTACCGAATTAATTTGCTGCTGTAGTTTCTCTTGGGTTTTCTTCACTCCCGCGGTGTTACTGACACATGCTGCCTCTATCTGCTTGAGTTTATCTGCCACCATCTCGTCAAATTGTACTAATTTGTTATCAAATTTCGCCTCCAATTTCTTCATTTCGCCTAACTGTTTGATGTTGTTTTCCGCAACCTCGCCTGCCAGTTTCTCTACTTTTTGAACGCTCTGATTAATATCATTTGTGATTTTTCCTAACTGTTCGGTTTGTGTTACCGCCTGTTGTGACAATTTGTGGTTTAGTTCATTGAATTGTTTGTCAGTGTCTAATTTCTGGACTTCTAACTGGACCGAAATGTTACCGCTCATATCAAGTAATTGTTTTTCACTATGCTCACGCTGAGCTTCTAATTGTTCTTTTAATTGTTCTTCCGTCTTTACGGACATCTGCACTAATTGTTCTTTCGTTTTCGCGGACATCTGTTCTAATTGTTCCTCCGTTTTCGCGGACATTTGGATCGACATCTGTTCTAACAATGCCTTAATTTCATCAACAATCGCCATTTCACACACACAAATATATTCAGAGAAAAACAGGGTTATGGGCTAAGGTTTCAGCCCTATACGCACATACATGTCACACATTTAAATATTACTGGCTCTAATTTAATGAAAATTTCAGTAACAAAATTTACTGAATACAATGACATTTATTCCCAAACAACGAAATAACCCCTAGTGATCTGCTTTTAAATTCCTAACCAACAGAATTTACGAAACACCAATTAACCGAAGTCAATTAAATGTCAGATATAAGGCAACATCTTCCTGCTTTGACTGAGTTCATCAATAATGCAAATTTCTAATTTTAATGTGGGCGCCAGAACAAGTTTACAACAAATACCAAATCAAATTCTAACCTTGTTCAATATTTCTAACTTTAGGAACTCAGTGATTTTACTAATGCACATGGCGGTACAACATCGCCTCCATTTACTGAATTTACATGTCCGCTTGACCTGGCATCATTTCTCAACGAAATAAATATGAGATCAGCGAAGCAACAACAACAACAATCCCCACTTGGGCAGCCATTTTTGTTTTATGAACCCTTGCAAAGAAGCATATGAGACTCAGATTTGGGGCGTAACAGGTCATATTCGTAAGTTGCTGTCAGGGCGCTTCATTAACTTGCAGGGTAACATATAACAAAATAACATGCAGGAAAGAGTGAAGCCAGGGTTAAAAACAACTGAGTTTAATAACAAATCACCATATTTACACATAAACAATTAACAACAAAAACTCCCAACTGACTCCCGCTTAATAAAAATGCCAAAAACTTAGGCGATATCTCTGGAGAGATTAATTACCTGGACCAAGTGTCCTTAAATAAAAGATACAAAAAGTGACCATATAAGTGCGTACGCCGTTCTACATGCATCACGATGTGTACTTTGAATGCGTGATTCGTTATCATCCAGAATGACCCTTCAGACAACGAATCCGCATTTCCTAGAGCTAGACCGACACGAGGGAACACAACAACAATACATAAGTTAAACCGACACTTCCTAAATCTACTATAAACAAACACAAAATTTCCGCGTGAAATTGGACTTAAATTGCCGTAGCAACATTTACTGCCTAAAATCTTAGGACTTCTCACACAAATCAACACAAGTACATTAACACGTGACCAATAGAAAAATACTCAAATGACCGCTGTCAAAATTTACAAATACTCTACCACTACACCAAACGGGTGTGACAAACAAAATTACATGAAATCGAGTCATCAACAAAGCAATAGGCAAACAGCCAACATTTACGTTAATCACAATATTCTTATCCATACAAGGTACAACAATCCGTTACACACATGGCGAACTCCCCAATTAATTATGGCTTAAAAATTAGCCATCACAATGAACAGGTTTGCTGCATGAAAGCTTACAGGGTTCAGTCGGACAAATAGGACTGCCTATCAAAATAAGTCACAGGCAAAACGGGCGGTTTGTGGAACTCTGCATGTCTGTCAACCCACGTGTCAATAACCTCGACCTCCCAGAACATGGGGTCGAACCTCGAAGAAATGTGCCCCAAAGCACAATAATACGTGTGTGTCAGAAAAACATATGGACAAGAATCAGCAGTCTCCCAAGAGCACTCTGTCTTTCCATCTAAAATACAACAGCAGCAAAAATTTATAAGGGCGGTAGGACAACTACCCCCTCCTCACGTAGAATCAACACACACTAGACACATCAACACACACTTAATCACACGTGTGGGTTGTGACAGACCCTGAAATAAAAGACACAAATAATATCCACATGCTGGCGCCATCGTTCTATGCCGTGACTAGTCACCTGAAAAGGACTCAAGAAAAATCTATCAAATTAGAACGAAGGTGTTCTACAATTACTTTTAAGTTGGTGCACTCGGCTACCCTAACATGAATAATAACCTGTTCAGCAAAATGTTTTACAATCAATTCCTCCCATTCCTATTTCAAATATTAACGTTAATAAAGCACCATTTATCGAATGTAACGGGTTCCGCAATTGCAAGGATAAAATCACGCACGCACGCCACGTACATTACACATGACTCAAAAAAAAAAAAAAAATCAACAAACACATTGGCCACGCGCCAACGGACATTTAAACATATAGTGTCGGTACAAGAAAAACAGCTATAAAAACAAGAAAGAAAAACATGACTATTTACAAAGTTCCCCGGCCAAATCTAACTACATAATTGAAATAATCCAATTTTAGTACATCACCGCTTCTGCATGTAGGACTAAGGACATCCTCCTCAACCCATTGCCCTCTGGACAATTTAGCACTCCATAGTAGTCGTCTGCGTTGATTTCTTGAAGCTCATCCCAACTTCAAACCACGTGCTGATCATCTTGGTCTCGACTCCTTGGCAGAAAAGTTCAATGTTAAATATTTGCCTATCTATAATCGCTTGCAGGCTACTCAGTTCACCCACAATTGTCCTACTGCGATTAATAGCGAAGACTGGCCCTAATTATATCGCACATACGCACTATGAAAAACACACATACAATACACACAATTTATACATAAAATATACATCTCGAGTCCGCGCCACTGGCTCGTTAACAAGTTCAAAATCCTGGCTGCACCAGCAGTTGCTATCTCGTCCGGTATTTCCGTCCCGTCTTGGACTTCGGTTCTGGTAAGCGCTAATTAGGGTGATACGATACTTCCCCCTTAAAGTTGAACTCGTCGTCTTTAAAAGAATGTTACAGTTTATCACGCGCTGGCGTGAAATATTTAGATCACACAATTTAGTTGATTTTAGAACAAAATGTATTATAGCTTTTAAAATTCGATATTGCAAACGCTGGGACTTTAGCTTCCCAGAGCTCAGAAAATAAATTAGCTTCACTGATTTTAGAGCGTAAAAATCACATTTCGAACTGGCGTAGAGTATACCTCTGAAGGCTCCACAAGAATAGTACTTAGATAAATTCGAGCGTCAAAAATCACACTTCAAACTGGCGTGGAGTATGCCTCTGAAGGCTCCACAAGAATAGTACTTAGATAAATTCGAGCGTCAAAATCACACTTCAAACTGGCGTGGAGTATGCCTCTGAAGGCTCCACAAGAATTGTACTCCGATAAATTCGAGCGTCAAAAATCACACTTCAAACTGGCGTGGAGTATGCCTCTGAAGGCTCCACAAGAATAGACTTAGATTAAATTCGAGCGTCAAAATCACACTTCAAACTGGCGTGGAGTATGCCTCTGAAGGCTCCACAAGAATAGACTTAGATTGGCGTCAGGCCAAACTATTTATGAGAAACTGACAAGGGCGGAGGAGTGGGGTGGAGTCGGATAAAAACTTCCAGAGTTTTTGTCTCACAAAGATGGAGCTAGTGTCATTCTTCTCCAAATAAATCCAACGTCTCAAATTACTCGAGCGGAGATTAATCCGTTCGGCGGTTCCTTAGATACACACTTCCGCGCGCTTTTTACTACTGACGCCGTCCACCTCGTGGTCACAGCTTGGTCTCTTGCGATTGGCTGATTCAATCGTATGTTCGTTGAGAGGACCTCGTGATTCTTCCTTTATGTCTCCAATTTTGGTACAGTAGTTGCACAATTTGGCCTTGAACTCGACTAATTCTGGCCGTCCCCCAGGAATAGCTACCAACTCAGCTTCTGTTGCAATCATTACGAAATGCTGGCCTCCCTAATATCCAAGTCGACTTCCTTATGTGCTGCCTGGGCCGTAGTAATAATAATAATAAATATGAATACTTATTTATCGAAGATCAATAAGGGTTCACAACATACAAAATTTCAGTTTAATTCCTGTATCAGATTCGTAGATATTGAGAACCGTCTAAATATTTCAGATGGTCGCCAGGTTGTATTTTTATTTTTGTACTATTACATTAAGATTATTGTGTACGTGTGGTATTTTAAAATTACGCACAGCAGCCATCTTGTGATTATGCAAACAATTGAAATAAATTAGATGCCAGAGGATCAATATTTGTAAAAGCATTTAAAATGCAACGTTTCACGGCACTCGCATAGTTAATTCGCGAGAAACGTCCATTTAAATATTTATAGTTCGCGTCGCCGCCATGTTGGATTTGTGCTCACCAGGTTACTGAAAGTCCTATAGGTGAACATATGTTCACAGTCTCTATGAACATAAAAAAATTCAGTTTGGTTGCTGTAAAAGATTCATAGATATTGAGAACCGTCTAAATACTTCGGAAGCTCGCCATTTAGGATTGTTATATGTATAGGCCATAGAGTTATGTACCATTCAAGGACAATTATTGCCTAGGTTCATTATTCAAACTTTCACTTCGATCGCATGATTACGACACAAGAAATAAAAACTTAATTTTAAAATTTCGCACAGCCGCCATCTTGAGGTTATTAAACAATTGAATTAAATTAGATGGCAGTGCATTAAAATCTGCAAAATCACTTACTGTACCACATTTCACTGCGCTCAGAGAGTTAAATCACGAGAAAAGTCTATTAAAATAATTCGAATTCGCTTCGTCGCCATGTTCGTTTTGTACTTTACAGGCTTATGAAATATACATAGGTAAACTTGTATCAGTACCCTTTATCACCGTACAAAATTGCAGGGAGATATCTGTAATAGTTTCGGAGATATAGAATGTCAGTGAAATATTTCGCACAGCCGCCATATTGAGGTTATGTAAACAATTGAACTAAATTAGACTCCAGTGCATTGCAATGTGTATAAACAATTGCTGTACTAAGTTTCATTACGTTTGGATTGTTAAATCGCGAGAAAAGTCTATTTAAAAGTCTCAACTTCGCTTGGCCGCCATGTTGGTTTTGTAGTCACCAGGTTTTTGAAAGTCTCATAAGTGAACTTCTAGTAGAGTCCTTTATCACCGTACACAATTTCAGGGCGATATCGGTAATAGTTTCGGAGATATTGAATGCTAGTGAAATATTTTACACAGCCGCCATGTTGGATTGGTGAGACGTAACAATATTTGAAGGGCACGGTCGAGGTCGCCGGGAATAGCGCTATGAACTTACCGAGTTTCATTGAAATCGCTCCAGCCGTTTAGATTTTATTAGGGACACACACACACACACACACACACACCTCTCTCTCTCTCTCACACACACACACACACACACGCGCACACACACACGCACACACACACGGACAAAAGGTGATCTCATATGCCTATTTTTTCAAAATTGAAAATAGGCTAAAATTGAGGGAAAAGTAGACTTATGAGATCGGGCAAATGTGTGTCTGTCTGTCTGTCCTTCTGTCTGTCTGTCTGTCTGTCTGTCTGTGTGTGTCCCCCCCTATCAACTCCTAAACGGCTGCAGCAATCGAAACAAAATTTGGTAGGAGTAATGATCTATATCTGAATATATCACGGCCATATTTGACATTGATGTCAGTGCTACCAACTGCTGAAAAATCGCAATTGAAATTTGAGCTCCATGTTGGATATCTTGAAAGGTATGAATGAGAGCTATTTCAAAATTGGCACACGTATAGATAATAATATTTCAGTTTAATTTCCAGGAGGCCATACATGGCAGTGTTGCCAAAATGATTATAAGCCTGCTGATAGGTCCAAATGTTAAATGCATATAACTTCTACACTATCAATTGGATTTCAACCAAATTTCGTATGTGCTATGTGTACATAAACGGATATGACTGAGCGTATTCTTAAGAGCCACCAGGGCTGCCAACTGTTAATAAATACTCCATTTTTTGTATCCAAATACCCATATATCAGAAAGTATGCAAGCCGACAGCTTTAAACTATGCACACATATAGTAATTGACATTCTATATTAATTTGGAATAACTTATATACGTCAGAGCTACCAACATGATTCTAACCCTGCTGAGAGGTCCAACTAAAAATACATGTAACTTCTATACTATCATTTGGATTTTAACCAAATTTCGTGTGCGCAATGTGTATCGTAACAGATATGACTATGCCGATTATTAAGAGTAACCAGGTCTGCCAACTGTTAATAAATACTGTCTCTATTTTTGTTATCCTAATATCAATATATCTAAAAGTATGCAAGTCAATGGCTCTAAACTTTGCACACGTATAGTACTTGGCATTCTAGATTAATTTGGCCTACGCCAGTGCTGCCAACATGATTCTAAGCCTGCTGATAGGTCCAATTTTAAAATGCATGTAACTTCTATACTAACTAATGGATTTCATTCAAAATTGACACAACAATAGATCATATTATTTCAGATTATTTCTAACCAATACATGTATGTCATTGTTGCCAACATGATTTTACGCGCGCTGTAAGATCCAATGTCTAACTGAATGTAACGTCCATGTTATCCATTGGACTTCAACCAAATTTTGTATTCTGTACCTTAAGAGATGGATTTAAGAATATCTTCAGTCACCAGGGCTGCCAACTGCAGTTCTCTATTAGGCTACATTATGTCAGGTATAGAGTATTTAGAACTAATTAGAAATTTCGATATTAGCACATTAATTTCGTCATTAGATAGATCCGTATAGATTAATCATTGGCATGAATCTTAAATCTTAAGAAAAGTAGCCTCTTTAGTTTGTCACGGAACATCTTGTTTTCATTCCATATTTCTCTATCTCTTCATTCCATACAGTAACTTGTTCAAAAATGTATAGGCTTAATAATCTATATATTGTATTTATTCACAGTAAGCCTCCGTGGCTTAGGCGGCAGCACGCCGGCGTCTCACCGCTGGGTCCGTGGTTCAAATCCTGGTCACTCCATGTCATATTTGTGCTGGACAAAGCGGTGGCAGACAGGTTTTTCTCCGGGAACTCCGGTTTTCCCTGTCACAAATTTCATTCCAGCAACACTCTCCACTATCACTTCATTTCATCTATCATTCATTTCATCATTGCCCCAGGGGAGTGCGACAGGCTTTGGCAGCCGGCACAGTTCATATCTTCGTCGCTAGATGGGGGCTTCATTCATTCCATTCCCTGACCCGGTCGGTCGACTGGAAGCAGCCTGTGGATTTTCCTTTATTTACAGTGAAGTCCTTCTCTATCTTCTTCTTGCTTTCTAACGACCACGTTATGATTTCAATTCGTTCTCCTTAGTTGTTCTTTTTTTTTCTTCCAGTATTCCTTCATGGGCGCTGAGCAAGAGGATGGAGAGGAGAATATTGACCCTTGAAAACAAAGTGTTAAGAAAAATCTTCGCGTTGGTATTAGAGCAAGGAAACTTCAGTAGAAGAAAAAAACACAGAAATTCACGCACTGTATATCGAATCGGATGTGATAGCAGTAATAAGGAGAAGAAGAATAGAATGGCTGGGACATGAACTTAGAAGGGAAGAAGGGATGGTAAAAAGAGTGCAAGAAGGAAAACCACAAGGGAAAAGACCCCTCGGTAGACCAACGTTGAGATGGAGTCAGGAAAGACCTGGAGGCCCTGGGAGCCAACGAGAATATGGCCGGAGACAGCAATGGAAGAGGCTAAAGGGTGAGGCAATGACCCGACTTCGGTTCGTGTGGCCAACTAAGTAATAAGTGGTTAGTATTCCTTCTTCTTTTCTTCTTCTTATTCTTCTTCTCCATATTCTTCTTCTTCCTCTTCTTTCGTTTCACCCTCTTTGAGGTACGTTGAATCAATCATTTCCCTGTACGCTGTTCTTTCCGTGGAGCCCAGTACTTCTTCAGTCTTTCCGATCTTCTTTTCCTTTCTTCTTCCGAGATAATGGGTTTGGATTTTATTGTAGCTCTGTCTTGGAACCTTATATTTTCGTCTTTAGTAATTAATTTGGCTGTTCGATCGAGTAATGACGTTTCTGTTATTTTCAATTCTACTAGGTCTTTTTCAATTTCCTTAAACCAGTTGGGTTTTGATTTACGATTACGGAAAAAGTCAAAGATTTGTTTCGTTAGTCTAATCTATTAGAATCCATTCTCAGAAGATGACCGTAAAAATTTATCCTCCTTTTTCGCATGGTATCTGAGAGTTTTTCAATTTTATGGTAGAGAGTTTCATTCCTAATGTATATAATCTTGTTATCCTGAAATTTTGGTCCTGTAATTTTTCTTAACATTTTCCTTTCCTTCAGCTCGAGTTTTTCCATTTGGCACTTAAAATGTATAGTTAGTGTTTCTGCAGCGTGCAGTGCTTCTGGCTTAATCACTGTCTTGTAATGTTTAATTTTGGACACCCATGAAAGGGATTTTTTATTGTACAGTATGTATCTTTAGTATTCCTTCATTGTTGCACTGTGCTTCTTTTTCCTGTCTTCAGTCAACTTCGCACCTATTTTCTTTTCGTTCCTTGGAATCCTTCCAGTTGCGAGACTTTCGTCTTAAACCCTCTCTTTTCAAATAATTATTCTTCTCTTGTATTGTTTCTTTCCAGATCTTTCTTGACTTCATGAATCCAGGGGGTGGTTGATTTCCTTTCCCAAAAAAAAATTCGTTTAGTTAGTCTATAGGCCTAGTCATCTATTCTGTTTTTCTTCTGAGCATTCTCTTATATTTTCTGAAAGTAAGTTTCAGATGCGATGCTTTCTCTTTGTATAAGATCTTTCTGCAGCGCTCCTTGCGGCAGGTCGCTGAAGCTTTGGATTCCATGCTCTTCAAGAGTTTGTTCAACACATCGCAAGCAGAGGGCATCAGTGTCGCTTTCTGCATCTTCCATGAAGACTCTACCTATTTTTTGGACTCTTCCTAAAAATTGATTATGTAGCCTACACATTTTTTTTGTTATGTTGCCTTTATGTTTTCCCCATCCTCTCCCACCCCCACCGCCCTTTTCCACCCTAACTGCCATTTCTCGACCACGCTCTTGAATGCTCTGTCACTCTATTCTCTAAGAGTGCGCCAACCGAACTGAATTCGTTTAGTTAGTCTATAGTCATCACTATTCAGTAAATATATCCAAGAAACATCAAATCTCCTTTTCTTCATTGTTTCTGATATGTTTTCTAGGTTCTGATAAATTTCATTGTTACTTCTTAGTTTCCATAACTCTGCAATTTTCAGAGGACCTAATATTTTCCTTATAATTCATCTTTCTAATACTTTTAATTTATCAAGCTTCTTCTTTCTTTCTTCGTCACGCCCGACTAAGGAGCGCAATTGAACTTATTTAGCTGATGGCATTGCCTTTCTCCTCTCTCAAAATCTCTTCATCTTCTCGCTGTGGCTTCTCTTGCGATCTTCTGACTAGGTTGTGTTGGTGATAGTGCTTGGATGATCTGCAAAGCGGTGATTATCGACTAAACTTAGCTCTATCTAGTACAATGTCATCTGTGATGCCTATATCCTGAAGATCTTTTCAAACTTCAAGCAGCCAGGAGTTTTTAACATTCATTGACAGGGCAAGGTTAAGAATCCTTTTAGCCTGCCTCTGATTGCCCATCCTGAGGATATGTCCGTAAAATTTCAATCGTCTTTTCCTAAATATGTCTGAGATTTTCTCCGAGTGCTGGTATCAGTCTTGGGATTTTCTTTTCATCCTGATTTCCCTGTACAGACTGGTCAAAAAAAAATCTTAGGATTTTCCTTTCTTGCTTTTCCACATTTTTAATTAATTAATGATCTGCCCCCAATAATCAGCGTTTCAGAAGCATAATGTGCTTCAGGCTTGATTACAGTGTTGTAATGCCGTAATTTTGCATTTCTGGATATTGATTTTTAGCTTACTTTCAATTTTGAAAAAATAGGCTTATGAGATCACCTTTTGTCCATGTGTGTGCGTGTGTGAGTGTGTGTGTGAGGTGTGTGTGTGTGTGTGTGTGTGTGTCCCTAATAACTTCTAAACGACTGGAGCGATTTCAATGAAACTCGGTAAGTTCACAGCACTATTCCGGATGACCCCGACAGTGTCCTTCAAATTTTGTTACGTCTCACGAATCCAACATGGCGGCTGTGCGAAATATTTCACCAGCATTCAATATCTCTGAAACTATTAGCGGTATCACCCTGAAATTTTGTATGGAGATAAAGGGCACTACTGGAAGTTCATCTATAAGACTTTCAAAAACCGGTTAACTACAAAACGAACATGGCGGCCAAGCGAATTTGAACATTTTAAATAGACCTTACTCGCGATTTAATGTTCCAACCGCAATGAAATCTGGTACAGGAAATGTTTATACATATTGTAATACACTAGTATGTAGTTTAGTTCAATTGTTTAGATAACCTCAAGATGGCGGCTGTGCGAATTTTAAAATTAAGTTTTTATTTCTTGTGTCGTAATCATGCGATCGAAGTGAAAGTTTGAATAATGAACCTACGCAATAATTTTCCTTTAATGGTACATGAATCTATGGCCTATACATTTAACAATCCAACATGGTGACCATCCGAAATATTTAGACGGCTCTGAATATCTACGAATCTATTATAGCAATCAAACTGATTTTTTTATATTCATAGGGGCTATGAACTTAAGTTCACCTATAGGACTTTCAATAACCTGGTGATCACAAATCCAACATGGCGGCGACGCGAAGTATAAATATTCACATGGACATTTCTCGCAAACTTGCTACAGTAAATCCTTATACGAATGCTAATCCACTGGCATCTAATTTATTTCAATTGTTTCCATAACCACAAGATGGTAGCTGTGCGAAATTTTAAAATAGCCTTGTTACTTCTTGTGTCCTAATCATGCGATTGAAGTTTGAATGCTACACGTACACAATAATCTTCATGTAACAGTACATAACTCTAGGCCCTACATATATAAAATCCAACATGGCGACCATCCGAAATATTTAGTCGGTTCTCAATATCTACGAATCTATTACAGCAATCAAACTGAAATTTTGTATGTTGATAGTGGCAATTAACATAAGTAGGATATATGAAAATAGGCTGTATAGTTCTTCACGGAACGACTTGTTTACTATATCTGTTCCAAGTGAGTCTGTAAGCTTTTTGCAGTTTAGAGATCATTCCATTGTTTGCTTCACGATTCCGTCCGGAAGGTTGGATGACTTCTCCCAGGTATTTATCAAGTTTGTAATTCAATACTAGACATTCGCTGGAACACAGGCGTTCCGGTTTCACTACTGTGTTGTAGTGCTTTATTTTAAGATTTTTGGATGTCCAAGCACATTTTGTTGTAGGTATTCTTAGTTATATACAGGGTGCCAGGGAATGTTCTCCGCAGCGCCTACATGCTGCTACGAGAGGTAGCGTCAGCAGTTACGTTGGCAACACGGCTGTCTCTTGTATCAAAACAAACAGTAAACTTTGTTCTCACCACAGCCATTCATAACAGATGCTGAAAGTGTTGTCCTTGTGTTCGAAGACAGACTTCAACACGTCTTCACAATTGAGTCGTCCAGTTGCAAAACTCGTTTAATCCACTTGTGAATAAGAATCATTATCATGAGAAACGTTTCTCTGGGCTTTTCCTCGCGTATAGGCCTATTTTGTGGTCGTTGTTTTCTTCTTTTTTCTTTTTGTTTTGTGTTTTTGGTTTTTAGTTTTGTGTTTGCTTCGTGCTTTTGCTTTTGAATTTTAATTTTTGCTTTTCTTTCTTTGTTTCGGTTTTGTGTTTGTTTCCTACTTTTTCTTCTTGGAATTTTGCTTTTTCCTTTGTATTTATTGATTTTTGTTTTCTGCTTTAGGTTTTGGTTTTGAATTTTGCTTTTTGCTTCGTGCTTTTGTTTTTGGTTTTGAGTTTGTTTTCCGGAAAATCAAAATAAAACATAACAAAATAAAATAAAACAAAATAAACAAAACAAAATCAAAATATTGAACCCTTATTAATCTATACAAAACAAAATAAAATAAAACAAAATAAAAACAAAATAAAATAAAACAAACAATTTAAAAACAAAAAAAAACGAGAAAACCAAAATCAAAATAAAACAAAACAAAATTAAATTAAATTCAGTAATATGAAATTAAAAAATTAAAAAAATAATTTTACGACATGATCCTTATTCACAAGTGGATTAAATGAGTTTTGCAACTGGACGACTCACATTGTCGAAGACTATCACTAAAGTTTCTTGCGTAATGGACTGCACATAATTAATTATATTCACATTAAATTCATCAATCGTTTTTGGATTAGTTTGTGAGCCGGTCACACGAAATTTACTAAGACTATCAAATCCCGAACGGTATCCCAGTTTGGACACTTTGAATTAGGAAACCGCGCCTGAAATTTTAGTTTTACATTTTCTGTGAACCGATTGCCTTCGCGAAAAACGTATAGTATTCCACCCAAAAAAAACTCTCTCTCCGCCTGTATACTGTTGCACTCTTCCAATAATCTATCTGATGATAATGATGATGATGATAATTGTTGTTTTAAGGTGCCTATTAACTAGGTTATCTACCCCTAATGGTTTGGGTGATCGTGAAGATCATATCATCATCTTCATTTCCCCTTTTCCAGTTGACACTGGGTGGGGGCAAATATGGTTCCTCTCCACTTTGTTCTGTCGTTCCACCATTCCTCTTCCGACACAGTGTTCCAATCCAGGTTCCGTTTTCTAATAGGCCTACTATTCTTCAACGAGTCCATCCAACGCATTCTTGGTCTTCCTCGTCCTCTCTTCCCTGTCCTCCGTCGTTCCAGTGCTCTTCTTGGTAGCCTTACTTCATTCATCCGCTTGACATGTCCAAACCATCACAATCTGTTTTGCTCCAGTTTGTCATTTAGTTTCTATGCTCCCAGTTCTTTCCGTATATCTTCATTTATCACTCTGTCCCTCCTCGTTTTCCGGACTATACTTCTCAGGAATCTCATCTCAGCTGCTCTCATCCCTCTTAGTCGTTGTCCAAGTTTCTGCTGCGTATGTCATTCTAGGAACATAATATGCATTGTACATAACTTCTTTAGCCTTAATTGGTATATCCTTGTCCCATACTAGATGATAATGAAATGTAAACTATAACTAAAACTAACTACTAACTTATATACTAGAAGAAGAAATGGAAAACAAAAGGAGAATAAGGCAAATAAAGGACAGGAGGAAAATAAATGCCCTCAACCCTCGAAGAATGCGGATTAAGGGACTTGGAAGGAGGGAGAGCCATGAAAGGCAGATAGGAAAGTGAAAGAGGAGAGGGTCCGCCCCGGAGGTAATGGATAAAAGGGGGAAAACAGGACCCAGCTGAGGAATCCCTCGAGGTCGCCAACTCCCGAACCCACCAGCCGTGAGCCCTTGAGGGTGTAGCAATATCCAGGTTGCACCAGAAGTGGTGGGGCTACATACACCCTGCCTCCTTGAGGGTCTTGAGCAGAAGGCAGGAGATAACATGAAAAGAAAAAAGTCCTCTCGGCACGGCGGAAGGCGGAGGTAGATTTCACCGGACAAACTTGGGGATAGGCGAAAATAGGCAGAATATGCAGATTTTCGTAGAAGGATCAAACCTCATTTATTGCGAGAAGGTATTTTATAATTGGAGCTTAATTACCTTGTTTTTCGTCATTTTATGCTTATTTTAAACATTTTATTGTCTTACGGGAACGGTAACCTTCTTGTCATTTGGGGTCCATTTTTATACTTGTGGTCACACTATCCTTATGCAAGGTTTCGACACTGATGTGTAACTATGTAACGGTCTGTTACTTCTTCACGCAAAATTATATATCCCGCAGAGATTTTGGTTGGTTCCTCAGTTTAGGGGCTGCGACAACGCGGTCATGTAACCCCGTGTACTTTGGGATGGCTGTATTAGCCTGTAATTCAGGTAAGGACTGCAGACGGTCAATTTCAAGCAGTAGTTCCTAATATTGGTACCAGGTACTACCGTCAACGACACCTAGCTGTGAACTTGGCTACTAGATGCCACCGCAACCAGCAACTCGCAACGAACGTTGGAACTTCCCCTCCAAAGGAAAGCATACTGAGGGATTTTTAGTGCTCTTAGAAAATCCGACGACTTCGGCCGGCTTTGAACTCGCGACCTTGGGCATAGACATTCAGCATGCTTGCTACCAGTTACGTCACCGAAGCCGCTTCCCACTTTGTCAGGCGGCTTCGGTGGCGTAGTCGGTAGCATGCTGAGCTTCTATGCCCAAGATAACGGGTTCAAACCCGGCCGAAGCCGTCGGATTTTTTAAGAGCGTTAAAAATCCCTCAGTATGCCTTCCTTCGGAGGGGAAGTAAAGCCGGCGGTCCCATGTCATAGATTTATGGCATGTTAAAAATCCTTCCACTAATTGCACCTGTGTGAAGCTAAATTGGATAGGTTAAGAATGTATACAACGCTCTTAGATTTCTATGTTCGTTTCCAAGAGCCGACTGCGGCGGTGTCTAGTAACTCAGTTCTGAACTTGGCCTCGTAGTCGTTGACAGTGGCGCTTGGCGGCAAAAGTTGGAACTCTCTGAAAAATTGTTAGTTGCAGTACTTAAATTAACAAACAGATAACCCACACTAATACAGTCATCACAATTAACGCCGGTTATCAGACAGATTCTACACACACCCAAAGTACACGGGGCTACATGACCGCGTTGTCGCAGCCCCTAAACTTAAGAACCAACCACTTAGTCAGATGGAAATACTGAATCTGATCTCGTGCAAGTGCGTTGTCATGGCAACGTCTGATGGCCCATGCCTCATCAATTTAGTAGTGTTGCCATGGCAACCACTGATAGCTCTTGGCATTTTCTTATAATTCCGAAACCATTTTTCTCGTCCCTTGGCGTAATGGTGGGTCATATCAAAAATTCTTTCAGACAAAAGTTTTAGGTAATTATTAGGGGAATATTGTCCATTTTGTACGGTTTTGATATTGTGCCTATTAAGAGAGATATGATTAATGTTTCCCGATAAACCCACTTTTTCCCACCCCTTTGGTCAATGGTTGGTGCTATAAAAAAACTCTTCAAACATAAATTTTTGGGATTTATCCGACACATAGTATGAACGTTGAACGGATTCGATATTTCACATATTAAGAGAGTTATAGCAATATTTCACTTTTTCGAAAATAAAGCCCCCCATTTTCACCCCCTTCGACCGATTTAGCCCAGTAACGAACTCGACCGAGATTTTATAAGTATACATATTCGGTTAAAAAAAATTCAAAGTGATTGGTGCAAAATTGCGGCAGTTATCGTGTCCACAAGAAACTGATATACATATGTATATATATATATATATATATACTGAACTCTTCAGAATAGCAGTGTTTTATGCAAGAATCTTTGATCAAGGGGTCGCGTTCAGTTCATAGTGTGGTGTTTACGTCCGCCAAACAACGTGCTTTTCTGAGGCAAGGGTTATAGGATGAAAACTATAACTAAGAAAGAAAGGAGACAAAACGTAAGATAATAACAAAATTTAATAGCTAATTTGTGCATAAAAGAATAAAACAAACAATAATAAAAAAATATCCTCCCTGAATTTTCCCCTGACAGGAATATTTATCACTTTGAGGAGTCAGACAGATCTCCCCTTTTCTAATAAAATGTGGATCCAAGTTCCACTATCTTGCATATGAATTTATGTTCGCGTGGTGACTATCTACGAGAAATGAGTACTTGGATGATCATTCGTTCACAACGGGTTAACAGCCACGGTGCTCACGAACAATCATCTCGTAAATCAATTTTTATGGATATGGGCATAACATTAATAAAAATCCTTAAATCTAATTCTGACACACATATTACAACTCTACTATTTACAGGCATCTCTCTGAGACCCTTATTAGTGTGGTGACACACTTAACCAAATGAGCTGCCACAATGGCCAGATACTCAACAACAAGGAAACACAGCGCCGCACGTGACTCACGGGTCACTGACATGGAAAATAAACATAGCATAAACCAACAACAACAAACCACCTGAGTGGATAAGATTACTTTATATTAACAAAATTGCATGTTAAGGAAACGCTTCGAAGGTTATCGTGTTTCGTAGGCAACTCCCATTTATTTAAACAATTTTACCATTGATCAGTTTCTCACATTTATATTTATTTGCAAGTAATTGGGAGCCAGACGTGCACTCCACTAATGATGAGCTTGCGAAACTCAGCCAGCCCTTGTGACCACAACTCACCCTTTCCTTAATACCAGTCATGTCCCCCTTCCAGTGTATATAAATAGCCGACCAGCTGGACTGTTATCTCAAGGAATCAACAGCAACTAACATCTCCTCCAACTCAACATATGGTCAGACAATAATCACATATCCATAATTGCCCTCGCAAGGATACAATATGAATCTGGTACCAAGCTGACAGAAATCAGTCTCTGCTGAAATTCCCGCTTGTAATACCACAAAAATATATACTCACTATACACACATCTGGGACTGACATAACGCCTTTCGCACGGGTCTGCTGAATTAGAGCTCGCAAACATTTAACACAATATTTAAAACTTACGATAGAGCTGAATACTCTTCGTCACAAATTACATTGCTCCAAAGGCAATAATCACACTGAATCTGATCAATAATAAATCTCAACAAAATTTTAATACCCTCCAATCTACTATATAATTATATTAATTCAGTCCTACTTCTGAAACACGACATATCTCCGAGAGACGTTTTTAACCGCACTTCGTAACATAGGCGAACACGGCCGTTCACATAGATACGTTAGTTAACACAACACAAAGAAAAGAACCTTCCAAAAACTACAATTGTGCGAGCTGCTTCCAAACAAAAGTGTGTCAGATCAAAACTAAATATACTACATTAATCACACAAGCAAAGTATTTACAAAAATATGTCCCATAAACCATAAGTTAATTTAACAAATAATAAAATATTATTACGTACTCATCTCTTTTTGTAGTCACCCGTCAAAGAACATCAGACGCCATTCCCCAACTGGATGGTTCTTTATCTCATATCAGCCATCTGCACGGAGTTTTGAGAATTCCAAACTTCCTCTGCATTCATCGATGTCATCCTTGCGCTGATACAAAAATTAGGTTATTATACACTTTATGCCTGACTACTAAATTCGCTTGTTCAGGTACTAAATTCCCTGTCACTGTTCGTTGGCGAATTCTCGACGATACTGTCCCTATAACTATAGTACTATGACTATCTATCACTGAATTTAACACTTTACAATGAATATCTTGTGTCCTCGTGACACGGAATAAAAGTCTACGTCCTCAGACGAACAGAATAATAATCTACGTCCGTAGACGAACAGAATAATAGTAAAGTCTACGTCCGTAGACGCACAGAATAATAATAAAGTCTTGGCTCTTCGACACACTTATAAAGGAACTGGCCCTCGGGTCTAGATGGAGGGGGATTTTATGTAAAAATTTCTTGAAATAATTGTGGTACAGGAATGAAATAAATATCACTGAACTCGTAATATTGCACAGGTCAAGAATATGCCCATTAATCCTAGAATCGATCGTAGAGATTTTGTCTAGGCGATTTCCCGCGTGAATGCTAGCCGCCGCGTACCCCAGCCGGAGTTGGCGCGCAAGTAGGCATTCTCTTCTCATTGGTTCTCCATTTACTGATAATTTGGCGGTTTCTAGTAGATCTTGGCGTCTTGGGAGTGTCTATTTTCTTCATCAGCCATTCACGTTACTGCATCATATTTCTTCTAGGCGCGAATAACACAATGAACATACCAGAACCATGTCTCACCGCGCGTCGCTTCTAAAATTGAGGTAGCCACACCTGTCCTTATGATACATCGCTCTGCTATTTCTTTTCATAGCTCAAGTATTTAGCCTTTTGTTAAACTGTTGCAGGTATGTCCCTACTGTCTCCAACAAATGCTTGAAATTTCCTCATCACTGTCTGGCTACTTTCATGATGCTGGTTGAAATATTTATTAATTGAAGAAAGAAAAAGTAGAATCATTTAACCAACATAGGGTAAAGGGTTCACAACTCTCCCACTCACAAAATTTCGAACTTAGGAATAAAGTCGACAATTTTACAATACTTCCGTAGGCCAATTTGTTTTATTTCCAGAATCACCCCTTTTTCTTACTTGGTCTAGGCGCTCCTGTCTTCAATGGCATTTACTCGTTTTCATTTCCTGCTTGTCTCTCCCCCTTCCAATCTTGCGTGACGCTCGGATGCCTGCGGCAACACCTTGCTCGCCTCGTTAATGTTTGTCAACAACAGCTCTACTTCCTCCTTCACCACGTGCCGTACTCAACTGCTCCCCGTTGACTTTGTTGATAGTTGGACGTCCGTATATTCAAACAGCGTCATTATTTCGGCGCTACCATGGTTCACTTCGACGATATTTTTTTAGGTTGGCAGCGTTGTAAACTGACATTGTTCCTGTGCTCAATTCTTTCACTCTGTAAGCATTATTTCCAAGGTTTCTTACGATAGAATAGGGTCCTATGAATTTCTCGCAGAATTTACTAAAGATTTTCTTTTCTGGGTCCGATGTAGCAGGTCGTTTCACCAAAACGAGCTGGTTGACTTCAAGATCACCGTGAAACCTCTTATTTCTTACTCGCCGTAATCTGCGGTCTGCTTGTTTCCTCATGTATGCTCTCGTTCTTTCAATTCGCAGGTCTGGTGCTATCATGGGATCTTGTGGACAGTTAATGATGCTTTTCCACGTTCTTACTGGATACTCGTTCTTGTGTAGGACCATAGGGATTTGTCCTGTTGACTCGTGCCTGGTAGAATTCATGCATGTCTCTACGTCCTTAATTTTATCGACCCATTTGTGGTGTTCGTTCGGAATGAAGATCCTCAAGTATGCAGTTACACATTTAATTACTCTCTCACTTGGATTTGCTTGGGCATGTCGGATACTGCTTAAAACATGTTTTATACCCATGTCTTCCATTCCTTTCTTGAATTCGGCGCTTGTGAAATAACTGCCGTGATCTGATAATATAAACTCTGGTTTTCCAAGGGTTGGAATAACTCTATTACGAATGCGACTGAGTACCTGCTTCGATGTTGTTTTCTGAATAGGGCATAGTACTACAAACTTAGAAAATACATCAATGCACACTAGCAAATGACGGCAACCTCTCCTTCCCTTCGGAATTGGACCAAGACAGTCCATCGCCAGCAGATCACATGGTTTCTGAGGTAGCAATGGTCTAGGATAATGCCTCAGTAAATAATTATTTGGCTTTGTTCTCTGACACGGGTCACAAGTTGTAATGACGTCACATATAGTTGTTCTCATACGTGGCCATGTAAATGTCTCTCCTATTGTCGCTTCGCACTTGTCTAAGCCCACGTGACCGTAACTTTCGTGCGTATGCCATGTCAATCCTCGTTGTAACGATGCAGGTACTAATATGCGTAACTTGGTGAGGTCATTATCTACCCATTTGTGCAGCAAATTGTTGACATAAACATATCTTCCTTCTTTGGCTTTCGCTTCTCGAAATGCAGGTGTTCCTGTAGGTAGTTGCTTTTTGAAGTATTTAATTAATAGCATTATCCATGGTTCCGCTTCCTGTTCTCGCTGTATCTCACGTAACTCCTCCAAGAATTCCCGGTCCTTCGGTGTTAACTCCAAGTGTTGTACCATCGCTGTTTCTTCATTATCAGGCTCTGGGTTCCTGCTGAGTGCATCCGGTATCACGTTCATCTTCCCTGGGCAATGTTCAATTTCAATGCTGAACTGCTGAATGTATATAGACCAACGTGTCACACGTTCGCTTGCCATAGACGTCTTAAACAAGAATGTTAGTGCCTTGTGGTCAGTTCTGACAACAATAGGGTAACCATATATTATTCGTTTCCATTGTTGGAGCGCATGAAGGATGGCCAACAGTTCTAGCTCGGTTACAGTATAATTTCGCTCGTGCTTACGCAATTTTCGGCTGACAAATGCCAAATATGTTTTGTGCTGCAGGTTAGCTGGATCCTCTTGGTAGAGCATAGCACCTATCCCAATTAGTGAAGCATCCGCTTGGATTATAAATTTGAGCTTGAAATCTGGATATCCTAATTTAATGCAGTTTTCCAATAGCTGTTTTGTTGCTTGGAATGCCTTCTCACATTCCGCGTTCCATGACCATTTGTTATTTTTCTTTAACATTTCTTGCATTGGAGCTACAGTCTCCGTATAACCTGGACAGTTTTCTTTAAAGAATCCCGTTACGCCTAAGAAAGCCCGAATATGCTTGACTCTCGTTGGTGTAGGGAAATTCTTTATCGCTTCAATCTTAGCTGGGTTTGGCTTCACTCCCTCCTTGTCAATGACGTGACCCAAATATAAGATCTCGCTCTTGAAGAAATGCGATTTCTTCAGGTTTACTTTGAAATTAGATGCATTCAGGTTGCCTAATACTTTATCTAAATTTTCCATGTGAGTTTCAATGTTGTCGGATGCCAGCAAAATGTCATCAATGTAGCGTACCGTCATCTCCTTAACTTCCTCGGTTAAATTCCGGTCCAGGGCTCGGATTAAAGCACAGCCCGCTGTTTTGACTCCAAAGGGCATTCGAACGAAGCAAAACGTCTGGTTATCGAATAAGAAGCCAGTTAGAAGCTGTGACTTCTCATCCATTTCAATATGGTGGAACGATCTCGTCAGATCGACTGATGAATAAATGCTCTTGTTTTTAAAGCCTTTTAATACGTCTCTGATAATTGGCGCTCTGTCATACTCAGGAAAAATGAGTCTCATGTTGAGATTTCTGGCATCTAAACAAAGTCTAATAGATCCATTTGGTTTTGTGACTGCCAAAATCGCATTTAGATAAGGTGTAGGTGTCTTCCTTATCACTCCAGCTTCTAACATCTCATCTATAATGATTTTAACTTGACCACGATATTTTTCAGGAATTGGGTACAATCTGCTTTTGAAAGGTGACCAGTCCTCGACTTGCATGGAGTACTTGAAATTTAATATTTTCCCAGGTACTGTTTCAAATACTGTTTTGTGCTTCCTTAAAATCTCTTCCAACTGTTTTCTGTGTTCACCCCCAAGTTGAATGTCATTGAGCCGCTCCTGTAGTAACTCTTCAAATTGTGCATCGTTGTCATCTCCTTCTGTTAATAAAGACCATATCTCCTGGGATTCTATCTCCTCATCTAGTTCCACAACAGCCCCTTCTATGATGTTATCTTCCGCCTTTCGTACCTCCTCTTCCGTCTCTTCTGATATTGCTTCCAATGCCCAAGAATTTACATCTCTTCCGGTAGTGATTTCATCCATATGCAATCCCACGTTTTTCAGCTGGTCATATTCTCTAAAACTGACTGTATTCTTGTGTAAATCTATCACTGCTTGATAGTCACAAATGAAATTTGCACCAAGAATTATATTGAAATTCATCTTTGCCATGATAATGAATGTTTGCCCAAAAGTGTGTTCCAATATGTTCAGCTCTAAGTATGCCTGACGTTTACAAGTAACGGTGCGTTCAGGAATAACACCCCTCACTTTGAGCTGTGGTACCGGAATTACAGGAATATTCTGAGTCCGTCCCAACTCTCGAACCAAGGCCTCCGATACTAGACTGATCTGTGACCCTGTATCCAATAAACATCTTATATTAATTCCACCAATCCTTGCGTAAATAATGGGTAATTGCCTAATTTCATCGTTCCGTGGTTTCACCGTCTCCTCCAGGCAGTCTTCTGGTAAAGCAATCCATTCTTGTATGTTCGCTACTATCCATCCATCTTCAACTTCCGACTGTTGTGTTTGGAGACTGTCTCCTTGATCCAAAATTAACATTTTTTTTAGCTCCATTTCGACTCCCATCATCCTTCTGTCGCTCATGTCCTTGATATTCCTCTTGTCTCAGCAGACTTCCAGCTTCCTCAGTATGTGTATCTGGGTTCTTTCTGTTCCCAATGGCCTTTTCCCATCTTCCTAGTTCTCCACCTTGATTAGCGTGTAACTCCTCTAAGTAATTTTGTGATTGAGCGTGCCTATCATCCCAGTCATCTCGATAGTTACGTTGATCTCCTTGATTTTGATCTCTCCTTCCTTTCCATCTTTGATTGGCATTATAATCACCGTATCTTCCATAAGGCCTGTCATTCCTTCGATTATCACGCCATTGTTGATATCATCTCTGTTGGTATCTATTGTTGCCCTGGTATCTATTGTTGTAATGATTTTCGTTACGCTGATATGGTCTGTTTTCCCCTTCTTCCTGGTTTCGCCTAGGTGTGGAGGTGCTTGTATTAGTACCCTGCGTTTTAGTATTTCCCTGTTTTGATTTTACGACCTCTGTGGTGTTGACTAATTCCAGTTGTCTTCCTCCTCTAAAATGACTATGAGATGTGGTCTCATCTATTTGCCGTAATATCTGCTCTGCATGTAGGGCCGTACTGACGTTTGCTGCGACTAGTACTTGCTGTACATTAACTGGCATTTGCCTTGCTATTGTCATCACCAAATCTGCTTCGTTTAATGGGTAATCTAGGTCGCGAAATTTTAGCATTTGCATGTTAAAGAAATCTGAGTATTTCGTCTGCTGGGTAGTTTGGTATTTTCTAGAGTAAAGCTCCATTCTTAAACTCTGTTGTATGGCGGGAGACCAGTATTTGCGCAGAAACGCTAAGTTAAAGTCTGACATGGTTCCAAATGTATATTTGAAACTTAAAAACCAGGTGAGAACATTTCCTGATAAAAATCTCTCCATCATTCTCAATCTACGTGCTTCAGGTACCCCAGTGTCATTGAAATGGTCTTCAATCTCTTTGATAAAGGCCTTAGGCGTTACCCCTGAATTTTCGGTGTATTTCTGCGGCTTGTAGTCATTTGAGCGAATTACTTGAATAAGTTGTGTGGGCTGATGACCGTCCTGTGGTGTTGAGCTCCTATCTACGTTCTTGCGAAATCCTTCCGTGTTTGTTGTTAATGGGCTCTCTGCTTGAGTCTGACTTCCTGCTATGCTGGGTTGGGAACTATGTGAGTCATCCTGCTTGTCTTTCAATGCTCCCGTTTTAAATATAGATGATTGTTCTAATGAGCGGAGTTCGGCTTTAATGATCCTGTCTGTCTGCTCTTTAAGTTTATTTTTTACCTCTTGCTCCAAAGCTTGAATACGCGTGTGGTTTTCGCCTACTGTTTTAAGAATGGTGGATCTTTCCTCTTTAGAATCAATATTCATTTTCTTCCAATCTTTCCTGATCTGTTCTTTAATCGTGCTTATTTTTTCTTCAATTTGGCTCTTATTTTCATCCTGATTATTTTCTATCTGGCTTAGCCTTTCGTCTAATGCACTCTTAAATTGTTCTTGTTCCGTTTCTAGGCTTTTCCACTGTTCCGCTGATTTTATCTCGAGACGGTCCATATCTTTAATTATGCCTGATATGTTCTCATCTACTGCTGATATTTGTTGTTGAATGACCCTGCCACTTTTCTCCATCTCCTTAAACCGTCCTTCCAACTTATCCTGAGCTATTTTGACCTCGCTTGTATTCATTGTGCATGCTATTTCAATCTGCTCTAATTTAGCTAACACCGTTTCATCGAGAATGCTAAGTTTTTTTATCAAAAATACTCTCCATTTTTTCAATCTGCTCTAATTGTTTCTCATTATTTTTGCTTACATCACGGGCCAGTAATATCATCTGTTGGTTTGTGTGCTCTTTCATCTCTGCGGTTAACGAAGCTAATTGGTTCGTGTTTTTATTATTTTGCGCCTCTAACTGTGAATTTATAGTGTCATTAATTTCACTCTTTAATAACCTAGCTTGTTCCGCCTGATATTCATTTTGCTCAATTATACTGTTATTTAACTGTTTCCGCAATGATTCACTTTGTTCTAACATTTTAGTATTTAGCGATTTACTTTGTTCTGACATTTTCGTATTTAGCGATTCACTTTGTTCTAACAGTTTAATTTTTAGCGATTCACTTTGCTCTGACATTTTCGTATTTAGCGATTCACTTTGCTCTGACATTTTCGTATTTAGCGATTCACTTTGCTCTAACATACTAGTGTTTATTTGTTCAGATAATTTTGTATTCAACGCTTCACTTTGCTCTAACATAGCCTACTAGTGTTTATTTGTTCAGATAATTTTGTATTCAACGCTTCACTTTGCTCTAACATACTAATGTTTATTTGTTCAGATAGTTTATTGTGTAATTGTTCACTTTGTTCAGCTAGTTTAGTATCCAACAATTCCTGCGTTCTCCTCGCTGCACTTTCAATGATCTCCTGGATCTGCGCCACCGTTGCCATGTTTTACAATTTATATGAGACATATGGGAAATGGCATACGCCAATGCCCCTTGACACGCACATAAATCCAATGCACATTTAATTTCTTTATCCTACTCAGTTCATTTATTTTTACCTTTAATCCCATTAGTTGATTGCATCTCTGAGTAGTTCTAGTTTTACTCAATTTAATTTTAACCCAAAGCACATATTTAGTCATTAAACAGTTATCCTGATCTGATATTAACACTGACTAATTAACAAAGTATTAATTGTCATTTTAGGCTACAACCTCCTAATATTTCCATGAGTTTGACTTTCTAAACAAATCTAGTTTTAACTTTATCATTGGGCGCCCGGTATCACATCTTAATTTTACTTTAATTTAAAAGACAACAACGTGAACCGTATTTTACATTGCAAACTCCTGATTTTAATTTATCTTTCACATATTTGGCGGTATCCACTTCGCCTCAACTATTTTTAATAAAATATCACTTCCCGGTGATTAAATACTGTCATATCTGCCTGCACTTGCGGCATGCCAGTTTTACTCAAATGCGCCACTATTGACATGTGTAATCTCCCCGTTACACCACAGTGAATAGCCCCACCGTTGGCCGCCAGTTTTCACCTATTAACCCTTCAGAATAGCAGTGTTTTATGCAAGAATCTTTGATCAAGGGGTCGCGTTCAGTTCATAGTGTGGTGTTTACGTCCGCCAAACAACGTGCTTTTCTGAGGCAAGGGTTATAGGATGAAAACTATAACTAAGAAAGAAAGGAGACAAAACGTAAGATAATAACAAAATTTAATAACTAATTTGTGCATAAAAGAATAAAACAAACAATAATAAAAAAAATATCCTCCCTGAATTTTCCCCTGACAGGAATATTTATCACTTTGAGGAGTCAGACAGATCTCCCCTTTTCTAATAAAATGTGGATCCAAGTTCCACTATCTTGCATATGAATTTATGTTCGCGTGGTGACTATCTACGAGAAATGAGTACTTGGATGATCATTCGTTCACAACGGGTTAACAGCCACGGTGTTCACGAACAATCATCTCGTAAATCAATTTTTATGGATATGGGCATAACATTAATAAAAATCCTTAAATCTAATTCTGACACACATATTACAACTCTACTATTTACAGGCATCTCTCTGAGACCCTTATTAGTGTGGTGACACACTTAACCAAATGAGCTGCCACAATGGCCAGATACTCAACAACAAGGAAACACAGCGCCGCACGTGACTCACGGGTCACTGACATGGAAAATAAACATAGAATAAACCAACAACAACAAACCACCTGAGTGGATAAGATTACTTTATATTAACAAAATTGCATGTTAAGGAAACGCTTCGAAGGTTATCGTGTTTCGTAGGCAACTCCCATTTATTTAAACAATTTTACCATTGATCAGTTTCTCACATTTATATTTATTTTCAAGTAATTGGGAGCCAGACGTGCACTCCACTAATGATGAGCTTGCGAAACTCAGCCAGCCCTTGTGACCACAACTCACCCTTTCCTTAATACCAGTCATGTCCCCCTTCCAGTGAATATAAATAGCCGACCAGCTGGACTGTTATCTCAAGGAATCAACAGCAACTAACATCTCCTCCAACTCAACATATGGTCAGACAATAATCACATATCCATAATTGTCCTCGCAAGGATACAATATGAATCTGGTACCAAGCTGCCAGAAATCAGTCTCTGCTGAAATTCCCGCTTGTAATACCACAAAAATATGTACTCACTATACACACATCTGGGACTGACATAACGCCTTTCGCACGGGTCTGCTGAATTAGAGCTCGCAAACATTTAACACAATATTTAAAACTTACGATAGAGCTGAATACTCTTCGTCACAAATTACATTGCTCCAAAGGCAATAATCACACTGAATCTGATCAATAATAAATCTCAACAAAATTTTAATACCCTCCAATCTACTATATAATTATATTAATTCAGTCCTACTTCTGAAACACGACATATCTCCGAGAGACGTTTTTAACCGCACTTCGTAACATAGGCGAACACGGCCGTTCACATAGATACGTTAGTTAACACAACACAAAGAAAAGAACCTTCCAAAAACTACAATTGTGCGAGCTGCTTCCAAACAAAAGTGTGTCAGATCAAAACTAAATATACTACATTAATCACACAAGCAAAGTATTTACAAAAATATGTCCCATAAACCATAAGTTAATTTAACAAATAATAAAATATTATTACGTACTCATCTCTTTTTGTAGTCACCCGTCAAAGAACATCAGACGCCATTCCCCAACTGGATGGTTCTTTATCTCATATCAGCCATCTGCACGGAGTTTTGAGAATTCCAAACTTCCTCTGCATTCATCGATGTCATCCTTGCGCTGATACAAAAATTAGGTTATTATACACTTTATGCCTGACTACTAAATTCGCTTGTTCAGGTACTAAATTCCCTGTCACTGTTCGTTGGCGAATTCTCGACGATACTGTCCCTATAACTATAGTACTATGACTATCTATCACTGAATTTAACACTTTACAATGAATATCTTGTGTCCTCGTGACACGGAATAAAAGTCTACGTCCTCAGACGAACAGAATAATAATCTACGTCCGTAGACGAACAGAATAATAGTAAAGTCTACGTCCGTAGACGCACAGAATAATAATAAAGTCTTGGCTCTTCGACACACTTATAAAGGAACTGGCCCTCGGGTCTAGATGGAGGGGGATTTTATGTAAAAATTTCTTGAAATAATTGTGGTACAGGAATGAAATAAATATCACTGAACTCGTAATATTGCACAGGTCAAGAATATGCCCATTAATCCTAGAATCGATCGTAGAGATTTTGTCTAGGCGATTTTCCGCGTGAATGCTAGCCGCCGCGTACCCCAGCCGGAGTTGGCGCGCAAGTAGGCATTCTCTTCTCATTGGTTCTCCATTTACTGATAATTTGGCGGTTTCTAGTAGATCTTGGCGTCTTGGGAGTGTCTATTTTCTTCATCAGCCATTCACGTTACTGCATCATATTTCTTCTAGGCGCGAATAACACAATGAACATACCAGAACCATGTCTCACCGCGCGTCGCTTCTAAAATTGAGGTAGCCACACCTGTCCTTATGATACATCGCTCTGCTATTTCTTTTCATAGCTCAAGTATTTAGCCTTTTGTTAAACTGTTGCAGGTATGTCCCTACTGTCTCCAACAAATGCTTGAAATTTCCTCATCACTGTCTGGCTACTTTCATGATGCTGGTTGAAATATTTATTAATTGAAGAAATAAAAAGTAGAATCATTTAACCAACATAGGGTAAAGGGTTCAATACATACATAAATTATATATAAACTTTTGAACTGACGGTGGTTTTTGGGTCTGGGGGATGTGAAACGCGAAGATATGTTGAAAATTTCCGGAAGTTGAAACATGGGACCCATTGCAATAGTTAGCTTTCTAATGAAATCTACCTAAAAGAAGGCTGACCCCTCGCAGAAGAAGGTTATCAAAAAAGATGAGACAAGGGCCAATCAAGGCGGGAAAGGAAGAGACTCTCTAGGCCTCAGATACCCTAATACCGCCGGGGTCGGAAGAGAACATGAATTGACCAAGGGAGGTCGACAGGAAAGAAGACGAAGAGGAGCCCGGCACAAGTAAGTGGAAGCAATGCCGGACTCAGCTGGGGCCCCGTGGTCGCCAACCCACGTCCCACTAGATGTGAGCCCCAGGGGGACGGCATGGAAATCGTCTGGGAAAAACTCAAGACCTGAATAGAAAAGATCAAGACGATGTTCATGAAAATAATAGCCTACCAGGAGAGGGAAGAAACAGCGCCATCACGACTGGTATAGCCTACGTCCTACTGAGGGAGTCTAATAAAAATAGGGAAAGTGCGAAGGCAAGATGTTCAATATAACATTGGCTCGGAAATACTTGTAGAAGAAGATTCTTGCAAATATTTGGGAGAGTTCACGTAAGAAATTATATGAAATGGAGTAGTCATATAGGATGTGTAGTTTCTAAAGCTTACAAATCCCTGCACTTTGTAATGAGGTTATTAAAAGGAAGTAGTACCTCTGCTAAAGAATTAGGATATTTGTCACTTGTAAGACCTATTCTGGAATACGCCTCGGCGGTTTGGGATCCATATCAAGTAGGGCTCATAAATGAGTTGGAAATGGTACAAAGAAAGGCCGCTAGATTTGTACTCAGTGACTTTAATCCCAGGAGTAGAGTGAGCCGTATGTTAAAGAAACTTGGGTGGGAATCACTTGAGGCTAGGAGGATGAAATCTAGACTCTGGGCTATGTACAACACGTATACAAAATCAACCAGCATGGGGTGAGTTTAGCAAACGTATGGAAAAGCCTACTTACATGGGTAGGAGCGATCATCCTTTCAAAGTTAAGGGCCGACCACAGCGAACAAATTATGGTAAATATTATTTCGTAAACCGTGCCATTGATAATTGGAACTCTCTACCTGCCGCACTCTTAGAGCCTTTTCCCAAACATATAGGTGTGTTTAAGAAAAGACTGACTATTTGTGTAAATACTCTAGTTTAATTGTTGGTGAATTGTTATGTACAATTATTTATTTGTTATGTATATCTAATTTGCCACCGGGGGACAATTGCAAATAAACGAATGAATGAATGCATTTCATAGAAGACGTCAAGCTGTAGCATTGGTTACCATCCACAGGACACTATCGGGAATTGCTCAATATCAGAGATCATAAGAAACAAGTAGTTCCGTGAAGAATTAAATAGCCTACTTTCATATAGGCTATCTTACTTATATTAATTGCCTCTATGAGCATACTAATTTTCAGTTTGATTGCTGAAATAGATTCGTAGATATTGAGAACCGTCTAAATATTATATTTTGGATGGTCACCATGTTGGAGTTTTATATATAGGCCTTAGAATTATGTACTATTATATGAAGATTATTGTGTAGGTCTAGGTGTTTTATTCCTTCAATCGCATGATTAGGACACAAGAAATAACAGTGAGATTTTAAAATTTCGTATAAAACAAAGTCGGATGTCACGGGTAATCTCGAGAACCACTGCATGGATTTTGATGCGGTTTTCACCATTCTGTAAAGGATACCTCGAGGAAGGTTTCTGTAGAAATATTTTTTTTATGACCAAAAGAAGCCAAGCAGTAACGATTTCAAAGAAAAAGTCGGGAAAAAATCCTGGCGTCCGTGCGCTTTTTAAGCTTACGCTGGTCAAACCGTTAAAAATAGCAATATACAATGAGTGTAAGAATTGTTCAGCATGAAAAGTTCTACAAAAACGGTACGCGAGAGCACATCTCTGTATTCAATATATCGTCCTCTATAAGTGTTTTTAGATTGGACGGAAGAGGGATTTGTGTTTCATGCACCTCGCCATTCTTAAATTAGGCTACGTCTGACAAGAATTTGTTGCTCGCGCATCACCATGACAATATAGTTAATAGTCCAGTCAGTGATTTGAACCCATCATGCCGAGACGTAAAACGGATAGACTGTAGATCGTAGTTCATTGACATCGTAAAGAAGCGCTTATCACGTAATGCATTCACAACTGTTCCCGGGCGAAGCCGGGCCGGGTTGCTAGTTAGTTATATAGTACGCTCTTTCCATCTTGCGTATTCTCTCATCTATAGCAGATTAATCTAAACCATTTTCTTGAATTGTCTCTCCCAAATATTTGAATTTCTTTACCTTTTCTATTCGACCATTGTTATTATTAGACCTATTATTATTACTAGGGCTCGGATTTTTAGGTAAATAAATATGTGTTTATGTAAATACATATTTTAAGCATTTTTTCTATAAATACGTAAATTCCTGCGTTTCACTTATTAGCACATACAAAGGCATAATATTTACCTTCTTTTAAATCAGTATGCTAGATCTTTCAGTTTATTGCATTTTTGTTCTGTGTTACTTTAACGGGGAAGAACCTGTGAGCTTTCTAATTTTCATGCTGAGCGTATGTCAGCTTGCATCTGTGTTATTCTTAACTTGTCGCCCCGTGCCACTCGCTGTGGAGGCCGGGGATTTCCATGTCCACAGCCATATTACACCACGTGCTAGACCTCCACTCCCAGCTACCTGGAACTAGAGTCACTCACATGCAGTTCATTTCTGGCACTGAAGTGTAACGCAGTTCTACGATGCCTAAAGTGAAAACAACTACAAGTTATCGTCTGTTGCAGAATTTAAAGATAATTTTACTTCTGACGGGGGCATTCTGTTCTGCCAACCACGTGGGAAAGCAATCAAGGGTGAACAGCGATCGCAAGTTACACAACACCTCGAGGGCAAGAAACATATTGCTGCAGTTTCGTGCCTTCAGAATAAGTGTTTCGCGATAATCGTCGGTCATTTGTGATGGAGAACCTGAAGATGTATCTCGTTGTGTATTGTAATGCTTCAGCAGTCAGTGAGACATAGCATTCGTGAGTACTGCATATTGTTTATATTCACAATAATAAACTGAATTATAATTACATATTTTTACTTTTTGTCACATATTTCAGGTATTTTTATTACATAAAAAATAAATCATTTCCCGATTTTTGGTACCTAAAAATCCGAGCCCTAATTATTACTATTATTATTGTTATGATTATTATTATTATTATTATTATTATTATTCTTTCTTCGAATGTGCCAAATATGGACTACGTAGGTTAACTAAAATTGTTTTCAGCTTGATGTGTTAGGATTGGTTTTACATTCTTAAGAGTCTTCTTCCTAGCCCATATCTCCTTCATTTTCTGACTGCTTCTGACCTCTTTGGTCTCTGCCCTTTCTTAAGTTTAATCTGTGGGTCTTCTTTAACATTTCACGGAAAGCTTGTCTGTCTTGTAAAACGGATTCAGAGATGTTAAAGGTTTGCAGATCTTGTTTAACTTGCTGGTACCACAGTGATGTTGTTTTCTTGCAGGAGCTGGCTCTGTGGATTAAACCCGTCAATCTTACCTCGTTCATTCTCTCAAGGTGTCTGTAGAATTGGAGGCGTCTCTTGATGATTGTGTCCATTGGAGGTTCGTAGGGTCTGTGATACCTTGGCGGCAGTGGATTGAAGGCTTGCCGTATTACCACATGGGATAGTTTTCCTTTGGTTTGTTTCTTCCATGCCCTACCATTTTGGCTAAAATGGGTTTGTTATGCCTGAGTTTCCTCAGGACTTCTTATAGTACGTAAGTTGTTAGCCCAAGAGATAGAAAACGGTCGCCCCTAAAATGGGGAACAGACACCGACCAATTCGCCGCCCGATACGGGTACTGACACGAAGGGATTTGTTGATTGAAGATAGTTCCTCCACTTTATCAACCGTTGGGACAGTTCAACCTCCTCCGCTTTCAAAACCGTTGAGCATCTTATTATTATTAGTATTATTATTATTATTATTATTTTATGCAGTACATAGCGAGCCCTTCGAGGTAAAAACTGGGCTAAGACAAGGGGACAGTCTATCACCAATGCTTTTCAATTTGGTCTTGGATAAAGTCATGCGGACGTTTTGGGAGAAGAACGATTTAAGTGCTAAAATTGGTACAAAGAATCAGAAACTCAAAGTCAAAGGTTTAGCACTTGCTGACGACGTAGCGTTGTTTGCTGAATCAGAACTAGAAGCTATTAACCAAGTTGACCAGTTAAAAGAAACGGCGGAAAAAGCGGGCTTACAGATTTCGTTGGTAAAAACAGAGATGATGACAAGTGATAAGAAATACACTAAGAAAATGATAAAAACAAATTATGGGAGCATCAGGGTCACTGACCGATTTAAATATCTTGGAGAAATAATTAGTAGCAATGGGACGGATAAATTGGCAATTGAGAACAAAAAAGGGAAATTGAAAAGATTGAATTTTTGTACAAAAAATATATACAATAAAAAGAACCTGCCTATCAATGCAAAATTACGACATTTTAATACAGTTGTTAGACGGCATGGAAACTACAAATATAACCGGAATGGAGAATTTGCTCAAGATAGAAGAATTTTAAGAAGGATTTATGGTCCTAGGAAAACACAGGAAGGTTATAGACTGAGATCCAATGCAGAAATTCATAGTAAAATCGACAACCTTGAAGTAATGATCAGAAAACGGCGACTTCAGTTCTAGGGACATATGGTCCGCATGGATTGCTCAAGGTTAAACAAACAAATTTTTGATAAAATCTGGAACTATAAAGGCAAGGAGGCTATGTAAAACAAATGAAAGAAGAACTTCAAAAATTCAAAATTACTGAAGAAGATTGTCTAAATCGAATAAAGTACAGAAAAAAAAATTGTGGCCTCAACATTCTTGTCGGGGAGAAGAAGAATCTCAACCGAGGAGAATGGATTGCTGAAAGAAGAGCTGCGCAGTCGACCAGGATGAAAGACTTCTGGAAGAGAAAGAAGAAAACTAGACCTATAAAGAAGTGATATTTGCGTGGTCCTTGTTGGCCTGTCCGCGGTGTATATATATGCAGTACATATAACACATTGCTTGTACATTACAACATAACTATACGGGCTTCAGGGAACCAAAGTAGAGTTACTGAAATCGCAACTTCTACACTGGAATGTCGCTACCCATGAACTTCCGAATGATTCTGGTTGTTAATGGAACAACTGCCTTCTGCATTCGTTTGTAGGCCTATGGTTGCGTATCCAGATCCAGTTCTTTAAGGCCTTGGAGCAAGGTACTTGGGATCACGCCCGTGCTTGAGACAATGATAGGTATGGTCTTTACCCATTCTACATACCATTGTCTTTTGATAGGATCGAGCAACTCGCTGTATTTGCTGATCTTTTCTATGTGTTTTGATGATGATGATGATGATGATGATGATGATAATTTTTGTTTTAAGTGGCCTAACATCTAGGTTATCGGCCCCTAATGGTTTGGGTGATCGTGAAGATGAAAATGAAATGCAAACTTAAAACTAAAACTAACTACTAACCTACATACTAGAAGAAGAAATGGAAAACTAAAGGAGAATAAGGCAAATAAAGGACAGGAGGAAAAGAAATGCCCTCAACCCTCGAAGAATGCGGATTGAGGGAGTTGAAGGAAGGATACCCATGAAAGGCAGATAGGAAAGTGAAAGAGGAGAGGGTCCGCCCCAAAGGTAAGGGACAAAAGGGGAAAACGGACCCAGCTCAGGAATCCCTCGGGGTCGCCAACTCCCGACCAGCCGTGAGCCCCTGAGGGTGTAGCATTATCTAGGGTGCACCAAAAGTGGTGGGGCTACATACACCCGGCCTCCTTGGGGGCCTTGAGCAGAAGGCAGGAGTTAACATGAAAATAAAAAAGAAGGCTGACCCCTCGCAGAAGGAGGGTATCAGAAAAGATGAGACAAGGGACAATTAAGGCGGGTAAGGAAGAGACTCCCTAGACCTCGGATACCCTAATACTGTCGGGGTCGGAAGAGAACAAGAGTTGACCAAGTGAGGTCGACAGGAAAGAAGACAGAGAGGAGCTCGCCACAAGTAAGTGGAAGCAATGCCGGACTCTGCTGGGGCCCCGTGGTCGCCAACCCACGTCCCACTAGATGTGAGCCCCTGGGGGATCTAGGTGTTTTGACTGGAGATGCTTGTTGCCTATAACCAACTGAATTCTGCCCGAAGTCAGTAACCCTAAAATAAGTTCGTATTATAGTTTCGTTCATGACATTTGTTATTACCTTCCAAGTGTTCGTAATATTTTAACTTGAAATTACATTTAGAAACAAAGCAGATGTTTGAAACGAATTGTAGTATTTTTAACATCAAATTAAACGTAGTATCGATAGTACAGTAATTTACGAGAGCCCGCAGCGCCTCACATGGCGGGCATGAGAACTGAGCCAGCTGATGTGATGGGTTGTTTGTTTACCCAGAGCATGAGCAATTGCGCTCGTTATGTCAACAATGGCGCGGTAGCGGGACCCCGGGAAAAAATACACTCGACAGTTGTATGTCAATTATCCCCAGCAACATGAACTGGGTCGGTCGCTAGCGTTTAGAATTCATCCACAGACATCGCAATAACGTGAACAATATTCAAGACTTAAACGGCTCCACTTCACATTGGCCAATACGTTGGCGAATAGCGCTGACCAAGCAAATTACGATTGCTGTCCACACGTTGACCAAGTTCACCACAGTAATAATAATAATAATAATAATAATAATAATAATAATACATGAAATCGCCATCAAAATGAGACTTCAAATCTTGTATGAGAGAACTCAGTAGGCTTACATGGCAGGAGCCTTATTACGATACTGTCGACCAAAGTATTATGTGCACTCGAGTTTGAAGGTTATTTTTGAAGTAACCAATAGACCTACATAAAATCAAATAACATCATCATTTTCGTCGTTCTATTTTACATTAGTTCATGTAGATTTGGAATTTTTAATTTATATTTTAATATTTTTATCGCAGTTGGAACACAAAAAGTGCCTGTTTTTAAGTGTGTTTCAACCATACCTCACATTTAAGAATTACTATCTCACAAACCCGTCATCAGATCGAATTCAAATTTTAACACAATATATATTTGAATGTTGTATAACTGGTTTATTAATTTCAATATTTTGTGTGTCCAAGAAACAAAGTTGTTACCATTGTTGTAAGGTAACTTTTTCTCGGCTCGGGGTCGTTGGAAAATGTGGTTCTTGGTCGCGTTATAATCCTTATACATCAAAAGGTTATGCTGTATGACTGTGAAATTCGTAAATTAATTCAATTATTTTTATATCGGTTTGTATTTGTACGGGGAAATAAGACATGGTTCACCAGATAGCCGCTCCGGGGAAAGCTGTACAGCGTTGCCAAGATGTAGCCCATCACGCGTCATGGCGCGCCTCGCTCGGAAGTGATGGGCTCCTTTTCAACATTGATAGTAGGCTAGTTCGAGTAGTCTAATCATATCACTCATGTACTTGTTTTAATAATAGATCGTATTATAACACACATACAGATCGTAGTCCCTTTTTAACGTAGGATACTATATTTATTTTCAATTGAGGTGCCTAGAATCAAAACCCGCCAAATCCATTCCTTCACTTTTTCGGCAAAGTGGCAAAAACTGTCACAAACGAACCAATACCCAAAACGAAATACTTTTTTCACTAAAAAATGAATGAATTATTTTTAAAAACAGTGACGAAGTACGAAGCTGATCCCCGATATAGTTAAAATGTATGTAGAAAAATATAAAGCAATAATTCGGATTTGTCGGGGTTTGTTACTAAGATTTGGATTTGGCAGGTTTGGATACCAAAGAGCCCTAATACATTTGAAGTTGCGAAGAGATTGTAGAAACTGCATAAGCTTTATTCAGAAATTAATATTTGAATGAAAGTTAACTAAATATAGGTTATAAAATAAAATAAATCGTATAATATTTGTGTTTTGTTGTTGTTGTTATTGTTGTTTTAAGGGGCGGTTGTGTTTTATTAGAATAAACAGAAAAAGAATAAAACTCATATTACCCATTCAAGATTTGATTGCCGCTGAGTGTGTCTGTGCCAGTGTTTATGTTTATTGTAGCATGAGCTCTGCGGAGCGAAGCGGAGGACACAGCGATGACAGAGTGCAATCTGCACATAGGTCACGCTGCATTGCGTCAGATAAGCGTCACAGGAGCTCATGTCACCATGGACAGTTAAATCCAAAACTGGAGCTGAGTCATATCCTACACGCGCAACTGTACCTGTCAACGAAGCAAGCTGACGTGTGACACAATTACATAAAGAGTAGTTCCCTTCTCCACCGCCGGCAATCAATTCCTGAAAGGGTAATAATACTATACAGTAAATAACCCCTGGCACTACAGCCCGTGAAGGGCCTAATCCCCAGCCATTTGGCCTGCAGATATTGGAGTGCCGCATGACCAGCGCATCGGGTCACCTCGGTCGTTAATCTTGGTTTTCGTGATCGGGGCGCAGCCTCACTGTCAATTACTCAATTGTCCTCACGAGGCTGAGTGCACTCCGTTCCAGTCCTCACGACAGTTTCCAAAATCCCTGACGGAGCCGGGAATCGAACCCGGGGCCTCCGGGTGAGAGGCAGGCGCGCTACCCCAACACCACGGGACCGGCAATACTGTAGCCTACAGTACTGAACAATAATAAAGAAAAGAGTCAAATTAAATTAATATTCAATTACTATGGTCCAGGCCTTTAGAGACAAAACTATCGTCATTCAATTATTAAATCACATTCTTTACTGGAAGTTATAGCTACAGAATTTCTGTTTCTACCTCATCCTCAATAGTAGTTTCTCAATCATCATCATTCTCTTCGTGTTCGCCACAACTTTGCAGATTGCAATAAAACTGCAGCTCTACATTTTCCCTCCATCTTTCTCCAGAATGCTTCGAAAGCAGTCTCGAAACATCTTTAACTTCTTGTGCCTGAAGGACAGTCCCTCTGTTTATGGCTTCTGGCTTTACGTGAGTCGTATCAAAATCAGGTTTCGTGACACGTTTGTGTTCGCAAATGTCAGTTCTGTGGAAAACATCACCCAGACCAGAATGTTATTGTTCTTCTCGTTCTTTGTCAAAATTATCCAAAACAAATTATTATCATAAAATACACCAACATAAACCATTCTAATCACGTCAGGCAGGGGTACATTCTCCGACTAATGCACGTAGGTAAAGAGTACACTCTTCGCAAAGCATCATGGAAGGTAAGATGGCGGATCTGGGTGCTCCTATTGGCTGATGTGGATGTGGCGGGTTTTGTGACCAAAAATTGCGAAACTGTCGTTGGACTTGGCGGATATTGCAACTAAGCCTCAACTTTGACTTCGTTTTACAGTAGGATGTAGCGGGTTTTGTAACAAAATAATAGTTTGAATGAATTCAGCGCAGCAAAAGCTATATGAAACAATGCTTATCTCAATTTTCATAAAATATGGATTTGGTGGGTTTTGATTCTAGGCGCCTCTAATAATAAATTAGGTAGATTATTTACTTAATTATTGTATTCTAGTTTGTATTATTCGTCTTGTATACGACATGTTTGCTAATCGGCTTGTTTAGTTAAAAGTGTCATTTATGTTTTGTTTAATTAATTGTTAAGCTAGGTTTAGATTCCTATTACAAAACTTCAAGCCAGAACATTGCATATGACATAAAGGGGTTCTTTAGCCTCAGTGTGGCAGTTCTCTATGCATAAAGTCAATTCAATACTCCTACTCAGTGCTTTTTTAGGGGGGATCACGGGGGCACGCATAGGCCTACCCTTTAAACATTTGAAAACTGTAGTTCAGTGACGAACTAAAGAGCCTACTTTTCTTAAAATTTAAGGTTCATGCCAATCTATATAGACCTATCTACAATAATGACGATATAAAGTTGGTAATACCAACATTTCTAAGTACTGCAGTTTGAAATACACTTAAATAGTGTAGCCTAATAGAGTAACTTACTACAGTTGGCAGCCCTGGTGACTCTGAATATATTCTTAGTTACATCTCTTAAGGTATAGAATGCATATACAATATTTGGTTGAAGTCTAATGGAAAGTAAGGACGTTGCATGCTGTTTGATATTGGATTTATCAGTGCGCGTAAAATAATGTTGGGAACAATGTCATGTATGTGATGCTCAGAATTAATCTGACATATTACGATCTATTATAGTGACAATTGGTAATAATTGTTAGTATAGAAGTTATCAGGTTATTTCACTTGGTGTGTAGGATTTATGAGACAGGTGAGGTACCCCCTGATTTCAAGAAGAATGTAATCATCCCTATACCAAAGAAAGTGGGAGCTGACAGATGTGAAGATTACCGTACAATCAGCTTGATTACTCATGCTTCAAAGATCCTGTCTAGAATAATTTACAAGAGGATTGAAAGCCAGATAGAAACGGAGTTGGGTGAAGACCAGTTTGGTTTCAGGAGAAATGTAGGAACAAGGGAAGCTGTACTAAGTCTTAGGCTGATTTTGGAAGGTAGAATAAGGAAAGATAAGAGAACGTTCATGGCTTTTGTAGACTTAGAAAAGGCTTTTGATAAGGTTGATTGGACTAAATTGTTTGACATTTTGAAATCGATTGGAATAAAGTACAGGGATTGGAGGGTGATATACAATCTATACAGAAACCAGACAGCAGTCATTCGAGTTGAAGGACATGAGAGAGAAGCTGGTATTCAGAAAGGTGTAAGGCAAGGCTGCAACTTATCACCCATACTTTTCAATCTTTACATTGAACAAGCAATGAAGGAAATTAGAGAAAAATTTATAGTGGGAGTGAAGATTCAAGGAGAAATAATTTCAACTCTGAGATTTGCTGATGACATCGTCATCTTGGCCGACAAGCCTGAGGATTTGAATGAGTTTTTGAATGGTATGGACTCCGTCTTACGGAAAGAATTCATGATGAAAATTAATAAATGTAAAACAAAAATACTGGAATGCAGCCGAAATAAATCAGAAACCTCTATGGAGATCAAATTGGCAGGTGAAAATCTGAAGGAAGCAGGAGACTTCTGTTACTTAGGAAGCAGAATAACCAGTGATGGACGAAGCAAAGAGGATATAAAAAGTAGGTTGGCTCAGGCAAAGAAAGCATTTCTACAAAAAAGGAATCTGCTGACATCGAATATAGATTTAGGTATTAGGAAGTCATTTTTGAAAGCCTTTGTCTGGAGCGTGGCGCTCTATGGAAGTGAAACTTGGACTATTGGTGTAGCAGAAAAGAGGAGAATTGAAGCATTTGAAATGTGGTGTTACAGGAGAATGATGAAGATCAGATGGGTAGATAGGGTTACAAACAAAGAGGTATTAAGCCGAGTGGGAGAGGAGAGATGTTTCTGGCGACTGCTAATGAAGAGAAGAGATAGGTTGGTAGGACACATACTAAGACACCCAGGAATAGCAAGCTTAGTTATGGAAGGAAGGGTCGAGGACAAGAACTGTAGGGGTAGACCAAGGTTAGAATATGTTAAACAGATTGCCTCGGAAGTGGGGTGTGGTAGCTATGTAGAGACGAAACGATTAGCTCAGGACAGGGAGGCATGGAGGGCTGCATCAAACCAGTCAAAAGACTGAAGACTCAAACAACATAGAAGTTACATGTAATTAAAAATTGGAACTATCCGAAAGCTTCGAATCATGTTGGCAGCACTGAGGTATATTAGATACTCCAAATTAATCTAGAAAGTCAGGTACTAGGCGTGCGCAAAGTGTAGAGATGATGGCTTGCATACAGTTCTGATATATTGATATTAGCGTTAAACAAATAGAGAGAGCGTTTATTAACAGTTGGCAGCCCTGCTGGTTCTTACGTATACGCATAGTCATAAATGTTATGATACACAAAGCACATACGAAATTTGGTTGAGATCCATTTGTTAGTATAGAAGTTATATGCATTTAAAAATTTGACCTATCAGCAGGCTTAGAATCGTGTTGGCAGTACTGATGTATATAAATTACACCGAACTAAGGTAGAATGCCAGGTACTATACGTGTGCAAAGTTTAGAGCTCTTGGTTTGCATACTTTCTGATATATTGACATTAGGGTTAAGACATAGTGAGAGCATTTATTAACAGTTGGCGGCCCTGGTGGCTCTTTAGAATACGCACAGTCATATGTGTTGTAGTACACACAGTACATACGAAATTTGGTTGAATTCCAATCGATAATGTAGAGGTTACATGCATTTAGAAATTGGACCTATCGGCAGGCTTAGAATCATGTTGGCAATACTGGCATGTATGGATTTCTGAAAATTAACCTGGAATGTTATTATCTATATGTGTGCCAATTTTGGAATAGTTCGCATGCATAACTTCTGAGATATCCAACATAGAGCTCAAATTTCAATTGTGATTTTTCTGCAGTTGGTAGCACTGACGTCAATTTCAAATATGACCGTGAGATATTCAGATATAGATCTTTATTGTTACCAAATTTGGTTTCAATAGCTGCAGCCGTTTAGGAGTTGATAGTGGGTGACACACACACAGCCAGACAGACAGAAGGACAGACAGACAAACACACATTTTCCTGGATCGATCTCATAAGTCTACTTTTTCCTCATTTTTGTAAAATGTGAAAAGTAGGCTAAAAATATTGGTACATTTGTATCTAGTCCGACAAATATAACTTCCGACTTGAAAGTTCCTCGATCAGCTGGCGTTAACGCTCTGTTCACAACAGCTGGAGGAGATTTCGAGTTATCCTCGATTTAAATCGATCTATCGAATCAGTTTCTCGCGATCGGGAACTATGCACTCCGTTCTTATAAGCACTCAGGCTAGTGTTTGGAGGTGGGGAAGGTTGTTATTTTGTGCGTGTGGTTAGTTTTGAAGGATGGACAAATTAACGAACTATTTAACATCCACCCAGGCATCAAAAAAGCTGAAAGTTAATGATTCGAACACAATGACCGGACATTGCAAATTGTCTAAAATTGCAAAATCGTGATCTTTTGTCGACAACTGAGAGCACCCCTTAAATTGTTTTTATAAAAAAATAGTCCGTCTGAGAGACTAGACTTTATATAATTTCAAATAACGCATGCTACAAATGCTACACATGTTAGAAAGGCTCAGGAGGGCTTCCAGCGAAGCAAGAAGCCCCAGGACTCTTTCAACAGACTTCATTACACATTACCTTAGGCTTCCCGCGCGGGGAACGGTGAGCGGGAGGTGCACTCTGCTGCATGACGTCACGCACTCGCCGTCTCCGTATCGATTAACGCCAGACCCCAGGAGTCAACTCAGACTCAACAGACTCAATTACCCTTTAACTTAGGCTTCCCGCGCGGGGAACGGAGAGCGGGAGGTGCACTCTGCTGCATGACGTCGCGCACTCACCACCTCCGTATCGCATAACGCCAGACCCCAGGAGTAAACTCAGACTCAACAGACTAAATTACCCTTTAACTTAGGCTTCCCGCGCGGGGAACGGAGAGCGGGAGGTGCACTCTGCTGCATGACGTCGCGCACTCACCACCTCCGTATCGCATAACGCCAGACCCCAGGAGTAAACTCAGACTCAACAGACTCAATTACCCTTTAACTTAGGCTTCCCGCGCGGGGAACGGAGAGCGGGAGGTGCACTCTGCTGCATGACGTCACGCACTCGCCGTCTCCGTATCGATTAACGCCAGACCCCAGGAGTAAACTCAGACTCAACAGACTCAACTACCCTTTAACTTAGGCTTCCCGCGCGGGGAACGGAGAGCGGGAGGTGCACTCTGCTGCATGACGTCGCGCACTCACCGTCTCCGTATCGATTAACGCCAGACCCCAGGAGTAAACTCACACTCAACAGACTCCACTACCCTTGAACTTAGGCTTCCCGCGCGGGGAACGGAGAGCGGAAGGTGCACTCTACTGCATGACGTCGCGCAATCGCCGTCTCCGTATCGCATAATGCCAGACCCGAGGAGTAAACTCAGGCTTGGAGCATATGCACTGAACAACATGATGACGTCATACACGCCGTAACCGTAACGCATAACTTTAGACCAAAGCATGACAATGAAGTCGACAAACTCATTTGAAATGATAAAATAAAATAAAAGCACTGCTCATACTTGATAGTTTTCTCTAATTTCCTTCATTGCTTGTTCAATGTATAGATTGAAAAGTATGGCTGATAAATTGCAGCCTTAGCATAAATTTGAGAAAGGCATCTCTTGGTTGAGAATTTCAAGATTTCACCCACGGGTACCCTTAGGTTAGGCCCTGTGTGGGCCCGGGTTGGGTTACAACGAGCATCAATCATACGTCCATACTGCTATCTGCAGCAAGAGCCGGTCCGCTTTTCATCTGATACAAGGGAAGCCGACACGTGTTCTGCCACATATTTTAACGTCCAGTTTCCACGAATCCAGGGCACAGTCCGCTAGGCTAGGGGAAGGAAGGTTACGCACTCAAATAAATAATCATAAAAGGGAAGAAGAAAAAAAGACAACATTACGTGTGTATAAGACTAGTGTGTGACTTGGAAGAAACACAAGGAGTGGTTTTTTTTTAACAAAAAAATCTATTTTTTTCCCTGTTTTATTTTTGTGTAGTAAAGGTCAACCCGAATTCCAAACGCACGGCGGAGTTTCTCCGCGCCTAATTTGTGCCAAACAAACGCGCCCTGTCCTCGGACAGCCACCTCGCTCCAGGGGTGAGCAAAATGCTCCACTTGGGAATATCACAACTACTGTCGACCAAAGTATTATGTGTACTCGAGTTTGAAGGTTGTTTGTGAAGTAACCAATAGATCTACATAAAATCCAATAACATCATCATTTTTGTCGTTCTATTTTACGTTAGTTCATGTAGGGTTGGAATTTTAAATTTATATTTTAATATTTTTCATCGCAGTTGTAACACAAAAAGTGCCCGTTTTTAAGCGTGTTTCAACCATGCGTCACATTTAAGAATTATTATCTCAGAAACTCGTCATCAGATCGAATCCAAATTTTAACACAATATACATTGGAATGTTGTATAACTGTTTTATTAATTTCAAACTTTTGTGTGTCCAAGAAACAAAGTTGTTATCATTTTGGTAAGGTAACTTTTTCTTGGCTCGGGGTGGTTGAAAAATGTAGTTCTTGGTTGCGTTGTAATCCTTATACATCAAAAGTATGCTGTATGATTGTGAAATACGTAAATTAATTCACTTATTTTATATCGGTTTGTATTTGTACGGGGAATTAAGACATGGTTCACCAGTTAGCCGCTCCGGTGAAAGCTGTACAACGTTGCCAACATGGGCTCCATCACGCGTCATGGAGCGCCTCGTTCCATATCAGCAACGCTGTACGGGCACTTTTTGTGTTTCAACTGCGATAAAAAATATTAAATTATAAAATAAAAATTCAAAATCTACATGAACTAACGTAAAATAGAACGATGAAAATGATGATATTATTGGATTTTATGTAGGTCTATTGGTTACTTCACAAACAACCTTCAAACTCGAGTGCACATAATATTTTGGTCGACAGTAGCACTTACAAAAGCTACAACCAAATACGCTCCATTGCATTATGCTAACAATCAAACAAACAAGAAACCTCGTGCATTTTCTCCGCTACAGGGAAAATCATATAATGAATCTAGCTTATATTATACTAGCAACCCGCCCCGGCTTCGCCCGCTATCGTTAACCGTTTACTCAGCGTAAGCTTAAAAGCCGCACGGACGACAGGTCCCAGACGCAATTCAGAATATCGGCCGCAGGGTTGCCAGATATCAAGAATGGATAAACGAAACACACGTCCCAGAATGTTCTTTTTAAAATCAAGGTTGTTAAATGTTGTAATAAATAATACACATATGTATTAAATAAGCATTACATAATCAAATACACAACATTAAAACTAGATATTGCAGACATATCATATAGGCCTATGACACCAGCAACTTACAAATACTTTTCATTTGAACAACCCTTTGCAAGGATTTTTAGCCTACTTTTCACATTTTGCAAAAATGAGGAAAAAGTAGAATTATGAGATCGGGCAAATGTGTGTCTGTCGGTCTGTCCTTCTGTCTGTCTGTCTGTCTGTTTGTTTGTTTGCCTGTGTGTGTGTGTCCCCTCCCTCCTATCAACTCCTAAACGGCTGCAGCAATCGAAACAAAATTTGGTAGGAGTAAAGATCTATACCTGAATATCTCACGGCCATATTTGAAAATGATGTCAGTGCTACCAACTGCTGAAAAATCGCAATTGAAATTTGAGCTCCATGATGGATATTTGGAAGGTATGAAGGGGAGCTATTTCAAAATTGGCACACGTATGGATACTAATATTGCAGTTTAATTTCCAGGAGGCCATACATGGCACTGTTGCCAAAATCATTATAAGCCTGCTGATAGGACCAAATTTTAAATGCATATAACTTCTACACTATCAATTGGATGTCAACCAAATTTCGTATGTGCTATGTGTACATAAACAGATATGACTGAGCGTATTCTTAAGAGCCATCAGGGCTGCCAACTGTTAATAAATACTGTCTCTATTTTTGTTACCCTAATATCAATATATCAGAAAGTATGCAAACCAATAGCTTTAAACTTTGAACACGTATAGTACCTGGCATTCTAGATTAATTTGCAGTAATTAAATTTTATAGGCCTACGCCAGTGCTGCCAACATGATTCTAAGCCTGCTGATAGATCCAATTTTAAAATGCATGTAACTTCTATACTAACTAATGGATTTCATTCAAAATTGTCACAACAATAGATCATATTATTTCAGATTATTTCTGATCAATACATGTATGTCATTGTTGCCAACATGATTTTACGCGCACTGTTAGATCCAAAGTTTAACTGCATGTAACGTCCATGCCATCCATTGGACTTCAACCAAATTTTGTATTCTGTACCTTAAGAGATGTAACTAAGAATATATTCAGTCACCAGGGCTGCCAACTGTAGTTCTCTATTAGGCTACATTATGCCAGGTATACAGTATTTCGAACTAATTATAAATTTCGATACTACCAACTTAATTTCGTCCTTATTCTAGATAGATCCATATAGATTGATCATTGTCATGAATCTTAAATTTTATGAAAAGTAGGCTCTTTAGTTCGTCACGGAACTTCTTGTTTTATTTGTATCTTCTGATAAAATTCCCTACAATTTTCGTCATAATTGTAATATGTGAACAATTCTTGTTTTATCAAACAAATGGAGCTTCTGTTTCTATCATCTCTCCGTGTGATATTCATGACAGAGAAAATTCTCTTCGTAAAAGCATTGGAGGGAAAAATGCTGAGTATTAACTTCACAAGGACTAAGATATTCCTTAATGTTGTTGGCCCTAATAAACCTATAGCATGTACCCATCTATCTGTCACAGACATAGAAATCATTTTCTCTTTCAAACTTGCACCTGTATCACCAGAAAACAAGCTAGATATTACAATCAATTCTGAAGCGGGACATTTGAAAATTGGTGCAAAATTGATTATATTATCAAATTAACCAAAAAACGGAATATTTGGCGTTCCGTTCACGATTAAAACGGAACGCGGAACAAAACAAGAAAAAAAAACAGAATTGTTTCGGGTAAAACGGAACGTCTGGCAACCCTAATCGGAGGTGAACTGCGAAACTCTTCTCTGAAGTCTTAATTTGACACGATTCGACAGTTTGATGCTGGCCGAAGCTGTGGTGAGAGGCTCGCTCGCTCCGAAGCTAGTAATTTAAATTTACACTGAATTGAGATTTTTGGAAGAAAAGAAAACGTAAAATCACTTATGGTACAGTATAGTGGGCAATGTATTAAAGATAGAGATATGCTGCCGCGGACTTCTTTGTAGAACTTTTAAGGGGAAATAGAATCGCCTATCTTCACAATGTTCATTTATAGGTATATTTTCTTGGAAACCATGATAGCTACATAGCTCAAATCCTTAGAGCGTATGAACACAGACATTGTGCGTCTACTGAAACGATAATATGTTTCTAATAGGAATAATGTGGGAAATATTTTCTTTTTATCTAACACTTTTTTTTACCTCCCATCTTAGTTTAAAAATAATAATATACCCCTCATCATTCCCATTTCAAACAAGAAGTTCCGTGACGAACTAAAGAGCCTACTTTTCTCGAAATGTAAGATTTATTCCAATGATTAATCTATATGGTCCCAATTGGAATAATAACGAAATTGAGTTGGTAATATCGAAATTTCTAATTAGTTCGAAATATAACTGGCATAATGTAGCCTAATAGAGCACTACAGTTGAGAGCCCTGGTGACTGAATCTATTCTTAGTTCTATCTCTTAAGGTACAGAATACAAAATTTGGTTGAAGTCCAATGGATACCATGGACGTTATATGCAGTTAGACATTAGACCTATCAGCGCGCGTAAAATCATGTTGCAACACTGCCATGCATGTCTTGGTCAGAAATAATCTGAACTATTATGATCTACTGTTGTGCCAATTTTGGATGAAATCCATGTATTTCTATAGAAGTTACATGTATTTTAAAATTGGTCCAATCTGCAGGCTTAGAACCATTTTGGAAGCACTGACGTATATTAGTTACTCCAAATTAATCTAGAATGTAAGGTACTATACGTGTACAAAGTATAGAGCTGTTGGCTTGAATACTTTCTGATATATTGATATTAGGGTAAAAAAAATAGAGACAGAATTTATTAGCAGTTGGCAGCCCTGGTTTCTCTTAAGAATACGCATAGTCATATCTGTTATAGTACACATGACACATACGAAATTTGGATGAAATCCAATTGATAGTATAGAAGTTACATGTATATACAATGTTGGAAGTAATGAGGTCCATTAGTTACTCCAAATTAATCTAGAATGTCAGGTACTATACGTGTGCATAGTTTAAAGCTGTCGGCTTGCATACTTTCTGATATATTGGTATTTGGATAAAAACAATAGAGAGTGCATTTAGTAACGGCAGCCCTGGTGGCTCTTAAGATTACGCTCAGTCATATCTGTCTATGCACACATAGTACATACGAAATTTGGTTGAAATCCAGTTGATAGTGTAGAAGTTTATGCATTTAAAAATTGGACCTATCAGCAGGCTTAGAATCATTTTGGCAACACTGCCATATATGGCCTCCTGGAAATTAAACTGCAATATTATTATCTATACGTGTGCCAATTTTGGTATAGCTCCCATGCATACCTTCCAAGATATACAACATGGAGCTGAAATTTCGATTGCGATTTTTCAGCAGTTGGTATCACTGCCATCATTTTCAAATACGGCATTGAGATATTCAGGTAGAGATCATTACTCACACCAAATTTGGGTTCGATTGCTACAGCCGTTTAGGAGTTGATAGGGGGACACACACACACAGCCAGACGTACAGACAGAAGGACAGACAGACAGACACACATTTTCCCGGATCGATCTCATAAGTCTACTTTTTCCTCATTTTTACAAAATGCGAAAAGTAGGCAAAAAATATTATCATTTCAGTATACACTCAATGCCTGTGTTCATACGCTGTAAAAATTTGAGCTATGTAGGTATCATGGTTTCAAATAATATGGACCTATAAATTAACAATGTGAAAATAGGCGATTCTATTTCCCCTTAATGCTGAATAATATATTCTTACACTCATAGCATAATATATATTGTTAACGATTTCCCCAGCGTAAGCTTAAAAGGCGTACGGTCGGCAGGTTTTCTTCGACTTGATTCACTGAAATCGTTACTGCTCGGCTTCCTTTGGTCATACAGAGAGGTTAGTTTTTATGTATCGGAGACCCTCGCTAGCCCGCTCGCCCACGGCGCGAGCCGGTCTCCCGCCGAGCACTTGGCCGTAATCCGCTTTCTTGGCGCCACAAGTTTCCCTCCTTTGCAGTCTGCTGAGAGCTTTAACAGTGTGAGGTTCAGTTTAGTCAATTGTTCACGTGTTTATTGCTCAGTGCGCTGTTCCAATGCGATTTTCATTACGTGAACGTATGTACATATAATACCTTCATAAAGTACAGGATATCGTGTGCGAAAACACGACAAAAATTCCGTCAGAAATTTCCAAACAGACCCGTGCCTAGCGTCAAAACAATAAAAGATCTAGCAAAAAAGTTCAAACATTATATTACACCTGAAATACAGTCAATCGGTGTTGAAGAACTTCAGAGAGTAAATGCCAGTTTCATAAAAAGGTGCCAGCGATGTACAGCAGTGCATGGCGAATATTTTCAGCACCAGCTGTGAACTAGGTAAGTACAAATTCCTATACTCAATGACTCAGTGCCGGGCGGGCGCCGCATAACAGCAAAGTGCGTGGCGGGAGACAGGCTCGCGCCGCGGGCGAGCGGGCTAGCGAGGGTCTCCGATACATAAAAACTAACCTCTATGTAGATGAATGTTTCTCTACAGAAACCTTCCTCGAGAAATTCTTTACAGAATGGTGAAAACCGCATCAAAATCTATCCAGTTGTTCTCGAGATTACCCGTTACATCAAAAAATCAGGGGACTTTGTTTTATAACATGCAGAGATATTGCTGAGGAAAGCAATGGCAAACTACTTCACTCCTCACCTTGCCTAGCACGCCTAATTATAGTGCTGCCTTGAGGTTTTGTGGGTATCTACCGACCTTACCTATGACGGTAGGCCTACATTTTAGAGGATCCCACCAGCCTGTGGACTCACTGCCTAACATCTGTTCTGACATTCCGGTTCACTCAGTACTGAGTAATCCTCCACCCATGCACCTGAAATCCAGGAATCCTATTTGGGGTGATGACATTATTGAGCAGCCAGAGCCTTACAACATCAACAAAATCTGGAAGGAAAGGTGGAGAGATTTTTCTTCATGTCGCCAAATCCACTTAGATGATTCTTCCCAGCATATCCCAGGAATTGATCTACCAAGAGCTACGTGGTAACAACTAAATCGTGCTCGAACTGGTCACGGAAGGTGCAAAGCAATGCTACACAAATGGGGTTGGCTGGAATCACCAGCTTGTGACTCGGGAGCTCAAGATCAGACGATGAACCACATCATTCTGGAGTGCCCACAGCGTAGCTTTGCAGGCGAATGGGAAGAGTTCATGAAAGCATCAGCTCCAGCGCTTTCCTGGTTGAAGAGCCTTGACGTACATTTTTGAATGCTATGTACATAGTTGTATATATATGTAGATCATTTGTACCATATGAAAATAATAATAACTGCCTAACAGACGACAGAGATTTTCCGTTAAACGTCTTTTCAATGTTTTCGTCCAGGAAGTAATGGAAGATATACAAACAATCAAGAATTGTAAAGAAATACATCTACGCGGATGACACGACACTCGCATTCTAAAATAACAGTTAACAATGAATAAATTAACAAAATGGGCACCAGAAAATGTACTCCACAAAAAACTGAACTGATTATCTTCAGAAAAGGAGGGGAACTATCTAAAGAAGATGTCACATTCTGTAACGTAGAACCGTTAAGACACAACAACCATTTCCGGTATCTAGGAATAACAATTCAGACAACGGCTAAATCGTTCAGGATACATCTTGAGGACACGATAATAGCAGTTATTAGAAGAATGAATGACATTCAGACAATCGGGTATCTATCTTTAGAAACAGCCATGAGATTCTTTGGGGCAAAAGTAGCGCCATCTACGAGGGCTGTTTTCTTTTTCAACGTCCGATGGGCTATATAAAAATAACAGATTGACATAGCCTACCAAACTGATTTTATTACTAAACTAGCAACCCGACCCGGCTTCGCCCGGGAACTGTTATGAATGCATTACGTGATAAGCGCTTTTTTTCCCCCAATGTCGGTTTTACGTCTCGGCATGATGGGTTAAAATCACTGACTCGACTATTCATTATATTATCATGGAGATGCATGTGCAACAAATTCTTGTCAGACGTAATTTAAGAATGGCGAGGAGCATGAAACACCAATCCCCCTTCCGTCCAATCTTAACTTGACTGTGAATTTTGCGGAATGAAAAGTTCACAGGCGAAATGAAGAAAAGCCGAGTTGCACTCTCAGGGAAACTCCAAACACAACCACTCTTCTCTAAAGTTTTTAAATCAACACGACTCGACAGTTTGCTGCTGGCTATATCTGGGGCAATAAGCTCGTCCGCTAGCTAAGCAGTAACTAAGGTGATAGACTCGCCCCTACCTAGCTCGTAAACTGTCGCCTCAGTAACTGAATGGAGATTGTTGGAAGAAATGAAAACGTAAAAACACTTATAGTAGGCGATGTAATGAAGATAGAGATATGCTCTCCCGGGCTTTTTTGTAGAACCTTTCTACCCCAGGCATTATATGCAAAAAACACGGCCAACCTCAAAAAAAATAATGTAAAGCTGAAATTTGGCATAGATGTTCCCTAGTACCCTAGAAACAAATCCTGAAAAGTCCCCATCTCTGCGGTGTCCGCGTCATAGTTTTTGGAGGGTTCAAAAGGGCTTAAATAGGGCCTAAGTGCCAAAAACAGCATTTTTGCTTCCTGCGTTAAAAATATTGATCCAAATTTATAGTTCTCGCGAGCTTTAGCAATTAATAAAAATGAACCAGTAGGATAACGGACTTATCAGGCCTAATTATTGCTATTGACGAACGGAAAGAAACGACTAATTTAACATTTTTAGCACTATTTTTCACGAAAATTTGGTTAATTTGTGATTAGCAGGTCATTATTTTTTAAACGACTGCTGATATTGACTAAAGACCCAGAATGAAAGTTATAAAGCATACTTTTAGCTTTACATTGGCACATTACCCATGTCTATGCGAGAAACGGTTACCGAGTTACGGTCCCAAAGCATAACCGCTGTTGAAAAAGGCACCCGATCGCGTTTCTAGGTGACAGCGCTCAGCCTGTCGGAGCAGGCCAACAATAATCCAAATAATTAGTTCAGCTTCTAAACAGTCTTGGATTTTCAGTAAATTTGGTGGAAGTCCACAGGTACGAAGTTTCAGCGCTTCGTGAAGAACGTCCAATCCCGAATACTGGAGCATTCACGCAGTTTTGCTTTAATAACGCTGACTTCAACATAAGGACATTGGACGAGCGAAACACATTTCACTGCATGGGAGTCATCAAGTGCACAGGTCCAGCACCTGACAGTGAAATATCTCCACTCCCACGTACACGAGAAGTTCTTAATGCTGGTGTGATCGCGGCGATGGGAAAGTTCAACATTTCGTGGTATCGGAAGCCCTCTTCCCGTGGTTCAAAGGACGTCAAGATTAAGGAATTAACTGTGGAAGCCCCAAACTCTGTGGCTATTGCATCGATGATGGACTCCTTGTTGTTATCTGGACGGTGGTCAGGTATTAATTTACCCGCCTCGTGGAACGGCGTTATGAAGACGTCACTGTCTGCTCATGCTCAACCAGCTCCCCAGACGACGTCAGTTGATACCCTGCTGTTCATTAACTTGGAACCGAGCAATCCATCAACTATACATTCCGCGTTGAAGTTTGCCGCAAGAGAGTGCGTGGAACTGAAACAAAGCACTTGTTTCGGAACCTTTGACCAGCCCCTATACGCGAAAGCCGCAGAGATAGTCGCCTCGGACACTTCAGAGGAACTCAAAAACGTGGCTGTTCGTCTAGGCGGATTTCACCTTCTAATGTCGTTTCTTGGGGCAATCGGCTACGTGATGAATGGAAGCGGTTCGGAGGAGCTCTGGGCGGAAATATACGCTAAATCGTCAGTGACTCACATGATGTCTGGACACGCATATTCTATGTAGGCTTGCAATTAGCTCGCTCTAAAAATGATTGCGTTATGCCTTCTATTTCAAATGTATCAATAACTCGAAACTGTGCATGTTCTAGGGCCCTCAGAGCGCATTTTCTGACAAAACAGGCTGTCGGGACAATGTTACTCAACATGAACGACGGGCTGAAGGATGACAAGGACGAAATACAGGCGCTTTTTACCGCATTCCAAGAAGGCACCGCCAACGATTTGCTATCATATCCTTGTCTTCAACGTCTCAAAGAGTCGCTTCATGACACATTTTCTTCAATGAGCCAGAAATCTCGCACAGGAAAGCTGTGGGTAGAGTACATCAAACAGCAAGCCTGGAAAATATTGAAGGATTCCGCATCTTTACGCGAGGAAATGAAGGTATTCGTCTCTACGGCTCCAGATGGAAAGGCCATACTATCAGCTGGAGAGAAGTTTGCCATTTGTCTCTATGATAGTGCCAAATCTGAGTGCAAAAGCCTCGACGAACTTCGGGTAGTGAAATACAGCCAAAAAAATGGCCAACAACCGGTCACAGCGTCATTTCAGCTGGCCTCACTTCCGCCGACATCGGCGGCATGCAAACAACATTCACTGCGGGTATATTTGCAAGATCAGGAATGATTAGGATTTTCTTTGGACCCTACCCAATGGGGATGGAAATTCCAACACTCAGCTTTAGTACCAGTGACAACTCATCTTCCAGCTGCTCCAGATCATCTCCTCAATTTGGTGTCCTGCAACTGCAAGAACTCTTGTGGCAGTCGGTGTGAATGCTGCTGATAGCGACTAAAGATCCGAAGTAAAAGTTGTAAAGCACACTTGTAGCTTTAAAACGATACATTGCCCATGCTCCTTAATGTGTGGGCACTGCAGTGGAGAAGCATGTGGCAACGTCACATTTGATGGCTCAGACGATGAGGAGGACGATTGAGTCCGATGTAAGCTTTGTTTTGCAAGTGTTCTTTGTCTGAAGAAAGCTTTTTAAGCTTTGTTTTGTTATTATTTGCATTATGCATATTATGAATGTACGTTTAACTGCTAACTGCATTAAACTCCTTTTGTTCTATGTAAACTGTTTCTGCTAGTTTACCTGGATTCAAAGGAATACTATCCTAAAAGCTCTTGAGCAAAGATACAAAATGGTGTCAGCAATGGTGAATATAGGAGCCCACCAGAGTAAATGGGCGTTCGTTCGGAAAAGCGACTGCCACACTTCCACTTTTATATTTGTAACTGTATCTCTGCTGCTGTTTGTCGGATGAACATGGGCAATGTATCGTTTTAAAGCTACAAGTGTGATTTACAACTTTTACTTTGGGTCTTTAGTCGCTATCAGCAGCTGTTTACACGATAAGTCCCGGCAAATGACAAATTAGCTAAATTTTCGTGAGAAAAGTTGAGCTAAAAATGTTTGATTACTCATCTGTTTAAATGTATGGCAATAATTACGACCAATAAGAGCGTTATATATAACGCAGTCATTCTCTTATTACTATCAAAGCTCATTATAACTGATTTTGGATCAATATTTTGAACGCAGGAAGCAAAAATGCTGTTTTAGGCACTTAGGCCCCATTTAAGCCCTTTTTAACTCTCCCAAAACTATGACGCGGACGCCGCAGAGATGGGGACTTTTCAGGATTTGTTACTAGGGTACTAGGGAACATCTATACCAAATTTCAGCTTTACATTATTTTTTTTCGTTATTGCTTGAATTCCTTTGGTCATAAATAAATTATTTTCTACAGAAACCTTTCTCGAGATATCCTTTACAGAATGGTGAAAACCGCATCAAAAACCTTTCAGTGGTTCTCGAGATTACCCGTGACACCCAAGAATCGGGGACTTTGTTTTATACTAAGTAGAGATTATACGCCAATCAGTATAATTTAATATAGTATAATTCCCCTTCCGTCCAATCGTAAATTGACTGTGAATTTTGCGGAACAAAGAGTTCACAGGCGAAATGAGAGTTGCACTTCCAGGAAATGGCGAGGTGAATGAAACTCAAATCCCCCTTCCGTCCAATCTTAACTTGACTGTGTTTCACAGGCGAAATGAAGAAAACCCGAGTTGCACTTCCAGGGAAACTCCAAACACAACCACCCTTCTAAAAGTCTTAACACGACTGAACGGTTTGCTGCTGGCTGTATCTGAGGCTATAGGTTCGCCCGCTGGCTAGGATTTAACAGGGATGATAGACTCGCCCTTAGCTAGCTCGTAAATTGTCGCCTCAGTAGTTGAATGGACATGGTTGGAAGAAATTAAAACGTAAAAACACTTATAGTGGGCGATGTATTGAAGATAGTCATATGCTATCGCGGACTTTTTTGTTGAACTTTTAATACTGAACCATTCTTACACTCATAGTAATTAGATATTTTTAACGGTTTGCCCAGCGTAAGCTTACAAAGCGCTCGGACGCCAGGTTGTTGTTGGTTTTTTTTTTTCGACTTTTCCACTGAAATCGTTACTGCTCGGCTTCCTTTGATGATAAATAAATTAATTTTCTACAGAAATCATCCTCGAGATATCCTTTACAGAATGGTGAAAACCGCATCAACATCCATCCAGTGGTTCTCGAGATTATCCGTGACATCCAAGAATCGGGGTCTTTGTTTTATAGTATTTATTTATTATTTAGGCTATCACTCGTGATACGAGTATGATTGTCTTCCAAGTTACATTTATGTAAATCTTCGCTGTAATCCAACATTAGGCCTAATCATATTGCGTGAGTTCTTTGGTGACTGTACAGTCCGATCCGAGAACCACAGACTCTTCCACAATATTGGCACACAAGGTCTTGAGCAGCCAATGGGTGATATGAATAAAAACGGAGTATATGCTCATGCTCAACAATTTTGTAGTATATACTCAGAATGGTATGAATAAAAAGTTGAAGTTTAGACTCACTGAGAAGTACATACTCAAGGGTGGGAGTAAATACTCAGTGAGTATATACTCCAATGTGGTAGGAATAAAAGAAGTCTATGCTACAAATCTGAAGTATATACTCAACATTTCTGAAGTCTGGCTATTACCGTGCTCAGCTGTCTAATCTCAAGATGGTTGAGGTTATGTTTGTAGATGTAAATAACTTGCGGGCTAGGAAAGTGAATAAATTACGAAGAACGGTTTCAGAGAGGGACTGTAGATCATTATAGCGGTTTAAGATAGATAATATTCTATCGCTTTCTGATCACCTTTTGGGAAACAAGAGGAAAAGCTGTAAAAACTATTTATTTTTATCAGTATTTGACATTTTGTGATACATTTGCCAAAGTTTCCCGCGTAGCGAATCTTTCTAGCTTTTAAACATTCGCTTTTTTTCCTTCCGCGAGTTATGTGTTTGAGACTTGCCAAATACTGAAGGATAGTCACAGACAATTCTTACAAATGCCAAATCGGAAACATTTGATATATGATCATATGAGTCGTCCAGTAGCAAAACTCTTTTTATCCACTTGTGAATAAGAATGGTTTTCATGAGAAACGTTTCTCTGGACTTTGCCTCGCGTATCTTTTGTGTTTGTTGTTTTCTACTTCTTTTCTTTTTTGTTTTTTGTTTTTGTGTTTGCTTTGGCTTATGCTTTTGAATTTTACATTTTGCTTTTCTCTCTTGGTTTTGTGTTTGTTTTCTGCTTTTGCTTTTGTTTTTTAATTTTGCTTTTTACTTTGTATTTCCTGTATTTTGTTTTCTGCTTTTGCTTTTGTTTTTGAATTTTGCTTTTTGTTTTGTGTTTCTTGTTTTCTGCTTTTGATTTTGTTTTTGAATTTTGCTTTTTGTTTTGTGTTTCTTGTTTTTTGTTTCTGCTTTTGCTTTTGTTTCTGAATTTTGCTTTTTGCTTTGTGTTTCTTGTTTTTTGTTTTCTGCTTTTGCTTCTGTTTTTTATTTTTGCTTCGTGTTTTTTGTTTTTGTGTTTGTTTCCTGGAAAATCAAAATAAAACAAAACAAAATCAAAATAAAACAAAATAAACAATAGAAAATATAAACAAAATTAAAACAAACCAAAACAAAAAACAAAAATATAACAATTTAAAACAAAATAAAACGAAATAAAATAAAACAAAACAAAATCAAAAAATGAAAAAAATAAAGTAAAATAAAATAAAATAATTAAATAAATAATTTTACGACATGATCCTTATTCACAAGTGGATTAAACGAGTTTTGCAACTGGACGACTCATATTCATCTCCACTAACAGACATTTCAATTAACCAGGAACTTTCAATTAATAAACAAGACAAGTCTATAGCAGACGACATTTTGGCAGTAACAAATGGCATGTAAAACAGTTGACTGACCAAACGTGCGTCGACGAAACGAGAGCAACATCGTGGCACAAGTGGAGTATATACTCCAAAAGGAGGGGAAATTGTAGTAGATACTCAAGATCTTTTATTCATAACAAACAGAGTATATACTCAAAACTGATGCTCATGCTCGAAGTATATACTTCGGAGTTTATACTCAGTTTTATTCATATCACCCAATGGATCTTGGGGGTTGATCATTCTGCGAATCATGCGCTCTTTCCTGGCATTTCTTTTTTCAGCCAGAAGCCTTCTTCTCTCTTGTTCGAAGTACAAGTGGCCTTGGTGGACGTTGCGAGCCACTCTGATCGGTCGGATGCGACAGCCTCCCAGTTACCTGTATCAATTTGACATTTCTTCAAGTTGGTCTTCAGAACATCTTTGTAGCGTTTTTGTTGCCCACCCTGCTTTCTCTGACCGACATTCAACTGGCAATATAAGATTTGTTTTGGGAGGCGGGACTCAGGCATGCGAACTACATGTCCTGTCCATCGAAGTTGGTGTTTTATAATGAGAGCCTCTATACTAATAGTGCTAGCTTCCTCTAAAACACTTGTGTTAGTGCGCCGGTCTTGCCATTTAATACCAAGAATTCTCCTAAGGCATCGTTGATGGTATGTTTCTAAAGATACGAGGTGCCTTCTGTAAGTAACCCAGGTTTCGCAGCCATAAAGCAGAGTGGGAACTACAACAGCTTGATAAACGTATAATTTTGTTAGAATGCTAATGTCGTGGTTGTCAAACACGCGAACGAGCAAACGACCAAAGGCTGCACTGGCACATTGGAGGCGGTGTTGAATCTCAGCGTCAATGTTCGCATTTGTTGATAGGTGACTACCCAAATAAGGAAAATGATCTATATTCTTTAGTTTATGTCCATCAATCATGATAGCAGGAGCAGTAGCCCTGTCATGTGATGTAGGCTGATGAAGAACCTGTGTTTTATTGGTGTTTATGTCCAGACCAATGCTTCTGTATGCCTCATTGAACACATTCAGGGTGGTTTGAAGATCTTCATCTGAATTTGCTAAGATGACATTGTCATCAGCACACTGGAGATCAAGAACGGATGTAGCTGACACTTTAGTTTTTGCACGTAATCTGTTGAGATTGAATAAACCTCCATCTGTCCTGGATATAATTTCTACACCCTTTGGAATCTTTTCTTGGACCAAATTTAGTACAACACTAACATATATTGAAAAGAGTGTGGGGGCAATCACACATCCCTGTTTGCCACCCGTTGTAATCTTAAATAGCTCTCCAGGGCCATTGCTGTTAAGGACCGTGCCATTCATATCATCATGTAGTAATCGAAGAATTTGAATGAATTTTGGGGGGCAGCCAAGTGTGGCAAGAATCCTCCATAGCATTTCTCGATTGACCGAATCAAATGCTTTAACAATATCTATGAAAGCCATATATAGAGGGCGTCCTTGCTCTCTGGATTTCTTCTGCATCTGCCTAGCACAGAAGATCATATCAGTTGTGCTTCGATTAGGTCGAAAGCCACACTGAGTTTCAGGCAGTATTTCTTCGGCCAAAGGCTTCAAACGGTTGGATAAGACGTTGGCCAGGATTTTACCAGCAACAGAAAGCAACGATATACCTCGATAATTACCACATTGTGCCCTATCACCTTTCTTAAAGATGGTTATTATCAAGGCATCCCTTAGGTCTTTAGGTATGGTAATGGTAGTCCATATTTTAAGTATGAGTTGGTGTATGTGATGAACTAGAGTAGTATTCCCTACTTTAAAGAGCTCAGCAGGAATCCCATCCATGCCTGATGCTTTATTGTTTTTGAGCTGATTTATGGCAGATTCAATTTCTGATAGAGGCGGAGGATCATCAAGGTGATCTTTAGGAGGTCTCTGATGAAGTTGGGTGAAAATGTTATTATCAACCTGTGTGTCCCTGTTGAGTAGCTCTTCAAAATGTTCTTTCCAACGGGAATTAATGGAGTTTGTGTCTCTAAGAAGTTCCGTGCCATCTTTAGACTGCAGAGGATTCAAACCATGATAATGTGGCCCATATATAGTTCTTGTTGCTTTGAAGAAAGCATGAGTATTATTCGTTTCGGCTAGATGCTGCATTTCACGGGATTTGGAGATCCACCATTGGTTTTTCAAGATCCGAGTTTTCCTTTGCACTTCAGCCTTTGCATCTTTATACAGTTGCTGTTTGGAGATAGAAGTTGGATTGGCTTGCCATGCATGGAATGCTTTCCTCTTCTTATCAATACGATTCTGGATTTCTGCATCATTCTCATCAAACCAGTCAGCATGCCTCATCTTGACGAAACCAATCGATTCTTCACACGCTGAGAGTATAGCAGACTTGACTGTTTGCCAATGTTCCTCAACCTTTTCAGGGTAATTATCTGGTAACTTTTCATTCAGAAGTTCATGAAACTTCCTTTTAGCAGTAACGTTTTGTAAACGTTCGGTGTTCACCCTGCGCCTGATGTGCTTTCTCTGTTTTCTGCGCTTTTGGAGAATTTGTAGAGTCATTACAGATCTTATTAATCGATGATCCGTCCAGCAGTCATCAGCACTTGTCAGAGCCCTTGTGAGTAGTACGTCACGCTTGTCTCTTGCTCGCACAATCACGTAATCAAGTAGGTGCCAGTGTTTTGATCTAGGATGCTGCCATGAAGTCTTAAATTTGTCCTTCTGTCGGAATAGTGTGTTTGTGATTACGAGGCTATGTTCAGAACACTTGGATAAAAGGAGTGTCCCATTAGAATTGCATTTCCCAACACCATCTTTTCCAATAACATCAGCCCATAATGCTGCGTCTCTTCCAACGCGAGCATTGAAGTCTCCTAGGAGGATGATTTTATCAGATTGCGGTATATCCTTCAAGAGCACATCAAGTTGAGAGTAAAATACTTCCTTCTGTTCATCATCAGAGGTCTGAGTTGGAGCATATGTACTAATTACAATCGCTCGTCGGCTGTTTTTTTTAACTTTAGTCGTAGTGTCATAAGCCTTTCATTTATACCATGTGGAAGTTCATCGAGAAGGTTGACAAGCTCGTTCTTAATGGCAAAGCCAACTCCATGAATACGTTGATCTTCAGTGTCTTTCCCTTTCCAGAAGAAAGTGTAGCCACCTCCATGTTCCTTCAGTTGTCCTTCATTGGCTAACCTTGTTTCGCTGAGTGCGGCAATATGAATGTTGAATCTTTTCAGCTCACGGGCAACAATTGCCGTTCGCATTTGTGGTCGATTATGTGTGTCATTGTCCATCAAAGTACGGACATTCCATGTAGCAAAATTAATTTTCATTGTGGTTCGACCGCTTGTGGTGTACCCTCTGAACGCGGTTATCCAGTCGGGTGATATTAGGCTGACTATTTTTAGGGCACCTTTTTTTAGCCCCCTCCCCATTCAGGGTAAGCAGAGTGGATCCTAAACAGGCCTGCTTAGTCACGAATGCAGCATACGAATTGATCTACAGCCCATCCTCAAGCAAAGCGAAGATCACACATTCGTCGCCTACGTGCCGGTTCATCACTAGGAGCTCCCAGACAACACAATCCTGCTCCCGTCACAACTCCCCGATCGCCGCAGGACTTGTGATTAATTGGCGAATAGATTTTGTATCCTTCCTTCGTTGTTTAGAAGACGCCTGTGCGTGACATCTTTTAATGTGGGCATGTTGTTGCACATCAACAGACACACAGTACTTGACAGATACAGGGCCTTTATCCAGTGGCATTGAAGCTATGACGACTGGTGGTCCTGGACTGTTGCAGCCTTCATCCGCCTTCCCAACCGTTCGGGCAATACTAGTTGCTCATGCGCTTGGTCCACCGTTGAGGTCTTCTATACCGTTGACCATTATTGGTTCATCCGCCTTAAGAGATAGTTTCCCATCTCAAGGGCAAGAGAGTGCCCTAACCTCAATCTGCTCATCCGCCTTACATAAGCCGTTGGCAGGAGAGAGGGGAACTCCTTACCCCGGGAGTTATTCGGTCGTCAGAGCCTCGTCAGTATGGAGCAGGGTGTACCACGTGCAGGTGAGGATGACGTTTGGATAGAGAGAATCTACCCCTTGCAGACTAGCAGTAGTGCCCGGCTTTGCCCGGTGGATTTATTTGTTTTATGGATGATAATGAATACTACTACAGAACTGGAGCGCTCAAGGATAAGGATCGGAAAGCACCAACGCTTATTGCAGCTGATAACCTCAGTGTACTGCACCAACACCATCGCCCTTATACAGAGGCATACCATTGTCATGCTGATAACTGTTTTAAGGGGCCTAAGAAATCTTTTTGGACTAATTACTCCCCGTGACTGCAATTTACCTATAAGCAGCTCGCAATTCTGCACCAGAACACTGCTAGGGGCGACGTGATGCAGCCCGCATTGCCAGGCAACAATAGACTTAGGTATTATTGAAGCTGTTCGGGAGCACTTGTTCTTCCGACTTACTGAACAAAAATCAATCTTTAAGGTTACCTGAAAGATGTAGCCTAATGCTACATAGCCTAAACTATTACTCTTGAATCTGGCTATCATATACAAAAAGAATTTGTCGAATCAGACTGGTAGTTCCAGACATTAGCGCGTTTAAACAAACAAACTCTTCAGCTTCATTATATTAGTATAGATGTTTGCTTGTTTTGTCTCAACATAATTGCCAAAACGATTGAAACATTTGTCGTATCGTTACACCAGCTTTCCAATGCCATCAGCAAAATATTCTGCCGCCACTGAGATGGGTACGTCTGGAGAGTCTCCTGAAGTTTTCCTTTTTGGCGAGGCGTTGCCGCCCAACCATACCTTCAATTCTCGAAAAAGGTGAAAATCACTCAGTGCTGGTTTGGACTAAACGGCGGATGGTCCAAAACTTCCCACTTGAATTCTTTGTAAAAGTCTATCGTAACTTTGGCACAGTGCGGTTGTGAATGATTTTCACATTTTTCGAGAATTCAAGGTGTGGTTGTCTAGCAACGCCTCGCTAAAAGGGAAGAACTTCAGGAGACTGCCTAGACCAGTGGTTCCCAACCTCTGCCAGCTGACGCCCCCCTTTTCAGATACGGGTGGTCATCGCGCCCCCCTGTCACGTCTATAACCTCTTCGATAAACTTACGTGGAAGATATAGATCTAACCGAATAACACTACATAATGGAATAATTATACACATTATAAAACCTTGTATGTAACAATAATAAAGCCTCCGTGGCTTAGACGGCAGCACGCCGGCCTCTCACCGCTGGGTCCGTGGTTCAAATCCCGGTCACTCCATGTGAGATCTGTGCTGGACAAAACGGAGGCAGACAGGTTTTTCTCCGGGTACTCCGGTTTTCCCTGTCAAAATTTCATTCCAGAAACACTCTCCACTATCATTTCATTTCATTTCATCCGTCATTCATTTAATCATTGCCCCAGAGGAGTGTGTCACGCCTCGGCAGGCGGCACAGTTCATATCCTCGCCGATAGTTCGGGGCTTCATTCATTCCATTCCTGACCCGGTCGGAGACTGGAAGCAGGCTGTAGATTTACATTTTCATGTAACAATAATAATGGGAAATGAAAGAAACTAATACATCGTTGAGTTGAAACTGTCGCGTATGGCCATCGTTTACTTTCACGTAAGTTAGTCCACAAAGTGTGCAATTAATCGTGCGTTGAGTGGTCTTGTTCGCGCATCCACACTCAGGCTTGATTTTGCTCCTTACAACACAGCAAATTCCGCATTTCACCTCCAACCTCGCGGCAACGCAGAGGTTTGTGCCGACAGTTGGCAATTACCAGTGCTTTTGAAAGATTGACTTGGCGCGACAATCACTTGCAGAGATTCGAGAAATGTTTATTATACAAAATTGTAATATTCGAGTTTTTAAAAAATGGAAATCACTTCACACCCCTCCCTGATAAAGCCCCACGCCCCCAGGTTGGGAACCCCTGGCCTAGACGAACCCACCTCAGTGGCGGCAGAATTCTTTGCAGAGGACATTGGAAAGTTGGTGTAACAATACGACATATGTTTCAAACGTTTTGGCGATTATGTTGAAACATAAGTACAAAACAAGCAAACATTTAGTAACAAAATCAGTTTGGTATGTCAATCTGTTATTTTAAACTATCATTTTAAATGATCTTGTCGACTTCGTCGTTACGCTGGTGTCTGGCGTTACGTTACGGTGACGGGACGAAATGTACCTAGATGCACTGAGGTGGGTGACGTCATAGTACCGCTTGGTGCATGTGTTCCCTGACAGGAGCGTTGCCAATTAAAACCTCTGAAAAAAGAATAAGAGTAGCTGTTAATACAGCACATTGCAGAGCAGATCTTAAAACAATATCTAGTTCGTTAGTATAAGACAAAAATCCCCGATTCTTGGATGTCACGGGTAATCTCGAGAACCACTGGATGGATTTTGATGCAGTTTTCATTATTCTGTAAAGGATATCTCGAGGAAAGATTATGTAGAAAATAATTTATGTATGATTAAAGGAAGCCAAGCAGTAACGATTTCAGTGAAAAGTCGAAAACAAACTTGGCGTCCGTGCGCTTATTAAGCTTACGCTGGGCAAACCGTTAAACATATCAATATACTGTGAGCGTAAGAATTGGTCAGCATGAAAAATTCTACAAAAAAGTCCGCGAGAGCATATCTCTATCTTCAATTCATCGCCCACTATAAGTGTTTTTAGACTGGATGGAAGGGGCACGTCCCCGGGCGCTCTGGTGAGCGTGACGGCATCCCGCGCGCTTGATCTTGCTTTGCCCTTGGTTTGCATTTGCCGTTCGCGAGTAATTTGAAACAAGGTAAAGTATTATAAAGCAAGATAAGTATTATGCAGATAATTTTCTAACATGTCAAGAGTCTTTTGCTTCGAGCGAAGCGAGAAGCCTCCAGCCTTTCTAGTATTTTTCATCATTTGTAGCATTTAAAATGATACAAAGTCTAGTCGTTCAGATTGACTGTCACTTTTTATACAGTCCATTGGACGTTCAAAAAAAAAAAAAAAAAAGCAATCCTCGTATTACTCATTTGGGAGCAGGTAGTAGACACAGGACGTGTTGCAGCGCTCCATGCCTCCCTGTCCTGAGCCAATCGTTTCATCTCTACATACAGTCCAGCCGCCAAGTGTCCGGCTCTGACATTTCTCATAATAGGCCTATAATATCGTATGGTCTCGGGTGACGGGTGCAAGCTTTGTTATTTGACACAGAGGGCAGATTGCATGCCAAATTTTGACGTTCCTTCGAGCACTATGAAAGTCAAGGAGGTTAGATATCTAGTAGAGAATGGAGGAACTTTCATGTTGGCGGAAAATCCCGAGATTAATTTTGCCATTATGAACACGGCCTACTGAATTCAAATGGGTTCTTTAACATGCCAACAACGTATGACATGCGTGCCGTCATTTCTGTCGCCTATCAAAAGTCACTCACCACGGCCAGGAGCGAACCTGCAAGCTTGGGGGTTGGTAGTCCAACACGATAACCACTCACCCACTGTGGCAAGAACATTTCTCAAGAGGGAGGGAGACAGCGTTGCCGGTTCTGTACCGCGAAATATAAAAACAACGTGGACTACTTAAAATATTTCACATGTTATTAAATGAATTCTGACGAACCGCCGACCATATTACTAAAGTGTATATACTTACAGTTATCCGGTTATTGTGCACACACAAGACAATGAAACAACAAACCTACACTAACACTCGGAGCAACTGGACTACACAAGAGATTTGGCAACATCGAGATAAATTTAAAGACCAGCTAACCGGGACAACATTCTTCATGGTAGTAAGCACCGGGTGAGTTAGCCGTGGTCGTTACGGCGTGGCTGCTGGCAGTCCGGGAGGCGAGGTGGTTCGAATCCGCCGGCAACCTTGAAGATGGTCTTCTGTGGTTTCCCATCTTCCTTCCAGGCAAATGCCGGGGTTGGTCCCTAACTATAGGCCACAGCCGCTACCTTCCAATTCCTCGTCCTTACATTCCAACTTTCCTCCCCAGACAACACCTCACACGCGACGGTACGTGTAGCTCACCCATTGGGTGCAGCTACAAAACTGGCAAGCCGAATATGTCCTCGGACACTCCCGGCACTAAAAGCCATACGCTAAAAAAAGTGAAAAAATCCACAGCCTGCTTCCAGTCTCCGACCGGGTCAGGAATGGAATGAATGAAGCCCCCATCTAGCGGCGGGGATATGGACTGTGCCAGCTGCCGAGGCCTGACGCACTCCTCTGAGGCAATAATGATTAAATGAATGACAGTTGAAATGAAATGATAGTGGAAAGTGTTGCTGGAATGAGATTTGACAGGGAAAACCGGAGTACCCGGAGAAAAACCTGTCTGCCTCCGTTTTGTCCAGCACAGATCTCACATGGAGTGATGCTAAAAAAAAAAAAACAACAACATAGGTGGAATTCCACAGTGATCAAAGAATTTAGGTTCTATAACCGAAAAATGTCGGAATAACAAAATGATGCATAACATTGCAAATGAGGTGTGGGACGTCTACGTTACATAGTGAAGACGCTAGCGAAGAATTACAATGATGATGGCAAGTTTCAAGGTTCTATAAACAGCCGTAAGTTGGCTATATTGTTCATTTACCCCTCTTCTCCAACCATAGCCAAACGTCTGAGCCGGACACTCAATAGCTGGACAGTAGCTACCACATCCGAGACAATCTGCTTGACTTATTCTAACCTTGGTCTACGCCAACAGTTCTTGTCCTCGACCCTTCCTTCCGGCTTTTAGAGACACAGTAGTGCCAGAATTTAGCCCCGAAGGGGATCTTTAACATGCCAGTTAATCTACTGACACGGCTACCTCACATTAGCGCACCCTCAAATGCCAGCTGACTGTGGCAGGATTTAATCCTTGGGCACAGAAGACGAGAACGTTACCGCTGAACCACGCTGCCAGTCCGTAGCTTAAGAACTAGGGTTTGCAATTTGGATTAAGGGAGCAACTCACCATGTCTACACTACAAGGTCAAGCTTGCCATGGCGGATGAGTGGTTATCGTGTCAGTCTGCCAACCCCAAGCTTGCAGATTCGCTCCTGGCCGTGGTAAGTGTTGTTCGAAAGGCGACAAAAATCACGCCACGCATGTCATACGATGTTGGCATGTTAAAGAACCCATTTTCATAATGGCAAAATTAATCTCGGGATTTTCCGTCAACACAAAGTTCCTCATTTCTCTACTAGATAGATATCTAACCTCCTTGACTTTCATAGCACTTCAAGGAGAGATAAAATTTGACATGCAGCTTGCCCTGATGGCGTCAATTAACAAAGCTTGCACCCGGCATCCGAGGCCATACGATATTATTAGACTATTATTATTACTATCAGATCTCAGGGCTACACACAGCCTCGTAAGACAAAAACTCACCAGACAGAGTAAGGAATTGAACCCCGGACCTCCAAGACAACATCCAAGAATGCTAGTCACTACATGCTGAGCTTCTATGCCCAATATCGCGGATTCAAACCCGGATTTTTAAGAGCGTTGAAAATCACTCAGTATGCCTTCCTTCGGAGGGGAAGTAATGATGGCGATCCCATGTCATAGACTTATGGCATGTTAAAGAACCTTCCACTAATTACACCTGTGTGAAGCTAAATTAGAGGTTAAAAAGTTGAACAGCGCTCTTAGGTTGCAACGTTCGTCGCGAGGAGCCGACTGCGGTGGCGTCTAGTAACCAAGTTTTGAACTAGTAGTCGTTGACGGTGGCCTTTGGCGGCAAAAGTAGGAACGAATTGAAAATTGAATGTCTGCAGTCCTTACTTGAATTAAAAACAGATAACACACACTAATACAGCCATCACAATTAACACCGGTTATCTGACAGGTTCTACACACACCCAAAGTACACGGGGCTACATGACCGCGTTGTCACAGCCCCTAAACTAAGGAATCAACCAACTTCTTAAGGAATACGACGCCAGGACGCCAGCTGTTGAACGTGTTCCCACATCAGGTGTTGTTGGACGGTCGGCAAGTTCCCCCCATAAATCCAGACACCTGACCTCTAGGTCAGAGGCTTAATTATAGCCAGGCCATGGCAGGGCTGGTCGTCCCGGGAGCCGGAGACCAAGACCGGTACAGACGGGTGCGCCCACAGCGGGCCTTGCTTGCTGAGGATTCGCCAAGCCTCCTTCGAGCATCGAGTGTGGTTACCATGGCAACACGTGTTCAGCAGAGACATCTAGCCTATATGTTGCTATAAGAACATTTTATTTACTATTATTGGGGGTCTATCTGTGATTAGCAAGGTTACTATGGCAACAAGAGTTCAGTAGAGACATCTATATGTTGCTATAAGAACAACTTACTTACTATTATTGAGGTATATCTGTGATTAGCGTGGTTACCATGGTAACAAGTGTTCAGTAGAGACATCTATATGTTGCTATAAGAACATCTTACTTACTATTATTGGGGTATATCTGTGATTAGCGTGGTTACCATGGCAACAAGTGTTCAGTAGAGACATTTATATGTTGCTATAAAAACATCTTACTTACTATTATTGGGGTCTAAACTTATCTGTGATTAGCGTGGTTACCATGGCAACAAGTGTTCAGTAGAGACATCTATATGTTGCTATAAGAACATCTTACTTACTAATTTTGAGGTCTATCTGTGATTAGCGTGGTTACCATGGCAACAAGTGTTCAGTAGAGACATCTATATGTTGCTATAAGAACATCTTAGTTACTATTATTGGGGTCTATCTGTGATTAGCGTGGTTACCATGACAACAAGAGTTCAGTAGAGACATCTATATGTTGCTATAAGAACATCTTACTTACTATTATTGGGGTCTATCTGTGATTAGCGTGGTTACCATGACAACAAGTGTTCAGTAGAGACATCTATATGTTGCTATAAGAACATCTTACTTACTATTATTGAGGTCTATCTGTGATTAGCGTTGTTACCATGGCAACAAGTGTTCAGTAGAGACATCTATATGTTGCTATAAGAACAACTTACTTACTATTATTGGGGTCTATCTGTGATTAGCGTTGTTACCATGGCAACAAGTGTTCAGTAGAGACATCTATATGTTGCTATAAGAACATCTTACTTACTATTATTGGGGGTCTATCTGTGATTAGTGTGGTTACCATGGCAACAAGTGTTCAGTAGAGACATCTATATGTTGCTATAAAAACATCTTACTTACTATTATTGGGGTCTATCTGTGATTAGCGTTGTTACCATGGCAACAAGTGTTCAGTAGAGACATCTATATGTTGCTATAAGAACATCTTACTTACTATTATTGGGGTCTATCTGTGATTAGCGTTGTTACCATGGCAACAAGTGTTCAGTAGAGACATCTATATGTTGCTATAAGAACATCTTACTTACTATTATTGGGCGTCTATCTGTGATTAGCGTTGTTACCATGGCAACAAGTGTTCAGTAGAGACATTTATATGTTGCTATAAGAACATCTTACTTACTATTATTGGGGTCTAAACTTATCTGTGACTAGCGTGGTTACCATGGCAACAAGTGTTCAGTAGAGACATCTATATGTTGCTATAAGAACATCTTACTTACTAATTTTGAGGTCTATCTGTGATTAGCGTGGTTACCATGGCAACAATAGTTCAGTAGAGACATCTATATGTTGCTATAAGAACATCTTAGTTACTATTATTGGGATCTATCTGTGATTAGCGTGGTTACCATGACAACAAGAGTTCAGTAGAGACATCTATATGTTGCTATAAGAACATCTTACTTACTATTATTGGGGTCTATCTGTGATTAGCGTGGTTACCATGACAACAAGTGTTCAGTAGAGACATCTATATGTTGCTATAAGAACATCTTAGTTACTATTATTGGGGTCTATCTGTGATTAGCGTGGTTACCATGGCAACAAGTGTTCAGTAGAGACATATATATGTTGCTATAAGAACATTTTATTTACTATTATTGAAAGTTCTTACCCCTATCGGTCGCGAGATAGCACCAACTCCTAGTGTTAGACTAATTTATTGTCCCTGACTACAGTTACTAAAAGTAGTTCGAAATTGGAATTATTTTCTTTAGCTTCTCCGAGTGTCATTTAAAATTTTAAAAATCAGTGCTACCAACATAACATTTTAGTGCCAACAGAAAATCCCAAAAGAGTTACTAAATTCAAATTTCTCCGAAATTGTTATTTTATGTACGGGAGTGATCATCGGCCTATGTGGTTACTAAGACAACAAGGCTTTCATAATCTTGCACTCCGAGCACTTTGGTACGAAACAAATGAGAACACATTGTACGAGGAGCATATCTTGGACTCCGAGCACTTTGGCACGAAACAAATGAGAACACATTGTACGAGGAGCATATCTTGCACTCCGAGCACTTTGGTACGAAGAAATGAAAGGACAATCGTGCCTATGTTGATGTTCTTTCATTTGTTCGCACCAAAGAATTCGGAGTGCATGATATGCTCTTCGAACAAAATAAGACATAAGGCAGAAGATATTAAGTTTACATTCAAAGTTTATATGGACTTGGTTCTTTCTTTTGTTGCATGTCAACTTTTATGGAAATATTGAAACCAATTTTGTGGTTATCCTGTAGGCCTATATATCCCTATATACATATAAATGAAAGTTTGTCTGTTTTTTCTGAATTTCTACGGAAATTTGCGTTATTAACGCGTTTCAGACTCTGTTATGACGGATGCGCGCGAAAATAAAATTTATGTCTGTTTGTTTGTCTGTGGACAATTTTTTATTCCCTTATAACTCGAGAACGGCTGGGTGGACCAACGTAATATTTGGTACAGACATCCATCAGAGGCACAACACTGTTCATTGATGTAACTCTTCTCTGTACCTCCCATAAAAGGGGTCCTACCCCTTTTAAAATACATGCTGAAATAGGCGTAGAAGGGTGAGACAAAGCTCATCTTCAGCCCCTCAATGTGAGAAACGAAACTCGGGGCCCCCAAAAAACACATTTTAAGGCCCTAAAACCAACAGTTTTTGAGATATTCCCAGAAAAGTAATTCTATTTAATAGTCTAATGGAAGAATGAAAGCCGGTAACCATGGCAACAGAATCTCAGAGGTCCATTTATTTCTGTAAGACGCAATGCGGTTCCATTTATTACATTACAGTGAAAGTTTGCAAATGGCTATAAGGTTGTCACGGAACCAAATTAAGCTGTAAAATTCATCAATAGACTATAGTCTATATAACGCAATTTACACGTGCGATATGTCGCACAGAAGGTCTATTATATCTCCAAATAGCAACATTATTTTCAAAAATTCCTGAATTGAAATAGTATTTTTATGGATTTTAGGAATTTGGGCCAATGGAGGCTAAAAAACCTGTATTTTCATGCACCACAAGCCTTTGTAGTTTATTAAAGAGGTCTTCCTGTGGATTTGACATAACGGTGAGGGTCAGTTTTTATGTGACGTGTATTGCGTTTCGTCTACGAGGTTTTCAATTTTATTTTCACGCCAGGAAGTAGCCTATACGTTAGGTACATTTTAACTAATCATTTTTCTTTGTCGACAAACAGGTTCCAAGCCCCTAACCATTGCAACAGTAGCTCTGGTTATTAATACTGAAGACCGTTCGAAGAATGGGTACTCCTGCTAGTATTTATATAAGATTGTATTGAAAATATATTTTAAAATTTTCGGCATGTTGGACATTGGTGTATTGGGCACCTTTTCTCGACCGCTCTTATTTTTAATGTTTTTATTTTCCACCCTTGAAGATGCTCCTAACAGAAAACGAAACATGTAATTAGTGTTGTCAACTAAGGTGAGTTTCATGTGCAGTTCATGCGCGTTTTAACGTTATCCGCAGGCGAAAAGCATTTAGCGCGAGCATGAGAAGAGAAGAGGCACGCTACTCATTAGGCTTGCCAAGTTCTCTGGAATCATGGCCCCTATATTCTGAGAAGTGAGACGTTAGATGAATGGGCGGGCGCAGCCACTTCCTGAGTGCTTAATAATAATGATCCTAAATCTTGTGACATGACAAAACTACAGTACAGTAGTCCATTGCACGCATTCTCCACGCGAGGGAAAACAGCCCACGCTCCTGCTCCTTCTGCCAGTTCAAGTCACAGAGGAATAATTGGTGCCTAAGAACATTTTCTTTCTGAAAATTCTGACGTCTTAACTTAATCCCTCTATGTACTTTCTGTCCGTACACGGAGAAAAACTGCGACACAATACCTCGTTCTTATATCATGAAGAGTTGAGGTTGAATTTGAGTTGGGCTTGTAACAGCTTCACAGGAAATATCGAAGCATTCTTTTCTCCCCTGCCGCTATTCCTTCCTTCCTTCCTCTCCAACCCCCACCCCCACCCCCCGTCAACTATTCCTTCCTTACTCCCCCTCCCACTATACCTTCCTTACTCCCCTCCCACTATTCCTCCCTTACTCCCACTCCCACTATTCCTTCCTTACTCCCACTCCCACTATTCCTTCCTTACTTCCCCTCCCACTACTCCTTCCTTACTCCCCCCTCCCACTATTCCTCCCTTACTCCCCCCCCCCCCCCCACTATTCCTTCCTTACTTCCCCTCCCACTATTCTTTCCTTCCTGAAAATTGATAGCAAGCTAGAGCTATCTGACAAATTAGGGTGTTGTTGTTGTTGTTGTTGTTGTTTGAGTCTTCAGTCTTTCGACTGGTTTGATGCAGCCGTCTCCCTGTACTGAGCAAATCGTTTCATCTCTACATAGCTACCACACCCTTCATCCGAGCCAATCTGTTTAACATATTCTAACCTTGGTCTAATCCTTGACCCTTCCTTCCATAACTAAGCTTGCTATTCCTGGCTGTCTCAGTACGTGTCCTACCAACCTATCTCTTCTCTTCATTAGCAGTCACCAGAAACATCTCTCCTCTCCCACTCGTCTTAATACCTCTTCATTCGTAACCCTATCTATCCATCCGATGTTCATCATTCTCCTGTAACACCACATTTCAAACGCTTCAATTCTCCTCTTTTCTGCTGCACCAATAGTCCAAGTTTCACTTCCATAGAGCACCACGCTCAAGACAAAGGCTTTTTATAATGACTTCCTAATACCTAAATCTATATTCGATGTCAACAGATTCCTTTCTGTAGAAATGCTTTCCTTGCCTGAGGTAACCTACTTTATATATCCTCTTTGCTTCGTCCATCACTGATCATTTTGCTTCCTAAGTAACAGAAGTCTCCTACTTCCTTCAGCTTTTCACCTGCCAATTTGACGTCCAAAGAGGTTTCTGATTTCTTTCGGCTGCAATATTTTGTTTTGTTTTAAATTTATTAATTTTCATCATTAATTGTTTCCTCAAGACACATTTTAAAACTTATTCAAATATTCTGGTGTGTCGGCTAAGATGACGATGTCATCAGTTGGAATTATTTCTCCTTGAATCTTTACTCCCACTTTTGAATTTTTCTCCAATTTTCCTCCATTGCTTGTTCAATGTATAGATTGAAAAGTATGGGTGATAAGTTGCGGCCTTGCCTTACACCCTTCTGAATACCAGCTTTTCTCTCATGTCCTTCCGCTCGAATAATTGTTGTTTGGTTTCTGTAGAGATTGTAGATCACCCTCATATCCCTGTACTTTATCCCAATCGTTCTAAAATGCCAAACAACTTACTCCAATCAACGTAGGAACATATAGGCCTAATGGTGGCGAGAAATATCACATCACCTTCTATACGGGGCCAATTCTCTGCTCTGCAAAGACATTTAATTCTGGTCTGAGGACTGGAACAAGGTACACTCAGGCTGGTGAGACAAGCCTGCGAAGAAGCGAGTTCGACTCCTACCTCAGCCATCCTGGAAGTGGTTTTCCGTGGTTTCCCCACTTATTCTCCAGGCAAATGCCGGGATGTTACCTAACTTAAAGCCATGGCCACCCCCTCCCCAATCCTCATTCGGTGGCGTAGTTGGTAGCCTGCTGAACTGCTGTACCCAAGATAGCGGGTTGAAACCCGGCCGAAGTCGTCGGATTTTTAAGAGCGTTAAAATCCTTCAGTATGCCTTCCTTCGGAGGGGAAGTAAAGCCGGCGGTCCCATGTCATAGATTTATGGCATGTAAAAGAACCTTCCACAGACTAAACTTGTGTGAAGCTAAATTGTTAGGTTAGATTTCGTCGGAACGCTCTATCAAAGTTCCAATGTTCACCACTAGGTATCGTTGATATCTGGTAATGAAAGTTGGAACTACTTGAAATTGAACGGAACTTGTAGCTCACCCTAAGGGTATCCGCTGGAAATAGCTGCAGACTCAGGCGAGCCGAACATGTCCTCGGACACTCCCGGCACTAAAGGCCATACGATAAATAAATAAATAAATAAATAAATAAATAAATAAATAAATAAATAAATAAATAAATAAATCTGAATCACGAATCATAATAACACAACCCCTGGCACTACAGGCCATGAAGGGCCTAGGCCTACCAAGCGACCGCTGCCCAGCCATTTGGACTGCAGATATTGCGGTGAGGCGTGATCAGCGCACTGGGTCCTCTCGGCCGTTAATCTTGGTTTTTGTGACCGGGGCGCTGTCTCACTGTCAGCTACTCAATTGTCCTCATGAGGCTGAGTGCAACCCGTTCCAGCCCTCACGTCAGTTTCTAAAATCCCTGACAGAGCCGGGAATCGAACCCGGGGCCTCCGGGTGAAGGGCAGGTGCCCTACCCCAACACTACGGAGCCTGAATTACAAATACATACACTAATACAGATATCACAATAACACTGCAGGACCTATATCAGACAAATTCCACACACACCCAAGTTCACGGGGCTGCATGACCACGATATCTCAAAGCCTCTAATGCAACTGCAAAAATGAAGTCGAGGATAATTAAATTGCTTTTTCGGAGAAAAGTGAGACCGTGAGAGAGAGAGAATGAATCAATGTCATATTAAAATAAACTGAAAAAAAAGGGACGAAAAATTTTAAGAAAAATTCTCGGACCAAACTTTATTTTTTGCCGACTCATACCGATTACGTAGTAACAAAGAAGTATATCAAAATGCAGCAGAATCTCAGATACCATACGAAAAAGAAGGGTTAAATTCTTTGGACATGTTTCAAGAATGCCTGACGACAGAATCGCTAAGAAAATGTTTAACTATTACAACAAGCCCAATAGAAAAGGTAACTCTTATGAAAAATGGTTTGCTAACAACAAGAAGGATCTACAAGAAATGAACATCACTGATCGAGACATCCGCAACAGAACCACTTTCAGAAATAAGACACACACATTTGAGGGGCTCCTTGAGACAGAAACAGCGACCAAGAAGAAACAACATTGGACAGTTGAAACGATGATGATGATGAAAATTGTTGTTTTAAGGGGCCTAACATCTAGGTTATCGGCCCCTAATGGTTTGGGTGATCGTGAAGATGATAATGAAATGTAAACTATAACTAAAAATTACCTACTAACTTATATACTAGAAGAAGAAATGGAAAACAAAAGGAGAATAAGGCAAATAAAGAACAGGAGGAAAAGAACTGCCCTCAACCCTCGAAGAATGTGGATTGAGGGACCTGGAAGGAGGGAGAGCCATGAAAAGCAGATAGGAAAGTGAAAGAGGAGAGGGTCCGCCCCAGAGGTAATGGATAAAAGGGGGAAAACAGGACCCAGCTGAGGAATCGCTCGAGGTCACCAACTCCCGAACTCACCAGCCGTGAGCCCCTGAGGGTGTAGCAATATCCAGGGTGCACCAGAAGTGGTGGGGCTACATACACCCTGCCTCCTTGAGGGCCTTGAGCAGAAGGCAGGAGATAACATGTAAAGAAAAAGAAGGCAGAAAAAGAGTATCAGAAAAGGTGAGAGAAGGGCCAATTAAGGCGGAAAAGGAAGAGACTCCCTAGGCCTCGGATACCCTAATACCGTCGGGGTCGGAAGAGAACAAGAGGTGACCAAGTGCGGTCAACAGGAAAGAAGACGGAGAGGAGCCCGGCACAAGTATATGGAAGCAATGCCGGACTCAGCTGGGGCCCCGTGGTCGCTAACCCACGTCCCACTAGATGTGAGCCACAGGGGGGACGGACAGCTGAAAAGAAAGAAGCTGTGAGTAAGAGAATGAAGGAATACAGGCGCCAAAGAAAACTGAAATCATGGTGGTCCTTGGTTGGCAAAAATCGATTATGATTAAAACGGCCGGGTTCACGTTAACGGGCCGTCAGTAAATGCTCGTTAATTTTAACATAGGATTAGCATTAGCAAACAAATTGTTATTGTTAAGGAAAACAAAAGTGTGGTGCTTTTCAGTCAGTCAACACGAATGTACCCAAACGAAATAAATTACATGAGAATAATAAATACACTAGGATGACCAGTTTCGATCGTCAAGCGATCATCATCAGATCCATTACACTTAGGCTATAACATCTATGTTTGAAAATACTGTACGGGTGAAAATATTTACAATATGTACAATTATTTAGTTGCAGTATTGGTGATGCAACTTGTCTGTATTTGAATCGTCCATTTGCAAAACTCGTTTAATCCACTTGTGAATAAGGATCATGTCGTAAAATGTATTATCCAATTATTTTATTTTATTTTATTTTATTTTAATTTATTTTGTTTTATTTTGTTTAATTTAATTTTATTTTATTTTATTTCGTTTGATTTTGTTTTAAATCGTTTTGTTTATTTTTTATTTTATTTTTGTTTTGTTTTATTTGTTTTTTTTTTACTTTTTATTTTATTTTGTTTTGTTTTATTTTATTTTTTATTTTTTTATTTCGTTTTACTTTATTTTGATTTTCCATAAACAAACCCAAAACCAAAAACAAAAGACACGAAGCAAAAAGAAAAATTCAAAAGCAAAAGCAGAAAACAAAAAACAAGAAACGCAAAGCAAAAAGCAAAATTCAAAAAAGCAAAAGCAGAAAACAAACTCAAAACCAAAACCAAAACCAAGAAAGAAAAGAAAAACGTAAAATTCAAAAGCAAAAGCACAAAGCAAACACAAAACCAAAAACACAAACCAAAAATAAAAAGTAGAAAACAACTAACACAAAAGATACGCGAGGCAAAGTCCAGAGAAACGTTTCTCATGAAAATGATTCTTATTCACAAGTGGATTAAACGAGTTTTGCAACTGGACGACTCAATCGTTATTTGTAGTCTATATGATGTTTTAGTGAGATGCTGAAAGTTGTCATAGAACTCCGGAATTTGCCAGTTTTTGGAATGACTATGTGATTGTTGTGAATGGTCAATTCTGATTGTAAACTATTATACTGGCTACTTATCTGATTAGGAGACTTGTGCAGTTCGGCAGCGCGCTGTACACTCGGTATTTTCAGATATAGATTTGTAGCCTTAGTGTAATGGATCTGATGATGATCGCTTGACGATCGAAGCTATTATCATTTTGAATGATCTTGTCGACTTCGTCATTACGCTGGGGTCTGGAGTTACGTTACGATGACGGGACGAAATGTACCCAGATGCACTGAGGTGTGTGACGTCATAGTACTGCTTGGTGCATGTGTACCCCGACAATCTCTACTTCGTTAGTATAAGACAAAAATCCCCGATTCTTGGATGTCACGGGTAATCTCGAGAACCACTGGATGGATTTTCATGCGGGTTTCACCATTCTGTAAAGGATATCTCGAGGAAAGATTCTGTAGAAAATAATTTATGTATGATCAAAGGAAGCCAAGTAGTAACGATTTCAGTGAAAAAGTCGAAAACAAACTTGGCGTCTGTGCGCTTCTTAAGCTTACGCTGGGCAAACCGTTAAAAATATCAATATAATGAACCCTTATTAATCTGCGATAAATAAGTATTCATGATTTATTATTATTATTACTGCGGCCCAGGCAGTACTTATGGATGGTGACAAAGAGGAAGGCAAGTTAGCGTGTTGCAATGATTGCCACAGAAGCAGAGCTTGGTAGCTATTCTTGAAAACGGCCGGGTAAGCTGAGTTCAAGGCCAAATTGTGTAACAACATGCACCAGAATTGGAGTCATAAAGGGATGGTCACGAGTTTCTTGCAACCGACCTACGATTGAATCACCCAATCAGGAGAGACCAAGCCTAAACCACGCGATGGGTGGCGTCACTGGTAAAAAGCGCGCGGAATTGATTATCTAAAGAACCACCGATCCGAATTATCTCCGCATGAGTACGCTGAGACGTTTGAATTAAATGATGAAGATTGACACTAGGCCCATGTGTGTGAGATGAAAACTCTAGAAAAATTTTCTTAATTCACCACACTCCACCTCACTCTGTCAGTTTCCAATAAATTGATCGACGAGACGCTGTTTCGATGACTATCTGTTTGGAGCTCTGGTGAGCTAACTTCACGCCAGTTTGCGTAGTGATTTTTAAAACTCTGATATTATTTGAAGACTATCTGTTTGAGCTCTGGTGAGCTAACTTCACGCCAGTTTGCGTAGTGATTTTTAAAGCTCTAATATTATTTGAAGTCTAACGTTTTGGGCTCTGGTGAGCTAACTTCACGCCAGTTTGCGTGGCGACTTAAGTACTTAAATATTATCTTGAAGACAACTATTTTCAGCTCTTAGGGGCAAGACTTGAGTAACATTCCAATTAGCGCTCAACCCGACCGAAGGTCCACGCAGAGCAGTAGAGATTACCGAGCGAGATAACGACTGCGACACAGGCAGATTTAAAACTTGTATTGTCAAGCCAGTGACGATGGGTTTGAAGTGTACATTTCATGTAAATTTTTACTGTATTTTTTCAAGTGTTGTATTGTGCGTGTGTAAGCGAGAGCTAGGGAAAGTCTTCGTTGATTAATCGCATAGGACTATCGTGGGCGAAATTAGTAACTCACAAGCGATTATAGCCAGGTCAAAATTATAATAACATTGAACTTTTCTTCCAAAGAAACTACACCAAGATGTCCGACGTGTGGTCAGGAGCCGGAGTGATGTCCAACGCTTCTACGAAGACGACAATGGAGGGCTAATTTTCCCGTAGGGAAATGGGCCGAGATGCAAGTCATATGTTCTACAAGCTGATACGGTGATGTACAAAAATTGATTATTCAATATGTAGTTAGATTGGCGGGGGAACTTTGTAAATAGTTCATTTTAGTCTTTTTCTTGTTTTAGATTGTTTTTCTTGTACCGACACTAAATGTTTTAAATGTACGTTGGCGCGTGGCCAAAGTTCGTTGTGTATTATTTGTCTTTGGAGTCATATTTAATGTACACGACGCGTGTACGTGATTTTTATCCATGCGAATGCGAAACCCGTTACATTCGATAAGTGGTGCTTTATTAAAGTTCATATTTGTTGATAGGAAAGGGAGGTAATTAATGTAAGATGTTTGCTGAACAGGTTATTATTCATATTAGGGTTGCCAAGAGCAACAAATTAAGATGTAATTGTAGAACACCTTAGTTCTAATTTTTTAGATTTTTTGAGTCCTTTTCAGGTTTATTAGTCACGGCATAGAACGGAGGCGCCAGCTGGTGGAAAATATTTGTCATTTTATTTCAGGGTCTGTCAAACCCATACGTGTGATTCTGTGTGTGTTATCGTGTCAGGTGTGTGTTTTGATTCTACGTGAAGAGGGGTAGAGGTCCTACCGCCCTCATATTTTGTTCGTGTTGTATTTAGATGGAAAGGCAGGGTGCTCTGAGGAGACCGTTGTTCCTTGTCCATTTGCTGATTCTTGGATTTCCTACGGGAAATGCTGAGATATATTTTGTTCTGACACACACACACGTATTATTGTGCTTTGGGGCACGCTTCTGCGAGACTGGATCCCGTGCCTTGGGAGGCCGAGGTTATTTTGACACGTGGGTTGACAGATATGCAGATTTCCACGAATCGCCCGTCTAGCCTGGTGACTTATTTTGTTAGGCAGTCCTATTTTCCGACTGGCCCCTTTAAGCTTTCATTTAGCAAACCTGTTTCTTTGTGATGGTTATTTTGAACCATCGGTCATATGTGTATTTGTTTTGTTGGTCACGTGTTAACTTACTTGTGTTGATTTGTGTGAGAAGTCCTAATTTTTAGGCAGTAATGTTTTGCTACGGCATGTTTGAGTCCAATTTCATGCGGAAATTATTTGTGTTGTTTATTTTAAGTATAGGAAGTGTCGGTTTAGTTTTAAGTGTTGTATAGTTGTTCCCCGCGTCTGTCTAGCTCTATGTAATGCGGATTCGTCTTCTGAAAGTTTATTCCGGATGATGACGAATCATGCATTCAATTGTACTCATCGTGAAGCATGTAGAACAGCACTCGCGCATACATTGTCATTATTGTTGATTTTCTTTTTGGGACACTTGGTCCGAGTAATAATCTCTCCTGAGATTTGGCCTAGTTTTGGCGAATTTAATTTATTCAGTGGGAGTCATTATGGGAGTTTTGTTTGTTAATTCTTTTTGTAAATAGCTGATCTGTTATTAAATTCATTTGTTATAACCCTGGCTTCACTTTTTCCTGCATGTTATTTTGTTTTATGTTACCCTGCATGTTAATGAAGCGCTTTAACAACAACTTACGATATGGACTGTTACACCCCCCCGAAACTGAGTCTCATAAGCTTCTTTGCAAGGGTTCAATACTATGAGCGTAAGAATTGGTCAGCATGAAAAGTTCTACAAAAAAGTCCGCGAGAGCATATCTCTATCTTCAACACATCGCCCACTATAAGTGTTTTTAGACTGGATGGAAGGGGCACGTCCACGCGCGCTCTGGTGAGCATGACGGCATCCCGCGCGCTTGACCTTGCTGTGCCCTTGGTTTGCACTTGCCGTTCGCGAGTAATTTGAAACAAGATAAACAAGATAAGTATTATGCAGATCATTTTCTAGCCTCCAGCCTTTCTAGCATTTTTCAGCATTTGTAGCATTTAAAATGATACAAAGTCTAGTCTTTCAGACTGACTGTCACTTTTTTGTTTACTAAGGCAACACTGCAAAATGGCTCCAAACCCCATAATGTTATTGTTAAGGGGTGTACAAAACTCATTGAAAGACGAAAATTGTGGTGGTATTTGCATATTCTTTGATACTAGCGAACCCGTGCCAGAACTCTCGCATGTGAATAGACCACCCGCCCAGATCTAGTGCTATGCGGCTGTACGGGACACAGTTTTGACAGGAGCTATCGTCTTGTTTATTTGTTTAAACACACTTTATAAACAAATGAATATATTTCCGTTGACTTTTCAAGAAATGCTAGATTTTTCCTGTACTATTGAGACGATTTGGAAGATTTTGGTACAAACCACAACTTCTAACTCCCTCTGGTTTAGGAGCTTGAGTTTTGTGAAACATACACCTTAACGTATTATATATACAGGGTATTTCTTATTATCGTTTAAAACTCTATGTAGCGACGTAGGTGGCATTGAGACAAGTAATTTGATATGGGACACTTAGGGTCGCAAGTGTCCGGAAATACCTAAAAAGTGAACCACAACTGTAATACATATGACGTCATCAGGTGACGGCTCAGCTCAAGCGGTCTGGTCCGTGCACTCTGATGCACACCAAAGCATCCAAAGCAAACGCTGAATGTCATATCACTCTGCCTCCGTGTCTGAGAGTGCGACTTGGGCGCGTGGGGTTCGAGGTTTGAATCCGGGGCCTATCCATCATCTTCTTTTGTTCTCTCTCTTCTCCTTTCAAGTGGAAGCAGATTGTTAGTTGACATTAAGAACGCTTTGTATTACGAATGTGATCGGAAGTGTTCGGGAATTTTACACTGGATTCGGTAGGATGGAACAAAATTCACACACAGACAGACGGACACCAGACAGAAGGACAGACAGACACACATTTTTCCGGATCGATCTCGTAAGTCTAATTTTTCCTCTTTTTTACAAAATGTGAAAAGTAGGCTAATTATCATCAAATCAACTTTGCTCATACAGGGTCATTATCAATGTGCTCCCCGATAAACACTGCGAGCTAAGCCGGCTTTGACTGGCGCAGATCGAGGGAGCGCACACACGTTTCAGCCGGTGGTAGGCGCGCTCCGCTGACTCATATCGTTAGTTCACACGTGTTTTGTCATTCATATGCACGTGTATCTGCAAAGCTTAGACGTTAGTGTTGCACTAGTGAGTATTGTGATGACTGTGATTGTTGGTCATGCCTAGACACCAATTCACATTGTGCGAACGTGTGTATACCCATAATTTAGTGAGTATTGTGATGACTGTGATTGTTGGTCATGCCTAGACACCAATTCACATTGTGCGAACGTGTGTATACCCATAATTTAGTGAGTATTGTGATAATAATAATATCGTATGGCCTCGGGTGCCTGGTGCAAGCTTTGCTATTTGACACCCAGAGGGTAGCTTGCGTGTCGAATTTCGTAGTTCCTTGACTATGAAAGTCAAGGAGGTTAGATGTTAGATATCTAATCTCCTTGAACACAATAGCGCTTTCTAGTAGAGAAATGAGGAACTTTGTGCTGGCGGAAACTCCCGAGATTAATTTTGCCATTATGAACTCGGCCTACTGAAGTGAAATGAAGAGCAGAAAGTCTTGTTCGAATCAAGTTTCCAGGAAGACCTGTGCCTAATGCAAGTACAATTAGGAAGCTCGCTAAACGATTCAAGAAAACAGGCTCCGTGAATAATAAAAGAGTTGACAGATATTCTTACATCAGAAGATGTCAGCTGTGTGTTACAAGAGAGGGAGAACATTTTCAGCATCGGCTATGAGCACTGTAAGTACATGTTATTAAACATATTTGGTAAAAGTGTAAAGGTGCGCGCCTACCACCGACTGAACCGTGTACGCCCACGATCTGCGCCAGTCAAAGACGGCTTAGCTTGCCGTGTTTATCGGGGCGCACATACTGTAGATAATGACCCTGTATTTCTCTTGGCTGTAATTAATTTTAGAATCAACATTCTCATATTTCTATTAGTTTTAATTAACTTGAAACAGTTACAAAAGAAGACCACAATGTGGCCGAAACTTGTATAACATATACTTTTTTCACTATTATTGACTAAGGTGTACCAATATAATAAATATTTAGACTATATATTTCACTTCTATTTGACAGGACTGGTCCTTACTGCATGACAATGCAAGGCCCCATACTGCTTTATCTGTTAATGAGTATCTGGCCGGACATTCTGTTATTGCCATCCCACATCCACCATATTCCCCCGACCTCTCCCCTTGCGATTTTTTCTTGTATCCGCGACTGAAAGGAAATATTCATCAATATACAGGGTGTTTCAGGAGGAATAGTAAATATTTTAGAAGGTGGTAGTATAGATGAATTGCAATTTTAAAAATTCATATAACATGTGTACCATTTGTATTGCATACCGAGATACAGATGTTGTTATGTAACCAAGGCAGTTGTCGTTTCGTGTGTTGGCACACCGGTTGCTATGGGCACGTTTGTTGGCCATAAAGGTCCCCGGACCTTACCCTTTTGGATTTTTGCCTGTTGGGATGGCTGAAAGGCGAAGTCTACAAGGAAAAAGTTAACACCAGAGCCGAGTTGGTCATTCGGATTATGCATAGTGCAGCCCTCGTCAAAGAACCCCAAGACGCCCTCCGAAAAGCTGCACGAGGTGTTATCAAGAGAAGTGCAAAATGCATTTAAGCTGGTGGTGGAATTTTTGAAAATCAACTTTCATCGTCCTCATTTGCCTTGACTTTACATTTATATGGGTTAAATACTACCAGCTATATATCTGTGCGCAATACAAATAACACACATGTTATATGGATTATTTTATTGCAATTCATCTATACTACCACCTCCTAAAATATTTACCATTCCTCCTGAATCACCCTATATACTTATCTGGTTCAAGATCCGACAAGGAAGGTTGAGGGATTCCATCTACCGCGACAAACCTGATCGAAGCTGAGCCGCATTAGGACGGGTCTAGGGAGGTGTGGTCACACCTTGAAGAAGTGGGGCTTCTGTTCATCTGCTGATTGCAACTGCGGAGCGGAAGACCAGACGATGGACCATATTGTTGAGGAGTGCCCCCTTCGAGCATTTGACGGTGACTTGAGGACTTCACCAAGTGACTCAGAGTGCTCTGGACTGGTTGTCAAGTTTGGACATATCCATATGAACGATACTTATGTATACTTGTAAAGCCATACAATATATATATATATATATATATATATATATATATATATATATATATATATATATATCACAAATTAAATTAAAGACCTGTTGGATAAAAGAAGTACACGAAGACATGGAATTACTTAAAATCTCTGAAGATGACATTAAGGACAGAGAACAATTTAGAAATAAAATCGGAAACACGAAAATTGTACAAGTTTCAAGGAAAGACACATCGGGGGAAAAAATTGATAGAGGAAAGGAAGAAAAAGCCCAGTGAACTAATGAAGAGGTTTTGGGAAGAAAAGAAGAGAGGAAAAGGAAGTGAAGCTGTGATTGGCTCAAGTTCTCACGCTCTCCTGAAGGGGAATAATCGGAAATAATAATATATCACAAACATTCAACGGGCTGTGACAAGCATCGCAGTTGACAATTTCCCTGCTTGCTTCCAAGACCTCCAGACACGTTGGCAGTTGTGTATAGATAGCCAAGGGTACTACTTCAAAAGGAGCTAAGATCAATACTTGGTAAGTGCATTTTTTTCCCAACCTCTTTCCTGGAACTTTTCTGACAAAGGGGAGGACAGATTGTATACTCCTTGGTTAAAACCAAACATGGCTGACAACGAAAAGAGCTGGGGACCGAATTTTTTCTTTGGATCAAAGAAACGTCCTTATCCTCATAGTGGCTAAGTATAGTATAGTATAGTATAGTGAGATCATAGAACAGGGCCATCCGAGCGCCTTGGTGGAAGGTACTGTAGTTTCGGTGGTGGTGGGAGGAGCTTAGCGGTCTGCCTGCCGCACCGAAGTGAGCAATGTTTCTTTTCGGTTCTTAAGCTTGCCAAAAGTAAACATCGTGCAACTATGAGCGATATAAACTTGCGCAATTGTTTACGAATAGCTGTGTCCAGAAATATTGTACCCAATTTGGAGAAGATTGTTTCCTCCAAAACTAGAAGCTCGTAAAAACGACGGAGCAAAGGTCACTCAAGGTCTGTACTATCTGTTCAAATTGGTAAAGTGTTGTTGAATTTTCCTCTCTAGTAGGCTATGTTCACATTTCAGTTTGAAATAAATCACAATATTCTTTACTTAACACTTCCGTTCGTCTCCCGCACACTCCATACATCGGAGTTCCATTCCATTGTATATGCGGTATATCTTTTAATTGCAAAACAGCCCTATCAATATGATGTCAACAAACCCACAAAAGCCGTCGACCGCTCGACTGTACGCACGTATCTATTCAGCGTGGTCCGAGCATCGTCCGACTGTCTCAGGTCTCCTCGCTGTCACAGTGTAGTGGTGGTAGGGGAAGGAGCGCTAGTCTGACTGCCTAGTGCTCCCCGAGCGCAATGTGTGGATGACCCTGTCTTAGAAAATAAGAGGATGAATAATTTAGAATTGTCCTGTTGGTAACAAGTACAGTGTTCCCGAAGTTGGAACGGAACGGGTTGAGGAAAATCCAGCATGTCTTCAAGAATATCGTCATCATTGGCAATGAAGTTAAATGCACGCTCCATTTTGGATTGGAATCCACAGGATACTATGAGAAGGGGAAGACCTAAACAGTTATGAAGGCGGAAAATAGAGAATGAAGGTCGACAACATGGTAAGACATGGAGAGCGATGAACAGGATTGCAGTCAAGAGAGTGTGGTGGCGGAGCTTCATAGATGACCTGCTGTATGTTTCAGCGGGAACAAAGGGAAATAAATCAAGTAGGTTAATTCAAAGGTGAACCGAGCCCTTAAAACGTAATTATTTAATCAACCATATGATTAAGAAAATTCCTAAGTTATTTTTTATAATCTTGTTATAAAAGGATTTCTTCTTTCTCCGTTAGGGTCTTCTGAGGACCACGAACCAATTTCAATGTTTAGTTCTTTGTTGTTCTTTCGTCTTCCTCCAGTGCTGCTTCATCTTTTCGCTGTGTGTCTTCTTTCTCTCTTCCGACCATTTTGAGCCTGTTTTCTTACAACGCCTTCCTTGGAGTCCTTCCATTCCCATTTTTTTTTTTTTTTTGAAAATTTCTCTCTCTCTAGTGCATCTTCTTCTCTTACATTGTTTGTTATCTAAATCTTTCTTTACTTCTTGAAACCAGGCTGTTGTCGATTTCTTTTTCCATAGATATTTAAAAATCTGTTTGGTTAACCTGGTATCATTCATTCTATATAAATGTCCGAAAAATAACAATCGCCTCATCTTTATTGTCTCCGTTATGTTTTCAATGTTCCGGTATATTTCTTCGTTACTTCTTAACTTCCAAAACTCTGTCATTCTTAATGGACCGAGAATTTTGAGTATATTTTTTCTTTCATTACTGATTAAAATTAGTAAATGTCCACCATTCAAGCGATTATTATCGCAAAAATTTACCTGATCAAAATATTAATAACATTTACCTTAGGTTTTCTCTATTTTATTATTTTAAATGATCTTGTCGACTTCGTCGTTACGCTGGGGTCTGGCGTTACGTTACGGTGACGGACGGACAGATGCATTGAGGTGTGTGACGTCATAGCACCGCTTGGTGCATGTGTACCCCGACAATCTCGACTTCGTTAGTATAAGGCAAAAATCCCCGATTCTTGGATGTCACGGTAATCTCCAGAACCACTGGATGGATTTTGATGCGGTTTTCACCATTCTGTAAAGGTTATCTCGAGGAAAGATCCTGTAGAAAATAATTTATGTATGATCAAAGGAAGCCAAGCATTAACGATTTCAGTGAAAAAAGTCGAAAACAAACTTGGCGTCCGTGCGCTTCTTAAGCTAACGCTGGGCAAACCGTTAAAAATATCAATATACTATGAGCGTAAGAATTGGTCAGCATGAAAAATTCTACAAAAACGTCCGGGAGAGCATATCTCTATCTTCAATACATCGCCCACTATAAGTGTTTTTAGACTGGATGGAAGGGGCAAGTCCCCGCGCGCTCTGGTGAGCGTGCGGCATCCCCCGCACTGGACCTTGCTTTGCCCTTGGTTTGCACTTGCCCTTCGCGAGTAATTTGAAACAAGATAAGCAAGATAAGTATTATGCAGATAATTTTCGAACATGTCAAGAGTCTTTGGCTTCGAGCGAAGTGTGAAACCTCCAGCCTTTCAAGCATTTTTCAGCGTTTGTAGCATTTAAAATGATACAAAGTCTAGTCTTTCAGACTGACTGTCACTTTTTTTGAAAGAAGTTTGAAAATCATTCGCTTCCTTCTCCGCATGTTTCTGTTCCCGATAATTTAAGACATTCGTAATTAGAGTTAAAAATTCCCACTAAATTGAAACAATTTTGGGGGCATTCTTCCCGATAACAAAGTTCCCGGGATGCATTTACCCATCACTATTAACAGTCGTAGATTGCAACAGGGCACTTAACCAGTAGCTACTTTGTCAGTAGACGCGTACTCGGCCCACGCAAGCGCACTAGAGAGCGCAGATCAGGGTTTACGATCTTATTTCCCAACTGCCGAGGACTAGCTGCAGCGCTCTTTGACCAGAGGGTACCACCGAGGAGGCGTTACCTCAGAAGGCCACAAGGGCGTGTATAGAATGGCAAGTAGCCTGAGCTCGCTTGCAAACACCAGACAGATTAATGCTTATAATTATAAGCTGCCTCCACGACACACAGTAGGAACACTCATAAATAACGTCAGCCTATTTTTAATGTGGGAGGGACGTAGATCGCTTCGAATGCTTCATTTCAGTGGTTAAGGCTACAATCATTCGTTAACCGATAAAAGCTGACCGGAAAAAAACACGTACATTTTCTCCCCTTCAAGTTAGTTAGTTATTGTTGTTTTAAGGGGCGGAACTACGAGGTCATCTGCCCCTCTTAACACAGATTAATGAATACAAATTTGGAATTGAAATTAAAATTTTGAGGTGGACACCTAAATTTAAAAAGACCTAAATTAAAAAACAAAAACAAAAAATTGAATAAAAATTAAAAATTATATAAATAAACAAAAATTACGGAAAAACAAAAACATCATCATTCAAAAACGAACAAGTCGTTGAGTCAATGTTCACTGGAGAATTTAGATTGCTGGCCCTAACCCACTCTCCCTTATAAAGAGGATAACGCGATCAGCAGCCACCGCGTCATCGGCTAATATAAGTGCGAGTGTCATCTGCAAACCAAGGTTTCTTCGTAAGTCAGCAAGATCCACACACTCGGTGAAAATGTGGGCCACGGTGAAAACGGCTCCATAGGTAAAAAAAAAAAAAAGTGGGGGTCTTCCCTTCTCATCAGATACGAGTGGGTGGATCTTTTTTGACCTATCCTTAGCCTACACAAAATGACGGACTCTCTCCGTGACCGGAAAGAGCTCCGCCACACGCGAGTAGTTCCCTTGATCGCTCTCAGTTTACTGGGCAGTGGGTCAGCTAGCCACTGACTCTCCCAAAAAGCCAGAACTTGTAGGCGTAACTGAGAGCGAATATCTCTAGCGGGTACCTCCATTGGTCGAGGTGGTAGTGATACCGCCTCTTTTGCAGCTTGATCAGCTAACTCATTTCCCGCAATTCCCATGTGGCTTGGAAGCCACAGAAAGGTGATTCGAGTGTCAGCGTGGCACAGCCCGGCTAGTAGGTCGTGGATTCGCTGCACTAGGGGGTGTTGCGGGAAACATGTAGCAATTGACTGCAATGAACTCAAAGAGTCGGTATACACGAGGAAGTGGATTCGTGCATCCTGTGGTGCAAACTGCAGAGCTTCATAGACGGCAAGGAAAAGCTTAAAATGATGATGATAATTGTTGTTTTGAGGGGCCTAACATCTAGGTTATCAGCCCTAATGGTTTGGTTGATCGTGAAGATGATAATGAAATGTAAACTATAACTAACACTAACTACTAACTTATATACTAGAAGAAGAAATGGAAAACAAAAGGAGAATAAGGCAAATAAAGGACAGGAGGAAAAGAAATGCCCTCAACCCTCGATAAATGAGAACTGAGGGACTTGGAAGGAAGGAAGGAGAGCCATGAAAGGCAGCTTTGAAATGGAAAGAGGAGAGGGTCAGCCCCAAAGGCAATGGGAAAAGGGGGAAAACCGGACCCAGCTCAGGAATCCCTCGGGGTCGCCAACTCTCGAGCTCATCATCCGTGAGCCCTTGAGGGTGTAGCAATATCTACGGTGTACCAGAAGTGGTGGGGCTACATACACCCTGCTTCCTTGAGGGTCTTGAGCAGAAGGCAGGAGTTAACAGGAAAAGAAGGCTGACCCCTCGCAGAAGGTGGGTATCAGAAAAGATGAGACAAGGGCCAATTAAGGCGGGAAAGGAAGAGACTCCCTAGGCCTCGGATACCCTAATACCGTCGGGGTCGGAAGAGAACAAGAGTTGACCAAGTGAGGTTCACAGGAAAGAAGACGGAGAGGAGCCCGGCACAAGTAAGTGGAAGCAATTCCGTACTCAGCTGGGGCTCCGTGGTCGCCAACCCACGTCCCACTAGCTGTGAGCCCCTGGGGGGAGAGAGAAAAGCTTAAAATCATGGATAGTCTATGTTTATGACATTCTTACTTTTGAACTCATTTGAACCCTTGAAAAACTTTGCACCTATCTTCACCTGTAGTTGAAGAGGAGAATGATGTGAGAGGAAACGCATTTTATCTCTAATAGCCTAGTTACCTTGTCCTATTCCTTTTCCATAATATGTGATCATTTATTTTGCACTTTTCAGCGTTCTGCTAAAATAAATTACAAGAGGATAATGATTTTTTTTAGCGTATGGCTTTTAGTGCCGGGAGTGTCCAAGGACATGTTCGGCTCGCCAGTTTTGTAGCTGCTTCGAGACGGACACCCAATGGGTGAGCTACAAGTACCGTTGGGGAGGAAAGTTGGAAGGGAGGGTCGAGGAGTTGGAAGGTAGCGGCTGTGGCCTATAGTTAAGGACCAACCCCGGCATTTGCCTGGAAGGAAGATGGGAAACCACAGAAGACCATCTTCAAGGTTGCCGGCGGGGGGATTCGAACCTCCTCGCCTCCCGGATGTGAGCGACTGCCAACAGTCATGCCGCAACGACCTCGGCTAACTCACCCGGTATAATGATAATAATAATATCGTATGGCTTCGGGTGCCGGGTGCAAGCTTTGTTATTTGACACCCAGAGGATAGCTTGCAAGTCGAATTTTGATGTTCCTTGAAACACTATGAAAGTCGATGAGGTTAGATATCTAAGCTCCTTGGCACTGAAGCGCTTTCTAGTAGAGAAATGAGGAACTTGGCGGAAAATCCCGAGATTAATTTTGCCATTATGTACACGGCCTACCGAATTCGGTTGTTTGGTTCTTAAGTTTAGGGGCTGCGACAACGCGGTCATGTAGCCCCGTGTACTTTGGGTGTGTGTAGAATCTGTCTGATAACCGGTAATAATTGTGATGACTGATTTAGTGTGTGTATCTGTTTTAATTCAAGTAAGCACTGCAGACGATCAATTTTCAAGTAGTTCCTACTTTTGCCGCCAAACGCCACCGTCAACGACTCCTAGTTCAGAATTTAGCTACCAGACGTCTCCACAGTCGGCTCTTGGCAACGAACGTAGGAACCTAAGAGCGTTGTTTACATTCTTAACCTATACAATTTAGCTTCACACAGGTGTAATTAGTGGAAGGTTCTTTAACATGCCATAAATCTGACATGGGACCGCCGGCTTTACTTCCCCTCCGAAGGAAGACATACTGACGGATTTTTAACGCTCTTAAAAAGTCCGATGACTTCGGCCGGATAAACTACTGAATTCAAATGGGTTCTTTAAAAAGCCTACAACGTATGACATGAGTGGCGTAATTTTTGCCGCCTTTCAAAAATCACTTATCACGGCCAGGCGCGATCCTGCAAGCTTGGGGTTAGTAATCCGACATGATAACCACTCACCCACCGTGGAAAGACAGATAGAAACCGAGTTGGGTGAAGAAGAAACTTAGGAACAAGGGAAGCTGTACTAAGTCTTAGAAAGGTAGAATAAGGAAATTAAGAGAAGTTCATGCCATTTGTAGACTTAGAAAAAGCTTTGATAATGTTCATTGGAGAAAGTTGTTTGACATTTTGAAAAGGATTAGAAAAGAGCACAGAGATAGGAGGTTGATATACAATCCATACAGAAACCAGACAGCAGTTATTCGAGTCATGGGGACATGAAAGAGAAGCTGGTATTCATAAAGGTGAAGGTCATCTCATGCCAGACAGGTATAGAGCATCCAGCGTTTAGAAAAGACTGTGGGTCTTATGGGCTTTAACTTTTAACGGACCCCCCCCCCCCCCCCTACACTGGTTTTGTTACCTCACCTTTTGACATGAAGGAACTCTGAACATATATATTTTTCGTCATAATAGCTTCCTACAATTATCTGCCAATAGATTACCTTTGTTATTGCGTACAAGTATCGCTTATATTACGTCTTAGTAATTTAAAAATTTTCGAGGTTTGCACGCTGGAAAGAAGAGCCTCGTCCTGTGCTGCATGCTCGCCCGGAGTGGAGCACGTGCTCAGTTCCGCCGACAACATAAGTTCTGAAGCACTATCCGTCATTGGTGTTACTGTTGTGTGTCTGTTTTATTTTCTGTTCGATCGAATCATGGCTGCCGACAGTTGGGTTCCAACCCACTACCTCCCGAATGCAAGCTCACAGCTGCGCGCCGCTAATCGCACGGCTAACTCACTACAATATTACAAATATTAATCTAAACAAAACAACAAGAATAAAATTGAAAGAAACTAAATTACAGCCTAACTAATAACTAAAGAGGTGATGATCAACAGTATTGCTGACATAAAAATTGTTAACATCGTCTGCATACATCTGAGAAGGAAGGAAGGGTTGTGCTCTCGACATCTGTCAATCAGTAATGCGTCATAACACAACGAAATGAATGTCGTTATTGGTTCTCTTCGCATACAGTATCCTTAATACTGGTCCAATCCGTTAACACCTGCAAAACTGCTCCTTCCTGGGCGTGTTCTATTTCAGGTAGCTGCTGGGGTTGTGGTTGTCTCGCTAACTTATGAAAGCGCAGTACTCGAAGCGGGTGAACATAACGTATGACGTCAGCGCTACCTCTGTCTAGAGATAGCAACACTGTCGCCATAAGGCTCCACAGTCTTTTCTAAACGCTGGATGCTCTATAGCTCTGAACGAAACCTGCAGGTTGATAACAGGTTGCTTAAAGCCTACCCCAACAGATAAGCTCTACTACCTGGCTGGAATAGCACCACATGTGTTCGCAGAGAGGTGGCTGCAAACAGGGAGAGGCTGAGAGTGGAAGAGAACAGCGCCCACACACTGCATGGATATAATCCTCCTCAGCAACGGCTGAGGTCCCGAAAGAGCTTCCTGAGGACATCTCAGATGCTTACCGTTTCACAGGAGAAGGCAAGGCTGGATATTTGGAAGAAGTCGACCCCTCACCCCTGCGGTTGGATGCCAGTAGCTGAAGAACTACCACCCGGACACAATGAAAGCTGGTTGGTGTGGAAATCCCTAAACAGGTTACGATCAGGAGTTGGAAGATCCCGAGACAATCTGAGGAGATGGGGCCTCAGTACATGTGACACGTCTTGCGAATGTGGACAAGAACAAACCACAAGACACATGCTTCATTGCGCTCTGTGCCCTTCATCTTGTGCAGAGGAAGATCTCCTGTTAGCCACTCCGAGCGCCTTGGATGTTGCTCAGTATTGGGCACGTGTTATATAATTAGACAGTTTTACCCTTTTATGTACCTGTATAGCAACTGTACATTAGTATGTTTCCGACACGAGAAATAAATATATAAAATAAAGGTGAAACGCAGTATTGGCGATGCTGGACATAAATATCCGACTACTCAGGCTAGATACATCATCATCATGTTTTTCAGTCAAGCGACTGGTCTGCTCCAACAATGAGTCTTTTCCACGTTGTTCGGTCTTATGTTGTCCTTTTGTCCACTTCATAACTTCGTAGGCCAGAGCTATCTAGGAAGTATCTCATGAAAGTGTTCCGTGGCCTCCCGCGAGGGAGTTTTCCAGGTATTTTGCCTTCTAGTATGTCGATCATCAGGCCACCATGTCGTAACCTGTGGCCAAGCCAGGTGGATTTCCTTCTATTGATCTGGCGGATCATTTGCCGTTTTTCCTTTATTCGATCCAGCATCGTTATGTTGGTCATTTTCTCTACCCAGCTGATATTTTCCATTCGGCGCCAACACCACATCTCAAACGCTTCTAGTCGTTTAATGTCATCTCTATTCATTGTCCAGGTCTCACTGCAGTACATTGCAACTGGCCATATGTAGGTCTTAACCAGTTGTTTTCTAAGGCTGAGGGACATCGAGCGTTGACAAATTAGAGAATGCTTTTCACGGAATGCCTGCTTGGCCATGGCTATACGGCTCCTGATTTCAACTTCACATCGTAGGTCTTCTGTGAAGATCTGACCAAGGTATTTAAATCGACTGACCTGTTGTACTGGTTCTTCATTTATGGTTTTATTTAGTTGGTGTTGATGCTTACTTATCACTAGAATCTTGGTCTTCTTAAAATTGATTTTCATTCCGTATTCTGTAGCTGTATCATTTAAACATTGCAGCATGTTTGTTAATGTATGCGGATTTACTGCAAGTAATGCCAGATCATCAGCAAATTTAATATTCTGCATAAGTCTTCCACCAACTTTCACTCCCATATTAGAACCTTTAAAAGACCACATTGTTATAGCTTCAGCGAAGGCTTTGAACAATCCAGGGGACAGCAAACAACCTTGTCGCACACCTTTGCGGATCTTAGCGGGTTTCTTATACGTCATTCCCAAGCAGAACAACAGCAGTTTGATTCATATACAGATCAGATATTAATCTGATTAATTGATGGGGACATCCTATTTGATTCAGAAGAGGAAATAGCTTGTGCCAGCTGACTTTATCAAATGCTTTTTCGAAGTCCACAAAGCACACGTAAAGGCCAGATACGGCCATGAAATTATTCAAAGCAAAAAGTATGCCAATTATTACCTACGGGATAGGTTGGTTGGTTGGTTCTTGAGTTTAGGGGCTACGACAACGCGGTCATGTAGCCCCGTGTACTTTGGGTGTGTGTAGAATCTGTCTGATAACCGGTGTTAATTGTGATGACTGTGTTAGTGTGTGTTATCTGTTTTTTAATTCAAGTAAGGACTGAAGGCATTTGAATTTTTCAAATTGTTCCTACTTTTGCCGCCAAACGCCACCGTCAACGACTACTATAAGGTGCGTTCAAAAAGTAACGAGTCGGGGGCTTTAATACGCAAACCGGTGACGATATCTGCTAATCGTGGCGTGTGTAACGAGGTGTGGTTCCGACCAGAGCGTGGAAGGTCACAGTCCGTCGCTAGAGAGCACGTGTGCATGTCACGTGACGATACAAAGCGAGCAGCTGCATGCATCAATCGTCCAACGCTGCCAGTCGCATTGCAAACAGTGACATGGAGGCGTCAAACGAAGAGCAAAGAGGTGTTGTTTGGTTTCTGACAGCGAAAGGAGTAGGGGGAACGGACATTCATCGCCGAATGTCACAAGTGTACGGCAAACACTGCATGTCTCTTGCAAGGGTCAAGGCGTGTCACAAGAGCTTCAGGTAAGGACGGGTGTCGTTATTCGATGATGCCCAATCTGGGGCACCCTCTGCATTACCGATGACAACGTCCAGCTGGTTGATGCACTCATTACCCAGGACCGCCGAGTGACAGTGAACGCCATAGCCGCCGTGGTCGGATTGAGCGTCGGAAGTGTGCACACCATCATGAAGGAACGACTGCACTTGCGGAAAGTGTGTGCCCAATGGGTGCCCCACAGTCTTCAACCACACCGGGAAGCATGTCGAATGGCCTACTGTCTTGGTCTTGGTTGGACGATTGATGCATGCTGCTGCTCGCTTTGTATCGCCACGCGTGCCCTCCAGAGACGGGCTGTGACCTTCCACGCTCTGGTCGGAACCACACCTCGTTACACACGCCACGATTAGCCGATGTCGTCACCAGTTTGCGCATTACAGCCTCCGGCTCATTACTTTATGGACGCACCTTATAGTTCAGAACTTATCTACCAGACGCCACCGCAGTCGGCTCTTGGCAACGAACGTAGGAAGCTAAGAGCGTTGTTTACATTCTTAACATATACAATTTAGCTTCACACAGGTGTAATTAGTGGAAGGTTCTTTAACAAGCCATAAATCTATGACATGGGATAACTACGGGAAAGAATTTATATGGAACAATCTTACAGACAAAAACCTAGAGACACTAGAAAAGGTGAAGTCAGCATATATGAAAACAAGAAGTTCCGTGACGAACTAAAGAGCCTACTTTTCTTAAAATTTAAGATTCATGCCAATGATTAATCTATATGGACCTATCTAGAATAATGACGAAATATTTAAAGTTGGTAATATCGAAATTTCTAATTAGTTCGAAATATACCTGGCATAATGTAGCCCAATAGAGCACTACAGTTGGCAGCCCTGGTGACTGAATATATTCTTAGTTCCATCTCTTAATCTACAGAATACAAAATTTGGTTGAAGTCCAATGGACAGCAAGGACGTTAAATGCAGTTAGCCATTGGATCTATCAGCGCGCGTAAAATCATGTTGGCAACAATGTCATGCATGTGTTGGTAAGAAATAATCTGATATATTATGATGTATTGTTGTGCCAATTTTGGATGAAATCTATTTGTTGGTATAGAAGCTAATGGCATTTTAAAATCATGTTGGCAGCACTAACGTATATTAGTTAGTCCAAATTAATCTAGAATGTCAGGTAGTAAACGTAGGAAAGTTTAGAGCTGTTGGCTTGCATACTTTCTGATATATTGATATTAGGGTAAAACATATAAACATCATTTATTAACAGTTGGCAGCCCTGATTGCCCTTAAGAATACGCATAGTCATATTTGTTATGGCACACTTAGCACATACGAAGTTTGGTTGAAATCCAATTGATCGTATAGAAGTTCCATGTATTTAAAAATTGGTCCTATCAGCAGGCTTAGAATCATATTGGTAGCACTGACATACATTAGTTCCTCCAAATTTATCTAGACTGTCAGGTACTATACGTGTGCATAGTTTAAAGCTGTTGAGTAGGTAGGCTGGGGGGGTTTTGACTCAAATACCGTTATTTATGCAAATTAGGGGGGCGTGGCAAGGTCAATGACCTTGAGGTAGGTCATGATCAATGACCTTGAGGTAGGTCATAGACCCCAAGGTCGCCGGGACCCCCGGAAGGTAAACAAACCTTGGAGGGTCCAGGAACCGGTTTGAGGGGGTGTGGGTGGAGGGGGAGGAGTGGGGGTGGGGAGGGGGAGGGGGAGGGGGAGGGGTGGGGGATGAGGGAGAAGGATGGAAGAGGCTCTGCACGAGACCCTCCTCGACCCAGTCTCTCTGTTGGACTGAGCGCCTTCTCTGTTATAATCCTGGGCTATATAGCTTTGCTTTATGCCCGATGAGATCCGAGTGTTGCCGAAGGTTTCCGAATCCTTGGTTGTGAATGAATTGTCAGAGAATTGAACGGTCAACTGGTGTGTGTGTGTGACGTCACAGCAGATTACGGGATGTGAGGTAGGTCATGAACGGGAGTGTTTTGAATGGAGAACATTAGTGTAACTGGTGTGTGTGTGTGTGACGTCACAGCAGATTACGGGATGTGGGGTAGGTCATGAACGGGAGTGTTTTGAATGGAAAACATTAGTGTAACTGGTGTGTGTGTGTGTGACGTCACAGCAGATTACGGAATGTGGGGTAAAAACAAATAAAACCAGAAGCAAAAAAAGTAAAATTATGTTTTATGTTGTGAACTGTTACTACAACTATTTTGCCTTTTATCACCAGCTTCTTCTTCCTCTTCATCTTCCTCTTCATCATCATCTTCTTCTTCTTCTTCTTCTTCACCTCTCCCACGCCCTTCCATCGCTGTCATTAAAGCAGCAAAACAACCACCAAAACTGGATCATTTCCAAAGCTATAAAAAATGTATACAATAAAGAGTAAAACAAAATTGTTTTATAACGCTTGTTTATCTAAATATTGTATTGTGAATTGCTGGGAGTGTGTGAGAGCAAGTACAGCTCACCTAAGTCTGCAGCAGCTTCCAGCGTTTGCCCTTAGGGTGAGCTACAAGTTCTGTTCATTTTTAAGTAGTTCCAAAATTTTGCTACTAGATATTAACGATACCTAGTGGTGAATGTTGGAACTTGAGTATGGGTTTCAGTGCTGGAAGTGTCCAAGAACATGTGTGACTCACTTGAGTATGTAGCTGCTTCCAGCGAACGCCTTTAGGGTGAGCTACAAGTTCCAACTTTTTGCTATTAGATAATAATGCCATCTAGTGGTGAATGTTGGAACTTGTTTTGACAAAATCTAACCTGTCAATTTAGCTTCACACAAGTTTAGTCTGTGGACGGATCTTTTACATGTCATAAAGTGAGAACATGTAACCACTGGCTTTACTCCCCCTCCAAAGGAAGGCATACTGAAGGATTTTAACACACTTAAAAAATCTGACTTCCTTCCCAATCCTTTTTTTTAATTAATACATTCATCGCAATAACACGGGTTATCAGACAAATTCTACTTACACCCAAGTAAACATGGGCTACAAAAGGCGGTAACTACGCTCAGTATTTCTAATCATTTTGAAGAAGAAAAAAACACCGCTTGCTTCCAGTATTTGACCAGATCAGGAATGGAATGAATTAAGCCCCATCTAGCGGCGAGAATAAGATCTGTGTTGGCTGCCAAAGCCTGTCTCACTTTTGTGAGTCAATGATTAAATGAATGACAGATAAAATGAAATGATAGTGGAGGGTGTTGCCCGAAGAAAATTTTGAGAGGGAAAACTGGTGTTCCCAGAGAAAAACCTGCCTGCTTTTGGTTTGCCCAGCACAGATCTAACATAAAGTGACTGGAATTGAACCACGCACCCAGCGGCGAGAGACTGGCGTGCTGCTACATAAGGCTTTAGTAAATAAAGTAAATAAATAATACGTACATTAATACATCAAGAGTCGAATCCTCATCGTTGTCTTCTTCTTCCAGCCCCATAGTTTCCTTGGTCTCTTTGGCAGACATTGCAGCGAATGATATGTTTTGAAAAGGAACAACCTCTTTATATACTGTGTTTTCTGGTGAAAGGTGGATTAATTAGGAGTGTTTAAGGTATTTGTGCAGGGTTATACAGTGTTGAGCTAATTCAGGTGAAAGGAAGGTCAGTAACGATTCCTGTATTAATGCAGGGTATTGCCGTATGGAGGTCATTTTTGTGTGAAAGGAACGGTAATCCAGGGGCGTTTCCTGTATTTGGAGGGGTATAAATAGTCGAGCAGAATTGAAATGAAAGTAGAGTTAACTGCGAGCTTACAGCGTTCACACCAGATTGCAATTGGATCCTTGTCTATCAGGTAATATTCAACATACTTAAGTATATAACTTTAAAGTATATCCTAGTGTATATATTTGACTATGTGCTACTGGGAGACTAACTCAGCCTGATGGTTTACAAAATAAGTGATTGTACTGCACATTACAATACTTTTAAATGCTGAGATTGTAGGTTTAAATCCACATGAAGATGTTAGAATTTTAATAGTATAATGGCCTATTGACAAAGCTGGTTTAAAAGTTAGACGGTATGAATCAGACAAGCAATAATTACTTCAAGTATGAAACAAGCAGAATTCATTGCATGTAATAAGATTGGTTTTAACGTGACATGCATCTTAAACCACTAGCTGCCTGGAATATATTAAATGAATGCAGCTCAATTATATATAATTACTGTTATTATCCAATTAAATGTTGCAGATTTCACTGCATAGCCCGCGGGATAAATACCGTGCTAGACACAGACACGGAACAGATGGTGAACTCTTATGTATTGCAAAGGTGAAGGATATATTTAACATTAGCAACTAGACATGCATGCACTTCTATACATCAGCTCCAGGTTAATTAACCTATTTAGTTAAGGACATTTAAATCATCATCTCCCGACTAATGTAGCCCCCATGCACTTGGGTGTATTGAACAGGTAAATTATTTAAGCAACCTGCCCCGGCTTCGCCCGGGAACAGATATAATATACAAACAACCCGACCCGGCTTCGCCCGGGAACAGTTATGTTATACAAGAAACCCAACCCGGCTTCGCCCGGGAACAGTTATATTATACCAGAAGCCTGCACCGGCTTCGCTGGAGAACAGTTAAATTATACAATCAATCTGCCCCGGCTTTGCCCGGGAACAGTTAAATTATACAAACAATCCGCCCCTGCTTCGCCCGGGAACAGTTATATATTATACTAGATACCCGCTCTGGCTTCGCCCGGGGGACAGTTAAATTATACAAGCAATCCACCCCGGCTTCACCCGGGATCAGATATATATATTATACTAGAAACCCGCTCTGGCTTCACCCGGGGGACAGTTAAATTATACAAAAAATATCCGCCTCGGCTTCACCCGAGAACAGTTAAATTATACAAGCAATCTGCCCCAGCTTCGCCCGGAAACAGTTATAGATTATACTAGAAAACCGCTCCGGCTTCGCCCGGGAACAGTTATATATTATTCTAGAAACCCGCTCTGGCTTCTCCCGGGAACAGTTAAATTATAGAAGCAATCTGCTCCAGCTTCACCCGTGAACAGTTATATATTATACTAGAAACCCGCTCCGGCTTCACCCGGGGGACAGTTAAATTATACAAAAAATATCCGCCTCGGTTTCACCCGAGAACAGTTAAATTATACAAGCAATCTGCCCCAGCTTCGCCCGGAAACAGTTATGAATTATACTAGAAAACCGCTCCGGCTTCGCCCGGGAACAGTTATATATTATTCTAGAAACCCGCTCTGGCTTCTCCCGGGAACAGTTAAATTATAGAAGCAATCTGCTCCGGCTTCACCCGTGAACAGTTATATATTATACTAGAAACCCGCTCCGGCATCACCCGGGGGACTGTTAAATTATACAAGCAATCTGCTCCGGCTTCGCCTGGGAAACAGTTATATATTATACTAGAAACCTGCTTCCGGGAACAGTTATACATTATACTAGAAACCCGCTCCGGCTTCGCCCGGGAACAGTTATATATTATTCTAGAAACCCGCTCCAGCTTTGCCCGGGAACAGTTAAATTATACAAGCAATCTGCTCCGGCTTCACCCGTGAACAGATATATATTATACTAGAAACCCGCTCCAGCTTCACCCGTGAGACAGTTAAATTATACAAGCAATCTGCCCTGGCTTTGTCCGGGAACAGTTATATATTATACTAGAAACCCGCTCCGGCTTCGCCCGGGGGACAGTTAAATGATATAAGTAATCTGCCCCGGCTTCGCCCGTAAACAGTTATATATTACACTAAAAACCCGCTCCGGCTTCGTCCGGGAACAGTTAAATTATACAAGCAATCTGCCCGGCTTCACCCGGGAACAGTTATATATTATACTAGAAACCCGCTCCGGCTTCACCTGGGGGGGGGGACAGTTAAATTATACAAGCAATCCGCCCTGGCTTCGCCCGGGTACAGTTAAATTATACAGGCAATCTGCCATGGCTTCACCCGGGAACAGTCATATATTATACTAGAAACCCGCTCCGGCTTCGCCCGGGAACAGTTAAATTATACAAGAAATTCACCCCGGCTTCACCCGGGAACAGTTATATATTATACTAGTAACCCGCTCCGGCTTCGCCCGGGGGACAGTTAAATTATACAAGCAGTTTGCCCCGGCTTTGCCCGGGAACAGTTAAATTATACAAGCAATCTGACCCGGCTTCACCCAAGTACAGTCATATATTATGCTAGAAACCCGCTCCGGCTTCGCCCGGGAGACAGTTAAATTATACAAGAAATCCACCCCGGCTTTGTCCGGGAACAGTTAAATTATACAAGCAATCCGCCCCGGCTTCGCCCGGGGACAGTTACATATTATACTAAAAACCCGCCCCCCCCCCGGCTTAGCCCGGGGAACAGTTAAATTATACAACCAATCTGCCCCTGGCTTCGTCCGTGAACAGTTATATTATTCAAGCAACCTTCTCCGGCTTCACCCGGGAACAGTTATATTATACAAGCACCCCACCTCGGCTTCACTCGTGAACATTTATATTGGCAACCCGCCCCTGCTTTGCCCGGGAACAGAGAGCAAACCCCATTCCAACCTTAAGACCAGATTTTTTTTTTACAGAACAAACCAGACCTCCACAGTAACAGTTGAGAATGCTAACTGCTATGTATTGCTGAGTGAAAGGACATTTAGATCATCAGCTCCAGGCCATGTACCCTATTTAGTTAAGGACATTTAAATCATCAGCTCCTGACCATGTAGCACCTGGGTGTATAACTTGCTTGATAACCTGTGTTCTTGTAATGGATTGAGGAGAAGTAGGAAAATGGTGAACGCAAGCTGCTGACAATTAAATTAGTGGCTAGCGATAATGGGTGTGTAGAAGGGATTTGATAACTTGTGTGTGTGTATATACATATTTGCTAATGGCTTAGGTATACTAAAACACTATTATAGATATAAAATTCGATTTCAGAATGTCGGCAATAAAAAATGCGAATTCCATAGGGAAAGATGCTGGACCAGAGACTAAACGACTACAGGATCTGCAGGTAAATGAGTCTTATTTGGTAACTGCTGTTCGTCGAGTCAAGACCAAATTTGGGGAACGTATTCTTTGCGAACTGGAGGACTTTGCAGTATTTCTACCGTCGAGATTCAAGGAACTCAGCGAGGAAGATGTATCCGATCTCAACAAAGGGACCATCTATTTAAAATATTTGGGACTGGAAAATAAAAGATGTTCTGTGGAATTCATAGAAGAAAAAAATAAAATTTAAAATTAGTTTATGTAAAAACGGAATTTGCAGGGAAAATAAACTTTGGTTCACTCTCTCTGCAAACCGTTCAGTTTTTGTAATTGTTAAGTACTAAGGGACATCATGTCGCCACCGATACAAAGTTGGCAAGATGTGGATAGTTGTTTCAATAACAATATCTGTTGCACTTAAGTCAATAATGATGCAAACATTTTAGATCTCAATGAATATTTAAACACTAGTTACAACATTTTTCAAAACAAAATACAAGACTGTTTAAGAGAACATGTAGCGTTAAAGGTTAACGCTGAATTATTATGTGACTTTGCTATTTTGAAACAAGGTGAGGAGATCATACAGCCAATCTATTTACACACACACATGACTAAATTATACCGCACTGATAATATACACAGTTGGTATAGTAAAAACATTGTTGATAAACTCACAACACGCTTTGCTGAGTTTCAAGAATTAGAAAGCGGAAAATCGCTGGAAGCTATCAATCATCTTAAAATTAATGTATGCACCTTTGATCCCATAAATAGTGGGTCATCTCATGTTAATTTGCCTAAACAGTTGGAAAACCGTCACGCAGTTATCAATGTGGATAATAATGATGTTTTCTGCTTTATTTGGTCCCTGGCTGCTGGGTTATGTTCTGCAAGTAAAAATGTTCACAGAATGGGCAAATATCACCAGAAATTTATGGAATTAATGATCAGTCTAAATTTAGCAGACATAGAATTCCCAATGGACCTCAACGCCATTTCTCGTTTTGAATCTAAAAATCTGCATTACTCCATTAATGTATACGGAGTTGAAGGGGACAAAGTTATTGGGCCACTCTATGTGACAAAGGAGAAAAAAGAAAAGCATTTTAATTTATTGTACATTGAAGGGGAATTGTGCAACCATTATAGTTATATCAAAGATCTTTCCAGACTAGTTCGTTCACAAGTTACAAAGAGTAAAAATAGGGTATATATATGTGATCGCTGTTTGCAATATTTTACTAGCAATCAAAAGTTGACAGCCCATACTATTGATTGCATTACACAACCAGCTGTAAAAATTACATTCCCAGAAAAGGATAAAGCCAGTATGAAATTTCAAAATGTGTCTCGTCAAGAACCGCTTCCATTTACAGTATATGCAGATTTTGAATGTTTAACCACACCCATTGACACATGTAACCCGGATCCAGCACGCCCGTACACTCAACAAGTACAGCAACATGTGCCATTCAGTTGTGCTCTAAACGTGATTTGCTCATATGACCCTTCGCTTTCTTACTTCAAATCTTATCGCGATGCAAATGCTGCTGCTTGGTTTTTAAATGAATTGGACGCCTTGGCAGATCGGGTGTACAATATCCTGGAAAACCCAATTCCGCTTCAAATGTTGGATGCAGACGAGGTGGCTTTTGCAACAGCAACCACTTGCCACATTTGTCAAAAACCAATAGCACCTTGTGACACGCCGGTGAGAGACCATAATCGGTACACTGGCAAATTTAGAGGAGCGGCTCATAGTGCATGTAATTTGGCCTATAAAAGAGCACGCTATATTTCTTGTTTCTTACACAACATGTCTCGGTATGACAGTCATCTAATTATTAAGGAATTTGTTAACCTTGAAAATCAAAAGTTTACTTTAATTCCACAAAATCATGAAAATTTTATTTCGTTTACAAAATGGCGAAATGGAATTAGTATACGATTTTTAGATTCGTATAGATTCCTCGCATCATCATTGGATGCGCTTGTTCAAGGGCTTCACCCAAACAATTTGCATTCTGTACGTCAAAACTTTACTGTTGACGAACAATTTGAATTATGCATTCGAAAAGGGGTGTTTCCCTATAATTATGTAAACAATTGGGCATGTTTGCAGGAAACTGCACTCCCTTCAAAGGATAAATTTTACAATGACTTAACAAAAAGTCATATTTCTGAAGAAGACTATTTACACGCCCAAAAAGTATGGGACGTGTTCAAGATATCAACTTTGGGCGAGTATGCTGATTTATACCTCAAAATTGATACACTACTTTTGACAGACGTGTTTGAACCCTTTCGCAAACTGTGTCTTGAAATCTACAATCTAGATCCAGCCCATTACTACACCCTTGCCGGATACAGTTGGGACTGTATGTTGAAGGTGACTGAAATAGAACTGGAACTATTAACAGACATCGACATGTTGCTCTTTTTTGAACGCGGGATACGTGGCGGGCTTGTATCGCTTGTGCAAAAGCATGCCAAAGCAAATAATCCATATATGGATACATACAAACCAAGGCAACCTACAACATACCTCACCTACCTGGATTGTAAAAATTTATACGGATATGCTATGGAAAAACCGCTTCCGTATCAAAATTTTCGATGGCTGACTTCAGATGAAGTTTCAAATTTTAATTTACAGGACGCGTTGAGCAATAACACACGTGGCTATGTCCTAGAAGTTGACATATTATATCCCCGCGAGATACACAATGATCATTCTGATCTACCATTTTGTGTTGAAAAACTACAACCTCCCAGTTCACGTTCCAACAATAAAAAGTTGCTGGCAACGTTAAATCCGAAAAATCGCTACGTCATACACATCGAAAATTTAATGCAATGTTTGAAACACGGTTTGAAGCTAGAAACCATTCACCGCATTATTTGTTTTGACCAGAAACCATGGTTACAACCGTACATGCAATTAAATACTCATTATCGGCAGCACGCCAAGACTACATTCGAGTCAAATTTTTATAAATTAATGAACAATGCATGCTACGGTAAATCTATGGAAAATATTAGAAAGCATAGAACTATTCATTTGGTAAACCACTGGGATGGTCGATATGGCGCACGAAAATATATTGCTATGCCCAATTTCCATTCAGTACGAGTTATTGAAACTGATTTAGTAACCGTTGAATTTTCAAAGACAGAAATCATGTATAACAAACCAATTTACTTAGGAATGGTAATACTTGACTATTCAAAATTTGTAATGTATCAATTTCATTATGAGTTTGCCAAACAAAAGTTTGGAGATGTAAAATTACTGTATATGGATACAGACAGTCTTATTTATCAAACCAATAAGACGGATATTTACTCTGTGATGAGAGAACATCCAAGTTACTTTGATACCTCAAACTATGAGGTTAACAATATGTTTGGCATAATTCCCATGAATAAAAAACACATTGGTCTATTTAAGGATGAGTGTGCTGGTGATGTTATGACGGAATTTGTGGCTTTGGCGCCGAAAATGTACGCATTTTCAACACAAAAGAATAAAGGTCAATGCAAAGCGAAGGGTGTTCTTCGTAGCGTCACACAATTCCTCAATGTTGAGGAATATCGATGTGTACTCTACACAAACACCTCTCGCTTGTACCAGCAAACACGCATTCTTTCAAAGAACCATAATATATTTACAGTAAATCAAAATAAAACATCGCTGTCTACATATGACAATAAACGGCTGTGGGATGGTGTAAATAGCTTGCCTTTTGGACATTTCCACACCTAGTAAATAAGAACACACTTTCATTTTTCAATTCTTTTTTATTACAATTGTATGTTTTTACAAGAAGAAACCAAAACATCTTTTGTGAATGCTGTAATCTGGTGGACTGACTCTCAAATAAATACTTAACAATATTTGATTCATGGTTATTTCTTTGTCCTTTTCCTCGCTAATCCACAACCACCACCAATCATTAGCTTTGACTTCATAGCTCCTGCCACGATCAAGGCTGCAATCTTTTCACCAATGGAAGCAGTAGATGATGTCACGCGCTGCACAGCCTTTCTTAGGAGAATGCGGTCTGCAACTCGACGTACTTCTGCATTCTTGTCGCTGTAAGCAATGTCATGATCTCTACACGCAGCATCCAATTTGTTGATTCCAGAATTACCTTGTGCTAGACGTTGGTTTAGTTTAGTCCCAGGTCCACAAAATTGATAGCCGGGAATATGCAGTTCAATGGGAAGTACATCAATGGCCTTGTTAACTAGATCATGACCAGCAAAGGTCTGATATATCTTTTTCAATCGTTGTCTTAATTTTTGGTGCTGGCGATACTGCCGCTGCTGTCTCTTCTTCCTCTTCTTCATCGCAACCATGGAATGATGAAGCAAAGTCTTTACAGGACGGTATATTTGTATGGCCGTGGTACAATTTGATGAGCTGACACGTTCCACACTGTCTAATGGATGGCATTTTAGTAATAGACACTTGCTGGTGATGACTAAAGTCAGTGCATGGTTGTAGTTCACGCAGACCAGGACCTCTGCTCCATTCACTAGGTACACTGTGCCAAATATTTTTCACCGCGTTTGAAGCAACATAAAAAAGGAACGCCTTGGGCAAAGCGTTCAATTCCTCATCTGTGAAACTGTCAAGCTTTTTTTTACAGGCAAAAAACTTGACAATAGCTCGCTCTGTGGGGTTGGAGTCCAAACCTTCAATTGCAGCCATATTACTACACGTCCACACTGATCACTGGTATGTCTCACACTGAAGCTGACGTTACAACGCTTTGCACTCAACATGCAAGTTTTGACATGCTCTGCGAGCTAGCCAATCAAAAAGCTTCCAAACATTTTGAAGTGTTTTATTTTGTAGAGGTTCATCAGGCACGGACAGGTTGTACAGTGCAGGACATCCCAGATCATGAAGGTCAACAAGCTGACATGTTGAATTAACATACTGACGCAACCATTCCTATTTTTCACTTCCCTTTACAAATACAAGGTCAGCACCAAACAAGTGAGCTTTCAGAACAAGTGATAGATGCTGGTAAGGAATGTCGCCTTCTTTCCAGACTAGTCCCAAATTGCGTTGCAACCACTCTGTTTGTCTTCTGTCCTCGTCTGACTGCAAATGCAATGGAAACGGTGGTTCAAAGACAAAACTGGTTACTCTTGGTGCCCACATGGTTGTGCAGTCAATAATTCCTACTTCTTTAAATACAAACTTGTTTCCGTTCACCTTGAAACCCTGCACGTCGACAATCAATGTTTTCGGCATGGCGACGGATATCACACCTTCCACTACCGCTGCTTCTTAACAACTAACTGATTGGATAGGAGCGGGAAAATAATATACACACAAAGAATCAATTACACAATTTTATTCATAAAGTTATCAGTACATCGCTTACAATTTTTTATCATAAGATTTGGACCATCCCAATCACAGTGAGAATCTCCTCGATGCATAAAGTGTCTACGACAAGGACGGCAGGCTGCAACATCCGCCGACATACGGAGGTGTAATGGTAGCTTATCCCAATTAAGGTCAATGTCGTGTGCACCGTACGCGGTCAGAAATCCAGCTGGTAAATAGGCAATCAGATGCTGCGGCATTTCACGAAGAAATTGTGCTTTATGGTAGGCGCGTATTGCTAAACTCACCAGGGTGCGATAAATCTCAAATGCTGCATCAGCGTCTCGACTTGTTGAGCAACGATCGCATTTGCAGTCCATACAATCTACCCGCTCTCCAACATGACAAGATGAAGCTTTGGCAACGCCATCGTCCACATTATTTGTTTGATTAGTGATGGGCTTGTTGTTGTAGCCCCTGTCATGAATACCAAACGTAGACATGAATCCATCAGGTAAATAGTGAACCAGATGCGGCGGCATTCTAAGCACAGTATGATTCTTGTGATAGGCAGTTATAGCTTCACTCACTAGGGCGCGATAAATGGTAAACCTTGAATCTTCATCTGAACCTGGTGAATCACTTTCACATTTGTAGACCCACCTCGCAGAGGGGGTTGTGACTTCATCGTAGCTTTCCATGACTGTGAAGGGCAATGCAGGAAGACATGCTATTTATACTCTGGTCACCATATTGGACAGCGGTTGATAAAACACTTGCGCCTCGTGAACAATAAGGCAATAGGCTGTTGTTTTTTCTGGAATAACTGTCGATGTTTCAAATTCTAGTCTGATATCAATTGTTGTTTCCTTCATCGACTCCTCCAAATACGAACAGTCCATCACCACCAGAGGCGCCTTGGACTTGAAGTCTTGTGGTGATAATAGCGGACATGCCTCTTTCTGATAATAGGAAGACTGAAAGTTTACAAACATGTCATAGAGCTTACCATATTTGTTCTTGTTAAAGTTTAAATCCATTCCCTCATAGGGAAAGGCAACTCCGTTCAAAAAGAGTCGTATATTTCGTAATTGGATGTGGTCAAATTTTGATGCATCTTTATTCTGTTGATATTTGCGATCTGTTTGAAATCCAACCAGGACGTAGAGTGGCCGCTCTGTATACCGTGAGGTTTTTATAGACCAAGTATGTCTATCGGAGAGTGGTAATACCGGGTATTCATGCAGCTCCCAGCTTCTAAATTGAATGGGTAAAGCTGTATCCTTCTCCACAATCTTGAGCAGACTCAATTTTCTCTGATCTGATAGAGTAACGTGCGGTACTTTCCATAGAATTCGTTGCAGTAGAATTTTTGTATCTATTGGCGCTGTATCAGCTCCCTTTAGCGCATTATAATCACTCCTGTCTCGTACAAGAATCAGATCCTGTCTTGCGTTCACAACAATGCGCTTATGATCCTCTGCAAAGCCTAGTATTAATTTTAGAGGTAAATGTCCAGTAAATGTACCATCATCGTTAATCATCCAGTCGTTGGTTGAGTTGGGACACCAACCAGCCATACAAAAAGCTTTACTCTCTTCGCTTCCGTACGAGGGATAAAGTTTCATGACACTTGTTATGCCAACATTTCGAGTAGTATCCACTTCAATACCGTTGATCACGTAGCGAACCTCAGAAAACAAAAAGGCCAAAGCATTGTTGGCCAACTTTGACGTTGTTGGAATGGTACCATCCAATTTGGTGAGTTGCCCTTCAATCTGGATGTAACTTTCATGTGGAAGCGTGTAGATATCTTGTTGGTTAATAGTAATTCGAATCTCATCATTATTATTTAGTCCCTGAGTATACGGTTGGTAGGAATGGTGTTCAATTCTTACAATACCCTCCTGTACTTCGACAGGGTTTGTCACGTCTAGAATCGAATTCATGACGTAAGATGTAACCAAGTTGTTGTAGGATCTGCTTGTTGACACGTGTTAACCTGTACACGTGTTGAGCACAACTAACACCTGCTCTTGACAGCGTTGCCGCTTTATACACTTGTTTCATGCTGGCTTCAGATACAGTTTGTAGGTCACAGGTGTATGAGGGTCTAACCGGATGAGACGTTGGTTTCTATTCACCAGTCTTAAGGTAATATTCCTGATGTTGGTCACACTCACAGGATGATAGAGCACCACCGACGGGTTTTCGCGGATGATATAACCACCAGGTGAAGTAACAATAAAATCATAAAGCGAATGCGAGGGATCTTGATTGGTGTAGACGTCTGTAATAATATTACACGTGACAGATATGTGATGATCTTCAATTATTTTCACCGGTTGGTCAGACTTGTGTATCACGTTTGGTACTAACACTTGTGGTGAATAGCCTAACAATGACCCAATCGAATCTAATTGAGATTTAAAATCAATCCTAAAAGAAGAAAGAATACTGCAGCGATGTGTCACGTTGTTGGCTATGAGTTCAAACTTGCGTGTCCCGTCCAGAAATGCTTTTAGACTAAATTCCTTGGTGAGAGTTGTGTAGATGTGATCGTGAATATCATCTACGGTGTAGCTGCCAGACAGTAGAGTTAACACATAGTCATCGTAGTAGAACTTATCATTGACGTCTTCAATTATGTTGCAGATTCTATTATAGCCTTCAAACGAAACAAGTCCCAGCACGTAGGGTCGTCGTCCCAATTCAATAGGAGGATAAAAGTCAACAGTTACTTCCGCACCTTGTCCGTGCACTGTAAACGTTCTACTTTCTGTTGTCATAATGACCACGTCACCCGCCGTGCTCGGTCTTATATAGAAAAGTCAAACATAGACGACCGCACTGTTGCGTGTTAAAATTTTGCACTCGTTTCACATTATAGTGTATTGTTGCACTGCTTCCAAAATAGCGAACAAGCTCTGTCGGAGGAGGAAGATTTCCAAAACTGTCAAAGTACCACACGATTCGCCCATGCTTTATGTAGGCCACATAATGCGTTCCCGGTCCATAACTGTCATCCAAATTGACAACTGCACTTTCATGGCTCCGTGGTCGAGACGGTAGTTGGTTGCGCATAAACACGCCTCGAAAGTGGGAGATCTTAAGCTGTTTTGCATATCTTATAACTTCCTCATGCGTCATGGCTCGTCGTGGCAGTGCATCGATTAACCGTTTTTTGGCGACATGTAAATGCCGAGTCCTTTCTTGTAGGGTGCTAGCTTCATGTTCACACCTTTGCCGCGCAGTGCTATGGCCTCCATAGTTTTATTATGCCTTTCACTTTCCTTCAACTGTTGCTTCGCCTCCTCAACAGCTTTCACCGTTCGTGCTACCGCACTTGCTCCTCCAAGAAGTGAACCCAGGGCTGCTAGTCCAGAAAACAGTGCAGGTAAATATCCACCACGTTTCGGCACAGGAATAACTCGGGCACGTTTTCTAAAACGTAGTTTACTTTTGGGATTCGCATGCAATCGTGCTGCTCGGAGTGCTTTCTTAATAGCCAACTCACTATTTGTTTCTCCCCGCGGACGTGCCGCATGAAGAATAGCTTTAAAACCTCCCTTTCTGGACAACTTCTTCCTCTTCTTCACCACATATCTCTGTTTCACCATCGCGACCAAAGAACAAGACAACCTCACACCACAAAGTATAGAACACAACTAACGCTCCTCAGGAAGGGAACCTGTAGTTATTTATTCAATGGTGGCTGTATATTCAAGTTCTATATACAGAGGAAAATCGTTCATCGTTTTCCCCGCCTCTTTTTTTCAGACGAGAGTTTCAAGTGAAAGAATAATTTGTCTCCGGCTTTCACCGGTTGATCAATAAGTGGTTGAACACTACCGTTTAATCGTACCTCTAAATGTTTCAAATCTGGTGCATACTCAATTACACGAATGGCACCATCATACATTAAACGGTAATTGTCATACCCCGAACGTAGTATGTAGGCGAGGTTATTGGGATCTTTTACCGGTTGTTGGTTTACAATGTGAAACAGAAATATAGAGGGTATTGATTTAATAAAAAGCGATAACCGTTGTTCCAAAAATCGTTTGGTCGTCACGTCGTGAGGTTGCACAGGATCAGCAACTTCGGCTATTCGTCTTCGCATCATCTGTAGAGCGTTCTCCTTAATTTCCCACACCTTTTCCATTTCAGAGTTTAAAAACCGTTTTGTACAAACATCTTGATCATCTTCAGGATCGGCCACATGCACAAGGCGTGCATTATTTGCTGTATAGCCCTTTACAGTTAGGGTGGGCACAATACTGAGCACCTGTTTCACCTTGTTATCTACATAGTCCTTTCTAGCAGCGTCCGTGTTGTTTGTTGGAAGAGCCAGCTGAGTGATTCGACGTTGGTGTACGTCATAGTCCTTTGCTTCTGTTAACACCACAGCATTGGTTAACACATAGGCTTTGGTGCACACATCTTGATCGTTCACAGGATCTGCAACGCCCGTAATACGTTTATTCTGAGCCTCATAATCTCCTTTGATACGTCGTAAGCGGTAATAATCTACATACTTTTTTGAACATGCGTCCGAGGGTAATACGGGTTCTGTTATATTGGTCAATCGCTTTCCATTAAAGTTGTAATTGCCATCTGTAGTGCGTGGCAATGCATTAGCATCGACATATCGTTTTGTAGCCGGATCTGTATCATGTTTTGGATCGTTTGTCAAAGCAAATCGTTCATTTGTTTTAAGAGTTCTTCCAAAGGCGTCCATGGTTACACTGGAACTGAAACACCCGTTTGCCTCATGTATATAGAGACCAGCTCTTCCCCTTTCACATTTAGTTGATATGCAGATTATTAAGCAACAACATTCACTTCCGGTGGGAGACTTGGTTTCACACCTCTTCTCAACATCGTCCGAACAACGTCATGGATCACTCTTCCCATCCTCCATTCGCTGTCTCATCGCCGGCCCGTCGGGATGTGGAAAAACCAATCTTCTGCTTACCCTCATCACCTCCTTAAACGGAGTGCGCTTTCAAAATATCTATATTTTTGCCAAATCGCTGTATCAACCGCTGTATGTTTTCTTGGAACAGGTCATGTCAGGTCTGCGCAACATGGGCTACTTCACATTCGCAGCGCACGAAGATGTAATTTCTCCAGACAATGTTCGCCCCCATTCGCTTATGATTTTTGACGATGTGGCCACAGAACGACAGGGCATTATTCAGGCTTACTTTAGCATGGGACGTCATAAATATATTGATTGTTTTTATCTCGCTCAAACCTATTCGCGAATACCAAAACAGTTGATTCGTGACAATGCCAACGTGATTGTTCTCTTCCGTCAGGATGAGCGCAACATGCATCACGTCTACGATGATCACGTGAACCCACACATGACCTTTCAAGCCTTTACACAGTTGTGTGCCATGTGTTGGAACGCTCATCACCACAGTTGTCTTGTTATTGATAAGCAGAGCAACATCAACAATGGACGCTACCGCATGGGATTTGATCATTTCATTCGTATTTAAGTAGCTGCATTGCTTTTCTGAACATCATTAGTTCAGATGTCATGGCGACAACAGGGAGTCAATTAAAAAAGCACATAATCCCTGCGCGAAATAGCATTCGACAAAAGTTTCGCTATCTAAAACGTGCACATGCCGACAGTGAACTGTTTGTCGAAAAACATTTGAAATCACCTCTGGAAGCTGTGTTGAAAGGAACATCAAAGCCTAGTACACGCTCAAAAGAAACACAAACAATTGAAGAGGAGGAGGAGGAAGAAAATGATGAAGAACCTGACGATGTTTTTTCTCCATTGCTTCCGTCTTCTGGATCCAAAGAATCGCCGCTGCCCCAGTTTTTGAAAACATCAATAATTGCTGAAACACCCACTAGAGCCAAAGAAAAGCAGCCTACTCTTAAAGAAATATTGAATACGCCCGAACAATATGTGCGGTTAAAATCCATTTTACTACAAAATTATGGTGCGTTGGTTACCCCCTTCCTTGAAGATTTTTTACTAAGAAAACTGATACTACCTACGGTGTTCGCTATGAAAACAATAGATTTCGAATTGGCGATTCGCCAATCAAGATAAGTGACAATGTTTTGATTGTTAAAACAGTTCGTTACAAATTGACGGCAGGTCTTTTAGAACTTTTATTTTCACGTACACCTTCTACCGAGGACTATAATAAAGAAGATCTTGAAAAGTATAAAGACATCTTGATGGCTACAAATGGTTTTAGACGTAATTATAAACGTTCTGAAGCAATAAATGCTAATAAGGGCTTCAAATATAAAACCATCATATCAAAATTGTTTCCCACCTATGCAAGTGTTCGCCGTGCAAATTCAGCGTCCGTTATCACGTTTAATACTTTGAAACCTTTCATCGATTTCGCCTATTGGAACAATCCAAATAAGTTGGTTAAACGTCTGCAACTGTTGCGTGCATCAGAACAGGCCGGTCATACCGGACACGAGGCAGAAGTTTTAGAAATAGAAGAGGAGCTTCGTCATGCTGGCATTATTGTCTAATGAGTCAACGTGTTCATACACCCTCGCCTGTTAAGGCTGCCATTGCTCGCGAGTTGCATAGACCAGCTCGTCGTCTCTACCATCGTCGTCATGTCATCACACGAGGCGTTGACGATCTTTGGCAAGCTGATCTGGTTGAAATGATTCCCTATGCCAAAGCTAACAACGGGGTCAACTATCTGCTCACCGTCATCAACGTTTATTCCAAAATGGCCTTTGTTGAACCTGTTCGGAATAAATCTGCACAACTGGTCACCGCTGCATTCAAGACCATCGTTCAGCGGTCAAGACGACAACCTCGTTTGCTTCAAACAGATCAAGGCAAAGAATTTTTCAACAAGACTTTTTCCGCTTATCTCAAATCACTTGACACCCATCACTATTCCACTTTTAGCAATCTAAAGGCAAGTGTTGTAGAACGTTTCAACCGCACACTCAAGAACAATTTACAGCAAGAGGATCCTATCGCTGGCTTGAACTTGTAGGCGACCTGGTGACACGTTACAACAACACTAAACATAGAACCATCAAAATGAAACCACGCCTTGTAACCAAGAACATTGCGCAATTGGATCGCATTCATCACAAAATCAAAACAGTAGATCCGCGACGTCATCAATTACGTATTGGTGATTATGTGCGCATCAGTAAACATAAAACAATCTTCGCCAAAGAATACACACCAAACTGGAGCACAGAAATATTTCGTATTCGCAAGGTAAAACTTTCTAATCCAGTTGTTTATTTACTTGATGACCTCAACAAGCAGCCAATCCAAGGAGGATTCTACATGGAGGAACTGCAAAGGACGCAATATCCCAAGCATTATCTTGTTGAAAAAATTGTACAAAAACGTGGCAATAAACTTTTTGTTAAGTGGCTAGGTTTTAATTCCACATATAATTCATGGATTAATAAATCAGATCTGGTGTACACCTTCTTGTTTTTATTTCATGTCGAGCTGGCCGACTCAACATGCCATGCGATTTGTATCCTACCCCCACCCTACCATTTTCAGGAAATACTAATCCAGATTCATTGATGTTTGATTACCATTGAGCACATTCAACAACCAGTTCATTCCCCCTCTCTCTCAATCCCATTCACTACTCCCGATACCATTGATGTTTGTTTACCATTGAGCGCTTTCAACCCCATCTTGTTTGTCTCTCAGACCCATTCACACCTAACCAACCTACCACGTCAGGGTTCAACAACCACCACCATCCACCGCCATTCATGTTTTCCATTCAAAACACTCCCGTTCATGACCTACCCCACATCCCGTAATCTGCTGTGACGTCACACACACACACACACACACACCAGTTACACTAATGTTTTCCATTCAAAACACTCCCGTTCATGACCTACCTCACATCCCGTAATCTGCTGTGACGTCACACACACACACACCAGTTGACCGTTCAATTCTCTGACAATTCATTCACAACCAACGATTCGGAAACCTTCGGCAACACTCGGATCTCATCGGGCATAAAGCAAAGCTATATAGCCCAGGATAATAACAGAGAAGGCGCTCAGTCCAACAGAGAGACTGGGTCGAGGAGGGTCTCGTGCAGAGCCTCTTCCATCCTTCCCCCTCATCCCCCACCCTTGCCACCACCCCCCTACCCCCTCCCCACCCCCACTCCTCCCCCTCCACCCACACCCCCTCAAACCGGTTCCTGGACCCTCCAAGGTTTGTTTACCTTCCGGGGTCCCGGCGACCTTGGGGGTCAATGACCTACCTCAAGGTCATTGATCATGACCTACCTCAAGGTCATTGACATTGCCACGCCCCCCTAATTTGCATAAATAACGGTATTTAAGTCAAACCCCCCCCCAGCCTACCCACTCTGTTGGCTCACATACTTTCTGATATATTGGTATTTGGATAATAAATAGAGAGATCATTTATTAACAGTTGGCAGCTCTGGTGGCTCTTAAGAAACCGCTCAGTCATATCTGTTTATGTACACATAGTACATACGAAATTTGGTTGAAATCCAGTTGATAGTGTAGGAGATTATATGCATTTAAAAAATTGAACCAATCAGTAGGCTTAGACTCATTTTGGCAACACGGTCATGCATGGCCTCCTGAAAATTAAAGTGAAGTTTTATTATCTATAAGTGTGCCAATTTTGGAATAGTTCCCATGTATACCTTATATACCTTGTATATCCAACATTGAGCTCAAATTTCAATTGCGATTTTTCAGCAGTTGGTAGCACTGACATCATTTTCAAGTATGACATTGAGAGGTTCCGGAATGAATCTTTACTCATACCAAATTTGGTTTCGATTGCTGCAACAGTTTAGGAGTTGATAGGGAGGGGGGGGGAACACACACTCAGACAGACAGACAGACATTTTCCCGGATCGATCTCATAAGTCTACTTTTTCCTCATTTTTGAAAAATGTGAAAAGTAGGCTAAAAAGCATTGAGACTGTCCAAAACAACAAAATCAACACTGGTATAATCTTCTAGCAAGAGAGAGGTTTCTAATTGAAGATATCAGGCTGCAATTTATGTTACAGCACACTAGGGCTTTTGAATACCATCTACGAATTATGGAGGACAAAAGAGCATCAGTCTGGTCTGAGTTCTACGGCCCTGAACCACGAGATGCGCCACGTCGTAATTATACTGTCTATACACGGCTTCCACCATCTAATATGCCAAAACAAGAATTAACATGACCCAATGCCAGCGTGTGTATGTGAATTATGCAACCAAATCTGTGAAAGATACTACATAGAACTGTGTACAAAAAAGTGACAGTCAGTCTGGAAGACTAGACTTTGTATCATTTTAAATGCTACAAATGCTAGAAAGGCTGTTAGAAAATTATCTGCATAATAGTTATCTTGCTTTATAATACTTAACCTTGTTTCAAATTACTCGCGAACGGCAAGTGCAAACCAAGGGCAAAGCAAGGTCAAGCGCGCGGAAGGAGATGGCTGGATGACGTACCCCTTCCACCCAGTCTAAAAACACTTATAGTGGGCGATGTATTGCAGATAGAGATATGCTCTCGCGGACTTTTTTGTAGAACTTTTCATGCTGACCAATTCTTACGCTCATAGTATATTGAAATTTTTAACGGTTTGCCCAGCGTAAGCTTAAGAAGCGCACGGACGCCAAGTTTGTTTTCGACTTTTTCACTGAAATCGTTACTGCTTGGCTTCCTTTGATCATACATAAATTATTTTCTACAGGATCTTTCCTCGAGATATCCTTTACAGAATGGTGAAAACCGCATCAAAATCCATCCAGTGGTTTCCAAGATTACCCGTAACATCCAAGAATCGGGGATTGTTGTCTTATACAAACGAAGTAGAGATTGTCGGGGAACACATGCACCAAGCGGTACTATGACGTCACACATCTCAGTGCATCTGGGTACATTTCGTCCCGTCACCGTAACGTAACGCCAGACTCCAGCGTAACGACGAAGTCGACAAGATCATTTAAAATGATAAAATACTGAGAACAATAAGCGAATATGCAAATATATGAAAATGTTATCCATTATGCACTGTAACTTTGCATGGAAGCGGCTTCGGTGGTGTAGTTGGTAGCATGCTTAGCTTCTATGGCCAAGATCGCGGGTTCAAACCCGGCCGAAGTCATCGGATTTTTGTAAGAGCGTTAAAAATCCCTCAGTATGCCTTCCTTCGGAGGGGATGTAAAGCCGGCGGTCCTATGTCATACATTTATGGCGAGTTAAAGAACCTTCCACTAATTACACCTGTGTGAAGCTAAATTATATATAGGTTAAACATTCGACAAACGCTCTTAAGTTCCGACGTTCGTCGCCAGGAGCCGACTGCGGTGGCATCTGGTAATCAAGTTCTGATCTAGTAGTCGTTGACGGTGGCGTTTGGCGGCAAAAGTAGGAACTACTTGAAAAAATTAAACGTTTGAAGTCCTCACTTGAATTGAAAACATACATCACACACTAATACAACCATCACAATTAACACCCAAAGTACACGAGGCTTCATGACCGCGTTGTCGCAGCCCCTAAACTGAGGAACCAACCAACCTTGCATGGCTATCTAGCTGAAATTAATAAATTATAAAGGTGAAGGGCAAGGCTGCAACTTATCACCCGTACTTTTCAATCCATACATTGAGCAAACAATGAAGGAAATTAGAGAAAAAATTACGGTAGGAGTAAAGATTCAAGGAGGAACAATTTCAACTCTGAGATTTCCTGATGGTAGCCTATGGATGATGAAAATCAGTAAATGTAAAACAAAAATAACGGAATGAAGCCGAAATAAATCAAAAATCTCTATGCACATCAAATTGGCAGATGAAGAGCTAAAGGAAGTAGGAGACTTCTGTTACTTAGGGAGCAAAATAACCAGTGATGGACCAAGCAAAGAGGATATAAAAAGTAGGTTGGCTCTGGCAAGGATAGCATTTCTGCAAACAAGGAATCTGTTAACATCGAATATAGATTTAGGTATTAGGAAGACATTTTTGAAAGCCATTGTCTGGAGCGCGGCGCTTTATGGAAGTGAAACTTGGACTTTTGTCCCAGCATAAAAATGGAGAATAGACGCACTTGAAATATGGTGTTACAGGAGAATGATGATCAAATTTGGTAGTAACAAATGAAGAGGTATTAAGACGAGTGTGAGAGGAGAGATGTTTCTGGCACCTGTTAATGATGAGAAGAGATAGATTGCTAGGATAGATTCTAAGGCACACAGGAATAGCAAACTTAGTTACGGAAGGAAGAGTCAAGGACAAGAACTGTAGGGGTTAGATGATGATGATGATGATGATAATTGTTGTTTTAAGGGGCCTAACATCTAGGTTATCGGCTCCTAATGGGGTGGGTGACCGTGAAGATGATAATGAAAGGTAAACTATAACTAAAACTAACTACTAACTTACATACTAGAAGAAGAAATGGTAAACAAAAGGAGAATAAGGCAAATAAAGGAGAGGAGGAAAAAAACAGCCCTCAACCCTCGAAGAATGCGGATTGAGGGTCTTGGAAGGAAGGAGAGCCATGAAAGGCAGATAGGAAAGTTAAAGAGGAGAGGGGTCCGCCCCAGAGGTAATGGATGAAAGGGGGGGATAAGAGAGGGAAGACCGGACCCAGCTCAGGAATCCCTCGGGGTCGCCTACTCCCGAACTCACCACCCGTGAGCCCCTGAGGGTGTAGCAATATCCAGGGTGCACCAGAAGTGGTGAGGCTACATACACCCTGCCTCCTTGAGGGCCTTGAGCACAAGGCAGGATGTAAAAGGAAAAGAAAAAGAAGGCTGACCCCTCGCAGAAGGAGGGTATCAGAAAAGATGAGACAAGGGCCAATTAAGGCTGGAAAGGAAGAGACTCCCTAGGCCTCGGATACCCTAATACCGTCGGGGTCGGAAGAGAACAAGAGTTGACCAAGTGAGGTAGACAGGAAAGAAGACGGAGAGGAGCCCGGCACAAGTAAGTGGAAGCAATTCCGTACTCAGCTGGGGTCCCGTGGTCGCCAACCCACGTCCCACTAGATGTGAGCCCTGGGGGCTGTAGGGGTTAGACCAACGTTAGAATAAGTTAAACAGTTTGTCGCCGATGTAAGGTGTGGCAGCTATGTAGAGATGAAACGATTGGCTCAGGACAGGGAGACATGGAGCGCTGCATCAAACCAGTCAAAAGACGGGAGACACACACACAGCATTCAGCAAATAAATTCGTAACGGAACAAGTAACCAGTGGCATAGCTAGACCTGAAGGGGCCCCGGGACAAGAAGTTAAAATGGGATCCCTCACTATCTTTTGAAAACCTTACCTAACTGCAGGCCTTTAACATTAATAATGTTTGAAGATAAGAACTTACCAAAGTGACTTAATGGACTTTTCGAATTCCTACTCCCTTGCCACTTCCCTTTTTCTAGAAATATTTAATTTATACTTGTTCTGTTAGCTCCATAAAATGTCCTAAATAATTATGATAAATAATAGTTATAGCTTTTCAATTTGTGAAATTGTGATATCTTAATAAGAAGACTACGTCTACACAAATATCAATTCGAAAGAGAAAAAAACTGCATGTAAATATATATTATAAGTACACATTATTTGTTCTTTTATTACCGACAATAATGAAGATAGAGTAGAAAACAAAAGGGAACAAATAGGATCGTCTGTGAAGTACTAGGCTCAAAATTATATATGTATTATACAAATAACTTGAAATGAAATAAATCTGTAAATTTTTATTCATTGTTTACAATTTTTTTGTTTGGCTATTATTGTTAAACAAACTATTTAAAACAAATAAACATATCAACCAACCTTATTTACACAAAACTCTTTTCCTACTATTTGTATCGAGTTCTTTCAAATTCAATCGATAAAAGGGCCAACCCACTTAAACGTTCTTGGCTCATTGTGCTTCTTAGGTAGAACTTGATAATTTTCAGCTTGGAGAGAAATCTTTCTGCTTTAGCCACAGTCAAGAACATAAACTAATCAGCACACACGTCAGGTTAGCTTTCAACCAGAATGTGATTTTCGATGTAGAAGAGGTCTATCAGTTGCTTAACAGTCGACATTTTCTTAATTTTAGAGGAAAAGGATGCACGCACACAGGAAATTTGTGCAGGAAATGTTGGCGACACATCATCAGAAAAAGTCTCGGCGAAACCTTTTGCCTCTTTAATCAGTTTGTCATCTGAAGCATTGTTCAAGAAAAAAGGCTGAACAACTTTGTAGGCATTCATGCCTTCAAATCAGCTGTATAACCGAGCCATAATTGTATCAATCATGGGGGTAAAACACAGATACCAGAAATCTAGTTTCAGGATTGAGAAATCGGTGGTCTACACTCTGTTCATAGAAATGCTTTTTAACTTGCTTTACTCTTTTCTCAGAAAACTCACAAGGTATTCCGCACTTGGAGCCTATAGTTGAAGCTTCTTTTACAAGGTCCTCAAATGAATTTCTTAGTTCAGTAACACCTAAGAGAGCATCACCTAATAGATCAACAGCTGAAACAATATCCATATTTTCAGTTTGGAGACATTTAGATACGATGTTCAGTTGCTGCAAAATCTTTGTTTGTACAACTAACAGAAGCACAAATTCAAACCTTTCAATTTTCTTTTTCAATCCTATTGCATTATTCCCTTATTTTGCCTTATTACTTGTCAAAATAAGTTTGGATAGCTCTCTTAATACATCGCCAAACCTCTCCTTTAAAGAAAAAACTGCTTCGTACCTTCCCGACCTTTCTTGTTGGGTTGAGTGTTTATAACGTTATGTTTGCATTTTCAGATGCATCTTGCAGCCCCAGCCAGTGTTTGATACTGTGTCCAAAAAAGTTGTAGACATTTCGTACATCCTCAAAAAACTGTGATATTTCACTATTGGCTTCTACAGAGTCTTTCAACACCAGATTTAAATTGTGACTTGCACAATGTACAAAATATGCGTGTGGCGCAACTTCTTGAATCTTTTTCTGCACTCCATTGTATACTCCACTCATTACGCTTGCGCCGTTATAACCTTAGCCACGACATTTTTTTCAATTCAAGACCTTTATCTTTAATAGATTCCACTATTTTACTTGCCAAACTAAATGCACCTTGATCTTCAACTTTTGTTAAAGAAGTAAACGTCTCACAAAAACTTTATTTCTTTGGGTTTATTTTTTCATCATTTACCACTTTGACGTACCTGTAAACTTTACTTAACTGATCAACTTTACTTATATCCTGAGTTGTATCCATAATAACAGAGAAAATTGGAGAGCTCTGTATTTAATATTTGATTTCTTTCAGTACTTCATTTGAGTCAATGAAATGACTTCATTTTGGATGCTAGGGCTTAAATAGTTAACACTTCCTGCTGGGTTTTGCAAAAGGGTTTTTAGTACAGGGGCATAGTCAGACAGAAGTTCTATTATAGACAAGAAATTTCCTTTATTTGCATCTTCCATTTTACTACTTCTTCCGCGGAAAGCAAGGTTACAGGTGGCCAAAGTTAATGAAACATTAACCATTCTTTCTAGAACGTTCCTCCAGTAATTTTTCTCTTCTTTTAACTGTTTTTCTATAGCATCATTCATTGTTTCATCATTCCTCCATTTCTCAAATATAACACAAGAAAATATGTGGTCATCCGATTGTTCATGAGTTTGAATTCTATCAGAAAGATGCTTCCAGGCGTTTAGTCCCGTACTACCGAAAGTGTTCTCTGAATGTTGTGGGAACAGCCAACATGGTTGACAGTAGACACGGTCTAACTTTTGCGAATAGCAAAGCCAGAGTCAGTTACATTTCATCCCAGAACCTGATATAAAACTGTAGTAATTAGTTGAAAATGATCTTTTACTTCCTCGTCCATCAGGCTGTTTTGGAAAGGGACCACGAGGTTGACAAGGTCAAGATGCTATGATTAACCTTTTCATTTCTGGATTATTGACGGGACTGGGAAATTCATTTTTTTCTTGCAAAACATAATATTCAGCGTGTCCAGTTTCAGTCAAGCATACTGCGTCCTTGTAATTATCGGCTGGCTGATCAAGACATGAAAGGCCATGGTCGGAACATCGATTCTATGTACTTCAGACTGTTGATGAGCGTCTGAAAAAATACATAGTGAATAATATTGAGCAATAACATTTAGTGTAGTGGTTTATAGTTGATTGCAGTGTTTTATTTGTAGTGACAGATTCAACTAACTGATGAACTAAGCCAACTAACTGATCAGTGGTTGGTTAACGGGACAGAAAGACTGTGTCACCAATCATAGTCGTCCGTTGAAACGATGCATACTGTATACCAGATACAGTGTTTTTCACTTCACATTAAAAATCACAAACAAATGTGCTCAGTCCAAGTGAAGTGAATAAACCGTCGTAATTCGCAAACCGGTTCATTGTTTTTTCATCACACATTCTATGCTGTTTATAATATTAACGTAATATGATATTGGTTTGTTATAAAATATTACGTTCCGTTAATGGAACTTTTAATAACAATAATTTTACTTTGCTTAACAACTTACGACACTTTTACAATATAGTTAACTTTGGTTTCTTCTTACATTCATTATTTTAATTTTCTTGGTTTTGATCTTGTTTCTGCACCGAAACGTACTCTAAACCTGATTGAGTTTGAGGGTGCAACCATGCAGTTAACGATTTAGTACAAGCACGAACCGTCTCCTCTTTTTTTCTTTTATCCTTCATATTTTAGATCCAATTTCACAAGTACATTTCATAGCGACGATAAAAAAATAACACAATGCAAGCCACAACTTAAGTTCAGACACTTAACCGGGAACCGCTGTTGCGACGTACCAACTGCACTATTGCTACTCCTCTGCTCCTGTGCATTGCTGTGGTGTGATGTCGCAGTGGAGGGGGAAGGGGTGGAACGATGAGTCATTGTCTGGTTCGGGCTATCAAAAAATACTCATAGAATACCACACAAATGGATGGATATATCTTACATACAGATTGAACAGAACATGAATAGTCCTAGTTCCGTACAATTTGGGTCCCTGAACTAAATTGAATTCTAAAATATGTTTTCCAGTGCTACTTTTATTTTTTATTATTTTCATTTTTATTTATGATTTTTCTTTTAGGGTTTGGGGTCCTCCTAACCTCGGGGGCCCCGAGGCGGTGCCCCGCTTGCCCCATTGTAGCTACGCCCCTGCAAGTAACTTGTAACTAAGATCTTCTCCTTGGTTAAAAGCTACAACACTGGAAGCCTGTGGCTTAATGAAGTACTTTGGACTTGGATTCGGCTGGAATTGCTGACCTTGATGTAGAAGATCGTTCTAAATGTTGTGCCATGTTAGAGTCTTGGAAGCCCCTTTCGCAGGAGAGAAAGGAGAAATTATCAGCAGGGCATATAAGGTGCGTTCAAAAGGTAACGAGCTGGAGGCTGGAATGCGCAAACCAGTAACTATATCGGCTAATTGTGGCGTGTGTAACGAGGTGTGGTTCCGACCAGAGCGTTGAAGGTCACAGCCCGTCGCTAGAGGGCACGCGTGCACGTCACGTGACGATACAAAGCGAGCAACAGCATGCACCAATCGTCCAACGCTGCCAGTCACATTGCAAACAGTGACATGGAGGCGTCAACCAAAGAGCAAAGAGGTGTTGATCGGTTTCTGACAGCGGAAGGAGTAGGGGGAAGTCACAAGTGTACGGCGAACACTGCATGTCCCTTGCAAGGGTCAAGGCGTGGCACAAGCGCTTCAGGGAAGGACGGGTGTCGTTAGTCGATGATGCCCGGTCTGGGGCACCCCCCTGCATTACCGATGACAACGTCCAGCTGGTTGATGCACTCATTACCCAGGACCGCCGAGTGACAGTGAACGCCATAGCCGCCGTGGTCGCTCCACGACAATGCACGACCTCATACGACCAACACAGTCGCGGCACTCCTGCAGAAATTCAAATGGGAGGTTCTCGGCCACCCTCCATACAGTCCAGACCTCTCTCCCTGAAAAGGGCTCTGCGGGGCCAACGATTCACCTCGGACGCCGACGTCCAGCTGTACGTGCGGAACTGGTTCACATCGCAGCCCAGGGAATTTTATGAGACAGCCGTTCACCGGCTCGTGTCACAGTGGGACAAGTGCCTCAACAGCCAGGGCCAATACTTCTAACATACAGGTAATTGTGCCTCCGGCTCGTTACTTTTTGAACGCACCTTATACAAAGTCCAGGGGAACGACTTTCTCCTCAAATGTTTTAAATGTGTTGCTTTATTACTTTATCTAATTAAAACTATTATTGTTATGCCAGTAGATTCGAATAACAAACGTGTGGATGCGGATAAGGGCTTTAACTATCACGACCCTTCTCCAGAATGTGTGTGTAAATTATGTGGCAAACCCTGTGCATAATACCATTTTATATTCGACCCTGACTATGTCAGAAAACTATATCAGAATGATAGTTATTATAACACTATTTTTCATTATGAAACAGTTTCTCCCACCAATCACAGGTCAGGAATCAGTTGTTTGACCAATTAGATAAGGTTAGCATCGCACCCGCGCAGAGTTCCAAGGCCTTCTAATTTAAATTTCACTGCGTTGCCTAGTGTCATAGTGGGGTGATCGAGGAGGCCATGGCCAAATACAAGGCATTCTCTGCGTCCCATGCGCTCTGTTCAGTACATAAAACTGGCGAAATCTCGACAGATATTTATGAATATTTATCTTCGAACATAAAATAGTTCTAATAATTATCGTCGAACATAAACAGTCGTATGCAACTCGGCTATAATGGTAATTAAGACACTCGTATGGAAATTAGAAAACTCGCATACGCTCGTTTTATAACCATACTCGTGTCTTAATTATTGCCGTTATAGGCTCGTTGCATAATGTACTATTAATGAATACATTAAAATAACAAAATCGCTGCTGGAGTAGCCTATAGCAATGACCGTATTTTATGTCCATTGGCTGCATTAATATTTAGTTCCTCAGTTTAGGGGCTGCGACAACACGGTCATGTAGCCCCGTATACTTTGGGTGTGTGTAGAATCTGTCTGATAACCGGTGTTAATTGTGATGACTGTATTAGTGTGTGTTATCTGTATTTCAGGTAAGGACCGCAGACGATCAATTTCAAGTAATTCCTAGTTCTGCTATCAAATGCTATCGTCAACGACACCTAGTTTTGAATTGAGTGTGCATCTATATAGATGTGAATCTTGGACGATCCGAGGTCATGATTGGAAGTGACGTGTCGGATTTGAGATGTGGGCCTGGCGTAGAATGTTACAGGTTAAATCCTGCAAGATATTCAAGGGAAGAGAGAACTGAGACCAACAATCCATACTAGAAAAACTAAATTCACGGACCACATTTTGCGACATAGACTATAGCTTTCCTAACTAATCCCCTGGAATGAAAAATTACAGGAAAGAAAGACCGAGAAAATATTTCCTTCAAGACATCACAGTAACTCTTCATTATGGTTCCTACTATGAAATGAAACGAGGTGATGAAGACAGAGAACACTGATTGTGGAGACAAGGCATTGCCTTTGGAAGTTGATGATGATGATGATGATGAGGATGATGATGATATAGAAAAGTTCCGAATAAAGGGAAACTTGATACATTCCACTCTAGATAATTTGAATCTCAAGGGTCCAGAGATGAAGTTTCATTTACCGTCAGTTCAAAATAATAGGACTTCAAATAATCAAGAGGGAGGAAAAAATTAAAATATGAGTTTGATTTTCGTGATTTTATTACTGTACTTACAATACTTGCTGCTTTTGTTTTCGAATTTTGCTTTTTTCCTGTTTTTGTTTTTGTGTTTGTCTTCTGCTTTAACTTCTGTTTTCGAATTTTGCTTTTTTGGTTTTAATTTTATGTTTGTTTTTTGCTTTTTCTTTCGTTTTTGAATTTTTCTTCGTGTTTTTTTGTTTTTAATCTTGTGCTTTTTTCTGCTTTTTTTGTTTATGAATTTTGCTTTTTTGTTTTTTGTTTATAAATTTGTGTTTGTTTTCTGCTTTTGCTTTGGTTTTTGAATGTTGCTTTGTTGTTTTTAATTTTGTGTTTTATTTCTGCTTTTTTGTTTCTGTATTTTGCATTGTTTTTTCGGTTTTGTGTTTGTTGTTTTCTCCTTTTTTCTTTTTGGTTTGTGTTTTTTGTCTTTTTCTTTTGTGTTTGTTTTCTGATTTTGCTTTAGTTTTTGAATTTTGCTTTTTTTTGTTTTTTGTTTTTAATTTTGTGTTTGTTTTCTGCTTTCGCTTTTGTTTTTAAATTTTCCCTTTGTTTTGTTTTTAATTTTGCTTTGGTTTTTGAATTTCGATTTTTTGTTTTTCATTTTGTGTTTTTTCTGGTTTTTCTTTTGTTTTTAACTTCGCTGTTTTCTTCGTGTTTTTTGTAAGCAGGCAAGTCTACTTTCAAATAACATCACCTTGAACCGCTGAAATGTGATACTAAAGAAAAAGCGCGTGCATAGCGACGAACAGTTTCGTTAATAGCAAACTAAATATTAAAGGCCCCAAGTGCTCATTTTTAGCCTACTTTTCACATTTTGCAAAAATGAGGAAAAAGTAGACTTATGATATCGATCCGGGAAAATGTGTGTCTGTCTGTCTGTCTGTCTGTCTGTCCTTCTGTCTGCCTGGCTGTGTGTGTGTCCCCCCTATCAACTCCTAAACGGCTGCAGCAATCAAAACCAAATTTAGTATGAGTAAAGATGTGCACCGGAATAGCACACGTCCATATTTGAAAATGATGTCAGTGCCACCAACTGCTGAAAAAACGCACTAGAAATTTGAGCTCCATGTTGGATATCTTGCAAGGTATGCATGGGAGCTATTCCAAAATTGGCACACATGTAGATAATACTATTTCAGTTTAAATTCCAGGAGGCCAACCATGACAGTGTTGCCAAAATAATTTTAAGCCATCTGATAGGTCCAATGTTTAAATGCATATAACTTCTACACTATCAATTGGATTTCAACCAAATTTTGTATTCTGTACCTTAAGAGGTGGAACTAAGAATATATTCAGTCACCAGGGCTGCCAACTGTGGTGCTCTATTAGGCTACATTATACCAGGTATATTTTGAACTAATTAGATATTTCGATATTACCAACTTAATTTCGTCATTATTCTAGATAGGTTCATATACTGTAGAATAATCATTGGCATGAAAAGTAGGCTGTATAGTTCTTCACGGAACTTCTTGTTTTTAACGTGCCCAACAGAGGGTTGGCTAACCTTGCTACTGAATCCTCACATAACCACATATGTCTGTCAATTACTTGCGAATCAAATCAATTGCAGAAATACTCTTCTTCATCATCATTATTATTTCCACTGCAATCAACAACATCCCAATTCAGTTTCAGGTGTTTCTAACAGCCTTAACACTTCAATTCAGATGAATAACGCTGTTGTCAGAGATGAGAAGCATACTTTTTCAGTCTTGCAATCAGTAGGATAAATAGTTTATCTTAGGATATATTAAAACTCAGCAATTCTTCTAGGTTTGTGCCGTGAAAACCAATAGGCCTAGGCTATATCATCTTTTTGGAAGCCTTCAAATGGAGGTTATGGCTGCTTGAGCTTTTTCTTCCCGCAGTGAAGAGGTGCAGATGCGCTTTATAAAAAGGGAGGTAGTGCACAGTTCACTACTGCAGTGAGGGTCCGGGCGGGGACACCAAGAACCCGCTGATGAGCCAGCTTGGTGTCCTAGGCGAAACCCCACACAAGACACGGCACAAACCTAGAAGAATTGATGAGTTTTAATGCACTGGCCGCGAAAGCCAATATATCATCTTTTAGGAAGCCTTCATAGGGAGCTTATGGCTTAGCAGGTGCGCTTTATAAAAAAAAAGGAGGTAGCGCGCAGTTCGCGGGGACACCAAGAGTCCGTTGATGAGCCAGCTTGGTGTCCTAGGCGAAACCCCCAGAAAAGACAAGTGAAAGCCAATATATCATCTTTTAAGATATATTTCTTGCAAATACCCTGAAATGAATAACCGATATAAACAACCAATTTTAATGTTGTGCGGTCTAATTAAACACACTTTTATAAACAAATAAATATATTTCCGTTGAATTTTCAAGAAATGCAAGGTATTTCCCTGTACTATTGAGACGATTTGGAAGGTTTAACTACATGCTGCACCTTCTAACTCCTTGAACAGTTCGGTTACACAAGAAATAAAAACAATAGCAAAAGAAGCCTTCAGTATGAAAAGAAAATTATTTTCTGGAGCAATGAAAGTAAGCCTAAGGAAGAGATTAATGAATTTTTTTGTTTAGAGTGTAGCAATGTATGGAGCGGAAACTTGGACGCTTAGGAAAGAAGACGACAGAAGACATGAGATTAATAAATATCAACATTATTAGAACCAGGGATTGGTGATCTTGAAGCCTCCGTGGCTTAGGCGGCAGCACGCCGGCCTCTCACCGCTGGATCCGTGGTTCAAATCCCGGTCACTCCATGTGAGATCTGTGCTGGACAAAACGGAGGCAGACAGGTTTTTCTCCGGGTACTCCGGTTTTCCCTGTCAAAATTTCATTCCAGCAACACTCTCCACTATCATTTCATTTCATCTGTCATTCATTTAATCATTGCCCCAGAGGAGTGCGTCAGGCCTCGGCAGCCGGCACAGTTCATATCCTCGCCGCTAGATGGGGGCTTCATTCATTCCATTCCTGACCCGGCCGGAGGCTGGAAGCAGGCTGTGGATTTTCATTTCATTGGTGATCTTGTGTACCAGAACATGGTACGTAGGTATCGTGTATGTGTTGACGTTGGTGGTCGTCACATCGAGCCCCACCTGTAATTGGGCAAAGATCACAAGAAGCAGGAGTTAGACAGAGCGTCGAAAATGCGGGAGCTGTCAACGTGTGCTGTGGTGTTTTATTGCGGGTATCGAATAGACACAAGTTCCTATGCTAACCTTAACCATCTTGGTCCCCCCCAATACAAGCCATCAAAGTCTGTAATTGGAATTTAGAAGCACTCTGTATTGAATGATTTTAATTTTATAAGCTTTCTTATATTTAATTTTAATAAATGTAAAACAAAAATATTGGAATGCAGCTTCAATAAATCAGAAACCTCTATGGACATCAAATTAACAGGTGAAAAGCTGAAGGAAGTAGGAGACTTCTGTTACTTAGGAAGCAAAATAACCAGTGATGGACGAAGCAAAGAGGATATAAAAAGTAGATTGGCTCAGGCAAGGAAAGCATTTCTACAGAAAAAGAATCTGTTGACATCGAATATAGATTTAAGTATTAGGAAGTCATTTTTGAAAGCCTTTGTCCGGAGCGTGGCGCTCTATGGAAGTGAAACTTGGACTGTTGGAGCAGCAGCAGCAAGGAGGGGAATTGAAGCGTTTGAAATGTGATGTCACAGGAGAATGATGAAGATCAGAGTAACACAAGAGGAGGTATTAAGACGAGTGGGAGAGGAGAGATGTTTCTGGCGACTGCTAATGAAGAGCAGAGATAGGTTGATAGGACACATACTAAGACACCCAGGAATAGCAAGCTTAGTCGTGGAAGGAAGGGTCGAGGACAAAAACTGTAGGGGTAGACCAAGGTTAGAATATGTTAATCAGATTGCTTCGGACGTAGGTTGTGGTTGCTATGTAGAGATGAAATGATTAGCTCAGGACAGGGAGGCATGGAGCGCTGCATCAAACCAGACAAATGACTGAATACTCAAACAACAACAACAACAACAACAATTTTGTATTATCATATTTTATCTTTAACTTGGTAGGGTCTCTTATTTAAAAACAACAACAAGTAGTTCCGTGAAGAACTAAAGCCTATTTTCATATATCCTACGTATGTTAATTGCCTCTATCAAAATTTCAGTTTGATTGCTGTAATAGATTCGTAGATATTGAGAACCGACTAAATATTTCGGATGGTCGCCATGTTGGATTTTGTATATGTAGGTCCTAGAGTTATGCACTGTTACATGAAGATTATTGTGTGCGTGTAGCATTCAAACTTCAATCGCATGATTAAGACACAAGAAGTAACAAGGAGATTTTAAAATTTCGCACAGCTGCCATCTTGTGGTTATGGAAACAATTGAAATAAATTAGATGCCAGTGGATTAACATTCGTATAAGGATTTACTGTACCAAGTTTCTCTGCACTCGGATGGATAAATTGCGAGAAACGTCCATGTGAATATGTATACTTCGCGTCGCCGCCATGTTGGATTTGTGATCACCAGGTTATTTAAAGTCCTATAGGTGAACTTAAGTTCATAGCCCCTATGAACATCAAAAAACTCAGTTTGAATGCTATAATAGATTCGTAGATATTCAGAGCCGTCTAAATATTTCGGATGGTCGCCATGTTGGATTGTTAAATGTTTAGGCCATAGAATCATGTACCATTAAAGAAAAATTATTGCGTAGGTTCATTATTAAAACTTTCACTTCGATCGCATGAATACGACACAAGAAATAAAAACTTAATTTTAAAATTCGCACAGCCGCCATCTTGAGATTATGTAAACAATTGAACTAAATTAGATACCAGTGCATTACAATGTGTATAAACATTTCCTGTACCTGATTTCATTGCGTTTGGAAAATTAAATCGCGAGATAGGTCTATTTAAAATTTTCTAATTCGCTTGGCAGCTATGTTCGTTTTGTAGTTAACCGGTTTTAAAAGTCTTATAGACGAACTTCCAGTAGTACACTTTATCTTCGTACAAAATTTCAGGTTGATACCGCTAATAGTTTCAGAGATATAGAATGCCGGTGAAATATCTTGTACAGCCGCCATCTTGTGGTTATGTAAACAATTGAACGAAGTTAGATGTCGGTGCATTACAATGTGTATAAACATATATTGTACCAAGCTTTATTGCGTTTGGTTGGTTAAATCGCGAGAAACGTCTATTTAAAAGTCGCAAATTCGTGTGGCTGCCATGTTGGTTTTGTAGTTACCAGTTTTTCAAAAGTCACATAGGTGAACTTCTAGTAGTACCCTTTATCACCGTAATAAATTCCAGGGTGATATCGGGAATAATTTCGGAGATATTGAATGCTGGTGAAATATTTTGCACAGCCGACATGTTGGATTGGTGAGACGTAACAAAATTTGAAGGGCACGGTCGAGGTCGCCCGGAGTAGTGCTATGAACTTACCGAGTTTCATTGAAATCGCTCCTGCCGTTTAGAATTTATTAGGGACACACACACACACCTCTCTCTCTCTCTCACACACGCACACACACACACACACACACACACACCCGCGGACAAAAGGTGATCTCATAAGCCTTTTTTTAATTTTTTTTTTTATTTTTTTCAAAATTGAAAATAGGCTAAAAATGGTTTTCAGATAAAGCCTATTAACACCTCCAAAAGTCCGGCTCCGTGGCTAAATGGTTAGAGCGCTAGGCTTTGGCCCGAAGTGCCCCAGGTTCAATTCCCGGCCGCGCCATAAGGGATTTTAATGTCCTGGGGTTAATTCCCGTGGCTCGGGGACTGGGTGTATGGGACGTCTTCATCATCACTTCATCCTCATTACGACGCGCAGATTTCCCACGGGCGTCAACTAGAAAGACCTGCACTCGGCCTCTCCGAAGGCCACACGTTTCATTTATCACCTCCACAGACCACAAATCTATAAAGGGTTAACCGGATTCGAACGCAGTCAGGCTTTGGAAGGGGTGTATTGAGGAAATATTTGACGAGAAATATTCTCATTTCCGTTACGATTCTCAGGATGAAGAAGAATTCCCTGGCTGCTGAAAGAGACAAATGAAGCGATTTGAGAATCACTAATTGGTGTGGGGGATGTTGAGAATGCGACGGGATGGGACGGGAAGGCGGAGTTTCGATCCCACATGTGTGTGTGTGTGGAACAGCTAATTTGTTTTGGAATGTAATTACCAGAGGGGCCCTTGCCTTGTTAGGGCTATGTTCACGGACCATATAACATGGCACTCTTGTTCCACCACTTTAATGGTCCAGAGGGAGAGAGAGAGGGGGAGGTGGGGAACCAACAACACGCAGTCGTCACCTTAATGCCATCGAGGTCATCAGCGCCTTGCAATGCAGTTATTCAATTTTACAAAAAAATACGAGGTATGCATCAAAGAAATAAGAAATAATCTTTTAGTTTTACGTGACCGTAAATCTCGCAATCTTGAGCTACGGGTTTTTTATTTTCACGAGAAATTCGAACCACTGAAAGTAATTATTTCACTTCGAAAATCTCATATGCATTGATCGGAAATCGGGGTAAAGGGAGGTATCTTCGTGATACAGGTAAGTTCGTGATAAATCTTTGAATAAGTATCATGAACTCCCCTATTGCAGACTAAGCGTTTCAACTTCAGTAGTAGTTTCCTGCGTTCTCAACAGATATCTCTAGGTACTTGTATTGGTCTTCATCGCGGTCTAGCGGACACAACCAAACCTTTGGTTTGTAGTGAGGTGTTTTCTTTCATAGTGGTGGCAGGTTTTGTGCTGTGTCTGTTATTATAAAGATTCAAACGCTAATAATAAGTTAAGATATATGTGTTTAGTATCAAATTATAGCTTTAGGTGTGTAGTGTCGGCAGGTATGGTTAGGAAAATAATTCTGTGAAAGTACGAACCGTTATCGCTTAATTCGTGAAGTACTTTCCTTAGCTTCTTTGTCAGAACAAAACGTTTGACTGCGTGCGCTCTTACGTTTTCGCCTGCAGCAGGTAAACTGATCAATATAATATAACAATGCATATGAAGAAATTTGTTTAGGATTAAATTTACTATCAAGCTATTGTGTTAAATTTTTATACTATCAAGCTATTATGTTTATTTTTAATTTAGGGTATCACGAAATTACCTTACTGATGATGCGTTAAATTGAACATCATTGCTGCGTGACTTGATAGTTATGCCTGTAGTGAGTTAAATGTGCACTTTAGCACTAAACCATACTTTATACCAACGAAATTATTCAGAATTAAATTTATTCTCTAGATTTGCATATGTTTTCCTAATTTAAGGCATCGCGAAATTACCTGACCCTCTTGTAATTCAATATTCTCCTTTGCATTATCGGTCAATATGCCAAAAGAAAAAACAAAATACCGGCAGTATGAATCAAAACAGTTAGTCACAGCTGCTAAAATGGTAACAGAGCAGAAGATGTCAGTTTATCAAGCATCAAAACGAGCACGTGTTCCGATCAGTTACGGTTGCTGTACTAATGAAATGAGAAGTGATTCCGAGTAAAGACTATGAAAATGAAGAGTACATTACTGTGACATTCATTAATTGCTAATATATCATGTATTTCTTGTGTGATCAATTAATATACACTAAAAGTAGTAAGTATTTCTTTCATTCACGAAGTTACCTTACCATTATCACGAAATTAACTATCCCTGTCACGAAGTTACCTGCCAAATTTAGAATAATATAATATATTTTCTTATGAACAACATGGATTCAAAATAAATAACAATGCTATTTCTGTTATGATATAGTAGCATAGTTTACTGCTATAAATTGGCTAGTATGGGTACTCGTTAATAACAGACATATCAATAAAAGCGTAATTTTATCACGAACATACCTCCCTTTACCCTGCATTGATCGGAAATCGAACCCAGTTCACCTTGGTGAGAGGCAAGCAAATTCACCGCGTTGTCACAAAAACTAATGACCCAAAAAATTATAAAAATTAAAATTAAAAAAATAATAATAAAAATTAAAAAGAATAAAAATAAAATAAGAGTGTAAGAGTAAAAATACCTTTTTGGAAATAAAAAATAAAAAATAAAATTAAAATTAATTATAAAATAAAATAAAAATAGAAATAGAAATAAAAATTCAAATTAATAAATCAAAAAATAAAAAATAATGAAAAGTTAAATTAAAAATAATATTTAAGTAAAAAATAAATAAAAATTAAGTGAAAAATATGTATAAATAAAATAAAAATACAAATAGAAAATTCAAATTAATAAATAAAAAATAAAAATTAAGTGAAAAATAAGTATAAATAAAATAAAAATACAAATAGAAAATTCAAATTAATAAATAAAAAATAAAAATAAAAAACTTAATTTAAAAAATAATAAAAAATAAATTAAAAATAATTATTAAAAAATAAAAATAGAATATAAATGAATAAAAAATAATAAAAAGTAAAATAAAAATAACATTCAAAGTAAAAATATAAATAAAAATTGAAAAGGTAGAGTTAAAAATAAAGATAAAAAATAAAAGATTACAATAAAAATTACAATAAAATAAATTAAACTTTAATTAAATTTTAAGATTTACATTCATTTTGGCTCCTCATTGATATACTAATAACGTTTAAATGGGCTAGGATTCCGTCTGAGTCAATACTTCAGTAAAAATGATCACTATGTGGTCATTAGAAAATGGTACGGTACATGTTTCGAGGACTAATATACATTTTGTCATTTTAAATGATCTTGTCGACTTCGTTACGCCGGCGTTACGTTACGGTGACAGGACGAAATGTTCCCAGATGCACTGAGGTGTGTGACGTCATAGTACTGGTGCATGTGTTCCCCGACAATCTCTACTTCCTTAGTATAAGACAAAAATCCCCGGGTAATCTCGAGAACCACTGGATGGATTTTGATGCGGTTTTCACTATTCTGTAAAGGATATCTCGAGGAAAGATTCTGTAGAAAATAATTTATGTATGATCAAAGGAAGCCAAGCAGTAACGATTTCAGTGAAAAAGTAAAAAACAAACTTGGCGTCCGTGCGCTTCTTAAGCTTACGCTGGGCAAACCGTTAAAAATATCAATATACTATGAGCGTAAGAATTGGTCAGCATGAACATTTCTACAAAAAAGTCCGCGAGAGCATATCTCTATCAATACATCGCCCACTATAAGTGTTTTTAGACTGGATGGAAGGGGCACGTCATACAGCCATCTCCCTCCGCTCGCTCGACCTTGCTTTGCCCTTGGTTTGCACTTGCCGTTCGAGAGTAATTTGAAACAAGATAAGCAAGATAAGTATTATGCAGATAATTTTCTAACATGTCTCGCTTCACTCGAAGGCTTTCTACCATTTTTCAGCATTTGTAGCATTTAAAATGATACAAAGTCTAGTCTCTCAGACTGACTGTCACTTTTTTTTGTCCCCTTCATCAGCCAATAGACTAATATTCTCTTTTAATGATTAATATTGGCTGATGAAGGCGACAAAATTGTATATTAGTCCTCGAAACATGTACCGTACCATTTTCTAATGACCCCATAGTGATCATTTTTAATGAAGTATTGATTCAGGTGGAACCCTCGCCCAATAAAACGTTATTATTTAATTAAATAAGAAACAACTAAATATTTAAATTATTAGTCTAATAATAATTGTAGTGAAACACTGACTTTCAGGGCGAAGTAATTACACCCCAACAATTCTTGTAGGATTTTGCCGTGTTAGTTGTGTGGTTTGGCCTAGTTGCACCCTGCCCGGACCGCCTCTAGGGTAGTGGACGATACACAACGGTACGTCCCTTATGTGAAGCGCATCACACTTCTTTGCTGTGGGGATCACTCAACCCATAACAGAAAACCCATAGCAGTGTTTTGTAGAGCTATTTTATCGTGTATATTTGGATCTGATGATGCTCGGTCGACGAGCGAAACATGTCATCCTATAGTTTTCACTCTCTTCTGTAATCCTTAACAAATATACAGTGAGTTTCTCTCACGTGTTGGCTGGCTAGCCGGCGCGCCCAGCTTATCTGCCTCCCGCTGACTCATCAATCCCCGCTCGGCATAACATAGCACTTCGCTCACTTTATCCGTGCATGACATTACAATTAAGAAAATAAGAATATTAATAAAATAAGCTGCTACTATCTTGTGATAGGAGATGTTGGAAATGTTCTCCTCCTACATTCACACATTTCCGGCATCGTCTTATAATATTGTGTTGACCGACTGAAAAGCACCAAACTTTTGTTTTGTCTTATAATATACTAGCAATCCGCCCCTGCTTCGCCCGGGAACAGTTATGAATGCATTACGTGATAAGCGCCTTTATTTTCGATGTCAATGAACTACGACCTAATTATATCCGTTTAACGTCTCAGCATGATGGGTTAAAATCACTGACTGGATTATTAATTGTATTATTATGGAGATGCATGTGCAACGAATTCTTGTCAGACGTAATTTAAGAATGGCGAGGTGCTTGAAACTCAAATCCCCCTTCCGTCCAATCTAAAAAAAAATATATAGTAGGCGATGTATTGAAGATAGAGATAGATAGAGATGCCCTCACGGCATTTTTGTAGAACTTTTCATGCTGAACAATTCTTACACTCAAAGCATATTGATATTTTTAATGTTTTGCCCAGCATAAGCTTAAAAAGCGCACAGACGCCAGGTTTTTCTTTCGACTTTTTCACTGAAATCGTTACTGATTGGCTTCCTTTGATCTTAAATAAATGATTTTCTACAAAAAACTTCCTGGAGATATCCTTTACAGAATGGTCAAAACCACATCAAAATCCATCCAGTGGTTCTCGAGATTACCCGTGACATCCAAGAACCGGGGACTTTGTTTTATACTAAGTAGAGATTATACGCCAATCAGTATAATTTAATATAATATAATCCCCCTTCCATCCAAAAATAAATTGACTGGGAATTTTGCGGAACGAAAAGTTCACAGGCGAAATGAGAGTTGCACTTCCAGGGAATGGCGAGGTGAAAGAAATTCAAATCCCCTTTTCGTCCAATCTTAACTTGACTGCGATTCACAGGCGAAATGAATAAAACCCGAGTTGCACTTCCAGGGAAACTCAAAACACAACCACCGTTCTCAGAAGTCTTAACTCAACACGACTCGACGGTTTGCTGCTGGCTGTATCTGGGGCAATAGGTTCGCCCGCTAGCTAGGCTGTAACAGGGATGATAGACTCGCCCTTAGCTAGCTCATAAACTGTCGCCTCAGAAGTTGAATGGACATGGTTGGAAGAAATTAAAACGTAAAAACACTTATAGTGGGCGATGTATTGAAGATAGACATATGCTCTCGCGAACTTTTTTGTAGAATTTTTAAAGCAGAACAATTCTTACACTCATAGTATTTACATATTTTTAACGGTTTGTCCAGCGTATGCTTACAAAGCGCTCGGACGCCAGATTTTTCTTCGACTTTTCCACTGAAATCGTTACTGCTCGGCTTCCTATGATCATAAAAAAAATATTTTCTACAGAAATCATCCTCGAGATATCCTTTACAGAATGGTGAAAACCGCATCAAAATCCATCCAGTGGTTCTCGAGTTTACGCGTAATATCCAAGAATCGAGGACTTTGTTTTGTACTAAGTAGAGATATACAGTACTGTATAAGTTATAATATGCTGTATATTTAATCATTTGTATTTTTTTTTTTGCGCGTTTAACAGTCAGTAATTGGGATTAGGCCTATATTATGTTGTCCAACTGAAAACATGGAATATCTAATCAACTTGAAATATTATTAAGTTATATTCAACCATCCCCGGTGTATTGTATACTAAACTATGTTAATGTACTAAACTACTGAAGTAGATTTAGTAAGAGTTGAACTTCTACTTGAGCAGCATTAGAGACAAGGAGTACAACGAGGTGTGTGTTTTCAATCTCGGGAAGAGGAAAAAGTCACAAGGAGTCAAATCGGGTGAATAGGGTGGTAGGGAGTCAAAGGAATGTTCTCACCGGCCAAATACAAGGTGCATTATCTCGTGGGGCAACACCCAGATGTGTTTGATGTTTGGTCTCAAACGTTTGGCAGGTTTACGATGTTCTTCAAGAACCTGTCGATAAAAAGTGTCACTCATTGTCAGAACGCACAAGCAAAACCTGCGTCACTAAACTCATCACTACGGACAACCAAGGTGACTCTATATAGCGAGATCCAACTGTTGGCGTATCACAACTGCACCTGCCTCCCCTCCAAGTCCCGCGTCTCCAGTGTTGTCTGATCACTAGGGACTGGACATTTATGCACTGAAAACGATTAAAATATGCATGCAATTAAGCACTAAAAATGTAGAAAAAAGTGACAGTCAGTCTGAAAGACTAGACTTTGTTTCATTTTAAATGCTTCAAATGCTGAAAAATGCTAGAAAGGCTTCGCTCGAAGCCAAAGACTCTTTGGCATATTAGAAAATTATCTGCATAGTACTTATCTTGTTTCAAATTACTCGCGAACGGCAAGTGCAAACCAAGGGCAAAGCAAGGTCAAGCTCACCAGAGCATGTGGGGACTTGACCCTTCCATCCAGACTAAAAACACTTATAGTGGGCGATGTATTGAAGATAGAGATATGCTCTCACGGACTTTTTTGTAGAACTTTTCATGCTGACCAATTCTTACGCTCATAGTATATTGATATTTTTAACGGTTTTACCAGCGTAAGCTTTAGAAGCGCACGGACGCCAAGTTTGTTTTCGACTATTTCACTGAAATCGTTACTGCTTGGCTTCCTTTGATCATACATAAATTATTTTCAACAGAATCATTCCTCGAGCTATCCTTTACAGAATTATGAAAACCACATCAAAATTCATCCAGTGGTTCTCGAGATTACGTGTGACATCCAAGAATCGGGGTTAGAGATTGTGGGGGAACACATGCGCCAAGCAGTACTATGACGTCACACACCTCAGTGCATCTGGGTACATTTCGTCCCGTCACCGTAACGTAACGCCAGACCCCAGCGTAACGACAAAGTCGACAAGATCATTTAAAATGATAAAAATTGAAAAATATGCACTAAACAATAAGCCAATCTTATTCACTCACTTTATACATTAATCAGTTTGCCACGGTGGGTGAGTGGTTAACGTGTCGGTCTACTAACCCCCAAGATTACAGGTTTGCTCCTGGCCGTAGTAAGTGATTTTTGAAAGGCGGCAAAAATACGACACGCATGTCATACGTTGTTGGCATGTCAAAGAGCCCATTTGAATTCAGTACGACGTGTTCGTAATGGCAAAATTAATCTCCGGAGTTTCCGCCAACACAAAGTTCTTCATTTCTCTACTAGAAAGCGCTATAGCCTAGTGTTCAAGGAGCTTAGATATCTAACCTCATTGACTTTCATAGTGATTCAAGGAACAACGAAATTCGACATGCAAGCAACCCTCTGGGTGTCAAATTACAAAGCTTGCACCCGACACCCGAGGCCATACGATATTATTATTATTATTATTATTATTATTATTATTATTATTATTATTATTATTATTATTATTATTATTATAATTGTTGTCGTACTGAGCGGTTGGTGCGTCTTGGCTTTCGTGGTTTAAGTGAGTTTGACGGTATATTTCAGTGACTATATTAGTTGAAAGGGTTGAGTTTTGTGTGGCAGAGCCTCTTCCGCACGACGAAGTGATTTCTCTACCTGAGGGGTGGCTGGGTGAGTAATTCTTCCATCTGTTCAGGAATTGTGTCCCCGTCGCTTGTGGAAAGTAAGGTTATGTCCAACAGAAGAGAAGAGATCGGTGTCATGGAGAGATTGTGTGTGGAATCCACCGAGATTGTAAGCGGCGCAGATACCAGCGCTCAGGCCCAAGTGGGAGATTCTAATGGCGCGCGATGTGTGGCGTCTACAAGAACTACTTCATCTAGGGAGCTGGACGTTGCATCTAATGTCATGGCGGGGCAGAGTACAATAATCTCGGGTGAGAATGGAGGTTCAGATGAATTGAGGTTCACTGCGGACAAAGGTAAATGTCGAAATGAAATAGACATAAAAGAAGAGTCAGAGATTCTGAAAGGAATAGGATTACTGAAGATCATGATGGCAGCTACCAAAACTCAAAGAAATGTGAGTAATAATATCAAGAATAGCCTAGCGCAGTTAGTAGAGGTTTTTGATGTCCTCGATCACTGCCGCAAAACTAGATTGGCAACAGAGGTCACTACCATCACTCGACCTAGAACTCCCATATGCGAGAAGGCTGCAAGTCAAGGAGAAACAATGATTACTGTAATTGAGAGCAGTGTCAATTCCGAAAACATATCTGCAAATGAAATTGTGGTCATTGAACCTCCCGTGGAGAAGTTAGCAGAAGATGCCTGGCAAACAGTTCGAACAAGGAAACACAGGGGTCATAGCGGTAAAGTTATTCTGGAGGACGAAAAGGGAGAACTTAGAAGTAATCATTCTCTACATCAGAAGGGAAATAAAACGAAGGATAGAAGACGCAACGAGGCAATTGTTATCAAGCCTACTGAGGGGAAGACATATTCAGAAGTTCTTCAATCATTGCGTCAGCAAGCAACATCTGATTGCAGTGGCGTAAACCTTAAATCGATTCGCAGAACGTCGACTGGTGCGGTGCTCCTTGAAATGAAAGGGAAAAATGGAGATAAATCTAAGTTCAGGGAGATGATTTCCAAAGCCGCTGAGGGTTTGGGTGAAGTTAAAATGTTGGCTCCTACCATAACCTTGGAAATTAGGGATTTGGACTGTCTTACAACAGCAGAGGAAGTCCAGGCAACATTAGAGGACCGGCTTAAGGATAACATGGGTGAAATAAAAGTTACTATTACCAAGCCCAATTCCAGAGAACAGCGTATGGCCATAGTTGTGGTAAACTCCAATGCGGCAAATGAGTTGCTCCTTGATCAGCATATTAAGATAGGCATGGTTAGCTGCCGTATTCGGAAAAGGACCAATGTGCTGAAATGCTTCCGATGTATGGGCTATGGTCACATGGCAAGACAATGTACGGGTCCTGACAGGTCGAAGTTGTGCTACAGATGCGGGGGAAAGGAGCATAAAGCTGCTCACTGCACGTCTGCCCCAAAATGCTCGATCTGCGCGTGTGAAGGCAAGAATGACGACCATGTGATCGGGTCAGGTATGTGTGCTGTCTTTCGACGTGCATTGGAGAGTGCTCAACAGTCAAAATGCTAAGATTTCTACAAGGCAATATTCATCGTAGCAGGGTGGCTAACGATCTCCTAGTTCAGTTTGCCGTGGAAAAGAATATTGATGTTGTGCTTATTAGCGAACAATATAAGAACAGGGATATTCCATCGTGGTACTCTGATGAAAGTGGGACGGCTGCTATATGGGTAGCGGATCCAAGCAGAGTTTTTATTGAAAAGTTTGGTGCTGGAAATGGATTTGTCTGGGTCAAGAGCAGAAATATTTCTTATGTAAGCTGTTACTTAACACCCAATGAATCAATTCGGCAGTTTGAGACCCGACTATCTGCCCTTGAGGATTTCCTAGGTACAGTAACTGGGGGTATTCTGGTGGCCGGTGATTTTAATGGTCGAGCAGTTGAGTGGGGCTTGGCTCATACAAACGGGAGAGGCCATAGAATTTTGGAGATGGCTGCTAGGTTGGACTTGGTGCTGCTAAATAGCGGTGATGTTCCAACATTTTGTCGGCCTGGGCAAAACGAAACCACACCAGACCTAACGTTTGCCTCTGCAGATCTTGCTGCTTGCATTGCAGACTGGCATGTAATGCTAGATTATAACAACAGTGATCATAGATACATCCTTTTTAATACTAGGCCTCGAGGAGGCCTAGTCCATGAAATTCCGATACCGTTTAGATGGAACGTTGATCACATGGATGGTGAAATTCTTCTTGCAGTAATAGCACAAGGGAAACAAGTTCTGGAGGATTTGTTTCAACATAGCCCCGCGAGCTCTGCAGAAACCCTGGTTAGGTCGACCATTGATCTCATTGTTAAGGCTTGCGGAGCATCCATGCCCAAGAAGAAGATTTTTCCAAACAAACGGCCAGCCTATTGGTGGAATGTTGAAATAGCAGAGGCTCGACGATTGTGTTTTCGATTAAGGAGAAGGGCACAAAGGCTCTGCAGAGATTCTCTAGAGTTTGCAAATGCGATAGAAGAGTGTAGAGTAGCGAGGAGGACTCTCAAACGGGCCATTGCTCAAAGTAAGGCACATAAATGGAACGAGCTCATTAACGATCTGGATCAGGACCCATGGGGTCTGGGCTACAAAATTGTCAGTAAGAAGCTCGGCGGCATTATGGTGTCTACTGCTGCTATGACGGCATCCCAGAAGGAAGCTATTATAGATGAGCTATTTCCTAATCACCCAGAGAGATTTCCCGATCACATGCCGGTGATGCTAGATGATATTCCGCTATTCACTAGGGAGGAATTACAAACTACAGCACGATCTTTTCAGAATAAGAAGGCACCAGGGCCGGATGGAATTCCTGCTGAAGTGTTAAAGATGATATCCGAAGAGGAACCAGATGTTTTGCTGAATATGTATAATTGTTGTTTACTACAGGGAGTCTTTGCGACCCCGTGGAAAGTGGCCAGGCTTGTGCTCATGCCTAAAGGCAAAGGAGATCCCACTACTGCTTCAGGTCAGAGACCTCTATGCATGTTGGACATGGCTGGCAAACTGTTTGAGAAGATGATTAAAGGAAGGCTTCAGGCAGCGATTGTTGCTGCAGGAGGTCTGTCCCCCAAACAATACGGTTTTGTGAAGGGTAAGTCCACCATCAGCGCCATTGAAGAAGTGGTGATGGCTGTCAGATCCATTGAGCATGGCAACCATTTCTCTAGAAAAATGTGCTTACTGGTTACTCTGGATGTGAAAAATGCCTTCAATTCTGCCCGGTGGATTGACATAATAGCTGCACTTGAAACAACATTTAACATTCCTCGCTACTTGGCGTCTGTTCTGAGGAATTATCTTTGTGATCGTTGGATTCAGTATGACACAGATGAAGGAGTCAAGTGTCGCAAGGTAACAGCGGGGGCGGCTCAAGGCTCGGTGTTAGGTCCTGATTTATGGAACGTAAATTATGACAGTATTTTACGGATGGAGATGCCAGAGGACACTTCTTTGGTGGGATATGCTGATGATCTCGTTGTACTCATTATGGAGCGCTCCATGGAGGGTCTGCAACTTAAACTGAATCAGGTAATGCGGAGAGTTTCCACCTGGATGAATGAACATGGTCTCCAACTAGCAGTTCATAAAACAGAACTAGTCCTTGCTACTAAGAAGAGAGTTCCACGAGTTGTACCCATGCTAGTAGATAATCAAGTGATAGAAACAGCTCCTGCTGTTCGTTACTTGGGTGTTATGATTGACAGCAAGTTAACATTCTGGAATCATATCAGCAAGATTGCTGATAGGGCTGCAAGGATTGTTAACAACTTGTCGCGGCTCATGGCTAATATTGGCGGCCCTTCACCATTGAAGAGGAAACTGCTGATGAGAGTGGCGGAATCAGTTATTGTTTATGGTGCAGAGATTTGGTCAGTAGCTCTTGGCACTGAGATGTATAGGAAGCGGATAAACTCTGTTCACAGAAGAGCTGCCCTCAGAATAACTTCTGCCTATCGTACAGTGTCTGGACCGGCAGTGCTAGTAATAGCTGGGGCGATACCCATTTACATCCTGGCCAAGGAAAGGCGCCGTATATACTTGCGCAAAGACGAGCATTCTAAGATACGCGTGAAGAGGGAGGAAAGAGACAGATCTCTTCTGGAATGGCAGGAAGAATGGGAACGTGAAAATCGTGGCAGGTGGACCGTTAGGCTCATCAAGCAACTGAAGCCATGGTTGTCGAGGGAACATGGTGAGGTTAATTATTACATTACCATGTTTCTCTCTGGCCATGGTTATTATGAAGCATACCTCCATCGAATGGGAATTTCACCGAGTTCACGTTGTCGTTATTGTGATGATCAATGGGACGATGTTCAGCACACATTCTTTGCATGCTTGAGGTGGAGAAATCTTCGAAGGCTTCTGGAGACAAAAGTAGGTGTCATTACACCAGACAATGTGGTGGATAAAATGCTCAGCAGCAGAGAAAGTTGGGCACAGATTGCAGTCTACATCTCTGAGCTGCTGAAAACAAAAAAAGAAGAGGAACCGAGAAGATTGGTTGCTGAAGACAGTGAAGATGATGATGAGTAATTTCATTATCATCACATTTAATGAAATTGACTGAGACTTCTGGTCGTAACAGAGGCTCCACCCTGAAGTAAGGCTGAACAGGCAGTTCCGGGGTGGCCTTAAGCCAAGTATAGGGTTTGTGGGTTTTTAGTAGGTAAGAATCCTGCACAGTTGTAAGTCCGGAAGCTTGCAATCTGTCTTTTGAAGATTTCCCCACGTTTCCCTCGAAAAACAAAAAAAAAAAAAAAAAAAAAAAATATTATTATTATTATTATTATTATTATACATGTATCATACACTGCAGAAAGAAGCATCGCACTGGATAATTTGCAAGTTTTTCAATGTTTTCAGGAGGCAAATTACGTCCTTTTTAATCATTTTCAGTGCATAAATGTCCGGTCCTTAGCCATCAGTTGAATAATCAATCACTATTACCTGACACCCACTGTTTTAATAAATACTTTCTGCTGCTCTTCTCTTTAGGCGTTTTGAGTTAAGGATGTGCAGACTAAGAATAAAGCAGCACATTAACTGAAGAAACTCTTCACAAAACTAACGAGATGGTGAAAGGAAACTCCCACTCCATTCCCTTCTTCAAATAGCCAGGCAGCATTGCTTAAAATACGAGTACTGTCATCTCGTTATCTGTTGCTCAGAAAGTTGCTTACAAGGCATGTCCAACACGCAGGCGAAAGCTATTTTGTTCAAGATGTTTTAAAATATACTTAATTTCAACTGTAGGCTATATTCTAAAATATGTTGTTATGTTCAGAATATGCAAAAAAAAACACCAATAAACCCTCAAAATATGCATTTTCAAACTGGTAGTTCGGTGAAGAACTGTACAGCCTATTTTCGTATATCCTACTCATGTTAATTGCCTCTATCAACATACAAAATTTCAGTTTGATTGTTGTGATAGATTCGTAGATATTGAGAACCATTTAAATATTTCAGATGGTCGCCAGGTTGGATTTTTATTCATGTACTATTAAATTAAGATTATTGTGTACGTGTGGTATTCGAACTTCAATCGCATGATAAGAACACAAGAAGTAAAAAAGAGATTTTAAAATTTCGCACAGCTGCCATCTTGTGGTTATGCAAACAATTGAAATAAATTACATGCCAGTGGATTAACATTTGTATAAGCATTTAACGTGCAACGTTTCACTGCACTCGGATAGTTAAATCGCGAGAAACGTCCATTGGAATATTTATACATCGTGTCGCCGCCATGTTGGATTTGTGCTCACCAGGTTACTGAAAGTCCTATGGGTGAGCATATGTTCATAGCCTCTATGAACATAAAAAAAAAATCAGTTTGATTGCTGTAAAAGATTCGTAGATATTGAGAACAGTCTAAATATTTAGGATGCTCACCATTTTGGATTGTTATATGTATAGGCCATAGAGTTATGTACTGCCCCCGTAAATTGAATTATTTAGGGACAAAATGAGAGTATTTTCCGTCCCCATGATAAAATTTAACTAGCAAATATAATTTCTGGAAGTGTGACACAAGAGGGTCGTGTTACAAGCTCGAGACTGTGGGAGAGCCCGATCACGTGATATGTTGCACAATGGACGCTTCTAGAAGGCTATATTTAGCATAGCAACAGCGAGCTTGGAAATTAATATTATAAATATTGTTATAAATTATGCTATTGGATCCCAGCCCAGAGCCAATGAGAAGAGGACTTATAGACAGGATCAACTAATTACACAATATGATGAAATTATGCATTTAGGCCCTTAGAAGAAGATTTTCTTATTTGGTAATGAAGAGAATATTAAGAGAAATTATGTCTGATACTTTAAAAACCGCAGATCGGTTAATCTACGCAGTAATAAGCATTAGTAATCTACGCGTTAAAATTATGGTGGGAGATTGATATGGCCGCCAAAAATTCGACTTGGAGGGGGAGATCCAAGGATCGAGGTTCTTATTCCAGCAGTCTTTGAAGACTGAGGAAGTGTTTTTACTGGGTTAACGGAGATCCCAAGGCTTAGTCCGAGTACGTCGACTGTCGACTTGTGGAGACGCGAGGATAGCTAGGTGGAACGTAGGAGATCACCGCACTTCCATTCTACGTGAAGTTGCGAGGAACATTGAATTGATTGTATCTCTTATTTAATTGAGATCTGAATATAAATAAGCGAATATATATAAAGAACAGGTCGCATACTATATACTGCGAAAAGTCGAGCGCTTTACAATTCACCGTTTCGACAATATAAGCCTGTTAAGATAGAGTTTCAAATGTGTTGGAAATAAAGCTGAATATCATTTTAAATTGCAACGTGAAGTTGGCGAACGCAGTTCAAGTGAACAGTAGCGGAGAACTTTTAATATTGGCGCAACACATAAACATTAACAGAATGACTATTATTATTCTTCAAGTAGTTTCATTCAACTTAATTAACATTGTTGATATGATGAACTAAATAGTCATGCGCCAGAGACATATTCGATAACAGGAGTTAAGATACAACGATGGAGCTTCGTTAGACAACGTATTCTTGAATACAGACGTAGTGTACAATCCATCTTGTGCATTTTCGTCAGTCTACGAACACTAATATAACATCAATTAGCAATGGAAATATTTCATTCACCATTTATATGAATATTTCCATAATTTTATTCCAATGATGAAGCTGATACATATTTACGACGGAGAATGAAGACTCTACAGAAGAGATTTGTCAAGATGCTAGGGTAGCCCAGCAACCACAGAAGAATTTGCCAGAAGGATGTCGTTCGAACCCAGGCGAATGTTGGTGAATTCCAGAGAGGGACGTTTCCTATCTCTGAGGTCGCAGATCCGAGGTCCGAATGCAGATCCATCTCAGTGTCTTGTACTGTGGAAACATCTAAAGTATTGTGGGAATACTTACATAGATCTTCATGTTTTCGTCCAAATAAGGTATCAGTGTATCTCAATTATAGTATAGAGCTTGATTAGTGACATTCTGAGCCAGCGATCTTATTCCATATTTTTATATTTTCACATTTCATGTATTTCAGTGTTTTCATGTATTTTACACTTCAGATGTGTGTTGAGATTTTTATGCTTCAAGATTATTTAGGAGATGATTGCCTTTCATCCATTTTTCAATTTTATTCTACGGATCAGTTGTGGAACTGACATTAAAAAATTTTGTTTGGGGAATTATATTGCCTCATAGAAGACTAGTCGTTTCGAGTCTCGAATTTTAATAATTTTATTTAAACCAAGTATTCCGACATTGTGTCATAGCTTCAAATTAAATTCTTATTAAATTTAATTTGAGCACTTTAATGTAACGACATATCACTTCAAGGACAGAAGAAACATCGAATGATATTGTTATATCATTATTGTACATAAACTATCGACGATCGAAGAAATACTAGTCGTTTGATAAGACCGAAGTCTTAATCCCTATGAACATTCTTTGTGTAGAGTGGAAAAACATTACGACATTGACAAACCTTTCTTATTATTTGTAAAGCTAAGAGCTTTGTTCATTTAATATGCTAGAGGAAATACCTTTTGATAGAAGATTATTCAAATCTTTGGCTAGGAATTCAAAGCTAGTTTATCCCGGTCAAGATTGAATTCTATCTGACACTATAAATAACATGTGTGTTATTTTACACTATTTGTGTAATATCACGTCATTTTGTGGACCTGATATTACAACGATAAACAATTTAAAGCTTGACAAGTGAGGTGAAACAGGAGTATTATTTTTATTACATGTATTTGCGACAGACGAGTTAACAGTTAATTATACATTCGTGTTGACCGACTGAAAAGCACTAAACTCTTGTTTACTAAGGCAACACTGAAAATATGGCTTCAAACACCACAATGTTCACGGCTAGTCAGGCAAATCGTGACGCCAAGAAATTCAAATCACTCAGGCTTAAACTCATGAATTTAGACAAGTCAATTTGGTTCAACAAAAAATGTATAGAACTAAACCTCACCCCTAAATACGTACCAATTAAAACCGTACCGAACACACCAGCCTCGATCATTTCAACCAAACAAGCCAAAGCGCTTTGGATAAAAAAAAACGAATTAAGATTTGCATACATAAGAAAGCAAAAAATTAACCAACAATTGTACGACATTCAATTGCAATTAAGTAATTTCTGGCACGCAGCCCAATGGGACAGCTTCACCGAGCACCTACATGACACCATCAAAATCAGAGCAACGAGGAAGCATGAAACGCTAGAAAATAAATTAAGAAAACTAGGAGAAACACAGAACCATCAATCTAACGAACAATACACGAATAACAATGAATTCAATTTCCACAGCAGAGTAAACAACAGAACGAACGTAACCTTTTCTCAAGGTGAAATGAATATGTTAGACAAAGGTTTGAAATGCAACTGCACAGACGCACACACGAACCACAATATAAAACAGTTAATCACAAATATTGAGATAGCCAGTCACAAGCTCCCAGCAGAAGACAGGGAATTAACCAAAAATCTCGCCATCAACGAAGCCAAAAAAATCCTCAAACGAGAGGGCGATAGCAATAACATTCAAAACAACAAACAACTCAAAGAAATAAAGTCGTTGAAACAAAAAATAAAAGAACATGACTTAATCATCACAAAAGCAGATAAGGGAAACACTACAGTAATTTTGAACAAAACAGAATACATTGAAAAAACAGTCGAATTCCTAAACAACAACGAAATCAAGGAATTAACAAAAGACCCCACCAACAAATTCCAAAAACAAATAAAAAGTGCGCTAAAAGAAACAGAATACATACTGACCAAAGCCGAAAAATCAAAACTAATAAACATGAACCCGAAAATACCGTCATTGAGGGGACAACCAAAAATACACAAAAAGGAATGCCCAATGAGACCAATAGTCAATTGTAGGAATGCCCCTAATTACAAAATCAGCAAAGAGGTACTAAAAATCTTAAAATGCCGTCTTTCCAACGACAAAAACAACTCTGTAAAGAACACAACAGAACTAGTAACAGCATTGAACACCCTACAAATGAAACCTAGCTTCAGGCTAGTATCCTTTGACGTAACTAACATGTACACCAATATTCCGATTATTGAAGCAATCAACACTATCGAAAACAACTTAAAATCCAACAATTCGGTAAAAGAAATTGAAGAGATTGTGAGATTACTGAGGGTCGTTCTCACCCAAAACGTGTTTCAATTCGACAATAAAATATACACACAGAGAGAAGGCCTAGCAATGGGATCGCCACTAAGTGGGTTAATCGCTGACATCTTCATCAATGCACTAGAAAATGCGTTCTTAGAAAAGACTTCAACAAAGGGAATAGTAATATGGAAAAGATACATAGATGATGTAATTTGCATCTACGATACTGAACTAACAAGCGAAGAAACAATTCTCCAATCCATTAATAGCCTTCACCACTCTATCAAATTCACTAAGGAATCCGAAATAGACCGGAAAATAAATTATCTCGATATAACTATTGAACGTAAAGACAACGACCTTTCATATTCCATATTCCGGAAAGCAACACAAACCTCGCATGTAATCGACAATCAGTCTAATCACCCCAGTACGCACAAACTAGCGGGTTTCAATTCAATGGTGCACAGGGCTTTAAACATACCCATGTCAAAAGACAACTATAATAAGGAAATAAGAACTATTATGCAAATAGCAAAGGAAAACAACTTCTCGCCAAGCAAAATAAATCAAATTATAGCCAAACATAAAAATAAAGATAAAACGATTCCCAAACCGGACAGTAATGAGAAAAAATTTGCGCGTTTCAACTATGTGAATGCGAATACATATAAAATCACAAACCTATTCAAAAATCAAGGCATAAAGATAGCTTTCACGACGAAAATCACAACCGCTAGGCACCTCCTAAATAGTAATCTAAATAAACGTGACCCGTATTCAAGGTCAGGGGTATATTCTATAACGTGCCAAGACACCGATTGTCAAGCTAATTACATCGGGCAAAGTGGAAGGCGAGTAGACACACGTTATAATGAACATAGGAATGCGATAAGATACGGAACACATTCAGCCGTGTGCGAACATATGTGTGACGCAGGGCACAGCTTTACCAACATAGAGTCGGACCTTAAAATAATCCATCACGAATCGAAAGGCAGAGCTCTTGACATAAAGGAAGCAATCGAGATACACCTAGCCAAACGAAACAATCCCAACAATCTAAATGAAAACACGTTCATGGAGAGCTCACCCCTCTTCACGCTACTAAAAAACACACCCGGTCGGAAACAAAACACAATTTAGCGACACAGCCAAGCTAGATAAAAAAAGGGGGGAAATTAGGGGTTTTTTAATAGGTAAATGTTATCTGGATCAGGTGTACGATGTACTTTTCTTCTGCAATAAACCAATGCCCATATTCGCGGTAGTATTAAAGGTGCCGGGACGTCCTCATAAGACTGTCAACGCTTAGTTCGAATGGGTTATGCTCCACGCGTGGCGAGGGCTAATCCACGGTCTTTAATAGTTGTAGACCCACCTCATTCAATAACATACATCTTATCTAGGTTGGCAACACCTCACATAAACACATCGCTATCACTCCCCACAGCACGTAGGGGCGGGGGGGGGGGGGGGAGAAAGCAGGGAAAACCAGTCGTTAAGATAACCACCGCAGTCAAACGCACAGTGAGTTCCAGTGAGCACGAAAACTGCGAATAGCTGTTGTACGGAAGACAATCAGATAAGTACACACATCAAAAAAAGTTTTGCATCACCTCGGTTCCCAGATCTCCGGCATATAGACGTTGACTGTGTATATTGTATCCAAGATACAGTCCCTTTGACTGTTCATAGATGTCACTAAAACTGCTCAAAGATGTAAACAACCATGCATGAGCAGGGCCTATTAGACGGAGGGGGTACGACAGCCGATCAGTTCCAGTCATTCCACCAGGACGAAGGTACGCTGCTCATGTTGTCTGTAGTTCTACCATGCCTAGAAGGTCAATACCGCAGTTCGATCGCGTCCGCATTGTTACTTTGTGTCAAGAAGGGCTCTCAACAAGGGAAGTTTCCAGGCGTCTCAGAGTGAACCAAAGCGATGTTGTTCGGACATGGAGGAGGTACAGAGATACAGGAACTGTCGATGACAGGCCTCGCTCAGGCCGCCCAAGGGCTACTACTGTAGTGGATGACCGCTACTTACGGATTGCCGCTCGGAGGAACCCTGACTGCAATGCCACCATGTTGAATAATGCGTTTCGTTCAGCCACCGGACGTCGTGTTTCAACTCAAACTGTGCGCAATAGGCTGCATGATGCGCAACTTCACTCCCGACGTCCATGGCGAGGTCCAGCTTTGCAACCCCGACACCATGCAGCGCGGTACAGATGGGCCCAACAACATGCTGAATGGACCCCACAGAATTGGCATCACGTTCTCTTCACCGATGAGTGTCGCATATGCCTTCAACCAGACAATCGTCGGAGACGTGTTTGGAGGCACCCTGGTCAGGCTGAACGTCTTAGACACACTGTCCAGCGAGTGCAGCAAGGTGGTGGTTCCCTGATGTTTTGGGGTGGCATTATGTGGGGCCGACGTACGCCACTGGTGGTCATGGAAGGCTCCGAAACGGCTTTACGATACCTGAATGACATCCTCCGACCCATAGTGCAACCATATCGGCAGAATATTGGAGAGGCATTTGTCTTCATGGACGACAATTCTCGACCTCATCGTGCACATCTTGTGAATGCGTTCCTTCAAGATAACGACATCGCTCGACTACAGTGGCCAGCATGTTCGCCAGACATGAACCCTATCGAACATGCCTGGGATATGTTGAAAAGGGCTGTTTATGGACGTCTTGACCCACCAACCACTCTGAGAGATTTACGCCGAATTGTCGTTGAGGAGTGGGACAATTTGGACCAACAGTGTCTTGATGAACTTGTGGATAGTATGCCACGACAAATACAGGCATGCATCAATGCAAGAGGACGTGCTACTGGGTATTAGAGGTAGTGGTGTGTACTGCAATCTGGACCACAAATGCTGCAAGTCTAGCTGTATGCTGGTACAACATGCAATGTGTGGGTCTCATGAGCAATACAACGAGCTGAAATGTTGTTTGTGTTGATCTCTATTCCCTTTGTATTTAACGGTTCCGGAACTCTTGGAACCGAGGTGATGCAAAACTTTTTTTGATGTGTGTAGTTAGCCTAAAATTTTATAGTTTAACCATAGTTTACAACCATATAATCTCTCTAAAGTACAATCTACGGATAGCTATCACCATTTAGCATTTCACCTAACATATATACTGCATTTAGCATACACTGACAGTTGCAGTACCAATACTGCAACTAAATAATTGTACATATTGTAAATATTTTCACCTGTATTTCAAACATAGATTTTGTAGCCTAAGTGTAATGGATCTGATGATGATCGCTTGACGATCGAAACTGGTCATCCCAGTGTTTTATTAATCTCATGTAATGTATTTCAGGATTAGGGCATAACCCATCTCTTTTGGGTACATTCGTGTTGACCGACTGAAAAGCACTAAACTCTTAGTTAATTATCTTGTTGTGGAGTAAACTTTAGGAGGTTAATCACGACTGTCTAATATCGTTCAGTACAATTGGAAGTTTCGTTTGAAGAACTTAAGCATGTATAATTGTAGTCCAGTAATCATGTGTAATGATACTGAGGGTCATGCCATTATTTGAGAGAAGTTCCTACATAAGATATGTTAATAACAATTAATCCTTTTTGGTTACTGTTTAACATAGTAGTTGATAATTGTTTATGCCATATATACTGTTATATGAGGATTTGTAGAGCTATGAAGAGTGCTCATGCGAGGGAGTTCCGCATTTTAAGGGAAGTCAAAGTATTGTTGTGCTTTGATAAGAAGGCATGGATCATGATAAGAGCCGTTGTATGCAAGTAGTCCAGTTCTTGTGAATTAACGATTTAGCTGTGTTAACAGGAGGGTTTCAGCGGAAATGCAACTTGAGAAAGATTGTCTACTCATGTCTATAATACAATTATTAAATTTTATTAAACCCGAAGTTATGTAATTACGTACAGTTTACATTAATTAGTCGACTGTATTATACAGACAATGTATTGAAACCTATATAAGACGATGTGTAAGCAGTATATCAAAACTACGGAACGTTAAAGGATGGTTATGTGAAAAAACAGTATATATATTTAGTTAAGAATTGTACAGTAACCGAGAAGCCAGAATCTCGACAGTGTCTCGTTAGCAGCACTAAATAATGGATATTATTATGAACATATTACATGTAAATAATTTTGTGGAAATTATTTAATTTGTTAAATAATTTAGTAGGATTTATTAATCAATTGTTTTGGAATAGTGTGTGTTTTATGAGCGGATGCTTTTGGTATGAATGATTGTTCACTGTTAAGAGTAAATGTGGAACCGAATTGGTCATGAACAATTACGGGGTGCGAATGAAAGAGTGTATAAAAATTTTCAGTTTGATTGTTTAAGAAACAGAGTAGTTATGTGAACTTTTGTGAGGTCTAAATGTTAATTTTTACGTGTTTTTAATAAACGCACACACAAGCAGTCTCTCTGTGGGCTAGCCAGAATGATTCACCGTTATATTGGAGAGCGATGACATAATATGAACAGGTGTACACTCACCGCCTTGTATATAAATTGTAAAACAGTTCCGAGTACGGCGTGTTGCTAAGGTATTTCATTGATGAAACAAAGTTAATGCACGTGCGTTCTACAAACGCAGGTTAGTGAATGAAACCATGTGTCTGGAATGCCTCGAAGGTAAGAGCCTTCATTAAACGGTCTTATTTTTACGCAGTGTAGGCCTAGAACAAGCCAAGATTTATTCTCATAATTTTTAATACAGCATTGTAATAAGATGTAGAGTTGAAAGGAGGTGTGAATGAGTGCATGTTTTTAATTTTAATTTCTATTGTTAAATTCGTTTATTGTTATTTTGTTTATACTAGATTAGTTTAACCTATTGTTAATAAATTTTATTCAGATTGTTTTCCATTGTTGTTGGAGTGTGATTCATTTTAAATATAAGGTGAAGAGTATTGTGGATGTATTGTAGGCGAAGCTGAATTCCCAGTCCCCGAGAGAGGTAAGTAAAGGTGAGTGCCCCGTGTAGTTGGTTGTTGATCCACAATATTCTTGTAACTGCTGTGTGTAAATCCCTAAAGGCCATGTTGGAAGCGATTTCTAATGTAGTATTTGCCGGAGCTGTTAGAAATAGGCAATCCAACAGGATCCCTTCCGGATTATCGGGTACAGTACCATTCAAGGAAAATTATTGCCTAGGTTCATTATTCAAACTTTCACTTCGATCGCATGATTACGACACAAGAAATAAAAACTTAATTTTAAAATTTCGCACAGCCGCCATCTAATGGTTATGTAAACAATTGAACAAAAGTAGATGCCAGTGCATTACAGTATGTATAATCATTTACTGTACCACATTTCACTGCGCTCAGAGAGTTAAATCACGAGAAAGGTCTATTAAAATGTTTCAAATTCGCTTGGCCACCATGTTCGTTTTGTACTTTACAGGTTTATGAAAGTTACATAGATAAACTTGTAGCAGTGACCTTAATCACCGTACTAAATTTCAAGGTGATATCATAAATATTTTCGGAGATATTGAATTCCAGTGAAATATTTCGCACATCCGCCATTTTGAGGTTATGTAAACAATTGAACTAAATTAGACTCCAGTGCAATACAATGTGTATACACATTTGCTGTACCAAGTTTCATCACGTTTAGATGGTTAAATCGCGAGAAATAACTATTTAAAAGTCTCAACTTCGCTTGGTCGCCATGTTGGTTTTGTAGTTACCAGGTTTTTGAAAGTCACATAGGTGAACTTTTAGTAGTCCCTTTTATTACTGTACACAATTTCAGGTCGATATCGGTAATAGTTTCGGAGATACTGAATGCTGGTGAAATATTTCGCACAGCCGCCATGTTGGATTGGTGAGATACAATAAAATTTGAAGGGCACGGTCGTGGTCGGCCAGACTGGTGCTATGATCTTACCGAGTTTCATTGTAATTGCTCCAGCCGTTTAGAAGTTATTAGGGGGAACACACACACACACGGACAAAAGGCGATCTCGTAGGCCTATTTTTTTTTTTTTTTTCATAAAATGAAACTAGGCTAAAAATCCAGTCCCTTCTGATCACACAGTAGGGGCTTCGACCTATTTCCTTTTGCTCCGTGTGTAGCATAGGGCAACCAAGAATGATTTCCATCTGACTCTGTTTGCTGCCAAGTTCTTCACTCCAAGTCTTTCCAGCTTTCCTGGTCTCCTTTTCAATGGTACGTTTCCAGGTCTTCCTAGTCTCCAAGCCCCTTGAGGATTCCAGTCTAGAGCTCTCCTTTCTACCGCATCATTCTGTTTCCGCAGAATATGTCCGATCCAGTCTCATTTCCTATGTTTAATCTGGACTTCTATAAGTTCTTAGTTAGACCTTTGCCACAGCTCTTCGTTTGGGATTATATCTGGCCATCGTATACCCAGAATTCAGAGCAGATGGTTGGTTCCTCAGTTTAGGAGCTGCGACAACGCGGTCATGTAGCCCCGTGTACTTTGGGTGTGTGTAGAATCTGTCTGATAACCGGTGTTTATTGTGATGACTGTATTAGTGTGTGTTATCTGTAATTGAAGGTAAGGACTGCAGACGATCAATTTCAAGTAGTTCCTCCTTTTGCTACCAGATGCAACCATCAATGACACCCAGCTGTGAACTTGGCTACTATATGCCACCGCACCTGAGCGCGAACGTTGGCACTTAATAGGACGTTAATCAAATCTAAGCTACAAATTCAGCTTAACACAACCCCTTCGAAGGAAGGAATATATATTTTAACGCTATTAAAAATCCGACGACTTCAGACGGGTTTGAACGCGCGATCTTTGGCATAGAAGCTCAGCATGCTACCTACTACGCCACCGAAGCCACCAAAACGATTGATGATTACTTGAAGTTGGTGGATTGGTAACTTTCCATGTTTCACATGCATACAATAGGATAGCTTTCAGATTGGTATTAAAAAGTATGATTTTCGTCTTCCTGGATATGTTACGGTTTCTCCAGACTGGAGAGAGCTGTACAAAAGTCACATTTTATCATTTTAAATGATCTTGTCGACTTCGTCGTTACGCTGGGGTCTGGTGTTACGTTACGGTGACGGGACGAAATGTACCCAGATGCACTGAGGTGTGTGACGTCATAGTACCGCTTGGTGCATGTGTTCCCCCACAATCTCTACTTCGTTAGTATAAAACAAAAATCCCCGATTCTTGGATGTCACGGGTAATCTCGAGAACCACTAGTTGGATTTTGATGCGGTTTTCACCATTCTATAAAGGATATCTAGAGGAAGGATTCTGTAGAAAATAATTTATGTATGATCAAAGGAAGCCAAGCAGTAACGATTTCAGTGAAAAAGTCGAAAACAAACTTGGCATCCGTGCGCTTCTTAAGCTTACGCTGGGCAAACCGTTAAAAATATCAATATACTATGAGCGTAAGAATTGGTCAGCATTAAAAGTTCTACAAGAAAGTCCGCGACAGCGTATCTATATCTTCAATACATCGCCCACGATAAGTGTTTTTAGACTGGATGGAAGGGGCTCTGGTGAGCGTGCGGCATCCTGCGCGCTTGACCATGCTTTGCCCTTCGTTTTCACTTGCCGTTCGCGAGTAATTTGAAACAAGATAAGCAAGATAAGTATTATGCAGATAATTTTCTAACATGTCAAGAGTCTTTGGCTTCGAGCGAAGCATTTTTTCAGCATTTGTAGCATTAAAAATGATACAAAGTCTAGTCTTTCAGACTGACTGTCACTTTTTTTGTATTCTGCTCTTGACGTCCTCCTCAGCCCCTCCACTTCGTATTACCACACTTCCCAAGTAAACAAATGTATCCACCTGTTCTACCACATCTGCGTTTGTTATTAGTAGCACAGTGAATACACATTTGACAAGTTTTCTATAACATTATGGCGCTACCCAAGCAACGATGGATACAAATGCTAGTAAATACGAGTACATTAAATTTCTGACTGATGAATTTCTTAGCTGAAAAATCAGAAACATGAAAGAGGCGTGGGAGGGAGTAGAATGTTGATACATCTTTCTTACTGGGCAATGGCATCTAGTCATATTTTCAATATTCACTGACAACCAAGACAACTGCTTCTTCGTCATTTAACCCTTTATGTGATAGTGGTCTCAAACATCTGTCATAAGGACAGTTTATGCTCCCAAAGATGCTGATAGTTGAATCTTTCAGCCAAATTTCAGAGAATTTTCATGACGAAGTGCTAGTATTTCTAAAAATCAAATATTATATAAGTTACGTATCTACTTGATGTAATGTGTTGGATAAAACTAAAACTGAAAGCATTAACAATTGAAGTGCAAAAATAAAATAGAAATTTAGAAATGAAAATCATAAAAATAAAATCACAATTATAAAAGAAATATAAAAATCAAAATAATAAACATAACTATAAAAGAATTATGAAAATAATATTGTAAAACTCAATTCGAAATTAGTTCATTAATTAATTCAATAAAATATCAAAATTAAATATATAAGAACATAAATTGAAAATAAACAAGTAGTTCCGTGGAGAACTACACAGCCTATTTTCATATATCCTACTTATGTTAATTGCCTCTATCAACATACAAAATTTCAGTTTGATTGCTGTGTTAGATTCGTAGATACTGAGAACCGACTAAATATTGCAGATGGTAGCCAGGTTGGATTTTTATTTATGTACATGAAGATTATTGTGTGCGTGTGGTTTTCAGACTTCAATCGCATGATTAGGACACAAGAAGTAAAAACGAGATTTTAAAATTTCGCACAGCTGCCATCTTGTGGTTATGAAAACAATTGAAATAAATTAGATACCAGTGGATTAACATTTGTATAAGCATTAAGTTTCACTGCACTCAGATGGTTAAATCGCGAGAAACATCCATTTAAATATTTATACTTCGCGTCGCCGCCATGTTGGATTTGTGCTCACCAGGTTACTGAAAGTCATATAGGTGAACTTATGTTCATAGCCTCTATGAACATAAATAAAATCAGTTTGATTGCTGGAAAAGATTCTTAGATATTGAGAACCGTCAAAATATTTCGGATGCTCGCCATTTTGGATTGTTATATGTATAGGCCATAGAGTTATGTACCATTAAGGGAAAATTATTGCGTAGCTTCATTATTCAATCTTTCACTTCCATCGCATGATTACGACACAAGAATAAAAACTAAATTTTTAAAATTTCGCACATCCGCCATCTTCAGTTTATGTAAACAATTGAACTAAATTAGATGCCAGTGAATGGCAATATGTATAATCATTTACTGTACCGCATTTCAATGCGCTCATATGATTATATCACGAGAAAATTGTAGGCTATTAGAATGTGTCAACTTCACTTGGCCGCCATGTTCGTTTCGTAGTTTACAGGTTTTTGAAAGTTACATAGATAAACTTGTAGTAGTGATCTTTATCACTGTACAAAATTTCAGGTTGATATCATAAATAGTTTCGGAGATATTGAATGCCTGGGAAATATTTCGCACAGCCGCCATTTTGAGGTTATGTAAACAATTGAACGAAGTTAGATGTCGTCGCATTACAATGTATATAAAGATACACTGTGCCGCGTTTCATTGCGTTTGGTTGGTTAAATCGCAAGAAACGTCCATTTAAAAGTCGCAACTTCGCTTGGCCGCCATGTTGGTTTTGTAGTTACCAGGTTTCCAAAGGTCACATAACTCAATTTCTAGTAGTTCCCTTTATCACCATACAAAATTTCAGGGTGATATCGGTAATAGATTCGGAGATATTGAATGCTGGTGAAATATTTCGCACAGCCGCCATGTTGGATTGGTGAGACGTAACAAAATTTGAAGGGCACGGTCGGGGGTTCCCCGGAATAGAGCTATGAACTTACCAAGTTTCATTGAAATCTCTCCTGCCATTTAGATTTTATTAGGGGGGGACACACACACACACACACGAATCACACACACGGACAAAAGGTGATCTCATAAGCCCATTTTTTTCGAAATTGAAAATAGGCTAAAATAAATATATATATCATAAAAATTGGGGATACAAAAAATAACATTATTAATAATTATAATAATTAAAATAGATAGATAGATCATGTGGCCATGGATCGGAAATTTCACAAAGAAATTTATAATGTAAAAGTCCTTCGAGGTGTTGATGTTGATTCGGATCATTACATTTCCAAGATTAAAATCAAATTGACCCTAAAAGGAAAGGAAAAATAAACCACAAAAATTCAATAGCAAAAGATTGTATGATCCTAGTTCAGTTATCAATAATCCAATATATTTTGAGCAATCCATCACGCTTTTAAGTGACAACTTGGGGACCACTGTTAACAAATTAAAAGCCGTAGCAGAAGACGTTGCTCCCATTAAAAAAACGAAAGAAACATGCATGGTGGAATGAGGATTGTGATATAGCAATTCTACGCCGGCATACAGTTTGGTTGAAGGACCAACAACAAAAAACTGAAAGTTCTAGGAAAGAATTAATCAATGCTAGACGGTTAACGGCCAAAGAAATCAGGAGGGTTAAAAGAGAATATCAGAGGGAAACATTAAGATCTATTGATGAAGCTTTCAATCGCCATAAAACAAGAGACTATTATAGAACATTTAAACAATACCAATCAAAATTTACTCCCCCTACTCTTCTGATGAAGGATACGAACGGGCAGGTGGCCCATAATGATTATGACAATGCAATAATTTTGGCTGATTACTTCATAAAATTACTTAATAGTGATGAACCTGAAGATTCTTTTGAATTCGATCCCTATCCTAGAAATAAAACACCCCTGGAAAAGATCATACCGCCGGTTTACGATGAAGTTCGTACAGCGATTGATTCACTTAAGAATTTTAAAGCGGCAGGAGAGAATAAAGTAGTAGCAGAACTTTGGAAGAATGCTAATGTACAGACTATTCATAACCTACATAAACATCTTATTGACATTTGGAATACAGAAAAATTGCCTGAAGAATGGAATACTGCAATTATACACCCCATAAACAAAAAGGGCGATAGATCAGATCCTAGCAATTATCGAGGAATATTGTTGCTGTATGTCACGTATAAGGTTTTTTCAAAGATTTTATATTCCAGAATTCACTAACAACTTGATAATGAACTTGGTGAATATCAGGGTGGTTTCCGTCCAGGACGAAGCTGTCCAGATCAAATTATCAGTCTCAAATGGATTATAAAACATCACAGGATTAGGAGCAAAGATTTAGTGATCACATTCGTTGATTTTCAAAAAGCTTATGATAGTGTCCATCGCGAATCTCGATTAAATGTCCTTTCTGAGTTTGGTTTACATCGAAAACTTGTTAACCTTATTGCGGTCACTCTTAAGAATACTAAATCTAGAGTTAGGTATAGAAGTGAAACCTCTGAGTCATTTGAAATCCATACTGGTCTTCGGCAGGGAGATGGATTATCTCCATTGTTGTTTAATTGTCTGCTGGAAAAAGTTATGCGTCAATGGAATAAGGTTTGTCCACCGAATGTCAAGATTGGAAAAAATATTCGACTAAATTGTCTCGCCTTTGCATATGATCTGGCATTATTAGCAACTAGTATCGAAGAAGCTAAATTTCAGGTAGAGGAATTGGAACGATTAGCAGCAAAGGCTGGGTTGAATATTTCTTTTGAGAAAACAGAAATGATGCCATCTTTTCAAGTTGACACATCACATATTGTACTGCATAATGCCCAGAAAATAAAGATTGTGAAAAAAATTAAATATCTTGGTGAGATCATCAATTGGAATGCCAATGAAGGAGCATCTATAGATAGTAGAACACTGAAGTTGCGACGAGCACAACAGATTACCTGGCCAACATATAAGAAACAGTCTCTTTCGATTAATGCTAAACTTCGACATTATTTCTCCGTCGTTAAGCCAGAAGCAACATATGCAAGTGAAACTTTATTTAAACTAAACACCCGATCAACAACTGACAAACTACAGAAGGTTGATAGACGGATTCTTCGGACAATACTTAATAAAAAACACCAGGTTGAGGGCCAGTGGAGACTTTTGCCCAATTCAATACTTTACAAGTAAAATGAATCTATCATTGACACGATGCGAAAACGAAGGATCGCGTTTTTTTTACACTTATCCCGCTTGCCAAATACTAGACTCCTGAAACAACTTTTCGACTTCTTTTGGAACAGTAAAACAAAAATCTCATGGTGTAAAGAAATACAAATGGATTTAGACGAATTGAAAATAACTCAACATCAAATTGAACATAGAGAGGAGAAACGGCTTCTGAATAACAAATACACTCGACTAACATTCAAAATTTCACAGCGTAAAAAATATGTTATATCAGCAGAAGAACGAGCTGCAAGATCTTCCAGAATGAAGAAGTATTGGGAAAGGAAAAAATTATCAAGTATTAAGAACTGAACTTATTATTTGAAATATTGGAAGACTTTGTATATAAGGTTTGATTTTGGTGCTCCAATGTGGGCGTAAACAGTGTAAGTAAATAAATTAAAATAAAAAAATCACGAGCCTTACAGTAGTCGCATATGTCGTGTAACATGTGACATGTTATCCCTTGTTAACAGTGAACTCTGTTGGTCATTGAAATAACTACTTGTAAAACTGCAGTGCCAAATATTGACCTGTTTTCAGCAAATATGATATAATTAATATTTTCACACCAAAGAACGACAATTTGAAGATGATTTATTGTAGGAAGAATATCATTAATGGGGCCTCCAAACCTTGAAGTAATTTTGTATGCGATATAGATTCCACATAGCCACATGGCCGACAGTACCTCGAGTGCTTACATTAATAAGAATACAGCAAAAGTATGAAGATTTAATAAATCATAATCGTTTTCAGCAAATATGATATAATGAATATTTTCACACCAAAGAACGACAACAGCAAAAGTATGAAGATTTAAGAAATCATAATTGTTTTCAGCAAATATGATATAATTAATATTTTCACACCAAAGAACGACAAATTGAAGATGATTTATTGTAGGAATATCTTTAATGGGGCCTCCGAACCTTGAACTAAACCATATGCGATGTTTCCTCTTACACATTTCCGTCCCTTTTCCAAAATCACTCCCACAAAAAATATCCAGCAACCGAGTTGAAAGATGTTACACGCCAAAAACACATGACAATAAAAAATATAGTTTTGCATTAGCCTATAGAGGGTTAAAAAGGACCGTCCATTTTCAAACACTGCCTCAATTTGTACCGATAAGTTTGACTTAGCCTACCTGTTCGTAGATCCAGAGCATGGTGCTGATCATTGGAACTCTCAGCAACTGGAGATCATACAGCAGCTGGGAGATCTTCAGTCCGAGTGCAACCACGCTGAAAGAAAACACAGGTACAGGCTACAGTTACGTGTACAGTACTTGCTATGAATAGCTGTGTCCCGAAGGAGCCAGGATATATTTTGTTTCACTCCGAATAAGCGTAATAATTAAGGCCCGGAAGTTCATGCACTATTAAATGAATAAATATGCACGCAAATTTGACCAATAATTAGTGCATTTTTTAAAATTTTGCATTTTTTGTTTTTGTTATAAATTTTGTGCTTCTTTCTGCTTTTTCTTTTGTTTTCGAATTTTGCTTCTTTGTGTTTTTTGATTTTATGTTTGTTTTCTGCTTTTCCTTTGGTTTTTGGATTTTGTTTTTGTTTTAGGTAGATTTCATTAGAAAGCTAACTATTGCAATGGGTACCATGTTTCGACTTCCGGAAAATTTTGACATATCTTCGCGTTTCACATCCCCTTGACCCCCAAACCACCGTCAGTTCAAAAGTTTATATATAATTTATGTATGTATATATACAGTGTGGTCCACCCGCCCCTTATTATTTAGTTTTATCAAACCCAACTAACATCTCAATTCTCCCGATGGTCGATATTGCTCTGCGCTCTGACTGTGTGACAGCAATGGAATTGGGTCACGGGTCTAGCAAAGAAAAACTGACCTTAAACTTTTCCCCGCCAAATACTATGGCCCATTCTACTAACATATGACTTACTGCTCCTTGAAATAACACACATACACGTAATACGATCGGGTTAATAGCTTACGCCACGTGATCTGTAATAGTAAAAGGTTAAATCATTGGCATGGACTTAAACGTTTGCGGTGGGACGGCTACAGTAACTACGAGTTTAGCGTGCGGTATCTACCATGTGTTGGTGGCTGAGACGGTCACTAGTCGTGGCCGAGTGAGGTACGTGTGTGCGCGCTGTGTGACCGCATTGGAAGAGTGTACGTTTCCTAATACCGGTGCTTCCGATAGTTCCACGGGTGTACTGACCTTCCGTGTGTCATTCGGACAATACTATTTCAAGTAGAGTTCCAGATAGGACAACAAAACCAGAAACCCAGAAAACCCCGCTGAAAATCATGTCCGGATACCAGAGGAAAAACACCGTACGCTGCCAATGGGACAGGCAGAGTTCTCGCCCCACACCAGGAGAAATTCACCGCTGGATTAGCGATACCCTTCGGTTGACTGTCGACCAAGTAGAAGCCATCCAGTTAAATGCGCAAGAAAAAACCATGTACATCAAGGTAATCAGCATATCTACTTATCAGAAATTGCTAAATACTTTTGCAGATCCTATTAAATTTCACTCGAAGTTCCCCCTGAAATTTTCAAATCCGTCCTGTCGAAATATGGCACTGTGAGTGACGTCAGGAAAGAACAATGGTCTTCTGCTTATCAATTCCCGGTGTATAATGGAATACGTGCAGTCACTATGGAAATCAAACAAGATATCCCCTCCACTGAGACTTTTGGAGGCCATTCTGGCTATATATCGTATAATGGACAGAAACAGACCTGTTTAATTTGCAATGCTAACACACATCTACGTATCAACTGCCCAAAGAAAATAATTCCCCTCGGTATAACTCCTACACAACAACGACGTGTCCAATACTCGGAAGTTGTGACACAGCAAACGTCACATGAAAACATGCTTATTGATCAGTCAGCTGGGACAACACCAGAAGTGGCCTCGGACACACATGACGCAGAACTGGTACCTTGCCCTGACCAGATCAGCGAGCCACAGAGTGCCCCTGTGCTATCGGCAACCTGTATCGCAGCCTTAGAATCGACTCTGCCGTCACTACAGGCTGCCACAGAAATTTTGTCTTCACTGCCCCCACCTTCTCTGGTACCTACCGACTCACTTAAGCAGGTTGATCGGGGATCCGAGAACGTATCTAAGAAGATTAAAACAAATGCCTCGATTGCCGTACCAGCCCCGAAGAATCAAACTGGCTCTACAAACGTTCCCGCAGCTGTGCAAAAGAAACAAAATCTTCATTCTACGTCATCTAGGGACCCACGAACGCTCTCAAACGCTGACAGCCGGCCTATGAATGGCAGTCATAAGGAACTAACTCAACCTAATTTGACATAGTGCACCAGTATATTTCTCACCTGTGTCTTTTTTGTTGTTTTTTTTTGTTGTTTTTTTCTCGAGTCCACCTTCCAGTATGTCTAGCACAGCTTTTATACTTCTCTTAATGGCGCAATTTCTCACTGTGGCCACTGTGAATATCAATGTAATAGAATGCCCTCTGAAATTTCAACTGTTGGAGAGATTCCTTCGAGATGCAGACATTGACATTGCCTTCATTCAAGAAGTTGCTATACCCTGTTTGCCAATATCTGCCTTCTACAAACAATACATCAATACCGCTACTACGAATAGAGGGACCGGATTCCTCATAATACATGATATCCCACTCGAAGGTGTGCTATGTCATCCATCAGGACGCATAATATCTGGACACATATACAATACCACCCTGATAAATGTATATGCCCCATCCGGGTCCAATAAACGTGTGGAACGGAAAATGATCTTTCAACAGAGTATACTGCCTCATCTGCACGACGTTAAGGAAAAACTTATTCTTGCAGGGGATTTCAATTGTTTTCAACGCCCAAGGGATTCCACTAGTCCAAACCAAGGTGTCAACCCGGCTCTCAGGACCCTTCTTACCTCCCTACACCTCATTGATGCTGTGGATAGTTTAAGGGTGCCCCTGCCCCATTACACCTGTATAAGTCACAACTCCTCATCACGAATTGACCGCATCTACTTTTCCCAGGAACTTATCCAGCCTAGACGATATGAAGTGATACCTGCCAGTTTCACTAACCATCATGCAGTCGTATGTACAATCTCTTACCCCCATCCCATATTTCACATAGGAAGAGGTTATTGGAAACTGAATTGCTCGCTGTTAATGGAGGAGGAATGCCAAGATTTTTTCAGACAACACTGGACTCGATGGGTCCAACAAAGATGCAAATTTCGCGACGGCGCAGACTGGTGGGATATTTTAGTTAAACCAGGGATCCGCCGTGTCTTTAAGAACATATCCTACCAACGAGGTCGGGAAAGACGGGATACAGTTGAATTTTACTATCGAGTTCTTCGCCAGCTCCAGCAAAGATCTGATGCTGGGGAGCGTATAAGTAGTGGAGTAGTGAGAGTTCTGCTTAGTGTCATGGCCGCCGCGTGAGTCCAAGCCAATATTTCGCGAACCCATGGTCCGATTTTGACAAATGAGGTGTCGTTGGACTCGGGATGACGGGGGCTTTGCTATGGACCATTCATTTCAACCCCTAAATAAAACCTACTCTTACTAGGGGGTGAAATTGTAATTTTTAGTGAAAGTCTCTTTTCAAATACGACATGTATAAGGTGCGCTGCTAAAATGAACTTAAATGTTGTTGCTCATATCGCGCATGCGTTTTTCTGGCTGCCGCTATGGATGAACATTTTTGTTTTTGTTTTTTACGCATGCGCACTTGGGATTTTTGTAAGAGGGCGAGCTCTTTGAAAAAAATGATTGATAAGAAGAGGTTTTGGTGGTGAGGAGAGAGCCAGATAGTCGCCTACTTTCCTACGAAGTTTGTCGATATTTCTCAAACGCAAGGTCGGATTTGGACGTGTGACGTGTCAAATCGATTGTCTCGAAGCCCTATACATGTTATTAATAGGTTAAAGTTTTGAGAATGAGGGAAACAGGCTTTTTGGGGGTAAAACAGTGATTTTAGACTTTTTCCGATATTTCACGAATGCATGGTCGGATTTGGTCCTATGACGTGTCAAATGGCTTGTCTCGAAACCCTGTGTATTTTGGTAATAGGTTAAAGTTTTTGAGAATGCTGGAAACACGGTCTTTTTGGGGTAAAAACGTGATTTTAGACTTTTTGCTATATCTCGCGAACCAATCATGCTAGAGGCATGAACGAGGGGTCCAAGGACTCGGGCTGACGTCCTCTTTGCTATGGACCACACGTTATATTTAAAAAAAAAATTGGAAACTCGATTTTGGGGTAAACACGTGTTTTTTATGATTTTTGCCGATATGTCACGAACCAATAACGCTAGAGACGTGTACGAGGTGTCCTAGGACTCGGGCTAACGCCCCCTTTCAAATGTGGTAGATATTTTTTTCCAAAAAATAATTCACAAAGGGCCTAACGCCGTACATGTTGAAAAAAAAAATTCTTTACCGTTACCTGTTTATAATGTTTATGAAGCGTGGTGGTTGAGAGAGACGATACGGCTGGGTGTGTGTGTTTCAATGAACCTGTCGCTGACCACGGTGGCCGTGTTCAATAGATCAATTGATATTTCGACGGATCGGTGTATGACAGAGCGAGCGTGCGTTTTTCCTGATATTTTACCTTTAACGTGTAAACGGTGATGAGAACTTGATTCTATGTTGGTCGAAGCGAGTATCGAAAACAAACGAGCAGGAGGTGAAGGTCATTTGAGCTTATTGGAAGGCTCCGATCTGACTTGACAACAGGTGCAATGGAAAAAATGACCAAGACGCTTGAAGGTGAAATAATCTGACCATTGTGCTGGCAGGGAAGTGCGAAAGGCGTGCACACATGTGTGAAACCACAGGCACGCTAAACCAGTGACCTCCTGTCTTGCTTCGTACGTGACAAAATGCAAGTTCAGGTGAAATTTGATCTACCGCAGGTGTTCACCTGGGACGTTAGCTGTCCACGTGCGCGATAACTGTTAACAAGTCACATCCTGTTTTGCTTCGTACGTGACAAAATGCAAGTTCAGGTGAAATTTGATCCGGCACAGGTGTTCGCCTGGGACGTTAGCTGTCCACGTGCACGATAAGAGAATGTTCAAAGCGTGGGAAAACAAAAGATTATACATGCAACGTAGCATATATAAAGACATGTCGTTATCATTTCCACGCTCACTTAGGTGACTACCTTTGAACACACTGCGTTGCATGAAACCCCTGGTCTTGTTTATCAGTTTTGGTGTTGGTGGAAAATACTTAACCTTGTTGTGGGGTAGGTATATATTTATTTATTTATATATTTATAGATTTTTATATAAATACATGCAATTATTTATTGATTAGGTAATTAATGATTTTATTTATTTATTTGTTTGCAGATAACGTGTATAGCCTACCTGTCCTGTGTCTGTGGGAAATATATTAAAGAAAGAGGAAGACAGACCGATAGAAGAGGAAACCATTTCCACACTAGCCAACGAGACGGGAATATAGCAAAGCATTACACGTCAAGGTGAGATTTGTTTTTTATATATATAACCTGTTTGATTTTGTTTTGTTTATGAAAGGCATAAACTATATGGAATGGATATACTTATGGTGGTTTATTTTATTTCTTTTTAGAGTGTTGGAAAACGCTTGACCTTTGTTAATAACCAGGAACGTGTGTGTTTGGGACCATTGTCAAGCAGTCTACAGCTGAAAACTCAGGTGAGAGTGTTCTTTCTAAAATAATGTCATTTGCTACTGCTACCGATAGCCTAACTTGGGAACCTCTAAACAGTTGTTTCAAATCGCGTGTGTGCTCTGGCCGCGTGGTCAATGTTAGAAAAAGTTTGATTCCCAAAGAATTTTTACAATCTTGTTTTGAAATTTTTAAAATTGAAATTTGTACAGCACAAAGGTTGCATACGGCTTTAAAAGTGAATACAGAACTGGTGTGCGATTTCGTATATAAAAAGAAGGACGTGGAGCATAAAGAGACATTTTATATTTGCAGTAAAATGCAAGAGCTATTCATAGCCCATAATTTGGAACAGTGGTATGAAACCCACGTGGTGAATCCCTTGCTATCAAAATTTGATAAACTGCAACAAGGACCGAGTGGCCTTGCCTTAGACAAAATTCATCATCTACAAATCAACATTTGTCAATTCAACCCGTTGAATGCTGGGTCTAGCTATATTAAAACACCACTAGCCATAGCTTTGAAAAAGGCTGTGGTGAATATTAAGAATCGTGACAATGATTGCTTTCTGTGGGCTGTGGCTGCGTACTTGCAGCCAGCTCAAGACCGTAATGGTTGTTGGCCGGGAAAGTACAAGGCCAAGTTTGATGAATTAAAACAAACTTTAAATTTAACACGAGTATCGTTCCCTATGGACTTAACCGAGATCCGTAGGTTTGAACAAGACAACCAGGACTTATCGTTCATGGTATATGGCCTTGATGGTGATGAGATTGTGGGTCCTCTTTATGCCACAAAAGAACCGAAACGACATCACATTCATCTTTTATATCTATCTGAGGGGGAGGTGAATCACTATTGCCTCATTAAAAGCTTAAGTAGATTGCTAAGCAGTCAAGTGTCCAAGCATAATGGTAAAAAGTACATTTGCGACCGTTGCTTGCAATATTTTACAACCCCTACGCTCTTAGAACGTCATAGGATAGATTGTGTTACTCAGGAAGCGGTGAGATTGATATTGCCACAAGGGAACAAGGCTGTGTTAAAGTTTAAGGACATTCATAAGCGTGACACTGTTCCCTATGTGGTATATGCAGATTTCGAAGCTCTCACCACACCCATGGCGGGATGTGAACCAGATCCCACCATGAGCTCAACCACACCCATTCAAAAACATGAACCTTTTGCCATAGGATTTAATGTGGTGTGTGCCCATGACGCCGCACAATCCGTTTACAAATACCGTGAGGGGCCAGATTGTGCCAAATGGTTCTTGGATGAACTTGTCAAGTTGGCTCATGATGTACAGGAATTATTGGACCACCCAGTACCCATGAGCCTATCTCCAGAACAGCAGCAGCAGTATGAGCATGCCATGACATGCCATATTTGCGAAAAGCCACTGATCAGTGCTGAAGACACCGTTCGTGATCACTCGCACTTTACGGGGCAGTTTCGTGGAGCTGCGCATAGTAAATGCAATTTGAACTTTCCAGCTCCTCGCTTCATCAGTGTCTTTTTCCACAATCTGGCGAATTATGACATTCAGTTTTTGATTCGTGAATTGGGCCATGTCAACAAGGGCTCGTTTACCATTATTCCTCAAAACCATGAGCGTTTTACAGCCCTGACATGGAGGTTGGGCGACTTTAGCATTCGATTTTTGGATTCCTTTAAGTTTATGGCATCCTCGCTAGACAGCCTTGTGAATGGCTTGAATGAGGAGGAATTAAAAAATACTAGAATGCATTTTAATGATCCTGAGCAATTTCAATTGTGCATTCGGAAAGGTATATTCCCGTATGATTTCTGCAATAGCTGGGACGTGTTAAAGCAAAAAAAAACTCCCACCACAAGAGAAATTTTACTCGAAACTAACACGTAGTACCGTTTCCGATGAAGACTATGCACATGCATGTCAAGTTTGGCGAGTGTTTGGCATGAAGACGCTAAGTGAATATGCTTTGCATTACCTAAAACTGGATGTATTGCTGCTCACTGATGTGTTTGAAAAATTCCGTAACTTGTGTCAACACATTTACGGTCTTGACCCGGCTCACTATTATACGAGTCCTGGACTCTCGTTTGATGCCGCTTTGAAATACACTCAAGTGGAATTGGATTTACTCACTGACGTAGACATGGTTCTATTTTTTGAAAAGGGCATTCGTGGCGGCTTTGTGTCACTTAACCAACGCCATGCCGAAGCGAACAATGTCTACATGCCTGATTATTCACTAGACAAACCAGAATCGTACTTAATGTACTATGACGTGAATAATTTGTACGGTTACGCCATGAGTCAGCCTTTGCCCTATGGGAAGTTTGCTTGGCTGACAGACAAACAAGTGTCAGAATTTGATGTGAACATGGCTAGCCAAGAAACAGGACGTGGATATGTGCTAGAAGTGGATATTGAATATCCCTCATCCTTGTATGATGAACATGCTGATTTCCCATTCTGTCTTGAGCAAATGGTTCCCCCTGACAGTAAAGTGAAAACTGAAAAACTCATGGGCACACTTTACAACAAAAATCGGTATGTGCTACATATCCAAATGTTGGTGCAATGCCTCGCCCAAGGCTTAGTGTTGAAGAAAATCCACAGGGGTATTTCTTTTGCTCAAAAAGCATGGCTTGAGCCATACATGCGACTCAACACAGAGCACCGACAAATGGCAACACAGCAGTTTGAAATTAATTTTTTTAAATTAATGAACAACTGCATCTATGGCAAGTCCATGGAGAATGTCCGTAAATACCGTGACATTAAATTGGTGAATGTCTGGGAGGGGCGGTGGGGTGCCCGGCGGTACATTGCCAAGCCAAATTTCAAATCGATCAAAATTATCGATGAGGATTTGGCTACTATTGAAATGAGTAAGACCAGCGTGACCATGGATAAGCCCATTTACTTGGGTCAAGTCATTTTAGACTTTTCTAAATCGGTTATGTATCGATTCCACTATGAGTTTGCGAAACGCCATTTTGAGGACGTCTCTCTTTTGTATATGGACACGGACTCATTCATTTACCACATTCGCCACTGCAACCCCTATGACGTCATGAGGCAACATAGTGACTGGTTCGACACCTCTTGCTATAGCGTTGACAACATGTTTCAGCTGCCCATAAAAAACAAGAAGGAAATGGGCGTTTTAAAAGATGAATGCGGTGATTCCATTATGACGGAATTCGTAGGTTTGGCCTCAAAAATGTATGCTTACCGCACACTCAACTGTAAGGAAGCCAAAAGAGCAAAAGGTGTAGGTAGAGCAGTGGTAAAATCGCTACGTGTAGACGATTACCTAGCGGTTTTACGCACTGGCAAAGCTATGTCTCATACACAGTGCAGGATACAATCCAGCAACCATCATTTGTATCTTGTGGAACAGAGAAAACGCACCCTCGCCTCCATGGATAACAAGCGTGTGTGGGCTGATGACCTGCTCACTAGCCTGCCCTGGGGTTATGATCGCAACGAGGAGGAGGTGTGATTTCACTGTTTAATCGTTTATGGGACATGGCTTTTTTGTAACTTGTAGATTTAGTATTTTTAAATATTGTTTTCTTGTCATTGTAAATAATAGATTTTGTAAATAGTGGCAACCCACTTGGACCTTTTGCTCTTTAAAAAAGTTGTGTGCAACCTTATTTTTAAAAAAAATTTGATTGGTAAATAGTGTGATTCTTTTAACGCTGTACAAAATTGTGTTGTTTTTTTGTAAATATGTAATGAGTAATAGTATTTTAGTAACTTTAATAACTAGTATTTAATTATTTTTTGAAATAGTAAAATGATAAACTAAAAAAGTACTTTTGGGATGAGTGTGCATATCGAGAATGTGCTTTTGGGAATAAATAAAGTGGTTGTGTTTGTCCCCAAAGACAGGTGTGAATGTATGAGTGGAGAGAGAAAGCTGGTGTGTATGATTGACCAGAGCAAACACGATGAAGTAGGGTGGGTGGGTGGGGAGGGGGTAAATGGTCACTTATATACTCATTTTGTTTTAAATAGTTTAGTTTTTTCATTGAAATGTGGCAGACAATAGACATTATTTTTGTAAAAACAGTCTTACCTGCGGTAGTCGTAGACCTCGACGTTTCTCCAAACACACATCAACACATTGCAGTATTATCAAGGTCAAGCACTCGCATCAACATCATTGTCAAATCTCAACTTTCGACATACACCAAAATGGAAAAAATATGAAAACAGCAAAATGGAAATTCCATGTTTCCATATCACCAAAACAGCAAAACTTAAAACGGACATTTTTAAAAACTGGAAATGGCCATATGTGAAATTTGAAAATTCAAAAACTTCAAACGGACATTGTTTAAAATGTGTCATCAGCAAAATGGAAAAATCCATATCATCAAAAACGTTAAACTTGAAACGAACGTTTTCAAAAACTGTAAATTGCAAAATGATAAATGACAGTGTGTGGAATTCATCATGTGTGAAATGTGTAAAATGAAAAAATCAGCCATCAACATCACAATTTCTTAAAATTAAAAATAACAAAACATCGTGCTCTGGAAAACTTTTGTTTTTATTTCATAGTCATAGTGAATTGACAAAAGAAAAATAGAATACAAACAAATCCCAATTCCTCACTCCTCAATGTTTATGTCCATGCATCATCAACTTTCCTTTCATAGCACTCATGACAATTAGGGCTGCCATCCTTTCACCCGCTGAGGCATCACTGGATGTGAAACGTTGTTTAGCTTTCTTTAATAACAATTTATCTGCCACATGTCTTAAACCAGGATGACTATGGCGATAAGAAAGGTCATGTTCCTTGCATGCTTGATCCAAAAGATTAATGGGTACATCACCACGTTGTAAACGTTTTTCGAGACGAGTTCCAGGGCCGCAAAAACGATAACCTGGAAGATGGATTTCGAAAGGTAGGTATTGAATCACTTTGTCAATGACGCCATTGCCAGTACAGGTCTGACATATCCTTTTCCATCGATGGTAAGAAGGTTTGGTCTTCCTCCTCCTCTGTGGACGATGTTTGTTGTTGTTGTTGTTGTTGCTTTTTCTCGCCATGACACCCGTGGAATGATTCAACAAAGTCTTTACATGGACTTTTATGACCGTGATACAGTTTCACTAGCTGGCAAGTCGCACACTGACGCATAGACGGTATTTTTGCCATGGCCACTTGCTTATGGTGATCGTAATCCGTACAGGGTTGCAATTCACTCAACACAGGGTCTTGAGTCCATGATTTTGGTACATGTTGCCAGATTTCTTTCACTGCGTTGGCGGCCACATAATAAATGAACGACTTGGGCAGCGCCAAGAGTTCCTCTTTGGTAAAACTGTCTAGTTTCTTTTTGCACACAAAGAACTTGCCGATGGCTTTGTCCGTAGCATTGCCTTTCTCCATGGTATCACGTGCTGTAGATGTTTACACGTCGCTTGTAGAAATCTCACTGACGTCATTCACAGGTAAATCTTGAGTTATAATTTTGTTCAACAACTCCCAGCAGGCATGAGTGGTTAACCAATGAAAGAGATGCCACGCATGCGATAGGGCTGTATGGGTAATGTTGCCACAGGAACAAGTATCCATGAGCGTTTGCAGAGAGGGGCAGCCCAACTCCATGAGGTCGATACATTGGCAGTAAGACGCCAAAAATGGTTGCAACCATTGACGTTTTTCATTACCTTTCACAAATACCACATTGGCCGAGGACAAGTGTGCTTTCATGACCACGTCCAAATATTTATAGGAAATGGTTCCCTGATTCCAGTCTAGTTGCCTATGATTTTCAATCCACTGGGTTTGTTTACGGTCTTTTTCACACAACAAATCAAAAGCATGGGGTGGTTTAAATAGCAAATGCGTAGCTTGCGATATCCAAAACGTGGTACAATCGATCATGGCCACTTGTTTAAATATAAATTTGTTGTCACCAATTTTAAACCCTTGGCAATCCACAATGAGTGTGCGCAACATGTTGACGCTTGCCTGGACCAAGTTCAACTGACGACTGACTGACGATCACGTGTGATCATGGCATGGGCTTACCTGCCATGCTAGTTTCAAAAAAAAGGTTAGGGTAGGACAGAGGGACATGCAAAAATAAGAATTTAAGAATTACATCATTTTATTATCATAACACGTCTTACAGGCTTTTCTCATTTTGGGATAAGGACGATAGCAACTGATACAACAATATAGTCTCTTGTGTTTGTAACGTCCATAACACCGATGATGTCCCAATGTCTCTAAACTAGACGATTTTGATGGTGAGCTGCTCACCGAAGCACCATGGATACCATACGGCCCACATGTATCATAACTTGTATTTTTTTCATCACCCAGAGACACAAGTGAGGGATAGCTTGAATGACAGGGTATATTTCCCACTTTCATTCTGCACAGGTAGGGGCAGGTGGGTGACCAGCGCTGATGTTCCTGCATGGGTTCATCGCCCTCCTGCCATTGGTCTATAATGATGGGACAAAAGGCACATTTCACTTCATCTCTTGTTTTTAAATAGTAGAATCCAGCGGCCGCCAAGGCTTGAGGGTTTATGAAAGGCACTGGCCATGTGGCAAAAGTCTTGAAACGTTGTTCCTCAGAGTTTAAATTCATGGATGTAACGTCTCTTGAGGCTTTAAAGCAAGACATGACTGAGCGGCTTGACGTGGGATGACCTGTTATTTATACACTCGTCACTTGGTTGGACAGTGGATAATAGTTGACTTGTTTGTGATGAATAATCAAACAGTAGGCCGTGGTATTAGCTGGTACATTGTCATGCGTTTCAAAATCTAGTCGAATGTCGATATTGGATGGCTTGACAGACTCTTCCAGGTAAGAACAGTCAAAGACAATCAGTGGTGCTCTTGCCTTAAACGCTTGGGGTAGTAGCATGGGGCCGTTCTCTTTTTGATAATACGACCATCGAAATTTAGAAAACAAGTCGTACAGGGGCCCAAACTTATTTTTTGAAAAATCCAAATCCAGTCCTTCATAGGGAAACACGGCTCCGTTGAGGAAAAGGCGTGCATTTCTCAATTGCAGATGATCAAATTGCGTGGCATCTTTGGTTTGTTGATACTTGCGATTCGTTTGAAAACCCACGATCAGGTAGAGAGGTCTCTCTGTATAGCGAGCTGTTTTTACAGACCAACTGTGTGTGTTGGTAGTGGGCAATAGCGGATACTCATGGAGTGCCCAGCTTCTAAATTCCATGGGTAGAGGCATATCTCTCTTTACCATTTTGAGTATGTCCAGTTTTTTGCTATCGTTAAGGGTCACATGGGGGACTTTCCATAGCAAGCGTTGTAGTTGAATTTTTGAATCGATGGGGGCATTGTCGGCTCCCTTGAGTGCATTGTTATCACTCCTGTCTCTCACCAGATAAAGCACTTGCCTTGCGTTGACCACAATGCGTTGGTGATCTTCAGCAAAGCCTAGAATTAGTTTAAGAGGTAAATATCCAGTAAAGGTTCCATCGGTGTGTACCATCCAGTCATTGGTCGAGTCAGGACACCAACCTGCCATGCAAAGTGTTTTACCTTCTTCCTCACTATAAGAGGGGTATAGTTTCATGACACTGGAAATGCCCACATTTCGAGTGCTATCCACCACGATATCGTTAATGACATAACGTACTTCAGAAAACAGAAAGGCTAAACCATGGTTGGCCAACTTGGATGTGGTAGGTGTAGAGCCATCGGCTTTGGTGAGCCGACCTTCAATCTGAATGACACTTTCATGCGGTAGGGTGTAAATATCTTGGTTGTTGATAACAAATTGAATTTCATCATTGTTATTGAGTCCAGGTGTTTGAGCTTGATAGGAATGGAGATCAATTCTTACCACTCCTGGTTGCTCCTCGATGCGGTTCGCTATCTCTAGGATAGAATTCATTATGAGGATTGACGTGGTAACCCAAATGCTGTAAAATCTGCTTGTTCTGAGATGTTAACGTGTATTCACGTGGCAAACAACTAACACCATTCCTAGACGGTGTTGTTGCTTTATACACAAACTTCATAGTGGCTTTAGCACCAACTTGTAAGTCACTGGTGTGGTAGAATCTAGATCAATGAGTTGTTGATCTCTATTGATCAGTCTTAATGTTATATTACTAATACTATCAACAGCCACAGCATGAAAAAGCACCACTGGAGGGTTTTCACGAATAATATAGCCATTGGGCGATGTCACAATAAAGTCATAAAGCGAATGCGATGGTTCTTGATTGGTGTACACTTGGCTAATAATATTACACGTCACCGACACATGATGGTCCTCAATGAATTTCACTTCATGGTCTGATTCATGTTTTTTGTTGGGCTCCAACACACGTGGTTTAAATCCTAGTAATGGACCAATGGAATCGGGGTGTGTTTTAAAGTCAATGTTGAATGAGGAGAAAATACTGCAGCAATGAGTGTTAGTATTGCCTACAAGTTCAAACTTGTGCGTTCCGTCAAGAAATGACTTTAAACCATATTGATTGATCAACACCACATAAATGTGTTCATAAATATCATCGATCGTGTATCCACCAGAGTTCAAGGTGAGCACAGAATCATCATAGTAAAACTTGTTGTTCACATTTTCACGTATGTTGTATATTCGATTATACGTTTCAAGAGAAACAAGTCCTAAACCATAGGGTTTTTCACTCAATTCGATAGGCGGGTAGAAGTCTAGGCTGACTTCAGGTCCACGTCCATGCAGTGTAAACGTTTTACTTTCTGCCGACATACTGGTGGCGTTTTAGCTTATGCTGCGTCTTATATAAAAAAAATAAACACAAACGTCCACACTGTTGGCTGTTAAACGTTTGCTCACGTTTCACATTATAATATATCTTGATCCTGTTTCCAAAATAGGTCACTAGTTCCATGGGCGGGGGCAAATTCCCAAAACTGTCAAAGTACCATACCGTGGATCCCTCTTTGACATAAGCTACATAATGTGTCCCTGGTCCTCGGTGATCATCCAAATTGACAACAGCACATTCCTGTTTCCAGGGTCGTGGGGGTAATTGGTTTCGCATAAACACACCTCGAAAATGAGAAAGCTTTAGTTGTTTAGCATAGCTTTCCACTTGTTGATGCGTCAGGGCATGTCTCGCTATGGCTGAGGTTAATTTTTTTTTTTTTTTTATATTTCGAAATGGTGAAATCCCAAATCCTTGTTGATAAAAGGCTGGCTTTAAATTGGCATTTCTAGCCCCCATGGCAATCGCTTCCATCGTTTCATTGTGTCGCTGACTTTCTTTGAGTTGTTGCTTGCCCTGCTGCGCGGCTTTAATGGTTTTCGCCACTGCACTGGCACCGCCCAAAAGTGAGCCCAGAGCAGCCAAACCAGCAAATAATGCAGGTAAAAATCCCGCTCGTTTGGGGACGGGAATCACTCGCCCTTGGTTTGAAACCTGTCGCCGACGTTTTGGAATAACCTGTCTCTGTGCTGCTCGAAGGGCTTTCCTTATGGTCAATACATTATTTTTTCTTTTTTTCTTTCGCAAGGGCTTGTCCTCGAATGTTGAAAACCCTGGCTTTGCCAAGGACAAATTCCTTTTTTTAGTCTTTCTCACTGCATACCTTTGTTTCACCATGATGATAATGACCCACAACCTTTCACAAGAAAGTTTAAATCACAACTAACGTCAGATGGTTATTTCATGGCTGTATATTCCAATTCCACATAAAGTGGGAAATCGTTTATGGTTTTTCCCGCTTGCTTTTCATCCCATGTCAACATGAGATGAAGAGATAATTCATCCCCTGCATTGACCATTTCATGGTTATGGATCAACATCCTATGACCATTTATCTTTATTTGTAAATGGTTCTCATCAGGTATGGCATATTTGATGTGAATGGTTCCATCATAGTGTAATCGATAGTGGCTTAAACCCGAAGCAAGCACATAGGTCGAGTGCTGATCATGGACTAGCGGTAAATGGTTTCTGTCATTCACAGGTTTTTCATTTGTCAGATACACTAAAAACACAGATGGGATAAATTTATAAAGCCTTTTCATTTCATGGGTCACGTAACGCTTGGTACAGACATCGTCTTCGTCTTGTGGGTCTTCCACGTGAATAATCCGATGGTGATTAGCGCTATAGCCATTCACCATAAGCTGGGGCACTTTGTCATAAAACTCATACACTTTGTTATCCACATACTTTTTCGTAGTAACGTCTGTAGACACTTGAGGATGTTTTACATGGGTTAACCGCTTTCCCTTAAAGTCATAATCTCCCTGTTTTGTGCGTGGCACTACTGACGTATCCACATAGTGTTTATTAGCAGGATCTGTTTCTTGTTTAGGATCATGTATGGGGACAGGCCTACCTTTGGCCATCAACGCACGTCCAAAGACATCCATCGTCAACCTGTAGTATCAGTCTACTGTTTCTATGACAAGGTTCGGTGTCCTGTATATAGACAGCCTGCTAGCCTGTCTAAGCCTTAGTTGAAATGAAGATTATTAAGCAGCAAGAGTCATTCCCCGTGGGGGACATGGTTTCCCATCTCTGTCCCACATCACGTGAACAACGCCATGGTTCACTGTTTCCATCTTCCATTCGCTGCATCATTGTGGGGCCTTCCGGCTGTGGAAAGACTAATCTTTTGCTAACGCTCATTACAGCGCCCAATGGTCTGCGTTTTCAAAATATTTATATTTTTGCAAAATCTCTCTACCAACCCCTTTACGTGTTTATGGATCAAGTCATGTCTGGATTACAAAAAGAGAATATGGGTTATTTTACATTTTCCATGCAAGAAAATGTGATTTCACCGGATGAAGTAAAGCCTGATTCACTCATGATTTTCGATGATGTATCCACTGAACGTCAAGGCATCATTCAAAGCTATTTCAGCATGGGTCGACACAAACATATCGATTGCTTCTATCTTGGGCAAACGTATTCTAAAATGTCCAAACAGTTGATTCGTGACAATGCCAATGTCATTGTTTTATTTCGTCAGGACGAGAGGAACAGTCGTCACATTTATAATGAACATGTGAATCCGGATATGACCTTTCAAATGTTTACAGAATTGTGTGCCAAGTGCTGGAACACTCAACGTCATGCCTGTTTAGTGATTGACAAACAAAGTGAACTCAACCAAGGACGGTATCGCTTAGGGTTTGATCATTTTATTGCTATTTAAGGCCTTGTCTCATTCCCCGGCAAGTCATTTGCCAAGACACCATGGCGTTAGCAGAGAGTCAATTAAAAAAGCATATTATTGGAGCAAAAAATACTATTCGCCAAAAGTTTCGTCAATTGAAACAATCACGTGCCAATCATGCTTTGTTTATTCAACAACATTTAGCACCTCCGCTAAAAGCCATGTTGAAACCCTCTTTCAAGCCATCTGAAACGCTACCCACCGTTTCACAAGCCACGCAGACGCTGCACGAGGACCCTGAGGAAGAGGAAGAGGAACAGGAAGATTTGACTAGTGTTAGTGAAGTTGAGGATGAGGAGGAACAAATGTTTACGCCTCAAAAAAAGGCCGCACCCCTTGCAGAGTTTTTGAGAAAAAAGAAATCCTTGGCCATGGTCGAAACACCTTGCCCTTCCAGAGCGTCTCCGTTTTCACAACTCTTGGCCACCCCTCAACATAAAGCTCAACTGAAAACCATTTTAATAAAATATTATGGATCAACATTGGAACCCTATTTCACCGATCTATTTATTGGAAACACAGATACCACGTATGGTGTTCGCTATGAGGATGATAGTTTTAAAATTGGCGATTCATCCATTAAATTTGCTCGTACTAAAGCTGTCATTAAAAACATCAACTATAAATTAATGCCAGGACTGTTAAAGCTGCTCTTTTCTCGGACCCCCTCTTCCCATGATTATACGTCAGAGGACCTTGACAAATATAAATCCATTTTATTGGATACCCATGCTCACAAAAGACAGTATGATCCCACGCAACAAGTGAATGCCAATATATCTCAAAAATATAAAACCATCATTGCAAAAATGTTTCCCACTAGTCAAAGTACTCGTCGTAAAGTGTCCGCTTCGGGAGTGACTTTTAAACCATTAAAACCCCTTGTGGATGTTACCTACTGGCACAATCCCAATAAGCTCGTCCAGCGGCTACAGTTGTTGCATGCCTCACGTCAAGCTGGCCATACCGGTCACGATTGGGAAATTCAAGAAATTGAACAAGAACTTCGAAATGCCAAAATTATTGTTTAAGCCCTCATCCATTAAAATGGGTATTGCTCACGAGTTGCATCGCCCAGCTAGGCGTCACTATCCGCGACTCAAGGTGATTTCACGAGGTGTGGATGAACTTTGGCAGGCTGACTTGGTTGAAATGATACCCTATGCTGGCGTTAACGATGGTGTACGCTATATGTTGACCGTCATTGATGTCTATTCCAAAATGGCCTTTGTTGAACCTGTGCGTCGCAAGTCTGGCCCACTAGTTACCAAGGCCTTTCAACATATTATTCAACACTCCAAACGTCAACCTCAGCTGCTACAAACCGACCAGGGGAAAGAATTTTTCAACAAGGATTTCTCCAGTTTTCTCAAATCTAAGGATATTCACCATTACACCACGTACAGCAATCTGAAAGCCAGTGTGGTCGAGCGGTTCAACCGAACATTGAAAACCCATATGTGGAAAGCGTTTACAGCTCAGGGCACGTATCGCTGGTTGGACATGTTACCTGAGCTAGTATCACGTTACAATGACACCAAACATAGAACGATTGGGACCAAGCCACGTCTCGTAACTAAAAATATTCAGCGATTGGATAAACTGTTTAACCCCATAAAAACAGCTGATCCTAAACGTCACCGACTGAACATTGGGGATTTTGTTCGTGTGAGCAAATTTAAGTCTGCCTTCAATAAGGGCTACACGCCTCAGTGGGGGACTGAACTATTTCGAATTCATCGAGTCTACTTGGACACTCCAGTCACCTATTTACTCGAGGACCTCAACCATCAACCCATAAAAGGTAGATTTTATCTCCATGAACTTCAGAAAACAGCATTTCCTCAGCATTATCTTGTGGAAAAAGTGTTGAAACAAAAAGGAAATAAACTCTACGTCAAATGGTTAGGGTTTAACTCTACGTTTAATTCCTGGATAAATAAATTACATGTTGTGTGAACCTGTGTACTTTTTATTTATTCACACATGTTGTACACCACCTATAGCTCTATGTATACAGCGCTCCGCGCTTCATGCATGTTCATACATGTTTGTCTTTCCCTTTCCTCCTGTGTTCTCTCATACATCACCCCCTCCCCTCTCCCTCCCTTCACCTCCCACCACTGCTGTTTGCAGCTCTTGCCTATCTATTGGTTGTGACATCATTCCGACAAGTTGCATCATACTTTTTACTGATTCAGCGATTCCCACGCTTTGAACATTCTCTTATCGTGCACGTGGACAGCTAACGTCCCAGGCGAACACCTGTGCCGGATCAAATTTCACATGAACTTGCATTTTGTCACGTACGAAGCAAAACAGGATGTGACTTGTTAACAGTTATCGCGCACGTGGACAGCTAACGTCCCAGGTGAACACCTGCGGTAGATCAAATTTCACCTGAACTTGCATTTTGTCACGTACGAAGCAAGACAGGAGGTCACTGGTTTAGCGTGCCTGTGGTTTCACACATGTGTGCACGCCTTTCGCACTTCCCTGCCAGCACAATGGTCAGATTATTTCACCTTCAAGCGTCTTGGTCATTTTTTCCATTGCACCTGTTGTCAAGTCAGATCGGAGCCTTCCAATAAGCTCAAATGACCTTCACCTCCTGCTCGTTTGTTTTCGATACTCGCTTCGACCAACATAGAATCAAGTTCTCATCACCGTTTACACGTTAAAGGTAAAATATCAGGAAAAACGCACGCTCGCTCTGTCATACACCGATCCGTCGAAATATCAATTGATCTATTGAACACGGCCACCGTGGTCAGCGACAGGTTCATTGAAACACACACACCCAGCCGTATCGTCTCTCTCAACCACCACGCTTCATAAACATTATAAACAGGTAACGGTAAAGAATTTTTTTTTCAACATGTACGGCGTTAGGCCCTTTGTGAATTATTTTTTGGAAAAAAATATCTACCACATTTGAAAGGGGGCGTTAGCCCGAGTCCTAGGACACCTCGTACACGTCTCTAGCGTTATTGGTTCGTGACATATCGGCAAAAATCATAAAAAACACGTGTTTACCCCAAAATCGAGTTTCCAAATTTTTTTTAAAATATAACGTGTGGTCCATTGCAAAGAGGACGTCAGCCCGAGTCCTTGGACCCCTCGTTCATGCCTCTAGCATGATTGGTTCGCGAGATATAGCAAAAAGTCTAAAATCACGTTTTTACCCCAAAAAGACCGTGTTTCCAGCATTCTCAAAAACTTTAACCTATTACCAAAATACACAGGGTTTCGAGACAAGCCATTTGACACGTCATAGGACCAAATCCGACCATGCATTCGTGAAATATCGGAAAAAGTCTAAAATCACGGTTTTACCCCCAAAAAGCCTGTTTCCCTCATTCTCAAAACTTTAACCTATTAATAACATGTATAGGGCTTCGAGACAATCGATTTGACACGTCACACGTCCAAATCCGACCTTGCGTTTGAGAAATATCGACAAACTTCGTAGGAAAGTAGGCGACTATCTGGCTCTCTCCTCACCACCAAAACCTCTTCTTATCAATCATTTTTTTCAAAGAGCTCGCCCTCTTACAAAAATCCCAAGTGCGCATGCGTAAAAAACAAAAACAAAAATGTTCATCCATAGCGGCAGCCAGAAAAACGCATGCGCGATATGAGCAACAACATTTAAGTTCATTTTAGCAGCGCACCTTATACATGTCGTATTTGAAAAGAGACTTTCACTAAAAATTACAATTTCACCCCCTAGTAAGAGTAGGTTTTATTTAGGGGTTGAAATGAATGGTCCATAGCAAAGCCCCCGTCATCCCGAGTCCAACGACACCTCATTTGTCAAAATCGGACCATGGGTTCGCGAAATATTGGCTTGGACTCACGCGGCGGCCATGACACTAAGCAGAACTCTCACTACTCCACTACTCGTATATATGACCAGATTCGGGAAGTTAAAACCAAGCTCCTGTCTCTACAGCAACGAACGCTCGCTCATATAAACGTGGCTTTAAAAGATCGTACCGTGCTCCCGGACGAAAGTGCAAGTGTATACCATATCGCCAAAGGACAACGTGAGCGGCAACGTAAATATATCCACCGTCTCCGCACCAGTAATGGAAGTGTCGTCACCTCCCCTGACGCTATACGTAGTGAAATATCATTATTTTATCAACGGTTCTACGCCAAGGCTCCAATTGATCCACAGCAGGTGACCCTATTGCTTTCATCTTGCAGTACCCAACTATCTCCGGACAACAAAACTCTGCTCAGCGCGGATATTACGGATGAAGAGATTCACTCTGTGGTTAAGCACCTCCCAAACAACCGCTCACCTGGCATTGATGGACTGCCATATGAAATGTATAAACACTTCTGGCCTCTCATTGGCAAAGAATTTTGTCATGTCTTGCGTACCATTCTCCAACGTCGTGCTCTTTGTCAGTCACATCACGAGGGTACCATAGTCCTCATACCAAAAACATCCTCTCCCATGGCAGTTGGTGACTTCCGACCAGTTACTCTGCTCTGCAGTGATTATAAAGTCCTTACCAAAGTACTTGCATGCCGATTGAAGACTGCTCTACATGATATCATTGGTGATGAACAATGTTGCAGTATTCCTGGAAGAACTCTGTTAACAAACTTAGCGATACTACGGGACCTACACCTAAAAGCCAAAATGCTCCCCACTGAGCCAATGAGTTTTCTCACCTTAGATTTCGATAAAGCTTTCGACCGCATCAGTCATGAATACTTGTACATGGTCTTGCAACACTTTGAATTTCCTGAAATCCTTATTGACTACATTCGTATGATAAATTGTAATGCTACGTCTCGAGTGCTCGTCAACGGTTTTCTTTCCCCTCTGATTCCAATACCACGATCAGTTAGGCAAGGATGTCCCCTTTCCATGCTACTTTTTGTCATTGGCCTTGAACCGTTCATTCGGACTACCCAGGTGAAGCTACAGGGTTACAAACTGTCCACGCATGTTTTTGGCATGTGCGCCTATGCTGATGACGTATCAATATTGATCCGCAATAATGAAGACATCTCCCACATCGATAGCGTCCTTCAGCTCTACCATATCGCCTCTGGAGCACAATCGAACCCCCAGAAAACTGCTTTGCTTCCGCTCAATACTAACTCAGTGATTACCCAACAGCCCTGGTTCCGGATAGTAAATGAGGTGAAAATTCTTGGCATTACCTGGAAGCAATCGCTTCTGGACACAGTGCAAGCAAACTGGACTAAGGTCATTGCCAAAGTTAGGAGAGTGCTGATCCAATTTGGTCAAAGAAACCTCAATATAGTGCAACGGGTCATGGTCCTCAACGTGTTTGCGCTCTCTAAAATATGGTATGTCGCACAACTTTTCCCACTTCTCAAAATGTTTGAGAGCCAATTGGCAAAATATACAGGTTGGTTTGTATGGCAAGGATTTTTGTTCCGAGTACAACGGGAACAGTTGTATCTCCCATCCCGGCAAGGTGGGCTAGGGCTAACAGCTCATGGCATGAAATGCCGGGCACTCCTCTGCAAGAACGATATCACCATTCTTTCCCAACATGACACTTTTACGAAAGCGCTATACAAAGATATTCGAAACACCGCCCGTGGTTGTGATAGAGCTTTGCCGAAGATGTTTAGGGACCATCAACAGCACCTTCTGGAAACTGTTCGCCAAATGCCTTCAGGGACTGTTCCAACGACGAAAAGTATTTATAACATGTTGTGGCAAGTGGTACACTCCAAACCGCGAATCGAGGCCACCACCCTCTACGTCCATTGACCCACTGTTTGGAAAAAATTTGGGGCTATGACCATTTCTTCTGCTGTACACTCCCAGGTTTTTATCTTCCTCAACGATCTCATCCCAACCGCTCTACGGCGATATACCATCCGTCTTGAAGCTTACCCATGGTGTACTATACGTGGTCAAACTGATACGGCGATACACCGCTTCACATCATGCACGCGAGTTGCCTCCACGTGGCTGTGGTATAAGGGAAAAGTATGTCAACTATTAAATGTGCCCACGGATGACCTTGATGACAGGAAGTTGATTCGTTTGTAGGTGACCGCCTTCCCCCAAATTAAACAGACTGCCATTGTGTGGATAATGGGCCAATATGTACACTTCGTGATGGACAATGATCAACATTTCTCGTTCCTGGATCTCAGGTATCACCTGCAGAAAGAGCGTTGGAAGCTTAGTGAAAGTGGACAATTGTACGATAAATATGGACACTATCTGGATTTTCTTGTGATGTAATAGTATGGTATTTATCATATCTGAAAATTCTGTAATTCTGTAAAGAGGTAATATAAAAAAGAGGTTTAAAGCCTGATCGTACGTGGTGGGCGCGAGCGGGTAGAAACCTGCTTCGAATCCAGTAGTAGGCATACTTTGTTGAACGAAAGCCCACATTCCATTTTAGTCAGGATGTAACTACTTTGCCACATTTATTGCCTTACGACGTATTTTTGTGAAGAGTACGTTGAATTTTGATGATTTATAAAGAAAATACTATCGAATTGGTACGATATGCCACGTGACCTGTAATGGCATAAAATTAAAAAAACTGGCATGAATATTAACATAACATATCGAAGTGTTGCTCCGGAGGTCCGGATTCGATTCCCAGCTCTGAGGGCTGAAATTGGGTACACGTAGCCTCGTGAAGCAAATATGAGAAGAAGTGGGTTTGATTCGCACCTCAGCCACCCTGGAAATGGTTTTCCGTGGTTTCCCACTTTTACTCCGGCCAAATTCCGGGACGGATTCTATCTTAAGGTCACGGCCACCTCCTTCCTTAATTGCAAATACACACATCATTACAAGCCCGCAGTAACTCAGGTTATCAGAAAAATTCTACACACAAACCCAAGTACACGGGGCTATGTGACCGCGATGTTCTAGCCCCTCAAATGAAACAAAACAACAACATATCGAAGGATATTCTGATCGCCAGTGCTTGCATCGAAGTATACGTATTCCTTAGAAATTCCCATGGTATTATTAGCATACTTTCGAGTTTTGCAAAATATGAAAGTAGACTTATGAGATCTACACAGGGTCAAAAATTGTGTGTCTTTCTGTGTGTGTGTGAGTGTGTGTACTCTGAATGTCTGCCCCCTCTATCAATTCGGACACAGTGAAACCGAATTGAACGAAATTTGGTACAGAGGTAGCACTAGCGTAGAACACCTCAGTGTCATGTTTTATATCGCCACCATCTTGACGGAAACGTAATGGTGGCCACCCAAATGTTCAAAGCTTAAATCAAATTACGACTAACTTAATCATCCGATCTCTACCAAATTTTGCAACAACATATACTTGTATGGCGAGCATCGTTTGACTGAACTACAAGGTCATCAGCCCATTAGTTTGCAGATGACGGCCATGTATGTGTGCAAATCGATCCCCCCTATCAATTCAAACACGGTGAAACTGAATTGAACGAAATTTGGTACAGAGGTAGCACTAGCAAAGGGCACTCCAGTGTCATGTTTTATATCGCCGCCATCTTGACGAAAACGTAATGGCGGCCATCCTAATGTTAAAAGATTGAATCAAATTACGACCAACCTAATAATCTGACCTCTACCAAATTTTGCAACAACATACCTTTATGTATAGAGAATCTTTTGACCACACTACAATGTCATCAGGCCAATAATGTGCGGATTGCGGCCAAGTATGTGTGCAAATCGATTCCCCCTATCTTTTCAAACACGGTGAAACCGATTGGAACGAAGTTTGGTACAGAGGTAGCACTCACTAGCAAAGGCCACCTCAATGTCATGTTTTATATCGCCGCCATCTTGACGGAAACAGAATGGCGGTAACCCAAATGTTAAAAGCTTAAATCAAATTACGACCAACCTAATCATTTGATCTCTACCAAATTTTTCAACAACAACATACCTTTTGGTGGGAAGCATCTTTTGACTGAACTACAAGGTCATCATCCCAATAGTTTGCAGATAGCGGCCATGTATGTGTGCAAATCGATTCCCCACATCAATTCAAACACGGTGAAACCGAATTGAATGATTTTTTTTACAGAGGTAGCACTAGCAAAGGGCACATTATATCCATGTATACTATCCGCGTAGCACGTTGTATTTCAAGAAGCTACTACAACCAACATTCAATTATACTCCTTGAAAAGGACAAAGAGTTATAACAACACCCATGCATTTAGGGGAAAGTAGGCAATACGTTCTTTACCGAACATCTTGTTTTGTTATTAAATTTTAACAAAAAGTCATAGCATATCTTTAGGCCCGTATCACACGACACTCGCTGGCAAGGAAGTTGCTGTGATCTCTGGTACAAAATCCTGTATGATTATGTCCTCTTCGTCAGTACACCTGCTTGTATGACCGAAGTGTATCACACGCTAGCATTTTGGACGCTAATTTGTATGAAATAAAACCGAAGGGCTGTCGTTTGAGGGCATTATTTGCAGTTCTGTCGCCTTATTAACGTAAAGCGGTCGCAAAACTTGCTTTACGTAAATTAGAAAACATGCCAGGTACTGAATGAATGCATTCCAATCAATATTTAAGATCTAACTGTAATAATTGATTATTTTACCATACGCGTTAATAAGAAGCTCAATAAAAACCTCCCGAGTGTATTGGAAATGTGTGCAAGTGTTATTGCGTACGCTCGCTCTTTCGAAGATCCCGGGTTCAAGACTATCCAACGGCAGATTTTTAATTTTTTTAAACTATTTTATTATACCCTCCATACCTCGTATAGCAAGATTTCAACTTGGTTTTGTTCACATTATCTACGAAGACGATAGGGAAAGTTATTTTCTTGTCTCATTTAAATGGCTATTTTCCCTAAATACTGTTCAAAGCCATGGATGGATACTATTCGTTATAGTTATTATTTTTTAGTCGATTTTACCCTCCAGGTTAGGTTTTCCCACGGACTCAGCGAGGGATCCCATCATTACCGCCTCTACGGGCAGTGTCCTGGAGCTTGAAACATCTCATCTGGGGGATGCAACTGGGGAGGTGGGATCAGTACCTCGCCCAGGCGGCCTGCAAAGCGAACAGGGTCCTCTTGAGGGATGAGAAGGGAGGAGCAGATCGGGAGGGATAGGCAAGGAAGAGGGAAGGAGGCGGCCGTGGTCGTACGGTAGGTAACATCCCGGCATTTGCCCGAAGGCGAAGTGGGAAACCACGAAAAACCACTTTGAGGATAGCTGAGGTGGGAATCGAAACCTCTTTACTCATTTGGACCACCCGAGGCTGAGTAGACCCCGTCCCAGTCCTCATACCACTTTTCAAATTTCGTGGCAGAGCCGGGAATCAAACCCAGGACGTCCGGGGTGGCAGCTAATCACGCTGACCACTACGCAATGGAGGCGACTCTATTCGTGATAATTAGAATTTTAATAGTTCAATATTTATAATAATATGGCACGTTCTGTAATTACTGCCTTGCTGCGAGGCTCAGGAATAACGTTCTCGCTTGCTGTGCCCAAGGTTGCAGGTTCGTATCCTGGCGCAGTCAGCTGGCATTCGAGGGTGCGCAAATGCGACGGAGCCGTGTCAGTAGATTTACGTTGAAGATCCCCTTCGGACCAAAATTTCGGCACCCCGGCGTATCTAAAAGCCAGAGCAGTAGAAAGGGACGTAAAACCAATAATGTTATAATAATCTGTATTTACTGCATGTTTGGGGCAGATGACCTCATAGTTCCTCCCCTTAAAGCCTCACTAACTCACTATTATTGCAAGCGCTTTTCGCACAGACGCCGTTGAAAGAAATTATAGTTTCGGTCTGATGTATTTATTCGTGAGCGTACCCACATAACAAATCTATTTGTTATGTGGGTCATCTGAGTGAGTCGGAGTTTTCCTTTAAACAAAGGTGGTCAAAATTTCGAACACTTGCTACGTTGAATATACAGGATACCTTGCTTTCGTTCTACAGATCATTATGTCGTCGTCCAATCTGGCTGCGTATCATCGGATAAGTACGGTGCTTTTGAGGACCAAATAAAAAAATTACTCGTTGGAACAGATAGATATGCGTCCATAATACATCCACAATAAACGACATTAAGCAAAAAAAAATGCACTAGTTCAAGGTTCGAACCTACTACAATGCGACTTCGTTGACGCTACGCTAGCAATTCTTGATTTAGCCACCATAGCTACCGAGAACCATGGTGTATTGCTGGCACTTATTGAATCTATTCGCAGACACTTCCTGTCCAAACGTAAGAAGGTGTTATTCGGAGCTCTGATCGTTTCAATCATGCATTATATTTGAGGTCATTGAAAGAACACTGCCACTATTGATTTCTACTATATTCGCGAGGATGTACTCAAGGGTAAAGTTGTACAATGGACGTAAAGGAGCAGGTGCTAATGTTTTTAGGATGACTGTGATATACGCGTTAGTTGGGTTGCCTTCCTCCAAAAGAAAATAAAAAAAATAAGGGGCTGGTGGACCACACTCTGTATATATATATATATATATATATATATATATATATATATATGTATATCAGTTTCTTGTGGACACGATAACTGCCGTAATTTTGCACCAATCACTTTGAATTTTTTACCGAATATGTATACCTATAAAATCTCGGTCGAGTTCGTTACTGGGATAAATCGGTCGAAGGGGGTGAAAATGGAGGGCTTATTTCGAAAACGTGAAATATTGCTATAACTCTCTTAATATGTGAAATATCGAATCCGTCCAAAGTTCATACTATGTGTCGGATAAAGCCCAAACATTTATGTTTGAAGAGTTTTTATAGCACCAACCATTGACCAAAAGGGTGAGAAAAAGTGGTTTTTTCGGGAAACATTAATCATATCTCTCTTAATAGGCACAATATCAAAACCGTACAAAATGGACAATAATCCCCTAATAATTACCTAAAACTTTTGTCTGAAAGAATTTTGGATATGACCCACCATTACGCCAAGGGATGAGAAAAATGATTTCGGAATTATAAGAAAATGCCAAGAGCTATCAGAGGTTGCCATGGCAACACTACTAAATTGATGAGGGATGAGCCATCAGACGTTGCCATGACAACGCACTTACACGATATCAGATTCAGATTTCCATCTGACTAAGTGTGAAGCGGCTTCGGTGACGTAACTGGTAGCATGCTGAACTTCTATGCCCAAGGTCGCGGGTTCAAAGCCGGCCGAAGTCGTCGGATTTTCTAAGAGCGCTAAAAATCCCTCAGTATCCTTTCCTTTGGAGGGGAAGTTCCAACGTTCGTTGCTGGTTGCGACGGCATCTAGTAGCCAAGTTCACAGCTAGGTGTCGTTGACGGTAGTATCTGGTAGCAACATTAGGAACTACTGCTTGAAATTGACCGTTTGCAGTCCTTACCTGAATTACAGATTAATACAGCCATCACAATTCACACCGTTTATCAGACAGATTCTACACTCACCCAAAGTACACGGGGTTACATGACCGCGTAGTCGCATCCCCTAAGCTGAGGAACCAACCAAAATCTCTGCGGGAGATAATTTTGCGTGAAGAAGTAACATACCGTTACATAGTTACACATCAGTGTCGAAACCTTGCATAAGGACAGTGTGACCACAAGTATAAAAATGGACCCCAAATGACAAGAAGGTTACCGTCCCCATAAGACAATAAAATGTTTAAAATATGCATAAAATGACGAAAAACAAAGTTAATTAAGCTTCAATTATAAAATACTTTCTCGCAATAAATGAGGTCTGATCCTCCTACGAATACCTGCATATTCTGCCTATTTTCGCCTATCCCCAAGTTTGTCCGGTGAAATCTACCTCCGCCTTCCGGCGTGCCGAGAGGACTTTTTTTAAATGTTGTGCATGTTTCCTGATTTAGCTTTTGTTTTTGAATTTTGCTTTCATTGTTTTTAATTTTGAGCTTTTTCTTTTGTTTTTGAATTTCACTTTTTTGTGTTATTTGTTTTTGGTTTTGTGTTTGTTTTCTGCGTTTGCTTTTTTTTAATTTTGTGTTTTTTCTGCTTATTCTTTTGTTTTTGAATGTTGCTTTTTTCTTTGTATTTTTGGTTTTGTGTTTGTTTTCTACGTGTGCTTATGTTTTTGAATTTTGCTTTTTTGATTTATGTTTTTAATTTTGTGTTTTTTCTGCTTTTTATTTTGTTTTTGAATTTTGCTTTTTTTGTTTATAATTTGGTGTTTGTTTTCTACTTTTGCTTTTGTTTTTGAATTTTGCTTTTTTGTGTTGGGCCTATCTTCTGCTTTTTTTGTATTTTGTTCTTTGATTTGTATTTTTGGAAACGTGATGCATATTTGACCAATAATTAGTGCATTTTTGCATCACGTTTCCAAAAATATGCATCATGAAATAACGACGGAAATTACGATCACACCGTATTCTTTAGCGTTTCTATTTTGATTATAAAGAAAATATGAACAGACGGAAACATAACTACACTTTTCTTAAATATCTCAAGAGATAAACAGTCTAAATAGTAGGAAATATTATTTTACGGAATTTCAAGCGGTGTTAGACAACAATAATTAATAGAGAATTTTAATAGTCATTGATGTTTTTTAAATGAAAATAATTTTACAATATTTACATAGTAAATGCTGAATAAAAACAAGTAGTTCATATATCCTACTTACGTTAACTATTTCGGATGGTCGCCATGTTGGATTTTATATATGTAGGTCCTAGAGTTATGTACTGTTACATGCAGATTATTGTGAACGTGTAGTATTCAAACTTCAATCGCATAATTAGGACACAAGAAAAAACAAGGAGATTTTAAAATTTCGCACTGCTGCCACCTTGTGGTTATGGAAACAATTGAAATAAATTAGATGCCAGGGATTAACATTCGTATAAGGATTTACTGTACCAAGTTTCACTGCACGCGGATGGTTAAAATGCGAGAAATGTCCATGTGAATATTTATAATTCGCGTCACCGCCATGTTGGATTTGTGATCACCAGGTTATTTAAAGTCCTACAGGTGAACTTAAGATTATAGCCTCAATGAACATTAAAAAATGCAGTTTGATTGCTAAAATAGATTCGTAGATATTCAGTATCGTCTAAATATTTCAGATGGTCGCCATGTTGGATTGTTAAATGTATAGGCCATAGAGTCATGTACCATTAAAGGAAAATTATTGCGTAGGTTCATTATTCAAACTTTCACTTCGATCGCATGACAACATCACAATAAATAAAATCTTAATTTTAAAATTCGCACTGCCGCCATCTTGAGGTTATGTAAACAATTGAACTAAATTAGATACCAGTGGATTACAATGTGTATAAATATTTCCAGTGCCAGGTTTCAGTGCGCTTGGAACATTAAATCGCGAGAAAGGTCTATTTAAAATTTTCAAATTCGCTTGGCCGCCATGTTCGTTTTGTAGTTAACCGGTTTTTGAAAGTCTTATAGATGGACTTCCAGTAGTGTATTTTATCTCCGTACAACATTTCAGGGTTTTGCCGCTAATAGTTTCAGAGATATAGAATGCCGGTGAAATATTTCGCACATCCGCCATCTTGTGATTATGTAAACAATTGAGCGAAGTTAGATGTCGGTGGATTACAATGTATATAAACATATACTGTACCGAGTTTCATTGCGTTGGTTGGTCAAATCGCGAGACACGTCTATTTAAAAGTCGCAAATTCGCTTGGCCGCCATATTGGTTTTGTAGTTACCAGGTTTTCAAAAGTCACATAAGTGAACTTATAGTAGTTCCCTCTATCACCATAGAAAATGTCAGGGTAATATCGGTAATAGTTTCGGAGATATTGAATGCTGGTGAAATATTTCGCACAGCCGCCATGTTGGATTGGTGAGTCGTAACAAAATTTGAAGGGCACGGTCGAGGTCGCCGGGAATAGTGCTATGATATTTCCGAGTTTCATTGAAATCGCTCCAGCCGTTTAGATTTTATTAGGGGGGGGGCACACACACGAATCACACACACACACACACGGACAAAAGGTGATCTCATAAGCCTATTTTTTCAAAATTGAAAATAGGCTAATAATTGATATTACCTTGCAAAAGGACCGAAACTTACTAGGTATTAAAATAATTTCAGTATTATTCTGTGATGGACTCTCGGAGTCGGAATCGAAATATACGGCTTTAAGAACATGAAGCGCTTGAAAACAATAGAAAATTGGAAAATAGGAAGATATACAATGCACTTAAACAGGCAACGGAGAAAAATATAATGCATTGTGCCAAAATAACCAAAATATACATAAATAGGCAAAAATATGATTTTGCATGAACTTCCGGGCCTTAGTAATAACACATTATCAAATTTCAACTACAGTACAATCGAACATCGATATCTCGGATTGCTTTCGGGGATAGAAATTGCTTCGAGTTATCGAAAATTCGAGATACAGAAATACATGCAAAAAGGGGTTCTATTATTGCTAATGTTGCTACTGTTGTTACTTTCACTGTCTGTGGCAGTGGCGTGACTAGGATTTGCTTCTGGAGGGGGATGACCTAAGTTAAATCTGAACCAACAACGTTTTTAGTTTTTGGTTTGCTGTTTTCTGCTTTTGTTCTTTATGGTTTGTGATTTTTGTCTTTTTTGTGTTAGTTTTCTGCTTTTTCTTTAGTTCTTGAATTTCGCTTTGTTTGTTTTTTTATCTTGTATTTGTTTTCTGCTTTTGCTTTAGTTTTTGTATTTTGCTTTTTTCTTTGTGATTTAGGATTTTGGTTTTGTTTGTTTTCTGCTCTGATTTTGTTTTTGAATTCTTCTTTTTTGTTTTTAATTTTGTGCTTCTTTGTGCTTTTTCTTTTGTTTTTGAATTTTGCTTTTTTGTATTGTTATTTTTGGTTTTGTGTTTGTTTTCGCTTATGCTTTTATTTCTGGATTTTGCTTTTGTTTTTGTGTTTGCTTTTAATTTTGTGCTTTTTTGCCTTTTCTTCTGTTTTTGAATTTTGCTTTTTCGTTTTATTTGTTTTTGTTTTCTGCTTTTGCTCCTTTAAATTTTGTAATTGTTTTCTGCTTTTTCATTCGTTTTTGATTTTTTTTCTTCGTGTTTATTGTTTTTGGTTTTGTGTTTGTTTTCTGCTTTTGATTTTGTTTATGAATTTTATCTTTAATGTTTTTGGTCCTAAGTTTGGTTTTTTTCTGCTTTTTCTTTTGTTTTTGAATTTTGCTTTTTTGTTTCTTGTTTATAATTATGTGTTTGTTTTCTGATTTTTCTTTTGTTATTAAATTTTGCTTTTTTCTTTGTGTTTTTTTTAGTTCTGGTTTTGCGTTTGTTTTCTGCTTTTGCTCTTGTATTTGAATTTTTTCTCTATGTATTTTGTTTTTAATTTTGTGTTTTTTCTGCTTTTTCTTTAGTTCTTGAATTTCGCTTTGTTTGTTTTTTATCTTGTATTTGTTTTCTGCTTTTGCTTTAGTTTTTGTATTTTGCTTTTTTCTTTGTGATTTCGGATTTTGGTTTTGTTTGTTTTCTACTCAAATTTTGTTTTTGAATTTTTCTTTTTTGTTTTTAATTTTGTGCTTCTTTGTGCTTTTTCTTTTGTTTTTGAATTTTGCTTTTTTTGTATTGTTGTTTTTGGTTTTGTGTTTGTTTTCGCTTATGCTTTTATTTTTGGATTTTGCTTTTGTTTCTATGTTTGCTTGTAATTTTGTGCTTTTTTTTGCCTTTTCTTCTGTTTTTGGATTTTGCTTTTTCGTTTTATTTGCTTTTGTTTTCTGCTTTTGCTTCTTTAAATTTTGTAATTGTTTTCTGCTTTTTCATTCGTATTTGAATTTTTTTCTTCGTGTTTATTGTTTTTGGTTTTGTGTATGAATTTTGCTTTTTTGTTTCTTGTTTATAATTATGTGTTTGTTTTCTGATTTTTCTTTTGTTATTGAATTTTGCTTTTTTCTTTGTGTTTTTTTTAGTTTTGGTTTTGCGTTTGGTTTTCTGTTTTTGCTCTTGTATTTGAATTTTTTCTCTATGTATTTTGTTTTTAATTTTGTGTTTTTTCTGCTCTTTCTCTTGTTTTTGAATTTTGCTTCTTTGTTTCTTGTTTATAATTTTGTCTTTGTTTTCTACTTTTGATTTTGTTTTTGAATTTTGCTTTTTTGTTTTTAATTTTGTGTTTTCTTGTGCTTTTTTAGAATTATGCTTTTTGCTTTGTATTTTCGGTTTTATGTTTGTTTCAGTTATTTCCATCCTTTTTTTTTTTCACTTGATCCCGCGATACGACAGGTGTTTCAATTCTGGTGGTGATTATGTCGATCAATTGCTCAAACATTGCTGTATGTTGTGCGAATAACGCTTATCATGGAACTACATAATTATTAGTTAGTTATTATTGTTTTTTTGTCCGGCTCCGTGGTGTTGGGGTAGCACGCCTGCCTCTCGCCAGGAGGCCCCGGGTTCGATTCCCGGCTCCGTCAGGGATTTTAGAAACTGACGTGAGGACTGGAATGGGGTGCACTCAGCCTCGTCAGGACAATTGAGTAGCTGTCTGACAGTGAGGCAGCGCCCCGATCACGTAAACCAAGATTAACGGCCAAGGGGACCCGATGCGCTGATCACGCGTCACCCCAATATCTGCAGGCCAAATGGCTGGGCAGCGGTCGCCTGGTAGGGCTAGGCCCTTCATGGGCAGTAGTGCCAAGGGTTATTATTTAATTTACAGGAGCCAACATGATTCTAGGCCTGCTGATATGTCCAATCTTAAAATGCAAGTAATTTCCATACAATCTATTAGATTTCAACCAAATTTGGTATGTGATTTGCGCACTGGAGCACATATGAATATACATTTTCTTTAGTGACAACAGGACTGCCAACTGTTGAAAAATACAATCTATACATTTTTATCCTAATCTCAATATATCAGAAAGTATGCAGGCCAACAGCTCTAAACTTTGCATACAAATAGTACCTGCAAATATAGGTTAATTTTCAGTAACCGATATACGACAGTGCTGCCAACATGATTACTGTATATAGATCATAATATTTCAATTTAAGTTTGAGCATCCCATTTACGGCAGTGTCGCCAACCTGATTTTACGCTTGTTAATAAATTCAATATTTTAATACATGTAACGTGCATACTATCTTTTAGACCTCAACCGAATTTTGCATGCACATTCTGGACCTTAGAAGATGGAACTAAGAATATATTTAGAGTCGCCAGGTCTGCCAACTGTTGACATAAGGTCTCTATAATTTAAATAAAAGTAGGCTCTTTAGTTCGTCACGGAACTACTGGTTATTTATAGAATAGGGAAACTAAATTTCTGGATGGCCCTTGTATTTCAACATGGGCATGCTGAGCGCGTTACGTGACCTCTGTAAGAGAGATGTCATTCCTAATAAGATATAACTAGTCTACCATTATCAGAATTGCTCTCATTGGGGAAGATTTACGATAAAACATTAATGACTGAGAAAAAAACAATCGTTAAGCTGTTTTATGAAGCCTTTAGTTACTGTCATTAAAACTAATACATCTAGAAGCTCGCATGCCACACACATCAACCAACAACAAACAAAATAAGAACGTTTTAGAGACCTTAAAAATCTCTATCAAAATATGATTGATGAGATGGAAATAATAATCGATAAAATTATTTTCTGCTGGTGGATACAGTTTCTTTTCTTTGGCATTCTTTGCTATTGTGGAATGTATGGCCTACTGGCAGAGGTGCGTATTCTGAGACCTCAGCTAGGCTACCTGCGCACAGTGGGTCAAAATCGAAATCTAGGGGGACAAAATTATTTATTTTCATCATTAAAAAATCAAAATTTATTACTTCTACAGCATTCTCATATAATTGCCGCTTACTATTCTGGGATATAAACGCATCTTAGTGTAAATCTGTCACCACTGTTCGAGCAGTCTGAATTGGAGGGTGAATGTAAGTGGCTGTGGTTTGGTTGTCTTTGTGGTTAGTGTGATGCTTTACGATGGAACATTCAGATCTTTGTAACGTGTTTCAGTTATTAATGGGCGTAATTGTTACGTAATTTTAGCTATATTTGCATTATATAATATTTAACTATTATTTTTTAAATTATATTTTCACTTAGATTTTTAGTATGTCGCGTCACTCTGCGTCACTTTCTACTTAATGTGAAAATGTAGATAAAGTCTTGTAGTTTATGCCTGTTATAAGATTTTTGCATCTTTTTGCAACTTACTTAGTTATTTTACGTTTTAGAAGATGCCACGCAACCAGTTCTCACACGTTTACAACTGTTTGAAGCACAGGGTTCGACGATTATGTCAAAAGTGGAACTTTGTGACTTTGTTAAAAGTAAATTAGGGGTAAAAAATTGTTCTGAACAGATTACTGAATGCTCTATCCAACTGCTAGTCATAGACAATTTCTTTCATGTGTAGACGTAGCTTAAGAAAGGTCTTAACTGATGTTTATTATGAAGTAAAGAAATTATATACGTTGCTTCCACTCTGAATTCATGATTAAAACGTAAAAATAATTTTGGCCCCCTAAATTTGATTTTCACCTACTGTGCTGCGCAGCCAAAACGGATTGTATGTCCTCCTAGCAGTGAAGCGTATTCTGTGACCTCAGATAGGCTACCTGCGGGGCCAACACGGAATGTCTGTCCTACCAGTGAAGCGTATTCTGTGACCTCAGCTAGACTACCTGCCGAGCCTAAACGGAATGTATGTCCTCCTACCAGTGAAGCGTATTCTGTGACCTCAGCTAGGCTACCTGCGGAGCCTAAACGGAATGTATGGCCTCCTAGCAGTGAAGCGTATTCTGTGACCACAGCTAGGCTACATGCGGAGCCATAACGGAATGTATGTCCTCCTAGCAGTGAAGCGTATTCTGTGACCTCAGCTAGGCTACCTGAGGGGCCAAAACGGAATGTATGTCCTCCTAGCAGTGAAGCGTATTCTGTGACCTCAGCTAGGCTACCTGCCGAGCCTAAACGGAATATATGTCCTCCTAGCAGTGAAGCGTATTCTGTGACCTCAGCTAGGCTACCTGCCGAGCCTAAACGGAATGTATGGCCTCCTAGCAGTGAAGCGTATTCTGTGACCTCAGCTAGGCTACCTGCGGAGCCTAAACGGAATGTATGGCCTCCTACCAGTGAAGCGTATTCTGTGACCTCAGCTAGGCTACCTGCCGAGCCTAAACGGAATGTATGGCCTCCTAGCAGTGAAGCGTATTCTGTGACCTCAGCTAGGCTACCTGCGGAGCCATAACGGAATGTATGTCCTCCTAGCAGTGAAGCGTATTCTGTGACCTCAGCTAGGCTACCTGCGGAGCCATAACGGAATGTATGTCCTCCTAGCAGTGAAGCGTATTCTGTGACCTCAGCTAGGCTACCTGCGGAGCCTAAACGGAATGTTTGGCCTCCTAGCAGTGAAGCGTATTCTGTGACCTCAGCTAGGCTACCTGCGGAGCCATAACGGAATGTATGTCCTCCTAGCAGTGAAGCGTATTCTGTGACCTCAGCTAGGCTACCTGCGGAGCCATAACGGAATGTATGTCCTCCTAGCAGTGAAGCGTATTCTGTGACCTCAGCTAGGCTACCTGCGGGGCCAAAACGGAATGTATGGCCTCCTAGCAGTGAAGCGTATTCTGTGACCTCAGCTAGGCTACCTGCGGAGCCAATAGGGAATGTATGGCCTCCTAGCAGTGAAGCGTATTCTGTGACCTCAGCTAGGCTACCTGCCGAGCCTAAACGGAATGTATGTCCTCCTAGCAGTGAAGCGTATTCTGTGACCTCAGCTAGGCTACCTGCGGAGCCATAACGGAATGTATGGCCTCCTAGCAGTGAAGCGTATTCTGTGACCTCAGCTAGGCTACCTGCGGAGCCAATAGGGAATGTATGGCCTCCTAGCAGTGAAGCGTATTCTGTGACCTCAGCTAGGCTACCTGCGGAGCCATAACGGAATGTATGTCCTCCTAGCAGTGAAGCGTATTCTGTGACCTCAGCTAGGCTACCTGCCGAGCCTAAACGGAATGTATGTCCTCCTAGCAGTGAAGCGTATTCTGTGACCTCAGCTAGGCTACCTGCGGAGCCTAAACGGAATGTATGGCCTCCTAGCAGTGAAGCGTATTCTGTGACCTCAGCTAGGCTACCTGCGGAGCCAATAGGGAATGTATGGCCTCCTAGCAGTGAAGCGTATTCTGTGACCTCAGCTAGGCTACCTGCGGAGCCAACACGGAATGTATGTCCTCCTAGCAGTGAAGCGTATTCTGTGACCTCAGCTAGGCTACCTGCCGAGCCTAAACGGAATGTATGGCCTCCTAGCAGTGAAGCGTATTCTGTGACCTCAGCTAGGCTACCTACGGAGGCAATAGGGAATGTATGGCCTCCTAGCAGTGAAGCGTATTCTGTGACCTCAGCTAGGCTACCTACGGAGGCAATAGGGAATGTATGGCCTCCTAGCAGTGAAGCGTATTCTGTGACCTCAGCTAGGCTACCTGCGGAGCCTAAACGGAATGTATGTCCTCCTAGCAGTGAAGCGTATTCTGTGACCTCAGCTAGGCTACCTGCCGAGCCTAAACGGAATGTATGTCCTCCTAGCAGTGAAGCGTATACTGTGACATTAGCTAGTCTAGCTGCGTACATTTAAATAAATAAATAAATAAATAAATAAATAAACAAATAAATGAATAAATCAATAAATGAATAAATTAATAATTAATAAATAAATAAACAGTTAATAAACAAACAAATAAACAATTATCCAACAAATAAATAAATAAATAAATAAATAAATAAATAAACAAGCAAGTAAACAAACAAATAACCAACAAATAACCAACAAATAACCAACAAATAACCAACAAATAAATAAACAAATAAATAAACAAACAAATGAACAAACATATAAACAAATAAATAAGTAAATAAACAAATAAATTAAAAGTTCATTCTTTTAGGAGCTTTCCGACATCGTGGTTATGTAGCCCCGTGTACTTGGGTGCGTGTAGAATTCGTATGATAACCTGTGTCACTGTAATGTCAGCACTTCTGTGTGCATTTGTAATTGAAGTCTGATTTGCGTAGGAAGCGGCTGTGGCCCTCAGTTAGGTACTGTAACAGTATTTTCCTGGTGAGATTAAAGGAATTTTGGTTTGGAAATGTTTACGCATAGCAGCGATCTTTTGAATGTACGAGATTATATACGCAAACTGGATTACAGCTTGTTAAGGAGAACTGATACTATCCCGCAACAACTACATGTGGCCAGCCGTGTTTCCAGTCATGTCACGCGCTAGCAGATGACGGTCGGGCATCAATTCCACTCGGGTACCTGAGTCAGGTAGCCAGGGTTACCTAATTCCACTCGACACTCCAGGTAGTCGCCAGAGGAGTCCCTCAACTCCGCTCGGTCGCGGTCTCTTTATCCTTATGCATTCTTAGAACGACACAAGTCTTCCATGCTCACTTCTACCATTGCTTCTAATATAACTAATATAATATCTAATAATGATAACAAATTACGTATAACTACCATGGTCAGTTATATTTCAGCAGTTCAATAACCACTGCTTCAGTGTTTACATTTTTAAGTTTACCGGTACTAAAATAAGTGGAACTGCTAATTTTGAAACATAGAGTAGAATTGTTTAACTTTTTGTTGTTACTTGGTCTACTCCTCATTTAACAATTTCGTATCACTTGTAAACTGATAACAACAGACGAGACGAGTGCATAGAAAAAGTGGTGTGCAGACGATATCTTAAATCCGAATAGCTGTTACGGTAAACAAGCCTAGGTCTATAAGAGTTAGAATTCATAACTAATTTGTTGTGTGGGAATGCAGCTGATTTTACCATTCTAGGCTGGAGAACACTATTTTCAGCATCCGCAGCTGATATCGAAATTATGTTTAGCCTACTTTTCACATTTTGCAAAAATGAGGAAAAAGTAGACTTATGAGATCGATCCGGGCAAATGTGTGTCTGCCTGTCTGTCCTTCTGTCTGTCTGGCTGTGTGTGTGTGTGTGTGTGTGTGTGTCCCTGTCAACTCCTAAACGGCTGCAGCAATCGAAACAAAACTTGGTAGGAGTAAAGATTATATCTCAATGCCGTATTTGAAAATGTTGTCAGTGCTACCAACTGTTGAAAAATCGCAATTGAAATTTGAGCTCCATGTTGGATATCGTGGAAGGTATGCATGGGAGCTATTTCAAAATTGGCACACGTATAGATAATAATATTTTCAGCTTAATTTCCAGGAGGTCATACATGGCAGTGTTGCCAAAATGATTATAAGATTGCTGATAGGTCCAATTTTTAATGCATATAACTTCTAAACTATCAATTGGATTTCAACCAAATTTCGTAAGTGCTATGTGTACATAAACAGATATGATTGAACGTATTCTTAAGAGCCACCAGGTCAGCCAACTGCTAATAAATGCTCTCAATTTATTTTATCCAAATACCAATATATCAGAAAGTATGCAAGCCGACAACTTTAAACTATGCACACGTATAGTACCTGCCATTCTATATTAATTTGGAGTAACTTATATACGTCAGTGCTACCAACATGATTCTAAGCCTGCTGAGAGGTCCAATTTTAAATACATACTGTCATTTTGATTTCTACCAAATTTCGTATGTGCTATGTGTATCATAACAGATATGACTATGCGTATTCTTAAGAGCAACCAGGGCTGCCAACAGTTAATAAATGATGTCTCTATTTTTGTTACCCTAATATCAATCTATCAGAAAGTATGCAAGCCAATAGCTCTAAACGGTGCACACGTATAGTACCTGGCATTCTAGTTTAATTTGGAGTAACTAATATACGTCAGTGCTGCCAACATGATTCTAAGCCTGCTGATAGGTCCAATTTTAAAATGCATGTAACTTCTATACTAACTAATGGATTTCATTCAAAATTGGCACAACAATAGATCGTATTATTTCAGATTATTTCTGACCAATACATGCATAACATTGTTGCCAACATGATTTTACGCGTACTGTTAGATCCAAAGTTTAATTGCATGTAGCGTCCATGCTATCGATTGGACTTCAACCAAATTTTTTATTCTGTACCTTAAGAGATGGAACTAACAATATATTCAGTCATCAGGGCTGCCAACTGTAGTGCCCTATTAGGCTACATTATACCAGGTATATTTCGAACAAATTAGAAATTTCGTATTACCAACTTAATTTCGTCATTTTTCTAGATAAGTCCATATAGATTAATCATTGGCATGAATCTTAAATTTTAAGAAAAGTAGGCTCTTTAGTTCGTTACGGAACTTCTTGTTTAGGTACAAATTATACACCTATTATTATCTAACTTTAATTTTATAATGTCTGACTAGGTTAAAAAAAACACACAAACATTTAATTATGCACATGTTAAAAACAATGCATAACATTTGTAGAAAAAAAGAGAACTTGGCAGACTTATTTAAAAGAATATTATGATTAATTTTAAATCACTTGTATTATCTACCTCATTTAACGAATGAGCGGTCTTGACATCAGAGCGGTTGACCAATGGCACAACAATGTCTTGGGAACACCACCACGCCTTCGGTCAAACGCTCTGAAGTCAAATTTATTTCTACAAATTGTATGCATTGTTTTTAACATGTGCATAATTAAATGTTTGTATATTTTTTAACCTAGTCAGATATTGTTGTTGTTTGAGTCTTCAGTCTTTTGACTGGTTTGATGCAGCTTTCCATGCCTCCCTGTCCTGAGCTAATCGTTTCATCTCTACATAGCTACCACACCCTACTTCCGAGGCAATCTGTTTAACATATTCTAACCTTGGTCTACCCCTACAGTTCTTGTCCTCGACCCTTCCTTCCATAACTAAGCTTGCTATTCCTGGGTGTCTTAGTATGTGTCCTACCAACCTATCTCTTCTCTTCATTAGCAGTCGCCAGAAACATCTCTCCTCTCCCACTCGTCTTAATACCTCTTTGTTTGTAACCTTATCTACCCATCTGATCTTCATCATTCTCCTGTAACACCACATTTCAAATGCTTCAATTCTCCTCTTTTCTGCTGCACCAATAGTCCAAGTTTCACTTCCATAGAGCGCCACGCTCCAGACAAAGGCTTTCAAAAATGACTTCCTAATACCTAAATCTATATTCGATGTCAGCAGATTCCTTTTCTGAAGAAATGCTTTCCTTGCCTGAGCCAACCTACTTTTTATATCCTCTTTGCTTCGTCCATCACTGGTTATTCTGCTTCCTAAGTAACAGAAGTCTCCTACTTCCTTCAGCTTTTCACCTGTCAATTTGATCTCCATAGAGGTTTCTGATTTATTTCGGCTGCATTCCAGTATTTTTGTTTTACATTTATTAATTTTCATCATGAATTCTTTCCGTAAGACGGAGTCCATACCATTCAAAAACTCATTCAAATCCACAGGCTTGTCGGCCAAGATGACTATGTCATCAGCAAATCTCAGAGTTGAAATTATTTCTCCTTGAATCTTCACTCCCACTTTAAATTTTTCTCTAATTTCCTTCATTGCTTGTTCAATGTAAAGATTGAAAAGTATGGGTGATAAGTTGCAGCCTTGCCTTACACCTTTCTGAATACCAGCTTCTCTCTCATGTCCTTCAACTCGAATGACTGCTGTCTGGTTTCTGTATAGATTGTATATCACCCTCCTATCCCTGTACTTTATTCCAATCGATTTCAAAATGTCAAACAATTTAGTCCAATCAACGTTATCAAAAGCCTTTTCTAAGTCTACAAAAGCCATGAACGTTCTCTTATCTTTCCTTATTCTACCTTCCAAAATCAGCCTAAGACTTAGTACAGCTTCCCTTGTTCCTACATTTCTCCTGAAACCAAACTGGTCTTCACCCAACTCCGTTTCTATCTGGCTTTCAATCCTCTTGTAAATTATCCTAGACAGGATCTTTGAAGCATGAGTAATCAAGCTGATTGTACGGTAATCTTCACATCTGTCAGCTCCCACGTTCTTTGGTATAGGGATGATAACATTCTTCTTGAAATCAGGGGGTACCTCACCTGTCTCATAAATCCTACACACCAAGTGAAATAACCTCATCAGACCTTCATCTCCTATGCAGCGTAGCAACTCAATCGGTATATCATCTATGCCTGGTGCTTTGTTCCTGCTTAAGTCTTCCAAAGCTCTATCAAATTCTGATCTCAATATTAAATCTCCTTTCGCATCCTCATCAATTTCCTCCTCCCTTTCCATTACATGATTCTCAATCTCCTTTCCCTTATACAAACCCTCTATGTAAGCTTTCCATCTGTCAACCTTTTCTTCCCTATCTGTTAGAGGCTTTCCATTTGTGTCCTTAATATTACAGCACTTGGTCTTCTTTTCCCCAAAAGTATTCTTAATCCTTCGATAAGCTGTGTCTACTTTTCCTAATTTCAGACAATTTTCTATACCTGCACATTTCTCTTTCAACCATTCTTCTTTCGCTTCCTTGCACTTCTTGTTAACCTCATTTCTCAGACGTATGTATTCTGCTTTCCCCTTCTCATCTCTTACATTCTTGTGTTTCCGCCTTTCATCCATCAATTCTAGTATATCCTGAGTGATCCACGGTTTTCTACCTATTCTTTCTTTCCTACCAATGTTTTCTTCTGCGGATTTTGTTATTTCATTCTTCAAAAGTGCCCATTCGTCTGTAATTGAAGTTTGTTTAGGGTTTTTCATTAGTCCTTCCTTTATACTCTTCTTGAATCTTTCGTTTACATCCTTCTCTTTCAGTCTGTCTATTGCCCACCTTTTTGGCTTTTGACTTTTCTTCAGTTTCTTCAACTTTAATCTGCATTTCATTACAACCAGATTGTGGTCAGAGTTTATGTCAGCACCAGGATATGCTTTACAATCCAAAATCTGGTTTCGAAACCTCTGCTTGACCATAATGAAGTCGATTTGGTAACGCCCTGTATCTCCTGGTCTCATCCATGTGTATATTCTTCTATTGTGGTTATTGAATAAGGTGTTAGCTATGACCAACTCATGCTCGGTGCAGAATTCTACCAGCCTGCTTCCTCGATCATTCCTTTCACCTAATCCAAAATCTCCTACTATCTTCCCTTCTCTCCCTTTTCCTACCACAGCATTCCAATCTCCCATTACTATAACATTTTCATCACCCTTGATATACCTCAGAATTTCGTCTATTTCTTCGTAGACCTTTTCAACATCCTCATCATCAGCTTGACTGGTAGGCATATAGACTTGTACCACTGTGGTGCAGGTAGGTTTAGTATTGATTTTTGCTACAATAATCCGTTCACTATATTGTGTCAGATATTATAAAATTAAATTTAGATAATAGGTGTATAATTTGTACCTAAAATAATATTTTCGATATCTTCTGCGGATGCTGAAAATACTGTTTTCCAGCCTAGAACGGAAAAATCAGCTGCATTCAAGAATTCACTCATGCGCTGCGGAAGGTGTTTGACCCGGCCCTTGGTATGCGAGCAGGAGGGTTGTGACCTTTGTTTACGTCATTGGAGATTACCCCTTTTCCGACCCCTTGCCAAAGCCTGAGCGGAGTTGAGGAACTCATTTTTGGGTCCCTTGGAGGAACTAGTGGAATTAAGGAAAATCGAGGGGAATTAATGTTCCACCCAGATGACTGCCAAGGTCAACACTCGGTAGATGGAAAGGGAGCGATATGTATCGCAATTTTCACGCTAGAGGCGATTAATAATTAATTACTGAGATTACAGAGAGGACGGACGACATGTATATGTTAGGAATATTAACATACTGTAGTATGAAGCAAGTTCTATTGAATTTTCACTCCGTTGAAGGTGTTAAGTAGCAGGAATTGCTGTTTTACCTATGTATAGGCTTCGATATACATCGATATACTACCCTGAGTAGTGGGTGTATGCTCTGACAGTGGGTGTTTTGTGTCGTGAGAAGAGACGACAGATTGATTTTCATATTCAATCGGTAAAGAACATTCGGACGGGAAAAGTGAATAAGTGAAGTGCGCTTCATGCAAGTGTTATACACACGCAGAGTAAAGTCATATCAGCGATGACAGAAGACTTGATCTTCATTTTACTATTGCTAAAACTGGAACTTATAATATCTACAAAGGAACCTTATACATTATACGTCGCAGTGGAGAAACAATTTGACACAGAGATTATTCTATATAATTAGCAACATGTTATTCAGATTGCTAAGTCTGAAAACACAAGTTCTAGAGAAATGTGTAATCCCAGTAATGCTGTGTGGATGCCAAGGAGGTGGACGCACAGACTAACGATGTGGGACCCCAGAACCGACAGAAGAAACGTAGGAAGGCAGAGGACACGCTGGGCTGACACATTCAAGAAGTTGGCCGGACCACAATGGACGAGAAGAGCAAGAGACAGACAAGAGTGGAAGACCCTAGAAATGCTCCTTTTCAAAACAGTCTAGTATATGCGAGGAAAGGAAAGGAGCAACTCAGTGCAACATAGTGAACCCTTAAATACAATAGCGATAATGTATTGGGGACAGTTAAAACTCTACTAGAAATAAAGTGAACGTGCGAGAAACATTAACAATTTTGCAAATATTAGATATAAGAACAAGAATACAGAACATAGACAATACTGTAACTAGGTTGGAAATATATACTGTATATCAATAGCTATAAGAACAATTCAAGAACAGAGACTAACATGCCAGAAAAGTGCACCACTAGGTGCCTCACTACTCTTTAAGACTGCTCACCTAATGAGTGTGAAAATGAAAATCCACAGCCTGCTTCCAGTCTCCGACCGGGTCAGGAATGGAATGAGTGTAATGGAGCAAAATCCCTACCTAGGCAGGAGGCCATTGCCCTTAGGGGATTAAAGGGCTGTATTTATTATTGTTATTTATTATTATTCAGATTGGAGTCGGGAGGAATGAATACGCAGTTTTATGAACTTGTCTTTACGAAATGCTAAGCTACTAAAGGAATGTAACAGTCAGAACAGAAACATGTATAAGAATTATACTGTTCATTACCACAAAGTGAGCGAAGGGAATTCTACAAATAGCACTCTGAGATGGAATACTGTTACAAAAGGAGAGGTCTTCAACCAAGAGAGCAGGTGTCTAGTAACGCTACGAACGAAATCCAAGGGTTGTCCAGGACAGATGCCATTGTCAATTCGAGGAAGAAGTTCGTTTACCCAGTTCGATGCCAAGAGGGTCAACAGCATTTTGCAACCAAGGTGTCGTTTGGAGTAGGAATGGTTGTGTATTCCAATATACACGTTCATCAGTAAGCCATCACAATGTAGCTGGGAAGATTTTCATTATGTAGACAGTAGATGTAAAGTAACCTTTTTCATCATATTTCTATAGTATGTTGAAGTGAACAATAGTTTAAATACGACGCTTCTGTCATTTTTAGCTGTTCGTTTACCGAGATTTTGATTCGATTACGAATGCATCTTTCGCTTTACTATTGGTAGTTCCGATGTTTTTGAATTGAATACTTTAGAATTTCGTCTATTTTTATTTTGGCATTTCGTTATGAAGATTTTTAATGGTTGAGAAGATTTAGCGATAGGAAGAAGATTGCGTATGTAAGAAGATTGAGTTTACAAGAAGAATATATTTTCGAATGATATTAATGAACATTCACGAATAATTTTGAATATTTGCTCAGTATAAGCTACGTTGAAATAGAAGATCCTTTGTTAATAGAAATAATACGTCGATTTGAAACTTAAATCTGAACTAAATGAGATCTTTTGAATTCTGTATTAATATATATTTTTCTTTAGGAGACTTCAATTCTCGAATTACATTAAGGTCAGGTTTAGAATCATCTCAGCTTTTCCGATTTTAAATGATCTAAGATCATTGCCAGCTATTTCTTGGATCGATCATTTCTAATGGGTTTCTATTAAACTCAATTAACATTTGAAATAAAATCCATGGTGTAGGATTGATTGAACCTCATGAAAGGTCTGGCATGTTTCGAATTTTGAGACTGAATTGTTTTGACTCTTACTAATACTAATACTAATTGTTTTCGATGGTCAATTTTTGAATAATTGTACTACTATTACGAGATGGTTAAGAATTTTACAAAGGAATATTTCGAATTATTTTTAACATAATATGGTCACGAACATATAATATATAAGGTGCGTTCAAAAAGTAACGAGCCGGAGGCTGGAATGCGCAAACCGGTGACAACATCGGCTAATCGTGGCGTGGGTAACGAGGTGTGGTTCCGACCAGAGCATGGAAGGTCACAGCCCGCCGCTAGAGGGCACGTGTGCACGTCACGTGACGATACAAAGCGAGCAGCAGCATGCATCAATCGTCCAATGCTGCCAGTCGCATTGCAAACAGTGACATGGAGGCGTCAACCGAAGAGCAAAGAGGTGTTGTTTGGTTTCTGACAGCGGAAGGAGTAGGGGGAAAGGACATTCATCGCCAAATGTCACAAGTGTACGGCGAACACTGCATGTCCCTTGCAAGGGTCAAGGCGTGGCACAAGCGCCTCAGGGAAGGACGGGTGTCGTTAGCCGATGATGCCCGGTCTGGGGCACTCCCCTGCATTACCGATGACAACGTCCAGATGGTTGATGCACTCATTACCCAGGACCGCCGAGTGACAGTGAACGCCATAGCCGCCGTGATCGCTCCACGACAATGCACGACCTCATACGGCCAACACAGTCGCGGCACTCCTGCGGAAATTCAAATGGGAGGTTCTCGGCCACCCTCCATACAGTCCAGACCTCTCTCCCTGTGATTACGCCATGTTTGGTCCCCTGAAAAGGGCTCTGCGGGGCCAACGATTCACCTCGCATGCCGACGTCCAGCTGTACGTGCGGAACTGGTTCACATCGCAGCCCAGGGAATTTTATGAGACAGCCATTCACCGCCTCGTGTCACAGTGGGACAAGTGCCTCAACAGCCAGGGCCAATACTTCTAACATGCAGGTACTGGTTTCTGTAATTAAGCCTCCGGCTCATTACTTTTTGAACGCACCTTATATATTAATGCAAGGATGTGTTAGGAAGGCCAGTGTTTGATATTTTCCCAACATAAGTCTTTCACCTCGAGATTCTCTTTTGATTCTCGAGTTCTACGTTTTGAGCTAGTTTATTTTCCTGTTTCCATTGGTTTCTCGTAACGCATTCTTACATCTCTCTGTATCCATATTCCTGGTTGATCTTCATGGTAGGATTTTGGGATTTTTCTAGCCGGGTACTTCCAGATTTTACGATCCAGCTTGGTCATCGGATTCAACAGGTTCTGTCCACGAGAATACGGGTACAGTACCATCTCGACATTTGCTTGGAGTAGAAGTGAGAAACCGAAGGAAACCAGTTACACAAGATGACTGCGATAGGAATCGAACCGGCCGCTTCTTATTTTTGTCTCACGAGGCTGAGTGTAGCCTACCCCAAGTTGCAGCCTTAAGACCAAACTTAGCCTAAATTTCTTGGCAGAGCCGGGAATAAAAACCCGGGATTCTGCATTGACAGCTAAGAATGCTAGCCAATGAATCAATAAAAAATAAGAGAGGGAGAGAAATAAATAGACTAAAATAAATACTGTACATAAATAAATAAAATTATTAAATAATAAAATACATGAATAAATAAATAATTTATATAAATAAATTAACTAAATTGTATAAGAAAATTAAAATAAGCAATGGAGTAAAATAAATAAATAAATAAATAAATAAATAAAGAAAGAAAGAAAGAAAGAAAGAAAGAAAGAAAGAAAGAAAGAAGCAATAAAGTAATTGAAAAATGAATAAACAAGCACCGTACCGTAATTAAATAAGTAAAAAAGAAATTTTAAAATATACATAGATGAATGAGTGATACATCAATAATCTCTACATGGTATTAAACTAAGTCCCCGGTTCTTGGATGTAACGGGTAATCTCGAGAACCACAGGATGGATTTTGATGCGGTTTTCACCATTCTGTAAAGGATTTCTCGAGGAATGTTTCTGTAGAAAAACGTTCATTTGTGACCAAAGGAAGCCGAGCAGTAACGATTTCATCGATTCGAATCGAAGAAAAACCTGTCGTGTGCACCTTTCAACCTTACCCTGGGTAAACCGTTAAAGAAATATATATATACAATGAGTGTAAGAATTGTTCAGCTTTAAAGTTCTACAAAAAAGTCTGTGACAGCACATCTTTATCTTTAATACATCGCCCACAATAAGTGTTTTTACGTTTTCATTTCTTCTAACAATCTCCATTCAGTGGAAATTTAAATTACTAGCTTTGGAGCGAGTTTACGAGCTAGCGAGCAAGCCTATCAGGCCAGCTTCGGTCAGAATCAAACTGTTGAGTTGTGTCGAGTTAAGACTTCAGAGAAGAGTAGACTATAATGATTATGTGTTTGGTGTTTCGCTGTTCACCTCGACTTTTCTGAATTGCGTCTGGGACCTGCCGTCCGTGCGCCGTTTAAGATTAGGCAGGGTAAACCATGAAAGATACCGGGCGAAGCCGGTGCGGGTAGCTAATCTCTACTTAGTATAAAACGAAGTCCCCGATTCTTGGATGTTACGGGTAATCTCGAGAACCACTGGATGGATTTTGATGCGGTTTTCACCATTCTGTAAAGGATATCTTGAGGATGATTTCTGTAGAAAAGAATTTATTTATGATCAAAGGAAGCCGAGCAGTAACGATTTCAGTGGAAAAGCCGAAAGAAAAAAACTGGCGTCCGAGCGCTTTGTAAGCTTAAGCTGGACAAACCGTTAAAAATATCTAAATACTATGAGTGTAAGAATTGTTCAGCATGAAAAGTTCTACAAAAACGTCCGCGAGAGCATATGTCTATCTTCAGTACATCGCCCACTATAAGTGTTTTTACGTTTTAATTTCTTCCAACCGTGTCCATTCAACTACTGAGGCGACAGTTTACGAGCTAGCTAAGGGCGAGTCTATCATCCCTGTTACAGCCTAGCTAGCGGGCGAACCTATTGCCCCAGATACAGCCAGCAACAAACCGTTGAGTCAAGTTGAGTTAAGACTTCTGAGAAGGGTGGTAGTGTTTGGAGTTGCCCTGGAAGTGCAACTCGGGTGTTCTTCATTTCACCTGTGAACTTTTCGTTCCGCAAAATTCAAGTTAAGATTGGACGGAAGGGGGATTTGTGTTCATGCACCTCGCCATTCTTAAATTACGTCCGACAAGAATTTGTTGCACATGCATCTCCATGAAAATATAATTAATAGTCCAGTCAGTGATTTTAACCCATCATGCCGAGACGTAAAACGGATATTGGTCGTTGTTCATTGACATTGGAAAAAAAAGAGCGCTTATCACGTAATGCATTCATAACTGTTCCCGGGCGAAGCCGGGTCGGGTTGCTAGTATTACATAAAAATAGATCAATAAATGTGGCTTTAGGTAAGAGCGTCAAGCATTGGTGCCATCAGTAATGGTGAAGCACAGAAATGCTCATCAATCTAGCGCCAGAGAAGAAGATATGCGCATCTTTTTGCAATGATGGGTGGATTGGAATGCGAGTCAATTTGTCGAGACCAGCCAACTTGTTGACATGTGACGGTGTCGCTTCCTGTGGCGAGGACTGGAGTTATTAGCAGCTCATTAGGACGGCCACATGTGGCCTAATAGAACACAGCTGCGTCCCGCTTCATACATCATAGGATGGAGGGGGGGGGGGCCTTGTCGCCATTCGCTAAGAGGGCCATGCTTATCGCGGGAGTCATCAGTCAAAACTTACTCGTAGAGACACCCTCTCTCATTCGTGGTATTCAATACTCCATTTGCTTGGATGGATAGAAGCAAAAAAGCTCATTCCTAGATTCAGCTTTCTGGTGATAGGCTTAATTACGGGTTGGATGTCATGATCTTAAATATCACTTAAAATGCTCCAGAAAATGCCCTCAAATTCAGAGAAAATGCAATGAAAGAATGTTAAACATAATTGACCCAACTGCAAACGATGAAAAAGAATTTTAACAATATCGTAGGTATTTTACGCAAATGCAATCGATTTAAGAGATTTTTAATAATATCTTAGATATGTTACGCAACTGCAATCGATTCAAGAGAATTTTTAACAATATCTTGATATTTTACCCAACTCCAATCGATTAGAGAGAATTTTTAACAATATCTTGATATTTTACCCAACTGCAATCGATTCAAGAGAACTTTTAACAATATCTTGATATTTTACCCAACTGCAAGAAAATGTTAACAATATCTTGATATAATAATCAAAAAAATTCTTTAGTTCAGCCTCGTCAATACAATTTATTCAAATTTTCGTGATATAATCACATGTCACTTAATTTACATCGGTACATGTTTCGATGCCTATTTGGAGATAACATCAGGAACTAATTTTGAAAACCTCAAGAAAGAAAAGCAAAATCTTCAAGGCTTTTGTAATGAGTGTCCACCATATTTTTAAAAACTTTTAAAAACTTTTTAAAAAAACTTTTAAAGTGATTTAGTGTATAAGTGATTTGAGTGTGTTTTTATGTTAACATTTTATCACATCCAATGTACGAAGTGATTTTTAAGTGCTGCCAATACATTGAAAGGCTGATGATGATGCCAATGCAAATAGGCATCGAAACATGTACCGATGTAAATTAAGTGACATGTGATTATATCACGAAAATTTGAATAAATTGTATTGACGAGGCGGAACTATAGAAATCTTTTGATTATTATAGAAGTCAATACGGAAAAATGGGTGACTCTATGAGTCAAAAAGATATCTTGATATTTTCCCCAACTGCAATCGATTAAAGAAAATTTTAACAATATCTTGATATTTTACGCAACTGCAATCGATTAAAGACAATTTTAACAATATCTTCATTTTTACGCAACTGCAATCGATTAAAGAGAATTTTAAAAATAGCTTGATATTTTACGCAACTGCAATCGATTAAAGAGAATTTTAACAATATCTTGATATTTTACGCAACTGCAATCGATTAAAGACAATTTTAACAATATCTTCATTTTTACGCAACTGCAATCGATTAAAGACAATTTTAACAATATCTTCATTTTTACGCAACTGCAATCGATTAAAGAGAATTTTAAAAATAGCTTGATATTTTACGCAACTGCAGTCGATTAAAGAAAATTAAAATCCACAGCCTGCTTCCAGTCTCCGACCGGGTCAGGAATGGAATGAAGGAAGCCCCCATCTAGCGGCGAGGATATGGACTGTGCTGGCTGTCGAGGCCTGACGCACTCCTCTGGGGCAATGATTAAGTGAATGACAGATGAAATGAAATGATAGTGGAGAAAGTTGCTGGAATGAAATTTTGACAGGAAAAACCGGAGTACTCGGAGAAAAACCTGTCTGCCTTCATTTTGTCCAGCACAGATCTCACATGGAGTGACCGGGATTTGAACCACGGACCCAGAGGTGAGAGGCGGGCGAAGCGATTAAAGACAATTTTAAAAATGTCTTGATATTTTACGCAACTGCAAGCGATTAAAGAGAATTTTAACAATATCTTGATATATTACGCAACTGCAAACATTTAAAGAGAATTTTAACAATATATTGATAGTTTACCCAACTGCAATCGAGTAAAGAGAATTTTAACAATATTCTCGTATTTCTAAGAAGAATTCAGTATAGGCTACATAACTCAACCCTACATTAGTCTCGTACGCTGTATTGTAATATCGAGGGCCTCTCTATAGAACCTTCAATGTAAACTATATGGAGAGAAGTGCCGGGTGACAAAACAGTGGACATAGCTCTCCCTTGCATGCGAATGCTTCGGTGCTATAAAATGAAAGGTTCTTTTATATGCCATAAATCTAGCCCACCGGCTTTAATTCCCCTCCGAAGGAAGGCATAGCCTACTGAGGGATTTTTAACGCTCTTAAAACAATCCGACGACTTCGGCCGGGTTTGAACCCGCGATCTTGGCCATAGAAGCTCAGCATGCTACCAACTACGCCACCGAATTCACCAAGAAAAGAGATGAACGAGAGATGTTTGAGACTACCAGTCCCTCCCGTCTTATTTGGGAGGTCTACGACCAATGAAGGTTTCCATGGCAACGCCGAGTGGAAGTCGACCTAGCTGAGCAGCTCGATTGTTTTATTTTCCTCCCGCTTGTGGAGCGGAGGTTGAGAAGGCCGTGCATGCAGCGTCGCTGAGGGAGACATTCATCTTCAATTTATCAGAACCTCTTGAAAAATCTACACGACATTCAGCGTGATGGTTGGTTGGTTCCTCCGTTTAGGGGCTGCGACAACGCGGTCATGCAGCCCCGTGTACTTTGGGTGTGTGTAGAATCTGTCTGATAACCGGTGTTAATCGTGATGACTAAGGGGCGGATTTCTATGACCTAAAAATGTATGAAATATGTATGCATTTATGACCTACAAAAAAAATGACCTATAAAATTCAAAATATGACTTTAACCTCACACAATTTACTGAATATCACTCCATCCGTACTGAATATGTTTTCACCCAACTCGCGAACAAAACTTCGTAACTTCCCACAAATTGAGACTTTCGTTTTAGGCATATTGAAAAGAACTGAATGACTGAAGCTCCCTAATGAGTGACCAAGGTCATTCAGTGTGTTGAAGGTGGATGAGGGAAGGGCGAAGGACAGAGATAAGAACGATGACAAATAACTGCGGAATTACCTCTGCTTCGGTGTAAACAATAGCCCGGTTTCCAGGAATTGACCCAGCGAGCAAACAATAGCTCTTACCTGTTTTAGAAACATTCCATACACTACTTTAGAATGGTTCTTCAGTTGTATATTAAAATCTATCCTGAACAATAATTTCTAGAGCTTATTCTGATTTTTATAAAACTAAATTTAAAAGAAAATTACCAAAATATGGCGTTTATAATGATATTTTGTTCAAAATATGCCATAAAACTTAAGAAAGCCTAAATATGCATTTATATGCCCAATAAAACCTGTTTAATTTTGATTATCATGCTTGGAAACATGTTGAAAATACAAGACTATAAGATATAATGTTAAGGGGAAAATATCTGACTTGTCATAGAAATTAGCCCCCTAGTGATGAATGTAGGCTATTAGTGTGTGTTATCTGTTTTCAATTCAAGTAAGGACTTCATTCTTCTTTATTCGTGTCAGAAGCATCAACCTAACATACAAATATTTAAAAAAGAATATTAACAATGAATACATGACATCTAAATCTCCGCCATACTCATACACAGGCCCATTATACAAACAACTGCAGACATATAATTTTTTCAAGTAGTTCCTGCTTTTGCTGCCAAACGCCACCGTCGACGACTACTAGTTCAGTACTTGGTTACCAGATGCCATCGCAGTCGGCTCCCGGCGACGCACGTCGGAACCTAAGAGCGTTTGTCAAATGTTTAACCTAATTTAGCTTCACACAGGTGTAATTAGTGGAAGGTTCTTTAACATGCTATAAATCTATCACATGGGACCGACGGCTTTACTTCCCCTGCGAAGGAAGGCATACTGAGGGATTTTTAACGCTCTTAACAAATCCGACGACTTAGGCCGGGTGTGACATTCAGTGTGATTCTGTAAGCTTAATCCAAGGGATAGCGGAAACAACTACTGTATATCGATCCTAGTGTATTGCAATATGTCGTAAATCGATAGATTGGTTGGTTATAATTAAACTTGCGTTACTCTCGAGGGCTCCCCCGGACAAACGAGTGATCGTAGGACAATGAAACGGTGTGGAAACATTTGGCAGGACGTGTGGAAGAGACATAGCGAATGAATTATTGAAAGGAAAATATTTTAATATCCACATGAGCGGGTAACAGGTGTTAATGGTGTACCATGTTGACAGTCCAGGTTACAAACGACCATCTGCATCCACGACAGCCTATTACCGCATCATCGGCCAATCGTTCCCCACTGCGTGGCCACCAAAATCCCCAGATTTGAACCCGTGTGATTTCTGGCTGTGGGGTTACCTTAAGGTCACAGTGTATCAACGGGACACTCACACATGTTGGCGTTTGAAGGTGAGCATCACGAGGGAGGTAGCCAACATCCCACCCGAGATGCTGCGGGTAATGAAAATGAAAATCCACAGCCTGCTTGCAGTCTCCGACCGGGTCAGGGAATTCAATGAATGAAGCCCCCATCTAGCGGCGAGGATATGAACTGTGCCGGCTGCCAAGGCCTGTCGCACTCCCCTGGAGCAATGATTAAATGATTGACAGATTAAATGAAATGATAGTGGAGAATGTTGCTGGAATGAAATTGTTGACAGGGAAAACCGGAGTACCCAGAGAAAAATCTGTCTGCCTCCGTTTTGTCCAGCACAGATCTCACATGGAGTGACCGGGATTTGAACCACGGACCCAGCGGTGAGAGGCCGGCGTGCTGCCGCATAAGCCACGGAGGCTTATGTTGCGGGTAATAATAATAACAATAATAATAATAATATCGTATGGTCTCGGGTGCCGTGTGCAAGCTTCGTTATTTGACACCCAGAGGGTAGCTTGCATGTCGAATTTTGTCTTTCCTTGAAGCACTATGAAAGTCAAGGAGTTTAGGTATCTAAGCTCCTTGAAAACTATAGGGCGTTCTAGTAGAGAAATGAGGAACTTTGTGTTGGCGGAAACTCCCGAGATTAATTTTGCCATTATGAACACGGCCTTCTGAATTCAAATGGGTTTTTTGACATGCCAACATCGTATGGCATGGTGTCGTAATTTTTGCCGCCTTAAAAAAAATCACTTACCACGGCCAGGAGCGAACCTGCAAGCTTGGGGGGTTAGTAGACCGACCCGATAACCACTCACCCACCGTGGTAATGAGACGAGGTAATCTCGAGAACCACTGGATGGATTTTGATGCGGTTTTCTTCTTCTGTAAAGGATTTCTCGAGGAAGATTTTTGTAGGAAAACATACATTTATGATAATATTAACGTTAAGCCTATTTGTTTAACGTCCCTTTTAACATCTGTGGCTTTTATAGACGTCGGGGTGCCAGACTTTTTCCCCGAAGGGGATCATTAATTTGCCAGTAAATCTACTGACACGGCTCCCTCACATTTGCGCACCCTCAAATGCCAGCTGACTGCAATTGAATTCAATCTTGCAACCTTGGACACAGCAAGCGAGAACGTTACCACTGAGCCATGCAGCCAGCCATTTATTTATAATCAAAGGAAGCCGAGCAGAAACGATTTCAGTGAATCAAGTCGAGGAAAATATGCCATCCGTGCGCCATTTTAAGCTAACGCTGGGTAAACCGTTAAAAATATCTACTGTAGGCTATATACTATGAGTGTAAGAATTGTTCATCAAAAAAGTTCTACAAAAAAGGCCGGGACAGCATATCTCCCACTATATGTGTTTTTACTTTTCCATTTCTTCCCACAATCTCCATTCAGTGGAAATGTAAATTACCAGCTTCGGAGCGAGTTTATGAGCTACCGAGCGAGCCTATCACCCTAGCCTCGGCCATCATCAAACTGTCGGCTCGTGTCGAGTTAAGACTTCAGAGAAGAGTATGTTTGGAGTTTCACTGTTCACTTCGGCTTTTCTAAATTGCGTCTGGAACCTGACGTCCGTGCGCCTTTTAAGTTTACGCTGGGAAAACCGTTTAAGATACGTAAAACAAAACAAAAAATATTTGAATAAATATACTCATGAATATTTTTTTAAATTCAGATTGCTGGCTTGTTTGAAATTTTTGATCGTGATTCGTATGGTATTTTTTGTGCTGTATAGGCTACAGATAAAATAGTAAAAACTTCCATCACCCCTTGTTTACCCACAAATCACACATTAAACATTTTACTTTTTTTAAATAGTACATTATGCAACGAGCCTATAATGGCTATACTTAAGACACGAGTATTTTTATAAAACGAGCGTATGCGAGTTTTATAATTTCCATACGAGTGTCTTAATTACCATTATAGGCGAGTTGCATACGACTGTTTATGTTCGACGATAATTATAACTTTATTATATGTTTTAACATAAATATTCATAAATATCTGTTCAGTCACTACAGTAGAATGTTGTGATCGGGTGCTGCGGTTGGTAGTATATCTCTCTTGTCCAAGCTCTCTGGACAACCGACGCATGCGCACTGTGTGCTTCAATACCATATGTTCAGATTGCGCACCAGTATTCAGTAAAACTGTCACTGAAGTCGTGTCAAAATCACGCGCTGTGTAGAAATTGGTTTTGGGGATATTAAGGTACCGGTACAGTGCTATTTCTTGTCTCATATTCGCCAGTTTATTTACGCGAACATATGGACGGTGCGTATTCCATGTCGGTAATTTATTATAGTTCGATGTTGTGTTTATGTCCGACATGTTGGATTTTGAGTGCATGCGCGAAGGTATCGTTACCTAATTGGTCAATGAACGAGCTCTGATTGGCTGGAGAAACTGTATCATAATGAAAAACGGTGTTATAATGACCATCATTATGATACAGTTTTCTAACACATAATAGTGAGGGTCGAACATAAACATACGTACAAATTATAAGCTAACGAAGAGATCAAGGACGCTGGGACGTTAACATTATGGCCGACTACTGTTGGATGTTAAAAAGAGAAAATCCTCAATTCCACAGTAGAAAAAGTACAAAAGAAAGTTATGAAGGAAAAAGAAAACGTTACTACAAAAACTAATTGTAATAATGTTGTAATGAAGCCGTATCAACTTTTCTTACTCTATGTTTAAGATTAACCTATGGCTAGAGAACGTGTTTATCATTATAAATATTTTAATTCTTTTTTGCTTTCTTTGTTGTTATAATAATTTAAATATTAATGTTATGTTGTATATTTGGAAGAATGCGATTATTTTCTTTTTATTTATTTTTTGAGGCTAGATTGATTCCTATATTATTTTTAACTAGCAGACCCGTGCGAGAACTCTCGCATAATGGGTTGTGTGTGCCCCGGGTGTACAAACTACCCGCCTGGTCCTAGTGCTATGCGGGCTGTACGCGTTCTCGCAGGGGCTATCGTCTTGCTTATTTGTTTAAAAGCACTTTTAATAAACAAATAAATATATTTCCGTTAACTTTTCAAGAAATGCAAGATTTTTCCTGTACTATTGAGACGATTTGGAAGATTTTGGTACAAACCACACCTTCTAACTCCCTCTGGTTTAGGAGCTTGAGTTTTGTGAAACACACACCTTAGCGTATTATATAATAAGATTTTGGGGAATGTGGTTTAATAACACTGTACATAAATAATACTGATTTAAAATGGCCTTTTTAGGATATTTCCTAAAAGTTTTACCTCATTTTGTAGACAAACATTCCGTGATAGAAAAAAATCAATATCATTTTTTAATTCAGCGCCAAAAAATACATAAAAATCAGCTATCAAAACTAACAAAATCGTCTTTTTTTTTCTCTTCAGATCTTTGTTACTCAATGAATGATTATTTAGACAGTCCTGTTGTCATCACTCCTGTCTTACTTTACTTTGGCTTATTTTCAACCCATATTCTTTGATCAGCATGTCCCATGCATCCAGTTTTTCTTGTACCTCCCTGGCACTTTCTCCACAAATATGCAAAGACAGGGGCATTTGTTTCATTACCAATTTTTTCAGGATTTTATTCTCTTCAGGATTATGTCCATGACTGTGATGAATAGTAATGGAGACAGTGAACTTCCTCGTTGAACACCTTGTTATGTTCCGAAACATCTCTTCCTAAGAAACTTCATTCATTCACTTTTTATTTTATTTTTTTATTTTTAGCATATGGCTTTTAGTGCCGGGAGTGTCCGAGGACATGTTCGGCTCGCCAGTTTTGTAGCTGCTTCGAGAAGGACACCCAATGGGTGAGCTACAAGTACCGTTGGGGAGGGAAGTTGGAAGGGAAGGGCGAGGAGTTGGAAGGTAGCGGCTGTGGCCTATAGTTAGGGACCAACCCCGGCATTTGCCTGGAAGGAAGATGGGAAACCACAGAAGACCATCTTCAAGGTTGCCGGCGGGGGGATTCGAGCGACTGCCATTAGTCATGCCGTAACGACCACGGCTAACTCACCCGGTACTTTTTATTATTATTATATATAAAAAAATAAAATAAAAATAACTCCTAGCACTACAGCCCGTGAAGGGCCTTGGCCTACCAAGCGACCGCTGCCCAGCCATTTGGCCTGCAGATATTGAGTGACGCGTGGTCAGCGCATCAGGTGCCCTCGGCCGTTAATCTTGGTTTTCGTGACCTCACTGTCAGACAGCTACTCAATTGTCCTCACGAGGCTAAGTGCACCCCATTCCAGCCCTCATGTCAGTTTCTAAAATCCCTGACGGAGCCGGGATTCCAACCCAGGGCCTACGGGTGAGAGGCATACTATTATTATTATATAATATTTGCAAATGGGGGTAATTCTCCGGTGGCCAAATTGTACAAATACAGAATATCACCAACGATAACATCAAACACAATATACACAATTCGCAATTTAGGAACTATAGTAATTACATCGTAGTATATACACAAAATTTCAATCTTCTCCCACATCAATATGTTTGGGGAAAGGCTCTGAGACTGAGGCAGGTAATGAGTTCCAATTATCAATACCACGGTTAATGAAATAATATTTCCCATAATGTGTACGCTAAAGTCGGACCTTGACTTTATGTGGATGGGTTGTATGGAACTGCGCCCAAGCTTCACTAATGACCCAGGTCATTAGCATCAGCCTTCAAAAATTGGCAGTGGAACTGCGCCCATTGAGAGCGGTCAGGTAGGGTCCCTCCCTCCTCCCCTCTACCGAATTATGTTGAGTCGAGTAGTGTGAATTTGAAGTGACTCATTTCAAATCGGTTGTGTCTTGATTGCGAACAAGTCAAAAACCGTCCAGATTGCGAACAACTAAATATACCCTGTCCAGATTGCGGACAAGAGATTAGTGTTGGCCTGGGATACATAAAACAGGTACAGTTTTCAAAACAGACTAATATTTCATTTTTGATCTAGCAATATTAGCATTAACCACATTTTAAAAATAGTTTTGTTATTGCAAATGTTTAATAATCTAGTTTGAGGTAATCTTACCATTTAGAAGATTATTATATTTTTTTAGAGGGGTAGTTATTTATGGTGGATTAGAGAGAGTTGTATTATTATGATTAGCCTCCGTGGCTTAGGCAGCAGCGCGCCGGCCTCTCACCGCTGGGTTCCGTGCTTCAAATCCTTGTCACTCCATGTGAGATTTGTGCTGGGCCAAGCGGAGGCGGGACAGGTTTTTCTCCGGGTACTCTGGTTTTCCCTGTCATCTTTCATTCCAGAACACTCTCCAATATCATTTCATTTCATCTGTCATTCATTAATCATTGCCCCAGAGGAGTGCGACAGGCTTTGGAAGCCGGCACAATACCTATCCTCGCCGCTAGATGGGGGCTTCATTCATTCCAACCCTGACCCGGTCCAATGACTGGAAAAGGGCTGTGGATTTTCATTATTATTATTATCATTATTATTATTATTATTATTCGCCTCTGTGGTGTAGTGGTTAGTGTGATTACTGCCACCCCAGGAGGCCCGTAGTATAGCTGCTTATCGGGATGGGGACTACCTCTTATTCTCAGCAGTGCAGAAGCTAGCGGTGGAAGACAGTCCGTCACTTCCCCTTAAACCGATCTTGGGCTAACAGCGGACTTGACTATGGGCGCAGTTCAATCGGCCTAATTAAAAGGATCTGGAAATACCACTGATTATGGGCGCAGTTCCATATTTCCCATGTGGATGATCTGCCCTGCTCAAGTAGGTGGGATTTCCCAGACGTTTACTTAGTTTCTTTCGACTTTACCAGAGGTATTCCCGCGCTCATGGCCCTACTACACATTTTTATAAACCCCTGATCACATGGGATTGGATAATTAATTGATAATTGATAATCAGCCATCAATAAAGAATTGACTTCCCTTATTTCCATCAATGGATGTCAATTATTCAGCAGCCATTCCCGGATCAGAGTAACTTGGATAATTAACAACAAACGGCGATTAAAAATGCACATACATTCGATATTATCATTTGGTGTGTTACCGACCTCGACAAAGGATCGATAATGCAGCCTCAGCGACCAGCATAGCGGGGCGGGAACAATGGCTGCTCCTGCCATCTGTGAGGGAGCTGGGAAACTATGCCATGACGCGGACACTGCTGCCAACACTGGCAATGTAATACTCCCTAAATGCAAGTCTTATTTTGCTAGCAAGTGATTTATTTATAACATAAACGGATTCGGTGGAATCGTCGGTAGCAAGATGAACTGCTATGCCCAAAATCGCAGGTTCAAACCCGATTGAAGTCGTCGGATTTTATTCTGTCTGTTAGGTAGTCAGCCCGAAGTCTGGTTGGATCCTCAAAAGGTACCACCGTTAGGTTATGTGGGTAGATACACACAAAACCCGACGGCAGCGCTATATTGAGGCGTACTAGGCAAGATGAGGAGTGAGATATTTTGCCATGACTTTCCTCACTGAGTCAGAACAGCAGTACTAATCCTATGGGTAGAACCTTTCACAGCATCCATAGGCACTGACTGTGTCCTGAATGTCATTACTAGGGCCCAGATGTTGATGCCGTAAAATGTTTAAAAAATGCACTTAAAATTTTCAAAAATTACTGTAATAAATGTTCTAAAAATTCGAAAAATGCACTATAAAATGGAGAAAATATTCTTCTAATAATAAACTCGCCAATATTTCAAAAATGGCATCTTGCTCAAACTGAAAAGTCAATCAAAATAGATTTCTAGCACTTAACAAAAGGTTTATGTTCACTTTAGACTGAGTTGCAATGCACTACGAACGTCATTCTAATGTTGTCAAATGTAAATGATCTGCGGTTATCAGCCAACAAGTTTTTATATCTCGAAAAGCTGCGTTCAACATCAACTGATGTGATCGGAGCGTATTTGAAGTGAGGAAGGTCGTTTGCTGCTAAATCCTCCTCAATCCCATCCATGCAGTAGTTTTCACCAGAAAGAATGTCTGAGATTTTGCATAATGTTTTATACCCGGTGTTTTTGTACGGCAATTTTTTCAGTTTTGATGAAATACCCGCAGCAATTTCGCCACGATTGTTGCTAAGACTAGTTTCCACCCGGTTGATTAAGGAAATGGAATCAATATTTCAATATTTTACATTATCTTGTATCAGCTACTAACTTCTTAATTCTGAGAGACGTAACTCCCTTAAAGCTGTGACATGACTAAATTGGAAAAAAAATGACCTCAAAAGGCCAATTTCTCTAAAATAGGACAAAAAAAATCTACAAAACTTAAAAAAATGCTCTTAAAATGGAAAAATTGCAACAAAAAAATGCAAAAAGACGCAACATAAAAATGACATATTTGAAGACGGGGTGGCCCGTCCAGAGTTTCTATATACTTCAGCATTGTTTTAGACAGCTCAGTAAAAAGATGACATGTCATCAACATCCGGGCCCTAGCATTACTAAGCACCACCCATACTTCAGTAGCGCCCATATAATCACAGCCATGAGTGAGACTGAGACGTCAATGAAAAGCCACATTTTACTCTAGCCTGTGCCAACATACAAATGGAAATGTACTACATTCATCAAGAGATGGCAAACAGGCCACGGATTTTTAAGAGCGTTAAAATCCTTCAGTATGCTTTCCTTTGGAGGGGAAGTAAAGCCGGCGGGCTCAAGTCATAGATTTATGGCACGTAAAAGAACCTACGACTACAATTTGTAGTGTATAGCTAAATTTGTAGGTTATTTGGTTAGAAACGCTCTATCAAGTTCCTACGTTCGCCGCTAGGTGTCAGTGATAGTGGCATCTCTGATAGCCAAAGTTGGATTAACCGATTAAAAATATATTATTATTATTATTGTTATTATTATTATTATTATTATTAATCGCTAACGCGCAGCACTAAGCCATGGGCCACCGCGGACTCGATAGACGTAAGTTCGATCCCCACCGTTGGCCGTCGTTGAAGTGGTTTTCCGTGGTTTCACATTTATAACTCCAGGGAAATGCTGGAACGGTACCTTCTGACAGGCCACGGCCGCTTCCTTCCACATCCTTGCCCAGTTTCATTCACCAGCATTCATTTTCATCTTTCACTAACTCCTCTCATAGGTTGGCGTCAGGAAGGGCATCTGACCGTAAAAACCATCGCCACAAATACTTACATCGCATCTCATCCCCAACCCAGTTGGAAACGGGAATAATAATACAATTGAATCGCTCGTTGTTGAAAGGCATTAAGTCCATTTTTTAAAGTTTTGAAATAAACACAAAAACTGTTTTACCGCTCCTGTACTGAAATATGAGACGTAGTTTTTAGCCTACTTTCGATTTTTGCAAAAAAATGAAAGTAGACTTATGAGATCAACACAGGGCGAAAAATTGTGTGTCTGTCTGTGTGTGAGTCTGTGTATGTACTCTGAATGTCTGTCCCCCCCCCCCCCCCCTATCAATTCAAACACGGTGAAACCGAATTGAACGAAATTTGGTACAGAGGTAGCACTAGCAAAGGGCACCTCAGGGTCATGTTTTATATTGCCGCCATCTTGATGGAAACGTAATGGCGGCCATACAAATGTTCAAAGCTTAAATCAAATTACGACTAACCTAATCATCCGATATCTACCAAATTTTGCAACAACATACCTTTGTGTGGGGAGCATCCTTTGACCAGACTACAAGGTCATCAGCCCAATAGTTTGCGGATGGCCGCCATGTTTGTGTGCTAATCGATTCCCCCTATTAATTCAAACACGGTGAAACCGAACGGAATGAAATTTGGTACAGATGTAACACTAGCAAAGGGCACCTCAGTGTCTGCTTTTATATCGCGGCCATCTTGACGAAAACGTAATGGCGGCCACCCAAATGTTAAAAGCTTAAATCAAAATACGACCAACCTAATCATCTAATCTCAACCGGTTATTGCAACATTATACCTTTATGTATGTAGAATCGTTTGACCAAACTAAAAGGTCATCACCCCCAATAATTTGCGGATATCGGCCATGTATGTGTGCAAATCGATTCCACCTATCTATTCATACACGGTGAAACGGAATTGAATGAAATTTGGTACAGATGTAACACTAGCAAAGGGAACCTCATTGTCATGTTTTATATTGCCGCCATCTTGACGGAAACGTAATGGTGGCCACCAAATGTTAATAGCTTAAATCAAATTAAGACCAACCTTATCATCTGATCTCTACCAATTTTTGCAACAACATACCTTTATGTGAAAAGCGTTATTTGGCCAAGCTACAAGGTCGTCAGTCCAATAGTTTGCATATGGCGGCCATATATGTATGCAAATCCATTCCTCTATCAATTCAAACACGGTAAAACCGAATTGAACGAAATTTGGTAGGTAGGTAGCACTAGCAAAGGGCACCTCAGGGTCATGTTTATATTGCCGCCATCTTGACGGAAACGGAATGGCGGCCACCAAAATGTTAAAAGCTTAAATAAAATTACGACCATTCTAATTATTTGATCTCTACCAATATTTGCAACAACATACCATTTTGTGGGAAGCATCTTTTGACTGAACTACATGGTCATTAGCCCAATAGTTTGCAGATAGCGGCCATGTATGTGTGCAAATCGATTCACCATATCAATGTAAACACGGTGAAACCGAAGTGAATGAAATTTTGTACAGATGTAGCACTAGCAAAGGGCACCTCATATTCATTTTTAATATCCTATAACACGTTGTATTCCTACAAGCTACTACAACCAACATTCAATTATACTCATTGAAAAGGACAAAGAGTTATAACAATACCCATGGATTTAGGAGAAAGTAGGCTATATATTCTTTACTGAACATCTTGTTTGTATGTGAAAAGTGCACACAAACGCCGATATAATAAAACTAAAATAGTATTGTTCCGTATATTACTAACACTTTTATTGACAAAATAACTAACTGGACTTAGTCCATTTCAACATGGAACGAGCAGAACCTTTGAGCGAGGAATATCATTCATATTCTTCGTCTATTTCCTTTAAATGATTTGATGTATACGGAAGCCTAAAAAGAGCGGTAACATGAATGTAATCCCTCCCTATATTATTCTGCTAAGGTCCCATTCCAGTTTTGTACGGAAAATAAGGTCCCATTAACACCAACCTACACATATGGGGTACCTACAGGTTCAGCATAACCCAATGCGTAAGCGAAACGCACTCACTTACTCTCTAAATGCCTCACAATTAAATAAATACCTTAAAACATGTATATTTACAATGAAATAATGAAAGAATGCAACACGGTAACCATGGTAACAGAATCTCACAGGTCCATCCATTTCTGTAAGACGCAATGCAATTCCAATTATTACATTACTGTGAAAGTTTCCAGACGGTTATAATGTTATCATTGAACCAAATTAAGCTGTAAAATTCATCAATACATACAGTATAATACGCTTAAGGGGGTCAAGAGGGACTCTAGAATTTTTTCACGCAATTTTCACGTGTGAGTGTGGTACGAAAGGTATTTTTCACCCGACTATAAAGGGTCTCTGAAAACCACATTTAAAGACCATTAAATTAACAATGTCTGTGATATTCCCAGAAAACTAACTTCGCTCTGATATACCTGTGAAGGAATGACAAACCCCTAACCACTGCACCAGTAGCTGAATTGATAAAGTCTGATTATTCATACCAAGGATAAATCAGTCATAGCATTCATGATTGAGATTTTGCTGAGTGTACTCTTTACATCTAGAATATTCGCGACGGGTAATGCTAGTAACTGTTATTTTCTTCGTGTTGAAACGCTCTAACTGCTGGACTAAGTTCCTTTCAACACGAAATAACTAACTTTACGGCTGTGGTAATAGCACATAGGACTTGGTTCCATTCAACACCAAAACATGCATCTTGCTTCCTAGGACGCAAAATCCCGGATAAAAGGATTAGTCAAAAATGTGGACTTAGTGGCTTTCAACAACGAGCGATTCAATTATTATTATTGGCTGGCTGCGTAGCTCAGAGGTAACGTTCTCGCCTGCTGATCCCAAGGTTGCAGTATCGAATCCTGGCGCAGTCAGCTGGCATTTGAGCGTGCTCCCGTGTTAGTAGATTTACTAGCACGTTCAAGATCCCCTTCGGAGCGAATTTCCGGCACCTTGGCGTCTCTAAAAGACGTAGTAGTTAGAAGCGACGTAAAACCAATAACATTATTTTTTATTTTTTTTGAAATCAATATGCCCAACTAAGGATTGCGCTTGAACTTATTTTGCACAATGTTCCTTCTTCTTTTCTTCCCAATATCTCTTCATTCGCTCACTGTATTCCTTTCTGCGTGCTTCTGTCCAGCCTGTATTTTTCCTTTTAGGTTTCTCTGCAATTTTATGTTTGTTTACTAGGCTTCTAAATTTTACTCTATCTGAAATGGTTTTCTCAGCAATACCCTTTTCTTGTAGATCTTCATGTATTTCTGTTAACCAATTGTTGCGGATTTTCAGGGTTAACGCTAGATTTAGAATTCTCTTTGTCAGCCTGTCGTTATCAATTCTGTGAAGGTGTCCGTACAATTTTAATCGTCGTTTTCTGATAGTATCTGTGATTTTTCTGCGGATTGAAAAATTTCATGTGGTTTCTTTTTCATCCAAATTCCATTTTCGAACTTTGGTCCTAGGATTTTTCAGAGAATTTTCCTCTCTTGTTTCTCGTTGCTTTACATTTGTGACCTTCCCCCAATTATCAGTGTTTCGGATGCATACAATGCAATAATAACATTATTATTACTATTATCTTTAATTTCTCATAATTATGGTACAATTCAGTTTACAAGGTACGGATTTGTTAATCAAGAACGCTGTAAACCTATTACTGGGATAAAAAATGGCATGTATCCAGCAGCACAGCCTTCTGTATTCTGGCAATCAGATGTTTCATTTTCAGTTCCTCCAAAGCCATTGCCAACGTCTTTGGAACAACTCCCGTGGAAGAGATCACCACCGGCAAAATCCTCACGCATTTTAATCCCCACAATTTTCGTATTTCTTCCGCCAACAGTGCGTATTTGTTTGTCTTTTTAGCTTGGGTAGTTTGCATATTTTGGCTAAGTGGGACAGCATCGTCTATCAAGTAGGCCTTTTGCTCTCCTTTATTGAGATAGACAATATCAGGTCGATTGGCCAAGATTTTCTGGTCGGTTAAAATAGGTCTATCCCAATACATCTTATAACGCTCATTTTCAAGCACGTTGGCAGGCTGGTAATTGTAGTACACAATGCACGTGTCCAGAAGTCCAGATTTTATAGCGAGCTCTTGATGTAAGATCTTAGCAACATCATTGTGCCTCTTGGTATACTCTATACCAGCCAGCGTAGAGCAGCCACCGATGATATGATCGATGGTTTCCAGGGCTGAGGTGCATCTACGACATCGATCATCTGCTACATTCTCTTTAAGGATGTGCTTTCTGTAATTTTTGGTTGCAATGACACGATCCAGTATCGCAATTACAAAGCCCTCAGTTTTACTGAAAGAGCGAACCATGCTTCAACCATAAGTTCGACAATGATCGGTCGACATGATGTCGGCTGAGCAAGTGAGGGTGTGCACCATGCAGTTCTTTTCGTAAGCATGCCATCTGGCGCTGTTCAAACGAAGTAACGTGCTCTTTTGTGTCATATTTATTATTATTATTATTATTATCGTTTCGGTCGTCTAGGGACCACGAGCCAATGTTAATGCTTTGTCCTTTGCTGCTCCTTCTTCTTCCTCCAATATTCCTTGATCATCTCACTATGCTTCCTCTTCCTTTCCTCGGACCATTTCGAGCCGGTTTTCTTTCCCATCCACCCTTGGAATCCTTCCATTTTTAGTACTTTTTGCCTAAAAATATCTCTCTGTGGTGTATCTTCTTCTCTGATATTGTTTCTTCCCAAATCCTTTCTGACTTCTTGTATCCAGGTTGTTGTTGACTTCTTGTTACACAGGAATGTGGTTAACCTACTGTCATCCATCCTGTACAAATGCCCAAAAGATGGCAATCTCCTCTTCCGTATTGTTTCTCAAATGTTTTCTACTTTCCGATATATTTCATCATTATTTCTTAATTTCCAGAATTCTGCAGTTTTTTGAAGGATCGAGTATTTTGTGTATAATTCTTCTTTCTACTGCTTCTAAAAAAAATTCACAGCCTGCTTCCAGTCTTCGACCGGGTCAGGAATGGAATGAATGAGGTCCCCACCAGCGGCGAGGATATGAACTGTGCCGGCTGCCGAGGCCTGACGCACTCCTCTGGGGCAATGATTAAATGAATGACAGATGAAATGAAATGATAGTGGAGAGTGTTGCTGGAATGAAATTTTGACAGGGAAAACCGGAGTACCCGGAGAAAAACCTGTCTGCCTCCGTTTTGTCCAGCACAGATCTCACATGGAGTGACCGGGATTTGAACCACGGACCCAGCGGTGAGAGGCCGGCGTGCTGCCGTCTAAGCCACGGAGGCTTTCTACTGCTTCTAATTTATCCAATTTGTAGTTCAGTACGAGACATTCACTCGCATTCCGGTTTGACTACGGTGCTGTAGTGCTATATTTTAAGATATTTAGACAAACACTTTTTGTTCTAGGTATCCCTAGTTATGCCATATGCTCTTTCCATGTTTCGTATTCTTTCTTCTACGGTAGATTTTTCAAAACCATTTTCATGAATAATTTCCCCCAAATATTTGAACTTTCTTACCCTCCTTATTTGACCAATTTCTGTTACTAGGATTTTTGGAGTATTTCTTATGTTTGTCATAAATTTGTTTTTTCTACAGAAATTCTTAAACCTGTTTTGTTGGCTATCTTTTCTAAGAGATTGACGTGTATTGCTGCGTTAGCCAGATATTCGGAAAGTATTACAGAATCATCTGCAAATGCCTTAATGTAATTCATAGTAATGGCACCTCGTTGCCATGGTAACCGTATAGGCCTAGATCATTCGCGCACTTAGTAGTAGTTGATTCTTTATGGGACGGCTTCGGTGGCGTAGTTGGTAGCATGCTGAGCTTCTATGCCCAAGATCGCGGGTTCAAACCCGGCTAAAGCCGTCGAATTTTTAAGAGCGTTAAAAATCCCTCAGTATGCCTTCCTTCGGAGGGGAAGTAAAGCCGGCGTGGCGGTCCCATGTCATAGATTAATGGCATGTTAAAGAACCTTCCACTAATTACACCTGTGTGAAGCTAAATTGGATAGGTTAAGATTGTAAACAACGCTCTTAGGTTCTTACGTTCGTTGCCAAGAGCCGACTGCGGTGGCGTCTAGTAGCTAAGTTCTGAACTAAGCCTAGTAGTCGTTGACGGTGGCGTTTGGCGGAAAAAGTAGGAACTATTTGAAAAATTCAAAGTTGCAGTCCTTACTTGAATTGAAAAACAGATACACATACTAATACAGCCATCACAATTAACACTGGTTATCAGACAGATTCTACACACAACCAAAGTACAAGGGGCTACATGGCCACGTTGTCGCAGCCCCTAAACTGAGGAACCAACCAACCAACCATTCTTTATGGGCTGTGCAACATCTTGGTCATCTAGCCCCGTGTACTTGTGTGTGGGTGTAGAGTTTGTCTGATAACCTGTGTCACTATCATGCCTGTACTAGATGATGATGATTGTTATAATTGCTGTTTTGAGGGGCCTAACATCTAGGTTATCGGCCCGTAATGGTTTGGGTGATAGTGAAAGATGACAATGACGTAATGTAAACTAGAACTGTACCCACTTACAGACTAGAAGAAAAAATGGAAAATAAAAGGACACTAATGCAAATTAAGGGCAGGAGGAAAAGAAATGCCCACAACCCTCGAAGAATGAGGATTGAGGGACTTGGAAGGAAGGAGAGCCATGAAAGGCAGGTAGGAAAGGGGAAAGAGCCGAGGGTCCACCCAAGAGGTGATGGAAAAAGGAGGGGGGGGGGGGGACTAGCCGTGAGCTATCAATGGTGCACCAGAAGTGGCCTTGAGCAGAAGGCAGGAGATATGAAGAGAACAGAAGTGGTCTGATCCCTCGAAGAAGGAGGGATCAGGAAAGATGAGACAAGGGCCAATTAAGGCGGGAAAGTGAAAGACTCCCTAGGCCTCGGATACTCTAATACCGTCGGCGTCGGAAAAGATCAAGAGTTGACCAACAGAGGTCGATAGGAACCCGGTACAAGTAAGTGGAAATAATGACGGACTCAGCTGGGATCCCATGGTCGCCAACCCCCGTCCCACTAGATGTGAGCCCCTAGGGGATGTCTTAACTAGAGCGCGTAGGCTACTTGTAATTTAAGTAGGATTTGATTAGGAAGCGGCCGTGACTTGAATTTATGAACCATCCCAGCATTTGCCTGGAGAAGAAGTGGGAGTAGGAGGGGGAGGGGGACCACAGAAAACCACTTCCAGGATGGGTAAGGTAGGAATCGAACCCGCCTCTTCTTAAGTTTTACCTCACGGGGCTGAATGAACCCCATTCCAGTCCTCAGACCAGAATTAAAATTCTTGGCAGTGCCGGGAATAGAACCCGGACCTCCGCGGTGACGGCCAAGAAACTTGTGCACTTAAAATAACACTTTCGTAGAAATCTGAATTTAGTAACATTATAGCGATTCTTAGTTGAGGGGGAAAAAATGAACAACTAAATTTGGAATGTCTTTTAGTAAGTTTAGGAACATTTAATCCATCACTACGAGTTGGTACTATCACGCGACCGATAGGCGTAATAACTTTCAATAATAGTAGGTAAGATGTTCTTATAGCAACATATAGATGTCATTACAGAACCCCTCCAGAGGCTCACAACTTGTCTCATCTTTCCTGATACCCTCAATCTTCTTTTCATGAAATCTCCTGCTCAAGGCCCTCAAGGAGGCAGGGTGTGTAGGCTATAGCCCCACCCGGGATAGTGCTACACCCTCAAGAGCACACAGTACCTCCTGTCTTCTGCTCAAGGCCCTAGAGGAGGCAGGGTGAGTTTAGCCCCAACCTGGATAGTGCTACACCCTCAAGGGCTCACAGTATCTCCTGCCTTCTCCTTAAAGCCCTCAATGAGGCAGGGTGTGTGTAGCCCCACCCTGGATAGTGCTACACCCACAGTATCTCCTGCCTTCTGCTCAAGGCCCTAAAGAAGACAGGGTGTGTGTAGCCCCACTCTGGATAGTGCTACACCCTCTAGGGCTCATAGTATCTCCTGCCTTCTGCACTAGACCGTAAAGAAGGCAGGGTGTGTGTAGCCCCACCCTGGATATGCTACACCTTCAAGGGCTCACAGTATCTCCCGCCTTCTGCTCAAGGCGCTAGAGGAGACAGTGTGTGTGTGAGTAGCCCCACTACCTTCTGGCCCTAAAGGCCCAAAAGGGGGCACGGCGTGTGTAGTCTCACCCTGGATTGTACTACACCTTCAAGGGCTCACAATATTTCCTGTCTTCTGAACAAGGCCCTAAAGGAGGCAGGGTGTATGTAGCCCCACCCTGGATAGTGCTACACCCTCAAGGGCTCACAGTATCCCCTGCCTTCTGCTCAAAGCCCTAAGGAGGCAGGGTGTGTGTAGCTCCACCCTGGATAGTGCTACACCCTCAAGTGCTCACAGTATCTCCTGTCTTCTGCTCAAGGCCCTAAGGAGGCAGGGTGTGTGCAGCCCCACCCTGGATAGTGCTACACCCTCAAGGGCTCACAGTATCCCCTGTCTTCTGCTCAAGGCCCTAAAGGAGGCAGGGTGTGCGTAGCCCCACCCTGGATAGTGCTACACACTCAAGGGCTCACAGTATCTCCTGTCTTCTGCTCAAGGCCCTAAGGAGGCAGGGTGTGTGTAGCCCCACCCTGGATAGTGCTACACCCTTAAGGGCACACAGTATCTCCTGCCTTCTGCTCAATGCCCTAAAGGAGGCAGGGTGTGTAGCCCCACCCTGGATAGTGCTACACCCTTAAGAGCTCACACTATCCCCTGCCTTCTGCTCAAAACCCTAAAGGAGGCAGGGTGTGTGTAGCTCCACCCTGGATAGTGCTACACCCTTAAGGGCTCACAGAATCTCCCGCCTTCTGCTCAAGGCCCTAGAGGAGACAGTGTGTGTGTGTAGCCCCACTACCTTCTGGCCCTAAAGGCCCTAAAGGGGGCACGGCGTGTGTAGTCTCACCCTGGATAGTACTACACCTTCAAGGGCTCACAATATTTCCTGCCTTCTGATCAAGGCCCTAAAGGAGGTAGGGTGTACGTAGCCCCACCCTGGAAAGTGCTACACCTTCAAGTGCTCACAGTATCCCCTCTCTTCTGCTCAAGGCCCTAAGGAGGCAGGGTGTGTGTAGCTCCACACTGGATAGTGCTACACCCTTAAGGGCTAACAGTATCCTCTGCCTTCTGCTCAAAGCCTTAAAGGAGGCAGGGTGTGTGTAGCCCAACCCTGGATAGTGCTACACACTCAAGGGCTCACAGTATCCCCTGTCTTCTGCTCAAGGCCGTAAAGGAGGCAGGGTGTGTGTAGCCCCACCCTGGATATTGCTACACACTCAAGGGCTCACAGTATCTCCTGCCTTCTGCTCAAGGCTCTAAAGGAGGCAGGGTGTGTGTAGCCCCACCCTGGATAGTGCTACTCCCTCAAGGTCTCACAGTATATCCTGCCTTCTGCTCAATGCCCTAAAGGAGGCAGGGTGTGTGTAGCCCCACCCTGGATAGTGCTACACCCTCAAGGGCTCACAGTATCTCCTGCCTTCTGCTCAAGGCTCTAAAGGAGGCAGGGTATGTGTAGCCCCACCCTGGATAGTGTTACACACTCAAGGGCTCACAGTATCTCCTGCCTTCTGCTCAAGACTCTAAAGGAGGCAGGGTGTGTGTAGCCCCACCCTGGTTAGTGTTACACACTCAAGGGCTCACAGTATCTCCTTCCTTCTGCTCAAGGCTCTAAAGGAGGCAGGGTGTATGTAGCCCCACCCTGGATAGTGCTACACCCTCAAGGTCTCACAGTATATCCTGCCTTCTGCTCAATGCCCTAAAGGAGGCAGGGTGTGTGTAGCCCCACCCTGGACAGTGCTACACCCTCAAGGGCTCACAGTACCTCCTGCCTTCTGCTCAATGCCCTAAAGGAGGCAGGGTGTTTGTAGCCCCACCCTGGATAGTGCTACACCCTCAAGGGCACACAGTATCTCCTGCCTTCTGCTCAAGGCTCTAAAGGAGGCAGTGTGTGTGTAGCCCCACCCGGGATAGTTCTACACCCTCAAGGGCTCACAGTATCTCCTGTCTTCTGCTCAAGGCCCTAGAGGAGTCAGGGTGTGTATAGCCCCTCCCTGGATAGAGCTACACCCTCAAGGGCTCACAGTATCTCCTGTCTTCTGCTCAAGGACCTAAAGAAGGCAGGGTGTGTGTAGCCCCACCCTGGATAGTGCTACACCCTCAAGGGCACACAGTATCTCCTGCCTTCTGCTCAAGGCCCTAAAGGAGGCAGGGTGTGTGTAGTCATACCCTGGATAGTGCTACATCCTCAAGGGCTCACGGCTGCTGAGCTTGGGATTAGACGACCCCAAGGGATTACTGAGCTGGAAGCGTTTCTTTCCCTTTTCTTCTGACCTTGGGGCGGGCCCTCGCCTCTTTCCCCTTTCCTGTATGCCTTTCATGGCTCTCCTTCCTTCCTGGTCCCTCAACCCTTATTTCCTGTCCTCCTGTCCATTATTTCTCTTCTTTCCCTTTTCATTTACTCATTTCTTCTTTTAGTATGTAAGTTAGTTGTTGAGACCGTAGTTCGTTCTAGTTCTAGGTTTCACCCGAACAATTAGGGGCCGATAACCTAGATGTTAGGCTCTTTAAAGGCGGCTTCGGTGGCGTAGTTGGTAGCATACTGAGCTTCTATGCCCAAGGTCGCGGGTTCAAACCCGGCCGAAGTCGTCGGATTTTTAAGAGCGTTAAAAATCCCTCAGTATGCCTTCAATCGGAGGGGAAGTAAATCCGGCGGACCCATGTCATAATATTTATGGCATGAAAAAGAATCTTCTACTAACTACACTTGTGTGAAGCCAAAATTTGTAGGTTAGAATTGATAACCTCTATTAGTTCCAACGTTCGTCGGCAGGTGATGACTGTGATGCCATATAGTACCCAAGTCCGCAGGCTAGGTGACGTGGACGGTAGCATTTGGTAGAAAAAGTAGGAACTAGTTGAGATTCTTGTCTGGAGTCCTTACTTGAATTAAAACAGATATCACACACTAATACGGCCATCACAATTAACACCGGTTATCAGACAAATTCTATACACACACACACACACAAAGTACACGGGGCTTCGTGACCGCGTTGTTGCTGCCCCCAAACTAAGGGACCAACCAACCAACCAACCAACCAGGCTCTTAATAGTACATTATGCAACGAGCCTATAATGGCTATAATTAAGATACGAGTATGTATAATTTCCATACGAGTGTCTTAATTACCATTATAGGCTCGTTGCATACGACTGTTTATGTTCGACGATAAATATTATAATTATTTCATGTTTGAACATAAATATTCATAAATATCTGTCGAGATTTCGCCAGTTTTATGTACTGAACAGAGCGCATGGGACGCAGAGAATGCCTTGTATTTGACCATGGCCTCCTCGATTACCCCACTATGACACTAGGCCATGCAGTGACATTTAAATTAGAAGGCCTTGGAACTCAGCGCAGGTGCGATACTATCCTTACCTAATCGGTCAAACAACTGTTTCTTGATCTCTGATTGGTGGGAGAAACTGTCCCATAATGAAAACTTGTACTATAATGAGCCTCATTATAGTACAGTTTTCTGACATATAATATTTACATTTCGATATCGTCGAACATGAAACACTTATCATCATGATGTTTACAGAACAAGAGTATCCATAGTAACCACTCTGCCGCAGTTTTAAGTAACGGTACTGCACAGCCTTGACACACACAGTGACTTACTATATTGATCACCCCCCCCCCCCCCCCCAGGGGCTCACATCTAGTGGGACGTGGGTTGGCGACCACGGGACCTCTGCTGAGTCCGGCATTGCTTCCACTTACTTGTGCCGGGCTCCTCTCCATCTTCTTTCCTGTCGACCTCTCTTGGTCAACTCTTGTTCTCTTCCGACCCCGACGGTATTAGGATATCCGAGGCCTAGGTAGTCTTTCACTTTCTGCCTTAATTGGCCCTTGTCTCATCTTTCCTGATACCCTCATTCTTCGAGGGGGTCAGTCTTGTTTTTCTTTTCCTGTTATCTCCTGCCTTCTCAACAAAGCCCTCAAGAAGGCAGTGTGTGTGTAGCCCCACCACTTCTGGTGCACCCTGGATAGTGCTACACCCCCAAGGGCTCACGGCTGGTGAGTTTGGGAGTTGGCAACCCGGAGGGATTCCTGAGCTGGGTCCATTTTGTCCCCTTTTTCCTCTGACTTTGGAGCGGGCCCTCTCCTCTTTCCCCCTTTCCTATCTGCCTTTAATGGCTCTCCTTCCTTTAAGTCCCTCAATCCTCCTTCTTCAAGAGTTGAGGGCATTTCTGTTCTTCCTCTCCTTTATTTGCCTCATCCTTTATTTGTTTACCATTTCTTCTTCTAGTATGTAAGTCTGTAGTTATTATTAGTTATAGTTTTCATTCTCATCTCATCTTTCACTCTCACCCAGACCATTAGGGGCCGATAACCTAGATGTTAGGCCCCTTAAAACAACAATTATCATCATCATCATCATCAAGTAACGGTACTGCACGGCCTTGACACACACAGTGACTCACTGTATCGATCACAGTGTTGATAGGCAACGATTGTTCCACTCAGAATGTTTTCAATAGTTGTTACCCGAGCACTATGGCCAAGTTTCTGTGCACGCAGCTCGCTGGGCGTCATTTTCATCGATAGGAAGAGAGTGTCTCGACAACAGGAGTGCCATGGGTAAAGCTCTGCGTGGATGTGGATATTCCTGGATAAACCCGCGGATATTTGCAAAATAATTCACCATGCGGATATACCGAGGTGGCCAAATTACAGTATTATGGCAAAGCTGAATACAACCAAATTATCCATTGCAAATGAAGACAACTTACATGTATTAAAACGGAAGATTTTGTTTCAGTCCGAGTCTTCATTGTTGGACATTTCTTGGTTGAATTTTGTCATGTATTCACCATATGTGATATAAGAAATAGGCTATTTTACAAACAAACATCATATGCATTTATTTATTTATTTTTTACGCTCTTAACTTTAAAGCCCCTTTTATCTTATTTTATTTTCTATTTAACAACAGGGTGCTTTTCAGTCCGTCAACACGAATGTACCCAAAAGAGTTGGGTTATACCCTAATCCTGAAAGAAATTACATGAGATTAACCTCATTACATGAGAAAGAGCACCATATCTTTGTTAACAACAGACATTAAAAGGTCAGTCTTTATGAAAGCAAAACTGTGTGAAATCGGAACTTACGCTATCCCAAAATTAAATCTGTCGTCGTTTCTTTTTTGTATGGCATACGAAGGTCTTAAATAGAAGGAATTATTTCACTGAAAAGTATCTACTGGAAATCATTAATTTAATTAGTTTCCAGCTGCATTAGCTCAATTGGCGGCAAAGACTGATCTGTTTAGGACGCCACGAAGACAGATTCTCCTTATCAAGAGCTCAGGAAATCTATACATTGCTGAAGATTCTGTGAACCAATTAGCAATAACGAATTTGGGTCTATTTAACTTTACCATAACAATTTGGCCACCTGTGTAGTTTGCATGGCTTTGCGGATAGTTTTTAGAATACAATCATCATGACATTGCTATCACCATAAACTTTGCAACAGGACAGACTTTCACGACCCTTTACCTGAATGCGTATGCAAATTGTGTAACAAATCGTGCTCATGATCAGGGGCGGCTGCACCTTATGTGCTGAAGTGCTGCAGCACATTGTTTTATTTGAAAATTAATTTCTTTAATAATATTATCTACAATCAAATACAGAGCATAAAATATGTCAGTAAAATAATTGGAAATATATCAACTCCCCTCACAACGACGTATCTAGGCGTGCGCTCCATTCCCCGTCAGGCACTGGCTGTGTAGATTGCAGCTCAGCGTGAATATGTACCTTTAATGCCAGCAAACATGAACTCTGTCTTTTGCGCATGCGTGCCCACATTTTGCGTTGTGCTGTTGGGACAAAAGCCAAGACAACAGGCCAATACATGACAGCAGTTCTTCGTTCGAGCACACAGCGGCAGCACTGGTCACACGAAATGAGAACTTAGCAGGTGGCTCCTTCTATATTCTGCGGCAGCATTTTAGAGAGTATCGCTCAAAGCAAACGGTGGGAAAAATGGAGAAAGCCATCAGCTGTTCCCGTCAGAAGGTCTTTTAATACTCCCACCTTACCTATCCTGTAGCCACATTGTGTAAATCTATGAACTATAGTTTGTTCAGTATGGAATAAACTCAGTGAAGAGCCTCTTAAGTGTTACCGAGGGAGCGTTTCCATAAATTATGTTTCTAAATATTTTTATTCTTTGGGTTACAACACACTACTGATTTTCTGAACCAGCCGCCACTGCTCATGATACCAATTTTTGGTGAATGTTCCAAAAGAACGGAATCACTGTTGGAGTACATCAGAGAACAGATCTAATGTACAATGTTGAAATAGTAGTCTAATCATGCGATTGTTATCTAAAGAAATCAAGTTGTATTTTATAACCATTGGCTGCATTAAACTATTATTATATGTTTATGACACATCGTAATTTTGCGTTATGTTTTTTTACATGACAAATGTAAGATGATGATTTACGCTAATTCATGCAATTTATGTATTATTAACACTCCCAACTGAAAAGGGTTGCAATTCTGGCTGTGTAACATTCATTTTAAACATAGCACATGACATGCATAGCCCAGGGGAACGACTTTATCCTCAAATATCTAAATGTGTTGCCTTAATACATTAATGCTTTATCTAATTGAAATATATTGTAATGGCAGTAGATTGGCATAAAAACATGCGGATTCGGGGCGGATGCGGATAACAGTCGTGCGGATGCAGGAAAACGTTTTGTTTATTCGCGCAGGGTTCTAGCCATGGGAGAGCCAGGAAGGAGTGTTGTTAGAGCAGGCTTTTGAGAGAGTTGGGAGTTTTGCCAGGACTGTGGACGATTAATTTCAAGTAGTTCCTACTATTGCTACCAAATGCTACCGTCAACGACACCTAGCTGTGAACTTGGCTACTAGATGCCACTACAACCAGTACCTAGCGTCGAAGTTTAGAACATAATAGCATTAATCAAATCTAACCTACAAATTTAGCTTCACACAATTGTAGTTAGTGGAAGGTTCTTTTACATGCCATAAATCTTTGATATGAGCCCAACGGATTTATTTGCCCTCCGAGGGAAGGCATACTGAAGAATTTTAACGCTCTTTAAAAATCCGACAAGTTCAGCCAGGTTTGAACCCACGACCTTGGGCATAAAAGCTTACCATACAACCAACTACGTCACCGATGCCACGATTATAAGAAATCTCAGCATAATCAGCACTCTTAAAAAAGCTATTTTCGCTAGTCCATGAATTTTCTAACCTACCTGGTTGTCGCAATGATGACTGCTTTCTGCATTTACTTGTATAACTTTGTGTCTCCATTATTATTATTATTATTATTATGCTTGCCACGGTGGGTGAGTGGTCAACGTGTTGGTCTACTAACCAAAGCTCGCAGGTTCGCTCCTGGCAGTGGTAAGCGATTTTTGATAGGCGACAAAAATTACGACGCCATGTCATACGATGTTGGCATGTCAAAGAACCCATTTAAATTCAGTAGGCCGTGTTCATAATGGCACAATTAATCTCGGGAGTTTCCGCCAACACACAGTTCCTCATTTCTCTACTAGAAGGCGCTATAGTGTTCAAGGAGCTTAGATATCTAACCTCCTTGACTTGCATAGTGCTTCAAGGAACAAGGAAATTCCACATGCAAGCTACCCTTTGTGGGTCAAATAACAAAGCTTGCACCCGGCACCCGAGGCCATACGATATTATTATTATTATTATTATTATTATTATTATTATTATTATTATTATTATTATTATTATTATTATTATACCGGGTGAGTTAGCCGTGGTCGTTACGGCATGACTGCTGGCAGTCGCTCACATCCGGGAGGCGAGGTGGTTCGAATCCCCCCGCCGGCAACCTTGAAGATGGTCTTCTGTGGTTTCCCATCTTCCTTCCAGGCAAATACCGGGGTTGGTCCCTAACTATAGGCCACAGCCGCTACCTTCCAACTCCTCGTCCTTACATTCAAACTTTCCTCCCCAACGGTACTTGTAGCTCACCCATTGGGTGTCCGCATCGAAGAAGCTACAAAACTGGCGAGCCGAACATGTCCTCGGACACTCCCGGCACTAAAAGCCATACGCTAATATATATATATATATATATTATTATTATTATTATTATTATTATCATTTCATTTCACGGGTATTACCAATGTCATGTTCCAGCTCGTACATGAAAACGAACCACACACTTGAATCACTTAGGTTCATATCGAGATGTGCTGTTGAAATACAGAGTATCGTATCGTATAGCGATGTCTATCACCGTTCCATGTTCCGCCACCATTAACGTTGCGGTAATTGGACTATGCCCTGACGTGTCACTCATCTCGATACAATATCTTATCGCACGCAACAGGTGTTTTTATGCAATTGATTACTTTAAACAAGCTCGCAGCCACAATGAAGAATGAATCTCCCCCTGGAGACATCGATTAAATACCGTGTAAAACACAGAGGTGAATAGTTTCTGTTTGTTGGTATCAACCATTAGTAGTAATGGCTCATGCAGTCAAGAGATTCGCTGAAGACTTGCCATAGGAAGAGCAGCTTTTAAAGGCCTGGATAAGATCTTCAAGTGTTCCGATGTTTCTTTGCCTACTAAAATTAGAATGGTTAAGGCACTAGTCTTTCCCATAGCTACATATGGTTGCGAAAGCTGGACCATAAGGAAACGAGATAGGGAGTATATTGAAGCTTTTGAGCTCTGGTGTTGGTGAAGGATACTGCGTATTCCTTGGACCGCCAAGAATACAAATGTATGGGTGTTTCAAAAAATCAAACCAGATCTGTCTCTTGAAGCATTGATAACACAATTACAGCTGTCATATTGTGGACACATTATGAGGCGTTCTGATTGGTTGGAAAAGACAATTATGCTTGGAAAGGTGGAAGGGTCTCGGAGACGAGGGCGGCCAGCATTGAGATGGATCGACTCCATCAAATCCAACATGAATTTGTCACTGAAGGATCTGAAGTATGTGGCTGAAGACTGAATCATATGGAGACAGTCCATCCATGCAGTCGCTAGGAGTCGACGCCGACTTGATGGCACCTGATCATCATCAAAACACCGTCTCTACCCTGCTTCGACGAGGAATGGACTAGACACGTCATTGTAGGTATGCGACATCTAGCCAGATGCCCAGATCAAGCCACGAAAATGCGGGGATGGTGATCTCTGCAATTCACCCGCTGTTCCAAATAGTCCCACGCATTTTCTTATTTATTATTTATTTATTGGTGCCTTTATTGTGGCGAAGTTAGGGCTCTAGGCCCTCTCTTACACTTAACCACAGACAGTGCAACTTACATGAATACTCACATATGTTATTCTTAACCTACCAAACTTAAATACTAGGAAAACCTTAAATACTAGAATAAAATAAAATAAAATAAAATAAAATAAAAATTAAATTAAATTAAATTGGCGACTGCGTGATATTAGCTAAGCAATACAATTTAAATGACATACATTTTTAACAAAATTATACTATGGTCATTCACTCACACATTCATACACAAATTGTTCTAGTTGGCCTACGAATTCAAGAGGAAATCTTTACATGCACGTTTGAAAGTTGTAAGGGATGTACAATTTCTGACGTCACGAGGACAATTATTCCAAATTCTAGTTCCCGACACGAGGAAAGAGTTGCTGAAGGCAGAAGAATGATGTAGAGGAATTGCAATTATAGATCCAGATCGCGTGTGACGATCATGAAAGGAAGAAAGAAAACGAAAATTACAAGAGAGATAGTGAGGAGTACTTTCATTGAGAAGTCGATAGATGAGGGTACATATGTGCAGGTTCCTTTGTTGTTCTACTTTTAGCCAGGAAAGTAGATCATAAAAAGGAGACACATGTGAGGAAAATTTCAAGGAGAAAATAAACCTAATGCAGGAATTTAAAGCTCTCTGAAGTTTCTTGTTTTGTTCACCGGTAGCATCTACTAATACAACATCACAGTAGTTAAATATAGGGAGTATCAAGGTTTGGACGAGTTTTATTTTCAAGTTACGGGGTAGAACGGACTGGTGAATCTTAAGTGGATGAAGTGACGAGTAAACTTTCCTGCATGTATTAGTAACGTGCCCATCCCAATTCAAAGTTTCATTTAGTGTGACTCCAAGACTTTTTACCGATTTAGAGAACGGGATAGCAACACCATTTAGTTGAATTAAAGAAAGCGGTCTACTGTGTAAATGGAAAAGCAATTTAGTCTGCCCTATTACGATAGCTTGTGTTTTAATTGGGTTGATGGCAAGAGAATTTTCAGTTGCATAGCGGCTGATCCTCTTTAGATTTAGATTCATATTTTCAATTGCCGCATCTATGTCATTTACTTTTGTGTGGCAATATATCTGAAGGTCATCAGCATATAGATGGTAATTGCAGTTTTCCAGTTTCGAAGAGATGTCGTTCAGATATAAAATGAATATAAGGGGGCCGAGAATTGAACCCTGAGGTACTCCATTTATTTTGAACTTCCAATCAGTTCTGTTTTCATTAAGGAGTACACGTTGTCTTCGGTTATGAAGATAGGAGGCGAATAATTTGAGAGCAACGGGGCTAAGATGGAAGGATTGCAATTTAGCCATAAGTATGTCCGTGTTAATGGTGTCGAATGCACTGCTGAAGTCTAGGAGAATGAGTATTGTCACTTTACGCTCATCCATTGCTCGTCTTACGTCATCAGTGATCTTAATGAGTGCAGTAGATGTGCTGTGTCCTTTCTTAAATCCAGATTGTAACGGATCAAGTAGTGAGTATTGCGTCAAGTACTGAAGTAGTTGTTCATGCATAAGTTTTTCTAGTATTTTGGAAATTGAGGAAAGTATGCTTACAGGTCGATAGTCGGATGGAGAATTTGCAAGAGAATTTTTCGGAACTGGAATAACTAAAGCATCTTTCCATATTGTTGGGAAGAAACCTTCTAAAAGACATGTGTTACAAATGTGCGTAATAATTTGCAGTAATACTTCTATCAGGTTAACGATAAAGGAAATTGGGATGTCATCTATTCCGACTGCTTGTGATTTGATAGATATTATTTTTTTTCTTACGACAGTATCATCTATTTTACGAAACTTGAATAACGGTCGGTGAGGTAGTGGGACACATTGCAGTGTATTTATTGTTGTTTGTATTATTTGGGGATCAGTACTAATTATTTCTCGAGCAAAGTGAGCATTTAATTCATTAGGATTAATATCCTGCTCATTGGTGTTTTTAGTGCGCCTCCCAATACCTACCGACCTGAGTTGCTGCCAGGTGCTCCTAGCATTCAAGTTGCCGGCTAGCTGTTGGAAGTAGGCATACTTTTTATTTCGAATCATTTGTTTAACTCGATTTCTAAGCACACGATATTTTTCAAAATCGTCACTTGATAAGGTCTGCTTATAACGTCTGTGAAATGCGTCCCGTTCGGCCATTGCGGATTTAATGTCACTTGATAGCCAGGGGGCAGCTTTACGAGTGACTTTTGCTGTTCGTTTAGGTGCATGTTTGTCATATAGTTCCAGCAGTATTTTGTTAAATCTGCTCACCTTTTCATCAACGTCAGTCAAGTGTAGTATATCGTTCCATGGACAGAGAATTGCGTCTTGTGTTAGTTCTTGAAGGTTCAATCTTTTCATGTCTCTATATGTTATGTATTTAGGTGCAAATTTTGGAGTTTTTAGAGAATAAGCTAAATAAATCAGGTCGTGTAAAGATATGCCAGGTACTGAAATCTGTCCGTGTTTTAGTATTTTCTGTGGGTTATTTGTGATAATTAAATCAATTAGAGTGCGTGAAGATCCTTGGGGGGTGTGTACGTGGTGAGTAGGACCGAGTGGTAATATTGTCATGTTGCAAGAGGTAAACATATTCCGTAAACGATTTGCGTCAGTGGAGTCTATTAATATGTTTGTGTTAAAGTCACCAAATATAAGTACGTGTTCGTAGGTAGGTAACAGTCTTAGTAGAGTTTCTTCAAAATCCATGAAGTTCCCTTCTTTAGGTGGTTTATATACTACACCAATAAGCACTTTAGTCACGTCAACAGTGAGCTCAACAAACATATATTCGGTCAAGGGGTCAGTAGATAGGTTCGATGTTTTTATAATCTTTGCCGCCAAATTGTTTTTATAGAATAAAGCTACTCCTCCTCCTCCTCGACGCTTCAGTCGGTTGTGAAAGAGCGAATTGTATCCTACTAGACTTATCATGTTTAAAGGGACAGAGTCTCTCATCCAGCTTTCGCTAATTGCTACAAGGTTTAGCATGCTTCCTTCAAAAATAGCTTGGAGCTCAGCGTGATGTGCTATTATGGACTGGGCATTAACATGTGCACACAGCAGTGAACGGGGAAATGCGGAAAATTCCCTTTCCAGATGATTGCGGGTGGGGGGAGACGAAGACAGGGGTTGGGGAGGGCTGGGAGGCTCATTGTCAAGGTGAAGGTCATTATCTCTGTCGGGACTGAATGTAACGGTACCAACTACACTGGCCATAAAACAGAAGGGAGCATGCAACTTACCATTGTTTCCTCATGTATGCACAAGCCACTAGAAGCAGTTAAACAACCACTCTCACCGAATTTAAAATTAAACCACCTATCACTTATGCAATCACTAACACTAAAATTAAAATAACATATTAAACACACACTCACAATTACACACATTAACCTGTTCACTTAACTTCCGATACCTGCCCTTTCATTAAGCAGGCAAGTTCTGCTGGAGTGTTAACGTAATGTTTTTTACCGTCAGAATCCACTATCACTATTCGCCCATCCAGAGTGAAGGTGTTCCTTGCTCCAAAGTGATCCCTGGCCTTGTTGAGCATGTCCTTGCGCGATGCTGTGAGGGACTCAGTTATGAGGATAGGAGATCCTTTTAGAAGTCTCTTGGCGCGCCAGACACGTTCCCTCTCGTGGTAGCGGGTGAACTTGACAATAATTGGTCTTCTACCGGTAACCACCACATCCGCAGACGATCTCTTTGGTTTCCCCAATCGATGACACCGATCGATGCTCATCATAGTCAGTTCTATATTAAGCTTGTCCTTAAGTACCTCCGTTACTCTAGCGTACACGTCTTCGTTTGGAGTTTCACTTACCCCATGTAGCAGTAGGCAGTTCCGGCGGCTGTACTGTTCTGCCTCATCAATTCGAAGTTCTTGCTTCACAATCTGGTCATTCAAATCCTTTTTTAAGTCACTTAGCTCCGTTATGACTTCAAGGCGAAAAGTCTCGAACTCCGAAGCTAGGGTTTCCACTTTCACGGAGTTGAGGTTGGTAGAAGTGCTCGTTCCAGCTGTGGTGGCTCCCTCTAGGCGAGTTTGAAATACTTTGAGCTTTTCTTCAAACGCTGAAATTCTTTGATTGACGGCTTTTAGGGTCATGACTGTTGACTAAATATTCACTAAGTTGTATATAGTTAATAATACACACCCTAGCAGACTCTATTTGTGAGTTATGTTGCGGTTTCGGCAGGTATTCTACGGAGCACTTTTACGCACGATGCATCTCGGTCGCCATGACAGCCGATTAAGATCGGGTGATTTAGTCAGCCATTCGAGCTGTGGCAGGATGTATGCACGTACAGCATGTGAACACTGTTGTGATGTTGGTAACTGATGAAGATGTTCAATAAAAGAAAACACTTGATCACCGAGAGAACTAAAATTCACAGTTCTAGTCATTCATGCCGGCAACTTAATGTTAAAAACAAGACTTACGTATTAAGATTCTAGGATTTGAAAAAAGAAATAATAAACTTTACATCAAAAAGATGGTATATTAGCTTCCACGGCCAATGAATAAAAACTCAGCAATTTTTCTAGACGTGTGCCGTGTCTTGTGTGGGGTTTCGCCTAGGACACCAATCTGGCTCATCAGCGGGCTCTTGGTGTCCATGCCTGGACCCCCACAGATCAGGAACTCCTAGAGCCCGCTGATGAGCCAGCTTGATGACCCTAGGCGAAACCCCACACAAGACACGGAACAAGCCTAGAAAAATTGATAAAACTTTACATCAATTTAATAACTACAAACGACAAAGGAAGTGGTCTAACGCTTGGTGTCCACATATTGTTTGAATGAAACCATACGAGTATCGTGTGTCTTCGTCTTTTGTTGGCGAGGTTTGCATTTCTTTGAAGTAATTTTATTTGTAGTTGTTGATCGTTCAATTATTACAATGTCTTCATCTTGTCGCCGACTCGTTCCAGGTTCGTCGCTGAATCTTACTAATCTCTGCTTTTTAATTTTATTATTCCTTTTTGGGATATTTTGTGTATTACCCAAACGCCTTTTACGTGTTTGCGGCATCTTGACACACACTAAACTGACAAGTCATGGACACCAAGCGTTAGATGATATCCTTTGTCGTACGTAGTTCACTAAATCCATCACTGCGAGCACTAGTGTTGACCCATACACGGTCAAATCAAAATTGAAATATCTACTCCCGTTTTGAGAAATTAAAAAATCTGCATCTAACGAATTGAAGATAAGGGATCAAAGAAATAATTTAAAAAATCAAACTTTAATTTTATTTAAATCTGTAGAACAAGTTCCATTTTAAAGACTAGCGTTTCTCAGCATGTTTTTTTTTATATCATTTAAGACGGAAGTTATTTTATTTTGAAACTAGCTGTTATGCCTGGCGTTGCTCGGGATCACAATTGGATATTAATCGTACCTTTGCTCGCATTGTCGTATTGTGTGCAATCCGGAGGAAGGTCCTTGTTATAATGAGCAATATTATTGACACTCAAAGTCCTCGAGCGTGATTTCCATCTGATCAAAAATTGTGCTGAAGTTATTAAATAGGAGGGTACGACGGCTTTATACTACTTGTAGTTTATAGATTAAGCCTGATATTTCGCGAATATAAATGAATATTTAAGGAGCCTACTTTAATCATTGTATGCATTCTTATCTAACACATTTTAAGGGCCAATGAATTTCTTTTTCTTATTGTATCAGCCTTGCGTGCTTTGTCAAATAGCAACATTTCAAGTGGATAATGGTAGTCCGCAGATCAACGCTTAGAATCCCTGCTTCATAATAATATAGGCCTATGCATTTGATTATGGAAATATTGAGTACCGAAAATAAGAAAAACATACTAAATAGCATCTAAGAATCTATATGTCTACTTACACTTAAATAAGAACAACTCATACGAGTGCAGAGAAATCTTGTGGCCGCGAGACAAACTAAACCTATTCAAAACACCATATCACCCAGATGACCAAAATCCTCTTACTATATTTAAAAGTAAAACGAAAGTTAAAACATTTTTGGAAAGAACAGTATCCATCTGACCCAAAACCCCAGAGCAATTATTGTTTCTATACATCTCAACTTCATGTAGAAAAACAAGTAGTTCCGTGAAGAACTATACAGCCTATTTTCATATATCCTACTTATGTTCATTGCCTTTATCCACATACAAAATGTCAGTTTGATTGCTGTAATACAGGGTGCTTCAAAAATGTATACACACTTTAAACTATCGTAATTTTCCCGCTCTACAAGGCTAATGTTATATTTCTTCGCCAGGTGGCAGCATAATCGTCCCTCTATGTTATATTGTCAGTTGGAATTTGTAATATCAACATGGCGGACGTACGTTTGAGTTTTGAAGAACGTAAGCAGGTTATTAAGTGGTACTGGAAGTTTGAGAATGTAAATGAAGTTCAAAGACAGTGGAAAAGGGAGTATGATACAGAACCACGTTCAAGATTAACAATTACACGCATACGAGACAAATTCGAAGTTCATGGAACAGTGTGTGATGTGCATAAAGGTCATTCAGGTCGACCTCGAACAGCTACAAGTGATGAGTCATCAACGGCAGTCTTGGAACTGTTTCAACGCTCTCCTAACAAATCTTCAAGGCAAGGGGCACGTGAAAGTGATGTAAGTGCTAGCAGCGTGCTACGCATTCTGAAGAGAAGCAAGTATCGTGTTTACATTCCAAGGCTGGTGCAACAGCTAAGTGACGACGATCCAGATCGAAGGTTGCAATTTTGTGAATGGGTTCAGGAGATGGTGATACGTGAACCGGGATTTATGGGTAGCATCATTTGGTCGGATGAAGCCCAATTCAAACTTAATGGAACTGTCAATAGGCACAATTGTGTTTACTGGGGTGAAGAAAATCCTCACATTACAATTGAAAAAGCTGTAAATTTGCCTGGTGTAAATGTGTGGTGCGGTTTGTCTTCAAGGGGACTCATTGGACCTTTTCGATTTGAAGGCACTGTAACTGGTATAACTTACCTAACAATGCTTGCTGATTCCATATTTCCTGCCATTCGTGCATTATACGGTAATGATAATTTTTATTTTCAACAAGATGGTGTCCCGCCGCACTATCACAGGGACGTACGAGCTTACCTGGATCAAAATTTGCCGGGCCAGTGGATAGGACGCAGGGGGGCCAATCGAGTTTCCAGCACGCTCTCCAGACCTTACACCACTGGATTTCTTCTTATGGGGCACAGTAAAAGATGAGGTGTACAAACGTAAACCACGTAACCTAGACATTCTTTGGAATGAGATTCAAGCCGTGTGTAGAGAAATCTCTTTGGACGTTTTGATACGATGTACAGAATCAGTGGTGACTCGTACTCAGAATTGTATTGATGCTGCAGGTCGCCAATTTGAACAGTATTAACATTTGTTATTTATGTTTCATTTACATTGGACTTTCAGCTTTCTAATTTCCTGAAATTTAACTTTGTAGAACGGTAAATAAATTTTCTATGGAACTTCAAAGTGTGTATACATTTTTTGAAGCACCCTGTAGATTCGTAGATATTCAGATCAGTCTTAATATTTCAGATGGTCGCCATGTTGTATTTTTATATACAGGGTGTATTTGATATGATGGAAGTCCATTACACTGGTGATAGAAGCGACTATTCTAAGCACATATCTTCATGAAATTTAGTCGTATCTTAATTAGTGTAGGTGGAATTAAATCACAAAAATCGTCGGTCAATGTCTTGGAAAAGGTCTTAGGCTGTCTTCCCCTCAGCAGCACAGCTGACTTCTCCCCGTCGCCCTCCCCTCCTACGCTGAGGAATGTTGACAAGGGTCGGAAGTCGAGTGACCTACTCGCCTTGTCTGCCAATGGCATTGAAATACACAAACCGAACCTATGAACAGCTGATTCACACCTTCATGGGGAGTGGCTACATGACTAGTGATGGTGGATCTGTTTAGGATTTTGCCAGCCTGTTGGACTATGCATAGAAAATAGAAATCCTAAAGATTTGGGTAATTAATTTAAGGAACTGTTGGTCTTTTTTGTGTGAAGATAGTGCAACAACTGTAATAAAAATATTAATAATACTAATAATAGTAATAATAGGCTTTAAGACACATTAACTTCTTTTATGTTTCCTTTTGGTATGTCGAGTTTCCAGACTTTAATGTGCGTAGGATTTCTTGTATGTGCCATGAAATCCATGGACATGATCGTATTAGATCCCATTCATTTACTGCATGACTGAACGTAGATCGCACCCTCGGGAAGGTTAGCACTCTACCACCAGAACTACACATGCTGACTCTTATTATTATTATTATTAGACTATTATTAATATTATTATTAGCCTATTATTATTATTATTATATTTAATAACACTGTATTATAACAATATATTTGTATTTTATTTTCATTTTCATGTATTTTCATATGTACGTACATTGTTGATTGACCAATAAATCAACACCCCTCCCCCCCCCCCCTCTCCAGTTTATGGCCACCCCAGGGCTGGAGATGGGATGTGACAATTCACAATATGAACATGTGGTACCGTACTAGTATTAAATCTTGGAGGTAGTTTTCCATGTGTTCCCACTTCTACCCCAGGCAAACGCCGGGATTGTTCCTAACATAAGGCCACGGCCGCCTTCTTCTCAATAACCATAACCGCTGGCAGTGCAGCCCATGAAGGGCCTAGGCCTACCAAGCGACCGCTGTCCAGCCATTTGGCGTGCAGACATTAGGGTGACGCGTGGTCAGTGCATCGGGTCCCCTCGGCCATTAATCTTGATTTTCCTGACTCGGGCACTGCCTCACTGTCAGACAGCTACTCAATTGCCCTCACGAGGCTTAGTGCACCGCTTTCCAGCCCTCACGTCAGTTTTTAATATCCCTGATGGAGCCGGGAATCGAACCCAGGGCCTCCGATGAGAGGCAGTTGCTCTTCCCCAACACCACAGGGCCGGCGCCTTCTTCCGGATCCTCACCTGAATTACAAATACCCACATTACTACAGAAACCACAAAAACACAGTTTTATCATCTTGGCTTACAGGATTGAGACGAGTCGCATATCGGTTATTATTTCCCGACGTTTCGGCTGGCATTGCAACAGCCTTAATCATGGGTAGGTACGAGTTAGTGTCCGTACTCAAACTAACGGTTGTTGCCGCGCGGCTCAATCCTGTAAGCCAAGATGATAAACTTGATACCGGCTGCGAAAGCCTACGATCTAAAAAAACACAGGTTATCACACAAATTTTACCCACACCCAGCTACATGGGACTAAATGACCAAAATCGCCAAGTCTCTCTAAAAAAACATCAAGTATTTTACTTCCGTCTTAAATGCCTAGTTCTGAACAGAATGTTGTCACACTGTATTTCATTAAGTGAATGTTTTTAGTATTTTCACAGGGCTGAGTATCGAAATTATTTTATACATGAACATCAATCAATGAATTCCACACTTACGAAGTAGGCTACACAATACTACTGGTCATAACGTCCCAAGCCATTGCGTGCGTTGTCAACAACAACAACAACAACAACAACGGCAATGCACATTTCCTTAGGAGACGGTAGCGCTTATCCCCATAACAGCTGATAGCCTACCACCCCTCAAGTCAACCGGTAAGGTCAATGCTCCGAACGTAACAACTACCCCTTCGCGCGTCTCGTCACACCTGGCTCCGCCTCGTTTCCCACAGCCTGCCGCACCACTTTCTGCCTGATTTGTTTCTAAAATAACTAAAAACATTGACTTTTTAATGATTAATTATCAATTTCAAGATAGGTGACAAATTTTTTACCTAGGAAGCTTAGAATAGTCTCTTCTATCACCAGTGTAACGGACTTCCATCATATCAAATACACCCTGTATGTAGGTCTTAAGAGTTATGCACTATTACATGAAGATTATTGTGTACGTGTGATATTCAAACTTCAATCCCAGGATTAGGACACAAGCAGTAAAAACGAGATTTTAAAATTTCGCACAGCTGCCATCTTGTGGTTGAGAACAATTGTAATAAATTAGACGACAGTGGATTACCATTTGTATAAGCATTTACCGTACCAAGTTTCACGGCACTCGGATGTTTAAATCACGAGAAAAGTCTATTAAAATGTTTCAAATTTGCTTGGCCGCCATGATCGTTTTGCACTCTACAGGTTTTTGAAACTTACATATATAAACTTGTAGTAGTGCCCTTTATCACCGTACACACAATTTAAGGGTGATATGAGTAACAGTTTCGGAGATATAGAATGCAGGTGAAATAATTCGCACAGCCGCCATCTTGAGGTTATGTAAACAATTGAACTAAATTAGATGCCAGTGCATTACAATGTGTATAAACATTTGCTGTACCAAGTTTCATTGCGTTTGGATGGTTAAATCGCGAGAAAATACTATTTAAAAGTCTCAACTTCGCTTGGCCACCATGTTGGTTTTGTAGTTACCAGGTTTTCAAACGTCACATAGGTGAAGTTGTAGTAGTACCCTTTATCGCCGTACACAATTTCATGGTGATATCAGTAATAGTTTCGGAGATATTCAATGCTGGTAAAATATTTCGCACAGCCGCCATGTTGGATTGGTGAGACGTAAAAGAAATTAAAGGGCACGGTCGGGGTCGGTCAAAATGGTGCTATGACTTTAGCTTACCTAGTTTCATTGAAATCGCTCCAGCCGTTTAAAAGTTATTAGGGGGGAGGGACAAAAGGTGATCTCATAAGCATATTTCTTCATCAAATGAAAATAGGCTAAAAATAGACTACTTTATTATCCAGTTTTTATGGTAGGGTGGGATAAACACTGAAGCTGAATTTTCAAAAATATGTAAAACGAGAGTTAAAACATTTTTGTAAAGAACAGTATCCATCTGACCCAAAACCCCAGAGCAATTATTGTTTCTATACATCTCAACTACATGTAGAAAACAAATCAGCTTGGTCAAACAACAACTTTGATTCAAGGGACTATTTTTATGGGACCACTTCTTTAATACATAAAATGTTCAGTAACTCGATTATAAATTAAAACAACAGATACCAGCAACTCTCTATGCAAGTGGTTAAAATTTGGTAATGTTATGATGAAAACTGTTGAAAATTTCAGTCGTACCTCCCCTTAAGTTATTATCAGTACGTAAACGATAGGCTAATGTTACATTGTTCGTAACGCAGACTAAAGCAATGCAACCTGCAGTTGACAGTAATACAGACATGTGTCAGGCAACCCGCTCAACACAGCAAGTGAAAGAGTTGCATAAGTGAATCAAATCGCGGCGTCATATTTAGGCCTATACATCGTGAATACGGTAAGTACTGTAGATATTGTTTCGATCTGTAACAAAGTGTACACGTGAATTTTCACCCATGGGCTCACAAGTAGTAGGAAATGAGTTAGAGACCGCGAGACCGCAGCTGAGCATGGCAATGCCTCTACTTACTGGTACCAGGACTTAACTTTGTCAGGACTTGTTCTCTTTCTATTCCAACGGTATTAGGGTATTCAAGGCATAGAGCAGGTATGGATGCAGCCCTCCCTGCTTCCCTGTCCTCAGCTAATCATTTCATCTCTACATAGCTACCACCACCTACATCCGAGGCAATCTGTTTAACATATTCTAACCTTGGTCTACCCCTACAGTTCTTGCTCTCCTTCTTGCCTTCCATAACTAAGTGTGCTATTCCTGGGTGTCTTAGTACGTGTCCTACCAACCTATCTCTTCTCTTCATTAGCAGTCACCAGAAACATCTCTCCTCTGCCACTCGTCTTAATACAACTTCATTTGTAACCCTATCTACCCATCTGATCTTCATCATTCTCCTGTAACACCACATTTCAAACGATTCAATTCTACTCTTCTCTGCTGTTCCAACAGTCCACGCTCCAGACAGAGTCTTTCCAAAATTACTTCCTAGAACCTAAATCTATATTCGATGTCAACAGATTCCTTTTCTGTAGAAATGCTTTAGATGCCTGAGCTAACCTACATTTTATATCCTCTTTGCTTCGTCCATCACTGGTTATTTTGCTTCCTAAGTAACAGAAGTCTAATACTTCCCTTAGCTTTTCACCTGCTAATTCGACATCCATAGGGGTTTCTGATTTCTTTTGACTGCATTCCAATATTTTTGTTTTACATTATTAATTGTACGAACAAAAAATGTAAAATTAATAATGAGAGCAGAGTACAAGCAGCTGAGATGAGATTCCTGAGAAGTATGGTCCAGAAAACGAGGAGGAACAGAGTGAGAAATGAAGATATGCGGAGAGAACTGGGAGTACTGAAACTAAATGACAAATTGGAGCAAAACAGATTGAGATGGTTTGGACATGTCAAACGGATGAATGAAGTAAGGCTACCAAGATGAGCACTGGAACGACGGATGACAGGGAAGAGAGGACGAGGAAGACCAAGAATGCGTTGGATGGACTCGATGGAGTATAGCATTAGAAAACGGAACTTGGATTGGAACACTGTGTCGGAAGAGGAATGGTGGAACGACAGAGCAAAGTGGAGAGGAACCATATTTGCCCCCACCCAGTGTCAACTGGAAAAGGGAAAATGAAGATGATGATGATGATGATGATTATTAATTTTCATCATGAATTCTTTCCTCAAGACAGAATCCATACCATTTAAAAACTCATTCAACTCCTCTGGTGTGTCGGCTAAGATGACGATGTCATCAGCAAATCTGCGAGTTGAAATTAATTCTCTTTGAAGTTTTTACTCAAACTTTGATTTTTTTTTTTCAGATTTCCTTCATTGCTTTTTCAAGGCATGGATTGAAAAGTATGGGCGATAAGTTGCAGCCTTGCCTTACACCTCTCTGAATACCAGCTTCTCTCGCATGCCTTCTATACCCAAGACCGCAGGATCAAACCCGGCCCAAGACGTTGGATTTTTAAGAGCGTTAAAAATCCCTCCGTATGCATTCCTTCGGAGGGGAAGTAAAGCCAGCGGGGTTCATGTCATAAATTTATGGCCAATAATTATGTCCATTACTTTTCAGGGTGAGCAGCCAAGCTGCCCGCCAACTGGGTATGCTAGGCAGAAATCTACGTGGCTGCCGTACCAAAGTGAAGAGGACCGCCTACCTGAGTCTAGTACGACCGCTGCTAATTCACGCGTGCCCTTCATGGACCCCGGTACCAAGGGAAATATCCTTAAGCTAGAACAGATACAAAATCGTGCCACTAAATTCATTCTTTCGAAAAATTCCGACGTAGACTCTAAAATCAGACGCCAAAAATGTAGCCTTCCATCTATTGAGAACCTATATACCCAAATTGATTTGTTATACCTGCGAAAACTTTTTATTAATACAGACTTATCTGCTATTTTAGACAAAATTCCCCTTGGCTACCGATCAGCTCAGAAGGGCCGCGGAGTTACGCTGTACGCCCCACTACCCAGGACTGAGTCGTACAAACTGGGTTTTGTAAATAGATCGGTCTGTGCATGGAACAGCCTACCGTGTTCTCTGAAGGCCAGCAACAATAATGCTGTTCAGTTCAAGAGGAAGCTTCGGCATTATTTGTTAAACAAGTAGGTTGTTCTTCATAAATTATGCCTCGATTCTTTGTTGTGCTAGTGATTCCCGTGTATCTCCTTTTGCAATATTTAATTGATATCTTCTCTTGTTGTTCCTCCCTTATCCTATATAAATGTGCATTTACCATCCCACTAATGCATACTGTAAATAATGTAATCATTGCTCGGTTCTCACTAATTGCCATCTTGTGTATATATGGGGACTCTGACGCATCCCGAATGCGAAGTGGGGCTTTGCTCTTTTCAGAGACTCCTTTCAGGGTAATGTAAATATAGTGTAAGACACTGATAAATAAATATGAAATGAAATGAAATTGTTTTTCATTACACATCCAAGCCGAACACGCTGTATTATCCGCGCTTTTATGATGAGAGTCGCACCCAAGGAGACGTGGCTGATGACTGAGATTTGCCCGACACAGAACACGTCTTGGACTCAAGGTTACAACTACTCACACGATCAATAGTTGAGGTAGGAGCTGCAGTGGGCCGTGAAGAAACAAGGGGATTCACCGGGACAGCCCAGTGCACCACCGCAATCGATAGCAGAGAGGCTTTTTGTTCAATCGATACCTGCGTGATAACGCCGCTTCGGTTCTCATCAACTTAGAGAAGGGAGAAACAAAGACAGAACGAAAGAGAAAGAAGAAAGAAAGAAAGAAAGAAAGAAAGAAAGAAAGAAAGAAATAATAAAGAAAGAAAGGAAGAAATAAGAATAGAAAGAAGAAAGACAAAAATAAGAATAGGAGAGAAGAAGGAAGAAACGATGAAAGAAAATAAAGCAGAAAGAATAGAAGGAAGGAAAGAAGAAACGATGAAAGAAAATAAAGCAGAAAGAATAGAAGGAAGGAAAGAAGAAACGATGAAAGAAAATAAAGAAGAAAGAATAGAAGGAAGGAAAGAAGAAACGATGAAAGAAAATAAAGAAGAAAGAATAGAAGGAAGGAAAGAAGAAACGATGAAAGAAAATAAAGAAGAAAGAATAGAAGGAAGGAAAGAAGAAACGATGAAAGAAAATAAAGAAGAAAGAATAGAAGGAAGGAAAGCAGAAACGATGAAAGAAAATGAAGAAGAAAGAATAGAAGGAAGGAAAGAAGAAACGATGAAAGAAAATAAAGAAGAAACAATAGAAGGAATGAAAGAAGAAACGATGAAAGAAAATAAAGAAGAAAGAATAGAAGGAAGGAAAGAAGAAACGATGAAAGAAAATGAAGAAGAAACAATAGAAGGAATGAAAGAAGAAACGATGGAAAGAAAGAAAGAAAGAAAGAAAGAAAGAAAGAAAGAAAGAAAGAAAGAAAGAAAGCGATAGAATAATATATAATAATATCGTATGGCCTCGGGTGCCTGGTGCAAGCTTTGTTAATTGACACCCAGAGGGTAGCTTGCATGTCGAATTTCGTCGTTCCTTTCAACGCTATGAAAGTCAAGGAGGTTAGATATCTAAACTCCTTGACACTACAGCGCTTTCAAGTAGAGAATGGAGGAACTTTGTGTTGGCGGAAAATCCCGAGATTAATTTTGCCATTGAACACGGCCTACTGAATTCAAATGGGTTCTTTAACATGCCAACAACTTATGACATGAGTATCGTGATTTTTGTCGCCTTCAAAAATCACTTACCATGGCCAGGGGCGAACCTGCAATCTTGGGGTTGGTAGTCCGACACTATAACCACTCACCCACCGTGGCAGATAGAAGAAACGATGGAAATAATAATGTTATTTGTGTTACGTCCCTTTTAACTACTGTGGCTTTTAGAGACGGTGGGGTGAGGGAATTTTGCCCTGAAGGGGATCATTAACGTGCCAGTAAATCAACTAACACGGCTCCCTCACATTTGCGCACCCTCAAATGCCTACTGACAGCGCCAGTATTCGATCCTGCAACCTTGGGCACAGCTGAGCCACGCAGCCAGCCTAGATGACAGAGAGGAGCCTGGTACAAGTAAGTGGAAGCAATGCCGGACTCAGCTGGGGTCCGATGGTCGCCAACTCACATCCCAATAGTTGTGATCACCGCGGAGACCCAGATTTGATACCCGGCTAGGGCAAGAAATTTAATTCTGGTCTGAGGGCTGGAACGTGGGCAAAAATGAAGAAGAAGAAAGCGGGTTCGATTCCGACCTCAGCCATACTGGAATTGGTTTTCCGTGGTTTCTCACTTTCACTCCAGGCAAATGTCGGAACGGTAGCTAACTTACGGCCACTTCCTGAAGCAATCCTACCTTATTTACAAAAGATCCCTCTCGGCGTAGCAGAAGGGGAAGGTACATTTAACCGTGTAAAGAATTGATTGGTTGGTTCCTCAGTTTAGGGTCATGTAGCCCCGTGTACTTTGGGTGTGTGTAGAATCTGTCTGATAACCTGTGTTAATTGTGATGACTGTATTAGTGTGTGTTATCTGTTTTTAATTCAAGTAAGGACTGCAGGCGATAATTTCAAGTAGTTCCTACTTTCGCTACCAAATGCTACCGTCCACGACACCTAGCTGTGAACTTCACTACTACTAGATGCCATCGCTACCAGCACCTGGTGACGAACGTTGGACCTTAAGAGCATTAATCAAACCTAACCTACAAATTTCGCTTCACACACGTTTAGTTAGGGGAAGGTTCTTTTACATGTCATAAATCTAAGACATGGGCCCACCGGCTTTACTTCCCCTCAGGAGGAAGACATACTGAGGGATTTTTAACGCTTTAAAAAAATCCGATGACTTCGGCCGGGTTTGAACCCGCAACCTTGGGCATAGAAGCTCAGCATGCTACCAACTACGGGGCAAAGAATATTAATTCGAATTCACTGAATTTGCCAATTGTTGTAGACTATACTTACATAGTTCCACGTGTTTAAAATACGAGAAGCCTGATTTTCTGATAATTTCGAAAGCATTTTGCTCCTCCCTTGGCGTAAGGGTAGGCCATATCAAAAATTCCTTCAAAAATTTTAGGTCAATTTTAGAGAAACTATTGACAAAAGAGTGCCCGAGTGAACTGAACTGCGCGCTGCTGTACTGCACAAGATTCCTAACCAAGATAAGTAGGCTATACAATACAGTACAATCAGAATTGACCATTCACAACCACCACATAGTCACTCCTGTCTGTTAGGTAGTCAGCCCGAAGGCTGGTTGGATCCTCAAAAGGCACTGCCGTTAGGTTATGTGGGTAGATACCCACAAAAACCCAAGGCAGCGCTATATTGAGGCTTACTAGGCAAGATGAGGAGTGAGGTAGTTTGCCATTCCTTTCCTCACTGAGTCAGAACAGCACTAACCCTATGAGTAGAACCTTTCACAGCATCCACAGGCACTGACTGTGCCCTGAATGTCATTACTAAGCACCACTCATACCTCAGTAGCTTCCATATAATCACAGCCATGAATGAGACTGAGACATCGGTGGAAAGCCACATTTTACTCTAGCCTGTGCCAACAGACAAATGCAAATGTACTACATTCATCAAGAGATGGCAATAGTCACTCCAAATAGACAAATTCCAGAGTTCTATCACCACTCTTAGCATCTCACTAAAACAGCATATAGATTACCGGGTGAGTTAGCCGTGGTGGTTACGGCATGACTGATGGCAGTCGCTCACATCCGGGAGGCGAGGAGGTTCGAATCCCACCGCCGGCAACCTTGAAGATGGTCTTCTGTGGTTTCCCATCTTCCTTCCAGGCAAATGCCGGGGTTGGTCCCTAACTATAGGCCACAGCCGCTACCTTCCAACTCCTCGTCCTTACATTCCAACTTCCCTCCTTCCCTCCCCAACGGTACTTGTAGCTCACCCATTGGGTGTCCGTCTCGAAGCAGCTACAAAACTGGCGAGCCGAACATGTCCTCGGACACTCCCGGCACTAAAAGCCATACGCTAAAAAAAACATATAGATTAAAACTAACAACTAACAATTAACTAATACTGCAACTAAATAATTGTACATATTGTAAATATTTTCACCTGTATTATCAATATAGATTTTATAGCCTAAGTGTAATGGATCTGATGATGATCGCTTGACGATCGAAACGGGTCATCCTAGTGTATTTATTTATCTCATGTAGTTTATTTCAGGATTAGAGCATAACCCAGCTCTTTTTGGGTACATTCGTGTTGACCGACTGAAAAGCACTAAACTTTTGTTTACAAAGGCAACACTGAAAAATGGCTTCAAACCACATGGAGAACTATCGACCATTTTAAAAGGCTTTAGTATTGAGGAAGGTATAATTTTCTTCTCTCTAAACTCCATTTTTTGTTCACCCCTTTGATCAATGGTTAATGCTATAAGTTTTTGAGCCCTATCCGAAGAATAGTACGAATTTTGACTGGATTTGATCCTTCACATGTTAAGAATGTTATAGCGATATTTCACATTTTCGAAAGAGCACCCCCCCCCCCCCCATTTCCTCCCCCTTAGTACGATTTGGTCCATTAAGGAAATCGATCCAGATTTGTCTATTGCGCATATACTGTATAGCGGAAAAATTCTTTCTACGCATGTTGCATCTTTAATTCCCAGTAATCGCAAACACATAATCCCGCCATGTAAAAACATCGCCAAATTTTCGAAACACTTATGAAAAAATAGGCTTATGAGATCACCTTTTGACCGTGTGTCTGTCTGTGTGTGCGTGTGTGATGGTGTGTGCCGCCCCCCCTAATAACTTCTAAACGGATGGAGCAATTTCAATGAAACTCCATAAGTTCATATCACTATTCCGGACCACCCCGACCGTACCCTTCAAATTTTGTTACGTCTCACCAATCCAACATGGCGGCTGTGCGAAATATTTCACCAGCATTCGATATCTACGAAACTATTACCGATATCACCATGGAATTTTTTGCGGTGATAAAGGGAACTGTTAGAAGCTCACCTATGTGACATTTGAAAAACTGGTAACTACAAAACTAACATGGCGGCCAAGCGAAGTTGCGACTTTTAAATAGACGTTTCTCGCGATTTAACCAACCAAACGCAATAAAACTTGGTACAGTATATGTTTATACACATTGTAATGCACAGACATCTAATTTCGATCAATTGTTTACATAACCACAAGATGGCGGCTGTGCGAAATATTTCACCGGCATTCTATATCTCTGAAACTATTAGCGATATCAGCCTGAAATTTTGTACGGAGATAAAGGGCACTCCTGGAAGTTCATCTGTAAGACTTCCAAACCGGTTAACTACAAAACGAATATGGCAGCCAAGCGAAGTTGAAAATTTTAAATAGACCTTTCTCGAGATTTAATGATCCAAACGCATTGAAACTTGGTACAGGAAATATTTATACACATTGTAATGCACTGGTATCTAATTTAGTTCAATTGTCTACATAACCTCAAGATGGCGGCTGAGCGAATTTTAAAAGTAAGTTTTTATTACTTGTGTCGTAATCATGCGATCGAAGTAAAAGTTTGAATAATGAACCCTTGCAATAATTTTCCTTTAATGGTTTATGACTCTATGGCCTATACATATAACAATCCAATATGGCGACCATCCGAAATATTTAGATGGATCTCAATATCTACGAATATATTACAGCTATCAAACTGAATTTTTTAATGTTCATACGGGCTATGAACATAAGTTCACCTATAGGACTTTCAATAACCTGGTGATCACAAATCCAACATGGTGGCGACGTGAAGTATAAATATTCACATGGTCGTTTCTCGCAAATTTAATCATCCGACTGCAGTGATACTTGGTACAGTAAATCCTTCTACAAATGTTAATTCACTGGCGTCTATATTTTTCATTTGTTTCCATAACCACAAGATGGCCGCTGTGCGAAATTTTAAATCTCGTTTTTACTTCTTGTGTCCTAATCATGCGATTGAAGTTTGAATACTACACGTACACAATACTCTTCATGTAACAGTAAATAACTCTAAGACATACTATATAAAAATCCAACATGGCGACCGTCCACAATATTTAGCCGGTTCTCAATATCTGCGAATCTATTACAGCAATCAAACTGAACTTTTGTATGTTGATAGAGACAATTAACATAAGTAGGATATATGCAAATAGGCTGTATAGTTCTTCACTGAACACATTTGAAAATTAAAACCAAAGACATTAGGTAGCCCCGCTATAATAAACAAAGAAATAAGAACACGAAGTATCTTTGCTTGTGTTCAAAGATAGCCTACTAAAGTACGTACTAACAAATAAGTTCCTTGGATTTCAGTATCGCTTTGTTTCTCCAAAATCGAATGAACAGTGCCACCAACGTACCCAAAATGTACAAACATTTCAGCAAAAATATACTTTCAAGATGCAACTATATTGATGTGTAACATCTTTCTACTCGGTTGCTGTATATTTTCTGTGGGGGTGATTCTGAAAAATGAAACGGAAATGGGACGGCAATGCAACGGAAACAATGAGCGCGCGCTGTGGCGGAGATTGGTACCACGACGTACAGTCGGCCATGTAGCTTTGTGGAATGTAAATCGCATACGGTTTACTTCAAGGTTTGGAGGCCTCATTAAAGATATTCCAACAATAAATCATCTTCAAGTTGTCATTCTTTGGTGTGAAAATATTCATTATATCATATTTGCTGAAAGGATTTGGCACTGGAGTTTTACAAGTAGTTATTTCAATGACCAACAGAGTTCACTGTTAACAAGGGATTTGCGCTCCCGGCAGACACACAGTAGGATAACATGTAACATGTTACACATCATATGCGACTACTGTAAGGCTTGTAATTTTAAAAAAAGATACGGGCCTTACAGTAGTCGCATATGATGTGTAACATGTGACATGTTATCCTACACGTATACTACACAGCTTGGACATTTTTAAGATGTTAATTTACGCTCCGTTTTCATACTGATACTATGATGAATGTATAGATTGAATTGGAGATATGCTACTGTCACACTTGTGGCGCAGTGGTCAAGCTGTTAGTCTCTCACCAAGGTAGACCGCGTTCGATTCCCGGTCAATACATGTGAGATTTTCGAATTGAAATGCCATGTCCTTTGGTTCGCATTCCACGTAAAAGGGAGGTACCGTGGATCATGATCGTGAGATTAACGGTCACACAAAACCACAAGCTTCCTTCCTTCCTTCCTTCCTTCCTTTTACATGAATAATTCATAATAACAAAGTGACACACAACGTCGACTCTACTCTGAAATACTGTGTGCACATTCCTCAGTAACTATAACATTCATTATTCTCAAGGCTCTCATACAATTCGACGTAAACAATCAAAACATGGCTTCCTACAATCATGAAATGACCTAGTCTCACAAATGATGAAAATACAGCTTTTATTCCACTCATATAACAACATTCTGTTATGCATTTAATATTTGATTACTCACCCACAGTTTGACAATAATGCCGCTTACTTAAATGTCATTTGTCGTCTTTATTTTATCATACACTCAACAACATTAGTCTCAAGTTTTCACTTCCTACCCCATGTGATATTCAACCTTGAACGTGAAGCTTCATAAACTGCTCAATGACAAATGAAAGTCGATGAAACATTTGCCACTGTGCTCGTCAAACCAGTGCCTGCTAAATGCACTGCCTACTGTATTACCTACCATAACATTCTCGCGCTACAGAGCACACACTGCCTTGTTTCCAATACACACATTTTCAATTGTACAAAAATCACGCTGCCTTTGCATGGTACCACTGCCAGCTAGTACACTTCCGTTTGATCGATCGATCGAGCGGGCAGTGCATACTTCCGTTGTCTACAACTGCCAGCTAGTACACTTCCGTTTGATCGATCGAGCGGGCAGTGCATACTTCCGTTGTCTACCACTGCCAGCTAGTACACTTCCGTTTGATCGATCGAGCGGGCAGTGCATACTTCCATTGTCTACCACTGCCAGCTAGTACACTTCCGTTTGATCGATCGAGCGGGCAGTGCATACTTCCGTGTGATCCACCACTGCCACCTTGATCGTTCCGATCCACTTCCGTCCCCAATTTTCAAAATCACTCCCACAAAACTATCCAGTAACCGAGCGGAAAGATGTTACACATCAAAAAAAATCCTCTCGGCGCGCCGGAAGGAGGGGGTGGATTTCACCGGACGAAGAAAAATATTTCGCGTTAATTAAAGATTAAGTTGTAGACCTACAAAAGTTCCAAATATAGGCTATAGCATACGAGAAGCCCCATCTTCTTATAAGTCAGAAAACATTTTGCTTATCCCTTGGCATAAGGGTTGGTCATATCAAAAATTATTTCGGACAAAAGTTGTATGTACTGTTTTGATGACTACTGACGATATTAAACGATTTTGATATTGTGCCTATTTAAGGGATGTATGATTTTGTTCTCTTTAAAAACTCAATTTTTCCCGCCCCTTCGGTCAATTGTTGGTGCTATCAAAATACACGGCCATTATCTTGGTGCGCCCCGGAAATCGCGGCAAACTATGGCGTTATTTGGCAGGTCAGGTGCGGAGCGAGTGGTCCTCGCAATACCCCTCCCAGCTGACTCATATCGTTAGTTCACATGTGGTCCGTCATTCATATGGACGTGTATCTGCAAAGCTTAGACGTTAGTATTGCACGTTTAGTGAGTATTGTGATTACTGTGATTGTTGGTCATGGCTAGACACCAATTCACATTGTGCGAACTTGTGTATATCCATAATTCGTATAGGAAAAGCAGAAAGTCTTGCTCTGAAACAAGATGAAAATTTCGAATCAAGTTTCCAGGAAGACCTGTGCCTAATGTCAGTACAATTAGGAGGTTCGCTAAACGATTCAAGAAAAGAGGCTCCGTAAATAATAAAAATGTTAACAGACAATGTTGTGTTCTCACAGAACTAAAATTAGATGAGATTGTTGTCATTCCTTCGTCAGAAGATGTCAGGTGTGTGTTACAAGAGAGGGAGGACACTTTCAGCATCGACTATGAGCACTGTAAGTACACATTATTGAACACGTTTGGTAAGTGTTAAAGTGCGCGCCACCACCGACTGAACAGTGTACGCGCCCCCGCAATCAGCGCTAGTCAATACCGGCTTAGCTTGCCGTGTTTACCGGGGCGCACAATGATAATGACCCTGTACTTTACTGACGTAAGAGTTTGGCCCTTATCCGAAGATGCTGTAAAATTCACCAATACGTCTAATGAACTTAAGGGGGTCAGGGGGTACTCGAGATTTTTTTAACGCGATTTACACTTGCGGCTGTGGTACGGAAGGTCTATTATATTCCTATCCCTATATTATATTATTATTATTATCATCATTATATTATGGCGCACAACGAAGAGATAAAGCCCCTCGGTGCCAGACACAAAACTCGGGGGCCCGAAAGCTACATTATAAGGCTCTAAAACCAACGGTTTCTGAGAAATTCCCAGAAAACTAATTTAAATTAATTTAATAAACTAATGAATTAATGCAAGTCGGTAACCAAGACAACAGTATCTCAAGGGGTGACATTCAACTTTTCATATATTTCTGTAAGAAGCAATGTCACTCCATTTATTACATTTCTGTGAAAGTTTGCAAATGGCTATAAGGTTATCACGGAACCAACTTAGACTGTATAATTTATCAGTGCAATTAAGGGGGTCAAGGGGTACGTATTTTCACGCAATTTTCACGTGCGATATATCGTACAGAAGGTGTATTATATCTCCAAACAGCAACATTATTTTCAAAAATTCCTGAATTGAATCAGCATTTTTTGCGGCTTTTAGGAATTTGGGCCATTTTAAGCTAAAGAACCCGAATTTTCATGTACCACAAGCCTTTAAAATTTATTAAAGGGGCCTTCCTGTGGATGGGGACCTAACACAACGGTGAGGGTCAGTTTTAATGTGACGTGTATTGCGTTTCGCCTAGGGGGCTTTCAATTTTATTTCACGTCAGGAAGTACACGTTATATGAATTTAGTTTGAGAGCACATTTTAACTGATCATTTTTTGTCGACATACGGGTTCATCGTAAAGATGATTTTGTTTGATACTGTGTGGTAGATATACCCATATTTGGATAACTGGGTGATATGTTGTAGACAATAGAATTGTCTGTCTGTCTTTCTGTGTATCTTTGTGTACGCCTATAACTCGTGTTCGGATGCTTGGTGCATCGTAAAATTAGGTATGGTATCCATGAGAGTCATTACACCAATCATTTATGAAACCCTTCACAGTATTTTTCATAGAAGGGTGGGTATAGGGAAAAACTTTTCAAAATACATGCTAAAATAGGCGAAATATAAAAATTATCCTAGAAGGACGACCAAAGCATATGTTGTGCTTCTCAATGTGACACACAACATTCGGGAGTCTACGTATAAAGGGTCTCCGAAAACCAAATTGCAAGGCCCTTAAATTAACAGAGTGTGTGATATTCCCAGACAACTAACTTCGCTCTGATAAACTTATGAAGGAATGACAAACCGCTACCCATTGCAACAGTAGCTCAATTGATAATGTCTGGTGTTAACACCGAACACCGTTATATAAAATATAAAAACTGATGACTTGAGAATTGAACAAGTGAAACAATTTTGTTATCTCGGTAGTATAATCACAGAAGACAATAGATACTTAATGGAAGGGAAGAGAAGGATTGCATTGGCAAAACAGACATTTATGACTAAGAAAAACATTTTATCCACCAAACATATGAATATAGATGTAAGAAACTTCTTTGCAAAATCATTTGTATGGAGTGCACTGCTCTATGGAAGTGGAAGTTGGACTCTGGGTAAATTGGAAAAGAATCGACTTGAAGCTGCTGAAATGTGGAAATGGTGGAAAATGACAAGAACGAGCTGGGTGGAAAGAAAAACAAACCTGGAAGTCTTACGGGAAGTCAAAGAAGAGAGAAGATTAATGAAGGAAATGGGAAAGAGAAAAATTAAATTTACTAGGGCGCCCGTACTGCTCCGCAGCATAATTTTTCAGTATTGGATTTACAGAAATACGACATTAAGTAATAGTTTATAACCTTTATTATACAATACTTCCTTCCAGACAATGTTCGCTGTGCGTCGACTCTTAGTTTTAAATGATTTTCCTCGGGATAAGGCAACATAGAACATTCCATGGCCTAAAACAGGATCAGGCAAGTAGATTCCAACTCGATGGAGCGTTTGACCCTGCACTTTGTTGATTGTAATACAAAACGCTAGTGTAATACGAAATTTCCGTCATTAGAACCAAAGATATGATTGCTACAATGAGAAAAAATACTGAAAAAATGAGATATAATATCGAATGTTCAATCATAACATTCTGAAGGATCTGCCGATTTGAATAGTTAACAGCTCAAATGAAAGGGCTTCAGTCACTGAGTGTTCATAGACTAAAACGACTTGAGTACCTAAATCAGAACAAAAGATATGATTGCTTCAAAGTTGAAAAGATAGAAAACGTTTAAAATATCAAATAATTTGAGGAAGGCGGAAGTGAAGTGATTTGTAATACTTGATAACAAATCTATTCAAATCTGTGCATAAATACCTTTCATTTTAAAAAAGGATGGAGAAGATGGATTCCTCAGAATCAACCAATGTAAACATCTAATTCCTCAAATGATAGCGCTTGATTCACTCAGTGTTCTTAGACAAAGACGACCTTCCTAACTCAATTAGAACCGAAGATATGATTACTTCAATGTTGGAAAAAATTGGAAAAAGTAGAAAAATCAAATAATTTGAGAAAGGCGTAATTTAAGTGATTTGTAATACTTGATGACAAATCTGTGCATGAATACCTTTCATTTAAAAAAAGGATGAAGAAAATCGGCCGGATAGTATGGCCGGACGGACTCGGATAAGATTTCATCAATATTTTTAATAATATAGATAGCTTCAATGTGAAAAAAAAGTAAAAAAGGTGCAAGAAATCCAATGATTTGAGGAAGGCAGAAATTGAGTGATTTGTAATACTTGATATTAAATCCGTACATGAATAACTTTCATTTAATAGTGGTATGAAGGAAATCGACCGGATAGAATGGCCCGACGGACACGGTTAAGTTTTCATAATTATTTCAAATATTCGCTTCGGCACTCATAACATTCCTCAGAATCAACCAATGTAAATATGTAATACCTCAAAAGAGGGAGCTTGATCCACTGAGTGCTCTTAGACCAAAACGAACAGTGTAACTGAATTAGAACCAAAGATATGATTCCTACAGTGAGAAAAACTGTTGAAAAAATGAGATGTAATATCGTATGTCCACTCATAACGTTCCTCAGAATCAGCCGATATGAAAGGTTAAGTGTTCAAATGATAGCGCTTGATTCGCTGAGTGTTCTTAGACTAAAACGACCTTCGTAACTCAGTTAGAACCGAAGATATGATTACTTCAAATTTGGAAAAAGTTGGAAATAGTTGAAAAAATCAAATAATTTGAGAAAGGCGTAATTTAAGTGATTTGTAATACTTGAGGACAAATCTGTGCATGAATACCTTTCATTTAAAAAAAGGATGAAGAAAATCGGCCGGATAGTATGGCCGGACGGACTCGGATAAGATTTCATCAATATTTTTAATAATATAGATAGCTTCAATGTGAAAAAAAAAGTAAAAAAGGTGCAAGAAATCCAATGATTTGAGTAAGGCAGAAGTTGAGTGATTTGTAATACTTGATATTAAATCCGTACATGAATAACTTTCATTTAATAGTGGTATGAAGGAAATCGACCGGATAGAATGGCCCGACGGACACGGTTAAGTTTTCATAATTATTTCAAATATTCGCTTCGGCACTCATAACATTCCTCAGAATCAACCAATGTAAATATTTAATACCTCAAAAGAGGGAGCTTGATCCACTGAGTGCTCTTAGACCAAAACGAACAGTGTAACTCAATTAGAACCAAAGATATGATTCCTACAATGAGAAAAACTGTTGAAGAAATGAGATGTAATATCGTATGTCCACTCATAACGTTCCTCAAAATCAGCCGATATGAAAGGTTAAGTGTTCAAATGATAGCGCTTGATTCGCTGAGTGTTCTTAGACTAAAACGACCTTCGTAACTCAGTTAGAACCGAAGATATGATTACTTCAATGTTGGAAAAAGTTGGAAATAGTTGAAAAAATCAAATAATTTGAGAAATGCGTAATTTAAGTGATTTGTAATACTTGATGACAAATCTGTGCATGAATACCTTTCATTTAAAAAAAGGATGAAGAAAATCGGCCGGATAGTATGGCCGGACGGACTCGGATAAGATTTCATCAATATTTTTAATAATATAGATTGGAGATGTCATCAGACACAACACTTTGATCGTTAACATTCTTGAAGGGAAAATGCTGGGAAATAAAGGAAGAGGACAGCCTAGGACGAAGTATTTGGAAAACATCAAGAATAGAATGGGATGTGAAAATGACATGACACTGTCATCCTTGCAACAAATATGCATGACCCACAAAAACTACTGGATTCTACAGTATTTCTGAAGAGAGTAATGCCGTGGGATTACATTTAAATGTCAAAAAAACAAAGTGGATGGTTGTTAGAAGAAACAAACATTAAATTCAGGGCTTTCTTACACTTGGTAATAATGAAAGAATTGAAAGGGTTTCATCATATGAATATTTAGGATGTCAAATCAATGATAACTGGGACTTAAGTCAAGAAATTCGTTGTAGAATTTAGCAGGCCAGAATTTCTTTCATGAAAATGAGAATAGTTTTGACCAGCCGTGATTTAAGTCTGTCATTACGCGCCCGACTGCTTCGATGCTACGTTTTTAGTGTCCTGCTCTATGGAGTTGAATCATGGACACTTACCGAGGTTTTAAGTAAGAAACTGATAGCATTTGAAATGTGGACGTATCGCAGGATTTTAAGGATATCATGGACAGCTAAAGTCAAAAATGTGGAAGTACTGCGGCGTATGAACAAAGACTCGGAAATTCTCAGTATCATAAAAAGGAGAAAACTAGAATACTTTGGTCATTTCATGCGCAACAACAAATACCACCTCTTACAATTAATTATCCAAGGGAAGATTGATGGCATTAGGGGTCCAGAACGCAGGCGAATATCCTGGCTAAATAACTTAAGCCAGTGGTTTGGACTTAATACAGTGTCACTGTTTAGAACAGCTATGGACAAACAGCAGATCATGCTACTGATCGCCAATGTTCTTGGAGGACGAGGCACTTGAAGAATAAGAAGAAGAAAAAGAATAAACGAACCGCCAAAGACAGAAGAGTGTGGTTGCATCGACAAGGCATTAGCCTTTAGAATATGAATGAATATAAATTATATATAAACTTTTGAACTTCGGGTGCTTTTGGAGTTTGGGGGATGTGAAATGCGAAGATATGTCGAAATTATTCGGAAGTCCCAACATGGTACCCATTGCAATAGTTAGCTTTCCCATGAAATCTACCAAATACACACACTGGCACACACACCAAAATACACGAGGCTACATGACCACGATGTCGCAAAGCCGCAAAAGAATCAACAACAAATTCTAGTTGTGAGTCCCTGTCAGTGCCGGATTTACCGCTGGAGGGGCCCATGCAACTCATAATTTTTGAGGCCCCTGTTTGGACCCCCCCCCCCCCTCTTTAACATAAGTAAAAATATCCATTTTTTTAACATTATTTACAGTTTATCTTAGAGTAAATAACAATTTCTTCCGAGATTTCTCTGTCGCGATTTGCTGATTGACATCATCAATTTTAGTTTTTGGAGCTTTTCTTTCTCGATGAAAAGTAAGCTCAAATTACTCACTTTTTCTCGGCCCATCATGGAGCGTAAATAATTTTTCACTCGCTCAATGCGCTGAAAGACCTCTCGCCTGAACAATTAGTTATTGGCAGTTTTATAAAAAGTCGAACGGGACATTCTACATTTTGGAAGCGCTAACAACAACTCATCTCTGACAATAATCTCGTACAAATCAGTAAACGTTTTACGTGGTTTAAGCCCGTACACCTGTTTTACATAAACGTGAAAATTCTCGATTTCTGTTACTATGTTCATATTAATTGGATAGTCTTTGACAAGATTTTCAACACTTATCGTAATTTCATCATTTGACGCAGTTAATTTACTCATGACTAAACAAAGCAAAAAAAAACTTTCAGGGGCCCTTGTCAAAGTGGGGCCCCAAGCAAGTGCTTCCTTTGCTTCTTGGTAAATCCGCCACTAGTCCCTGTAGGAGAAATGAAAGAGCGGAGCCTGGAACACCTAAGCGGAAGCTACCCATAAAATGCCTCTCATTGCACATTAATCCAATTAATTCTTTTGTGTCAAAAGATAAGGTAACCTTCACACCTACTTCCAAGGTTTACCTAACGATTACACGATAATCAAAACACAATAATGTGATGTCTTGTACGATAAGCCTTCAAAGTCAGCTTGTATAAGTATGCTTTCGCGTGTTTGTGTCACGTGGCGCAATGGGTTGTCCATGACAACCGCCCACAATCGATATCCGCTAGTTTCGATCTAGTAAACACAATATCTGCCACTCTATAACTAGAAAGTCAGTACGAAAGTCGGTCATATCATCCACGCTCGCATAATGCAATACAAAACTTAATTTTCATGTAAACGTGTTACTATCATTGGAGCGAATTCTAAAAACCGCTAATCAACGGTCCATTCCGTGTGAAATAATATTAAAAAAAGACCTCATCATTTGAAATAGACGAAAAAAACAGTTAATACATGAACGAAACAAATGACAATTGCAAATACGCTAACGAAATTAAGCGGGAACAAATGAACATCAGAAACAAACGAATGACGGTTTCACCTCGATGATTGATGTGACGCTTCACGGCCTCCTAAATTTCGTGCAGTGTTGCTCGATTGTTTTGTGCATGTCAGTGGTGTTTAGTCGATTGAAGATCTCTTGTCCTTTTTAGTGTCGTAAATCTCTTCCGCAGATAACAAAACAAAACAACTTGTGGATTTGCAGTGAATCTTTTATGACCCTCACTTCACGTGTTAAAAGCTTGCTATTAACTAGATTGTTTAGAGCACGTCATTATGTTTCAAGTTGTAGATCCAACTGATATATCGCAATCCTTATTTGATTATCCTCGTTGAATCACTGAGCATTCAATCTTTACAGGCTCTAAATACCGTGAAAAGTGTTCGTTATTTTAATATTACCGTAATTATTTGTTGTTACCAAGTTTCAATCCCGCATAATCAATATTCCTGATGATAATTGATCGTACATAAATCAATATCCCCAATCAGTAACACTGGTCAAAATTTACGTTTGGTGCTTCAGATTTGAGCTATATATTAACCTAAGTCACATCAAATGAATATTAAGAAGCAACCAACCCCAAATTACTCAGAAATAACTTTCCATTTTGTGAAGTTTCCTGAATTTTGAAACATAACTAAAATTGGACATAAACAACCCAGGCATTTTCTCAGGAAGGCAATTTAAGTTTTGTAAAGAATTGCTAATGCGTTTTCCGGTCTTTAACAGTTTCTTAATCAAGTTTAAGTTCAAGAAGCTTAACTTGTCAATAGTTCCTTAATCAAGTTTAATTTGTTAACAGTTTGTTAGGTATTAATGTTGTACCGCTATATGTAACTACGTTCCGTTTATACATTTAGCTTCGAGTGATCAGTTTGATTTGATTGGTTAGAATTAGGATATATTTCCATTACTGCAGTGGTATACTTAAGCCTAGCCCTATATTAGATTTAAACAATTCGGTTCGTGTGTCGCGGTAGATTGTTATGAAGGATACACGCCCGAGGATCACGGATGCCTTACAAAGACACCAGTATGATGTATAAGACTTGGTGTGGATGTCCTCTAAGAACTGGGACCATATTCATCGCTCTATGTTACCTGGTAAGTGTGTTTTCTAACTAAATTTATAATGTGATTATTACACACCGAACACTGATCATGATGATGATGGTGATAATTATAGTAAACCTCTCAATTGCGGACACTAATCGGACAAAATAATTTGTCCGTATCTGGGAGGTGTCCTTAAATGGTTGGTTGGTCCCTTAGTTTAGGGGCTGCGACAACGCGATCATGTAGCCCCGTGTACTTTGGGTGTGTGTAGAATTTGTCTGATAACCGGTGTTAATTGTGATGGCTGTATTAGTGTGTGTTATCTGTGGTTCTGGTAGAAGGACTGCAGACGATTAATTTTTTCAAGTAGTTCCTACTTTTGCCACCAAATGCTACCATCCACGACACCTAGCTGCGTACGTGGCTACTAAATGCCATCGCAGTCAGCACCAGGTGGCGAACGTTGGAACTAATAGAGCTATATCAAACTAACCTACACATTTTAGCTTCCACAAGTGTAATTAGTGAAAGGTTCTTTTTCATGACATAATTCTATGACATGGGACCGTCGGCTTTTCTTCCCCTCCGAAGGAAGGCATACTGAGGGAATTTTACCGCTCTTAAAAAATCCGACGACTTCGGCCGGGTTTGAACCCACGATCTTGGGAATAGGAGCTCTGCATGCCACCAACTACGCCACCGAATTCCTTAAATGGGAGAGGCCACATTTTGAAAACGAAATTGGGTTAAGACAGAAATAACAAGAAGTTCCGTGACGAACTAAAGGGCCTACTTTTCTTAAAATTTAAGATTCATGCCAATGATTAATCTAAATGGATCTATATAAAATAATAACGAAATTAAGTTGGTAATATCGAAATTTCTAATTAGTTCGAAATACTGTATACCTGGCATAATGTAGCCTAATAGAGAACTACAGTTGGCAGCCCTGGTGACTGAGTATATTCTTAGTTCCATCTCTTATGGTACATAATACAAAATTTGGTTGAAGTCCAAATGAAAGCATGGACGTTCCATGCAGATAAACATTGCATCTAACAGCGCGCGTAAAATCATGTTGGCATCAATGACATACATGTAATGGTCAGAAATAATCTGAAATAATATGTTCTATTGTTGTGTCAATTTAGAATCAAATCCATTAGTTAGTAGAGAAGTTACATGCATTTTAAAATTAGTACTATCATCAGGATTAGAATCATGTTGATAGCACTGACGTTTATAAGTTACTCCAAATTAATATAGAATGTCAGGTACTATGCGTGTGCATAGTTTAAAGCTGTCTGCTTGCATACTTTCTGATATATTGGTATTTGGATAAAAACAATAGGGAGTGCATTTATTAACAGTTGGCAGCCCTGGTGGCTCTTAAGAATATGCTCATTCATATCTGTGTATGTACACATAGTAGCCTACATACGAAATTTGCTTGAATTCCAATTGATAGTGTAGAAGTTATATGCATTTAAAAATTGGACCTATCAGCAAGCTTATAATCATTTTGGCAACACTGCCATGTATGGCCTCCTGGAAATTAAACTGCAATATTATTATCTATACGTGTGCCAATTTTGAAATAGCTCCCATTCATACCTTCCATGATATCCAACATGGAGCTCAAATTTCAATTGCGATTTTTCAGCAGTTGGTAGCACTGACATCATTTTCAAATATGGGCGTGAGATATTCAGGTATAGATCTTTACTCCTGCCAAATTTTGTTTCGATTGCTCCAGCCGTTTAGGAGTTGATACGGGGACACACACAGCCAGACAGAAGGACAGACAGACAGACAGACAGAAGGACAGACAGACAGGCAGACAGACACACATTTGCCCGATCTCATAAGTCTACTTTTTCCTCATTTTCGCAAAATGTGAAAAGTAGGCTAAAAATCCAATATGTACATTACATTCATTCATTCATTCATTCATTCATTTATTTGCAATTGGGGGTGTGTCTCCAGGTGGCAAATTAGATATACATAACGAATAAATAATTATACATAACAATTCAACAACAATTAAACAGGAGTATTTACACAAATAGTCAGTCTTTTCTTAAACACACCTATATGTTTGGGAAAAGGCTCTAAGACTGCAGCAGGTAGAGAGTTCCAATTAACAATGGCACGGTATACGAAATAATATTTACCATACACAGTGAACAAAATACAAATCTGTACTATAGTAAGGTTATACACATCTCCAATTACTGTAAATAAAAGCAGTAATGCCGTACAGTACCGTACAGTACTTAAAATTTTATGATGATTTCATAAAAAGATCATGCAGATTGGTTTGTCGAGTGAACTTTGAATGAGTAAAATCCCTGTTCAAGGAGATGTAAACAGTAACAGCCAGCCAACCCTTATCAATTGAGGAGGTTGTTTTAAAAACTGAATATCTCCACAACCATAAATTTTACAGGAGAGAGGAAAAACATCTATACCTTCAGACAGGATTATCAAAATGGGGTAATATATAGTTTGAATGATAGCTAGAAAGAGAAACATGCTATCACCACATTATAATTATAAACAGTAGTACATCAAATGTTATTGCTACAAGATTGATAAAAATGAATGGATATACAGTAGAGTCCAGCAAACTCGGCCTAATGTGGACCGAAGGGTGGCCGAGTTCGCGAAAATGCCGGGTTATCGGGGAATGTGTTAAAAAGAAGAAATAAGCTGTTTGTTTTGGTTTATAAGTAATGCAATGCTGTATATTTATTTGTTTTTTACAGAAACACAAGTTTTAAAAAGATTAAGCCACTACAATTACAGTACTTGAAAATATAGTTCAGTACTGTACTGCAAAAAAAATCAAGGGAAACAATTAAATTATATAAGAAAACTTAGAAAAACTAGGCCTACAAATTATTTTTATAATATGTACACTGTACAGTGTATGTACAAAACAATTCATGTATGCAAATAGTTTTTTCACCTAATAAAAATTACTATTTACTATTTTGCAAAAAAGTAAGTTATGTTCTTTTGCTTTTCGCTTTGAAACCTGTTTCTTGAAGCCTCATCACAAAGACGGCGAAGAAACAGAATGTCCATAGCGGAGAAGACGGAGAAGACGAAAGAAAACATAATAACGCTCTGTGCGGAAACACAAAAACAAACAAAAATCATGATTTTTTTTCTCCTGTCAGGGTGGCCGAAAAATCCTGAGTGCCGAGTTTGCGAGACTCTATTGTATTTAGTTTTGAAGAAAGAAAATGGTTGTTGTATTTAGCTATTGAAAGCAGGATATTTCACATAATCTCAAACATTTATCCTAATTCGTGATATTCATTTTGAACATAATATTAATAGGTACAATTAGAAATGCATTCTTCCATTCTTGCACTGAAGCTTTGCATAGTCATTAGGCTTCAACTGCTGGACAATAACCATTTTATACGGATGAAAATGCAAATCGAAACGCAATATTCGTCTCACTGTTCGATCAGACATTTGCAAAGCAGCAGCTTGTTTACGAGCCGGCCGCCGTGGACTGGTTTCCACAGCTTGTCTCACTCGCTCAACATTTTCTGGTGTCCTGGCTGACCTTGGACGGCCTGTCGATGTACGTTTTAAGGCTGAACCTGTAGCTCTAAAATTACTCACCCATAACAAAATTGTGTTACGAGATGGAACGTGTCCTCTTCGACTCGCTCAGCCGTACAACGACATAAACCGTCAGATCTTTTTGTCTCATGGCAAAAGATGGGCATCATTTGAAAGACGTTACCTTCAAATCTTAAAAGTTAAAATCTATTGTTCTTTCATGTTTTCCATTAATTGACATGTACACCTTGCTGTATAAGTAATAAAAGAGTTTGTATCATTTAAAATGTTTGTGTTGTTGCGATTTAAAAACCGTCAGATCTTTTTGCCGCTCCTTGTATAAAACAGACCTCTATTCTTGGATGTCACGGGTAATCTCGAGAACCACTGGATGGATATTGCTGCTGTTTTTACGATTCTGTAAAGGATATCTCACGGAAGGTTTTCTGTAGAAAATAATTCATTAATGATCGAAGGTAGCCAAGCAGTAACGATGTCAGTGAAAAAGTCTAAAAAAAACTGGCGTCCGTGCGTTTTTTAAGCTTACGCTTGGCAAACCGTTAAAAATATCTATATACTATTAGTGTAAGAAGTGTTCAGCATGAAAAGTTCTACACAAAAAAGTCCAAGAGAGAATATATATAGACTATCTTTAATACATGGCCCACTATAAGTGGTTTTACATTTTCATTTCTTCTTACAATCTCCATTCAATTACTGAAGGGACAGTTTACGAGCTAGCTAGGGGCGAGCCTATCACCCCAGTTACATCATAGCTAGCGCGCGAGCCTATTACCTCAGATAGGCTACAGCCAGCAACAAACTGTCGAGCCATGTTGAGTTAAGACTTCACAGAAGAGTGGTTGTGTTTAGAGTTTCCCTGGAAGTGCAACTCGGCTTTTCTTAATTTCTCCGCAAAATACACAGTAAAGTTAAGATTGGACTGAAGGGGGATTTGTGTTTCATGCATCTTGCCATTCTTAATTTACGTCTGACAAGAATTCATTGCACATGCATCTCCATGATAATATAATTAATAGTCCAGTCAGTGATTTTAACCCATCATGTCGGGCGAAACACGGATAGTCAATAGGTCGTAGTTCATTGACATCGATAAAAAAAGCGCTTATCACTGTGACCGTATATTTTCCTCTTGGGGTTATCGGGCCGTGCGTGTTTGCACACTAAGGGAGAGCAATTTTGAAAAACATATTTTTATCTTTACTCGCAATAAAGCATAATATTCCACATATCTTGTTCTCTCTCATTATTCCTTTCTTTCACATTAATATTATTAATTTCTACCAATACTATCAACTCTCCTTTTCTTTTCATCGCCTCAAGAAAGAAAAAAGAACAGGTGACATTGGCGGAGAGGAATGAGAAGCTCTAGGAAGAGGGAGAATAAGGTCAAATGGAGGAAGTGAATGAGATATGTGAGATTAAGGAGCAGGAAAATTATCCAAGAGGTGGGCAGCGTAAAGAAAATGGACAAGAGAGAGAACAAGGTGTAGAAGAACCAGGTCAAATGGACGGAGGATTATTGAAATGCTTGAGATGATGAAAAGAAAGGAGAGATGATAGTATTGGTAGAAATGAATAATATTAATGTGAAAGAAAGGAATAATGAGAGACAACAAGATATGTGGAATGCTATGCTTTATTGTGAGTAAAGATAACAATATATATGTCTTTTTTTTTAAATTGCTCTCCCTTTGTGTGCAAACACGCACGGCCCGATAACCCCAAGAGGAAAATGTACGGTCACATCACGTAATGAATCCATAAATGTTCCTGGGCGAATTTTGCTAGTAAAATATAAAATAAATGAATAAATAAATAAAATAAAATAGGACTGTCATAAAAGAAAAACTTACCCTAGGTAAGTTACAGATTGTGAGTCCACCTTTTAATAATAATTGTATTAATGCAGCCAATGCCCAATTATTTTATATTTAGGACGGGGAAGGGATTTTGAAAGGGAATGTCCCAGCATTTGCCTGGTGGTGATGATGGTAATTGTTGTTTTATGGGGCCTAACATCTAGGTTATCGGCCCCTAATGGTTTGGGTGATCGTGAAAGATTATAATGTAATGTAAACTATAACCAAAACCACACTTACAACTAAAACTTATATACTTGGAGATTAAATGGACAACTAAAGGAGAACAAGGCAAACAAAGGACAGGAGTAAAAGAAATGCCCTCAACCGTCGAAGAATGAGGATTGAGGGACTTGCAAGGAAGGAGAGCCATGAAAGGCAGATAGGAAAGGGAAAGAGGAGAGGTCCGCCCCAGAGGCAATGGAAAGAGTGGGAAAACCCGGACCCAGCTCAGGAATCCCTCAGAGTTGCCAACTCCCGAACCCACCAGCCGTGAGCCCTTGAGGGTGTAGCACTATCCAGGGTGCACCATAAGTGGTGGGGCTACACACACCCTGCCTCCTTAAGGGCCTTGAGCAGAAGACAGGAGATAGGAAGAGAAAACAAGAGGTCCGATTCCTCGAAGAAGGAGGGATCAGAAAAGATGAGACAAGGGCCAATTAAGGCGGGAAAGTGAAAGACTCCCTAGTCCTCAGATACCCTAATACCGTCGGAGTCGGAAAAGGACAAGAGTTGACCAAGGGCGATCGATAGGAAAGATGACAGAGAGGAACCCGGCACAAGTAAGTGGAAGCAATGCCGAATTCAGCTGGGATCCCGTGGTCGCCAACCCACGTCCCACTAGTCGTGAATCCCTGGGGGAGCCTGGTGGTGAAAATGGGAAACAACGAAAACCATTTTCAGGACGACGACCTAGGAGGGATTCACCCCACGCTCTCCCGATACCAGAGAGACACGAGGTAGCAACCACGGTCGGTTGAGCGCACCTTTTGATATCCTCTTTGCCTCATCAGATCGGAATAACTTAAAATAAATGAAGTATTAGACGTTTTGAAAACAACAGCTGGTCTCATTCTGGTGGGGAATATCCCCGCTTTGCTTGTTCAATGTCATGTACAGCGTGTTTCACTTGAATACACAACAGTCATGTGGGTTGCCTACCTCCTGCAATAGTGCCGCGAGAAGTTCTTGATCGCTAATTCGTCCATCTCTGGTCCCTGTGCCTTGGTCTTTTCTGTCCTTTCGTGGCTCAGACGCTAGCACTAGAGACTGCGGAGCCTATGGTCAGGGGTTAGAATCTCGAGCCTGATTCCATGTAATTCCGTGAAGAACTATATAGCCTATTTTCATATAACCTACCACTATCAACATACAAAATTTCAATTTGATTGCTGTAATAGATTCGTAGATATTGAGAACCGACTAAATATTTCGGATGGTCGCCATTTTGGATTTTTATACAAGTAGGTCCTAAAGGTATGTACTGTTACATGAAGATTATTGTGTACGTGTAGCATTCAAACTTCAATCGCATGATTAGGACACAAGAAGTAAAAACGAGATTTTAAAATTTCGCACAACTGCCATCTTGTGGTTATGGAAACAATGGAAATAAATAAATAAATAAATTAGATGTCAGTGGATTAACATTTGTATAAGAATTTACTGTACCAAGTTTCACTGCACTCGGATCTTTAAATTGCGAGAAACGTCCATGTGAATATTTATACTTCGCGTCGCCGCCATATTGGTTTTGTGCTCGCCAGGTTATTGAACGTCCCATAGGTGGACTTATGCTTATAGCCTCTATACACTTACAAAATTTCAGTTTGATTGCTGTAGTAGATTAATAGATATTGAGAACTGTCTAAATATTTCGGATGGTCGCCATGTTGGATTTTAATATATGTAGGCCATAGAGTTATGTACTATTAGATGAAGATTATTGTGTACGTTCATTATCCAAATGTTGATTTCCATCACATTTTCGAAATTCACACGGCCGCCATCTTGAGTTTATATAAACAATTGAACTATATTAGATACCAGTGCATTTCAGTGTGTATAAACATTTGCTGTACCAAGTTTCATTGCGTTTGGATCATTTATCGCGAGAAAAGTCTATTTAAAACTTTCCACTTCGCTTGGCCACCATGTTCGTTTTGTAGTTAAACGGTCTTTGAAAGTCTCATAGATGAACTTCCAGTAGTGCCCTTTATCTCCGTACAAAATTTTAGGGTGATACCGCTAATAGTTTCAGAGATATAGAATGCCGGTGAAATATTTCGCACAGCCACCATTTTGAGGTTATGTAAACAATTGAACGAAGTTAGATGTCGGTGCACTAAAATGTGTATAAACATATACTGAACCAAGTTTTATTGCGTTTGGTTGGTTAAATCGCGAGAAACATCTATTTAAAAGTCGCAACTTCGCTTGGCCGCCATGTTGGTTTTGTAGTTACCAGGTATTCAAACGTCACATAGGTGAACTTCTAGTAGTTTCCTTTATCACCGTAAAATATTCCGGGGTGATACCGGTAATAGTTTCGGAGATATTGAATGCTGGTGAAATATTTCGCACAGCCGCCATGTTGGATTGGTGAGTCGTAACAAAATTTGAAGGGCACGGTCAGGGTCGTCCGGAATAGTGCTATGAACTTACCGAGTTTCATTGAAATCGGTCCATCCGTTTAGAAGTTATTAGGGGGGACACACACCATCACACACGCACACACAGACACACGGTCAAAAGGTGATCTCATAAGCCAATTTTTTTATAAATGAATATAGGCTAATAAAGGAAGTATTAGACGTTTTGAAACCAACAGCTGGTCTCATTCTGGTTGGGAATATCCCCGCTCTGCTTGATCAATGTCATGAACGTTCTATTCTTGGGATATTATTTTTCTCCCACGTAAAATCACCGACCTTGTGGTCAATAGCAGGACAAGACAGAATCACAACTGCTGGGAAATGGGAGGTTGAATAAAGCATGGAGGACAGCGTAATCGTGACCACTCATTGCATACCCTTCAATGGCGATGCACGCTATACTGCAGACGTGTGGGAATCATCAGAATAACATTGTTTGAGTAATGCTATAGTCAAGAGAATTGTAAACGTTTACGATGGAATCAATAGTCGTGTTAAAACACCATCAGGACTGACAGAACCCTTTAGAATTACTACAGGGGGAAATCTGTCTCCTCTTCTCTTCATTGCTGTGATGAAGGACATCCAACAAAATGTATGTCAAAACATCGGCGATGGAAAAATGAATGTTATGTTCTTTGCGGATGACATACTGTATGTGTGTGGGGCGATTCCAAAGGTGAAATTGCAAGAACAGATCAAACCATGGACAGAAAGAGCAAAGGAATATGGAAGCAATTCTTCTAGGTTTGTGCCGTGTCTTGTGTGGAGTTTCGCCTAGGACACCAAGCTGGCTCATCGGCGGGCTCTTGGTGTCCCCGCCCAGACCCCCACCGGAGTGACGAACTGCGCGCCACCTCCCTTTATATTAGGTGAACTGCACCACTTGACTACGAGAACGAAAAGCTCCAACAGCCATAACCTCCCTATGAAGGATTCCAAAATTCCTGTGGGGGTCCGGGCGGGGAAACCAAGAGCCCGCCGATGAGCCAGCTTGGTGTCCTAGGCGAAACCCCACACAAGACACGGCGCAAACCTAGAAGAATTGCTGACTTTTATTCACTGGCCGTGAAAGTCAATATACCTTCATAAAGGAATATGGTCTTATGTTTAGTGTAGAAAAAGGTGAGGTACTAGTTATGCAGAGAAACGGCCAACAGGAAGGTTCCATTGAAATTGATGGCAGACAGCTTATGTTTTCTCAAAAATTTAAATATCTGGGAAGTGTGATATCAGCAACAGGTACCATTGATGAGGAAATCACCAACAGGATTTCAGTTAGTTAGTTAGTTATTGTTGTTTTAAGGGGCGGAACTACGAGGTCATCTGCCCCTCTTAACACAGATTAAAGAATACAAATTTTGAATTGAATTTAAAATTTTGAGGTGGACATCTAAATTTAAAAAGACCAAAAATTAATAAAACAAAAACAAACAATTAAATAAATAAAAATATAAACATAAACAAAAATTACGGAAAAAACAATACATTATCATTCAAAAACGAACAAGTCGTTGAGTCAAAGTTCACTGGAAAATTTAGATTGCTGGCCCTAACCCACTCTCACTTATAAAGCGGATAACGCGATCAGCAGCCACCGCGTCATCGGCTAATATAAGTTTGAGTGTCGTCTGCAAACCAAGGTTTCTTCGTAAGTCAGCAAGATCCACACACTCGGTGAAAATGTGGGCCACGGTGAAAACGGCTCCACAGGTACAAAGTGGGGGGTCTTCCCTTCTCATTAGGTACGAGTGGGTGGATCTTGTATGACCTATCCTTAGCCTACACAAAATGACGGACTCTCTCCGGGCCCGGAAGGAGCTCCGCCAAACGCGAGTAGTTCCCTTGATCGCTCTCAGTTTACTGGGCAGTGGGTCAGCTAGCCACTGACTCTCCCAAAAAGCCAGAACTTGTAGGCGTAACTGAGAGCGAATATCTCTAGCGGGTACCTCCATTGGTCGAGGTGGTAGTGATACCGCCTCTTTTGCAGCTTGATCCGCTAACTCATTTCCCGCAATTCCCATGTGGCTTGGAAGCCACAAAAAGGTGATTCGAGTGTCAGCGTGGCACAGCCCGGCTAGTAGGTCGTGGATTCGCTGCACTAGGGGGTGTTGCGGGAAACATGTAGCAATTGACTGCAACGAACTCAAAGAGTCGGTACACACGAGAAAGTGGATTCGTGCATCCTGTAGTGCAAACTGCAGAGCTTCATAGATGGCAACGAGCTCCGCAGTAAACACACTACAGGCCTCAGGCAAAGAGATCTTGGTATTTGCACCATCAATAACGTAAGCACAACCCACCTTCTCGTCCACCTTCGAACCATCCGTGTATAGAATGCCAGCGTCCGGAAATTGGTGAACTATGCTGTGGAACTGCCTCCGGTAAACGGAGGCATCCGTGTTCACCTTAGGACCTCGGTGCAGATCTAACCGAATTTCCGGACGCGGGACTTGCCACGGAGGCACCTCGCTAGATGTCCGGATCATACAGGGACCTACAGCCACTCCTATTTCGGTACACGAGCTATCAAGTCTAATACCAACCGGCCGAGTGGCACGAGGCCGGTTGGCGTACCCCTGGTGGTTTTGGGTACCGAAGAGAGCTTGATAGGTCGGGTGTTGCGGCATTTGACGCACATTGGCAGCATATGCTAACAGCATATGTTGGCGTCTATAATTTAAAGGTGGAACACCCGATTCGACGAGTAGGCTGGGTATCGGGCTGGTCCGGAAGGCACCGGTAGCCAGTCTAACGCCACTATGGTGGATACTGTCCAGCATTTTCAAGGTTGCCGGCCTTGCTGAACCGTATGCCGCAGAACCATAGTCTAGCCGGGATTTCGGCTGGAGGTACATTTTATAGAGCTGTTCAAGACATCATATGGAACCAGGAAGGCATACTGAGGGATTTTTAACGCTCTTAAAAAATCCAACGATTCGGCCGAGTTTGAACCCGCGATCAGCATGCTACCGACTACGCCACCGAAGCCGCCATTTTATATCTAATAAAGGCTATTATGTGGAAATGTTTTATCAAAATATAGAATACCGGTACTGTAATATAAATGTGCTTAATCGATCTTCTTATTAAAGTGAAGAAGGAGGTGACATTTTCATATGATGCCAACTAGTGTTTTTTCGTTGTAAACTATTTTTTTTTTGTCATTCCAATGCATTATAGTACAGAGAGTTTATTTTGTATCTGACGGAGACCCTCGCCTGCCCGCTCGCCCGCCGAGCACTTGGCCGTAATCCGCTTCTTGGCGCCACAAGTTTCCCTCCTTTGCAGTCTGCTGAGAGCTTTAACAGTGTGAGGTTCAGTTTAGTCAACTGCTCACGTGTTTATTGCTCAGTGTGCTGTTCCAATGCGATTTTCATTACGTGAACGTGTGTATATATATACCAGGTGGCCCGTTTCCCCCGTGCAATCTAGTTTTAGATGTCTTGCATACACTAATGCTGTATGGGATGCCTAATAACTGATTTCCACGGGGGTCACAGTGCATGCTGGCCGATTACGTCAGAATACGAAGGAATGACAACAGGACAGCCGCTAGCTGCATGTTCCTCAGCGCTACCCGTCTAATGCACCCCAATGCATTTTCGACCCTCGCATTTGAGAGCGCAATAGACTCATAAAATGTGGTAGAATGACACGACAGTTGCTGGCAAGATATTGACAATGGCAGGTGTATTCAGCATCGATGAGTACACGGACATTATACTAATATATGGAGAAGCTGGTCGTAATGCCGTTGAAGCTCGTAGACGATATGCACTGGTGTTTCCAGATAGACGTCTACCGTCTCGACAAGTATTTCGCCGAACAGAGCTACAATTACGAACGAATGGAATGTTCCAGGCACATACCAGCAGGACTAGACCCGTCTGTGGTAATGCTGAAGTTGTACGGAATGTACAAGAGTACTTCAAACGGAATCCTACACACGGTCAGTTACAATTCACCTTACTGAGCTACTTCTGATAATAGTAATAATGAATGAAAATCCACAGCCTGCTTCCAGTCTCCGACCGGGTCAGGATTGGAATGAATGAAGCCCCCATCTAGCGGCGAGGTTATGGACTGTGCCGGCTGCCGAGGCCTGACGCACTCCTCTGGGGCAATGATTAAATGAATGACAGATGAAATGAAATGATAGTGGAGAGTGTTGCTGGAATGAAATTTGGACAGGGAAAACCGGAGTACCCGGAGAAAAACCTGTCTGCCTCCATTTTGTCCAGCACAGATCTCACATGGAGTGACCGGGATTTGAACCACGGACCCAGGGGTGAGAGGCCGGCGTGCTGCCGCCTAAGCCACGGAGGCTTTTAATAGTAATAATAATAATAATAATTTGAATTTTGTATTAGAATTTATTTATTAATTACTATTGATAATACATCTGTGATATGTCTCAGAATCTGACGGCGAAATCGGTAGAGATTACCTGTGAAACATTAATTATTTTTCACAGCATTATACGGTTTTTTATTCCAATGCCAGAGTGCATACAATAATACGTTTATGTTATAAATTAATGTTTATTTAGGTAATGATTTTTTATGCGACGTATAGCTAGTTGTTTGCTGTTCATGTTGGACAATCGAGGTAGTAGTTCGTTAAATAGTGTTGGTGCAAGATAATTTAGTCTCTTGAAACCATAATAATAATAATAATAATAATAATAATAATACGAACCATCTATGTTACAATGTGCACATATTAATTGTTGCTTAGGGCAAAGAGAATCTGCAAGGGACCTAGGAGTGCCACGAACTTCAATACAGAGGATCCTGAAGGAGCGAAAATGGCATCTTTATAAGCCGCACCTACACCAACAACTGTATGGAAATGATTTCGATCGCAGGGTAGCATATTGCCGAAGAATGGCCGCTGCATTACAACAAGATCCACATTTTGCCAGGAATATTCTGTGGAGTGATGAATGCTATTTTGCCAACGATGCCAACGTTAGTACCCACAATCTGCATTACTGGGCTCCAGTGAACCCCCACTGGGTTCGAGCACAGCACGTTCAGATCCACTGGGGTGTTAATGTGTGGTGTGGTATTCTGGGAGACTACATAATTGGGCCTGTTTTATAGCCCCCAGACTCACAGGTAGGAATTATCTTGAATTTTTACAAACCGACTTGACTCTGGAAAACCTTCTAGAAGATATTCCACTCCAGGTTGTATTACAGCATTTGTACCACCTCACAACTTCCGAGCCGTTACGGAATATCTAAATGCACGATACCCTGAACGGTAGATAGGTCATGGAGGCCCATGGCAGTGGCCAGCACGATCGCCTGATCTAACCCCTCTGGACTTCTTTCTGTGGGGATATATAAAATCAAAAGTCGACGAAACGGCGCCAGAAAATGTCGATCAATTAAAACAAAGTATTGGTGAGGCCTGTCCTGCAGTGACACCTGATATGTTACGACGTGTCCATGCAGACACTGCGAGACGTGTTCAGCATTGTATTCGCCACCAGGGACATGTCTTTGAGCATATTCATTATGAATAGCTGTCCAAGTGTGACATTGTAATTTATTTTATTTTCTAAGCTTTGATGCAATAATATGTGAGTTTTTGTCCAATTAGCAAGCAATGCTATTGTAGAGTGGAATTTCTGTAGCCTACATGTACAAATTAATGTGTATTAAACTTTCTTTTCTGCATCTTTGGCGTATTTACAAACGAACCCTGTTTATTACAGAACTCACTGTTTGCAAAGGAGCGTTACAACGTGGTATACAATATGTTGCATGTTGTGCAACTATTTAGCAGTAGTTTTAATACACAAGTACTGTAACAGGATTCCTATCATTATTGTTATTATTATTATTACTATTGTCACTATGATGTCTGCACTAGACTGTAATAATAAAATAACAATAGTGACACAGGTTATCAGACAAATTCTTCACACACTCAAGTACACGGGGCTACATGCTCACTGTGTTGTAAAGCCCATGAAATTCAACAGTTCATTATTATTTATTTATTATTTATTTATTTATCGTATGGCTTTTAGTGCCGGGAGTGTCCGAGGACATGTTCGGCTCGCCTGAGTCTGTAGCTGCTTCCAGCGGACACCCTAAAGGGCGAGCTACAAGTTCCGTTCAATTTCATGTAGTTCCAACTTTCGCCACCAGATATCAATGATACCTAGTGGTGAACGTTGGAACTTTGATAGAGCGTTCTGACGAAATCTAACCTAACAAATTTTGCTTTACACAAGTTTAGTCTGTGAAAGGATCTTTTACGTGCCATAAATCTATGACATGGGACCGCCGGCTTTACTTCCCCTCCGAAGGAAGGCATACTGAAGGATTTTTAACGCTCTTAAAAAATCCGACGACTTCGGCCGGGTTTGAACCCGCTATCTTGGGCACAGCAGTTCAGCATGCTACCGACTACAGTTCATTATTTCAGTACGGTAAAATTCAACGTACCGTGTGAAGGCTTCGATTACAATACTGATGTATAGTCTGCACAACATCAGAATTGTTGCAGACGGGTCTAGCCCAGCTATGCTGGTATGTGCTTCAATCCATTAGCATTTAATTACAGCTCTGTTCGGGGAAATTCGTATACAAAAGGAATCTCCTGTGCATTAATGTGCGAGCTTTGGTTGGACTGTGACCAGATTCTCCATAGATTAGAATTATGTGTGCGCACTCGTTTTTGGTGAATACCTCAGCCATTGTCGATGTGTTGATAGCAACTTTAATCCTGCTGTGCCACGTGCAATGCTACTATTCTGCGCTCGCCAGCGAGGCTTCGTACCGCTTTGGAGCGCATTAGACGGGAGCACTGAGGAACATGCAGTGTGCGGCTGTCTGGTTGTTATCTCTTGGCATTCTGACGTAACCTGCTTGTATGCAAGGTTACCCCTTAGCTATTCAGTTATTAGACCTCCCGTTCAACACTAGTACATGCGGGACATTTATAAGTAGATTGCACGGCGCAGGTGGGCCACCTGGTATATATATAATACCTTCATAAAGTACAGGAAATCTTGTGCGAAAACACGACGGAAATTCCGTCAGAAATTTCCAAACAGACCCCTGCCTAGCGTCAATACAATAAAAGATCTAGCAAAAAAGTTCAAACAGACAGCTTAAAGACCCGATTACAGCTGAAATACAGTCAATCGGTGCTGAAGAACTTCAGAAAGTAAATGCCAGTTTCATAAAAAGGTGCCAGCGATGTGTAGCAGTGAATGGCGAACATTTTCAGCACCAGCTGTGAACTAGGTAAGTACAAATTCCTGTACTCAATGACTCAGTGCCGCGCGGGTGCCGCATAACGGCAAAGTGCGTGGCGGGAGACAGGCTCGCGGCGCGGGCGAGCGGGCAAGCAAGGGTCTCCATCAGATACAAACTAAACTCTCTGTATTATTGGCTTCCTATTCTCAGCCACATCCCACCACCTCATTTGCGGCGATGCAACATTTTGATAAGAAAATATAGAAAGATCCAGACCAACAAACAACTACCTATCCATGGAGATATTGCTGATCTACATGTGAAACGATTACGTTCAAGACATCCACCTATCTGCACAGCGGAGAATCTTGCAACCAACAAATTCAACCTGACTGAGAGATGGTCTTCTGATTGGAATTCGTTTACCCCTCCAGCGAGTTTCAGTAATGCCATGCTTAACTGAGAAGGTGCCAGAAAGCCTAGAAAGAGCTGGTCAAAATTAAATAGAATCCGGACCAATCACGGAGTATGCGGGGATCTCCTGTACAAGTAGAGGAAAAGATCTCCATCATGTTGCGAGTGCGGTGCAGAAAGACAGACTGTTCGGCACCTAGTTCAAGAATGCCCACAAACATCTTCATCATCATCTTGTACAGTTTCCAACCCCAGGCTGGGTCCGTTTGGAACATACGCCTCGCCACTTAGTCCTTTCTTCCCACCACCTCTCCGCTGTCATTCTGGTCCAGTCCTCGCCTCTCTTCTTGACACATTCCTCCACTCCTTTCAGCCATCTATCTCTTGGTCTTCCCCTTGGTCGTTTCTTCTGCATCTGCATCTCATGTATCCTCTTGGGAATCTTCTTCTCATCCATTCTCTTTGTGTGTCCATACCACCTCAGTCTTGATGTCTCAATCCTACCTTGCAAGGGCTCCTCTTTCACAATTTCCCTGACCTTTTCATTCCTCACCCTGTCTCTTCTTGTTACTCCGATCCTACTTCGCAGGAACTTCATTTCACCTGCCTATATTCTGCTTATGTCTCTTTTCTTCATTGTCCAGCTTTCTGAAGCATAGGTCAGTATCGGGATATAGTAGCTTCTGTATAACACTTCCTTGCTTTTTTGTGGGACATCTTTATTCCACACTAAGCTCCTAATGCTTCTCAGAAATGCTTCTGCCTGTCTGCCACGTTCCGTAATCTCTTTGTCATTTCTCCCATTTTCCTCCACTATACTTCCCAAGTACTTGAGACTTTCCACCTTCTCCAGCTGTCCACCCCCAAGTGTTATCCCACTCATTGGTCTGTCCTTTTTCCTGGTCGTTAACAGGATCTCACATTTCTTCCCAAGCCTTCAGTTGCTCCTGAATTTCCTCCTCCTTGTTTCCCCAGACCATGAGATCATCTGCAAACACCATTGCTTTCATCTTATCTTCTCCTATCTTTCCTGTTATCCGTGTCATTACCTCGTCCATAACCACAATAAAGAGAAGGGGTGACAGCGCACTACCCTGTTTCAGGCCACTCATTTGTCTGAACCAGTCTGTTCTTTCCCCTCCAACTTTCACACAACTCACACTTCCACAATACATTTCCTTCATTCTGCCTACAGTCCCTTTTTCCACTCCCATGTTTTCCATTGCTTTCCAAACCTTCTCCCTACATACACTATCATAGGCCTTTTCGATGTCCAGGAAGGCCATCAACAGATCCTCTCCAAATTCGTAGTGGTGTTCCTGGAGCTGTCCCACAAACATCTTACAGTGGTGAATTCAGTGACTTCTTCCTAGGGACACCACAGTCACTTCATTATGTTTATAATAATAATAATAATAACAATAATAATAATAAATACAGCCCTTTAATACCCTAAGGACAATGGCCTCCTGCCATTACACTCGTTAGGTGAGCAGTGGTGGACTTTTCTGGCATGTTAGTCTCTGTTTTGAATTGTCCTTATAGCTATTGATTCTATCCCTAACTTAGTTACGGTATGTCAACTTAGAAATACTTTTCATGTAGGCTATGTCATACGATAAAAAAAACTGTATGAAGTCCATTACAGTATCTCAAATTAAGAGGAGTTGAATATAACATAGTCTAGTAGTTGACCTGATTTTGGGATTACCTTGTGTATCTCTAGTGTTCGTACCTCATATTACAGATCAACATTTTATCTGGTATTGTTGTCCTCTAAATTTCATGTTGATATAGAAATTTCTATATTGTAGATATTGGTCGCTGTTTTGATTATTTAGGTCCAAATTATTCATGTAGAATTTTTTCCGATCATATCCCTCCTTATATTATTCTGCTAAGGTCCCATTCCAGTTTTGTACCAAAAATAAGGTCCCATTAACACCAACCTACACATATGGGGTACCTACAGGTTCAGCATAACCCAATGCGTAAGCGAAACGCACTCACTTACTCTTTAAATGCCTCACAATTAAATAAATACCTTAAAACATGTATATTTAAAATGAAATAATGAAAGAATGCAACACGGTAACCATGGTAACAGAATCTCACAGGTCCATCTATTTCTGTAAGACGCAATGCAATTCCAAGTATTACATTACTGTGAAAGTTTCCAGACGGCTATAAGGTTATCACTGAACCAAATTAAGCTGAAAAATTCATCAATACATACAGTATAATGCGCTTAAGGGGGTCAAGGGGCACTCTAGAATTGTTTCACGCAATTTTCACGTGTGAGTGTGGCACGAAAGGTCTTTTTCACCCGACTATAAAGGGTCTCCGAAAACCACATTTAAAGGCCCTTAAATTAACAGTGTCTGTGATATTCCCAGGAAACTAACTTCGCTCTGATATACATATGAAGGAATGACAAACCCCTAACGACTGCACCAGTAGCTGAATTGATAAAGTCTGATTATTTATACCAAGGATAGCATTCATGATTTAGATTTTGCTAAGTGTACTCTTTACAACTAGAATATTCGCGGGCGAAGCCGCGACGGTTAATGCTAGTAATCCTTAATCGTTTAGTAATAATGGATTACAATTGGTTTTCTTCGTGCTGAATATGCTTTGTGTTTATTATTGTAGTTTGTATTAAAGGCAAGCCCATGGATTACTGCAGAGCGTGAGAGATCTGGTATGGAGCAGGGACGTACCCCAGAAGAGAAAACGGGTATTGTATCGAAAGTATTATGTCCCAATATTCAGCTACGCGTCAGTAACGTTGGTTATGGAGAAGAGACAGGTGAGCAGGATCCAGGCTCGCGAAATGAAATTAGGAATAACAAGAAGGTGATGATGATGATGATAATTGTTGTTTTAAGGGGCCTAACTTCTAGGTTATCGGCTCCTAATGGTTTGGGCGATCGTGAAGACGATAATGAAATGTAAACTATAACTAAAACTAACTACTAACTTATATTCTAGAAGAAGAAATGAAAAAAATAGAATAAGGCAAGCGATAATCTTGGCAATGGTGTAAGGCGGTCGGGTCAGTTTGTGCTCCGTGTAAATAGAGTTGTTTCTGGTGAATTTTTAAGTGGAAAGACTTAAACATGTGTCTACGAGTGCAGTAAGTTACTCAGGAATATTTAATATATAATGTAAACCGGTAGATATTCACATAATTGCCAAATTGAGCAGTTTTTACAGTCATTATGTGCATGTAAACACTAGAACACCAGTATTACCAACCTAATTCAACTGAAGTATAGGGGTATCCTCACTGTCACATCTTTGCCTTTCAAGTCGATACTGTATATCCAAAGAGTGTAGCGATGAGTACCTGCTTGGAATGTTCAAAGGCAGTGCCTAGACAAGACGTAACAGCCAAAATTCAGTGCAGTGAATGTAATAATTGGTTTCACAGTAAATGTGTGAATCTCAAAGAAGCGGATGTAGAGTATATGCTATCGCAGAGCCAATTATGGAGGTGTAAACAGTGCTATAGTAAGAGGCGTGAGAGTTTTCATAGTGAAAACCAGCCAGCGTCCGTGGTGCCATCTGTTGGTGAAATATACAAACTATTACTATCTATGCAGGAGAAGTTGGACAGTGTAAACAAGTCTACTACTGACAATGAGAGGCAACTGGGGAAATCTATTGATGTCTGTCATGACAGATTGGATGAAAGTAGCAAACTTATCAGTAAACAGCAGGAAATCATTGATAGGCAACAAACAATCATAGACAATTTAGTATCAGAAAACAGACGTCTGACGAATGTAGCAAATAATCTTGCATCGAGGTGTGATGACCTTGAGCAATATTCAAGGTCAAACACTGTGGAAATATTTGGTGTTCCAGAGTCCCCTAATGAAGATGTCGTACAGACTGTCATTAATATAGGCAAGGCTTTAGATTTAGATTTGAAGGAGGACATGATTGATGCCTGTCATCGTCTGAAAAAGGCTCACAATCGTCCTACTTCAGGAATTATTGTTAAATTTGTTAGAAGGACCCACAAGGAGCAATTTCTTGCCAAACGAAAGGTTAAGCGGACCCTATCTACAACAAACCTTGGTATGTCAACTTCCAGCCCAATATATATTAATCAATCACTTGCCACAGCTAGAAGAGTGTTATTTGCAAAGGCTAAGCAACTGCAGCGGGAAAAGAGCTATAAATACCTTTGGGTTAGTAGAAGTGGAAAGATCATGATTAGGAAATTAGAAGGGAGTCCGATTCATGTCATCAGTACTAACGAGGACCTGAGTAAGGTGTGATTTCGATGTACTGGCACAGAAATTTATTTAATTGTTCGTTGGCTCCTCTTAATACTTTGGTATGCATTATTGATTTATATTTAGTTATATCAGTTTTTTTATTCACTATATTTTTTTTGTATACTAATGTCTGTAAATGAATTGTCCATTTATTATCAAAATGTTCGGGGCCTTAGGACAAAAGCTGTCGTGCTTCTTAAAAATCTACTTTGTTGTGACTATGATATAATTGTATTAACAGAGAGTTTCTTGGGTCAGGATATTATGGATAGTGAGTTATGCGATGATCGTTATGTAATGTTCAGAAATGATAGGGATATGTTTATATCTGGGAAGTCTAGAGGTGGAGGAGTAGCCGTAGCAGTCAAAAAGGGGTATAAATCCAAATTATGTTCTATCTATAATGAACAACAATGCGAATCCTTAACTCTTTACATTCAGGGTCATACTCGTAAATTATTCATAAATGTTGTTTACATTACCCCCTCCTCTAAACTCTCTGTATATGAAGGATACTTTAATTACATTGAAAACGTTGATAGTCTTATAACATCTGACTGCCTGATTGTGGGCGATTTCAACGTACCTGAAATTAGCAACGCCGGTTATAATTTTAATGAAGGGTCCACGGTCTGTCGCCGTTTATTCCAGTTCATCTCGTATCTTGGATTAACATCGCACAACAATATTCAAAATTCTAATTTCAAGACATTGGATTTGGTTTTAGGTAATATTCAAATTGATTTAAAGCATGAAGAATTCCCGTTGGTACCTGAAGACTTACATCACCCTGCACTTTATTTAGCAATACCACCCATTAAAAAGGTCCCATTGCTTCCTAGAATTAATCGTGAATATTACAACTTCAAAAAGGCTGATTTTTTGAGACTCTATTGCAACATACGAGATTTATACTGGAGTTTACTGTACACATTTAAGGATGTTGATCATGCTGTTGATTTCTTTTATTCTTCACTCTACAAATGTTTTGACAATTGTGTACCTAAGCAGAAATTCATTCGAAAATCCAAATATCCAGTATGGTTCTCACGAGATATTATCCAAACCATAAAAATTAAGAAAAAGTGTGCCGCAAAAAGACGTTTTTCGAAATATTATGATGAAAGATTTAGACAGCTTAGATCGGAACTAAAAACAAAATTACGAATGGCTTATGCTGTTTACATTCATAGTCTGGAAAATGGAGTTAAGAATAACATTAATCAGTTTTGGACGTATGTTAAAAGCAAGCGGGAATCACGTACACACGACTACACATTTATACTAAACGGAAATCATTATACAGCTGGAAGTGTTGCAGATGGGTTTGCTGAGTATTTCTCTTCAGTATATATCAAAACGAATTTTACTTATAACGCGGATCATTTGTCTTTGAATGAATTTCCTGTTTTGCCCAGGGTTGATATGCTGAACGTGACTCACATAACGGTGGATGAAGTAAGAACAACTATAAATAGAAAATTAAAGCCTAAGAAATCCTGTGGGCCTGATGGCATACCACCGTACATAATCAAGGGCTGTGTGGACTTATTGGTTTCTCAGTTGGCCTTCATCTTTAATCTTTCTTTAAAGACGTTAAGCTTTCCTGGAAAGTGGAAAATGTCTAGAATTATTCCAATCCTAAAGGGAGGCAACTCTGAAATGATATCGAACTACCGCACTGTCTCAGTGATAAATGCTATAGCAAAAGTATATGAGCACATTTTATATTCTAAGATTTACAATCATATTAAGGTTGAGCTCTCACAATATCAGCATGGCTTTATGCCCGTAAGATCAGTTATTACAAATTTGCTGGGTTTTACTCAAAAGGTTTACAATGCATTAGATACCAATAGAAGAACTGACGTTATATACATGGATTTAGAAAAGGCCTTCGACAAAGTAGACCATAAAATTCTGGTGACAAAGCTGTACCAGTTTGGAGTTGCTAAACCATTACTTCAATTGTTATGCTCCTACTTAAAATTTAGACAGCAATTTGTTTGTTTCAGAAGTGAAATTTCAGGTAATTTTGTTAGTTCTTCTGGTGTCCCACAAGGATCTAATCTTGGGCCTCTTCTATTTCTATTTTTGGTTAATGATTTGCCTAATATTCTATGTTACTCTGACTGCTTATTGTTTGCTGACGATGTAAAGCTATATAAGACCATATACAACTAGAGAGACGATAATGACCTTCAGAGGGATGTTAATAATATTGTAGCTTGGTGTGTTAGTAATAATTTAGTCCTTAATGTAAAAAAATGTAAAGTCATGGTATTTACAAGGAAGAAGGAGTATATAAATCCTACATATTGTATTGGAGAAACAGCACTCGAAATTGTACCGTCGATAAATGATTTAGGAATTATTTATGACAGCAAATTAACCTTTAATAACCATATTGCAAATATAATTAGTTCGGCCAAAAAGATGCTTGGTTTTGTCATTAGAAACTCCAAATTATTTACTAAAACTGGAGTAATTGTTAAGTTGTATGAAAGTTTAGTTCGAAGCAAGTTAGAATATTCAGCAGTAATCTGGGATCCCTTTTATAAAGATCAAATTCATCACATTGAGATTGTGCAAAATAAATTTCTAAGATACATGTATTATAAGACGTTCAATGTATTTTGTCCATTTGATACTTCGACTCAGTTTTTACGAAATTTGTTCAATTTCAAGTCCTTGAAAAGTAGAAGGTCGTTAAGTTCTTTGCAACTGCTGAGGAAAATTTTAACTGGAAAAGTTGACTGCCAAGAATTATTTCAATTCATCACTTTTCATGTACCACAAGTAAGATCTCGACAGCAAGCACTCTTTCACATCCCAAGATCTAAAAGTGTTCACCATTCTAATTCGCCTTTAGTTAAAATATTATCATTTTATAATTCAATTGATGTTCAAGTAGATTTATTCGCTGGCGCTAACTTATTCAATAAACAAGTAAAAGCAGCTGTTCCTTGAATACTGGGTACTCTTTTCTCCTTTATTTTTGTATATTCTTTTTTTCTACTTTGTACAGTTTTCTTTTCATTTTATGGTTTATATTTTCACGATCTCCTTTGTAGTATTTATGTTCTGTTCTTCATTTGTGTAATTTGTGTAATTTATATAATCTGTTTTCTCTATTTTTCATTGATACATGTTGTTGTTTAATCAGATAATGTCAAGAAGGAATGTATTTGGGCTGGTGCCTGTGTTCCTTCATATTGATAAATAAATAGATAAATAAATAAATAAATAAATAAATAAATAAATAAATAAATAAATAAATAAATAAAGGACAGGAGGAAAAGAAATGCCCTCAACCCTCGAAGAATGAGGATTGAGGGACTTGGAACGAAGGAGAGCCATGAAAGGCAGATAGGGCAGTGCAAGAGAAGAGGCGATGGTAAAAGGGGGAAAACCGGACCCAGCTCAGGAATTCCCCGGGGTCGCCAACTCCCGAACTCACCAGCCGTAAGCCCTTGAGGGTGTAGCACTATCCAGGGTGCACCAGAAGCGGTGGGGCTACATACACCCTGCCTCCTTAAGGGCCTTGAGCAGAAGGCATTAGATATCACGAAAAGAAAAAGAAGACTGACTCCTCGAAGAATGAGTGTATCAGGAAAGATGAGACAAGGGCCCATTAAGGCGGGAAAGTGAAAGACTCCCTAGGCTTCAGATACCTTAATACCGTCGGGGTCGGAAAGGAACAAGAGTTGACCAAGGAAGGTCGATAGGAAAGGTGACAGAGAGGAGCCCATCACATGAAAGTGGAAGTAATGACGAACTCAGCTGGGGCCCCGTAGGTCGCCAACCCACGTCCCACTAGTCATGAGCCCCTGGGGGATAACAAGAAGGGTTAGAGTAAGAAATGAGAGAGTGAGAGAAATTGTGGAAGAAAATTCCTTACAAGAGAGCATAGAGAAGTCTAGAATGAGTTGGTACGGACAAGTTAGGAGAATGTAGGAGGGCAGGATACCAAGGAGGATGCATGAGATGGAAATGGAGGGCGAGAGACCAAGAGGTAGGTGGATTGTGGGTGTGAAGGAAGGAGTGCAGAAAAGAGGAGAGAAGTGGGACAGGGTGAGGAGTGAAAGGTGGTGGGAGAATAGAAAACGATGGAGAGGCTTATGTTCCAAGCAGACCCAGCCAGGGGATGGAAACTGTAGAAGATGATGATGTATTTAGGTCGTTCAATAATGACTAGCGGGCCCGTGCGAGCTATCGCAACGTGAATGTAGGTTTATGGGGTAGTAGGAAAGAATGTGGGAGAACGTAGTTTTAAATATTGAAGAAATGTATTTATTGTTGTTAAACGGCATACGTACATGAGAAAAACACAAAGAATTATGTAGAACAGTGTTTTCTACTTGTCACAGCACCTCTTTGTAGACAATATACGATGTTACAACGAATTCATCGGTTATTGTTTGCTCGGGAGTTTCTTCTACAGCAATTTTTACATTTGCAAAGGGTTGAACCCTAGAGAAAGTCTTGGCGAGACCACACCGGAGCCATCTGCTGAGAGACTCCTCAGCTAGCAGTACGCCGTGCTCCCACCAGATGGCTGCCACTGCCACGCTGCCCTGCGCTCTAGCGGCAGGCTCGCCAGGTTACGGTGCTCCCATTGTAAATGTACATTTTTTAAGGTATTTATTTAATTGTGAGGCATTTAAAGAGGAAGTGAGTACGTTTCGGGCACACATGGGGTTATGCGGAACCTGTAGGTAGACTACCCCATATGTATAGGTTGGTGTTAACAGGACCTTATTTTCGGTACAAAACCGGAATGGGACCTTAGCAGAATAATATATGGAGGATTGGCACTCCCCCTATAACTCCTGAAAAATAGCAGGTTGAAATGTGCGTCGATATATGCGTGAAGATCGACTATAGTACTATTAAATGCCACCAGATGCTGTAGTGCACTGGAGCGGTAAATGTTCAGCGTGCGAGTATGCTTATGGACATCGATGAAACAACATGGAAGCCGACAAACACGGCCAAAGGTGGACAGTGTGGTTTCTCTGGAGGGAAGTCGTGTCTGTAGCCATATGAGGGGAGGCAGCGCCAAGTCGCCAGACCATTGCCACCATTCGGGAACTAGGGTTTACTGTGCTGCCACATAACCTCCATATTCGCCGGATCTGGCTCCTAGCGACTATGTCCTATTCGACGCAATGAAAGATAGCATGCGGGGCAAGACGTTCACCACCAATGACGAACTCCATGCAGTTCTCCAACAGTGGCACCAGGATACCCCCAAAGAATGATTTGTTACACAAATACGGAAGCTGCCAGAACGATGGATGAAGTTGGCGGGGAATACCTGTAATGTACCCGGCCGAAGTCGTCGGATTTTTAAGAGCGTTAAAAATCCCTCAGTATGCTTTCCTTCGGAGGGGAAGTAAAGCCAGCGGTCCCATGTCATAGGTTTATGGCATGTTAAAGAACCTTCCACTAATTACACCTGTGTGTAGCTAAATTATATATGGGTTAAACATTTGACTAACGCTCTTAGGTTCCTACGTTCGTCGTCAAGAGCCGACTGCGGTGGCATCTGGTAACTAAGTTCTGATCTAGTTGGTCGTTGACGTTGGCGGTGAAAGTAGGAACTACTTGAAAAAATCCAATGTCTTGAGTCCTTCCTTGAATTAAAACAGATACACACACTAATACAGCCATCATTATTAACACCTGTTTTCAGACAGATTCTACACACACCCAAAGTACACGGGGCTACATGACCGCATTGTCGCAGCCCCTAAACTGAGGAACCAACTAACTACCTGTAATGTAATCTGAATAAGTTTGTTCAATAAATGGTTCCTGTGAAAGAAAAGAAATGTAGCGCCAGTCATTTTTGAACGCCCCAAGTATTAACGTTCAAACATTAGCTAATATTAATAAGTTATTGTTTTGAAGTGTGCTTCAACCGTATACACGTTGTTCTTTTACGACTCCAAGCATTTGGCGCTTTGTGTATGCAACATGTTTTCACGCCGAATTTGATCATTGAATTTCGGAACCTCTCCTTGTTTCAGACGTTCGCTATCGTGGGCATTATAATATGCTCGTTCAACGTGGACAGAATCACAGCGGACATAACGAAAAGACTGACTTCAAGCGAGGAGGATCACAAAGTGAAATACATCCAAGGTACGTACTGCAAAGAAGAATTTGCAATATGTATGTTAAAACACAATTAGATTTACAACTATACAGTCCAATCTCTCATCTTCGTTTTTTTATACGGTGCCGCTAATAATAATTCACAAACATATTCAATCTCCTGATAACAATTACGAAGATTATAATTATTATAATAATGTGTTAATATTAATAAAATAAAGCCTTTGCCGATGATGTAGCGATTATAACAAATAACAGAAAAGAAGCCAAAGAAGCCCTAGATACGCTACATGAAATCTCTGCCAAAACAGGGTTACAAATCTCATACAAAAAACACTGTTCATTGACCAAAAAAATCTATAGACAGGCACCCACTGTAAATCAAGTATAGAAAAATAGCACAAGTGGAAAGTTTCAAATATCCAGGAGAGATTATACAGAAAACAGGACTGAACTTGGCATTCAATGAAGACAGGATTGCAGAAAGCATACCGACTTATATGGAACCACTACAGTAAAAAAAAGTATTTCCATCAATGCCAAATTACGACACTATCGTACAGTGGTCTTACCAGAGGCTTGCTTGCCACGGTGGGTGAGTGGATAGCGTGTCGGTCTACTAACCCCAAGATTGCAGGTTCGCCCCTGACCGTGGTAAGTGATTTTTGAAAGGCGGCAAAAATACGATACGCATGTCATACGATGTTGGCATGTCAAAGAACCCATTTGAATTCAGTAGGCGAGTTCATAATGGCAAAATTAATCTCGGGAGTTTCCGCCAACACAAAGTTCCTCATTTCTCTACTAGAAAGCGCTATTGTGTTCAAGGAGATTAGATATCTAACATCTAACCTCCTTGACTTTCATAGTCAAGGAACTACGAAATTCGACATGCAAGCTACCCTCTGGGTGTCAAATAGCAAAGCTTGCACCAGGCACCCGAGGCCATACGATATTATTATTATTTTTACCAGAGGCTTTATACGCTTCAGAAACGACAGCAATCAAGGGACGAACAAAAATTGAGGAATTAGAAAAACAAGAGAGAAATTTTCCGAGAAAGATCTACGGGCCAGTTCAGAAAGAGGGAATATTGATAAAGAGACCAACAATTGAACTGTACAAACAGACAGAGACGATTATAAACAATATCAGGAAAAGGAGGGCAACATTTTATGGATATATATATAAGGTGCGTTCAAAAAGTAACGAGCCGGAGACTGGAATGCGCAAACCGGTGACTAGATCGGCTAATCGTGGCGTGTGTAACGAGGTGTGGTTCCGACCAGAGCGTGGAAGGTCACAGCCCGTCGCTAGAGAGCACGCGTGCACGTCACGTGACTATACAAAGCCAACAGCAGCATGCCCTGGCGACGGGCTGTGACCTTCCACGCTCTGGTCGGAACCACACCTCGTTACACACGCCACGATTAGCCGATCTAGTCACCGGTTTGCGCATTCCAGCCTCCCGCTCGTTACTTTTTGAACGCACCTTATACATAGGATGACCGAAGACAGACTGACCAAGAAATATTTTAATATAGTTACGAAGAGTACACTAAAAACCAATTGGGTAAAGGAAACCGAGGAAGACTCAAGAAACTAAACATCTCTACAGAAGACATGGCAGACAGGAGCACATACAGAGAAAAACTTGGACAACAGATGTATAAGCAAACTTCCAAAGAGAGACAAACGGGAAAGAAGTAGACAGAGGAGAGAAAGAGGAAGCATAGTGTTTATATGAGAGGTTTTGGGGGAAAAGAAGAAAGGGTCAGAATAAAACATGAACATTGATTGTGTTGTAACGCTCTCCTTGTGGGGATTTAACGAATAAATAAATAATAATAAAATAAAGAAATTGTAGTAAATTATAATATTTTTTTCTTCCTACCTTAATACAGCAGTTATGTCGTAACTATTTTAAAAACTTAACTTACCTAAAATACAAATTTTACTATCATGTGCAATTAATTTCTCCTTTCATACTGCCACAGTCTATGCATAGGAGTCTGGTTGGTTGGTTCTTAAGTTTAGGGGCTGCGACAACGCGGTCATGTAGCCCCGTGTACTTTGGGTGTGAGTAGAATCTGTCTGATAAACGGTGTTAATTGTGATGACTGTATTAGTGTGTGTTATCTGTTTTTTAATTTAAGTACTGCAACTTAGAATTTTTCAAATAGTTCCTACATTTGCCGCCAAGCGCCACCGTCAACGACTACTAGGCCAAGTTCAGAACTTAGCTACTAGACGTCGCCGCAGTCGGCTTTTGGCAACGAACGTAGAAACCTAAGAGCATTGTTTACATTCTTAACCTATCCAATTTACCTTCACACAGGTGCAATTAGTGGAAGGTTCTTTAACATGCCATAAATCTATGACATGGGACCGCCGGCTTTACTTCTCCTCCGAAGGAAGGCATAGGAGTCTATTGCATATTCATGTACAGTAAAAGCAGTTGTCCACTTAGTTTAAGGAGTTATTTATAATCCAATTTTTATACCATTTTTTGTTTTTGCCATAATTTCAAAGAGCAGCAGTGAGTGTGGTAGCTTGTGAAATAGAAATGGTATCATGTAAGCTAATGATCTTTCGCCAAATTCATTATTTGACGACCCCACAGAAAGAACGGGGTAAGTCCATTTCTTTTTCGGAAATGAGTTTATAGCGCATTCTGGTGCCAGCTATCGTCACTACAGATCAGTTGAAATTAATGTCAAATAAAGCAGAATGTCACCAAGATACAGAAGTTTTTATTTTTAGTGGAAACGGAAAGACTGTCCCATATCCTCTCACTTTCTTCATAATTTAACATTAGTTGTTATTTGTTTTACATGTGCTTCCTTTATAAGATATACTATATTGGGCAAAAATACCCTCAATTGTGGTGTTTTAAGTATTTCTTTTTAGTGTTGAAAGTTTAAATTAGCTCTCCTGTAAAATGAACAGAATGTGACTTACCCCGTCTTTCCCGTGGAGTCTTCACTTGTTTTAGGAATCACAAAATACCAGTTCTTAAATCGTGTTTCCTTTTGATGTTTAAAAGTTCTTTGAAAGAACAATTTTTTTTAAATCCATATTTATCATAAAATGTATTAGGCCCCTACAAGGCTTTATCTGACGATTCGAGAACAATATCACTGGTGAATACTGTATAATCCATGCCTACCAGAGCTCGAGTCAGCAGGGAAGGCGGTACGCAGAACACAACGCTACCATTACGTCATGCCTCACCAATCACAGTCAGTCTGTCTTGAGAATCTGAGCTAGTGTGTTGTGAAGTGTTTATATCGTAATATTTAAAGATCCAGTGGAAGCGATTGTGTACATTTTGAGTGCTATGGAAGCAGAGGGAAGTAAACTACAGGTTGTGCATAGGCAAGCTCGAGAAATAGTTTACAAAGTGCACGAATACTTTGAAATTCTAAAGCAGCATGAAAGAGACGGGCTCGATGAGCTAAGCCACACCGCAGCAAATCACGGCAGTTTGCGGTGTGGGGGGGGACTCGGACCTGGTAGACATGTTGCAACATTGGACATGTATCTCTGTCTCTCTATGCGCAGTTCCCGGAGAGTAGTAGTAGTAGTAGTTTGCCTATGCTGCCATCTAGGGTCACAATTATTAACCAGGAAGCCGCGTTGCGGAGCGGCCAATAAGAAGCACGGAAGTACTTCTCATGACTAGACTTGAGGGGGATAAAGATAATATGCGGTCCAGGCGCGGATTCAAGGGGGGGGGGGGGGTTCACGGGGGTCATGAACCCCCACCCCCCAAACGGAGACCAATTTTTTTTGTAAACTCAAAAAATGAAAACACAATAACCAGACAAATAAAACTTAACAAATTCTAACTGAAAACAGTTTTTTTCTTCATTTTATTCAAAACTGAAAATATCTTTATTGCAATTATTATGTTCTGTTACAACTGCACATATTTACAACTTCATACCTGTTATATAAAAACGATTATTTATATAACAAAATCAACTCGTCTATTTTGTTTAGCAAACCTTGTGATTACCGAATCGATGTCTATAGTGATGTCACGATGAATGTGCAGCAATGCACGGATATGAATTTGGGGCTTTTTTCGCACCAAAAAATTTTGCCGACGTCCAAACTGCAAGCTTGGTTGGCAATTTAAGCTGTGACTTTCTCCCTTTTTGGCGGTACCAACTCGACTTGCCGAAACTGTAACGTACATTGATACTTTTCTCGAAGCTCGATATAAAAGTTGCAAAATACGCCGTTGCAATTTGTACGAATATTTTTGGTGCGCTAAACGCATCAAATTTCTATCCATGTAGCTTGCAAAAAAATGGTCTGGTTTTGTACGTTTGGTTATTTTGTGATTGCGTTGTTAGTGATACCATTTTTTTCTTAACAATTTCGACTCTTTGACCCCCCCCCCCGAAAGCCAAAGTCTAGATCCGCGCCTGATGCGGTCGGACAAGCGGGTATGCCTTTTAAAATGCACTTAAAACGTTATACTTTATCAATCCTCAAAGTTATCAAGTTATCACGGATTTATCTTCTTGTTCCAGTGGTTCGTGCAGTGGTGGTCGCCATATCAGTGTTCTTCGGCGTACAGATCCTCGTCAACATCATGTTGGTGATGGGCACACTACAGGTAAGAATACAGCAACAGTCTAATATGAGACATTACATTTAGCATTACTATGAGTCACATTAACTATAGGTTATACCTAGAGCCCTGTGCAGATTAACAAAACCTTCACCGCATCCGCCCGTTTGTTATCCGAATCTACTAACATTACAATAACATTTTAAAAAAATAAGCCATCAAGCGACACATTTAGACAATTAAGGAGAAAGTCGTTCCCTTAGGCCAGGCATGTCCAGCCATGCCACTGGTGGCTGTGGCGCCACGGTTTGCCACGAGAGACGCTCCATGGTAGACTAAGGCCCGCTCCACCCCCGCTCCCGCCAGCTTCTCCTCTCGCTAAAGTTCATCTACTGTAAGTTTGCACTTTCTTGACAGTTTTCGAGGGAACAAGTTGTCCAACAGAACATATCAATCCGCCATTACCACGTGCATTCCAGCCAATGAGCCATCACCCACATGGCAGCCAGCAATGGCCGTTGTATTCCGTCAAGGAGTGAACAGCTGTTATGATTTGCCTAAACCTACATTCATCTCGCAATATCAATGCATTGCCCCTTTTAAAGGAAACTTTTATTTCTTTGTGGCATTTATCAAATAATCGTTCTAAGAGCACACCTAAAACCCACTGACGGTTCGCTGACAGAATGTTACATCATTGTGCGCGCTATGACACAGCAGCTGATAACTTAAATGTTATTTAGAGTGGAATTATTTTTAGGCTCATCATTTCACAGCTCAAGGAAAATGCTTACTAAGGTGCGGTGTAAGATGTCCTTAAAGCGATAAGATCAATACTTGACCTGTTGGATTGATATTAAAATAAAACGTACGAAAAATGTCATCATATAAGTTAACTTTTAGGCCTACGCAACAACTCATATTTTAGGCCTAATTTTTTTGCACAAATAAATATGAAAATTATTCACCAGGGCAATGTCCTTGGGGAAATCAATAGTTCTGCTGCCTTTTCTTTTACCTTCAAAAAGAGAGAAATAAAATAAATATCTTGAACAAGATATTCCGTATCTGCTTCCGACTCTGTAGTCAAAACAAAGATGTCTGACCTGGAGACCTCTCGGGCTACATATTTACTCAACATTTAAGATAACCACTAGGCCTATATATTTGTCTGAAAAGTGAACACGCGTTCAAATGGAAATAATACTTTCAGACGACTTAGCGCAATATTATCAATTATAATTAGGGCCTATTATTATTTAATGTAACTAACACGTTATTTGAACAGGCGGATGAACACGGAAAAGCGTCCATTACCAATCGCACACCCATGCCACGAGCACGTGTTAGTTCAGTTTGATAATGCAACTTTTCAGTCTGGCCGACGGAATACGTTGCAATTTCTGGGACAAGCGAAAAAATAACCTGAAAAACTTACATGTGATTATTTGTTATATGTGCTCAATGATGACGTTGCTAGGCTTGAAAGTTATTTCCACAAATGGAGGCTCCAACCAAGTGCAACAAAAACTGAAGTATCATGTTTCCACTTAAACAGCAGAATGGCTGATAGTGCAGTTCATGTATCGCTTCAAGGTTCTGTGCTGAGAAATAATAAACACCCTAAATATTTAGGTGTTACTCTGGATCGCACATTATCTTTTAAAAAACATCTTGAAAATACAGCCGCCAAAATTAGAAGCCGGAATAATATCCTGCAGAAGCTTTGTGGAACTACTTGGGGAGCTTCTGCTACAACTCTGAGGTGTTCTGCATTAGGTCTTGTCTTCTCCGTTGCTGAATATTGTGCTCCAGTTTGGCTGAACAGCCCACATGTAAAGATAATTAATACCCAACTCAATAACACCATGAGACTGATCAGTGGCCTTATTAGATCTACGCCGACTTATTGGCTTCCTGTCCTCAGCAACATCATGCCTCCTGATCTACGCAGGAAAGCTGCCCTGATCCGAGAGTATAAGAAAATGATGAGTAATCCAGCTCTTCCTATTCACTGCGACATCCCTGATCTGAATAGAAACCGACTGAAATCTAGACATCCACCCATCAAATATGCTAGAGATCTCACAGGCAACAATTTTGAGCCGAATATCCAATGGAGAAATGAATGGAGCACCAACATCAACCTTGACGCTTGGAGTGACTTAAATGGAGATATCGCTGCACCCAGTTTTGACCTGCCAAGAGGAACGTGGACTGCCCTCAATAGGATCCGGACTAACCACAGGGTCTGTGCTGAATCACTCTTCAAATGGGGTAAAATTCCTTCTCCCCAATGTGACTGCGGTGCTCCTTCACAGTCAGTTCACCACATTGTTCACGAATGTCATAGAAGAGCATATCAGGGTGATCGGTCTGACTTCCTGTTGGCAAAACCTGCAGCACTGCAATGGATACAGAATTTAGATTTAAAGATATGAGCCTGCCTTGTCATGTGACGCTGTAAATATGTATAAATCAATGTTTATGGGTGTATATATTTATCTTGCATGCTTGTTGTCTGTATGCCATACGATAAATAAATAAATAAATAATAATTTGTTATAAACTACAGGTTATAAATTGAGTCTCTCTTTATTAAGGCTAGCAACCCTAGCTGTCAAAAAAAAGTGCAAACTTACAGTAGATGAACTATACCTTCTCTTGCTTGAGAGGAGAAGACGGACTTGTCGCCCTCCGCCTCCACACACCTGTCCTAAACACACACTGCGCCGTAGTAAAATGGGTCGTCATAAGCCAAGTGTCAAGCAAGGCAAGACAGAGATTCTGATTTCCTCATCTTAAATACCGTACATCACTGTTTGTAGAAAGTGAACTGTCGACCAAAATATTATGTGCACTCGAGTTTGAAGGTTGTTTGTGAAGTAACCAATAGACCTACATAAAATCCAATAGCATCATCATTTTCATCGTTCTATTTTACGTTAGTTCACGTAGGTTTGGAATTTTTAATTTATTTAATTTATATTTTAATATTTTTTAACGCAGTTGAAACACAAAAAGAACACGTTTGTAAGCGTGTTTCAATCATGCGTCACATATAAGAATTATTATCTCACAAACTCGTCATCAGATCGAATCCAAATTTTAACACAATATACATTGGAATGTTGTATAACTGGTTTATTAATTTTAAAATTTTGTGTGTTCAAGAACGTAAGTTGTTATCATTTTTGAAAGGTAACTTTTCCTCGGCTCGGGGTAGTTGGAAAATGTAGTTCTTGGTTTCGTTGTAATCCTGATACATCAAAAAGTTATGCTGTATGACTGTGAAATACGTAAATTAATTCACTTATTTTATATCGGTTTGTATTAATTGTACGGGCAATTAAGACATGGTTCACCAGCTAGCTGCTCCGGGAAATGCGAGGAGCGCCATGACACGTGATGGAGCCCATCTTGGCAACGCTGTACAGCTTTCACCGGAGCGGCTAACTGGTGAACCAAGTCGTAATTCCCCGTACAAATACAAACCGATATAAAATAAGTGAATTAATTTACGTATTTCACAGTCATACAACATACCTTTTTGATATATAAGGATTACAACGCGACCAAGAACTACATTTTCAAACCACCCCGAGCCGAGAAAAAGTTACCTTACAAAAATAATAACAACTTTGTTTGTTGGACACACAAAATTTTAAAATTAATAAACCAGTTATACAACATTCCAATGTATATTGTGTTAAAACATGGATTCGATCTGATGACGGGTTTGTGAGATAATAATTCTTAAATGTGACGCATGGTTGAAACACGCTTTAAAACGGGCACTTTTTGTGTTCCAACTGCGATAAAAAATATTAAAATATAAATTTTAAATTCCAAACCTACATGAACTAACGTAAAATAGAACGACGAAAATGATGATGTTATTGGATTGTATGTAGGTCTATTGGTTACGTCACAAACAACCTTCAAACTCGAGTGCACATAATATTTTGGTCGACAGTAGTGTTTGTCCGCTATGCCGCTCAACAATACAGTCTGCCTGATTGCGTTCTCCACGGCGGCGTCGAACGCGTACGCGGCCATCACTGTAGGACAGGTTGAAGCGTGACTCATCCGCAAACACTAAATTTCGCCACTTAACCTGCCAGTGACGGCGTGCACGTGCCCATTGTAAGTTAGTCGGAGGCGACGGTGGTTCTCAGTCAATGGAAGCCGACGTAGTGGCATGCGCGCTACCAGTCCAGCCCTCAAAAGACGGCACCGCACCGTCGACGCAGACATGTCCACCCCCGTTGCAGTGATCCAGTCGAGCCAAAAACGAGGACGACGCCGATCTGTCCGATACGGCCATGCGGAGAAGATGGCGGTCGTCTCGCGCTGTGGTCACATTGCGTCGTCCTGTACCCTGTCGTCGCTGTGTACGGCCCTCATCTCTCCACTGGATCCAAATACGCCTTACTGTTGACGCAGCGTGCCCTGTACGAGCCGCAATGTCCCAGAACGACAGACCGGAGCCCAAGCATTCTGCCCCGTTCAACCGCACTCACATGCTGATAGCCCACCCTATAATGTCAGTGAGGCATCGTTGCACTTGCTTACACGTTTCCACTTGGTATGATGGCCCCCATGATAGAGGGCACTGGTGGGCCAATGTACACGCCATCTCTCTGCGATTTCAATCATTAGGTATGGTACCGCAGGCCTACACGATCCCTGTTCTGGGATTGTCTCCAACCATTTCTTCTGGGCGTTTCACTTTCTACAAACAGTACTGTAGAACGGTACATCAGTTGTAGAAAAGTTGTGAATGGCAAAAAGACGTTCAACATCAGAGGTGGGTGGTGGAGCAAAGAGAATATAAAAAGTAGGTTGATTTTTGGGTCTTTTAAAGTTGCACTCTATATAAAGGGAGGTAGCGCGCAGTTCGTTACTCCTGTGGGGGTCCGGGCGGGGACACCAAGAGCACGCCGATGAGCCAGCTTGGTGTCCTAGGCGAAACCCCACACAAGACACGGTACAAACCCAGAAGAATTGCTGAATATTAATTCACCGGCCGTGAAAGCCAATATACCATCTTTTTGGAAGCCTTCATAGGGAGGTTCAGGCTTCCTGAGCCTTTAGTTCTCGCAGTCAGGTAGTGCAGTTGCACTCAATATAAAGGGAGATAGCGCGCAGTTCGACCTGTGGGGGTCCGGGCGAGGACACCAAGAGCCCACCGATCAGCCAGCTTGGTGTCCTAGGCGAAACTCCACAGAAGACACGGCACAAACCTAGAAGAATTGCTGAGTTTTAATTCACCGGCCGTGAAAGCCAATATACCATCTTTTTGGAAGCCTTCATAGGGAGGTTCAGGCTGCTTGAGCTTTTAGTTCTCGCAGTCAAGTAGTGCAGTTGCACTCAATATAAAGGGAGGTAGTGCGCAGTTCGTTACTCCTGTGGGGGTCCAGGCGGGGACACCAAGAGCCAGCCGATGAGCCAGCTTGGTGTCCTAGGCGAAACCCCACTCAAGTCACGGCACAAACCTAGAAGAATTGCTGAGTTTTAATTCACCGGCCGTGAAAGCCAATATACCATCTTTTTGGAAGCCTTCATAGGGAGGTTCAGGCTGCTTGAGCTTTTAGTTCTCGCAGTCAGGTAGTGCAGTTGCACTCAATATAAAGGGAGATAGTGCGCAGTTCGTTACTCCTGTGGGGGTCCAGGCGGAGACACCAAGAGCCAGCCGATGAGCCAGCTTGGTGTCCTAGGCGAAACCCCACACAAGTCACGGCACAAACCTAGAAGAATTGCTGAGTTTTAATTCACCGGCCGTGAAAGCCAATATACCATCTTTTTGGAAGCCTTCATAGGGAGGTTCAGGCTGCTTGAGCTTTTAGTTCTCGCAGTCAAGTAGTGCAGTTGTACTCAATATAAAGGGAGGTAGCGCGCAGTTCGTTACTCCTGTGGGGGTCCGGGCGGGGACACCAAGAGCCCGCCGATGAGCCAGCTTGGTGTCTTAGGCGAAACCCCACACAAGACACGGCAAAAACCTAGAAGAATTGCTGAGTTTTAATTCACCGGCCGTGAAAGGCAATATACCATCTTTTTGGAAGCCTTCATTCAGGGAGGTTCAGGCTGCTTGAGCTTTTAGTTCTCGCAGTCAAGTAGTGCAGTTGCACTCAATATAAATGGAGGTAGCGCACAGTTCGTTACTCCTGTGGGGGTCCGGGCGGGGACACCAAGAGCCCGCCTTTGAGCCAGCTTGGTGTCCTAGGCGAAACCCCACACAAGACACGGCACAAACCTAGAAGAAATGCTGAGTTTTAATTCACTGGCCGTGAAAGCCAATATACCATCTTTTTGGAAGCTTTCATAGGGAGGTTCAGGCTGCTTGAGCTTTTAGTTCTCGCAGTCAAGTAGTGCAGTTGTACTCAATATAAAGGGAGGTAGCGCGCAGTTCGTTACTCCTGTGGGGGTCCTGGCGGGGACACCAAGAGCCCGCCGATGAGCCAGCTTGGTGTCTTAGGCGAAACCCCACACAAGACACGGCAAAAACCTAGAAGAATTGCTGAGTTTTAATTCACCGGCCGTGAAAGCCAATATACCATCTTTTTGGAAGCCTTCATAGGGAGGTTCAGGCTGCTTGAGCTTTTAGTTCTCGCAGTCAAGTAGTGCAGTTGTACTCAATATAAAGGGAGGTAGCGCGCAGTTCGTTACTCCTGTGGGGGTCCGGGCGGGGACACCAAGAGCCCGCCGATGAGCCAGCTTGGTGTCTTAGGCGAAACCCCACACAAGACACGGCAAAAACCTAGAAGAATTGCTGAGTTTTAATTCACCGGCCGTGAAAGGCAATATACCATCTTTTTGGAAGCCTTCATTCAGGGAGGTTCAGGCTGCTTGAGCTTTTAGTTCTCGCAGTCAAGTAGTGCAGTTGCACTCAATATAAATGGAGGTAGCGCGCAGTTCGTTACTCCTGTGGGGGTCCGGGCGGGGACACCAAGAGCCCGCCTTTGAACCAGCTTGGTGTCCTAGACGAAACCCCACACAAGACACGGCACAAACCTAGAAGAATTGCTGAGTTTTAATTCACCGGCCGTGAAAGCCAATATACCATCTTTTTGGAAGCCTTCATAGGGAGGTTCAGGCTGCTTGAGCTTTTAGATCTCGCAGTCAAGTAGTGCAGTTGCACTCAATATAAAGGGAGGTAGCGCGCAGTTCGTTACTCCTGTGGGGGTCCGGGCGGGGACACCAAGAGCCCGCCTTTGAGCCAGCTTGGTGTCCTAGGCGAAACCCCACACAAGACACGGCACAAACCTAGAAGAAATGCTGAGTTTTAATTCACCGGCCGTGAAAGCCAATATACCATCTTTTTGGAAGCCTTCATAGGGAGGTTCAGGCTGCTTGAGCTTTTAGTTCTCGCAGTCAAGTAGTGCAGTTGTACTCAATATAAAGGGAGGTAGCGCGCAGTTCGTTACTCCTGTGGGGGTCCGGGCGGAGACACCAAGAGCCCGCCGATGAGCCAGCTTGGTGTCTTAGGCGAAACCCCACACAAGACACGGCAAAAACCTAGAAGAATTGCTGAGTTTAAGTTCACCGGCCGTGAAAGGCAATATACCATCTTTTTGGAAGCCTTCATTCAGGGAGGTTCAGGCTGCTTGAGCTTTTAGTTCTCGCAGTCAAGTAGTGCAGTTGCACTCAATATAAATTGAGGTAGCGCGCAGTTCGTTACTCCTGTGGGGGTCCGGGCGGGGACACCAAGAGCCCGCCTTTGAGCCAGCTTGGTGTCCTAGGCGAAACCCCACACAAGACACGGCACAAACCTAGAAGAATTGCTGAGTTTTAATTCACCGGCCGTGAAAGCCAATATACCATCTTTTTGGAAGCCTTCATAGGGAGGTTCAGGCTGCTTGAGCTTTTAGTTCTCGCAGTCAAGTAGTGCAGTTGTACTCAATATAAAGGGAGGTAGCGCGCAGTTCGTTACTCCTGTGGGGGTCTGGGCGGGGACACCAAGAGCCCGCCGATGAGCCAGCTTAGTGTCCTAGGCGAAACATCACACAAGACACGGCACAAACCTAGGAGAATTGCTGAGTTTTAATTCACCGGCCGTGAAAGCCAATATACCATCTTTTTGAAAGGCTCATTATTTTTAAAAAAATTGATACCTTTCCTATAATTGCATAATGCCGAAAATGTTATCAGTTTGTAGGTTAGGATGACAATACAGGTACTACGGAAGCTGGACACTGAATTATGGCTTAATAGCATGAATGGTTTTAGAAATAAAGCACTGATACATGATGTTGTACACTCGCAACGATAATAATAATTCAGATAAGAATTTATGAACCCAGGACTCTGTGAATTCATTCACCTATTACTATGCACATATGCTATAAGCATTTAAAGTTTCATGAACATCAAGTGTATGGTTCCCGATATATTCATATTTTTATCAAACATGCGCTGCGGCGGTTAACGCCCCCTTAATGCACTAAATATGTTTGAAATTACTTCAAATGTTAAACCAAAAGTCTTAATTATATTTTATTTTAAGAAACTCAAAATATAATGATTTTTTAGAATTTCCTCTAACAGGAGCTTTGCTAATGCAATATTCTACACTTTCTGTTTTGAATACTTGAATACCTTTCGAGTGGATTTATTTATTAATTGAATATCCATTACAGCAAATGGAACCCTATTACACATAGTACATTAGTGTTGTAGTTTGTTAAAAAATGAAACATTAATTACATCATAAATTATGAGATTAATTTTTGAAACATAAGATGAATAAAAGCTAAAAACTGCTTATAACAACATTTTTTCGTGAATATGTGATAAAGTGGTTTTGAAAATTTCAAGTTGCAGAAATGTAAGTGACAGTTCAAGTTGTATCCGGCATTACCAAACACAGAACATTCAAACAACAGATGATCTATTGTTTGAGGAGATCACAAAAACAGGAATAACCATCTACAATATTAATTTTAAATCGTTCGAAATAGGATTTGAAACGCCCGTGACCAGTTAAGAATTGAGTAAGTTCAAAATTTGGCACAAACGTCTTACACTGGAGCCTATTGTGAACTTCTGGACAAAATATATTTCTTGTGATAGATCCTTTTGTAGAACGGGTCCAGTAGTTGTTCACTGACTTGTTATGCGACTTCTAATTTGTCTCTTTCCATAACATATTGGGGACTTGTCATATGAAGCTTGCATATTAGATGCTGCTCCTGATTTTGCGAGTTGATCCGCTCTTTCGTTTCCAGGAGTTTCGACATGTCCTTGAATCCAGGTGAAACAAATGTAAGAGTTTTGATGACTATTGCTCATTGGATTTAGAGCAGAGGGATTTGCAGTGTTTCTTTTACTGATGATCCACTCTCGATCTATTCAAAGATTCATGAACTATGGGTTGAAATCACCTGACTTACAGGGTATATTCGAAAGTCAATGAAAAAATAGAAAACTGGCCCAGCTCAGGCGCCCCTCGGAATCTCCAATTATGAAAGTTTCCAGACATAATTCCGTATGGGGAAAGGTGTAAGTCCACGGGGGAGGAAACATTACTAACGAGGGAAATACCCCAGCTCGAACGGCTAAAACCGACTGGCAGTGCGCTTAGCATACGAAGATATGTCTGTTCTACTACCCATTACGGGCATTCATCTGTAAAACCCCGCATTAGTGTACAATCAATGTTTGGAAGTTACGGCGACCAAAGATTGCAGAAACACAATTCTCAGCAGAAACTACCGTGCAACAGGCAATTCGGATCATTATATTAGGGAAAATCCATTCCTAGCAATTGGTTAGACCTTTAGCATATATGTGGTAACATTACAAAAAGATTGCAGAAACTCAATTCTCAGCAGAAACTACCGTGCAACAGGCAACTAGGTGCAGTATAATTTGGCAAAAGGTTGAACACTTGCTTGCAACAAGAAATCTTAACAAATGCAGTACCGTGTTGTCATAGTCATCTTTCCCACAATAGAAGATACTGTGTTGTCCTTCATTCGACGTCGAAGTGTAAATGTGGAGTTTCAATGAAGTGATTAAAAATCAGCGGAATGGAAGAGTACGGACCCTCAACAAGAGCAACATGTAGACACAATCCATTATTTATAATGTTCCCGCATTGCAATAGTCCAAACTCAAATGCCACGGTGATCAAATTATCACATACTCAGATGGCAGTGGCATACTTTTACAGTTTTTTTTTTGTCGTGTAGCCTCCTGAGAGGCCGAGTGCAGGTCTTTCTAGTCGACGCCCGTGGGCGACCTGCGCGTCGGGATGAGAGATGGAATGGATGAAGATGAATGAAACTGGGCAAGGATGTGGAAGGAAGCGGCCGTGGCCTGTCAGAAGGTACTGTCCCAGCATTTTCCTGGTGTTGAAAATGGGAAACCATGGAAAACCATTTCAAGGACAGCCGACGGTGGGGCTCGAACCCACGCGTCTACCGAGTCAGCAGAGAGCTTGGCCCCTTGATCTAACGCAGCGCTTTAGCCCGCGTAGCCACTACTGTCGGTACTTTTACAGATGAATGGCATTGATAGCTATTGGCATAGGGTCAACTGTATACTTTAAACCCACTTTCAGTTGGTTTTCGTCGTTCGAGCGGGAATACTTCCCTCGTAAGTAGGGTTACAAAAGATTCCAGCAGTTGGTCAATACAATGATTTATGTTGACGATATCGAAATGTAAATATTATATGTCAGAAAACTGTAGCATAATGACGCTCATTATAACACTACTTTTCATTATGAAACAGTTTCTCCCACCAATCAGAGCTCAAGAAACAGTTGTGTGACCAATTAGGCAAGGATAGCATCGCACCTACGCTGAGTTCCACGGCCGCCTATTTTAAATTTCACTGCGTGGCTAGTGTCATAGTGGGGGTATTTGAGGAGGCCATGATCAAATACAAGATATTCTCTGCGTCCCTGTTCAGTACATTATAGACTATTATTATTATAAGACAGTAAAATACCGGACTTCAGTGAAATATTGTTTCTGAATTGTTTTCCCAACTCACAAACCATTTCCTGTCTTTAGCACTGTCCCGCTTATTACACTTTTATACCACAGTCCCTTGAAGAGCGTAATAAAGGGGTTTTACTGATGATAAATTCAATTCACTATGGCATTCCCGTGCAGTCGCGATATAGTCTAAGAAGTGAGCATTAAAAATGAAATGAATATGTGAATACATGGACTCAAATTAACAAGTTCGAAGGACATATGAATTGTGAAGACTCATCAATCTCCTCCAAAATTCATTGCGATGACTTTTCAACTCTTCTCTTATTGACTAATTTAGAGGCTATGCGACATCGTAGTCATTTAGCCCAGTGCACTTTGGTCTGTGTATATGTGTAATTGGGGCAAGGATTTTGGTAGGAGCCAGTTTGTTCTCAAAAAAATAATTTGTATGTATTTTTACTCGTTTATCATTTACGGGCAACCCGCCCGGCTTCGCCCAGGAATAGTTATGGATGCACTACGTGATAAGCGCTTTCTTTTTCGATCTCAATGAACTACGACCTATATCCGTTTTCCGTCTCGACATGATGGGTTGAAATCACTGACTGGACTATTAATTATACATGGGTTGTTTTTTTTAGTTTTGGCACCTTAGTTATAACTGGATTAATAACTCACTTAGATGGTTCCAAGTTTCACAGGCCCTCGATGTAGTCCCCACCGTTGCGTACAACGTGTTCCCAGCGATGCGGAAGTCGTTGGATCCCGTTGGCACTGCCCAATCTATTGATGGTACGAAGAGAGCGCTCGGCAGCCTGCTTAACGTCTTCAATGGTACGGAAGCGCTCCCCGCGCATTGTCATCTTCATCTTCGGGATGAGATCATAGTCGCAGGGACTGATGTCGGGAGAATATGAGGGGTGATAGAGGACCTTCCAGCCCTAGCGATCCAACAATGCCGACACAACGCCTGCTGTGTCTGCCCTAACATTGTCATTCAGAACGATGGGCGGTGTAACCATGTGGTGGCGCCGTTTCCTTCTCAGAGCTCCTCGGAGATGGTCTTGCAGAAACGAACAATAGTACACCTCATTAACGGTTTGCCCTCGGGGAACAGTATGGTGAATGATCACACCATCCCAATCATAGGCAAGAATCAACATTACCTTCACATTGGAGGGGGTTGGTCGAACTGTTTGTTTCCGTGGTGATCCGTGGTGCCGCCATTCGTTCGATTGGCGTTTTAACTGTGGCTCATAAGATCTGGCCCACGTCTCGTCAATGGTTATGATACGCCGTAAGAAGGCCTCTCCTTCGCGCTCAAAACGCTGCAAGCGCATACGACAAGCGTCATATTGCAGCCATTTGTGCATGTCGGTTAAGTCATGCAGAACCGATTTGGACGCAATCTTCCCGCATTTTCAGTAAATCCTTCAGGATGTGGAGGACAGTTGAATGCGCCAGTCTGGTATCTTGCTCTAATTGACGAATCGTTACGTTCCGATCCACCTCTACTAACGCGGACACCATCTGTACATTGTCATCACTTACTGGTGGGTGACCAGATCGAGGTATGTGCTCCACACGTTCGCACCCATCTCGAAAGGCTCCAACCCATCTTGCTACCGTTCTGAACGGTAACGCAGCTGCACCGCACGCTTCCTGCAATCATCGGTGACACTGTTTAGCACTGCGACCCCTAGCACACTGAATTTTTATCCACGTTCTCTGCTCCTGCTTGGAAAACATTGTGACTGTATTTCGCGAGCGCTGATCTCACACTACTCATCTAACAGGCGCGACTGCGCACGAGCGGTGGTGAGGACGGGCGAGGTCATGTGTTTTGAGGGAGGGGATGCAGGGCAGCAACCGTCAGTAAAAGTGGCAGCGCCCAACATTGTTGCAACTTGGCACTGAAGCATTGGTGCCAAAACTAAAAAACCAACCCATGTATTATCATTGAGATGAATGTGCAACGAATTCTTGTCAGACGTAATTTAAGAACGGCGAGGTGCATGACACACAAATCTCCCTCCCGTCCAATTTTAACTTGACTGTGTATTTTGCGGAACGAAAAGTTCACAGGTGAAATTAGGAAAAGCTGAGTTGCACTTCCAGAGAAACTCCGACCACAACCACTCTCCTCTGAAGTCTTAACTCAACACAACTCGACAGTTTGCTGCTGGCTGTATCTGGGGTAATAGGCTCGCCCGCTAGCTAGGCTGTAACTGGGGTGATAGGCTCGCCCCTAGCTAGCTCGTAAAATGTCGCCTCAGTAATTGAATGGAGATTGTTCGAAGAAATGAAAACGTAAAAACACTTATAGTGGGTGATGTATTGAAGATAGAGATATGCTCTCGCGGACTTTTTTTAAACAATTATTACACTCACAGTATATAGATATTTTAAACGGGTTGCCCAGCGTAGGCCTAAGCTTAAAAAGCGCACGGCCGCCAGGTTGGGTTTTTTTTTCGACTTTTTCACAGAAATCGTTACTGCTTGGCTTCCTTTGATCATAAATAAATTATTTTCTACAGAAACCTTCCTTCAGATATCCTTTACAGAATGGTGAAAACCGCATCAAAGTCCATCCAGTGGTTCTCGAGATTACACGTGACATCCATGAATCGGGGACTTTGCTTTATATTGAGTAGGGTTAATATATTTCCGTTGATTTTTCACGAAATGCAAGATATATCCTGCACCAATGTTAAGATTTGGAAGATTTTGGCACAACCGCACCTTCTAACTCGCTCTGGCTTGAGCATGAGTTTTGTGAAACATACACCTTAGCGTATTATATATAATAATGATAATAAATTCAATTCACTATGGAATTCCCGTGCAGTCGCGATAAATTCTAAGAAGTGAGCATTAAAAATGTACTGAAAATGAAATGAATATGCGAGTACATGGACTCAAATTAACAAGTTCGAAGGCCATATGAATTGTGAACTCATCAATCTCCTCCAAAATTCATTGCAATGAGTTTTCAACTTTTCTCTTATTACTAATTTAGAGGCTATGCGACATCGTGGTCATTAAGCCCCGTGCACTTTGGTCTGTGTATATGTGTAATTGGGGCAAGGATTTTGGTAGGAGCCAATTTGTTCTGTAATATTTAATTCGTCTGAATTTGTACTCATTTATCTTTTATTACAAAACGGAGCTTACTTTCTCGACGTACGACGAATTATTCAGACATTAAAAATAGTATAAGGGGTGAAGCGGCTTCGGTGGCGTAGTCGGTAGCATGCTGAGCTTAAGATCGCGGGTTCAAACCTGGCCGATGTCGTCGGATTTTTAAGAGCGTTAAAATCCCTCAGTATACCTTCCTTCGGAGGGGATGTAAAGCCGGCGGTCCCATGTCATAGATTTATGGCATGTAAAAGAACCTTCCCCTAATTACACTTGTGTGAAGCTAAATTATAGGGTAGATTTGACTAACGATCTTAGGTTCCAACGTTCGTCGCCAGGTGGCATCTAGTAACCAAGTTCAGAACTAGTTGTCGTTGACGGTGGTGTTTGGTAGCAAAAGTAGGAACTACTTGAAAATTGAATGTCTGCAGTTCTTACTTGAATTAAAAACAGATAACACACACTAATTCATTCAGGGAGGTTCAGGCTGCTTGAGCTTTTAGTTCTCGCAGTCAAGTAGTGCAGTTGCACTCAATATAAATGGAGGTAGCGCGCAGTTCGTTACTCCTGTGGGGGTCCGGGCGGGGACACCAAGAGCCCGCCTTTGAGCCAGCTTGGTGTCCTAGACGAAACCCCACACAAGACACGGCACAAACCTAGAAGAATTGCTGAGTTTTAATTCACCGGCCGTGAAAGCCAATATACCATCTTTTTGGAAGCCTTCATAGGGAGGTTCAGGCTGCTTGAGCTTTTAGATCTCGCAGTCAAGTAGTGCAGTTGCACTCAATATAAAGGGAGGTAGCGCGCAGTTCGTTACTCCTGTGGGGGTCCGGACGGGGACACCAAGAGCCCGCCTTTGAGCCAGCTTGGTGTCCTAGGCGAAACCCCACACAAGACACGGCACAAACCTAGAAGAAATGCTGAGTTTTAATTCACCGGCCGTGAAAGCCAATATACCATATTTTTGGAAGCCTTCATAGGGAGGTTCAGGCTGCTTGAGCTTTTAGTTCTCGCAGTCAAGTAGTGCAGTTGTACTCAATATAAAGGGAGGTAGCGCTCAGTTCGTTACTCCTGTGGGGGTCCGGGCGGAGACACCAAGAGCCCGCCGATGAGCCAGCTTGGTGTCTTAGGCGAAACCCCACACAAGACACGGCAAAAACCTAGAAGAATTGCTGAGTTTAAATTCACCGGCCGTGAAAGGCAATATACCATCTTTTTGGAAGCCTTCATTCAGGGAGGTTCAGGCTGCTTGAGCTTTTAGTTCTCGCAGTCAAGTAGTGCAGTTGCACTCAATATAAATTGAGGTAGCGCGCAGTTCGTTACTCCTGTGGGGGTCCGGGCGGGGACACCAAGAGCCCGCCTTTGAGCCAGCTTGGTGTCCTAGGCGAAACCCCACACAAGACACGGCACAAACCTAGAAGAATTGCTGAGTTTTAATTCACCGGCCGTGAAAGCCAATATACCATCTTTTTGGAAGCCTTCATAGGGAGGTTCAGGCTGCTTGAGCTTTTAGTTCTCGCAGTCAAGTAGTGCAGTTGTACTCAATATAAAGGGAGGTAGCGCGCAGTTCGTTACTCCTGTGGGGGTCTGGGCGGGGACACCAAGAGCCCGCCGATGAGCCAGCTTAGTGTCCTAGGCAAAACATCACACAAGACACGGCACAAACCTAGGAGAATTGCTGAGTTTTAATTCACCGGCCGTGAAAGCCAATATACCATCTTTTTGAAAGGCTCATTATTTTTAAAAAATTGATACGTTTCCTATAATTGCATAATGCCGAAAATGTTATCAGTTTGTAGGTTAGGATGACAATACAGGTACTACGGAAGCTGGACACTGAATTATGGCTTAATAGCATGAATGGTTTTAGAAATAAAGCACTGATACATGATGTTGTACACTCGCAACGATAATAATAATTCAGATAAGAATTTATGAACCCAGGACTCTGTGAATTCATTCACCTATTACTATGCACATATGCTATAAGCATTTAAAGTTTCATGAACATCAAGTGTATGGTTCCCGATATATTCATATTTTTATCAAACATGCGCTGCGGCGGTTAACGCCCCCTTAATGCACTAAATATGTTTGAAATTACATCAAATGTTAAACCAAAAGTCTTAATTATATTTTATTTCAAGAAACTCAAAATATATTGATTTTTTAGAATTTCCTCTAACAGGAGCTTTGCTAATGCAATATTCTACACTTTCTGTTTTGAATACTTGAATACCTTTCGAGTGGATTTATTTATTAATTGAATATCCATTACAGCAAATGGAACCCTATTACACATAGTACATTAGTGTTGTAGTTTGTTAAAAAATGAAACATTAATTACATCATAAATTATGAGATTAATTTTTGAAACATAAGATGAATAAAAGCTAAAAACTGCTTATAACAACATTTTTTCGTGAATATGTGATAAAGTGGTTTTGAAAATTTCAAGTTGCAGAAATGTAAGTGACAGTTCAAGTTGTATCCGGCATTACCAAACACAGAACATTCAAACAACAGATGATCTATTGTTTGAGGAGATCACAAAAACAGGAATAACCATCTACAATATTAATTTTAAATCGTTCGAAATAGGATTTGAAACGCCCGTGACCAGTTAAGAATTGAGTAAGTTCAAAATTTGGCACAAACGTCTTACACTGGAGCCTATTGTGAACTTCTGGACAAAATATATTTCTTGTGATAGATCCTTTTGTAGAACGGGTCCAGTAGTTGTTCACTGACTTGTTATGCGACTTCTAATTTGTCTCTTTCCATAACATATTGGGGACTTGTCATATGAAGCTTGCATATTAGATGCTGCTCCTGATTTTGCGAGTTGATCCGCTCTTTCGTTTCCAGGAGTTTCGACATGTCCTTGAATCCAGGTGAAACAAATGTAAGAGTTTTGATGACTATTGCTCATTGGATTTAGAGCAGAGGGATTTGCAGTGTTTCTTTTACTGATGATCCACTCTCGATCTATTCAAAGATTCATGAACTATGGGTTGAAATCACCTGACTTACAGGGTATATTCGCAAGTCAATGAAAAAATAGAAAACTGGCCCAGCTCAGGCGCCCCTCGGAATCTCCAATTATGAAAGTTTTCAGACATAATTCCGTATGGGGAAAGGTGTAAGTCCACGGGGGAGGAAACATTACTAACGAGGGAAATACCCCAGCTCGAACGGCTAAAACCGACTGGCAGTGCGCTTAGCATACGAAGATATGTCTGTTCTACTACCCATTACGGGCATTCATCTGTAAAACCCCGCATTAGTGTACAATCAATGTTTGGAAGTTACGGCGACCAAAGATTGCAGAAACACAATTCTCAGCAGAAACTACCGTGCAACAGGCAATTCGGATCATTATATTAGGGAAAATCCATTCCTAGCAATTGGTTAGACCTTTAGCATATATGTGGTAACATTACAAAAAGATTGCAGAAACTCAATTCTCAGCAGAAACTACCGTGCAACAGGCAACTAGGTGCAGTATAATTTGGCAAAAGGTTGAACACTTGCTTGCAACAAGAAATCTTAACAAATGCAGTACCGTGTTGTCATAGTCATCTTTCCCACAATAGAAGATACTGTGTTGTCCTTCATTCGACGTCGAAGTGTAAATGTGGAGTTTCAATGAAGTGATTAAAAATCAGCGGAATGGAAGAGTACGGACCCTCAACAAGAGCAACATGTAGACACAATCCATTATTTATAATGTTCCCGCATTGCAATAGTCCAAACTCAAATGCCACGGTGATCAAATTATCACATACTCAGATGGCAGTGGCGTACTTTTACAGTTTTTTTTTTGTCGTGTAGCCTCCTGAGAGGCCGAGTGCAGGTCTTTCTAGTCGACGCCCGTGGGCGACCTGCGCGTCGGGATGAGAGATGGAATGGATGAAGATGAATGAAACTGGGCAAGGATGTGGAAGGAAGCGGCCGTGGCCTGTCAGAAGGTACTGTCCCAGCATTTGCCTGGTGTTGAAAATGGGGAAACCATGGAAAACCATTTCAAGGACAGCCGACGGTGGGGCTCGAACCCACGCGTCTACCGAGTCAGCAGAGAGCTTGGCCCCTTGATCTAACGCAGCGCTTTAGCCCGCGTAGCCACTACTGTCGGTACTTTTACAGATGAATGGCATTGATAGCTATTGGCATAGGGTCAACTGTATACTTTAAACCCACTTTCAGTTGGTTTTCGTCGTTCGAGCGGGAATACTTCCCTCGTAAGTAGGGTTACAAAAGATTCCAGCAGTTGGTCAATACAATGATTTATGTTGACGATACCGAAATGTAAATATTATATGTCAGAAAACTGTAGCATAATGACGCTCATTATAACACTACTTTTCATTATGAAACAGTTTCTCCCACCAATCAGAGCTCAAGAAACAGTTGTGTGACCAATTAGGCAAGGATAGCATCGCACCTACGCTGAGTTCCACGGCCGCCTATTTTAAATTTCACTGCGTGGCTAGTGTCATAGTGGGGGTATTTGAGGAGGCCATGATCAAATACAAGATATTCTCTGCGTCCCTGTTCAGTACATTATAGGCTATTATTATTATAAGACAGTAAAATACCGGACTTCAGTGAAATATTGTTTCTGAATTGTTTTCCCAACTCACAAACCATTTCCTGTCTTTAGCACTGTCGCGCTTATTACACTTTTATACCACAGTCCCTTGAAGAGCGTAATAACGGGGTTTTACTGATGATAAATTCAATTCACTATGGCATTCCCGTGCAGTCGCGATATAGTCTAAGAAGTGAGCATTAAAAATGAAATGAATATGTGAGTACATGGACTCAAATTAACAAGTTCGAAGGACATATGAATTGTGAAGACTCATCAATCTCCTCCAAAATTCATTGCAATGACTTTTCAACTCTTCTCTTATTGACTAATTTAGAGGCTATGCGACATCGTAGTCATTTAGCCCAGTGCACTTTGGTCTGTGTATATGTGTAATTGGGGCAAGGATTTTGGTAGGAGCCAGTTTGTTCTCAAAAAAAATAATTTGTATGTATTTTTACTCGTTTATCATTTACGGGCAACCCGCCCGGCTTCGCCCAGGAATAGTTATGGATGCACTACGTGATAAGCGCTTTCTTTTTCGATCTCAATGAACTACGACCTATATCCGTTTTCCGTCTCGACATGATGGGTTGAAATCACTGACTGGACTATTAATTATACATGGGTTGTTTTTTTTTAGTTTTGGCACCTTAGTTATAACTGGATTAATAACTCACTTAGATGGTTCCAAGTTTCACAGGCCCTCGATGTAGTCCCCACCGTTGCGTACAACGTGTTCCCAGCGATGCGGAAGTCGTTGGATCCCGTTGGCACTGCCCAATCTATTGATGGTACGAAGAGAGCGCTCGGCAGCCTGCTTAACGTCTTCAATGGTACGGAAGCGCTCCCCGCGCATTGTCATCTTCATCTTCGGGATGAGATCATAGTCGCAGGGACTGATGTCGGGAGAATATGAGGGGTGATAGAGGACCTCCCAGCCCCAGCGATCCAACAATGCCGACACAACGCCTGCTGTGTCTGCCCTAGCATTGTCATGCAGAACGATGGGCGGTGTAACCATGTGGTGGCGCCGTTTCCTTCTCAGAGCTCCTCGGAGATGGTCTTGCAGAAACGAACAATAGTACACCGCATTAACGGTTTGCCCTCGGGGAACAGTATGGTGAATGATCACACCATCCCAATCATAGGCAAGAATCAACATTACCTTCACATTGGCGGGGGTTGGTCGAACTGTTTGTTTCCATGGTGATCCGTGGTGCCGCCATTCGTTCGATTGGCGTTTTAACTGTGGCTCATAAGATCTGGCCCACGTCTCGTCAATGGTTATGATACGCCGTAAGAAGGCCTCTCCTTCGCGCTCAAAACGCTGCAAGCGCATACGACAAGCGTCATATTGCAGCCATTTGTACATGTCGGTTAAGTCATGCAGAACCGATTTGGACGCAATCTTCCCTCATTTTCAGTAAATCCTTCAGGATGTGGAGGACAGTTGAATGCGCCAGTCTGGTATCTTGCTCTAATTGACGAATCGTTACGTTCCGATCCACCTCTACTAACGCGGACACCATCTGTACATTGTCATCACTTACTGGTGGGTGACCAGATCGAGGTATGTGCTCCACACGTTCGCACCCATCTCGAAAGGCTCCAACCCATCTTGCTACCGTTCTGAACGGTAACGCAGCTGCACCGCACGCTTCCTGCAATCATCGGTGACACTGTTTAGCACTGCGACCCCTAGCACACTGAATTTTTATCCACGTTCTCTGCTCCTGCTTGGAAAACATTGTGACTGTATTTCGCGAGCGCTGGTCTCACACTACTCATCTAACAGGCGCGACTGCGCACGAGCGGTGGTGAGGACGGGCGAGGTCATGTGTTTTGAGGGAGGGGATGCAGGGCAGCAACCGTCAGTATAAGTGGCAGCGCCCAACATTGTTGCAACTTGGCACTGAAGCATTGGTGCCAAAACTAAAAAACCAACCCATGTATTATCATTGAGATGAATGTGCAACGAATTCTTGTCAGACGTAATTTAAGAACGGCGAGGTGCATGACACACAAATCTCCCTCCCGTCCAATTTTAACTTGACTGTGTATTTTGCGGAACGAAAAGTTCACAGGTGAAATTAGGAAAAGCTGAGTTGCACTTCCAGAGAAACTCCAAACACAACCACTCTCCTCTGAAGTCTTAACTCAACACAACTCGACAGTTTGCTGCTGGCTGTATCTGGGGTAATAGGCTCGCCCGCTAGCTAGGCTGTAACTGGGGTGATAGGCTCACCCCTAGCTAGCTCGTAAACTGTCGCCTCAGTAATTGAATGGAGATTGTTCGAAGAAATGAAAACGTAAAAACACTTATAGTGGGTGATGTATTGAAGATAGAGATATGCTCTCGCGGACTTTTTTTTAACAATTATTACACTTACAGTATATAGATATTTTAAACGGGTTGCCCAGCGTAGGCCTAAGCTTAAAAAGCGCACGGCCGCCAGGTTGGGTTTTTTTTTTTCGACTTTTTCACAGAAATCGTTACTGCTTGGCTTCCTTTGATCATAAATAAATTATTTTCTACAGAAACCTTCCTTCAGATATCCTTTACAGAATGGTGAAAACCGCATCAAAGTCCATCCAGTGGTTCTCGAGATTACACGTGACATCCATGAATCGGGGACTTTGCTTTATATTGAGTAGGGTTAATATATTTCCGTTGATTTTTCACGAAATGCAAGATATATCCTGCACCAATGTTAAGATTTGGAAGATTTTGGCACAACCGCACCTTCTAACTCGCTCTGGCTTGAGCTTGAGTTTTGTGAAACATACACCTTAGCGTATTATATATAATAATGATAATAAATTCAATTCACTATGGAATTCCCGTGCAGTCGCGATAAATTCTAAGAAGTGAGCATTAAAAATGTACTGAAAATGAAATGAATATGCGAGTACATGGACTCAAATTAACAAGTTCGAAGGCCATATGAATTGTGAACTCATCAATCTCCTCCAAAATTCATTGCAATGAGTTTTCAACTTTTCTCTTATTGACTAATTTAGAGGCTATGCGACATCGTGGTCATTTAGCCCCGTGCACTTTGGTCTGTGTATATGTGTAATAGGGGCAAGGATTTTGGTAGGAGCCAATTTGTTCTGTAATATTTAATTCGTCTGAATTTGTACTCATTTATCTTTTATTACAAAACGGAGGTTACTTTCTCGACGTACGCCGAATTATTCAGACATTAAAAATAGTATAAGGGGTGAAGCGGCTTCGGTGGCGTAGTCGGTAGCATGCTGAGCTTAAGATCGCGGGTTCAAACCTGGCCGAAGTCGTTGGATTTTTAAGAGCGTTAAAAATCCCTCAGTATACCTTCCTGGGGAGGGGAAGTAAAGCCGGCGGTCCCATGTCATAGATTTATGGTATGTAAAAGAACCTTCCCCTAATTACACTTGTGTGAAGCTAAATTATAGGGTAGATTTGACTAACGATCTTAGGTTCCAACGTTCTTCACCAGTTGGCATCTAGTAACCAAGTTCAGAACTAGTTGTCGTTGACGGTGGTGTTTGGTAGCAAAAGTAGGAACTACTTGAAAATTGAATGTCTGCAGTTATTACTTGAATTAAAAACAGATAACACACACTAATACAGCCATCACAATTAACACTGGTTATCAGACAGATTCTACACACACCCAAAGTACACGGGGCTACATGACCGCGTTGTCGCAGCCCCTAAACTAAGGAACCAACAATGACACGCATCAGGTGCTGCAGGCAAACAGCCATCCGATGTACTTTTTGATCGGCATTCAAAACCCTCAAACGAGAACTTTTTGATCACACCTTATGAATAACCATACTATTTTTATCTTCACGCCCACACAAATAGCGTGGCTGGTTGGTTGGTTCCTCAGTTCAGGGGCTGCGACAACGCGGTCATGTAGCCCCGTGTACTTTGGGTGTGTGTAGAACCTGTCTGATAACCGGTGTTAATTGTGATGGCTGTATTAGTGTGTGTATCTGTTTTTTAAATTTAAGTACAGACTGCAACTTAGAATTTTTCAAATAGTTCCTACTTTTGCCGCCAAGCGCCACCGTTAACGACTACAAGGCCAAATTCAGCACTTAGCTACTAGACGCCACCACAGTCGCTTCTTGGCAACGAACGTAGAAACCTAAGAGCGTTGTTTACATTCTTAACCTATCCAATTTAGCTTCACACAGGTGTAATTAGTGGAAGGTTCTTTAACATGCCATAAATCTATGACATGGGACCTTCCGAAGGAAGGCATACTGAGGGGTTTTTAACGCTCTTAAAAATCCGACGGCTTCGGCCGGGTTTGAACCCGCTATCTTGGGCATAAAAGCTCAGCATGCTACCGACTACGACACAAATAGCAATGCACCCTCCCTTTATAGCCTAGAAACTTTCCCAAGTCCAGATTCTTGTTGTTGTTGTTGTTGCTTATTTTAGGGGTTGCGGCATTGTGGTCGTATAGCCCTGTGTATATTGCGTGTATGTTTGTGTGTAAAAATGTTGTTAATAACCTGTGTATTTTGTGATGGCTGTACTACTGTGTGAATCTGTAAATTGGGAATGGGATTGGGAAGGAGGCGGTCGTGGCCTTAAGTCAGTAACCATTCCCGTTATTCGCCTGGAGTAGAAGTGGGGAAACCACGGAAAACCACTTCCAGGACGGCTGAGGTGGGAATAAAAGTTGGACATCAGATTTGTTTCCCCGTCTCAGCCCTCAGACGACCAGAATTTTACATTTATTATCTGAGCCGGGACATCGAATCCGGACCGATAAACACTGAGGTGGTCTGCTAGACATAGATAATGTACGTATCTCGTATCTTAACCATTCCCCCCCCCCCCCCCCCAAGTGAACCTTGCATTTCCATGTTTCTTGAACTGAATCGGTCGAATATGAAAAGCATTATTAAGTCAAAAACTAGCGGACCCGTACGAGAAATCTCGCACATTCATACAGTAAATCACACTTTCCCCAATAGGTTTATAATGAGGGACTTAAGGAGGAAGGTTGTTATGGTTTTATTTCAATCAAATGATTAAAGAACACTATTTACATTTCAGTTAGAATTCCAAGTTCTTCGTTCCCTAACTTAAGAAGGCAATCAATGAAAATTGGATCATCATAACACTCACCGGTTATTCGATATTTATGAAATTATACGATTTGAGTACTCATTCCTTTAATTCACAGTTTCTGAAATCCATGCAAAATTATAAAAGAAAGGCCTCAGAATGTTACAATGACATGAAACAGGCATCACAGCGGCCAAAATGTGAAGTGGACAGCAATTATGGAGCATATTTCCTACAGCAACAGTATCTGTAAATCACACACTTCGTACATTTTCTTAAAAGTCATTTTCTAAATAAATTATAGATATTTATGAAATTAGAGTGCAATTCGTCACTGCTAATGTCTAATTTCTTTCATTTGAATGCTCATTTGTCACGATCGGTGACTTGTGAGCGCCGCAGGAGGGATCTATACTACTGAAATAAAAATTCCTCTCGGCACGCCGGAAGGCGGAGGTAGATTTCACCGGGCAGACTAGAGGATAGGCTAAAATAGGCGAAATATGCAGGTTTTCGTAGGTGGATCAGACCTCATTTATTGCGAGAATGTATTTTACAATTGGAGGTTAATTAACCTTTTTTTCGTCTTTCTATGCATATTTTTAACATTTTATTGTCTTATGGGGATGGTAACTTTCTTGTCATATTTGGGGTTCATTTTAATACTTTTGATCACAATGTCCTTATGCAAGGTTTGGAACTGATCTGTAACTATCTAACAGTCTGTTACTTCTTCGCGCAAAATTTTATCTCCCGCAGAGATTTTGGTTGGTTCCTCAGTTTAGGGGCTGCGACAACGTGGTCATGTAACCCCGTGTACATTGGGTGTGTGTAGAGTCTGTCTGATAAACGGTGTTAATTGTGATGACTGTATTAGTCTCTAATTCAGTTAAGGTCTGCAGAAGGTCAATTTTAAGTAGTAGTACCTAATTTTGTACCAAATACTACCGTCAACGACACCTACTGTGAACTTGGCTGCTAGATTCCACCGCAACCAGCAACTTGCAATGAACGTTGGAACTTCCCCTCCGTAGGAAAGCATGCTGAGGGATTTTTAGCGCTCCTAGAAAATCCGACGACTTTGGCCGGTTTTGAACCAGTGACCTTGGGCATAGAAGTTCAGCATGCTACCAGTTAGCCGCTTCCCACATAGTCAGATGGAACAAGAAGTTCCGTGCGGTACTAAAGAGCCTACTTTTCTTAAAATTAAGATTCATGCCAATGATTAATCTACAGTATATGAACCTATCAAGAATAATGACGAAATTAAGTTGGTAATATCGGAATGTCTTAATTAGTTCGAAATACTGTATACTAGGCATAATGTAGCCTAATACAGCAATACAGTTGGCAGCCCTGGTGACTGAATATATTCTTAATTCCATCTCTTAAGGTACAGAATACAAAATGTGGTTGAAGTCCAAAGGATGTTACATGGAGTTATACATTGGATCTATCAGCACACGTAAAAGCACGTTGGCAACAATGTCATGCGTATGCTGGTCAGAAATAATCGGAAATATTATGATATATTTTTGTGCCAATTTTGGATGAAATCCATTTTTTAGTATAGAAGTTATATGTATTTTAAAATTGGAGCTATCATCAGGCATAGAATCATGTTGGCATCACTGACTTATATTAATTACTCCAAATTAATCTAGAATGTCAGGTGCTATACGTATGCAAAGTATAGACCTGTTGGCTTGCATACTTTCTGATATATTGATATTAGGGTAAAAGATATACTGTAGACACCATTTATTAACAGTTGGCAGCTCTAATTGCTCATAAGAATACTTATAGTCATATCTGTTATATTACACATAGCACATACGAAATTTGGTTGAAATCCAACTGACAGTATAGAAGTTACATGTATTTAAAAATTGGTCCTATCAGCAGGCTTAGAATCATGTTGGTAGAACTGACGTATATAAGATACTCCAAATTAATGTAAAATGTCAGGTACTATTCGCGTGCATAGTTTAAAGCTGTCGGCTTGCATACTTTCTGATATATTGGTATTTGGATAAAAAGTAGAGAGAACAATTATTAACAGTTGGCAGCCCTGGTGGCTCTTAATAATACGCTCAGTCATACCTGCTTATGTGCTTATATTACATACATAATTTGGTTGAAATCCAATTGTTAGTGTAGAAGTTATGTGCATTTAAAAATTGGACCTATCAGAAGGCTTAAAATTATTTTGGCAACACTGTCATGTATGGACTCCTGGAAATTAAACCGAAATAGTATTATCTACATGTGTGCCAATTTTGGAATTGCTCCCATGTATGCCTTCCATGATATCCAACATGGAGTTTGAAATTTCTAATGCGTTTTTTTAGTAGTTGGTAGCACTGACATCTTTTTCAAATATGGGCTTGAGATATTCCGGTATTCATCTTTACTCATACTAAATTTGGTTTCGATTGCTGCAGTCGTTTAGGAGTTGATAAGGGGGGGGGACACACACACACAGCCAGCCAGACAGAAGGACAGACAGTGAGACACATTTTCCCGGATAAGTCTACTTTTTCCTCATTTTTGCAAAGTGTGAAAAGTAGGCTAAAAATGAATGTGATCTCGTCAATGGCGTTGTCTTGGCAACCTCTAATAGCTCATCCCTGATCAATTTAGAAGCGTTGTCATGGTAACCTCTGATGGCACTTGGCATTTTCTTTAATTCCGATCGTTTTTCTCATCCCTTGGCGTAATGGTGGGTCATATCAAAATTTCTTTCAGACAAAAGTTTTAGGTAATTATTAGGGGAATATTTTCCATTTTGTACGGTTTTGATATTGTGCCTATTAAGAGAGATATGATTAATGTTTCCCGAAAAACCCACTTTTTTCCACCCCTTTGGTCAATGGTTGGTGCTATCAAAAAACTTATTTGACATAAATTTTTGGCACTTATCCGACACATATTATGAACTTTGAATGGATTCGATATTTCATGTATTAAGAGAGTTATAGAGATATTTCACTTTTTCGAAAAAAAGCCCCCCATTTTCACCCCCTTTGACCGATTTTGCCCATTAACGAACTCGACCGAGAATTTAATGGGATACTTATTATGTAAAAAATTCAAAGTGATTGGGGCAAAATTACGGCAGTTATCGTGTCCACAAGCAACTGATATACATACATAAATTATATATAAACTTCTGAACTGACGGTGGTTTTGGGGTCTGGGGGATGTGAAACGCGAAGATATGTCGAAATTTTCCGGAAGTCGAAACATGGGACCCATTGCAATAGTTAGCTTTCTAATGAAATCTACCTAATATGTATGATGTTCATTTTTTAAAGAATTAGTATTTTGAAGTATTGACCTAAGGGCCTTCGAACGGCATAGGAAGGAATTAAGTCAGCCTTCTGCTTAAGCCAGAAACCACTGCTACATGTAGTGCGATCAGTGCCTTTCAGCGCCGTATTCCGTACTTAATGTTGGCCTTCTGCAAGATTCCCGCGTGTTACAGTGCTATTGCAAATTAGCCTACATTAGTACAGGGTTTAGAAGGGTTTTTATGTTACAAATCCATTTTAAAATAAAATATCCTGTGAAATATTCTTTATGGATGGCTTTAAGCCGCACTAAACTGACCACGGAGCTGAAAGGCGTTAAGTCACGTTTCCAAAATTGATTTGAAAAATATGTTTATTAAATTAAAATTGGTATTCTGCTAACACAAATATAACCTGAATAGTTGCTTCACAACATAGGTGACTAATATAGTGTGTTTGTTAAGTTCTGTGCAGTCAATGAGGTTTTATCTGTCTCCTGAAAAGTAGGGGAAACTGACTTAATTCTTTTCAGCTCCGAAGCTTACTGGCAGTGCAGATCCCAATTTACTAAGAACATCAGCCTTGTCTTTGTGTTATTCTGCAGCTGAATATGCATGCCCTGTGTGGCGCAAATCATCTCATGCAAAGCAAGTTGATGTGGCTCTAAATGAAACCTGCAGGATAGTCTCAAAGCTATATCTATTGATAAACTCCACAGGCTAGCGGGGATTGCTCCTCCAGATGTAAGGCGTGAAGTTGCAGCCAAACTTGAGAGACATAAAGCAGAACATAACACTGATCATCTGTTACATGGTTACCAGCCACCACTTAGTAGGCTCAAATCTAGGAAGAGCTTCATGAGAACTACTACTCCCCTAACCGGTCAGCCTGGAGCAGTCAGATTATCTCAGTGGACAGCAAGATCTGGATGACTCCTTCTGAGAACCTTCCTCCTGGTGGAAATCAAGTCCTTAAATCGGCTCAGGAGTGGCGTCGGACGAACTAAAGGACAATGTGTTCAAATGGGGCTTTTTGAAGGAATCTTCCACCTTGTGTGACTGCGGGGAGGAACAGACAACTAAACACTTAATTAACTGTCCTAGTTGTCCTACATCATGTTCCACACAAGAGCTTGTTGATGCTTCAGACAAACGCACAATTTTGGGCTGATATTGTTTAGTTTGTCATTTAAGATTTGTGTTACATTGTAGCCTATTATATTTTATCAACCATTTGTTTGTTTCCTGTGTTTCTTTTTGCTATGCTTATGACTCGAAATAAATAAATAAATAGATCCGACCGAACTGGGGAAATCATACGTTACCATCGCTAATGCGTTCTTCCACCAATCGCCGTTCAATAATAAATATGGTGCGCTTGTTAAAAAGAAATTAAGCACGGAGACCGTGACCTATTAGACGCTTCCTCAAATCAATAATTGAGTCTAACTCCGGTAACCTTTCATCTGGCCGCCCTATCACGCACACAATCTCCCGCCCCAACTTCAAGCTTCTAAAAGCCACTATTGATCCCTGAGTAGGGGGTACCGTCTACTGTGATGTAATAATAAAATAATAAGCGGCTTCGGTGGCGTAATTGGTAGCATGCTGAGCTTCTATGCTCAAGATCGCGGGTTCAAACCCGGCCGAAGTCGTCGGATATTTTAAGAGCGTTAAAAATCCCTCAGTATGCCTTCCTTCGGAGGGGAAGTAAAGCTGGCGGTCCCATGTCATAGATTTATGGCATGTTAAAGAGCCTTCCGCTAATTACACCTGTGTGAAGCTAAATTATAGGTTAAACATTTGACAAACGCTCTTAGGTTCCAACGTTCGTCGCCAGGAACCGATTGCGATGGCATCTGGTAGCTAAGTTCTGAACTAGTAGTCGTTGACGGTGCCGGTAAAAGTAGGAACTACTTGAAAAAATTCAATGTCTGCAGTCCTTACTTGAATTGAAAACAAATAGCACACACTAATACAGCCATCACAATTAACACCGGTTATCAGACAGATTCTATACACACCCAAAGTACACGGGGCTACATGGCCGCGTTGTCGCAGTCCCTAAACCAACCAACCATCACTGTGTGGCTTCTAGCGTTCTTCTGTCTATCTTGTACCAGTCCTGATGCTAGATTACACACTAAATATCTGCTTATTTACTGAGCTTCTGAAGATTTCTTGATTTCTCCTCATGATAATCTCGTTCAGCCCCCTCCCCTTGTTTCCTACAGCCAATTTATCCTAGAATTTTCTATAATTATATTCAACTAGCAATCCCCCCGGCTTCGCCCAGGGACAGTTATGAATGCATTACTTGATTAGCGCTTTTCTTTCGATGTCAATGAACTACGACCTACAGTACATCCGTTTTACGTCTCGGCATGATGGGTTAAAATAACTGACTGGACTATTAATTATATTATCATGGGGATGCATGCGGAATGAATTCTTGTCAGACGTAATTTAAGAATGGCGAGGTGGATGAAACACATATCCCCCTTCCGTCCAATCTTAACTTGACTGTGTAGCCTATTTTGCGGAACGAAAAGTTCACAGGCGAAATTAAGAAAAGCCGAGTTGCACTTCCAGGGAAACTTCAAACACAACCACTCTTCTCTGAAGTCTTAACTCAAGACGACTCGACAGTTTGTTGCTGCCTGTATCTGGGGTAATAGGCTGGCCCGCTAGCTAGGCTGTAACTGGGGTGATAGGCTCGCCCCTAGCTAGCTCGTAAACTGTCACCTCAGTAATTAATGGAGATTGTTGGAAGAAATTAAAACGTAAAAACACTTAGGCTATAGTGGGCGATGTATTGAAGATAAAGGGATATGCTCTCGCGGACTTTTTTGTAAAACATTTCATGCTGAACAATTCTTAAACTCTTAGTATATTGATATTTGTAACGGTTTGCCCGGCGTAGCTTAAAAAGCGCACGGACGCCAGGTTTTCCTTTCGACTTTTTCACTGAAATCGTTACTGCTTGGCTTCCTTTAATCATAAATAAATCATTTTGTACAGAAACCTTCCTCGTGATATCCTTTACAGAATGGTGAAAGCCGCATCAAAATCCATTCAGTGGTTCTCGAGATTACCCGTGACATCCATGAATCAGGGACTTTGTTTTATACTAACACAAGGGGAGGATACGATACATGGGTCACCGATTCGAACCATCTTTAGTACACTTGTAGGGCATGTCTAGGCGTACACCAGGTGCAAGTAGTAAGGTGCGCTTCTCAGCCGATTCCGAGAAATGAATTATAAATTATTCGTAATTGCTGTACGGCGTTCATGTGCGCTGTACGTTAACATGAAGCCAAGGAGCGCGTGGTGCAGCGGTAAGAGCCCTGCTTCGTAAGCGTGGGATCACTGGAGTGAGCCTTTTTTTTTTAATATAGGCAATTCGTATAACTGTAGGTGTCGTGAATATGTTTATTTTGCAGTCAATTGTAATAACTTGTTTTGTGAGCGGGAAAAGGGATTCTGAAATCATCGTATGAGGGTCAACGTTTGTGACATTACATACTGTACAGTATCGGCATTGCAAATACATTGGTATTATACACGGTCAGGTGTATTCTATCATATGTATACATTTATTCGTTGAAGGCCCAGTCAGTTCCGTTCATTGCACGTGTGTAAACCATCAGACCACCCCGTAAGCAGTGACTCTTGCTTTGGGTATTGGCTGGAAATTGACAATGGTTAAAAAAAAAGACACACTGAAAAGGCTCACCGGTAGGATTCGAACCAGCGACCCCGTGCTTACGAAGCAGGGCTCTTACCGCTGCACCACGCGATCGTTGGATTTTCACTAGCGTACAACGCACATGGACGCCACACTGTAATTGCAATTAATTAATTATTCGGAAACGGCTGAGAAGCGCATCTTACTACTTGCACCTAGTGTACGCCTGGTCATGCCCTACACGTGTAATAAAGATGGTTCGAATCGGTGAACCATGCATCGTATCTTCCCCTTGTAAGAAGAGATAATCTTTTTGTTAATCTATTGTTGTCCATCCTAAATATGTGCCCAATGAATGCCAACCATCTCCTGCGTACAGTGTTTGTGAAACTCTCTGTGAGACTATAGAGATCTGCTGTTCGTCTCTTGATCCAAATTACATTTTCTTGTGTAGGGCTAAATATTTTTCTAATAATTTTGCGTACTTGCTTTTCAATGTCTGCAATTTTTGAATGGCCTCTAAAATTGTTCTTATCGTTATTACGATTATTGAACTACGTCTACCTTTCAGTCGCTGTGTGTTTCAGGAGAATGCCTGTCTCATGATTCCTTGGATCATCGTGTATTCTGCCATGGTGCTGCTAAACCTCATCATATGCGCTGTATTGCCCGCCATCTTCTTCAACACGGCCTTCTCGCTGGGGGGCATGTTCATCATCATCTTCAACGTTTGCAACATCGGTAGGTTAACAAATAAAATACTTTTGATGTGTAACATCTTTCCTCTCGGTTGCTGGATTTTTTTTGTGGGAGTGATTTTGGAAAAGGGACGGAAGTGTGTTACAGGAAACAATGAGCGCGCGCGGTGGCAGAGATTAGTACCACGAAATACTGTCGGCCAACATACAGGAAGCGATGAGCGTGCGGGGTGTCGGAGATTGGTACCACGACGTACTGTCGGCCAATATAGTGGTGCCTCTCGGTTGCTGGATATTTTTTGTGGGAGTGATTTTGGAAAAGGGACGGAAATGTGTAACAGGAAACCAGGGAAGCGCGCGCTATTTGATTTGACCAATTAGCGCGTGCGGTGGCGGAGAAATTGTTGTGAGATGGTGCCAACCCATTTTGCGTGAGGTGACGCCCCCTCTTTTCCTATAGCCCCCTTAATTGAACCAAAGCACCCAAAACTAATAGGTCATCAGCTTTTTAATATCTCAGGAACCAATACTGCTAGGGACTTGTATAAGGTGTCCTAGGAGTCGGGGTGACGCCTCCCGATTTTCTGTCCCCCTATTAATTTAACCAAAGGACCCAAAACTAATAGGTCATCGGCTTTTTAATATTTCGCGAAGCTATAATGCTAGGGACTTGTATGAGGTGTTGTAGGACTCGGGGTGACGCCCCTTTATTTCATGATTTTGTGATTTTTGAGATGGGTAAATCCAGAGCAGATTTATACGAAATTATCGACAAAAGAAACATGAGAAAAAATTAAAACCTGGAGGAGTACAGCCGAAAAAAATTGACTTCACATATATTTCATCTCAATTTCATAGTAGGATAACATGTCAGATGTTACACATCATATGCGACTACTGTAAGGCATGTTTTATATTGTTTTTTGTTCCTCATTATGTAGAGGAGAATTTACTAACTCATGAAATATACAATTTCCGCAAAGATACTCCAGCCAGGAGACGAGCTGTGTTCAGTCAATTACCGAATTTCGAAACCACAAATGCTACCACCTGGTGGTAAAATCTTGCAAAACTGTATTGTATACCCTCTTGTCTGAAGAATTCGGGGAATGGTCTATTTTACGAATGGATTGTTGGCTTACCTGAAACAGACGTTACTGTCCTTCGAAGTAATCCCCGTGGATGGTTATGCACTACTTAGAATGACTGAACAAGTCCTGGAAATTCCTGGCATAGTCTTCTTTAGGAATAGCCTTCAGTTTGGGTCGTCAAAACTCTAAATTGAAAGCAAGAGAGAAGCGTAAATTTATGCAACCTGACTTGCACACCTGTTCGACGGGTGGCAGTGAGAAAGGTGAATGTTCCGTGGAATGGAATGGTCCTGAAAACGATCGTCACGAGTGACGAGATCTGGTGCCTGAAGTACGACCTCGAAGGCAAGCGTCAAAGTATGTAGTATCGGGGTCCAGGGTCGCCGAAAAGCCCTGAAGGGACAGAGATTTTCGGAAATTTCAAACATCCAACGTAATGTGACGACCCAACTGAAGGCTATCCTTCAGGAAGACTATGCCAGGACTTGTACAGCCGTTCCAATAAGAAGTGCATAAGCATCCACGGGGATTACTTCGAAGGATAGTAACAGCTGTTTCAGGTAAGCCAACAATCCTTTCGTAATATATCCCCTAACCGAACTTTTCAGACAGAGGGTGTATTTTGTTTCTGAAACATACACTGGCGGGGGGGAAAATATCCCAACACCAAGAAGGGGTTGTGCTAGATTAACGAACGTTGCTAGGCGTGTTTACACATCTGAAAGATGGCGTTGATTCAAATTTCCTGCAAATCGCATACGCGTGACGCTAGTAGTGGCCCCATGACATAGCACATCAGGTTTTGCTTTAAATACGGGATGTACTGTGCGAGAGCGTCATTTGCCTGTGGGATTGGACGGAGTGACTGTGAGGGGGTCAAGAATGCCTTTACGACGACGACGACGAAGAGGCCAGTATCAACAGCTCATTGCGTTTCAACGAGGCAGTGTAATAGGGCTACGTGAGATAAGTTTTGTAGATCTCCGGCCAGTTGTCTAGTTGGAGAAGAGTGAACTTTTCGACACTCGTTTATTAATTGAATATATGCTTGAGAATCTACTAGTTTGGTTCTCTCAAATTTTACTCGCGCTGTAGGTTATGTTCTACTCACAAAGAATTGAAGACGTTGAGAATATGTTTGTTTATTGATTACCAACACCTTAAGTACTTTTATAATACACTTTACATGAAGCCTAGTTATTACGAGTCTGTCTAATATAGAACCAGCTCCCTTAGCAGAGACTACTTAGTCTGGTAATGAAGAGTGACCACATGGTCTGCTGTATGTGAAGAGAGCAAAAATGAGCTCTGCATCAGTATATAACATAAGATTTCTCTGGTGGGAGAAATGCTGGACACAAACAGAGATTCACCAATAGCGAGTATCTCTAGTGGTAAGAGGGGGTGGCAGCCAATCAGACCATTAGCTTTGGGGCGGTGGTTGGCCTGACCTTACTGCTGTTGTTCATAATGCTACAAACTCCAATTCTAGGAAATATTATGAGAAAGGACCAGAATATGTGTCCCTTTCGAAAGTATGGAGACAGTCTGGAAAGTTAGGAATGTGTTTACTGTGACCAACTCTCAGTTTAGGTCTTCCAAGAAATATCTAATAGAAATATGTCTACTTAAAGTGCTACTGTTCACAATAGTATGCTTTTAGTTTATACATGTTCTGCCCGTGGGCTTGGAGTGAGCTTTTGTAACATTCTGACTTCCTGAAGAAAATATACTCTGTCACTCATGGACAATAGAATTGATAATAATAATAATTAATCATTTAAAAAACAAAATTTGCGTCTGATACGTCTTGGTCATGGCTAGTAAGGGGTGTACAGGGTGGCGGACATGACTCGTGAAGGAGGATTTTCCTTCCGCACTATTGCAGATCGACTTGGCAAGAATGTCTGCACTGTGCATGCGTGCTGGCAGTAGTGGTCACGAGAAGGTACGGTCGCAAGAAGACCGGGATCCGGACATCCCCGTGGCACCACCGAGAGGGAGGACCGCCGTATTCGGCGTATGGCTTTGGCGAATCGGACGGCGTCTGCAGCAGCAATTCGAGCGGCAGTTGTCACCACACTGACGCAACGAACTGTTCGAAATTGGTTATTTGGGTGATACGGAGCTCCGCTAATGAGTTCTCTCCATGGGAAAATCCTAACAGGGGAAGTTGCCTGAGGCATGTTTCACTGCCCCCCACTCCAAACTGGACGTGAAGATAAATATATTTTGGAATGTGCCAACCTGCCGTGATCTTTACGGTGTTCGCCACTAATTACTGTTGTTATCTCAAAGACGTATTCGATACTACTCATTAGCAACGTTTGGTATTATTCCAGATTCCTGGTTTTCTTTAGCCTTGCACTTGATAAAGATAAGTTTCGGTTATTTTCTTTGTTTTTTACAGTTACTATTCAGATCTGCACATTTTAATGTTTATGTTGTGGCTTCGTCAACATGCAAGTTATAGCCTGCATTATGAGCTTTAAAACGATATGTTGGGAACCAAAATGCTTATATGTATTCTGCTATAAAATAAGGCGCATTCGTAAATGAATTCCTTGTTGGGAACACCTCCACTTTTAGCCCCGTTGTGACAACTCAAACTTACAACATTTATAGTTTCCTATAACTCTCAATCTTGCACTTCTTTGTCTATACATGGATAACATGTTAGCTGCACTGATTATATCCAGATGTACGTAGCTGTCAGTCAACTCATGGCTTAACCAACATTTCAGGAGAAGTTGCCTACCCCCACTCTCTTACCAAACCCATTAGCGCGAGCTGACAGGACTGTTAGGGCTTAAGGGGGCTCATACACCGCCGGTTGTCAAAATTTAAGTTTTTTTTATACGTTTAAATGAAAGACAATACCTTTCTCAATATATCTGTTAAGTTTTATAAGTAAATTCAGCGTTTTGCCAGAGATATAGCGTATTACGTGAGACCATGCACCTATCTGTCAAAAAATGGAGTGTTTAATATTCAAAGCTGTTTACCCGAGAGGTTGCTTTTTTCGGTAGGTAAAACACAATATCTCGTGAACTATGTGATGAAACTGGATGAAACTCGGTAGATACTTTCCAACATATGATACCTAGAGAATGAAACTCATTTATGAAATTATCTTAAAAAATTATTGAGTTATACGGTACTTGGAAAATTTAACAAAAAACTGTTCATTTTTTTTTGAAAGACAAATTTAATATTTTTTTAAAATATACTATTTACAATATAACATTCATGATGGTTCATCCTCGCTATTTATGCGTTTACTTTACATGAAAAAAAAACATTCCATTCAGACTGGTATTTCTTGTTAAATCGTGATTTTTGTGATTCACGGAGTTTAAAATATCACGAATATTATCCTTTCAATATATCACGAAATACTTTATATACTGCTCCTCTCTCTAAATTAGATGAAAGCTCTATGTATTTACTATACATATGTCAGTTTTCATAACTCTATGTTACATATTAGTGAAGCTATGATATGATTCGTAACTGTAGGCGAAAATTCCCACTGGCGGTGTATGAGCCCCCTTAACCTCATTAGCGGAGTTCGACCATCCCGGGTTATTTGAAGGACAACTCCGAGTCAGGCGCCCTGTGGCGTGCATTTCACTTACCCCAAACCACCGCCGTCTGCGACTTCAGTGGTGTCAGGCGAGAGCTTATTGGAGGATGGAGTGGAGTCCGTTGTGTTTTTTGATGAAAGCCGATTCTGCCTTGGTGGCAGTGATGGCCGTGCGTTGGTTAGAAGGAGGCCAGGTGAGCGCTTGCATTCCACCTGTCTGCAGCGTCGACACACTGTTCCTCCACTGGGCGTTCTGGACTGGGGAGCAATTTCCTATGACAGCAGGAGCACTATCGTGGTTATCCCACGCACCCTGACTGCAGATGTGTACGTCCGTCTGGTGATTTGACCTGTTGTGCTGCCATTCATGAACCACATTCCGCGGGGGTGTTTTCCAACAGGATAACGCACGTCCCCATGCCACTGTTGTAACCCAACGTACTCGACAGAGTGTCGACATGCTGCCTTGGCCTGCTCGATCCCCCGATCTGTCCCCAATCGCGCACGTATGGGACATCGTTGTACGACAACTCCAGCGTCATCCACAACCGGCATTAACCGTCCCTGTACTGACCGACCAAGTGTAACAGGCATGGAGCTCCATCCCACAAGCTGACATCCGGCACCTGTACGACACAATGCATGCACGTTTGCATGCCTGTTTCCAACAGTCTGGCGATTATGCCGGTTATTAATGGACCAGCATGGCTTTTCTCACACGGACATTAACCTATTGTCTTGTACCTTCAATCAATTAAATATGTTACCTCGCCAAATATATTGCCGAAATTTGCGTACTCTACATTCCTTATTTCATGTTTGAATATTTTTTCCAGCAGTGTATAAAAAATCAAATGAATTTCGGTGATGAGGTAGTGATAGTATTGAAGCATATTATTAGACTTACCAAAATGTGGATTAGACAAGGTATCGCGTAATTAGCCCCAGTAAGTTTACCAGTAGCATCGACAAAAACAAACAAAAAGAAATGTTCAAAATATTTTTAAAGAATGGCCCTGAAGATAAGACACGCTCTGCTTGTGACTAACAAACCAAGTACGTAGATTTAGCAAACAAAGCACTAAGACTTCTTATGCCTTTTTGCACTACTTATTTGTGTGAGCTACCATTTTCATGCGTAAGATGCGTATACGTTAACCATGTTAAATTGCTATCAGTTTTATCCGTATTGACTAATGGTAATATGTTTTGTGTAATCCGCCTAGTCAGGCAGATTATAGACCACAGGGAGATGCTTTTGCTGGAGCGGGGCTGGCAACCGGTTTCCGGGCTCGCGCGCCTTCCGCCGGCAAACCGAGCTTGGGTCGCGGATAGCGCGCAGGTGGAAACCGTAACTAAGTACATTAATAAATGGTAAATTCACCAACAAATCATCATTATAGGGGCAGATGACCTCGTAGTTCCGCCCCATAAAACAACAATAACTAATAACTAAATCATGAGAACTTACCTTCTCACAGAATATGCTGAAAATGTTCTCCTTCAGCTGACAGACAGGCGTTGCACCGTGTAAATAAATTAGCGTTTACACGTTGTAATTCCCTTCTCTTGTGAGGGATATCTGCTGCCGTATATTGTTCTCCAGCTCCACTAGGGTACGGGTAATTGATCTGTACACTTTGTATTTTAAATTACCCCACAATTGAACATCAAACGGGCTTAGGTCCGTGCTTCGATTAATTACAGTAAACACGCAGGGGGTGCAGGAGTAGCTACATAATGTAACGATGTAACTTCCAAAGTTACTGTCTGTTAGCCGAAGGAGAACATTTTTAGTATATCCAGTGAAAAGATAAGTTATAAGCCGTAACTGGTGACGTGAGTTCATCCAGATTTCCGAGAAATTTAAAAAAAGGCATCTGTGCTCCTTTAATTAAATCTTGCAGCTGTTGTTTATGTTACCTTATCTGTGCGCTGACACTACACACCCTCGTTGATAAAAGTTTAGTGACTTTATGATTTTAATGACCCTAGCGGCTTCGGTGGCGTAGTCGGTAGCATGCTGAACTGCTGTGCCCAAGATAGCGGGTTCAAACCCGGCCGAAGTCGTCGGATTTTTTTAAGAGCGTTAAAAATCCTTCAGTATGCCTTCCTTCGGAAGGGAAGTAAAGCCGGCGGTCCCATGTCATAGATTTATGGCATGTAAAAGATCCTTTCACAGACTAAACTTGTGTAAAGCAAAATTTGTTAGGTTAGATTTCGTCAGAACGCTCTATCAAAGTTCCAACGTTCGCCACTAGGTATCATTGATATCTGGTGGCGAAAGTTGGAACTACTTGAAATTGAACGGAACTTGTAGCTCACCCTTTAGGGTATCCGCTGGAAGCAGCTACAGACTCAGGCGAGCCGAACATGTCCTCGGACACTCCCGGCACTAAAAGCCATACGATAAATAAATTTAATGACCTTGGTTAGCTCGCCTTCGCCTCGCGCAACCCTGCGGACCCAGCTCGGTTGGCTGGCGGAAGGCGCGCACGCCCGGCAGTCGTACACGCTCCAGCAAAAGAATCACACTGTACAATACATAGGCTATTAAACTTGTAAGAAGGAATGGTCTTCATAATGTAGAATCAGCCCTGAGATTGACCAGGTCGGTCAAGTAACTTCTTTTACAGTGCTCTCTCGCAGTCAACTTTAAAATGGGTAATTTCACGGCAATAATATTACCAAGCCTTATAATATGTTCTCTCTTGTGTTCTAGTTCTCACCTTCTACTCCCTGGGTGCAGTCAACAGCTACTGTAAGCGTATGCGGAGAATCTACGCGTGCATGCAATAGCCAGAGAAAAACAAGTTCCTATAATTGTCATTTTATGTAATACCAATCAACTGAAGGATTTCTGACAAACGTTGTCCAAATATGAGATAATATTTGGAATTGGAACAGCTTAAAACACCGGATCCCGTGAGATCTCCGAAGTTAAGCAACCTTGCGTACGATCAGAACCAGGGGCGTATATACTTTATTTCGGGGGGGGGGGGGGCTATCCTGGAAAATTGTGAGTATTCTTAGGTGATTGTCACCGCAAAATACCCACAATATCAACCAATATCAAAGAGCATATAACTTTGTGTAATTATTTTAGATAAGATTCAAAGTTTATATAGCCTACAATTACTTGCAATACAAAAAAAAGTTGTAATATACAACACAACACACAAATAAAATTTTATACTTAATGAATTTTCTATTATGATCAATGGAGTATGAATGGCAAATATCTAAATATTTGTCAATTTACTAAGCAGAAAGGTAAGTACCGTACTGTGGAATTCGGAGTTTTGCCTCACAAGGCTGAGTGTACCCCGTTCCAGCCCTCAGACTAGAATTAAAATTTCTTGGCAGAGCCGGGAATCGAATTCGTACCTCCGGGGTGTCAGCCAAGAATGCTAGCCACTACACCACGAGTTAGTCCAATTTTAATCTTAATATTGTTTATAACTTAGCCAATAAGTTAAGATTAGGGTACAACCAAATTTACAATTATTTTATGCTATTACCAAAGCAACACTTTCTTAATTTTTATTGGCTTTTTTTCGGAGAGGGGGGGGAGGGGGCTGGATCCCCCTCAGCACCCCCTTATATACGCCCCTGGTCAGAACATGGGATAGGTGACCGTTTCTAGTGGAGAAGAGAACTGGCCACAAGTGATTTCTGATGCAGCAACACTTTCTAGTAGGTTCAAACCTTTGGACATCACATACTCCACAAAATCAGTAGACTGCAGGGTCATTATATGTGCGCGCCAGTAAACACGGCAAGCTAAGCCGGCTGTGACTAGCGGAGATCGCAGCCGCACGCACCCGGTTCAACCGGTGTTGGGCGCGCTCCGCTGACTCTTATCATTAGTTCACACGTGTTTTGTCAGTCATATGGACGTGTATCTGCAAAGCTTAGACGTTAATGTTGCATGTTTAGCGAGTATGGTGATTACTGTGATTGTTGGTCATGCCAAGACACCAATTAACATTGCGCGAACGTATGCATATCCATAATTCGTATATATTATGAAGAGCAGAAAATCTCGTTCTGAAATGAGACGAAAATTTCGTATCAAGTTTCCAGGAAGACCTGTGCCTAATGCCAGTACAATTAGGAGGCTCGCTAAATGATTCAAGGAAACAGGCTCCGTAAATAATAAAAGAGTTGACAGACATTCCTTCATCAGAAGATGTCAGCGTCGCCTATGAGCACAGTAAGTACACATTATTGAACATGTTTGGTAAAAGTGTGAAAGTGCACGCCACCACCGGCTGGACCGGGTGCGCGTGGTCACAGTCGGCTTAGCTTGTCGTGTTTACTCGCGCGCACACACATAATGGCCCCGTGGTTTTCTAGATGACCATGCAATCTTCTCCTCCCTTCTCGAGTCTGCCTGTGAGAGGGATGTCCTGGTAGCATATTTAGAAACCTTCCTCATTTCAACCCTATATCTCGGAGAGCCAGTCCACTCTGCCTGCTAGCCTACCAGGCCAATTTTGATTGGTCCAGCTTTCGTGTGCGACAGCGACGTTGATTGATTCTCGCCGCACACATTGCTCACGTGGAAATATCTTTAAAGACATCAAAGTGATCAGTACCATAATTAATATACAGTGGAACTTGGATAATTCGAAGCTGAAGGTACCAACAAAATATTTGAATCACCCAAACTTTCGAATTAGAAAAGTTACATACTTTTGCTTTGGTTGAATGACTGAAATGGTTAGTCTTTCAATAAGTAAATATTTATGGAGAAATGTTATGTGTAAGAGAAATATACACGATATTTAAACAATTGTATTACAGATCGCATTAAAATAGGTACCAGATCATATTCCAATTACTCTCGAGTGCAGAATGTTCATTATATAAAATTAAAGTTCCACAAAGAATTGCGAAATGTCTGATTGATTTGCGGTATTTAGTTGTATCAAGGGTTGTGTCCTGATTGCGGTCATTCCAGATTGCGTTCACCTCATTAGCAGTCCAGATTGCGGTCACTTTCATTTTAGGGAAGAACTATAAACATTCCAGCATCCAGATTGCGATCACTTTTCTTGGGAGACCGGTCCTTGGTTCTTGATTCTTCCCGACTGACTCATACCTTCCGTAAGTTTTGTGGATAACAAGGGAAAACTGACATTTCACTACCTAACCAAAGATTACAGTTCAGTGTTCAGCTGAGCACATCCCATAAAACTTCGCTTGAAAAAATCAAGTGCTCTCCCAATCTGACGGCATCTCGTAAAGTAATGATTATAACATTTTCAGTCTTAGGAATGGAAACGTTTCTGGATCGGAATCAACGACCTTCACTTTCAACAAAATTGTTGTAACGGGAAATTTTATACTTACAGCGTATAATTTTTAATTTCAGCTCCTCCTCTCCCATTTGAGGCGCGAGATATCTATTTTTATAATAGGTACTGTATATCGTGAAAAAAATTATTTTCATTACCTCGAAAAATTCGTCTCGTGAATGTAATTTATTCTGCGTTTGATTCTAAATCCCCTTTGCAATCAATTTTTGTCCCCACCCCCTCCTACACACAAAATCAAACATTTGAAGTTTTAGGGTTATTAACATTCTAGATTTGAAATCTGTGACTTTTGATAAGTCAAAATCAATAAGTTCACTGTCAAAACTACTCAAATTATAAGATGGTATTTTTGAAGGAAGCTTGCCCTCAACGATGTGGTCAAGGTAGGCTACTCCAGCAAGTGCGTAGGATCCAGACCGGTATCTCAAGAAAAGTTATCGCAATCTGGACGCTGGAATGTTTATAGCTCTTCCCTAAGATGAAAGTGACCGCAATCTGGAATGACCGCAATCAGGAAGACACCGTATCAAGTGACAACTAAGTGGGAAATCCTGCAGTAAGTAAGATTTCCAGGAATGACTCACGTTTTAGACAATGGCGATGTTTACCCGGGGACAGCAACAAAGTGATGACTCGATGCAATAAGGGTAAGAGGGGCGAAATGTCACTCAATGAATAGCGCGGGAACTTTGGCACTAACTTTTTACTTATATTTTAGTACTCGTGTACCAAAACTTCGAATTAACGAAGGTAAACTTCGAATTAACCACGATATTTTCCATTGATTTGTTACGAAGTTCAAAGGACAGACACAATTCGAATTATCCAAGTCTCACTGTATTTTATTCACTATTAGTGCGGTAAAACCTGCCTAAAGCGGAACGCAATCGTTCCAGATTTATTTTTCCGTTTTACAAAGGGTTGAGTTTTAATAAGACAAAATACATGGCAAAGAAATACTGTATTATTGCATAGGATTACAATGAAATAATAATTTAAAATATAGGTATGTAAATAAAAAAGAAAATAGGTTCACATTTACAGGGCGCCAGGAAATGTTCTCCGCAGTGCCTACACGAATCTGCGAGAGCTAGCATCAGTAGTTACGTTGGCAGCACTACTATCGCTTGTATCAGAACAAACAAACTGTAATTAAATCTGTTGGTTCATTATATAATTTAGTTAAAAGGTAATTTGATTTCTACTTTTGGTTTCCTGGAACTTTAGAAGGTTTAGATTTATGAAATAATTTAATTTTAATAACAAGACAAAAAATGCTCGCTTATTGCAATAAACACTGATGATTCGACAGTCTACAGCCCACACGTGTGGGATTCACCCCGTCAAGGACACCGTGCTGCCAATTAAACTGACCATGCTAGCTCTGGCAGAAGCCGGCAGTCACTGCGGAGAACATTTCCTGGCGCCCTGTATTACACTGTATTTTTAACTTACGTACAATAAATTCAGTTTCTCTGCTCGTTTCTTTGTTTTCACATGACTTTCAAAGTCCATTGCCGCGACTCCTTTACAAGAGAACGTTGTATGATCTTCTTTGCATCCTGCATTAACTCCAGGACTTCTGGAACATTCCTGGAAGCCTGAAGGTCACTCACAACAGATAGTGCTTCTCCAAAAGTATGCATTTTAGCTACCTTTCGATGCCTTCATCGTCGTCCGTTTCTTCCATGACTTCGCACCTGCTGTTACAGTAGCCTCACTTTCCTGGTTAACGACCGGCGAATCAAACGTTAAGCATTAGCACGAGCCGACAATAGCCATTATTTATGGCTGACAAGTAGGCCTACATATCGGTTCTTGACCAATAAGATGCTTCCTCCATCTGTCCACGATGAATGCAGACAAGGTGTTGACGCCAGTCCTGTCTACCTGCTCACCGGCCTTAAGCCGTGAATGCCTCGGCATCCCGCAGCTATGGAATGTAAACATCCGTCCAGCTAGGTTTCAAAGATGAGCCGGTCGTTAACGAGGAAAGTGAGGCTACTATATCGGCAGCAATATCAGCTGCAATTTGAATGTCTTCAGTCGTGGCAAGTTCATTATCAAAATTGTCACTGAATTACAATACGTAAATAAATGCAGTACACAGTAAAGAGTACACCATTAATGATCACTCAAGTTCAATGTATTTTTCTACTCGTTGTGGCTTCGGTGGCATAGTTGGTAGCATGCTGAGCTTCTATGTCCAAGATCGCGGGTTCAAACCCGGCCGAAGTCGTCGGATTTTTTTAAGAGCGTTAAAAATCCCTTCGGAGGGAACGTAAAGCCGGCAGTCCCATGTCATAGATTTATGGCATGTTAAAGAACCTTCCACTAATTACACCTGTATGAAGCTAAATTATAGGTTTAACATTTGACAAACGCTCTTAGGTTCCAACATTCGTCGCCAGGAGCCGACTGCGGTGGCATCTAGTAACCAAGATCTGAACTAGTAGTCGTTGTCGGCAAAAGTAGGAACTACAGTACGGTACTTGAAAAAATTCAATATCTGCAATCCTTACTCGAATTGATAACAGATAACACACACTAATACAGCCATCACAATTAACACCGGTTATCAGACAGATTCTACACACACGCAAAGTACACGGGGCTACATGACTGCGTTGTAGCAGCCCCTAACTGAGGAACCAACCTTCTACTCGTACTTCTACTCTCATTTGTCAGAAGGAAACTGTGTATCACAAGAGGGTTGGAGGAAGTAACAGTACATTCCATTCACATACAAATGTTGTGAAATGTAGCATACCTGCTGCATCCTTGAGGAAAAATTAGCTACGGTAGAGTTATTGTTTCCTAGAACTTTGGTGCAATACAGAAGTACAGTCGTGCTCAAAATTTAGTAGGCCTACATAGCTTTGTACAGTATTATGTTTCACTCCTGGCCGTGGTAAGTGATTTTTGAAAGGCGGAAAATATCACGATACGCATGTCATACGATGTTGGCATGTTAAAGAACCCATTTGAATTCAGTAGGCCATGTTCATAATGGCAAAATTAATCTCGGGATTTTCCGCCAACACAAAGTTCCTCATTTCTCTACTAGAAATCGCTATAGTGTCGAGGAACTTAGATATCTAACCTCCGTGACTTTCATAGTGCTTCAAGGAACAACAAAATTCGACATGCAAGCTGCCCTCTGGGTGTCAAATAACAAAACTTGCACCCGTCACCCGAGGCCATACGCTATTATTATTACAGTATTATGGATAAGATAATAATCCGCCTTAGTCAGGTTATTTACGCCTACAGTTCCGGAATTTCTTTCAGTTTCCGCGTTAGTCAGTTTTCCGGTTTACAGTGTCATTTTACATAGAAAATACCTCCGTTTCGAATTTTGTTCTCTGTTGGTCCAAGTTTCCGGTATCTAAAGAGTCCGGTTTAGGCAGGTTTTTCAGTATAGTTAAGCCTATTACGTGATTAATTAGTACTGTGTATTCATGTAGGGAAAGTTGTTTGATATGGAGCGCTGGCAGGGAAGAGGATTCCTCTTCATCGATTAGGAATGGTAAAGCAACTATAAGGTAAGTTCAAAAAGTAACGAGCCGGAGGCATAATTACAGAAACCAGTACCTGTATGTTAGAAGTATTGGCCCTGGCTGTTGAGGCACTTGTCCCACTGTGACACGAGGCGGTGAATGGTGTCTCATAAAATTCCCTGGGCTGCGATGTGAACCAGTTCCGCACGTACAGCTGGACGTCGGCGTCCGAGGTGAATCGTTGGCCCCACAGAGCCCTTTTCAGGGGACCAAACATGGCGTAATCACAGGGAGAGGGGTCTGAACTGTATGGAGGGTGGCCGAGAACCTCCCATTTGAATTTCTGCAGGAGTGCCGCGACTGTGTTGGCCGTATGAGGTCGTGGAGCGACCACGGCGGCTATGGCGTTCGCTGTCACTCGGCAGTCCTGGGCAACGAGTTCATCAACAAGCTGGACGTTGTCATCGGTAATGCAGGGGGGTGCCTCAGACGGGGCATCATCGGCTAACGACACCCATCCATCCCTGAATCGATTGTGCCACGCCTTGACCCTTGCAAGGGACATGCAGTGTTCGCCGTACACTTGTGACATTCGGCGATGAATGTCCATTCCCCCTACTCCTTCCGCTGTCAGAAACCGAACAACACCTCTTTGCTCTTCGGTTGACGCCTCCATGTCGCTGTTTGCAATGCGCCTGGCAGCGTTGAACGATTGATGCTTGCTGCTGCTCGCTTTGTATCGTCATGTGACGTGCACGCGTGCGACGGGTTGTGACCTTCCACGCTCTGGTTGGAACCACACCGCATTACGCACGCCACGATTAGCCGATGTAGTCACTGGTTTGCGCATTCCAGCCTCCGGCTCGTTACTTTTTGAACGCACCTTATAAAATAACAAGCATGGCATTTGTATCTTCTGACTTACCTTTTGTTTGTGTCTTGAAAGTATGTCACACAATAATCAAGTACTTTTTCAAATTCATGCAGAATTTGATGATGGTGCAGGAGTGGATGAGAGTTTATTTTAATAAAATACTTTACAAGGAAAATGAATCTATCATTGACACGATGCGAAAACGAAGGATTGCTTTCTTTGGACACATATCCAGCTTGCCAAAAACTCGACTCCTGAAACAACTTTTTGACTTCTTTTGGAACAGTAAAACAAAAATCATATGGTTTAAAGAAATACAAATGGATTTAGACGAATTGAAAATACTAAGCATCAAATTGAACATAGAGAAGAGAAACGGCTTCTGAATAACAAAGACACTCGACTAACATTCAAAATTTCACAGAATCTGCAGAAGAACGGACTGCAAGATCTTCCAGAATGAAGAAGTATTGGGAAAGAAAAAAATTATCAAGTATTAAGAACTGAACTTAGTATTTGAAGACCTTGTATAAAAGGTTTGATTTTTGGTGCTCCAATGTGGGCGTAACAGTAAACAGTGTAAATAAATGAAGTAATCAAGGTATAAAAGTCACTGTACCATATATGAACGTAGATCGACTTTGCGTGTGCTCCTTCTCAATTCGGCACCTAATTCTGTTTATTTCTCGGCAGCAATGTGCCTTGAACCACTGAATGAGATCATCTGACGTCGTACTGTCAGCACCCTGCTAGTGCATTCACTAAGCACGGACCAATCAGAGTTGATAAAAAAAAAGGAAAAAAGAGATATACGTGGACAGATCGAGCCAGCGGGTTCAACTCAGGAAGGGTTTCTAAGTACAGGGTCTTTCATTTAAAGTAAGAACGGCAAACGGCAGTTTTGTTATCCGCTGCTGCGGCGGCCTTGGCCGAGCTTGTGGCGCACTGTGGCCCCCTGCCTTAAGCGTGTGTAAAATCCTATATGAAATCTTACCTTATTAAAGATGCTGGAAGTGTCGTCCTTTCTGGGTTATACAGGCATAGTATCCGGTTGCCACATTCTGGCAGACGTGAGGGTGTTCTACCACTGTAATGTTTCCTTTCAATTCCTCCAATGGGTGAGGATTTGTTAAAAATTGTTAAAATAAGTTTTACATACAAAAATACAATGTTGCAATGATAACTGTCTCACCACGTTAGCAGCTGAGGTTCAGACTGGCGACTGAACACCTGCACGCTTATTGCAAGGTCAAGTATGTACTATGCGCACGCTTTCATTACTACAGCAGAGGGCCACAGCGCGCTACAAGCTCGGCCAAGGCCACCGCAGCAGCGGGTAACAAAACTGCCGCTTGCCGTTCTTACTTTATATGAAAGACCCTGTACGTGTCCTGGTTACTCACTACATGTCACCACCTCGGAGGAATATTCGTCATATTCATTTTTCCTACCAGCTTACAAGGGAAGTTAACAATTAAGACAGGTCGAAACCTATCTTGAAACTTTGTGGACGCAATCATTGTATTTTAAGAGGACAACGTGCAGAAAATCAGCTGCCAAATTGAACTGCAAGGCTCCGAAATCGTACCTGACATCCTGGTATGCAGGCATCACGGCTGGAGAGCTGGAGATCCCTGTGTCACTCGGAGTAGTAGCGAGGTGGGGTGAATATGCTGACAGGAGCATGCAGCTCCTTCCCACCGGCCTGAATGCTTGGGCGATCAGGGCTGTCCAATCCAACATGTACGATACTCGCTATCTTCCATTGATTTATATGTTGGATCACCAGATTTCAAGAATGGAAAAACGGAACCCACGTCCCAAAATATATATTTTTTTAATCAAGGTTGTTAAATGTTGTAATGATGATGATGATAATTGTTGTTTTAAGGGGCTAACATCTAGGTTATCGGCCCCTTAAATGTTGTACTAATACGGTAATGCACATATGTATTGAATAAGCATTACATAATCAAATACACAAAATTAAAACTAGATATTGCTGACATATCATATAGGCCTATGACACCTACAACTTACAAATGCTTTTCATTTGAACGACCCTTCGCAAAGGATTTTTAATTTGCAAGTACCTTGTGATAGCATTCAATAGTTTTCGTCATAATTGTAATATGTGAACAATTCTTGTTTTAACAAACTAATGGAGCATCTGTTTCTATCATCTCTCCATTTGATATTCATGACGGAAAAAACTCTCTCCATAAAAGCATTGGAGGGGAAAATGCTGAGTATGAACTTCACAAGGACTAAGATATTCCTTAATTTTGTTGCCTCCTAATAATTCTATAACATGTACCCATCAATTTGACACAGATATAGAAATCATTTCTTCTTTCAAACTTGCACTTGTATCACCAGAAAATAGGCTAGATATTACAATCAATTCTGAAGCGGGACATTTGAAAACTGGTGCGAAATTGAATGTTATCAAATTAACCAACAACAAAAAACGGAATATTTGGCGTTCCGATAAAGTTTAAAACGGAACGCGGAACCAAACAAGATGTTCAGTAAAGAACATAAGTTATAGCCTACTTTATCCTAAATACATGGGTATTGTTATAACTCTCTGTCCTTTTCAAGGAGTATTATTAAATGTTGGTTGTAGTAGCTTGTTGAAATACAATGTGCTATACGGATATTAAACATGAATATGAGGTTCCCTTTGCTAGTGCTACCTCTGTAAAAAAAAAAAAAAAAAAAAATCGGTTTTACCTTGTTTGAATTGATATGGGGAATCGATGTTCACACATACATGGCCGCTATCTGCAAACTATTGGGCTGCTGACCTTGTAGTTCAGTCAAAAGATGCTTCCCACAAAAAGGTATGTAGTTGCAAAATGTAGTAGAAATCAAATGATTAGGTTGGTCGTAATTTGATTTAAGCTTTTAACATTTGAGTGGCCGCCATTCCGTTTCCATCAAAATGGCGGCGATATAAAACATGACACTGAGGTGCCCTTTGTCAGTGCTACCTCTGTACCAAATTTCGTTCAATTCGGTTTTACCATTTTGAATTGATAGGGGGAATCGATTTGCACACATACATGGCCGCCATATGCAAACTATTGGACTGATGACCTTGTAGCTTGGTCAAAGAACGCTTCTCACATAAAGGTATGTTGTTGCAGAATTTAGTAGAGATCAGATGATTAGGTTGGTCGTAATGTGATTTAAGCCTTTTACATTTGGGTGGCCACCATTACGTTTCCGTCAAGATGGTGGCAATATAAAACAGACACTGAGGTGCTCTTTGCTAGTTCTACCTCTGTACCTAATTTCGTTCAATTCGGTTTCACCATGTTCGAATTGATAGGGGGGGGGGGGACAGACATTCAGAGTACACACACTCGCACACACAATTTTTGGCCCTGTGTAGATCTCGTAGGCTAAGTCTACTTTCATTTTTTGCAAAAATTGAAAGTAGGCTAAAAGCGGAATTGTTCCGGGTAAAACGGAACGTCTGGCAACCCTATTTATATGAGAGATTCGCCACATGATTTCGGAGCCTTGCAGTTCAACCTGACGGCTGATTTTCCGCACGTTGTCATCTTTTATAGCCTAGTAGCCTACGATTGCGTCCACAAAGTTTCAAGATAGGTTTCGACCTGAATTACCTGATACTTCCCTTGTTAGCATCAAATGAACTCTCTTTCTATTCCCACAAAACCCTTAATTATCATTTTAGTATTATTTTCTTCCAGGGGCGGCTCCTGACTAATATTTTAGGGTGCGCCAAATAATATTATTGTTGTTTCCTATGAAATATTGTTTTATATTTGAAATTCATTGTTACAAATATTGCCATTAGCAACACAACATTTGAAACAAGTTTTAATAACTGGTTGTTGCATTAAAAACTGTATTCACATGGCCCCATTATTCTCCTCTCCTGTGCTTGGATAAAGCAAATTTATCTATCAGCTTGGTTGATGAGGTCCTTATTTTTTAATTTCTAATTTTGGTTGCCGTGCCTCCAGTGGGCTCTCACTAAACACTAGACTCATGACAGGGGCACATTTAAGAGATGGGTAGGGAGACTTTTCTTTTTTTTTTAATTAGATATTAGTTTAACATTTTTTGATAACTTGTATTAATAACTAGGGCTCGGATTTTTAGGTAAATACATTTTTTTTTAAATATAAATACATATTTTAAACATTTTTTCTATAATTACATAAATTCCTGCTTTTCACTTATTAGCACATAAAAAGACATAATATTTACATTTTTTAAAATCAGTATGCTAGATCACTCAGCTTATTGCATTTTTGCTCTGTGTTACTTCAACGGGGAAGAACCTGTGAGCTGTCTAATCTTCATGCAGAGCGTATGTCAGCTTGCAACCGTGTTATAACTTGTCGCCCCGTGCCACTCACTGTGGAAGCCGAGGATTTCCTCGCCCATAGCAATATTGCACCACATGCTAGACTTACCTTCCCCTCCAGCTACCTGAAACAAGTGTCACTCACATGCAGTTTGTTTCTGGCACTGTGAAGTGTAAGGCAGTTCTACGATGCCTAAAGTAAAAACAACTACAAGTTATTGTTTGCAGCAGTATGTTGCAGAATTTAAAGATAATTTTACTTCTGATAGGGGGTGTTCTGTTCTTCCAACCATGTTGTAAATCAATTATGGCTGAACAGCAATTTCAAGTTACAACACACCTTGAGGGCAAGAAACATATTGCCGCAGTTTCGCGCCTTTGGAAGAAACAACCTCTAATTAGTGAAGCAGGTGCAGGTTCTTCTGCAGGACCTACTACATTTTCAATGTATTATGGAGATTTATGTAAGGCTGACAATATGTTTCTGGTTGTGTAATGTAATGCTTCAGCAGTCAGTGAGGCATAGCATAAATTGCATTCGTGAGTACGGTACTGCATATGTTTATATTCATAATTAATAAACTAAATCATAATTAAATATTTTAATTTTTTGTCACATATTTCAGGTATTTTTATTACATAAAATATAAATATTTTCCCGATTTTTAGAACCCAAAAATCCAAGCCCTATTAATAACCTGGAATTAAATCATTATTTTCTTAGTTTTTCACTAAACATGAAATCCAAAGCTAGTAAAATATTAATATTTACAGTTTTTGAACGTTTCCTTATTTTAAATTGTTATCATTTATTTTTACTATAAAATATCACAAAAACAATTGCCCAAATGGCCTTTAACTCCGGATAACATTTACCAGAATTGTATCTCGAGTGCTACTAACGTAATCTACGGGTGTGTTTGTAGCATATCATTGTTGTTAATTCATTTTAGGGGCTTGGGACATCTTGGTCATCAGCCCCATGTAGTGTGGTGTGTCTCATGATAAAAAAAATGGTCTTCCCCAAGGTTCAGTATTAGCTCCATTGCTTTTCAACTTATACACCAGCGACATGCCTGACACCATCAGCAACAAATTCTGCTATGCTGACGACTTAGCTATTGCTGTACAAACCTCCACGCTTGAGGAAGGAGAAAGCATTCTCTCCAGTGATTTGCAATTAATGCATGCGTATTATACAAAATGGAAACAGTCCCAATCCCAATAAGACAGAAGTGAGTGCATTTCATCTGTGCAACCGCATTGCCCACCAACAGCTGAAAGTGAACTTCTGCCAGCAAAGAGTTAAGCACAATTTCAGCCCTAAGTATTTTGGCATCACCTTGGACCGTTCCTTAACCTTCAAGGAACACTTGGAATACACAGGCCGAACGCTCAAATCACGGAACAATGTCATGAAGAAATTGGCTGGCACATCATGAGGTGCTGATGCTACTTCACTACGCACGACTGCCCTCTCCATGGTTTATCCTGTAACAAAGTATTGTGCCCCAGTGTGGCACCGTAGTGCTCATACTAAAAAGATCGATGTTCATCTGAATGAAAGTATGAGGGTCATAACAGGTACACTGAGATCCACCCCAACTCCCTGGTTACACACTAACAGTAACATATCACCTCCAGAACTAGGACGACAGGAAGCATCAGTACGTGAGTGGAGAAAGCTACATCAACAAAATCATCCACAGGATCTCCCAATTCATGAAGTTCTCAACGATCTTCCCTCCACTCGTCTTAGATCAAGGTACCCAATATGGCATAACATACCTGACATTAATTCCACGGAACAATGGCGCCAAAACTGGAAGTCTGCTCCTGTGAAACATCAAGGTACTCTAGATCCTACTATAAGATTTCCGGGATTTAACCAGAAGAGAAACCAGTGGGTCAAGTTAAATCGCCTAAGAACAGGTCACGCCAGATGTAACGCTATGCTACATAAATGGGGACTTCAGTGATTCTCCTGCCTGTGACTGCGGAGCTCCTCGTCAATCCGTAGAGCATATTATTCAAGAATGTCAGCTGAGGAAGTATGCTGGATCACCACAAGATGTTGTTTCTGCTGCACCTCCCTTTCTGGACTGGCTTCAACAATTGGATATCTCGTGAATGCGAACGCAACCAATGTTATAGTGATGTATATATATTGTACAATATGATTTACTTATTTATATATACATTTATTATATTGTAATTCATCTAGTTGCTAGCCATACGATAAATAAATCTGCATTTATGTGATGACTGCAGTAGTTTAGCTGTGTTACGGACAGGGATGAGGTAGGTGCCCCAGGACATGAAGTAAGGTACTATCTCGGCGTTTGCCTGGGGGAGTGTGGAAAAACCACACTCAGTATAGCCGCTGTCAGCGCAAGGATTGGAACTTACGATCCACCCACGCAGCCATAGTGCATGATATAACAAGCATGACACCGATTATCAGGACCGCCCAACACCACCCAGCGTTAGAAATCCCTCGGTATACCTTCCTTCGGAGGGGAAGTAAAGCCGGCGGTCCCATGTCATAGATTTATGGGATGTTAAAGAATCTTCCTCTAATTACACCTGTGTGAAACTAAATTGTATAGGTTAAGAATGTAAACAACGCTCTCAGGTGCCTACGTTCATTGCCAAGAGCTGACTGCGGTGGCGTCTAGTAGTTGTTGACGGTGGCGTTTGGCTGCAAAACTAGGAACTATTTGAAAAATTCAAAAGTCTGCAGTTCTCACTTGAATTTAAAAGAACAGATAACACACACTAATTCAGTCATCACAATTAACACCGGTTAACAGACAGATTCTACACACACCCAAAGTACACGGGGCTACATGACCGCGTTGTCGCAGCCCCTAAACTGAGGAACCAACCAACCTATTTTTTTATAATGTCTTTCCTAAAATTAGAATACGGGGAGAATTTGCATATATAGCCTACGGCAGTTATTTGTCTGTCCTAAATTTTGGATATTAATTGTTTTTGCCAAAAACCCTTCAGTTATAGAGAGATTTCTTTAATATTAAAGTGTTGAACTGGTTAAAATACTACAGTATTGTTTCTCTAATAAGGGCAAGTTCTCCCACCTATCGCAATCCTATTGGGGGTAGATGTTCTGGAACATGGCTTGGCTGCTTAAGACACTACATACAGTCTCGATATACCGAATCGAAAAACGAAAACGAAAAATAATATTGTTATTACATCTAAGGGACTTGGATATCGTGGTCATTTATCCCCATGTACTTGACTATACTCTGTGAGCCATGGGCGCCCATAGGATTTTTTCCAGGGGGGGGCCAAGTAAATATTTTCGTTTCATTGCCTACCTGGCACCCCCCCCACACACACACAAAGTTTCATTTCTTACTTACTTCGTCTTCGTGATATTCATTATTTGACTGCTCTGAAACCATTGGCTACTTTGTGGCAAGTTTGGGAGGTATGTTTTCTTTGAGTTTTTGTCCGTTAACGTTCGCTTTTCTTCGTGATTCAACGTCGTAATGTTCAGTTCTTAAAAACAGGAAAAAACTAGTGGTATCGACAAAAATAAAAATCAAGTACCATAGTTCATTAAAATGGTATCGTTAATCCAGTTCGCCAACTTTCTAAATTACTGGATATATTTTCACATGATCCCAAATCACTGAGTTAAACTGTGGAAATATCCCAAGATCTGAATCAGACAATTATTTAAATAGCACTGTTTCCAAATACGGTAGGCTACGGTATCTAGTTTGTACTGGCCATTACAGCAGATCGTCACGTCTTTCCTCTTCTAAACAACCAATCGGAAATACTTCGCATTGCTCTTACTAGAATCATGAAACACTTGTAGTTTACGAACTGATAAACTCGAGCCTATGGTTTTAGTAAAACTTAGTTTTGTCAATAAAAAATATTTCGCCTGATTATTAATAACCACTAAATAAAATGGATAAAAACCACTATATCACTTACTTCTTACTACCATTATTCGCATTTTCGACTGAAACAAGAGGAATTGTGATACAGGAATGGTGATACGAACGTAAACAAACCACTTCATTCAATGTGTAATTGAGCCTTATGCTCAAGCTTTTCTCTGTTTATGAAAATAATAGACGATAAAATAAAACTAACAGATATCGTACAATTCCGTTGAGTTTTATAAAATAACAAGTGATATATTTCGCCGTATTATTGTACCTGTGACGTAAAAAATATACTGTCTAACCAATCTAATACAAGTACTTTTTGAGTTTTTAAATTTATGTGTGTTAAGGCTATCCTTGAAGAGGGGAAAATTAACCTTTTTATATTCAATAACTGGCATTGTTGTAAATGTAAACAGGTTTAAACTTTATCCCTTGTACTTGACAGTGAGTGAAATTCTGGTTTATGTTATAACGTGTCATTAGGCGAGTGTGTATATGTAATGTTATTTCAGAGTACCGATAGCGTAGTTTTGAGATGAGTGCCCCGGAATATGAAACATGATACGTACGTGGTATTTCCCTGAAGGTAGTGTTGAAAATATCATAGGCCTACTAGGGATGGCTGCTGTCAGCGTCGGCAATCAAATTTCGAATATTTAGGTAAGCAGTCGTCATCGTGGAGCTTAAATTGAGGTGCTCAACTACACAGATGGGCTTAAAGATCAAATTACTATATTCTGTCCTTTCTTAAAATGCATGCCACGATGGATTTACGTTGCTGCCCCCGACTTGGAATATGCAGATTTATTAAAGTTGTAACCTTCCCAGGTCACAAGGGATCGAACCCTTACTTTCGGGACGTACGATTTTCATAATGCCCACATACTTTTTTGATGCATTTTTGTGTTTTATAATTATGTAATGAAGTGTATAATATTATGTGATTTATTTCCGATTAATTTGTTTAGGTTTTAAGGGATTGTAATTGGCAGGATCTGAGTCTAGTTGTATGTGAATATTTTAACAGTGGAATAATCTTCAGTCAGAGAGTCTGGAATTGTGTGCAAGAACCAGGAAGTAGGCTTGTTGTCGCCTGGGGTTTTCTCTCGCAAGCTCAAGTGCATGATGACTCATGCAGGTAGGAGGCTTGGCAACCCTGTGCTAGGGGTGTGTCTAGGTTATTTTGAAGACCAAGAAGGCACTCCTTATATGGTAATGTTTTGTTTTGATTGGCTGGACCCGTGAGGGAAGCCAGGTAGGCCAGTGATTTGTGGAGGGGAGATGAATGTTATTAGGACTTGACGAAGCTGTGAGGGCGACTCATTCTTAGGACTCCGTGGGGAGTAGTACTCATTCTTTGGACCGCGTGTAGGGCGGTGTACTCATCCTTTGGACTCCGTGTGGAGTGGTTCGTATTCTTGGTAAGACTCCGTGAGGGAGTGGAACTTGTATTTTGGACTTGTGTGTTTTTGGTGGAGAAGAAGGTATTTCAGACGATCACAAGTTGGTGTTCGATGTGCAATTACTGAGTTGCTGGCTATACATTCTCAAGGGAATTATGAGCCTAGTTTCAAACAAATAGTCTAGATTGTTTGTCTCGAATCGCATGAAGTATTGTAAACTAAAGTATGTTTACCGAAATTCTGAGACCATAGCGGTGAATTGTTATACGACAAATACTAGTAAAATATGCTATGTATTAGTAAACTCAGGAGCGAACTAGACGCGATAATCCAACACATGGATTTAAAGCATCTTTGTATAATCAGATCCACGAAAGTAGATAAATCGTTGGATGCTGACCATCAAAGTAATAATGTACATAATATTCATAGTTGAGAGGCTTGCGTGTGAAATATATAGTAATTGTGCTGCGAGTAAGTAGGAGTGATTCTCTGGGAGCAACTAACCCTTGAATCAGAAGAGTTAAGTCGTCACAGCTGAAGTCAACGCCTGTAAGTACCAGTCATCATTATTTCCGAGGGTCATCAATATGTCATAAGTGTGCCTATGTGAATATGATAAGGAGTGTTAGATAGTCTGTACGACGAGGATCCTGCGAAGTGTATTTCATGTCTGGTATCAGAATATATTGTAAATTTTACCAGATCTATAGTGCTTTTATGTGTGAGGTAACCAGTGTGGTTAAGAGTGAATGTTTATTGCTGTTGCTCATACCGTACAGGTGTTTAACCCTCAAGCAACCCGTGAAGCTGAGCAGTTACAAAGTTTCCATAACATATGCGGCTGTTTCTTCGCCTGAGTGTGTATTTAACTATGAGTGGCATACACTATAAATATGCGTTTGCTAAAATTACAAATTTAAAAAAATAATACAAAGAATGTAGATTAAATTTTAACAGATATCATACACAACCAATGTGCAAAAACAATTATTTAAATACCGGTAACAAGTTTGGAATTTCCTCATTGGTACAATTTCACATTCAAGTCAGATCAACAGCAAGAACACCAAGGTGACTAAGGCGATCCTTTCATTTATGTCCTTAAATAATCAACAATCCCAAAGTATATTCTCTTGTGGAGCGCTTAGACTTAATCAACTTGACGTTTAATGACCAAGCAGTTTTGTACAGTTTTCCAGAAATTTTTCCGTCCCTAAAATCTGCCGCCTTAGCAGTTGCAAGTTTGTCCCCCCGTCAATACGGGTCTGAATATAGTAAATTATCCAATGTTGTAAGCACGACCTTACAGGACCAGTGTTTTACTAGTCAGCATAGAAAAGCTTATTTTAGCAGTTAAGAAACGCTATCGATGTTGCGATGTCTAAAAATATCTCCAGAACGTGCTTTTCATATCGACACTGCCGAAAAGTAGTAGTCAAAAGTAGTAGCCACTCAAGATAGTGATAGGGAAACATACGGTATTTAACACTAGGCATAACCGTATTGAAATTTGGCGCTTACCTAGATATTAGGCCCCTTTAAACATCAATTATCATCATCATCATCATCCATTGGTGACAGAGTGCATGGCATCATTAGAACCATATTTTTATTTAACAATTGTAAATACATATTACGTCAGCAACATTACAGAATTTTGTTATTGTAACAGTTGTCAGTTGACTATTTGTAACTTCCATTTATGAAATAAACTGGTGTGACAATGAACAATCTTATTTCAACATTCTCGGAAATCCAGGCCCCCTAAGGGCGCCCACGATATTAACCCATGCATGAGTACCAAATGGCCGAACAGACCCTCTTAAAGCTTGAATATTCTAAGAACAATTCTTAGTCAGCACCCACAAACTGTGAGTAATCAACATGCAAAATTTCAGTTTCATAGCCCTTGTGGTTACAAAGATACGATGATTAACGAGTGAGTACCTCCTTTTTGGATTATATATAATAAGGTAAGATTGCATTACTTACCTTTAAATTAAATATAAATGCATTCGTAGACCAAGTACACAAAATTAATAAATAATACTGTCGGCACACAGACACAGCCTAGGCGACCGTTCATAGTGAACACAATACACACGAATGGAATGTAGGCTATGCGCATATAAATTACAATATTCCCTTGTAATATTACTCAAGTGTCTAATTTAAAAGCGAAAGCACACCAGAACTATTGCATAACTGACATAATATGTAGGATTATTTTAACCTTCCGGTGGGTGCTACTGATCTTATCTCATATTCGTCAACATATTCGTCAACTACCTTACAGAAGTTATGTCTTTCCACATGACATTCAAGTCCATATCGGACAGTTTGTTAATAACCTTCTACACATTTGCTGTTGTTGCAAAAGTGATATGCGAGGCAGATTGCGCCTGATCGAGCACCATTAAGGCCGTGCGATCTCCACCGCCGTCAATCGCATGGCAAGAGATGGCAGCACTACTGTATTACCGATAGCAGCCGCTGCATTTGTGTTAGTGACGTGTCTACCCTTCAATTATCACCTCCTTCCGCCCCTACTCCCCCCGCTTCTCCTCGTCCATCAATGTCTTCTCTCTCTCTCTCTCACTGATAGCGTTGCTTTGCATCTGAAAAACAAACCAGACTTGCTTTCCGAGCCGTATTGCCAATTTGTGGACTACTGTCGACCAAAGTATTATGTGTACTCGAGTTTGAAGGTTGTTTGTGACGTAACCAATAGACCTACATAAAATCCAATAACATCATTATTTTCGTCGTTCTATTTTACGTGAGTCCATGTAGGTTTGGAATTTTTAGTTTATATTTTAATATTTTTTATCGCAGTTGGAACACAAAAAGTGCCCGTTTTTAAGCGTGTTTCAACCATGCGTCACATTTAAGAATTATTATCTCACAAACCCTTCGTTGTATCGAATCCAAATTTTAACACAATATACATTGGAATGTTGTATAACTGGTTTATTAATTTCAAAATTTTTCGTGTCCAAGAAACAATGTTTTTATCTATTGTCTATGGTAACGTTTTCTCGGCTTGGGGTGGTTGGAATATGTAGTTCTTGGTCGCGTTATATTCCTTATACATCAAAAAGTTATGTTGAATGACTTTAAAATACGTAAATTAATTCACTTATTTTATATCGGTTTATATTTGAACGGGGAAATACGACCTCGCCTCGCTCGGCAGTGATGGGCTCCATCTCAGCAACGCTGTACAGCCTACCCCGGAGCGGCTGGCAGGTGAATCATGCCCTATTTCCACGAACAAATACAAACCGATATAAAATAAGTGAATTAATTTACGTATTTCACAGTCATACAGCATAACTCCTTGATGTATAAGGATTACAACGCGACCAAGAGCTATATTTTCCAACCACCCCGAACCGAGAAAAAGTTACCTTACAAAAATGATAACAACTTTGTTTCTTGGACACACAAAATTTTGAAATTAATAAACCAGTTATACAACATTCCAATGTATATTGTGTTAAAATTTGCATTTGATCTGATGACGGGTTTTTGAGATAATAATTCTTAAATGTGACGCATGGTTGAAACACGCTTAAAAATGGGCACATTTTGTGTTCCAACTGCGATAAAAAATATTAAAATATAAATTAAAAATTCCAAACCTACATGAACTAACGTAAAATAGAACGGCGAAAATGATGATGGTATTGGATTTTATGTAGGTCTATTGGTTACTTCACAAACACTCTTCAAACTCGAGTGCACGTAATACTATGGTCGACAGTAGGTATTCTCCCTCCGTTCAGCCCAATAAAAAAGAATATATTATGATATAGGCCTATTATGATTATATTTTGATATAGTATGATATGATTCACGGAGTGAGGTTGTGGTTAGGGTTGTGCAGCTGTGAGCTTTCATTCCGGAAATAGTGGGTTCGAACCCCCCTGTCGGTAGCCCTGGAGATGGTTGTCCCTGGTTTCTCATTTTCACACCAGGCAAATGGGCGCTGTGCCTTAATAAAGGCCACAGCCGCTTCCTTCCCACTGCTAGTCTTTCCTATCCCATCGTCGCCATAAGACCTACAGTATCTGTGTCGGTGCGACGTAAGGCAAATTGTAATATATATATATATATTATTTTGATATATATTTAAGATTACAACTCGCATAATAGGCCAGGCGACAGGTAGTTCAATAAGGAAATAATTAGTGGAAAGCTGGAAATTGCTTTAATCGCTTCATTTGGACCCAGATATTACTCTCCCAAGTTTCTCCCTCGAGCGAAGTCGGCGTTGGCCCTTCTGGCCCTAAGAAGGTACCATTTTTCAATTTTTTGCAAATATCTCCCAAATCTTCAACTTTATCAACAAAATACCTCTTATAAAAATAATCTAGAGTAAATTTTCTACAAAAATGTTCCCTACCTTTTGTCTCTAATGTGAACCGTTACGATGCCACGACCATTCAAAGATGAGCCCTTTTTGATTCATGCCGAAAAGCTATGGAAATGATATGCCATATCAACGTTTCTACATGTTTTAATATTTGTCAGCATTCCAGATGCACAAGCTGTTAACTTGTTACAAGTATAACAGATTTTCAATGTAAACAGCTGTGGAAAAATACCTAACATTAGTATCATTTTGCAATATTGAGTTTTCGACTACAGAACAGCATGTGGATGCACGGTGTGCGCGGATCTCGCGGGATGATGCGGACTTGAGAAAATTTGTTGGATGGTTATCAACTCAAGAGCCCTTTCCTCGTGGACAACACGTTGTTTCGTTAAGCACAGGAGTTGTCGGGGATGGACAAATCACTTGTCATATGGCCTATGAAATTGGAATAGCAGCACAAAAAGGCATAACCGGCAACAATTTTCACGATGTGAAGTTCCTTAGAAAAAATTGCGTGATGCCTCTCCGCGCGGTAAATTCGAAAATAACAAGTAGTTCCGTGAAGAACTATACATCCTATTTTCATATATCCTGCTCATGTTAATTGCCTCTATCAACATACAAAATTTCAGTTTAATTGCTGTAACAGATTCGTAGATATTGAGAACCGTCTAAATATTTCAGATGGTCGCCAGGTTGGATTTTTATTTTTGTACTATTACATTAAGATTATTGTGGTCGTGTGGTATTCAAACTTCAATCGCATGATTAGAACTCAAGAAGTAAAAACGAGATTTTAAAATTACACACAGCAGCCATCTTGTGATTATGCAAACAATTGAAATAAATTAGATGCCAGTGGATCTACATTTGAATAAGCATTTAACGTGAAACGTTTCACGGCACTCGGATAGTTAATTCGCGAGAAACGTCCATTTAAATATTTATACTTCGCGTCGCCGCCATGTTGGATTTGTGATCACCAGGTTACTGAAAGTCCTATAGGTGAACATATGTTCATAGTCTCTATGAACATAAAAAAAAAATCTGTTTGTTTGCTGTAAACGATTCATAGATATTGAGAACCGTCTAAATATTTCGGAAGCTCGCCGTTTAGGATTGTTATATGTATAGGCCATAGAGTTATGTACCATTCAAGGACAATTATTGCCTAGGTTCATTATTCAAACTTTCACTTCAATCGCATGATAACGAAACAAGACATAAAAACTTAATTTTAAAATTTCGCACAGCCGCCATCTTGAGGTTATGTAAACAATTGAATTAAATTAAATGGCAGTGCATTACAATCTGCAAAATCATTTACTGTACCACATTTCACTGCGCTCAGAGAGTTAAATCACGAGAAAAGTCTATTAAAATATTTCAAATTCGCTTGTTCGCCATGTTCGTTTTGTACTTTACAGGTTTACGAGATATACATAGGTAAACTTGTATCAGTACCCTTTATCACCGTACAAGATTGCAGGGTGATATCTGTAATCGTTTCGGAGATATAGAATGTCAGTGAAATATTTCGCACAGCCGCCATTTTGAGGTTATGTAAACAATTGAACTAAATTAGACTCCAGTGCTTTACAATGTGTATAAACAATTGCTGTACCCAATTTCATTACGTTTGGGTAGTTAAATCGCGAGAAAAGTCTATTTAAAAGTCTCAACTTCGCTTGGCCGCCATGTTGGTTTTGTAATCACCAGGTTTTTGAAAGTCTCATAGGTGAACTTCTAGTAGTGCCCTTTATCACCGTACACGATTTCAGGGCGATATCGGTAATAGTTTCGGAGATATCGAATGCTAGTGAAATATTTCGCACAGCCGCCATGTTGGATTGGTGAGACATAACAAGATTTGAAGGGCACGGTCAAGGTCGCCGGGAATAGCGCCATGAACTTACCGAGTTTCATTGAAATCGCTCCAGCCGTTTAGATTTTATTAGGGGGACACACACACACGCACACACACACGGACAAAAGGTGATTTCATAAGCCTATTTTTTTCAAAATTGAAAATAGGCTAAAAATCCGCAACACGGATATTCCTGTTGATCCTCTTGTGCTTTTCCAATGCATTTGCCTTGCAAAGAAATCCGATGCAGAATTGAAACAATATTTCCAGTTTGAACTAGCTCCGTATCCGGTTGCGATCTTTGATAAAGCGGGAATACGTAGACGCAAAAGTCTGTGTTCTATAAATTATTCGATCCCGTTACCGATGAGCCCATATTTGAGGACCTACATCATGTTCTCGACGGAGGATATCTTCTGCACCGTGTAATTTGGCACCAAACCGATACTTTTGTCGACATTAGTGCCAAATATGCGAGTTACGTTAAAAGATACTTTAAAAACAGTGTCATTATTTTCGATGGGTATCCTGACGACCCAGCAGCTCGCAGTACCAAGTCCGTTGAACGTCTTCGACGATCGCACAAGCATGAAGCTGCTAATGTTTTTTTTTTATGAGTCCATGACGGCACCTATGCCACAAGCAAACTTTTTGTCTAATGTCACAAACAAACGAAGATTGATCGACTTGTTGCGCGTCAAATTCGAAAGCGAAGGAATCGAAACCAGACAAGCTCCACATGCCGATGTGCTCATCGTTACCACCCCACTCGAGTTATCTCGGCCCGACAATTCTGTCATTATAGTGGCTGAAGATATAGATATCCTGGTCATCTTGGTGGCTTGTGTGCCACCCTCCACGAAAATGTATTTTATGAAACCCAGCCAAGGTTCAACCAAACAACAACTATTTTGCACAACAAGTTTCAATCTCCCAACATGTGTGCAAGAAAACTTCCTCTTTTTGCATGCGTTTAGTGGGTGCGATATAACGTCTTCGTTTCACAGGCAGTGCAAAATGAAATTCGTAACACTGCTGAAGAGTAATGAGGAACTGCAGACAGCTGTTAGGGTTTTCCGAGACGTGAACGCAAACCCCGATGAAATTGACAAAGCGGGCCAGTTGGTTTTGGCTGGGCTTTATGACAACAAAACCACGGGAAATACCCTGAATGAGCTGCGGTTCCAACTGTTTGAAAAATCTCTAAGCAAACATCGATTTAATCTCGCAAGCTTACCTCCCACCGAATCAGCGGCACGTGAGCACTCTTTAAGAACATATCATCAAATCCAAACATGGTATGGAAATGATACAAATCCACTGGATTGGGGCTGGAAAAATTCTCAATGTGGTTTGGCTCCCATACCTACGAGGGATCCGGTGCCACAAACGCTTCTAAACACAGTGTCCAGCAAATGTTCGGAAGGATGTAACGCAGCTTGTGGTTGCAGGAAAACTGGCCTCCGATGCTCCAGAATCTGCATGAATTGTATGGGACGGTCATGTACAAATGCTGCCGAGGAAGATGATATGGATGATTGTGACGGAGACATCGATGTTAATCTTGAGCGCCCTGTGACGTCGGACAAATGTACCGATACAGACGATGAAAGCGATGACGGAGAAATTGAGGCCACAGCTGTTTACATTGAAAATCTGTTATACTTGTAACAAGTTAACAGCTTGTGCACCTGGAATGCTGACAAATATTTTATAATATGTAGAAACTTTGATATGGCATATCATTTCCATAGCTTTTCCGCAAGAATCTAAAAGGGCTCCAATTTGAATGGTCGTAGCATCGTAACAGTTCACATTAGAGACAAAAGGTAGAGAGCATTTTTGTAGAAAATGTACTCTAGATTATTTTTATAATAGGCATTTTGTTGATAAAGTTGATGGTTTGGGAGATATTAGCAAAAAAAAAAAAAAAAGGAAAAATGGTACCTTCTTAGGGCCAGAAGGGCCAACGCCGACTTCGCTTGAGGGGGAAAACTTGGGAGAGTAATATCTGGGTCAAAATAAAGCAATTAAAGCAATTTCCAGCTTTCCACTAATTATTTCCTTATTGAGGCTTTTGTTTTTCGACCTGTCGCCTGGCCTATAAAGTTCTATTGATCTTAAACATGATTTATTCTGCGAATATAACTTACAGAATTTTATAAAGTAACTCATAAATAATTTTTAACATTCTGTAAACGAAACACACACATATTTTATTATGAGCAAATATTCTCATGAAAATAAATTTTATTATTTCAGATTTTGAAAAATCATTTACATATCATATTGCTCTATATTGAAACATCTTTTTTTAGTAATAATCTGATACAGGTACGAAGTACACCATTTTATACTGACTGTATAACAATATAAAGTATTGACAGTAAGAAAACAAACAATAAAATTTAACCAAAAAAAAGGGACTTAATAATAACAAATTCATTGGAAATTAAATAACAAATAAAATAAATAACAGAGGTTATAAAGATATGTATGTGAGTCTTCCAATTCCAGAACTACCTAAGTCAATTTCATGAAATATTTGAGAAATGGCAAAAAACTGTCTTGAGTTATCCGTGCGCGTTTAAATAGAAACAGTTTGTATAATAGTTACAAAATACGATTAGTTTTCATTTTATGTATGTTTTAAAAATACAGTAAAAGCAGTTTTTACGTAATAATAGAAAATATATTGCACTTAAGCAGTTTTGATACAGGATCTAGGACTTAAGTAGTTTTGGATTAGTTTCATTAAGTCAGTAATTATGGTTTCTATGTGAAAGTGAAATTATTGCTATATTTTAAAGTTCTCTAAGAAACTACCCAGTATACAATAAAAGTAACCTTTCAACCTTAAATTTCCATTCACAATATGCTCACAGCTTTTCAAACTAGGCGAAATAGAGTCCATTGGACTGCACAGCAACGTCATTCCATGGGGTCTTCTTCTTCTTCTACTTCAGATACATTTTGTCGAGCTATGTCTTCGCCACATAGTAGCAAGTCTCGGTAGAAGCCTAGATCCTCTCTGTTGTGCCACTCAGGGCCGAAATGCTTTGACGAAAGCTGTTTCACATCAGTCACTTACATATATATAAATATATAAAAGTGTACCCGTTCCTACGCCACTTTAACATGTTTTCCTGGCGTTGATTACAGTAGCAGTGTTTAGCTATGGACAAGTTCATTGTTAAACGTAAACGCCTGGAGAGTGAAAGTGAGCAGTCGGCTCCTACTCCCGAACCGTCGAATTCAACATAAAGAAGACAAACGAAAGAAAAGAACATACCAGGACAGTTACGTAGTGTATGGATTTACGTGGAATAAGAACGAGGAAAACCCTATCCCTGTGTGTTTAGTTTGTGGCGAAACACGAGGCCATGGTACCTAGCAAACTGAAGTGACATCTCACAATTAAGCATCCTAGTGGGTCAGGGAAGAGTGTGATATATTTTTCACGTGTACTAGAAGGGGAGAAAAAAACCAGCTGTGCGAATGGTAAAGAGAATGACCATAAGTGATACTGCTCTTGAAGCCTCGTTTAAAGTAGCAGAACTGATAGGAAAAAAATCACACACACACCTCATACTCTTGGAGAGGAAATCATAGGTCCTGCATGGAAAATTATAGTTTCAACAATACTTGGTGAAGGAGCAGCTAATCAAATTTCGAAATTTCCTCTTTCCAACAACACAATCAGTCGCAGGATATCTGAAATGTTTGCAATATCAACGAACAAGTCGTGGGGAAAAGAAAAACTGATAGAGCATTTGCTTTGCAAGTAGATGAGAGTATCGATAGTGGTGACAAACTGCAACTCCTTGGTTTTACCAGATATATTGATGATAAAGATATTAATGAGCCGTTTCTGTTCTGTAGACCGCTGGAGACTACAACCTCAGGCCATGATATTTTTGTTTCTATTAATTCCTTTTTCAATGACCAAGATCTTTCATGGAAAGACTGGTTGGTTGGTTCTTAAGTTTAGGGGCTACGACAACGCGGTCATGTAGCCCCGTGTACTTTGGTGTGTGTAGAATCTGTCTGATAACCGGTGTTAATTGTGATGACTGTATTAGTGCGTGTTATCTGTTTTTAATTCAAGTAAGGACTGCAGTCTTTTGAATTTTTCAAATAGTTCCGACTTTTGCTGCCAAACGCCACCGTCAATGACTACTAGTTCAGAACTTAGCTACCAGACGCCACCGCAGTCGGCTCTTGACGACGAACGTAGGAACCTAAGAACGTTAGTCAAATGTTTAACCTATATATAATTTAGCTTCACACAGGTGTAATTAGTGGAAGGTTCTTTAACATGCCATAAATCTATGACATGGGACCGCCGGATTTACTTCCCCTCCGAAGGAAGGCATACTGAGGAATTTTTAACTCTCTTAAAAAATCCGACGACTTCGGCCGGCATGGAAAGACTGTTGTGGTATATGTACAGATGGTGCACAATCTATGTCTGGGAAATTTAAAGGTTTTTACTGCAAGAGCTCAAGATTTTGCTGCAGTGTTTAACGAAGTTGTGAAAATGGTGAACTACATCAAGTCTCGACCTTTAATGTGCAGGATTTTTAAACAGTTATGTCTCGCAACGGATGCACCTCATACCTCTTTGTTACTTCATACAGAGTAAGGTAGTTGTCGCGGGGTCGTGTATTGAAGCAGTTTCTTGAACTTAGAGAACAGGTGAAAACTCTTTTTAAGGATGAAAATCAAGATACATTTTATGAGCTGTTACTAACTGATTCTTGGTGCTTGGAACTGTCGTATCTGGCAGATATTTTTCATAAACTGAATTAACTGAATGTTTCAATGCAGGGTAGACAGGAAACAATAATTTCCTCAACCAATAAAATGAAAGATTTTAGAAGAAAACTTAGTTCTTGGACGTCTGCAGTTCAGAAAGGAGATCTTTCAAACTTTCTTCATCTGGCAGTAGATAACGATCTGGGTAAGCTGAAAGACCGCATTTGTGATCACTTATCAAGATTGCAAGAAGCAATAGATACATACTTTCCATCTATTTCCACTATGAATGTCAACTGGGTAGTCTCACCATTTGATTTCATAGATAGTGCGAGGAAATAGATTTCACTGGTTGCGAACGAGATGAATTTATTGATCTTTGTGCCGATTCCACACTCAAAGGTAAGTCCACCAAGAGTGAGGCGTCGGTGGCTACTTTTGGGCTTCAGCGGAGAGAGTAGTATCCTAACCTAATGAAGAAAGCAATTAACACACTTTCGCCCTTTCCAAAATCCTATCTATGCGAGCAAGCCTTCTCTGCTCTGGTGACAATAAAATCCAAAGCAAGAAATAGACTGAATAACCTTGAGGATGATTTGCGTGTTTCATTGTCAACTGCAAGGCCCGATATCACGTACCTGTGCTCTAAGCATCAATCACAAGTTTCATATTATCGATTTATCGAACAAAATTTTGATGTATTTTTACTCACTGACTGTAGTAAAGTTGACTGTATTATGTTATGGTGTACGTTACTTATTATAAAATATTTCAATAAATTTACATATGAAACATAATTATTTTTTTATTCAAGGAAGGGTGCCCCTAGTGTTTCATGTTATTTTCAAGGGTGCCGTGAACTTCAAAAGGTTGGTAAACTCTGCTCTAATCTGTGGTCGTGTGGACTGGCATGATGAGTCAGGGCGGGAGGGAGGCGGAAGCTGCGATAGCAAAGGTGTTGAAGGACAGGGTAAGGCAGGTGCCCGAGCGCGCTCTTGCCCAAGACCTTGTCTTACCGCTGTGTGTGTGCGCGCGTGTGTGTATGTGTGTGTGACTGATTCAACCTGCGTTTTGTAGAGTCTGAAAGGTACAATCACCACGGGTATATCGCTGAACCAATTTTCTTTATCGAACTTTTCTACTGCTCAGAATAAGAGCCACATCAAATTAATAAATCTTTGAAGTTAATATAACAATTTTTTCTCACTAAAAATGGTATTCAAATCTGAAGAGGTTAATAAAAAATTTGAATTTCGTAATAAGAATTGTTCCTATTGCAGGTACTACTACAGGGGTTGTTGTACATAAATTTCGGTGTCTTCCGATTATTAGTTTCGTCGTGGAGATTGTACCTTTAACGCTCAAAATAGCCACTTTGAAGCCATGTCCTCAGCAAACGAGCCGTCGTTATTTTCTTTAAAACGCATATAATATCTCACAAAGACCTACATTAGAGATTAAGAGTAAAAATAAAAATAAAAATAAAATTTCAATTTTTGACCGCACAGCCTTAAGTAATAGACTATGTAGAGAACGAATGAGTGTTTCACTAATTGAAGCAAATCTATTCTTCAGCACATATTGTAATTTTTAAAATGCAGGTTTCTGAGGTGTGTCAGACAGGCTTAATGCGCCCACTGCCACTATACAGTATTTAATGTTTGGCCTGTCAGAATGTTAAATATCTTAAGTATTTATATTTAGTACAAATTAATTAGAATACTGTAAGCACTTTTGCAAAAAAAAAAAAGTTTGTTCTCAGTCTGATTTTCATATCGTTTTATTTTTCAAGAATCCAGGGGGGGGGGGGGGCATGGCCTCCCCCTGCCCCCCCGTATGGGCGCCCATGCTGTGAGCTGCCTGAATAGGATTGACATTTGGCCGGAAGTTCCACATCAGTGATCACCCCTCTGCCTCTTGACCAATCGATGTTCACATAGTTGATGTCATAATACTCTGCGTTGCAATATTACAGCCCACGTGCGTCAGTGCCTGGTCAGCTGTATCTCAAGCTCATACAGTATGATCGCTAGGGCCCGGATTTTTAGGTGCTAATAATCAGGAAAATATTTATTTTTTTATGTATTAACAATACCTGAAATATTGATTCAGTGGACAGAGAGACCTTAGACAGGATCCTAAGGGAATTTGGAATCAAAACCAAACTAGCAAATATAGTCAAAGAGACCCTAACAAACACAACTTCCAGGGTGAAGTTCATGGGAGAGCTTTCTCGGCCGTTCGAAATTAAGACAGGAGTCAGGCAAGGGGATGGCCTATCACCAATTCTTTTCAACTGTGTCCTAGAGAAGGTTGTGAGAATTTGGAACTCGGAATTGGAGAGTCGAGGAATAAACCCAATCTGCCTCGGGAGGAAGTCGGTAGGAATTAAAGTCAACTGCCTGGCGTTTGCAGATGATTTTGCAGTACTATCGGAAACCACGGAAGAAGCAGTCATACAAATCAACCTCTTGGAAAAGATCGCTAGCCAAACAGGACTAAGGATATCAGTTGAAAAGACAAAATTTATGACAAATGACAAACATGGACCAAAGTTCCTTGACACGGAGATAGGACGGATTGAAAGGGTAAAAAAGTTCAAGTACCTAGGAGAGACTATACAGGAGAATGGGTTAGAAAAAGCAGCTGTTGGAGATCGAATTATAAAAATGGAAAGAGCGTATGGATTAACAAAAAATATCTACAACAAAAAGTGCATCTCCTGGAATGCCAAAATAAGGCATTATAACACTGTCGTAAAAACAGAGTGCCTCTTTGCCAGTGAATGCCTCTCGATGAACTATAGCCTCGAAAAGCTAGAAGTCATGGAAAGGAGAATTCTTAGAAAAATCATGGGTGCAGTTCAGACTGAAGACGGATGGAGACTGAGAAGCAACGGAGAAGTCTACCAGAACGTGGAAAGAATCTCCGCGTCTATGCGGAAGAGAAGGCTGACATTCCTCGGACATCTCTATAGAATGAACGACCATAGATTAACTAAACAAATATTCGACTATCTCTGGAAGAAAAAGACCACCACAACATGGATTAAGGAAGTTAGGAAAGATTTAGAAAAGTTAAACATCACAGAATCTCAAATGCTAGAAAGAAATGTATTTAAGAGCAAAGTGAACAATCTGGAAGGGTTTCAAGATGAAGGAAGACCTAAGAGAAGTGGACGAAACTTGGACAGAAGACCAAAGAAAAAATGCCAGTGAACGCATGAAGGAATATTGGAGACAGAGGAAACTCCAGGCAAAGAATAAGAAAAAGAAATAAAGTTGTTGCGTGATCCTAAGTGGTCAATTCGCTTGAAAAAAAAAACCTGAAATATGTGACAAAAAAGTAAAAATATGTGGTTATAATTTGGTTTATTAATGTGAATATAAACAATATGCAGTACTCACGAATGCAATTTATGCTATGTCTCACTGACTGCTGAAGAATTACAATACACAACGAGATGCATCTTCAGGTTGTCCATCGAAAATCACCAACGATTATCGCGAAACACTTCTTCTGAAGGCGCGAAACTGCGGCAATATGTTTCTTGCCCTTGAGGCGTTGTGTAACTTGAGATCGCTGTTCAGCCTTGATTGCTTTCCCACATTGTTAGCAGAACAGAACGCCCTCATCAGAAGTAAAATTATCTTTAAATTTTGCAACAGACCATAACTTGTAGTTGTTTTTACTTTAGGCATCGTAGAACTGCCTTACACTTCACAGTGCCAGAAATGAACAGCATGTGAGTGACACTGGTTCCAGGTAGCTGCGTGAGGGGGTCTAGCACTTGGTGCAATATAACTATGGACTAGGAAGTCCTAGGCTTCCACAGTGAATGGCACGGGGCGACAAGTTAAGAATAAAACAATTGCAAGCTGTCATACGCTCTCCATGAAGATTAGATAGCTCACGGGTCCTTCCCCGTTGAAGTAACACAGAACAAAAATGCAATAAAATGAAAGATCTAGCATACTGATTTTTTAAAATGTAAATATTATGTCTTTTTATGTGCTAATAAGTGAAAAGAAGGAATTTATGTATTTATAGAAAATATGCTTAAAATATGTATTTACATACAAAAATATTTATTTACCTAAAAATCCGAGCCCTAGTGATCGCTTGTTATTCTAACTGTTTGGCAACCTTGTTCCCTAACCACATGGCGAGGCGAGAACTGTCAATCCTATTCTTGCAGCTCGCAGAGTATATGTATGGGATTTGTCTGAAAATCTGTGTTATTGTGATAACTGTATTAGTGTGTGTATTTGTAATTTAGACAAGGATTGGGAAGGAGGCGGCCATGACCTTAATTTAGGAACCATCCCAGCATTCGATAATCTAATAATACTATTTGCATAGCATATAGAATAAGTCTCTTAACTAATGTGACTTTTAAGAGACGCCGGGGTGCCACAATTTTGCCACAAAGGTGATCATTAATGTGCCAGTAAATCTACTGACACGGCTCCCTCAAATGCCAACTGACTGCGCCAGGATTCGATCCCTGCAACCTTGGGAATAACAGGAAGAACGTTACCGCTGAGCCACGCAGACTGGAGTAGAAGTGGGAAACCACTGAAAACCACTTCCAAGATGGCAGAGATGGTAATCGAACCCACCTCTTCTCAGTTTTGCATCACGATGCTGAGTGTACCATGTTCCAATCCTCAGACCAGAATTACATTAATTCTTGGCAGAGCCGGAAATTGAACCCGGACCCCTGTGGTGACAACCAAGAATACTAGTCGCTACACCAGAATTACTATTGAGTAAGGAAACCCTTGTTGTGGTATGCATTCTGTAAATAAATACCTAATTATGATTAGAGCTACAAACAAAAAATCTCTGGTGTCCCTTGTGCTATTTTCCCACTAAAGTAGGTCCATCGTCGTCGTCGTCATCATCATATCATGGATTTATGGCATGTAAAAGATCCTTAAACTTGTGTGAAGCTAAATTTCTAGGTTAGATTTCGTTGGAACACACTTATCAAAGTTCCAACGTTCACCACTACGTTTCATTGACATCTGGTAGCGAAAGTTGGAACTACTTGAAATTGAAAGGAACTTTTTGCTCACCCTATGGGTGTCCACTTGAAGCAGCTACAGCCTCTGGCGAGCCGAACATGTCCTCGGACACTCCCGGCACTAAAAGCCATACGATAAATAAATTAAATAAATAGTGTCCCCAGAGAGTTCGGGAAAGCCTAAAACAAAAAGGTATTGGAGAGGAAATAAACAAGTGATAAAAGTGTTGTTGTTGTTGGAGTCTTCAGTCTTTCGACTGGTTTGGTGCAACTATCCATGTCTCCCTGTCCTGAGCTAATAGTTTCATCTCTACATAGCTACCACACCCTACATCCGAGGCAATCTGTTTAACTTATTATTCTAACCTTGGTCTACCCCTACAGTTCATAACCTCACCCTTCCTTCTATAACCGAGTTTTGCTATTCCTGCATGTCTTAGTATGTGTCCTACCAACCTCTCTCTTCTGTTCATCAGCAGTCACTGAAACATCTCTCCTCTCCCACTCGTCTCAGTACCTCTTCATTCGTGACCCTATCTACTCAACTGATCTTCATCATTCTCCTGTAACACCACATTTAAATTCTCCTCTTTTCTGAAGCACCAACAGTCCAAGTTTCACTTCCATAGAGCGCCACGCTCCAGACATAGGCCTTCAAAAATGACTTTCTAATACCTAAATCTATATTCGATGTGATGTACAGTAATTGTTCCAGCAGTGTCAAGACTCAAGCAGGTAAACCATGATGGTTTGAAATTGAACATGGATTAAAACAAGGGAGAGTTAGTTATTGTTGTTTAAGGGGGGGGACTACATGGTTATCTGCCCCTAACAAGGGAGTGTACTCTCACTACTGGTGATGGATGATATACTAAGGCAACTAAGGAAGCGTACACAGGGACAAGAATGAACATAATCCTACTTGCTGATGATGTTCTGGTTGGTTGGTTCCTCAGTTTAGGGGCTGCGACAACGAGGTCATGTAGCCCCGTGTACTTTGGGTGTGTGTAGAATCTGTCTGATAACTGATGTTAATTGTGATGACTGTATTAGTGTGTGTTATCTGTTTAGTGTTTTCAATTCAAGTATTTATTTATTTATTTATTCGTATCAGAAGCATTAATACTATATATGTATTCATTAAAACTCTGTTGTTGTTTGAGTCTTCAGTCTTTTGACTGGTTTGATGCAGCTCTCCATGCCTCCCTGTCCTGAGCTAATCGTTTCATCTCTACATAGCTCCGACACCCTACATCCGAGGCAATCTAACCTTGGTCTACCCCTACAGTTCTTGTCCTCGACACTTCCTTCCATAACTAAGCTTGCTATTCCTGGGTGTCTTAGTATGTGTCCTACCAACCTATCTCTTCTCATTAGCAGTCGCCAGAAACATCTCTCCTCTCCCACTCGTCTTAATACCTCTTCGTTTGTAACCCTATCTACCCATCTGATCTTCATCATTCTCCTGTAACACCACATTTCAAATGCCTCAATTCTCCTCTTTTCTGCTGCACCAATAGTCCAAGTTTCACTTCCATAGAGCGCCACGCTCCAGACAAAGGCTTTCAAAAATGACTTCCTAATACCTAAATCTATATTCGATGTCAGCAGATTCCTTTTTTGTATAAATGCTTTCTTTGCCTGAGCCTACCTACTTTTTATATCCTCTTTGCTTCGTCCATCACTGGTTATTCTGCTTCCTAACTAACAGAAGTCCCCTACTTCCTTTAGCTTTTCACCTGCCAATTTGATCTCCATAGAGGTTTCTGATTTATTTCGGCTGCATTCCAGTATTTTTGTTTTACATTTATTAATTTTCATCATGAATTCTTTCCGTAAGACGGAGTCCATACCATTCAAAAACTCATTCAAATCCTCAGGCTTGTCGGCCAAGATGACGATGTCATCAGCAAATCTCAGAGTTGAAATTATTTCTCCTTGAATCTTCACTCCCACTTTAAATTTTTCTCTAATTTCCTTCATTGCTTGTTCAATGTAAAGATTGAAAAGTATGGGTGATAAGTTGCAGCCTTGCCTTACACCTTTCTGAATACCAGCTTCTCTCTCATGTCCTTCAACTCGAATGACTGCTGTCTGGTTTCTGTACAGATTGTATATCACCCTCCTATCCCTGTACTTTATTCCAATCGATTTCAAAATGTCAAACAATTTAGTCCAATCAACGTTATCAAAAGCCTTTTCTAAGTCTACAAAAGCCATGAACGTTCTCTTATCTTTCCTTATTCTACCTTCCAAAATCAGCCTAAGACTTAGTACAGCTTCCCTTGTTCCTACATTTCTCCTGAAACCAAACTGGTCTTCACCCAACTCCGTTTCTATCTGGCTTTCAATCCTCTTGTAAATTATTCTAGACAGGATCTTTGAAGCATGAGTAATCAAGCTGATTGTACGGTAATCTTCACAACTGTCAGCTCCCACTTTCTTTGGTATAGGGATGATTACATTCTTCTTGAAATCAGGGGGTACCTCACCTGCCTCATAAATCCTACACACCAAGTGAAATAACCTGATCAGACCTTCATCTCCTATGCAGCATAGCAACTCAATCGGTATATCATCTATGCCTGGTGCTTTGTTCCTGCTTAAGTCTTCCAAAGCTCTATCAAATTCTGATCTCAATATTAAATCTTCTTTCGCATCCTCATCAATTTCCTCCTCCCTTTCCATTACATGATTCTCAATCTCCTTTCCCTTATACAAACTCTCTATGTAAGCTTTCCATCTCTCAACCTTTTCTTCCCTATCTGTTAGAGGCTTTCCATTTGTGTCCTTAATATTACAGCACTTAGTCTTCTTTTCCCCAAAAGTATTCTTAATCCTTCGATAAGCTGTGTCTACTTTTCCTAATTTCAGACAATTTTCTATACCTGCATATTTCTCTTTCAACCATTCTTCTTTCGCTTCCTTGCACTTCTTGTTAACCTCATTTCTCAGACGTCTGTATTCTGCTTTCCCCTTTTCATCTCTTACATTCTTGTGTTTCCGCCTTTCATCCATCAATTCTAGTATATCCTGAGTGATCCACGGTTTTCTACCTATTCTTTCTTTCCTACCAATGTTTTCTTCTGCGGATTTTGTTATTTCATTCTTCAAAAGTGCCCATTCGTCTGCAATTGAAGTTTGTTTAGGGTTTTTCATTAGTCCTTCCTTTATACTCTTCTTGAATCTTTCGTTTACATCCTTCTCTTTCAGTCTGTCTATTGCCCACCTTTTTGGCTTTTGACTTTTCTTCAGTTTCTTCAACTTTAATCTGCATTTCATTACAACCAGATTGTGGTCAGAGTTTATGTCAGCACCAGGATATGTTTTACAATCCAAAATCTGGTTTTGAAACCTCTGCTTGACCATAATGAAGTCGATTTGGTAACGCCCTGTATCTCCTGGTCTCATCCATGTGTATATTCTTCTATTGTGGTTATTGAATAAGGTGTTAGCTATGACCAATTCATGCTCGGTGCAGAATTCTACCAGCCTGCTTCCTCGATCATTCCTTTCACCTAATCCGAAATCTCCTACTATCTTCCCTTCTCTCCCTTTTCCTACCACAGCATTCCAATCTCCCATTACTATAACATTTTCATCACCCTTGATATACCTCAGAATTTCGTCTATTTCTTCGTAGACCTTTTCAACATCCTCATCATCAGCTTGACTGGTAGGCATATAGACTTGTACCACTGTGGTGCAGGTAGGATTAGTATTGATTTTTGCTACAATAATCCGTTCACTATATTGCTCATAATATTCCACCCGCTGTCCAAGTTTCCTACTCAATATGAGGCCAACCCCTGCTTGGCCATTGTTTGATTTAGTGCTAATGACCCTATAGTCTCCTGACCAAAAGTCCTGTTCTTCCTGCCAGCGCATTTCACTAATCCCAACAAAATCCAACCTCAACCTATCCATTTCCCTTTCTAAGTTTTCTAACCTTCCACTTCCTAGCAGACTTCTAACATTCCACGCTCCGATCCGTAGAATGTCAGATTTCCTCTTTGTCACTTCTGTGATGTTAACCCCCTCTCGAGTAGTCCCCACCCGGAGATCCGAACGGGGGACTAGTTTACCTCCGGATTGAAATTTTACAAGGGAGGAGGCCATCATCACATGTAATTATGCATAGAGAGGTGCATATCCTCGGGAATAGCATACGGCTGTAGTTTCCCGTTGCTTTCAGCCTTAAAACTCTTACTGGATTAAATACAATGCAAAGTCACACTAAACAAACAAGAGTCTATACTACTTTTGCCCAGAAGTTAGCGACATCCAGTGCATTTTCTCTCGCCTGAAGCAAATCTTGTACTGTGCATGTTTGAGGGCACCTGCTGCACTGCAACAAATGAGACTTAGTCTGTATTACACCACATTCACACAATGAGGACTCGATGTCGAAACCCCACTTCTGCAGGTTACTTTTACATCTTGTCACGCCTGCCCGTAATCTGTTCAGAGATCTCCAGGTACTCCATTTCTCCATATGACCAGGTGGTAGTTCTTCACTAGGTGTCAGCCATTCTCCGGAGCGATTGCAGCTTGCATGCCATAGATGGATTCGGGATTGTTGAGGTGTCCCCTTAAGAGCCTCGGTAATTCTGAGGAAACTTTTCCTTGATTTGAGTCTCGAAGTAGCTGGCTTGTATCCATACAGAGGGTGAGCTTTAGATGTTACCTCTTCTTCTTCTCAATTTTTGCTGCAATCTCACGACGAATATTAGGAGGGGCAATGCCAGCAAGACTGTACAATTTATCCAAAGGAGTAGGCTTTAGACATCCGGTAATAATGCGACAGGTATCGTTTAGAGCTGTATCTACATTCCTGGCGTGGGTTGACTTGTACAATACTGGGGATGCATATTCCGCAGCAGAGTAACATAGAGCAATGGAAGAGGTTCTCACAGTATTGGGATGTCCCCCCCAGGTAGTACCCGTTATCTTCCTTATAATATTATTTCTGGCTGCCACTTTTTGCTTGGTGTTCGAGCAGTGTTTCTGGTAAGTGAGAGCACGGTCGAGGGTAACTCCAAGATATTTTGGTGAGATGCAGTGCTCTAATGTGGTTCCTTCCCAAGTGATTTTAAGGGTTCTGTTTGCCATTTTATTTTTAAGGTGGAAGGCACAAGTCTGTGTTTTATTGGGGTTTGGACTCAGCTGATTCTCCTTGTAGTAAGCAGACAGCTCTGTACGTGCATTAGATAGTTTCTGCTCAATAGCGTCAAAGCAGGAGTCTTGAGTGGTGATGGCACAGTCATCTGCATAGATAAAGCTTTGTGTTCCTACAGGTAGCGGCTGGTCATTGGTGATGTTGAACAATGACGGAGAGAGCACACTTCCCTGAGGTAATCCGTTCCTCTGTGATCTCCACCTGCTTCTTTTCTCCTGAAATTCGACGAAAAATCTTCTATTTTCAAGGAGATTTCTTATGAAGCAGGTAAGCTGGTAATCATTCGTAGCATTGTATAGTTTCATGAGGAGACGTCTATGGTTGACAGTATCATATGCAGCTGTAAGGTCGATAAACACTGCTCCAGTGATCTGTTTCCTTTCAAAACCATCTTTGATATGCTGCGTTAACTTCAACACTTGAGAGGTACAGCTCTTCCCAATTCTGAAGCCAGCTTGCTGTGGTATATAGATAGCCTCTAATTTCTCCATTAGTCTGTGGAGTATGAGTCTTTCAAGGATCTTGTACAGATGACAAAGGAGCGAAATAGGTCGATAGCTCTTTGGGTCATTTGGATCCTTACCTGGCTTACGAATGGCTATAACTTTGGCTTTCCTCCATAATTTCGGGATCTTGCATGATTGGATGCATTTGTTCATTAGCTCTGTTAACCAGTGCTTTGTGACTGGACCGAAATTCTTAATTTGCTCAACTCTTAAGTCATCAAGGCCAGCTGCTTTACCATTCTTGGTTTTGCTCAGTGCATGATCAAGCTCAACATGAGTAAAAGGTTGATGTAGAATACTGGTTTCTTGATCAGGTTTCCTCTCTAGTGTCTTCTTACTAGTCTTGATGGAACTAGTAGATTTTCCATTTTCAATGAGCTGGTGTGCAATTTCATCAGCTTTGACATTTCAAGTGAGGACTGCAGACATCGAATTTTTGTTGTTGCCAAACGCCACTGTCAATGACTGCTAGTTCAGAACTTGATTACCAGATGCCACCGCAGTCGGCTCCTGGTGACGAACGTCGGAACCTAAGAGCGTTTGTAGAATGTTTAACCTATATACAATTTAGCTTCTCACAGGTGTAATCAGTGGAAGGTTCTTTAACATACCATAAATCTATGACATGGGACCGCCGGCTTTACTTCCCCTCCAAAGGAAGGCCTACCGAGGGATTTTTAACGCTCTTAAAGAATCCGACGGCTTCAGCCGGGTTTGAACCCACAATCTCGGGCATAGAAGCTCAGCATGCTGCCAACTACGCTGATGATGTTTTGATATGGGGAGAGAATGAGAATGTGGTCCAAGAACAGCTGGATGTAATCCTCATCATCATGTCTCCGCTCCAGCAAGCCGGGTGCGGTAGTACAAAAGCCTCTTCCAATCTGTTTTATCCATCCATAGCTGTTCTTCGGATATAGTAAGCCAGTTTACACCTCTCTTCTCTACATCCTTTGAAACTTGTTTCACCCATAAGTCTCGAGGAAGTCCTCGGGGTCTTTTGCCAGGAATTACCCTCTCAAAATAATCTCTAGGAGTTCTTTCTGGAACCATCCTTTTCATATGGCCATACCACCGTAGTCTGTCGAGTTCCATTAATTGCAAAAGGCTTCTTTCCAATCCAAGCTCCTCTCGGATGTTAACATTCCTTATGTTATCCTTCCATGTCTTTTGTAAACAGGAACATAGGAACTTCATTTCAGCAGCCTGTAGACGGCGGTTTGCTGGTCCTGTCAGTGTTGCTGCTTCAAGTCCTTATGTTAGAATTGATACAAACGGCTCGATGTACTGAAGGAAAATATTGAGAAATGGGAAATTAATATCAGTGTTCCGAAAAGTAAGACAATGGTAATGACAAGAGGAAAGAAAAAAGGAAAAGGGATTGTTAAAATTGGAAATGTATAAGATGCATTCAAAAAGTAACGAGCCGGAGGCTGGAATGCGCAAACCAGAGAGGACATTGGCTAATCGTGCCGTGTGTAACGAGCTGTGGTTCCTACCAGAGCGTGGAAGGTCTCAGCCCGTCGCTAGAGGGCACACGTGCACGTCCCGTGACGATACAAAGCGAGCAGCAGCATGCATCAATCGTCCAACGCTGCCAGTCGCATTGCAAACAGTGGAGGCGTCAAACAAAGGGCAAAGAGGTTTTGTTCGGCTCTGACAGCGAAAGGAGTAGGGGGAACGGACATTCATCGCCGAATGTCACAAGTGTACGGCGAACACTGCATGTCCCTTGCAAGCGTCAAGGCGTGGCACAAGTGCTTCAGGGAAGGACGGGTGTCGTTAGCCGATGATGCCCGGTCTGGGGCACCCCCCTGCATTACCCATGACAACGTCCAGCTGGTTAATGCACTCATTATCCAGGACCGCCGAGTGACAGTGAACGCCATAGCTGCCGTGGTCTGATTGAGCGTCGGAAGTGTGCACACCATCGTCAAGGAACGACTGCACTTGCGGAAAGTGTGTGCCCAATGGGTGCCCCACAGTCTTCAACCACACCAGGAAGCATGTCGAATGGCCCACTGTCTTGGTCATCTACAGCGCTATAAGGGAATGGGTTCCTGACACGAGTGGTGGCTGGAGATGAGTCATAGTGTCATCACTTCGAACCAGAATCCAAACGACAAAGCCTCCAGTGGAAGCATCCAGGGTCAAAACCACCCAAATTAGGCAAGGTCATCCACACGAGTGCAGGAAAGGTAATGCTGACGTGAATGCCCAGCGTTACTCACAAATCTTGACCACCCTTTGCCAAGCGATCAAAACAAAACGACCAGGCAATCTCACCCATGGGGTCATTCTGCTCCATGACAATGCACGACCTCATACGGCCAACACAGTCGCGGCACTCCTGCAGAAATTCAAATGGGAGGTTCTCGACCACACTCCATACAGTCCAGACCTCTCTCCCTGTGATTACGCCAGGTTTGGTCCCCTGTAAAGGGCTCTGCGATTCACCTCGGACGTCGACGTCCAGCTGTACGTGCGGAACTGGTTCACATCGCAACCCAGGGAATTTTATTACACAGGCATTCACCGCCTCATGTCACAGTGGGACAAGTGCCTCAAAAGCCAGGGCCAATACTTCCAACATACAGGTACTGATTTCAACAATTATGCCTCTGGCTCGTTACTTTTTGAACGCACCTTATGGATCTGTAAGTAGTAGAGCACTCCAAATATTTAGGAAGTGAATTGATGGAAAATGCAAGATTGGATATGGAGATCAACAAGATGTGGGAGTGCTTTCGATATCAGGTTCAGAGTTCAATTTGTGATAAAGACATACCCACTGAAGACTAAAGAAGACCTATTACTTACCAATAATGAGGTATGGAGCAGAAATTAGGCCGATGACTAGGAGATGAAAGAAGAATACAGGAAGCCGTAATGAAATTACTGAGGAGTATGGTACAGAAAACTAGGAGAGATAGTGAGAAATGAAGACATTCGAGAGGAAGTGAAATTATAGAAGGTGAATGATAAGCTGGAGTAGAACAGATTGAGATGGTATGGACATGTGAAAACGTTGAATGATGAGGAATCCAGAAACAAGTGATGGAGAGACGCTGGTTCCTCAGTTTAGGGCATGCGACGACGCGGTCATGTAGTCTCGTGTACTTTGGGTGTGTGTAGAATCTGTCTGATAACCGGTGTTAATTGTGATGGCTGCATTAGTATGTTTTTAATTCAAGTAAGGACCGAGACATTCGATTTTCAAGTAGTTACAACTTTTTCTACCAAACGCCATCGACAACGACCAACTAGTTTTGAACTTTGTTACTAGATGCCACTGCAGTCGGCTCCTGGCGACGAAAGTTGGAACCTAAGACCATTAGTCAAATGAGGAGGTGACACGCAAAGACGAACTTGTCCACAATTGAAAAAAAAATAGATACAATATGGAACGGGACGTACAAGATGAGCGGAATGTAAATAGATTGTGCCTTTTAAGCAAACTTGAATATGTCCCATGATACAAGCCTTTGAAAATGCATGGTTCAGCGCAAACACGAACTTGTCCACATCTACATTTCCTGCAAAGACGAACTAGTCCATACGGCCAGTAGGAAGCGCTGATTCATGTCAAGTGATTTCCATTCCGTGCGACACCAGACGTTCCCGCGCAGAGCAGCTGACATTAGCATTAGCTCCGTGCTTCTGTGCTCTGGCTTAATAATACATACATATTGCTATTAAAATTATTACGTCAGTGTTGTAGAAGAATGGATGAATAATGTGTTCGTGTGAAGACGGCAAACAAGGATAGCAGAAAGAGGAAAATGATGATGATGATAATAATTGTTGTTTTAAGGGGCCTAACATCTAGGTTATCGCCCCCTAATGGTTTGGGTGATAGTGAAAGATGAGATGAGAATGAAAACTATAACTAATACTAACTACAAACTTGCAAACTAGAAGAAGAGATGGTAAACAAATAAAGGATAAGTTAAATCAAGGACAGGAAGAAAAGAAATGCCCTCAACCCTCGAAGAATGAGGATTGAGGGACTTGGAAGGAAGGAGAGCCATGAAAGGCAGATAGGAAAGAGGAGAGGGCCTGCCCCAAGGTCAGAGGAAAAAGCGGGAAAAACGGACCCAGCTCAGGAATCCCTCGGGGTCGCCAACTCCCTAACTCACTAGCCGTGAGCTCCTGAGGGTGTAGCATTATCCAGGGTGCACCAGAAGTGGTGGGGCTACATACATCCTGCCTCCTTGAAGGCCTTGTGCAGAAGGCAGGAGGTAACATGAAATGAAAAAGAAGGCGACCCCTCGAAGAATGAGGGTATCAGGAAAGATGAGACAAGGTCCAATTAAGGCGGGAAAGTGAAAGACTCCCTAGGCCTCGGATACCCTGATGCCATCGGGGTCGGAAAAGAACAAGAGTTGACCAAGGGAGGTCGACAGGAGAGAAGACGGAGAGGAGCCCGGCCAAGTAAGTGGAAGCAATGCCGGACTCCGATGGGGTCCCGTGGTCGCCAACACACGTCCCGAAATATTGAAGGTGGAAATAAACCGCGTAAATTTAATGTCAATTACTTTATTTTGGTATCTTATGGCAACCAGTATGTGAAAATGTAAGTGATTATGAAAAAATAAAACACCTTCCTTTTGAAAATCATTCAAAGCCAAACTTGTCCAAACGGTTCATGCAAAAGAAAACATGTCCATAATTAAATGTGCTTTTTAAACAAATATTTTCATTGTAGATTTATTTGCAGTCATGAATTGCCCTTTTTGCATGAAAATGAAATTGTTTGCATTTCATTATGTTATTTTTATTATCATGTATGGCTGAAATACGTTTTTTGTTGATTGTGAAAAACTGTATTAGGTGGACATGTTCGTCTTTGCGTGTCACCTCCTCAAATATAACCTATAATTTAGCTTCACGGTTCATTATCATGCCATAAATCTATGACATGGGACCGCCGACTTTTCTTCCCCTCCGTAGGAAGGCATACTGAGGGATTTTTAACGCTCTTAAAAATCCGAAGACTTCGGCCTGGTTTGAACCCGCGACCCTGGACATAGAAGATGAGCATGCTACCAACTACGCCACCGAAGCCACCAAATGATGGAGACGGATGACTGGAAAGGGAGGACAAGGAAGACCTAGAGTACGGTGCATGGATTTGGTGAAGGACAGTGTGAGAGAATGGAACCTGGAGTGGAGTTCAGTGATTGATGAAGGATGGTAACAATAATAATATCGTATGGCCTCGGATGCCGGGTGCAAGCTTTGTTATTTGACACCCAAAGGGTAGTTTGCATGCCGAATTTCGTTGTTCCTTGAAGCACTATGAAGTCAAGGAGGTTAGTTATCTAAGCTCCTTGAACACTATAGCACTTTCTAGTAGAGAAATTAGGAACTTTTGTGTTGGCAGTAAATCCCGAGATTAATGTTGCCATTTTGAACATGGCCTACTGAATTCAAAGGGTTCTTTGACATGCCAACATCATATGACATGGTGTCGTATTGTTGCCGCCTTTCAAAAATCACTTACCACGGCCAGGAGTGAACCTGCAAGCTTGGGGTTAGTAGCAGGGGCGACTGCACCTTATGTGCTGAAGTGCTGCGGCACATTGCTAAATTTGAAAATTAATAGGGATGTAGCGGGAGAAAGTTCGCGCCAGATAGCGCTCGTGTAGTACTGGGCAAGCGCAAGGCGATCGTCTTATGTTTGTCCCAGTCAGCTGCGACGAATGTGTAAATTGTGACCGAGTTTTCTAAGCTCAAGTAAATTATATCTTCTCTAATTTTACTCCAAGACTATATAAATTAATTCTATAGGTATATCTCCTAATATATGATAAACGATTTTCAGCGTTTAAGCGTTAAACAGCTGCAAAATGAGCTACGGACTAGAGGCACTAAAACCAGCGGGAGGAAGGAAGAATTAATAGCCTACAGCGGTAATAACAAAATTCTAACACTCTTTATTATTCAAATAATGAATATGAGTCAGCATGCTTTCTACTAAAGATTACAATTACTAGAGTATTGTAGGCCTATATTGATAAATATATCTCCAAAAGACTTAAATCATAAATTGAGATTTAAATGTTCACTTGCTCCCCCTGCTTACAGACTTCGATTCATGTATTTTTTTTTAGGTTGATAGCTTACATGAAACTGTCGTGTTTTAAGGTAAACATAATCAAAGAAAGTTGATACCGGTAATTAAATATGTACCTCGAAAATGCATCGCAACGTTTGGTTCTTATGTAATTTTGTCAATTTCGCAATAAGAATCGTTCCCTTACCCCTGGGAAAGGACTTGAGGGTACAATTTTTTTAAAGTTTGAGAATCCCTGCTTTAGGGCCACGAACTGTTTCCATTCATCTATGTCTCAAGAATGTAGAAGTCAGTCGCTACCACATTCTCCGTCAGGCAGATGGAAATTGACGATTAATTCCGATTTCAAGAAACCAACCATAATACGTTTGTGACTGTTAATGTTGCGACATTTATTCTTGAAGTATTTGACCGAGTAGCCTATTGATGTCTTTGAAAATGGGAGTCAGAAATGTTACTTTCATTTCTTCGTGTATATTGACGATTTTTTCCCGTACTTCAATGGAGATGATTTCTGCAGATTCCGATATTGTAGGCTTATCGTGATAATCCGGCAATTTTCTTGTGTTTGACCTCTTCCTAAATAATTATTTTTGTTGTGTTCGTGGTCCACGGAAAAAGCGGTAGAACAGCGCCCGGTTTTTATCTTGCTCTCTCACCTTCAAATAGGCCTACAAACGCATAAATTCAGTGGATGTTATCGAAATGTCTAATCAGTTTATAGGTACAAAATAGGAATTATTTTCCATTGTAAGTCACAATTATCCAACACAGTTTTCGTGAAGTCATCGGGTTGTAAATGATGGAAACACACTTTAATATATTCGGTCAGATTTTTCTCGCCGAAATGTTTCCTTCTAAAAGCATGTGACCATTTCTTCCTCATTTCTTTATTTTGTGGAACTTGGTGAAACGAAAACGGGCTTCCCTGATTTTTGCAAAGAGGAACACTGCAATAGCTCGGCATAGTTACGAAAATAACAATTTAAACAACTTAAATTCGTGGATAGTAGCGGCATAAGAACATAGACAAATGAAGAGCGCCTTGCGCTTACCCAGTACAACAGCAGTGCGCTCTATCGGTGCTAGTTCTATACATCCCTATTAGTTCAATATTATTACCTACAATCAAATACATCGCATTTAAAAAGACGCCAGCACAAGAATAGTAAACATTTAAATTCCCCTCACAACGAGGTATCTAGCCATATGCTCCACTCTGCGTCTGGCGCTGGCTGTGTACAAGGATCATGTAAGTATAAGAGATTCGTCAATTTTGGTTATAGAATTTCCTGAGGCTATGGATTGTACTTGCAAGTCTGGCAACATAAAAAGTAAAAAGCCATATGAATGTAGCCTTTATTACATGTAATTGAACAAGATGTATAACACAATTTACACTCGCCAAATCAATACTTTACTTTACTAAAAATACTATAGGTACGTGTTTCGGAAACTTGATATGTTTCCTTCTTCAGCCCATATGTTGGTGTGAAACATCATTTGACATCGAAATCCTAACCAAAAATAAGAATACCGTTCGTACTTTTTCTCTTGTTCTTCATTTGTTGAGCTTGTGTCATTAGACATATTAATGTCAACCATGGAATAAGCACTTATTATTTGAAGTGATGAATGAGTTACGTGAAACGTTAAATATTTATTCCTTGTAAGGATGATTGGGTGTGGTGTCAAGAAATTTTGATCAAGTCAGGATATATGTAGGAATTAATCTATTACGGCGGGGGTTGAGGAGGCAGTTTTCTTTTTTTGTTATTTAAATGATCTGCTAATGTATCAAATAATACGTTAGTCTCAAAGTTAATCTCGTTCAGATTATTGCATTCATTAGATCTCTGATAAGTGTTGATATGAATATTTTCCAAAACATTCATATAGCTGCCTTTCGATGCGTAATGCAAAATTTTGACATCATTATTTATGTCCGTGAACTTATGTCCCGTTTCTTCCATATGTACCGCCATGGCTGAGAACTTCCTGTGCTTTATGGCCGAAACATGCTCAGCATAACGAGTGCGTATGCTCCTATCTGTTTGTCCCGCGAAGTTTGATTTGCAAAAAGTACATCTGAGCTCATAAATTCCCGATTTTAAATGTTTATCAATACTGTTAACTTTATTTGTGTTAAAAAAATTGTGGAAGTTTGAATTATTTGTTTTAAAGGCGATGCTCATATTGTGTTTCTTGAGGATATTGGTTACTGTGTACACACTTCGATCCACGTAGGTGAAGGTAGCAAAAGTCTTCTTAGATGTGTCCTCTCTAAGTAATTTAGTTAAGGGTCTATTTTTCAACTTGTTAATCAATCTGCTAACATAATTGTGGTTATAACCATTGAGTTTAGCTATTTGATATATAATATCAATTTCTTGCTTCCGTTCATGATCAGAAGAAGGGATACGTAACGCTCTATTAATAAGGCTTATGAATGTTGCATTCTTATGGCCGCCTGGATGGTTAGAATCCTGCCGTATAACTCTACTCGTTTGCGTTGGTTTTCTGTATACTTTATAATGCATACGATTGTCTTTTCTAATCACAGTTACATCCAGGAAATTAATTTTGTTGTCTACTTCTGATTCTAAAGTGAATTTAATATTTCTGTCTATTTTGTTCAAATTATCTAATATTTGTTCAATCGCTTGAACTTGGTTATTGGTAATGAAGAAAATATCATCTACATATCTTCCCCAGAAAATGATGCCATTAATTTGGTTAATAATCTTCTCATGTTCAATGTGGTCAAGGAAAGTGTTGGCTAAAACACCTGACAATGGAGAACCCATTGCAAGGCCTTCAGATTGTTTAAACATTTTCTTGTTGAACAAAAAAAATGTTGTTGTCTGTGAAAAAGGTTAAAATTGAACAAAATAGACAGAAATATTAAATTCACTTTAGAATCAGAAGTAGACAACAAAATTAATTTCCTGGATGTAACTGTGATTAGAAAAGACAATCGTATGCATTATAAAGTATACAGAAAACCAACGCAAACGAGTAGAGTTATACGGCAGGATTCTAACCATCCAGGCGGCCATAAGAATGCAACATTCATAAGCCTTATTAATAGAGCGTTACGTATCCCTTCTTCTGATCATGAACGGAAGCAAGAAATTGATATTATATATCAAATAGCTAAACTCAATGGTTATAACCACAATTATGTTAGCAGATTGATTAACAAGTTGAAAAATAGACCCTTAACTAAATTACTTAGAGAGGACACATCTAAGAAGACTTTTGCTACCTTCACCTACGTGGATCGAAGTGTGTACACAGTAACCAATATCCTCAAGAAACACAATATGAGCATCGCCTTTAAAACAAATAATTCAAACTTCCACAATTTTTTTAACACACATAAAGTTAACAGTATTGATAAACATTTAAAATCGGGAATTTTTGAGCTCAGATGTAATTTTTGCAAATCAAACTACGCGGGACAAACAGGTAGGAGCATACGCACTCGTTATGCTGAGCATGTTTCGGCCATAAAGCAAAGGAAGTTCTCAGCCATGGCGGTACATATGGAAGAAACGGGACATAAGTTCACGGACATAAATAATGATGTCAAAATTTTGCATTACGCATCGAAAGGCAGCTATATGAATGTTTTGGAAAATATTCATATCAACACTTATCAGAGATCTAATGAATGCAATAATCTGAACGAGATTAACTTTGAGACTAACGTATTATTTGATACATTAGCAGATCATTTAAATAACAAAAAAAGAAAACTGCCTTCTCAACCCCCGCCGTAATAGATTAATTCCTACATATATCCTGACTTGATCAAAATTTCTTGACGCCACACCCAATCATCCTTACAAGGAATAAATATTTAACGTTTCACGTAACTCATTCATCACTTCAAATAATAAGTGCTTATTCCATGGTTGACATTAATATGTCTAATGACACAGGCTCAACAAATGAAGAACAAGAGAAAAAGTACGAACTGTATCCTTATTTTTGGTTAGGATTTCGATGTCATATGATGTTTCACACCAACATATGGGCTGAAGAAGGAAACATATCAAGTTTCCGAAACATGTACCTATAGTATTTTTTAGGAAAGTAAAGTATTGATTTGGCGAGTGTAAATTGTGTTATACACCTTGTAAACATGGCCAATACGGAACCTGGAACGAGTGCGATTTATATGTAATTAAACAGTATGTTCTGCGATGAGTTATTGATTATTGATGAAAATAACACCAACATAACTGCGCCTTTCGCTAGGCGCTGAAATATACGTCCAGATAGGAAAATAATAAATTTTGATATATATCAATGTTGGCGAAGCCTCCGTGGCTTAGGCGGCAGCACGCCGGCCTCTCACCGCTGGGTCCTTGGTTCAAATCCTGGTCACTCCATGTGAGATCTGTGCTGGACATAACGGAGGCAGACAGTTTTTTCTCCGGGTACTCCGGTTTTCCCTGTCAAAATGTCATTCCAGCAACACTCTCCACTATCATTTCATTTCATCTGTCATTCATTTAATCATTGCCCCAGAGGAGTGTGTCAGGCCTCGGCAGCCGGCACAGTTCATATCCTTGCCGCTAGATGGGGGCTTCATTCATTCCATTCCTGACCCGGTCGGAGACTGAAAGCAGGCTGTGGATTTTCATTCATCAATGTTGGCAATAGATTTGTCACGAAGGACACAGTTATGCCGTTCTAGAGCTTAATTCACCTTTAGGCTAATTGAAAATGCTCTCCTACTCTACAGAATTGTTGGGATATTCGATGAATATAAAGAAAACTGTCCAAATGCACACACTATATTGCCATAACCTCACTTTTTGCCTAGCATGCTGGCTGCCACCCACCCCTCCCCGTAGCCCTAAACCACAAATTTTATTGCAATGTAAAGGAGAATGGGTAAGAAAACAAACAAGAGATGAAATGCACACATTTATTCTCTATATATTTTTATTCGAGAGTAGTCCATATTGCCCACTAGTTTTACACATGGTCAACACCAGGCAGATGAAAATTGCCGTTTTGGTCTTACTATCATTTTAATTCTTACATCCCGGTGCTTGGCAATTTTTCCTCCCTTGCAGTGGCATGATTGACTCTCAATTAAATTCAAATAAATAATCAAAATACTGAACAAATCAAAACAACCAACAACACCACGAGGAAAATCAATCAAAACAGACTATTCCCGCTTCCGCCAGTCGGTTTGATGTGAGCGTTCACAAGTGCCAACTATGGAACCTTAGTGCTAAAATCAATTCTTCATTGGTTGGCAGAACATCCAGTACAGGGCCTTACCCCGACTCACGCACTCCCTATGATCTGTCATTCCCCTGAACTGTGTAGATCGCAGCTCAGCGAGAAATCTACGTCTATTGCCAGCAAATATGAACTCTGCCTTTTGTGCATGCGTGCCCAACTTTTCCGTTGTGCTGTTGGGACAACAGCCAAGACCACAGGCCAAGACATCACACGGCGATTCTTCGTTCGACCAAAGAGCGGCAGCACTGGTCACACGAAATGAGAACGTGGCAGGTGGCACCTTCTAAAATGGTTTTGGTAACACTGGGAGGTTCTGTTTTTGCACGCTTAAACCAAGTGTTTCTGAGTTCGTGAATATTTTGTCATTGCAGGTGTTATTGTATGTTTAATTAATTATGTATGAGGAATGTATAAATGTATTGAGTTTGTTCAGTATGGAAAACTCAATGGAGAGCCTCTTGAGGGTTTCTATATTGTTATATTTTAGAGGGGAGATGGGTTACAGCACACAAATGATTATCTTCACGAGCCGCCACTGATTAGTAGACCGACACGTTGACCACTCGCCCACCGTGGCAAGCTATGAAGGATGGTGGACAGACACGAGTATAGTGGAGGGGTGTCATATTTGCTCTAACCCAGCCCAGGCTGCAAAACTGAAATTGATGATCATGATGATGATTATTGTTCTTTGGGCCAGCCTCGTGGTGTTGGGGTAGTGCGCCGGACTGTTACCCGGAGGCCCCAAGTTCGATTCCTGACGCCGTCAGGAATTTTGGATACTGACGCGAGGACTGGGACAGGGTGTATTCAGTCTTGTGAGGACAATTGAACAGCTGTCTGATCAGAGAGGCAGCGCCCAGGTCAAGAAAACCAAGCTTAACGTCCGAGGGAATCCAATATGCTGACCATACGCCACCCCAAGGCCCTTCAGGGACTATGCACCACAGGGTTTTATTTTTACAAATTTCTTTCAGACCGCTGAGAAACATGTAAGGGGTGACCAAGCTTAACGTCCGAGGGAACCCAATATGCTGTCCATTTGCCACCCGAAGGCCCTTCAGGGACTAAGCGCCACACGGTTTTATTTTTACAAATTTATTTCAGACCGCTGAGAAACATATAAGGGGAGTTCAAATCAAGAGGTACGAAACGATACTGTGGGTACAATTTATTCGTTATTCAAAAGTAATCACCACAGGTGTCCCATTGCTTCACTAGCTGCAGGATTCCCTGTTCCCACAAGTCTTGTGGTTGTGACAGGAGCCAATCCTGTACGGTGACCTTTAGTTATGGGAATACTAATTGCCATTTCTGGTCCGTATTGACGTATATAAATAGTTTAATCAGTTGAAAATTTCCGTCAAATCAATACAAAATATTTTGCGCTATTATTGCGCTTAAGTTAGGTACATGTTTCGAACCTTGCAAGGCGGTCCTTCATCAGCCTCTCACACAAATGGCAACACATCAAAAAACACTGAACAAAATCCAAAAATGCATGCACACTAATAAAACACATATTAAAAACATTCCATTAAAATTTGTACGAAACATATTAAAAACACATGTTAAAAGTTCTGAGAGTCCATTTATCTTGTTCATTGCCAACGTTTAAACACATGTCGTTCTGATAGGGGATCTTGTCCTGTTCTGTTATCTGCTTCTTGTCATGTGGGGAACGGAAATAGAGTAGTATTCCCATTTGAATGGTCCAAATGCAAAAGACTTTTAGGTACTCCCAGACTAAACAGGTAGTCCTCTGTTGAAAGAAAATTAAAATTTATTTAGTGAATGGACTGAAGTAATGAGAATCTAATTATGATCAACCAGAAAACGATTGCTAGAAAATCCTTACCTCCCAGTGTATGCAGTGAACCTGTGCGCTTGAAACAGCTGTTGCAACTAAAGTGCTGAGTCTAGGCGAGGCGAGGTAAGGCCACGTGAGACATGTAGGGGTGGAGAATACCATTGGTGGAAGCAATGAGCGGAGGGGCGGGGAGGCACTTGGGAGTGGGAGGGGAAAGGAAGTTTGGGTGGTACTACGAACCCAGATCTAATTTATGGAGGTTTTTTATGTTTGTTACTGGTGACAAAGTTTGTCAATGTTTCGTATAAAACATTGCTATCGAAATTGATTTCATTCAGATTGTGTGACGGGTTGTTTCTCAAGGCCTGGTCTATCTCTAGCTGTTCTAAAATATTAAGCATAATGCCTTTGCTGCAATAATGTAAAATTTCCAAGTCTTCCTCAATTTTCGAAAAGTTGTGGTTGTGTTCCTGCATATGATTATTAATGGCTGAGAATTTTTTTTGCCTCGCAGCGTTGAAATGCTCATTATATCTTATTTTAAAACTACGCCCCATTTGACCTATGTAATCCGCATCACAATCCTTGCACTTTATTCTGTAAATACCGGATTTCTGGAATTTGTCTTGTTTGTTGATCGATTTGGAGTTAAATAAGTGTTTCATAGTGGTGTTGTCTGTTCTGTATGCTATTCTAAGCTCTTGTTTCTTGAAAACGTTCGTGATGTTGTGCATTAGTTGATTTGCGTATGTGAAAACTGCAACAGATTTCTTATTTTCTATTGGTTGCAAGCTTGTGACTGGTTTATTTTTAATTTTGCTTAAAATGGAATCGACGTACATTTTGCTAAAACCATTGGCTATGGCTATCTGATATATGGTGGAAAGCTCTTTGTTCCAATCTTGTTCTGAGAGGGGTACGTTAATAGCTCTGTTAATATATGCCCTGAAAGCAGCTTTTTTATGGCTGGCCGGGTGATTTGAATCCTTCCTAATGGTGGTGTGCGTTTGGGTTGGTTTCCTGTATATTTTAAATCGTAGGCCCATGGTGTCCCTAATGACAGTAAGATCCAGGTAGTTTATAGACTGATTTATTTCTGATGTTGTGGTGAATTTGATGCTATTATCAATTTGGTTTAGCTCTGTTGTAATGTGATTGATGCTACTGATTTCATTATCAACTAACAGAAAAACGTCATCGACGTATCTTGTCCAATAGCTGATTCCTTTTATTTTACTGATACTGATGTTTTCCAAATGGTCAATGTAAATATTGGCCATTGTGCCTGACAATGGGGAACCCATGGCCAATCCTTCTGTCTGCTTGTAGATTTTTTGGTTGAACGTGAAATACACTGACCGGCAAAAAAAGTGGAACAGTTAAAAAAGTAATATAAATAGTATAAAATTAGCCATGAAAAAGATGTAATAACATTTTAAAAGCTTTTCACGTATTAGAACAAACATCTGAAACATCCATGAATAGAAATTGATAATATGACTTTTCTGAGGGTGGTGTATTACCACCAATTACCCCCAGTCTTGGATGAGCCTATCTTAATAGTTTCATGGCGGGAAGCGCACTGTAAGCGTTTAAGGTTTATGAGTGTTGCCGCTCGCTTATTGTTGTTCTAGGGATGACAACTGGCATTTGTTGAACACCTGTGAACCATTGTCATACATTTTAGTAAGTTATCCATGTGCAGTTATCACTAAAACATGCCTATTAGCCGTGAAAAAGCTGCACAGGCAGTTGCATTGGTGGAGGATGGCCGCAGCTTCCATTATGTTGCTGATGTCATTGGATCATCTCTCGGTAGCATTCACAGAGAACTCCAAACATACGACAGGAGACGAGGGTCAGGCCGTAGAAGAAGCACAAGTGCCAGGGATGACAGATTTCTCACCCTGCAAGTTCTGCGTGATCGCCATACCACAGCAGTCCAGGTACGGAATCAACTGGAAAATGTCAGAAATATGAGAGTGAGTGAGCGAACAGTAAGAAGAAGATTTGAAGAAGCACATCTTTCGTCCAGGAGATCTGCACGTGGACCCGCACTCGAACGACATCACAGAGAGGCGCATCTTTGCTTCGCAAGGCAGCATCTGGGATGGACCCATGAGCAGTGGGCCTCTGTTCTACTCACTGACGAGAGTCGCTTTAATCTTAGATCTCTTGATGGAAGAGAAAGAGTGTGGAGAAGGTGCAGGGAGAGGTACAGCCCTGTTGCTTCCTCCTCCAGGACTCCGTTTGGAGGTGGCTCGGTTATGGTGTGGGGGTGGCATCCACGTTATGGCCCACACTGAGTTGGTGTGCATCGATCACGGGACGCTCAATTCCCAAAGGTACATCGAAGAGATCTTGATGAACCATGTGATGCCCTTTGCGCCTTTCATTGGTCAGAATTTCATGCTGATGCAGGATAATGCCCGTCCTCATACTGCTCGCTGTGTTGTACAATATCTGCACTGGCCAGCTCGTAGTCCTGACTTGAACCCCATCGAACATGTATGGGATATGCTTGGAAGGAAGGTCAGAGAGTGTGACCACACCATCTTGGCACAACTGAGAACATCGCTGCTGGAGGAGTGGGATCGCATCCCGGCAGATGCCATTCGGCGAGTTGTGAACAGTATGCCTGAGCGTTTACAAGCTGTCATAGACGCTAAGGGTGGTAACACTCGTTTTTAGTGACCAGTGTTCTCGTGCAGTGCAGAGCAAACAATAACACGGTTTTGTTTGGCAATACGTTTGATAAAAATCAGCCCAAAAGAACATTACTAAAAAATAGAAAATTGTAAGATTTGCAAAATGTAACTAAATTTGTGAGTTAAAGCGTGCTGTAAAACATGTTTTGGTATTTTCTGTAGCCAACCATCTAAAATTTACATGAATAATGCAAATATTGGAAAACCGATACATTTTAGTGGAATAAATTAAGAAATTACTTAAAAATTAAAGTGTTCCACTTTTTTTGCCTGTCAGTGTAATTGTTTTGCACGGCAAATTTTAACAGGTTAATGAACTCCTTGATTTCACCTTGTGACATCCTACTGTGCATTTTTAAATTTCCCTCTATTATATGTATAGTGGGACCTACTGGGATGTTCGTGTACATGTCGCTGATGTCAGCGGTGTGTAAGGTTTCTGAGCCTTTTATATTCAAAACCTAGTGCGTTCACAGAAGTCAATGGAATTTCTAATTGCATTATTGGTCGTAAATTTATAGTGTTTTTTCAAAAATTTTTGGAGGAATTGCGACAGCTTGTAAACAGGACTACCCCTGAAATTTACAATAGGTCTGATCGGTACGTTATCCTTATGAGTTTTAGGTAATGCTCTAAGGGTTGGTATGCCTGGGTTCATATTGATCAGTTTACTAATTTGATATTCATCTAGAATCATGTCGGTGTTCTTTAATATCTGCTTGAGCTTTCGTTGTGTGGGCCCTGTGGGATCTTTGCTGATAATGCTGAAATTTTTGTTGTTCAAAAAAGATTCCGTTTTTACGATGTATTCGTTTTTTATTCAAAATAACGATGCTATTACCTTTATCGGCCTTAATTATTATTAAATTCTCTTGAGCGATTTTCTTTTTTAAGTTGGTGACATTTTCTGTGTGGGGTTGTTTATTAGTTTTTTAGTTAGTCGTCTGATTGGAAATGTCTTCCCTTGTGACAAGTGCAAATTATCCTGGATCCTTTACGAAACAGATTATTTCATTAATAATTTTATTGATTTATTTCAACTGCTGTGGTTTTTAGAAATGCCAGGGTCCTAAACTTTTGCCCTAATGAGGATGTCACATATGCACACCCTCAAATGTCAACTGACTGCACCATGTTTCGATCCTGGAACCTTGGGTACAGCAGATGAGAACGTTACCGCTGCGCCATGCAGCCAGTCCATTTTTTTTTTTTTGGAACACCGTGCTGTGTGGAATGTACACCGATGTATTCCTGAACTTCAGAGCACTACCGACGGCCTTGATCAACATTTAGAATCTGCAATACTAACTAGAAAATCTTCCATGGGTCAGTGGTAGAGCATCACCTCCTGCTCCCAAGACTGGATATTTGAATCCTGGAGGAAATTACATTTCTGAATGGTAGGAAAAATCCACACCACTCAACTCGGTCTATATCGGTATATACAAGATATCTCATCACATTTTAAACAGTAGAGCATATGTATTACTTTTCTGATTGGGGTACAGTTTACTTGACCCATCCTGGAGAACTTTCAGCCCCAACACACAACAGCAGAATGAGCGTATCTTTTGAATACCCACTAAGGGTATATCGGTATGGAGTCCAACTTACAGGTCTTGGAACCCGTGAATTTGCTCTAGTCTCTGTTTGTTCCTCAGTTTAGGGGCTGCGACAAGGCGATCATGTAGCCCCATGTACTTAGGGTGTGTGCAGAATCTGATAACCGGTGTCAATTGTGATGGCTGTATTAGTGTGTGTATCTGTAATTCAGGTAAGGACTACAGACAATCAATTTCAAGTAGTTCCCACATTTGCTACCAACAGCTACCATCAACGACACCTAGCAGCGAACTTGACTACTAGATGCCACCAACACCGTGCGACGAACATTGGAACTACAGTAATAGAGTGTTAATCAAATCTAACCTGCAAATTTAACTTCACACAATTTGTAGTTAGTGGAAGGTTCTTTTAAATGCCATAAATATATGACAGGGGCCCGCTGGCTTTACTCCCCCTCCGAAGGAAGTCATACCGAGGGATTTTTAACGCTCTTAAAAATCCGACAACTTCAGACGGGTTTGAACCCGCGATCTTTGGCATAGAAGCCAAGCATGCTACCAACTACGCCACCAAATCCACTCTATTCTCTACCAGTGACATTTCAAAGGTCACATAAACAAACATCAGGTTTCTGAACTATTTATTGTGTGAAATCCATGCACTAACAAAACATACTGAGCTGCTAATGGAAACTCAGGGGGAGGGCTCAAAACAAATAGAAGTATTAAAATATAAATAAGACTTTTAATTAAATTAACAAAACGTTGAACATTAACCCTTTCCACTCGTGTGTCTACCTGAGGTCGATATCCTTCACTTACAAGGGGAGGATACGATCCATGGGTCACTGATTCAAACCATCCTTAGTACACGTGTCTGGCATGACCAAGCGTAGATCAGGTGCAAGTAGTAAGGTGTGCTTCTCAGCCGTAACCGAGAAATTAATTGCAATTGCAGTGCGGCGTCTATGTGCGTTGTACGGTAGAAAGAAGCCAATAAGTGCATGGTGCAGCGGTAAGAGCACTGATTCGTGAGCGTGGGACCACTGGATCGAATCCCACTGGTGAGATTTTGCAGTGTGTTGTGTTTTGGTTGTTGTTGTAAACATTGGCAATTCTTAAAAATGTAGGTATCGTGAACATCATTTATATTGCAGTCAATTGTAAAAACGTGTTATGTGAGTGGGAAAAGGGATTCTGAAATCATCGTATGGGGGTCAACGTTTGTCACATTACATAATGTACAGTATTGGCATTGCAAATACAATGGTATTATACACAGTCAGGTGTATACTATTATATGTACCGGTATACGTTTATACATTGAAGGCCCAGGCTGTTCCGTTCATTGCACATCTGTGAACCATCAGACCACCCTATACCCCGCACGAAATGACTCGTGCTATGCTATGCGTATTGGTTGGAAATTTCCATTGGTTACAAAAAAAAGAAAGAAAAAAACACAACAAACTGCAACAGCTCACCGGTGGAATGCGATCCAGCGATCCCGTGCTTACGAAGCAGGGCTCTTACCGCTGCACCACACGCTCGTTGGATTCTTGCTAGCGTTCAACGCACAGAGACGCCGCACTGCATTTGCAATTAATTAATTTCTTGGAAACGGCTGAGAAGCGCACCTTACTACTTGCACCTGGTCATGTCCTACACGTGTACTAAAGTAGGTTCAAATCGGTGACCCGTGCATCGTATCCTCCCCTAGTTAGCATTATAGTTCGTGTGTCGACCTTGAGTCGACACAATGTTTCGCCGCTCGTTTCTACGTTACCTGGCATGCCAAGGCTTTTGTACTTCATTTGGTAAGTGCTGGTTCCTTCCGGAAACCGTAAGAAACCAAGCAGGAGTGTTTTAGTTTCTCTTTGCTCGGCAAAACTGCTCCGTTTCCTTGACATGGAAAGCAGTCGCGATGAAGCAACATGGTGGTGCACAGTCTGACTGAAGCCGAGATTCTGGTGTCTATTTCGGCTGATTTTGATCATAGTGACCATAAAAGTGATGGAAATTTTGAATCTGGCGATGAAAGTAATACATCTGTGAGAGATTCAAGTGATGATATTGATATCAGCGTCGCAAGAAATCATGGAGGCGGCGATAACATTAAGAGAAGGAATCAGGATTCCATCCAGGCATTTGCTTTGAACGCTTCCACACACTCAAGACATACCGTTAAAAAATTTAAAACATTATTTTCTGTCATGTAAATACCATACATTCATTGTGAGGTTTGAAGCCATTTTTCATTGTTGCCTTAGTAAGCAAGAGTTTAGTGCTTTTCAGTCGGTCAACACGAATGTACCCAAAAGAGCTGGGTTATGCCCTAATCCTGAAATAAATTACATGAGATTCATAAATATACTAGGATGACCAGTTTCGATCGCCAAGTGATCATCATCAGATCCATTACACTTAGGCTATAACATCTATGTTTGAGAATGAATGAAAATCCACAGCCTGCTTCCAGTCTCCGACCGGGTCAGGAATGGAATGAATGAAGCCCCCATCTAGCGGCGAGGATATGGACTGTGCCGGCTGCCGAGGCCTGACGCACTCCTCTGGGGCAATGATTAAATGAATGACAGATGAAATGAAATGATAGAGGAGAGTGTTGCTGGAATGAAATTTTGACAGGAAAAACCGGAGTACCCGGAGAAAAACCTGTCTGCCTCCGTTTTGTCCAGCACAGAGCTCACATGGAGTGATGTTTGAGAATACAGGTGAAAAATATATACAATATGTACAATTATTTAGTTGCAGTGTTGGTAATGCAACTGTTGGTGTATGCTAAATGTAGTACAGTATATCTAATGTTAGGTGAACTTCTAAAATGGTGATAAATATCCGGAATTTGTCTGTTTGGGGTGATTATATGGTTATACAAAATCAACTATGGTTATACTGTAATAACACAGGCTGATATTTATAGTCGACTATAACTGGTGCCAAAGTGAACACAAAACTTCTTGAAGTCCCAGTTAGGGAGACAAGCAGATAAGTATCAGCTTGTATTATTACAGTATAACCATAGTTGATTCTGTATAAACATATAATCAGCCCAAACAGACAAATTCCAGATTATTTTAGAAGTTCACCTAAAATTAGATATACTACATTTAGCATACACCGACAGTTGCATTACCAATACTGCAACTAAATAATTGTACATATTGTATATATTTTTCACCTGTATTCTCAAACATAGATGTTACAGCCTAAGTGTAATGGATCTGATGATGATCGCTTGACGATCGAAACTGGTCATCCTAGTGTATTTATTATTCTCATGTAATTTATTTCAGGATTAGGGCACAACCCAGCTCTTTTTGGGTACATTCGTGTTGATCGACTGAAAAGCACCAAACTTTTGTTTTTTTACCATACATTCATTAATTTTGTAGTTCCTTCCTGTATATATTGTTACAACCAGTACTTAACACCAGGTTTTAAAATATGAAGAATGCTGACAGAAATAAATACGAGTTGGGAGAAATCAGAACTTACAATAATTCGAGAGGAAAGGGTATGGAAACTAAAGGGGAGGGCTCAAAACAAACAGATGTGTTAAAATATAAATAAGACTTTTAATTAAATTAACAAAACTTTGAATGTTAATGAGTATAAGGTAATGACAACACTTTAACATTTTATAGGTTAGTGGTTAGTATATTAACCACCTACCAAAAGGACAATTTATATTGCCATAGATGCAGATTCTTGAATCTTTCACTAGTGTTAATGTTTCTGTAAATCAAATATTATTTGAGTATCTCGTTGATCGAAGGTGCTAGATAAATGTTTTAATAAAACAATTAAAATTAAAAAGTAAAAAATAAAAAAAATGAATTAAAAAATAATTTACTACATTTTTTAATTATTTAGTAATGTTTATTATGCTTCTAAAAGTTAGAAATGAATAAGCTTTTAAATATTAAACTTCTAATAATTGTACTATCTCAATTTTATGATTATAAAAATAATTATTAACATTAAAATGTTAAAGAAAACAAATAATTATAATTAGGATAAAATATTTAAAATGAAATTTAAATAAATAGAAATAAAATATGTTTAAATAATAATAATAATCTGCCCTATAAAGGGTAAAACAGGGCTCTAACCACTAAAAACTGTAATATGAATTAAATTGCAAAAAAAGAAAGAAATAAGCTAAAACACTGGAAGTACACTTAATTATCAGCAGCAAACAATCACTGGGAAAAAACTCCTCTAGTCGATGAAACTTCTCTAATTAATATTCCTTTCATAATATTGTAATCATTCTAATGCCCGTTGCTCACGGTAAAATTTTCCTTCAAATTTATTGTACAATAATTTAATTTTATAAAATTTATGTTGCTCACGGTCAAATTCAAGTTTTATAAAACCTTTGATAAAACGTTTCATAAAATAGGACATGTTCTATTCCGTAAAATTAATTTTACGAAACGAACCAATCAGGGAAGCTGACATGAAGATGATGCTGGCGCCACGTGGTGAGAAGATTGTGAAGCTCGCTTGTAAACAAACTCTTCGAAAATAAAACATGGAGGACGGTTGTCGTTTGGGGGTAAAATTTACAGTCGATTCGCATTATTAACGCAAAGCGGTCATGAAACTTGCTTTAAGTACATTTGAAAATATGCGTGGTACTGAATGAATTAATTCCAATCAATATTTAAGATATAATTGTAACAAATGGATATTTAACCTTACGGGCTGATAAGAAGTGCAACAAATTGCTGTATCGTCAGTTGGAAAAGTGTGCTAGTGGTATCGCGCTCGCTTGCTGATCAGAAGATCCCGGGTTCAAGGTTATCCAGGGGCGGAGATTTTTACTTCCTTTTAATTATTTTATAATTTCCTCCTTACGTCGTACAGCAATATTGCAACTTTGTTTTGTGTTTTCTCCCATTTAAAATTCTTATTTTCCCTAAATACTGTGACCATGGACGGATACCATTCGTGATAACTATTAGAATTTAAATAGTTAAATATTTATCCCAGAATAATAATAATAATAATAATAATATGACACGTTCTGTATTTACTGGATATAGCTAGCGCTTATCACACAGACGCCGTTTAAAGAAAATGTAGTTTAATTCTGATGTATTTATTCGTAGGCCTACCCACATAACAAATCTACTTGTTTATGTTGCCCCTAGGATAACTACCTGAACCAGAAAAACAATCCGATTGGTTGTTGTACTCAAACTTCCATGAAAACTGCCAGGAAAAATGGCACCTGTTCAATTTCGTGAGTTGTCTGGAAGCTACTATGGAAGGCAGAACCTAGCATGGAAGGTACATATCACACGGTGCTAGACGCGTCTATACCAGCGTGTACACCAGTACTGGTAGAAGCTTTCATACTAACTAGTGTCGTGTAATACGGGCTCCCAAGCTGTTAGTGTTTTACTGGACGAGTACCAGAAATATCAGTGTTTGTATGAGGTTAAAACGCCCATATACCACAATAGAAATGCAAGAAGGGAGGCAGAAATCTCAATCGCCGAATATGTTTCACAAATTCGACTGAACACAAGCCAGGCTGATGTGAATGCGAAGATAAACGGGTTTCGAACTCACTTGCAGTCTCATTTCAGGAGAAATACCTTGCCTCATGTTAAGTGTCCTGTCGAATAATTTTGGGACTAACGAGATCTAGGAGATTTTTAAAACTGCTTTCCTCCATTCTTAGAAAATTCCTATATGAATTCTGATTTCTAATCTCAACTCATTTTCGACCAAGGAGAGTATTCCTCTACTCTTCTTTTTTTGTTATCCATTCCAGAGTCCAGGACTTCCTAGACTTTCTTTTCTTCCTTTTTACCACTGTACGACATATAATTATAGCTAAAGCAGCAATTTTTGCAATGTTTGCTTTGTTTGTTGGAGCCACACTCTCAAACCAATGTGTGTTGAACAGCTGATTCTTGGTTCAGAAGTTTATCGGTAGATGGCGATGCTGATACATCCACGGATTTTATAAAATAATTTTACCGTGAACAACACAGCTTGCTTTCGTCAAATTTTTATAAAATTAGTTGTAAAATACATTTTAAGAAACATTTTACCGTGAGCAACGGGCATAAGGCTTTTTATAACTTGCAAGTGCAGCAATCATATATACGAGGCACGTCCAGAAAGTAAGCTCCGTTTGGTAATTAAATTAAATTGTGTACAGATACAGAAAAAATATTTATTGCACAACATTCTACACCTCTTAAACTACCTTTTCACATAACTGCCGAACTTTTGCAGGCATTTGTCATAGCGTGGCACAAGTTTTTGGATACCTCTTCATAGAAGTTTGCCGCCGACCCGTAAACGAGAGTGAAGACTCCCCTTAAGATATCCTACTGTTTGGTCACTACTGTTAGGCAAATTGCGTGCTTACCAGGAGAACTGCGTATGTTTAGGAGTTCTCCTGACCACATACGCAATTTGCCTAACAGTGATGGCCAAACAGTAGGATATCTTAAGGGGAGTCTTCACTCTCGTTTACGGGTCGGCGGCAAACTTCTATGAAGAAGGTATCCAAAAACTTGTGCCACGCTATGACAAATGCCTGCAAAAGTTCGGCAGTTATGTGAAAAGGTAGTTTAAGAGGTGTAGAATGTTGTGCAATAAATATTTTTTCTGTATCTGTACACAATTTAATTTAATTACCAAACGGAGCTTACTTTCTGGACGTGCCTCGTATTTATATCACATTTCATTCACATCATCCAATTTTCATCAATTTTAATGTCACAATGACTGGCCAATAATTGTACTAGCTGATGAAGGGGCAGATTTTCAAAGAAAATATTATGCCTCGAAACAGTTCCTATTGTGTAAATAAACATTAACGTATTATAATAATAATATCGTATGGCCTCGGGTGCCGGGTGCAAGCTTTGTTATTTGACACCCGGAGGGTAGTTTGCATGTCGAATTTCGTTGTTCCTTGACTATGAAAGTCAAGGAGGTTAGATGTTAGATATCTAAGCTCCTTGAACATTATAGCGCTTTCTAGTAGAGAAATGAGGAACTTTGTGTTGGCGGAAACTCCCGAGATTAATTTTGCCATTATGAACTCTGCCTACTGAACTCAAATGGGTTCTTTGACATGCCAACATTGTATGACATGCGTATCATATATTTGCCGCCTTTCAAAAATCACCTACCACAGCCAGGAGCGAACCTGCAATCTTGGGGGTTAGTAGACCGACACGCTATCCACTCAGCCACCGTGGCAAGCAACGTATTGACTAGACGGAATATAAGTGTATTTTCAAATTTTTAAACATCATTCGCCAATAAGGACCAATCATGAACAATGTTCCCTAACTAGTGTATGTTGCTGTAGAACTTCTAAAGCTATCAATTTCTATGCGAATCAAAACAGAAACCCAGAGTTAAAATCTACAAATCAAGCCAATGATTCAAAATAACAAATACAGTACAGGGATATGAAATTAATTCCAACTATCTGAGTTTGGGCTCTGCTCCGTTTAACCAGAACATCATATCGACAATGCAGCATAGCGGAAATATCTGTTCCAGAAGGAAACAGGATGTAAAATTGTCAGTTTGAGCTATTTCCAATATGGATTGGCGAGGTAAGCTAACATTATTTATGAAAGGGAGTTTTGACTTCCGTAGTACATTGGCGCTGCTCGTGGCGACATTTTGTGCTTTGCAGCGGCCTTTTCAGTATGTACTAGTCACGCGTCTTGTTGAGGTGTACCATAACCAACTGAAGAGCCCATTGGTGCACTGGGGCAAAACGCTGGCAACTGTTTTGAGCTAGCCGGACCATTTTATCAAATGTATTTGTGAATTTGTTAATGTACATAACTCAATCGGTCAATTTTACATCGTGTTTCCTTCGGGAACAGATATTTCCAATACTAGTGCATGTTGTCGTAGAACTTCTAGAGCTATCAATTTCTATGCGAATCAGAACAGAAAACTAAAGTTAAAATCTACAATTCAAGCCAATGATTCAAAATTACAAATACAGGGATATTCAATTAATTCCAACTATCCGGGATTGGGCTCTGCTCCGATTATCCGGAACATCATATAGTTAGTTAGTTAGTTATTGTTGTTTTAAGGGGCGGAACTACGAGGTCATCTGCCCCTCTTAACACAGATTAAAGAATACAAATTTGGAATTGAATTTAAAATTTAGAGGTGGACACCTAAATTTGAAAAGACCTAAAATTAATAAAACAAAAAATTAAATTAAAACAATAATTATAAAAATAAACAAAAAATACGGTAAAACAAAAAATTATCATTCAAAAAAGAACAAGTCGTTGAGTTAATGTTCACTGGAAAATTTAGATCATCATATCAACAATGCAGCATAGAGCTGAGAAGTTCTCATCAATGACAAATTTATGGATACGAGGAAGCAACTTATAAAGACGTTAAAAGAAAAAAAAAAGCAGTAAGATTGTGAGGTTGGCGAGCAACAGGAAGATACTGTGGGTACAATTTATTAGTTATTCAAAAGTAATCACCACAGGTCTGTGCAGAGGTGTCCCATTGCTTCACTATCCGCAGGATTCCCTGTTCGCTGAAGTCTTGTGGTTGTGACAGGAACCAATCCTGTACGGTGTCCTTTAGTTCGTCATCCGATTGGAAACGTTTTCCCTTGAGACGAACCTATAATAGTGACGTGTATTGTGCGACACTCCGTAGCCTACGCTCTGCTCCATGATAACGCTCGCTTACACGTCTCTAACGTCACACAAGGTGTATTGGCCACGTTGAAGTGGGAGCAAATTGAGCATCTGCCCTACAGTCCGGACTAGTCACCCTGCAACTACCATCTGGTTGGTCCGTTAGGCTGCTCCTACATTGGAAGCGGAATTTCTCCTGACCAGACCAGACCAGTCGGTCTGAGCGGGTCTGGTCGAGTCTGAAGAAAACAAACACATGACGCACCGTCCGCCCTCCTACACTGGAGCCAGTTCTCGTTCCGGTCTGGACTGCTCTGGACTGGTCTGACAGCAATCAAACAGGTTTGTTTTTCTTCCAGTTGCATGGAAGCTTCTGGTGGTGCTGGTGCGTTTTAACATCATTGAACTTGGTTTTTGTGTGGAATTGTGCCACAATAGTAGACAAAGGAATGATAATTGAATTAGTGCGTGAGCGAGTTGTATTACGGTTATGTAAAATTCACTTTGACGGTGGTCTTCATTGAACTCGTGAACCCATTTTCTTTTACACGAGTTTAATAATAAATTCCTGTCCAATAACATAAAATCAATTAGTTCCTCGTCCATTTTTCAACTTTGCTCGTCGAGAGTTGACACAGTACTGGTTCTTCCGCTGAAAACTAGCTGCAATGTAGGAGCGCCGAGTCTGGACTGGTCTGGTCGGGTCGGGTCTGCTGGCCGCTTCCAATGTAGGATCAGCCTTAACAGAACATCTCAAAGGAAATAGTTTCCAATCGGATGACGAACTGAAAGACAAAATGTGTTAAAATGTCCGGCATTACTCAACAAATTGCTAGCTTTTCGCCCCAAAGTACCAATTGGGTTCTTCAGTTGGTAAAGATACACCTACCAAGACGCGTAGCTGGCACACACTGAGAAGGCCATGCAAGACGTTTCCCTACATATTGTGTAACTACGTCACGAGCAAGCCAGCGCACCATGGGAGTCAAAACTCCACACCAAAACAATAGCAATTTGTTGAGTTATGCCGGACATTTTATCACATTTTGTTTTATCATTTCAAATGATCTTGTCAACTTCGTCGTTATGCTCGAGTCAAAAGTTATGCGGGACGGAGACGGAAGTGACGTCATGCAGCCGCGCGCGAAGCCTAAGTTAATGGGTAAAGAACGGCGAGTGCGTGACGTCATGCAGCTTAACGGGAAGCCTAAGTAAATGGTTAATGGAGTCTGTTGAAAGAGTCCTGGGGCGTAGAGCGACCTGGATATTTGAGCGAAGCGAAAAGAATACAGGGTGACTCCTAAAGAGGTGTACAAGATGCCAGATAAGAATACAAGGCGACTCCTAAAGAGATATACAAGATGAAAGATAAGAATACAGGGTGCCTCCTAAAGAGATATACAAGATGCCAGATAAGAATACAGGGTGCCTCCTAAAGAGATATACAAGATGCCAGATAAGAATACAAGGTGACTCTTAAAGAGATATACAAGATGCCAGATAAGAATACAGGGTGACTCCTAAAGAGATATACAAGATGCCAGATAAGAATACAAGGTGACTCCTAAAGAGATATACAAGATGCCAGATAAGAATACAGGGTGCCTCCTAAAGAGGTGTGCAGGATGTCAGAGCAAAATACAGTACAAGATGCCAGATAAGAATACAGGGTGACTCCTAAAGAGATATACAAGATGTCAGATCAGAATACAAGGTGACTCTTAAAGAGGTGTACAAGATGTCAGATCAGAATACAAGGTGACTCTTAAAGAGGTGTACAAGATGGCAGAGAAGAATACAGGGTGACTTCTAAAGAGGTGCACAAGATGTCAGATCAGAATACAAGGTGACTCTTATAGAGGTGTACAAAATGGCAGAGAAGAATACAGGGTGACTTCTAAAGAGATATACAAGATGCCAGATAAGAATACAGGGTGCTTCCTAAAGAGGTGTGCAGGATGTCAGAGCAAATTACAGGGTGACACTTAACGAGGTTTGCAAGATAACAGATTCAAATAATGGGTGACTCTTAAAGAGTTGTAAAAGATGTCAGACTCAAATACAGGGTGACCCTTAAAGAGGTGCCCGTGCGGGAAGCCTAAGTTAATGGGTAATGGAGTCTGTTGAAAGAATCCTGGGGCTTCGAGTGAAGCGAGAAGCCCTCCTGAGCCTTTCTAACAAGTGTAGCATTTTTCGCATGCGTCATTTGAAATGATATAACGTCTAGTCTTTCAGACTGACTGTAATTTTTTTCTTTCGGAGAACAATTTGATTCTAAAATGAACTGAAGGACAACGTACAGAATTGGCTCCTGTCACAACCTCAAGACTTCTGGGAACAGGGAATCCTGCGGCTGGTATAATAATAATAATAATAATAATAATAATAATAATATCGTATGGCCTCGGGTGCCGGGTGCAAGCTTTGTAATTTGACACCCATAGGGTAGCTTGCATGCCGAATTTCGTTGTTCCTTGAAGCACTATGAAAGTCAAGCAGGTTAGATATCTAAGCTCCTTGAACACTATAGCACTTTCTAGTAGAGAAATGAGGAACTTTGTGTTGGCGGAAACTCCCGAGATTAATTTTGCCGTAATATGAACACGGCCTACTGAAATCAAATGGGTTCTTTGACATGCCAACATCGTATGACATGCGTGTCTGTGATTTTTGCCGCCTTTCAAAAATCACTTACCACGGCCAGGAGAGAACCTGCAAGCTTGGGGTTAGTAGATCGACACGTCAACCACTCACCCACCGTGAAGAAATGAGACACCTGTGCACAGGCCTGTGGTGATTACTTTTGAATAAAGAATAAATTGTACCCACAGTATCGTTTCATACCTTTTCATTTGAACACCACTTGTACATCAAGTGCACTTGGTAGAATAGAAATTTACTAGCAAGGTTTTATCCTCTGATGAGTGAATTATCATTTTATGTTTTGTCAGACCATGCGGCCTGGAGTATACGAGCTATAATACAGTCAAAGGCACTTATCACAGCACTAGCTTTAAAAGCACTTTGCGGTCGCAACGTCAGCCCTATCTGGCTGCTACGGTTTGCAACTAAGGAACTTACACATCTACCCTCGAGGTTGCCTTCACCACAGGATTCGCCTTCGACCAACGTTCTAAGGGAAATGCAAGAAATCCATTATGTAGCACATATATGTAGATAGGTATAAAAAATTATACAAAGAAACTTTTAAGGATAAACTCAATTTCAACAATATAATACAGTGGCAGTGGTGAAGGTAGTTTTAAGGGGGTAAAACATCTAGGTCATCTGCCCCCAATGATAATGAATATGAAAATGAAATTTACTTGCTACAACAAAGATAATACAAGGATATGGGATGAAATTTAGCATAAATAAGAGTGAGATGGTGATCACAACAAGGAAGAAGGAAAAAACCACAAAGGGAATAACAATTGCTAGGGAACAGCTGAAGAAAGTGGAGAGTTTCAAGTATCTGGGGAGCCTGATACAAGATAATGGAAGAAACTATAGAGAAATAAATGAGCGGGGGAGACAGGCAGAAGCATTTCGGAGGAGTGTGAGAAGCACGTTATGGAGCAAGGATATCCCTCAGAACAGCAAAAAAATCATATATCGGATGTATGCCTCGGAGACAATGGGCTATGAAAGGAAGGGAGAAGAACAAAATACAGGCCAGTGAGATGAAGTTCTTGAGAAGCAGTATTGGAGCTACAAAGAGGGACAGAATAAGAAATGAGAGGACCAGAGAATTAATGAAGGAGGAACCATTACAGGATGGTATAGAGAAATCTAGACTTAGATGGTATGGACATGTAAAACGAATGGAGGAGAGGAGGATACCCAGGAGGATACACGAGACGAAGTGGGAAGGAAAGAGACCGAGAGACAGGTGGCTGAAGGGGGTGGAAGAAAGCGTGAATAAGAGAGGAGAAGACTGGACAAGGGTGGAGGCTGAGAGATGGTGGGAAGACAGAAACGTTGGAGAGGCTCTTGTTCCAAACAGACCCGGCCAGTGGCTGGAAACTGTGCAAGATGATGATGATGATGATGATGATGACTTGCTACAACAAACTTATACACAACTAAAACAAATAAGACACACACACAAAAAAAAAAAGACAGGGAAAAGAAATCCTCGAAGAATGAGAATTGAGGAACTCACAAAGAAGGAGAAGAGCCATGAAAGACAGATGGGGAAATAGGAGAGGGTCAGTCACTCCATATCTGCCTAAGTTGGCAGCGGCCATGGCCTTAAGTTAGGTACCACTTGCCTGGAGTAGAAGTGGGGAAACTACGGAAAGCCACTTCCAGGACGGCTGAGGTAGGAATAGAACCCGCTTCTTCTCAGTTTTGTCTCATGAGTAGGGCTCGGATATTTAGGTGCTAAAAATCGGGGAAATATTTATTTTTTATGTATTAAAAACACATGAAATACGTGACAAAAAAGTAAAAATAATAAATTATAATTTAGTTTATTAATGTGAATATAAACAATATGCAGTACTCACGAATGCAATTTATGCTGTGTCTCACTGACGGCTGAAGCATTACAATACACAACGAGATACATCTTCAGGTTGTCCATCACAAATGACCGACGAATATCGCGAAATACTTCTCCTGAAGGCGCGAAACTGTGACAATATGTCTCTTGCCCTTGAGGTGTTGTGTAACCTGAGATCGCTGTTCAGCCTTGATTGCTCTCCCACATGGTTGGCAGAACAGAACGCCCCCCCCCCCCCCCCCCCCCCCCCCCCATCAGAAGTAAAATTATCTTTAAATTCTGCAACATATGATAACTTGTAACTGTTTTTACTTTAGGCATCACAGAACTGCCTTACACTTCACATTGCCAGAAATGAACTGCATGTGAGTGACACTCGTTCCAGATAGCTCTGGCGCGTGGTGCAATATGGCTATGGACAAGGAAATCCCTGGCTTCCACAGTGAGTGGCACGGGGCGACAAGTTAAGAATAACACAGTTGCAAGCTGACATACGCTCTGCATGAAGATTAAGATAGCTCACAGGTTCTTCCCTGTTGAAGTAACCCAGAACCAGAATGCAATTAACTGAACGATCTAGCATACCGATTTTAAAAAATGTAAATATTATCCCTTTTTATGTGCTAATAAGTGAAAAGCAGGAATTTATGTATTTATAGGAAAAATGCTTAAAATATGTATTTACATAAAAAAAATATTTATTTACCTAAAAATCCGAGCCCTACTCGTGAGGCTGAGTGTACCCCGTTCCAGCCCTCAGACCAGAATTACATTTCTTGGCAGAGCCGAGAATTGAACCCAGGCCTCAACAGTGACAGCCAAAAATTCTAGCCACTGCGCAACGAGACGGCTCCAATAATAATAATAATAAACACGGTGAAAGTAAAAGTTATATTAGCTAGGATGCAATGGTACCACCGCCTCTTGGAACAACATGTTTTTTCTTTTGCTACAAAATGTGATTTAGAGTAAACAAGGTGGCTTCGGTGGCGTAGTTGGTAGCATGCTGAGCTTCTATGCCCAAGATAGCGGGTTCAAACCCGGACGAAGCCTTAGGATTTTTTAAGAGCATTAAAAATCCTTCAGTACGCCTTCCTTTGGAGGGGAAGTAAAGCCGGCGGTCCCATGTCACAGATTTATGGCATGTAAAAGAACCTTCCACTAACTACAATTGTGTGAATCTAAATTTGTAGGTTAGATTTGATTAACGCTCTAAGTTCCAACGTTCTGCCAGCTGCCTGTTGGGGTGGCATCTAATAGCAAAGTTCGCAGCAAGGTGTCGTTGATGGTAGCATTGGTAGCAAAAGTAGGAACTACTTGAAATTGATTGTCTGCAGTCCTTACCTGAATTATAGATAACACACACTGATACAGCCATCACAATTAACACCGATTATCAGACAGATTCTACACACACCCAAAGTACACGGGGCTGCATAACCACGTTATCGCAGCCCCTAAACTGAGGAACCAACCAAAGAGTAAATAAAATGCAATCTTAGTTTTCAAAGTGGTTGTGTTCGTCGTGGTCTATGTTGACAGATTCAAGAGTTTGAAATTCTCTGTCACTCCCGCATGGTACAGGCGTGATATCCAAAGATGAGTTTTGATAGATCCTTTATGCATTCCGCTTATTGCAGGGCTATTCTGTGTCCTTTTTTCCGCTCGCTGATTCGCGTGAATGGAAATTAGGCTTTAGGTGGAGAAGCACCGTTGTGGAGGCTTCTGGAATGACTACACACAGAACTATCTGAGACTGACTTGAGTATTTTCAAACACAGAAATGGCTTTAGGACATAGTTTCCGCCCCTTGGTGTGGCCATATCTGTTGAGTAATGCCCGTTGCTCACAGTAAAATTTTCCTTCAAATTTATTGTACAATAATTCAATTTTATAAAATTTATGTTGCTCATGGTCAAATTCAAGTTTTATAAAACCTTTGATGAAACTTTCCATAAAATAGGACATGTTCTATTCCGTAAAATTAATTTTGCGAAACCAACCAATCAGGGAAGCTGACACGGCGATGATGATGGCGCCACGTGGTGAGAAGATTGTGAAGCTCGCTTGTAAACAAACACTTCGAAAACGGCAGCCTCCGTCTGGACTAAGGAAGCTGTTAGTGTTTTACTGGACGAGTACCAGAAATATCCATGTTTGTAAGAGGTTAAAACGCGCATATACCACAATAGAAATGCAAGAAGGCAGGCAGAAATCTCAATCGCTGAATATGTTTCACAAATTCGACCGAACACAAGCCAGGCTGATGTGAAGGCGAAGATAAACGGTCTTCGAACTCACTTGCAGTCTCATTTCAGGAGAAATGGCTTGCCTCATGTTAGTGTTCTGTCGAATAATTTTGGGACCAACAAGATCTAGGAGTTTTTTTTAATCTGCTTTCCTCTATTCTTAGAAAATTCCTATATGAATTCTGATCTTCTAACCTCAAGTCATTTTCGACCAAGGACAGCATTCCTCTACTCTTCTCTTTATCCATTCCCGAGTCCAGCACTTCCTAACATTTCTTTTCTTCCTTTTTACCACTGTACGACATATAATTGTAGCTAACGCAGCAATTTTTGCAATTTTTGCTTTGTTTGTTGGAGCCATACTCTCAAACCAATGTGTGTTGAACAGCCGATTCTTGGTTCACAAGTTTATCGGTAGATGGCGATCCTGATACATCCACGGATTTTATAAAATAATTTTACCGTGAACAACACAGCTTGCTTTCGTCAAATTTTTATAAAATTAGTTGTAAAATAAATTTTAAGTAACATTTTACCGTGAGCAACGGGCCTAAGACTTAAAGACCGCAGTCAGGATCGAACTTCAATCCCCTGCTGTCTGGGTAGGAAAAGAACAAGAGTTGACCAAGGGAAGTCAACAGGAGAGAACAGTCCAGCAAAAGTAAGCAAAACCAATGCAATACTCTGTGAGCTGCCAGAATAGGATTGACAGTTCTCGTCTCGCCATGTGGTCTGAGAACAAGGTTGCCAAACTGTACAAGCCAGAGATACAGCTCACCAGAGAGGACGAACTTGTCGGCCTCGGTGTTACCACACCAAACTGTACAAGCCAGAGATACAGCTCACCAGAGAAACAGCTCACCAGAGAGGACGAACTTGTCAGCCTCGGTGTTACCACACCAAACTGTACAAGCCAGAGATACAGCTCACCAGAGAGGACGAACTTGTCGGCCTCGGTGTTACCACACCAACCTCTGATATTAAAGGTACTGTGTTGGAATCTTAATCGATACTGGATTTGCTGGAATGGACAATGAGGATTTTACAGCTGGGCACGATGTGTTACTATTATTTTAGCCTTGCAAGTTGTCAGTGTGGTCGGCAACTGTGCAGTAGGACTTTGTAGTGTATATGAGTAGGGACCTGTACCAATGTAAATTAGGATTATTATTATCTTTTTTTCATTTCAGGGGATTGGAGTTTTTCATGGTGTCCACAGAATTTCCTGACTTTTCCTGACCATTTTTTTAGTAAACTGCCTGGGACTCCGTTGGCCGTCACGACTGTATTTGGGTGTGTGTGGAATCTGTCTGGCAACCTGTTGCATTGTGATGGTTGTAGTAATTAATGCGTGTATTTGTAACCGAGACTAGAATTTGGAAGGAGGTGGCTGTGTCCTTAAGTTAGGAACCATTTGCTTGGAGTAGAAGTGGGAAACCACAGAAAGCCTCTTCCAGGATGGCTGAGGTGGGAATCTAACCCACCACATCTCAATTTTGCCTCACAAGGTGAAGTGAACCATGTTCCAGCCCTCACACCAGAATTAAATTTCTTAGTAGAGACGGGAATCGAACCCAGAACTCCGGGGCGACAACCAAGAACGCTTGCCGCTATACCACTAGGTAGTCTTCAAAGACGACATGCAAAACATAATATAGAAAAAATTTGCCCAACTTGTGCAAGGCTGACACAAAGTTAGTGTCTAGAAGAAAGAGAAGCTGCAAAATCAAAGGGAACGAGAGAAGAAGCAGGAATCAAGAAATAGAAATACGGCACTGGGTTATTTCATGTGGTACTAAGAAAATACCAGGAAGAAGACCACGAGGAAGGCCCAGAAAGAGGTGGATAGATACTGTGAAGGAAAGCATAGAGAAGAGAGGAGTAAAAGTAAAAGAAAAAGAAGTATTGAAAGAAGGAAATGAATGGTGGAGGGATAGACAACTGTGGAGGTCCTTGATTCGCAACCCGACCCAGGGAACTGGAAACTGGAAATGAAGAAGAAGCAAACACAATATTTAGGGATAGACACACACATGCCAAGTTATGAAAAAAAAGGTTAGTTGGATCCTCAATACCTTTAATTAATTAATTAACAAATACATAAATAAAAAAATAAATAAAAATATAAAACTAATTAAACAAACAATCAAATAAATAAATACACAAAACTATGGAAATGTGCTAATGTATTTAAAGAAGAAGTAAAACATAAAAGAACATTTTTATTGCTTAAGTCATATTAATTCGTTCAAAATTTAGAACTTTCGCTGTAACCCACACTTCCCCAATAACGAAAATGGAACGATAAGATAGTACAATACTAATGGTATACCAAGCTGTCATTTCTACGTTGCTCTATGGATGTGAGACCTGGACCCTATTCCGCCAAACCATCAAAAAATTGGAACGCTTTCACCTGCAGAAACTCCGTTCCATTATGCACATCAAATGGAATGATTATATAACGAATGCTGCGGTTCTCGAGAGCGCAGAGATGAAGAGTATAGAGGCCATCCTCATTAGTCACCAGATTAGATGGATCGGTCATGTCCAACGCATGAATGACGACAGACTCCCACCGAAAATCCTGTACAGCGAGTTCAGCACGGGCAAGAGACCTCTAGCAGCACCTCGGAAGTGTTACAAAGACCAGCTTAAACAAACCTTGAGGAGTGTAGCCATTGATCCTGATTATTGGCATACACTTGCGGAAGATCGCGCACGTTGGTGTGCAGCCACCTCAGCTGCAGTTTCACTTTTCTGAAGAAGAACACCGAAGGCGGGAAATGGAAAATCGTCAGAGGAGAAAGCTGCACCAGATATTGTGATGTCCCCCACCTTCCATCATATGCATCGTGTGCGGCCGTATGTTCTATGCCAGAATTGGTCTGTTGAGTCACCAGCGATATCACCATCGAGTGAATACAAATTAGTAATACAGGGAAGAAACATACACTCGGATACGAGTATTGGCCGACCTCAGTAGCATTGGTGAAAAGTTCTACTCTAGCCTGTGTCAACAGGACTAGAAGGGGACGAACAACTAGCAGAAGAGAGAGTGACCCACAGGATAATAATAATAATAATAATAATAATAATAATAATGTAATTGGTTTACCGTCCCTTTGAACTACTGTGGCTTTTAGAGACGCTGGGGAGCCGAAATTTTGCCCCAAAGAGGATCTTTAATGTGCCAGTAAATCTACTGTACTTACACGGACGGCTCCCTCGTATTAGTACACCCTCAAATGCCAACTGACAGTGCCAGGATTCGATCCTGCAACCTTGGGCAGAGCACGCAAGAACGATACCGCTGAGCTACGCAGCTCCTACTGGGGTAAACAGAAAGTCGCACTAGAAACCACTAACCAAGCACGTGGCAACGCAGTAAGCATGATCATCAGCTATTCTGTTGGTGCTCCACACGCTAAATAAGTATTAACTAGCGGACCCGTGCGAGAACTCTCGCATGTGTATAGACCAGCCGCCCGGCTCTAGTGCTATGCGGGCTGAACGCGACACAGTTCTGCCAGGGGCTATGGTCTTATTTATTTGCTTAAAAGCACTTTGAAATGAAAATCCACAGCCTGCTTCCAGTCTCCGACCGGGTCAGGAATGGAATGAATGAAGCCCCTATCTAGCGGCGAGGATATGGACTGTGCCGGTTGCCGAGGCCTGACGCACTCCTCTGGGGCAATGATTAAATGAATGACAGATGAAATGAAATGATAGTGGAGAGTGTTGCTGGAATGAAATGTTGACAGGGAAAACCGGAGTACCCGGAGAAAAACCTGTCTGCCTCCGTTTTGTCCAGCACAGATCTCACATGGAGTGACCGGGATTTGAACCACGGACCCAGCGGTGAGAGGCCGGCGTGCTGCCGCCTAAGCCACGGAGCTTAAAAGCACTTTATAAACAAATAAATATATTTCCGTTGACTTTTCAAGAAATGCAAGATTTTTCCTGTACTATTGAGACAATTTGGAAGAATTTGGTAAAAACCACACCTTCTAACTCCCTCTGGTTTAGGAGCTTGAGTTTTGGGAAACATACACATTAGCATTTTATATAATAAGATTGTAGAGCACGTCAAGATGCGGTATTGATAGTAACGATAAGCTGACAACAGAAGACAAAATAAAGAAGGCCGTAAGTTGAACTCGTGCGTGATTGGGTTATACGGGCGTGAGTTATGGGGTCGACGGACGTTGTTTTAAAGTGCTTCTTGAAGACCGGCATCGCAAATGCGTTGGCGGAGGCCAGTATAATGCCGTAATGGATGATTGGACGCACGCAAGAGTAGCTTTTATATGGACAGTTGCAACGGCAGTGACAATGCCAGTTCTCTTCTTACAATAATTCAAATTTTAAGTCTTTTTTGGGGGGGAGAGGGGGGGGGGGGGGGGAGGGGAGGGAGGGGAAACACATTCCCTTCATGCATCATCTAACGAAAATTTTCGCACATATTTTCGATCAAAAAATTTTGAGTTATATGCGAGCAAATACGGCATTTGAAATCCAAACTTTATATTTTTCAGTCGATCAACATGATTGTACCCAATTGTCAAGGGAGGTTCCCTAATCCTAAAAAAAAAAAAAAAATTTTTTACAAGAGATTTTTATTAATTGTATCATAGCAGTTTCCGTGGCGAAGTTGGTAGCATGCTGAGCTTCTATGCCTAAGGTCGCGGGTCCAAACCCGGCTTAAGTCGTCTGATTTTTTAAGAGCGTTAAAATTCCCTCATTATGCCTCCCTTCGGAGGGGAGGTAAAGCCGCCGGGCCCATGTCATAGATTTATGGCATGTATAATATAACCTTTCACTAACTAAACTTGTGTGAAGCTAAATTTGTAGGTAGGGTTTGATTAATGCTCCGAAGTTCCAACGTTCGTCACCAGGCGCTGGTTGCGATGGCATCTAGTAGTAGCGAAGTTCACAGCTAGGTGTTGTGGCCGGGCATTTGGTAGCGAAAGTAGGAACTACTTGAAATTATCGTCTGCAGTCCTTACTTGAGTTAAAAACAGATAACACACACTAATACAGCAATCACAATTAACACCGGTTATCAGATAGATTCTACGCACAGACAGTAGTGGCTACGCTGGCTAACGCGCAGCATTAGGTCATGGGGCCAAGCTCTCTGCTGACTCGGTAGACGCGTGGGTTCGAGCCCCACCGTCGGCCGTCCTTGAAATGGTTTTCCGTGGTTTCCCATTTTCAACACCAGGAAAATGCTGGGACGGTACCTTCCGACAGGCCACGGCCACTTCCTTCCACATCCTTGCCCAGTTTCATTCACCATCATTCATTTCATCTCTCATTAAGTCATCTCATGAGGTTGGCGTCAGGAAGGGCATCCGGCCGTGAAATCCATCGCCACAAAGACTTCCATCGCATCTCATCCCCGACCCCGTTGGAAAACGGGAATAATAAGGGGTAGACATACACATACATCAGATAGATTCTACGCACACCCAAATTACACTGGGCTACATGCCCGCGTTATCGCAGCCTCTAAACTAAGGAACCAATTGTTTCATAATGTCAAGTATTGATAGTCAATGCAAAACTGGTTGGTTCCTCAGTTTAGGGGCTGCGACAACGCGGTCATGTAGCCTCGTGTACTTTGGGTGTGTGTAGAATCTGTCTGATAACCGGTGTTAATTGTGATGGCTGTATTAGTGTGTGTTATCTGTAATTCAGGTAAGGACTGCAAGCGATCAATTTCAAGTAGTTCGTACTTTTGCTACCAATGCTACAGTCCATGACACCTAGCTGTGAACTTGGCTACTAGATGCCACCACAACCAGCACCTGGCGACGAATGTTGGAACTCATAGAGCGTTAATCAAATCTAAGCTACAAATTTTGCTTCACACAATTGTAATTAGTGGAAGGTTCTATTACATGCCATAAATCCAAGACATGGGCCCACAGGCTTTCCTCTCCCTCCCAAGGAAGGCATACTGACGGATTTTGAATGCTCTTAAAAAAATCCGACGACTTTGGACAGGTTTTAACCGCGAACATGGGCATAGAAGCTCAGCATGCTACCAACTATGCCACCGAAGCCGCAATGTCTCGGAATGATAAGCTTCAATAAACCACCGTACGAAGCACTGTTAACCCCAGTTTACCCACGTCAAATCAGGCCCGACTGCTACAGGCAGAACCATAGACAAGGGACATCCCGCGCCAGTCTAGCATCAGGCACTTCCGTGGAAACATCACAACAGACCCTTGTGTGTGATGTTATGTACATGGTGTCCACAATGAGAGAATACAAGAATTATACGGTGATCTTGATGAAAGTGAAAGACACGGGATTACAAATTAGGCAAATAATAATATTATTAAGAAAGCGCACAAGCGTGCAGAAATTAAAAATACAGTATATTTTAAAAAATGGTGGCTTTACTTCTTTGAACTTTAGTATTCTTCTCATAAACCTTGCACCCTGCTTTTCTTCCACAAATTTTTTGGCTAAAAATATGCAATGATTATGCGAGCAAATACTGTATTAGTATCATTATATAACGAGCCTATAATGGTAATAAATAATTAAGACACGAGTATGTCTTAAATACCATTATAGGCGAGTTGCATACAACTGTTTATGTACGACGATAATTATAACTATTTTATGTTCGAACATAAATATCTGTCGAGACTTCGCCAGGTTTATGTACTGAACAGAGCGCATGGGACGCAGAGAATACCTTGTATTTGACCACGGCCTCCTCAAATACCCAACTATGACACTAGAAGCCACGCAGTGAAATTTAAAATAGGAGGCCGTGGAAGTCAGCGCAGGTGCGATGCTATCCTTACCTAATTGGTCACACAACTGTTTCATGTGCTCTGATTGGTGGGAGAAACTGTATCATAATAAAAAATAGTGTTATAATGACCCTCATTATGATACAGTTTTTTGACATATAATATTTACATTTCGACATCGTCAAACATTAACAACTTACAGAAACCGTAAATGTGACTTGATAAAGCAACCGTATTTCCTCCCTGCACCCTACTTTTCAAATACAAAATATTAGTTTAAAAAATTCAATTGCATAATCGTCGCATAGCACATTCGTATTCATACGCCAGTCGGTTGCATATCCAGCCGAGAACCTCCACAAATAGAAGTCCGTCTATAAGGAATTACATGTTTTAATAAAGTCCAGAACAACACAACTTCGCACATGTATAGAAGGCTAAAACCTAGGAAATTTACTGAATGTACTCCTAAAGCGACATGTTTTATGGTTGGTACGCAATCATGGTGCATTTCATGGCATATTCGTCTCATCCTACTTTTCAAATCAGAAAATTATAAACTTTTGTGGAATAATCATCGCATAGCATATTGTTATAGCCCCTATCCTATTACAGGGCTTGGGACTATAGAAACACATAATTCATCGTCGTCGTCGGCTTTAACTCGTTTCCGAGTATACATCTTCCAAAACAGTCTAAAATAATCTAAGGTTGAGGTCTGTGGGCATGTTTGCGGTGACTGAACAGCCCAATGCGTGCATGAAACAAACGTCCACACAGATCACACAGAACTGTTGGTGGAGGGCGTGGCTGTGCTGCACGGAGCTTTCGTGCTTGTCGCTTGGCCTTAACAATTCTACGAGGTTCTTCTTTAAACATTTTGACAGCAGCCGGGATGGTCTGGCGCCAAGTTGAACGGTCTTTAGCAAGCTGGTCCCAGGTTTGTGGATTGAGACCTGTCAACTTCATATTCTGCTTAAATTGGTCCTTGTAACGTCTCTTAGGGCCTCCATGAGGTCTGGTGCCGGAGGTGAGTTCACCATACAGAACCTGGCGTGGTAGTCTCGTATCATCGATCCGATGGACATGTCCAATCCATCTAAGTTGATGACCAATGATGGATGATTCTATACTATTAGCAAGCGCTTTCTCAAGAACATCAAGATTGGTGATGTGATCTTCCCACTTTATCTTAAGGATGGATCGAAGTTTCTGTTGATGGAAGCGCTCAAGCTTTCGGAAGTCATGTCGATAGAGCGTCCAGGTTTCACAGCCATTCAACAATGTTGAGATGACAACAGCTTGGTACACCATGAGCTTCGTCTTCACGGTCAGATCTTTATTCAAGAAGACCCGGTGCGATAGTCGCCCAAATGCCGCATGGGCAGCACCGATTCTCTTCTCAACATCCTGCCCACAATTGCCGTGTACAGATAGCAGACTGCCCAGATACGAGAAGTGGTCTACCTGCTCCAATGGAGTATCTGAGATAGAAATGTTGAAGTGCGGAAGGGAAGTGCCTGGTGAGGGTTGTGCCAGAACCTTGGTCTTCTGAACATTAATGGTGAGACCAAAACGTTCACATGCATTCTTGTAGCAATTAACAGTCTGACATAATTCATAATTCATACAAGAAAGGACTACAGACGGACAGACATACAGCGGGACTTGCAGCAATCGCTACATGTTCATAGGACTGTAATCGTAAGTGTTATGTTACAATAACAATAGCAGGTGTACAGCTCCATTTACTGCTGACATGCAACAACCCAATTAAGCCTTCAAATACAGAAGACAACTTCGCACCCGGGCTCATTCTCTAATTCTGATAGTCTAACAGTGCGACGTGACCAAAGGCCAGCAGGGCTGTGCCCTGCGGCGGCTCTATCTACGCCTCAGCATGGACATCTACTAGAAGCTATAAGGTGAGTGTGGCGTCTATCCTTTATTCCTTCTCTACCCCCCTAATCTACACTTTCGTTCCCTCTTATTTATTGTAATAAACCCTTAGTCACAGTCAAGGGATCTCTCTTCTTATTCCTCGTTATAATCCCGACCCCCTAGTTTGTAATTAAGTTAGAATCTACTGTCTGCCGCCACCACCTGCAACCTGCCGGTATTAAGAAGAACGCACGTGATCCTGCCTGTCACTGCGTCAACAGATGACAAGCGTGCTAAACCCCCAGTATAAGTGCCCCTCCTGAAGTCACTCCACACCCCCTTACAATCACTCATCCCTAGACGCCCCCATAGATCCCCCCCCAAGATCCAGTTAAGGTCCTTCCGACCATAACAATACTGGTCGAGATGCCGGGTTGAGTCCTTCTAACACGGCTCAGCTCAGCCCTCAGGCCAGACCTCACCAAACACGTTGTAAAGGTCATTCAAACCATAACAATATTCGTATTTGTGCGGCAGTTGGTCAAGCATGCTGCCCCAAGCTTATGACCTGGCGTAACCTTGTCAGAAGAAAAGAGTCTCTGTCTTTGTCAGTCTCTGTAAGGATAATGAATCACACTAAGCGAGCAGCCAGCCACGTTAGTCCACAGCTGCGCTCTGTGCCGGTCAAGCGTCAGTCACTTCTGTAGAATCACCGCTACTCAGACCAGGGTGTGTTCTTGTTATATACATGGTGCTCACACTGAATTAGACAAGAGACTTTAACCCTTAACCTCCCGTGTAGCTTTCATTTAGTTCAAGGCCAACTGGCAGGTAGAGTGTTTGTGCTTCGTCGACAGCAGTATTCTCAGTAACTAGCTTCAAATGTGGTGCTACTTATGATTCCAGTGTTAGGAGTTTGTTTTAATTTCATTACATTTAAAAGGTTCCATGATTTTTCTTATTTCAAAATGGAGTGTCGATCAAGTACTTTTTATTCATAACCCCCACGGGTTTCGCTCGTTTTATAAATATACTCGTGTCTTAATTATTGCCATTATAGGCTCGTTGCATAATGTACTATTATATGTGTGTTTTTGGCATAATTGTCACACTTTGCTCTTATTGTACGAATATTAGGCCAAATATGAGCGAATATTATGCCAGAAAATACGGTAGTAACACTAAATAATCACAAAATCAGTTATGCATCCACATAAATTTCAGGACCCAGTAGTCTTCTTTTCTGTGCATGTGAACACCTTTAACTTACAAAGTAGACTAATTGTGACCGGAATTTGTAGGAAGGATCAAGGGTAAGAACTGTGGCGATTCCCTACCTGTGGGCGATATCCTTGCTGGTCGAGCCGCTTCAGCTCTTCCTGTATCCTCTGCTCCTCCTGTAGGAGTTGCTGTCGCTGCCTCTCCGCCTCCTGCTGCTCCTTGCGCGTCTCGTCCAGCCGCTCTCTTTCCTTGTGCGCCACCTGCCGGTCTATCTCGAGCCGGCACCACTCCTTGGCCATGTTCTCGCGGGCTCTCTCCTCGTCCAGCTGCCTATCCGCCATCTCCACCTCCGCCATTAACTCCTCGCGACTCCTGAGCAGAGCTCGCTGATGCTGCCTGTTACTCTCCAACTTCTCTGCCACCTAGAAACACAAATATCATTTTGTGCATTCTTACGGTTAGAGAATATAGAACAGTTTACATATCTAGGTAGCACTATAAATGGTACCTAGGTAGCACTATAAATGGAAGTACAGTAAAATCTCGATTAACCGTCGTCGTCGGGACCGTGGTCGTGACGGTTGAGCGGATAGACGGATAACAGAAACACTGTATTATTCCTCCAAAACATGACCTCAATCAATTATATTATAGACAGATATTACTCTCATAGTAATGTAATATATTTTGGAGCGAAAACAAATTAAACACGATTGTAATAGCAAATAAAACTATTTATTACATTATAAAAACGTCCGTACAGTAACTACAAATGTGGCAAAATAATGTACAGTACAGTAATATAAACTTACAGGTGAAATACTCCATGTACCTTGAAAATAGTCATTTTCTTCTGTCTCATTGATGCTTGAGCTTTCACTGTATTTTTCGGAGCATTGGCCTCTTCTTGACTTTCAAACCATTCTATACACTTGGACAGCATTGTTACAGCCTCTGAATGTCTAATAGTTTGTTTTTGGTCATGGTTTGAACACTCGTCTTCATCAGCCCCTTCTTCTTCGGTAGCACTTACGCTGGCAACAATTTCGTCATCACTCAAAATTTGAAACCCCCCGTCCACTCTGTCACACTCGAACCATTCTGATACTTCTTCTGACGTCAAATTTGTACTGATTTGTAAATTATTGCACAAATCGACCATCTCGTCAACTGTCACACTGGCGGGCAGGTACACTCACTTCCCAGTAAAATAGAGTAAGTAAACAAAGCGAACGTGTCACTGCACCTTAAAGCACTTTGTTATTGCAGTATTATTATGCTATTACAGCAATGACAGTTAACAGAAACTGATGGTTTAAGGAATGATGGTTAAACGAAGTTTTACTGTAATGACATCAACATTGAAATTATTAACAGACTAAGTAAAGGTACCACATTTAATAATCAAGTCAGAGAACTTTTATGAGATGACAAAGTACCCAAGATAACAAAATTAATATTATATAAACAGTATTTCATACCAATTGTAACATATGGACTGGAAACACTGGTAACGAATAAAAGGCAAAATAGTAAGATACAAGCAGTAGAAATGAAATTTATAAGAACTTCAGTTAAAGAGACAAGAAGGGATAGAATTCAAAATATTAAAATCAGAGAAGAGTTAAATATGGAACTGTTATATCAGAAGATACAGCAAGCAAGGTTACGTTGGTTCGGGCATGTAAAAAGAATGGGTAAGGAAAGAGTAGCAAGAAGGGAATTAGGAAGAGAAGTCAAGGGAAAGAGACCAATTGGAAGACCGAGAAGAAGGTGGTTGGACCAGATTTTGAAGGACATTGGAGAAGCTGGATTGGTTGTGGCAGAAGTGATGGAACAGGAAAAATGGAAGTTAGTTATTATTGTTTTAAGGGGCGGAACTACGAGGTCATCTGCCCTCTTAACACAGATTAAAGAAATACAAATTTGGAATTTAATTTAAAATTTTGAGGTGGACACCTAAATTTAAAAAGATCTAAAATTAATAAAACACAAACAAAAAATTAAATAAAAATTATAAAAATAAACAAAAATTACGGAAAAACAGAAAAATTATCATTTAAAAACGAACAAGTCGAGTCAATTTACACTGGTAAATTTAGATTGCTGGCCCTAAAGCCCGGTTCACAATAGCCCGGGAACGAGAACCAGAACGAGAAGGAAGTTGAAATGCACGCTACCTTATGGGTCGGTTCACAACCAATCTCCGGGAACGAGAAGCTAAAAGTAGCCCGGGAAGGCCAACAGGAAACATGGTCAAGTTTCATGTTTGACGTTCTCGGAGCTTCCCGGAGCCAATCAGAAACGTTGTACCTGCACATGCGCAGTACGGAAGGAGTAGCCAGCGATGTAAACCTAACCTGTGAATTTGCTTTCTAAACTTGCTTCTCTAAAGCGCACAATGTGTGTTTAATAAAGTTATTATAACCCTCTGAAGGCTTTCAGTTGTGTAATTGGTGTTTATTAGTGGGCGCTTGCTGATTGTTATAATATTATTACGCTATACCTGATTGCGCACTCATGCACAAGTTCACGTTCCCGGGCTAATTGTGAACTGGGGCCCCGGGAAGCTTCGCGTTCTCTTTTACGTTCTCGTTCCCGGGCCAATTGTGAACCAGCCTTAACCCACTCTCACTTATAAAGCGGATAATGCGATCAGCAGCCACAAAAATGGAAGGACAGAAAGGAGTGGAGGAGGCTTGTAAACCACACCCGGGTGACTGGAGTGGAACTTCGATGATGATGATGATTAACCAGAGTATTAACAAATTCACAATGAAATTTGATATCAAAACAGTTGCCAGAGTTTCAAGTTTTGAGTTAACAGGACTATTTTATCAAATTTCATTGTAAATTTGTTACCGTACAGAGCTCAATCAGACATTTAACATCTTGTTTCCTTCGGGAACAGATATTTCCAATATGGATTAGCAAGGTAAGCTAACATTATTTTTGAAAGGAAGTTTTGACTTCCGTAGTACATTGGTGTTGCTTGTGGCGACATTTTGTGCCTTGCAGCGGCCTTCTCAGTATGTACAAGCCATGCGTCTTGGTTAGGTGTACCATAACCAACTGAAGAGCCCAATGGTACACTGGGGCGAAACGCTGGCAACTGTTTTTTGAGTTAACCGGAACATTTTATGAAATTTAATTGTGAATTTGTTAATGAAAATAGCTCAATCGGACATTTAACATTTTGTTTCCTTCGGGAACAGATATTTCCAATAACCAGAGTATTTCAACTGATTAAACGAGGAGGCCATTTTCGCGAGTGGCATCGCCACATAGCATACTTGTATTTGTGCTCTGATTGGTTGCACACGCTGCAACGAGCTTATAACCTGACGTGACCTTGTAAGAAGAAAGTACACAAGAGCTTGGTTTATCCGACCCTCATTAATCCGGATTTCCGGTATATCTGGATCGTTTATTATTTACTGTATTATCATTAATAAATTTTTTCATCACAAAAATATGTGCGCCGTTCGAATAATACTGTACACTTAACATTCCTTAAAGAAAGGTGCCTACACAGCTAGCTGTGGGAACTGTTTCCAGATTTCAATATTTACAGTATATCAAATTTGAAACAAAAAGAGTAGTTCCTAATTTTGCTACCAAATATTACCATCAACAACACCTAGCCGTGAACTTGCCACCGCAACCATCACCTGCGGCCGAACGTTGGAACTTAATAGCACGTTATTCAAATCTAACCTACAAATTTAGCTTCACGAAATTGTAGTTAGTGGAAGGTTCCTTTACATTCCATAAATCTATGACGTAGGCCCGCTGGCTTTACTTCCTGTCCGAAGGATTTTAATACTCTCAAAAATCCAACAACTTCACCCGGGATTGAACCCGTGATCTTGGGCATAGCAGTTCATCATGCTACCGACTACGGTACTGAATCATGAAATACACCCTAGGCCTCTGACAGCGATTTGATTCAATTCTCGGTCAATGTATGTGAGATTTTCAGATTGAAATATCATGCCCTGTGGTTCGGATTCCACATAAAAAGGAAGATCCCGAGGCTTAGGATCACGACATTAATGATCACTTAAAACTACTACTTTCCTTCCTTCCTTCCTTCCTTCCTTCCTCTGATAGCGAACATACCACTCACCTGTTGTTGCTGGGTGGCCAACACCTGAGCCAACAGATGATTTCGAGCCTCCTCTTCGGCTCTCCACCGAGCTTCCAGTTGATCCCACATGCGGCGAGACTCCTCACTGCAACACAGAAACAACTTTCAACAAAATGTTACCATTGGTCATAATTAGGGCTCGGATGATTTTGGAAAAATCTTTTTTTTTTTTCTTTGCCTCTATTTTTATGCCCGATTGGTTTCTGTTGCAAATCAAGTGATTACCGTCACAATACAGTGCTTTTTATTTGTCATATAAATGCATATTTCGAACATTTTTTACCACTAGGTCATATTTTGAGCATTTCTGGGTAGTTTGACGGCAAGTGTAGGTGTGCAATCATCCTCAACTTACTGAATGGGAACTAGTGTTTACAGAAATAGACTGTAAATACCGTATTTGCTTGCGTATATCTCGCCCCCCGCGTATATCTCGCACCCCATATTTTTATTTGAAATTTCAGGGGGGGAAAAGTACTCACATATCTCTCATTCATTACAATACTGGTTGTTTCTAAGACTGTTAGCTGATAACCCGCACTTCATATTCCATCAAGACGGAGCTCCACCTCATTGGCATGGGGAAGTGCGTCCAAACAGGTGGATTGGGCGATGTGCTCAGGATGATTTGGTGCTCTTCAGGTGGCCCCCAAGGTCTCCTGACCTTACAGTTTGTGATTCTTTTCTTTGGGGATACGTGAAAGACGACGTATACGTACCACCTTTGCCGACAACATTGGCTGAACTCCAGGATCGCTTCACTGCTGCGCTGGTGTATATTGACAGGGACATGCTCGAACGTGTCTGGGCTGAGCTTGACTACTGTGTGTCGTGTAACATGAGGAGAGCATATAGAACATTTGTAATCATGTGTTTGAAACTTGAAAATGTGCTTTTAAATACTATGTATCATTCACTATTCTGTATGTAATACTTTGAGAAATACATTCATCCAAAACCCGATGAATCATTTTTAATCACCCCGTATATTCAGAAAATTAATATGAAAATAGGAATAAAGAACTTAGTAAACAATTTAATCTCGAAGGGATTGTAGTTTCGATTTATAATTTTAATGGCCATATCTAAATATGGTCATATTCAGGTCATATTTTGTCATTCTTTAAGGTCATATTTGCTTGCATATTCGGGCAATTTATTGGTCTTAAACATCCGAGCCCTAGTCATATTGTTGAGAACACTCATTTGTACGCACATGAACACATTACATCCTTCAAAGTAATCTCCAAGGCAATCGATTGTTCACTGCCAACGATGAGGAAGACTGCCAATACCTCACAACAATATTCACTGTTTGTCCACCTTTGTTAACACATAATACATTTTTTAACCCTTTAACAGTACATGCTTCAGACCCTACTTCAACAACCAACATCAACAATTTAACAACCGACTTGCACGCACATCCCTCCTCTTCTGTCTTGCATTTCCACACCATCTAGCGGCATCTGTAAATACTATAATATCCTATTGTAAATGTATATCAAAACATGTGATTGCAGTCGGGGATTCTGCGGAAAAAAATACCGTATTTGCTCGAGTATATCTCGCACCCCATTTTTTATTTGAAATTTCATGGAAAAAGTACTTGCATATATCTCGCATTCATTACTGACGCCGTCATATGAATGATCGTAATAACCTTGAGGTAGAAACAGGTTCGATTTAGCGCGCCACAACAGTCGTCATTGTCGAGGAACTTACCCGAAGCGATACTAACAGGAAGAGCGAGCAACAACGAGTTGATACGAACTTATCCAATACGAGCCGATTAGGGATCGAGGCGCCGCGTGCAAGCATACGGCGCAGCGTGAGAGTTAGCACGCTGTACATCGTTAGTCTTCGGCCGCGGTGGCTAAATTCGAGCTCGCTTGTGCATGTAGCGAGGAATCGATATGGAAGATGATCGATCGTATTGATCGCTAAGTGCACTCTAAATTCCTTTTCTGCCTTGAATCATCCTTAACGAGCGTATGACGTCTTTTTCATAGGTTCTTAATGTCGCATAACCATAACTAATTTCTATTCAATTGTATCGATGGAGTCGACGGACATTGTTGTGAAGAGCTTCTTGAAGACTGGCATTGCAAATGCATTAGACAGAAGTCAGGATGAAGCAGTATGGGATGATGCACGCGAGGGTATCTCCGAGATTGGCAGCAGTAACGGCAGTGACAATGAGTACTGTATGCCAGTTGCCTTGTTTCAATAATGCAAATTTTGTGTTTTTTCGGGAATACGGTCAATCCCCCCATATATCTCGCACCGAAAATCTTCACACATATTTTCGGCCAAAAAAGTGCGAGATATACGCGAGCAAATACAGTAGTTGCCATGACTTAGTAAGTGACCCTCGTATGATGAGTAAACTCTCGCTACACCGCTCAGTATATAGAACGACCTTGCTGTATGGAAGTGAGAGTTAGGTGGATTCAAGATATCTGATATGAGGGTAGCTGGTACAAACAGATGGGAGCAATGGCAGGAAGGTACTCATAGTGAATGAGATAGAGACTAAGTTAGAAATGAACAAGTTAGCTGTTTGTATGAGGTAGAGAGAAGGAAGGGTATATGGATAGAATAAATATGGGTTTTACATCTGTTTTAGAAATAACAGATTGCCAGCAAATCTATAAACACAACACTGTCACATTTAAATAACCTTATAGGTCATAGGTGGGCAATGAGAGAGCGCAGCTCCTGGAGCCAACTGCATGAGCACGAGCGGAGCGAAGGAGCCGGAACCAGCTGACTGCTCGCTAATAGTTTGTGCTGGAACGACTAGATGGCAATATGCGCAGTCAAGGCGCAAGCATAGGTACAGCATTGTACCGGTCTGAGTAGGGCTATATTATGTGTACGGCTGTACGCTAAATATGAATCACGAACAAGCTTAGCACATTTTTTATGAACAGTTTTCGCAAACAGATTTCCCAAACATGCACAAAAAGACTACCAAACTTCTATCAATGTTTGGTTTAACATATCTGTGTGAGAAACTGTTCTCTCTAATGAAGATAAATAAATCTCCACGAAGAGCCACTCTAACTGAAGCACATCTCACTGCCGTTCTTCAAATTGCAAGTGCAAGATCGATGGCTCGATGGCTCCAAATGTAACCAGTCTGCTTCAGCGAAGGAATATGCACACCTCCTCATCACTTGCAGAATAACCATTCAGATATGTAAGAACACATAGACCTATGTTTTGTTTAATGGTATTTATTCATGTACTCCTACAGCAAGTTTTTGTTCCTCGTGTTCTAAACAAGTTGTTAGGTTGGCTTATTGTAGTTTCAAGACTATCGGTAGTGGGCAAAGGAGTGTGTACTTATCAACTGTCAAAGTAATTATTTATGTTTCGTACACAGAACCTAATAAAAGGAATATAATGAAGCGTATGTACGTAGCACCATAATCTAATCATCTAATGCACAAAAAACACGGCACAAGTATAAAGCTGTTGTGACTTATGATATGCCGGTTGTAACGGCAAGCTGTGCAAGCAGCTACAAGGTTAACTTCGGTGAGAGCGCATTCTCGGCTCTTTCTCCTGCCGGAGTGGGAGCGCTGCTCAATGAGCCAAATTGTGACCTCTGTTATAGGTCATATAATGAGAGGAGACAGGTATCGTCTTCCACAAGAAATTATTCAAGGGAAGGTTGAGGGCAGAAGGAGTCGAGGAAGAAGAAGGATCTCTTGGTTGGACAACCTCTAAAAAATGGTTCAAGTGTAGTTCCAGTGAACTTTTCAGTGCTGCTAGATCCAAAAACTGGATTGCTGTGATGATCGCCAACCTTCTTAGAGGAGACGGCACATGAAGAAGAAGACTAGGTCATCGGACTGAGCTGCTATCATGGATTTTGGAGGTTATCACTTGAACAACTAGCGAAGCCACTGAGCCCTACAGGCTCAGTATTCTACTACAACACTCGCTGGAACGATTGGAAAGAATATTATAATGTCAGCCTTTTCTTCTTTCTTTCTTATTAATTGGTACTCACAGGTACATGTTTCGGGGGCTCTTACCTTCCCCCATTCATCAGCCTGTTTAACAAAACAATGTGAAAACTTTCCATGTCTCAAGCACATAATATACATGAAGATAAAAACATACATATTGCTAAGATTTCAAATTGGCAACATATTTACATACTGTTGTAAATGGATAAAAATTAAGGTGCGTAGTCCATTATATTTATCTTTCTCTCACCGCATGGTTATGCCCTTAATTTTTATCCATTTACAACAGTATGTAAATATGTTGCCAATTCGAAATCTTAGCAATACGTAGTGCAATATGCATACCTGCCAACTTTCAAAAATAGAAATCCAGAAGATCCCAAAGCGCAAATATTTAACGCGTACATGCGTCGCAAGGTCTTTAAAATAGCAAGAAAAGACTATAGGGAAAGAGATTACAAACTCTTGGTGATGTGAGACTCTAATTCATTGTCCCAGTTTCCAAAAATTCTGAAGAATATGCCTCCCTGAAAGACTGATGATATCGTTTCTTACTTGAATTCATCACGAAAACACTTGCACAAAAAGAAATTGTCACACAATTGCGCGAATACCAGAACTACAGCAAGCACCACTTAAAACCAAGCTTTCCCGCTTACAAACAGTCGAAGCACAAAGAGTAATATAAATGCAGCGATAATCTGCAAGATGTGACTGTCGATAGACAGTTCTATCGATTTTCAGCGTAATGTCAAACGCAAGGAATTAATGACAAAAGCGCAGCAATAATCTGCGAGACGGGATTATCGATAAACTTTCTGTCTTATCAGTCGATTTTCAGTCTGATTTAAACACTCGCATCTCAGAATAGCAGCGATTATCGAAAATCAAAACTGAAATGTGATTTGGAGGCAGAGAACAGAAACAAGCTAGGGAGTTGAAAATCCTGAAAAAACTATGTTAATCCAGACAACCGGAAAACACCCCAAAAATCCGTAAACCTTCCGGGAAAACCGGAAAACTTGGCAGTTATGAATATGTATGTTTTTATCTTCATGTTTTTATATCTTCATGTATATTATGTGCTTGAGACATGGAAAGTTTTCACATTGTTTTGTTAAACAGGCTGATGAAGGGGGAGGGTAAGAGCCCCCGAAACATGTACATGTGAGTACCAATTGATAAATCATATTGAAAAGGTGTCAATTTTAATATTCTTTTCAATATATTGCGTCAATACGGACCACAATGAGTAGCATTATGACTCACTGGAACAGGAAAGATAGTTGCCGTTCACGCTCCTTCTCCAGCCAAGTCTGTTCATGGAGCTCTCTCTGTAGTTTCTCCATCTCCGCACGAGCCCTGTTCCTTCGTTCGTCCTCCCGAGTCTTGTCCTCTTCCAGACTCGCCAGGAGAGACTTCACCATCTTTATGTCCTCGGCCAGAGCCTCTTGGACCTCCACCGCACGTCGCCGCAACTTCAATTGGTACTGGTGATTCAGGAACTTTCTGGAACACACAAAGAGAAGCTTTAATTTGATCATTTTGTGAAGTGTGGAACCTGATTGACCCTCAAAAATGGACGTCACGCTTGAGCTGCACCAAACCGCGAAACTAAGCCTTAATCTAGCAGCTACGGTGGCGCAGTTGGTAGCATGCTGAGCTTCTATGCCCAAGATTGCGGTTCAAAACCAGCCGAAGACATCGGATTTTTTTAAGAGCCTTAAAAATAACTCAGTATGCCATCCTTCGAAGGGGAAGTAAAGCCGTCGGCCTCATGTCATAGATTTATGGCATGAAAAAGAACCTTCCACTAATTAGACTTGTGGAAGCTAACATTTGTAGGCGAGTTTGATAACGCTCTATTAAGATTAACTGGAAGGTTTTCCATTTTGTAAGGTCCTTATTGACGTGTACAAATTCACTTATAATGGGGTAAGGGGTCTCCGCCCAATCAATACTTTTCTTTATAGGCAACTAAAAGTTTATTGCCGTTTCTAAAGGGACATGTTTCGGGTCTTCCTGGACCCTTCTTCAGCCATACAAATTATAAACGTGTCAACATCCATCAAAACATATTGACAACAGAAACATGCACATTTTAAGAAGAATATGAAAAATAGCACTCAAAACTATATACCCAAACCATTTAAACCGTAGTGCAAGGGATACAATGCAACAAATTAAAGAGCTCTTTTCGAACTCATACGGCCCTCATAGTGGCTGATTATGGCTTAATACACACTTTAAAAAGACACTTTAACATTTATAATTAGTAAAAATTTTAAAACAGTTCTTAAAAGTTTTTAGTAAGAAACATCACTGGGGGTATGTTGGACTGTCCTTGAAGTTGGTGCCTTTGTATTATACCAAGTCTTCTTAGCTTGGTTCAAAAAGTATGTTATGAAAAAGTTGCCGGGCACGAGACCAATCCGACCTTGTTGGCCTTGTTGTTGAGCTGGGCAGAGACTTGGACATACATTTTGATATGACATCATGCGGACTTTTTAGACGAGGCGACCCTGCCAAAAGGTACGTTGCGGCCCAAACTATAAAGAGATATTAAGATATCTCTAAGTGGGAGTGAATGCGTCAGAGAAAAAAGGAAATATATTGGGCTTAAGAGTAACTTACTTTGACCCATTGGAAGTAGCGAATCTATCGAAAACACTCCTGTCTGGGAGCTGTAATGAGTGGAAACGACTGGGTTAAAAACATATATCGCCTAAACGGATAAAACGTAAAATCTGCTTCAGCGGGTGCAAACTGCTTACCTGTACGGTAGCAGGCTCGAAGTAGACTGAAAGTGGGAGCGCGCTGTTGCGTGACCGTACCTTTTGGCAGGGTCGCCTCGTCTAAAAAGTCCGCATGACGTCATATCAAAATGTATGTCAAAGTCTCTGCCCAGCTCAACAAGGCCAACAAGGTCGGATTGGTCTCGCGCCCGGCAACTTTTTCATGACATACTTTTAGAACCAAGCTAAGAAGACTTGATATAATACAAAGGCACCAACTTCAAGGACAGTCCGACACGCCCCCAGTGAAGTTTCTTACTAAAAACTTTTAAGAACTGTTTTAAAAATTTTACTAATTATAAATGTTAAAGTGTCTTTTTAAAGTGTGTATTAAGCCATAATCAGCCACTATGAGTGCCGTATGAGTTCGAAAAGAGCTCTTTAATTTGTTGCATAGTATCCCTTGCACTACGGTTTAAATGGTTTGGGTATATAGTTTTGAGTGCTATTTTTCATATTCTTCTTAAAATGTGCATGTTTCTGTTGTCAATATGTTTTGATGGATGTTAACACGTTTATAATTTGTATGGCTGAAGAAGGGTCCAGGAAGACCCGAAACATGTCCCTTTAAAAACGGCAATAAACTTTTAGTTGCCTATAAAGAAAAGTATTGATTGGGCGGAGACCCCTTACCCCATTATAAGTGAATGCTCTATTAGTTCCAACGTTCGCCACCGGGTATGACAGCGATGGCATTTAGTAGCCACTTCCGCAGCTAGGTGTCGTGGATGGTAGCATTTGGTGCCAAAAGTAGGAACTACAGTACTTGAAAAAAGTAATCGTCTGCAGCCCTTCTACATGAAACACAGATAACACACACTAATACAGCCATTACAATTAACACCGGGTATCAGACAGATTCTACACACACCCAACGTACACGGGGCTACATGACCGCGTTGCCGCAGCCCCTAAACTAAGGAACCAACCAAGCCTTAATCTGACAGTGTGGCTTCGGTGGCGTAGTTGGTAGCATGCTGAGCTTCTATGCCCAAGATAGCGGGTTCAAACCTGACCGAAGCCGTCGGATTTTTTAAGAACCTTAAAAATAACTCAGTATGCCTTCCTTCGGAGGGGGAGTAAAGGCGGCGGTCCCATGTCATAGATTTATGGCATGTTAAAGAACCTTCCACTAATTACACCTATGTGAAGCTAAATTGTATAGGTTAGGAATGTAAACAACGCTCTTAGGTTTCTACGTTCGTTGCCAAGAGCCGACTGCGGTCGTGTCTAGTAGCTAAGTACTGAACTAGGCCTAGTAGTCGTTGACGGTGGCGTTTGGCGGCAAAAGTAGGAACTATTTGAAAAATTTAAAGTTGCAGTCCTTACTTGAATTAAAAAACAGATACACACACTAATACAGCCATCACAATTAACACCGTTTATCAGACAGATTCTACACACACCCAAAGTACATGGGGCTACATGACCGCGTTGTTGCAGCCCCTAAACTGAGGAACCAACCAACCAACCTTAATCTGACAGTTAACATATGGCTGCCAGCTTTTGATTTGACAAAAAACTGACTCGCAAGTGGGAACAAAAATTAAATGAAACTCAATAAAAGATGATATATTATACTGATGCCAAAAATTAGGTAAATAGAAAAATGTTTTAAAATATATTCATGAAGAAGTTGTATTTTAATAATGAAGACAAACATCAAAATTATCTAATCTTGCGAAGCCTCCGTGGCTTAGGCGGCAGCACGCCGGCCTCTCACCGCTGGGTCCGTGGTTCAAATCCCGGTCACTCCATGTGAGATCTGTGCTGGACAGAACGGAGGCAGACAGGTTTTTCTCCGGGTACTCCGGTTTTCCCTGTCAAAATTTCATTCCAGCAACACTCTCCACTATCATTTCATTTCATCTGTCATTCATTTGATCATTGCCCCAGAGGAGTGCGTCAGGCCTCGGCAGCCGGCACAGTTCATATCCTCGCCGCTAGATGGGGGCTTCATTCATTCCATTCCTGACCCGGTCGGAGACTGGAAGCAGGCTGTGGATTTTCTTCATCTAATCTTGCGGCGGACATTAGAAAACGAAGATTGAAGTTTTATGAACTTCCACCGACTACGCAGAAAAACTGAAGTTTATACCGTGAATTCAGCAAGTCAAACAGGATTTGGAGAGGGCCCTAGTAAGAACAGTGGAAGTCTTTGACAGGAACCTATTCCGATTTAGGGTAAATGGATGGTTAGTAACACCAGAGAAGGACGCTCCAAAGAGACCAGGAACAAAGTGGACTGAGGAAAGGAAAAAAGGAAGATTGTAGTTTTACATGACCGTTAATGGCGAGATCATTCGCCACGGGTCCTCCTTTTTACGTGGAATCCAAACCACAGGCCATGGCATTTCACTTTCAAAACCTCACACGCATTGACTGGGAATCAAACCTGGTCTGCCGTGGTGAGAGGTCAACAGATTGACCGCTGCGCCACCACGCCCGCCACTGAGGAAAGGAAGATGGCCCAAGGGGAGAGAATGAGGGCTATATGGAAGATCAGAAAGGCGAATCATAAGAGTACTGCGCGATCCATCTGGGTCCATTCGCACATAATAATAATAATCTGAAAAGGTCACGACAGGTTATAAGCTCGCGGCAGCATGTACAACTGACCGGTGCACAAATACAAAAGTGCTACACGATGATTATGCGATGAAATTTTCTAAACGAATTTTTTGTATTTAAGAATTAGAGTGCGACGATTATGCGAGGAAATACTGTATGTTATGAAATCTGATGAACAGATATCACCATTTCCATCTTTATTTCAAATTGAGACATTCTAATGTATTATAACTAGGGTTCGGAAGTTTAAGACCTAAAGAAGTACAAAATATGCAAGCAAATATGCCCTAAAGACTAGCTAAATATGACCTAAAAACTATAAAATATGACTTAAAAAACTATGACATCCTATTGAAAGACGGAAGCACACTATCGTCATGTTCCGTAACCTCATGCGTACAGTGTCGCAATCCAACTTGTCCAGAAAGATGAGCTAAAAGTCGTCCGTAGAGGAGCGCCTTTTTGGAATCAAGTCTTCTAAACCTGTTATCTGCCTCTTCCGGGAAAAGAAAGAAAAATATATCTACTACACTATTCGGAAATCCCGTGTTTGAAACTCGACGCAGGTAACACGCACCTTGTTAACAACACCTCAATTTAATCAAAAATGCTGAAATTATAACCAAATATGACCAAATATGACCAAATCAATAAAAATGGCCAAAATATGCATTTATAGGCAACATCAAATTGCTTTCAACGAGGTCAGAGACCCGTCATTCAAACTTATTTTTCAGATTTTGGGTAAAATGAGCTCAAGAAAAAAAATATGACTTTTCCTTAACATCCGAACCTTAATTATAACCAAGTTTTTGTCATAACCCCATGTGTCAGGTACTTCTTGCCATCTGCAAGTTTCAGATTACTTGTGGCATTCTACTGTATTTGAAACACACACAAAAGCCATGAATGTTAATTTTTAAAAGGACCATAAAGTATACTGTATATAGATTAAGAAATTAATATTGAAAGCATTTATCTTGCTCTCAGCATTTAGTAATGTATAGTTTACAGCAGGTGGCGCTAATAGCCAGAGTGGTCAAGGAGTAAAGAATTAAATGTTGCAGAGCAGAAGGTTTTTGGTTCTTGCACAACGGTCCAGCCCATGGGTTGCTTCAACACTAGACCATACTGAGCTTGAAAAGTCTCAAATCTATTGGCTCGTGACAGCATCGCACGGGCTGGTCTGGGCCATGCGATGTCACATTTAACGCGACAGGCAAATGAGAGGGTTTTAGTAGTCCATGTGCCGACAGCTTCAATGCGTACTGCGGGAAGAAGAGTGATTTATGTTCAACAGTAGAGTGGAGACGATTGGGTTTGCTGTGGTTTTCCGTTTAACTTTTCCCATTTGTCCAGGTATCGGAAACAAATGAGTCATCCAGTTGAAAAACTCGTTTAATCCACTTGTGAATAAGGATCATTTTCATGAGAAACATTTGTCTGGACTTTGCCTCGCATATCTTTTTGTTTGTTGTTTTCTACTTTTTGCTTTGTGTTTTTGGTTTTGTGTTTGTTTTGTGCTTTTGCTTTTGAATTTTACTTTTTGCATTTCTTTCTTGGTTTTGTGTTTGCTTTCTGCTTTTGCTTTTTTGAATTTTGCTTTGTGTTTCTTGATTTTTGTTTTCTGCTTTTGCTTTTGTTTTTGATTTTTTCTTTTTGCTTCGTGTATTTTGTTTTTGGTTTTATGTTTGTTTTCTGGAAAATCAAAATAAAACAAAACAAATTAAACAAAATAAAATAAAATAAAACAAAACAAACATTTCATAAAACAATTTAAAACAAAATAAAACGAAATAAAATAAAACAAACCAAAATCAAAATAAAACAAAACAAAAAATTAAACTAAACCAAATAAAAAAAACATAAAATAAAGTAAAATAAAGTAAAATAAAGTAAAGTAAACTAAAGTAATTAAATAAATAATTTTACGACATGATCCTTATTCACAAGTGGATTGAACGAGTTTTGCAACTGGACGACTCAAATATGGATTGTGGTACTAGAAGCAAAGAACAAATGGCAAGATAACGTCAAATAAAGGAGAAACTAATAACCGGGCAATACACGACTTCAGAACCTGATCCAAACCTTAACACTCAAAGGGCGGAATTTAATATTATATTAAGATTCCAGACCGCCTCAAGTAGAAAATATATCAGTCGGTAGTGCGACCAGTCACCCTATATGGCGCAGAATGCTTGCCCACTACAAAGGAAGAAGAACGAGGACTTGCTATCATGGAAACGAGGATGCTTCGGTGGATATCTGGTCTGACACTTCACGATCATGTCACCAATGATGACATCTATAGGCGATATGGAGTAGCACCAGTCATTGAGAAGATGAGGGAAAGCCGTCGGTGCTGGTATGGTCACGTGCTTCGAGCAGACAAAACAACAGTTGCAATCACTGCATTGACTTTGCTTGTAGATGCGAAGCGACCAGTTGGATGTCCTAGACAGCGATGGCTTGACACACTATATGAAGACCTTAAAATTGCTGGACTCCATCCCGATATGGTCTACGATCATATAAAATGGCGACAGAGAGCCAGAATAGCACACCCTGCCCATGTGCGGGACAAATGCTAGGAAGAAGAAGAAAACAGGTTACCCATTGTAATGATATTTACTTTGCTCCACGTTGAGCGTACAAATGTAATGTTATTAATGCCCCATGTTGGTAGCGACAATTGTAACGGTTTTGCTGCCCCTAACTGTTGGGTGATAAATGTGACTGTTGATCTTTGCCTAAGCTATGTTGTTTTAATGGGCGCCAAGACCTCAACGCAATGTTGAGATCTAAATTTGTATTTAACAACGTCTAGCTCGGGCAGAACACCTTCAAGACTCTATTCACTCAGATCGTGGTATGATTTGATCATTAACCCAACAACAATTGTATCAGGAGAAGGAATTGGTCTATATCTAATGCTACCTACTGAAAGCAAAGATTGCATGGTTAAAAGAAATGAATTTATTATATATAACAAGTATTGCAAAATTAATAATAATAATAATAATAATAATAAGTTTAAAATATATATATTGGAGCGTTGTGATTTTACTATTACCGATAGAGAATTACGTGAGAACGGAGTCTGATAAATTATTGATTTTACTCTTATTCCCAAGCTATGAAGTTACAGAAATATTGAATATAAAACAAAGAGAAACGAGAGATTGCGTATGTCTGCGTCATTCGCGCTTACCACTGGAAATGGCCGAAGCCTTTCCTTCGTACTGGATGATGCTGTGAGCTTCCCACAGTCTCCTGGACGTCGTCATCTTCGTCGATGTTTGATGATATACTGGTAGATTTGAAGATTTATGGTCCGAACCTCGGAACCAACACGTACAACCACAACGGTTAAGTTTCACAAAGATTGTCCTCCACTCCACGGAACATCGGAGCGACTCACGCGTGCAACCATACTCGGCAAGTTCTACACAGATTGTCCTCGCTCCACGGCGCGCCAAACGATATATGCACTCGACGGCCTCCCACTCCAGTCCCGACTTCCAGCTTACGTGGTCTCCACTGATTGGCTGAGCACCCCGCTATACTCCCCTCCTTAGGCTCAATACACACTCGGCGGGAGGGTGAAGTCGATTGCCGTTCCATACATCCGCCTTTTCTTGACGATGCGACCCAGCCTTGCGTCATACTACTTGACAAGCATAAGCCTGTATCAGAATTCCCAGTGACTCATGTCTCTCAATATACCCTAACTGACGAAACTCCGTAAAATTCCGTAATCATATAATTTTCTATGATATTGTCGTTCGTAATAATTTGCTTGACAGTGTTTTCTAAGACATAGAAAACCTATCTGTATGCTTATAATTTTATAAAATGCTCCGAAAAATACCTTAATAATAATTATAATAAATTAATAATAAATTAACATGAAAAATTCTCTTGGCTGAACAATTTGCCGCGTAAATAAATATAGAATGGCTTCCTACTGACTTAGGCCAGTGGCATGAAAACCCCTCGAAAAACACGTTACACCATGAGCGGAATTTAATATATTATATAGTCAGAGATCTGTCGATACCAGCACGAGTGGTACACTAAATACTCAACAGATGGCAGTAAACTACACTTGTAGGTCTGGCCTAACAGGGAATCCCTAAATTGAGTGGTGTTATCTCCTTGCTGGCTTCTCACAAGCTCTGAGAGATTATCGTGTTCAGTCGAGCTTGCCTCGCGAGTTCTAAGAACGGCGTTTTGTGATTTATATAGTTATTTTGCGATATGTGCAGTAAAAGAGTGTCAGTGAGCAAGAGATTCCTTCAATTTTGGACTCCACGGATGTAGATGAAAGTGATTTTTCATTTGAAGAGTCCGAAGATGGATATTCAAGAGTGTCTCTTATGCCCTTTATGCAATAAAAATGTTGATAATATCCTATGCACTTCTGAGACGGAGTACATCCAATAATGAAGGCAAGCTATTAATATTACATAGCTAGTGTTCGATAATTCTGGACAAGTTATAATTTGCCGTATTTTCGGTCCGCTTACAGACATAAAACGCATCCGGCTTTGTAGGGTTAAAAGTCGCATTTGGTTAGTATTTAACCTGTACTTGACGTACATTTTGTATGCGGTTCGTAGTGCGGTGAACCTTAATCACATACTTAAGGGTTGTCCAACACGTCGTACATTTCCTGTCATCCATGTGTAACTAACAATCTCCTACAAGCGGCCTCGGTGGCGTAGTGGGTAACATGCTTAACTGCTGTGCCCAAGATCGCAGATTCAAACCCGGCCAAAGTCGTCGGATTTTCAAGAGCGTTAAAATCCTTCTGTATACCTTCCTTCGGAGGAAAAGTAAAGCCGGCGGTCCCATGTCATAGATTTATGGCATGTAAAAGATCCTTCCACTAACTAAACTTGTGTGAAGCTAAATTTATACGTTAGATTTAGTTGAAATGCTCTATCAAAGTTCCAACGTTCACCACTAGGTTAGCAAAAGTTAGAACTACTTGAAATTGAACGGAACTTGTAGCTCACCCCATGGGTGACCGCTTGAAGCAGCTACAGCTTCTGGCAAGTCGAACATGTCCTCGGACACTCCCGGCATTAAAAGCCACATACTAAATCTATTATATAAAACTAAGTGTCCTGACTGACTGACTCATCATCGCCCAGCCAAAACTATTAAAGCTAGAAACATGAAATTTTGGGAATATGTTCGTTGTAAGTCGAAAACGCCCACTAAGGAATGGTTTTTGGATATTCAGTTTCTAAAGGGGTGTTAAGGGGGTACACTTGCATTTCATTGAATAACAATATCTCCAGATTGCTTTCATTGGGGGATTTGATACTCGGCATATAAACTCATCATTAAAAATAAGAAGATACGTGTCTGAGGGTTTTTCGATGTGGTGTATATTTTGAGGTGAAAGGGGTGAAAAGTGAGGGTTGAAGGTTTCCTAACCGAGCGTGTATCTCTTAAACGACATAGGCGAGGAGTTTGGCGCTCAGCGGAAAACAATCAGCATAAAAAATAACAAAATAGGTGTTTGACCGTTTTTTCATAAATCCAATATAAGGGGCCCATGGGGAGGGGTGAAAATATGGGGAGGGGGGAGGAAACGTAATATGTCTGAGTGTAAAGTTATACATGGCCTATGATGTAGACAACAACACATTACATCTTTTTTGTCTCTTGCTATTTCATCATACGACGAATACTTAGGGAGTTATTAATGATTTTGTACTTTTTGGCCGGAATTTTCTAAGTCCCAGGAATGGCATAAAAAATGATTCGAATGAAATTTCGAAAAATAGTTTTTTTTAATACTTTTATTATATTTTTCACGTCTTTTAGGGTCCGGAACCAATATGATATTTTGATGTTTTTTTTTCGTCCCATGCATTTTTGGTTTCAGGTGATAGAATTATTTTCCACTAGGACCGATGCTTATCTATTATATAAAACTAAGTGTCCTGACTGACTGACTCATCATCGCCCAGCCAAAACTATTAAAGCTAGAAACATGAAATTTTGGGAATATGTTCGTTGTAAGTCGAAAACGCCCACTAAGGAAGGGTTTTTGGATATTCAGTTTCTAAAGGGGTGTTAAGGGGGTACACTTGCATTTCATTCAATAACAATATCTCCAGATTGCTTTCATTGGGGGATTTGATACTCGGCATATAAACTCATCATTAAAAATAAGAAGATACGTGTCCGAGGGTTTTTCGATGTGGTGTATATTTTGAGGTGAAAGGGGTGAAAAGTGGGTGTTGAAGGTTTCCTAACCGAGCGTGTACCTCTTAAACGACATAGGCGAGGAGTTTGGAACTCAGTGGAAAAAATCAGCATAAAAAATAACAAAAGAGTTGTTTGACCGTTTTTTCATAAATCCAATATAAGGGGCCCATGGGGAGGGGTGAAAATATGGGGAGGGTGGAGGAAACGTAATATGTCTGAGTGTAAAGTTATACATGGCATATGTTGTAGACAACAACACATTACATCTTTTTTGTCTCTTGCTATTTCATCATACGACGAATACTTAGGGAGTTATTAATGATTTTGTACTTTTTGGCCGGAATTTTCTAAGTCCCAGGAATGGCATAAAAATTGATTCGAATGAAATTTCGAAAAATAGTTTTTTTTAATACTTTTATTATATTTTTCACGTCTTTTAGGGTCCGGAACCAATATGATATTTTGATGTTTTTTTTCGTCCCATGCATTTTTGGTTTCAGGTGATAGAATTATTTTCCACTAGGACCGATGCTTATCTATTATATAAAACTAAGTGTCCTGACTGACTGACTGACTCATCATCGCCCAGCCAAAACTATTAAAGCTAGAAACATGAAATTTTGGGAATATGTTCGTTGTAAGTCGAAAACTCCCACTAAGGAATGGTTTTTGGATATTCAGTTTCTAAAGGGGTGTTAAGGGGGTACACTTGCATTTCATTGAATAACAATATCTCCAGATTGCTTTCATTGGGGGATTTGATACTCGGCATATAAACTAATCATTAAAAATAAGAAGATACGTGTCTGAGGGTTTTTCGATGTGGTGTATATTTTGAGGTGAAAGGGGTGAAAAGTGAGGGTTGAAGGTTTCCTAACCGAGCGTGTATCTCTTAAACGACATAGGCGAGGAGTTTGGCGCTCAGCGGAAAACAATCAGCATAAAAAATAACAAAATAGGTGTTTGACCGTTTTTTCATAAATCCAATATAAGGGGCCCATGGGGAGGGGTGAAAATATGGGGAGGGGGGAGGAAACGTAATATGTCTGAGTGTAAAGTTATACATGGCCTATGATGTAGACAACAACACATTACATCTTTTTTGTCTCTTGCTATTTCATCATACGACGAATACTTAGGGAGTTATTAATGATTTTGTACTTTTTGGCCGGAATTTTCTAAGTCCCAGGAATGGCATAGAAAATGATTCGAATGAAATTTCGAAAAATAGTTTTTTTTAATACTTTTATTATATTTTTCACGTCTTTTAGGGTCCGGAACCAATATGATATTTTGATGTTTTTTTTCGTCCCATGCATTTTTGGTTTCAGGTGATAGAATTATTTTCCACTAGGACCGATGCTTATCTATTATATAAAACTAAGTGTCCTGACTGACTGACTCATCATCGCCCAGCCAAAACTATTAAAGCTAGAAACATGAAATTTTGGGAATATGTTCGTTGTAAGTCGAAAACGCCCACTAAGGAAGGGTTTTTGGATATTCAGTTTCTAAAGGGGTGTTAAGGGGGTACACTTGCATTTCATTCAATAACAATATCTCCAGATTGCTTTCATTGGGGGATTTGATACTCGGCATATAAACTCATCATTAAAAATAAGAAGATACGTGTCCGAGGGTTTTTCGATGTGGTGTATATTTTTAGGTGAAAGGGGTGAAAAGTGGGTGTTGAAGGTTTCCTAACCGAGCGTGTATCTCTTAAACGACATAGGCGAGGAGTTTGGAACTCAGCGGAAAAAATCAGCATAAAAAATAACAAAAGAGTTGTTTGACCGTTTTTTCATAAATCCAATATAAGGGGCCCATGGGGAGGGGTGAAAATATGGGGAGGGTGGAGGAAACGTAATATGTCTGAGTGTAAAGTTATACATGGCCTATGTTGTAGACAACAACACATTACATCTTTTTTGTCTCTTGCTATTTCATCATACGACGAATACTTAGGGAGTTATTAATGATTTTGTACTTTTTGGCCGGAATTTTCTAAGTCCCAGGAATGGCATAAAAATTGATTCGAATGAAATTTCGAAAAATAGTTTTTTTTAATACTTTTATTATATTTTTCACGTCTTTTAGGGTCCGGAACCAATATGATATTTTGATGTTTTTTTTCGTCCCATGCATTTTTGGTTTCAGGTGATAGAATTATTTTCCACTAGGACCGATGCTTATCTATTATATAAAACTAAGTGTCCTGACTGACTGACTGACTCATCATCGCCCAGCCAAAACTATTAAAGCTAGAAACATGAAATTTTGGGAATATGTTCGTTGTAAGTCGAAAACGCCCACTAAGGAATGGTTTTTGGATATTCAGTTTCTAAAGGGGTGTTAAGGGGGTACACTTGCATTTCATTGAATAACAATATCTCCAGATTGCTTTCATTGGGGGATTTGATACTCGGCATATAAACTCATCATTAAAAATAAGAAGATACGTGTCTGAGGGTTTTTCGATGTGGTGTATATTTTGAGGTGAAAGGGGTGAAAAGTGAGGGTTGAAGGTTTCCTAACCGAGCGTGTATCTCTTAAACGACATAGGCGAGGAGTTTGGCGCTCAGCGGAAAACAATCAGCATAAAAAATAACAAAATAGGTGTTTGACAGTTTTTTCATAAATCCAATATAAGGGGCCCATGGGGAGGGGTGAAAATATGGGGAGGGGGGAGGAAACGTAATATGTCTGAGTGTAAAGTTATACATGGCCTATGTTGTAGACAACAACACATTACATCTTTTTTGTCTCTTGCTATTTCATCATACGACGAATACTTAGGGAGTTATTAATGATTTTGTACTTTTTGGCCGGAATTTTCTAAGTTCCAGGAATGGCATAAAAAATGATTCGAATGAAATTTCGAAAAATAGTTTTTTTTAATACTTTTATTATATTTTTCACGTCTTTTAGGGTCCGGAACCAATATGATATTTTGATGTTTTTTTTCGTCCCATGCATTTTTGGTTTCAGGTGATAGAATTATTTTCCACTAGGACCGATGCTTATCTATTATATAAAACTAAGTGTCCTGACTGACTGACTGACTCATCATCGCCCAGCCAAAACTATTAAAGCTAGAAACATGAAATTTTGGGAATATGTTCGTTGTAAGTCGAAAACGCCCACTAAGGAATGGTTTTTGGATATTCAGTTTCTAAAGGGGTGTTAAGGGGGTACACTTGCATTTCATTGAATAACAATATCTCCAGATTGCTTTCATTGGGGGATTTGATACTCGGCATATAAACTCATCATTAAAAATAAGAAGATACGTGTCTGAGGGTTTTTCGATGTGGTGTATATTTTGAGGTGAAAGGGGTGAAAAGTGAGGGTTGAAGGTTTCCTAACCGAGCGTGTATCTCTTAAACGACATAGGCGAGGAGTTTGGCGCTCAGCGGAAAACAATCAGCATAAAAAATAACAAAATAGGTGTTTGACCGTTTTTTCATAAATCCAATATAAGGGGCCCATGGGGAGGGGTGAAAATATGGGGAGGGGGGAGGAAACGTAATATGTCTGAGTGTAAAGTTATACATGGCCTATGTTGTAGACAACAACACATTACATCTTTTTTGTCTCTTGCTATTTCATCATACGACGAATACTTAGGGAGTTATTAATGATTTTGTACTTTTTGGCCGGAATTTTCTAAGTTCCAGGAATGGCATAAAAAATGATTCGAATGAAATTTCGAAAAATAGTTTTTTTTAATACTTTTATTATATTTTTCACGTCTTTTAGGGTCCGGAACCAATATGATATTTTGATGTTTTTTTTCGTCCCATGCATTTTTGGTTTCAGGTGATAGAATTATTTTCCACTAGGACCGATGCTTATCTATTATATAAAACTAAGTGTCCTGACTGACTGACTGACTCATCATCGCCCAGCCAAAACTATTAAAGCTAGAAACATGAAATTTTGGGAATATGTTCGTTGTAAGTCGAAAACGCCCACTAAGGAATGGTTTTTGGATATTCAGTTTCTAAAGGGGAGTTAAGGGGGTACACTTGCATTTCATTGAATAACAATATCTCCAGATTGCTTTCATTGGGGGATTTGATACTCGGCATATAAACTCATCATTAAAAATAAGAAGATACGTGTCTGAGGGTTTTTCGATGTGGTGTATATTTTGAGGTGAAAGGGGTGAAAAGTGAGGGTTGAAGGTTTCCTAACCGAGCGTGTATCTCTTAAACGACATAGGCGAGGAGTTTGGCGCTCAGCGGAAAACAATCAGCATAAAAAATAACAAAATAGGTGTTTGACCGTTTTTTCATAAATCCAATATAAGGGGCCCATGGGGAGGGGTGAAAATATGGGGAGGGGGGAGGAAACGTAATATGTCTGAGTGTAAGTTATACATGGCCTATGTTGTAGACAACAACACATTACATCTTTTTTGTCTCTTGCTATTTCATCATACGACGAATACTTAGGGAGTTATTAATGATTTTGTACTTTTTGGCCGGAATTTTCTAAGTTCCAGGAATGGCATAAAAAATGATTCGAATGAAATTTCGAAAAATAGTTTTTTTTAATACTTTTATTATATTTTTCACGTCTTTTAGGGTCCGGAACCAATATGATATTTTGATGTTTTTTTTCGTCCCATGCATTTTTGGTTTCAGGTGATAGAATTATTTTCCACTAGGACCGATGCTTATCTATTATATAAAACTAAGTGTCCTGACTGACTGACTCATCATCGCCCAGCCAAAACTATTAAAGCTAGAAACATGAAATTTTGGGAATATGTTCGTTGTAAGTCGAAAACGCCCACTAAGGAATGGTTTTTGGATATTCAGTTTCTAAAGGGGTGTTAAGGGGGTACACTTGCATTTCATTGAATAACAATATCTCCAGATTGCTTTCATTGGGGGATTTGATACTCGGCATATAAACTCATCATTAAAAATAAGAAGATACGTGTCTGAGGGTTTTTCGATGTGGTGTATATTTTGAGGTGAAAGGGGTGAAAAGTGAGGGTTGAAGGTTTCCTAACCGAGCGTGTATCTCTTAAACGACATAGGCGAGGAGTTTGGCGCTCAGCGGAAAACAATCAGCATAAAAAATAACAAAATAGGTGTTTGAACGTTTTTTCATAAATCCAATATAAGGGGCCCATGGGGAGGGGTGAAAATATGGGGAGGGGGGAGGAAACGTAATATGTCTGAGTGTAAAGTTATACATGGCCTATGATGTAGACAACAACACATTACATCTTTTTTGTCTCTTGCTATTTCATCATACGACGAATACTTAGGGAGTTATTAATGATTTTGTACTTTTTGGCCGGAATTTTCTAAGTCCCAGGAATGGCATAAAAATTGATTCGAATGAAATTTCGAAAAATAGTTTTTTTTTATACTTTTATTATATTTTTCACGTCTTTTAGTGTCCGGAACCAATATGATATTTTGATGTTTTTTTTCGTCCCATGCATTTTTGGTTTCAGGTGATAGAATTATTTTCCACTAGGACCGATGCTTATCTCTTATATAAAAACAAGTGTCCTGACTGACTGACTCATCATCGGCCAGCCAAAACTATTAAAGCTAGAAACATGAAATTTTGGGAATATGTTCGTTGTAAGTCGAAAACGCCCACTAAGGAAGGGTTTTTGGATATTCAGTTTCTAAAGGGGTGTTAAGGGGGTACACCTGCATTTCATTGAATAACAATATCTCCAGATTGCTTTCATTGGGGGATTTGATACTCGGCATATAAACTCATCATTAAAAATAAGAAGATACGTGTCTGAGGGTTTTTCGATGTGGTGTATATTTTGAGGTGAAAGGGGTGAAAAGTGGGGGTTGAAGGTTTCCTAACCGAGCGTGTATCTCTTAAACGACATAGGCGAGGAGTTTGGATCTCAGAGGAAAAAAATCAGCATAAAAATAACAAAATAGGTGTTTGACCGTTTTTTCATAAATCCAATATAAGGGGCCCATGGGGAGGGGTGAAAATATGGGGAGGGGGGAGGAAACGTAATATGTCTGAGTGTAAAGTTATACATGGCCTATGTTGTAGACAATAACACAATACATCTTTTTTGTCTCTTGCTATTTCATCATACGACGAATACTTAGGGAGTTATTAATGATTTTGTACTTTTTGGCCGGAATTTTCTAAGTCCCAGGAATGGCATAAAAATTGATTCGAATGAAATTTCGAAAAATAGTTTTTTTTAATACTTTTATTATATTTTTCACGTCTTTTAGGGTCCGGAACCAATATGATATTTTGATGTTTTTTTTCGTCCCATGCATTTTTGGTTTCAGGTGATAGAATTATTTTCCACTAGGACCGATGCATATCTATTATATAAAACTATGTGTCCTGACTGACTGACTGACTGACTGACTCATCATCGCCCAGCCAAGACTATTAAAGTTAGAAACATGAAATTTTGGGAATATGTTCGTTGTAAGTCGAAAACGCCCACTAAGGAAGGGTTTTTGAATATTCAGTTTCTAAAGGGGTGTTAAGGGGGTACACCTGCATTTCATTGAATAACATAATCTCCGGATTGCTTTCAATGGGGGATTTGATACTCAGCATATAAACTCATCATTAAAAATAAGAAGGTTCGTGTCTGAGGGTTTTTCGATGTGGTGTATATTATGAGGTGAAAGGGCTGAAAGTGGGGGTTGAAGGTTTCTTAACCGAGCGTGTATCTCTTTAACGACATAGGCGAGGAGTTTGGAACTCAGCGGGAAAAAAATCAGCATAAAAAATAACAAAATAGGTGTTTGACCGTATTTTCATAAATCCAATATAAGGGGCCCATGGGGAGGGGGGGAAATATGGGTGGGGGGAACGTAATATGTCTGTGTGTAAAATTATACATGGCCTAAGTTGTAGACAATAACACATTACATCTTTTTTGTCTCTTGCTATTTCATCATACGACGAATACTTAGGGAGTTATTAATGATTTTGTACTTTTTGGCCGGAATTTTCTAAGACCCAGGAATGACATAAAAATTGATTCGAATGAAATTTCGAAAAATAGTTTTTTTATACTTTTATTATATTTTTCACGTCTTTTAGGGTCCGAAACCAACATGATATTTTGATGTTTTTTTCGTCCCATGCATTTTTGGTTTCAGGTGATAGAATTATTTTCCACTAGGACCGATGCTTATCTATTATATAAAACTAAGTGTCCTGACTGACTGACTGACTGATCATCGCCCAGCCAAAACTATTAAAGCTAGAAACATGAAATTTTGGGAATATGTTCGTTGTAAGTCGAAAACGCCCACTAAGGAAGGGTTTTTGGATATTCAGTTTCTAAAGGGGTGTTAAGGGGGTACACCTGCATTTCATTGAATAACAATATGACACGACTATGACGCGAGCGAAGCCGCGGGTACCTGCTAGTCTTATATATATATAAAAAGGAATGTCTGTGTGTTCGTCTTTTCTGCGTTCATAAACCATTTATCCGGTTGCGATCAAATTTTGGTGAGTTGTTGTAAACACTTCCGGGATGATCATAGGCATAGTTAATCCATTTCACAATAGATAGCACGCGAGTAGTTTAACAAATGCGTAATGGTGATGCGTTCATATACAATTCGTCCGATTGCGTTCAAATTTTGGTAAGTTGTTGCGCACAGTCCCGGAAAAGTTATAAGCGTAGTAAATCCAATTTACAATAGATGGCGCGCGAGTAGCTCCAACAAAATGGCGTGTGTTTGTTTCAAGAAAGTCCCACATGCGTTCATATACCATTCATCCCATTGCGATGAAACTTGGGTGAGATGTTCTGTACACTTCAGGTAAGGTATCTGGCTTAGTAAATGCACATACCAATAGGTATCGCACGAGTAGATTCAACAAATGAGCGACGATGCGCGAAGCGTTTCAACAAAGACCCGTATGCGTTCATATACCATTCGTCCGATAGCGACTAAACTTGGGTGAGATGTTGTGTACACTTCAGGTAAGGTTTCTGGGTTAGTAAATCCACATACCAATAGGTATCGCTCAAGTAGATTAAACAAATGAGCGACGACGCGCGAAGTGTTTCAACATAGTCCCGTATGCGTTCATATATAATTCGTCTGATAGCGACTAAACTTGGGTGAGTTGTTGTGTACACTCCAGGGAAAGTTTTAGGCTTAGTAAATCCATTTTTCAATAGGTAGCGCACAAGTAGATTCAACAAATGAGCGAAGTCACGCGAAGAGTTTCAAGAAAGTCCCGTATGCGTTCATATACCATTCGTCCGATAGCGATGAAACTTGGGTAATATGTTGTGTACTCATCAGGGAAGGTTTCTGGCTTAGTACATCCACTTTACAATAGGTATCGAACAAGTAGATTCAACAAATGAGCGACGGCACGCGAATCGTTTCAACCAAGTCCCGTATACGTTCATATACCATTCATCCGATTGCTGTGAAACTTTGGTGAGTTGTTGGGAACACTTCCGAAATCATTATAGGCATAGTCAATCCAATTTACAATGAACAGTGCGCGAGTATTTTAAACAAATGAGTGTTGGTGATGCGTTCATATAGCCTACAATTCATCCGATTGCGACCAAATTTTGGTGGGTTGTTTAGCACACTTCCGGGATGGTTATAGGCATAGTTAATCCAATTAACAATAAATAGCACACCAGTAGTTTAAACAAATGAGTGTTGGTGATGCGTTCATATACAATTCATCCGATTGCAATCAAATTTCGGTGAGTTGTTGTGCATACACCAGGAAATGTTATAGGTATAGTAGATCCAATTAACAATAGATGGCGCGCGAGTAACTTCAACAAAATGGCGTGCGTTTCTTTCAACAAAGTCCCACATGCATTCATATACCATTCACCTCAATGCGATGAAACTTGGGTGAGATGTTGTATACGCTCAGGGAAGGTTTCTGGCTTAGTAAATCCACTTAACAATAGGTAGTGCACGAGTAGATTCAACAAATGAGCGACGAAGCGCGAAGTGTTTCAACAAAGTCCCATATGCGTTCATATACTATTTGTTCGATAGAGATGAAACGTGGGTGAGATGTTGTGTACACTTCAGGGAAGATTTCTAGCTTAGTAAATCCATGTTACAATAGGTGGCGCACGAATGGATTCAACAAATGAGCGACGACGCGCGAAGTGTTTCGACAAAGACCCGTATGCATTCATATACAATCGTCCGATAGAGATGACACTTCGGTGAGTCGTTGTGTACACTCCAGGGAAGGTTTCTGATTTAGTAAATCCATTTTACAATAGGTAGCGTACGAGTATAATCAACAAATGAATGACGGCGCTCTAATCGTTTCAGCAGTCTCGTATGCGTTCATATACCATTCACTTCATTGCGATGTAACTTTCGTGAGTTGTAGTCACGCTCCCGTGAATGTTTCTGAGAGAGTAAATTATTTTTTTATTATAGTTTAGAGGTGGTTAACGGAAAAAGAAGAAAATATTGGGAATCCAAAAGCACTGCAACTAACAAAGTCAAAACCCCAACACTTTCTTTGATTGGCAGGACAACGTCTGCCGGGTCAGCTAGTAAATATATAAATATCTCCTATAGAAGGAAATCAGTCTTCATAAATCTGCTCAGGAGTTGGTTATTATGAAATGTGTGGGTATGTATTCCCAAGACTTACAGTCGTTTGAGACAGTTGGAGGTGAAGGTTTTCTGGGTCTCGCCCAGACATAAGTTACATGGAAAAGTGTCTGCAAAAGATATCATGGCACACTCAACAACACTGTGTCCAAACACGTGACAAAGTGTACTCAAAGTCTATGAGATTCAATTTTGCCTGAAGTACTCAACCGTATGGCCACAAATGAATCTGTGGTTACCACAGATGTGTGGACATGTAGTGCATAAAAGAACCATTAATTGAATAGCTTAGTCGTTTATTTTGTCGATTTGGAACTCGTGTCTCGTGTCTTGTTCTCGACTCGGTTTCCAGACAAGCCTAGACAGGCGATAATATTAACATAGAACTGCTCAGACGATTTCTGGTTCTTGGCGTCACCGAGACCACACTACAGGAAGTACCATTCATAACTGATCAAGCAGTTAACATAATCGTTCCACTTCGTGATAGTACGAATTGAGCCTGTCATATGGTCAACACGGTGGTCAGACATGCTTTCAATACCTAGCTATTAGGGACCCTGATTTATGGTAATATAAAGGCAACAAAGCAGTGAAATAATATATTCAAAGCAGTGAAATAAAATATCCTTAGCGGTGAAATAAAAAAGTGAGGTGTGATTGTAACTATGTATACGGTGCGCGGATAGAAACATTTGGAGGAATAACAAACAATGTATTCTAGGTTTTTTTTCTTTCTTTTTTTTAAGAACTAATACTCAAATGAATAATATTTTCTGTGTTTAAGACCTAACCTAACATTTACTTCAACTAATATTCTCTATGACTACCTTAGTCCATTTCTCACTAACTAGTGAAACTTTTGTTGTCCCCGAAGCATTGTGTCTATGATTAAAGGACTTCAACCAAACAAGGGACTTCGTTATCCCGTATCTTAAGAAACATTTATATTTTCAAATGACAGATAGTCGAACTATTTTAATTACAGTAATTTTAAAGTAAATACCGTAGTTAAAAAAGAAATCTGTTTACAGGCATTTCGTTGGTGTTTAGCATTATAGGGTGAAAATAATACATTCACAAAATAACTTTATTTCGCAATGGATAACCCTCCAGTTAATCTTCGCAATACTTCGCGAAGTATGCAATTGAAGCATAGGGGCAGTCCACCGCCAAAGAAATGTCGAACCGTGCCATCAGTTGGCAAACGAATGGCAACAGTGTTCTGGGACACTAAGGGCATCATCCTCATAGACTGGCTGAAATGGGAATCACGATTAACAGTGCAGCATATGTGACAACCCTTACGCGCTTATGTCGTGCCATTCCAACTAAGCAACCAGGAATATGGGCTAAAGGTGTGCTTCTGCAACATGACAATACCCGCCCCCACACTAGCCAAGAGACCACCACTGCCATTGATCAAATGGGATTCAAGGTGCTGCCACACTCACCATACACTCTGGACTTGGCACCAAGTGATTATCACCTGTTCGGGAACATGAAGAAACCTCTGCGTGGTCGCTGTCAAGGCATGGGTACACAGCACTCCGAAAGAATGGTTTCAGGAAGGTCTGGAGACACCGATGGCAAAAGTGCATGAAGTTACAAGGAGATTATGTTGAGATGGTGGACGTAACAACTGATGTGTAATGTACTTCATTTGGGAAGAAAAAAAATAAAGTGTAAAACAATATAGTACACTCCTTGTATATTTTTTACGATTTACTATTTTATATACAGACAATTTACAATCATTCAGAACATCGATGTAATTATGCATCCCAAATATGCTTAATTTTCAGAACTTCAAAGGAATTAGAATGTCAGTAGTCACCTACACTTTATCTTGTGTTACCATGGAAAATGAATCTCCTACAGCATCTTACTCCAGAACCTCAGAACCAAGAAATATATGGAATGGAGCAACAGACACTTTCAGTGGAAGTACAAGGCATCTAAAACTGGCTGAATGACAGGCAAACCATTTAAGGAGTGGCCGGAGTGACTTGAACGCACTATGGCATCCCAGGACATAAAAATAATTCACTAGTTAGATCAGTGTGCAGTGCACGTTTTTAAAACATCCATTGACAAGGCGGAGGTATATTTCATCGGGCAAAGAGAGATGGAAAGCTTAATGTGATCACATGAAGTAACATTGTTTTAAATGGTCATACTTTATGTATACATTAGAAGACCCCACGGAAAGAACGAGGCAAGTCCATTTTTTTCGGAAAAGGGGCCGATAACCTCGATGTTAGGCCGCTTAAAACAACAATTATCATCATCATCATCATTTTTTCGGAAATGAGTTTATGATGCATTCTGGTGGCCAGCCATCGTTACTACAGATCAGTTGAGATTAATTTCAAATAAAGCGGAATGTCACCGAGATACAGAGGTTCTTATTTTTAGTGGATCCGGAAAGATTGTTCCATATCCTCTCACTTTTTCATAATTTAACTTTAGTTGTTATTTGTGTACATGAACTTCCTTTAGAAGAAATACATTTGTCAAAAATATATTGCTTACCCTCAATTGGGGTGTTTTAAGTATTTCTATTTTATGTTGAAAGTTTAAATTCACTCTCCTGAAAAATTTAGAAAATGTGACCTACCCCGTTTTTCCCAAGAAATGATTGGTGCAAAATGGAGGTAGTTACAGTGTCCACAAGAAAGATATACAGTATATAAATTATATATAAACTTTTGAACTGATGGTGTCTTTAGGGACTGGGGGATGTGAAACGCAAAGATATATCGAAATTTCCCAGAAGTTGCAACATGGTAGAATACACGCAAGAAGAGCTTGCCACAGAATCCTGAGCAGATCTTCAGCAATGTTCGGGTGTGCTCGGTAGTGGCAGAACACTTCCCTCCCACTTGGCTTCAGTAGTTCACTGGCAGCAGTTCTGAACAGACCGTCTGTCCAGCCGGAGGCTTGACATGCTAAACTGTGACTGGGGTTCAAGTGAGATCTCAGCGCGTTTATGTAATGCCTTACACAGTAGTTATTACCTGAGCCAGGACACAGTAACCTGTAACCTAATATTAGCCTACAGAGTCTGTCCTGAAGGTAGTCGGACCAGATTTTTCCTGTGCAGACGGACAGACTGCCCGCGGCTTCTCCGCCTGGGGTTGGTGGAGGTGGGTGTACGGAAGGCTGGAGCCAGCCACACAGTTGGTTCCCAACTGTAGTGGAGTGTAAATCGCTCGTCTCCATAACCTCTGCAGTGCACTCATCACGCTGCGTCATGGTTACTCTGTTGAAACAGCGCGCTACTCTATCAAATTTTGTGTTAGGCTCTGCAAAACCGGGAAAGAGACTCGCGATATAATCAAGACGGCTTACGGTGATAACGCCATGTCAAGATTGAGTGTTTTTTACTGACACAAGCTGTTTTGGGAGGGGAGAGAGGAAGTTGAAGACGACGCACGTCCAGGATAACCTTCGAGCACCAAAATGGATGAAAATGTGGCAAGAGTGAAGAATTTTTTGTACAACGACCGCAGCGTAAGGTTTTTACGTGGAGATCCTTAAACAACTGATAAAACGCATCGTCCATGTCCGCCCAGCGATCGCTAACTCCTGGCGGCTCCCATCACGACAATGCGCAGTGCCACACAGCCTTCCACGTGCTGGTGTACCTGGCCCAACACAACATCACAACCCTGCCTCAGCCACCCTACAGTCCCGACAGTACCCCAGCAAACTTTTTCCTCTTCCCCCACCTCAAAACCACCCTAAAAGGATATTGTCACGGCTCTGTGAAAGCGTTGCAACAGACCGTGACGAGGGAGCTCGACAGCATTCTAGTTGCCGCCTTCCAGAAAGCGTAAGAGGGTAGGAAATTCCGCTGACAGCGATGTGTGGATGCAGAAGGGTCCTACCTTGAAGAATATTGAGCGTATATATCATTTCTGTCAATATTTTTTTAAAAATTGACTCAGTCTCACTACTTTCAGGACAAAACCTGTATATTGTTTGCTGCTACCTTGGACTCTACGCTTCAATTACAGTTGTAGACCAAGGCGAGCCTGCAGGGTTGAAGAATGCAGCGAGCAGTGAACCCAGTAATCAGCATTCGGGGGACACACAGGAGCCCTGCAATGAGCATTAAACTATGCCGATTGATATTGGTCTCTGAACATCGTTGAGTAGTAGCGGCTTTTCAGGTGCATCAGGTACAGACCGGCTGCACTAACATTTCTCAAAACAATTGTCTATCATTTTTGAATCCCTATATTTTATCTTTAAAACCAACCATATTCGTTAAAAAGAACGAAGAGTGCACTTTATATGTTGTGATTACACAACCAGTGTGGCGCTCATACTTAATTAAGCAAGCACCACAGTCAGTTTCCTTCGATTGCGCTTTGTGTCTGAGTACAGCCCAGCCAATGCTCACAGCAGTACGGGCTGACTTGTGACGTATAACTGAACGGTTGCCATGACAACACGCCAAACCGCCTGCAGTATGTATACAGAAGTTTTCCGCTAGGTGCAGCCCTTCGAGCTACTGGAATACAGGGTTGTTACAAGACCAAGATTTGTATTTTCCCTGACTTTTCCCTGACTTGTGATCCCATTTTCCCTGACTTTTCCCTGACTTGTGATCCCATTTTCCCTGACTTTTCCCTGACCACCAATACTTTTTCAGATCACCATATGAACATATTTTAAAAATAAAACCCGTCGAATTGATCAAACGATAGTTACTGATTTTCATCTTCGAATCCCACGACATACGGTGATTAATTTTTTTTATTTTTCTTTAAATACACTTCCATGCTAACTTTTTCCAGCTACTGTATTACACGAGATATGTAAGCTATCTCATACAGAAAAAGAGTTTCTTTTCAGAGATTGTAAAGAAAAGGCTTAACACATTGCTGACCAGGTGCTCATCACACTGCTCAACCCCTGTGGCCGGCCATTTTCTGAGTAACTTAGTGCTACAGCGCATGCACATAAACAAATGGGCCTAGCTTTACTAACCTTGTACTGATTTTGGTGAAATTTTTTGAAAGTCTCCTGCAATAGTCCTAATAATGTTTCCTTGTGAGGTAGGCTGTGTAGCAATTACCTCTGTGAAGGGGCACACAGCAACTTTTGCAAGTGTACCTTGTTTCACTTAGTTTGCCCTTACTGGAACACACTCTGCACACTCTTGTTGGATTTCTTTTCAGTCCTGTAGCTGGAATTTCAACTAGAATGTGGTCCTTTATCTGCCCTGAAAGCCTACCAGGAGGGTCCTTACTTGGTGCCCTCTTGGACAGGTTCGACGAAGTGGATGGTTGAGGATCAGAAACACCTCGATTTTCAGTCATCCAGACCCTGGCCACTCCCATCAGAAATTGCTTATACCTCAACTTTTTCTGACTGTTCAAGGCACAATACAGCCTAAATGCATTAAATAATGCACAGTTCACTAAATAAAACCCTACTTTCTTGCTCCACTTGATTGTCTTACGCAAGAGAGTAAAATAAGCCAAGAACTGGTCTGCTCGATCAACCCCCTTCATGTACATATTGTACTCAATTATACACTTCGGTTTCATACTAACCTGCCCAGTCTTTCTGTCCCGTTTACCAGTACATTCCATAGTGGCATCATGGATAGTAGATACCATTCTAACAATTCTTTTGTCCTTCCAAACTACGAGCAGGACCTCCCCTTTCCGTACAAAAGTCATCTCCCCTTTTTTCAGTTCCTTAGATCTAAATTTCACTTCACCTGGCAAACCACGATTCTCCCTAATTGTGCCACAAACTCGTGTTTTATGTTCAAGTAGGGTTTGAGATGTGGACACACTATTATAATAATTATCTTGGTATGTGTGATGCCACATACCAAGGAAAGGCCTCATGACTGATAAAATTGTCTCTTCCAGTTTCTTTCCCTCTCCTGTATATATGTTTTGTTAAGGGACTAATTCACCGAATTAGTGTTAACCATTATGAATTTAACTATTTATTTCACTACACAACTATACAACAGACATATTCAAACATAGTACAACGAACAACAACTGCCACAGTCTTTTGTCACAAAGTCCAAACACCACAAGATGGCCCTCCAGCCAGCGGCCGCCATTTAGGGTCCAAAAACGACTTAGATTCTTTTAATCAGTTCCATAACATCCTCCCACCTTTTTATCATACTATGATTAAAACCACTGTACTTCAAATATTACAGATCAAGGAAAATTTACAAATTGAGGCGGGATGGAATTCGTATCTTCCTCCCACACCTTGTCGAACTCAAATGTGGAACACCAGGGGGCGAGACAGGTACATCAGGGCTCGATACAGGTGCACCAGGGCTCGATACAGGAACACCAGAGCTCGAGACAGGAACACCAGGGATCGAGACAGGAACACCAGAGCTCAAAACAGGAACACCAGGGTCTTTATCCAAGACTTCTTCACACTGCCACTCAGTAAACGGAGTTGCTTCTAGAGGATAGATGTTCTGCACAGGCCGCTTCAACTCTCCAGTTGTAGTCTTCACCTTGACCACTCTGACGACATTGTCCTTTCCGGGATGTACTGAAACCACCCTTCCTAAAGGCCAGTCCATTCTACGTGCACTGTCACTCCAAGGATCACTACTTCTCCCACCTTCAATTCTCGAGGTGAGTTTGCTTTGCCTTTTCCCGGTTTAAGTTGCCCTAGGTACTCTAGTCTGAATCTTTTTCGCAATTCTGCCCTCAAATGCTGCATGTGCCTGAACCTTTTTCCAGGGTTTATCTGATCAATGTGATCAATATCGAGTACTCCCACCCTCGGAATGTCCTGAAGAAACATTGCAGGTGTCAACGCTACCAAATCATCACTATCTTCAGACAAATAAGTCAAAGGCCGAGAACTTCTGAACAGTTTCCCGGCTACCGCTGAAAACTATCCAAAGGTTATAGAGTGCATGAAGAATCGGTTCGGTCGTGAAGATCTCCTGACGGAGTACTACGTTAGGGAGCTGATTGGGTTAGTCATTCAGAATGTGTCGCACAACAATGACAAATCAGGAATAGCTGTAGGCCTACTGTATGACACATTAGAGAGCAAGTTAAGAGCTCTAGAATCTATAGGTGTGACAAGGGATAAGTATGGGTCCATGTTGTTCCCTCTCGTGGAATCATGCTTACCTGAAGATGTTTTAAGGACATGGCTCAGAAATCAATCAGCGAATGATGAGTTGATTGGTGAACAGAAAGATAGGCTAGAGGCTCTTCTAAATTTCCTCAAACGTGAAGTGGAGGGAGAAGAGAGGATAACCTTTGCTCGGGCAGGTTTTGGTCTGTCCGATACGAAAAGACAAGAGAGAGTGAGAGGAAAAAATGTCGACACACATTTACCAACGGCGAATTCTTTGTTTTCGGCCAAGTTTGAAGGCAAGAAGAGAAAGTGTGTGTTTTGTAGCAAATTCCACGAGAGCAAGGAATGCCACCTTGCTCAACAAATGAGTTTGGAGGAAAGGCGCAACAAGCTGGCCAAAGAAAACTGTTGTTTTGCTTGTCTTAAGGTAGGACACAGAGTGAAAAATTGCAAGGCACATCTTCGTTGCCCACTGTGCACTAGTCCTCACGTTGTGATCATGTGTCATAAACTGAATACAAAGAAGGTAGAGGAGAAACCTGAATCTAAAATACAGGATGATAGGGAAAGACAGAGCAATATCTCCATGAACATTCAGAGTGCCACAAAGGAGGTGTTTCTACAAACGCTGTGCATCAAACTGACACATAAAGGAAAGGAGAAGATGGTCCGAGCACTAATAGACAGTGGATCACAAAGATCCTACATTTTACGGAAGACTGCTGAGGAAATGGGATATAAACCTTTGAAGACCGAGATGATGATCCACAAGTTGTTTGGGGGCGCTGAGACCCGTGAAGAAGATCATCACCTGTATGATGTGAACGTAAGCAGTTGTGATGGTTCCTTTAATACCACGTTGCAATTGATTGACCAGAAGGTTGCGTGTTCATATCACGTCGGGGTCACCATATGTTTTGTTAAGGGACTAATTCACCGAATTAGTGTTAACCATTATGAATTTAACTATTTATTTCACTACACAACTATACAACAGACATATTCAAACATAGTACAACGAACAACAACTGCCACAGTCTTTTGTCACAAAGTCCAAACACCACAAGATGGCCCTCCAGCCAGCGGCCGCCATTTAGGGTCCAAAAACGACTTAGACTCTTTTAATCAGTTCCATAACAATATATCTCCATATTGCAGATATAACCTGTGTCACTCTCACAAACCATTCTCACCAAAATACCATACTTGGTCAACTTTCCTGGGTTATATGTCCTAAATTTGAGGCGCCCTCTCCATGGGTAATCTAAAAGGGGCTGAACTTTGTGAAGCCTATTTTTATCAGGTGTGGCCTGACTGTGGTCACTGAAATGAAGGAATGTGAGGATCTGCTCGAATCTATTTCTGCTCATTGTTTTGGAGTATATGGGAGTTTCAATTAGGGGATCAGTTGACCAGTAGTCTTTCCAACATGACTTTCGTACCTGTGCCATCAATATAAACAAAGCAAAAAATTTGCGCATTTCACTACTGGTTACATCAGTCCACTTCAAGCTTTTAGGGGACAATTTGTGTGATGAAGCTGTTTGCTGGTGATACAAGTTTGTCTGCTCGGCAACAAGTTCAAAAAAATCATCTCCGAAAATTAGGCCTAATACTTCGTCAATGTTTTGAGGATTATCGGGTCTTACCGTTATGCCAGGAACTCCAGGGAAATCTTCTAAAGTCGGTGCACTACTATTTTCAACCCATTCATTAGTAGAAATAGAAATATCACTTCCATTTACCCTCATAATATCACTTTCAGCCTCGCTCTCGCCCGCCGCTACTTCACGTCGTTTTGAAGGGCGTATATCATCATTGTCACCCGAGACACTTTCGTCTGAAGAGCTTTCAAAATCGAACTCGCGATCTTCAACGTCACTGGGGCAATCTGAATACTTATCCGTATACAATTCGTTAAAAATCTCGTCTGCATCTAAACTCACGGCCAGTCTGGGAAGCGCCATGTTACCCACCACATGGTTCATTATGCCATGTAAACAAGAGGTTGGAAAACGAAACAAATGAACCGCAAAATAGCGGGAAATAGCAGCAAAGAATACCCAAACCATCCAGCACGGAAGTTCAAACAACCTTGACCAATAATTAGTTCCAGAACGTTCCGTTAGATGTCATAGAATGTACGTATGCCATGAACACGAGTTCACTCGGGTCCCGCCACCAACGTTCGGCTAACGAAACACGAGTCAACTCGGGTCCCGTCCGCATTGTGTTAAAGAAAGAATTTTAACAAAAAGCTAATTTTAAGAAATAGCCCAGTTTTAGATGCCATGAGCACTTCAGAAGGCATGAAAAAAACTGGCTTCATCTGACTTTTTTAATAAATTAATCGGTTATGCTAAAAAAAAAACACGACAAATAAATTTTAAAAAAATAGATTCAAGGAACATAATTTTTAACTTCTTTCTTTGTCAGTACACGGTTCACAATGAAACTTCTTACATTCAAAAAGTTATTGTAATTGTTATAACTAATAAAAACTATGGCCTAATAGTCAAATAATACGATGGGTAAATAACGTAAGATACATGGCACGGATTCTTTCAAAATTATTGCTAAGGTAAGAAAGAAATTAAAACTAGGTAATAAAAAACTAGCACAACGAAACCATTTAATTGGACTCAAAAGATATCAGACTTATTTACATCGATTGACTGATGAGCCATTGTGCAAAGATCTTCGAGAAAGTTTTGGAAAGGAGAATAAGGACAAGGATAGAAGGAGGGATGAGGGAAGAACAACATGGCTTCAGAGCAGGAAGGTCTACAGTGGATTTGATTTTTGCTGTAAGGCAGTTACAAGAACAGCACTATGAGTATGGAACAGATCTACTGATGGCCTTCCTGGACATTGAGAAAGCATATGACAGTGTATGCAGAAACAATGTATGGAAGTCCCTGGAGGATAGAGGAGTAGAGAAATGGACTATAAAGAGGATAAAGAAGATGTACAAGGGAGACGTGAGCTGTGTGAAAGTGGGAGGAGAGAGATCGGACTGGTTGGAACAGAGAAACGGCCTGAAACAAGGAAGTGCACTGTCACCGTTACTATTCATTGTGGTGATGGATGACATAATGACCCGAGTGGCACAAGTAATTGGGGAAGGAAAGATGAAAGCAATGGTGTTTGCAGATGATTTGATGATTTGGGGAAACAAGGAGGAGGAGGTACAGGAACAGTTGGACGTGTGGGAAGGAATAATACAAGGATATGGGATGAAATTTAGCATAAATAAGAGAGATGACTAAGCCTCCGTGGCTTAGGCGGCAGCACGCTGGCCTCTCACCGCTGGGTCCGTGGTTCAAATCCCGGTCACTCCATGTGAGATCTGTGCTGGACAGAACGGAGGCAGACAGGTTTTCCTCCGGATACTCCGGTTTTCCCTGTCAAAATTTCATTCCAGCAACACTCTCCACTATCATTTCATTTGTCATTCATTTAATCATTGCCCCAGAGGAGTGCGTCAGGCCTCGGCAGCCGGCACAGTTCATATCCTCGCCGCTAGATGGGGGCTTCATTCATTCCATTCCTGACCCGGTCGGAGACTGGAAGCAGGCTGTGGATTTTCATTTTCAAGAGTGAGATGGTGATCACAACAAGGAAGAAGGAAAGAACCACAACGGGAATAACAATTGGTGGGGAACAGCTGAAGAAAGTGGAGAGTTTCAAGTATCTGGGAAGCCTGATACAAGATATTGGAAGAAACGATAGAGAAATAAATGAGCGGGGGAGACAGGCAGAAGCATTCCGGAGGAGTGTGAGAAGCATGTTATGGAGCAAGGATGTCCCTCAGAACAGTAAAAAGATCATATATCGGACGTACTATGTCCCTATCCTGACGTATGCCTCGGAGACCTGGATTATGAAAGGAAGGGAGAAGAGCAAAATACAGGCCAGTGAGATGAGGTTCTTGAGAAGCAGTATTGGAGCTACAAAGATGGACAGAATAAGAAATGAGAGGACCAGAGAATTAATGAAGGAGGAACCATAACAGGATGGTATAGAGAAATCTAGACTTAGATGGTATGGACATGTAAAACGAATGGAGGAGAAGAGGATACCCAGGAGAGTACACGAGACGAAGTGGGAAGGAAAGAGACCGAGAGACAGGTGGCTGAAGGGGGTGGAAGAAAGCGTGAAGAAGAGAGGAGAAGACTGGACAAGGGTGGAGGCTGGGAGATGGTGGGAAGACGTTGGAGAGGCTTGTGTTCCAAACAGACCCGGCCAGTGGCTGGAAACTGTGCAAGATGATGATGATGACTGCAAAAGCCCTTTTCATTGTCTAGGAAGCAAACAAGTATTGCACGGACCCCCAGATAACACAGAAAGACATTTAACACTTTGTAATCTTTTACGTCTTACGACTGGGCCATGACACATCAATGAATTACAAAATCCATACGCGATCTAGGTGAAACTAAGTCTGAATGCCACGGATTCGTTGATACCTTATCCTATACTGATCAAAATTGAAGAACAAAAAGAATGGTTAGAAACTTAATAGCTTTAACGGACGCCTGACGTACACTAGAAAGACCATACATTGTGACACATGTTTTGTGCCCGTAAGATCTTATTGCTATAATTACTAACACTTGAATGAAAATCCACAGCCTGCTTCCAGTCTCCGGCTGGGTCAGGAATGGAATGAATGAAGCCCCCATCTAGCGGCGAGGATATGAACTGTGCCGGCTGCCGAGGCCTGACGCACTCCTCTGGGGCAATGATTAAATGAATGACAGATGAAATGAAATGATAGTGGAGAGTGTTGCTGGAATGAAATTTTGACAGGGAAAACCGGAGTACCCGGGGAAAAACCTGTCTGTCTCCGTTTTGTCCAGCACAGATCTCACATGGAGTGACCTGGATTTGAACCACGGACCCAGTGGTGAGAGGCCGGCGTGCTGCCGCCTAAGCCACGGAGGCTTAATTACTACCACTTAAAATACATAAACAATACTGAGAAAAAATATAGACATCGAAAACACAAAATTTAGTGACTGATACTGGTAAAGAAATCGATGGACTGAAACAGGAAATCCACGCATTTGGCTCGGAGTATGCACCTTTTTGCTACATTCTTAGCGAAAGTAAGTACGATCACATTTTGAAAAGCTAACACACTAGCTTTAAAACTTTCGTTGCATACATCTATTTGAATAACTCTCTACAAGTACCCGCTGTTTAGCACTGTTAAACGTTCTTCAATATCATTTAGTTCGGCTTCTTTTTCTAACATCAATTTGACTCTTTTGGTTTTAAACTCTTTTACCTCGTCTACAATTGCTCTATTCTGTTTTTCTTTGGCCTCGTTTTCTTTTCTTTTCGGCTGCCCTCTCCTTAGGCGCATTTTCATATTCTGAACGAGCATGCCTCGCCTTAACGAGCATTTCTTTGGTGACAGTCACTTTACCTGACTCTCCCTCGGATTGAACACCATCGTACACTTGTCTTAGGCCTATGAGAGAACGTTCGAGCTGATTTTTGACATAATTTCTGTATTAGTAGATCAAGCAAAGGTCCTAATCTGAAGGTATACGAAGCGAAACTTCGGCGAACCGAACACGGACGAGATGAAAGGGGACGCGAGGGGGATGGTGCATGTGCAGTAGATAGAGGCTTTGGCCCCGAACAAGCGCGATTCCCGACGAAACGCGACCGACATGGGCAAGGGAAAGTGGAGGAAAGAGTGTAGTGGGGACAAACGACGAGACGAAGTATCGAGAGCAGCAGGGCTACCACAATGTGTTCTTTCTTGCTCTCTCTCCTCTATTTTACAATTTTAGCATTTTGCAGCCCTAACCCGACAAAGCAAAGGAGCTTCGCGCTAAAGGCAAGTCGACAGATTGACGCTCCAGCATGTATTATTTTATTCTTAAAAATTAAAAAGTTCCCTGACCTTGCAAAAAATGTCCCTGACATTTCCCTGACTTCCATGACCGGAATTTTTTTCACTGACTTTTCCCTGCCTTTCCTGACTTCCCTGACCTGTAACAGTCCTGGAATAGTTGGCTGCACCGCACGAGCTGTGACGGTATCATCCGAACGCGCCTGATATAACCCGGGCTCTTCGCCCCTCGACATGGAGGAAAGAACGGAAGGAGATGCCTTCGCTGCCTAGTGCAAGCTGCTGAAGCCAAACGGCACGCCTACTTTGGGGAGCAAGAAAATGGCTGTTCCTATGCTTAAAGCTGTAAACCACTCCAACTAGTCTTGGATTTTAGTGACATAAAACTGCAATGACAAGTCAAGATGTTTTCTTGGATAGGCAGAATACACTCCGTACATCACGGTACTTGGCACAAATAAGCTGCGTTATCGTTTTAAAAGCCAATTTAATTAGAAATATGAGAGCACCTTTGCAAGGCTAGTTTTGTAAGAAAGACGTGGAAAAACGTAATAATACACTGAGACATTGATTAAATTGAATACAGGTGTCTGAAGGTGCGAGTTATACCAAAGGAGGAACATCTTGGGAACTAATGATGCCGAACTAATTACAGTATTTACACCAAATTGGTTTTTACGTTCTTATTGGTGTTGAGGCATTCATCAGTTTTTAGGCCTAATTTCGAGTACAGCCACTTTCACTCATTGTTTGTACACATTTTGATATTCAAGAATACGAACCTCAAAATTAATAAACAGAACACTTAAAACAGGACTCATATTTGCACAAAAATACGGTATGGCCTATACTTTTTGGTACCGTACGGTATTTTGTTTGTGGGGGTAGAAACTTAGCCTCGAATTGATTCATTACGTAGGCCTACCGTAATTATTGACCGACAACTGTTGATAACTTGGGATTTGCAGAGAAATGGCTTTTTCTTTTTTGTATGTAGGGTAGGCTAAACATGCTGAGATTAGAATTGAAGAGTTTTATTTATAAGAGATAAAGGGACGATGGAAGGAGTATTTCGATAAGCTATTGAATGTGAGCAATTGTACTGGTGAGATCGAAGTGACACAGCCTGACGACTCTATAACAGAAGATGATATAACAATGCTGGAGGTGGAATTAGCAGTACAGAAAATAAAGATGGGAAAAGCAACAGGGGTGGATGAAATCAGTGTAGAAATGATAAAGGCTGCTGGACCTGTGGGTATGCAATGGCTGTATCGACTGCTAAAGTGTGTGTGGAAACGGAAATGTGTACCAGAAGACTGGGAGAAAGGGCTAAAAATACCAGTGTTTAAGAAAGGGGACAAGAAGGTGTGTGATAACTATAGAGGGATCACCCTCATATCACAGATAGTAAAAATACTGGAAAGGATATTAGAAAGAAGAATGAGAAGAAAGGTGGAAGGAGAGTTGCAAGAGGAACAGTATGGCTTCAGGAGTGGAAGATCCACAGTGGACCCAATCTTTAGCTTGAGGCAGGTGATGGAAAAGAACTGGGAATATGGAGAGGATTTGATCATGACTTTCATAGATCTAGAAAAGGCATATGATAGTGTCCCCAGAGAGAAGGTATGGGAAACCATGGTTAAGAAGAGACTGGGAAGAGAAATGTTGGAAATGGTGCAAGCAATGTACAGCAACTGTGTTAGCAGGGTACTGACCCCAGTTGGAAAGACAGATTGGTTTAGGAACAAGACTGGACTAAGACAGGGGAGTGTGCTGTCACCTCTTTTATTCATAATGGTAATGGATGAAATTGTAAAGGAAACAAAGGAAGCATATGGACATAAAGAAATGAAGTTACTATTATTTGCAGACGATATTGTGGTCTGGGGAAGGAACACCGAAGAAGTGCAAAAACAACTAGATGCACTGAACGAAAATATTCAGAAGTATGGCCTGAAAATCAGTATAGAGAAAAGCAAGACCATGGTGATGACAAGAGGGGAAAGACAAGGAAAGGGCACTGTGAAAATTGGAAGTCAGAGTTTGGAAATTGTGGACACGTTCAAATACCTAGGAAGTGAATTGATGCAAACTGGTAGGTTGGACTTGGAGATTGGCAGGAGGGTACAGCAGAGCAATGCATTCTATCAAAGTGTAAGAAAACTTGTTTGGGATAAGGAAGTACCAAGGAAAAGCAAGGAGGTAATGTATAAAATGTACTATGTACCCATATTAACTTATGCAGCTGAGACTTGGACCCTGACAAGCAGGCAAGAGAGTAAAATCCAAGCCAGTGAAATGAAATTCCTAAGAAGTATGATAGGTAAGACAAGGAAAAACAGAGTGAGGAATGAAGATGTTAGGAAGGAAGTTGGGATGGGAAAACTAAATGAGAGAATTGAGAAGAATAAACTAAGGTGGTTTGGACATGTAAAGAGGATGGAGGAAAATAGAATACCAAGACAGGTGCTGGAGGCCAAGTGCAAGGGTAAGAGAGCAAGGGGAAGACCTAGAACAAGGTGGATCGATTCAGTGAAGAAAAGCGTGAGAAAAAGGAATCTGGACTGGGACAAGATCGTGGAAGAAGAATTGTGGAAGGAAAGAGGAAAGTGGAGAAGTGCCATAAATACCCCGACCCGGCAGAAGCTGGATAAGGGGAAATGATGATGATGATGATATATATATATATATATCACTACTGCTCCAGCAGGAATTAAGGAGAGAAAAGGCTGGAAAGATATCCTCCAAGAATAACTCAGAAAACACCATGCACAATGCCTCATGCAAGTCACGGAACACCGAATACAGGATAAGGTTACGCACACTTTGGGTGCAGCGCTTGGCTTCACTCAAACGAGCTCAGGGCATCTCTTCTTATTCTTTCCTCCATGCCCCTCGACCATTGCTGCCAATGTTAGTATCTCAATCACGCTAAAACACAGTCACGCAAAGACATATTTACGGTATAACCCCGATTTAGCGTGACCTCGATTTAGAGTCAACCCGCATTTAACAGAATAAATTTCAAGTTCCGAAAATTGTTCCATAAGTGTAATGCAATTTTATATTCGATTTAACGTAATTCGCGTACCGCCAAAACCCGCATTTAGCGTTAGGAAATGTTAAAATTTGCGAGTATTTATTTCGATTCGTTATGGTTATGCGACATTAAGGACCTATGAAAAAGACGTTATAGGCTCGCTATGGATGATTCAAGGCAGAAAAGGAACTCCAGCCATTTATATTGGATACGATCGATCATCTTCCATATCGATTCCTCGCTACATGTACGAGCGAGCTCGATCTTACCTGACTGCGGCTGAAGACACAATGTAGACCTAAAGCGTGCTAACAGTCACGCCGGCGCCGCATCGCATGCTTGCACGAGGTCTGTCCGAGTTTGTACGTTCGTAGCGGCTCTACACTAGAGCGTCGGTTTACGCAAGTTTGCATCAGTTCGTGTGCTATGGTTATGTGACATTAAGAACCTATGAAAAAGACGTCATAAGCTCGTTAAGGATGATTCAAGGCAGAATTTAGAGCGCAGACGCGTAGCGATCGATACGATCGATATCTTCCATATCGATTCCTCGCTACATGCCTGAGCGAGCTCGAACTTAGCCGAGCGCGGCCGAAGCGGCGCCGCTTTACATGCTTGCACACGACCGAGCTCTGAAGCGATGCAATACGTAAAGACGAAATCATTGATATTCGAGAAGACTGAACTGCGTTTCTCTGCGATGTAATGGTAAGCCTACTTGCGCAATCTTCGAAACATACGAGCATGTTGGCGCGAGTAGCACAGATTTCCTTATCTTCAAAGCCCAAACAATACAAGAGGAATGCACTTCACACTTGGAACCTACCCTACCTTTGCCAACAGCTGATCTGTGAGTTGTGAAAGATGGATGCGTGGACAGCGTATTGTAAACAGCGATTATTGCCGAATGGCGCGACACCGAGAGCGTGTTTGTTTGATGCTCTTCATGCAGTCAACAAGTCATGGGAATAAAACACCGCTAATACGCTCGTACATAAGCAAGGGCAAGTTAGACGTCGATTATGATTTAAGAAGCAAAGAAGAAATAGCACGGAATTTGACTGTTGGTTAGGAAAACGGAAATCCAGTTGATATCGAGTGCGGGAGTGATGCTACGGAAATCCCGAAATTTTCACACAGTCAAGCTAGTGTCTCTAGTCACACTTATCTCTTAATAGAAAAACGAGATGAATTTTAGTTCTCATATAATGTTTTCTTCTGAAATGTGCAATCGAAAGTTAGAATAAACGATCTAAGAAACAGTTTTGTTTTTTCTAGGCTTAACAAAAATAACTGCGGATAATTCGCGATTTTATTCACGGAAGTTCGTGCATTAATTACCGCGAATTATCGAGAGTGCACTGACTTTTTTTGTTGTTAAATATTTATGTAGGCATAATCCACATAGGCCTACCTCTAGCCTAGCATGTCTACAATCAAGCGTTATAATTATTATTTTCCATGTTGAAGCCTATTTCTATATTTTAACCAATAGTTTTGTTTCTCTAGGCTTAACAAAAATAACTGTGGATAATTCGCGGTTTTCGATAATTCGCAGAAGTTAGAGCATTAATTACCGCGAATTAACGAGAGTGCACTGTATGTGGAGAGAGTGCTGCAGTTAGTGATGAAACCTATCGAAACCTCGATTTAAGGTAAACCCCCATTTAAGGTTAAAAAATACCGGTCCCTGGAAAAAACGTTAAATAGGGGTTCTACTGTACTAGTATATTTTGTCGCGAGAGTTGTGGCTACTGTTCCAACAGCTGTAACAAGAAGCTTGTTATAAATTTGAACGTGTGGTGTACGAAGTATTCTCTTAGAGTAAAAATTGTGCTGTTAAATTGTGATTCGTGGCCGTGTGGCTCATTAATTGTGAGTGAAGTGTAAATAGAATAAGCGCTTTTGAAGAGCATACAATAGCACAGCCAAAAGAGTGAGCTCTTGGCGTTTTTATAGTTACTGTGTTAAGCATAATATAATTATAGGTGTATGTTTGGAGGGGAATTGCGTTTGAAAACCAGTTATAAATATAAGTACGATTAAGTAGAGTGAGAGGTCGTTCTTTAGGCATATAGTATTTAAATCTTTTCTTATAGTGTGAAATAATAGTGTTCCCTCCAAGGCGTGTTTTAACATGGAACTGTCCGTAGATTTATATGTATTTTAAGAAAAACTCTATTTTTTTAATGGACGGAGGAGGATAAAAAGAAATGTTATCAAGCAATCAGCCCAACCACTTTTGACATACCAGATTCCCTCCTAGCTAGATGACCCAACACATGTATACGTTTACTGCACACGAGCGTGTGTTGGGCAGCACCGAACTTACACCCCACGAGCCGCCGCTGGAGTTTCTGCAAGCTACTCTTGTGGGTACTTTACCGATTGCAATAGGTAGCTTTCTAAAAAAAAAAAAAAATTGAAATCTACCTAATATGCGAGTTTTTTTTTTTTTTTTTCTTTCTGAAAGTTAACACTGCCAGCTACTTACAACCATGAGATGGTAGGACTGGCCCAAAATAATCAATAGAACATTACCCCAGCTCTTGTTTCCGGCGCCTGTCTTCAATCCGACTGCGTTGTTCCATGGCTTCCTCCAGCTGTACTCTGAGTTTTATGATCTTAGCCTCCTCTCTCTTCAACTCCTTCGCCTGACGCTCTTGGTCCCTGCACAACAAATATAACAAACAATCACACGAGGAAGCCTTCCTTAATTGATACCACTACTTTTCAGTCGGTCAACACAATACAATTCCAGTTACTGGAACATGCAAAAAATAACCAGAAAAAAATAATTTAAAAATATTGGAATGCAGCCAATGTAAATCAGAAACCTCTATGGACATCAATTTGGCAGGTGAAAAACTAAAGGAAGTAGGAGACTTTTGTTGCTTAGGAAGCAAAATAACCAGTGATGGACGAAGCAAAGAGGATATAAAAAGTTGGATGACTCAGGCAAGGAAAGCATTTCTACAAAAAAGGAATCTGTTGACATCGAATATAGATTTAGGTATTAGGAAGCCGTTTTTTAAGGCCTTTGTATGGAGCGTGGCGCTCTATGGAAGTGAAACTTGGACTATTGGTGCAGCAGAAAAGAGGAGAATTGAAGAGTTTGAATTGTGGTGTTACAGGAGAACGATAAAGATCAGATGGGTAGATAGGGTTACAAACGAAGAGTTATTAAGACGAGTGGGAGATAAGAGATGTTTCTGGTGACTGCTAATGAAGAGAAGAGATAGATTGGTAGGACACATACTAAGACACGCAGGAATAGCAAACTTAGTTATGGAAGGAAGGGTCGAGGGCAAGAACTGCAGGGGTAGACCAAGGTTAGAATATGTTGAACAGATTGTCTCGGATGTAGTGTGTGGTAGCTATGTAGAGATGAAACTATTAGCTCACGACAGGGAGCATGGAGAGCTGCATCAAACCAGTCAAAAGACTGAAGACTCAAACAACAACGACGAAGAAGAAGCGGAAAAGCTATCTCTAAATACAGTTATTAGACTTAACTGTATATGGATTGATTTAAGTGCTCCAATGAGGGAGTAGACTATGAAAATAGAAATATACAAGGCCTTAGAAAAGTATTAGACTTCTTTTTTTTTTTAATAACCTGATGGATGTGAATTAAGCGCGCTTGCATGAGCCGACCTTGAACCTTCGTCCACATGCACGAAATTTTTCTCGTCTGTTGATTGCCCTAAATATACTGAAGTATGATCCAAATAAGGTACAATATGACCTAATATACAGGGCGCCAGGGAATGTTCTCCACAGTGACAACGGGCTACTGCGAGAGCTAGCATCAGTAATTATGTTGGCAGCACGCCTGTCGCTTTTATCAAAACAAACAAACAGTAAACTTTATACTCACCACAGACAATCATAACAGATGCTGGAAGTGCTGATGACACACACGCTCGCTTATTGGCGATTTTGACAGCCTACAGCCCACACGTGTGGGATTCACCCTGTCAAGGACACCGTGCTGCCAACTAAATTGCTGATGCTAGCTCTGGCAGAAGCCGGCAGTCACTGCGAATTTCCTGGCGCGCTGTATTTACATGCTTTGTAAAAACATGTGTTAATAATCCAGTGAAGTGTTATTTTTGTTAGTAATTCTATATTCAAATCTAAAAAAAAAAAATGTTAAAATCTATGCGGATTTTATGAATAGACATTCGATAAAAATGTTTTCCTCAATGCGGAAAGCAGCATAGTGTTCACCTTTTCTCCCATTAAAAAATTCAACCCTAATCACATTTCCTGTGAATGAGAAACAAAATTCCCTAAGTTAAAAATACTACCAAGTTTAGTTACAGTTACATATTTTCTGATAGTCTGCAACAATGGGCAAGTTTTTACATTTTTAGCGCCGCTAACGCATAGAAACCTTGCAGCGGCCAAGCGGATACCATGTTGTAAGTCCACCACCTATTCCTAAAAAATTACCTAAATATGACCTTAAAACATTAATATCGATGAAATATAACAATAACTATGAAAACAACCCAAATATGCATTTATATGCTCTATAAAAAAACACCTAATATAATAGGGAACATTGAACTCCTGCTTAATTACAGTTTTTAATGAAAATATAGTCTAGGAAAATCATGACATTTCCTAAATGTCCAAACCTTAGTTATAACTAAGGGCCTTATTTTTTGCTGAAATAAAACTGTTGATTTTCATGTTAAAACTGGCACTATTCCAGTGGGTATTTCGAAAGATAAATTGTCACAATGATCGATGTTTCTCCTGAAATCTTCCTTATAGTATGCGGTAAATCTAACAAAGTATGTGATAGGGGGTTTTTCAACTTCTTTGCGATGTGTAGAGTATCGCCGAATGTTATTTTCGCTTAGAATTATGTTCATTTCCTTCTTTCTTCCTCTTTTTTGAGTTTCTGAATCCCTGCAGTGTTTATCGCACGTGTCTTTTTGTTCCCACTGAATACGAACATTGGAGTATTTACACATTAGAATCTTTCTTGCAGCGTCAAATACATAGAACCCCTAACTGTTGTATTGCTCGGCCCTCGAGAAAACTGTTGTGACTTTAGTTTTCGGCATTTTTATACTTAAATGCTGGATGTTTACTGATGAAGTTTTATCAGTCGCGAACTCGCACTGCTGTATCTACGACCACAACGCCATTTGATGTAATCGATAGCAGATATCGACTTTCATTGATAGCCTTAGAGATCACGGAACTGAATACACTTACTTCTGGCTTTGTGGGCTTATGTGTAGAGAATATGCAGCACTATCAATCAAATGAGAAGGAAACCACGACGGTCATTGCCTCAGAGCATTTTAACGTCTATTGGAGAGCTTTTTTGATAATATTTAGTATTTTTCATACGAAGTGGAGTATATTTCGTGATTATTCGTGCAATTCGCGCAATAAATCAGATTTCGTGATATTTCCGATTCATTTTGATAAAATAAACTACTTGATGTACCTAGAATGTCATACACAGAGTGTCATTTATGTACTTGAGTACCCTTAAGGGGCGTGTAGGGGATGGGTATAGGATCAATTTGAGATAGGAAACCTGGGGTCGTAACGGCCTCCAAACCCCAGAAAACAGGTTTGTTTCAGGCCCTCCGCCCCTGTAAAGTAGGCAAGCGTGACATGTGTTACTCTGAGGTCAGGCACACTTTCGCTGTCAACGGTCTTGGCGCCACCACCGCTCAACGCTGCGTTAGCCGAGAGGATAGCGGCGAGGAGCGGTTCCCCGGCGGTCCCGGGTTCGTTTCTCCTGTGGTGCCATGGCTTCATTTTTTCTTTCTCTTTTTCTTTATTTTTTAGAGGGGAAGGAGGGGGCGTAGTCACAGTGCATGTTTATTCTGTGTTAATTTTTTTTTAACTATAGTTGATTCTGTAAATTAATTTCCTTTTGATTATTAGTATCAATAAGTTACGTGTGTTTCTGTAGTAGTTACAGACGACGGAACTATCGATTGGCAAGAGGAATGCAGCTTTATTTAGTACAAACTGCGTAAGCTTACCTAAAACTCTTGAAACCAATGTACAGTATAACCCCGATTAAGCGTGACCTCGATTTAGCGTAAACCCGCATTTAACGGAATAAATTTCAAGTCCCGAAAATTGTTCCATAAGTGTAATGCAATTTTATATTCGATTTAACGTAATTCGCGTACCGCCAAAACCCGCATTTAGCGTTAGGAAATGTTAAAATTCGCGAGTATTTATTTCGATTCGTTATGGTTATGCGACATTAAGGACCTATGAGAAAGACGTTATAGGCTCGTTATGGATGATTCATGGCAGAAAAGGAACTCCAGCCATTTATATTGGATACGATCTATCATCTTCCATATCGATTCCTCGCTACATGTACGAGTGAGCTCGATCTTACCTGACTGCGGCTGAAGACACAATGTAGGCCTAAAGCGTGCTAACAGTCACGCCGGCGCCACATCGCATGCTTGCGCGAGGTCTGTCCGAGTTTGTACGTTCGTAGTGGCTCTACACTAGAGCGTCAGTTTACGCAAGTTTGCATCAGTTCGTGTGCTATGGTTATGCGACATTAAGAACCTATGAAAAAGACGTCATAAGCTCGTTAAGGATGATTCAAGGCAGAATTTAGAGCGCAGACGCGTAGCGATCGATACCTTCCATAACGATTCCTCGCTACATGACCGAGCGCGGCCGAAGCGGCGCCGCTTTACATGCTTGCACACGGCCGAGCTCTGAAGCGACACAATACGTAAAGACGAAATCATTGATATTCGAGAAGACTGAACTGCGTTTCTCTGCGATGTAATGGTAAGCCTACTTGCGCAATCTTCGAAACATACGAGCATGTTGGCGCGAGTAGCACAGATTTCCTTACCTTCAAAGCCCAAACAATACAAGAGGAATGCACTTCACACTTGGAACCTACCCTACCTTTGCCAACAGCTGATCTGTGAGTTGTGAAGGATGGATGCGTGGACAGCGTATTGTAAACAGCGATTATTGCCGAATGGCGCGACACCGAGAGCGTGTTTGTTTGATGCTCTTCATGCAGTCAACAAGTCATGGGAGTAAAACACCGCTACTACGCTCGTACATAAGCAAGGGCAAGTTAGACGTCGATTATGATTTAAGAAGCAAAGAAGAAATAGCACGGAATTTGACTGTTGGTTAGGAAAACGGAAATCCAGTTGATATCGAGTGCGGGAGTGATGCTACGGAAATCCCGAAAATTTCACACAGTCAAGCTAGTGTCTCTAGTCACACTTATCTCTTAATAGAAAAACGAGATGAATTTTAGTTCTCATATAATGTTTTCTTCTGAAATGTGCAATCGAAAGTTAGAATAAACGATCTAAGAAACAGTTTTGTTTTTTCTAGGCTTAACAAAAATAACTGCGGATAATTCGCGATTTTATTCACGAAAGTTCGTGCATTAATTACCGCGAATTATCGAGAGTGCACTGACTTTTTTTGTTGTTAAATATTAATGTAGGCATAATCCACATAGGCCTACCTCTAGCCTAGCATGTCTACAATCAAGCGTTATAATTATTATTTTCCATGTTGAAGCCTATTTCTATATTTTAACCAATAGTTTTGTTTCTCTAGGCTTAACAAAAATAACTGTGGATAATTCGCAGAAGTTAGCGCATTAATTACCGCGAATTAACGAGAGTGCACTGTATGTGGAGAGAGTGCTGCAGTTAGTGATGAAACCTATCGAAACCTCGATTTAAGGTAAACCCCCTTTTAAGGTTAAAAAATACCGGTCCCTGGAAAAACGTTAAATAGGGGTTCTACTGTAATTCAGTCAAGAAATTTTCTTCACTTGTCATCAAAATGTAACTAAAAACAAATTCAAGCTCAACAATCAAACGTTCTCCATCCAAAAATGGCTTTCAGAAAAATTGAAAACAGGAAGTTAAAGCTTAACAACAAACATAATAATTGGTCAAAAATAAAACTGTCTTTATTGGCCATCAAAAACGAAAACATGACAAAGTCAAACCTGTTTTCTGGGGTTAGGAGGTCGTTACGACCCCCGGTTCCCTATCTCAAACTGATCCTATACCCATCCCCTACACGCCCCTTAAAGATACTCAAGTACATAAATGACACCCTGTATAGGCAAGAAAGAAGATATTTTAAAAAAATTGTGCAAATTGCTATTACCAAAAAATACGGCCCCAAGTTATAACATTTGCTTGTGATCCACTTGCCTTAACTCCTGGATCTGTTTCTCCAGCTGTCCCTGCAGTTCGTGGATATTCCGCTGCCTTCTCTCTTCCTCCTCCTTTTTGATCTTCTCGTCCTCCTCCTCTCTCTCCTGCCGCTGTTTCATAGCCTCCTCATACTCCTTCCTCTCCTGTTCCACCTCCTCTGCGTGGCGTCTCCGGCTCTGCTCCGCCCATGCCTCGCGGACAAACCTCCCATGCAATCGACGTTCGTACTGAGAAAGATATTTCAATATTATTATCTCCCATATTGAAAGATGTTAGGTGCGTATTGCCAATATACCGTATTTACTCGCCTATAACACCCCTTTTTTCCCGAATTTTTTTGCCTCAAAAATGGGGGGGGGGGGGGGGCAGGGAGGGTATAATGGGTGAAAATTTCCCTTGATATAGGTTAGGATAGTGTGGTATAAAGGTGGAATAAAAGCACACAAAGGAGCACCTTCTTCTTCTTCATTTCCCGTTTCCAGCTACCTGGGTCGCGTTGTGAATCAAGGACCTCCAACGTTGCCTGTCTCTCCACCACTCCTCTCCCCCTTTAAGTACATCTTCAGGTTTTCCTCCCTTCTTCTCCACGCACTCCCACACTGTATCTGCCCATCTCTTTCGGGGCCTTCCGCGCGGTCTCTTCCCCGAAACCTTTTCCAGAAAAGCTTTCTTTGGCACTCTCTCCTCTCCCATTCTCATCATATGTCCATACCACTTTAACTTGGTTGTTTCTATCCTGTCCTGCAGCTTCAAGATTCCTGTCCTCCTTCTTATCTCCTCGTTTCTGATTTTATCTCTTCTGGTCTTCCCTTCTATACCTCTTAGGAATTTCATCTCCGCTGCTTGTATTCTACTCTCCTCTCTTTTTGTAGTGGTCCATGCTCCAGCTGCATATGTTAGTACGGGTCCATAATAGGTTGAATATAATACCTACTTACATTTCTTTGGGACATCTTGGTTCCACAGAATACCCCTAACACTCTGGTAGAAGCTGTTCGCTTGTTGTATTCTCTTTCCAATTTCCTCAGTAATCTTTCCATCTTCTGTGATCACACTTCCCAAGTACTTGAAACTTTTCACCACTTCTAGAATTTTTCCGTTCACTTCTATCTTTCCTCTTCCCTCCTTACTTCCCCTTGACATTACCATTGTCTTGCTCTTCTCTGTGCTAACTTTCATCCCAAACTTCTCAATCTCTTGGTTCCATACATCTACTTGTTTTTGTACTTCCTTTTCATCCTCACCCCATATCACTATATCATCTGCAAACAGCATGGCCTTTATTGCCTCTTGTCCCAATCTCTGTTTAACATTCTTGTGGATTTCATCCATGACTATGATGAATAGTAAGGGGGACAATACACTTCCTTGACGGAGACCCGTTTCCACCTTGAACCATTCTGTTTCTCCTATAGTGGTCTTTACGCTACTGACACAATATTTGTACATAGCTTTCACCATTTGCACTTCTGCACTGTTAACTTGCCTTTTTCTTAATACATCCCACACCACCTGTCTAGGCACACTGTCATAAGCTTTCTCAATATCAATAGAAGTCATCACCATGTCTTTCCCAAACTCCCATCTTTTCTCCATCATATGCCTTAGTGTAAAGATTAGATCAAAAGTTGATCTGTCTCTCCTAAAACCATACTGTTCTTCTTCCATCTCTCCATCTGTCTGCCTCCTCAGTCTACCTTCCACTACTCTCTCAAAGATCTTGGCTACATGGGCAATAAGGGTGATCCCTCTGTAATTGTTACATTCCTTTTTGTCACCTTTCTTAAAAAGTGGGATAATTAAACCCTTTCCCCATTCTTCTGGGATATCTTTCTTCTTCCAAATTATTCTAAATAATCTATACAGCCACTGCAACCCTACTGGTCCTGCTGCTTTTATCATTTCTGTGGTCACCTCATCCACTCCAGGTGCTTTGCCACTCTTCATCTTCTTTATGGCTTCCTCTATTTCTAGCATAGATATCTCCTTTTCTTGTTCTTCTTCTTCCTCCATTGTTCCTTCTTGTTCCCTTTCTTCATCCAGTTCAATGTGTTTAACATTCAGTAGCTTTGAAAAGTATTCTTCCCATCTTTTCAATATACCATCTCTTTCATACAATATCTGTCCCGCTTCAGTTTTTACAAATTTTGTGTTTTCCCTACCTTTCACACTGTTTTTTACTAGCCCATATAGAACCTTTTTACTTCCTTTGATATCCTCCTCTAGAGTTTCAGTGAAACTTTCCCAGCTTTTCCTTTTTTCTTCTTGTACAATCTTTTGACATGCCTTCTTGGCTTCTCTATATTTTTGCCATTTCTCTGCATCTTTGCTGCATATCCACTTTCTCCATGCCATTTGTTTTTCTTTAACTGCTTCCTTTACCCTGTTGTTCCACCAAGGAGTCTCCCTTTCCTTTTTCCTCCCTGATAATCTTCCACAAGTGTTTACTGCACACTTCACAAATCCATTCTTAAAACATGTCCATTCCATTTCTATGCTTTTTGCTTCATCTTTGGGAATTTCCTGTTTTAGTTCCTCTTGAAACTTTTCCATTACCTCCTTCTCTTTTAGTTTCCATACCTTTATTTTTCTTTCCCTTTTTTCTACTAGTTTTGTGATTTTACCAAGCCTTACTTTGGCTATCACCATTTTGTGGTCTCCTTCAAAATCTCCTCTGGGCATAGCTGTCACATCTACTAACTGTCTTTGTTTATCCTTTTCCACCAGAATAAGGTCAATCATTGTCTTTGTCTTCCTGTCTCCCCATCCATACCTAGTTATTTTTTGCGAGTTCTTTTTCCTAAACCACGTATTTCCAACAGTTAATCCATTCCTCCTACAGAAATCTACTAACAGGTCTCCTTCTTCATCCTGATTTCCATAGCTAAACGGGCCAATAATCTCTTCTTTTCCCTGTCTATCTGTTCCCACATGTGCATTCATGTCTCCCATTATTATCACTTCTTTGTCTTCTATACACTTTTCCAGCTCTTCTAGAAACTCTTCTAGACATTCATCTACCTTCCCTGTTTGGGGAGCATAAACCTGTATAATATCTTTTGTACCACTCTCAAGTCCAAGCCTGACTTTGATAATCCGGTCACTAATCGGGTCAATTTTTTCAACATACTGGTCTAGGTCCTCTCTCAATATGACACCAACGCCATTCGTTGCCTTCTGTCCTCCACTCCAATATAATCTGTACCCTTTCCCTTTCTTCACTTCTTTTCGCCCTTTCCCTTTCCATTTCGTTTCACTCACTCCCAGCATCGCTATATCTTTCTTCTCCATATAATCAACCAGCTCTTCTACCTTTCTATTGAGTGTCATGACATTAATGAAACCAACCTTCGTTGGAGCACCTAGCACCCTTAAATCAACACACAAAATACTTATTTCAACCAAGACTTTATTTATGATAAAAGTGATAATAGCCCATTTAAATAGCCACTCTTGCATCATCACAGCTGATTGGCCACAGGACTATCTGACTGTGCTGCAGCCGCATAGCATTGTGTGCATCGAGTTCAAGGTTATGCAGTGTTGCAATATCCTATGCGCAACTAGGGCTATCTAAAATACGGAAGATGTTTCTAATACCGACCACATTTTCGTACCTTCCTTTTATCACACCGCGGAAGGACTTAGAAGTTTTCTTGGTTCCCAATAATTTGTCCTTCTGGTTGCGCCAATAATGAATCATACACGGCTGCACTTAGTATTTACGACTCGCCCCTTTCACTCCATTTTCTGCAGCAAATTCTAGCACTTTCAACTTGAAGGATGCCGTATAACTTGTTCTCTTGCTCATTTTCAGTCCTGCTTGTGTACTGCTAGCTTCTTAATTATACACTACACACGGCCGTGCGGGACGCGAGACATGGAACTCGTAAGCTGGGGGTAGGGGGAGTGAATAGCCATTGTCGAGGTCAACGAAGCACAGGTGGGGCAGGCAAAAGCGCGGGTTTTACCGTTAACTGGAATCTTGTAGGCCTATTTGCTACATTTTTCTGATTATTCTTCTTTGCTATTCCTTTCTTCCCCCCCCCCCCCCTCCAATAATAGTACAAAATTGAGATGGGGTGTTAAAGGCGAGTAAATACGGTAATAAATCTAATAATCAGCAAGGAAATCCGTCAAACAAGGTAATCCCAAAAATAAGGTCTCCTATTTCTTTTATAAATACATAGACCTATTTATTTCTACAATGGTTTATATCAGTTTATAGCTTGATCATTTAGCTATTTTTCAACATAAACACCATTTCGGTCGATGCATTTTTGTAGACGCTGTGATAGTTTTTGTATCCCCATGTCATATCAGCTTGCCGCCATGCTGTTCAGGATGTTGTGAACCTCATCTTTCACCTCGTCGTTGGAACTATAGGGCAGGTGGGGGGTTATGTTCCACTGAAACCGTTGCAGGAGAGCAACGGTTTGCCGGGCGACGTGTGGAAGAGCGTTGTCGTGGAGAATGTTTACGCCCTTGCTCAACATTCCTCTTCTCCGGTTCCGAATTGCCCGTCTGAGTTTTTTCAGGGTCTCACAGTACCCGTCAGCATTAATTGTGGTCCCAGCGGGCATAATGGCGACCAACAATGCCCCTTTTCGACGGTCTCCCGCTCCTTTGTTCGTCGTGAATTCCAGTCCGAATGGCTGCAAACTCTCTACACCACTTATGAACATTTTTGATATCCATGCAAGACTCGCCATACACTTCTGTCAATTGGCGATGGATTTTAATTGGTTCAGTACTCTTTGCATTCAAAAACCGAATAACTGTGCGCACTTTGCGCTTGGGGGTAACATCCAACGGGAGCTCTATTCTCAACGTCTGCCAAGCCAAGACCGAGTGCCCCAGCGCGGCGTGCGCGTGAAACACTCTTCACAATATTGTGACCAACAGCCACATCAACAGAGTTCTGTATTTATAAAAAAATAGGAGACCTCATTTTTGGGATTACCCTCCTATGTTATGACAAAATATCACTTCCTAAAACTAGGGTACATGTTTCGAGCTATTCAAATACCGTATATACCCGAATGTAAGACGAGGTTTTTTCCCACTTTTTGTGTTATAAAAATTTGGGGTCGTCTTATATTCAGGGTATAAAAAAAAATATTATTATTATTATTTGCAAAGTAGTATGTGTTGTTGGCATCTTGTAACTCGCAACAAATCAATACATTAATGAAGATTAAAATATGGTTTTGTTATGTTTAATTACCATGCATATACGAATAGCGTACATTTTGTGGTTAGGATTTACGCATACATGTCATTTTAAGCGGATAAATTATAAGTTCGAAAGCATACGGAAATATGTTTTAAAACAATCTTTACAAGAACAACCAGTCAGTTTTACGAGCAGTAATTGAGTGATCAACGTATCTTAATTTAATAACGTCACCCACTCTTGAACAAAGAAATTATAGAGTATGTCTTGGAAAAGTGGGCAGAGGGATTTCCGACAACACGAGACGTTATAAAAATGAAAGCACGACCTTGAGGGCATATATTGTGCAAGTTATGAGTTAGCAAGTATTTATTTTGAAAAAATCTGTAAGAGGCAATTGATAACTAGGCCTCGTCTTATATTCGGGGTCGTCTTACATTCGGGTATATACGGTATTTAGCCTTTCTTCATCCCTCTCACGTCATTATTAAGTCACCAACACTCATCATGAAAAAAATGAAAAAAAACACAACTATATCCACAAACACACTCAAATATCATTAGGCGATTCCTTTCCATCTGGAATATGCAGTTTTCATGACGTGAGTCGCTTGGATTTGGGCCAGCTACCCCAGCTGGCTTTGACAACAGATCTGGGTTGGAGCGAGTTCATAAATTATTGAACCAAGGACATCCGCCTTCACATGAACCTTACTTTAGGGATGAAAAGTTCAAGTCAGCTCAGCAAAATTTTGAATACAAGATAGTACAAATTGGTCAAAACAAAGGCAAAGATGCACTCAAAAGAAGAGACAGTTTTTTATAAATTTTAAGGACATTTGAGTGTGTTTGTAGATATAGTTGTGTTTTAATGTGTTTTTTATTATGTTGATTGATGAGTGTCGGGGATCTGTCGGTGACTTAATAATGACGTGAGAGGGATGAAGAACGGCTAAATAATTGAATAGCTCGAAACATGTACCCTAGTTTTAGGAAGTAATATTTTTTCATAATATAGTATTGTTCGATGAAATTCCTTGTTGATTATTAGACTGAGCAAGATATACAGTCAAATTTCTAGAGTGACATGAAAAATCCTTTGGACAAATCTATACTAATATAATAAAGCTGAAGAGTTTGTGTGTTTAAACGCGCTAATCTCTGGAACCACCAGTCGGATTCGAAAAATTATTTTTGTATATGATAGTCTGATTCAAGAGGAATAATTTGGTTGGTTGGTTCCTCAGTTTAGGGGCTGCGACAACGCAAACATGTAGCCCCGTGTACTTTGGGTGTGTGTAGAATCTGTCTGATAACCGGTGTTAATTGTGATGGCTGTATTAGTGTGTGTATCGGGTTTTTTTTAAATTTAAGTACAGACTGCAACTTCGAATTTTTCAAAGAGTTCCTACTTTTGCCTCCAAACGCCACCGTCAACGACTACTAGGCCTAGTTCAGAACTTAGCTTCTAGACGCCACCACAGTCGGCTCTTGGCAATGAACGTAGGAACCTAAGAGCGTTGTTTACATTCTTAACCTATACAATTTAGCTTCACACAGGTGTAATTAGCAGAAGGTTCTTTAACATGTCATAAATCTATGACATAGGACCGCCGGCTTTACTTTCCCTCCGAAGGAAGTCATACTGAGGGATTTTAAACGCTCTTAAAAATTCCGACGGCTTCGGCTGGGTTTGAACCCGCTATCTTGGGCATAGAAGCTCAACATGCTACCAACTACGCCACAAAAGCCGCTAGGAATAGTTTAGGCTATGTAGCATTAGGCTACACCTCTCAGTAAGTCGGAAGAACAAGCGCTCCCGAACGGCTTCAATAATACCATTGCCTGGCAATGGCAATGCGGGCTGCATCACGTCGCCCCTACCAGTGTTCTGGTGCAGTGCTTATAAATTGCAGTCACGGGGAGTAATTATTGCAAAAAGATTTCTTAGGCCCCTTAAAACAGTTATCATCATGACAATAGTATGCCTCTGTATAAGGGCGATGGTGTTGGTGCAGTATACTGAGGTTATCAGCTGCAATAAGCGTTGGTGCTTTCCGATCCTTATCCTTGAGCGCTCCAGTTCTGTAGTAGTATTCATTATCATCCATAAAACAAATAAATCCACCGGGCAAAGGCGGGCACTACTGCTAGTCACTGATAAAGGAGGGAATTGTTGGATAAAACCTAACATAAATCTAAAAAAAAATGCCTAGTTAGAAACTGATGAAACAAAAAAACAAACAGAACTCAATTACATCTAAATTTTATCATCACCAGGTTAATGATCTTGCCAAGCACCAAAATCTATACGTAATACAGATGTGCCCAAATTATTAGAATTGAAATAAAACTTCCCAGTTCAGTAACAATCTGTAACTCTATTAACCCGGCAGAGAGCGCGTCGTGGAAAAAATATCTGTATTTTTAGCCTATTCTCAATTTTGAAAAAATAGGCTTACGAGATCACCTTTTGTCCGTGTGTGTGCGCGCGTGTGTGTGTCCCCCTAATAAAATCTTAACGACTGGAGTGATTTCAATGAAACTCGGTAAGTTCATAGCACTATTCCGGGCGACCCCGACCATGCCCTTCAAATTTTGTTACGTCTCACCAATTCAACATGGCGGCTGTGCGAAATATTTCACCGGAATTCAATATCTCCGGAACTATTACCGATATCACCCTTGAATTTTGTATGGTGACAGGGAACTACTAGAATTTAATTCATGTGACCTTTGAAAACCTGGTAACTACAAAACCAACATGGCGGCCAAGCGAATTTGCGACTTTTAAATAGACGTTTCTCGCGAGTTAACCAACCAAACGCAATGAAACTTGGTAAAGTGCATGTTTATACACATTGTAATGCACCGACATCTAATTTCGTTCATTTGTTTGCATAACCTCAATATGGCGGCTGTGCGAAATATTTCACCGGCATTCTATATCTCTGAAACTATTACGGATATCACCCTGAAATTTTGCACGGAGATAAAGGGCACTACTGGAAGTTCATCTATGAGACTTTTAAAAACCGGTTAACTACAAAACGAACATGGCGGCCAATCGAAGTTGAAAGTTTTAAATAGACTTTTCTCTCGCGATTTAATGATCCAAACGCAGTGAAACGTGGTACAGCAAATGTTTATACACATTGTAATGCACTGGTATGTAATTTATTTCAATTATTTACATAACCTCAAGATGGAGGCTATGCGAATTTTTAAATTAAGTTTTTGTTTCTTGTGTCGTAATCATGCGATCGAAATGAAAGTTTGAATAATGAACCTACGCAATAATTTTCCTTTAAAGGTACATGACTCGAAGGCCTGTACATGTAACAATCCAACATGGCGACCATAAGAAATATTTAGACTGTTCTCAATATCTACGAATCTATTACAGCAATCAAACTGAATTTTTTAATGTTCACAGGGGCTATGGACATAAGTTCACCTATAGGACTTTCAATAACCTGGTGATCACAAATCCAACATGGTGGCGGAGCGAAGTATAAATATTCACATGGTAGTTTCTCGCAATTTAACCATCCGAGTGCAGTGACACTTGGTACAGTAAATCCTTATACAAATGTTAATCCACTGTCATCTAATGTTCTTCGATTGTTTCCATAACCACAAGATGGCATTTGTGCGAAATTTTAAAATCTCGTTTTTACTTCTTGTGTACTAATCATGCGATTGAAGTTTGAATACTACACGTCCACAATAATCTTCATGTAACAGTACATAACTCTAAGCCCTACATATATAAAAGTACAACATGGCGACCACCCGAAATATTTAGACGGTTTTCAATATCTACGAATCTTCTTCTTCTTCTTCTTCTTTTACGGCCTCATTGGACCACTTCAGTCAATCATTTCTTGGTCCTCTTCTTCAGTAAGTTTCCTTTCCGAGTCGCCCAGTAGCTCTTCATTCGCTCTGATCTTCTCAGGCGTTCCTCATCTGTAAATACCCTTTTTACTGTATTACGTTTGTCTATTTTAGTCTGAAATCTTATTTTTATATCTCTCAGTTTTTTAATTTTGTTGTTTTGTTTTGCAAGTCATCCAAGGTTATTTCCAATTCTTTCATATCTTCTCTAATTTCCTTAATCCATCCTACTTGTTTCATATTCCAAAGTTTCACTACAATTTTTCTAGATAACCTGGTTTCTGGTGTCCTCATGATGTGACCAAAGAAAGAAAGCCGTTTCTTCCGAATAGTATCAGTGATGGGCTCCAGTTCTCTGTATACCACTTCATTTGGTACTATCCGCCACTGTCCATCTTTCTGATATTTTTTATTTATGCATGTTCTAGCTATTCTTCTTTCTACTTTTAAAATTTTGTCGATTCTGTTTTTCTGAGTAACTTTAAAAAGAGTTTCACTTCCATAGGTCACCTCTGGTTGAACCACCGTTTTGTAATGCTTTAATTTTGTTGCGATTGATAGACATTTTCTTTTATATGTAGACCATGTTAATTTTTGGGCTTTTATCATTTTATTAGTTCTTTCTTGCCAAGCAGGTTTCTCATCCAAGTTGTAAGTTATAATTTCTCCTAAGTATTTAAATTGCTTCACTATTTTAACTTTCTTGTTATTTACTGTTATGTGATTGATTACAAGTGGATTTGCTACCATTATCTCTGTCTTTTCAAATGATATCTGAAGTCCAATTTTTTGTGCTATATTTTGTAGGCTTATTATTTGATTTTTGGCTTCTTGAATATTATTAGCCAGTAACGCTAAGTCATCTGCGAATCCCAAGCAATTTAAGTCTATTTGATCTTTCTTGGTTCCAATTCTTATGTTCCTAGGATTTTCCCTGTACCAATCCCTCATTACATATTCCAAAGCACAATTGAAAAGTAGAGGCGATAAACCATCTCCTTGCCTTAATCCTGTTTTAATCGTAAACGGTTCAGATATTTCTCCTCTGAATTTTACTTTAGATTCGGTGTTTGTTAGAGTTAGTTTTATAATTTTTATTAATTTGGGATGAAGTCCGAAATTCCTAAGTATGTTGATAGAGGCAATTAACATCAGTAGGATATATGAAAATAGGCTGTATAGTTCTTCACGGAACTACTTGTTAAATTTTGTTTGTAGTTCAGAGTGACCCTGACCAATTCACAGGTGAGCTTGTATTAGGGCCGTTTTCACCAACGTCAATTATCTCCTAATTCATAATTAAAGGTTAGTTAACTTTGCACGAGCATTTCACCAAACAGAAATGCTGGTTAACTTACCACTAACAAGGAATTACGTTAAATGGCCAAATCTGACCACTCAACTCTCAAAAGCATCTTTAAAGTGGCGGGAAACAGCTGAACTCTACCTCGTGCATCATACAATGGCAGTTTGTTTCCGAGTTTCACACGAACTTTCATTCGTATGAATATAAAATATGTCTATGACAATGAAATTATAAAAGATCACACACAATACTAAATAAGTTTTAATACCAAGAAAGACTAATACGGAAATTTTAAAACAAAATTATATCCGAAGGAGGATTCGAACTCCTTCCAGCGCTGCATAATAAATTTAGAGTCTGCACCTCAACCGCTTATGCTACGAAGACAATTGGGTAAGCGCGTCCTTTAAAGCTATCTATTCACACAGCTGCCAGTTCTCCTAAATACTTTGTTCATATCATTTTAAGCATTTGCCACGAATAAGGTCTTCTGCATTTCTCTTTCTTTATAATTATGTTCCAGAAAGTCTCAAGGAAGCATCGCAAACAACGATCAGTGCTATAGAGCATCCAGCGTTTAGAAAAGACTGTGGAGCCTTATAGCGACAGTGTTGCTAACTCTAGGCAGAGGTAGCACTGACGTCATACGTTATGTTTACCCGCTTCGAGTACTGCGCTTTCATAAGTTAGCGACACAACACAACCCCAGCAGCTACCTAAAGTCGAACACGCACAGGAAGGAACAGTTTTGCAGGTGTTAACGGATTGGACCAGTATTAAGGATACCGTACGCGAAGAGAACCAATAACGATATTCATTTCGTTGTGATATGACGCATTACTGATTGACAGATGTCGAGAGCACAACCCTTCCTTCCTTCCTTCCTTCTCGGATGTAGGCGGCTGATGCTAACAATTTTTACGTCAGCAATACTGTTGATCATCACCTCTTCAGTTATTAGTTAGGCTGTAATTTAGTTTCTTTCAATTTTATTGTTATTGTTTTGTTTAGATTAATAATTGTAATATTGTAGTGAGTTAGCCGTGCGGTTACGGGCACGCAGCTGTGAGCTTGCATTCGGGAGATAGTGGGTTCGAACCCAACTGTCGGCAGCCTTGATTCGATCGAACAGAAAATAAAACAGACACACAACAATAACACCAATGACGAAAAGTGCTTCAGAACTCATGTTGTCAGCGAAACTGAGCATGTGCTCTACTCCGGGCGAGCATGCAGCACAGGACGAGGCTCTTCTGTCAAGCCTGCTAACCCCGCAAATTTTTTAATTACTAAGACGTAATATAAACGATGCTTGTATGCAATAACAAAGGTAAATAATTGGCAGATAATTGTAGGAAGCTATTATGACAAAAATATATATGTTCAGAGTTCCTTCATGATAAAAGTTGGGGTAACAAAACCAGAGTAGGGGGGGTTTCCGTTAAAAGTAAAAGCCCATAAGACCCACAGTCTTTTCTAAACGCTTGATGCTCTATAGACACTTCTTGTTTTGTCCACCATGCTCTCCAAGATGACACCGAGTCTACGCATGCGCTAGAGCCGTAAATCTTATTTAAGTAATTGCGAACCCGAATGGCCTTGTGAAATGCCCTAAGAGCCGCTTTCACCAACTCTTCACTAACGATTAGTTAGTTAATTCCTATTTAACTTAAATACGAGAGTTAATGCGTGATTATCTTCGATGCATTTCACGAGCCCAACGGGCTCGCTTGCTATTGGAAATATCTGTTCCCAAAGGAGACAGGATGCAAAATTGTCTGATTGAGCTATTTCCAATATGGATGAGCACGGTAAGTTAACATTATTTTTGAAAGGAAATTTTGACTTCAGTAGTACATTGGCGCTGCTCATGGTGATATTTTGTGCCTTGCAGCAGCTTTCTCAGTATGTACTAGCCACGCGTCTTGGTGAGGGGTACCATGACCAACTGAAGAGACCATTGGTACACTGGGGCAAAATGCTAGCAACTGTTTTGAGCTAGCCAGACCATTTTATCAAATTTCTTTGTGAATTTGTTAATGCTAGTACGGAAGAAGGCACCGGGTGTGGATGAGTTGAGTGTGGAGATGGTGAGAGCAGCAGGAGAGGTGGGGATACAATGGTAGTACCGAGTGATGAAGACAGCATGGAAGGAAGGGAAGATCCCCGAGGACTGGAAAAAGGGAATAATTGTCCCGATCTTCAAGAAAGGTAGTAGAACAGAATGCAGAAACTATCGGGGAATAACACTGATGAGTCAATGTGCAAAGATGTTTGAGAAAGTTTTGGAAAGGAGAATTAGGACAAGGATAGAAGGAGGGATGAGGGAAGAACATGGCTTCAGAGCAGGAAGGTCCACAGTGGATTTGATTTTTGCTGTAAGGCAGTTACAAGAACAGCACTATCAGTATGGAACAGATCTACTGATGGCCTTCCTGGACATTGAGAAAGCATATGACAGTGTATGCAGAAACAAAGCATGGAAGTCCCTGGAGGATAGAGGAGTAGAAAAATGGGCTATAAGGAGGATAAAGGAGATGTACAAGGGAAGCGTGAGCTGTGTTAAAGTGGGAGGAGAGAGATCAGACTGGTTGGAACAGAGAAACGGCCTGAAACAAGGAAGTGCACTGTCACCGTTACTTTTCATTGTGGTGATGGACGACATAATGACCCAAGTGGCACAAGTAATTGGGGAAGGAAAGATGAAAGCAATGGTGTTTGCAGATGATTTGATGATTTGGGTAAACAAGGAGGAGGAGGTACAGGAACAGTTGGACGTGTGGGAAGGAATAATACAAGGATATGGGATGAAATTTAGCATAAATAAGAGTTAGATGGTGATCACAACAAGGAAGAAGGAAAGAACCACAACGGGAATAACAACTGGTGGGGAACAGCTGAAGAAAGTGGAGAGTTTCAAGTATCTGGGAAGCCTGATACAAGATGAAGAAACGATAGAGAAATAAATGAGCGGGGGAGGCAGGCAGAAGCATTTCGGAGTGTGAGAAGCATATTATGGAGCAAGGATGTCCCTCAGAACAGCAAAAAGATCATATATCGGACGTACTATGTCCCTATCCTGATATATGCCTCGGAGACCTGGGTTATGAAAGGAAGGGAGAAGAGCAAAATACAGGCCAGTGAGATGAGGTTCTTGAGAAGCAGTATTGGAGCTACAAAGATGGACAGAATAAGAAATGAGAGTACCAGAAAATTAATGAAGGAGGAACCATTACTGGATGGTATAGAGAAATCTAGACTTAGATGGTATGGACATGTAAAACGAATGCAGGAGAAGAGGATACCCAGGAGGATACACGAGACGAAATGGAAAGGAAAGAGACCGAGAGGAAGATCGAGAGACAGGTGGCTGAAGGGGGTGGAAGAAAGCGTGAAGAAGAGAGGAGAAGACTGGACAAGGGTGGAGGCTGAGATATGGTGGGAAGACAGAAGACGTTGGAGAGGCTTGTGTTCCAAACAGACCCGACCAGTGGCTGGAATCTGTGCAAGATGGTGATGCTGAGTACGGAAGAAAGTTACATCTAGCACGCAAAATATGTTACCAGTTTTGTCAACTGTGAACACTGAATTTCTGTCCCCTTCAGCACTCAGTATTTGAAGACAAGTTACCTCAGTTATGGTGGGCTGTCTCTGGCGCCACTGGTGGTAGAGCATTAGCTCGGCCTGTCGGCTGCGTCTCTCCTCCTCTCGACGTTTGAACTCCAGGTTTACTTCGTGCAGTCTCTCCAGGGGCGGCTCCTCTCGTGGTGAGCCCGTGGGGTACCGCGGCAGCCTCTTGATAGCTATCTCCGCCTGCAACGCCTCCTCCATCAACAGTTTGGAGAGTTTCTCACGCCTTTCACGCAACCTGTGTGCGTGCCTCTTCCTCTCTGCAGCCTTTGCTCGGGCTTCCTCCCTGTCACATTTAACATGTGTAGACTAGAATATTAAATTTGCTGATGATCTGGCATTACTTGCAGTAAATTCGCATACATTAACAAACATGTTGCAATGTTTAAATGATACAGCTACAGAATGAAAATTCACAGCCTGCTTCCAGTCTCCTACCGGGTCAGGAATGGAATGAATGAAGCCCCATTCTAGCGGCGAGGATATGAACTGTGCCGGCTGCCGAGGCCTGACGCACTCCTCTGGGGCAATGATTAAATGAACGACAGGTGAAATGAATTGATAGTGGAGAGTGTTGCTGGAATGAAATTTTGACAGGGAAAACCGGAGTACCCGGAGAAAAACCTGTCTGCCTCCGTTTTGTCCAGCACAGATCTCACATGGAGTGACCGGGATTTGAAACACGGACCCAGCGGTGAGAGGCCAGCATGCTGCCGCCTAAGCCACGGAGGCTTGATACAGCTACAGAGTACAGAATGAAAATCAATTTTAAGAAGATAAGTAACCATCAACACCAACTAAATATAACCATAAATAAAGAACCAGTACAACAGGTCAGTCGATTTAAATACCTTGGTCAGATCTTCACAGAAGACCTATGCTGTGAAGTTGAAATCAGGAGCCATATAGTCATGGTCAAGCAGGCATTCCGTGAAAAGCATTCTCTAATTTGTCAACCCTCGATGTCCCTCAGCCTTAGAAAACAACTGGTTAAGACCTGCATATGGCCTGTTGCAATGTACTGCAGTGAGACCTGGTCAATGAATAGAGGTGACATTAAACGACTAGAAGCGTTTGTTGGCGCCGAATGGAAAAGATCAGCTGGGTAGAGAAAATGACCAACATAACGGTGCTGGATCGAATAAAGGAAAAAGGCAAATGATCCGCCAGATATATAGAAGGAAATCCACCTGGCTTGGCCACAGGTTACGACATGATGGCCTAACGATCGACATACTAGAAGCCGAATACCTGGAAAATGCCCTCGCGGGAGGCCACGGAACACTTTCATGAGATCTTTCCTAGATAGCTCTGGCCTACAAAGTTATGAAGTGGCGAAAAGGACAGCACAAGACCGAACAACGTGGAAAAGACTCATTGTAGGTGCAGACCAATCGCTTGACTGAAAAACATGATGATAATGAGACTAGAACTTGAGTATGCCACCAGTAGCCAAATTGGTGTACCACACAAATACATCGCTACATTTAGATTGCAAGAATTGGAACTTCATAATCACCATGACGACGGATGAAGGCCTTCGGCTATTGCAGACGTCAGATTGGTTACGTCTCAAAACTCACAAGCTAAAATTAGTAGCAAATTGTATGAAAACTCACGACTACAAACTAGTAGCTAAATATACATCCTAATGAGTCTCAAAATTCACAATTCCAGAGAACACACGCCTGCAATGACCGCAGGAATTATGAGCTGCACAGTGACTCACACAGCCTTTCAAACCCAGTCGCGTGTACTTTGTGCAAGGTAACACGATGAGAGGTGCCAATTACAAGAAGGCACGGAGTTCTGGCGGACCTTCAGACAAACCATAGCCGGCCCTGTGGTGTTGGGGTAGCGCACCTGCCTCTCACCCGGAGGCCCCGGATTCGATTCCCGGCTCCGTCAGGGATTTTAGGAACTGACGGGAGGGCTGGAACGGGGTGCACTCAGCCTCGTGAGGACAATTGAGTAACTTTCTGACAGTGAGGCAGCACCCCGATCACGAAAACCAAGATTGACGGCCTAGGGGTCCCGATGCGTTGATCACGCGTCACCCCACTATCTGCAGGCCAAATGGCTGGGCAGCGGTCGCTTGGTAGGCCTGGGCCCTTCATGGGCTGTAGTGCCAGGGGTTATTTTATTATTCAGACAAATCATACATGGCTCTACGTAGCGAGACTATGGACACAGAATACACAAGAAGACTTGGTTATTCTTCTTCTTCTTCTTCTTCTGCTTTTACGGCCTCATTGGAACACTTCAGTCAATCATTTCTTGGTCCTCTTCTTCAGTAAGTTTCCTTTCCGAGTCGCCCAGTAGCTCTTCATTCGCTCTGATCTTCTCAGGCGTTCCTCATCTGTAAATACCCTTTTTACTGTATTACGTTTGTCTATTTTAGCCTGAAATCTTATTTTTATATCTCTCAGTTTTTTTAATTTTGTTGTTTTGTTTTGCAAGTCATCCAAGGTTATTTCCAATTCTTTCATATCTTCTCTAATTTCCTTAATCCATCCTACTTGTTGTTTCATATTCCAAAGTTTCACTTCAATTTTTCTAGATAACCTGGTTTCTGGTGTCCTCATGATGTGACCAAAGAAAGAAAGCCGTTTCTTCCGAATAGTATCAGTGATGGGCTCCAGTTCTCTGTATACCACTTCATTTGGTACTATCCGCCACTGTCCAGCTTTCTGATATTTTTTATTTATGCATGTTCTAGCTATTCTTCTTTCTACTTTTAAAATTTTGTCGATTCTGTTTTTCTGAGTAACTTTAAAAAGAGTTTCACTTCCATAGGTCACCTCTGGTTGAACCACCGTCTTGTAATGTTTTAATTTTGTTGCGATTGATAGACATTTTCTTTTATATGTAGACCATGTTAATTTTTGGGCTTTTATCATTTTATTAGTTCTTTCTTGCCATGCAGGTTTCTCATCCAAGTTGTAAGTTATAATTTCTCCTAAGTATTTAAATTGCTTCACTATTTTAACTTTCTTGTTATTTACTGTTATGAAGACTTGGTTCATTACATATAACAAAAATTCCGATTACATTTTTAAATATCTCAAGTCGTTATGTGGGTAGGTTGGGCATTATCCATTCATTAAAAACTGGCTGTCTTGCGAGTTTCGAGACTGGCCCAGGTAAAGAAACCCCTTAGAACCTACTCATAAAAATCCCCTTTTTGGAATTCAAGAATTTTGATACTCGTGAGTTCTGAAACGACACGAACAGATTATTACTTAAATATTCATTTTCTCAATTTATTATCTCTTTGCAACCTTGATGAAGTGTTTACACCCACATTTTTGATGTTTTCTTTGGTTCAAGTATATACTGGTACCATGATTCCTAGGTGTCTAGGGGAAATTTTTAGAGTAGTTTATGACGTCACTGACATTGATGTTCGTTTCTTGAAGTACCTCGAATTGTAAGTAACTCGGCTGTTTTAATTTCCTATATTCCAGTAAGAGGTTTAAAACCGGAATTGAGTAGAACACCCAGAGAATGTGACCTAAAACTTGATGGAGAGAGAATTGAATGTGTAGAAAGCTTCAATTATCTTGGAAGTATTGTATGGAACCAGGGGAGTACTAAGTTGGAAATCCAGAACAGAGTGACAAAAGGTTCCACGTTCTACTATCAGGTGCGAAACCTAGTGTGGGACAAAGCAGTCCCCGTAAAAGCCAAACAAACAGTGTTCAAATCTCACCTCCTACCAATTATGACATATGGGTTGGAGACATGTGTGTTATTGAAAAGAGACATCAGCAAACTGCAAGCATGCGAAAATGAAATTTCAGATCTGACAAGGCAGGAAACAGTTCTGTTTTGGAACTTGGTCAATAAATATTATGAAAAAACAATCTAAAATTTTCAACCTTAGGTAATTTAAAACTGAGCAATCTTTGTGCCGTGTCTTGTATGGGGTTTCGCCTAGGACACCAAGCTGGCTCATCAGCGAGCTCTTGGTGTCCGCACCTGGACCGCCACAGGAGTAGCGAACTGCGCCCTACCTCCCTTTTTATGAAGCACTCCTGCGCCTCTTCACTGCGAGAGCTAAAAAACTCAAGGAGTCCTCAATTCCCTATGAAGGCTTCCAAAAGCCTGGTATATTGGCTTTCACGGCCAGTGAACTAACCCAAGCCGGTTTGCCATACACTGTACGTCCACTGGACTCGACTCGTTCAGCCGTTTCGATGTACCACCAACAGCTGGTGCAGGTGGAAGTTAGAATGCCTATTACTGAAACACTGCTGCTTCAGCTTGCCACGGTGGGTGAGTGGTTAGCGTGTCGGTCTACCAACCCCAAGATTGCAAGTTCGCTCCTGGCCGTGGTAAGTGATTTTTGAAAGGCTGCAAAAATACGACACCATGTCATACGATGTTGGCATGTCAAAGAACCCATTTGAATTCAGTAGGCCGTGTTCATAGTGGCAAAATTAATCTCTGGAGTTTCCGCCAACACAAAGTTCCTCATTTCCCTTCTAGAAAGCGCTATAGTGTTCAAGGAGCTTAGATATCTAACCTGCTTGACTTTCATAGTGCTTCAAGGAACAACGAAATTCGACATGCAAGCTACCCTCTGGGTGACAAATTACAAAGCTTGCACCTGGCATCTGAGGCCATACGATCATCATCATCATCATCTTGAGCAGTTTCCAACCGCTGGTCGGGTCTGCCTGGAACATAAGCCTCTCCATCGTTTCCTGTCCATCCACCATCTCTCGTCATTTACTGTGTCCCAGCACACTCCTCTTTCCTCCACACTCTTCTTAACTCCTTTTGTCCATCTGTCCCTTGGTCTTCCCCTTGGCCTCCTTCCCGTCATTTCCATTCCAAACATCTTCTTCGGTATCCTCTCCTCTTCCATCCTCCTCACATGTCCATACCATTGTAGCCTAGATCGCTCTATTCTATTTTGCAATGGTTACTCTCTTACCATCTCCCTGACTCTCTCATTCCTTACTCTGTCCATTCTTGTCACTCCTACCCTACTCCTCTGGAACTTCATCTCCACTGCTCGTATTTTATTCTTGTCCCTTTCCTTCATCACCCATGTTTCTGAACCATATGTCAAAATTGGCACAAAGTAGGTCTTGTAGATGATTCCTTTACATTTTTGTGGTACATCTTTATTCCATATCATCCCCCTAACACTCTTGAAAAATCCATCTGCGCACCTTCCCCTCTCATTTATTTCCATCCTATTGCCTCCCTTTTCTTCAATTATGCTTCCCAAGTACTTGAAGCATTCTACTTTCTGCAACTGCTGTCCTCCAAGTGTTATGCCCATATCCAGTCTGTTCTTCTTCCTCGTTGTGATGACCACTTCACTCTTTTGTGCTGAGAACTTCATCCCATATGATAACACTACCTTCTCCCACTCATCTAATTGCTCTTGTACTTCTTCCTCATCCTCTCCCCAAACCAGAAGGTCATCAGCAAACAACATTGCCTTCATTTTCCTTTCCCCAATGCTATTTACCACTTTTCGTATGATTTCATCCATCACCACTATAAATAACAGGGGTGAGAGGGCACTTCCCTGTTTCAGACCACTCTCCAGTTGAAACCATGCCGTTCTCTCTCTTCCCACCTTTACACAGCTTTTGCTTCCCTCGTACATTGCTTTCACTCTTGCCACTGTCTCCTTGTTCACTGCTTTTGCTCTCATTGCTTCCCATACCTTGTTTCTATTAATACTATCATATGCTTTCTCAATATCCAAGAAGGTCATCACCAGATCTTTCCCATATTCATAATGGTGTTCTTGTAGCTGTCTTACTGCAAAGATGAGGTCAACTGTTGACCTTCCTGGCCTGAATCCATACTGTTCTTCCCTCAGCCCATCTTCAACTTCTGTCCGAATTCTTCTCTCCAGTACCTTCTCAAATATTTTGGCGCAGTGGCACATGAGTGTAATTCCCCTGTAGTTCTTGCATTCCTTCCTACTTCCCTTTTTAAATATGGGTATTATTATCCCTCTTTTCCAGTCCTCTGGTATTTTCTTCTCCCTCCATATCACTTTCATTACTCGAAAGAGCCACTGTGTTCCTATCACCCCTGCTGCTCTCACCATCTCCACACTCACTTCGTCTATTCCCGGTGCCTTTCCCCCTTTCATCTTCTTTAATGCTTCCTCCACTTCTTTCCATGTCAATTCCTTCTCTGAAATGTCTTGGTCACTGTCTGTTTCTTCCTCCACAATGTCCACTACGCTGGTTTTAGTTGGATTTAGGAGTTCCTTGAAGTATTCTCTCCAGATAACCTTTACTTCTTCCATATTTTCGACCTCCTTTCCATTCCTGTCCACCATTCTGACATTCTCCCCTGTATCTCTTCTCTTTGCCTTTATCATTCCATACAACACTTTCTTACTGCCATCACAGTCCTCCTCCATCATTTCTGTCCATTTCTCCAGCCATTTCTTTTTCTCTTCCTTCACTACTTCTCCTGCTTCTTTCTTCCGCTCTTGGTATTCTTCTCTTGTTCTGTCTGTCCTCTGTTGGAACCATTTCCTGAATGCTTCATTTTTCTTTTTCACTGCTTCCTTAGTTCTGGGGTTCCACCATGGTGTTTCCTTCCACCTTTTCTTTCCACTAGTTCTGCCACACACGACTTCCGCTGCTTCTACCAACATGTCCTTGAACCTATTCCATTCTTCTTCACCTGTTTTCGGATCATCCTTCGGTAATTTGTTCCTCACTAATATCTGGAACTTCTCCTTATTTCCATCCTCCTTCAGCTTCCATGTCCTTATTCTTCTTTCTTGGTTCTCAGTTCTCCTCTTTTCCTTCAGTCCTCTCACCTTGGCGACCAGCAGACGGTGGTCACTGTCCAGGGCTTCTGAAGGTATTACCCTTATATCCGTGATACTCTTCCTTGTCTCCTTCCCGCATAGAATATAGTCCACCACCGATTTCCTAGTCAAATCCCTGCTGTACCAAGTAATTTTATGGCTCTCTCTCTTCTTGTACTATGTGTTTCCAACCATTAGCCCATTTATCTTGCACAGTTCCAACAATCTCTCTCCTTCCTTATTCCTGTTTCCCCATCCTTCACCACCAATCACTTCCTCAAAACCTCTTCTATCAGTTCCGACATGGGCATTTAGGTCTCCCATGACTATCAGGTTTCTCCCCACCAACTGCTTCTGCAACTCCTCTTCAAACTCGTCCTTCTCGCCTTCTGTGCATCCCACCTGTGGTGCATAGACTTGCAGAATGTCCAGGTTTCTACCTTTCACAGTGATTCTGGCTCTAATTATTCTATCACTTACCCTCTTTACTTCCTCCCTCAGCCCTTCTCTCACCACCATTCCCACTCCATTCCTCTTCCCCTCCTCATTTCCTATCCAGTATAGCTGCAAGCCATTTCTCAGTTCTTTTCTTCCTTCCCCTCTCCATCTGGTCTCTGCCAGTCCGAGTACATCCAGTTTTCTCCTCTCCATCATATCCACAACCGGCCATACGATATTATTATTATTACTGCTGCTTCGAAGGATCTTTTTCCACCTTATGAAACAAGAAGTTGTGTACTTTCATGCCATCTCTGTTTCATAATTAGAACTAATACGAAATTCATCAATATCCATTGTTTTTGACGACTCACATCGATCAGGGAAAGAACATGAAACGCTCTATTGAGTTTCAAGTTAGTCGCTTTAGAAGGTACCACATCCTTTCCTGCCATCTCGAGAATGTTTTGTGAACTCGAACTTGAAAATTATTGCCACTTATGAAGGGGAAGCACCGAAAGCAAATACTTCGCAGATAATTTTTTGCTTCTCAGGCTAGAGGCTACTCAGTCACAGAGGAATTGCCTTACGGGTTCCGAGATTATTGGTTTGATAGATGACAATAGTGGAAGTGATGTATTCGCAAGTCACGAATTTTGACTGTCTCTATTCATCGTTACAAATTAGGTATTTTGGCTAATTTCAGTAGTATATTATAAAAAGGATTTAATTGTCCGCTTTTTCAATACAGCAACAGCAACTGTTTTTTAGGTTCTGCACTCGTACAGTGTTATTCAATTTTTGGTCTGGGGATCTATCTGTGATTAGTCTGAACAGAATTGTGTAGACAAATTTCCGACGCCTAGTTTCCATGGCAACTAGAAAAAGGACACTTAGTTCTCACTTGTTGAAACATGCACGACACAATTCGAAGCTGGTACTTATAATAGACTGTTAAAAACATGTATCGCTACATGATTTTATGTTTTACTGCCCCCCTTCTTATCTCACACTCCTCCTGTAAATATGCTTGTCCTTTTCCTATGATTCATTGTCTGTCTGGTTTTTCCATTATACAGTAGAACCCCTCTCGTCCGCCCTCGTCTGGTCCTTCGCTCCGGTTTATCTGACCGTGCTCGAGCCGAACTTGTCCCAGTATGTAGCGGTGACTTGCTACCCGTCGCACCATTCCTGGTGTCCACAGAATTTTCAATGTCAATTTTTCTGACTTTTCCTGACCATTTTTCTACAAAATTCCTGACTTGCAAAGTCTATCGTAACATCGGAAAAATGGTTTATAGAGCAAATATACAGTATATATTATAATTATCTCTCTTATTTGCAGCCTCCACCATCCCCATAGCTGCCCAACGCTCGCCTCTTTATTCATTTAAAATACAAAATAAAGTAAATTATAATGCAATAATACATAAATCAAAGTACTTAATAACCTAAACTATAGTGATGGGGTCGCCACATCCCTACGCCAACGCCAAAATAGCGTACAAAAAATATGTAAAAGAGGTTTTTACTATGATGTACTGTAAAAATGGAAACTTACCATAATGTCCTGAGAGTTATTGCTTTTTATCTTCAGAAATTAGTTAAACTAGTAATATCAAAATATGGCTGTAAAACACAAAATACTGTATGGTTAATATAAAATTTCCCGACTTTCTATTACTTTTCGGCATTTTTTCCTGACTCATGCCATTTTTTCACACTTTTTCCTGACTTTTCCTGACCAGAAACAAAATTCCTGACTTTTCCTGACTATTCCTGCCTGTGGACACCATGCCATTGTTGTTTACAGGTACTTCTTGTTATCACTTGACCGTTTTAGTGCTCCGTCACCTCTTGTATCGTTTCTGTCGTTGTCAGTGTTTTGTACAGTACGTACTGCACTGTGAAGTTTTTAGCGGTTACTGTTTGTTGGTTTTATGACATTGTTCTTCTGTGTTTGTTACAGTACTGTACAGTAATTTGTTTACTGTACATTGTGTGTACTGTAGGCTACAGTTATGTGTGTTTTTCAACATGTCAGGAGTGAAACGTACATTACTCTTTACAACAGCTTAGCCTTTCACGGCCGGCGTTCATAATGAGGTACAAGTTTGTCGGGCTTGTAGGCCGTGGTCCAGACAGGATATCTCCCGACGTTTCACCGGAAACTGCGTCCAGCATTATCAAGGGTTCCGCTCCTTTCCTTGGTCAGCAGTGGAATGAGGAAGAGGCTTGAAATAATGGGTAACGGATTGTAGTGGGGTATTGTTGTTTCAATATGACTGTTGGTTGGGTGGATCTGGTGATGAACTAACGGCTGGAATGTAGTTTTGGATCTTCAAATAGCATGGTGAGCCGAGCGTTCTCTTCGCATATCGGCTGGATCGTCTGGTCTCACGTACATGTTGCGGGGTGCGGTGCGTGCTCCGGCTTCGGCGACCGAGCTTGTGAGGGTCAGGTGTTCCCTGGGCGACTGCCGGGCTGTAGCAGGAAGGTTCTTCAGGTTGACGTGTGAGAGATTTCTTGGCCTTGGTGTCCCTAAGGGCCGGGATCCATGTATTACGCACACATTCAATTTCTTCCTTCCGATTGAAATTGTCGGGGTGTAGACGGTTTATAAACCCACCGCCAAAATCCGGGACTTGCTGCGATCTTCTAAAGACAAGCGCCACCCACACTCCACTGCAGGTGTCTACAGAATCCCGTGTTCCTGTGGGAAGGTGTACATAGGAACGACGAAGAGGAGCGTGACCACCAGACTCAAGGAACATAACAGACACAGCCGCCTGGGTCAAACTGATAAATCGTCAGTCGCTGAGCATTCTCTCTTGCCCGGTTACGATGTACAGTACGGGGACACGGAGATACTCTCCACGACCACACACTACCATGCCAGGTTGCAACGGGAAGCCATAGAAATCTTCAAACACCCCGACAATTTCAATCGGAAGGAAGAAATTGAATGTGTGCGTAATACATGGATCCCGGCCCTTAGGAACACCAAGGCCAAGAAATCACTCACACGTCAACCTGAAGAACCTTCCCGCTACAGCCCGGCAGTCGCCCAGGGAACACCTGACCCTCACAAGCTCGGTCGCCGAAGCCGGAGCACGCACCGCACCCCGCAACATGTACGTGAGATCCGAAGATCCAGCCGATATGCGAAGAGAACGCTCGGCTCACCATGCTATTTGAAGATCCAAAACTACATTCCAGCCGTTAGTTCATCGCCAGATCCACCCAACCAAGTCATATTCAAACAACAATACCCCACTACAATCCGTTACCCATTATTTCAAGCCTCTTCCTCATTCCACTGCTGACCAAGGTAAAGAGCGGAACCCTTGATAATGCCGGACCCAGTTTTCGGTGTAACGTCGGGAGATATCCTGTCTGGACCACGGCCTACAAGCCCGAAAAACTTGTACCTCATTACATTACTCTTTCATTAAATGAAAAATTAGCAGTGCTAGGAAGACTGAACAAATGGGAATCACTCCAGAAAATTGCCAAGGAACTCAATGAAGGCGTTACGACAATAAAAGATTGGAGAAGAAATCGGAATGACAGTGAATCATGTATAGTGACGATAGATGGTGAAAACGCTCTTAAGAATCGCAAAACATTGAAAAAGCCTAAACTTGAACTGCTTGACAACGCATTGTGGATGTGGCTCTACCAAAAAAGAAGGAAAGGAAACCCCGATATCTTAAGTTCAGAGATTGTTTATTTTAATATAAATGTGTATTTTCCTGTACTTTCTGATAATCCGACCTTTTTTGCGTTCCGACCATACCCTCAGTCCCAAAGGTGACGGATTACAGGTGTTGTACTGTAGATTGAATACAGTAGGCTATCATGTTTAATAGTTACTAACATAATTTGATGTTTTTCAGTCGGTCAACACTATTGTACCCAATTGTGGGTTATTCCGTAATCCTGAAAAAATTTAGGCTAGACAAGATTTATTTATATTCAAATAATTAATGGTTTTTGGGCTAATGCCTTGTGAAAATAAAATTAAATACCACCAGACGTTTCGAAGGAACCTTGCCTCCTTTTTCAATGGAATTGAACAATGTGGCCAAAGAAAGTATATCAATGAGATTACAAAAAACTAGATAAATTCCTCTGTTCGTCACCAGAGACCAGCTGCCAGAAATTACTGTATGGACCATGGTAGAAAAACACGCCATATTAATAAGAACGGCGGACAGAGTAGTAAGGAAGGAGAAGGTAAAGGGGGCGGGGGAAAATATAGACACTCCTCGAAGAATGAGGATGTCACAAATAAGGAGAAAGGAGGGGGCGGGGGGGAGGGTTTGCTGGATATAAAAGTTAAAAAAAAAGTCAACCCCTGGCACTATACAGCTCATGAAGGACCTAGGCCGACCAAGCGACCGCTGCCCAACCATTTGGCCTGCAGATATTGGGGTGACACGTCATCAGCGCTCCAGGTCCCCTCGGCCGTTAATCTTGGTTTTCGTGATCGGGGCGCTGCCTCACTGTCAGACAGCTACTCAATTGTCCTCACGAGGCTGAGTGCACCCCGTTCCAACCCTCACGTCAGTTTTAAAATCCCTGACGGAGACGGGAATCGCAAGTGGGGCCTCCGGATGAGAGGCAGGCGCGCTACCCCAACACCACAGGGCTGGCGTTTGATGGATATAAGAGAACAGAAACAAAAGGGAAGTGTATCCGTACGATACCTAACGTCATACAGGCAATGGCGAAAAAACAGATGTTAACTCCTCCAGTGACGAACAAAGAAGATCAAATCCCGGCTCTGTAGCCAAGAGGATAACGTACAATTTGAAATAGGTGAAGAACTAGAGAAACTGAGAGGAACTATCTTCCTAGATCTTTAAAAACTGGTAGCCAAGTGTCACTTAGCTGATATCCACTGTCTCTCATGTAAACTTACGGTATTTCAGGATTAGAGAATAACCCACAATTGGTTACAATCATGTTGAACGACTAAAAAACATCAAACTACGTTTACTAAGGCAACACTGAAAAATTGCTTCACACACCATAAAGTTACTCACATGCTGGACAATAGTCTGGGTGATGTCCACACTTCATGCTTGGCACACTGCACCTCGTTGCTGTGGAAGTAACGACTCACATTATTCCACAGCTCCATGTGATCTTGTTCAGCATTGCGGCGGTGGACAAGTGCAGCTTCTTGCCGGTACCGGTGGGAGAGCGAACCAGCACTCGCTGGCCGGGACATGCTGCTATAGGAACGTCGATCCTGCAAATCCAACAGGCAAAACTATAGTAGGCCTAGAGATAACAATATCTCATTTACAACATTCTATAAGTAGTGATATATAGCTTTCCTTATTGACAATTTAATCTAAAATGAATCATCATCATCTTCATTTCTCCTTTTCCAGCTGACACTGGGTGGGGGCGAATATGGTTCCTCTCCACTTTGTTGGGCAGATGACCTCGTAGTTCTGCCCCTTAAAACAATAACTAACTCTCCACTTTGTTCTGTCGTTCCACCTTTCCTCTTCACACAGTGTTCCAATCCAGGTTCCGTTTTCTAATGCTATTCTTCACCGAGTCCATCCAACGCATTCTTGGTCTTCCTCGTCCTCTCTTCCCTGTCATCTGTCGTTCCAGTGCTCGTCTTGGTAGCCTTACTTCATTCATCCATTTGACATGTCCAAACCATCTAAATCTGTTTTGCTCCAGTTTGTCTTTTAGTTTCTGTACTCCCAGTTCTTTCCGCATATCTTCATTTCTCAATCTGTCTCTCCTCGCTTACTGGACCTTACTTCTCAGGAATCTCATCTCAGATGCCTAAAATCAATATCAGTTGATAAATAAATTTATTACACCATAGATGATATGGTGCTTGTGAAAATGAAAGACAAGCAACACAAATGTTTCAAGACCTAGATAAAATTTGTAAAATATATGGGATGAAAATAAGTGAGAAAAAAACAAAAAGTTTGGTCATAGGTTGAGAAAGTGAAAAAATACAATAAGAAGATGAAATTGAACAAGTAGATAGTTTTAAATACCTAGGAAGTTGGGTTACACAAGAAATGATATGCACTAAAGAAATAAAAACAACAGCAAATAAGCCTTCAGTAAGAAAAGAAAATTAGGTAAGACTTCAGAAGAGGTACTTTTCGCCCAAAATTCTTAAAGTACTGAAATTAACCAAATTACCTGAATTAATAGTCGGGGAAAATATCTGGAGATGATGTAGTAATAGATGTTTACTACTCTGCTGTCTCTGACCCACCAGGCCATCCCAGACCAGAAGTGTGACTCCTCGTTGCCGCCACACAGGGATGCGCTTGGAACCTCCGACCTAATGTGGTCCTTTGTTCCTCGTCTACTGGTTGGTTAGTTATTGGTACAGCTTTTTAGGTTTACTATAATGTGCTTTTGGTCAAATACATGGTTTTTTTTTTTTAAGTTTTGGCACCAATGCTTCAGTGCCAAGTTGCAACAATGTTGGACGCTGCCACTTTTACCGACTGTTGCTGCCCTGCATCCCCTCCCTCAGAGCACATGACCTCGCCCGTCCCCACCATCGCTCGTGCGCAGTCGCGCCTGTTAGATGAGTAGTGTGAGACCAGCGCTCGCGAAAGACAGTCGCAATGTTTTCCAAGCAGGAGCAGAGAACGTGGATAAAAATTCTGTGTGCTAGGGGTCGCAGTGCTAAACAGTGTCACCGAGGATTGCAGGAAGCTTGCGGTGCAGCTGCGTTACTGTTCAGAACGGTAGCAAGATGGGTTGGAGCCTTTCGAGATGGGCGCGAACGTGTGGAGCACATGCCTCGATGTGGTCACCCACCAGTAAGTGATGACAATGTACAGATGGCGTCCGCGTTAGTAGAGGTGGATCGGAACGTAACGATTCGTCAATTAGAGCAAGATACCGGACTGGCGCATTCAACTGTCCTCCACATCCTGAAGGACTTACTGAAAATGAGGAAGATTGCGTCCAAATGGTTCCGCATGACTTAACCGACATGCACAAATGGCTGCGATATGACGCTTGTCGTATGCACTTGCAGCGTTATGAGCGCGAAGGAGAGGCCTTCTTACGGCGTATCATAACCATTGACGAGCATGGGCCAGATCTTCTGAGCCACAGTTAAAACACCAATCGAACAAGTGGCGGCACCACGGAAACAAACAGTTCGACCAACCCCCACCAATGTGAAGGTAATGATGATTCTTGCCTATGATTGGGATGATGTGATCATTCACCATACTGTTCCCCGAGGGCAAACCGTTAATGCGGTGTACTATTGTTCGTTTCTACAAGACCATCTCAGAGGAGCTCTGAGAAGGAAACGGCGCCATCACATGGTTACACCGCCCATCGTTCTGCATGACAATGCTAGGGCACACACAGCAGGCATTGTGTCGGCATTGTTGGATCGCTGGGGCTGGGAGGTCCTCTATCACCCCCCATATTCTCCCGACATCAGTCCCTGCGACTATGATCTCATCCCGAAGATGAAGATGACAATGCGCGGGGAGCGCTTCCGTACCATTGAAGACATTAAGCAGGTTGCCAAGCGCTCTCTTCATACCATCAGTAGATTGGGCAGTGCCAACGGGATCCAACGACTTCCGCATCGCTGGGAACACATTGTACGCAACGGTGAGGACTACATCGAGGGCCTGTGAAACTTGGAACCATCTAAGTGAGTTATTAATCCAGTTATAACTAAGGTGCCAAAACTTAAAAAAAACAACCATGTATATGTTATTTGTCTACTCTATAAAAAACGACCCGTTTCAGGCAGGAAGGGAGAAGAGTAGTAGAAAGATGGTGAAAGATCAAGAGTTTGTCTCTTAGTTAGAACTTGTCCTATTTCATACATTATGTCACATACTTATTCTAATATTTACAATTAGTGCTTATGTTCTGTATTTACAATTTACATGATTTTGGGGTCTGTTTGAGGGCTGTTCCTCTGCGTCACTGCAGTATCAGTTATTTGGGGTGCTTGCGCTGCAGGTCTATGCGCTCATCCACTTCGTGGAGTTCCCTAATTAGAGGGTTGTCCATTCCCGTTTGCCTGTCGTAGAACCTTTTGGCTGATGCTACGATTTCTTCATGTAGCGTTCTTACGTCTAGTTTCCTTCAAATTCTTTCGTTTGAGACGTACCAGGGGGCGTCTGTTATCATCCTTAAGATCTTGTTTTGCTGGACCTGGAGTCTTTCTATGTGACAGGTTTTAGCAGTTCCCTAGACCGGGACTGCGTAGAGAATAACGGAGTGAAGTAGCATTTTGTACAATATGAGCTTGTTTGCCAGATTGACCTTGGATGTTCTTGATATGATTGAATAGATGCTGTGCATGGCTTGCTTGGTTTTTACTATTGCGTGCGTTGTGTGCGATCTGAATATGAGGCAGCTGTCTAGGATTACTCCGAGGTATTTACCCTCCGGTGACCAATCAATGGGCGTGCCGTAGATTTGTATTTTGTTTGTTGTTGCTTCCTTGTGGTTCCAACGTATGCCGTCCCAAATATGAACACTACTTATATAGGCAAAAGTCCAGCTGATTCAGCCAATTTAGCATCATGTACCATCATGCACCGTATTGTCAACCCCACGCATTCGGTACTATATCACATCTGGCAGACCCATGGTTTTCACCTAGACCAATAATGGTTAGGTAGCGCTAATATAAACACCCCTGGTTTTTGTCACGCACAGTGGGGATAGTCACGCATCAATAATATTTATCCAGGCCAATGGTTTTGCCTTTTATTTCATTATTCACGTGTCATGTGTTGAATTCTGTAATGGACATGTTGGCTACGGGTATGAAGTAGTGTACGACGTGAATGTGTCATGGCGGCGATCGTCAAATCAACAAGAAGGAAAATGATTTATTTACGTAATAAAAGAAATATTACCGGTACAACAGTGACAATTCAAATTGAAATGAACTTCTAATAACTCCTAGAAAGGTATGTAAATCATGAATAATACATTTCCAATAATCTGCCTAGTAAAAGTTGTAAAAAGGGAAAAGTACCTTTTCTGAAGGATTAAGTTTAATGAAAATTATTTTGTGGAGCAATGACAGGGTTGATATGCTTTCAGGATTTCAAATTTCCCTGACTTTTCCCAGTTTTCCAAACCAAAATTTAAGAAATTCCATGACCACAGAGTTGTTTATTTCCCTGACTTTTCCCGATTTTCCAGAGCAAAGTATAGAAAATTTATTAACCACAGGGATGACATTTACCTCGCTTTTCCTTAGGTTTTCCAAACCTAGCAAAAGTGCATGTTATTCTGTATGATTGATTAAGATTAAGTTAGAAAAACTTATTTTAGACTAATTATTTGTGCAAGGCTATTCTTAAACGCGAGGAGAAATGTTGTAGTAGATGAAAATAATAGTGATAAAAAAATATCCGAGCAAAGTTTCATTATATAAACCGGGCTTATAAGTAGCTCTGTGTATAAGTTAACACGAGTCTTTAAAAGTATAAAAACAAATAACAAACAAAAAAAACCACAACAGTTCCTTACTGTAATAAATAACGTTTATTACGATATGAACAGGAACACATTTTAACAATAAATGCTATCATTTTTTTTTATTATTTACAAAATTCCCTGACTTTTCCCAGTTTTCCCGGTCGCTTATCAACTCTGAATGAAAGTAAACCTAAGAAAGAGATCAGTGAAATGTTTTGTTTGGAGTGTAGCAATGTATGGAGCGGAAACTTGGACGCTTAGGAAAGAAGACGAGAGAATAATAGAGGCTTTCGAAATGTGGCTGTGGAGAAGAACATGGAGACAATAAGTTGTAAGGACAAAGTGAGAAATGAGGAAGTATTAAAGAAAGTAGGAGAAGAAATGGTTGGTTCCCTAGTTTAGGGGCTACGACAACACGGCCATGTAGCCCAGTGTACTTTAGGTGTGTGTAGAATCTGATAACCGGCGTTAATTGTGTTGTCTGTATAAGTGTGTGTTATCTGTTTTTAATTCAAGTATGGACTGCAGACATTGAATTTTTAAGTAGTTCCTACTTTTGCCACCAAACGCCACCGTCAACAACTAACTAGTACAGAACTTGGCCACTAGATGCCACTGCAGTCTGCTCCTGGCGACGAACGTCGGAACCTAAGAGTGTTTGTCAAATGTTTAACCTAACCTAATTTAGCTTCACACAGGTGTAATTAGTGGAAGGTTCTTTAACATGCCATAAATCTATGACATGGGACCGCCGGCTTTACTTCCCCTCCAAAGGAAGGCTACTGAGGGATTTTTAACTCTCTTAAGAAATCTGACGACTTCGGCCGGGTTTGGACCCACGATCTTGGGCATAGAAGCTCAGCATGCTACCAACTACGCCACCGAAGCCGCTTTAGGAGAAGAATTAGTATTAATATTTTGCAAAAGTTCCGCCTAATCAATACCTTTATTGTACTAAATATAAAAAGGAAGGAAGCTTGTAGTTTAACGTGACCGTTAATCTCGAGATCATGAGCCACGGGACCTCCTTTTTACGTGGAATCCGAACCACAGGACATGGCATTTCACTTCGAAAATCTCACATGCATTGACCGGGAATCGAACCCGGACCGCCTTAGTGAGAGGCATTCAGCTAGACCGCTGAGCCACCACGCCCCTGTACTAAATATAAATGATTACTTAGTGGTCATTGGTACATGTTTCGGGGCCTACTTGTTTTGGCCCCTTCATCAGCCTATGTAGATAAAAAGTCAAGGCAAACAGGTTGTCGGATAGCTAAACACTCCTAAAACATTCCCTTCAAGAAAACCTGTTATGGTGCACCATAATGAAAGGGGAAAGATGTTTATCCAAAGAAACATAAGGAAATAAAATACATAAATACATAAATAAATACATAAATAAAAAATAAAGAAAGAAAGAAAGAAAGAAAGAAAGAAATAGTTGAAATTTGGAAGAAAAAAAAAATTGTGTGAACACACTCTAAAATTTGACCCTTTCTTGTTGATAACAGAAATTGTGCACTCTTCAAGTAGTCCCAAAAGACAAGCCTTAGCCGACATAAACTTATCGTTTAACTTAAAGTAAGTTGACATATTGCTAAATATCATCACAGATATAGACTTATATGTGACATATTCCATTCTTAATGGTTTAATCTCAAACTAGAGACCTGTTCCTTCATTAATTATTCCAAAGCATTCTGGCAAGATGATGTTTCGGCACTGCAGCTTCATGGTTTTTTTGGGGCTCATCTATGGTGAAGTATTGTGATCCATGACAGTTATCACTGGTGAATTGTGTTTGGAATATTAATATAATCTGGAATGCTGCCACGGAGTAGATTAGGTCTCATTTAGCATCTACAGACCGCAGTAAGATGGAACTGCCACAAAGCTGAGCCATTGTATTTTCGTTGACACCTGCAAGCCACGGTATAGCGTATGGTTTATTTCAAATGTGTTATTGTCGTCCTCATACTGTATTTCAGAAGATTTGGGACTACTTGAAGAGTGCACAATTTCTGTGATCAACAAGAAAGGGTCAAATTTTAGAGTGTGTTCACACTATTTTTTATTTTATTTTTTCCAAATTTCAACTATTTCTTTCTTCCTTTCTTTATGTATTTATGTATTTTATTTCCTTATGTTTCTTTGGATAAACATCTTTCTCCTTTCATTATGGTGCACCATAATAGGTTTTCTTGAAGGGAATGTTTTATGAGTGTTCAGCTATCCGACCACCTGTTTGCCTTGACTTTTTATCTACATAGGCTGATGAAGGGGCCAAAACAATTAGGCCCCGAAACATGTACCAATGACCACTAAGTAATCATTTATATTTAGTACAATAAAGGTATTGATTAGGCGGAACTTTTGCAAAATATTAATACTAATTGTTGCATAAATACGGAACCAGAATGAACCATTCAAATACTAAAATTAGGAGAAGAAAGAATGATGCTAAAGAAGAAAGGAAAAGAAAAATGAATTGGATAGGACAGTGGGTTATGAAAGGAAGGGAGAAGAGCAAAATACAGGCCAGTGAGATGAGGTTCTTGAGAAGCAGTATTGGAGCTACAAAGATGGACAGAATAAGAAATGAGAGGACCAGAGAATTAATGAAGGAGGAACCATTACAGGATGGTATAGAGAAATCTAGACTTAGATGGTATGGACATGTAAAACGAATGGAGGAAAAGAGGATACCCAGGAGGATACATGAGACGAAGTGGGAAGGAAAGAGACCGAGAGACAGGTGGCTGAAGAGGGTGGAAGAAAGCGTGAAGAAGAGAGGAGAAGACTGGACAAGGGTGGAGGCTGAGAGATGGTGGGAAGACAGAAGACGTTGGAGAAGCTTGTGTTCTAAACAGACTCGGACAGTGGCTGGAAACTGTGCAAGATGATGATGATGATGATGTATTGTATTGTATTTTTTATTCATCCATTCAATCAAATAATGTACATTGTACAATGATATAGGACACGTCAATTCACAAATTATACTAATACTAATTTACAATCACAATAATAATATAGGCCTACACAAGGATAACCTTATATCATTTAGTCCTATGAATACATAACTATTGATATTCTAAAAACTCTTTAACTGAGTAGAAGCAGTGCTCCAGCAAGAACTCTTTAGTTTTTATTTTGAACTTTATGTAATTTGCTGTACTATTAATATTATTTGGCAAATGATTATACAGCGTTATAGCTGCATGGAATACACCATTTTTACATAGTGTTGTATTTGCAGCATGTACATGAAGATTGTTCTTTTGTCTGGTCTGGTAGTTATGTATATTTGAATTCATCTCAAAGATATCCTCATTTCCTAAGCTTTGTTTGACAAATAATAGAAGTTCAAAGATGTAAATACATGGCAAAGGTAAAATTTTCAGTTGTTTAAACAGAGGCTTACATGTATGCAATCTAGTAGTTCCTTTCATTGTTCTAATTGTTCTTTTCTGGATAATAAAGATTTGGTGAGCAGCAGGTGAATTTCCCCAAAATATGATTCCATATTTCATAAGCGAATAGCAATGACTGCCTAAGAGGAGATGGTTTGGTGAAAAGTGCATTAGAAGGGACAGTCCAAGGGAAAATCCAAAGAGGAAGAAGGTTTCAGATGCTGGATTCCATCACTTGATTGATAAATCTTATGAGCTGATGAAACGTGCTGCTGAAGACCGGATAAGGTGGAGAGACCGACCATGAGGAAACCTGCCATCAGCCAGATAAACTGAAGATGATGAATAAAGCCCAGAAGTTTATGCAAAATCATATTTTTGCATATTATTCATATTTTGGTTATTTTAACACAATGCATCATATTCTTCTCCTTTTCCTGTTTAAGTGCATATCTCTGCTTGAGAAGGGCGTATATTCTAATTTCCTATTGTTTTGAAGCGCTTTGTGTTACTTCATATACTTTAAGAATTGTGTATTTCGATTCAGACTCCAAGAGTCTATCACAGAATAAGTTAATAGTGAAATTATTTAAATACTTAGTATGTTTCAGTCCTTTTTGCAACTTGATGATGGTGATGATAATTGTTGTTTTAAGGGGCCTAACGACTAGATTATCGGCCCCTAATGGCATGCGCGATCATGAAGATGATAATGAAATGTAAATTATAACTAAAACTAACTACTAATTTATATACTAGAAGAAGTAATGGAAAACAAAAGAGAATAAGGCAAATAAAGGACAGGAGGAAAAGAAATGCCCTCAACCCTCGAAGAAGGCGGATTGAGGGACTTGGAAGGAAGGAGAGCCATGTAAGGCAGATAGGAGAGTGAAAGAGGAGAGGGTCCACCCCAGAGGTAATGGAAAAAAGGGGAATCCCTCAGGTCGCCAACTCCCGAACCCACCAGCCGTGAGCCCCTGAGGGTGTAGCAATATCCACGGTGCACCAGAAGCGGTGGGTCTACATACACCCTTCCTCCTTGAGGCCTTGAGCAGAAGGCAGGAGATAACCGGAAAAGAAAAAGAAGGCTGACCCCTCGCAGAAGGAGGGTATCAGAAAAGATGAGACAAGGGCCAATTAAGGCAGGGAAGGAAGAGACTCCCTAGGCCTCGGATGCCCTAATACGGTCGGGGTCAGAAAAGAACAAGAGTTGACCAAGTGAGGTCGACAGGAAAGAAGACGGAGAGGAGACCGGCACAAGTAAGTGGAAGCAATGCCGGACTCACCTGGGGCCTCGTGGTTGCCAATCCACGTCCCACTCGATGTGAGCCCCTGGGGGGTTTCTGCAACTTAATATGAATTAGTTTTATTTAACCTTCACTATGTACATGGTGGCCATTCAAATTGGTCAACGATTTTCCAGGAATTTTCCAGGAGTAATTCTCATTTTTTCTGACTTAAAAATTAGCGCGAGTCCCGGGTGGCGGGGTGTGCTATATCGGTTGCCTACTTCAAGACCGAAATAAAGCAGTTATGTTTGGTATACTTATACAGATGTTGACAAAATTTAGTAGTGATTGCGTTATTGATACACAAGCCTACACACAAATGATTTAATTGTTGTTTTAAAAAAGCCTTTGTGACTGAAATATCCGCTTCAAAAAAAAGGAGAGAAAAGAATACCGCCTGCAATTTTATTGCGGTGAAGTTGTCTATACTCAATATGTTTTACAAAAATACTATCGCGTGTTCTTAAACACAGAAACAGGTAGCCTGAGGAAATTTCTTTCGTTAACGATAGAGTGCTCACCCAAAACCGCAGCGAGAGTATGATTTAAGATGGAAAGATTTTTATAATTAAGTAACAGCTGGCTATTTTCCAGGAGTTTTCAAATGTTTCAGCATTTTCCAGGAGATTTCCAGACCTAATAAAAATCCAGAGTTTTTCAGGAGTAGTGGCCACCATGTATGTAACATAAATATTATAAAATTATTTTCATTTAAAAAAATTCAATGGCTATTAAGATTGCATATCAGTTACACTTAAAAATTAACTATCTCCCTAAAATAATTATTGATGGTCAACACCGTTTGAAGTTCCATAAAATAACATTTCCTACTAAGAACTGTTTCTTAGTTGAGATATTTTTAAAAAGGTGTATGATGATGATAATTGTTGTTTTAAGGGGCCTAACATCTAGGTTATCGGCCCCTATATATATAATTTAGCTTCACACAGGTGTAATTAGGGGAAGATTCTTCAACAGGCCATAAATCTACGACATGGGACCGCAGGCTTTACTTCCCCTCCGAAGGAAGGCATACTGAGGGATTTTTAAAGTTCTTAAAAAATCCGATGACTATGGCCGGGATTTGAACCCACGATCTTGGGCATAGAGGCTCAGCATGCTACCAAGTACGCCACCGAAGCCGCTTTAATGATGATGAATAGCACAGGTAGGTAAATAAAGAAGCTTTCTGTACTCGGGAGTACGGTAGTATAAGTCACGATACCGGTACCGAGGTCCCTAAAAATTCCCCTAAACGAAACCAATTGCAATGTGTAATTGAACCCAAATTTTAGCAATTCAAATATTTGGGAAAATGTGTAAGGCAACCTTCTCAAACATCATCAAAAAATGAAGTATTGCGATACCTACTGGTATTATTCTGTGCAATAATAAGGCTTTACATACAAAAGCAAAACTAACACGGGACCTTTCCCAGACTCTCTTACCTTTTCCACAGAAAAGGAATCTGTTGACATCGAATATAGATTTAGGTGTTAGGAAGTCATTTCTGAAGGCCTTTGTCTGGAGCATGGTGCTCTATGGAAGTGAAACTTGGACTATTGGTGCAGCAGAAAAGAGGAGAATTGAAGAGTTTGAAAGGTGGTGTTACAGGAGAATGATGAAGATCAGATGGGTAGATAGGGTTACAAACAAAGAGGTATTAAGACTAGTGGGAGAGGAGAGATGTTTCTGGCGACTGCTAATGAAGAGAAGAGATAGACTAAGACACCCAGAAATAGCAAGCTTAGTTATGGAAGGAAGGGTCGAGGACAAGAACTGTAGGGGTAGACCAAGGTTAGAATATGTTAAACAGATTGCCTCGGGCGTAGGGTGTGGTAGCTATGTAGAGATGAAACGATTAGCTCAAGACAGGGAGGAATGGAGATATGCATCAAACCAGTCAAAAGACTGAAGACTCAAACAACAACTTACCTTTAGTAAAAGCAGCAATTTTTGCCTATACAAATGTCTAACTCAGTACCAAATCAATGGTTTTGCCCAGGCTGTGCACTAAATCAGTAGCCTAAAGGGGAAGATGACCTTGCTGCTCCACTCCTTAAAACAAAAATTAACTAACTCAGCAGGAACCAATGGTTTCAGTCTAGCAGTGGTCTAACCCAGTAGCAACCAATGGTTTTGTCCAGACAGTTGTCTAACCCAGTAGCAACCAAAGAGTTAGTCCAGACAGTGGTCTAACCCAGTAGCAACCAAACCTAACCTTAATCTAAACGCCATCAGTACCAACTAGCCTATTTTATGCAATATCAACTTCTCCTCTTCGCTAAAGAGAAATGAAAATGCTACTGTACGCAGTATCAGTTATGTGATAATAGCTATCAAGTGATAGCTCTAACAGTAACGAGTTATTATAAGTACCCTAGTACAAACAAAGCTACTATCAACAAATTAAGTACTATCAACAAATTAAGTAAGTGCAGATCCCTACAGCAAAACAGAGGATATGATATAAAATGTGCACCTTCAATATTAATTTACCAGTCAGGAGCAGCTCACCCAAAACAGCTTTCAATCACTAAACTTCAAGAACTGTCAGCTGTCAATAACGATAATAATGCATTCAAGGATCATGAATGCATTTAAAACACTAGCACGAGCCTTAACATTCATACAGTTGTTACCAACTAACTGAAGTGCACCGAAACAAGTCCTACATTATCAATAAAGATTTGTTGTGTAATCAAAGTCAGTGTAAAACGTTTTCAAATGTCAATTTATACAATAGACTGATTGTAATATTTTACAATAGCCCAAATATGTTAAAAGTTGATAGAACAATTCAACCGTTACATTGGTGAAACTGGATAATAGAAACTGCGCGCGCATGAATGTGGCTTTTGTGGCCTGAACTCTAGCGTCATCTCGGTGTCAATTCTTAAACTATTGGAATGGCGCGTGATTTCGACTTCAATGCACAGCTCACGTGTCTTGAATTTACGCCCAAAGCTTAATTAATTTTAGGGGCTTTGAACATCATGGGCAGTAGCTCCATGGGGATTAAAACAAGGGTATCATTTTCCAGGTGAGGGTGGGGGCCGACGAGGATAATCACGCCCGAAGCCTCGCTATAAATACTACCATGAGTGCTCGCTGCATTTTGACCTGAATATTATAAGCCCATTGCTGATCGTCGTATGTGGATTTTTGAAGAGCTGGAGTATCCATGTTCCATGGGAGTGTACCTAGATAGGACCAAGAATTCAGTCAGAGTTCCTCGACAATAATCGATCGTGTTCCCAACACAAGACAACTTCCTATCATCACTTGGGGACTCCATTCGAGTCTCTTGTATAGATCGGGAAAGTTACGGCGCAAGGCAATGATGCCAAGCTCAGGGGCGTATATAAGGGGGGTGCTGAGGGGGCTCCAGACCCCCCCCCCCCCCCGAAAAAAAGCCAATAGAAATTAAGAAAGTGTTGCTTTGGTAAGAGCATTAAATAATTGTAAATTTGGTTGTACCCTAATCGTAACTTATTGAAATTGTACTAACTCGTGGTGTAGTGGATAGCATTCTCCGCTGCCGCCCCGCAGATCCGAATTTGATTCCCGGCTCTGCCAAGAAATTTTAATTCTAGTCTGAGGGCTGGAACGGGGTGCAATCAGCCTTGTGAGGTGTGTTAGGTAGTCAGCCCGAAGGCTGGTTGGATCCTCAAAAATCACCGCCGTTACGTTATGTGAGTAGATACCCACAAAAACCTAAGGCAGCGCTATATTGAGGCAATCTAGGCAAGAAGAGGAGTGAGGTAGTTTGCCATTGCTTTCCTCACCCTTGTGAGGTAAAGTTGTGAATTCCACAGTACGTTTTTAGAGAAATACATGTAAAAAAAACTGTTTACCTTTCTGCTTAGTAAATTGACAAATATTAAGATATTTGCCATTCATACCCCATAGGCCATAATAGAAAGTTCATTAGGTATAACATTTTATTTGTGTGTTGTGTTGTATTTTACATTTTTTTTTTGTATTGCCAGTAATTGTAGGCTATTTAAACTTTGAATTAGCATGCTGAGCTTCTATGGCCAAGATAGCGGGTTCAAACCCGGCCGAAGCCGTCGGATTTTTTAAGAGCGTTAAAAATCCCTCAGTATGCCTTCCTTCGGAGGGGAAGTAAAGCCGGCGGTCCCATGTCATAGATTTATGGCATGTTAAAGAACCTTCCACTAATTGCACCTGTGTGAAGATAAATTGGATAGGTTAAGAATGTAAACAACGCTCTTAGGTTTCTACGTTCGTTGCCAAGAGCCGACTGCGGTGGCGTCTAGTAGTTAAGTTATGAACTTGGCCTAGTAGTCGTTGACGGTGGCGCATGGCGGCAAAAGTATGAACTATTTGAAAAATTCTAAGTTGCAGTACTTAAATAAATAAAATAAAAACAGATAACACACACTAATACAGTCATCACAATTAACATCGGTTATCAGACAGATTCTACACACACCCAAAGTACACGGGGCTACATGACCGCGTTGTCGCAGCCCCTAAACTTAAGAACCAACCAACCAAACTTTGAATCGTATCTAAAATAATTACACGAAGTTATATGCTCTAAGGTATTGGTTGATATTTCTGGGTATTTTGCGGTGACAATCCCCTGAAAATACCCACAATTTTCCAGAATAGTCAGCCCCCTCCCGATTTTTTTTTTCTATATACGCCCTGGCCAAGCTATCTCTGAACTCGGCAGACGATGGTTCGAACCCCACCATCGGCCATCCTTGTAATGGTTTTCTGTGGTTTCCCGTCTTCAATATCAGGCAAATGGCGAGGTGGTACCTTCTAAATAGGTCATAGCCGGTTCCTTCCCAATCCTTGTCCCAATTAATTCATCTTATATTTCATCGCTCAATAACTCTTCTAATGAGGTTGGCCTCAAGCTCGTAAAAACCCTTGTCACACGAAAATTTATTTCGCCTCATCCATCAGGGGCGGACGCAGGATTTGTTTTCGGGGAGGATCTGATGAGGTGTTACAATTAGAAAATCTGGAAATGTCATCAAATGCATAAACATATCAGATAATTGCCTTACCGAGTAAAACAATTTTATTACATTTAAAGAAGAAGCCGACGAGGCTTTACACATTTTATCCAGTACTTCTTGAGTTTTAATTTCCACATATTTTAAATTATATATTCATACAGTACATTAACGCTAGTCCATTCAATCTGGTGATCCTCAAATTGGTCTTCAGATACCGTTTGAGCCATAGTTATGCTCCTTAGAAATCTGAACATTTGCCAAGGACTCCTATATGGAAACATATTAATTGTAAGAAATATGTAAGAAATTGCTTGGATTCGGATATAATAGGAGCAGTAATATTAGGCAGAGAGCTCAAATACTACAACTTGAATAGGCAACAATTTCCTATTCGCTCAGCATACTTTATCACAATCAATAAAGCTCAAGGTTAAATCTGGAACGTATTGGTCTATTTACCTTATCACGTTTTCAGTCATGACCAGCATTATGTTGCAATATCAAGAGTGCTATCTTTTGACGCTCTTAAGGTTGCAATAGTGCCAAAAAGTAATCGTAAAAATAATGTAACTTATATAAGAAGCTTCTTCAGTAAATATTTTTCCATTGTCCGTCATGTTTTGACGGATTTCAACTAGTACATAATTAAAATATATAAGAAGATGAAATTTCGCAAGAGCGACAGTTTAAATAAATCAGTCAGAGAAGACATTGTCAAGCTCATATATGTTTTTTTTTTCTATTGAAAATTAATTCATAAACCTTCGTGGGAGTGTGCACAACAACTCACCAAAGTTTCATCGCAATCGGATGAATGGTATATGAACGCATACGGGACACTCATACAATGAATGAAACCACAGAAGTTGCCGCTAAACGGTATGAAGTACACTCATTTGTTGAAACGACTCGCGCGCCATCTATTGTAAAGTGTTTTTTTTTTAATCGATTTTACCCTCCAGGTTGGTGGCTCCCACGGACTGAGCGAGGGAACTCACCACTACCACCTCTACGGGCAGTGTCCTAGAGCTGGGAACATCTGGACTGAGTGGATACAACTGGGGAGTTGTGATCAGCACCTCGCCCTGACGGACTCACCTGCAAAGCAAACAGGGGCCTCATGAGGTAAGGGAGGGGAATATTAGGATGGATAGGCAATGAAGAGGAAATGAGGCGGCCGTGGTCTTACAGTATGCACCATCCCGGCATTTGCCCGAAGACGAAGTGGGAAACCACGGAAAACCACTTCAAGGATGGCTGAGGTGGGAATCGAACCCCCTTTACTCATTTGGACCACCCGAGGCTGAGTAGACCCCGTTCCAGTCCTCATACCACTTGTAAAATTTAGTGGCAGAGCCGGGAATCGAACCAAGGATCTCCGGGGCGGCAGCTAACCATGCTGACCGCTACGCTATGGAGGCGACGTACAGTGGTTTTACCAATTCAAAAACCTATGCGAGAGTGTATTTTGATCAGTTTGATGCAGCCCTCCACGCCTCCCTTCCCTAAGCTTATCATTTCATCTCTACATATCTGCCACACCTTACATCCGAGCCAATCTGTTAAACATTCTAACCTTGGTCTACCCTTACAGTTCTTACCCTTGACCCTTCCTTCAATAACTAACATTGCTATTCCTGGGTGTCTTAGTATGTGTCCTATCAACCTATCTCTTCTCTTCATTAGCAGTCGCCAGAATCATTTCTCCTCGTCCACTCATCTTAATACCTCTTCAACAACTACCACCATCTTTCGGAATTTTCCATGTCTAATACTAATTTGTTTTCAGCCGCCGGGCCAGTGAAACTTACTCCTATTTCCTCGACTTATGGAAGAGTCCTCTAGCTGGTGAGGTTGGAATATCACTGGTGCCTATGACATGGCTGACACAGGAGGAGGGTCATTCTTCGCCATCTCGTACTGGGCTTCACTGCTATTGGTGACCAGCGGCTGAGACAGATTAGCTCTCAGCATGACAGAACGTACAGGAATCATTAGACAAAATACTGTATTTTACCTCCAAAGCAGAGTTACATTTCTAAATTGAGTTAGTTGTTGCGACCCATTGTGTTCATTATCGTATTGGTAGCCATTATATTCAGCGTTGCCTTAGTAATCAAATTTATGTATTTATCGTATGGCTTTTAGTGCCGGCAGTGTCCGAGGACATGTTCGGCTCGCCAGAGGCTCTAGCTGCTTCAAGCGGACACCCATAGGGTGAGCTACAAGTTCCGTTCAATTTCACGTAGTTCCAACTTTCGCTACCAGATGTCACTAATACCTAGTGGTGAACGTTGGAACTTTGATAGAGCGTTCCAACGAAATCTAACCTAGAAATTTAGCTTCACACAAGTTTAGTCTGTGGAAGGATCTTTTACATGCCACAAATCTATGACATGGGACCGTCAGCTTTACTTCCCCTCCGAAGAAAGGCATACTGAAGGATTTTAACGCTCTTAAAAATCAATCGACTTCGGTCGGGTTTGAACCCGCTATCTTGTGCACAGCAGTTCACTTGTGGAAGCTAAAATGTGGAGGTTAGTTTGATAACGCTTTATTAGTTCCAGCGTTCGCCGCGATGGCATTTAGTAGCCACGTCCGCTGCTAGGTGTCGTGGACGGTATCATTTGGTAGCAAAACTAGGAACTGCTTGAAGAAAATAATCGTCTGTAGTCCTTCTACACACTCTAATACTGTCATCAGTCTCATCACAAGCGGCTTCGGTGGCGTAGTCGGTAGCATGCTGAGCTTCTATGCCCAAGATAGCGGGTTCAAACCCGACCGAAGCCGTCGGATTTTTAAGAGCGTTAAAAATCCCTCAGTATGCCTTCCTTCGGAGGGGAAGTAAAGCCGGCGGTCCCATGTCATAGATTTATGGCATGTTAAAGAACCTTCCACTAATTACACCTGTGTGAAGCTAAATTGGATAGGTTAAGAATGTAAACAACGCTCTTAGGTTTCTACGTTCGTTGCCAAGAACCGACTGCGGTGGCGTCTAGTAGCTAAGTTCTGAACTTAGCCTAGTAGTCGTTGACGGTGGCACTTGGCGGCAAAAGTAGGAACTATTTGAAAAATTCTAAGTTGCAGTACTTAAATTAAAAAAAACAGATAACACACACTATTAAAGTCATCACAATTAACACCGGTTATCAGACAGATTCTACACACACCCAAAGTACACGGGGCTACATGACCGCGTTGTCGCAGCCCCTTAACTTAAGAGCCAACCAACCAGTCTCATCACAATTAGCACCGGTTATCAGACAAATTCTACACACACACCCAAAGTACACGGGACTACATGACCGCATTATCGCAGGCCCTAAACTAAGGAACCAACCTACCTTGGTTGCGCGGGACTCGACTGTATAATGATTTTCAGTTGGTCAACACGATTGCACCCAATTATAATGGGTGGTTCCCTAATCCTGAACAAAATTACATGAGATCAGTAAATTTACTTGGATGACCAGGTTCGATCGTCAAGCGATCATCATCAGATCCTTTACATTTAAGCTATTAAATCTATGTCTACAAGTATGTGGGAGATGGTATTTACAATATGTACATTTATTAAGTTACAGTAGGTTTTATAAACTAGCGCAACTTGTCAGATTTGTAAGTTACTTGTGATTTTTGTTTTTGTTTTGTTACAGGGTGTCTTCGGTGGCGTAGTTGGTAGCATGCTGAGCTTCTATGCCAAAGATCGCGGGTTCAAACCCGGCCGTAGTCGTCGGATTTTTTAAGAGCGTTAAAAATCCCTCAGTATGCCCTTTCATCGGAGGGAAAGTGAAGCCGGCGGTCCCCTGTCATAGATTTATGGCATGTTAAAGAAAGGAACTTCCACTAATTACACCTGTGTGAAGCTAAATTACATGGGTTAAGAATGTTAACAACGCTCTTAGGTTCCTATGTTAGTTGCCAGGAGTGGACTGCGGTGGTGTCTAGTGCTAAGTTCTGAACTAGTAGTCGTTGACGGTGGCGTTTAGTGGCAAAAGTAGGAACTATTTGAAAATTCAAAGTCTGCAGTCCTTACTTGAATTAAAACAAGTAGTTCCGTGAAGAACTATACAGCCTATTTTCATATATCCGACTCATGTTAATTGCCTCTATCAACATTCAACATTTCAGTTTGAAGGTTGTGATAGATTCGTAGATATTGAGAACCGTCTAAATATTTCAGATGGTCGCCAGGATGGATTTTTATTTTTGTACTATTACATTAAGATTATTGTGTACGTGTGGTATTCAAACTTCAATCGCATGATTAGAACACAAGAAGTAAAAACGAGATTTTAAAATTTCGCACAGCTGCCATCTTGTGATTATGCAAACAATTGAAATAAATTAGATGCCAGTGGATTAACATTTCTATAAGCATTTAACATGCAACGTTTCACTGCACTCGGATAGTTAATTCGCGAGAAACGTCCATTTAAATATTTATACTTCGCGTCGCCGCCATGTTGGATTTGTGCTCACAAGGTTACTGAAAGTCCTATAGGTAAACATATGTCCATAGCCTCTATGAACATAAAAAAAAATCAGTTCGATTGCTGTAAAAGATTCATAGATATTGAGAACCGTCTAAATATTTCGGATGCTCGCCATTTTGGATTGTTATATGTATAGGCCATAGAGATATGTACCATTCAAGGACAATTATTGCGTAGGTTCATTATTCAAACTTTCCCTTCGATCGCATAATTACGACACAAGAAATAAAAACTTAATTTTAAAATTTCGCACAGCCGCCATCTTGAGGTTATGTAAACAATTGAACTAAATTAGATGCCAGTGCATTACAATATGTACAATCATTTACTGTACCACATTTCACTGCGCTCAGAGAGTTAAATCACAAGAAAAGTCTATTCAAATGTTTCAACTTCGCTTGGCCGCCATGTTCGTTTTGTACAATACATGTTTATGAAAGTTTCATAGATAAACTTGTATCATTACCCTTTATCACCGTACAAAATTTCAGGGTGATATCTGTAATAGTTCCGGAGATATAGAATGTCAGTGAAATATTTCGCACAGCCGCCATTTTGAGGTTATGTAAACAATTGATCTAAATTAGACTCCAGTGCAATACAGTGTGTAAAAACATTTGCTGTACCAATTTTCATTACGTTTAGATAGTTAAATCGCGAGAAAAAAGTATTTAAATGTCTCAACTTCGCTTGGCCGCCATGTTGGTTTTGTAGTCACCAAGTTTTTTGGAAGTCTCATAGGTGAACTTCTAGTAGTGCCCTTTATCACCGTACACAATTTCAGAGCGATATCGGTAATAGTTTCGGAGATACTGAATGCTGGTGAAATATTTCGCACAGCCGCTAAATTGGATTGGTGAGACATTATAAAATTTGAAGGACACGGTCGGGTTCGGCCTGAATAGTGCTATGATCTTACCGAGTTTCATTGTAATCGCTCCAGCTGTTTAGAAGGTATTAGGGGGACACACACACAGACACCTCACACACACCATCACACACACACACACACACACACACGGACAAAGGGTGATCTCATAAGCCTATTTTTTCATAAAATGAAAATAGGCAAAAAATAGATAACACCACACTAATACAGTCATCACAATTAACACCGGTTATCAGACAGATTCTACACACACCCAAAGTACACGGGGCCTCATGACCGCGTTGTCGCAGCCCCTAAACTGAGGAACCAACCAACCATAGGTATAGGCCTATACAGTATATAGGCTATACACTTTACATGGGGTATGTAGGTAAAACATAGCATCACATGATTACACAATATACAGTAGTGCATGCTGGTAAAAAGTATAAATTTCAAGGAAAAGTTCAAAATTAGAGTTCTTTCAATGTTTGAAATAAAATAAAATGTGTATGAACATTTTAGTGAAGATTTTAAATAAACACTTGGTTGCACTTGTGCATTGGCCTACGAGACGGAGCACACGGGTAGTGATGACGTAACACTTATCACTGGGTTTTTGCCGTTGGAGTAGGAAACGTAGAGCGACGTCTTGGTGTCGTGCCGCATGCGACCGTGCTGCAAGCGACCCACCAATTTGCCATCGTGCCATTAGCGACCCAAGCACAGATGTATCGGTGGAATCTGGGAATTTCTAACACATCTGACTCTGCTAAAATTCCGCATAGGTTAGGTTAGGTTTGGCGCCGTAAAAATTGAAGAGCTTATTTCCAAAGTGACGTAAATCCAAAATTAACGGTTTTTCAGTTTTTTTTTTCTTTCTTTCAAAGGCAAGTTGATAGGTTCTCTCAAGGTATAGCAAAGGTTTTAAGTAGCAATACGTCGTATATCCCATATTAACCGAGATCTAAGAACTAAGTTTATTCGCAAAGTGATGTAACTCAACGGGTATTTATTTCCAATGTGTCTTATATTCATGATGACGAATCCGATTTCTCACTGGACATCACGTGATATCACGTGATAAATCAAGGAGATGGCTAACTTTGAAGAATATGTAGAGCATCAGTTTGTGTTTGTTGTGATTAAATCATTTAAATGTTCATAAATGCCACTCAAAGCGTATGATATGATTTATTTCCAAGACGTACTAACTCCAACTTACAGGAGACGATTACCACTATCTCCATTGATAGGAGATATTTAAAACACAATGTCAGTTTTTTTTTAAACCCTCTAGGTTGGTGGAACCCACGGACTCAGCGAGGGAACTCACCACTACCGCCTCTACGGGCAGTGTCCTAGAGCGGGGAACATTGAATCGGAAGGGATACAACTGGTGAGGTGGGATTGGCACCTCGCCCAGGCGGCCTCACCTGCAAAGCGAACAGGGGCCCTAATGAGGGAAGGTAAGGGATGGTTAGGATGGATAGGCAAGGAAGAGGGAAGGAGGCGGCCGTGGCCTTGAAGAAGGTACCATCCCGGCATTTGCCCGAAGACGAAGTGGGAAACCACGGAAAACCACTTCGAGGATGGCTGAGGGGGAATCGAACCCCCTCTACTCATTTGGGCCACCCGAGGCTGAGTAGACCCCGTTCCAATCCTCGTACCACTTTTCAAATTTCGTGGCAGAACCGGGAATCGAACCCAGGACCTCCGGGGCGGCAGCTAACCATGCTGACCGCTACGCTACGGAGGCGACCTGTGCATAAAGTAATGAATGAAATTACATTATATTCATAATCATATCTGAATTTAATTGTACGAAGAAACAGGAAGGAAGTTCGTAGTTTTACGTGACCGTAAATCTTGTGATTATGAGCCACGGGACCTCCTTTTTACGTGGAATCCGAACCACAGGACATGGCATTTCACTTCGAAAATCTCACATGCATTGACCGGGAATCGAACCCGGACCACCTTGGTGGGAGGCATACAGCTAGACCGCTGAGCCACCACGCCCACGAAGAAACAAAAACTCGAATTCTGAAGATTTGCATTTCATGGATTTACATCAGGGGCGGATGTAGAGGAAGGCGAGGAGGGTCCCGCGCCATGTTTTTTAAATTTAATTAATTAATTATACTTTTCAAACTAATATATAATTATTTTCTTACTCAGTGCAGCTATGATCTCCCTCGACCGTTTAGCAAGTTTAGATTTCAGTGAAATAATAGAAGACTTCAGCCAGAAAAAAGTGGCAAAGTAATATTTTAATATTTCATAGTTTACATGATCTTCTTCAAGGGGACTTAAAAGTTTATTTCATATTATTAAAAAAATGTACTGTAGTATATTCAAAATATTGTAACTATTCTTTATTTTATTATTATTATTACAAAACTTATTTCCATTTGATTTGATATTTTTTTTTAATTTCCTATTGTTGTGGGCCCCACCTTATCATAACGACCAGGGCCCCGCAAAGCCTGGATCCGCCACTGATTTACATCACTTTGGAAATACGATCTTCAATTCTCTGGAACAATGGGTCGCATGGGGCACTGTAAGCTACTATTCTAGCAGGGTCGCTACAGCCACGATTTTTACTGGGTCGCATGCGACACGATCGCGGAAACTGTGCGCCAGGTACTCGCTGATATACTCGTGGCAAGCCAGGAAGGACGCCGCGCCACCCCTTGTTTGCAGTGAGCGGGGTGTGCAGATTTGGATATGGGTGGGGTGGAGGATATTTGGAGGGGGTGGTAAGGTAACTAAGTAACGGGAGGGAGGGAAAATATGAGAATTACTGGGGGTACGGTTATCGTTAAGGATGTCTTGTTCTAGTGGGGAGCAGGCGCGGATTCAAGGTGACCAAATATTTTTGCAAACTCAAGAAACGAAAACACAATAACCAGACAAATTAAACTTAACGAATTTTAACTGAAAAAAGTTTTTTTTTTCATTTCATTCATTACTGAAAATATCTTTATTGCAATATGTTCTGTTACAACTGTACATATTTACAACTTCATACCGGTTATATAAAAACGATTATTTATATAACAAAATCAACTCGCCTATTTTGTTTAACAAACCTTGTGATTAACGAATCGATGTTTATAGTGATGTCACGATGAATGTGCAGCAATGTACGGATAGGAATTTGGGGCTTTTTTTGCACCAACATTTTTTGCCGACGTCCAAACTGCAAGCTTGGTTGGCAATTTAAGCTGTGACTTTCTCCCTTTGTCGGTACCAACTCGACTTGCCGAAACTGTAACGTACCTTGATACTTTTCTCGAAGCTGGTTTGGACTAATCGGTAGATGGTCCAAAACTTCACACTTCAATTCTTTGTAAAAGTCTACCGTAACGTTGGTACAGTGTGGTCGTGAATGATTCTCCCCTTTTTTTAGAATTGAAGGCATGGTTGGGCGGTAACGCCTCGTCAAAAAGGAAAAACTGCAGGAGGCTGTCCAGACGTACCCCACTCAGTGGCGGCAGAATATTTTGCCGAGGGCATTGGAAAGTTGGTGTAACGATACGACAAATGTTTCTATCGTTTTGGCGATTATATTGAGACATACGAATAAAACAAGCAAACATGTGGTAGCAAAATCTGTTTGGTATGTCAATCTGTTATTTTTGTACAGTCCATTGGAACTTGAAAAAAAAAAAAACACCAAAGAAAAAAAACAGCCCTCGTATGTACTACGCGCGCGCTTTCAATAGAACAGCAGGGGGCCGTGGCGCACCACAAGCTCGGCCAAGGCCGCCGTAGCAGCGAATAATAAAACTGCCTCTTGCCGTTCTTATTTTATATGAAATACCCTAGTGTTCAAGGAGCTTAGATATCTAACCTCCTTGACTTTCATAGTGCTTCAAGGAACAACGAAATTCGACATGCAAGCTACCCTTTGGGTGTTAAATAACAAAGCTTGCACCCGGCACCCGAGGCCATACGGTATTATTATTATTATTATTATTATTATTATTATTATTATAGTAGCCAAGTTTACAGCTAGGTGTCGTGGACGCTGGACGGTAGCATTTGGTAGCGAAAGTAGGAACTACTTGAAATTATTGTCTGCAGTCCTTACTTGAATTTAAAACAGATAACACACACTAATACAGTCATCACAATTAACACAGGTTATCAGACAGATTCTACACACACCCAAAAGTACACGGGGTTACATGACCGCGTCGTCGCAGCCCCTAAACTAAGGAACCACCGGGTGAGTTAGCCGTAGTCGTTACGGCATGACTGCTGGCAGTCGCTCACATCCGGGAGGCGAGGAGGTTCGAATCCCCCCGCCGGCAACCTTGAAGATGGTCTTTTGTGGTTTATCTTCCTTCCAGGCAAATGCCGGGGTTGGTCCCTAACTATAGGCCACAGCCGCTACCTTCCAACTCCTCGTCCTTACATTCCAACTTCCCTCCCCAACGGTACTTGCAGCTCACCCCTTGAGTGTCCGTCTCGAAGCAGCTACAAAACTGGTGAGCCGAACATGTCCTCGGACACTCCCGGCACTAAAAGCCATACGCTAAAAAAAAAAACAACAACAAAAAACTAAGGAACAAACCAACCAGCCTTTCTTAGTTCAGAGTTTTTGTCCATAGAATTTAGCTTTTCTTTGTGAATCATCGTCATAATGCTCATTTCCTAAAAGCAGGTAAAAGGTAGTTGTATCACCATATATCGACAAAAATAAAAATCAAGAAGTTCATTATCTGTAGCGTAGCGGTCAGCATGGTTAGCTTCCGCCCCGGAGGTCCTGGGTTCGATTCCCGTCTCTGCCACGAAATTTGAAAAGTGGTATGAGGACTGAAACGGGGTCTACTCAGCCTCAGGTGGTCCAAATGAGTAGAGGGGGTTCGATTCCCACCTCAGCCATCCTCGAAAGAAGGCATACTGAGGGATTTTTAACGCTCTTAAAAATCCGACGGATTCAGCATAGAAGCTCAGCATGCTACCGACTACGCCACCGAAACCGCTGGCCTATATCTATGTCTTGATAAATAAACGGGGCAGTAACAGGGGCTCCGGCCCTTGCGGGGTGTGGTGGGGACTCTCCGGAGGGGGGTCCGGTTGGTCGGGATGGACCTCTGCAGGCGCGGATTCAAGGGGGGGGGGGGAGGTCACGGGGGTCATGACCCCCCCCCCCAAAAGGAGACCCTTATTTTTTTGCAAACTTAACGAATTTTAACTGAAAAACAGTTTTTTTTTTTTTCATTTTATTCATTACTGAAAATATCTTTATTGCAGTTATTATGTTCTGTTACAACTGTACATATTTACAACTTCATACCTGTTATATAAAAACGATTATTTATATAACAAAATCAACTCGTCTATTTTGTTTAGCAAACCTTGTGATTACCGAATCGATGGTTATAGAGATGTCACGATGAATGTGCAGCTATGCACGGATAGGAATTTGGGGCTTTTTTCGCACCAAAAAATTTTGCCGACGTTCAAACTGCAAGCTTGGTTGGCAATTTAAGCTGTGACTTTCTCCCTTTATCGGTACCAACTCGACTTGCCGAAACTGTAACGTACCTTGATACTTTTCTGGGAGCTCGATGTAAAAGTCGCAAAACACGCCTTTCAATGTGTACGAATATTTTTGGTGCGCTAAACGCATGAAATTTCTATCCAGGTAGCTTGCAGAAAAAAAATTGGTCTGGTTTTGTACGTTTGGTTATTTTGTGATTGCGTTTTTAGTGATACCATTTTTCTTAACAATTTCGATTCTCTGAGCCCCCCAAAGCCAAACTCTAGATCCCTGCCTGGACCTCTGCGCTAGAAATTAAAATTAACTCCCAAAACGTATGTGTTAACATATTCCTTGAAACAATAAAATACTCTAAAGTTTATTTCCGTTTTCAAAGGCCTAAGGGCTACAAGCTTAGCCGATGGCTGGCCCAAACTCCACTATGCGGGGGTTGAGAATGAAATAACATATTTCATTGCGTAAAGTTCCTATCCCCATGAAGACCCCTCTAATAAATTTAAAAGGCTTGTGGGGCATGACAATTCAGGAGTTTTAGCCTTCAATGGCCACAATTCCTAAAAGCCGAAAAAGATACCGTACTATCTCAATTCCGGAAATTTGACATATCGCACATGTGTGTGTTTGAGTCTTCAGTCTTTTGACTGGTTTGATGCAGCTCTTCATGTCTCCCTGTCCTGAGCTAATCGTTTCATCTCTACATAGCTACCACACCCTACATCCGAGGCAATCTGTTTAACATATTCTAACCTTGGTCTACTCCTACAGTTCTTGTCCTCGACCCTTCCTTCCATAACTAAGCTTACTATTCCTGGGTGTCTTAGTATGTGTCCTACCAACCTATCTCTTCTCTTCTTTAGCAGTCGCCATAAACATCTCTCCTCTCCCACTCGTCTTAATACCTCTTCGTTTTTAACCCTATCTACCCATCTGATCTTCATCATTCTCCTGTAACACCACATTTCAAATGCTTCAATTCTCCTCTTTTCTGCTGCCCCAATAGTCCAAGTTTCACTTCCATAGAGCGCCACGCTCCAGACAAAGACTTTCAAAAATGACTTCCTAATACCTAAATCTATATTCGATGTCAACAGATTCCTTTTTTTGTAGAAATGCTTTCCTTGCCAGAGCCAACCTACTTTTTATATCCTCTTTGCTTCGTCCATCACTGGTTATTTTGCTTCCTACGTAACAGAAGTATCCTACTTCCTTCAGCTTTTCACCTGCCAATTTGATGTTCATAGAGGTTTCTGATCTTTTTCGGCTGCATTCCAATATTTTTGTTTTACATTTATTAATTTTCATCATGAATTCTTTCCTCAAGACGGAGTCCATACCATTCAAAAACGCACGTGTAAATCGCGAGTAAGAATTCTAGGGTACCCCTTGACCCCCTTAAGCGCATTATACGTATTTATGTAAGTTGGTTCCGTGATAACCGTATAGCCATTTGCAAACTTTCACAGAAATGTAATAAATGGAGTGGCATTGCCTCTTACAGAAATAGATGGAAAGTTGGACGTCACCTCTTGAGATACGTTGCATTCCTTCGTTAGCTTGTTATATGAAATTAGTTTTCTGGGAATATATCAGAAACTATTGGTTTTAAGACCTTAAAATGTTTTGTTTCTCACATTGAGGGGCTGAAAATAAGCTTTTTCTCGTACTTCTACGCCTATTTCAGCATGTATTTTAAGGGGGTACGCCCCCTTTTTTGGGAGGTACGGAGAATAGTTACATCAATGATTGGTGTCGCGCCTCCGATGGATATCTGAATCAACTTTTACGTTGATCCACCCAGCCGTTCTCGAGTTATAAGGACACAAAGTTGTACAAAGATAGACAGAAAAAAAACGCGCATCCGTCATAAAACGGTCTGAAACATGCAAATAACGTAAATTTCTGTGGAAATTTAGAAAAAACAGACAAACTTTAATTTTTATATACAGTATATATAGCCTATATAGGTGTAGGCATAGGCCCTTTTAATACACTAACATTTTTTTTTCACGCTGGTTGGTTGGTTCCTCAGTTTAGGGGCTGCGACAACGCGGTCATGTAGCCCCGTGTACTTTGGGGTGTTTGTAGAATCTGTCTGATAACTGGTGTTAATTGTGATGACTGTATTAGTGTGTGTTATCTGTTTTCAATTCATGTAAGGACTGCAGACATTGCATTTTTTCAAGTAGTTCCTACTTTTGCCGCCAAACACCACCGTCAACGACTACTAGTTCAGAATTTGGTTACCAGATGCCACCGCAGTCGACTCCTGGCGACGAACGTCGGAACCTAAGAGCGTTTGTCAAATGTTTAACGTACAATTTAGCTTAACACAGGGGTAATTAGTGGAAGGTTCTTTTACATACCATAAATCTATGACATGGGACCGCTGGCTTTACTTCCCCTCCGAAGGAAGGCATACTGAGGGATTAGTGGAAGGTTCTTTAACATGCCATAAATCTATGACATGGGACCGCCGGCTTTACTTCCCCTCCGAAGGCATACTGAGGGATTTTTAACGCTCTTAACAAACCGACGACTTCGGCTGGGTCTTATTAACGCGCAGCACTAGGCCATGGAGTCAAGCTCTCTGCGGACTCGGTAGATGAGGGTTCGAGCCCCACCAGCGGTCGTCCTTGAAATGGTTTTCCGTGGCTTCCCATTTTCAATTCAAGGTAAATGCTGGGTTGGTACTTTCTGACAGGCCACGGCCACTTCCTTCCACATTCTCACCCAGTTTCATTCATTTCATCTCTCATTAACTCCTCTCATGAGGTTGACGTCTGAATGAGTTGCCAACCGTAAAAACCATCCGCCACATAGACTTGCATCGCAACTCATCCCCGGCCCCGTTGAAAACGAGAATTATTATTTATTTATTTAATTATTTATTAATTATGCTTCCAGCGGACATCCTTATTAGGGTGAGCTACTAGTTCCGTTCAATTTCAAGTAGTTCCAACTTTCGCTACCAGATATCAATGCTACGTAGTGGTGAACGCTGGAACTTTGATAGAGCGTTCCGACGAAATCTAACCTAACAATTTAGCTTCACACAAGTTTAGTCTGTGGAAGGATCTTTTACATGCCATAAATCTATGACATGGGACCGCCGGCTTTACTTCCCCTCCGAAGGAAAGCATACTGAAGGATTTTTAACGCTCTTAAAAAATCCAACGACTTCGGCCGGGTTTGATCCCGCTATCTTGGGAACAGCAGTTCAGCATGCTATCAACTACGCCAGCGAAGGGTAAACATAGATACATTTGTTTATTTATTTCCGTGGTGTAGTGGTCAGCGTGTTTAGCTGCCATCCAGGAGGTCCGAAGTTCGATTCCCGGCTCTGCCACGAAATTTAAAAATTGGTATGAGGACTGGAACAGGGTCTACTCAGACTCAGGTGGTCCAAATAAGTAGAGGGGGTTGGATTCCCACCTTCTTTTTTTCTTTCTTTCAGATTTCAGACGTGTAATAGGAATCAAATATCAAAGGTTAGCATTGAGCCTCAATACCTCAGTTCCATTTTGATGGTGGTTGGTTCCTTTGTGCATAACATGGTCCATATAACTTAGTGGCAACAAAGATCTCCCTTTCAGAGTACAATGAAATGCAATTCTTAAACAGTATTTTTCATGTAGGCTATCATCTGGGGTTTCGACTGCAATAATGCAAAGTATAATGCAAAGAGTGTGTTACGTTCATTATACAGATAATATATGGTGATTATAGCTTTAACATGACAGTATTGCAACTAGACTTGCATTATTGAGATGCGATTTTTTCAACGATTGGGCATAACCAACAATACTTCTCGGCTATTACAGTGACATTAATGTAAAACGAGGAAATTACCTTTCAGTTACTCTTTCCAAACTGAAACCGAAGCTGTTGATCAGCAGAAGATTATTTTCAGCACAACACACTGCTTTAATATCAAAACCTTTCGTCGTTTTCTTGTTTATCATAACTCTGAAGAGTTAAGAACGGCAAAGCTCCGCGACCTCAGCCATCTTCGAAGTGGTTTTCCGTGGTTTCCCCACTTCGTCTTCGAGCAAATGCCGGGATGGTACCTAACGTAAGGCCACGGCCGCCTCCTTCCCACTTCCTTACCTATCCCTCCCACTCTTCACGTTGCTTTGTACTCAGAAATTCGCCTATGATTTCGAGTCCATAGGTTAGTACTGGTAGCACTTTAACTCGAAAAAGCACCATGGCTGTCTCTACTGCAATTTGCGCGATGTTATCGATGTCATTCATTGCTTTCAGAGCTGCAATCATTCTAGTTCTTATGTGGATCCTGAAGCTGCTGCATGTGGTCTGCAAGGTCACGCCTAGGTATCTGAAGCTGTTAGTTCTGCGAAGGCGAACGCCTTTGCACGTTATGTGCTCTGCTTCCCTTAGTTTACCTCCTTTCCTGAATACGATTAGTTCAGTCTTCTCCTCATTAATTTTCATTTCGTTCCTCTTTGCCCAGTCCGCTAGTAGGTTCATTGAAGGCCTATTGGGTTATGGTATTGTTGCTCTCTCTACCTTCAAGTAACAGTCACTTTGTTGTTCTTATGCCAATTGTTTGAGGTCAGTTGCTACTGTTGACTTGTGCAGAGAAGATGTCTCCTGTGGATGCGACCTCTCCCGCTACTTGAAGGGAGAGATTTTTAACCCTGTATTTCTGCACTTATTTTCGATACCTTCATATTATACGGTACTTTTTTAATTATAATATTTTAATTCTTTATAGGCGCCTTGAAATATGTTCTGACTGCTAAGCTAACCTGTTATGTATGCGTGCTTTCGTGTGACCATTATATTATGCATGTGTTAATGGCAGTGGCGCACCCAGGATTTTACTTTGGGGGGAGGGCATCGGGGGGGGGGGGGGGTTTCCATACCCCCCAGCTTAGAGGGGGGTCCGGGGGTTCTCCCCCGGAAAAATTAAAAAATTAGACGCAGAAAACTGCGTTTTTATCTATCCTGAGACGTGAAAAATGTTATCAAACTTAGCTTCTATTAAAAAGTTAAAACAAGTTTTACTGGGTTAATAGATTACAAATTTATTAGCCTAATGTTAACCGAACCGCAAAGTCTGCCGTTATAACTATACTTTTCTTCAGTTAATTGCTGATCAATAATTACGTAATACAACACTAAAAGCTTCCACCAATCACTACAATACAGGAAGAAATAAGATATTTATTACCAAATCAAATTAAGATAATGTATAGGCTATTTATATTTATACTGAAACAAATATATTGGTAAATAATACAGATTATTTGTAGATAAAACCAAAAGAAAATAAGACTATATTATTTAAATCTTGATGTCGAGACGGCGACGTTTTTTCGCAAGTTCGTTTAAAACCTCTTCGCTATTAACTGGTATGTCTTTATGCACATACAATAATGATGTATGGACTTTAAGTGACGAAAGCAGTTTGAACCGGTTTGAGTGGTAGGGGCCAGAGAAGCCAGAGAATCCACGTTGCCACGGAGATGAGATTTGAAAAAAAAACGAAAGAGTAAATAAAATTAGGCTCACGCGGTAACAATCTCGCTCTCTCCACTGCTCTTGTTTATTTTTTTCACGTGTCATGTAATAAATTTTTCGTTAATTCTGTACGTTAAATACTTTTCTGGACCACTCCTGAAAACCCCCTGGGGGGGGGGGGGGGGACCGGTCCCGTTCGTCCTCCCCCCCCCCCCCATAGGTGCGCCCCTGGTTACTGGTGAAGAGAACGCTTAGTAATGTTCCTAATAACCCACATTCACTATATTTTTAATTGAACTAAACATTCTCGATAATTTACTGATAATATACCAGTAGGTCTAATTATTTTAATGGTGGCCACTACTCCTGGAAAACTTGGAAATCCTGGAAAACTCCTGGATTTTTATTAGGTTTGGAAAACTCCTGGAAAATGACAAAAAAAATTGAAAACTCCTGGAAAATAGCCACTGTTAATTAATTATAAAAATATTTCCATCTCAAATCATACTCCCGCTTTGGGTGAGCACTCGATGGTTAACGAAATCAATTTCCTCAGGCTACCTGTTTCTGTATGGGAGAGCACGCGATAGTATTTTTGTAAAACACATTAAGTATTGACAACTTCACAATAAAATTGCAGGCGGCATTCTTTTCTCCTTTTTTTAAAGTGAATATTTGAGCCACAAAGGCTTTTTTAAAACAACAATTAAATCATTTGTGTGTAGGCTTGCGTATCAATAACGCAATCACCACTTATTTTTGTCAACATCTGTATAAGTAAACTAAACACAGCTGCTTTATTTTCGTCTTGAAGCACCATGTTATAGAATTATTTCTTATAACCTTGTAACAAGTTAGTATATCAATTTTATCTCTGCTTCATTTTAAATAGAGAAAAAAGGAAGGAAGCTTGTAGTTTAACGTGACCGTTAATCTGTAGATTATGAGCCACGGGACCTCCTTTTTACGTGGAATCCGAACCACAGGACATGGCATTTCACTTCGAAAATCTCACATGCATTGACCGGGAATCGAACCCGGACCGCCTTGGTGAGAGGCATACAGCTAGACCGCTGAGCCACCACGCCCCCTTTTAAATAGAGACTTAATATCAAACAATGATTAAAAACTTCCTGATTAAATAATATGCAAGAAAACGCATTGAAATGAATGGAGACTGTCAGATGCCGCGTGACCTCTAACGTAACTTTCTGATACGCGACTTGTGCAGTGTTGAAACAGTAACTATGTGTGTTCTTTTGAGACAATGTTTTGTTGTTGCTGCTTATTTTAGGAGCTGCGAAATCGTGGTCATATAGCCCCGTGTATAACCTGTGTTATTGTAATGGCTGTACTATTGAGTGCATTTGTAAGTTTGGGATAGGAAGGGAACGAGGCGGCCTTGGCCATTAGTTTGGAACCATCCCAGCATTTGCCTGGGGTAGAGGTGGGGGAAACCACGGAAAACCTCTTCCAGGATGGCTGAGGTGGGAATCAAACCCTCATATTCTCAGTTTAGCTTCACATGGCTGAGTGGAACCCGTTCCAGCCCTCACACCAGAATTAAAATGTCTTTGCAGAGTCGGAAATCGAACCCAGGCTGCTGGGGCAATAGCCGAGATTGCTAGCCGCTACGCCATAAAAGGTGGTTGAGATAGTAATTTCTCTGAGGTTAAATGAAGTGGGAAACTGATTCTAATTTTATTCCTTCCAAGACGTTAGAAGTGTTCATTCTCTGTTTTATTTACTTATTTATTTATTTATTCATTCATTCACATGGGTACTGTATGTTGTAGGGATGTATCTTTCATGTCGCTCTCAAGACCGACTACAATATATCAGACCGTAATACGACAATCGATTTAGCATTTATATTTATTGTAGTTGGTTTTGTCGCTCTTTGCGTCTCTAGGAATCCCGAGCGATACCGAAACATTCCGACTGTGCACGAAAAATGCACTGCCGCCCGCGATAATAATGTAAGTTAACAATGACTAGTGTGCTTACCGAACAATGCGTACCGTACCATATTCTTTGAATGCAGTCACTTGCCGGTTCATTTCTTCTTCAGTTGTGTTAGTTGACGGATTATTCTTCTCTTTCGAACCAGTGTGGTGGTTGGCATCTTACCACTTATTGTAAGTACGACAAAAATAATAATTTCTTGTTCTAACGAATTTCGTGTACCGTTAAAAATCTCAGGCTATAGGCTATATAGTTTGAATAAAACTATACTAGTCTATATTACCGTATTTGTTAACGCACCTTCATTGGTATAGTTCTGTTGTGTTTTTTAAAATTTGTATTACCGTATATTATTTTACTTCAAACATCCAAGGTACGGCACATATTTATGTAGGCAGTGTTAGCATTACCCGTCGCGGCTTCGCCCGCGAATATTCTAGTTGTAAGGAGTACACTTAGCAAAATCTCAATCATGAATGCTATGACTGATTTATCCTTGGTATGAATAATCAGACTTTATCAATTCAGCTACTGGTGCAGTGGTTAGGGGTTTGTCATTCTTTCATAGGTATAGGTGCATTATACTGTATGTATTGATGAATTTTACAGCTTAATTTGGTTCAGTTATAACCTTATAACCGTCTGGAAACTTTCACAGTAATGTAATAATTGGAATTGTATTGCGTCTAAAGGTACGTCCACACCAAGATGTTTTCGTTAACTTTGTTGATGAACACTGTTCATGAACATTTTTGACTGTTCATTAACAAAATAGCGTGTTCGTTAACTTTTCTAGCATGTTCATGAACAAAATATCTTTAACTTTTGTGACTGAAACTTTTCATTATCTTTTCGTGTTTTCGTTAACATTTTGGTTCGCGCATGCGCAAAGACGCAATTAAGGTTGTAAATTCGTAGGGCGGAATACGATGCTCTTTTACTTCTCTAAAATCGACTATCGAATCGCAAGCGACTCGTATATTGCGCGGAATTATGAAATACCAAGAAGCACATGAGAATATTAATTAACTTAATTCTAAACGCCTTTCCAATATTTTTCTTTTCCACACCTTGCGTCTGCGCTTTTCTCTAATTTTGTACGCACTAAAATAATGAAAGATGCAGCTGTAAGTACTCTTCTTCCTGACCCTATCCATTATAACCTCACAAACTGTTTATTTAATGTTGAAGATGTTTGTTAACAAAAGTTTATTTGGTGTGGACATAATGTTGAAGAAGTTTGTTAACAAATGTTTAGTAAACATGTTGAGAAATGTTTTCATTAACATTGTTCATTAACTTTGGTGTGGACTAGCCTAGACTACAGAAATAGATGGACCTGTGAGATTCTGTTACCATGGTTACCGTGTTGCATTCCTTCATTGTAAATATACATGTTTAAGGTATTTAATTGTGATGCATTTAAAGAGTGAGTGCGTTTCGCTTACTCATTGGGTTATGCTGAACCTGTAGGTAGGCCTACCCCATATGTGTAGGTTGGTGTTAATGGGACCTTATTTTTGGTACAAAACTGGAATGGGACCTTAGCAGAATAATATAGGAAGGGATTTGGCAGCCGGAAATTATCAATTAAATATAAAACAAAAGTTAAGCAATAAAATGTATGTAGACCATAAAAAATATTTAAATTAATATTATAGATTTCAGTTGGTCCATATAAAATAATTCCAATGACTGGAATATGTGAAGAAAAAAAACTGAAATAAATTACATGTGATAAATATTAATATACTACTACTAGGCTACTCTTCGGGACTACAGTCCATGTAGGACCTTGGTCTCTCCAACAATCATAGCCCAATCTTGACCATCTTCTGTTCCTTTTCCTTCAATAGGTCGTTTATCAGAACTCGTGTAGCATATGTTGCCGGCCGCCATTGAAATCCGAAAAATTTTCTATAGAAATGGCCAATGCTACTAATATACAGGAGTTGAATATTTTTATCGCTAGAGGGTGTTACTGAATTTTTTCAGAGTGCCAACATTATTGTTTCCAGACCAATATTTTCATCCAGGCCAATAGTTTTCGCCTAGACCAATAAAGGTTAGGTAGCAAGGCCCTGCGGGCCGCGTTAGGCTAATATAAACACCCCAGGATTTTGTCACGCACAGTGGGGGTAGTCACACATCTATAATCTTTATCCAGGGCAATGGTTTTGCTTAGTAGGACAGTCAGTAAGTTGGCAGCAAACATGGCAGCGTGCTTTTTGATAAGTTTATTACTTGAAAGTTAATGTTGACAATTTCCTTATTTTGGAAGTGTTCACGCGGTGTTTGTTAATGGCAAATGGCTTTATTAACGTGGCAGAGTAATTACAAACCATTTTCAGAGTGCTACTAAGTAAAATATCGCACTTTCGAAACGGGCAACGGATACTACACGAGAGCCAAAGATTAATATACTACTACTACTACTACTACTACTCCTTCAGCGCTACAGTCTGTGTAGGACCTTGGCCTCTCCAACAATCGTTGCCCAATCCTGATGATCTTCTGTTCCTTTTCCTTCAATAGGCCGTTTAACATTATCTTCAGTTCGGCTATTATTGTATTGGAGTTTCATAACAGGCTATTTTTTCGATATGGGGTTGTTAGCCCCATGATCAACCTCCAACCTGGAGGACCAGGGTATCCCTCTTTGTCTGACCCATCACCTTTGATCTGTCCGGCATGGGAGGCCCTACGCACCCACTGGCATAGCTCGCAGGATCATTTGGGCTCTCAAGTCCCCACATCACGTCAAGATGAGGATACCATCGTGAGGGAAAGATTAATATACGGGGTCATTATGTGTGTGCGCGCCAGTAAACATGGCAAGCTATGCCAGCTGTGACTAGCGCAGATCGCGGCCGCTCGCTTCTGGTCCAGCCGGCGGTTAGCGCACTCCGCTGACTCATATCGTCAGTTCACACGTGTTTTGTCATTCATATGGACGTGTATCTGCAAAGCTTAGACGTTAGTGTTGCATGTTTAGCGAGTATTGTGATTACTGTGGTAGTTGGTCATGTCTAGACACCAATTCACATTGTGTGAACGTGTGTATATCCATAATTTGTACATGAAGAGCAGAAAATCTTGATCTGAAACAAGAAGAAAATTTTGAATCAAGTTTCCAGGAAGACCTGTGCCTAATGCCAGTACAATTAGGAGGCTCGCTAAACGATTCAAGGAAACAGGCTCCATGAATAATAAAAGAGTTGTTGGTTGGTTCCTAAGTTTAGGGGCTGCGACAACGCGGTCATGTAGCCCCGTGTACTTTGGGTGTGAGTAAAATCTGTCTGATAACCGGTGTTATTTGTGATGACCGTATTAGTGTGTGTATCTGTTTGTAATTCAAGTAAGGACTGCAGACTTTTGAATTTTTCAAATAGTTCCTACTTTTGCCGCCAAACGCCACCGTCAACGACTACTAGTACAGAACTTAGCTACCAGATGCCACCACAGTCGGCTCTTGGCAACAAACGTAGGAACCTAAGAGCGTTGTTTACATTCTTAACCTATACAATTTAGCTTCACACAGGTTATTTATTTATCGTATGGCTTTTAGTTCCGGGAGTGTCCGAGGACATGTTCGGCTCGCCTGAGTCTGTAGCTGCTTCCAGCGGACACCCTAAAGGGTGAGCTACAAGTTCCGTTCAATTTCAAGTAGTTCCAATATCAATGATACCTAGTGGTGAACGTTGGAACTTTGATAGAGCGTTCTGACGAAATCTGACCTAACAATTTTGCTTTACACACGTTTAGTCTGTGAAAGGATCTTTTACATGCCATAAATCTATGACATGGGACCACCGGCTTATATCCCCTCTTAAGGAAGGTACACTGAGGGATTTTTTTAACGCTCTTAAAGAATCCGACGAGTTCGGCCGGATTTGAACCCGCGATCTTGGGCATAGAAGCTCAGCATGCTACCAACTACGCCACCGAAGCCGCCATAAAAAAAAGAGTTGACAGACATTCTTTCATCAAAAGATGTCAGGTGTGTGTTACAAGAGAGGGAGGACATTTTCAGCATTGCCTATGAGCTCTGTAAGTACACATTATTGAACATGTTTGGAAAATGTGTGATAGTGGGTACCGACCGCCTGCTGGACAGGGTGCGCGGCCGCGATCTGTGCTAGTCACAGCCGGCTTAGCTTGCCGTGTTTACTGGCGCACACACACATAATGACCCTGTAAATTGTTACAGACTATTCAAGAAGACTATAACTAAGGGGTGACATATTTTGCTCGTCAAGAAATAGCTCTACAAACCTGTCTTGGATATTTGGATCTGATGATGCTCGCTTGACAAGGGAAACCTGTCATCCCTTAGTCCAGTTTTTTACCCCACATATTCCAGTTTATTATAATTATTCGAGTCAGAAGCAAACAAATTATAAGGCTTGCAAGACAAAATTACATAATTACAAACAAACACACAATGTCCATTCAAACCGAGGTCGACCAAAAACATGCAACCTGAATGGCAATGGGTGTTGCGAGAAGATCTTCCGTTGTACAGGGTCATTATCTATGTGCGCCCTGATAAACACGACAAGCTAAGCCGGCTGTGACTGGCACAGATCGCGGGCACGCATACCCGGTTCAGCCGGTGGTTAGTGCGCACTTTCATACTTTTACCAAACAAGTTCAATAATGTGTACTTACAGAGCTCATTGGCGATGCTGAAAATGTCCTCCCTCTCTTGTAACACACGTGACATCTTCTGATGAAAGAATGTCTGGGGAACTCGTGTAGTAAACGTTGCCCGCCGCCATTGAAATGGCCAATGTTACTAATATACAGGAGTTGAATATTTTATCGCTAGAGGGTGTTAGTGACTTTTTTCAGAGTGCCAACATTATTGTTTCCAGACCTATATTTTCATCCAGACCAATGGTTTTCGCCTAGACCAATAAAGGTTAGGTAGCGCAGCCCTGCGGGCCGCGTTAGGCTAATAGTCATGCACAGTGGGAGTAATCACGCATCAATAATCTTCATCCAGGCCAATGGTTTTGCCTAGTAGTACAATCAGTTGGCAGCAAATATGGCGGCATGCTTTTTGATAAGTGTATGTATTACTTGAAAGTTAATGTTGGCAATTTCCTTATTTTGGATGTGTTTACGCGGTGTTTGTTAATGGCAAATGGCATTAATAACGTGGCAGAGTAATTACAAACCATTTTCAGAGCGCTACTTAGTAAAATAACGCACTTTCGAAACGGGCAACGGATACTACACGAGAGCCAAAATTTGAAAGTAGAGGAACCTCCCTTTCCATAACTTATTGAAAATTATGATTTACATACCTTTCTGGGAGTCCTAGCGAGTTCATTTGTTTCAATTCCCACTGCCTACACCGGAAATATAATTGCTTTTTACGTAAATAAAGCATTATTGGTCGTGTTCATTTGAACAAGGTCGGCCATTTTATATTCACACCGGACATTACAGCATACCCACGTGACACGTTGCCAACATGAATAATGAAATAAACGGCAAAACCATTGGCATGGATAAAGATTATTGATGCGTGACTCCCCCACTGTGCGTGACAAAAACCAGGGGTTTTATCTATTAGCACTAGCAAACCACCCTAGGTCTGGACGAAAATATTGGTCTAGTCAAAACCATTGGTCTGCCGGATGCGATATACATGGTGGCCACTACTCCTGGAAATCCTGGAAAACTCCTGGACTTTTATTATGTCTGGAAAACTCCTGGAAAATGATGAAAAATTTGGAAACTCCTGGAAAATAGCCACTGTTAATTAATTATTAAATTCTTTCCATCCTAAATCATACTCCCGCTGCGGTTTTGGCTGAGTACTCTTATCGTTAACGAGAGAAATTTCCTCAGGGTAGCTGTTTCTGTGCGGGAGAACACGCGATAGTATTTTTGTAAAACATATTGAGTATAGACAACTTCACCGCAATAAAATTGCAGGCGGCATTCTTTTTGTTTTTTTATGCGGATGTTCCAGTCTCAAAGGCTTTTTTAAAACAACAATTAAATCATTTGTGTGTAGGCTTGCGTATCATTAACCCAATCACCACTAATTCTTGTCAACATCTCTATAAGTAAACCAAACAAAACTGCTTTATTTTGGTCTTGGAAGTAGGCAACCGATAAAACCCCTCCCCCCCTCCCCCCGGGGCTTGTGCTTGTTTTTAAGTCAGGTAAAATGAGAATTACTCCTGGAAAACTCCTGGAAAATCGTTGACCGATTTGAGTTGCCACCATGGATATAGTACCGAATGCATGGGGTTGGCATTGTTGACTTCTTCACAAACATTCACAAAGATGGCTGTCAGAGCAGCAATTTCAACTAGCTATATAAGACGTGCTCCTATTAGGGCGGGATGGTGGGTCTATGGCAGCGGACGAGTAAACATCTACAGTATTATTACTATATCATGTCCAGATACCATTACTATAGGTATTTTGGCAAAATTTCATTACTTACAAATTTTTATAGAAAGGTTCTCCTACCCTGGAACGCCACCGTTATTCCTAGCATCCACCTTCATTCTGGTATTCGGCAATGCTGCTTGTAGGTCAAAGTATGTTCGAGAGTGACTCCCAGATATATTGGGTGAGGAGTGTTTATAAACGTGAACCTTTCCATGAGATATTAAGTTCGCGACGAGCCTGATTGTGCTTAAGTTGAAATGCACACAGCTGGGTTTTTGCTGGATTTGGACGAAGTTGATTGTCATAGTACAGTCGAATTGGGATACCTCGAAGTTTTTCTCCGGTCCCTTGAATTTCCTATACAGACAATGCAAAAAAATCGTGGAAGTTTTGGTTCCGGAAGTCATAAAGATTTGTTTGGCTGAAACAGGTTTTGTCAGTTTCAAGCCCAGTCCCAGTTTGATTTTCGGTTCCGCTCAAGGTCAGTAAGGGCAACTCTCTTTTTCTCTCGCTTTATCGCTTTTCCCCCCTCTTGCTTCGACAACGCCTCGGAAGGGAAGCAGACTTCGTAGGTCAATTTCGGTGTTCGTGGACTATCGGCAAAGTTCGGATAGCGTATCTTCCCCCCACCACTCCTGCTTCGTCAGTGTGTGGCGAGTCTTCGAGCCGGTAGCATCGTGTCTTAACAGGCAAGTGAGCGTTTGGTTACAATCACAGCATGTGAGCCGGATTTAAGTGCAAATTTCTTTGCTTATAGGTGACCATGTCTCTTTCAAAACCAAGTCACTCAACATTGGGCTCAAAGCTGAGCACACAGATGCTAGTTGAGAAGATTTAAGTCATTAAAAAGCATCAAATAAAATAATTTGATGTTTTAAAGGGTCCTTTTCCATTATTATATACTCTACCCCCTCCCAAACGACTGTATTAGGCATCCAACTCTGTCAATGCTTTGTTACGTGAGCTTCAACATCTTCAAAAGATTTCCCCTGAATGGCTAATGGTAGATTGTTGGCATACAGGAAACTTGTAGTGTTCATTGGAAGTGGTTGATTGTTAGTGTAGACATTAAACAGCATTGGTGATAGAACACTACCATGTAGTAAACCATTACTTTGATATCTCCATCAACTGCGCTGTCCTTGGAAATCCACATAAAACCTCCTATTTTGAAGCAGGCGCGGATCTAGAGTTTGGCTTTGGGGGGGGGGTGTCACAGAATCGAAATTGTTAAGAAAATGGTATCACTAACAACGCAACCACAAAATAACCAAACGCACAAAACCAGACCAATTTTTTTGCAAGCTACATGGATAGAAATTTGATGCGTTTAGCGCACCAAAAATATTCGTAGAAATTGCAACAGCGTGTTTTGCGACTTTTACATCGAGCTTCGAGAAAAGTATGAAGGTACATTACAGTTTCGGCAAGTCGAGTTGGTACCGACAGGGACGTGTGCTTTTCCACTTTGACGGGAATATCGCCAAAGTGGTCACATTTCAAAAGTCGTTCAACTTGCTCACCAGTCCTAGTCTTGAGCAACAAGCTACCGTTCCTCATCTTTTGTACTTTCTCAAGCTCACCATAGACACCTTCTATGTGGCGAGAAAACAAAATACTTTTTACCAGCTTGAAATCACCCCCATCTGTTCTGGTAGCTACCAGAAACTTGGGGGTGTTAGCACCCAGATTTTCACGCACAGATTGTTCCCAGGGGGTTGATCCCCGTAGGGAATCAAATGTTAAAGACTTGGGTGTAGGTCCACCCTGGTTGGGGATTTTTCTTTTGAAACCCATGGCCAGATCATCCTCCCCGAATGCCACCGACATCCGATCACGGGCCGTCACAGTAGGCGCTACCCAGCCAGGGCAAGGCCCGCCTAGCTTGGAAGGCATTGCCCGGGGGTCCGATGTTTTACAATGCCGTATCGGCATGTACCCCTTGGCATATACTGGATTTTACAGCTCAGACATTCGGCTGTGCGGGGACCTGCGTAGTCAGGCGGATACTACTGAACGGGTACATGGCACACCCACCTGTCGGCGCGGCCAAGACCGGAACAGGCTTTCGAGCGTAGTCGCTAGCGTAAGTGGCCCATCCCCTAACAGCACGCACATATAGAAATTTTGGTTGCCAGACCCTGAAAGCAGTGACGGAAAGATGTGCGATATAACCTAATGAGAGTTATACCGCACGGGTGTATGTCTTTTAGAGCTGACTGTCAAACCCTCGAAAGGGGACCGTTCCGAGAAGCCCTTTTAGTCGCCTTTTACGACTGGCAGGGAGTACCGTGGATGTATTCGCTTCCTCCCACCCAATGGGGGTCCAATTCACAAAACAACGCGGAGTCCGTAAAGTATAGCCAAGGTCGCCCCTTTTAGTCGCCTCTTACGACAGGCAGGGGATACCGTGGGTGTATTCTAAACCCCACCCACAGGGGGAGGAGTTATTTTCCACCGGGACCTGATTCTGAACACTGACGAGGAGCTCAGGGAGGATATGCAGCACCGTCACATGACTGATGTCCGGCGCATTACGCGCAAGGTCAATGGTCAAATCGTGGATACTGGTGCTTTCATTATTTCCTTTGAGCTTTCGGTGCTCCCAGAGAAAGTCAAGGTTACAAGTTACCGTTGTGACGTACGGCCTTATATCCCTCCACCAATGAGGTGTTATAAGTGCCAGAAGTTCGGGCACATGTTATCCCGATGCTCGAGCCCTGACGTCTGCGGAACATGCGGTAAGGTACCACACGAAGCGGAAGAGTGCACAACACCTTATCAGTGCACTAATTGCCCTGGATTTCATTCTCCTCGGGACAGGAACTGCCCTGTCTTCCTGAGTGAGAAGAAAATCCAGGAGATCTAAACCCTGGATGGTCTCACCTACCAGGAGGCCCGCAAGAAGTACCATACCACGATTTCGCCTCCTCCAACGATCGATTATAGAGCCATAATACCAAATTTGGTCCCGGCGACCTCATCTTTTGTACCAGCTGTGAAATCTGCAACTGAGTTACCTGTTCCGAAGCCAGCACCTATGATTATAATGGAAAGCCCGAAGGTGACTTCAACTCCACCTTCGGCCAGCACGAAGGCTGTGCGAGCGAAGGCTGCTCCGCCCGCACAGCAGGGGAGGAAGTTGAAGACTTACTCCCCACTCGGGAGGAAGTCGAAGTCTTCCTCCCCACCCAAACGGTCGGCGAAAGCCGCGCCGAAGCCGGCGGAGGCGGCATCGTCGACCAGGGTCAGGACTTCGGCTCCTGACCCGTCTATATACCTTAAAGAGCCGGGGGCGGGTAAGAAGGGACCCCGCACTACGCATTCCCTTTCTCCAAAAAAGGGGAAGCCATCCGCGCCAACACCTGCGGATGCTTCTGCGCCTGGGGACGTTTCGGTCCCCAGATCTTCGCGCTCCCCACGGAGATCCCCCCGCCGCCGAACTGCGTCTATGAAATCTTCCACCGAGTCGATTCACTCCACGACCTCGCCTGAGGACATGGAGATTATAGTCGACGTAGTGACTGTAGATCCTCCAGAGTCAAAGTTGGAGTAGCTTGCTGCTCCACGTTCTTCCCTAAGTTCACACAATGGCACTGTTACAGTGGAATTGTAACAGTTATGACAGGCATTTGACAGAACTCCGTCAGCTTATTGCCCAATACGCAGCGAGTATAGTCTGCCTACAGGAAACAAACCTCAGACCTGATCACGTGACTGTTCTGAGAGGTTTCCGACTATACTCTAAAGAGCGACAAGACGCCGCCCGGGCTTCCGGGGGCGTTTGTACCTTCGTTCGCTCTGACTGCTATAGCGAGGAGTTTCCACTCGCCACTCCTCTGGAAGCTATTGCAGTTCGCGTGTCCTTGCCTGCTATGACAACCGTTTGTAACGTGTACCTTCCACCGAACCAGCCCTTTGATATTAATGACGTCTTTGATCTTGTTGATCAACTTCCAGTCCCTTTCCTAATCGTGGGTGATTTCAACGCTCATCACCCCCAATGGGGATCACCATCTTCCTGCCCCAGAGGAAGGGACGTGGAGGGCTTAATTCAAGGGTTGGATTTATGTCTATTAAATACAGGGGAAGCTACACATTTTAGCTTAGCGCACGGCACGTACTCACACATTGACTTGAGTGTGTGTAGCCGTGCGCTGGTCCCCCTATTTGGTTGGTATGTACACGACGACCTCTGTGACAGTGACCATTTCCCGATCGTTCTTACCCTTCTGACCCAGACACCCGTGGAGTTCCCCAGTCGTTGGGTTCTTAAGCGGGCAAATTGGCCCTCGTTTCAAGAACGAGCTGTGTTCGTTGATCTTGGTTGCCAGAGCGTCGATGACGAGGTACAGCACATCACCGTCGTCGAGCTCACAAGCACTACCGTCGGCGTCCAACCATGGCCAATTTGGTGGTGTTTAAGAAATTTCGTGCCAAGGCACGGATTCTTATTCGCCAGAGTAAGAAACAATCCTGGGAACGGTATGTGTCTTCTATTACGGCACATACTCCCTCCTCTCAAGTGTGGACTAAACTACGACGCATTTCGGGAATTCAGACATCTTCTACTGTACCGGGAATTTCCTTTGCTAATGAACTGGTTACAGATCCTTATCGCGTTGCAAACCATCTCGCCTCGTATTTTGCGGATATATCCGGTTCCGATAACTATGACCCTGCCTTCGTGGCCCTGAAGCGCGGAGCGGAACGTTTCCAGCTTAGTTTTGCTTCCCGCGCTTCGGAGGAGTACAACGTGCCCTTTACGGAGTGGGAACTCCGCGGAGCGCTGGCGCTCTGCAGGGACACGTCTCCTGGCCCGGATAATATTCACAACCAGATGCTTAAACACCTTAACGATGAGAGCATTCGCTATTTGCTCAGGGTGTTTAATCGTATCTGGTTGGAAGGTGTGTTTCCAGCGCAATGGCAGGAAGGTATCATTATACCTATCCTGAAGCCCGATAAGGATCCCAAATTGACAGGGAGTTACAGACCTATTTGTCTCACTAACGGTTTGTGCAAGCTCTTTGAGAGGATGGTCAATCGGCGCCTGGTGTGGGTCCTGGAGAAACGGGGACTCCTGTCTGAATACCAGTGTGGTTTCAGGGCGTCTCGGTGTACCAACGACCATCTGGTACGCCTGGAGACTGCCATACAGGACGCTTTTCTCCGGAGACAGCACCTGGTCGCTGTTTTCTTTGACCTCGAGAAGGCCTATGACACCACTTGGCGTTACGGCATCCTCTCTACCCTGCATCAATGGAAATTCCGAGGTAACTTGCCGGTTTTTATTGCGAATTTTCTGTCCCTTCGCCTGTTCCGTGTCCGAATAGGGGGGACATATTCGCAATATCATATACAGGAAAACGGAGTCCCACAGGGATCGGTGCTTAGCGTAATATTATTTGCGATTGCCATAAACGGTATAGTCGCTGCTGCTGGTCCAGCAGTGGTACCGTCGCTATATGTAGACGACTTCGCTCTACATTATAGTGCGCAAAATATGGCGGTCGCTGAACGACAGCTACAACAAGCTATTCGGAGAGTGGAACGCTGGACACTGGAGCATGGCTTTCGATTCTCAACCGCTAAGTCCTCGGTTGTCCATTTCTGCCGAAAGCGCACCCTCCATCCAGATCCTGAACTTTATCTGGGCAATGTAGCTTTGCCTGTTGTTGCTGCGTACCGGTTCCTTGGGCTCCTTTTCGATCAGAAATTGACGTGGGAACCACACGTGCGGTGTTTGAAAACTGCCTGCGCTAAGAAACTCAACATGTTGCGGTTTCTTAGCGGCACATCATGGGGGGCGGACCGCGCGGTGCTCCTGCGTTTTTACAAGTCCCTGATTTTATCTAGGTTAGATTATGGCAGTGCAGCATATGGTTCGGCCCGTAAGTCAGTGCTTGTTAAACTGGACAGTGTCCACCACGGCGGTGTGAGGCTGGCGACGGGTGCCTTTCGGACAAGCCCAGTCGTCAGCTTGCTCGCCGAGGCTGGCGTACCTCCTTTACACCTGAGGCGCCAACAAGTACTGCTGACCTATGCTGCAACTATTCGACAGATGCCACTTCATCCAAGCTATCCATGTTTGTTTTACAATCCAAATCGCCGGCTGTATGATGTGCTCGCCCGAGCCACTCGGCCGGCGGGGATTCGCTTGGCTGACTTATACCGTCAGTTCCGATTTCCTTCTGTCTCCTGTATCGTCCGAGTACCTAGCAAGGCCCCTCCGTGGATGGTCGCTCGCCCTGATATCATCCTGGATCTGCACACCGGCCCCAAGTCGGACACGGACTCCTCCATCCATCGGAGGCTGTTCCAGTCCGCGGTGACACGGTATCCGGGATCAGGGCTTGTATTCACGGACGGTTCGAGGGTAAACGAGAAAGTAGGCTGTGCATTTGTGGTTGAGGATTGTCGGTTTCTCTTTTCACTTCCCGAGGCCTGTAGCGTGTACACTGCGGAGCTCTATGCCATCTTAGAGGCTCTGCGGTACACGTTATCAGACGATCACCAGCACTTTCTTGTGTGTACTGACTCTCTGAGTGCGCTGCAGGCGATCGATGTGTGTTTCCCGAAGCACCCGTTGGTCCAGCGTGTGCACGACCAGCTCGTCAGTTCGCGTAACGCTGGAACCGGGGTGACCTTTGTGTGGCTTCCTAGTCACATGGGTATTGCGGGAAACGAGCTTGCTGATCAGGCGGCGAGAGAGGCAGTTGCACTGCCCTCGCTACCGTATAAGGTGCCTGCTAGTGATGTGCGCTCTCAGTTGCGGCATTCGATCCTGTCGCATTGGGAGGAGGCATGGCGTGCCACGCCTCCACCCAACAAACTGAGAGGCATCAAGGAGACAACGAAGGTGTGGAAATCTTCCTTCCGATCTCTCCGGAAGGAAGCTGTGGTACTCTGTCGACTCCGGATCGGCCATGGGATTGCTACGCACTCCCACTTGCTAAAGAGAGAAGATCCTCCTGTGTGTACTTGCGGCGCCCACCTAACCGTGGCACACCTTCTCTTGGAGTGTGTGGATCTGGCCAATCTGCGAGGGACTCTCAAACTGCCTAATACCCTCTCCCTTATTCTCCGTGATGACGGGCCGTCAGCTGACCTCGTCATCCGGTTCATGAGGGAGAGTGGTTACTTTTTTAAGTTTTAATGTGTAGTTACGACTTTTAATTCTGGTTAAATCTGTTTTATGATTTTTATTGTGTTATGTATTGTATTGTTCACTATGCCTTATTTGTTTTATCCTTTTTTACCATCCGCCTTTTATTCTTTTTATTCAAATAAGGCATAATTTTTTTGGGGCTCACTGTCTGTTTTATAAACACCAATTTCGCTCCATCCATGGCAGTGAGTTGTTTTTATCTACATCCTTTCATTTCACGCCATTTCATTTCATTAGGGGCCGATAACCTGGATGTTAGGCCCCTTAAAACAATTATCATCATCATCATCATTGGTACCGACAAAGGGAGAAAGTCACAGCTTAAATTGCCAACCAAGCTTGCAGTTTGGACGTCGGCAAAATTTTTTGGTGCGAAAAAAGTCCCAAATTCTTATCCATGCATTGCTGCACATTCATCGTGACATCACTATAGACATCGATTCGGTAATCACAAGGTTTGCTAAACAAAATAGACGAGTTGATTTTGTTATATAAATAATCGTTTTTATATAACAGGTATGAAGTTGTAAATATGTACAGTTGTAACAGAACTGTAAAGTTGAAGAAACTGAAGAAAAGTCAAAAGCCAAAAAGGTGGGCAATAGACAGACTGAAAGAGAAGGATGTAAACGAAAGATTCAAGAAGAGTATAAAGGAAGGACTAATGAAAAACCCTAAACAAACTTCAATTGCAGACGAATGGGCACTTTTGAAGAATGAAATAACAAAATCCGCAGAAGAAAACATTGGTAGGAAAGAAAGAATAGGTAGAAAACCGTGGATCACTCAGGATATACTAGAATTGATGGATGAAAGGCGGAAACACAAGAATCTCAGAGATGAAAAGGGGAAAGCAGAATACAGACGTCTGAGAAATGAGGTTAACAAGAAGTGCAAGGAAGCGAAAGAAGAATGGTTGAAAGAGAAATGTGCAGGTATAGAAAATTGTCTGAAATTAGGAAAAGTAGACACAGCTTATCGAAGGATTAAGAATACTTTTGGGGAAAAGAAGACTAAGTGCTGTAATATTAAGGACACAAATGGAAAGCCTCTAACAGATAGGGAAGGAAAGGTTGAGAGATGGAAAGCTTACATAGAGAGTTTGTATAAGGGAAAGGAGATTGAGAATCGTGTAATGGAAAGGGAGGAGGAAATTGATGAGGATGCGAAAGGAGATTTAATATTGAGATCAGAATTTGATAGAGCTTTGGAAGACTTAAGCAGGAACAAAGCACCAGGCATAGATGATATACCGATTGAGTTGCTACGCTGCATAGGAGATGAAGGTCTGATCAGGTTATTTCACTTGGTGTGTAGGATTTATGAGACGGGTGAGGTACCCCCTGATTTCAAGAAGAATGTAATCATCCCTATACCAAAGAAAGTGGGAGCTGACAGATGTGAAGATTACCGTACAATCAGCTTGATTACTCATGCTTCAAAGATCCTGTCTAGAATAATTTACAAGAGGATTGAAAGCCAGATAGAAACGGAGTTGGGTGAAGACCAGTTTGGTTTCAGGAGAAATGTAGGAACAAGGGAAGCTGTACTAAGTCCTAGGCTGATTTTAGAAGGTAGAATAAGGAAAGATAAGAGAACGTTCATGGCTTTTGTAGACTTAGAAAAGGCTTTTGATAACGTTGATTGGACTAAATTGTTTGACATTTTGAAATCAATTGGAATAAAGTACAGGGATAGGAGGGTGATATGCAATCTGTACAGAAACCAGACAGCAGTCATTCGAGTTGAAGGTCATGAGAGAGAAGCTGGTATTCAGAAAGGTGTAAGGCAAGGCTGCAACTTATCACTCATACTTTTCAATCTTTACATTGAACAAGCAATGAAGGAAATTAGAGAAAAATTTAAAGTGGGAGTGAAGATTCACGGAGAAATAATTTCAACTCTGAGATTTGCTGATGACATCGTCATCTTGGCCGACAAGCCTGAGGATTTGAATGAGTTTTTGAATGGTATGGACTCCGTCTTAAGGAAAGAATTCATGATGAAAATAAATAAATGTAAAACAAAAATACTGGAATGCAGCCGAAATAAATCGGAAACCTCTATGGAGATCAAATTGGCAGGTGAAAAGCTGAAGGAAGTAGGAGACTTCTGTTACTTAGGAAGCAGAATAACCAGTGATGGACGAAGCAAAGAGGATATTAAAAGTAGGTTGGCTCAGGCAAAGAAAGCATTTCTACAAAAAAGGAATCTGCTGGCATCGAATATAGATTTAGGTATTAGGAAGTCATTTTTGAAAGCCTTTGTCTGGAGCGTGGCGCTCTATGGAAGTGAAACTTGGACTATTGGTGCAGCAGAAAAGAGGAGAATTGAAGCATTTGAAATGTGGTGTTACAGGAGAATGATGAAGATCAGATGGGTAGATAGGGTTACAAACAAAGAGGTATTAAGACGAGTGGGAGAGGAGAGATGTTTCTGGCGACTGCTAATGAAGAGAAGAGATAGGTTGGTAGGACACATACTAAGACACCCAGGAATAGCAAGCTTAGTTATGGAAGGAAGGGTCGAGGACAAAAACTGTAGGGGTAGACCAAGGTTAGAATATGTTAAACAGATTGCCTCCGATGTAGGGTGTCGGAGCTATGTAGAGATGAAACGATTAGCTCAGGACAGGGAGGCATGGAGAGCTGCATCAAACCAGTCAAAAGACTGAAGACTCAAACAACAACAACAGAACATAATAATTGCAATAAAGATATTTTCAGTATTGAATAAAATGAAAAAAACTGTTTTTCAGTTAAAATTCGTTATGTTTTATTTGTCTGGTTATTGTGTTTTCATTTTTTGAGTTTGCAAAAAAATGTGGTCTCCGTTTGGGGGGTTCATGACCCCCTTGACCCCCCTTGAATCCGCGCCTGTTTTGAAGGAAACTTTCAATAAGTTTTGTGAAACCGTAATCCTTTGTGATCCCATAGATCTTCTGTGACAATGCACGATGGTTGACTGTGTCATAGGCAGCGGTCAAATCGATAAAAGCTACTCCCGTGATTTTCCGGGTTTCAAAACCATCCTCAATGAATTGTGTGAGATTAATATTATTTTTTTTATTATGCAGCCAATGGCCATGATTTTTTTTTTCTGGACGGGTCAGGGAAAGATTTTTTTCTGTGGATGGAAATCGGCCGTGGACCTATTGAAAGGAACCGTCCTGGCATTTGCCTGGTGGTGAAAATGGGAAACCATGAAAACTATTTTCAGGTCGGCCGAGGTGGGGTTTGAACCGACGCTGTACCGATGCCAGCGAGGCAAGAGGTAGCACGTTAGCGCTCTCGTCCAACGCGCCCGGAATCTGAGATGTACAGCTTTTCCCTGGTCTAAAGCCTGCTTGTTGTCGTGTGAGAACAGCCTCTACAACATGACTTACTGTAAGCAATTCAGTAACATTCGCTCAAAGATTTTAAGCAAGTGACACAACAAGGATATTGGCCTGTAGTTTTGAGGTTCAGTTGACAATTTTCCATGTTTCAGAATCAGTATGACTCGTGATTTCCTCTAGGTTTTTGGGAAATTGCAGGATTTCATACAGTTATTAACAGATGTCAGTATCCATTCTCTTGCTTGATCTGCTCTTACCTGGTATCATCTACTCCTGCTGCCTTACCTATCTTACAACTGTCAATGGCTGCCTACATTTCTGTTGGTTCTTCAGCAGCAAGCTACTGAGATTCGGACACAGCAGGTCACCTGGCATTCCTATTTTCAATCGTTGATGATTTGCCAAGAAGATTACAATTTTATTGTTGCATTTGACAAAGCAGATTCTGCAACTCGTGAAGCTCTACTCCGGGAAAATCGAAGTCAGTGTGCCAAGACATTTCTAAACCTCTTGGATCATGTATCAAAGGATCAAACTATTCAGTACATCCTCATCATGATTGATGATATGCTACAGGAGGACAGGACACGTGTTGAGATCTTTCGTGAACATGCATCCAAGAAGCGAGAGACACTTTGGGGACCATTCTTAAACCTTCTGAACCGTCCTGATGGATTCATCACACACATGACTTCCAGGATAATGGCTAAAATAGCTTGTTGGAGCCATGAGCTGATGGACCGTTCAGATTTGCACTTCTATCTCACCTGGCTGAAGGATCAGTTGAAACAGAATAACAATGAATATATGCAGTCTGTAGCCTGTTGCCTGCAGATGATGCTGCGTATTGATGAATATCGCTTTGCCTTTGTGGGAGTGGATGGTATCTCTACTCTCCTTGCTGTCCTACAAGGACGAGTAAACTTTCAAATTCAGCACCAACTCATTTTTTTTCTTGTGGGTTCTCACCTTTAATCCCTTGCTAGCAGAAAAGATGAACAAATTTAACGTTATACCCATCCTAGCTGATATTCTGAGTGACTCTGTGAAAGAAAATGGGACAAGAATCATCCTTGCAGTATTTCGGATTTTGACTATTCTCAAGTTCTTTTGACCGTACAATTTTATAGTCTGATGGTCAGGTTTGCCATTATCCATGAGCTGATGGGCAATCTGTTTAGCTATTATATTTTTATGTCCCTCCCTAGTTGTTGGATCATAACTCAGATGCTTAACTCTCCGTCGGGCACACCTCCACGGCTCCCGAGTTCGGGCGCAGTGCGCCTGACAAGCGCTTGTTTTAAAGACATCATTAACACCCAATTAATGCAATTATTTTTAAAGTAATAAGTGGCATTCATTAGGATATTCAGAGGGACTTGATTCACCATCAGGTTTTTAAAAACATACTATAATTTATTGCTCACAATCAAACTTAAAAGAAAAACAACAACTCACATTTCAACCCACCACCAAATTGCGTTCAGTTTTCATTAGAAAAATTCAAACAAATATTAAAATTACGAACAAAACTTAAATCTTCTCCTTTTTCTTCAGCGTTTGTCCTGCCTGGTGGCAGGGTCCGCTACATGGATTCGATGTCTCCATTTAGTTCTGTCCTGGGCCATGTCAGGGTGGAGATTGACGCTCTTCAGATCTTTGTGAAGGGTATCGGCCCATCACTGTTTTGGTCGTCCTTTTGGTCGATTAAATAAAATGCGTAAACACTGACCATTATGGCAATGGTCTATTACCGGCAATGTCCAATATGTAACCCGTCTTTGTTACAGTGTCAGCACCTGTCCTCAGCACATGTCCGAACCATCTTAAACGACTTTCGCGCATTTTTCAGGAATGGGTGCAATGCCATATCTCTTCCAGATGCATTCATTGGGGATGCGATCCAGTTTAGTAACACCAGCTGTCCACCGCAGCATCCTGGTCTCCATGACTCCCAGTCGAAGCTCTTTCTCAGTCGTAGTAAGCCAACATTCGCAACCATACAGTGCGACAGGTCGGATGACAGTACGATAGATTTTAGATTTGAAGTGATCTTTCATCCTCCTGTCCCAAGTGACTCCAGTTGTTGTTCGCCATTTCATCCAAGCTGCGGATATCCTTGCATTGACCTCTTCTTCAAGTCGGCCATCAGCAGCGATCGTGGATCCAAGATACTTGAATCTCTTTACTCACGGTAGATCCCCGAACAAAACTTAAATAATGTGCCAGGGGCCGATAACCTAGATGTTAGGCCCCTTAAAACAACAATTATCATCATCATCTAAATAATGTGCTTATTACACAATAGAGTCAGTCTTAACAAAAGCACCAAACTTTTGTTTACTAAGGCAACACTGGAAAAATGGCTTCAAACACCATAAAGAGTAGGTCTTACTTGGATCACTGTTGGAAAGCTCAGCAGTAAAGATACATTGTCCCAGTTAAGTGCAAGGTTGGTAAGTCATACTGTATCTGTATGGGACAGGCACATTGCTTTGTGACATTCATAGCATTCATAATTCGACATCCTTTGACCCATTTACCATGAAATAACCAGAATCTATGTATCTCTTATTCATCAAAATGAGTAAAATAAGCTATATTGCGATGGAATAATCTATACTAATATAATAAAGCTGAAGAGTTTGTTTGTGTGTTTAAACACGCTAATTTCTGGAACTACCAGTCCGATTCGAAAAATTATTTTTGTATATGATAGCCAGATTCAAGAGGAATGGTTTAGGCTATGTATCATTAGGCTACACCTCTCAGGTAACCTTAAAGTAAGTCGGAAGAACAAGCGGTCCCGAACAGATTCAATAATAACTAAGTCTATTGTTGCCAGGCAATGCGGGCTGCATCACGTCGCCCCTACCAGTGTTCTGGTGCAGAATTGCGAGCTGCTTATAAATTGCAGTCACGGGGAGTAATTAGTGCAAAAAGATTTCTTAGGCCCCTTAAAACAGTTATCATCATGGCAATAGTATGCCTCTGTATAAGGGCGATGGTGTTGGTGCAGTATACTGAGGTTATCAGCTGCAATAAGCGTTGGTGCTTTCCAATCCTTATCCTTGAGCGCTCCAGTTCTGCAGTAGTATTCATTATCATCATATATATTATTTTAGTAGTATAGATCCCTCTTGTGGCGCTCACAAGCGACCGATCGTGAAAAATGAGCATTCAAATGAAAGAGAATATACATTTCCGGTGACGCATTGCACTCTAATTTCTTAAATCTCTATAATTTCTTTAAAAAATGACTTAAAAAACTGTTCGAAGTGTGCGATTTGCAAATACGCGACATCATTGCTATTCAGTTCGCATTTTGGCCGTAGGGACACCTGAAACGTAAATAGTGTTCTACAATCATTCGGTTCAAATAAAAACATAACAACCATTTTCCTTAAGTCTCTTATTATAAACCTGTTGGGGAAAGTGTGGCTTATGAACATGCGAGATTTCTCGTACGGGTCCGCTAGTCATCCATAAAACAAATAAATCCACCGGGCGAAGCCGGGCACTACTGCTAGTAAGGAAATACAAACCTTCCAAAGTCGAACGAGTTTGGGCGCAATTCGCCTCACAGGTGGGTAATTACTGCACTTAGCGCAGGTGGCGGGACAACTAACTGGGAGCATTTGGAACAGGACCTAGAGATAGGAAAATACTAAAAGGGGCAGGTGCATACGTGCCCTCAGGGAGGATGGGGGAGCAAGAATAGATTTGTGGCGCCTGTCAGGCCAGCTGCGCCCGACGGAGGGTTAAGAAGTTATATAACTTTCACAAAAGAAAAATATGTATTGTCCATTGAGCCATTGTATATTTAAACACAAAATGTGAGAAATGTTCCGGCATAACTCAACTATTTAAATTGGCAGCGTTTCGCGCCGGTGTACCATTGGGCTCTTCAGTTGGTAAAAGTACACCTCACCAAGACGCTGGCTAGCACACACTGGGAAGGCCATTGCAAGACGTATTTGATACATGTGTACCCACGTCACGAGCAACGCCAGTGCACTACGGGAGTCAAAGCTCCACTCCAAAGGAATTATAACCTTACCTTGGCATTGAATATATAATTTTCATAAAATAAAAATATGTATTGTCCGTTGAGCCATTGTATATTTAAACACAAAAAGTGACAGTCTGTCTGAAAGACTAGACTTTGTATCATTTTAAATGCTACAAATGCTGAAAAATGCTAGAAAAGCTGGAGGCTTAAAGACTCTGACATGTTAGAAAATTATCTGCATAATACTTATCTTGCTTTATAATACTTTACCTTGTTCCAAATTACTCGCGAACGGCAAGTGCAAACCAATGGCAAAGCAAGATCAAGCGCACGGAGGGAGATGGTTGGATGACGTGCCCCTTCCATCCAGTCTAAAAACACTTATAGTGGGCGATGTATTGAAGATAGAGATATGCTCTCGCGGACTTGTTTGTAAAACATTTCATGCTGACCAATTCTTACGCTCATAGTATATTGATATTTTTAATGGTTTGCCCAGCGTAAGCTTAAGAAGCGCATGGACGCCAAGTTTATTTTCGACTTTTTCACTGAAATCGTTACTGCTTGGCTTCCTTTGATCATACATAAATTATTTTCTACAGAATCTTTGCTCGAGATATCCTTTACAGAATGGTGAGAACCGCATCAAAATCCATCCTGAGGTTTTCGAGATTACCCGTGACATCCAAGAATCGGGGATAGAGATTGTCGGGGTACACATGCACCAAGCGGTACTATGACGTCACACACCTCAGTGCATCTGGGTACATTTCGTCCTGTCACCGTAACGTAACACCAGGTCCCTGCGTAACGACGAAGTCTACAAGATCATTTAAAATGAAAAAATGTGAGAAATGTTCCGGCATAACTCAACTATTTAAATTGGCAGCGTTTTGCGTCGGTGTACCATTGGGCTCTTCAGTTGGTAAAAGTACACCTCACCAAGAGGCTGGCTAGCACACACTGGAAAGTCTCCAGGCTTTCAGACTACTCTTACCTAGATCCATCTCCTCCATCAATAGACACGATGCATTGATCCTGTTCTTGGATATTGCTGTTAAAAGATCTTCCCCAGCTTGGAGGATATCATTACTAAATGGATCGTTATCAAAGAGGTCAAGATAGTTTTTCAACAGTTCCTTAGTTTCCGAAGTCACCCTTTATATAGTAAGGTCTGCAGCCTCGGGGGATTGACACACGGGAACAATGCTTCACTATATTTACAAATTCATCATACAATTCAGGAACTGGCTCAATACTTCGAATGTTCACCTTTAGAGACATGGTAAATTTCTCCCAATCAGGCTTCTTAAAATGATATCTTCGTTGGAAAGGAACTGACTGTGGTCAGATGGCAGCTTAAATCGTGCCGGTGTTGAGTTTGTGGGATTGCTTGACCCACTGATTTCACTTTGCTCTTCATAAAAAAAATATATTACCCCTGTTTGAGCGTTTTTGCCAATGGGTCATAGTGTACTCAAAATTGAACGTTTAAAATCAATCCTCACACTTTCGTAGTCTTATTTCCACTCACGATCACAGCTCGTCCCCGTGACGCAGTCACTAGCGTGTTGGCGTTGGAAATGGTAGGTACCATGATTGGAACCTACCTTGATCTTTTTAAATTATTTTCTTTATCTTTCTTGGACATTTTTTTATTTTATTTTATGTTTGTGGTACAATATTTAAGTTGGCAGATTACATCATGAACTTTATTGTTTGTTGTTGCTTTTTCTATTTACAATATTAATAAATTAATATTCACTTTATTGTTTATATACAGAAAGTTTAGCTTGATGGTAGAGCAGAGTGGAACAGAGGGAAGGGCTCTTGCGTTTCTGCATTAGACTCGGCGCAGTGCGAATAAACGTAGTGTCGCCCGCCACGCTGCATTTAAATTCTAACGAAGAAAACTTACAACACGTTCAAGCGTCAAGGATGAATAATGATGTTAAAATATTGTACATAGCTCCAAAACCACAGCAAATACTTTATAGAAAACACAAAAGACATTAAGGGTAACCGAGGTCTGACTCGAACTCAAAACCTTCAATTCCCCACGCCAAAACACTAGCGACTACGCCACGGAGACAATCCTGAAACGTGTGCGGGTTTGAGGATTGATTTTAAACGTTCAATTTTGAACAAACTAAGGCCCATTGGCAAAAGCGCTCAATATTTTGTTTATGAAGAGAAAAATCTCCAAATTTGAACACTTTTCTATAGTAAAGCCATCATTACTTCCAACTTGACGTTTCAGTACCAGGCTAGAGTTTTGTTCGCTAAATCGCGACATCACAAATGAAACGCCATTTGTTGTGATATATCAATTTGAATGGCTGCCTGTGATTGTCCAGTTAAAGTGATTTTCCTTCTAACCGCTACATAACTCTAGGGTAACACAGAAATGTCGAGTCGGAAGTAATGATGGCCTGACTATAGTAAACCACATGGCGACCTCTCCTTGTGAGGCGGCTTTTGAGGCGTAGTTGGTAGCATGCTAAGCTTCTATGCCCAAGATCGCGGGTTCAAATCCGGCCGAAGTCGTCGGATTTTATAAGAGCGTTAAAAATCCCTCAGTATGCCTTCCTTCGGAGGAGAAGTAAAGTCGGCGGTCCCATGTCATAGATTTATGGCATGTTAAAGAACTTTCCACTAATTACACCTGTGTGAAGCTAAATTGTATAGGTTAAGAATATAAACAACGCTCTTAGGTTCCTACGTTCATTGCCAAGCGCCGACTGTGGTGGAGTCTGGTAGCTAAGTTCTGAACTAGTATTCGTTGACGGTGGCGTTTGGCGGCAAAAGTAGGAACTATTTGAAAAATTCAAAAGTCTGCAGTCCTTACTTGAATTAAAACACAGATAACACACACTAATACAGCCATCACAATTAATACCGGTTATCAGACAGATACAACACACACCCAAAGTACACGGGGCTACGTGACCGCGTTGTCGCAGCCCCTAAACTGAGGAATCAACCAACCTCTCCTTGTGAGATATGTTTTCACTTCAGTCGTCCAGTTGCAAAACTCATTTACTCCACTTGTGAATAAGAATCATTTTCATGAGAAACGTTTCTCTGGACTTTGCCTCACGTAGAATATCTTCTGTGTTTGTTGTTTTCTACATATTTCTTTTTACTTTGTGTTTTTGGTTTTCTGTTTTGTGCTTTTGCTTTTGAATTTTACTTTTTGCTTTTCTTTCTTCGTCTTGGTTTTGTGTTTGTTTTCTGCTTTTGCTTTTTGCTTTGTGTTTCTTGTTTTTATGTTTTCTGCTTTTGTTTTTGAATTTAGCCTTTTGCTTCATGTTTTTTGGTTTTATGTTTGTTTTCTGGAAGATCAAAGTAAAAACAAAAGAAAATAAATTAAAACGAAACAAAAAAACATGAACAAAATAAAGAAAATTAAACAAAACTATTTAAAATAAATAAAATAAAACAAAGCAAAATCAAAAGAAAACAAAATAAAATAAAATAAAATTAAAGTAAACAATATAAACAATATAAAATAAAATAAAATAAAATAATTAAATAAATAATTCACAAGTGGATTAAACGAGTTTTGCAACTGGACGACTCAATTCTAATATCACGCCTCCATCTAGCACTGTTGGAAGTTTGTTATCATACAATAGGTTGAGATCATATGAGTCTGCCCAATCTGCCACGGCCTCACCGCTATTATCGGTATTTGAGTAGCCCCATATTGTATTGCCACTGTTGAAATCACCAACAACAAACGTTAAAACTTGCAAGTAGTGGATCCTCCCTTTTCGTAACTTTTCACAAGGTAGATTATTGAAAATATATCATTTATGATTTACATACCTTTCTGGGAGTCCTTACAAGTTGATTTCAATTTTGATTGCCACTGCTGCACTGGAAATAATTGTTTTCTTACCTGGCCTATAGATTAACTCAAAACAGGTATAACAAACGAGCGATATCATACAAAGCAAAACTCAGACATTACAGTACAGTGGTCAAGTCAGAGGGTCTGTATGCCTCCGAGTGTCTAACCCTGAACAAAAAAGGGGATCTGAAGGAACTTGAGATAAAGGAAAGGAGGATCCTGAGGAAAATTCTCGGACCATGGAAAGATGATGACCGAACATGGAAAAAAAGGAAAAATGAAGATCTGTGTATGCAGACCAAAACCATTGTAGTCACAATGCGTAAAAGAAGGCTAAAATTTCACGGGCATTTGATGAGAATGGACGGGAACCAGCTGACAAAGAAAATTTTTAAATGCATCACAGGACAGTTGGACTAACTGAACTTGTCATTCAGGATAGGAAAACGTTTCGAAGCCGAGTTGACAATATCAAAACGTTCAAAGAAAAACCACCACAACACAGGCCATATTTGGCAATAACAGAGGAGCAGAAAAAGATTAGAAGTGAAAGAATGAAGAGGTTCTGGGAAGAAAAGAAAAAAAAAATTGACCAGAAAGCCTTAGGTTCCATGCGGTCCACAGTTGGCCAAAGTCGGGGGGGAAAGCATTTTTCATCGTGTTCATTTCACTAGGCCCGCCATTTTACATTGACGTCGGAGAGTATGTCATACCCCATGTGACATGTTGCCAACTTGTCCTCTACAAAATTCCGGGCAGCTAGCAGGGCACGGTTCACACAAAACCATTGGTCTGGGCGAAATAGTACCAAATGCGAGGGGTTGGCATTATTGACTCAGTGAGAAAGATGGCCGTCAGAGCTGCAATTTCAACTATATAAGTCGTGCTCCTATTTGGGTGGGCTGGCGGGTCTATGACAGCGGAGGTGTGACATCTAATACTAAATCTTCTCCAGATATTCTCCTGAATATTAACCCTCCTTGTGCCACGCGAAAATCAGATCAGCTCTCGCTGCTCGTTCCCAAGAGTGCCAAAGACGATTGAATCGGTGCGCTGCTTATCTTATATTTGTAGATTTCTGTAGGCATACAGTATGTCCGTGATTATTTCATACTGTTGGAAAGGTGAGGTTCCAAGCTTGCCTGTGCAGTGTCTGCTTTTATCCTTCGAAGTCCGTTACGCGAAAGGTTTTAGTTTTTATTCACGCCCTCCCTTGGCGCTCCCCCAAACACGCACGTTCCCGTCAAAATTGCGGTGCAGTAGTTTTCTTCTTGTTGAAGATTTCTGCCTGCAGATGTATCTAAGAATTTAACACAGCTGGAAACGTAGTGTTTCTTCGAATATGACTCTTAGGTGTCCTTAATTTAGGCTCAAATCGATTTTTTACAAAAATAAATTGAAAAATTGAACAATTATCAGAATAACCACAATTTAAAAGGTTTGGATGCAATATTTACTTTTACGAACATAATGTATGAAAGAATGAGGTATTGGTTATAAAGCAAAGTGTTCCTTAGTTCCAGAGCACAATCGAGCCCGGATCACTCTGCACTCGTTCCTGTCGACTGGAATAAGCGCACCACCGAGTACAGATTTCCAGATAGTTGGAGGTTTATGCCCCAGCGTTAGCGGTAGTGGTGGGCCACATACAAGCCAAGGTAAGTGCTTCAGATACATATCCAACCATCTGCCCATTCGTCCTGACTGTTCTAGCCCGCTACCCTAAACTTGCACATGAATTACAGTAGTATGTAGCCTAATTAACAGGGCCCCGATTTGGATGCAAAAATCCCATAAAATGACCGGAAAACATTAAAAAATGACCTAAAAATTTGAATGGAACTGACATAATTTCATCATCATCATGAACTGGCTCCAGTTTCCCGGGTGCGGTGTGATATAATTTCATCACACAAAGCAAACAGTCTACGTCATTGTATGTTGATATGATTTTAGTAGCTACCTAATATAATTTAGTTATTATTTGACAAATGCGAATTATTTGCACTCAAATACTGGTTATTATTTCAGTCTAGTGTGTCTCCTGGAATGTGGTTATTCCAAGAATAAGGGTTGAACAAAGTTGTGAAGATTCTCATGTCTTCGGATTCATCCTCACTCAGTTCTGTTAAGAATTCATGATGAAAATTAATAAATGTAAAACAAAAATATTCGAAAGCAGCCAAAATCAATCAGAATCCTCTATGGACATCAATTTGGCAGGTGAAAAACTAAAGGAAGTAGGGGACTTCAGTTACTTAGGAAGCAAAATAACCAGTGATGGACGAAGCAAAGAGGATATAAAAAGTAAGTTAGCTCAGGCAAGGAAAGCATTTCTACAGAAAAGGAATCTGCTGACATCGAATGTAGATTTAGGTGTTAGGGAGTCATTTTTGAAGGCCTTTGTCTGGAGCGTTGCACTCTATGGAAGTGAAACTTGGACTTTTGGTGCAGCAGAAAAGAGGAGAATTGAAGCGTTTGAAATGTGGTGTTACAGGAGAATTTTGAAGATCAGATGGGTAGATAGGGTTACAAAGGAAGAGGTATTAAGACGAGTGAGAGAGAAGAGATGTTTCTGACGACTGCTGGGTAAGAGGTAGCCGCACTGCCCCAACACCACGGGGCCGGCGGAAAGATATCTTAGTTGCGATAAATTAAGATAGGTTGGTAGTGCACTTACTAAGACACCCAGGAATAGCAAGCTTAGTTATCGAAGGAAGGGTCAAGGACAAGAACTGTATGGGTAGACCAAGGTTAGAATATGTTCAACAGATTGCCTCGGACGTAGGGTGTTTTAGCTATGTAGAGATGAAACGATTTGCTCAGGACAGGGAGGTATGGAGGGCTGCATCAAACTAGTGAAAAGGCTGAAGACTCAAACAACAACAATATCTAGTACCTTGTACGCAAAAAAAATGCATCATAAACCATTAAAAAAATGTGAGAAAATGACTCAAAACGTATAAAATATTCTAATAATCCCATAAAATGACATAATAATGACGTAAGAAGCGAGAAAATGACCTAAAAGCAAAATGCCTACAAAAAGGACGAAAAATGACTTAATAAATAGGGCATTTCGGTAATGTGGGAGCCATGAACAGGATGTGTATATAAGTTAGCAATGTCTGTGGTGAACAATTAAAAGGTGACATGTCATCATAATTCGGGCCCTGGAAATAAGCAGTTCATTGACTTTGAGTGCTATTACCAACAAATTGACACTTAGAAATAATATGCCAATGAATACAAATTAAGAAACGTCTATTCAATTATTATAAGAGGACGGATCGGAATGCCCATATTTATACAGGTAATTACCAATATACGTATTGTTCTATGTAATATAATAACCCCTGGCACTACAGCCCATGAAGGGCCCAGGCCGACCAAGCGACCGCTGTCCTGCCATTTGGCCTGCAGATATTGGGGTGACATGTGATCTGCTTATCGGGTCCCCTCGACCGTTAATCTGGGTTTTCATGACCGGAGCACTGCCTCATTGACAGACAGCTTCTCAATTGTCCTCACGAGGCTGAGTGCACTCCATTCCAGCCCTTACGTCATTTTCTAAAATCCTGACGGAGCTGGGAATCGAATCCCGGGCGTCCGACTGAGAGGTAGCTGCACTGCCCCAACACCACGGGGCCGGCGGAAAGATATCTTAGTTGCGATAAATTAAGACTTGCCATGAAGTACTGTATCCTACGTCGTATCACGTGATCGTGGTTAGGTATTGAACAAAACATTGAATTTTGCTAGTAAATTTGTTCGTAAGTTTCAGCACCGTGCGATTTTTACTTGTGTGGGGGGGACCTCAAACAAAAGGTATACAAAAACAATACGCGTACTCTGGAGGCTCTCGAGAACGAAATAACTGCACTGATACAAAATATCAGTGAGGTTGAATTACAGTGAGTGTATGAAAACTTCCTACGTTGGTGCAATGTGTGTTTAGAAAATGAAGGACAGCATTTCCAGCAACTACTGTGAAATTCATGTAATAATTATTAACCTATGACAACACGGCTTCAGTGGCGTAGTCGGTAGCATGCTGAGCTTCTATGCCCAAGATCGTGGGTTCCAACCCGGCCGAAGTCGTCGGATTTTTTAAGAGCGTTAAAAATCCCCCAGTATGCCTTCCTTCGGAGGGGAAGTAAAGCCGGCGGTCCCATGTCATAGATTTATGGCATGTTAAAGAACCTTCCACTAATTACACCTGTGTGAAGCTAAATTATATAGGTTAAGAATGTAAACAATGCTCTTAGGTTTCTACATTCGTTGCCAGGAGCCGACTGCGGTGGCGTCTAGTAGCAAAGTTCTGAACTAGTAGTCGTTGATGGTGGTGTTTGGCGGCAAAAGTAGGAATTATTTGAAAAATTCAAAAGTCTGCATTCCTTACTTGAATTAAAAAAACAGATAACACACACTAATACTGTCATCACAATTAACACCGGTTATCAGACAGATTCTACACACACCCAAAGTACACGGGGCTACATGACCGCGTTGTCGTAGCTCCTAAACTGAGGAACCAACCAACCTTTGACTACACGCACCTATCAATATATAATAAGTGCACGCGTGGCGAATATTGTTCACCAAGAGAATAATGTCACGAAATCAGTTAGCCTAAACATTAAATCAACTGTTCTACGAGCAGAATAGTTAAGGCTAATTTGTATCATGATCATTTTCTTCTATAAATTCTTCCTCTGAAGTATCTGCGTCGATTCCAACTTCTTCTGATTCCTCTTGCGCTATAGCGTCATAGATTTCCTCTCCAGTAAGTCGCTTCGGAATTTTAGCTCGTATACAAGCCACAAAAACACAGAACCGTACGAGACACGGAGTTAGTTTCTAATTCTCTTAAAATATGATTGAAAAATTAAGACTAACCAGGAGAGGTCGCCATGTGTTTTACTACAAAAGCGTTCAAATTTGGAGGGTTTGCTCTTCATAAAAAATATTTTGCCACTTTTCAAGTGTGTTCAAAATTGATCATTTAAAATCAATCCTCAAACTTTCGTAGTCTTATTCCTCCACACGTTCCAGGTTCGTCTCCGTGGCGTAGTCGCTAGCGCCTTGGCGTGGGGACTTGAAGGTTTCGAGTTCGAGTCAGAAATTAGTCAGCACTTTTTTTTCTTTCTTTTACTGATACACCCCTTATTGTGTTTTCTATAATGTGCTGTGGTCTTGGAGCTATGTACAGTGAAATCTCGTTAGCACGTTCTCGGTTACGAAGTTTTCCCGTTTAGCGCGATGATTTTCTCAAGTCCCAGTCGCAATTCTACAAAATACATGTTGATATATCCCCTTAATACGTTCTCTATTCCCGCTTACGACGATCAAATTTCCGTTGTACTATTTGTAAGCGAACCGGATTTTATTCTTTTTGTAAGCGAACCGGATTTTATTCTTATTTCATTATAAAATCCGGCTTCTGGAAAACACGATGCGATATTGCCTCATATTCTCTGATTGTTATTGACAGTGTAGATGATTTCATTGTGTTTGACGGCGTAGAAGTGGCTATAGCTATGACTCAACACAGGTGACGTGTCTCTCTCCCGCTGCCCTTCAACCCCTTCCCTTTGTTTATTTCTCACGTAGGCGCATTATTGTCTTCGTGTTCAGCACTATTGTCTTCTAGTTCTTAGTGTTCACGTCCACTAGTTCTTAGTGTTCACGTCCAGTTATGACCTATTTTATTGCGTGTTTCATAATGGATAAGAAGAAAGTACGGCAGATAAGTAATGATGAGAAGATGAAATACATTCCAGCCGTGGACTGCAATACTCACATGAAGCGTGTGGATATAGCGCGAAAGTGGAACATTCCTCCGTCTACGCTGAACACGATTCTCGGTAAAAGGAAGGAAATCGAACGTGCATTTGAAGAAGGGGTGAGCGGCAAAAGGGAACGTGTGCAAGAGGAACTGTTTCCTGAACTAGAAAGCGCTTTATTGAAGTGATTCAAGCAAGCCCGTACTTCAAACATATGCGTGCGCGGTCGCCGGCAACCGAGCCGTCACTGGCGGAGCGCGAGAGCGAGAATGTCCTTGCTGATCAAATATACAGTAGCCTATGTGTTTGGAAGCGGATGAGGAACATTTTCAGCATCTACTGTAAATCATGGCCAGTAAAACTGCATGGTAGGCTACTGATTTTAAGCACCGTATTCTGCCATAGGCCTACAAATGCGTGCGCGGTTGCCGGCAACTGAGCCGTCATTGGCGGAGCGCGAGAGCGAGAATAAAGGTCACCACACACAGAAAGCTATGCTAAGCTACGCTGTGCTATGCTATGCTAAGCAATGCCAAGCAATGGTGTGCTATGACACGAACAAAAAGCTAAGCTAAACTAAGCTAGGCAGCATATTTCTTATTACATGCTTTCCTACTAATGAAAATGTATAGTATCTTTATTGGAAGAGATCCTACAGGATTAAATTAGATTAATACTATTATTTTAATACGGCAAGCCTCCGTGGCTTAGGCGGCAGCACGCTGGCCTCTCACCGCTGGGTCCGTGGTTCAAATCCCGGTCACTCCATGTGAGATCTGTGCTGGACAAAACGGAGGCAGACAGGTTTTTCTCCGGGTACTCCGGTTTTCCCTGTCAAAATTTCATTCCAGCAACACTCTCCACTATCATTTCATTTCATCTGTCATTCATCTAATCATTGCCCCAGAGGAGTGCGTCAGGCCTCGGCAGCCGGCACAGTTCATATCCTCGCCGCTAGATGGGGGCTTCATTCATTCCATTCCTGACCCGGTCGGAGACTGGAAGCAGGCTGTGGATTTTCATTCATTTTAATACGGCTTTCTAAATTAATTTGTGTGTAATACTGTATGTAACTTAAAAATAGGAACGTAGCCAGGATTCTGTTTAGATGGGGGTCCAGGTGTTGCTATTTTATTAATTAAAATTGTGGCCCACTATAGCTATGTATAAGAAACGTGTTTTTTTTTTACTATTCAAATTTGCCTATACGTATATAAAATAGCAATAGAGTAGATACTTCTATATTACCGTATTGATTTAAAGAATCGTACTCGGTTGATTTTCCGTGCATACTAAAATCAAGAAAGGGAGAAAAATTTGCCTTTTGCACGGTATGTGGGTGTGATATTAATATTGCACATGGTGGAAAAAACGATTTAAGTAATCATGTGAAGTGCGGTAAACACATTCGTTATGTTAAATCGAAGGAAGATAGCAAGAAAATCAACACCTTTTTTGCTAAGTCTGGAAACGTTGACAGTGACGTAATTAGGGCCGAGTGTCTGTTTACTTCCTTTTTGGTGGAACACAATGTGCCCTGAAGTGCGGCTGATCATGCTGGTGCTTTATTTAAGAAGATGTTTCCCACATCAGAAGTTGCAAAGAAATATAGTTGTGGTCGCACGAAAACGACATGTATTGTAAATAAAATGGCAAAAAATGCATCATCTGAAGTTGTTAAGGCCTTCAGAACGGACCGGATACAGATAAATCCCTTTTCTTTTCATCAGTGAGAAACTACTTTTATACTGCCTGTGACTACATCATCAACAAGTTTCCACTCAAGGATGACGTGTTAAAGAATGCTCAAGTTGCTAGGTTAGACAAAATTGAAGATGCACAGTTATCTTCCATTCGTTTTTTTCTTGGAAAAGTTTCCTATCATGTTATGCAAGGAAGAGAATGAAACTACAGATGAGGAGGTGAATGAGCTTCAGAGGCAGTTCACAGCTCTTGCGGTAGATGACACTTTGGCTGCACATCAAGATGCTGCAAGTGATTCCAGTTGGGCACAAATATCAAGAATTCGTGGAGCCGATGGACTTCTTAAGTATAACCGAATTTCTAGAGTATTGCTCTCTATTCTCACCATACCCCATAGCAATGCAGAATGTGAACGTTTTTTTAGCCTTGTGAAGAAAAATAGAACACAGTTCAGGTCATCCATGTCCAATGAATCTCTGGAGTCTATTTCTATTTTGAAGACCAGGAGTTCTGGTCCCTGTTATGACAAAACATTTTCTCAAGACTGTTTGCAGGAAGCTAAAAAGGCCACAACCATGACTTAAATGTCGAACTAGCATGTGATTTGCAGTGTGTATTATATTATTTCTTGCCTGTGTTACGTTAAACAAGTTTTATTGTTTAAAGCCTTTTTCAATTATCGTATATCAGCTTAATCTATCAAAGAAGTCCTATTATGTATGCTCCAAACCAATATTCATCACGCCTGCTGCTGATTAACATGGATTTCTTCTTGATTGTTATGTTCATCTACAAATCATGTAAGTAGATATGATTTCATTGAAGTATCCTGTTTAAAGCATGAATTATTGTATTTTGTAGCGCAGAAGTATTATTATTTCGTCAAGCCGGGGTATGTCGAAAATCGTTAATTTTTTTGTCGCGCGTGAGTTTTACTGATAGCCCTTTTCAAAAGTTGGCAGGTATGCCGTATTTGAATAGCCTATGTCTTCATTTAAAAATGATATTAGATTCTTTGCGTTATCAACTATATTGAATACTATAAGGGTTACCGTATTTGACAAAATGAATTTAAAACGGTAATAATACCGGCACTACTAACAAGAAAATAAGAATAATACGATAATATCACAATTGTCGAACGATAAGTTTGCCTCTTGGTTTAATTTCGGAGAGAATCCGGACCTGCCCCCCTCCTCTGACTACGTCTCTACTACAAATTAAAACTAAACAGTTAATTAATTGCCTCCGTCTTATTCGTTAGTTATAATTACATTTTGTTTTTGGAGGCTGGACGGACCAGTATGGGTATTATGTGAAGAAAATACAAGAAGATTATTTCTTAAAGCTAAATATTCCTCTTTTGCAGTGGATACACTAAATACATTAATGGAGAAAGGGCAAGAAAACATATTGAAACTTATAACATTCTCCATTAAATCTTGAAATCTAACGCGGAATTCGGTTCTTAATTCTGATATAATTTCTGCATACTTTTGAGAATTTTGATTATCACAGTTTTGTAGGGCTGGGAAATGAACCAAGTTGTTCTTTTGGCCTGTCACCCATTGTATAAATAAAACGAAGTACGGTACTACCTGAATCACTACACTACACTCACACGACACGGCTACGCACACAACTCAAAGGTCTGCGACAGCCCGGCAGATCAACTGTTCCGGAATGAAAAGCGCATGCGCCATGCCAGCTACAGCCAAGAAAATCGCCTGCCTAGCGATCTGTCTAGCTTAGCTTAGCATCGCTTCGCATAGTATAGCTTAGCATAGCGGCCTGTGTGTGTCACTCTACTTAAATGCATTGAGAGCGATATTTTTCATAACACCGCGTAGCTTAGCTTAGCTTAGCCTAGCTTTCTGTGTGTGGTGGCCTTAAGGCTGTGCTACCGAAAAATAAAATATTTTTTTATTTTTATTTTGTCTTCTTAATCTGTTTAGGTCTTCGGAACTTGTTATATGCCACTTTTGTAAAATATAGACTGCTCGTTTGTTCAGGGCATGTATTCAAAGTGTCTACTTTGAGGGTTAAAGGTACATACGTCACGACAAAACTAATAACAGGAGAATTTCGAAATTTCTGTGCAATAACCCTTGTAATAGTAGCTTCATTATGAAAAAAATTTATTTCAAAATTCCACATATTTTATAAAAGCATAATATTTCAATAACCTTTTTTATTGTGAAAAAATTGCTATAATAGCTTCAAATTTATTCAATTTGTAGAGGGTCTAATTCTGAGCAGTTCGAATATTTGATGAAAGAAACTGTTTAGTGATAAACCCGTGACGTATGTACCTTTGACTAGTCTTCAACTCGGCAGAACGGTAACTACACAGGCTACACGATAGGCTACCCGCACTACTACTTGCACGGAGCTTCATTCCCCCACCCTACTACCTAGCACTGCACCGCACCTTCCGTTGAGGGTCTATCCTTTCCTTACGCAGCATTCCATTCTACTTACCGTGGAGTGCAAAGAAAACAAAATAACTCGTCTTCTTCCATAACTTTTTCCTGCGCGCTTAGTCGCTGACACTTCAGTCTGACTAGACCTAATCTTGAGGAAGCAATAGAAGAATATATCTCGCCCCTTTCTCGTTTCATTTCCTAATTCTGCGATTGTGTTTCGTGATTGAGTGATTGAGTGTTCCTATAACATTCACACTTTATTCTACAATGCCACGAAAGCATTCTCCGTCAAGGAAACGTTCCAGAAGAGGCCGCGCAGCAAAGACTACGTGGGAGAAAAGAAAACAACAAGAAATCACCGTGAATGTTTCAAACGATTCTGCTCAATTTGAAGACTCCGAAGAAATATTCAACAGCTTGTAAGTTGAAAGCACTCCCCCAATAGGCCACGATGCAAGTCGGTAAGTAAACTATTGCTACAATATATAAAATAATTATTAATTAATTTGAAAGGACTTGTCATTTTTTAGTAGATTACCAACTTGTAAAACGTGTTGTTGTTGCTTATTTTAGGGACTGAGACATCGCGGTCATATAGCCCCATGTATATTTGGGTGTGTATGGAATTTGTGTGATAGGGGCAGATGACCTCGTAGTTCCGCCCCTTAAAACAACAATAACTAACTAACTAACTAACTAACTGTGTGATTACATGTGTTAATGTGATGGCTGTACTATTGTGTGAATTTCTAAATTGGGGATAGGATTGCTTTTAGAGAGGAACCATCCCAGCATTTGCCTGGAGTTAGTTTTAATGCGTATTTGCTTTCTGTATGTTAATAATAATCAATAGTTATTAACAAGAAATGAACATCTGCCTGAATCAATACTATACAGATAAAATTAATTATTGAAGTTGTTTACAGTACATGTTTCGGGGATTAATTTTGTTTTATCCCCTTCATCAGCTGTTGAAAAAACAAAAAACAAAGCGTAGCACAGTAATAATATACGTGTTTAAAACCTAATATGGTGCACCATAAAATTTAGGGTATAAGAATAGAATAAAATGAAGAGAAACAGATGGTGACGGTGATCAGCTGCTCATGACAAATAGTAGTTCCTTGAAATGGTAGATATGTAACACCAATACTTCACCAATCCGTGTAGCTCTATAACCAATGGAGAGCCTGTATGCTTGTATCCAAATATAGCCTTTCAAAACAAAGCGACTTTAAGAAACCCGACGTGATGGAAAGTGATTATAGGTTAGTTTAAAGCATATCGTGTATGTGGTTAGGACAACGTTACATTTAGAAAGTGATTTGTCTATTGTTTTGTAATAATAATCAAGGTAATATTTTTTAACATTGTGTTTTTTCAGGTATGAAGATCAAGATTATTCCATAAATTTTCCAAACGATTCAGGAAGTGATTCAGACAATGACAATGAGTCTGTTTGTGAAGTACCACCTATGGTAATTGAAAGGAATACTGAGGCCAACGAACTGCCTCCAATAGGGCGACGCATCGTTGATATTGGTCACATTATGAAAGAAATAGAATTAGTAACGATCCATTCCAAACATCGTACCATGGGAAAATACAAATACAAAAAACAGATAAACAAGAAGTTCCGTGAAGAACTATACAGCCTACTTTTCATGCCAAAGATTATTCTACAGAATATGAACCTATCTAGAATAATGACGAAATTAAGTTGGCAATATCGAAATATCTAATTAGTTCAAAATATACCTGGTAAAATGTAGCCTAATAGAGCACTACAGTTGGCAGCCCTGGTGACTGAATATATTCTTAGTTCCATCTCGGTACAGAATACAAAATTTGGTTGAAGTCCAATGGACGTTACATGCAGTTAGACATTGTATCTATCAGCACGCGTAAAAGCATGTTGCCAACAATGTCATGCGTGTGCTGGTCAGAAATAATCTGAAATATTATGATATCTTGTTGTGCCAATTTTGGATGAAATACATTTGTTAGTATAGAAGTTACATGTATTTTAAAATTGGACACATCAGCAGGCATAGAATCATGTTGGCAGCACTGCCTTGTATTAATTACTCCAAATTAATCTAGAATGTCAGGTGCTATACGTGTGCAAAGTATAGAGCTGTTGGCTTGCATACTTTCTGATATATTGATATTAGGGTAAAAAAAATTCAGACAGCATTTATTAACAGTTCGCAGCCCTGATTGCTCTTAACAATACTAATAGTAATATCTGTTATGGTACACATAGCACATACGAAATTTGGTTGAAATCCAACTGATAGTATAGAAGTTCTGAATAAGTAGTTTCAGTGAATTATGAATACTATTTTGTTGTTGTTGTTCATTATTAGATGAAAATTATGCAAAGAAAAGCCTCTCTTCAAACATTTCTATATTAAGACAATTTTAAACATTTTATTCAAAACATATTAAAGATTTTAAAATAAATACATTCTGTAAATTATAATCCCGTCCAAGCAATCATTGCTATTGTTGTTATTAATATTATTATTTTCTTTCTAAAGGTTTGGGAAGTAGCTCTCATAACTTACGTAAAATGAAGGAAAATACAGAAGAAGAAAGACGTATTGCCATTGAAAAAAACAACTATTTGAATGGCGTTCCGTACATATGTTATTGGCGACGCGACGGAGGCTGGGCGAAGAGGTCGTATGGACATGGGATGAGCTCGCTGAGTGGTGTTGTAAGCATTTGGGAAATATTAAAGGGATTTCACGTATTCCTTTTATTGCAAAATGGCGATGTTTACTTTTGCTTAGCTAAGTCACACCACTGTGTCTACATGGCATCTTAGTCCCTGGAGAAAACTACATGGAAGCCCAGGTATTATTTTCAAGGCGAAAATTGTCGCCAGAGAGAAAAGACGATCTCGAAGGGCACTGGCATTTTCTCAAAAACCGCCAGTAAAGAAGATACGAAAGTGTGATGCCACTAGCACAGTTGCCTGACGTTGAAGATGAAGTTCTTGAGACAAGAATGATCAACTTCTCAAAGAAAATGGCCGATGTGGTAACAAACGGTAGTCCTATTGAGGTATCAACTCTTGGACAACACACTAACCCCATGTGGCACGACCAAAGAGTGAATCGCTTGACAGCTTCCAAGTTTGGGCTAATCATAGCGTTTATCTCACACCCCTTGCCACAATCTTGTAAAATCAACTTTGTATGCCAAAAATCTCACCTCAGTTCCCGTCAAATTTGGAAGAGATAATGAGGACGCTGTGTTGAAAATGTACGAAGACAAAACTGGCAACATGGTCACCAAGTGTGGGTTCTTCGTAGATCAAGATCATTCATTTTTAGGAACCAGTCCTGATGGTTTGGTTGCTTGTGATGGCCTCGTAGAAGTAAAATGCCTTGCGTCCGTCACTGAATCAGATTTGAGAGATGAGGTGGAAAAAAAATGCTTGTGCTTGGAACTGTCAGAAGGAAAATTGCAATTGAAACGAAGCTACAGCTACTTCTTCTAGGTCCAAGGTCAATTGAATATCACCAGGAGAAAATGGAGCGACAATGTAGTTTATACGAAGAAAGGAGAACTATTCGTAGAAAGGATAGGAAAGGATGAGATATTATGGCAAAGAAAAATGCTTCCAAACCTGGTACAATTTTATAAGGAGTGTATTTTGCCAGAAATTCTAGACAGTCGAGTTGTTCGAGGCATGAACATCCGAGATCCCTCATTTGTGCTAGAGGCACAACGACAAAAGCAGGCGACAAAAAATAATACCAACAAACGAAAGAAGAGGAAACCACTTGACACATTCACAGACAAGAAAAACATTAACCACCTGGGGGTGTAGTGGCTAGCGTTCTTGGCTGACACCCTGGAGGTTCGGGTTCGATTCCCGGCTCTGCCAGGAGATTTTAATACTGTTGTGAGGGCTGGAACGGGGTACACTCAGCCTCGTCAGATAAAACTCAGAAGAGGAGGGTTCAATTCCTACCTGAGTCATCCTGGAAGTGGTTTTCCGTGGTCGGGGTGGTTCCTAACTTAAGGTCACGGCCGCCTCTTTATGTTCTAACCCTAGTTTACAACTGCACACAGTGGTACAGCCATCACAATAACACAGGTTACACACACCTAGATGCACGAGGCTATATGACCACGATGTCGCAGCCCTAAAATAAGCAACAACAAGAAGCTAATATTGTTGAATGATACTCGAACGTACTGTAAATTGTTCAGAATACGTAGCCTAAATATATTTATGTTCGACCCTGACTATTATGTGTCAGAAAACGGTATCATAATGATGGTCATTATAACACTATTTTTCATTATGAAACAGTTTCTTCCACCAATCAGAGCTCAAGAAACAGTTGTTTGACCAATTAGATAAGGTTAGCATCGCACCTGCGTGGAGTTCCAAGGCCTTCTAAACTGCGTTGCCTAGTGTCATAGTGGGCTAATCGAGAAGTCCATTGTCAAATACAAGGCATTCTCTGCGTCTCATGCGGTCTGTTCAGTACATAAAACTGGCGAAATCTCGACAGATATTTATGAATATTTATCTTCGAACATAATATAGTTAGTCGAACATAAACAGTCGTATGCAACTCGCCTATAATGGTAATTAAGACACTCGTATGGAAATTATAAAACTCGCATACGCTCGTTTTATAAATATACTCGTGTCTTAATTATAACCATTATAGGCTCGTTGTATAATGTACTATTATGTTCGACCCTCACTATTATGTGTCAGAAAACTGTATCATAATGATGGTCATTATAACACTGTTTTTCATTATGATACAGTTTCTCCAGCCAATCAGAGCTCGTTCATTGACCAATTAGGTAACGATACCTTCACGCATGCGCTCAAAATCCAACATGTTGGACATAAACACAACATCGAACTATAATAAATTACCGACATGGAATACGCACCGTCCATATGTTCACGTAAATAAACTGGCGAATATGAGACAAGAAATAGCACTGTACCTTAATATCACCATCACTAATTTCTACACAGCGCATTGCCTTCAAACGACTCCGGTGACAATATTACTGAGAGACGGCAGATGTAAACATATGGCCTGCATATGGCATTGCAAGCACACAGAGCGCATGCGTGATGCGTCGGTCGTTCAGAGATCTTGAAAGACAGAGATATACCCAGCGCTCGCACTGCGATCACAAAATTCAAGTGGCTGACTCTCAAAAGATATTTATGAATATTTATGTTAAAACATATAATAAAGTTATAATTATCGTCGAACATAAACAGTCGTATGCAACTCGCCTATAATGGTAATTAAGACACTCGTATGGAAATTATAAAACTCGCATAGGCTCGTTTTATAAAAATACTCGTGTCATAATTATAGCCATTTTAGGCTCCTAGCATAATGTACTATTTTTTTATCAGTTGCCTTGTAAGTTTCTTTGGTTTAGGAAGTGAATAATAAATTATTCTTTATTATTTAATGTGAAATAATTAATAACATAACAACTTTAACATACTTAAATATATCAATAGCTGTGTGTTATTGTTTTTTTTCATGTTCTTGCTAGTGTGTATATGCAGCCGATTGTCATTGAACTTGCTGCTTACATTTTAAAAATAATTTTTGTTCGTTAATAGTGCATAATTTGGGTATTTTCTGAAAAAAATCCGGAGATGGTTTCTTATTTGGAAATGATGTTATAATTTATAGTAGATTAACTTTCATTTTCATACGTTTGTAGCAAATATTATGTGTTTTCAGTGTTTTGGCTCTTAATTGTGAAAGTGTGTGTTTTGTTCACAGAATGTTAAATATGCATCGTACTTCATAAAATTCTGCATACGTGAACTTGAAATTTCATTGCTGAATGAACAGTCATTTTGTTTACATAAATCACCTTTTGTGGTTTACTGCATTATTTTTTTTATAATGTTTTGCATTCCATTGCAGTTTTGTCAGTGCGCAATAAAAAGGTTTATGATCCACCCAAACCCTTATTTTGTGTTTTAATTTTATAGTTATATCACTGATATGCAACCACTTTGCTACAGAAAAACTCTTCCACCCTATGGGTAGTTACAAAGCCCATGTGTAGTTTCGTTTCACGCGTGCACATTTTTTTAAGAAAGAACTTTTTTGGAAATTATGAAAATGTCAAAATACTGAAACTGATATATATCTTTACATCAATTATACTATTATTATTGCGTTAAAGCTGGTAATTTATTCAAATGGAATCCCTGAAATCTTATAAAATAACTGGCATTAAAAATTATGAGCAAAGTATCCCTATATTTTTTTTTCTCTTGGTTAATATTGCAAAGAAACTAAAAAAACTCAATGCATTTCTACATTTGTATTAATTCCATTCCTTGAAACCACCCGAGGCTGAGTAGACCCCGTTCCAGTCCTCATACCACTTTTCAATTTTCGTGGCAGAGCCGGGAGTCGAACCGCGGACCTCCGGGGTGGCAGCTAACCACTCTGACCACTACACAACGGAGGCGACATTAAAAAATAATATGGTACCTAATTTGACGTTGTTGAAATTCTTGATCGAATTTAGAAGTTTTTCGTTCTTATTTCTAAAAATTACACACAAAAAAACAAAAAAAACGGGACACGATAGAGAAACTCTGAATACAGAATTGGATTCTACATCCCTCAATACCTAAGCAGTCATTTAGGTATATTGTCTTATTAATATTATATTTATTTTTTTAATGATCAACTTTGCCAATTTTGATGTTTTTCCGATTTTCTTTTCAAAATTACAAGAAAGGAAACTTTTTGACTTTTAAAGTCGGAAACCTGGCGTGCTACAGAAAATCTGAACACATGGCACTTTACTTAACAATAAGTAAGTTAATATTTTCCCTTGTAGCAGAAGAAAATTGAAATGCATAGTCCTATCAATCAAACGCCCCGACCCATTTTATCTGGCTGGACGACAGATCTCAAGGTTGCAATAAGCTTACGACTCGGAAACAGATCGCTGTGCGACTCGCAAGGAAGGCTTCAACTGAGAGAGGGGAAGATAGTGTGCGAATGAGGAGTAATGGAAGGGCGGAGGGGAAGTCGGTATTCACATGCGGTGGCTTGCCAGGGACGACAGTGCTGCCATCTCTTGTCCAGCGACTGTTAGCAGAAACGGCCGCACAGCCTTAAAGACCCTGTATTATACTGTAGTGTAGAGGTAAGTTACAGTAATTCATTTTTATGTTATTCATTCCGTGTACGTTACTGATAACCTATGTTTATGTTGTGACTGTAGTAGTGCATACAATCACTTACTAAGGTCGGTGATTTAACGTCCATATATACGCCACGTTCCTTCTTATACGTTGTAAATGCAGTATGGCGTTTTTCGGTAGTACGTTTTCCCGCATATGACGTCCCAATTTTTCAGTCCCTTGAAAAACATACTAACGAGATTCCACTATACAATATTTTAATATCAATATTCATCCGTGACGCTTGAACGTGTTGTTAGTTTTATTAGTTAGAATTTAAATGCAGTGTGGCCGGCGACGCTACGTTCAGTCACACTGTGCCGAGTCTAATCCAGGAACGCAAGAGCCCTTCTCTCTGGTCCACTCTGCTCCTCCATCAAGCTTAACATTCTGTAGGTAAAAAATAACGTAAATATTAATTTATTAATATTGTAAATAGAAAAACAAAAACAAATAATAAAGTACTTGATGTAATCTGCCAACTTAAATATTGTACCACAAACATAAAATAGAAGAAAAAATGTCAAAGAAAGATAAAGAAATTATTTATAAAAGAGCAAGGTAGGTTCCGATCATGGAAACTTCCATTTCCAACGCCAACATGCTAGCGACTATGCCATGGAAACGAGCCGGGAACGTGAGCAAGAATAGGACTACAAAAGTTTGAGGATTGATTTTTAAACCTTCAATTTTGAGCACACTAAGTAAGGCCCATTGGCAAAATCGCTCAAACAGGTGTAAAATATTTTTTTATGAAGAGCAAACCCTCCAAATTTGAACACTTTTCTAGTAAGCCACATGGTGACCTCTCCTTGTGAGATAAGTAACTGAATTAATAATATACTTATATAGCTACTCGCAAGCTGTAGTTTGTTCACCATACCACACAACAGTTCAATGTTTATTCCTGTGAATCAGCACAAACGAATCCGGCAACAAAGACACTGCTTGTAGTTGTTGGGGAACATTTTAGGGATAGGTTCGATGGCACCTAAAAACCTGCAGAAACATTAGCTTACTTTATACACCAGCGCGTGTACTTAAAAGGTTAAATACGTTTCTTTTTATTATTCGAGTCAAATGCACTACAACATACACAAGAGGGGTGATACACAATATTACAAAGGAATAATACAATAATATATATAACAATGTCTCGAATTAGATCTTCTTCGCCCAGAAACGGGCCACTGTCACACCCCTTTCATGACCTTCCATTAACTCCTGCAAGAGCACGGACACAATTCACAGGAACACAGGATTGTCTCTCCCTATCATCATGGCGCGTCTCATTCAGAAGTGATGGGATCCATCTCAGCAACGCTAAACAGATTTTCCCGGAGCGGCTAGCTGGAGAATCATGTGTTATTTCCTCGTACAAATACAAACCAATATAAAATAAGTGAATTAATTTACGTATTTCACAGTCATACAGCATAACTTTTTGATGTATAACGATTACAACGCAACCAAGAACTACATTTTCCAACCACCCTGAGACGAGAAAAAGTTACCTTACAACAATGATAACAACTTTGTTTCTTAGACACACAAAATTGTGAAATTAATAAACCAGTTATACAACATTCCAATGTATATTGTGTTAAAATTTGGATTCGATCCGATGACGGGCTTTTGAGATAATAATTCTTAAATGGGACGCATGGTTGAAACACGCTTAGAAACGTGCACTTTTTGTGTTCCAACTGCGATAAAAAATATTAAAATATAGACTAAAAAATCCAAACCTTCATGAACTAACGTAACATAGAACGACGAAAATGTTGATGGTATTGGATTTTATGTAGGTGTATTGGTTTCTTAACAAACAACCTTCAAACTCGAGTACACATAATACTTTGGTCGACAGTAGGTTCCTACCTTCGTTGCCAAGCGCCGACTGCGGTGGAGTCTGGTAGCTAAGTTCTAAACTAGTAGTCATTGATGGTGGCGTTTGGTGGGAAAAGTAGGAACTATTTGGAAAATTCAAAAGTCTGCAGTCCTTACTTGAATTGAAATACAGATAACACACACTAATACAGTCATCACAATTAACACCGGTTATCAGACATATTCTACACACACCAAAAGTACACGGGGCTACATTGCGCAGACCCTAAATTGAGGAACCAACCAACCACTCCTTGTGAGATATGTTTTCACTTCAGTCATCCAGTTGCAAAACTCGTTTACTGCACGTGTGAATAAGAATCATTTTCATGAGAAACGTTTCTCTGAACTTTGCCTCACGTATCCTTTGTGTTTGTTGTTTTCTACTTTTTTCTTTTTGCTTTGTGTTTTTGGTTTTGTGTTTGTTTTCTGCTTTTGCTTTGTGTTTCTTGTTTTTTGTTTTCTGCTTTTGTTTTTGAATTTTGCCTTTTGCTTCATGTTTTTTTGGTATTATGATTATTTTCTGTAAAATCAAAATAAAACAAAAGAAAAGAAAATAAACCAAAAAAAATAATCAAAACAATTTAAAATAAATAAAATGAAACAAAACAAAACAAAATAAAATTAAACGAAACAAAATAAACAACAAAAAAGTAAAATAAAAAACTAATTAAATAAATAATTTTACGACATGATCCTTATTCACAAGTGGATTAAACAAGTTTTGCTACTGGACGACTCAATTCTAATATCACGCCTCCATCTAGCACTGTTGGAAGTTTGTTATCATGCAATAGGTTGAGATCATATGAGTCTGCCCAATCTGCCACGGCCTCACCGCTATTATCGGTATTTGAGAAGCCCCATATTGTATTATGACTGTTGAAATCACCAACAACAAACATTAAAACTTGCAAGTAGTGGATCCTCCCTTTTCGTAACTTTTCACAAGAAGATTATTGAAAATATATCATTTATGATTTACATACCATTCTGGGAGTCCTTACAAGTTGATTTCAATTTCGATTGCCACTGCTGCACTGGAAATAATTGTCTTTTTACCTGGCCTATAGATTAACTCAGAACAGGTATAACAAACAAGTGATATCATACAAAGAGACATTACAGTACAGTGGTAAAGCCAGAGGGTCCGTATGCCTCCGAGTGTCTAACCCTGAACAAAAAAGGGGAGCTGAAGGAACTTGAGATAAAGGAAAGGAGGATCCTGAGGAAAATTCTTGGACCCTGGAAAGATGATGACGTAACATGGGAAAAAGGAAAAATGAAGATCTGTATATGCAGACCAAAACCATTGTGGTCACAATGCGTAAAAGTAGGCTCAAATTTCACGGGCATTTGATGAGAATGGACGGGAACCGGCTGACAAAGAACATTTTTAAATACATCACAGGGTTGAAAGCCACTACAGAATGGGTAGAAGAGGTCAAAAGAGACGCCATTGAAGTTGGACTAACTGAACTTGTCATTCAGGATAGGAGAACGTTTCGAAGCCTAGTTGACAATATCAAGACTTTCAAAGAAAAACCACCACAACACAGGCCAAATTTGGTAATAACAGAGGAGCAGAGAAATATTAGAAATGAAAGAATTAAGAGGTTCTGGGAAGAAAAGAAGAAAAAATTGACCAGAGAGCCTTAGGTTCCATGCGGTCCATAGTTGGCCAAAGTCGGACCAAAAAAAAGGCATTTTTCATCGTGTTGATTTCACTAGGCCTGCCATTTAACATTGACGTCGGACAGTACATCATACCCCATGTGATACGTTGCCAACATGTCCTCTATAAAATTCTGGGCAGCTAGCGGGGCACGGTTCACACAAAAACCATTGGTCTGGGCGGGATAGGTTGTAACCATTGTCAAAACCATTGGTCTGGGCGAAATAGTACCAAATGCGAGGGGCTGGCATTATTGACTCAGTGAGAAAGATGGCCGTCAGAGCTGAAATTTCAACTATATAAGTCATGCTCCTATTTGGGTGGGTTGGCGGGTCTATGACAGCGGAGGTGTGAACATCTAATACTAAATCTTCTCAGATATTCTCCCGACTATTATTCGTCCTGGCCGGCCCCGTGGTGTTGGGGTAGCGCGGCTGCCTCTCACCCAGAGGCCCCGGGTTCGATTGCCGACTCCGTCAGGGATTTTAGAAACTGACGTGAGGGCTGGAACGGAGTGCACTCAGCCTCGTGAGGACAATTGAGTAGCTGTCTGACAGAGAGGCAGCGCCCCGATCACGAAAACCAAGATTAACGGCCGAGGGGACCCGATGCAACGATCACGCATCACCCCAATATCTGCAGGCCAAATGGCTGGGCAGCGGTTGCTTGGTAGACCTAGGCCCTTCGTGGGCCGTATTGTACCAGGGGTTATTATTTATTATTTTTATTAACTGTCCTAGTGCCACGTGCAAATCAAATCGGCTCGTGCCAAAGCCGAATGTATCGGCGCGCTGTTTATCTTATATTTGTAGATTTCTGTAGGCATACAGTATGTCCGTGATTATTTCATACTGTTCGAAAGGTGAGGTTCCAAGCTTGCCTGTGCGGTGTCTGCTTTTTTCCTTCGAAGTCCGTTACGCAATAGGTTTGAGGTTTTATTCACGCCCTCCCTTAGCGCTGCCTCAATCACGCTCGTCCCGCCAAAATTGCGGCGCAGTTGTTTTCTTCTCATTGAAGATTTCTGCCTACAGATGTATCTAAGAACTTAATACAGCTGGAATCATAGTGTTTCTTCGAATATGACTCTTAGGTGTCCTTAATTAAGACTCAAATTGATTTTTTTGAAAAAATGAATTTATCAGAATAACCTCCATTTAAAAGGTTTGGATGCAGTATTTACTTTTACGAACATAATGTATGAAAGAATGAGGTATTACTTATAAAGCAAAATGTTCCTTACTTCCAGAGCACAATCTAGCCCGGATCATTCTGCACTCGTTCCTGTTGACAAGAGTAAGCGCACCACCGAGTACAGATTTCCAGATAGTTGGAGGTTTACGCCCCAGTGTTAGCGGTAGTTGTGGGCCACATACAAGCCAAGGTAAGTGCTTCAGATACATACCCATCCGCCCGCCCATTCGTCCTGACTGTTCTAGCCCGCTACCCTAAACTTGCACATGAAATACTGTAGTATGTAATTAACAGGGTCCCGATTTGGATGACTGCAAAAATCCCATAAAATTACCCGAAAACTTTAAAAAATTACCTAAAAATCTGAATGGAACTGACATACTTTCTTCTTCTTCTTCTTCTGCCTTATCCGATATGGACGTTGGCTACCACCATGGCTAACCTTCTTATCCTGTGCAATACTGAAGAGTTCCGTGGAAGACAGCCCAAACCACGTTCTTAAATTATCCATCCAAGTTATTCGTCTCCTTCCTGGTCCACGCCGACCTTCAATTTTACTCTGAAGTATAACTTGGAGCAGACAGTATTTTGGATTCCTCATCACGTGTCCCAAGTATTCCCATTTCCTCTTCTTAATTGTGTTTAACAGCTCAGATTGGCTGCTCACATGCTGAAAAACCTTGGCATTAGAGGAGACGCAAGAAAATCTTGCCGAAGAATGCTGCGCAGATCTTTGGCCATGTTCGGGTGTGCTCGGTAGTGGCATACAACGCCCCTCCCACTTCGCGGCAGTAGCTTGCTAGCAGCAGTTCTGAACGGATCGTCTGCCCACGCTTGGTTTGCAGCTGCAGACCGTGTCTCGGAGCGAGCCGCATTGTTGAAGAATGGAGTGAGCAGTGAGCCTGATAATCAGCATTCGGGGGACACACAGGAGCCCCGAAATGAGCATTAAAATATGCCAATTGATATTGGTCTCTGCGCATCGTTGGGTTTTGGAAAGCTTTTCTTGTGTCTGCTTTACTCACATGTTCTGTCCACATAATTTCTTCACACAAAGAATGCAAACAGACTACATCATTGTATTTGAATTTTTTTTAATAGCTACCTAATATAGTTTAATAATTAGTTGACAAATACGAATTATTTGCACACAAATACTGGTTATTATTTCAGTCTAGTGTGTCTCCTGGAATGTGGATATTCCAAGAAATAAGGGTTGAACAAAGCTGTGAAGATTCTCATGTCTTCAGATTCATCCTGACTTTTAGTTCCATTAATATCTAGTACCATACGCCAAAAAAAAAAAATCATCTTAAACCATTAAAAATGTGAGAAAATGACTCAAGACGTATAATAGTACATTATGCAACGAGCCTATGATGACTATAATTAAGACACGAGTATCTTTATAAAACGAGCGTATACGAGTTTTATAATTTCGATACGAGTGTCTTTAATTACCATTATAAGCGAGTTGCATACGACTGTTTATGTTCGACGATAATTTAACTTTATTATATGTTTTAACATAAATATTCATAAATATCTGTTGAGATTGTCGCTAGAATTTTGTGATCGGGTGCTGCGCTGAGTATAGGATATCTCTGATTTCCAAGTCTCTGGTCGACCGATGCATGCACTCTGTGTGCTTCAATGCCATATGTGCAGATTGAGCGCCAGTATTCAGTAAAAATGTCACCGAATGCGTTTGAAAACAACGCGCTGTGTAGAAATTGGAATTGGAGATATTAAGGTACAGTGCTATTTCTTGTCTCATATTCACCAGTTTATTTACGCGAACATATGGACGGTGCACTTTCGTTAATTTATACAGACATGTTGGATTTTGAGCGCATGTGCGAAGGTATCGTTATTTAATTGGTCAAACAACTGTTTCTTGAACTCTGATTGGTGCGAGAAACTGTATCATAATGAAAAATAGTGTTATAATGACCATCATTATGATACAGTTTTCAGACATATAACAGTCAGGGTCGAACATAAAATATTCCAATAAATTCCATAAAATGACACAATAATGATGCAAGAAGCGAGAAAATGACATAAAAGCAAAATACCTACAAAAATGACGAAAAATGACTTAATAAATATGCATTTCTGAAATGAGGGGACCATGAACAAGGATCTGTATATAAGTTAGCAATGTCTGTGGTGAACAACTTAAAAGATGACATGTCATCTTCATCCGGGCCCTGGAATTATTGACTTTGAGTGCTATTACAAACAAATTGACACTTAGAAACACTACGCCAATCAATACAAATTAACCCTTTCCTAGTTGCATTTCCAGGCATGATATCCCCAGAAATCACCCTATTATTTTAGAATATGAAGTAGGCCCTACTGTGGACGTGGGTATCAACTCTTGCTCATAACATTGGAACTATATAATACAGTACATTTAAATAAAATAACATTTCATACGTGAATTACCAACAGTCTTGCAATGACACTCAGTAAATCACACTCACCTGGTGTCCTTGGTTGGAAGTCTGCCCTTATATTATAATCTGGTCACAATTTTAAAACTATATGATCTGGCCACATAACCAATTATGAAACTACTTTAAAAAAAATGTGTCATTAATGGAATTTGCAGGTTTTCACAAACTGTACACATATTTACATTTTTAAACCGTTTTATTTCCTGAGGTCCCTGGTTCAGAACAATTTCAGCATCTTTTTATTTCTCCCAGAATTAGTCACATTGGCCCTTACTACAAAGATTGCCAAATCCTAATTTAAATATGCTAATACATACATCTCGGTAGCCTGCTCCATGGAGTCCTTAGTTCCCAATGTCTACTGCCATCGCCATGAAAATAATCGTGCGGAGTAAAAGGCAGAGAAGGTTGAATGCTTGGTTGTAGGCCACCGTCACCACCGGCATTTACAGTACGCTGTTTTACTGTATCCTCATCAATATCATTGTCTCTATCGTTTAACTAATCATTTACATCTAAATCACACAGAAAATCACTTACACACGAGCTTTCCGAATCACTAATATCGCTTCTATTCAATTCTGTTAGGACATCGACAGCTGAAACACCAGCCAGGTTTTCTAGCAACAGCTGGGAGAATGGTCAAGGAACAAACATTTATTGCTACCACTAAAAGCAACACTACGCCTTCTAAATGCTGTCCTATGCCTGCCTGGCACATTACTAATAGTTCACAATTACTTTTAATTCCACACCAATATGAGAGGTAGCAGGGGAATGCCAGAACATACACAGGCGCATTTGTCCGCTTTGAGAAGGAAAGGGTTAAGAAACTTCTATTCAAGTCTGAAAGCCTTTGCCCGTATTTATACAGGTAATTACAAATATACGTATTGTTCTACGTAATATAATAACCTCTGGCACTACAGCCCATGAAGCGCCTAGGCCTACCAAGCGACCGCTGCCCAGCCATTTGGCCTGCAGATATTGGCGTAATGTGTGATCACCACATCGGGACCCCTCGGCCGTTAATCTTGGTTTTCGTGATCGGGGCGCTGCCTTACTGTCAGACAGCTACTCGATTGTCCTCACGAGGCTGAGTGCACCCCGTTCCAGCCCTCACGTTAGTTTCTAAAATCCTGACGGAGCCGGGAATCAAACCCGGGGCCTCCGGGTGAGAGGTAGCCGCGCTGCCTCAACACCACGGGGCCGCCGGAAAGATATCTTAGTTGCGATAAATTAAGACTTGCTGTGAAGTACTGTATCCTACGTCGTATCACGTGAATGTGGATAGATATTGAACAAAACATTGAATTTTGCTAGTGGAAACTTTTCTCAAGAAACCCCCCAGGGCCTCACATCTAGTGGGATATGCGTTGGCGACCACGGGGCCCCAGCGGAGTCCGGCATTGCTTCCACTTACTTGTGCCGGGCTCCTTTCCGTCTTCTTTCCTGTCGACCTCACTTGATCAACCCTTGTTCTCTTCCGACCCTGACAGTATTAGGGTATCCGAGGCCTAGGGAGTCTCTTCCTTTCCCGCCTTCATTGACCTTTGTCTCATCTTTTCTGATACCCTCCTTCTGCGAGGGGTCTGCCTTGTTTTTCTTTTCCTGTTATCTCCTGCCTTCTGCTCAAGGAGGCAGGGTGTATGTAGCCCCACCACTTCTGGTGTACCCTGGATATTGCAACACCCTCAGGGGCTCACGGCTGGTGAGTTCGGGAGTTGGCGACCCCAAGGGATTCCTGAGCTGGATCCGGTTTCCCACCTTTTATCCATTAACTCTGGGGCGGACCCTCTCCTCTTTCACTTTCCTATCTGCCTTTCATGGCTCTCCTTCCTTCCAAGTCCCTCAATCCGCATTCTTCGGGGGTTGAGGGCATTTCTTTTCCTCCTGTCCTTGATTTGCCTTATTCTCCTTTGGTTTTCCATTTCTTCTTCTAGTATATAAGTTAGTAGTTAGTTTTAGTTTATAGTTAACATTTCATTATCATCTTCACTATCACCCAAAACCAGTAGGGGCCGATAACCTAGATGTTAGGCCCCTTAAAAGAACAATTTATTATCATCATCAACAACATTTTCTCAAGAAAGAAGTCTTCCAGTAAATTCGTTCGTAAGTTTCAGCACCGTACGATTTTTACTTATAGAATGTAAACAACGCTCTTAGGTTTCTACGTTAATTGCCAGGAGCCGACTGTGGTGGCGTCTAGTTGCTAAGTTCTGAACTAGTAGTCGTTGACGGTGGCGTTTGGCGGCAAAAGTAGGAATTATTTGAGAAATTCAAAAGTCTGCAGTCCTTACTTGAATTAAAAAACAGATAACACACACTAATACAGTCATCACAATTAACAACGGTTATCAGACAGATTCTACACACACCCAAAGTACACGGGGCTACATGACCGCATTGTCGCAGCCCCTAAACTGAGGAACCAACCAACCTTTGACTACACGCACCTATTAATATATAATAAGTACATGCGTGGCGAATATTGTTCACCAAGAGAATAATGTCACGAAATCAGTTAGCCTAAACATTAAATCAACTGTTTTATGAGCAGAATAGTTAAGGCTATTTTGTATCGTGATCATTTTCTTCTATAAATTCTTCCTCTGAAGTATCTGTGTCTATTCCAGCTTCTTCTGATTCTTCTTGCGCTATAGCGGCATAGATTTCCTCTCCTGTAAGTTGCTTCGGAATTTTAGCTCGGATACAAGCCCCAAAATCACAGAACCGTACGAGACATGATTTTCTAATTCTATTAAAATATGATTTAAAAGATAAGACTGACTTAAATAACTGAATTAATATCCCTTCCCTATATATATAAAAATGAAAGTTTGTCTGTTTTTTCTGAATTTCTACGGAAATTTGCGTTATTAATACGTTTCAGACTGTTTTATGACGGATGCTCACGAAAAAAAAAAAAGTTTTACTGTCTGTGAACAATTTTTTGTTCCCTATAACTCGAGAACGGCTGGGTGGATCAATCTAATATTTGGTGCAGATATCCTTCAGAGGCACAACACTGATCATTGATGTAACTCTTCTCCGTACCCCTCATAAAGGGGGCCTACCCTCTTAAAATACATGCTGAAATGGGCATAGAAGGGTGAGACAAAGCTCATCTTCAGCTCCTCAATATGAGGCAACATTGGAAAAATGGCTTCAAACATCAAAAAGAGTCAGTCTTACTTGGAATCAGTGTTGGAATGCTCAGCAGTAAAGATATATTGTCCCAATAAGCAAAAATATTTTCCATAATAGCAAATTGTGTAAATCCGTATTGATTGAATAATTAAAAAACACTAATGTTATGTATTCGCCAAATCAATACAAAAAACACTTAATTGTCTATATTTTATATACTATGTGAACATGTTTCGAAACACGTTGGTTTCTTCATCAGCACATTAATCGAACTTATCCTAAGTAGATTTAAACTAAGTAAATGGATATCCTTACATTGAGTTTTAATAAATAATTAAGAAAAAACATTATTAATTCTTTGAAAAAATCTACTGTATGAAAATTTGTATTATTGCATAATAATCCTTTGTAAATATCTATTTATTTATCATATGGCTCTTAATGCCGGGAGTGTCCGAGGACATGTTCGGCTTGCCTGAGTCTGTAGCTGCTTCAAGTGGACACCCTTTGGGTGAGCTACAAGTTTCGTTCAATTTCAAGTAGCTCCAACTTTCGCCACCAGATATCAATGATACCTAGTGGTGAACGTTGGAACTTTGATGGAGTGTTCTGACGAAATCTAACCCAACAAATTTAGCTTCACACATGTTGAGTCTATGGAAGGATCTTTTACATGCCATAAATCTATGACATGGGACCGCCGGCTTTACTTCCCCTTCGAAGGAAGGCATACTGAAGGATTTTTAACGCTCTTAATCCGACGACTTCGACCGGGTTTGAACCCGCTATCTTGGGATCAGCAGTTCAGGAAGTTACCAGATGAGGAACATTAAAGTTTTCATACAGTAGATTTTTTTCAAAGGATTATTAATGCTTTTCTTAATCTATTCTAATATAATAAAGCTGAAGAGTTTGTTTGTTTGTTTGTTTAAACGCGCTAATCTCTGGAACTACCAGTCGGATTCAAAAAATTCTTTTTTTATATAATAGCCTGATTCAAGAGGAATAGTTTAGGCTATGTAGCATTAGGCTACACCTCTCAGGTAACCTTAAAGATTGATTTTTGTTCAGTAATTCGGAAGAACAAGCGCTCCAGAACAGCTTCAATAATACCGAAGTCTATTCTTGCCAGGCAATGCGGGCTGCATCACGTCGCCCCTACCAGTGTTATGGTGCAGAATTGCGAGCTGCTTAATTGCAGTCAAATTAGTGCAAAAATATTTCTTAGGTCTCTTAAAACAGTTATCATCATGACAATAGTATGCCTCTGTATAAGGGCAATGGTGTTGGTGCAGTATACTGAAGTTATCAGCTGCAATAAGCGTTGGTGCTTTCAAATTCCGATCCTTATCCTTGAGCGCTCCAGTTCTGTAGTAGTATTCATTATCATCCATAAACCAAATAAATCCACCGGGCAAAGCCGGGCACTACTGCTAGTAAGGAAATACGAACCTTCCTAAGTCGAACGAGTTCAGGCGCAATGCGCCTTACAGGCCTGGAGGGTAATTACTGCACTTTACGCAGGTGGCGGGACAACTAACTGGGAGCATTTGGAACAGGACCTAGAAATAGAAAAATACTAAAAGGGGCAGGTGCATAGGTGCCCTCGGGGAGGATGGGGGAGCAAGAATAGAATTGCGGCGCCTGTCAGGCCAGCCGCACCCGACGGAGGGTTAAGAAGTCTCCAGGGTTTCTGACTACGTACTCGTACTTAGATCCATCTCCTCCATCAATTGACACCATGCATCGTTCCTGTTCTTGGATATTGCTTTTAACCTCTTAAGTGGGTATTTTTGAGCACTTGGTGTTACCTGCCCTGTGTATTATTTCCAGCCAATTGTTACAACATTATAGGCGGAAAGGTTAGCTATAATAATGTTGTGTTAGAGTATAATAAAGAAATTTCAATGTATTAAGTATAATTCAAGAGACATTTTGACCATTTTTACAGTAACTACAAGGTCATTTACCTGATTTTGTCGGTATGAACTAAACTGTTAATTTCCGCACATTGAGAGGTGCAAATAAAACTTATCAAATGCTATCGAGATCAAACGTGTAGGTTTGCACAAAGCAAAAACAAACACATGAGCAAAACAGAAAGCAAAAACCTGAATTCAGAAGTAAAAGCGAATAACAAACACAAAACCAAAAAACAAACAAAAAAAGCAAAGCAAAATTCAAAGAGAAGAAAAAGCAGAAAGGGAACACAAAATAAAAAATTAAAAACAAAAAGCAAAAACAGAAAACAAACACAAAAACCACAAAGCAAAAACAAAAATTCAAAAAAACAAAGAAAAGGCAGAAAACAAAAACAAAAATTCAAAGACAAAAGAAAAAGCAGAAAAAGAACATAAAATCAAAAACAAAAGAAGCAAAATTCAAAAACAAAAGCAAATACAGAAAACAAGCATAAAAACAAAAAACACAAAGAAAAAAAAAAGAAAAAGAACACAAAACAAAAGCAAATAACAAAAACAAACACAAACACAAAAATAACACAAAGCAAAAAACAAAAATTTATAAAAAAAGAATTTAAAGCAGAAAACGAACACAAAATCAAATACAAAAACAGAAAAACAACCAAGATACAGGGGGCGGGAAATGTCGTAACTGCTGCCAACCTGCTGCCAAAACATCAATTTTCTGGAAGACATTCGCCATGCCGTGAAAACTCGACACGCAAAGGAGGCGTTAGCGGTAAAAGATGGAGTACGTATTCTTCATGCCCATTGAATTATAACATTTAACATACGAATATATACGTCATACCCAATTAAGAGGTTAAAAGATCTTCCCCAGCTTGGAGGGTATCATTACTAAATGGGTCGTTGTCAAAGAGGTCAAGATAGTTTTTCAACAGTTCCTTAGTTTCCGAAGTCACCCTTTATATACCGTAGAAAGGTCCGCAGCCTCGGGGGATTGACATATGGGAACAATGCTTCACTATATTTACAAAGTCGTCTTACAATTCAGGAACTGGCTCAATACTTTGAATGTTCACCTCTAGAGACATGGTAAATTTCTCCCAATCAGCCTTCTTAAAATTATATCTTCGTTGGAAAGGAACTGACTGTGGTCGGATGGCAGCTTAAATCGTGCCGGTGTTGAGTATGCGGGATTGCTTGATCCACTGATTTCACTTATAAATGACAAGGAGAGGTCTCCATGTGGTTTACTAGAAAAGTGTTCAAATTTGGTGGGTTTGCTCTTCATAAAAAATATATATTACCCCTGTTCGAGGGTTTTTGCCAATGGGCCATAGTGTGCTCAAAATTGAATGTTTAAAATCAGTCCTCAAACTTTTGTAGTCTTATTTCCACTCACGATCCCGGCTCGTCCCCGTGGTGTAGTCGTTAGCTTGTTGGCGTTGGAAATGATAGGTACCGTGATCGGAACCTACCTTGATCTTTTTAAATTATCTCCTTATCTTTCTTTGACATTTTTAATTTAATTTTATGTTTGTGGTACAATATTTAAGTTGGCAGATTACATCAAGAACTTGATTATTTGTTGTTGCTTTTTCTATTTACAATATTAATAAATTAATATTTACTTTATTGTTTTCATACAGAAAGGTTAGCTTGATGGTAGAGCAGAGTGAAACAGAGGGAAGGACTCTTGTGTTTCTGGATTAGACTCGGCGCATTGCGAATGCCACGCTGCATTTAAATTCTAACGAAGAAAACTTACAACACGTTCAAGCGTCAAGGACGAATAATGATGTTAAAATATTGTACATAGCTCCAAGACCACAGCAAATACATTATAGAAAACACAAAAGACAAGAGTGACCAAGGTCTGACTCGAACTTGAAACCTTCAATTCCCCATGCCAACGCGCTCGTGACTACGCTAAGGAGACTATCCGGGAACGTGTGCGGGAATAGGACTACACAAGTTTGAGGATTGATTTTAAACGTTCAATTTTGAACAAACTAAGGCCCATTGGCAAAAGTGCTCGAACAGGGGGAAAAAATATTTGTTTATGAAGAGGAAAACGTCCAAATTTGAACACTTTTCTATAGTAAAGCCATCATTACTTCCGACTTGATGTTTCAGTACCAGGCTAGAGTTTCGTTCGCTAAATCGCGACATCACAAACGAAACACCATTTGTCGTGATATATCGGTTTGAATGGCTGCCTGTGATTGTCTAGTTAAAGTGATTTTCCTTCTGACCGCTACATAACTCTAGGGTAACACAGAAATGTCGAGTCGGAAGTAATGCTGGCCTGACTATAGTAATCCACATGGCGACCTCTCCTTGTGAGGCGGCTTCTGTGGCGTAGTTGGTAGCATGCTGAGCTTCTATGCCCAAGATCGCGGGTTCAAATCCGGCCAAAGTCGTCGGATTTTTAAGAGCGTTAAAAATCCCTCAGTATGCCTTCCTTCGGAGGAGAAGAAAAGCCGGCGGTCCCATGTCATAGATTTATGGCATGTTAAAGGACTTTCCGTGGGGCGTGGTGGCGCAGCGGTAAAGCTGCATGCCTCTCACCAAGGCTGACCGGGTTCGATTCCCGGTCAATGCATGTGAGATTTTCTATGTGAAATGCCATGTCCTGTGGTTCGGATTCCACGTAAAACAGAGGTCCCGTGGCTTATGATCGCGAGATTAACGGTCACGTTAAACTGCAAGCTTCCTTTAAAGAACATTCCACTAATTACACCTGTGCGAAGCTAAATTGTATAGGTTAAGAATGTAAACAACGCTCTTAGGTTCCTACGTTCGTTGCCAAGTGCCGACTGCGGTGGAGTCTGGTAGCTAAGTTCTGAACTAGTAGTCATTGACAGTGGCGTTGGGCGGCAAAAGTAGGAACTATTTGAAAAATTCAAAAGTCTGCAGTCCTTACTTGAATTAATATACAGATAACACACACTAATACAGCCATCACAGTTAACACCGGTGATCAGACAGATTCTACACACACCCAAAGTACAGGGGGCTACATGACCTCAATGTCGCAGACCCTAAACTGAGGAACCAACCAACCTCTTCTTGTGAGATATGTTTTCACTTCAGTCGTCCAGTTGCAAAACTCGTTTAATCCACTTGTGAATAAGAATCATTTTCATGAGAAACGTTTCTCTGGACTTTGCCTCACGTATCTTTTGCGTTTGTTGTTTTCTACTTTTTTCTTTTTGCTTTGTGTTTTCGGTTTTTGGTTTTGTGTTTGCTTTGTGCTTTTGCTTTTGAATTTTACTTTTTGCTTTTCTTTCTTGGTCTTGGTTTTGTGTTTGTTTTCTGCTTTTGTTTTTGAATTTTGCCTTTTGCTTTGTGTTTTATGGTTTTATGTTTGGTTTCTGGAAAATCAAAATAAAACAAAAGAAAATAAAATAAAACAAAAAATATACAAAACAAAGAAAATTAAACAAAACAATTTAAAAAATAAATAAAATAAAACAAAACAAAATCAAAAGAAAACAAAAAAATCTAAACAAAACAATATAAACAATATAAAGTAAAATTAAATAAACTAATTAAATAAATAATTTTACGACATGATCCTTATTCACAAGTGGATTAAACGAGTTTTGTAACTGGACAACTCAATTCTGATATCACGCCTCCATCTAGCACTGTTCAAAGATGCTGGAAATTTGTTATCATACAATAGGTTGAGATCATACGAGTCTGCCCAATCTGCCACGGCCTCACCGCTATTATCGGTATTTGAGTAGCCCCATATTGTATTGCGACTGTTGAAATCACCAACAACAAACATTAAAACTTGCAAGTAGTGGATCCTGCCTTTTCGTAACTTTTCACAAGGTAGATTATTGAAAATATATCATTTATGATTTACATACCATTCTGAGAGTCCTTACAAGTTGATTTCAATTTTGATTGCCACTGCTGAACCGGAAATATTTTTTTTTTTTAAACGTAAATAAAGCATTTTTCTATACAGAGAACTGGAGCCCATCACTGATACTATTCGAAAGAACGGATTTCTTTTTTTGGTCACATCATGAGGACACCAGGAACCAGGTTATCTAGAAAAATTGTAGGGAAACTTTGAAATATGAAACAAGTAGGATGAATTAAGGAAATTAGAGAAGATATGAAAGAATTAGAAATAACCTTGGATGACTTGCAAAACAAAACCAAAAATTAAAATAAAAACTGAAAATGTAATACAATAAAAAGGATATTTACAGATGAGGACCGCCTGAGAAGATCAGAGCGAATGAAAAGCTACTGGGCAACTCGGAAAGGAAACTTACTCAAGAAGAGGACTAAGAATTGATTGACTGAAATGGTCCAATAAGGCCGTAAAAGCAGAAGAAGAAGAAGAAAGCATTTTTCATCGTGTTCATTTCACTGGGCCCGCCATTTTACATTGACGTCGGACGCGGCCACAGCTAGTGGGGTCTGGGCGAAATAGTACCAAATTGGCATTATTGACTCAGTGAGAAAGATGGCCGTCAGAGCTGCAATTTCAACTATAAAAGTCGTGCTCTTATTTGGGTGGGCTGGCGGGTCTATGACAGCAGAGCTGTGAACAACTAATACTAAATCTTCTCCAGAATATTAACCCTCCCAGTGCCACGCGCAAATCAGATCGGCTGCTCGTGCCAAAAGTGCCAAAGACGATTGAATCGGCGCGCTGTTTATCTTATATTTGTAATTTCTGTAGGCATACTGTATGTCCGTGATTACTTCATACTGTTCGAAAGGTGAGGTTCCAAGCTTGCCTGTGCGGTGTCTGCTTTTTTCCTTCGAAGTCTGTTACGTGATAGGTTTGAGTTTTTATTCACGCCCTCCTTTAGCGCTCCCTCTATCACACACGTTCCCGCCAAAATTGCGGTGCAGTTGTTTTCTTCTTCTTCTCGTTGAAGATTTCTGCCTGCCGATATATCTAAGAACTTAATACAGCAGGAATCGTAGCTAGTGTTTCTTCAAATATGACTCTTAGGCGTCCTTAATTTAGACTCAAAATTGATTTAAAAAAAAAAAAAAAAAAAGGGAGAATTTAACATTTATCAGAATAACCTCCATTTAAAAGGTTTGGATGCAGTATTTACTTTTACGAACATAATGTATGAAAGAATGAGGTATTAGTTATAAAGCAAAATGTTCCTTACTTCCAGAGCTCAATCGAGCCCGGATCACTCTGCACTCGTTCCTGTTGACAAGAGTAAGCGCACCACCGAGTACAGATTTTCAGATAGTTGGAGGTTTACCCCCCAGCGTTAGCGGTAGTGGTGGGCCACATACAAGCCAAGGTAAGTGCTTCAGATACATATCCATTCATCCGCCCATTCGTCCTGGCTGTTCTAGCCCGCTACCCTAAACTTGCACATGAAATACTGTAGTATGTAATTAATAGGGCCCTGATTTGGATGACTGCAAAAATCCCATAATATGACCGGAAAACTTTAAAAAATGACCTAAAAATTTGAATAGAACTGACATAATTTCTTCTTCTTCTACTTCTGCCTTATCTGATACGGACATTGGCTACCACCATGGCTAACACCTTCTTATCCTGTGCAATCCTGAAGAGTTCCGTGGAAGACAGCCCAAACCATGTTCTTAAATTATCCATCCAAGTTATTCGTCTCCTTCCTGGTCCACACAGACCTTCAATTTTACCCTGAAGTATAACTTGGAGCAGACAGTATTTTGGATTTCTCATCATGCGTCCCAAGTATTCCAATTTTCTCTTCTTAATTGTGTTTAACAGCTCAGGTTGACTGCTCACACGCTGAAAAACCTCGGCATTACTCACATGTTCTGTCCACATAATTTCTTCACACAAAGAATGCAAACAGACTACGTCATTGTATTTGAAATGATTTGAATAGCTACCTAATATAGTTTAATTATTAGTTGACAAATACAAATTGTTATTAGTTTGTCTCCTGAAATAATAAGGGTTGAACGAAGTTGTGAATATTCTCATGTCTTTGGATTCATCCTCACTTTCAGTTCCATTAATATCTAGTACCATACGCAAAACAAAAACAAAAAAATCATAAACCACTAAAAATGTGAGAAAATGACTCAAAACGTTTAAAATATTCTAATAAATTCCATAAAATGACACAATAATGACGCAAGAAGCGAGAAAATGACCTAAAAGCAAAATACGTACACAATTTATAAAAAATGACTTATTAAATATGCATTTCTATAATGTGGGAGCCATGAACAGGATTTGTATATAAGTCAGCAATGTCTGTGGTGAACATATCATCATAATTCGGGCCCTGGAATTAAGCAGTTCTTTGACTTTGAGTGCTATTACCAACAAATTGACACTTAGAAATACTATGCCAATCAATACCAATTATGAAAAGTCTATTCAATTATTGTAAGAGGACGGATCTGGAAAGTCTTTGCCCCTATTTATACCCCTGGCACTACAGCCCACCAAGGGCCTAGGCCTACCAAGCGACCGCTGCCAAGAAATTTGGCCTGCAGATATTGGGGTTTAATCAAATGTTCTCGAAAGAGAATCAAAATGAATATTGTCCGTTGGGCCATTATAATTAACACATAAAGTGATAAAAATTTCCTGCATTGGGGTGACGTGTGATCAGCGCATCGGGTCCCCTCGGCCGTTACTCTTGGTTTTCGTGATCGTGGCGCTGCCTCACTGTCAGACAGCTACTCAATCGTCCTCACGAGGCTGAGTGCACCCCGTTCAAGCCCTCACATCAGTTTCTAAAATCATGATGGAGCCGGGAATCGATACCCGGCCCTCTGGGTGAGAGGCAGGCGCGCTACCCCAACACCACGGGGCCGGTGGAAAGATATCTTAGTTGCGATAAATTAAGACTAGCTGTGAAGTACTGTATCCTACATCGTATCACGTGAACGTTATTAGGTATTGAACAAAACATTGAGTTTTGCTAGTGGGAACTTTTCTCAAGAAACCCCCCAGGGGCTCACATCTAGTGGGACGTGGGTTGGCGACCACGGGGCCCCAGCTGAGTCCGGCATTGCTTCCACTTACTTGTGCCGGGCTCCTCTCCGTCATTATTCTTGTCGACCTCACTTGGTCAACTCTTGTTCTCTTCCGACCCCGACGGTATTAGGGTATCCGAGGCCTAGGGATTGTCTTCCTTTCCCGCCTTAATTGGCCCTTGTCTCATCTTTCCTGATACCCTCTTTATGCAAGGAGTCAGCCTTCTTTTCTTTTCATGTTATCTCCTGCCTTCTGCTCAAGGAGGCAGGGTGTGTGTAGCCCCATCACTTCTGGTGCACCCTGGATATTGCTACACCCTCAGGGGCTCATGGCCGCTACCTCTCAGCGGATGTCAGGGGGTGCGATACCAGCAAGGGTGTACAGATTGTCCAGCGAAGTGGGCTTGAGGCACCCAGTAATAATACGATAAGTATCGTTAAGTGCAACATCTACCACTTTGGCATGGCTGGATTTGTACCATACTGGGCTTGCATATTCCCCGGCGGAGTAACATAACGCAGGAGAAGAGGTTCTCGCAGTACTAGGATGTGCTCCCCATGTTATGCCTGTTAACTTCCTTATAATGTTGTTTCTGGCTGCCACTTTTTGCTTGGTGTTCAAACAATGCTTCCTGAAAGTGAGAGCATGGTCAAGGGTAATTCCTAGATATTTTGGAAACCAACAATGCTCTAGCGTGGATCCTTCCCAGTTAATTTTGAGGGTTCTAGCTGCCTGTCTGTTTTTAAGGTGGAACGCACAAGTCTGTGTTTTACTGGGATTTGGTCTCAATTGGTTCTCCTCATAGGTAAATGTGCCAGTAGTCAGCCAGGTAACAAAACTTGTGGGTTATTCCTACTACAGAACGCCATTGCCTGAGCACATTAAGATAGATTTGTAACTGGGTGGTAGAATGATTAATTATTTTTTCTGTTATGTACTTTTTTTCAGCATCATTTCAAAATGAATACTGTTCGTAACTGCTATAAATATACTTGACACTTTTTCTAGTACTCAGCCATTAATTTTCAGTAGTCAGCCTTTCTAGTCCTAGTAGTCAGCCACTGTTTGTTCTGGAGATTTAAGTTCAGTAATTTGAAAATGTAAGTGTTTTGATTATATTTTTAATCTTGGAAAAAAAGAAGTAATAGAAAAAGAACAATTAGCACATTTCTACAATAATACAATAAAACAGTCACACCTGAAAATTTCAGGAATGGAATGGTTACAAAAGAAATATATCATATTGTGCTTAGCCTATGTTTTAACAATTTTCACACTGGAATGGTGATTCATATACAGAGTCAAATGACAAACCTTGGAATTGAGTGCAGTTTAAATAGAACTAGTTTGGGCAGTTGTCACAACCAACATTTTTAGAAAGTCATCTTCAACGTCACTAACCAGTTCTTCTTGACATTCTGTACACTTAATAACACCAGCATCACTAGCGTCTCTATTTTGATTTTCAGACAGTTTCCCTCGCTTAACTCTGTTCCTTTTCTTTTTTGTTTCATTTAATCTTCTTTCTTCTGCCTTCTTCCTATCTCTTTTCTTGAGCAAAGTTTCTTCTTTCTCTTTCTTTTGCCGTTCCTTCCTTGAATACCATTCTCTCCATGCAATTGATGAAATTGCCTTGGGAGGTGTCTTTGGTGCATTCTCCCCACTTTCTAATGCCTTCTGCTTCGCTTTTGTGGACTTCGGAATAGGAGATGGAAAATACAAATGACTATCGAATAGGGATCTTTTAGCAGTTAGGTAGGTTTGGTTCCTGATGACGAGAAAGGCGACACCTACAAGGAAGGGGCTGAATCAGGGGTCCCATAATCAGAATTTTCTTCTGTAATAGAAGTTGAAACTTCCTCAGAAAGGGCGAGAAATGAAGTGTGTGTTTCTTGAGATGGGACAGCCAAGTTATTACCTGACAAAGTTACTGAACTTGATGGGCTAGGGGTAGACAGGGGGCGATCTGGGACAGTGCAAGAATTGATGAGAGAAGTGCCCTGGACTTCATATACCGGTACCCCCGGTTCAATATCAAAATCAAGCAACTCTCCATCAATTTCAATTTGACTGTCTAACACTGTGGCCGGCCTCTCAGCTGTAAATCCTTCCATTACTGTGTTAACAGTTTCAAGAATGACATCAACATCTTGTCCTTTTGAAGTTAATTCATTCCTCAACGCCTGAATAACTTTCTTAGCTATGTCGAAATGTTCACGTTGTAGTACATTTTCTGGGGCTGGGTTTGTGTCAGCCAAGCTTTCCAATTGATTCTGAACACATTTCGAGTAATCCACAGCACTATGATTAAATGCCGGCCCCGTGGTGTTGGGGTAGCGCGCCTGCCTCTCACCCGGAGGCCCCGGGTTCGATCCCCGGCTCCGTCAGGGATTTTAAAAACTGACGTGAGGGTTGGAACGGGGTGCACTCAGCCTCGTGAGGACAATTGAGTAGCAGTCTGACAGTGAGACAGCGCCCCGATCACGAATACCAAGATTAACGGCCGAGGGGACCCGACACGCTGATCACCCATCACCCCAATATCTGCAGGCCAAAATGGCTGGGCAGCGGTCGCTTGGTCGGCCTTAGCCCGTCATGGGCTGGATAGTGCCAAGGGTTGACTTTTTTTTTTGACTATGATTAAATGGATACAGTCCACATTTCCTGAATCCATTTTGAATTGAAGTGGGAAGACATTTTTTTTTTGGGATCGTGAATAGAAGTGGGCAGAAGTTTGACTTCGTCAGAAGGGTATTGACATTTTTAGGATCATTCTGCCACTCTCGAGTTGTCTTTTTCCATTCCGATTTGATTGGTTTAAAGACACTAACATCTGCTGGCTAAATGATGTGCGTTGTGTTCGGTGGTAAACAGTAGAGGATGATGTTTCGTGTTCGGTGGCCATCAAGAAGTTACAAAATGGGTTTTGGGATTAGATTGTCAACTAACCACTTGTCTACACAATTAATAATGTATTCAAAGAAGATGTCACTCGTCATCCAACCACTGTCGACCTCCCCAAAAACCAACCCTCAGGCCATTTCACTATCTTCAATTCCTCTAATTCAGTCAGAATTGTGCAAGGCTCCATTTTTCGTGGTCCCTCTGCAACTCTATTATGAAGACGGTCTTATAGAGTCCCTCTTGGCACACCAAACTTTCTGCTCGCTTCTCTAATTAGCATTTCGTTTTCTCGGATTTCCTGAAGTGCTTGTGTGAGAGCATCTTCAGGATACTGATAAATAGGCCTCTTGGTCCCTGGCATATTTATAAAAGGCATGTGCTACAGATCCTGTAAGAAAAAGTACAGTTATTTAATGTAGAAAGAGATCATGATATAATAAGAAGGAAATTAGCCGAAAGGAAATATCATGGCTGACTACTGGTTAACATCACACCAGTAGTCAGCCGTTATTTTAATATGCGACGGACTACTGGTATTATTGAGTGGCATGCACATATCCTTCACACTATAGAAAAGGGCCAGTTCCGATTTCCAACCAATGAACATCATGGAACAATATCTTGAATGAGCCCAAACACCAGTACTCAGCCTACTAGGCCGAGTACTGGATTTTGATGCTACCACTGTCCCTATAGTCAGCCTCCCAAAATTGTAGGTTAGGAAATACAGAAACACAATAGCTTCATGAAAAAACTTCAAATTCATCCTTTGTTAATGTATTACAACCATAATTGATTGATTTGTGATAAAAGAAATCATAATACTGACCTCTCAATCTATGGGCTGCAGTTAGTTCAAAAACTGCACATGCTCTTCAACTGCCATGATGCTGGTAGGCAGCTAAATAAGTCTCTTCTTGGAAGTTTCAAATAGTCCCGGTAGGGGGCAGCATTAGTCAGAATATTTGAATCAAGGGTGGCTGAGTACTGGGACTCTTATTAATTGACAGTTAGGTTCCAAACAAATGTATTACAGGGAAATATATCACGACATGGCTGAGTACTGGGGGATGGCTGACCTTAGGCACAGTTACCCGATTTACATACCTTTCTGGGAGTCCTTACAAGTTGATTTCAATTTCGATTGCCACTGTTGCACTGGAAATAATTGTCTTTTTACCTGGCCTATAGATTAACTCAGAACAGGTACAACAAACGAGTGATATCATACAAAGCAAAACTCAGACATTACAGTACAGTGGTAAAGCCAGAGGGTCTGTATACCTCCGAGTGTCTAACCCTGAACAAAGAAGGGGAGCTGAAGAAACTTGAGATAAAGGAAAGGAGGATCCTGAGATAAATTCTTGGACCCTGGAAAGATGATGACGGAACATGGAAAAAAGGAAAAATGAAGATCTGTATATGCAGACCAAAACCATTGTGGTCACAATGCGTAAAAGTAGGCTCAAATTTCACGGGCATTTGATGAGAATGGACGGGAACCGGCTGACAAAGAACATTTTTAAATACATCACAGGGTTGAAAGCCACTACAAAATGGGTAGAAGAGGTCAAAAGAGACGCCATTGAAGTTGGACTAACTGAACTTGTCATTCAGGATAGGAGAACGTTTCGAAGCCTAGTTGACAATATCAAGACTTTCAAAGAAAAACCACCACAACACAGGCCAAATTTGGTAATAACAGAGGAGCAGAGAAATATTAGAAATGAAAGAATTAAGAGGTTCTGGGAAGAAAAGAAGAGAAAATTGGCCAGAGAGCCTTAGGTTCCATGCGGTCCATAGTTGGCCAAAGTCGGACCAAAAAAAAAAGGCATTTTTCATCGTGTTGATTTCACTAGGCCTGCCATTTAACATTGACGTCGGACAGTACATCATACCCCATGTGATACGTTGCCAACATGTCCTCTATAAAATTCTGGGCAGCTAGCGGGGCACGGTTCACACAAAAACCATTGGTCTGGGCGGGATAGGTTGTAACCATTGTCAAAACCATTGGTCTGGGCGAAATAGTACCAAATGCGAGGGGCTGGCATTATTGACTCAGTGAGAAAGATGGCCGTCAGAGCTGAAATTTCAACTATATAAGTCATGCTCCTATTTGGGTGGGTTGGCGGGTCTATGACAGCGGAGGTGTGAACATCTAATACTAAATCTTCTCAGATATTCTCCCGACCATTATTCGTCCTGGCCGGCCCCGTGGTGTTGGGGTAGCGCGGCTGCCTCTCACCCAGAGGCCCCGGGTTCGATTGCCGACTCCGTCAGGGATTTTAGAAACTGACGTGAGGGCTGGAACGGAGTGCACTCAGCCTCGTGAGGGCAATTGAGTAGCTGTCTGACAGAGAGGCAGCGCCCCGATCATGAAAACCAAGATTAACGGCCGAGGGGACCCGATGCAACGATCACTCGTCACCCCAATATCTGCAGGCCAAATGGCTGGGCAGCGGTTGCTTGGTAGACCTAGGCCTTTCATGGGCCGTATTGTACCAGGGGTTATTATTTATTATTTTAGTAACTGTCCTAGTGCCACGTGCAAATCAAATCGGCTCGTGCCAAAGCCGAATGTATCGGCGCGCTGTTTATCTTATATTTGTAGATTTCTGTAGGCATACAGTATGTCCGTGATTATTTCATACTGTTCGAAAGGTGAGGTTCCAAGCTTGCCTGTGCGGTGTCTGATTTTTTCCTTCGAAGTCCGTTACGCAATAGGTTTGAGGTTTTATTCACGCCCTCCCTTAGCGCTGCCTCAATCACGCTCGTCCCGCCAAAATTGCGGCGCAGTTGTTTTCTTCTCATTGAAGATTTCTGCCTACAGATGTATCTAAGAACTTAATACAGCTGGAATCATAGTGTTTCTTCGAATATGACTCTTAGGTGTCCTTAATTAAGACTCAAATTGATTTTTTTGAAAAAATGAATTTATCAGAATAACCTCCATTTAAAAGGTTTGGATGCAGTATTTACTTTTACGAACATAATGTATGAAAGAATGAGGTATTACTTATAAAGCAAAATGTTCCTTACTTCCAGAGCACAATCTAGCCCGGATCACTCTGCACTCGTTCCTGTTGACAAGAGTAAGCGCACCACCGAGTACAGATTTCCAGATAGTTGGAGGTTTACGCCCCAGTGTTAGCGGTAGTTGTGGGCCACATACAAGCCAAGGTAAGTGCTTCAGATACATATACATCCATCCACCCATTCGTCCTGACTGTTCTAGCCCGCTACCCTAAACTTGCACATGAAATACTGTAGTATGTAATTAACAGGGTCCCGATTTGGATGACTGCAAAAATCCCATAAAATTACCCGAAAACTTTAAAAAATTACCTAAAAATCTGAATGGAACTGACATACTTTCTTCTTCTTCTTCTTCTGCCTTATCCGATATGGACGTTGGCTACCACCATGGCTAACCTTCTTATCCTGTGCAATCCTGAAGAGTTCCGTGGAAGACAGCCCAAACCACGTTCTTAAATTATCCATCCAAGTTATTCGTCTCCTTCCTGGTCCACGCCGACCTTCAATTTTACTCTGAAGTATAACTTGGAGCAGACGGTATTTTGGATTCCTCATCACGTGTCCCAAGTATTCCCATTTCCTCTTCTTAATTGTGTTTAACAGCTCAGATTGGCTGCTCACATGCTGAAAAACCTTGGCATTAGAGGAGACGCAAGAAAATCTTGCCGAAGAATGCTGCGCAGATCTTTGGCCATGTTCGGGTGTGCTCGGTAGTGGCATACAACGCCCCTCCCACTTCGCGGCAGTAGCTTGCTAGCAGCAGTTCTGAACGGATCGTCTGCCCACGCTTGGTTTGCAGCTGCAGACCGTGTCTCGGAGCGAGCCGCATTGTTGAAGAATGGAGTGAGCAGTGAGCCTGATAATCAGCATTCGGGGGACACACAGGAGCCCCGAAATGAGCATTAAAATATGCCAATTGATATTGGTCTCTGCGCATCGTTGGGTTTTGGAAAGCTTTTCTTGTGTCTGCTTTACTCACATGTTCTGTCCACATAATTTCTTCACACAAAGAATGCAAACAGACTACATCATTGTATTTGAATTTTTTTTAATAGCTACCTAATATAGTTTAATAATTAGTTGACAAATACGAATTATTTGCACACAAATACTGGTTATTATTTCAGTCTAGTGTGTCTCCTGGAATGTGGATATTCCAAGAAATAAGGGTTGAACAAAGTTGTGAAGATTCTCATGTCTTCAGATTCATCCTGACTTTTAGTTCCATTAATATCTAGTACCATACGCCAAAAAAAAAAAATCATCTTAAACCATTAAAAATGTGAGAAAATGACTCAAGACGTATAATAGTACATTATGCAACGAGCCTATGATGACTATAATTAAGACACGAGTATCTTTATAAAACGAGCGTATACGAGTTTTATAATTTCGATACGAGTGTCTTTAATTACCATTATAAGCGAGTTGCATACGACTGTTTATGTTCGACGATAATTTAACTTTATTATATGTTTTAACATAAATATTCATAAATATCTGTTGAGATTGTCGCTAGAATTTTGTGATCGGGTGCTGCGCTGAGTATAGGATATCTCTGATTTCCAAGTCTCTGGTCGACCGATGCATGCACTCTGTGTGCTTCAATGCCATATGTGCAGATTGAGCGCCAGTATTCAGTAAAAATGTCACCGAATGCGTTTGAAAACAACGCGCTGTGTAGAAATTGGAATTGGAGATATTAAGGTACAGTGCTATTTCTTGTCTCATATTCACCAGTTTATTTACGCGAACATATGGACGGTGCACTTTCGGTAATTTATACAGACATGTTGGATTTTGAGCGCATGCGCGAAGGTATCGTTATTTAATTGGTCAAACAACTGTTTCTTGAACTCTGATTGGTGCGAGAAACTGTATCATAATGAAAAATAGTGTTATAATGACCATCATTATGATACAGTTTTCAGACATATAACAGTCAGGGTCGAACATAAAATATTCCAATAAATTCCATAAAATGACACAATAATGATGCAAGAAGCGAGAAAATGACATAAAAGCAAAATACCTACAAAAATGACGAAAAATGACTTAATAAATATGCATTTCTGAAATGAGGGGACCATGAACAAGGATCTGTATATAAGTTAGCAATGTCTGTGGTGAACAACTTAAAAGATGACATGTCATCTTAATCCGGACCCTGGAATTATTGACTTTGAGTGCTATTACAAACAAATTGACACTTAGAAACACTACGCCAATCAATACAAATTAACCCTTTCCTAGTTGCATTTCCAGGCATGATATCCCCAGAAATCACCCTATTATTTTAGAATATGAAGTAGGCCCTACTGTGGACGTGGGTATCAACTCTTGCTCATAACATTGGAACTATATAATACAGTACATTTAAATAAAATAACATTTCATACGTGAATTACCAACAGTCTTGCAATGACACTCAGTAAATCACACTCACCTGGTGTCCTTGGTTGGAAGTCTGCCCTCATATTATAATCTGGTCACAATTTTAAAACTATATGATCTGGCCACATAACCAATTATGAAACTACTTTTAAAAAAATGTGTCATTAATGGAATTTGCAGGTTTTCACAAACTGTACACATATTTACATTGTTAAACCGTTTTATTTCCTGAGGTCCCTGGTTCAGAACAATTTCAGCATCTTTTTATTTCTCCCAGAATTAGTCACATTGGCCCTTACTACAAAGATTGCCAAATCCTAATTTAAATATGCTAATACATACATCTCGGTAGCCTGCTCCATGGAGTCCTTAGTTCCCAATGTCTACTGCCATCGCCATGAAAATAATCGTGCGGAGTAAAAGGCAGAGAAGGTTGAATGCTTGGTTGTAGGCCACCGTCACCACCGGCATTTACAGTACGCTGTTTTACTGTATCCTCATCAATATCATTGTCTCTATCGTTTAACTAATCATTTACATCTAAATCACACAGAAAATCACTTACACACGAGCTTTCCGAATCACTAATATCGCTTCTATTCAATTCTGTTAGGACATCGACAGCTGAAACACCAGCCAGGTTTTCTAGCAACAGCTGGGAGAAAGGTCAAGGAACAAACATTTATTGCTACCACTAAAAGCAACACTACGCCTTCTAAATGCTGTCCTATGCCTGCCTGGCACATTACTAATAGTTCACAATTACTTTTAATTCCACACCAATATGAGAGGTAGCAGGGGAATGCCAGAACATACACAGGCGCATTTGTCCGCTTTGAGAAGGAAAGGGTTAAGAAACTTCTATTCAAGTCTGAAAGCCTTTGCCCGTATTTATACAGGTAATTACAAATATACGTATTGTTCTACGTAATATAATAACCTCTGGCACTACAGCCCATGAAGCGCCTAGGCCTACCAAGCGACCGCTGCCCAGCCATTTGGCCTGCAGATATTGGCGTAATGTGTGATCACCACATCGGGACCCCTCGGCCGTTAATCTTGGTTTTCGTGATCGGGGCGCTGCCTTACTGTCAGACAGCTACTCGATTGTCCTCACGAGGCTGAGTGCACCCCGTTCCAGCCCTCACGTTAGTTTCTAAAATCCTGACGGAGCCGGGAATCAAACCCGGGGCCTCCGGGTGAGAGGTAGCCGCGCTGCCTCAACACCACGGGGCCGCCGGAAAGATATCTTAGTTGCGATAAATTAAGACTTGCTGTGAAGTACTGTATCCTACGTCGTATCACGTGAATGTGGATAGATATTGAACAAAACATTGAATTTTGCTAGTGGAAACTTTTCTCAAGAAACCCCCCAGGGCCTCACATCTAGTGGGATATGCGTTGGCGACCACGGGGCCCCAGCGGAGTCCGGCATTGCTTCCACTTACTTGTGCCGGGCTCCTTTCCGTCTTCTTTCCTGTCGACCTCACTTGATCAACCCTTGTTCTCTTCCGACCCTGACAGTATTAGGGTATCCGAGGCCTAGGGAGTCTCTTCCTTTCCCGCCTTCATTGACCTTTGTCTCATCTTTTCTGATACCCTCCTTCTGCGAGGGGTCTGCCTTGTTTTTCTTTTCCTGTTATCTCCTGCCTTCTGCTCAAGGAGGCAGGGTGTATGTAGCCCCACCACTTCTGGTGTACCCTGGATATTGCAACACCCTCAGGGGCTCACGGCTGGTGAGTTCGGGAGTTGGCGACCCCAAGGGATTCCTGAGCTGGATCCGGTTTCCCACCTTTTATCCATTAACTCTGGGGCGGACCCTCTCCTCTTTCACTTTCCTATCTGCCTTTCATGGCTCTCCTTCCTTCCAAGTCCCTCAATCCGCATTCTTCGGGGGTTGAGGGCATTTCTTTTCCTCCTGTCCTTGATTTGCCTTATTCTCCTTTGGTTTTCCATTTCTTCTTCTAGTATATAAGTTAGTAGTTAGTTTTAGTTTATAGTTAACATTTCATTATCATCTTCACTATCACCCAAAACCAGTAGGGGCCGATAACCTAGATGTTAGGCCCCTTAAAAGAACAATTTATTATCATCATCAACAACATTTTCTCAAGAAAGAAGTCTTCCAGTAAATTCGTTCGTAAGTTTCAGCACCGTACGATTTTTACTTATAGAATGTAAACAACGCTCTTAGGTTTCTACGTTAATTGCCAGGAGCCGACTGTGGTGGCGTCTAGTTGCTAAGTTCTGAACTAGTAGTCATTGACGGTGGCGTTTGGCGGCAAAAGTAGGAATTATTTGAGAAATTCAAAAGTCTGCAGTCCTTACTTGAATTAAAAAACAGATAACACACACTAATACAGTCATCACAATTAACAACGGTTATCAGACAGATTCTACACACACCCAAAGTACACGGGGCTACATGACCGCATTGTCGCAGCCCCTAAACTGAGGAACCAACCAACCTTTGACTACACGCACCTATTAATATATAATAAGTACATGCGTGGCGAATATTGTTCACCAAGAGAATAATGTCACGAAATCAGTTAGCCTAAACATTAAATCAACTGTTTTATGAGCAGAATAGTTAAGGCTATTTTGTATCGTGATCATTTTCTTCTATAAATTCTTCCTCTGAAGTATCTGTGTCTATTCCAGCTTCTTCTGATTCTTCTTGCGCTATAGCGGCATAGATTTCCTCTCCTGTAAGTTGCTTCGGAATTTTAGCTCGGATACAAGCCCCAAAATCACAGAACCGTACGAGACATGATTTTCTAATTCTATTAAAATATGATTTAAAATATAAGACTGACTTAAATAACTGAATTAATATCCCTTCCCTATATATATAAAAATGAAAGTTTGTCTGTTTTTTCTGAATTTCTACGGAAATTTGCGTTATTAATACGTTTCAGACTGTTTTATGACGGATGCTCACGAAAAAAAAATAAAAGTTTTACTGTCTGTGAACAATTTTTTGTTCCCTATAACTCGAGAACGGCTGGGTGGATCAATCTAATATTTGGTGCAGATATCCTTCAGAGGCACAACACTGATCATTGATGTAACTCTTCTCCGTACCCCTCATAAAGGGGGCCTACCCTCTTAAAATACATGCTGAAATGGGCATAGAAGGGTGAGACAAAGCTCATCTTCAGCTCCTCAATATGAGGCAACATTGGAAAAATGGCTTCAAACATCAAAAAGAGTCAGTCTTACTTGGAATCAGTGTTGGAATGCTCAGCAGTAAAGATATATTGTCCCAATAAGCAAAAATATTTTCCATAATAATTGTAAACCCTGGCCTCGGTCAGAACTGTTTCGATCGTCGAGATCAGACAATCAATCAAACATGAAGAGTCTTCTAACGAATAAATCCACCGGCTTGGACATGCAACATCGAAGATCCAAGCAAGGCACCATTCGGAATACGGTGGGGTGCCACGTAGAAGATCAAGGCGAGTCGGAGCGCCTGAAAGCCCAACAGAAGAAACTTAAATTCAACAAGAAAGGAAAGTTTTCATACTTTGCGACATTAAATATTAACTCACTACTGAAACTTGGTAAGTTGAAACACTTAACAGATATAATGGATCAACATAAAATCTTAATAACAGCGCTTCAAGAACTTCGAAATACAGATCAGGATCCAATTGAATCAGGAGGATATCGTCTATATAAAGGACCCCCAGGGAAAAGGGTAATGAAGAATGTCCCGCAATTCGGAGTGGGATTTCTGGTTCATATTAGTATAATAGACTCAATAGAGGACTTCTCCTCGAGCACGGCGAGGACAGCAACCTTAACAATTAAAGTTGAAAACAAAACCTACACCTTGATAAATGTACACGCACCAACAAATGATAAAAACAGAAAGGATAGAGAAGAAGTGGACAAATTTTGGGAGGAACTCGACCATATGATATCAAGCATCCCTGATGCACATGTTAAAATCTTGCTTGGGGATTTTAATGCAAAAATAGGACGAGAAAGGCGATACCGCCCAGTAGTAGGAAAATGGCCAGCTCATAAATTAACAAACAGGAATGGTCAAAGGTTAATTGAACTTTGTACAGACCATGGATTTATTTTGGAAACTACCAGATTTAAGAGGCGACCACACAAATTAATGACCTGGAAATGTCCTAACATAAAATTGGGGGAATTCCAAATCGATCATGTTGCCATGGATAAAAATTATCATAAGGAAATTTATAATGTCAAAGTTCTCCGTGGAGTGGACATCGATTCAGATCATTACATATCCAAAATAAAAATAAAGCTAACACCTAAGAGAAAGCGTAAGCCTGCCCAATCCAATAGGAAGAAAAATTATGACCCCACATATTTAATGAACAATAAAGTATACTTGGAGAGATCTAAAACACAACTAAGTGATGACTTAGAGGTGATAATTAATAAATTGAAATCAGTAGCTGAAGAACTTGCTCCCATTAAAAGGAGGAAGAAACATGCTTGGTGGAACGAGGAGTGCGATAAAGCAATTCAAATGAGGCACAAAGCATGGTTAAATGATCAACAAAGGAAAACCGACGAATCCAGAACAGAACTAACTAATGCTAGAAGACAAGCAGCTAAAGAAATTCGAAGAATTAAAAGGAATCATCAGAATGAAATGCTCAGAACAATAGATGAATCATTCAAGCAACATAAAACAAGGGATTATTACAAGTCGTTTAAACAGTATCAGTCTAAGTATACCCCACCTACACTTATGCTGAGAAATGAAAATGGGAAAATGGCACATAACAACCAAGACAATGCAAATATCTTGGCAGTCCACTTCAAAAAATTACTCAACTGCGAAGACCCAAGAGAAAATCTGGAATTTGACCCAAAACCTAAAAACAAAACACCACTAGAAAAGGTTATTCCACCAACATATGAGGAAGTGATCAAAGCCGTTAACTTGCTCAAGAACTATAAAGCAGCAGGAGAAAATCAGTTGGTTGCAGAATTATGGAAGAATGCAAATGATCAAACTCTACGAAACCTACATAAACGTATTATTGACATATGGAACTCTGAAAAAATGCCAGAGGAATGGAACACTGCAATAATCCACCCCCTACACAAGAAAGGTGATAGGTCAGATCCCAATAATTATAGAGGAATATCCCTTGTTGATGTCACATATAAGATCTTTTCAAAAATTCTTCACTCAAGAATACAGGAACAACTGGACCAAGAACTTGGAGAGTACCAAGGAGGATTTCGGCCAGGCAGAAGTTGTCCAGATCAAATCATCAGTCTTAAATGGATTATGAAGCATCACAGAGCTCGAAGTAAGAACCTAGTCATCACTTTTGTTGACTTCAAAAAAGCTTATGACAGTATTCATCGGAAGTCATTACTAAATACTCTTCAAGAATTTGGTGTTCACAGGAAATTGATCAACCTTATTGGAATGACTCTCAAGAACACTAAAGCAAAAGTTAAATTTAGAGGAGAATTGTCAAAACCATTTACAATCACAACCGGCCTTCGGCAGGGGGATGGTCTCTCACCTATTTTGTTTAATTGTGTACTGGAGAAGGTCATGAGAGAATGGAGAAAGAAATGCCAACCAAACATCAAGATTGGTAGAAATATTAAACTAAACTGCCTGGCATTTGCAGACGATCTTGCACTACTGGCAAATGGTGTGGAAGAGGCTAAAGTCCAAATTGAACAACTGGAAAACATTGCAGAAAAAGTGGGATTACAAATTTCATTTGAAAAGACAGAGATTATGCCAACCTTCGAGGTGGACACTCCTGTCCTTCAACTAAATGATAATAAACAAATTAAGGTTGTAAAAAAGTTCAAGTACCTTGGGGAAACTATAACTTGGAACCTAAATGAGAAAGCCGCAATAGAGTACAGAACAACAAAACTGAGACAAGCACAACGGGTCACATGGTCAACTTATAAGAAGAAATCTCTCTCGATGAATGCCAAATTCAAACATTATGGTTCAGTAGTTAAACCTGAAGCAACTTATGCAAGTGAAACCCTGTTTAAGATGAATACCAAAGCAACAACAGATAAAATCCAAAAAATAGACAGAAGGATCATCAGGACAATTATCAATAAAAAACATCAAGTAAATGGACAATGGAGACTGCTGCCTAATGAAATAGTCTATCGGAAAAATGAATCAATTGTGGATACAATGCGAAAAAGGAGACTTGCTTTTTTCAGCCACATAGTAAGACTACCAGACACCAGACTACTGAAACAATTATTCAATTTCTTTTGGAAAAGTAAAACCAAGAACAACTGGTTCGTTGAGGTCCAGAATGATTTAGACGAGCTAAATATTACAATGAAACAAATTGCAGAGAGAAAAGAGAAGAGGATTCTGAGAAGTAGGGATACAAGATTGAAATTAAAAACAGTCAAACGAAAACAGTACACCATTACAAATGAAGAGAGGGCGGCCAGGTCGGAGAGATTAAAGAAGCTCTGGGAGAAGAGGAAGTTGAGAAGCCATTACAACTCTAATAATGTAAAGACTGTAGTGTATATGGATTGATTTAAGTGCTCCAATGTGGGCGTAAACTATGTAAATAATAAATAAATAATAGCAAATTGTGTAAATCCGTATTGATTGAATAATTAAAAAACACTAATGTTATGTATTCGCCAAATCAATACAAAAAACACTTAATTGTCTATTGTAATGGCCAACGCGGGAAGTCAACAACCCACCAAGAGTATTCTGGTAATAGTGGACAATGTATGGTTTATTGGCCAAAGCATTAGATAATGATGTGATAATACAAAGGGTTGACTTTACAAAAAGGTCGCATAATAATTTAGCAAACATGTGGAGGACCAGACAATATTATTGTCACTAAATGAGGAGGTCCAGGAAGGCATAGGACACAACACCACCACTAACTAATAATAAGATATATTATCAAATAGGTGGCACATAAAACAAATATTCAAAGGTGACACATAAAACAAATATTCAAAGGTGGCACATAAACATATGAGAAACACTAGCACAAATTTACAGAATTGAAGAAGCACTCGCATAGAGTTGACACACGTTAAGTCTTGAGCCTAAAACACACACATTGTCTTGAACGTAGCTGCAGATCAGTACATCATAGAACGGCATGCAATACACGGCGGTTCCAAAGAATGATATAATTTAAATATGCAACACAAGTGGAGTTGCAACAAATAATGAAAAAACAGGTCGCATGGAACGAGAATGTGTCGTCGAACCAGGACTGACTTACAGTGATGCGCCGATACTGTAAGCCCAAAAAATGAATTGTTAATAAAACAAATTATGTGTGAATCACAGGAAGTCAAAGTAATAGCTGTCATACAAATACCGGGATATGCCAATCGCACGGTATTGTCACAATAGTAAAGTAGTTTAGCCTAGCATCAACTTCCATTCCAGTGATGTTGCAAGAAGTCAAAGTAGTTTCTATCATACAAACACCGGGATATGCCAATCGCACGGTATTGTCACAATAGTAAAGCAGTTTAGCCTAGCATCAACTTCCATTCCAGTGATGTTGCAGGAAGTCAAAGTAGTTGCTGTCATACAAACACCGGGATATGCCAATCGCACGGTATTGTCACAATAGTAAAGTAGTTAAGCCCAGCGTCAACTTCCATTACAGTGATGTTGCAGGAAGTCAAAGTAGTTTCTATCATACAAACACCGGGATATGCCAATCGCACGGTATTGTCACAATAGTAAAGCAGTTTAGCCTAGCATCAACTTCCATTTAGTGATGATGCCTGGCCTCGTAACATGCTTCCAGACACGATGAATTACTTATCACACGAAGCATCATCATTATTCATACGCGTGAAGACAAATTGTTAGGCAGTAAATGAAGCTAGAAGTAAACACATTACAACAAACTATCCGACGCCGCGGATTGAAGAATTCGTCGACATGACGCGTAGCAACATCAAGCATGGTTTGATGAGATCGAAAATCACCGCAATGTCACTGCCCAAACAAAATATGAATCATGTGCATAGGACATGATTGCTAAACACGGCTACTATGAAGATAGCACCAATTATAGAAATGATCAGCTGGATATTTGTAGATATATCACAGCCAGCGTTGAAGCACAACATTGTGTCATGGTTACACTTAGAGAACAACGAAGAAGAAACACGTGATTGGTCGCTACAAGCAGCAAGGAGGCCTCTGATAGGCTGGAAGCAGCCAATCACAGTAGAGAGTTTAAAAACCAGGTAAAAGATGAATCAATGTGCCAACTTAAGAATACAAAAATTACCTTCTAAGCCAAAATATCCTACTGGAGACACGGCAGTAGGAATACTACATGCAATCAAAACAAATAAATCACGACAACCAATCAACATAAACAAAACCAACCTGACAATGAATAAATGCAATGAAGACAAATAATACAGATATGTACAACCACACAGAGTGGAAACAAATGGGGAAACACAAAAACTGGTTTGCCAAGACAGTGGCCGAACCATATTGCCCGCACAGAAACAACAGGCAGGTTGTTTATGAAAATACAAGAGGGTTTAGTTCTGCGGCAACAAGGGAGACACCTTGACGATGGGACATTTCAAGAGTCCAGAGGTGGTATGTAGAGAGACCACACGAGCTAGGCCGTCCTTACCACAATGAACCTCAAGAATACGTCCAAGTCGCCAGTAAGTAGGAGAAACATTGTCGTCCATAATAAGCACAAGCGTGCCAACCTTGAGGTTAGGAGACATACGGTTCCACTTGCGACGTTGTTGAAGGGAGAGTAAATGATCTGTGGACCATTTACGCCACAATGAAGTCATAATCTGTTGAAGTAATTGCCATCTAGACAACCTATTGATGGGCACTTCAGAAGCGTCAGGAATGGGCAAGGCATTCAAAGGTCGTCCAACAAGAAAGTGACCTGGCGAGAGATAGCACAAGTCAGTAGGATCCTCAGTCATAGGCGAAATGGGTCTAGAATTTAGAATGGCTTCAATTTGCACCACGAGAGTGGTCAATTCTTCATACGTAAGTACTTGAGCCTTCATGATTCTTATTAAATGAGATTTCAAAGATTTGATGTTTGCCTCCCAAATTCCACCAAAGTGCGGAGAACTAGGAGGAATGAAGTGCCACTGAATTAGTAGCGATGAGGTAGAATCTTGAACAACAGATTGAAATACTGCAGAGGAGAGCAACGAACCAAGATCAGTAAGGTCAGACTGTGCGCCTTGAAAGTTGGTACCATTGTCGGAATACACTTGAGCGGGAACGCCCCTTCTACTGCAGAAGCGAGTAAAGGCTACAATGAAAGCATGACTGGAGAGGGAAGTGACGACTTCAGTGTGCACAGCCTTCGTAACCATACAAACGAACATTGCGATGTAAGCCTTAGTCGAGACCCTTGACCTGGGGCCACCGTACCTGATAGTGAATGGACCACAGTAATCAACACCAACGTGATTAAAGGGAAAGGTTTGATGGAGGCGAACAGCTGGGAGTTGACCCATTAACTGTTCAGAAGGACGTGCAGCGTAGCGCACGCAAGTAACACAAGAGCGAGATAGGCTACGAACAAGTTTTCGTAGTGAAGGTATCCAGAAGCGTTGTCGGATAGTCGCAATCACAACCTGGACCCCACCATGAAGCAACTTTAAATGGGTATGTCTGACCAGGACTTTAGTGAAATGATGGTCATTGGGCAAAAGCATCTGGTGTTTTGTATCAAATGGAAGGTCGGCCAATTCCAAACGGCCTCCCACACGAATAGTGCCATCAGAGTGAAGCAAAGGGTGCAAATTGCTGATGGTGGAAGTGGATGGCACTTGCTCATTCTTCATTAGAGCAGTAAGTTCAGTAGAGTAGCACTGAGCTTGAATAATTTTCACACATGTAAGTAGTGCAACATCAATTTCAATGGCAGTGAGTGGACCACTGATCCTAGTGGTATTTCTACAATTATAGAAAAACCTAATACAGTAGGCTATGACCCTCAACAATCTTGTGTAGGAAGAAAAATTGTTTAAAAATTCAATGTCAACAGGTTTAGATACATTTGCGCACGAAATTCTACACTCAGGCAATTCAGACACAGGAGTGTCAAAGATATCTGAAGTACTGGAGCTTGTAAAGGCCTTCAACCATGCTGGACCATGCCACCATAGCTGATTATTTTTCAATTCTGAGGGCATACAGCCTCGGGAAATTATGTCGGCTGGATTGTCACGAGAAGCGACATGTTTCCAGGCGCAGTGAACAGTAAGCCTTTGTATTTCAGCAACTCTATTGGCTACAAAGGTTTTCCATTTTGAGGGGGGCGAAGCCAACCAAGACAAAACAATAGTGGAATCTGTCCAACAATATACGGATTCAATAGACAAGTTCAAAGCGGGTTGCACCTTTGAAATTAATTTGGAAAGCAAAAGTGCACCACATAACTCAAGTCTGGGCAAAGACAACTGTTTAAGAGGAGCAACCTTCGACTTAGCGCACACAAGTGCAACAGTGACGACGCCGTAGGTATCAATTGACAATAAATAGAGACAAGCTCCATAGGCCTGCTCACTGCTGTCGCAGAAGCCATGAAGTTGCATAGATTTGATTTCTGAAGCAGGCTTAATCAAACGTGGAGTAGAAATCTCAGAAATCGCAGGTAAATTGCTATAAACATTCAGCCAAGCTTGCGCGATTTCCTTTGGAAGGGGGTCATCCCAACCGAGTTTGTGAATCCACAAATCTTGGAAGAGAATCTTACAAGCAACCACAATAGGTGACACTAAACCCAAAGGGTCAAAGATAGAGGCAACAATGGACAAAAATGAACGCTTAGTAAAAGTAATTGAAGTGTCACAGTTCACGATAGGTGACTGAATCCGCAACAAGTCATCGATAGGTTGCCAATAAAGTCCTAGCGTTCTGGCGACTGTTTCTTCACCATCGCCGAAACTACGGAGTTGTTGTTTCTCTTGATGATCAAGAGGAATGTTATCTATTAGAGTCATGGAGTTTGAACTCCACTTACACAGTTCAAAACCACCTAATCTCAAAAGAAGGGTCAATTCATCATACAGAATGAGTGCGTCATGCTCGGAATCACATCCCGAGATACAATCATCAACATAGAAGTCGTTTAAAACAATCTGAGTGGCAGCTGGAAAGGCTGTGCCATCAGTGAGGGCGAGCTCCTTTAGCACACGAGTGGCTAAGAAGGAAGCTGGGGCAGTACCATATGTAACAGTGTTTAATTGATATTCTACTATTGGGTCTGAAGGAGAGTCTCTCCAAAATATTCTCTGTAAGTCACGATCTTTGTGATCTACAAGAATCTGTCTGTACATTTTACTCAGATCAGCTGCAAACGCTATCAAGTGAGTACGGAACCGAAGCAAAATAGAGAACAAATCCTGCTGAATTACAGGGCCCACCAACAAGGTATCATTAAGGGAGCACCCAGACGTAGTAGCCATCGAAGCATCAAATACCACTCTGAGCTTTGTAGAAGTACTGTGCGGCATGAAAACAGGATGATGGGGAATGTAGTAAACTTCACCATCAGTCGGGTGGGGGGCGACTTGCATATGGTTTAAGGCTAGATATTCATGCATGAATTCAGTGTATTCTAACCTTAACTCATGGCTACGAGCCAAACGTCTTTCGAGAGAGTGAAAACGATTTAGTGTAGCGTAGCGAGAGGCACCTAGAGGCTCCGAGTCCACCTTGCGAGGGAGTCTAACCACAAATCTACCATCATCTTTGCGAGTGGTAGTAACAACGAAGTGTTCTTCACATATGGATTCATCAACAGACAACACTGGGGTTTCAACTTCTTCAACGTTCCAAAACGCTTCCAGCTGTTGTTCTACATGAGGGCGTGAGAGTGTAAGTGCTGATACCACGTGCGATGGTTGCGAGGTGCTTGCACTGGGCAGCCTCCCAGAAAACACCCAACCCACAGAGGTATTTTGAATGATGGGCAAATCACCAACTGGTATGATTTTACCAGGACATAACAGGTCAAAGAAATATTCTGCACCAAGAACAAGATCAATAGATTTAGTGCAATTGAAATCAGGATCAGCTAAATCAATATGTGATGGAATGTTCCATTCAGAGGTATCGAAACCAGCAGCGGGTAACTCAAGTGCAATATTGGGAACCACGAGACATTCAAGCTTAGCAGACCAATTAGTAGCACAGGCAAAAACGTTCACATCAGCAACAACAGTAGCAGTGCTTTGATTTTGACCAACACCGTGAATGTGTACCTTCATAGGTTTGGTGTGGAGTCTTAATTTCTTAGTTAAGTGTGACGAAATTAAGTTACAATCTGATGCAGAGTCAAGTAGTGCAGTGACAGGTACACGTAAGCCATTGCCAGCTAATATATTCAACTTGGCAGTGGGTAATAGCGTCCTTGAAAATTGATTGTCACGAGCGACGTTACTGCAACTAGTGTTTACCACGTTAGCATGAGCTTGAGAAGCATCATTACTAGTGCCACTGGAGGGCTCATAGTGAAGAAGAGTATGGTGTTTTCGGGAACAAGTGTTACAAGAGTACTTCGAACATTGATGATTAGGCTCGAAATTACGCAAACAATTATAACATAATTTTCGAGACCTGACAAAATCCCATTTGGCTGTGGACGAAAGTTTGATAAAGGTACCACATTTCGACAATTGGTGATCAATGCTCCTACAATATGTACAACGAGATTTGGTAGTAGTTAACATGGGTTTCTGAGGCGAATGACCTTCAGCTTTAAGTTTGGTTACAGCAGTATGTAATGCAGGCCTGGACCCATTCTTTTCAGTTATTTCCAGTACCTTGCATTTTTTCTCTAAGAAGCTAACCAAGTCCTGGAGAGTGGGAATTCTCCCAGAATCAACATGATTCTCCCATTCACGGATGCTATCATTATCTAGTAGCTCCAATATAAAATGTGACAATAACAAGTCTTGAAGGGGAACCCCGTTCAAGTCCAAAGCTTCTAACGCATTGACATGAGAAACAAAGTGGTCGATGATGGCACGCAAGGACACTGAATCATTACCGTATGCAGGGGGCTTGAAAAGCTTGGTGACATGATTGTGCGCTATGAGCCTAATGTTATTGTATCGAGTTGTCAGCAAGTTCCATGCAACCATAAAGTTATCATCTGACACAGTAATGTTCTTTAAGAGGAGTTTGGCCTCACCACTAAGACTAGAATTAAGGTAGTAGAACTTAACAATATCAGACAGAGCATGGTTATCAATTTCTATGGCCTTGAAGCTATCTCTGAAATTCAACCAGTCTGTGAAGTCGCCACTGAACTGCGGAATTTGAATTTCAGGCAACTTTATATGCGCTGCAGCTACGTTAGCAGTAGGAAATTGTGCACTCTGCAAATTATTCAAAGGGTTATCACTGTCTGTAGTGTTGGATTTTTTGAAATTGTCACAATGTAGTTTAATTTTAACCAGCAACTCAAAATATTTATCTTCGAAGTCACAACGTTCGGCTATTTCTTCGTCGATATTGTCTGTAATATCCTCTAAAGCGACTTGCGCTTCGTTAAATTGTTTATAAATTTCCTCGCATTTGTGTTTGCGTAACACTAACATTTGATATTGCTCTTCTGTAATGTCCTGAAAGTTGCTAATTACTTTTTCTTGTGAGTTAAGCATGCCCTTAGCGACTGCACGCTTCCTAACTAAAAGTCGTTTTTGGGCATCATCCATAATGACCTTAGGATTGCCCGCCTAGATGTAATTACCAGAGTTGCACACCTAACTAACACAACCAACTTAACTAACACAAAAAATAAACACTGAGACAATGGTCTCGATTAAGTTGTAAACAAACATCTGAACATAGAATACTGTATTGTGTCCTTGGGAAGTTAATGGGAACGTATACAATGTTAATTTATGGCCTTCCTGGTGAAATAGCAAGAAACAAGGGCCCAACATGGCCAAAACAATGCTTAATAATTCATTCAAAGTAGTAAACAGCTCAATATCCGGCCCGGAGAGGACCAAATAATGTAATGGCCAACGCGGGAAGTCAACAACCCACCAAGAGTATTCTGGTAATAGTGGACAATGTATGGTTTATTGGCCAAAGCATTAGATAATGATGTGATAATACAAAGGGTTGACTTTACAAAAAGGTCGCATAATAATTTAGCAAACATGTGGAGGACCAGACAATATTATTGTCACTAAATGAGGAGGTCCAGGAAGGCATAGGACACAACACCACCACTAACTAATAATAAGATATATTATCAAATAGGTGGCACATAAAACAAATATTCAAAGGTGACACATAAAACAAATATTCAAAGGTGGCACATAAACATATGAGAAACACTAGCACAAATTTACAGAATTGAAGAAGCACTCGCATAGAGTTGACACACGTTAAGTCTTGAGCCTAAAACACACACATTGTCTTGAACGTAGCTGCAGATCAGTACATCATAGAACGGCATGCAATACACGGCGGTTCCAAAAAATGATATAATTTAAATATGCAACACAAGTGGAGTTGCAACAAATAATGAAAAAACAGGTCGCATGGAACGAGAATGTGTCGTCGAACCAGGACTGACTTACAGTGATGCGCCGATACTGTAAGCCCAAAAAATGAATTGTTAATAAAACAAATTATGTGTGAATCACAGGAAGTCAAAGTAATAGCTGTCATACAAATACCGGGATATGCCAATCGCACGGTATTGTCACAATAGTAAAGTAGTTTAGCCTAGCATCAACTTCCATTCCAGTGATGTTGCAAGAAGTCAAAGTAGTTTCTATCATACAAACACCGGGATATGCCAATCGCACGGTATTGTCACAATAGTAAAGCAGTTTAGCCTAGCATCAACTTCCATTCCAGTGATGTTGCAGGAAGTCAAAGTAGTTGCTGTCATACAAACACCGGGATATGCCAATCGCACGGTATTGTCACAATAGTAAAGTAGTTAAGCCCAGCGTCAACTTCCATTACAGTGATGTTGCAGGAAGTCAAAGTAGTTTCTATCATACAAACACCGGGATATGCCAATCGCACGGTATTGTCACAATAGTAAAGCAGTTTAGCCTAGCATCAACTTCCATTTAGTGATGATGCCTGGCCTCGTAACATGCTTCCAGACACGATGAATTACTTATCACACGAAGCATCATCATTATTCATACGCGTGAAGACAAATTGTTAGGCAGTAAATGAAGCTAGAAGTAAACACATTACAACAAACTATCCGACGCCGCGGATTGAAGAATTCGTCGACATGACGCGTAGCAACATCAAGCATGGTTTGATGAGATCGAAAATCACCGCAATGTCACTGCCCAAACAAAATATGAATCATGTGCATAGGACATGATTGCTAAACACGGCTACTATGAAGATAGCACCAATTATAGAAATGATCAGCTGGATATTTGTAGATATATCACAGCCAGCGTTGAAGCACAACATTGTGTCATGGTTACACTTAGAGAACAACGAAGAAGAAACACGTGATTGGTCGCTACAAGCAGCAAGGAGGCCTCTGATAGGCTGGAAGCAGCCAATCACAGTAGAGAGTTTAAAAACCAGGTAAAAGATGAATCAATGTGCCAACTTAAGAATACAAAAATTACCTTCTAAGCCAAAATATCCTACTGGAGACACGGCAGTAGGAATACTACATGCAATCAAAACAAATAAATCACGACAACCAATCAACATAAACAAAACCAACCTGACAATGAATAAATGCAATGAAGACAAATAATACAGATATGTACAACCACACAGAGTGGAAACAAATGGGGAAACACAAAAACTGGTTTGCCAAGACAGTGGCCGAACCACTATATTTTATATACTATGTGAACATGTTTCGAAACACGTTGGTTTCTTCATCAGCACATTAATCGAACTTATCCTAAGTAGATTTAAACTAAGCAAATGGATATCCTTACATTGAGTTTTAATAAATAATTAAGAAAAAACATTATTAATTCTTTGAAAAAATCTACTGTATGAAAATTTGTATTATTGCATAATAATCCTTTGTAAATATCTATTTATTTATCATATGGCTCTTAATGCCGGGAGTGTCCGAGGACATGTTCGGCTTGCCTGAGTCTGTAGCTGCTTCAAGTGGACACCCTTTGGGTGAGCTACAAGTTTCGTTCAATTTCAAGTAGCTCCAACTTTCGCCACCAGATATCAATGATACCTAGTGGTGAACGTTGGAACTTTGATGGAGCGTTCTGACAAAATCTAACCCAACAAATTTAGCTTCACACATGTTGAGTCTATGGAAGGATCTTTTACATGCCATAAATCTATGACATGGGACCGCCGGCTTTACTTCCCCTTCGAAGGAAGGCATACTGAAGGATTTTTAACGCTCTTAATCCGACGACTTCGACCGGGTTTGAACCCGCTATCTTGGGATCAGCAGTTCAGGAAGTTACCAGATGAGGAACATTAAAATTTTCATACAGTAGATTTTTTTCAAAGGATTATTAATGCTTTTCTTAATCTATTCTAATATAATAAAGCTGAAGAGTTTGTTTGTTTGTTTGTTTAAACGCGCTAATCTCTGGAACTACCAGTCGGATTCAAAAAATTCTTTTTTTATATAATAGCCTGATTCAAGAGGAATAGTTTAGGCTATGTAGCATTAGGCTACACCTCTCAGGTAACCTTAAAGATTGATTTTTGTTCAGTAATTCGGAAGAACAAGCGCTCCAGAACAGCTTCAATAATACCGAAGTCTATTCTTGCCAGGCAATGCGGGCTGCATCACGTCGCCCCTACCAGTGTTATGGTGCAGAATTGCGAGCTGCTTAATTGCAGTCAAATTAGTGCAAAAATATTTCTTAGGTCTCTTAAAACAGTTATCATGACAATAGTATGCCTCTGTATAAGGGCAATGGTGTTGGTGCAGTATACTGAAGTTATCAGCTGCAATAAGCGTTGGTGCTTTCAAATTCCGATCCTTATCCTTGAGCGCTCCAGTTCTGTAGTAGTATTCATTATCATCCATAAACCAAATAAATCCACCGGGCAAAGCCGGGCACTACTGCTAGTAAGGAAATACGAACCTTCCTAAGTCGAACGAGTTCAGGCGCAATGCGCCTCACAGGCCTGGAGGGTAATTACTGCACTTTACGCAGGTGGCGGGACAACTAACTGGGAGCATTTGGAACAGGACCTAGAAATAGAAAAATACTAAAAGGGGCAGGTGCATAGGTGCCCTCGGGGAGGATGGGGGAGCAAGAATAGAATTGCGGCGCCTGTCAGGCCAGCCGCACCCGACGGAGGGTTAAGAAGTCTCCAGGGTTTCTGACTACGTACTCGTACTTAGATCCATCTCCTCCATCAATTGACACCATGCATCGTTCCTGTTCTTGGATATTGCTTTTAACCTCTTAAGTGGGTATTTTTGAGCACTTGGTGTTACCTGCCCTGTGTATTATTTCCAGCCAATTGTTACAACATTATAGGCGGAAAGGTTAGCTATAATAATGTTGTGTTAGAGTATAATAAAGAAATTTCAATGTATTAAGTATAATTCAAGAGACATTTTGACCATTTTTACAGTAACTACAAGGTCATTTACCTGATTTTGTCGGTATGAACTAAACTGTTAATTTCCGCACATTGAGAGGTGCAAATAAAACTTATCAAATGCTATCGAGATCAAACGTGTAGGTTTGCACAAAGCAAAAACAAACACATGAGCAAAACAGAAAGCAAAAACCTGAATTCAGAAGTAAAAGCGAATAACAAACACAAAACCAAAAAACAAACAAAAAAAGCAAAGCAAAATTCAAAGAGAAGAAAAAGCAGAAAGGGAACACAAAATAAAAAATTAAAAACAAAAAGCAAAAACAGAAAACAAACACAAAAACCACAAAGCAAAAACAAAAATTCAAAAAAACAAAGAAAAGGCAGAAAACAAAAACAAAAATTCAAAGACAAAAGAAAAAGCAGAAAAAGAACATAAAATCAAAAACAAAAGAAGCAAAATTCAAAAACAAAAGCAAATACAGAAAACAAGCATAAAAACAAAAAACACAAAGCAAAAAAAAAAAGAAAAAGAACACAAAACAAAAGCAAATAACAAAAACAAACACAAACACAAAAATAACACAAAGCAAAAAACAAAAATTTATAAAAAAAGAATTTAAAGCAGAAAACGAACACAAAATCAAATACAAAAACAGAAAAACAACCAAGATACAGGGGGCGGGAAATGTCGTAACTGCTGCCAACCTGCTGCCAAAACATCAATTTTCTGGAAGACATTCGCCATGCCGTGAAAACTCGACACGCAAAGGAGGCGTTAGCGGTAAAAGATGGAGTACGTATTCTTCATGCCCATTGAATTATAACATTTAACATACGAATATATACGTCATACCCAATTAAGAGGTTAAAAGATCTTCCCCAGCTTGGAGGGTATCATTACTAAATGGGTCGTTGTCAAAGAGGTCAAGATAGTTTTTCAACAGTTCCTTAGTTTCCGAAGTCACCCTTTATATACCGTAGAAAGGTCTGCAGCCTCGGGGGATTGACATATGGGAACAATGCTTCACTATATTTACAAAGTCGTCTTACAATTCAGGAACTGGCTCAATACTTTGAATGTTCACCTCTAGAGACATGGTAAATTTCTCCCAATCAGCCTTCTTAAAATTATATCTTCGTTGGAAAGGAACTGACTGTGGTCGGATGGCAGCTTAAATCGTGCCGGTGTTGAGTATGCGGGATTGCTTGATCCACTGATTTCACTTATAAATGACAAGGAGAGGTCTCCATGTGGTTTACTAGAAAAGTGTTCAAATTTGGTGGGTTTGCTCTTCATAAAAAATATATATTACCCCTGTTCGAGGGTTTTTGCCAATGGGCCATAGTGTGCTCAAAATTGAATGTTTAAAATCAGTCCTCAAACTTTTGTAGTCTTATTTCCACTCACGATCCCGGCTCGTCCCCGTGGTGTAGTCGCTAGCTTGTTGGCGTTGGAAATGATAGGTACCGTGATCGGAACCTACCTTGATCTTTTTAAATTATCTCCTTATCTTTCTTTGACATTTTTAATTTAATTTTATGTTTGTGGTACAATATTTAAGTTGGCAGATTACATCAAGAACTTGATTATTTGTTGTTGCTTTTTCTATTTACAATATTAATAAATTAATATTTACTTTATTGTTTTCATACAGAAAGGTTAGCTTGATGGTAGAGCAGAGTGAAACAGAGGGAAGGACTCTTGTGTTTCTGGATTAGACTCGGCGCATTGCGAATGCCACGCTGCATTTAAATTCTAACGAAGAAAACTTACAACACGTTCAAGCGTCAAGGACGAATAATGATGTTAAAATATTGTACATAGCTCCAAGACCACAGCAAATACATTATAGAAAACACAAAAGACAAGAGTGACCAAGGTCTGACTCGAACTTGAAACCTTCAATTCCCCATGCCAACGCGCTCGTGACTACGCTAAGGAGACTATCCGGGAACGTGTGCGGGAATAGGACTACACAAGTTTGAGGATTGATTTTAAACGTTCAATTTTGAACAAACTAAGGCCCATTGGCAAAAGTGCTCGAACAGGGGGAAAAAATATTTGTTTATGAAGAGGAAAACGTCCAAATTTGAACACTTTTCTATAGTAAAGCCATCATTACTTCCGACTTGACGTTTCAGTACCAGGCTAGAGTTTCGTTCGCTAAATCGCGACATCACAAACGAAACGCCATTTGTCGTGATATATCGATTTGAATGGCTGCCTGTGATTGTCTAGTTAAAGTGATTTTCCTTCTGACCGCTACATAACTCTAGGGTAACACAGAAATGTCGAGTCGGAAGTAATGCTGGCCTGACTATAGTAATCCACATGGCGACCTCTCCTTGTGAGGCGGCTTCTGTGGCGTAGTTGGTAGCATGCTGAGCTTCTATGCCCAAGATCGCGGGTTCAAATCCGGCCAAAGTCGTCGGATTTTTAAGAGCGTTAAAAATCCCTCAGTATGCCTTCCTTCGGAGGAGAAGAAAAGCCGGCGGTCCCATGTCATAGATTTATGGCATGTTAAAGGACTTTCCGTGGGGCGTGGTGGCGCAGCGGTAAAGCTGCATGCCTCTCACCAAGGCTGACCGGGTTCGATTCCCGGTCAATGCATGTGAGATTTTCTATGTGAAATGCCATGTCCTGTGGTTCGGATTCCACGTAAAACAGAGGTCCCGTGGCTTATGATCGCGAGATTAACGGTCACGTTAAACTGCAAGCTTCCTTTAAAGAACATTCCACTAATTACACCTGTGCGAAGCTAAATTGTATAGGTTAAGAATGTAAACAACGCTCTTAGGTTCCTACGTTCGTTGCCAAGTGCCGACTGCGGTGGAATCTGGTAGCTAAGTTCTGAACTAGTAGTCATTGACAGTGGCGTTGGGCGGCAAAAGTAGGAACTATTTGAAAAATTCAAAAGTCTGCAGTCCTTACTTGAATTAATATACAGATAACACACACTAATACAGCCATCACAGTTAACACCGGTGATCAGACAGATTCTACACACACCCAAAGTACAGGGGGCTACATGACCTCAATGTCGCAGACCCTAAACTGAGGAACCAACCAACCTCTTCTTGTGAGATATGTTTTCACTTCAGTCGTCCAGTTGCAAAACTCGTTTAATCCACTTGTGAATAAGAATCATTTTCATGAGAAACGTTTCTCTGGACTTTGCCTCACGTATCTTTTGTGTTTGTTGTTTTGTACTTTTTTCTTTTTGCTTTGTGTTTTCGGTTTTTGGTTTTGTGTTTGCTTTGTGCTTTTGCTTTTGAATTTTACTTTTTGCTTTTCTTTCTTGGTCTTGGTTTTGTGTTTGTTTTCTGCTTTTGTTTTTGAATTTTGCCTTTTGCTTTGTGTTTTATAGTTTTATGTTTGGTTTCTGGAAAATCAAAATAAAACAAAAGAAAAGAAAATAAAACAAAAAATATACAAAACAAAGAAAATTAAACAAAACAATTTAAAAAATAAATAAAATAAAACAAAACAAAATCAAAAGAAAACAAAAAAATCTAAACAAAACAATATAAACAATATAAAGTAAAATTAAATAAACTAATTAAATAAATAATTTTACGACATGATCCTTATTCACAAGTGGATTAAACGAGTTTTGTAACTGGACAACTCAATTCTGATATCACGCCTCCATCTAGCACTGTTCAAAGATGCTGGAAATTTGTTATCATACAATAGGTTGAGATCATACGAGTCTGCCCAATCTGCCACGGCCTCACCGCTATTATCGGTATTTGAGTAGCCCCATATTGTATTGCGACTGTTGAAATCACCAACAACAAACATTAAAACTTGCAAGTAGTGGATCCTGCCTTTTCGTAACTTTTCACAAGGTAGATTATTGAAAATATATCATTTATGATTTACATACCATTCTGAGAGTCCTTACAAGTTGATTTCAATTTTGATTGCCACTGCTGAACCGGAAATATATATATTTTTTTTTTTAAACGTAAATAAAGCATTTTTCTATACAGAGAACTGGAGCCCATCACTGATACTATTCGAAAGAACGGATTTCTTTTTTTGGTCACATCATGAGGACACCAGGAACCAGGTTATCTAGAAAAATTGTAGGGAAACTTTGAAATATGAAACAAGTAGGATGAATTAAGGAAATTAGAGAAGATATGAAAGAATTAGAAATAACCTTGGATGACTTGCAAAACAAAACCAAAAATTAAAATAAAAACTGAAAATGTAATACAATAAAAAGGATATTTACAGATGAGGACCGCCTGAGAAGATCAGAGCGAATGAAAAGCTACTGGGCAACTCGGAAAGGAAACTTACTCAAGAAGAGGACTAAGAATTGATTGACTGAAATGGTCCAATAAGGCCGTAAAAGCAGAAGAAGAAGAAGAAAGCATTTTTCATCGTGTTCTTTTCACTGGGCCCGCCATTTTACATTGACGTCGGACGCGGCCACAGCTAGTGGGGTCTGGGCGAAATAGTACCAAATTGGCATTATTGACTCAGTGAGAAAGATGGCCGTCAGAGCTGCAATTTCAACTATAAAAGTCGTGCTCTTATTTGGGTGGGCTGGTGGGTCTATGACAGCAGAGCTGTGAACAACTAATACTAAATCTTCTCCAGAATATTAACCCTCCCAGTGCCACTCGCAAATCAGATCGGCTGCTCGTGCCAAAAGTGCCAAAGACGATTGAATCGGCGCGCTGTTTATCTTATATTTGTAATTTCTGTAGGCATACTGTATGTCCGTGATTACTTCATACTGTTCGAAAGGTGAGGTTCCAAGCTTGCCTGTGCGGTGTCTGCTTTTTTCCTTCGAAGTCTGTTACGTGATAGGTTTGAGTTTTTATTCACGCCCTCCTTTAGCGCTCCCTCTATCACACACGTTCCCGCCAAAATTGCGGTGCAGTTGTTTTCTTCTTCTTCTCGTTGAAGATTTCTGCCTGCCGATATATCTAAGAACTTAATACAGCAGGAATCGTAGCTAGTGTTTCTTCAAATATGACTCTTAGGCGTCCTTAATTTAGACTCAAAATTGATTTAAAAAAAAAAAAAAAAAAAGGGAGAATTTAACATTTATCAGAATAACCTCCATTTAAAAGGTTTGGATGCAGTATTTACTTTTACGAACATAATGTATGAAAGAATGAGGTATTAGTTATAAAGCAAAATGTTCCTTACTTCCAGAGCTCAATCGAGCCCGGATCACTCTGCACTCGTTCCTGTTGACAAGAGTAAGCGCACCACCGAGTACAGATTTTCAGATAGTTGGAGGTTTACCCCCCAGCGTTAGCGGTAGTGGTGGGCCACATACAAGCCAAGGTAAGTGCTTCAGATACATATCCATTCATCCGCCCATTCGTCCTGGCTGTTCTAGCCCGCTACCCTAAACTTGCACATGAAATACTGTAGTATGTAATTAATAGGGCCCTGATTTGGATGACTGCAAAAATCCCATAATATGACCGGAAAACTTTAAAAAATGACCTAAAAATTTGAATAGAACTGACATAATTTCTTCTTCTTCTACTTCTGCCTTATCTGATACGGACATTGGCTACCACCATGGCTAACACCTTCTTATCCTGTGCAATCCTGAAGAGTTCCGTGGAAGACAGCCCAAACCATGTTCTTAAATTATCCATCCAAGTTATTCGTCTCCTTCCTGGTCCACACAGACCTTCAATTTTACCCTGAAGTATAACTTGGAGCAGACAGTATTTTGGATTTCTCATCATGCGTCCCAAGTATTCCAATTTTCTCTTCTTAATTGTGTTTAACAGCTCAGGTTGACTGCTCACACGCTGAAAAACCTCGGCATTACTCACATGTTCTGTCCACATAATTTCTTCACACAAAGAATGCAAACAGACTACGTCATTGTATTTGAAATGATTTGAATAGCTACCTAATATAGTTTAATTATTAGTTGACAAATACAAATTGTTATTAGTTTGTCTCCTGAAATAATAAGGGTTGAACGAAGTTGTGAATATTCTCATGTCTTTGGATTCATCCTCACTTTCAGTTCCATTAATATCTAGTACCATACGCAAAACAAAAACAAAAAAATCATAAACCACTAAAAATGTGAGAAAATGACTCAAAACGTTTAAAATATTCTAATAAATTCCATAAAATGACACAATAATGACGCAAGAAGCGAGAAAATGACCTAAAAGCAAAATACGTACACAATTTATAAAAAATGACTTATTAAAAATGCATTTCTATAATGTGGGAGCCATGAACAGGATTTGTATATAAGTCAGCAATGTCTGTGGTGAACATATCATCATAATTCGGGCCCTGGAATTAAGCAGTTCTTTGACTTTGAGTGCTATTACCAACAAATTGACACTTAGAAATACTATGCCAATCAATACCAATTATGAAAAGTCTATTCAATTATTGTAAGAGGACGGATCTGGAAAGTCTTTGCCCCTATTTATACCCCTGGCACTACAGCCCACCAAGGGCCTAGGCCTACCAAGCGACCGCTGCCAAGAAATTTGGCCTGCAGATATTGGGGTTTAATCAAATGTTCTCGAAAGAGAATCAAAATGAATATTGTCCGTTGGGCCATTATAATTAACACATAAAGTGATAAAAATTTCCTGCATTGGGGTGACGTGTGATCAGCGCATCGGGTCCCCTCGGCCGTTACTCTTGGTTTTCGTGATCGTGGCGCTGCCTCACTGTCAGACAGCTACTCAATCGTCCTCACGAGGCTGAGTGCACCCCGTTCAAGCCCTCACGTCAGTTTCTAAAATCATGATGGAGCCGGGAATCGATACCCGGCCCTCTGGGTGAGAGGCAGGCGCGCTACCCCAACACCACGGGGCCGGTGGAAAGATATCTTAGTTGCGATAAATTAAGACTAGCTGTGAAGTACTGTATCCTACATCGTATCACGTGAACGTTATTAGGTATTGAACAAAACATTGAGTTTTGCTAGTGGGAACTTTTCTCAAGAAACCCCCCAGGGGCTCACATCTAGTGGGACGTGGGTTGGCGACCACGGGGCCCCAGCTGAGTCCGGCATTGCTTCCACTTACTTGTGCCGGGCTCCTCTCCGTCATTATTCTTGTCGACCTCACTTGGTCAACTCTTGTTCTCTTCGACCCCGACGGTATTAGGGTATCCGAGGCCTAGGGAGTGTCTTCCTTTCCCGCCTTAATTGGCCCTTGTCTCATCTTTCCTGATACCCTCTTTATGCAAGGAGTCAGCCTTCTTTTCTTTTCATGTTATCTCCTGCCTTCTGCTCAAGGAGGCAGGGTGTGTGTAGCCCCATCACTTCTGGTGCACCCTGGATATTGCTACACCCTCAGGGGCTCATGGCCGCTACCTCTCGGCGGATGTCAGGGGGTGCGATACCAGCAAGGGTGTACAGATTGTCCAGCGAAGTGGGCTTGAGGCACCCAGTAATAATACGATAAGTATCGTTAAGTGCAACATCTACCACTTTGGCATGGCTGGATTTGTACCATACTGGGCTTGCATATTCCTCGGCGGAGTAACATAACGCAGGAGAAGAGGTTCTCGCAGTACTAGGATGTGCTCCCCATGTTATGCCTGTTAACTTCCTTATAATGTTGTTTCTGGCTGCCACTTTTTGCTTGGTGTTCAAACAATGCTTCCTGAAAGTGAGAGCATGGTCAAGGGTAATTCCTAGATATTTTGGAAACCAACAATGCTCTAGCGTGGATCCTTCCCAGTTAATTTTGAGGGTTCTAGCTGCCTGTCTGTTTTTAAGGTGGAACGCACAAGTCTGTGTTTTACTGGGATTTGGTCTCAATTGGTTCTCCTCATAGGTAAATGTGCCAGTAGTCAGCCAGGTAACAAAACTTGTGGGTTATTCCTACTACAGAACGCCATTGCCTGAGCACATTAAGATAGATTTGTAACTGGGTGGTAGAATGATTAATTATTTTTTCTGTTATGTACTTTTTTTCAGCATCATTTCAAAATGAATACTGTTCGTAACTGCTATAAATATACTTGACACTTTTTCTAGTACTCAGCCATTAATTTTCAGTAGTCAGCCTTTCTAGTCCTAGTAGTCAGCCACTGTTTGTTCTGGAGATTTAAGTTCAGTAATTTGAAAATGTAAGTGTTTTGATTATATTTTTAATCTTGGAAAAAAAAGAAGTAATAGAAAAAGAACAATTAGCACATTTCTACAATAATACAATAAAACAGTCACACCTGAAAATTTCAGGAATGGAATGGTTACAAAAGAAATATATCATATTGTGCTTAGCCTATGTTTTAACAATTTTCACACTGGAATGGTGATTCATATACAGAGTCAAATGACAAACCTTGGAATTGAGTGCAGTTTAAATAGAACTAGTTTGGGCAGTTGTCACAACCAACATTTTTAGAAAGTCATCTTCAACGTCACTAACCAGTTCTTCTTGACATTCTGTACACTTAATAACACCAGCATCACTAGCGTCTCTATTTTGATTTTCAGACAGTTTCCCTCGCTTAACTCTGTTCCTTTTCTTTTTTGTTTCATTTAATCTTCTTTCTTCTGCCTTCTTCCTATCTCTTTTCTTGAGCAAAGTTTCTTCTTTCTCTTTCTTTTGCCGTTCCTTCCTTGAATACCATTCTCTCCATGCAATTGATGAAATTGCCTTGGGAGGTGTCTTTGGTGCATTCTCCCCACTTTCTAATGCCTTCTGCTTCGCTTTTGTGGACTTCGGAATAGGAGATGGAAAATACAAATGACTATCGAATAGGGATCTTTTAGCAGTTAGGTAGGTTTGGTTCCTGATGACGAGAAAGGCGACACCTACAAGGAAGGGGCTGAATCAGGGGTCCCATAATCAGAATTTTCTTCTGTAATAGAAGTTGAAACTTCCTCAGAAAGGGCGAGAAATGAAGTGTGTGTTTCTTGAGATGGGACAGCCAAGTTATTACCTGACAAAGTTACTGAACTTGATGGGCTAGGGGTAGACAGGGGGCGATCTGGGACAGTGCAAGAATTGATGAGAGAAGTGCCCTGGACTTCATATACCGGTACCCCCGGTTCAATATCAAAATCAAGCAACTCTCCATCAATTTCAATTTGACTGTCTAACACTGTGGCCGGCCTCTCAGCTGTAAATCCTTCCATTACTGTGTTAACAGTTTCAAGAATGACATCAACATCTTGTCCTTTTGAAGTTAATTCATTCCTCAACGCCTGAATAACTTTCTTAGCTATGTCGAAATGTTCACGTTGTAGTACATTTTCTGGGGCTGGGTTTGTGTCAGCCAAGCTTTCCAATTGATTCTGAACACATTTCGAGTAATCCACAGTACTATGATTAAATGCCGGCCCCGTGGTGTTGGGGTAGCGCGCCTGCCTCTCACCCGGAGGCCCCGGGTTCGATCCCCGGCTCCGTCAGGGATTTTAAAAACTGACGTGAGGGTTGGAACGGGGTGCACTCAGCCTCGTGAGGACAATTGAGTAGCAGTCTGACAGTGAGACAGCGCCCCGATCACGAATACCAAGATTAACGGCCGAGGGGACCCGACACGCTGATCACCCATCACCCCAATATCTGCAGGCCAAAATGGCTGGGCAGCGGTCGCTTGGTCGGCCTTAGCCCGTCATGGGCTGGATAGTGCCAAGGGTTGACTTTTTTTTTTGACTATGATTAAATGGATACAGTCCACATTTCCTGAATCCATTTTGAATTGAAGTGGGAAGACATTTTTTTTTTGGGATCGTGAATAGAAGTGGGCAGAAGTTTGACTTCGTCAGAAGGGTATTGACATTTTTAGGATCATTCTGCCACTCTCGAGTTGTCTTTTTCCATTCCGATTTGATTGGTTTAAAGACACTAACATCTGCTGGCTAAATGATGTGCGTTGTGTTCGGTGGTAAACAGTAGAGGATGATGTTTCGTGTTCGGTGGCCATCAAGAAGTTACAAAATGGGTTTTGGGATTAGATTGTCAACTAACCACTTGTCTACACAATTAATAATGTATTCAAAGAAGATGTCACTCGTCATCCAACCACTGTCGACCTCCCCAAAAACCAACCCTCAGGCCATTTCACTATCTTCAATTCCTCTAATTCAGTCAGAATTGTGCAAGGCTCCATTTTTCGTGGTCCCTCTGCAACTCTATTATGAAGACGGTCTTATAGAGTCCCTCTTGGCACACCAAACTTTCTGCTCGCTTCTCTAATTAGCATTTCGTTTTCTCGGATTTCCTGAAGTGCTTGTGTGAGAGCATCTTCAGGATACTGATAAATAGGCCTCTTGGTCCCTGGCATATTTATAAAAGGCATGTGCTACAGATCCTGTAAGAAAAAGTACAGTTATTTAATGTAGAAAGAGATCATGATATAATAAGAAGGAAATTAGCCGAAAGGAAATATCATGGCTGACTACTGGTTAACATCACACCAGTAGTCAGCCGTTATTTTAATATGCGACGGACTACTGGTATTATTGAGTGGCATGCACATATCCTTCACACTATAGAAAAGGGCCAGTTCCGATTTCCAACCAATGAACATCATGGAACAATATCTTGAATGAGCCCAAACACCAGTACTCAGCCTACTAGGCCGAGTACTGGATTTTGATGTTACCACTGTCCCTATAGTCAGCCTCCCAAAATTGTAGGTTAGGAAATACAGAAACACAATAGCTTCATGAAAAAACTTCAAATTCATCCTTTGTTAATGTATTACAACCATAATTGATTGATTTGTGATAAAAGAAATCATAATACTGACCTCTCAATCTATGGGCTGCAGTTAGTTCAAAAACTGCACATGCTCTTCAACTGCCATGATGCTGGTAGGCAGCTAAATAAGTCTCTTCTTGGAAGTTTCAAATAGTCCCGGTAGGGGGCAGCATTAGTCAGAATATTTGAATCAAGGGTGGCTGAGTACTGGGACTCTTATTAATTGACAGTTAGGTTCCAAACAAATGTATTACAGGGAAATATATCACGACATGGCTGAGTACTGGGGGATGGCTGACCTTAGGCACAGTTACCCGATTTACATACCTTTCTGGGAGTCCTTACAAGTTGATTTCAATTTCGATTGCCACTGTTGCACTGGAAATAATTGTCTTTTTACCTGGCCTATAGATTAACTCAGAACAGGTACAACAAACGAGTGATATCATACAAAGCAAAACTCAGACATTACAGTACAGTGGTAAAGCCAGAGGGTCTGTATACCTCCGAGTGTCTAACCCTGAACAAAGAAGGGGAGCTGAAGAAACTTGAGATAAAGGAAAGGAGGATCCTGAGATAAATTCTTGGACCCTGGAATGATAATGACGGAACAAGGAAAAAAGGAAGAATGAAGATCTGTGTATGCAGACCAAAACCATTGTGGTCACAATGCATAAAAGAAGGTTAAATTTCACGGGCATTTGATGAGAATGGACGGGAACCAGCTGACAAAGAACATTTTTAAATACATCACCGGGTTGAAAGCCACTACAAAATGGGTAGAAGAGGTCAAAAGAGACGCCATTTAAGTTGGACTAACTGAACTTGTCATTCACGATAGGAGAACGTTTCGAAGCCAAGTTGACAATATCAAGACGTTCAAAGAAAAACCACCACAACACAGGCCAAATTTGGTAATAAACAGAGGAGCAGAGAAATATTAGAAATGAAAGAATGAGGAGGTTCTGGGAAGAAAAGAAGAGAAAATTGGCCAGAGAGCCTTAGGTTCCATGCGGTCCATAGTTGGCCAAAGTCGGACAAAAAAAAAGGCATTTTTCATCGTGTTCATTTCACTAGGCTTTCCATTTAACAACATTGACGTCGGACAGTACATCATACCCCATGTGATACGTTGCCAACATGTCCTCTATAAAATTCTGGGCAGCTAGCGGGGCACGGTTCACACAAAACCATTGGTCTGGGCGGGATAGGTTGTAACCATTGTCAAAACCATTGGTCTGGGCGAAATAGTAGCAAATGCGAGGGGTTGGCATTATTGACTCAGTGAGAAAGAAGGCCGTCAGAGCTGCAATTTCAACTATATAAGTCATGCTCCTATTTGGGTGGGCTGGCGGGTTTATGTCAGCGGAGGTGTGAACATCTAATACTAAATCTTCTCAGATATTCTCCCGACTATTATTCGTCCTGGCCGGCCCCGTGGTGTTGGGGTAGCGCGGCTGCCCCTCACCCGGAGGCCCCGTGTTCGATTGCCGACTCCGTCAGGGATTTTAGAAACTGACGTGAGGGCTGGAACGGAGTGCACTCAGCCTCGTGAGGGCAATTGAGTAGCTGTCTGACAGAGAGGCAGCGCCCCGATCATGAAAACCAAGATTAACGGCCGAGGGGACCCGATGCAACGATCACTCGTCACCCCAATATCTGCAGACCAAATGGCTGGGCAGTGGTTGCTTGGTAGACCTAGGCCTTTCATGGGCCGTATAGTACCAGGCGTTATTATTTATTATTTTTATTAACCTTCCTAGTGCCACGTGCAAATCAGATCAGCTCGTGCCAAAGCCGAATGTATCGGCGCGCTGTTTATCTAATATTTGTAGATTTCTGTAGGCATACAGTATGTCCGTGATTATTTCATACTGTTCGAAAGGTGAGGTTCCAAGCTTGCCTGTGCGGTGTCTGCTTTTTTCCTTCGAAGTCCGTTACGCAATAGGTTTGAGGTTTTATTCACGCCCTCCCTTAGCGCTGCCTCAATCACGCTCGTCCCGCCAAAATTGCGGCGCAGTTGTTTTCTTCTCGTTGATGATTTCTGCCTACAGATGTATCTAAGAACTTAATACAGCTGGAATCATAGTGTTTCTTCGAATATGACTCTTAGGTGTCCTTAATTTAGACTCAAAATTGATTTTTTTACAAGAAAAAATTGAAAAATTGAATTTATCAGAATCAATAACCTCCATTTAAAAGGTTTGGATGCAGTATTTACTTTTACGAACATAATGTATGAAAGAATGAGGTATTACTTATAAAGCAAAATGTTCCTTACTTCCAGAGCACAATCTAGCCCGGATCACTCTGCACTCGTTCCTGTTGACACGAGTAAGTGCACCACCGAGTACAGATTTCCAGATAGTTGGAGGTTTATGCCCCAGCGTTAGCGGCAGTGGTGGGCCACATACAAGCCAAGGTAAGTGCTTCAGATACATACCCATCCGCCCGCCCATTCGTCCTGACTGTTCTAGCCCGCTACCCTAAACTTGCACATGAGATACTGTAGTATGTAGCCTAATTAACAGGGTCCCGATTTGGATGACTGCAAAAATCCCATAAAATTACCCGAAAACTTTAAAAAATTACCTAAAAATGTGAATGGAACTGACATACTTTCTACTTCTGCCTTATCCGATACGGACATCGGCCACCACCATGGCTAACACCTTCTTATCCTGTGCAATCCTGAAGAGTTCCGTGGAAGACAGCCCAAACCACGTTCTTAAATTATCCATCCAATTTATTGGTCTCCTTCCTGGTCCACGCCGACCTTCAATTTTACCCTGAAGTATAACTTGGAGCAGACGGTATTTTGGACTCCTCATCATGTGTCCCAAGTATTCCAATTTCCTCTTCTTAATTGTGTTTAACAGAAAAACCTCGGCATTACTCACATGTTCTGTCCACATAATTTCTTCACACAAAGAATGCAAACGGACTAGGTGTATGTTGAAATGATTTTAATAGCCTCCTAATATAGTTTAATTATTATTTGACAAATAGGAATTATTTGCACACAAACACTGGTTATTATTCCAATCTAGTGTGTCTCCTGTAATGTGGATATTCCAAGAAATAAGGGTTGAAGAAAGTTGTGGAAGATTCTCATGTCTTCGGATTCATCCTCACTTTCAGTTCCATTCATATCCAGTACCATACGCAAAAAAATAAAAATAAATCATGAACCATTAAAAATGTGAGAAAATGACTCAAAACTTTAAAAATATTCCAATAAATTCCATAAAATGACCCAATAATTACGCAAGTTGCGAGAAAATGACCTAAAAGCAAAATACGTACACAATTTACAAAAAATCACTTATTAAATATGCATTTCTGTAATGTAGGGGCCATGAAGAGGATTTGTATATAAGTTAGCAACGTCTGTGGTGAAGAATTAAAAGATGACATGTTATCATAATCTGGGCCCTGGAATTAAGCAGTTCATTGACTGAGTGCTATTACCAACAAATTGACACTTACAAATACTATGCCAATCAATACCAATTAAGAAAAGTCTGTTCAATTATTGTAAGAGGACGGATCTGAAAATTCTTTGCCCGTATGTATTGACGTCAGAAAAGTTGGATGGCGCAGCCACGCGGCAGAATGTTGAAGCTGTAACATTGTGACTGGTGAGATTTATTTAGATGGTGAAGCATTGACGTCGTGATGGAAACAGAAAGAAATTTGTCAAATTCGAGGAGGTACTGCTCTGTATACGGTTGCAAATCGTATAAAACGGCTACGAAATATCTTCACTACTTTCCTGTACAAAAAGTTCAGAGAGAAAGATGTGCTTAGGCGCTGTCAATTGGAAAACGGGTTACATGTTACATGACAGTGTGCAGTCTGCATTTTTGTGAAGACGACTTCTTTCCACCGGTACTGTTGATTATTGATAGTTATTGTCTCTAATTTGTATTCACATGGATTTACCTACATCAAAAATACTGATAAACTTATAGCCTATTACTTCTGTGCCGTACAATGAATGTAATCCGCTCTTCGTAAACTTATTTTAGGGGTTCTTCCGACTGACAATAGCCGAATGGTTAGAAAACTTAAGAAAAATGCTGTTCCTAGCCTTAATTTGCCAGAGAATTTATATTCTTGCCTTTGAACAGCAAGTATGTAGGTCATTGAAGTATGATTTGGCTTAAATTGTGTTTTTGGCTATGATCTCCCTACTGTTGAATTTAGTTGATTAATGAGTAAAATCTTAGTTTTAAGTACCGGTTTGGTGACCCATCATCCCAGGCAGGCCGGCAACACCTATACTACTCAGGCAGATAGGTCACTTAGCCGTAATTTTGAAGTTATAGTGATGTTAAGTATACATATGCGGTAATGTAGCAGGAGACCGGAACGGCCTAGGCTATTCTAACTTTAATTAGTTCCCATTTCAGGGTTTTACAGTTTTGAGTGCGAATAGTTGGTTTGAAAGTTGTACAACAGTAAGGAGAGTATGTTTTGTATAGGTTTTAATTGGTATTATGGTTTATGTCGAGCTGAGGAGTGAATTTGGTTTGGCTTAAAGTGTAGTTTTTGATCTGTTCCGTTTGCTTATGACAAGTTCAAATGGAGACTCCAGCTATGTTAAATGTCTGCATTTTAAATATCTAATTAAATATATTGATAAAGAGGATGTCTCCATTTTAACTTGCCTATGGCAAGAGATTAATAAATTAACATTCTTGCCTTTGAACAGCAAGTATGTAGGTCAATATTTGCAATATTGAAGTATGATTTGAGCATCCCAAGTAACGCTTCTTTGAACTCAAAACATTCATGCAAATTCAGGGTTGCTTGATTCAATTTATTATCAGGGAGTCATCCTTTGTGTTATGTGAGATATATATATTGTGAAATTAATAAAAACATCGATACCGCTAGGCTCCCAAGTACAGGCTTCATATAGGCCTATGTAACAGCAGACAGTAAATTAACTATCTACATGTGGGTAATATTTTTAACTGGTAGTAATTAGGCACTGCATTTAAATTGATTATAAAAATATTTCTATCAATGAAAGGAAATATGTAGTATTTTGCCATCATAAATTTGAAGCCATAACAAACGCACACCCAATTACTTAACGTCACTATATCGCAGCCATATTGCAAACAGCTGACCGTAAGCTCCTCCCCCGTTTCGGACGTCAATACAGGTAATAACTCCTGGCACTACAGCCAATGAAGGGTCTGGACCCACCAAGCGACCGCTGCCCAGCCATTTGGCCTGCAGATATTGGGGTTTAATCAAAGATTCTCGAAAGAGAATCAAAATGAATAGTGTCCGTTGAGCCATTATAATTAACACATAAAGTGATAAAAATTTCCTGCATAACTCAATAAATTGCTAACGTTTTGCCCCAGCGTGCTAATTGGGCTCTTCAGTTGGTAAAGGCAACCTTTGGGTGTGGCGAACCCATCGTACAAATAGCCTAAATATGATAGTGTGCGAGTCGAGGCCTCGGATTGAGGTCCTTGATTCCCGCCCCGACCCAGATCACTGGAACCGGGAAAAGAAGAAGAAGAAGAAGTTGGTAAAGGCACACCTACCAAGACGCGTAGCAGGCACACACCGAGAGGGCCATGCAAGACGCTTTGCTACATATTATAGAGGAGCTTTCAGAAAAAAGATCCCTTGTTTACTGCCTCCAAATATTCTAACTTGCTGCCCCTAACTCTAAGAAATGTCAGCACCATTTCAATTCAAATTAAAATTAAAAAAAATGGCTCACAGACAAGGCAATATATTCCGTAGAAGAATTCGAGGCAATGTGCATAGAGATGTAAGTGTTTGTATATTGATTATTGTATTTACCTGTACCCCTGTAATTATGTATTTTATGTATAATTATGTTTTATGATTTGACGACTCCCATATGTATATTAACATATTTCAGCATTGTACACTCGCTAGCAAGGCCGCTGCGTCATATAGGATTGTACTCACGCTTAAAGCAGGGTGCCTTGGCGCGCCAAAAGCTCGACCAAGGTGACCGCAGCCGCGGTTAACAAAGCCGCCGCTTGGCGCTCTTATTTTATATGAAAGACCCTGTATATGATTGGCTGGGTGTTTTTCCTCTTTGTCTTATTTATAGAATTGAATAACTGTTAACATGAAATAATTTATCAAAATAAGAAAAACTTAAGTGTTTCCTTAATTTATCAAAGAAAATTGAGAAATTCAGCCTAGTCATCTCATGATGTTTCTCCCATTTTTCACAGGTCACCTTTGGCTTCCACACTTATTTCGGTGTTGATGATTGAATGCTTCAAGTAGAAAGAACGTAAGTTATTTAAATTTCAATAAGTAGCCTATATTCACCATTTTGTCTTGTTTGCCACCTTGTTAACTGAATGCGGTAACGTCCTCAGATATTCCTTTCAAATTACTTTTTTCTGTTCCACACAGACATTTGATGTTTTCAACTCACTGAACATTATTGGGACATGTACTGACAATCAAGTTTAGCTTCATAACGACTTCAATAGGAGAGACTGCAGTTCATCTATAGAGCATCCAGCGTTTAGAAAAGACTGTGGAGCCTGCTTATGGCGACAGTGTTGGTAACGCTAGGTAGAGGTAGCGCTGACGTCATACGTTATGTTCACCCGCTTCGAGTACTGTTCTTTCATAAGTTAGCGACACAAAACAACCCAACAGCTACCTGAAATAGAACGCGCCCAGGCAGGAGCAGTTTTGCTGGTGTTAACGGATTGGACCGGTATTAAGGATAGAGTACATGAAGAGAACCAAATAATAACGATATTCATTTCGTTGTGATATGACGCATTACTGATTGATAGATGTCGAGAGCACAACCCTTCCTTCCTTCCTTCTCGGATGTACTGTATGCTGACGATGTTAACAATTTTTACGTCAGCAATGCTGTTGATTATCACCTTTTTTTATTAGTTAAGCTATAATTTAGTTTCTTTCAATTTTATTCTTGTTGTTTTGTTTAGATTAATATTTGTAATATTGTAGTGAGTTAGCCGTGCGGTTAGGGGCGCGGAGCTTTGAACTTGCATTCGAGAGATAGCGGGTCGGCAGCCCTGATTCGATCGAACAGAAAAGATAACAGACACACAACAATAATACCAATGACGGAAAGTGCTTCAGAACTTATGTTGCCGGCGGAACTGAGCACGTGCTCCACTCCGGGCGAGCATGCAGCACAGGACGAGGCTCCTCCTTCCAGCGTGCCAACCTCGAAAATGTTTAAATTACTAAGACGTAATATAAATGATACTTGTATGCAATAACAAAGGTAATATTTTGGCAGATAATTGTAGGAAGCTATTATGACGAAAAATATATATATTCAGAGTTTCTTCATGATAAAAGGTGAGGTAACAAAACCAGTGTAGAGGGGAGTTCCGTTAAAAGTAAAAGCCCATAAGACCCATAGTTAGAGGTGTTAGAAAGTGTTGTTATTTTTTTGAAGATTTGTTGATTTAAAATTCTAAAGGTGGTGTTTTGTGTTTTTATTATTTTTTCGGGGGATGACATGTTAAAATTTGAAAAGCGATAAGGTTTGTACAATAAGTGCATTTAAAAATATAAACAATTAATAAAACAAAGTAAAAAACAAAACAGCAGGGTAAAACGTTAAACATGGCTATGGAAGAATGAGATAATACTTATATGGAAGTCACATTTTTATTTTACATTCACCATCTCGAAACACATTTCAGTGAATACCTTTTTCAGTTTTATCCAAATACTGCGGTGAAATCACTAGAAGTAGATCATGGTTAAAGTCTCAGCATTTGCAGCTGTCAATTTTCGCCTCCTATCACTTACTATGAGACTGTATTTCGAAAATGACCTTTCAGAATCCACATTTGAACAAGGATACCACACACACTTTAATGCAGCTGTTGCATAGTCTCGGTGAGCAGGCCTTAATCCCATGAGGATATCTGGAACATTCACATTATCTTCATGACGCAGTTGGTTCTTGATTGCAGTCAGGTAAATGCTGTGAGCCTCTAAAAACTGTTGAGACTCCATCTTCGTAAGAAATGGGGCATTCTTCTTAAATTGGAGCAGTTCTGTGGGAGATACGTTCTTAGGTGCATGCCGAGGATCAAACAATGACCCGATGGCTTCTACAGTCTTCCTGGCTGGATCCGTGGTCCTTAAAGTCCTGACTTTCACTAGAGCTGACTGGGCAACACACGTAAGCTTGGACTTAACCTTTATCTGCATCTTTTGAGGAAGCTGTTCCAAGTTCTGGAGGATCGTATGATTGAACATTCCACCATCGCCTAATAGCTTGAGCTTTACCTCAAGGTCATCTAGCTTCCCAGCCAGTAAGTGAATTGTTGGGTACTTAGATCCCTCCAAGAAATTAAGCAAGTCCATAAGAGAGGCACCAACAACAGAAACATACAATGCTTGTAATTGTATAAATTGTATTGTTGAAGTCGATGCTTGTTGGAAAAATTTGACCCCAGAATTTGAATCTTCCAATGTTTTGAAAAATTCTACCAGATCTTCCACATGCGTGGCCATATACATTGCAGCCTTAAACCATGAATTCCATCTTGTACATACAGGCATTGGGAAAGCTAGAATTTCATTCTCTTTTTCTGTGTTTTCATATTTCTCCCTTAGAAATGCAACGTAATTGCTTTTTCTTTTTCGCGTATTTAAAAAGGCATTCTTTGTCTTTACTATAGACATGTTCAATTCGTCCAGCTCGTTTTCAAATACGCAGCCGATAAGATTGACTTTATGAGCCCAGCACTGGACATGACTTAATTCTTCAATCAATCCTTGAAGAGTAGTTACACATTTTGTCATGTAGCGTGCTGAGTCCGTAATTACTGCCACTACACGCTCCCGTTCAATTTCATAGGAATTCAAGGTGTCTAATATCGCATTGGAGCAATTTACGCTATTGGCAGAATCTAGAACAACAGAGGCAGCCAGATGGGTGTTCATTTCAGTTGATGGTACTGATGGACGAAAAAGAATGTTGAAAACACACCTACCATTCTTGTCAGTTGTTTCGTCACATAGCAGAAACACGTCTTTGTTTTTTATATCTTCCCTAATTTCTTCCCTCCTTCTTTCGCCAATCATGGGGATGTATTTCTGACGAATCTGATTTGCTGATGGTAAATCTCCACTTCCGCGAACGTACTTATTAAACCAAGTACGGATAGCAGGATTGTCTAGTTTCTCTACTGGTATATTAGCTTTCACAAACGCAGTAGTAGTGTCCAAAATAAACTCTTCTTTCATATCCTTCACACGACTAGCATTTGATAATGTTTCTCTCAAGGTGGCCACTCTAGGAACACTAACTTCAAGACGCGAATTTTCTCGGCGTTTTGAATGCTTCTCCGATTTGCAATGTTTGTCTAATGCATCTTTCCTGCGATAATCTAACCGACAATCACAATATTTGCACATAAGAATGCCACAAGAAATTATAAATCCTTCATTCTTATATTCTTTAAGTCTGTCTGTGGCAGAAACAGCTACCTTCGGCATTTTTAAACTCAACTGAGCGATGCCCAGTAACAAACACTGTTATCACACGGTTGACTGTAGTCACACGCAAGTATAAATTCGTAACCACACGCAAAATTTATTTCTGAATTCGTGTCATAATATTTAAATTACGTCGCGTCTCATCTTCCTGTACTGCTAAGTTTGGAACTAATACGACGAACACGTGGTCGCCAACTGATTCACGCAAATAACACACTAGCTTCGATGATAATGCACAATTTGCGCACTTTTTATTAAATTATATAGAATACTATAATTTACACTCGCTACCGATGTAACAGGAGGCAAACGTAGTTTACATTATGAACAACTATCACATAACCTTTTGGAGGTAGTCGGCCAAACTATTCACGCCGCGATATAACAGCTGTTTACCACAGCGCTAAAATCCAACGAGTAACGAGAATATCGACAGTATATCGTAATATGACGTATATCGTAGTATTACCCCTCGCGAAACTATACAATCGATCATTCTCTCGAATTGAACACCAAACAAATTCGATTATCGGCTTGTGGACAAAAATATTCGGATTGGTGTGGGGAAAAAATATGAAAATTTGTTTTTATTTCGCAGATTGCGGTATTTGTGGTGTTATTCACAAAATTCGCGTTATTTCGCGATTTAATTTCACTCCTGGGCGGCACGAAACATGTAAATACGTGAAAATAAAACATCCTAACCTCTAAATATGACTTTTCGTTTTATCGCGAATTAACAAAAACCAACACCTCTACCCATAGTCTTTTCTAAACGCTGGATGCTCGATAGCACAGTGGTTCCCAACCTTTTGTGGCCCATCTCTCCTTTCTGGAGGTTGACTAACGCCTACCGCCCCCTTTTAATTTTTGTTAACTTTAATTTGGAGCGTAAATAATAAAGCAGTTTTATTATTTTGAACAATTTTATTACCGTATATAAAAACAACCGAAGCAGATTTATCTGGTCACTCTTAAATAAAATAGAAAAAAAAAGAAATGTACATTTTTTACAGATTTTTTAAAGAACAATTACGTGAAATAATTAACTAAGATCATTGACGTACACTTAAAAAACAAGAGTGCTTGTTTCCAATTTTAAATTTTTAAGTTCAGAGTTAACATTTGAAAATATAGATTAAAGTTTGAAAACTTTGTTATTGTTTTAATTTACCTTTTCAATGGATGCCTTGTGCTTGGTGGATTTCAGTTAAAGCTTGGATAACCAGCTTTATGTTCGTCAAGTTTGCAAGTCTCCTTTGAGGGAAATGTCCAACTTATTTCTTTGCTTTGTGAGGAACTAAATCCTTTTTCAACTAAATATGTTGACGGGAACCAGTAGCGTAGCCAGGATCGGCCAATGGGGGGGTTATAAGTACTCGAGCCAAATTCTACAAGCATTTCGTCCCGCGGCTTAGCCGCGATTGTCAAATGTGCACCATGGCCGCGAGGGCAGCTGTGGTAAGTATGGATATCGTATGTTCGAATCCCGGTGCTGACAGCGATTATCCTGAGTGTGTTTTTCCCCGGGTTTTGCCACACTCCCTACAGGAAATTGCCAGGATAGTACCTTGCTCAAGTCCCGGAGCGTCTACTCCATCCCTGTCCCAGATACATTTACACACACAACTACAATCATCACAGCAATACAGATTGCCAGACAGCTTCAACACACTCCCAACTACACGGGGTTGATGACCAAGGTGTCTCAAGCCCCTCAAATGAATTAACAACAACTCTATAATTAGTATTTCCCTGACCCGGTCGGTCGACTAGAAGCAGGCTGTGGATTTTCATTTTTTTCTACAAGTATTTCCATTTCACTATGAGATATTATTACACAAGAAAAGTTTCATGTATTTTGATCCCAAATTTTTCGTGTAATACAATATGTTCAAAAGACAAAAACAAATCAGTTCTTTAAAAAATTAAGTTAATTTTTGACTAAAATGTCTCACCTCAATTGTAAATCTAGAACATTCCTATTCCCCTGACAGGAACAAAATAAACTCAAGTATATCTGTGCTACCAACATGAAGACTGCGTATCTCTCAACAAGAGAAATTATTTACAGAGGTCTCAGCAAAAGTGGGCATGTCCTCTCACGATGTATCATGTTGATTTATGAGTAATTCAATACCGGTACTCATTTTCATGTTTATTCATTTTTTTCAACAAGTTCCTGTGCTTTATATTGCAATTAGCTCTGAATGCCTAAACTATTATTTTCGAAGATTTTTGTCACCTACCAAGGTCCTTACAAATGCTACATGCAGCCGGAAAAAGGTTTAATTGCTTACACTACTCAGGCGACAAATTTCACTCATTCGTTACTGGGAGATAACCGTAATTCGTGGAATTGCTGGACATATATTTACGTAATATGAACCAACTCGACTGACGCTTATCTCATGCTCAAGATGTTAATAATGATCCCATAGAATTTTCTAAGTCTTTATTAAGTAGCGTTATTTTTAATAAAAACTAGATTAATTTACATATAACTTCTCTCCCGCCATGAAAAGAAAAAAAAAAGGCTGATATTGTCCCGCTGTGTGGGATTCTAAATTATTTGGTGCTAGCCTCAGTTTGAAATAAGCTATAAGTTATTTCGCGAGGGAAAAGTTAGATTGGCAACCCTAGGAGGACGGAGTTGTATTACCTCAGTCTAAAATACACAGTAGCAAAGCTCGCTGCGCTACGAAATTGCATCCTCTTTGTGAGTGAAGCGACACTAGCGCTCGCGGCGTCAGCAAGCTGGCAACTGCCTTGAGCACGTTATTCGCGGAACAGATGATTTCACTTTTGCAAGGGTTTTTTGAATTTTAACTCACCTGAGTGATCATTTCCATTGTAAACATGTCACATTAAATCACCAATTACTACGGAAAAAAGCCACAATGTTGATATGAAGAATAAGATTTTTCAGAATTACTGTCAATACGGAACCTGAAATGAATAATATTTCTAACAATGTTGATATACTACCACTTTTAATTCATAGAAACATAAAAAGAATGCTTTTTTGTATTAGTTCAGTCCTCCATAAGTATCCCTAGGTACAGTTGTATGACGTATTTAATGAGTCTTACGTAGAATTCATATTCCATACTAGTTATAAATTCATGTATTTGTTTTAATGATAGTCGCTGGCATCTCTACATTAAACCAAGTCCATGATTCCTGTATGTAACGGGTAATCTCTAAATCCACTGAATTGGATTTTGATGTTTTCACCATTCAGTAAAGAATTTCTCGAGGAAGGTTTCTGTAGGAAAACATTCATTTATGACCAAAGGAAGTGCAGTCGGCACCTTCTTGCTGGCTGCATGAGAGCATTATTGTCTGGTCGTAGAAAAAATGAGCCAAGCTTCACGATCTGTAGGTAGACTATGGTTATACGTTGTCATGAAGACGTGTGTAGCCACAAATGGGGACCCGGGCCGAAAGGCGACAACAGTACATCACCACAAACACAAATCACAACCTGCCGATTTTCCAATGGGGGGGGGGGGGGGGGGTCAACCCCCCCTAAGCTACGCCACTGACGAGATCGATATGAGAAGTGATTCAGTCTTTCCCCACAATTGTGGATAAGTGTCCATAAGCTTCACCCATGCTAACTGGTAACCACTATGCTTGAAAATGATTTTCGGCTCACATTCATACTTCAGATCTAGAAACAAAGAGTTATCAAGCTTATCCACAGCTTCAAACGAGAATGGATCTAGAATCCAATCCGGAATTTGTAACTTGGTCAAATTTTCAAATCTTGATTCCATGTGAGTTTTTGATTTTGTCTTCTGGGAGTTCAGGAGTTTCGTTATCTGACACTGAACCCTTTTTAAGCGTCGGAAACTGAATCAGCGCTCTACGGCCGATATTTACGTCAAATTTGGCGATGAATGATGAACGAGCGAACGGGAGGCGCTCCTATCACATTTTTTTCTGTGCACAGTACTATTTAAATTTTCCCCCCTATGAATACTCATCATTACTGTATTTATTGCCCGCCCCCCTGATAACCCAAATCGCCCCCAGGTTGGGAACCACTGATCTAGCACATTCCAATTTGATGCATCTGCAGGGTGTCTACTACTCTGGAAAACATGGAAAACAGGGAATACTCAGGGAATATTTAAATCCTGGAAAACTCATGGAATTATAGTTTTACTAGGTCCAACCTTGAATAATTGGAAATTAAGGATTTAAATTTTGATGGGGAAAAAGTATATTGTGGTGATGATTGTTGTAGATGTATGTTCGTACTGACGTTAAATCAGTAAGCTCTCATTCCTTGCAAGATAGAGCACATACATTACATGCAGGGCTTCCAACAACTCACTTTTCTCACTCTTCACCATTTTCAAAGCAGCCTCACTTTTCTCACTATTTGATGAAATTACTCACTATTCTAACTTTTTATTACAAAAATGGACACATTCTGTGTTAAAAATGGTCTCATGCATGATCAGATTGCTAGAAACGATCCAAAATATACCCATGAATGGGTAGTTCATTTTTCTGCCACCGGTGCCCAAGCGCGTTGCCGGCAGCGAGCCAGGCGGCCTGAAAGCATGAAAAGCTTCCATGATGCGATACCACAGACGGACCCATGCAGCGATCGCCGAAAATTTTAACAAAGCGTTTTTTAACAAAAGTTCACATTTATATTTTTGTTTTACGATTTAAATTTCTTGAGTGTTGTATTGATTATCCATTATTTCCAAGTGTGCTCTAACTACATGAAAAATCACAAACAGTACTCACAGATATTAACATAGGTGCAATTTGGTTGACATTTTTGGGGGGCTAATTTGTTTTTCAGATACACATTCTTATGAATTTTGTCTATTTCAATACAGTTTTGTCACATTTTTTGGGGCCTATGGTTGGTTTTGGGTAGCTTAACCACCCAAGCCCCCTCCCTCCCCCCTAATTGCACCTACAGATATGAACAAACGTTAAAATTAATAACCAGATACACGGCCATAAATGCGAATAATGCTATGAATTTACTCACTTTTTCATAAAAAAAACTCACCTTTTTTTCCACTTTTATTGAAGAAAAATCACTCACTATTTCACTATTTTTGGACGAGTGAGTGGATGGAAGTCCTGATTACAAGTGTACACTGTGTATTTGTATATTAATGTGTAACTGGATGATTTTTGAGAGCATTACTATTGATGAGCTACTTTCAATACTCGCAAGTACAGTAGTTTTTCTGGATGGAAAATTTTGAAATTGGCAAAATGTAGAAAATTATATATCTATACTAATATAATAAAGCTGAGGAGTTTGTTTGTTTAAACGCGCTTATCTCTGGAACTACCAGTCGGATTCGGAACATTCTTTTTGTATACGATAGCCCGATTCAAGAGGAATAGTTTAGGCTATGTAGCATTAGGCTACACCTCTCAGATAACCTTAAAGATTGATTTTTGTTCAGTAAGTCGGAAGAACAAGCGCTCCTGAACAGCTTCAATAATACCTAAGTCTATTGTTGCCTGGCAATGCGGACCGCATCACGTCGCCCCTACCAGTGTTCTGGTGCAGAATTGCGAGCTGCTTATAAATTGCCGTCACGGGGAGTAATTAGTGCAAAAAGATTTCTTAGGCCCCTTGAAACAGTTATTATCATGACAATAGTATGCCTCTGTATAAGGGCGATGGTGTTGGTGCAGTATACTGAGGTTATCAGCTGCAATAAGCGTTGGTGCTTTCCGATCCTTATCCTTGAGCGCTCCAGTTCTGTACTAGTATTCATTATCATCCATAAAACAAATAAATCCACCGGGCTCTGCTGTTAGTACATATCTACTATATAAAGCTCAAATACCACTCACTGACTGACTGACTCATTCATTCATCACGAAATCTCAGAAACCACCAAACGGATTGGAATGAAATTAAGTATGCAGGTTCCTCAAGGGCCGCAAACGCCCACTAAGAAAGGGTTTTTGGATATTCAGGTTCTAAAGGGGTGTTAAGGGGGTAGACCTGCATTTCATTGATTAGCAATATCTCCTGATTGGTTTCATTGGGGGATGTGATACTCGGCATATAAACTCATCATAAAAATAAGAAGACATGTGTCTGAGGGTTTTTCGATATGGTGTATATTATGAGGTGAAAGGGGTGATAAGTGGGGGGTTGAAGGATTCCTAACGGAGCGTGTATCTCTTAAACAACATAGGCGAGGAGTTTGGAACTCAGCGGAAAAAAATCAGCATAAAAAATAAGTAAATGGGTGTTTGACCGTTTTTTCATAAATCCAATTTAAGAGGCCCATGGGGAGGGGTGAAATTATGTGGGGGGGAAACGTAATATGTCTGAGTGTAAAATTATACATGGCCTATGTTGTAGACTATAACATATTACATCTTTTTTGTCTCTATCTATTTCATCATACGATGAATACTTAGGGAGTTATTAATGATTTTGTACTTTTTGGCCGGACTTTTCCAAGACCCAGGAATGACATAAAAATTGATTCGAATGACATTTCAAAAAAATAGTTTTTTTTTAATACTTATATTTTTCACGTCTTTTAGGGTCCGAAACCAACATGATATTTTGATGTTTTTTTCGTCCCATGCATTTTTGGTTTCAGGTGATAGAATTATTTTCCACTAGGACCGATGCTTATCTATCTATTTAACTAATGTTATAACAGGATTCCAAATGTTATTGCGGGCGAAGCCGCGGGTAACAGCTAGAGAGATTTCTGCTCGACAAAGCAGAGGCAGACATGTTTTTCTCTGGGTACTCTGGTTTTCCCTGACACTAATTTCATTCCAGCAACACTCTCCACTATCATCTCATTTCATCTGTCATTCATTTAATCATTTCCCCAGGGGAGTGCGACAGGCTTCAGCAGCGGGAACAGTTCATAACCTCGCCGCTAGATGGGGGCTTGATTTATTCCATTCCCTGACCCGGTCGGTCGACTGGAAGCAGGCTGTGAATTTTTCATGTATAATCTTATTATATAATACGCTAAGGTGTATGTTCCACAAAAGTCAAGTTCCTAAACCAGAGGGAATTAGAAGGTGAGGTTTGTACCAAAATCTTCCAAATCGTCTCAATAGTACAGGAAAAATCTTGCATTTCTTGAAAAGTTAACGGAAATGTATTTATTTGTTTATAAAGTGCTTTTATCATTTTAAAAGATCTTGTCGACTTCGTCGTTATGCTGGGGTCTGGCGTTACGTTACGGTGACGGGATGAAATGTACCCAGATGCACTGAGGTATGTGACGTCATAGTACCACTTGGTGCATGTGTTCCCCGACTATCTCTACTTCGTTAGTATAAGACAAAAATCCCCGATTCTTGGATGTCACGGGTAATCTCGAGAACCACTGGATGGATTTTGATGCGGTTTTCACCATTCTGTAAAGGATATCTCGAGGAAAGATTCTGTAGAAAATAATTTATGTATGATCAAAGGAAGCCAAGCAATAAAGATTTCAGTGAAAAAGTCGTAAACAAACTTGGCGACCGTGTGCTTCTTAAGCTTACGCTGGGCAAACCGTTAAAAATATCAATATACTATGAGCGTAAGAATTGGTCAGCATGAAAAGTTCTACAAAAAAGTCCGCGAGAGCATAACTCTATCTTCAATACTTCGCCCACTTTAAGTGTTTTTAGACTGAATGGAAGGGGCACGTCCCCGCGCGCTCTGGTGAGCTTGACCTTGGTTTGCACTTGCTGTTGGCGAGTAATTTGAAACAAGATAAGCAAGATAAGTATTATGCAGAGTTAAGAGTCTTTGGCTTCGAGCGAAGTGAGAAGTCTCCAGCCTTTCTAGCATTTTTCAGCATTTGTATCATTTGCCTTATCACCACTGCTGTTCATTCTTGTGATGGACACTGTAACTTCAGTCCTGCACCAGCCGCTACCATGGACACTTCTCTATGCAGATGACGTCATGTTGGCTGCTGAGAGGAAGCTTGATCTCCAACGTCAAACACACTGACGTCGGTGTATGAGCCGATCACCCAGCACTATATCATGTCATAGGCGCATTGCATTTCAAATCGTTCCCACGTCCGTGGAGCTGATAGTACAAGATAGCACATCCACTTAATGGGTCAATGCAAATTTCAAAGTCAATTAGTCGAACGAGTTGTCCCTGATTTTATGGTGCCAACAACACATTTATAGCCACATGCCAGGGCCCTTTTAAAACAAAGTGCTGGAATCAAAGTTTCCACTTCGTCATCATTTTACCCACCAATATTGCAAGCTATTGAGTCATGGACACTAACAAAATGCTCATTGTTTTTCTTGACACACAAGTGATTTATGACTGTGCATTTTAACTATCGCTCACTAAGCAAGAATGTGTCATAATAGCCATTATATATTTAAGTTGCTGTAAACAGTAGGAATGTTTTAATTGTTCATAAGTTTGTCATGTTTTAATTTTTTAATAGTTTTTTATAGTGTTTTAATATCAGTGTATTATATGTTTCGACATTGACGAGGTCAATTTTATCTGTGTAATAGTGTTTCCTAATATAAATGTAAAGGGCTGAAGAAGGAATTAACAGCAATTCCGAAACATGTACCCATGAGACGCTAACTTAAAATTAAATGTGTGTTGATTAGGCGGAAACTTAACTTGTTATATTCAGGTAACAAGGGGCCAGCTCCAAAAGGAAAATCCTCCCTCAGTTGAAATCGGAAAATCAAGTAGGACAGAAGCTGGATGTGAGAGAACTAATCATCGTCCAAACAATCAACCTAATTTTTTTGTTTTTTTTGTAGCGTTTTGCTTTTAGTGCCGGGAGTGTCCGAGGACATGTTCGGCTCACCAGTTTTGTAGCAGCTTCGAGACGGACACCCAATGGGTGAGCTGCAAGTGCCGTTGGGGAGGGAAGTTGGAATGTAAGGACGAGGAGTTAGAAGGTAGGGGCCGTGGCCTATAGTTAGGGACCAACTCCGACATTTGCCTGGAAGGAAGGAAGATGGCAAACCACAGAAGACCATCTTCAAGGTTGCCGGCAGGGGGATTTGAACCTCCTCGTCTCCCGGATGTAAGCGACTGCCAGCAATCATGCCGTAACGACCAAGGCTAACTCACCTGGTATCAACCTAGTACATTAAACTTACTTGCAAATCAGACGTGACCATTTAACAGCCATTGCAGTTTATCACACTAACCAAGTAAACTTGAAGCTTACCACGGTGGGTGAGTGGTCAACATGTCGGTCTACTAACCCCAAGCTTGCAGGTTCGCTCCTGGCTGTGGTAAGTGATTTTTGAAAGGCGGAAAAAATTACCACACCATGTCATACGATGTTGGCATGTCAAAGAACCCATCTGAATTCAATAGGCCGTGTTCATAATGGCAAAATTAATCTCGGGAGTATCCGCAAACACAAAGTTCCTCATATCTCTACTAGAAAGCGCTCTGGTGTTCAAGGAGCTTACATATCTAACCTCCTTGACTTTCGTATTGCTTCAAGGAACAACGAAATTCAATATGCAAGCTACCCTTTGGGTGTCAAATAACAGCTTGCACCCAGCACCCAAGGCCATATGATATTATTATCACCACTTCTAATTCCTTATCTCCGACTTTGATTACTCCTTTTCCTTCAAATATGGTATTTATTAATCAGATGTAATTTTTTTCAGGGTTAGGGAATAACCCATCTTGTTTGGGTATAATCGTGTTGACCGACTGAAAAGCACCAAGCTTTTGTTTACTACGACAGCACTGAAAAATGGCTTCAAACCCCATAATATAAATAACTGGTTCGGAATGCAATAATGCAACTACATCCCAGACAGAATACTGGAACATGATGTTTCTCAACATAAATTATTCTTTTTTAATATGTTTTAGAAGATTTTAACCCTTAGAGGGAGACGGAACAGTAACAATTGATGATGCGGGCGTGCTACGGAGGAGACTTGAGGAGGCCTTGCGGTAGCGCGACCTGCAAGCAAGGTCTGCCTGAGTCGCTATCGCCGATGGAACTTTGCTATTACAGCTTCCATTAACCTCTTAACTGGGTATTTTTCTAGGATAGGCTACATTACATCCCTAAATTAGTCAATTCTTTGTAGAATTTCAAAGTTCTGGGTTATTTTTGCGAAGGTTTCTATGATTCATGGAAAATGGAATTTAAAAGGAAACAGTTCATTGATTAAAATATTTTCCTATGTAGCAAATGTAATGCATAGTTGTTAAAAAGCAACACTTACTAAATCGATAAACTTCCTTATTTCCATTTGCCCATGTTGTTTTGTTCACTTTCGTAAAATACTGAAATGGAGGGGTAACGCTGAATGAGAGCTCATCGTAAGATAAAATTTTCTTATGTACCGGTATTGACATTAGCCAAAATACATTTTCTAATGATGAAAAATAAATTGGGAAATGATGTAGTAATTTAATAGATTGAACTCGTTTGGAGCTCTCGGACGTACAATCAAAAATGACCAGCTAGACAAACACAATTCTGTTCAAAAATCAGTAGCCTAATTCAGAATGGGATTTGTTATTAAGTATTTACAAGAGGGGATCCTGGATGTATGCGTATTACGGAACACGACAGCCACTTTTAACACCAAATATGTTACATTCTTAAGCCTTGCTACCTTCCGGTATGTAAAGAAACATGCGATGCTTTTCCCGTTGCCGTATAAATTATGAAAATGTGGGTTTAGAACTCATTAAAAATCATTTACTTACCTACTCCTATCACCTTCCATTACAAGTTACAAGTTCCTCTGTTTACCCTTTAGTCAGCTGATCGAGATGTTTGTTTCAAGTCACAGTACGGGCGCAGTGTGGCAATGCGCACTCTATTGCATTTATGCTCGAAGGCATGCATGCACACGGCCGAGTTCTGTCCGAGTCTGTACGATCGTAGCAGCACTATTGTGTAAATTATGTGTGTTGGTGCAGTTCATGTCAATACAGGCAAAGAGTTCTGGAAACCCCCATTTAAGGTTAAAAAATACGGGTCCCTAGATAAATGTTAAATAGAGGTTCTACTGCATTTCATGATTTGAATGTTAGAGAAGCACTCTGGAAAAAAGGACTGTACAGATGGCATTCTCAGACCTAGAGAAGGCTTTCGATAGGGTCCCAAATGATCAGATCTGGCGAGCTCTACGGCTCCACAAAGTAGCCTACCAGAAATGTACCTGAGTTGGATCCAGATTCTCTATCAAAATGAAATTAGTGTAGTCAAGTGGCCCGCTGGAATCTCTCCACCCTTCAAAATCACTGTTGGCGTTCATCAGGGCTCAGCCCTCTCTCCATTATTGTTCATTCTTTGCATGGACACAATAACGGCTGACATACAGTCCCCTGATCCCTGGACACTTCTGTATGCAGACGAAGTGGTACTCACTCAAAATACCTGCCCGGAACTCCAAAATCAGATGCAAACTTGGAAAGACAGGCTAATAGAGAATGGCTTGAGTATTAACCTTCAAAAGACGATATATCTGGAAAGTGGTCCTCAAACCAGTGGTACCATCAGTATCGATGACCAGATTTGGATAATAATAATAATATCATATGGCCTCGGGTGCCGGGTGCAAGCTTTGTTATTTGACACCCAGAGGGTAGCTTGCATGTCGAATTTCGTTGTTCCTGAAGCACAATGAAAGTCAAGGAGGTTAGATATCTAAGCTCCTTGAACACTATATAGCGATTTCTAGTAGAGAAATGAGGAACTTTGTGTTGGCGGAAACTCCAGAGATTAATTTTGCCATTATGAACACGGCGTACTGAATTCAAATGGGTTCTTTGACATGCCAACATCGTATGACATGCGTGTCGTAATTTTTGCCGTCTTGCAAAAATCACTTACCATGGCCAGGAGCGAACTTGCAAGCTTGGGGTTAGTAGACCTACATGTTAACCACTCACCCACCGTGGCAAGCACCAGAATTTGGAGAAAACCACAGAGTTCAAATACCTAAGATCTGTAATTACATCTTCGTATGATTCCACCCTGGACATCCGGATAAGAGTCAATGTAGCATGGCACAGTGGAGGCAAGTCACTGGTGTCCTTCGTGATAAAAGGATGCCTGTTGACCTGAAGGCAAAAATATATAAAACAGTAGTGTGGCCAGTAGCCCTCTACGGGATAGAATGCTGACCTTTGTCAAGAAATCTGGTACAGGTTCTCCACACGATGGAGATGAGGATGCTGAGATGGTCCCCTGATTTAACTCGTACGACTTTGTTCCAAATGCAGGGACATATATAGAGTTTTATTTCGGGGGGTGCCCAACTGGGGTTAGGGGGCATGGTATAAGCCCAAAGAATAGGGGGTCCGGGAAACTTTTGTATAGTTTGGTGCAAAATGATGAGTTTTAAGGCTATCTGGCATCACTTTTTCAACCAATTTGTTGTGATGTTTTATGTTTGGTTAATGTCAAACACAACTAAGACCATTTTAGTTAGTTATTGTTGTTTTAAGGGGCGGAACTACTAGGTCATCTGCCCATAAAAAAACCAATTTATGATACTTTTTATTAATACAATCAACTTGCTCACTTGATAGGGTTTACATGGAAAGAATTAATGTTACTGTTTTGATTTACAACTCACACTATAACATAAAGTCAAGGTTTCTTGAAACATTGTCCAATCGGTTCATAACTTCATCGTCAGTGAGATGTACTGTATGTCTCTATGAATAGATTTTTTTTTTTTTTTTTTTTTTTTTTTTTTTCGTGTGGCCTCCTAGGAGGCCGAGTGCAGGTCTTTCTAGTCGACGCCCGTGGGCGACCTGCGTGCCGGGATGAGAGATGGAATGGATGAAGATGAATGAAACTGGGCTAGGATGTGGAAGGAAGCGGCCGTGGCCTGTCAGAAGGTACCGTCCCAGCATTTGCCTGGTGTTGAAAATGGGAAACCACGGAAAACCATTTCAAGGACGGCCGACGGTGGGGCTCGAACCCACGCGTCTACCGAGTCAGCAGAGAGCTTGGCCCCATGACCTAACGCTGCGCTTTGGCGCGCATAGCCACTGCTATCGGTTATGAATAGATGACAATACTAGACCTTTGAGTCTGTTTTCAGAAGTAGAATTTTGTAAATATGTTTTCAACCAACTCAAACTCCGTTCAGCAGTACTGGTAGCTATAAAGAGAGGCAAATTTGCCAAAAGTTTGATAAGTGTATAAAAGTTAGGGAAATAGTACATTATGCAGCGAGCCTATAACGGCAATACAGTAATTAAGACACGAGTATGTTTATAAAACGAACGTAAGCGAGTTTTATAATTTCCATATGAGTGTCTTAATTACCATTATAGTTTGCCACGGTGGGTGGGTGGGTATGGTGTTGGACTACTAACCCCAAGATTGCAGGTTCACTCCTGGCCGTGGTAAGTGATTTTTGAAAGGCGGAAAAAATACGATACGCATGTCATACGATGTTGGCATGTCAAAGAACCCATTTGAATTCAGTAGGCCGAGTTCATAATGGCAAAATTAATCTCGGGAGTTTCCGCCAACACAAAGTTCCTCATTTCTCTACTAGAAAGCGCTATATTGTTGAAGGAGCTTAGATATCTAACCTCCTTGACTTTCATAGTCAAGGAACAACGATATTCGACATGCAAGCTACCCTCTGGGTGCCAATAACAAAGTTTTTACCCGGCACCCAGGGCCATACGATATTATTATTATATTGGCTTTTAATGTTTTAATTCATAAAAAAAAAATATATGTGACAAAAATTTCAGGGGGAAGACCCCCCTTATATACGCACCCTGACCAAATGACATCGTGCGTCAAAGGCTTGGTGTAGCCGCAATTGTGGAGAAAACAAGAGAGGCCCGACTCCGTAGATGTATGGTCATGTCATGCGGAAAGATGATTTGGTGGCCAAAGACGACATGAGGGATGTGAATCTCAATCCTGAAGATGTCCACAATAGAGCCTTGTGGAGAGACGTAGCAGAAAAGCAAACCAAATGAGAATGGGATAAATGCTAGGAAAGAAGAAGACTACTTGATTGTACCATATCATGTATAGGCTATTATTATGATGGGGTCGCCACTCTCAAAGACATTTTAGAGCTACTGCCAGCATTTTGTTAGGCTGCTCCTAACATGGAGAGCAGACGTCTGTCATAGCCACTCTTCTGGAGTACAGATGCTACATGCCGATATTTGCTCATGCTATAAACCAGTGCTTGATTTGTAAAAAAAGAGGTTCCGGTATGGTATATAGGCTACTGGGTGGTGGTGGGAGGGGAGCTTTATGGAATATTGAAATATATATATTATATTTTTGTATCCAGGACAGTACAATACAGCTATTTACAATTCAAAACACAAATTGTGAACACATCAAATCGATTTTGAGGCCCAGAACTCTGCAGCCTTGATTGCACGAGCGTTTGCTGAAACCAGGTCATCCAGCGTGCAGGCTTCAGGCAAGTTCGGGCAGACCAAGAGGTGTTCAACATCTTGAATATCTCCACATTCGCAGGTTGCATCTTCAGTAATGTAGCCCCACCGCTTCAGATTTTGTTTGCACCGCGTCACTCCAGTTTGCAGTCTGTTCAACGTCTTCCACGTCTGGTAAGGTAGTTGAAAACCAGCAGCCGGCTCTTCCTTTCGGTTTTGGCCATTACTTCCAGGTGTCTTGTTTCGCCATAGCTCTATACAGCGAGCGGAAGATGTTGCAATTCCTTCAGTTGTTCAAAGAAAGCTCTTTCTTGACTTCAACCTGGGACATGATGCTTCACTTCCAAACATGGGATGCCTAGGATCATTTTCCTGTTTTTTCTTCTCAACCTCTGCCGCTGTTCTTCTTCTAATATCCGGAGGTGCTATGCCTACAAGATGGTAAATTTTGTCAACTGGAGTTGGTCGCGGACAACCTGTCATAATGCAGCCTGTCTCATTGAGAGCGGTGTCAACATTCCTGGCGTGTGCGGAGTTCTGCCAGACTAGTGCTGCTTATTCTGCAGTGGAGAAACATAGATCTAGAGCAGACGTACGTAGTACACTTTGTTGAGCCCCACATGTGCTGTTAGTGAGCTTGCGTATGATACTATTTCGGCTGCAGACTTTGAGGTTCATATTCTCGCAATGGTCTTTGAACGTGAGTGAGCGGTCGAGCTTTACTCCGAGGTATGTAGGGGTGTCACAGTGTTGTAGTTGATTTCCCCTCCAAGTTTCTTCCAGTTTCTTCCTAGCTTGTCTATTTTCCAAGTGAAACGCACAGACCTGTGTTTTGGTTGGATTAGGTTTTAGGTGGTTATTGTCATAGTACTCTGCCAGGACTTCGAGGGCTGTAGTCAGCTTCGTTTCCACCTCATCAAACGTACATCCTTGGGCTGCAACTGCTGTATCGTCGGCATAAATGAAAGATCTTGTGTTCGTTCCGACAGGTTGGTCATTGGTGAAGATATTGTACAGCAACGGTGCCAGCACACTGCCTTGAGGAAGGCCGTTCTTCTGGACTCTCCATCGGCTTTTCTTGCTATTCAAGGTGACAAAGAACCGTCTGTTTTGTACTAGACATTGGGTGAACTGCATTAATCGGTAGTCCTTGGTGATGGTATAAATTTTCCTTACGAGTTTGTTATGATTACTGTGTCATATGCAGCTGTTAGATCTACGAATGCTACACCTGTAATCTGCCCTCTCTCGTACCCATTCTCTATATGCTGAGTTGGGTTGAGGATTTGACCACAACATGATTTTCCCGGGCGAAATCCTGCCTGTTGTTGTAGAGATGACAGAGAAGCGAGACTGGTTGAAAATTCTTGGGGTCTGTCGGATCTTTTCCAGGTTTCAATAAGGCTACCACTTTAGTTTTACGCCAGATTTTGGGTATCTGTAACATGGAGATGCAGTTGTTAATTAGATTTAAAACCTACTTTTTAGTACCTGGTCCGAATCTCTTTATTTGTTCTACTCGTAGATCGTCTAGTCCTGGAGCTTTATTATTCTTCATGCACCGCATGGCAACGTCTAGTTCCGCTAAAGTGAAAGGGCAAGCATAAAATCATTTTCTTCAGCATATCTTTGGAGCTTGGTCCTTTCAGATCGCCTTTTGGTTTTGCCATTTAGTAGCAGGTGATGAGCTATTTGATCAGGAGTTACATTTGACATTTCAGAAGAAACTCTAGTGTGGTCACGGCTAAGGTTTTTCAGCAGTTTCCATGCTTTATTACTGCTATGCTTCATGTCTAACTGTGTCACCAGATTGCACCACTTTTCTCTTCTGGAAGCAGATATGGTAGACATCAGCTGTTCACCTGTTTAAATGGTTTCTTCAGAGAAAGGATTGTTTCGCAGATAATATGCCATTACAGACGATCGGGCATACCCTGGGCAACGTTAGGAGTCATCCTAGCGGCAGATCCTCCCACCACCAGGACAACGATAATGGGTCCAAAAGGCTTTTTTCTAAGCAAGCTCTGAAAGATATTGAAATAAAGAGTTCTAAAAACGATATTTTTACGCTTTTCTGAACACCTTTAAAAATTAATCAGTGGACAAAATAGCAATCTAATTTTGATTGCAATTTTAAATTAAATTGAGACTGCTGTAGCAACATTTTTTTTACCATAGCCGTTGGCCTACAGTATATTAAATTTTAATGTAGGCCAACTAGGCTACAATTAAAACAATGTATATTATTTCAATTTTGTAACGTACTTTAAAAAATTAAATACATTCGGTTTGAAAATACAAACAAGTTCACCAACAATCTTTTATTTCTTGTTTTATAATTTTGTCTTTACAGTTTTCTGAAATAATTATTTATTTTAAAAGGTTCTGTACTGAAAAATGTTTTACCACACAGTTTATAAAATTGTCCATAGTTAAGAAAAGTTTTCGTTGTGTGTGCCTCCTCTCTCACTCACCTTGCTGTTAGTATCCAGAGCGGAGTGCCGTCCCCGAAACAGCCAAGATTCTACGTACTTTCAAGTACAGTCCAGTCAAAGACCAAATTGACCTTGACTTACAACTAACGTTCCACAGTTCTAAAAAAAGTTATGTTATATATTCGATTTTTCTCCCGATCAAAGGTTTCGGTATGGTGTACCGGTGTGTGCCGTCACAAATCTAGCCCTGCTATATACAAATACCTTTTACTCCATTCCCCAAACACTGGGTTGCCTCTTCTGCCATCTACACTGTATCAAAGCACTCCCTCCCCACTCTGGGTGCCGTTGAGGTCTTCACTGTTAACCCTGAGCTGGGCCCTCCATATTTATAGCCCCTGGAGAGATGATGACCCAGCATTGTAAAGCCCGCAGGATTTGGGCTACCTTTTGGTGCGCTGGTTACATTGGAAGGTGTTAGAACCAACCCTCATTAATATTAGGTTCCCCTATCCGCCACCTGGGGACGGGTCCTCTAGGGGTTACAGGTTCCCCCGAGGGTCAAGATAAATGACGAAGTCAGGACAGTTATTGGAGTAGAAAAGGTGAATGACAGAATTGAGAGGAACAGGTTAAAATGGTTTGGACGTGTCAAACGAACGGAAGAATACCAATACACATATTGGAGGATATAAGGGAAGTTAGTTATTTTTGTTTTAAGCGACGGAACTACGAGGTTATCTGCCCCTAACAGAGATAAAATTATACACATTTTGAATATACATTTAAATGCTGGCAGCAATAGATTTCTCTCGTGAATTACCTATAAGGGTGGGTTGGGGGGGATATAATAACTGTAGAGAGAAAAAAATATCCTCTAGATTATCCTACTCAAGCAGCCATAACCTCCCTATGTAGGCTTTCAAAAGGATGGTATATTGGCTGTATTGGCCAACGTGGGAAGTCAACAACCCACCAAGAGTATTCTGGTAATAGTGGACAATGTATAAAGGTTTATTGGCCAAAGCATTAGATAAAGATGTAATGATAAAAGAGTTGACTTTATAAAAGGTCGCATAATAATTTAGCAAACATGTGGAGGACCAGACAATATTATTGTCACTAAATGAGGAGGTCCAGGAAGGCATAGGACACAACACCACCACTAACTAATAATAAGATATATTATCAAATAGGTGGCACATAAAACAAATATTCAAAGGTGACACATAAAACAAATATTCAAAGGTGGCACATAAACATATGAGAAACACTAGCACAAATTTACAGAATTGAAGAAGCACTCGCATAGAGTTGACACACGTTAAGTCTTGAGCCTAAAACACACACATTGTCTTGAACGTAGCTGCAGATCAGTACATCATAGAACGGCATGCAATACACGGCGGTTCCAAAGAATGATATAATTTAAATATGCAACACAAGTGGAGTTGCAACAAATAATGAAAAAACAGGTCGCATGGAACGAGAATGTGTCGTCGAACCAGGACTGACTCTCAGTGATGCGCCGATACTGTAAGCCCAAAAAATGAATTGTTAATAAAACAAATTATGTGTGAATCACAGGAAGTCAAAGTAGTAGCTGTCATACAAATACCGGGATATGCCAATCGCACGGTATTGTCACAATAGTAAAGTAGTTTAGCCTAGCATCAACTTCCATTCCAGTGATGTTGCAAGAAGTCAAAGTAGTTGCTATCATACAAATACCGGGATATGCCAATCGCACGGTATTGTCACAATAGTAAAGTAGTTAAGCCCAGCGTCAACTTCCATTCCAGTGATGTTGCAGGAAGTCAAAGTAGTTGCTGTCATACAAATACCGGGATATGCCAATCGCACGGTATTGTCACAATAGTAAAGCAGTTTAGCCTAGCGTCAACTTCCATTTAGTGATGATGCCTGGCCTCGTAACATGCTTCCAGACACGATGAATTACTTATCACACGAAGCATCATCATTATTCATACGCGTGAAGACAAATAGTTAGGCAGTAAATGAAGCTAGAAGTAAACACATTACAACAAACTATCCGACGCCGCGGATTGAAGAATTCGTCGACATGACGCGTAGCAACATCAAGCATGGTTTGATGAGATCGAAAATCACCGTAATGTCACTGCCCAAACAAAACATGAATCATGTGCATAGGACATGATTGCTAAGCACGGCCACTATGAAGATAGCACCAATTATAGAAATGATCAGCTGGATGTTCGTTGATATATCACAACCAGCGTTGAAGCACAACATTGTCATGGCTACACTTAGAGAACAACGAAGAAGAAACACGTGATTGGTCGCTACAAGCAGCAAGGAGGCCTCTGATAGGCTGGAAGCAGCCAATCACAGTAGAGAGTTTAAAAACCAGTAAGAGGCCTCTGATAGGCCGAAAGCAGCCAATCACAGTAAAGAGTTCAAAACCAAGTAAAAGATGAATCAATGTGCCAACTTAAGAATACAAAAATTACCTTCTAAGCCAAAATATCCTACTGGAGACACGGCAGTAGGAATACTACATGCAATCAAAACAAATAAATCACGACAACCAATCAACATAAACAAAACCAACCTGACAATGAATAAATGCAATGAAGACAAATAATACAGATATGTACAACCACACAGAGTGGAAACAAATGGGGAAACACAAAAACTGGTTTGCCAAGACAGTGGCCGAACCATTGGCTTTCACGGCACGTGAAATAAAACTCAGCAATTTTCCTAGGTATGTGCCGTGTCTTGTGTGGGGTTTCGCCCAGGACACCAAGCTGGTTAATAAGTGTGTTCTTGGTGTCCCCGCCCGGACCCCCACTGGAGTAGCGAACTGCACGCTACCTTCCTATTTATGAAGCGCACTTACGCCACTTTACTGAGAGAATTAAAAGCTCAAGCAGCCATAACCTCCCTACGAAGGCTTCCAAAAAGATGGTATATTGGCTTTCACGGCCAGTGAATTAAAACTCAGCAATTCTTCTAGGTTTGTGCCGTGTCTTGTGTGGGGTTTCGCCTAGGACCCCAAGCTAGCTCATCAGCGAGCTCTAGGTGTCCCTGCCCGGACCACCACTGGGGTAGCAAACTGCATGCTACCTTCCTTTTTATGAAGCCCACCTACGCCACTCTACTGAGAGAATTATTAGCTCAAACAGCCATAACCTCCCTATGTAGGTTTTCAAAAGGATGGTACATTAGCTTTCCCGGCCAGTGAAATAAAACTCAGCAATTCTCCTAGATTTGTGCCGTGTCTTGTGTGGGGTTTCGCCTAGGACACCAAGCTGGCTAATAAGCGCGCTCTTGGTGTCCCCGCCTGGACCTCCACTGGAGTAACGAACTGCACGCTACCTCCCTTTCTAAGAAGCGCACCTGTGCCACTCTACTGCGAGAACTCAAAACTCAAGGAGCCATAACCTCCCTATGAGGGCTTCCAAAAAGATGGTATATTGGTTTTCATGGCCAGTGAATTAAAACTCAGCAATACTTCTAGGTTTTCGCCGTGTTTTCTGTGGGGTTTCGCCTAGGACACCAAGCTGGCTCATCAGCAGGCTCTTGGTGTACCCGCGCGTACCCACACTGGAGTAGCGAACTGCGCGCTACCCCCCCCCCCCCCCCTCCCCCTTTTTAAGAAGCGCACCTGCGCTACTTGACTGCGTGAACTAAATACTCAAGGAGCCATAACCTCCCTATGAAGGCTTCCAAAAAGATGGTATATTGGCTTTCACGGCCAGTGAATTAAAACTCAGCAATTCTTCTAGGTTTGTGCCGTGTCTTGTGTGGGGTTTCACCTAGGACACCTAGCTGGCTCATCAGCGGGCTCTTGGTGTCCCCGCTCGGACCTCCACCTGAATAGTGAAATGCGTGCTACCTCCCTTTTTATGAAGCGCACCTGCGCCACTTTACTCCGAGAACTAAAAGCTCAAGCAGCCATAACCTCCCTATGAAGACTTCCAAGAACAAGAACAAAAAAATGTATATTGGCGTTCACGGCCAGTGAATTAAAAGCCAACATACCAGAGAGAGAGGTTATTATTCCGAGAGATTATGATTTAAAGAACGCTGGCGGAGACCAAGAATCATGCAGATTATTTTATTAGTACGACAAGAAATGAAGATAGACGTGATCCATAACGACTGAATGAAAATTATATCTTATGATATGTTTCGCTACTGAAGTTTGAAATTTGTCGTGTTGTACAACACGACAATTTGTAATTGAACCGTTCTCGGTTGTGTCGCTGTATTCATCGTGTACATTTGGAAGGAGATCAGTTTGAGCATGTATATGTTTTTGAATCTGTCGTCTATGAACATCGGATCGTCTCCGGAATCGAAAAGTTTGATCTCATTAATATTTGTTTATAATAAGTATCATCATGCATGAAAATACAAGAAGAAGTATTAGTTACGAAAACATGCCTCCTAGTTTCAGTGTTAACGTGCCCCTCCACCTGAATAGTGAACTGTGTGCTACCTCCCGTTTTATGAAGCGCACCTGCGCCACTTTACTCCGAGAACTAAAAGCTCAAGCAGCCATAACCATAACTACGTTGGAGATCATTCAATTTATTTTTGAGGATAATCTTTCAACTTATTTATGTCCTTGGCTGTTTATCTCTCTATGTACAGGGTGTCATTTATGTACTTGAGTTCCCTTAAGGGGCGTGTAGGGGATGGGTATGGGGTCAATTTGAGATAGGGAACCTGGGGTCGGATTGGCCTCCTAACCCCAGAAAACAGGTAAAGTAGGGAAGTGCGCCATGTGTTACTCTGGGGTCAGGGACTCTTCCGCTCTCAACGGTCTCATTATCCATACTCCCAGAGGCCAACTTCACCGCTCGGCTGACCTGTGGGAAACTACCTGGTCTCACCCACACAAACCTGGGCACGACAATTATTATTACTAGCGAACCCGTGCGAGAACTCTCGCATAATGGGTTGTGTGCGCCCCACGTGTACGGACTACCCGACCAGCTCTAGTGCTATGCGGGCTTTACGCGACACAGTTCTGCCAGGGGTAACGTCTTGTCTATTTGTTTAAAATCACTTTATAAACAATTAAATATACACTCACCGGCTTTAAAAGCGAAACACTGTGAATTTCAGACAAAACTTGATGTTGGACCGCTTCAAACCATGTATTAATCAAATATTATGACATTACAACAACATGGCAATTACTCTAAATAGCACAATAATTGATACAAATTATTTATCATAACAATCACAACAGTGCACAAAAACAAATTTGGAAATGTCGAAACCTGGAATCCATCGTATTGTCCTTCAACCCGTTACACTGTATGATTACGAATGATTGCTTTACGACTTATTCCGTTTGACCACTTGTTTGCATAACATTTCCACTGGCTCAATAACGGGTATTACCACCTTTAGCCACAGTCACAACTGTGATTCGATCAGGCATGCTCAGGATGCAATCACGAATGTTCTCTTGTGGTATGAGCTCCCATTCTTCCTACAGATAAGCTCGAAGTCAGGAGAACGACTCCTAGCACGTCTCTCAAGCACATTCCAGACATGCTCTAACAAGTTTAGGTCGGGACTATAAGCAGGTCACACCATGCGCTCAATTCCTACTTCCTCCAGGTACTCACGTACACAGACGGCAACGTGTGGGCGAGTGTTGCCATCCTTCGGGATAAAGTTCTCAGGTGAAGAAAGGCATGACTTGATGTACTAAAATCTCTTCGATGTACCGGTGGACTGTCAGGCTCCCATTGTCAACACAAGCTCCATTCGCGTATCCGTGGTAATCCCGGCCCAGACCATCACAGAGCCTCCATTGAATGGTTCCTTGCAGATAAGGTACAGGGTGAATTAGGTTCCCCGGTCCTTCTCCATACTCTCTCCCTCCCATCCGGTGCCCTCAAACAGAATCAGGATTCATCCGTCAACAGCACTGAGCTCCTCTGCTCCACAGTCCAGTTTCGATGGACTTTAGCGAATTGCATACAAGCGGCATGGTGCTCACATCTAAGGTGATGTCCTGTGGCGGGCCTCTTAGACTGTAAATCCACTTTTTACAACCTCCTTCTTACTGTCCTTTCACGGATGTTCGTGCCCCGAGCGATTTCTGGCCTCCACAGCTGTTGTGTGTCGTTAACGAAGAACTTGCATTGCAAGAAAGCGATCATCGCGCTCAGTAGTGCTTCTCCTACGACCAGAACCGGGCCTCCTGGAGTAGATATTGTCCTCTCTGTACCTTTTAACAGTACTGTACAGGTTGGAACAAGTTGTGCCTGTAACGTTTGCCACATAGCGTAAACTGCGCCCATCCTAAACTAATGCCACTGCCCTTGCTGCGTTTTCAGGAGAAAGAGCCATTATGATCTGACTTAGAAGCGAAATAACTATTGTAGACTAGCCGTAATATCCACAAAAATACGCGGCACGAGAATTCACAGCAATAAACCTTACAACAGCCGTCTGTGGTTATTTTTGTCCAAAGGCGGGAAACAGTAATATTGGTTTTGTAATTGTCACGATCAACAATGTTTATCCATTATTGCACTGAAACTTCTGAAATGGGCTAATTAACTACTCATGATACATTACAATATCACTGCAATGCCCCAATATTCAATTTGTACCAGGTTTGAAGCCGCCCAACATTGAGTTATGTCTGAAATTCGTAGTGTTTCGCTTTTTATGCCGGTGAGTGTATTTCCATTAACTTTTCAAGAAATGCAAGATTTTTCCTGTACTATTGAGACGATTTGGAAGATTTTGGTACAAACCAGACATTTTAACTCACTCTGGTTTAGGAGCTTGAATTTTGTGATACGTACATAATAAGTATGGTATGTTTAGAAAAAAAAAAAGAATGTTATTATTTTGTTTATAGCGAGCTCATTTGAATTTTATATGATTACATGACAGTTCCCCCCACTGACACTTCCACACACTGCCCAAAATACTGACACTTCCCCACAGCCCATGGACGCGGCTACCTGTTTAATGACTTAGAAATAATCTCGACTGACAGTTCCACACACATCCCCCCCCCTAAGGTTATAAGCTTCAGCGATCATCGTTACAGCCGCACCAGTGACTATGCTCCTTAACATAATACTCCTTTGGAGTGAAGAAAAGCGCTCAGTCTATGTACTTCATTACTAACACGGTCTCGAAAATATCATTGTTATGTAGTGTAATTTCCATCAAAATAAAATAAATGCTGAGTCTGATTTCCATCACACTTTATCTAGGCTGTGTACTGGCAAAATACTAACAAAACCGATCATTTTGGCGTTGTTATCATTTTGGCGTGTTTAAAATCAGCTTTCTAGGCTTTGTCAGTTGCTTGTTTTTTTTTTTTGTCATATTTGTTCAACAGTAATATTAACCTACTCCATTTTCTGTGAATAGGCAACTGCCTTCAACTTTTTTTTGGTCATTTTCGAACTTTTCTAAATGTTCTCAATCCGTCCGTCCAGTTTGACATATCAGGGGAAGATCTTACGCTATACTTATACTTCAAAGGCTACTATGGGGAGGAGCCTTTGGAAATTTCTCATTTTTAATGTACTAGTACTTGTACTCATAATAGCTGAAGAGTATTAAATATTTTTGCCTCAAACCTTACACAGTAGTTCAGTAGTTAAAGAATATAATATGTGATTCCAGAGATATTAAAAGTGCTAAACAACAGTAGACCAAATTTCAATTTGATCGTTTTCATAGTAGCCTTAACCGGGTGAGTTAGCCATGGTCGTCACAGCATGACTGCTTTAGTCGCTCACATCCGGGAGGCGAGGAGGTTTAAATCCCCCCGCCGGCAACCTTGAAGATGGTCTTCTGTGGTTTCCCATCTTCCTTCCAGGCAAATGCCGGGGTTGGTCCCTAAATATAGTTCACAGCCGCTACCTTCCAACTCCTCGTCCTTACATTCCAACTTCCCTCCCTAACGGTACTTGTAGCTCACCCATTGGGTGTCCGTCTCGAAGCAGCTACAAAACGGGCGAGCCGAACATGTCCTCGGACATTCCCGGCACTAAAAAAAAAAAGTAGCCTTGGGGGAGGGAGATGTGTGTGGAAATATCAGTCGAGATTATTTCTGAGTCATTAAACATGTAGCCACGTCCATGGGCTGTGGGGAAGTGTCAGTATTTTTTCCAGTGTGTGGAAGTGTCAGTGCGGGGAACTGTCCGGACACCTTTTATATGCTAGTTTGTCACTATTAATATCTCCTTGTACTTTAACTTTCAGCGAGGCTTCAGTTGCCGTGCCAATCAAGAGGACATCATGGAAATGCAAAAACTCAAGAAAGATTCCTCCCTAATAGCAGAGAATGAACCGTTGGAATGCTGCTTCTGCAGAAGCAGTGAACATAACGAGTTGAAACTAGGAAAATTTCTTTACAAGAACGGTGTTGCCTTTCATTATTTCTGTCTCTTACTCTCGACGAATGTTGTACGGAGAGGTAGAGATGATGAAGAGATTGCTGGCTTCCTACTCCCCGATATTCATCGTGAGTTGAAACACTGTAAAACAATTACTTGTGTGTATTGCAGTGAACAGGGTGCTAGCATTTATTGCCAGTGGCCGGAATGCTATAGTGTGTTCCATTTTACTTGTGGTCTACGATGGGGAACTTTGTCGCAGTTTTGCGGAAAATACCAATCTTTCTGCCGTAAACACCGATTGTACCAGGAGGAACGACTACAATCTAAGGTGATCTGCGTAATTTGCTCCGAATATGTTTTTCCTGGCGATTACATGGTCACTTTGTGGGGACGATGCTGCCGAATGAAATCGGGGTTTCACCGTCATTGCATTCAGAAGTTGGCTATGAGAAGCGGCTATTTATTCCGCTGTCCTCATTGTAATGATAATAAAGTGTTCACGCACGAAATGAAGTGTCACGGGATCTTCGTACCAATGCGAGATGCAACTTGTGAGTTGAAAGAACATCAACGACATAAATATGGCTCAAACTATATATATAACGATGTTGCCATGGTTCAGAGGATAAAAGCTTCCTGGCGGAAAGAAATTCATTCTCGAGCCAGGATGGAAAATATTTTTCATGCCGGTATTTCAACTAGTTTCTCAGGAGAACCCCCATTTAGGATAAGGATTCACCCAGACATGCATCTACCGCGATCTCCTCTGTACAAACCACCAACAGGAATTGGCAACCATATACTTAATAAAAAAGGAAGCCGTACGAACTATGAGCATTACCTTGCTGAAAAGGCACCACAGAGAAAACCTCCCATCTACTACATTGATACAAGACAGCAGCAACCTGAAGTGTTCTACCCTGTCTGAGAGTGTCGGGAGCAAGTAAAAGAGACTCTTCATGTTCGCAAGAGGAGAACGTATCCCGTTTTTGCTGAGCGAAAGCTTGAATAATCTCATAAGGTGTCCCTTTCGCATTTTTTTTCAGCCCCATCCTAGCCACAGTACGTATTTCCGAGCTTCTTATTGGCTGTTCCGTCGTGCCATTCTACTGGTTCCTAATTGAGACGGTAGATGGTGGCAGGGGTTCACTTCCGTTCAAACATGGAGGAAGGTTATCGAGAACATGTGGTTAATATTCGATGTTGAATTGCATTATTAACGTAAACCAGGCCTGAAACTTGCTTTAGGTCAAGTTCAAAACATCCCACGCACCAAATGAATACGTTCTAATCAACATTTAAGGTATAACTGAAATCATTCGTCATTTAACCATATGGATTAACATCCATGATAATAAGAACCAATTGTAAGTGCACAAGTTCACGAATGGTAACGTGCTAGCTTTGTAATTTTATGTCCCGGGTTCAAGACTGCCCTATCAGCAGAAATTTTTACGCCTTTTGAATTATTTTATTATAATCCTCCCTAACTCTTACTGCATGTTTTCTGCCTTGTTTTATGGAAATTATCCGTGGGGGTGATTGAAATAAACATTGTTAGGCGGAATTGTTCTCTTTTCTCTCTTGAATTAATATTTCTCTACCTACTGTTCAACGCGGTTAGCGTTCTTGGCTGTCTCCCCAGAGGTCCGGGTTCGATTCCCAGATCTGCGGAGAAATTACAATTATGGCGTGAGGGCTGCAACAGGGTACACTGGGTTCGATTCCCACCTCAGCATCTTGGAAGTGATTTTCCATAATTTTCTACTTCTACTCCAGACAAATGCAGAAATGGTTCATACATGGTGGCCACTACTACTGGAAATCCTGGAAAACTCTTGGATTTTTATTAGGTCTGGAAAACTCCTGGAAAATGTCGAAAAATTTGAAAACTCCTGGAAAATAGCCACTGTTAATTAATTATAGAAATCTTTCCAACTTAAATCATAACTCCCACTGCGGTTTTGGGTGAGCACTCGATCGTTAACGAAAGAAATTTCCTCAGGCTACCTGTTTCTGTGTGTGAGAACACGCGATAGTATTTTTGTAAAACATAGGGTGTTGAGTATAGACAACTTCACCGCAAGAAAATTGCAGGCGGCGTTCTTCCCGTTTTTTAAAGCGGATATTTGAGTCATAAAGGCTTTTTTAAAACAGCAATTAACTCATTTGTGTGTAGGCTTGCGTATCGTCGCAGTTTTGCGGAAAATACCAATCTTTCTGCCGTAAACGCCGATTGTACCAGGAGGAACGACTACAATCTAAGATGATCTGCGTAATTTGCTCCGAATATGTTTATCCTGGCGAATACATGGCGACGTTGTGAGGACGATGCTGCCGAAAGAAATCGTGGTTTCACCGTCATTGCATTCAGAAGTTGGATATGAGAAGCGGCTATTTATTCCGCTGTCCTCATTGTAATGATAATAAAGTGTTCACGCACGAAATGAAGTGTCACGGGATCTTCGTACCAATGCGAGATGCAACTGGGGAGATGAAAGAAAATCAACGACATAAATACGGCTCAAAATATATATATAACGATGTTGCCAAGGTTCAGAGGATAGAAGCTTACTGGCGGAAAGAAATTCATTCTCGAGCCAGGATGGTAAATTATTTTCATGCCGGTATTTCCAAGAGCTTCTCAGGGAACCTCCATTTAGGATAAGGGTTCACCCAGACATGCATCTACTGCGATCTCCTCTGTACAAACCACCAACAGGAATTGGCAACCATATACTTAAAAATGGAAGCCATACGAACTATGAGCATTACCTTGCTGAAAAGGCACTACAGAGAAAACCTCCCGTCTACTACATGGATACCAGACAGCGGCACTTGATACAGCAGCAACCTGAAGTGTTCCACCCTGTAAGAGAGTGTCGGGAGGAAGTAAAAGAGACTCTTCATGTTGGCATGAGGAGAACGTATCACATTTTTGGTAAGCGGAAGCTTGAATAATCTCATAAAGTGTCCCGTTCGCATTTTTTTTTCCAGCCCCATCCTAGCCACAGTACGTATTTCCGAGCTTCTTATTGGCTGTTCCGTCGTGCCATTCTCCTGGTTCCTAATTGAGAAGGTAGATGGTGGCAGGGGTTCACTTCCGTTCAAACATGGAGGAAGGTTATCTTGTGAGATGGGAATAATATTCGATGTTGAATTGCATTATTAACGTAAATCAGGCCTGAAACTTGCTTTAGGTCACGTTTTAAAACATCCACGGAGCAAATGAATGCGTTCTAATCAACATTTAAGGTCTAACCGAAATCATTAAGACATTTAACCACATGGATTAACATCCATGATAATAAGAACCAATTTTAAGTGCACTTAATGGTAACGTGCTAGCTTCGTAGTCCTATGACCCGGGTGCAAGACTGCCCTAGGGCAGAAATTTTTACTCCTTTTGAATTATTTTATTATATCCTCCCTACCTCTTACTGCATGTTTTCTGCCTTGTTTTATGGAAATTATCTGTGGGGGTGATTGAAATAATAAATATTGTTAGGCGGAACTGTTCTCACTTGAATTAATATTTCTGTACCTACTGTTCAACGCGGTTAGCGTTCTTGGCTGTCTCCCCAGAGGTCCGGATTCGATTCCCAGATCTGCGGAGAAATTTCATTTATGGCGTGAGGGTTGCAACAGGGTATACTCGGCCTCGTGAGCCAAAACAGTGTGGGGGTGGGTTCGACTCCCACCTCAGCATCTTGGAAGTGATTTTCCATAGTTTTCTACTACTCCAGACAAATGCAGAAATGGTTCATACATGGTGGCCACTACTCCTGGAAAACTCCTGGATTTTTATTAGGTCTGGAAAACACCTGGAAAATGTCGAAAAAATTGAAAACTCCTGGAAAATAGCCACTGTTAATTAATTATAGAAATCTTTCCAACTTAAATCATAACTCCCGCTGCAGTTTTGGGTGAGCACTCGAAGAAATTTCCTCAGGCTACCTGTTTCTGTGTGTGAGAACACGCGATGGTATTTTTGTAAAACATAGGGTGTTGAGTATAGACAACTTCACCGGAATAAAATTGCAGGCGGTGTTCTTCCCGTTTTTTTAAGCGGTTATTTGAGTCATAAAAGCTTTCTTAAAACAGCAATTAACTCATTTGTGTGTAGGCTTGCGTATCGTCGCAGTTTTGCGGAAAATACAGATCTTTCTGCCGTAAACACCAATTGTACCAGGAGGAACGACTACAATCTAAGATGATCTGCGTAATTTGCTCCGAATATGTTTATCCTGGCGATTACATGGGGACTTTGTGGGGACGATGCTGTCGAAAGAAATCATGGTTTCACCGTCATTGCGTTCAGAAGTTGGCTATGAGAAGCGGCTATTTATTCCGCTGTCCTCATTGTAATGATAATGAAGTGTTCACGCACGAAATGAAGTGTCACGGGATCTTCGTACCAATGCGAGATGCAACTTGGGAGATGAAAGAGAAAGCTTACCAATATCAATGACATAAATACGGCTCAAACTATATATATAACGATGTTGCCAAGTTTCAGAGGATAGAAGCTTACTGGCAGAAAGAAATTCATTCTTGAGCCAGGACGGTAAATTATTTTCATGCCGGTATTTCAAAGAGCTTTTCAGGGGAACCTCCATTTAGGATAACCTCTTCAGGCCGTTGGTATCATAATGATACTCCGGGTCTTTATTTTTTTACAGCGCTCTGCCGCGCTCATGACTTGCCCGACCTCTAAGCACTGCCGGCTGGATCCCAACACTCCTGGTTGCTTTAAACTGCCTGCCCATTCGACACTCACAGGCGTGCAAGATATATGCATTAATTCACCGCTAGGTGCAGCACCAAGGCACTGAGATTGCCGCGGCTTTTTAAAGGGGAAGATACCTGAAACGAAGTATTGTTATGTTTGGAGGCTTAATATCGAGATTGACGGACGTGAAAACATTACACTAAGTTAGTTTCTTTGTTATTCTAACATCTAAAAGTATTCAGACACATACTTACGGGCAAATTTTCAGTATAAAGGAAAGCAAAAATACATGTGGCGGAGGCGATTGTTTTTAAGGGGCGAAATGTCTAGCTCATTTTCCCGTAATTATGCAGACGCTAATAAAAATATAACTACTCCCAACTGACTTAAATCTAACTTACATACTTGGCGAGATGAAAAGAAAAGAATAAGGACAATAAATGACAGGGAAAAGAAATGCCTCCGTTGATTTATTTAGGGGCTTTGCGACATCGTGGTCATGTAGCCCCATATACTTGGGTGTGAGGTGAATTTGTCTGATAACCCGTCTTATTGTGATGGCTGTATTATACATTTTTACAGATTTTTTGGACAGATTGTTTATTTTTTTACTTACAAATTTATTTATTTATTTATTTATTTTCTTATTTCTTTACTTATTTATTTGCTTATTTATTTACTTATTTGTTTATTTATTTAATTATGTATTTTCTTATTTATTTATTTACTTACTTATTTACCTTCTTATTTGTTTACTTACTTTTATTTACTTACGTATTTATCTATTTAATTATTTATTAACTTATTTATTTTCTTACCTATTGATTTACTTATTTATTTACTTGTTTGTTTATTTACTTACATATTTATTTACTTTTTTACTTACACATTTATTTATTTAATTATTTATTTTCTTATTTTTTTACTTATTTATTTAATTATTTATTTTCTTATTTATTTAATTATTTATTTACTTATTTGCTTATTTATTCACTTATTTATTTACTTACACATTTATTTATTTATTTATTTTCTTATTTTTTGTTTACTTATTTGTTCACTTATTTATTTACTTACTTATTTCTTAAATTATTTATTTACTTACATATTTACCTACTTACATATTTATTTACTTACATATTTATTGTCTCACATATTTACTCAATCATTCATTCATGTACTTGTATGTATTTATTTATTAATTTGTTTATTTGCTTCCCCTGCGTCACCTTCTCTTTAAATTGCACGTAACCACATCCCACGCAGTGAATTGTCCGATGGTATCTCATGAAATGAGATTCCCCGGTATTCTAACTTGCCCTGTTCTGATTTACAAAAGGACACGCAGCAGTATAGCATTATAAAATCATTCCGAATACATTCCAAACACAACTGCTCCATTAACATCAATACAAAACTTATGTCTGCCACAGTGCCTTAGTGCTGCTTCCTAGCGCCTTTATTTGGAAACGAGGTTGTACACTCAAACCAATGCTGTAATCGTCGATTGGGCAGGCAGTTTAAAGCAACCAGGAGTGTTGCGATCCAGCTGGCAGTGCCTCTTAAGATATCATATTCCGCAGCGTGTGCGACGCGCGTTATTCACTTGTTTCGGCTTCCTGCATTACTCGCTAGGTAGAGACAGGCGGATATAAACAGAGGGAAGTCTGCTCATCAGCATGGCTGGAATAAACAAAGGTAAGTAGCGGAATATTTTTATTTATTGGATGTTAGCTCTTGTTAAATATGTTACATAACCCTTCTGGAGTAATATAGCGATATAAGTTTAGTTTAAAATATTAATTTCTAGTGATGGTGACAAGTTTTATCCGTGGTATCACACATGATACCTACGGACTAAATAAGGATTTTTCTCACATATTTTGGAATAAAATGTATCTCACAGAGTTAATACTCTGTCCGGGCAAATAATACATTAACGTAGTGTTTTCACGATATTTTCTCCATGATTTTAGTTGCAGTAAACACAGTAAGTAGTAGTTTTTAATATTTTTTATTATTTTTAACCCTTTTAGGGCTGACTCAAGAAGAGATTGAAGAATTGGTTACAATTGATCCAAATGATTCTGAAGTAGAGATGGATCTGCAGGATGATGATAGTGATGATGAGGATGACAATGTTATTGCTCCCCTACAAAATCTGATGCAGGTGACAGTGAAGAGGAGCTTGCGCCCACTCAGGCATGTCGTAAGAGGAATGATGGTTGGCGCCACAAAAATGAGTAAGTTACTCCCTCCAAATATGTATTAATGTAGAGACTTGCAGCCATTCTTTAGGTGTTGGTTATACAAAATTTTCATTTGTAACTCTTCAGTCAGTCAACCTGATTTTGACCATTGAATTGGCAGGGTTAAAAATATAAAAAAAAACTCCTGAAAATAATTACATGCATTAGTTAATTATCATTCTTAATTGCCCCATTTAACAGTGAGCAAAATCGTGTTGACCAACTGAAGATCTACAAATGACAAAATGTGTTTTAGGCGTAATTGCGTATGCCAATAAATATCATGAACAATTTCAGTGTAGGTGGGTACTTCATGCTAGCAATAGGCTATCTCAGAAGTTATGTGTAGCCTCATTTTGATTTATCATTCTTCCAGTTTTCATCCCTTCCGGACTGCCTCGGTGAATGATGCTCCACCCATTGATCAGCATCCTCCTTTCGAGTACTTCAGTCGCTACATCCAGCCATCATTTTTTCAAGATATGAGTTTGAACATGAATATCTGGCATGTTTTAATTACAGGAAGGTCATTAGATTGCACTGCAGATGAGATGAGAAAATTCTGGGGAGCTAGTCTTGTTTCTTCTCTATTAGGCTTTCGAAGGTTGAGAATGTCCTGGGAAAGGAAAACTAGATATCCATTAATTGCCGATGCTATATCTAGGGACAGGTTTTACTTCCTAAGAAGTAACCTAAAGGTATTAGATGATAATTCCGTTTCAGAGGAGCAAAAGCAGGATAGCTTTTGGAAAGTTAGGTCAATGTTAAATCAAATAAGGAATGCTTGCTTGGAAAATCCCAGGCCCAAAGATGTTTGCATTGACGAACAGGTGATTCCCTTCACTGGCAAGGTTCGAATGAGGCAATATGTTCGAGGGAAACCCCACCCAGTAGGTCTGAAAAACTTCGTTGTGGCAACTCAAGAAGGATTGCCCTTAGATTTTTTATTGTACGAGGGCAAAGGAAGGGAAATAATTTCAGAAAAGGTTCCCTTACCAGACAAACTTGACATAGGTGGCCGAGTAGTGTTAAAGTTGGCAGATACAATACCATCTGGTTGCTCAATCTTCATGGATAGGTATTTCACTTCAATAGGATTGTTAGACAGCTTGTTGGGTCACAGAAGTATTCTGGCTTGTGGCACAATTATGGTTAGTCGTCTGCCTCGTTCTATTGAATTCAAGAGAGACGTGGACATGAGGAAGGAGCCCAGGGGCTCCCATGATCAGGTTGTGAGAAAGGATGATAAGATCACAGTGGTTAAATGGTTCGACAACAAAGCTGTCTTCATGGCATCAACAGAATTTGGTGTGGATCCAATTGAACAATGTCGACGTTGGTCAAAGAAGCATGGTCAATTCATTAGTGTTCCAAGACCACACTTAGTGAAAATGTACAACCTTAAAATGGGTGGGGTTGACTTACTGAACAGGGTTATTGCAAAGTATGGCATGAAGTCTCGAACAAAGAAATGGACTGTAAAGGTAATCCACTATATCTTCGATTTTGCTATTGCTGCATCATGGTTAGAGTATCGACAGGCTGCAATAGAACAAGGATGGAAGAGAAAGGATATCCTGACATACTACCTATTCAAGCTGGACATTGCAGAAAATTTGATCTTCTTTCAACAGGAAGAGAATGACAATGAAGAAATTGATCCAGAAAATGAAGAAGAATGTGAAGAATTTCCCCAAAGGAAGAGGCCAAGGACCCCAACAGTCTTGCCTTCCCCTAAGATGAGAGTGTACAAAGCATAACATTTACCCCAGATGATGGACCAGATTCAGAAAAACAGGTCCAAATGTAGGAACCCAGGATGTAAAAGTTTGACTTTTGTGCAGTGCGAAACATGTAAAGGGTTTCTGTGCTTCACAACTGCACGTAATTGTTTCATGGATTTCCACAAGAAATAAGTTGTAATGTGTTGTAAGATCAGTCAATTTTCAAGAGTTTTCTATCATAGTAGCACTGTACTAATGAAATCTTGTGTTCAATTTGTACACTGTACTTGATGTTTTCATCACATCTTCAACTAGTAATTTGTCTCTTGTTTTCTATGATTTATTTTATTCTTCTAACTAATGTAAATATATTGTCACCTGTTTGACTGCCTGTTCAGAATTTTTGTTTGAGCTCTACTGTGTGTTGTACTGATGATATAACATTATCTTCGAAACTAAAAATTGCAGCTAATTGTTGATAATTTTGTCGGGTTTATCTATTTTTTATACTTCGCCAAAATTTGTGTCTTTACTATTTTACTTTGATTTGATAAATAAATATCTTGTATAATGCTATTTAGATAGTCTGTTCAATATTTAGTGTTTAGGATACAATATATACCTGAATTGTAATTTTCTGGTTATTACCAAATTAACCGAGTTGAGTCCTGAAGTATTACATATGATACCTACTATAGAAGCTATAGTAATATGGTAATAATTTTTCTGAACCAATTTCTCCTTACTTTCGGTCCTTAACCTGCCTAGAAACCTAATCTTTTAAAAAGAAATTCAAAAAATGCATTTCAGGACTGAAGAGGATAAGGGTTCACCCAGACATGCATCTACCGCGATCTCCTCTGTACGAACCACCAACAGGAATTGGCTACCATATACTTAAAAAAGTAAGCCGTACGAACTATGAGCATTACCTTGCTGTAAAGGTACCACAGAGAAAACCTCCCGTCTACTACATGGATACCAGACAGCGGCACTTCATACAACAGCAACCTGAAGTGTTCCAACCTGTAAGAGTGTGTCGGGTGGAAGTAAAAGAGACTCTTCATGTTCGCATGAGAAGAACTTATCCTATTTTTGGTAAGCGGAAGCTTGAATAATCTCATAAGGAGTCCCGTTCGCATTTTTTTTCCAGCCCCATCCTAGCCACAGTACGTATTTCTGAGCTTCTTATTGGCTGTTCCATCGTGCCATTCGCCTGGTTCCTAATTGAGACGGTAGATGGTGGCAGGGGTTCACTTCCGTTCAAACATGGAAGAAGGTTATCGTGTGAGATGGGAATAAATTTCGATGTTGAATTGCATTATTAACGTAAATCAGGCCTGAAATTTGCTTTAGGTCAAGTTTTAAAACATTCCATGGAGCAAATGAATGTGTTCTAACCAACATTTAAGGTCTAACCGAAATCATTAGACATTTAACCACATGGATTAACATCCATGATAATAAGAACCAATTTTAAGTGCACTTAATGGTAACGTGCTAGCTTCGTAGTCCTATGACCCGGGTTCAAAACTGCCCTAGGGCAGAATTTTTTACTCCTTTTGAATTATGTTATTATATCCTCCCTACCTCTTACTGCATGTTTTCTGCCTGGTTTTATGGAAATTATCTGTGGGGGGGGATTGAAATAATAAACATTGTTAGGCGGAACTGTTCTCTCTTCTCACTTGAATTAATATATCTCTACCTACTGTTCAACGCGGTTAGCGTTCTTGGCTGTCTCCCCAGAGGTCCGGATTCGATTCCCAGATCTGCGGAGAAATTTCAATTATGGCGTGAGGGTTGCAACAGGGTACACTCGGCCTCGTGAGCCAAAACAGAGTGGAGGTGGGTTCGACTCCCACCTCAGCATCTTGGAAGTGATTATCCATAGTTTTCTACTACTCCAGACAAATGCAGAAATGGTTCATACATGGTGGCCACTACTCCTGGAAAACACCTGGATTTTTATTAGGTCTGGAAAACACCTGGAAAATGTCGAAAAATTTGAAAACTCTTGGAAAATAGCCACTGTTAATTAATTATAGAAATCTTTCCAACTTAAATCATAACTCCTGCTGCAGTTTTGGGTGAGCACTCTATCGTTAACAAAAGAAATTTCCTCAGGCTACCTGTTTCTGTGTGTGAGAACACGCGATCGTATTTTTGTAAATCATAGGGTGTTGAGTATAGACAGCTTCACCGCAATAAAATTGCAGGCGGCGTTCTTCCCGTTTTTTTTAAAGTAGATATTTGAGTCATAAAGGCTTTTTTAAAACAGCAATTAACTCATTTGTGTGTAGGCTTGCGTTAACGATAGAGTGCTAACCTAAAACCGCAGCGGGAGTTATGATTTAAGTTGGAAAGATTTCTATAATTAATTAACAGTGGCTATTTTCCAGGAGTTTTAAATTTTTCGACATTTTCCAGGTGATTTCCAGGAGTTTGCCAGACCTAATAAATATCCTGGAGTTTTCCAGGATTTCCAGGAGTAGTGGCCACCATGTATGAACCATTTCTGCATTTGTCTGGAGTAGAAGTAGAAAACTATGGAAAATCACTTCCAAGATGCTGAGGTGGGAATCGAACCCAGTGTACCCTGTTGCTGCCCTCATGCCATAATTGAAATTTCTCCACAGATCTGGGAATCGAACCCGGACCTCTGGGGAGACAGCCAAGAACGCTAACCGCGTTGAACAGTAGGTAGAGGAATATTAATTCAAGACAGAAAAGAGAACAATTCCGCCTTACAATGTTTATTATTTCAATCACCCCCATAGATAATTTCCATAAAACAAGGCAGAAAACATGCAGTAAGAGGTAGGGAGGATTATAATAAAATAATTCAAAAGGCGTAAAAATTTCTGCTGATAGGGCAATCTTGAACCCGGGACATATAATTACAAAGCTAGCACGCTACCATTCGTGCACATGTGCACTTACAATTGGTTCTTATTATCATGGATGTTAATCCATGTGGTTAAATGTCTAATGATTTCGGTTAGACCTTAAATGTTGATTAGAACGCATTCATTTGCTCCGTGGAATGTTTTAAAACTTGACCTAAAGCAAGTTTCAGGCCTGATTTACGTTAATAATGCAATTCAACATCGAATATTATTCACATCTCACACGATAACCTTCCTCAATGTTTGAACCATTGAACTCGAGGTAATACTGGAATGCCGACTGTATGGGAGCAAAGTGCGGCTTCTGGTGCGACTAGTTACGCCTGGTAGTGCACGTCAAGGAGGAGAGTTTGACGTATACGAACGCAAGGATGATGTACGTACTTACGACGAGATACAAGTAAAAGAGGTAATTTTGAACATTTAGGCGAACAGTAAAGCTCTACCCACAATGTGCTGTCGGCAGACGGTAGTGGGCAGACGGCAGACGGTAGTTGAAGACTGTCCCGTGCTCTCTTATGGCGTCATTCACAATGTGAAGTTGCTTGTTGGTAGTAGATAGTTGACAATCGACAGCGTGTAGTCGGCTGTCGCCTATTTTATCTTTGACAGCCAACTGCATATTTGAGAGCCAATGAGAAAAGATCACAAGATGGCGTCACTTTGTCGTCATCAGCTGTGTAGTTGACTAGTTGTATTCGCGGTATATTCTTCGCATAATTACAGTATATAAAAATATGAAGACTGGGATAGAAGATATATTAATTGATCTTGTGAGGGAATGCCGTTGGATGTATGACATGAGTGAGCCCAAGTATCTAAAAGGAAACTGTTCATTGATTATAATGTTTTCCTTTGTAGCAAATGTAATGCAGCGGAAGGTAACGCTGAATGAGAGCTCATCGTACGAAAACATTTTCTGAAGTAGGGCCTACCGGTACTGAAATTATCCAAAATACATTTTGTAATGACGAAAAATAAATTAGGAAATGATGTAGTAATAGATTGAACGTGTTGGGAGCCCTCGGGCGTTCAATCAAAAATGACCAGCTACACAAAAACAATTCTGTTCAAAAAACAGTAGCCCTAATTCAGAGTTGGATTTGTTATTAATTATTTACAAAAGGGGATACTGGATGTACGAGTATTTTCCCTCAATTTTAACAATGCTGTACCAGTTAGCAGCAATAAAAATAAACTGTACCGCTCCAAGTCATGCATCCTTGCAAATTTTAGGTTAGGTTGTCGACATTGACAACCTTCTCAAGGAATAAATGAAAGTCAAGTTATTATTTACTCCTAGCATTTTATCAACTGCGCATTGTGGGTGGCTATGTTGTGAACTACCGACTTCTGACTTCATCTGCCGTCGACCGTCTACCGACAGCACATTGTGGGTAGACCTAACTAAACGGAACATACGCTGAAATACATATTTCAAAATATCATAGTAATTTGATACTTAGAATGGCTGGGAATATACGCCAACATAAAATATTATATTGCGGCCTGATTGTTCATCATTTTTATCCTTAGATCAAAGGCAGCATACACAATAACTATACTGTAGGCCTACTGGCAAAAAATACAAGCCATACGTATATTACCGTAAAATAATATAAAAATAAGGTTAGACAGGGAATGACTAAGAATAAAGAACAAAAGATATGGTAATTTGTATTCAACATTTTTATTAACTCAAAGGCAGCATTCATATGTGTGTGAATATGCACAAGCCTACACTTAAACAAATAAATTGATGCTTAGTGAACAAAAATACATACTTTATTTATGCAAAACATGTTCAATATTCTTAAAGGCGATGGTGCATGTTGCTCAGCGGTCAAGCTATTCGCCTCTCACCAAGGTGGACCAGGTTCGATTACCGGTCATTGCATGTGAGCTTTTCGAAGTGAAATGCCATGTCCTGTGGTTCGGATTCCATGTAAAATGGAGGTCCCTTGGGTCATGATCACAGGATTAACGGTCACGTAAAACTACAAGCTCCTTTTTTTCAAAACAGGTCGAAACTTAGACCTCACGTAAGTCATACAGCAAACGAACAGGATCCTTCAGGAAAGATCCCTTAGACTAACCCGAATTCTTTTTATAGTCTCCAAGACTGACATAATAAAAGTATACTGGAAAATGTGAAATTTTATGCCTATGCTGATGAAAATGTAACAGTAAATATTAGGCCTAGGTCCACATAATTCAACTTGTAGGCTACTTGTCGTTCAATAACTCTCAGTCTTTTCTTGGGTGGCTGAAGCAAATGATGATTGAAAATTGCAGGTACCGTACCGCATCATCTTTAAGCAGTGGTTTGTGTGTATTTGAATGAAACAAGTAGCATGATTTATAAAAATGTTCACAGCTATAACCCATTTCTTTAATACATCTGGGCGTTTCCATGGAAATCTGTAATATTAGCTAGGCCTAGGTTATAATTCTGTGACTAATAACTTATAACCTATAATAGGGCCTACGTGTATTTTGGGATATGCTATTTAGGCCTATTGTGTCAAAATTTTATGTAAGACGTTGCCATAAACGCAGAATAGGCTACTTCATTACAAATCTCAATTCGAAAATAAAGTAGACTGTAAACCTACCGTATTGATGGAAAATGCCATACATATAGTCTAACGTTGCACAGAGGTACGTACGATCAAATATATGAAAAGAATCACGACAAATTAGCTGACTTGCATTCTAGAGTTCAATGGTATGACAGTTTTTGGTGCGACTAGTTACTCCTGGTCGTGCACGTCAAGGAGGCGATGACCAGGAAGCAGTTTTCAGCGAGGGTTACCATGGGAGGAGTCGTTCCAGTAGTACCTACAGTTCAATGGTTTGAACGGAAGTTAAACCCTGCCACCATCTACCGTCTCAATCAGGAACCAGGAGAATGGCACGACGGAACAGCCAATAAGAAGCTCGTAAATACTTAATGTGGCTAGACTGGGGCTGATAAAAAATGCGTCCGTGGGGTGAGAGAGCTCATACACCGTTGCCATCGCCGTCTACAACCCCAAGCCATGTCATAAGGTTTTGCAACACCGCCCATCTCATCTGGGAGGCCTATCTCAAGCACGTGGTAATTGCTAAAACTACGTAAACAGACACATTTTGACCCCAAATGTTTCCGAAAATACAAATGAACATAACGTCCGCTAAATGTACACACAAATATCACAAATTAAAGATACATATTATCATGCTATTAAGCCTCCGTGGCTTAGGAGGCAGCACGCCGACCTCTCACCACTGGGTCCGTGGTTCAAATCTCGGTCACTCCATGTGAGATCTGTGCTGGACAAAATGGAGGCAGACAGGTTTTTCTCCGGGTACTCTGGTTTTCCCTGTCAAAATTTCATTCCATCAACACTCTCCACTATCATTTCATTTCATCTGTCATTCATTTAATCATTGCCCCCGAGGAGTGCGTCAGGCCTCGGCAGCCGGCACAGTTCATATCCTTGCCGCTAGATGGGGGGGGGGCTTCATTCATTCCATTCCTGACCCGGTCGGAGACTGGAAGCAGGCTGTGGATTTTCATTTTCAGAGACAGAAAGTCCACCTCGCTGTAGTGATCAAAACGTTATAATATAACCTGTTATTTTAATAGTGCTGCCATAATTTGACTCACAGCCAGGCACCACTTCCTAGGCATCTGAAATTGTTTAATGAAATATTAGTGAAGTATTTGTTGGTTAAATTCATTACAAGGCATTGGTTACACAAGGAACTTAATACGGGAAATACTCACTTCAACAACTCTCGGCAGGTCTGATTTACCACGAGGAATTTCACGGGTGTTGAAATAGTTAGTACGAACTGCTTTTAAATTCTGTCATATCAAAATAAACTATATTTATGAATAGAGCTTAGCATGTGGTCTTACGTGTTTATAGAATTTACGGACTCTTCTGTGCGTTGCCAATTCTACCAACAGCACGGCTTGAGAATTGTAGATGGCGATGCCATTGCACATACAGTACTTTGCATGTTTACATTTGAGTCGTCCAGTTGCAAAACTCGTTTAATCCACTTGTAAATAAGAATAATTTTCATGAGAAACGTTTCTCTGGACTTTGCCTCACATATCTTTTGTGTTTGTGGTTTTCTACTTTTTGCGTTGAATTTTTGGTTTTGCTTTTGAATTTTTACTTTTTTCTTTTCTTTCTTCTTTTTGGTTTGGTGTTTGTTTTCTGTTTTGCTTTTTTTTGAATTTTGCTTTGTGTTTCTTGTTTTTTTTGGTTTTGAATTTTGCTTTTTGCTTCGTGTTTTTTGGTAAAATAAACAAAACAAAATCAAAATAAAATGAAACACAACAAAACAAAAAACAGTAAAAAAATTAAACAAAACAATTTAAAACGAAATAATATACAATTAAACAAAGAAAAATAAAATAATTACATACTAGTACATTATGCAACGAACCTATAATGGCAATAATTAAGACTCGCATACGCTCGTTTTATAATTTTCATACGAGTGTCTTAATTATCATTATAGACGAGTTGCATACGACTGATTATGTTCGATGATAATTATTATAACTATTTTATGTTCGAACATAAATATTCATAAATCTGTTGAGATTTCGCCAGTTTTATGTACTGAACAGAGCGCATGAAACGCAGAGAATGCCTTGTATTTGACCATGGCCTCCTCGATTACCCTACTATGACAGTAGGCCATGCAGTGAAATTAAAATTAGAAGGCCGTGGAACTCAACGCAGGTGCGATGCTATCGTTATCTAATTGGTCAAACAACTGTTTCTTGAGCTCTGATTGGTGGGAGAAACGGTTTCATAATGAAAAATAGTTTATAATGAGCCTCATTATAGTACAGTTTTCTGACACATAATAGTCAGGGTCGAACATAAATAATTTTACGACATAATCCTTATTCACAAGTGGATTAAACGAGTTCTGCAACAGGACGACTTAATTGGTAGTTGTTATGGTAACTGGGTCGAGCTTCCAAGGTGAGATGATTGCTGGTATCCCCTTTCTCATTACTGAAGATTCACCTTTCTGATCTCATTGTTGCTTGTGCATGTGCATGCTTTGCTAAAAACAGCACCTTTTCTTGAAGAGAGTTGATTTCATTAGTTGTTATCCGTAGGGCTCGGATTTTTAGGTGAATAATTTTAAAAAAATGTAAATACATATTTTAAGCACTTTTTCTATTAATACATAAATTCCTGCTTTTCACTTATTAGCACATAAAAAGACATAATATTTACACCTTTTTTAAAAATCAGTATGCTAGTTCTTTCAGTTCATTGCATTTTTGTTCTGTGTTACTTCAACACGGAAGAACCTGTGAGCTATCTAATCTTCATGCAGAGCGTATGTCAGCTTGCAACTGTGTTATTCTTAACTTGTCGCCCCGTGCCACTCACTGTGGAAGCAGGGGATTTCCTTATCCATAGCCACATTGCACCACGCGCTAGACCTCCTCCCCTAGCTACCTGGAACCAGTGTCACTCACATGCAGTTCATTTCTGGCACTGAGGTGTGAGGCAGTTCTACGATGCCTAAAGTAAAAACAACTACAAGTTATCGTCTGTTGCAGAATTTAAAAATAATTTTACTTCTGATGGGGGCGTTCTTTTCTACCAACCATGTGGGAAAGCAATCAAGGCTGTACACTGATCTTACACAACACCTCAAGGGCAAGAAACATATTGCCGCAGTTTCGCACCTTCAGAATAAGTGTTTCGCGATAATCGTCGGTAATTTGTGATGGACAACTTGAATTATGTATCTCGTTGTGTGTCGTAATGCTTCAGCAGTCAGTGAGACATTGAATAAATTGCATTCGTGAGTACTGCATATTGTTTATATACACATTACTAAACTAAAGTATAATTACATGAAGTATAACATAAATTTCTCGCCAAATCAATACTTTTTACTTACTTAAAAATTCTATAGGTACATGTTTCGAAAACACACAATGTTTTCTTCCTCAGCCCACTTATTGGTGTTAAACATCATAAAACATCGATAACCTCACTAAATAACAAAAAACACAGTTCACATTTCTTCTCTTGTTCTTCCTTTGTTAGGCCTGTGTCATTCGACACATTAATGTCACTCACGGAATAAACACTTTTAGTTGAAGTAATGAATATTGACACATTTACTCATTGCTAGTTTCAACGTGGGTTGCTGAAATGCACACAAGTGTCGTATAACCCTGCCAAAAGCGGAGAAAACAACTAACCAGCACCCAGGAAGGTAATTGGGTGTGGCGTCATGAAAATAAATCGAGTCAGGAATGTATGTTGGAATTAAACTATTGTGGTGGGGGTTGAGGAGGTGGTTTGCGTTTTTTATTATTATTTAAATAATCTGCTAATAAATCTAACAATTCATTCGTTTCAAAATTAACCTCGTTTAGATTATTGCATTCCTTTGACCTCTGATAAGTAATGATATGAATATTTTCCAAAATATTCATATAGCTGCCCTTCGATGCGTAATGCAAAATTTTGACGTCATTATTTATGTCCGTGAACTTATGTCCTGTTTCTTCCATGTGTACCGCCATGGCGGAAAACTGCCTGTATTTTGTGGCCGAAACATGCTCAGCATAACGAGTACGTATGCTCCTACCCGTCTGTCCCGCGTAATTTGAATTGCAAAAATTACATCTGAGCTCATAAACTCCCGATTTTAAATGTTTATCACTACTGTTGACTTTATTGGAGTTGAAAAATTTGTTGAAATTAGAATTATTGGTTTTAAAGGCGACGTTCATATTGTGTTTCTTTAGGATGTTGGTTACTGTGTAAATGCTTCGATTTACGTAGGTGAAGGTGGCAAGTGCTTTCTTTGTTGTGTCCTCTCTAACTAATTTTGTTAAGGGTCTGTTTTTCAACTTTTAAATTAATCTGCTGACATAATTGTGGTTGTAACCATTGAGTTTAGCTATTTGATATATAATGTCAATTTCTTGCTTCCGGTCATGATCAGAGGAAGGGATTCTTAACGCTCTATTAATGAGGTTTATGAACGTTGCATTCTTGTGTCCGCCCGGATGGTTAGAATCCTGCCGTATAACTGTACTCGTTTGCGATGGTTTTCTGTAAACTTTATAATGCAGACGATTGTCTTTTTTAATCACAGTTATATCCAGATAATTGATTTTATTATCGACTTCTGAATCTAAAGTAAATTTAATATTGCTGTCAATTATGTTCAAATCATCCAATATTTGCTCTATCGCTTGAACTTGGTTATTGATAATGATGAAGATATCGTCTACATATCTTCCCCAGAAAACGATGCCACTAATTTGGTTAATAATTTTCTCATGTTCAATGTGGTCAAGGTAAATGTTGGCCAAGACACCCGATAATGGAGATCCCATTGCAAGGCCTTCGGATTGTTTATACATTTTCTTGTTGAACAAAAAAATGTTGTTGTCGGTGACAAAGGTCAAAATTGAAATAAATTCCTCGATTTCCACTTTAGATAATTCACTACTGTTAATTAATCTATCCTGAATGATCTTGATCGTTTTCTTGACCGGGATGTTAGTATACATGTCTTTAATGTCGATCGAATGCATAGTGTTATTCTCGTTTATTTTCAAGTCTATGGTTCTTTCACAGAAATGCATGGAGTTAACGAAAGAATTACATATAAGTATAATTACATATTTTTACTTTTTTGTCACATATTTCAGGTATTTTTTATACATTAAAAAAATCCCGATTTTTAGCACCTAAAAATCCGAGCCCTACTCCGTAGACAGCAGGAGTTTAGCCTATAATAGGCTCATTATCTGGTGTATTAAGGATATATAAAATGAAGACTCATCAGGTTAACAGGACTTTTAGAGCTGATCGTCTGTTTGACAAGAGTAAAATTAAATATTATGACCTATTTGTTAATTGGCACGAAAACTATCAAAAATCAATTATGGAAGTTTGGAAATTGCTGGAAAATTTACTAGACAGGAGATAGATGAATGACAGCTCTCTTCCTGAATGTATATAAGGGTGTATGTATATATTTGTTAAAATTAGGAATAGTGTTTCTTTTAGATTATAAGGGTCTGTTAACTGTCCTTCCTGAACGTGTATAAGGGTGTATGTATATATTTGCTAAAATTAGGAATAGTGTTTCTTTTAGATTATAAGGGTCTGGAGTTGTTTTGTGTTGTCTTATTTGTGTTAGAATCTGTTTTGGCGTAGTATTTGGGAATAATTTCAAAAGGATCCAGTTAATTCCAGTATCTCTAGATTTGTTTTGCCTTTTTTTTTTTTTAGCATAGGTAGACATCGAAATTTAATGTTTTCAGTTGGTCATCATGATTGTACCCAATTGTAATAGGTGTTTCCTAATCCAGAAAACAATAGTGTTGAGCAACTGAAAAACAATAAATTTGGATTACTAAGGTAGCACTGAAAAATGGTTTCAAACACGATAATAGGTAGGGGAGAGCGGGGCAAGATGGGGTACTTAAGCACTTAACAATTTTTTATGGGCTTACAAATGCTCAATAAAAAGCCAGATATTGCGACTTAATCAGTATTTCTAGAGTGTCATGGTGTCCACGGGCAGGAAAAGTCAGGAATGTTGTTTTTGGTCAGGAAAAAGTGTGAAAAAAGGCGTGAGTCAGGAAAAAATGGCGAAAAGTATTAGAAAGTCAGAAATTTTATATTAACCATACAGTATTTTGTGTTTTATAGCCATATTTTCATGTTACTAGTTCAACTAATCTCTGAAGATAAAAAGCAATAACTCACTGGACATTATAGTAAGTTTCCATTTTTGCTGTACATCATAGTAAAAACCTCTTTTACCTATTTTTTGTATGCTTTTTTGGCGTTGGCGTAGGGATGTGGCGACCCCATCACTATAGTTTAGGTTATTAAGTACTTTGATTTATGTATTATTACATTATAATTTACTTTATTTTGTATTTTAAGTGAATAAAGAGGCAAAAGTTGGGCACCTATGGAGATGGTGGAGGCTGCAAATAAAAAAGATATGTATATTTGCTCAATAAACCTTTTTTCCGATGTTACGATGACTTCGCGAGTCAGGAATTTTGTTGAAAAGTGGTCTGGAAAAGTCAGGAAAATTGACATTGAAAATTCTGTGAACACCATGTAAAAAAATAGGACCGACAAATATTAGTATACTGTAGGCTATACAAAAATAAATACAAATCATCTTGCTATCATCGTCCTTTTGTAAGCGAATTTCAAGGATATGGTGAAACAGCAAAAATCCCACTTTCATGCCAATGTAAATTCGATCTGCTGTAAATTAGTGCTGGTCGTATAGTTCCCCTAATAAACCAAAGAATTTAGATACATTGACTTTGTTAAAAGCCATGGCTCTAGCTGCAAAGGTTTGCTCAGATTTCCTAAATGATAAACTTGGGTTTCTTTGCATAAATCCCCTAGGCCAATCCTTTCTGAATGATTCTTTGGTCTGGTTAAAACTATGCCGCTTGTTATTTCTCACAGCTAACTGGTATGCCAACCGTTTACATCATTACCTGAAGCAAACAAACGGCTTTCCAAAGTCTTACAGGGGCAATTTTTAGGTCACGTTAATATTCTACCACAAAGAATATATTCAATTAGGTTATTGCTTGAATTAATGTATTCCTAAAAGTGCTTTATTGGATGATAATACTTAACAGTATGAGAAACAATCACTTCTCTTACCTTTTCACGTCTAAAAACAACCAAAAATTAGATCGGCATAGGCGAAAAACACGTTTTGATGAGTACACTCCAAATGGTTTGCTCAAAATGGCTGCCACTCGCATAGCAACAGCCTACTAGTTCAACTATTCTGCCGTGGTAACAAATTACAAAAACCCCGCCTTGCTCCGCTCTCCCCTAGACATTTTGTGTTTTATCCAAATATTTTTGAAATTTTATGATTTTAGGTGAGTTTACTTTTTAGTTGAGTTGCATTGTTTATTTTTTTAGATATCATTTTTGTATGTGTTCTTAGACGTACAGTTCCTGACCAATTTATTAGTCTTGGCATAACAATCCTCCATTCGTAAATTAAAATTCAACGCATGGAAGTCCGAGATATGTCTGAATTGATTGTTATTTCTAGTTCTGTCAGATTACTGTGTAGCAGTAGTCTCTTAACAAATACTATTTTACCCAAAGAAGGGTTTTGGGACTTTCCCATACTCTTTTTTTTTATCCATAATATAGCAACCACTACAGCCTTAAAATTGTTGTTATCACTCAGTCCAGTATAAAATCAAAAGCATAGCAAAAGAATTCAGATCTGAAGTATTAAATTTCAAAGTTGTCTGGTCTTATCTTGGTAGCCTCCGTAGCTTAGGCGGCAACACGCCGGCCTCTCACAGCTGGGTCCGTGGTTCAAATCCCGGTCACTCCAAGTGAAATTTGTGATGGACAACGCGGAGGCAGACAGGTTTTTCTCCGGGTACTCCGGTTTTCCCTGTCACAAATTTCATTCCAGCAACACTCGCCACTATCATTTCATTTCATCTGTCATTCATTTAATCATTGCCCCAGCCGGCACAGTTCATATCCTCGTCGCTAGATGGGGACTTCATTCCATTCCCTGACCCGGTCGGTTGACTGGAAGCAGGCTGTGGATTTTCATTTTCTGGTCTTAACTTGACAATGAAATGAAATAAGGATGAGGATGGCCTGCTCTGCCATTGTGAACTCTAGCGCTAAACTAGGGCCATGTACTGTAGTAGAGGCGTTATTTTGCGTGGGTGGGGAGCACCTTTCGCCCAGACTGGGGAGTAGAGGAATGATATCGAGCAGTGGGCCCGGATTGGTTAACTCTCAGATGGGTTTTATTACTGTGGGAGTGTTTCGAGCAGGTGGTGAGAAGAACAAGAGAAAAATAAACAGTAGATGGATATCTGATGAAATCATGATTGTGTGTTTTCCCATTGCTAAGTTTTCTATTATTCAATTATTATTTTATGGAATATTAGTATTTAAATATAACGACTTACGTACTGTAAACATACACACCATTCCAAAAGTTGTCCGGCTCTGTGGCTAAATGGTTAGCGCGCTAGGCTTTAGCCCAAAGTGCCCTGGGTTCGATTCCCGCCCGAGCCATCAGGGATTTTAATCTCCTGATTGGCGGCTTCGGTGGCGTAGTCGGTAGCATGCTGAGCTTCTATGCCCAAGATAGCGGGTTCAAACCCGGCCGAAGCCGTCGGATTTTTTAAGAGCGTTAAAAAACCCTCAGTATGCCTTCTTTCGGAAGGGAAGTAAAGCCGGCGGTCCCATGTCACAGATTTACGGCATGTTAAAGAACCTTCCACTTATTGCACCTGTGTGAAGCTAAATTTGATAGCTTAAGAATGTAAAAAACGCTCTCAGGTTTCTACGTTCGTTGCCAAGAGCTGACTGCGGTGGCGTCTAGTAGCTGAGTTCTGAACTTGGCCTAGTAGTAGTTGACGGTGGCGCTTGGCGGCAAAAGTAGGAACTATTTGAAAAATTCTAAGTTGCAGTACTTAAATTTAAAAAAAAACAGATAACACATGCTAATACAGTGATCACAATTAACACCGGTTATCAGACAGATTCTACACACACTCAAAGTACACGGGGCTACATGACCGCGTTGTCGCAGCCCCTAAACTTAAGAACCAACCAATCTCCTGAGGTTAATTCCCGTGGCTCGGGGACTCGGTGTTTGTGCCGTCTTCATCATCAATTCATCCTCATTACGACGCGCAGGTCGCCCACGGGCGTCAACTAGAAAAACCCGCACTAGGCCTCTCCGGAGGCCACACGATCAGTTGCCGTGATTCCATCCATAGTTTGTCGATATTTGGAGACAATGTTATTAGGCTTCGATCTCATTGGAGGCACGCTTGTGCAAGTAATTTGGTGGCGCACGCATGCACAAGCGTGCACATATAAACAAAATCTGTAGGAGAACGACTGAAACAAGTGGTGACGTGTCCATCATCGCTCACACTGCCCGCCACAAGCAAGTGCACGCTTGCGCAAGCTTGATCCGACTCCATTTAGAAACAAAAATATTTGTGACAGTCAAGTGTTGATTTCATGTAATCAAGTTTTTGACTAGCATATTAAAATCGAGTGCTTTATTTTCCAAACCTGATATCCAGGTTATTTTCATAAACTATTCACTGAAAATATATTCAATTGACACTTCAATCGGACATAATTACATTTTTTTTTTTTGGGAGAGAAAGGCGTACAACGTTTTTAATATTGGCAGATTGAATATCATTTTAAAATTAATCAAAAGAATATTTTAAAGTAAAAACCGTAATTAATAAATCTTAAGGTTTTACCTCAAAGTCACCATCAGTTTCTATTCAGGTGATACACACATTCGGAAATTCGATTGCCTCCTTATTCTAGGTGTGATTTTGTCCAGTATATAGTAGAAAGTGTCTGGTATCATTCTGAAGTATTCAAAAAACTTATCAGGCTGTCTGAGCAATTCGTTGAATATTCGTGCATACTCTCGATCTTCCTCTCTGTCCAAAAATACTCGTTCACCCACTCTTCCTTGATTTCCTGCTCATCCAAAAATAAAAACACCATTTTCCAAAACAATGTCCTCATCGTCTGACAGCTCCTTTTCGACTGACCTGTTTATAATAATTAACTTGCACCTGCTTGCCTTTAGTGTGAGCACATTGCTGTTCACGCCAGCTTGCGCACGCGCGCACCACCAAATTACTTGCACAAGCGTGCATCCAATGTGATCGAAGCTTACCGAATTCTTTATATACTGTATTCATGGTGGCCACTAGTCCTGGAAAACTCCTGGATTTTATTAGGTCTGGAAAATGATGAAAAATTTGAAAACTCCTGGAAAATAGCCACTGTTAATTAATTATAAAAATCTTTGAATCTTAAATCATACTCCTGCTATGGTTTTGGGTGAGCACTATCGTTAACGAAAGAAATTTCCTCAGGCTACCTGTTTCTGTGTGGGAGAGCACGCGATAGTATTTTCGTAAAACATATTGAGGATAGACAACTTCACCACAATTAAATTGCAGGCGGCATTCTTTTCTCTCTTTTTTAAAGCGCATATTTGAGTCACAAGGGCTTTTTTTTTAACAATAATTAAATCATTTGGGTGTAGGCTTGCTTATCAATAACGCAATCACCACTAATTTTTGTCAACATCTGTATTAGTAAACCAAACACAACTGCTTTATTTTGGTCTTGAAGTAGGCAACCCATAAAGTGCGGGGGCACTCACGCTTATTTTTAAATCTGGAAAAATGAGAATTACTCCTGGAAAATTGTTGACCGATTTGAGTGGCCACCATGTGTATTGTTGAACCAATAAATAAGCCTTATTTAAAAGTTGGTTTGCCTTAGCCTTTTATCTCGCTTTCATAAATTCATCGAATTCATTTTTCCTTTGAGTTGAAGTCAACGGCATCATTTGGAAATGCCACTCAAAATTATACTACTTCAACACGGTCAAAACACTATCACTATGTATTGTGCATACGGTATTCGGATACATGTGTGGCTTGTTTACCGTGCAGTTCGCTGGGATGGTTTCTTATATGCAACCTCAAGAATGATAAAATTTTCAACTTTCCTCTATTTTACAGTTTATTTTGTAATCTACTGTTTTTTTTTAATAACCATGTGTATTAATTTCTGTATTTATTTTATCTGTTTCCTTACAGGTTTCATTTTCTTCCAAGTTATTTGTGCCCCCTTATAAATCTCGTACATCTCCTCCCCCCATTTTGAGAACTAATGCACAATCGCTTTCAGTACGACACACATCTATATGTTTTTAATAATATTTTGAATGACGGGACCATTTTATTTTATTCCTTTGCTAGTAACCGTTTGGACATGGTGTCCATAGGCAGGAATAGTCAGGAAAAGGTGTGAAAAAATGGCATAAAGTATTAGAAAGTCAGGAATTTTATATTAACCATACAGTAATTTGTGTTTTACAGCGATATTTTGATATTACTAGTTAAACTAATCTCTGAAGATAAAAAGCAATAACTCACTGGACATTATGATAAGTTTCCATTTTTACAGATCAGCATAGTAAAAACCTCTTACCTATTTTTGTACGCTTTTTTTTTGGCGTTGGCGTAGGGATGTGGCGACCACATCGCTATAGTTAAGGTTATTAAGTACTTTGATTTATGTATTATTGCATTATAATTTACTTTATTTTGTATTTTAAATTAATAAAGAGGTGAGCGTTGGGCAGCTATGGGGATGGTGGAGGCTGCAAATAAGAGAGATATATATGCTCAATAAACCTTTTTTACGATGACTTCGCGAGTCAGGAATTTTGTTGAAAAATGGTCAGGAAAATTGACATTGAAAATTCTGTGTACACCATGGACATATAGTATCCCTTGTATTATATTTCGAAGAATAAGAGTCATAATTGGAACTACTACTAAATGTGCGCGAGTCTAATACATGGTCAGGTACTGGGAATATGTTTTGTGTTTATATTTTTGCTTATAATTGTGTATAATTCTTTTCTAGTGATTTACGACTATACTTATGTACACAACCTAAATACACTTTTTCAATTGTTTGAAAGTCAAAAATGATATCAATCATTGAATACAGAAAGTTATTTATTTTGGAATTAGTGATGAAATGTAAAATTAGTTTAAAAATTTGTGTATTTTGATTTTGTCATATTAGCATTCACTAATAATTGAAATATTTGTAAGTAATTATATTATTTAAAATTAATAAAGTGTTTTGATTCATAATGTGCCAGTTTTTTAATTGTTTTAAGTGATAATGAAATAATAATGTAATCAAACCTGAAGCTATCCATCTATGCTTCAGAGACCCTCAATCTCCAACACAAAACACTAAAACACCAAATAGAAGTGAAAGAACGTAAAATAATGAGAAAAATCCTTGGAAGAACAAAAGATGGTGTACTTTATCCAAAGCCTAATACAGGAAAAAATATATATATATATATCACAGATGGACAGGGGCGGATAGTACCAAATGAAGTGGTATACAGAGAACTGGAGCTCATCACTGATACTATTCGGAAGAAACGGCTTTCTTTCTTTGGTCACATCATGAGGACACCAGAAACCAGGTTATCTAGAAAAATTGTAGTGAAACTTTGGAATATGAAACAACAAGTAGGATGGATTAAGGAAATTAGAGAAGATATGAAAGAATTGGAAATAACCTTGGATGACTTGCAAAACAAAACAACAAAATTAAAAAAACTGAGTGATATAAAAATAAGATTTCAGGCTAAAATAGACAAACGTAATACAGTAAAAAGGGTATTTACAGATGAGGAACGCCTGAGAAGATCAGAGCGAATGAAGAGCTACTGGGCGACTCGGAAAGGAAACTTACTGAAGAAGAGGACCAAGAAATGATTGACTGAAGTGGTCCAATGAGGCCGTAAAAGCAGAAGAAGAAGAAGAATATATATCACAGACACAATGCGATTACGAAGACTCCAATTTATGTTACACATAGAAAGAATGGACCCAAACAGACTGACACACAAAATACATAAGCAGTTTATTGACTTTGAGTGCTATTACAAACAAATTGACACTTAGAAATACTATGCCAATCAATACAAATTAACCCTTTCCTAGTTGCATTTCCAGGCATGATATCCCCAGAAATCACCCTATTATTTTAGAATATGAAGTAGGCCCTACTGTGGACGTGGGTATCAACTCTTGCTCATAACATTGGAACTATATAATACAGTACATTTAAATAAAATAACATTTCATACGTGAATTACCAACAGTCTTGCAATGACACTCAGTAAATCACACTCACCTGGTGTCCTTGGTTGGAAGTCTGCCCTCATATTATAATCTGGTCACAATTTTAAAACTATATGATCTGGCCACATAACCAATTATGAAACTAAGTTTTTAAAAAATGTGTCATTAATGGAATTTGCAGGTTTTCACAAACTGTACACATATTTACATTGTTAACCGTTTTATTTCCTGAGGTCCCTGGTTCAGAACAATTTCAGCATCTTTTTATTTCTCCCAGAATTAGTCACATTGGCCCTTACTAGAAAGATTGCCAAATCCTAATTTAAATATGCTAATACTTACATCTCGGTAGCCTGCTCCATGGAGTCCTTAGTTCCCAATGTCTACTGCCATCGCCACGAAAATAATCGTGCGGAGTAAAAGGCAGAGAAGGTTGAATGCTTGGTTGTAGGCCACCGTCACCACCGGCATTTACAGTACGCTGGTTTACTGTATCCTCATCAATATCATTGTCTCTACCATTTAACTAATCATTTACATCTAAATCACACAGAAAATCACTTACACACGAGCTTTCCGAATCACTAATATCGCTTCTATTCAATTCTGTTAGGACATCGACAGCTGAGACACCAGCCATGTTTTCTAGCAACAGCTGGGAGAAAGGTCAAGGAACAAACATTTATTGCTACCACTAAAAGCAACACTACGCCTTCTAAATGCTGTCCTATGCCTGCCTGACACATTACTAATAGTTCACAATTACTTATTTGGCCTGCAGATATTGGCGTAACGTGTGATCAGCGCATCGGGACCCCTCGGCCGTTAATCATGGTTTTCGTGATCTGGGCGCTGCCTTACTGTCAGACAGCTACTCGATTGTCCTCACGAGGCTGAGTGCTCCCCATTCCAGCCCTCACGTTAGTTTCTAAAATCCTGACGGAGCCGGGGATCAAACCTGGGGCCTCCGGGTGAGAGGTAGCCGCGCTGCCTCAACACCACGGGGCCGGCGGAAAGATATCATAGTTGCGATAAATTAAGACTTGCTGTGAAGTACTGTATCCTACGTCGTATCACTATTTAACAAAACATTGAATTTTGCTAGTGGAAACTTTTCTCAAGAAACCCCCCAGGGGCTCACATCTAGTGGGACGTGGGTTGGCGACCACGGGGCCCCAGCTGAGTCCGGCATTGCTTCCACTTACTTGTGCCGGGCTCCTCTCCGTCATCATTCCTGTCGACCTCTCTTGGTCAACTCTTGTTCTCTTCCGACCCCGACGGTATTAGGGTATCCGAGGCCTAGGGAGTCTCTTCCTTTCCCGCCTTAATTGGCCCTTGTCTCATCTTTCCTGATACCCTCCTTCTGTGAGGGGTCAGCCTTCTTTTTCTTTTCATGTTACCTCCTGCCTTCAGCTCAAGGCCCTCAAGGAGGCAGGGTGTATGTAGCCCAATCACTTCTGGTGCACCCTGGATATTGCTACTCCCTCAGGGGCTCACGGCTGGTGAGTTCGGGAGTTGGCGACCCCAAGGGATTCCTGAGCTAGGTCCGGTTTTCCCCATTTTATCCATTTACTCTGGGGCGGACCTTCTCCTATTTCACTTTCCTATCTGCCTTTCATGGCTCTCCTTCCTTCCAAGTCCCTCAATCCACATTCTTCGGGGCTTGAGGGCATTTCTTTTCCTCCTGTCCCTGATTTTTCTTATTCTCCTTCTGTTTTCCATTCTTCTTCTAGTATATAAATTAGTAGTTAGTTTTAGTTATAGTTTACATTTCATTATCATCTTCACGATTACCCTCACCATTAGGGGCCGATAACCTAGATGTTAGGCCCCTTAAAACAACAATTATCATCATCATCATCATTTTCTCAAGAAAGAAGTCTTCCAGTAAATTTGTTTGTAAGTTTTTGCGGCGTGCTATTTTTACTTGCAGGGAAACCTCAAACAAAAGGTATACAAAAACAATCCGCGTACTCTGGAGGCTCTCGACAACTAAATAACTGCACTGATACAAAATGAATTACAGTGAGTGTACCAAAACTTCCTGTGTTGGTGCAATGTGTGTTTAGGAAATTAAGGACTGCATTTCCAGCAACTATTGTGAAATTCAGGTTATGATTATTAACCTTTGACTACGCGGCTTCAGTGACATAGTCGGTAGCATGCTGAGCTTCTATGCCCAAGATCGCGGGTTCAAACCCGGTCGAAGTCGTCGGATTTTTTAAGAGCGTTAAAAATCCCTCAGTATGCCTTTGGAGGGGAAGTAAAGCTGGCGGTCCCATGTCATAGATTTATGGCATGTTAAAGAACCTTCCACTAATTACACCTGTGTGAAGCTAAATTATATAGGTTAAGAATGTAAACAATGCTCTCAGGTTTCTATGTTCGTTGCCAGGAGCCGACTGCAGTGGCGTCTAGTAGCTAAGTTCTGAACTAGTTATCGTTGACAGTGGTGTTTGGCTGCAAAAGTAGGAATTATTTGCAAAATGCAAAAGTCTGCAGTCCTTTCTTGAATTAAAACAAGTAGTTCCGTGAAGAACTATACAGCCTATTTTCATATATCCTACTTATGTTAACTGCCACAATCAACATACAAAATTTCAGTTTAATTGCTGTAACAGATTCGTAGATATTGAGAACCGTCTAAATATTTCAGATGGTCGCCAGGTTGGATTTTTATTTTTGTACTATTACAATAAGATTATTGTGTACGTGTGGTATTCAAACTTCAATCGCATGATTAGACAACAAGAAGTAAAAACGAGATTTTAAAATTACGCACAGCAGCCATCTTGTGATATTGCAAACCATTGAAATAAATTAGATGCCAGTGGATCAACATTTGTATAAGCATTTAACGTGCAACGTTTCACGGCACTCGGATAGTTAATTCACGAGAAACGTCCATTTAAATATTTATACTTCGCGTCGCCGCCATGTTGGATTTGTGCTCACCAGGTACCTGAAAGTCCTATAGGTGAACATATGTTCATAGTCTCCATGAACATAAAAAAAATCAGTTTGGTTGCTGTAAAAGATTCATAGATATTGAGAACCGTCTAAATATTTCGGGAGCTCACCATTTAGGAGTGTTATGTGTATAGGCCATAGAGTTATGTACCATTCAAGGACAATTATTGCCTAGGTTCATTATTCAAACTTTCACTTCGATCGCATGATTACGACACAAGAAATTAAAACTTAATTTTAAAATTTCGCACAGCCGCCATCTTGAGGTTATATAAGCGATTGAATTAAATTAGATGGCAGTGCATTACAATCTGAAAAATCAATTACTGTACCACATTTCACTGCGCTCAGAGAGTTAAATCACGAGAAAAGTCTATTAAAATATTTTAAATTCGCTTGGTCGCCATGTTCGTTTCGTACTTTACAGGTTTATGAAATGTACATAGGTATACCTGTATCAGTACCCTTTATCACCGTACAAAATTGCAGGGTAATATCTGTAATAGTTTCGGAGATATAGAATGTCAGTGAAATATTTCGCACAGCCGCCATTTTTAGGTTATGTAAACAATTGAACTAAATTAGACTCCAGTGCATTACAATGTATATAAACATTTGCTGTACCAAGTTTCATTACATTTAGATAGTTAAATCGCGAGAAAAGTCTATTTAAATGTCTCAATTCGCTTGGCCGCCATGTTGGTTTTGTAGTCACCAGGTTTTTGAAAGTCTCATAGGTGAACTTCTAATAGTGCCCTTTATCACCGCACACAATTTCAGGGCGATATCGGTAATAGTTTCGGAGATATTGAATGCTAGTGAAATATTTCGCACAGCAGCCATGTTGGATTGGAGAGACGTAACAAAATTTGAAGGGCACGGTCGAGGTCGCCGGGAATAGTGCTATGAACTTCCCGAGTTACATTGAAATCGCTCCAGCCGTTTCGATTTTATTAGGGGGGGACACACACACGAATCACACACGCACACACACACACACGCACACACACACGGACAAAAGGTGATCTCATAAGCCTATTTTTTCAAAATTGAAAATAGGCTAAAAACAGATAACACACACTAATACAGTCATCAAAATTAACACCGGTTATCAGACAGATTCTACACACACCCAAAGTACACGGGGGTACATGACCGCGTTGTCGCAGCCCCTAAACTGAGGAACCAACCAACGTTTGACTTCACGCACCTATTAATATATAATAAGTACACACGTGGCGATGATTGTTCACCAAGGGAATAATGTCACGAAATCAGTTAGCCTAAACTTTAAATGAAATAAAACTCAGCAATTCTTCTAGGTTTGTGCCATGTCTTGTGTGGGGTTTCGCCTAGGACCCCAAGCTGGCTCATCGGCGGGCTCTTGGTGTCCCCGCCCGGAACCCACAGGAGTAACGAACTGCGCTCTACCTCCCTTTATATACAGTACACCTGCACTACTTGACATGGAAAGTATTTCTGAAGGAGCTAGTATAAAATTTTCACACAACTAATGCATTGATACCAAGGTTGGTTGGTTGGTTCCTCAGTTTAGGGGCTGGACAACGTGGTCTTGTAGCCCCGTGTGCTTTGAGTGTGTGTAGAATATGTCTGATAACCGGTGTTAATGGTGATGTCTGTATTAGTGTGTGTTATCTGTTTTTAACGACTGCAGACATTGAATTTCAAGTAGTTTCTAGTTTTGCCACCAAACGCCACCGTCTACAACTTGGCTACTTGATGCCACCCAGTCAGCTCCTGGCGACGAACGTAGGAACCCTAAGAGCGTTGTTTAACCTATAATTAATTTAGCTACACACAGGTGTAATTAGTGGAAGGTTCTTTAATATGCCATAAATCTATGACATTGGACCGCCGGCTTTACTTCCCCTCTGAAGGAAGGCATACTGAGGGATGCATTGTTACCAACCACATTAAAGAGATGGTAGAAAACAGTGAGCTTTCAACCCTCTCATAATCACAAAATAGAAGCACAGTATAGATACCAATACAGTATGGACACTTCGGCAAACCCGGAAGAACGGATTTTCAAAAAAACAATTGATAAGGGGGAGCACCAATACACCTGTAAGCCGCTAGGTAGCACCACTTATGGACAAACACATGATAAACAGCTGATTGATGAATGTATATTTTATGTCATTTATTTAACTCTATTTCAACACACTAGCTCTCTTTATAATCAGATATTTTAAGAAAATAAATAACAAGAAAATAGAAAGTGTTAATGCTACTGTGTTTTAATTCTAAGAAGTGTGGAATTTAATGTTTAACACCACATTCCTCCAGTCCTGGGGTGTCGGATTGTGATTGCATCGTAACGATGAAAGGTTATGATATTTTCTTAATGATTAAATTAACACACGATATATTGAAAAGTGGGGGGGGAAATGTGGATTTTGTTTCTTAAACTTTTGTAGTCTGAGATAATGCAATTCAAGTTTTCTGCAGTAACTGTAAATAAGTGTTAATTTTTAATGTTCTTAGCTTCCTAACGTAAATACCCGGGAATTTATTTAGTCAATAAAAAAGTCATGTTGATGGGTGGGGACAGCCTTATTATGCAGTGTTATTTTCACATTTCATGATATGCCTAGGCCACTTCTTACTCCTCATTTCTTAGCCTACTCACACTTCTGTTCATTATCTTGTGTTCCAAGAAGAATTCAATAGCGGTACAGTACTGTAAGTCATGTGCTAAGGAATCTCTTTTCATTACCTTTATTAGTTCCACATCTTTGTGTGGCTATTATAGGAGCAACAAGTAGCTTTCAGATTCAACAAATAGACTATACATTTACTGGTAGATTGTTTAGTTTTGCCTACAGATGGCCTGGAAATAAGTAAAGTAAAGCTGAAATACAAGCTCAGGGCTTACAGTAAGTAAACCGGCCAACCACCCTTCGTACAGAGGCCTGCTTCTTTAATCCTAGAAGCCAAGGTCACACCCAGATCTCCATTCGGAGATCCTCAAGTCGACATATTATAGTTTTGGACTGGGTTTTGATTCTTGGTTAATGCATGTTAGAATTTCAGAGTTGCATCCAGTGGTTCAAATTCCAAATATAAAAAAGAAAGATTCTGTGGCTTATGATCACGAGAGCCACGTGAAGCTACAAGTTTGCTTTGCTTTCTGTCGCTAGTGAATGTAATAATGTAATATAACTGGTAAATAACACTATGTCGCCTACGTAGCGTAGCGGTCAGCATGGTCAGCTGCCGCCCCGGAGGTCCTGGGTTCGATTCCCGGCTCTGCCACGAAATTTGAAAAGTGGAACGGGGTCTACTCAGCCTCGGGTGGCCCAAATGAGTAGAGGGGGTTCGATTCCCCCTCAGCCATCCTCGAAGTGGTTTTCCGTGGTTTCCCACTTCGTCTTCGGGCAAATGCCGGGATGGTACCTTCTTCAAGGCCACGGCCGCCTCCTTCCCTCTTCCTTGCCTTTCCATCCTCACCGTCCCTTACCTTCCCTCACGAGGCCCCTGTTTGCTTTGCAGGTGAGGCCGCCTGGGCGAGGTGCCAATCCTACCTCACCAGTTGTATCCCTTCCGATTCGATGTTCCCAGCTCTAGGACGCTGCCCGTAGAGGCGGTAGTGGTGAGTTCCCTCGCTGAGTCCGTGGGTTCCACCAACCTGGAGGGTAAACGACAAGAAAAAAAAAAAAAAATTACACTATGTGCAATGGTGTCGCCAATCAATCAAGTAAAACGCTCAGTCCTAAACTTGCTCTAACCATAGCTTAAATCAGACCTAACTTTAACCTCGTCACGACTAATAAGTTGCCATCTATCCGCACCGCACTTTTTACTTGTCAGTGGTATGTCAACTCCTTATTCTCCCCATTCTGCAGAAATGGAGATAATGTAGGATGAGTTTTCCATGCGATGGATGGTTTTAACACCTGGATGAGAGAAGTGCTAGGCTCATAATGCTGTGTGGCTTTTGGAGAGGCCTGGGGCAGGTCTTTCCAGTTGGTACCTGTAAGCGACATGTACATCATAGTGGAATTAATACTGGTCATTAGGAGGCCTAACTATATGCCATAGCTTCAGTTACTAGGCCTAAGTCAAGAGATAACAAAGGGCTATCGTGGTGTAATCAGTTCACACTCTGCGAAGAGTGCTGGGATTCAGTTTCAAGTCGTAACAGCAGTCTTATTTTAAACACTAAAGTTTCAAATTATGTATAATTTTATTAATGCAGCCAATGGACGTGTACTTTTCTTTTCAGGACGGGTCAGGGAAGGGATATTGGAGGGAAATTGGCCGTGGATTTATTGAAAGGAACCGTCCCAGCATTTGCCTGGTAGTGAAAATGGGAAACCACCAAAACCATTTTCAGGACGGTAGAGGTGGGATTAGAACTCACGCTCTCCCGATGCCAGCGAGGCACGAGGTAGCACATTAGCGCTCTCGGCCACCAAGGCCGGTTCAAAGTATGTATGCCTCTTGGTAAACTATAATCTGGAGTCATTTGTATAACCATATTTTTTGACATACCGGTACTGTATATATTATTATAGTTCCAATTAGGACCTCTTTGGTCTATGACCCGTGTACTTGTGTGTGCATGGTATTTGATAATCAGTGTTGTGGTGAATGTAATGTAATTGTTGTTTTAAGGGGTGGAACTTCGAGGTCATCTGCCCCTAGAGTGTTGTGGTGACTAGCAGTGTTTGTAACTTGAACAGTACTCAAAAAAAGGTTTTGCATATTGCGATTTAGTGTTTTGCTATGTGTACTATCCTACCAGCGAATTGTTACCGGTGGCGGAAATCGGAACTAATGCGCTCCGCCCAGCCACACGCCTGCGATAGACGTGCAGTTGTCGCCAGCGAAACCTCATCGCATGTCATTTGTGTGCATGATTCGTGCTGGGTCGTGCGCTGTGCGGTGTGTTCTCATTGTACGACTTTGCATGCGTTCCCCCTCTTGCCCAGCAACCGCTCGCGGCAGCCATAACGAGGCAAGCTGACGTAATGTGTACACAATAGCCGTGCTCCACGTCTAGCAGTAACAATTCCCTGGTAAGGTAGTATGTAATGACATACAAAGAAAAACAACACACAATATGCTGTGCAAAAGAGACAAACACTAAAGGAATAACAAAAGTGGCAATCTTTTTCATGTTGGGGCATATCAATACCATGTATGGCCACCAAGAGCCCTAAGGCATGCTTGCCGACAAAGAGGCATACCGTACTGAGAACCAACGAACCAACCTGGCTTGGGGCAGATTATCCCACTCTTGGAAAGCAGCTTCAATCAGTTGCTGAATGTTTGTTTGTTTGTTTGAGGATTGGGACAGTGCGAAACTGCACTCTTAATCTTTTCCCATGCATGTTCGATACTGTTCATGTCCACAGAATATGCAGGCCACTCCATTCTCTGTATGCCTTGCATCTGAAGGAACTGATGACCACCCTAGCTCGATGGGCATTATCGTCCACTAGTGTAAAGCCCTCACCCTTTGTGGCATCGAATCCTGTAACGACAGGTTTGAGGATGTTGTCTCTGTATACCAGACCGGTCATGTTACCATGGATAGGAATTAGAGGCGTACGTCGACCAAACATGATCCTTGCTGTTGGAGGCGTTCCTGGATGAAGAGCTTGTGAAATCTCTCACCCACCCGTTGCCACACTCGATTGCTCCTGTTGTATGGGTTTCTTCTCACGCCCAAGTATGCAGGGCTGATGACCATGATGTACAACCTCCTACATGAAACAACAAGCATTAGCATAGCCACCTGGCTATGGCTTCATGAGACAGTGACGGCAGAGAATCCCAATCTTCGTGCTCCAATAGAGGAACAGTTTGACTATGGTATGATAATGCACCAGATGTTACAGCCATTCCAATAGACCAAGAGGCACTAAGGAGCAATCTGGCCACAATGTTAGACAACTTTTGTACATCGACTGCAATCTGTTGTTTCATGTCAGGGGCCTGGACATTGTGGTCATTTAGTCCCGTGTACTTGGGCGAGTGTGGAATTTTGATTGATGACCTGTGTTATTGTGATGCCTGTCTTAGTATGTGTATTTGAAATTCCGGTTAGGATTGGTAAGGAGACGGCATTGGCTTTAACTTAGGAACCATCACAGCATTTGCCTGCAGTAGAAGTGGGAAATCTCGGAAGACCACTTCCAAGATGGCTGAGGTGGGAATCAAACCCTCCTCTTCTCAGTTGTGCCTCACGAGACTGAGTGTGCCCTGTTGCAGCCCTCAGATCAGAATTACATTTCTTGGCAGAGCCAGGAATCAAACACAGACCTCTGGGGCAACAGCCAAGAATGGTAGTCACTACGCCACAAGGTGGTCCATGACTGCAATCTAGATCCGCTGTAAATATTCTCAGAATTGCTCATTAACATCACACATAGTATGGATAGTTATTGTTGTTTAAGGGGCGGAACAGCAAGGTCATCTGTCCCTCTTAACACAAAATAATACAAATTTTAGTTGAGTTAAAATTTATAGGTGGATGCCTAATATTAATAAAACAAACAAAAATAATATGTATGGAATAAAAATTCAGAAAAGGAAAAGTTCTTTGAGCAAATGCACATACAGGTACAGTATTTTTCTCACCAAGATACGATGAACTATATTATTAGTAGGGCCATGATTCTTATGCAAGATATGTTTACGTAATAGTAATAATGTGTGAGTCCTCCAGAGAGACTCGTGCGGGTATTTTTAAAGTTAACACCCATATACTGTACATTCTAAGAAGACTATTGAAACCGTAGTCTCCGAACTACCATTAAAACGAAACAAACAAACCCCGTGGCACTACAGTCCATGAAGGGCCTAGGCCTATCAAGCGATCGCCACCCAGCCATTTGGCCTGCAGATTATGTGGTGACGCGTGGTGAGCGTCTCGGGTCCCCTCGGCCGTTAATCTTGGTCTCCATGAGCGTGGCGCTGTCTCATTGTCAGACAGCTATTCAATTGTCCTTGCGAGGCTGTGTACACCCAGTTCCAGCCCTCACTCCGGTTTCTGAAATCCCTGACGGAGCCTCGAATCGAACCCGAGGTATCCTGGGGCGAGGCAGGCGCGCTACCCCAACACCACCCGAGCTATATTACTCCATTTAATTGGGCATGCAAAATAATTTGAAGATGGAATGTTTGGTGCATGGAGCATTCTGGGAGGGGGAAGGGGAATTAGAAACCATAGAAATTCACTTCTAATAGGACCAAGAGGTGGATTAGAATCCATCCCTTTTCACTTAGATCACCTTGTGGTGTAGCAACTAGCATTCTGGTCTGAGGGCTGGAACGGGGTACACTCAGCTTTGTGAGGCAAAACTGAGAAGAGGTGATTTTGATTCCCATCTCGACCATCTTGTAAGTGGTTTTCCTTGGTTTCCCACGTCTACTGCAGGTAAATGCCGAGACGGTAGGCTACCCCTAACGTAAGCCCATAGTCGTCTCCTTCCCTATCCTCCCGTAAAATTATGAATGCACACACTAATACAGCCATCACAATAAGGCAGTTTATGAGACAAATGATACACACATCCAAGTACACATGACTACAGGCCAAAATTTAAATTCTCCTTGGCAAAACCAGGATTCAAAACTGGGCCAACCAGTTAGAAAGCAGCTATGCTTACTTCTGGACCATGGCAGTAGCTGTGGAAACAATGGGCTTATATGTTTGGCTATTTTTATTTCTTGGATATGAATATTTCTTTTATCCCCTTACTTCACTCCCAAAGTCTTTTTCATCCTAATTGACAGTGTCATGGAGCCCTTTCATTCTAGAGAAAAGGATCATCCATGCAGCCTCAACGTAGATGGAAAGTAGAAGAGGCTAAGAAAGGAATGGGGAAGTGACTGTGGTCTATGGGAAGCCACCATCTCAGCATTTTGAGATGAGAAACAAGGAAGCTAACTTGAAAAGACAGGTGAAGGGACATGAACCAACTTATTTCACAAACCAGGCCTTCAGTGTGGTGATGTGATTTGCAGTTAATGTTGTACAACATCCTTAGGTCTCAAACCCCAATCCTTCCATTTTCTAACGGGATGGGATAACCCAGAAGTAATGGATCGTTGCACCTGTCTAAAACCATGGAGGATTATGTTAAGTCCTTTGGCTGTCCAACAATAAAATTGTAAGTTATTTTGATTTAGAAGTTATTGCTTTATGAGATTACTTCCAAATCCTTTGTTGTAATGCAATAAACAAACATTCCTGATATCGCCATGATCTCAGATCACTGATTTGATTTCTGATAGAGAGAGTCAGTTTTTGAAATAATGAACTGCTTCAGACCTGTCTATCACATTTGTTGACAACAAGACAAAACTATAGTTATCAGTCACAGAAGCTGCAGGTTATCTGACATGAATTCTAATTTCTCTACTAAAAGGTAGCGATAAACAATATGTTGGTTTTTGGTGTAAAGATTGTAAGTTATTGCATATTACTTTTCTTGCAGGTATAGTATTATTAAATTTCTTTCGTGTTAGACCAACTTAAATGTTACAGTATTGTAAATTTGCTCCTCAATGACAATGCCAGGGCATTAAAAATCACCATTGAGAAAACCTCTTTACGATTAAACACTCGCTACCATATATTATATACTGTAGGCTTCTAGGCCAAGCCACTTCAGGATATAGTCACAAAATTGGTGAGCTTCACCTCTGAAAATTGAAAACAGGCAAAAATAATGTTTCTTAAAAAAAAAAAAGTCAAATGTTTCCATGAAAATATATCAGAATACCCAAACATTTGCAGAAAAATATGCCTGTTTGAGTTGGAATGTTTAGGCTTTCATGGCCAGAAAATAAATTACTGCAAATTCTTCTAGGTACGGTACTATGGATATGATGGGGCACAGACATGGCATAATACCTAGAAGAATTCACTGTAATATTTGTACGAGTTGTTTCTACATACCGGTACCGTAAACCATGTAAACAAGTAAGTAATACTGTAATGCAGAAAAAATGTGCGATTGCAAGCAGAAGTTGGTTCTTGACACTTTTCATTCTCTCTGTGGAGTTACTTCAGGATGAATATAGTGGTCGTAACCAGATGTGGCTGGTTGAACAATATAGGGGACATCTGCTGGGACCTTTCCTTTCAATAGGTCACAGGCTTTTCCAGTACCTTGCCCAGTTTCATTCATCTCTATAACGGAACAAGTTAGATCGGAACCTTCCGATGCGCATGTGCGTCCAGTTGCATTACGTCATCCCCCCGCCTGGATTCTTTGTCAACCAGTGAGCACATACTTCATCACGCGCTGGTTAGATGTTGCCAAGTAGTCATTATTCCCAGAACCTTGGCAGGGTACAGATGCTGTCAAGGCATGCGAAGCAAGACTGAGCGGCACTGCTCTTTGACAAGCATGGCAACAAGCTTGCTGTCAGGAGTGTGTGAAGTGGGCGTGCTCTCAGTTCATTACCACCAATACCAATGCTATGTCACTGAGAATGCTCCTATTCGATACTTTATGCTTGCATAATATAAACACGACAAGCTACGAGCAGCCCCAAACAGCTTGAGCACCAAAGAGGGGAAATCGCTTTTGCGCCTAGTGATCCCACCACTTCCCCTCCTAGACGAGACTCCGCCATGACAGGCCAGGTCTAACTTGCCACGCTATAATTAACTCTGATGAGTATAATATTTCTTGAATTGTAATCTTCTGTAAATCTTTCTGCCTAATCAACCCTTAAATGAATAAATAATGTGCAAATAGTAGGACATGTTCTGGATATTAATTACATCCTTCATCAGCCATTACAATTTTAGTATGTCATTATAAAGACACACCACTCAGTCCTTCACACATCCTTAAAAAGAAAGGAGTCAACTTTTCCTAGCATCACTTCACAATCCATACGATTCCTGTTCCCCACATAAATATGAATAATCAAGGGTAGATGTGTAGGACACACACTTGGTGTGTAGGATTTATGAGACAGGTGAGGTACCCCCTGATTTCAAGAAGAATGTAATCATCCCTATACCAAAGAAAGTGGGAGCTGACAGATGTGAAGATTACCGTACAATCAGCTTGATTACTCATGCTTCAAAGATCCTGTCTAGAATAATTTACAAGAGGATTGAAAGCCAGATAGAAACGGAGTTGGGTGAAGACCAGTTTGGTTTCAGGAGAAATGTAGGAACAAGGGAAGCTGTACTAAGTCTTAGGCTGATTTTAGAAGGTAGAATAAGGAAAGATAAGAGAACGTCCATGGCTTTTGTAGACTTAGAAAAGGCTTTTGATAACGTTGATTGGACTAAATTGTTTGACATTTTGAAATCAATTGGAATAAAGTACAGGGATAGGAGGGTGATATACAATCTGTACAGAAACCAGACAGCAGTCATTCGAGTTGAAGGACATGAGAGAGAAGCTGGTAATCAGAAAGGTGTAAGGCAAGGCTGCAACTTATCACCCATACTTTTCAATCTTTACATTGAACAAGCAATGAAGGAAATTAGAGAAAAATTTAAAGTGGGAGTGAAGATTCAAGGAGAAATAATTTCAACTCTGAGATTTGCTGATGACATCGTCATCTTGGCCGACAAGCCTGAGGATTTGAATGAGTTTTTGAATGGTATGGACTCCGTCTTACGGAAAGAATTCATGATGAAAATAAATAGATGTAAAACAAAAATCCTGGAATGCAGCCGAAATAAATCAGAAACCTCTATGGAGATCAAATTGGCAGGTGAAAAGCTGAAGGAAGTAGGAGACTTCTGTTACTTAGGAAGCAGAATAACCAGTGATGGACGAAGCAAAGAGGATATTAAAAGTAGGTTGGCTCAGGCAAAGAAAGCATTTCTACAAAAAAGGAATCTGCTGACATCGAATATAGATTTAGGTGTTAGGAAGTCATTTTTGAAAGCCTTTGTCTGGAGCGTGGCGCTCTATGGAAGTGAAACTTGGACTATTGGTGCAGCAGAAAAGAGGAGAATTGAAGCATTTGAAATGTGGTGTTACAGGAGAATGATGAAGATCAGATGGGTAGATAGGGTTACAAACAAAGAGGTATTAAGACGAGTGGGAGAGGAGAGATGTTTCTGGCGACTGCTAATGAAGAGAAGAGATAGGTTGGTAGGACACATACTAAGACACCCAGGAATAGCAAGCTTAGTTATGGAAGGAAGGGTCGAGGACAAAAACTGTAGGGGTAGACCAAGGTTAGAATATGTTAAACAGATTGCCTCCGATGTAGGGTGTCGGAGCTATGTAGAGATGAAACGATTAGCTCAGGACAGGGAGGCATGGAGAGCTGCATCAAACCAGTCAAAAGACTGAAGACTCAAACAACAACAACAGGGTAGAAATTAAAATTGATGGACATTCTGAAATTTATACCGTACCACATACTATGACAAGTGTAGCAAGCACAATGCCTATGTAACATCGACAGAGAGGTACTGGTACTGGATACTTGTGATAAACATTTATACCAAATTCTACACCTTTAGCTTGTACCACATGAAACCTTGGCCATGTTTACAGCTAGTATTAAACAGATTATTTCTGCAATGATGAGAATCAAGTCCTTGTCCAACAATAGAATAGGATGTGAGTTGCAGCTTGACATTATCTGAGGAATTTCCGACATCCCTGAACAGGTTTGAACAATGTGGCTTAATGTAAACATTGAAATCTGTTGCTATGACTTAAGATAACTGTAGGCCTACATTTTAAAACCATTGAGCTTTAAAATGGTATATGAAACTCAAATTTATGAAAATGTTTGGATAGGCAGTAGGCTATTTTCATGTAGATTTATATAGCCTATATTTATGACCAATACATTACATTTTCGCGAGACCACCTCGTGGTGCAGCAGATAGCTTTCTTGGCTGTCACCCCCGTAGGTCTGGGTTTGACTCCCGGCTTTGCCAAGAAATTTTGATTCTGGCCTTAGGGCTGGAATGGGTTACAGTCAGCCTCGTGAGGCAAAACTGAGAAGAGGAGGGTTTGATTCCCACCTCGGCCATCCTGGAAGTGGTTTCCCTACTCAAGGCAAATGCTGGGATGATTGTTAACTTAAGGACACAGCCACCTCCTTCCCAATCCTATCCCCAATTTACAAATACACATACAGCCACCACAGTAACACAGGTTATCACACAATATGCCCACCCAATTTCTCAATTCCCGAGTGATAGTGTACGGCTTGTTGACACCCAGAGTTTGGTGTTACATCTCCTCACTTATGTAAGGCTCCACTCTTGTATGATTATTATGTACCGGTATTCATTTTCAAATAACATGGACCTATACGGTATTGCTTTAGTGGCACCATGTTCTGCATGTGACATAGTGAAGAAAAATCATCCCTAGGATCGTTGCTGAAAGTATAGAAGTATCCAGGAATTTGATTAGTGTGTATCGAAGATACAGTTGTTGTTGCTTATTTTAAGGGCTGAGACTTCAGGGTCATATATCCCTGTGTATTTGGGCGTGTGTGGAATGAGAGGGAGGTATCACTTGAGAAGAAATTGGGTGGGCTTATCATTTACATGGGTGGGCAAACTTTTAGTGGTCTCACAGAATTAAATAAAATTAAGGACATTGTGATATGTCTATGAGGTAGGAACATCAAGGTTAACAGCCCTGGTTTTTAAGTCTCACAGCCTTAATGCCATGCCGAGCGTAGTGAGGGGGTTGCTAACCTCAATAGTTTGTCTCTGAAAGCAACACTATTTACAATTTTGAGGGACTGGAGTACCTTCAGTCATTTCATGGGATTGTAGCTTTGGGTAGCCTACACGACAATCCAAACTTCTCCAGAACTCTTCAGGAATAGCACCAAGTCCCATAGGTGAGGGAGCAAATGTTAAATCTGATTTGCATTGTAGCTTGTAATTAAAGCACTTAATTCACTGTAAAGGGCTGCAGCTTAACAAATTACATTTAATAAAACACATCAACTAACTTCAGTCAGGAAACCATTTGCCTCCTAGGCTAAGTGGGGTTAGAAAACGGACACTTTAAAGGAGACAATAGCTTCTCTAGGGTGGAGATTTAATGTTTGTTGGGCATTATTACCTAATCTCAGCCTAGCACTGCCCTCCTTGTGGTTTAAAACACTTCCTTTGAGAAATAAAGGCTACATACCCTATATATTGACGTGTAGATCTGCCACGTATGCCAGTAAATCCTCCTGATTACAGGCCTTTATCCAGTCATTATATCTGGATTAGGAATGAGGAATTTGTGAATTAATGGATAGGTGTTTGAGGGACTGACATCTCATGGGTATTAAAACCAGAATTATTCGATGAAACGTGTGACATTTGTATTTACCGCTCCAATGCACGAGGAAACCGGAATGCTGTTATGTCCAGTGTGACAAGAACTGCGCAAAAAATTACCGCACAGATGTTGGTTTCCCACATATCTGCCATTGGTTAAAATGCAAAATTATATTTCTGAGTTGATTTTAATAATTACAAACAATGTTTTCATCAGACAAAATCGACATGCCGCACTTAATGAATACGGGTAGACTGCTCTCTCGCGGATACATGGTGAACCGTCGCCGCCATGCGTGCGTGCGGTTCTTCCGGAACCGGCCGATTCAAAACCATGACGAAAAAATTACATGGTAAAGGCCTGATGTGTCCTTATTACTGTATTTATATCTATACTGTGGTAGAAGTGTCATATATGCTTATATTGTGTATATCAACAAATCCCAGACTTTGCACACTTGCCAAAATATGTGTAATTACACGCTCTCACCATCATAACGAAATATAAAAATTCTTATCTCGACTTGGTATCAAACCAAGTCCCCGATTCTTGGATGTCACGGGTAATCTCGAGAACTACTGGATGACTTTGATGCATTTTCATCATTCTGTAAAGGATATCTTAAGAAAGGTTTCTGTAGAATATAATTTATTTATGATCAAAAGAAGCCAAGCAGCAACGATTTCAGTGTAAAAATCGAAAAAATGAAAAAACCAACACTGGCATCCGTGCACTTTTTAAGCTTACGCTGGGCAAACCGTTAAAAATATCAATATACTATGAGTGTAAGAATTGTTCAGCATGAAAAGTTCTACAAAAAAGTCCTGGAGAGCATATCTTTATCTTCAATACATCGCCCACTATAAGTGATTTTATGTTTTAATTTCTTCCAACAATGTCCATTCAATTGCTGAGGCCACAGTTTACGAGCTAGCTAGGGGCGAGCCTATCACTCCAGTTACAGCCTAGCTAGCGGGCGAGCCTATTACCCCAGATACAGCCAGCAGCAAACTGTCGAGTTATGTTGAGTTAAGACTGCAGAGAAGAGTGGTTGTGTTTGCAGTTTCCCTGGAAGTGCAACTGGGCTTTTCTTCATTTCTGCTGTGAACTTTTCGTTCCGCAAAATACACAGTCAAGTTAAGATTGGACGGAAGGGGTATTTGTGTTCCATGCACCTCGCCATTCTTAAATTACGGCTGACACACGCATCCATGATGATATTGTTTAATAGCCCAGTCGGCTATTTTAACCCATCATGCTGAGACATGAAACGGATATAAATCTTAGTTCATTGTCATCGTAAAAAGAAAGCGCTTATCACGTAATGCATTCATAACTGTTCCCGGGCAAAGCCGGGGCGGGTTGCTAGTAAGCAATAAAAGCAAGAATATGGAAAAACTTACCTTGTTTAATTTTCATACGCAATTACTCGTGTGGGGACTTTTAGGCTTCGTCACAACTCTCCAAAGACTACCTTACTTGGCAACAGTGAGCCAACTATAAAGGTACAACAAACAAAAGAACCCTCGGCTACTTCGGTTCGCGCATCTCACATTGGCTTGTCCCGGTGTCCCCCGACAATCTCTACTTAGTATAAAACTAAGTCCCCGATTCTTGGATGTCACAGGTAATCTCGAGAACCACTGGATGGATTTTGATGCGGTTTTCACCATTCTGTAAAGGATATCTCGAGCAATGTTTCTGTAGAAAATAATTTATTTATGATCAAAGGAAGCCAAGCAGTAACGATTTGAGTGAAAAGGTCGGAAAAGAAACTTGGCGTCCGTGCGCTTCTTAAGCTTACACTGGGCAAACCGTTAAAAATATCAGTATACTATGAGCGTAATAAATGTTCAGCATCAAAAGTTCTACACAAAAGTCCGCGAGAGCATATCTCTATCTTCAATACATCGCCCACTATAAGCGTTTTTAGAATGGATGGAAGTGGTCTTTGTGTTTCATGCACCTCGCCATTCTTAAATTACGTCTGACAAGAATCCGTTGCACATGCTATCTCCATGATAATATAATTAATAGCCCAGTCAGTGATTTTAACCCATCATGCCGAGACGTAAAACGGATATACAGTAGGTCGTAGTTTATTGACTTCGGAAAAAAAAAAAGCGCTTATCATGTAAAGGATTCGTAACTGTTCCCGGGCGAAGCCGGGGTGGGTTGCCAGTAAGGGATAAAGGAGTGCGCGGCTGACTGTCAATCGCCATCACATACCATATCGTAAGTACCTGCAGCCAGCTGTTCGATTGAGGTTATTCCTTCATTAATGCTGCAAACGCAATGCAATTAAAAGAACGAGAGTAAATGTAAAGTGACCGAAAGTATTAAGCACGGAGTTAAATGAAAATACAGTATTTATGATTCCCTAGTTGTAAACTATGCTTTGAAGAAATATACTGTTCCAATAAGCGTACACACACAGAGGCTATAATATCAAGAACATGAAATAATGCATCAGGTGTAGAAAACTACAGACGACCCTTGGCCATAGACGTTTTCCCTTCTGCTATTATACGCTTCACGAATGACTTGGAAACACCCGTTGCTTTACTTGTTGAAGCCACAACATTATAATTGAGTTTATGAATGGTTTTCTGTTTTTGTAGGTGAGCAGTTACGTTATAGACTATTTCTCTACCTTGTCCCCTTAATGGTCGTCCAGATTTGCTACCATACTTCGAAGTACAGGTGTATTTTCCAGAGTTGGAATCTGACAGTTCGGCGGAGAACCGTTGAACTAAAGGCAGCGTTGCCATGTATGCTACTAGCCAGCACGCGCGTACTTCCAGCCTCCCGTACATTTCATCATGCTCATAATATCATTAGCACCGCTATTACATGTATTACATTTTTACTCAAATGGTTTTCAAAAATCCTAAACCAATGCTTAAAACTGTTCGGTGCACACTGTAAAATAAAATAATAGCCTGTCAAATTGAGGAGAGGCCTAAAATATTGTAATGAATAGCAAAATTACGAATAGCCTACTATCATAAAGCAAAAATGTTCAAAGCGAAACGACAACACGTGATTGTTTCCGTGTTATTTAGCAATTTATATCTCCTGTAGAATAAGTTTCAATGCACAAAAAACACATAAATGTATTACAAAATATACGTTCATTGTAGAGGCTATTAACTCACCCTTTAAAAGACGAGAAGCTTATCACTGGGAAGAGGCTCTATCCCATCCATATCATCATCATCCCGGTCCTCTCCGTCACTGGATCCTGCACTGGTGGATGAGGAATCGCCGAGGGAAATTAAGAGGTCGTCCACAACTGTGTCAATAACATCTTCACGTTCCCGCGCTTCGCTTACTACTCTTTCCACATGCGACACCACCTTCGCCCTGATTTCAGCTGTCAGCACCCTCATCCTAATCGCAACCTATGCTGCCGAGACCTGTACAAGGGAAAAATTTGTCCAACCCCTCGCGTCACCACTCGCAAACAAAAAGAAAGCTACCGGTAACCTTAATCTAATTCACACGAACCTAAGCTTAAACTTACACTAACACTATATAAATAAATAACGGACACTTATGAATTATAAATATAAGAATAAATCCTACACGAGAAAGTAATTAAATAATTAACTCAAAACAATTATAACGCAGCAAGGTCAGTGTGCACTCTGGAGGCAACCAAACAAGCGACTGGACAAGCGTCAAGCACGTGGCCAAATAGCGTCATTCAAATTGGCAGCGCTGTATGGTTTCCATGGCAACAAGCCTTGCGTGCGATCTAGTCGTCAACTGTTTTTGCCCAGTGGCGCCGAAATGTCAGATTCCAACTCTGGATAATACAACTGTAGAAGCCATAACGAAACTCAAATGATACTATTACTAGAATAGCATGGTACATAACACTAAACACATAAACATTTACAAATAAAGTACACGCTACACGACAAGGGATTATAAATTATTTATTGCGGCCAATGGCCATAGATAAGAACAACATTATAACAATGTGAACAATATTGAATCAATCGTGTACCTAGGTAACACCAGAGACTTGTGTTCATCAAGTCCGTTTACCCATTCCACTACACTACACTTTGATCAAGACAACTTAATCAGTCCTCGTCTAAACAAAACTGAGTGAGTGATATTAGTCTTCTACTGCATTCCATGGCATGATATATATCGCACTGATTGTTGCATAATCGGCAAACACACTCCTGGCTGGGCTGATGGAAGGACTTCCTAGTGCAGATGCGATGGTGGAAGCCATGGGTCGCAAATCTGGTCACTAGGTACCTCAGCTCATACTCTGGTCGCATCCATTCTTTATATAACATTGCATCTGTTACGAAGAATCTTTCTGGGATGGAGTCTCTCTTCCTGCAAAGTTCGCTTAACAGGTCTACGCATGCCTGTGTGGATGGTAGGTGCATTAGCAGTCGGAGGTCTTCTACCAGAAATGCTTCTCTGGCTAAAGCATACAAATATCGTGAAAGAGCAAATTTTGTTACCCCCAATACCCTTTTCAAATACCTTGATTTCAAACTTTCAATGTCTTTTAATTGCCTGATTGATAGATAAGTCCATATGACCTCTAGCCCGTACGTGAGTGATGGGAGTACTTCGGCTCTGAAAAGTTCCATAGCTGAATTTACTGACATTCTTTGTAAATGTCTGATGTCGCTTATATTTCTAAGTGCTGCTGCAAGTCTCTCCTTTATATGAACCATCAAGGAAGTCCCTGTGACTTGCATAGTAATTCCAAGGTACTTAAATTGTTTTTTCGGCGTTAGTATGTGTTCCCCGCAAACAATGTAGTCATCCTTCCTCAGCCTTCCTCCATTTCTAAATATCATTAATTATAGGACTACAATAAAGAAAACGTATTTAAAATTGAGAAAATAATAAGAGTGCGAAAATGGATTGGCCACAAATCTCTTGTCAGTGTATCTCCGCGGTGTGCTCAGTAAGGCAGCCAGACAGAATGTGACCCCCTCCACCGCTCCTCTGTGACGTCGCACATCAACTCGGAGTGAATGCGCAGGTTCTTTTGATCGTTGCCACCTTATACTGCAGGGCGTCCGCTGATTACCTAAAATTATTTTCCCAGTGTTTTGCCTGGGTTAAATTTAACCTTTTATTAACACATATACTTTTATAAGGATACTATTAATGTTTATTTTCAAAAAATTAAACAAAACTTAATTACGTTAAATCATCATTATTTCCCCTTATCCAGCTCCTGCCAGATTGGGGTATTTATGGCACTTCTCCACCTTCCTCTTTCTTTCCACCATTCCTCTTCCACGATCTTGTCCCAGTCCCAATTTTATTTTACTATGCTGTTCTTCACTGAATCAATCCACCTTGTTTTAGGCCTTCCTCCTGCTCTCTTACCCTTGCACTTTACCTCCAGCATCTGTCTTGGTATTCTATTTTCCTCCATCCTCTTTACATGTCCAAACCACCTTAGTTTATTCTTCTCAATTCTCTCATTTAGTTTTCTCATCCCAACTTCCGTCCGAACATCTTCATTTCTCAGTACGGTAAATACATTTTAAAAATTTATTATAGAACGTCTCTTAAGACAATGTATATCTTCCAAAAATTAAATAAATTACGTGTTTCATTCATCACATTTCAAAACAATCACAATTATTTAGGTGACTTTGAATACGTTTGAAGTTCTCATTTCTTCAATGATTTTATTTTCATTTCCTGCTTATGTTGCTTTGTGTGCAATTCTCCCTTTTGAAAAAAAAAAATGAAAATCCACAACCTGCTTCCAGTCTCCAACCAGGTCAGGAATGGAATGAATGAAGCCCCTATCTAGCGGCGAGGATATGAACTGTGCCGGCTGCCGAGGCCTGACGCACTCCTCTGGGGCAATGATTAAATGAAATGATAGTGGAGAGTGTTGCTGGAATGAAATGGTGACAGGGAAAACCGGAGTACCCGGAGAAAAACCTGTCTGCCTCCGTTTTGTGCAGCACAGATCTCACATGGAGTGACTGGGATTTGAACCACGGACCCAGCGGTGAGAGGCCGGCGTGCTGCCGCCTAAGCCACGGAGGCTCAATTCTCCCTTTTCTTTATTTAATATCATTAACACTTAGTCCTTTCTTTTCATCTCATCTCTCTCATACCGACTCAACTGCTCTATGCTTGCCACAGTGGGTGAGTGGTCAATGTGTCGGTCTACTAACCCCAAGATTGCAGGTTCGCTCCTGGCCGTGGTAAGTGATTTTTTTGAAAGGCGGCAAAAATTGCGACAACATGTCATACGATGTTGGCATGTCAAAGAGCCCATTTGAATTCAGTAGGCCGTGGTCATAATGGCAAAATTAATCTCGGGATTTTCGGCCAGCACAAAGTTCCTCATTTCTCTACTACAAAGTGTTATAGTGTTCAAGGTGCTTAGGTTAGATATCTAACCTCCTTGACTTTAACAGTGCTTCAAGGAACAACGAAATTCGACATGCAAGCTACAATTTGGGTGTCAAATAACAAAGCTTGCACCTGGCACCCGAGACCATACGATATTTACACTCACCGGCAAAATAAATGCAACACTTGTATTTTTTAATTATTCTCATAATTTATTGCACTGAAATTATTCTTATGTAAAAGTTATGCATAATTAATTGATTTTTAAACAATTGAAAACTACTTCACATACAAAAAATGCTTCAAATAAGAAATCTGTTTTAATTTTCTAGAATAAGAAAAAAAAGTGAAAATGTCTTAAATTTTATTTTGAGTAAATTACATAATCATATAAAAATGTTAATCTGAGTTCCAAAATGTATCATTACAGAATTAATCCATTTCTTTTGGTATTGACACAAGAACTGAACACTTAAAAATGGGAATTTCCACCCCAAGCTCGGATCACCTCGCGTAACTTCTCGGCCATACTTGCGATGATTTGTGAAATGCTTTCCTGTGGGATGCGTTCCCACTCCTCATGCAGAATCACCCGAAGTTGCTGGAGAGTCTCAGGAGCACGCTGCCGTACATTTCTGGCCAACATATCCCAAACATGTTCAATTGGATTGAGGTCAGGGCTCCTAGCTGGCCAGTCCAGTGCATACATTCCAACCTCATGCAGGTACTGCTGGACACATCGGGCAGTATGTGCTCATGTGTTGTCATGTATCAGACGAAATTCATCCCCGACAAATGGAGCTAATGATACAACATGGTTTTCAAGGACTTCCATGATGTACCGGTCAGCTGTGAGAGTCCCATTCTTAAATAGGTAAAGTTCAGTCCTGGTATCCATACTGACCCCGGCCCAGGCCATGGCAGAACCCCCGTCGATTGCAGTCCTGGAGGAAAAAGTTACAGGAGAAAACCTTCCTCCACTCTCCGTCAGGCGATCTGAGACCAAATCTCTTCTCATCTGTGAAGAGAATGGCTTGCATAATATGTGTTGCGTTTTTTTTCGCTGGTGAGTGTATTACTAACTGCTCTATTTCCGTTTCCCATTGTTTTCGTTCTTCGATAGTGACTTTCCCACAAGCGTAACGAACCATTTCTTCATCAATGTTTATGGCATCTTCTTCACCTGCATCCTGAATTCCATCCCATGCTCTTCTCATCGCTATGAGAGTTTCCTTGTGAATGTTTTCCACTAATATTTCTTTGTTTAATGGAAAAAAGAAACCCTCTACAAAGGCGTTAACCATGAGAAAATATGAGTATGATTTTTATGACCCGCCACACATCTTTATATTCCTCCAAGCCCTTGAACTTGTAAGTATAAAAATGATCCAGGCAAGATTTACTCCTATCACATTGTTCAAGCTCAGTCTTGTTGACACGGGATATAAGACGACCGAACTGAAGTACGGCTTGATCGGACAAAAGCACAGTCCATGTTGGCTGGTGATCCTTGCTTTGTGAATTTTTCCTGTCATGTGGCTATTGATAGCTCTCTTGCCAATGTTGCTCAAAGCAACCTATTTTTTACACACGTTACAAAAGGCATCTTTTGCATTCTTGGGAACTTAGTTCAAACAAAGGCTGAAAATCTGGGTACTTTGACAGTTGAAGCCATTCTGGATTGAATTTCGATGATCCCTCCATAACCTTCCAAAAATACTAAATAGGGTGACTGCACCTATGGTTGAACGGTTACCAGTGGATGAATGGTATCAATTTAGGTAAAGTTGATAAGGTTCAGTAGGAAGGCAAACCTGAACATGTAACAAGCCTTGTGCCAAGATGCCGTGAGACATCGCCTGTAGTTGAATCATATGTGCAGTCACTCTAGAAAAGTATTAATTGTTGACGAGTGAATATTAGGTTATTTACACCATTGTTGTTGCCGTATTTGTTTTATCACTCACTAGCAACCCGCCCCGGCGTTGTCCGGGAACAGTTATGAATGCATTACGTGATAAGCTCTCTTTTATTTCGATGTCAATGAACTACAACCTATATCAGTTTTACATTTCGGAATGATGGGTTACAATCACTGATCATGGAGTTGCATGTGCAACGAATTCTTATCAGTCGTAATTTAAGAATGGCGAGGTGCATGTTGCACAAATCCCCCTTCCGTCCAATCTTAACTTGGCTGTGTATTTTACGGAACGAAAAGTCCACAGGCGAAATTAAGAAAAGCCGAGTTGCACTTCCAGGGACACTCCAAACACAACCACTCTTCTCTGAAGTCTTAACTCGACACGACTCGACAGTTTGCTGCTGGCTGTATATGGGGTAATAGGCTCACCCCTAGCTAGCTCATAAACTGTCGCCTCAGTAATTGAATGGAGGTTTTTGGAAGAAATAAAAACGTAAAAACACTTATAGTGAGCGATGTATTGAAGATAGACTTTTTTGTAGAACTTTCCATGCTGAACAATTCTTACACTCATAGTATATAGACATTTTTAACGGTTTGCCCAGCGTAAGCGTAAAAAGCGCACGGGCATCATGGTTTTTGTTTTTAGTTTTCACTGAAATCGTACCGGGTGAGTTAGCCGTGGTCGTTACGGCATGACTGCTGGTATTCGCTCTCATCCGGGAGGCGAGAAGGTTCGAATCCCCCCAGCCGGCAACCTTGGAGATGGTCTTCTGTGGTTTCCCATCTTCCTTCCAGGCAAATGCCGGGGTTGGTCCCTAACTATAGGCCACAGCCGCTACCTTCCAACTCCTCATCCTCACATTCCAACTTTTCTCCCCAACGGTACTTGTAGCTCACCCATTGAGTGTCCGTCTCGGAGCAGCTACAAAACTGGCGAGCCGAACATGTCCTCGGACACTCCCGGCACTAAAAGCCATACCGTACACTAAAAAAAAAATGAAATCATTACTGCTTGGCTTCCTTTGATCATAAATAAGTTATTTTCTACAGAAACCTTCTACGAGATATCCTTTACAGAATGGTGAAAACCGCATCAAAATCCATCCAGTGGTTCTCGAGATTACTCTTGACATCCAAGAATCGGGGACTTTGTTTTATACCAAGTGGAGATTATAGACAAAGAAATTCCATTTACCTGTATGTCTCTTTGCTCATCACTTCTTATTAAAAATAAAACCCTGTTTGACAGTCTGCAGATCATTTACATACACAAGTCGACAGTACAGGAAGGAATCCTGGGACATAAGTAAACTCAATTCAGATTTTGCGCTATCTGTTCAGTGAATCACGTTACATCACAACTATACCTTATTCCATATAAGTTGAGAGTCAAATGACAACATGCCAAATCCACGGAGGAGAGCTCTTACCTCTTACTGATGTGAAGTTAAAGCCATTTTATAATTGATACGGTGCCTGTAATATTTCAATCGAAGGTAGTGTGCACATATTAACATGTAAGTTATTTACAGAGTGTTAACTCCTATGTTTTCAAGTCCCTGGTGTCTCATTTACAGCAGTTAGTGCAAAGATTTGCTCTATGTTCCTTGCAATATGCGTGGTGACATTCGCTGCAGTAGGTTGTCGTCATTAGTCTTTTTTTAGCAGGACAGATGTGACAAACAGTTCTTACCAGTATGTATATGACAAGTTCTGCGGTTCTAAATACTTATTTCATTCAGAATAGTGCTGTAATTTAACTTTGTTACAGAACTTGCCTTGATAAGTTATCATACGTAGTCACAAATCGTCGTAAATTTTACGACCCTAGGGTCTTCAATTTGAATTCAACAGACTCACTCTAACAATGCACGCACACTGACGAAGCTCGCGGCATTGTAGGAAGCTACTGAGTAGGACAGCAACGTGGCGAGGAAAGCCTAGCAGATAGAGCCATGTTGCCAAGTATACGTCGTAAAAATTACGAGGATTTGTCTTCTAGGGTTAACAATTGTACAATCTAAAATTAGAAAATATAATCCATCTAAGAAACAAAGCCCATAGTTGTAGAGGCAGATGACCTCTTAGTTCCGCATCTTAACCCCCATACTGCCATGTTCGACTGTAGTCTAATGGCAATCACAGTCCTTCCGCTGCCGCATTCGACTTTAGTCCAAGGCCTCAGAATTTTATAACCGTTTGATACAATGTTCTTCTGACATCATAGGTGAACTTCTAGTAGTGCCCTTTATCACCGTACAAAATTTCAGGGTGATATCGGTAATAGATTCGGAGATATAGAATGCCGGTGAAATATTTCGCACAGACGCCATGTTGGATTGGTACAACGAAATAAAATTTCAAGGGCACGTTTCGTGTCGGACAAAATAGTACTATGACCTTACCGAGTTTCATTGAAATCGGTCTAGCCCAGTGGTTCTTAACCAGTGGTCCGTGAGTGCCTCGGGAGTGGTCCGCGGGAGAAAAGGGTCCACCAGCATGTATAAAAAAGTGGCCAATAAATGGGGATTTCGAAAACGATGTGTGTTGAACGAGAATCGTCCGAATGTATTGGCGGCGTTGACTATTAGGTTTTGAATTGAAATATCTTTACAATAAGTGTTATTGAGGAAGGGTTACAACTGATTAGGAGTATTGGGGGGAGGGGGGGGGAGGAGAAGGGGTGGTCCGTACATGATTCAATTTCAGGCTGAGTGGTCCGCACACTTCTACAGGTTCAGAAACACTGGTCTAGCCGTTTAGAGTCTATTTGGGGAGAGGTGACACACACATAGACGCACACACACACACACACACACACACACACACACACATGGACAAAAGGTGATCTCATAAGCCTATTTTTTTGCATAAGTGAAAATAGGCTAAAAATTACAATCAATTAGAAGGAAAAAAGGTGATTATGACTAAAGTCATCAATTAGAAGGAAAAAAATGAAATAAAGTCATATACTGAACATAAATAAAAAAATCTTCTACTTTTTCATTTTTGTTTTGCTTTTTTTTGGCAGTGAATGTGCACCCACTAAAAATATTTATGTCATAATAGTACTTTTCAGTGGTCTTGTGTATGTATGTAATCCGAAAATAAAGTTATTTAATAATAATGGAATGTCGCACAATGTGAATACATAAAAATCTTGGTGTCCAAAAGAGTTATTGTTCTATTGACACATATGTCCGCGTAATAGTGCTTACACTTTTTCCTGCACAGTAACATACACAGTTTGCGTCTGGTTCATGGAACGCCTTCCTGTGGCACAGCTTATAGTGGAATCCATGAACTGCGAAGCGCGTTATTTGAGGTAAGAATAAAAATTAATCTTCCACTGCTTAATTCAATCTTTTGAGGGTGGCTTCGTTGGCGTAGTTGGTAGCATGCTGAGTTTCTATGCCCAAGATCGCGGGTTCAAACCCGGCCGAAGTCGTCGGATTTTTTAAGAGCGTTAAAAATCCCTCAGTTAGACTCCCTTCGGAGGGGAAGTAAAGCCGGCGGTCCCATGTCATGGATTTATGGCATATTAAAGAACCTTCCACAAATTACACCTGTGTGAAACTAAATTAGGTTAGGTCAAACATTTGACAAACACTCTAAGGTTCCAACGTTCGTTGCCGGGAGCCGACTACAGTGGCGTCTGGTAACCAAGTTCTGAACTAGTAGTCACTGATGGTGGTGTTTGGTGGCAAAAGTAGGAACTAATTGAAAAAATTAAATGTCTGCAGTCCTTACTTGAATTAAAAACAGATAACACACACTAATACAGTCATCACAATTAACACCGGTTATCAGATGGATTCTACACACAACCAAAGTACACGGGACTACATGACCACGTTGTCGCAGCCCCTAAATTGAGGAACCAACCAACCTTAATTCAATCTTTTGAGAGTAAAGTTCAACATTTAATTCGGCAGCATAGGGGTTAAAACAATAACTAACTAATCCATAGTTGCATTTTCCCTACAAATGATAGCAATCTGTTACTGGTTCTCTACAGAGTAACCATTGTTGGTATACAATATAAGCAGTTTAATTATTGACAGACCAACAGTGCTGCTATATGTGACATTGTAGTTGAGCATGATCACCAAGAATACTGGGCCATTATTGAGTGAAATGTTAGTGAGGAAGCATGCATTTTGAATGGATCCTAACCGACATAGGTACCGGTAAATACCCTACAGGTGTAACATATAGGCCTAATTCTTGCTTAGGCATATGATCTTTAGTAGAAAGGTATATTCTAATCATAGAGCACTTTAGTGTGATTAACAAACCAACTTGTTGTCTGTAGAACTCTTTCATATTAAACCTGCAGTGGTCGCGTACATAATAATGACGCGAGTGGTCGCATGGTCCACATAGGTAAGCCATTTTAAATTTTAATTAAATAATGAATTTAATTTTACAATTTCATTTATTTGTTTATAAGTCTTATTAACCCTCTAAGCGCCAACGTCCTTTTGAAAGCCCGTTTGGTTTTCATCTGGAAAATGCCAACGTCCTTTCAAAAGGACGTTCAGTATTTATTTTTTATTATTCAAAGTAACAGTTAGTTCCTTTCAGAATTTCTCAATATAGTTAGTTAAAGACTTACAGTTTTTTTGCAATAAACAGCCTATTTTAATTTTAAGGCCATTGTTTCAGTATATCAGTCCAATCAACAGGCATATTTATTGGCGCGCTTTACTTGGCGAGGCATCAACACTAACAGTCTCGCTGTGCACATTGTTCGCTCTGTGTCTAGTTGCTCTCGATCTTTTACTTGTTCATTTATTGCTGTGAAAATGAGCCGATCTCCTGTTAGTAAGAACACTATTCATAATATGATTGAAGAAGGAGAAGAGGACTTTTTGGTTATTATTATTATTTTTTTAAATTTTATTATTATTATTATTTGTAGTATATTATGTAATTGTTATGTAAAAGAAGTTTGTATAGTATTCCGTAAGTACTTACTGACATATAAACCAAACGAATGTAATAAGACTTGTGTTGTATTTATGGCTCATTTGGATATGTGAATTAATTATTTTTATTACAGATTTATTTTAGGTTCAAAATGAATGAAATTTTCAATATAGCTTCATAATAAGTCGTACTATTCAATAAGTAGGTTCACGATATATACAAAAATTTTTGTTCTACCAAAATTTTATTGCTAAACTTTGGTTTTGTTTTATTTTTAATTAATATTTTTGGGTTCTGGCAGCCAAATGTTTACAAATGGTCATAAATGAACTGAGTAAGGCTTTATTCGTATAGGCCATCATATTAGTAAACAAATAACGAAAATTTCAAGCTTCTACCTATAATAACTGCTGAACTATGAGTGATCAAACAAAAGCTTGCAAAAAACGAAAACTGGCCTTGGCGCTCAGCGGTAGGCAAACCATAATAACACACGGCGCTCAAAGGGATAACTACTAGCAACCCAACCCGGCTTCGCCCGGGAACAGTTATGAATGCATTACATTATAAGCACATTTTTTTAATGTCAATGAACTACGGCCTATATCCGTCTTATATCTAGGCATGATGGGTTAAAACCACTGGACCTTTAATTATATTAACATGAAGATGCATGTTCAACGAATTCTTGTCACACGTACCGTAATTTAAGAATGGCGAGGTTCATGAAACACAAATCCCCCTTCCGTCCAATCTTAACTTGACTGTGTACTTTGCGGAACAAAAAGTTCACAGGCAAAATGAAGAAACACAACCACACATCTGAAGTCTTATCTCCACACGACTCGACAGTTGACTGCTGGCTGTATCGGCGGTAATAGGTTCGCCCGCTAGCTAGGCTGTAACTGGGGTGATAGGCTTGGCCCTAGCCAGCTCGCAAACTGTCACCGCAGTAATTGAATGGAGATTGTTGGAAGAAAATGAAAACGTAAAAACACTTATAGTGGGCAATGTATTGAAGATAGCGATATGCTCTTGCAGAATGTTTTGTAGAACTAATTATGCTGAACAATTCTTACATTCATAGTATAATGATATTTTTAACGGTTTGCCCAGCGTAAGCTTAAAAAGCGCAAGGACGTTGGGGTTTTCTACCCGACTCTTTCACTGAAATCTTTACTGCTCGGCTTCCTTTGATCATAAATAAATAATTTTCTACAGAAACCTACCTCGAGAAATCATTTACAGAATGGTGCAAACCGCATCAAAATCCATCCAGTGGTTCTCGAGATTACCCGTGACATCCATGAATCGGGGACTTTGTTTTATACTAAGTAGAGATGTAATTCTTAATAATTATAATCAACAGAACCTAAAAAATATTATTTTCTTATCAAAAGAAACTAAAACAAAAGTCACCCAATTGTTACAAAAAAAAAAAAACACATGCTTTACAGAAATTAGGAAAAAAAATAGTGTACAGAATTATTAAAATCTGTCTGTTTTCTGAGCAGACAAACATACAGATTTCAAATGCTCAGGACAAATGAATTTATTGCACGAATTGCACACTTTTCGAGTGCCTCTATTACACGCTCGAGCACAATAGTGGCATCGACCAACATAAATCCTTCGCATGGGCCCTGGTGCCGCTGACTGAGTTTCAACTTGCTGAAGGCCTAGAAAGTCTTTTATTGTGAATGTTAGACTTCTTGGCAATGTTTTTTCTTTCTGCAATCTGCTATGGGCCAATGGTTTCATCATAGCCAGAGACAGGCTGACAAGCAAGTCACGACGGCTAACGGATTCATAGTTTTTGTTTGCTATATGTATGCAAAGTGCGTTGAGAGCACTGTGGTTGATTAGATCATAGAAGAGAGTTACAGGCTATTTTCTTGAGTTTCTGGACACGTCATATAGAGAGAAGACATCTTATCCACTAGATCAACACGATTATAGTACGCAATGATTTCAGATTTTCTGTGTTGTCCTGTTCGTTATCAATCACTGCGTCGTGCATCTTGGAAATTAATATAACTGTCGAATACATAGAATAAGACGAGGTGGACTGTATAACGAAATATATTTGACATTGTACGTACATGATTAAACATTGTTTAAGTAGATATTCACGGTGTCCACAGACAGGAAAAGCCAGGAATTTTGTTTTTAGTCGGGAAAAGTCAGGAAAAAGTGTGAAAAAATGGCATGAGTCAGGAAGAAATGGCTGAAAGTATTAGAGCTCGCGTCAGCTCGGAAGGCGGCCGGCTCTCTGGGATTTGCGCAGAGAGAGAAAGAGATACATGTCCACTGATGCAACAGGTTCACCATGCCGAGCCCCGCACCGCAGGCTGCTGCCATGAGTTCCTTCAGTATGGCAACACCGTCACTTAGCTCATCCAGCCTGCCTCTTTCACGCTGGTTTACACATGGCTTTCCTGACAACACACTAGCTCAGATTCTCAAGACAGACTGACTGTGAGTGGTGGGATGGAAGTGAGGCATGACGTAATGGTAGAGGTGTGTTCTGCGCACCGCCTTCCGGGCTGGCTCGAGCTCTAGAAAGTCAGGAATTTTATATTAGCCATACAGTATTTCGAGTTTTACAGCCATACTTTGATGTTACTAGTTCAACTAATCACTGAAGATAAAAAGCAATAGCTCACTGGACATTATGGTACGTTTCCATTTTTACAGTACATCATAGTAAAAAACTCTTTTACCTATTTTTTGTATGCTTTTTTTGGCGTTTGCATAGGGATGTGGCGACCCCATCACTGTAGTTTAGGTTATTAAGTACTTTGATTGATGTATTATTGCATTATAATTTAGTTTATTTTGTATTTTAAATGAATAAAGAGGCGAGCATTGGGCAGCTATGGGGATGGTGGAGGTTGCAAATAAAAAATAGGCTATATATATTTGCTCAATAAACCTTTTTTCCGATGTTACGATGGCTTCGTGAGTCAGGAAATTTGTTGAAAAATGGTCAGGAGAAGTCGGTAAAAGTCAGGAAAATTGAAATTGAAAATTCTGTGGACACCATGATATTACATGCGCTGACACCATGTCCGTTAGCAATTGCTACCTGTAAGCTAGTGAGGGTGCTGCTGGCCGCAGGTAAGAACACAACCCTTTCAACAGGGGGACCAACTGTCAGCAGAGAATGTACCATACAGTGCCAGAGTTGCCAACAATAACCACTCTGTTAGGTTTTGGCACGTAAGACACCAATGTGCATGGTGGATGGAAACCAAACTTTGAAGAATATGTGGGATTTCCTCTTGCTACTCTGAATTCCCGTGGTACTTCTTTTCTGTCCTACCGTATTGTAGCTGCCATTGTTGTTACATTTTCAAACAGTTGTTTGGTAACTTGCAAGGAAGAAAACCAATTGTCCATTGTTGTATTGATATTTCAGGCGGCTTCGGTGGCGTAGTTGGTAGCATGCTGAGTTTCTATGCCCAAGATAGCGGGTTCAAACCCGGCCGAAGCCGTCGGATTTTTTAAGAGCATTAAAAATCCCTCAGTATGCCTTCCTTCGTAGGGGAAGTAAAGCCGGCGGTCCCATGTCATAGATTTATGGCATGTTAAAGAACCTTCTACTAATTACACCTGTGAGAAGCTAAATTGAATAGGTTAAGAATGTAAACAACGCTCTTAAGTTTCTACGTTTGTTGCCAAGAGCTGACTGTGGTGGCGTCTAGTAGCTAAGTTCTGAACTAGGCCTAGTAGTCGTTGACCGTGGCGTTTGGAGGCAAATGTAGGAACTATTTGAAAAATTCTAAGTTGCAGCCTACTTAAATTAAAAAACAGATACACACACTAATACAGCCAACACAATTAACACTGGTTATCAGTCAGATTCTACACACACCCAAAGTACACGGGGCTACATGACCGTGTTGTCGCAGCCCGTAAACTGAGGAACCAACCAACCATATTGATATTTCTGCCAAGTATTGGATGGACTACTCTCATAACCTCATCAGCCCTTTCATTATTCAAGCAAAATAGTCCTTCGGGTTGTTGACTAGCATATATTTCCAAGTTGTACGTATATGGAAAGTGAACATCTACGAGAGCAAAACCCTTCACACCATATTTTGCTGGTTTAGTTGGGATATATTGTCCAAAGGAGCAGCGTCCTCTGAAGGCCAATAGTTGTTCATCCAGAGTCATTTCAGCGCTTGGAACAAAATTCCTTTGGAAGTTTGTGATAAACAAATCGAACATTTCACGTACTGGTGCGCGCTTGTCAAGTTTTCCACGATCTACACGATCTCCAATATCATCGAATCTCAAGACTCGGAGACTAAATTTAAATCTTTGTTCAGACATAGACCCCTGTGTGATTCACATGTTGAAATATTTGACCTGTACTCGAGTGACCAACTTGCAACACACCAGCCATGATCAAAATTCCAATAAATCCAATAATCTCCATTCCATTTGTGGCTTTTGCATCCCTCTCTCTAGCATATTTAGTTTTAATGTGGTCAATTTTTATATTAGTGTTTTTAGTAATAAGATCAATAGTCTTATATTGTCATCTAAAAACAGACCCATGCAGTCTTCGGGACTAGTTTTCTGAGGGGCAATCGATTAGGACCATGTGGAACAAAAACTATATTATTCCCCTGAGTTCTTCCTCTATTCAGAGGAGCAGTCTTTGTCCAGACAGTGCCATCCATACCACGATAAAAATCACCACGCCTGCTTTGACGAGATGGTTCACTACCAGATTCTGAACTATGAGATTCGGTTGCCTCACCTAGGATTTCTTGCCTTTGCTCGGATTCAGAATCGGTGAGCTGTTTCTCAAGATAGTCTTCATCTTCAACTGAACTTGAATGTCTTGTTTATCTCAGAACTTGTCATATTGCAATCAGATTACTGTATCAGTTACATGTAATGTAATATCGTTCAAAATCCTTCAGTATGCCTTTCTTCGGAGGGGAAGTAAAGCCGGCGGTCCCATGTCATAGATTTATGGCATGTAAATGATCCTTCCACAGACTAAACTTGTGTGAAGCTAAATTGTTAGGTTAGATTTTGTCGGAACGTTCTATCAAAGTTCCAACGTTCACCACTAGGTATCAATGATATCTGAAAGATCTAGCATACTGACTTTAAAATATGTAAATATTATGTCTTTTTATGTGCTAAGAAGTGAAAAGCAGGAATTTATGTATTTATAGAAAAACTGCTTGAAATATGTATTTGCATAAAAACATATTTATTTACCTAAAAATCCGAGCCCTAATCATTAATACCTGCTTGCTGCATAGTTAGTGTTGACATAATGGGTCTCTATATTTGCTTGGCTAGGACTTTCTCACTCACGCACTCCACCAGTGTCGCCTCAGTTGCCGGCTGCCGCGTGCGAGTATGTAGGGCAGAGTTGGTGCTTACAATCAGTATAATGCATTTTACTCACCATGCTTACAGTAAATGCTGAAAATGTTCCCCATCCACTGCCAAACTAGTTATGAATTTTCCGGTTATTACGGTTAATCTCCACTAAGGAAATCATAACCTTTACATCTATTTTTATCGTTTACTGAACCTGTACGTTTGAATCTCTTAGCCAGTTGTTTTATTGTGATTGTGTATAGTGCTTATGTGAAATATTCGTTACTTGAATGTGTATATCTGCACAATACGTACATTAAGTGCAGGAAATTGTGCGCTACAACAAGACAAAAGTTTCAAATGAAATTTCCAGGGAGACCCATTCCTATAAATCGGACAATAAAACAACTGGCTAATTTGAGATTCAAACGTACAGGTTCAGTAAACAATAAAAATAGACGTTAAGTTCGTTATTTCCTTACTGAAGCTCGATTAACCAGAAACTTCATAATAAGATACCGATTATGTTTGGCAGCGGTTGGGGAACATTTTCGGAATGGTGAGTAAGCCTCCGTGGCTTAGGCGGCAGCACGCCGGACTCTCACCACTGGGTCCGTGGTTCAAATCCCGGTCACTCCATGTGAGATCTGTGCTGGACAGAACGGAGGCAGACAGGTTTTTCTCTGGGTACTCCGGTTTTCCCTGTCAAAATTTAATTCCAGCAACACTCTCCACTATCATTTCATTTCATCTGTCATTCATTTAATCATTGCCTCAGAGGAGTGCGTCAGGCCTCGGCAGTCGGCACAGTTCATATCCTCGCCGCTAGATGGGGGCTTCATTCATTCCATTCCTGACCCGGTCGAGACTGGAAGCAGGCTGTGGATTTTCACTGTAAGCATGGTGAGTAAAAATGCATTGTACTTAGGGGCCGTATTTTTTGGTAATAGCGATACGTGCAAAATTTTTTCATACCTCCTTTCTTGCCTTTATATGACCTTGTAGGTACTTAAAGTAGCGTATTTTAGCAAAATGAACTCTCGAGATATATTACGAAATCTGATTTATTGCACGCATTGCACAAATATACTCCATGTGGTACGAAAATGCTAAATATTATCGAAAAATCTCTACAATACACGTTTAAATGCTCTGAGGCAATGACCGTCGTGGTTTCCTTCTCATTTGATTGATAGTGCTGCATATTCTCTACACAAAAGCCCACAAAGCCAGAAGTAAGTGTATTCAGTTCCGCGATCTCTATGGCTATCCATGAAAATCGATATCCGCTATGATTACATCAAATGGCGTTGTGGTTGTAGAAACATCAGAGCGAGTTTGCGACTGGTACAACTATCGGCAAACGTCCAGCACTTAAGTATAAAAAAAGCCAAAAATTTAAGTCACAACAGTTTTCTCAAGGGCCGAGCATTACAACAGTGAGGTGTTCTATGTATCTGACGCTGCAGGAAAGATTCTGATGTGTAAATACTCCTATGTTAGTATTCAGTGGGAACGAAAAGACACGTGCAATAAACACTGAAGAGATTCAGCAACGCATAAAAAGAGGAAGAGAGAAGGAAATGAACATAATTCTGCGGCAAATAACATTCGGCGATACTCTACACATCGCAAGGAAGCTTAAAAACCCCCTTATCACATAATCTGTCAGATTTATCCCATACTATAATGAAGATTTCAGAAGAAACATTGATCATTATGACAATTTATTTCGAGAAATACCCACCGAAATAGCGTCAGTTTTAACACCGAAATCAACGGTTTTATTTCACCAAAAAATAAGGCCCTTAATTATACTTATTGTCAGAACCAACTTTGCCGTACATATGCGCACTCGGCAGGCGGCAACTGAGCCAAGCAAATATAAAGATCCTGTATTTATCAGATTACATTGAATTGGCTGGGGGGTTTTCCTCTTTGTCTTATTTATAGAATTGAATAACTGTTACATGAAATAATTTATCAAAGAAAATTGAGAATTTCAGCCTATAGAGCATCCAGCGTTTAGAAAAGACTGTGGAGCCTTATGGCGACAGTGTTGCTAACTCTAGGCAGAGGTAGCGCTGACGTCATACGTTATGTTCACCCGCATCGAGTACTGCGCTTTCATAAGTTAGCGAGACAACCACAACCCCATCAGCTACCTGAACTAGAACACGCCCAGAAAGGAGCAGTTTTGCAGGTGTTAACGGATTGGACCAGTATTAAGGCTCCTGTATGCGAAGAGAACCAATAACGACATTAATTTCATTGTGATATGACGCATTACTGATTGACAGATGTCGAGAGCACTACCCTTCCTTCCTTCTCGGATGTATGCAGACGATGTTAACAATTTTTAGGTCAGCAATACTGTTGATCATCACCTCTTTAGTTATTAGTTAGGCTGTAATTTAGTTTCTTTCAATTTTATTCTTGTTGTTTTGTTTAGATTAATATTTGTAATATTGTAGTGAGTTAGCCGTGCGGTTAGGGGCGCGCAGCTGTGAGCTTGCATTCGGGAGATAGTGGGTTGGAACCCAACTGTCGGCAGCCATGATTCGATCGAACAGAAAATAAAACAGACACACAACAGTAACACCAATGACGGATAGTGCTTCAGAACTTATGTTGTCGGCGGAACTGAGCACGTGCTCCACTCCGGGCGAGCATGCAGCACAGGACGAGACTCTTCTTTCCAGCGTGCTAACCTCGAAAATGTTTAAATTACTAAGACGTAATATAAGCGATACTTGTACGCAATAACAAAGGTAATCAATTGGCAGATAATTGTAGGAAGCTATTATGACGAAAAATAAATATGTTCAGAGTTCCTTCATGATAAAAGGTGAGACAACAAAACCAGTGTAGGGGGGGATTTCCGTTAAAAGTAAAAGGCCAGAAGACCCACAGTCTTTTCTAAACGCTGGATGCTCTATAGTCATCTCATGATGTTTTTCCCATTTTTTCACAGGTCACCTTTGGCTTCCAAACTTTTTCGGTGTTGATGATTGAATGCTTCAAGTAGAAAGAACGTAAGTTATTTAAATTTCAATAAGTATTTTCACCATTTTGTCTTGTTTGCCATCTTGTTAATTGAATGTGGTAACGTCCTCAAATATTCCTTTCAACTTACTTTTTTCTGTTCCACACAGACATTTGATGTTTTCAACTCACTGAACATTATTGGGACATGTATTGACATTCAAGTTTAGCTTCATAACAACTTCAATACGAGAGACTGCAGTTCATTAGAAAAGACTATGGAGCCTTATGGCTAGCTCTAGGCAGAGGTAGCGCTGATGTCATACGTTATGTTCACCCGCTTCGAGTACTGTTCCTTCATAAGTTAGCGACACAAAGCAACCCAACAGCTACCTGAAATAGAACGCGCCCAGGAAGGAGCAGTTTTGCTGGTGTTAACGGATTGGGCCGGTATTAAGGATAGCGTACACGAAGAGAACCAAATAATAACGATATTCATTTAGTTGTGATATGACGTAATGGTTTCTATAGCCCTCACTTTGAGCGACAAATGTAGCGGTTTCTATTGCCCTCACTGTTGGGAGATAAATGTTACTGTTGACCTTTGCCTAAGCTATGTTGTTTTAATGGGCGCCAAGACCTCAATGCAATGCTGAAATCTAAATTTGTATTTAACAACGTCTAGCTCTGGGAGAACACCTTCAAGAATCTATTCACTCAGATCGTGGTATGATTTGATCATTAACCCAACAAACAATTGTATCAGGAGAAGGAATTGGTCTATATCTAATGCTACCTACTGAAAGCAAAGATTGCATTGTAAAAGAAATGAATTTATTATATAAAACAAGTATAGCAAAATTAATAATAAAAATAAGTTTAAAATTTAAATTGGAGCGTTGCGATTTTAATATTACCGATAGAAAATTACGTGAAAACGGAGTCTGATAAATTGATTTTACTCTTATTTCCAAGCTATGAAGTTACTGAATTATGAAATATAAAACAAAGAAAAATGAGAGATTGCGTATTTCTGCGTCATTTGCGCTTACCACTGGAAATTGCTAAAGCATGTCCCTCGTACTGGATGATGCTGTGTGCTTCCCACAGTCTCCTGGACGTCGCCATCTTCTTCGTTATTTGATGATATTCTGGTAGATTAGATAATTCTATGGTCCGTACCTCGGACCCAAACACTCTTATAACTACACTGGTTAATTATATAAACAATTCATGCTTTTGGGCTAATGCCGTGTGTATTTTTAATTTAAACCATACGTTTCGGAGAAACCTTGCCTCCTTTTTCAATGGAAATAAACAATGTGGCCAAAGAAAGTATATCAATGAGATTACAAAAAATATAGATAAATTCCTCTGTTCGTCACCAGAGAGCAGCTGCCAGAAATTACTGTATGGACCATGGTGGAACGGCAGACAAAGTAGTAAGTAACCAGAAGGTAAAGGGGGCGGTGTGAAAATATAGAAACTCCTCGAAGAATGAGGAGGGGGGGGGGGGGGAGGTGGGAGGGTTAGATGGATATAAGGAAACATAAACAAAAGGGAAGTGTATCTGAACAATACCTAACGTCATACAGTCAACGGCAAAAAAACAGATGGAAACTCCTCCAGTGACGAACAAAGGAGATCAAATCCAGGCTCTGAGCCCTAGAGGGAAATGTACAATTTCAAATATGTGAAGAACAGAGAGACTGAGAGGAACTATCTCCCTAGATCCTTAATAACTGGTAGCCAAGTGTCACTTAGCTGATATCCAGTGTCTCTGTTAAAATTATTGGGATTTTTACGAATTTCAACTGCCTCCCTTATAATTCTAGACCAGTTGTGCTTAACAAGGGCAAGCGCATGAGCATCCTTGAAACATACATCGTGCCCTGAAGACAGGGCATGTTCAGCTATAGCTGATTTGTCAGGTTGGTTTAGACGGATGTTCCTTTGATGCTCTTTGATGCGAACGTTTTGTTTGTCCAATGTAGACTTTTCCGCAAGTACAAGGGACTTCATACACCCCAGGTTGTAGTATTGGAGACAATTTATCTTTGTTTAATGCTAAACGTTGACCAATTTTCGTCATAGTGCCGAAAACTGTTTTTATCTTGTGCTTGCGGAGAATCTTAGCAACGCGATCAGTGGTGTTGTGAATATAAGGGAGGTAAGCAGTTCCTCTCACGTCGGAGCTCTGAGAAGGTTGTCTATCCCTCCTTCTGGGATGTAGGGACCTATATATAGTGGATTCATTATAGCCATTACCCTTAAACATGGTTTGTAAGGCATGTAACTCTTCCTGAAGAGTTGATGCCTCACAAATACGTTCCGCTCTTTTGGCTAGAGTTGTTATAATTCCTAGTTTTTGTGCTGGGTGGTGGTGGGAGTCCGCATGTAAATAACGGTTAGTGTGAGTTGGCTTACGGTAGACGCTGTGCCCCATGGAGCCATCCGCTTTCATCTAGCAGTAACCAGTGATTTGGCATTCTGATCAGTCTCGTCTTGTTCTGACCCTCACAGCACTTAAACATTTATGCTAGCCAGTTTGTGATGAACTGCCGGTGCTATTTGGTTTGATCTTTTGGCATGTTAATGTTCTAACCAGACGTAAGAAGTTGTTTTCAACTCCAATATCAACGAGTTCAACTACTTCAACTTGCACTATTTCTCCCACTACTTCTGCCATTTCTGTTCTTCCCTCCGTATTTAGAACATCCGCAGTAGCATTACTGACCACAAATGCAATAAATGCTTCATTTAAATACACAAGATCACTCATTTCTCTGGCTTGAAAAGCCCACCAGCAAGAAAGAACTCGTCGATCAACTGTGCTTTTAAACGGTGTATTTTGACAGGGCCGCATTTCATTGTTGCGTGCGCTTCCTCAGTAGTGCAGCCAACCCAAATCCGTAACACAAAACTATCCTTCCAGATCATAATACAATTGAAATGAAAATCCACAGCCTGCTTCCAGTCTCCGACCGGGTCAGGAATGGAATGAATGGAGCCCCTATCTAGCGGCGAGGATATGAACTGTGCCGGCTGCCGAGGCCTGACGCACTCCTCTGGGGCAATGATTAAATGAATGACAGATGAAATGAAATGATAATGGAGAGTGTTGCTGGAATGAAATTTTGACAGGGAAAACCGGAGTACCCGGAGAAAAACCTGTCTGCCTCCGTTTTGTCCAGAGGCAGACAGGTTTTTCTCCGTTAATAATTATTATTTATCGTAAACGAGTTTTGTGGGAGGAATGTCGGCAGTTCTCGTACCAGTTAGCGTATTTTGCAGCCGTATGAGGTAAGGCAGACGCCATACTTATGGAACTTAGCGGTCTTTGGACACGTGGAACATTAAACTGGCTTTGCACCCGTAGCCAGCATGCATTTAGCAGTTTATGAAAACGAACGTGTTTTATGTTGGCCATTTTCAAAGGCTTTGAGCTGGTTATGCACCCTGAAACTTTTTCCATCGTGTAGCCAGTTAGAAGACGAACGTGACGGTGTGCTCAACTCAAAATCGACAAAAAGTGCACTTATAGTAAGGCCATCATTACTTCCGACCTGACGTTTCAGTGTTAGGCTCTAGTTTCATTCTCTAAATCGTGACATCGCGAACGAAAGTCAATTTGTCGTGATATATCGATTTGAATTGCTGCCTGTGATTGGTTAGTTAAGGTGATTTTCCTTCTGACCGCTAGATAACTCTAAGGTGACACTGAAACGTCAAGTCGGAAGTAATGATGGCTTTACTATAGCGGCCTTTGCATCTGGGCTACTCCAGTATTTCCCTGACCTGGTCGGTCGACTAGAAGCAAGCTGTGGATTTTCATTTTTTTTCTACAAGTATTTCCATTTCTCTATGAGATATTATTACACAAGAAAAGTTTCATGTATTTTGATCCCAAATTTTTCGTGTAATACAATATGTTCAAAAGACAAAAACAAATCAGTTCTTTAAAAAATTAAGTTAATTTTTGACTAAAATGTCTCACCTCAATGGTAAATTTAGAACATTCCTATTCCCCTGACAGGAACAAAATAAGAGAAATTATTTTCAGAGGTCTCAGCAAAAGTGGGCATGTCCTCTCACGATGTATCATGTTGATTTATGAGTAATTCAATACCGGTACTCATTTTCATGTTTATTCAGTTTTTTCAACAAGATCCTGTGCTTTATATTGCAATTAGCCCTGAATGCCTAAACTATTATTTTCGAAGATTTTTGTCACCTACCACGGTCCTTACAAATGCTACATGCAGCCGGAAAGAGGTTTAATTGCTTACACTACCCAGGCGACAAATTTCACTCATTCGTAACTGGGAGATAACCGTAATTCGGGGAATTGCTGACATATATTTACGTAATATGAATCAACTCGGCTGACGCTTATCTCATGCTCAAGATGTTAATAATGATCCCAAAATTAGTGTTAATGTACCCATAGAATTTTCTAAGTCTTTATTAAATCGCGTTATTTTTAATAAAAACTAGATTAATTTACATATAACTTCACTCCCGCCAAGAAAAGGAAAAAAAAAGGCTAATATTGTCCTGTTGTGTGGGATTCTAAATTATTTGGCGCTAGCCTCAGTTTGAAATAAGCTATAAGTTATTTTGTGAGGGAAAAGTTAGATTGGCAACCCTGGGAGGACGGAGTTGTATTACCCCAGTCTAAAATACACAGCTGCGAAGCTCGCTGCGCTACGAAATTGCGTGCTCTTTGTGAGTGAAGCGACAAAGGCAACTGCCTTGAGCACGTTATTCGCGGTACAGATGATTTCACTTTTGCAAGGGTTTTTTGAATTTTAACTCACCTGAGTGATCATTTCCATTGTAAACATGTAACGTTAAATCACCAACTACTACAGAAAAAAGCTACAATGTTGATATACTGTACACTTTTAATTCATAGAAACATAAAAAGAATGCTTTGTTTTGATTAGTTCAGTCCTCTATAAGTATCCCTAGGTACAGTTGTATGACGTATTTAATGAGTCTTACGTAGAATTCATAGTCCATACTAGTTATAAATTCATGTATTTGTTTTAATGATAGTCGCTGGCATCTCTACATTAAACCATGTCCATGATTCCTGGATGCAACGGGTAATCTCCAAATCCACTGAATGGATTTTGATGCGGTTTTCACCATTCAGTAAAGAATTTCTCGAGGAAGGTTTCTGTAGGAAAACATTAATTTATGACCAAAGGAAGTGCAGTTGGCACATTCTTGCTGGCTGCATGAGAGCATTATTGTCTGGTCATAGAAAAATATGAGCCAAGCTTCGCGATCTGTAGGTAGACTGTGGTTATACGTTGTCATGAAGACTTGTGTAGTCACAAATGGGGACCCGGACCGAAAAGCGAAAACAATACATCACCACAGACACATATCACAACCTGCCAATTTTCCAATGGGGGGGGGTTAACCACCCCCCCCCCCCCCCCCCCCCCCCCCGGGATATGCCACTGACAGGAACGATATGAGAAGTGGTTCAGTCTTTCCCCTCAATTGTGGATAAGTGTCCATAAGCTTCACCCAAGCTAACTGGTAACCGCTATGCTTGAAAATGATTTTCGGCTCACATTCATACTTCAGATCTGGAAACAAAGAGTTATCAAGCTTATCAGAATCAAGTTTTTTGGCGTTAAACACTAGTGCAATAGACATCGTCAGGTTAATAATACAAAACAATAAAATCATACAATCCTACATTACTTAGCCTACTTATAACAGTATATACAAACAGCTTATTATCGTTATAACAAAATGTAACCTACTTCTATTGTACTAAGTATTACACCAATCTGCTTCCATACATTCTTCCAGTGAATACCATGGATTCACCAGCAACCACTTTTGCAGCTGTTTCTTAAAGATTTTGGTTGGTAGTTGTTGGAAAGACAAACTCAGTTTGTTAAAAAATGTCATGCCAAGAATTTCATGACTGTTCTGTGTTTTTGAAAGCCGACACCATGGTACCTCTATCTGGTGTGAGTTTCTTGTGCTGTATGAGTGAACTGTTACCCGTCTGCCTGGCAATTCATGTGGATGTTTATTTTTCATATACATGAGGATATTTAAAACAAAAAGATTTATAACTGTTGGTTTGGAAGATTCAATAAATAAAGGTCTACAGGGTGTGTTAGGAGGAGCATTTGCAATAATACGGATTGCCTTTTTCTGTAATTTTAAGATATTTACAATGTGTGCACTATTTCCAAAAAATATTAATCCATAACTAAAGAGACTTTGAAAGAAAGCAAAATAGGCTGTGTGTAAATATGTCGTAGGAACCTCATTTTTTAAATGACGGAGTAGATACACCACCCTTGCAAGTTTATTCGAAAGGTTATGAATGTGAGGTTCCCATGTTAATTTTGAGTCAAAATTCATTCCTAGTAGCTTAGCTTCTTTTATATCATTACTTATGTTTTTAAGACTAAATATTAAATTTTGAGTTTTAGTTTAATTTAAGTGGAATCCATTCTCACTGAACCATTTCCTAGCTTCTAGCAAGCACTGACTTGATAACTTTTGTAATTCACTTATACATTTGCTAGAACACAAAAATGCAGAGTCATTTGCATAAAGAATTGTTTTTCCAGAAACATTTGCTGCTAAGTCATTCATCATAACGACAAAAAGAAATTGACCCAGCCTCAAACGAGAATGGATCTAGAATCCAATCCGGGATTTGCAACTTGGTCAAATCTTCAAATCCTGAATCCATGTCAGTTTTTGATTTTGTCTTCTGGGAGTTCCGGAGTCTCGTTATCTGACACTGAACACTTTTTGAGGGTCCGAAACTGAATCAGCGCTCTACGGCCAATATTTACATCGTAAATATCAAACTTGGCGATGAATGATGAACGAGCGAACATTTTTTCCATGTACTACCCGGCAACATCCACTGCACAGTACTATTTAAATTTCCCCCCCTATGAATACTCATCGCCCCCGACTTATTTATTGTCCCCCTGATAACCCAAATCGCCCCCAGGTTGGGAACCACTGATCTAGCACATTCCAATTTGATGCATCTGCAGGGTGTCGACTACTACGTAAAACAGGGAATATTTAAATCCTGGAAAACTCAGGGAATTATTAGGGTTTTTTAATGTCACTCAGGGAATTTTAGTTTTACAAGGTCCAACCTTGAATAATTGGAAATTAAGGATTTAAATTTTGATGGGGAAAAAGTATATTGTAGTGATGATTGTTGTAGATGTATGTTCGTACTGACGTTAAATCAGTAAGCTGTCATTCCTTGTAAGATAGAGCACACAAATTAAATGTGTAACTGAATGATTTTTGAGAGCATTATTATTGATGAGCTACTTCCAATACTCACAAGTACAAAAGTTTTTCTGGATGAATAAATTAGAAATTCAGGAAATGAAGAGGCAGACAGATTAGCAAAAAAAGGTACCACACTATAACAACCTGTCAGTCAGACTGATTTTATGTCAGCAAAAAGGATCATGAAAAATACTATCAAAAACAGGTATGAAGAAATGGCAAAGTAAACAGCAGAAACCAAATTATGGAAAGACATTGAAGCTACATGGGATCAATATAAATTAACACCAAGAAGAGAAGCTGTAGCCTTCTTCAGACTTAACACTGGCCACGACTGCCTTGCAGCTCATCTGAAACTAATCAATATCCTGAGATCTGAAGAATGCACACTTTGTTACGAACCTGGAAGTAAAATGGATAAGGGACACCTGCTACATTGCAACAAACTTGATGTGACTGCTAGAATTTCTGGAAACCTCACACAGCTCTATTGGAACGCAAGAAAGCTGATGGATTGGAATCCGGGCTAGCCATAGGACACAACAACAACAACAAATTAGAAATTGGCAATATGTAGAAAATTATATATCTATACTAATATAATAAAGCTGAAGAGTTTGCTTGTTTGTTTGTTTGTTTAAACGCGCTAATCTCTGGAACTACCAGTCTGATTCGAAAAATTCTTTTTGTATATGATAGCCAGATTCAAGAGGAATAGTTTAGGCTATGTAGCATTAGGCCACACCTCTCAGATAACCTTAAAGATTGATTTTTGTTCAGTAAGTCGGAAGAACAAGCACTCCCGAACAGCTTCAATAGTACCTAAGTCTATTGTTGCCAGGCAATGCGGGCTGCATCATGTCGCCCCTACCAATGTTCTGGTTCAGAATTGCAAGCTGCTTATAAATTGCAGTCACGGGGAGTAATTAGTGCAAAAAGATTTCTTAGGCCCCTTAAAACAGTTATCATGACAATAGTATGCCTCTGTATAAGGGCGATGGTGTTGGTGCAGTATACTGAGGTTATCAGCTGCAATAAGCGTTGGTGCTTTCCGATGCTTATCCTTGAGCGCACCAGTTCTGTAGTAGTATTCATTATCATCCATAAAACAAATAAATCCTCCGGGCGAAGCTGGGCACTACTGATAGTAAGGAAATACAAACCTTCCAAAGTCGAATGAGTTTGGGCAGGAGGCTAGGAGGGTAATTACTGCACTTTAAGCAGGTGGCGGGACAACTAACTGGGAGCATTTGGAACAGGACCTTGAGATGGGAAAATACTAAAAGGGGCAGGTGCATAGGTCCCTCAGGGAGGATAGGGGAGCAAGAATAGATATGCGGCGCCTGTCAGGCCAGCTACGCCCGACGGAGGATTAAGACGTCTCCAGGCTTATGGTTTTCAGTCGAAGAAGAGATAAAGTAATTCTGACACTGAAAGGTCAACAAATCCAAAAAGTTGATAAATTTAAGTACCTTGGTTGTTGGTTGTCAGAGGATTTGAATCCGGACCTTGAAATTAAGACCCGTATGGAAATGGCAAGATCAACTTTTAAGAAAATGAGACCTTCATTGTTTGATGATGCCTTAAATTTAAAACTAAGACAGCGTATTGTAAAATGTTTTGTTTGGTCCATTTTGCTTTATGGAGTGGAAGCCTGGACTATGAAATCGTCCATCATTAAGAGGCTGAAAGCTCTGGAAAATATGGTTTCATAGCAGGATGCTGAAAGTCTTGGATAGATCATGTCTCTAATGACCAGGTCCTGCAGAGGGCAAATTCTCAACGAGAGCTACTGACCACCATCAAATGCAGGAAAATTGCATACCTGGGTCATGTAATATGTAGTGACAAATATAAAATATTACATCTCATTTTAAAAGGCAAAATGGATGGGCAACGAAGAGCGGGAAGGAGAAGGGCGTCTTGTCTTCGGAACCTTCAAGACTGGACTGGAACAAGATCTATTGAACAGCTCTACCACTCTGCTGAAGATAGACAAACACTATCCACATTGATCGCCAACGTCCAGGAGACTGGGCAGGGCACATAGAAGAAGAAGAAGAAGAGGAAGGCTTTCTGACTACTCTTACTTAGATCCGTCTCCTCCATCAATTGACACCATGCATCGTTCCTGTTCTTGGATATTGCTGTTAAAAGATCTTCCCCAGCTTGGAGGGTATCATTACTAAATGGGTCGTTGTCAAAGAGGTCAAGATAGTTTTTCAACAGTTCCTCAGTTTCCGAAGTCACCTTTTATATAGTAAGGTGTGTAGCCTCGGGGGATTGACATACGGGAACAATGCTTCACTATATTTACAAAGTCGTCATACAATTCAGGAACAGGCTCAATACTTTGAATGTTCACCTCTAGAGACATGGTAAATTTCTCCCAATCAGCCTTCTTAAAATGATATCTTCGTTGGAAAGGAACTGACTGTGGTCGGATGGCAGCTTAAATCGTGCCGGTGTTGAGTTTGTGGGATTGCTTGACCCACTGATTTCACTTATAACTGACAAGGAGAGGTCACCATGTGCGAATGAACGTCGCGTTGCCGGGCACACTGCATTTAAATTCTAACTAATAAAACTTACAACACGTTCAAGCGTCACGTATGAATAATGATGTTAAAATATTGTACATAGCTCCAAAAGCACAGCAAATACATTATGGAAAACACAAAAGACAATAAGGGTGACCAAGATCTGACTCGAACTCGAAACCTTCAATTCCCCATGCCAACACACTAGCGACTACTCCACGGAGACGATCCGGGAACGTGTGCGGGAATAGGACTGCACAAGTTTGAGGATTGATTTTAAAAGTTCAATTTTGAACAAACTAAGGTCCATTGGCAAAAGCGCTCGATATTTGTTTATGAAGAGAAAAATCTCCAAATTTGAACACTTTTCTATAGTAAAGCCATCATTACTTCCGACTTGACGTTTCAGTACCAGGCTAGAGTTTCGTTCGCTAAATCGCGACATCACGAACGAAACTCCATTTGTCGTGATATATCGATTTGAATGGCTGCCTGTGATTGTCTAGTTCAAGTGATTTTCCTTCTAACCGCTACATGACTCTAGGGTAACACAGAAATGTCGAGTCGGAAGTAATGATGGCCTGACTATAGTTAACCACATGGCGACCTCTCCTTGTGAGGCGGCTTCGGTGGCGTAGTTGGTAGCATGCTGAGCTTCTATGCCCAAGATCGCGGGTTCAAATCCGGCCGAAGTCGTCGGATTTTTAAGAGCGTTAAAAATCCCTCAGTATGCCTTCCTTCGGAGGAGAAGAAAAGCCGGCGGTCCCTTGTCATTGATTTATGGCATGTTAAAGAACTTTCCACTAATTACACCTGTGTGAAGCTAAATTGTATAGGTTAAGAATGTAAACAACACTCTTAGGTTCCTACGTTCGTTGCCAAGCGCTGACTGCGGTAGAGTCTGGTAGCTAAGTTCCGAACTAGTAGTCGTTGACGGTGGCGTTTGGTGGCAAAAGTAGGAACTATTTGAAGAATTCAAAAGTCTGCCGTCCTTACTTGAATTAAAATACAGATAACACACACTAATACAGTTATCACAATTAACACCGGTTAACAGACAGATTCTACACACACCCAAAGCACACGCGTTATCGCAGCCCCTAAACTAAGGAACCAACCAACCTCTCCTTGTGAGATGTTTTCACTTCAGTCATCCAATTGCAAAACCCGTTTAATCCACTTGTGAATAAGAATCATTTTCATGAGAAACGTTTCTCTGGACTTTGCCTTGCGTATCTTTTGTGTTTGTTGTTTTTTGCTTTGTGTTTTTGGTTTTGTGTTTGCTTTGTGCTTTTGCTTTTGAATTTTACTTTTTGCTTTTCTTTCTTTGTTTTGGTTTTGTGTTTGTTTTCTGCTTTTGCTTTTTGCTTTGTGTTTCTTGTTTTTTGTTTTCTGCTTTTGTTTTTGAATTTTGCCTTTTGCTTCGTGTTTTTGGTTTTATGTTTGTTTTCTGGAAAATCGAAATAAAACGAAACAAAATAAATTAAAACAAAAAAATTAACAAAATAATTTAAAATAAATAAGACGAAATAGAATAAAACAAAATCAAAATAAAACAAAAACAAAATGAACAATATAAAGTAAAATAGAATAAATTAATTAAATAAATAATTTTACGACATGATCCTTATTCAAAAGTGGATTAAACGAGTTTTGCAACTGGACGACTCAATTCTAATATCACGCCTCCATCTAGCACTGTTGGAAGTTTGTTATCATGCAATAGGTTGAGATCATATGAGTCTGCCCAATCTGCCACGGCCTCACCGCTATTATCGGTATTTGAGTAGCCCCATATTGTATTGCCACTGTTGAAATCATCAACACATGATGTCCATAGGGAGGAAAAGTCAGGAAAAGTCAGGAATTTTGTTTTTGGTCAGGAAAAGTCAGGAAAAAGTGTGAGAAAATGGAGTGAGTCAGGAAATAATGGCGAAAAGTATTAGAAAGTCAGGAATATTTATATTAGCCATACAGTATTTTGTGTTATACAGCCATGTTTTGATGTTACTAGTTCAACTAATCTCTGAAGATAATAAGCAATATCTCACTGGACATTATGGTAAGTTTCCATTTTTACAGTTCATCATAGGAAAAACCTCTTTTACATATCTTTTTGTACGCTTTTTTGGCAATAGCGTAGGGATGTGGCGAGCCCATCACTATAGTTTAGGTTATTAAGTACTTTGATTTATGTATTATTGCATTATAATTTACTTTATTTTAAATGAATAAAGAGGCGAGTGTTAGGCAAATTCGCAAATGAAAAAAGATATATACATACTGTATTTGCTCAATAAACCTTTTTTCCGATATTACGATGACTTCGCGAGACAGGAATTTTGTTGAAAAATGGTCAGGAAAAGTCAGGAAAATTGACATTGAAAATTCTGTGGACACCATGCGAACAACAAACATTAAAACTTGCAAGTAGTGGATCCTGCCTTTTCGTAACTTTTCACATGGTAAATTATTAAAAATATATCATTTATGATTTACATACCATTCTGAGAGTCCTTACAAGTTGATTTCAATTTCGATTGCCACTGCTGCACTGGAAATAATTGTCTTTTTATCTGACCTATAGATTAACTCAGAACAGGTATAACAAACGAGTGATATCATACAAAGCAATCCTCAGACATTACAGTACAGTGGTAAAGCCAGAGGGTCTGTATGCCTCCGAGTGTCTAACCCTGTACAAAAGAGGGGATCTGAAGGACCTTGAGATAAAGGAAAGGAGGATCCTGAGGAAAATCCTTCGACCAAGGAAAGATGATGACGGAACATGGAAAAAAAAAGGAAAAATGAAGATCTGTGTATGCCGACCAAAACCATTTTGGTCACAATGCGTAAAAGAAGGCTAAACTTTCACGGGCATTTGATGTGAATAGACGGAACCGGCTGACAAAGAACATTTTTAAATACATCACAGGGTTGAAAGCCACTACAAAATGGATAGAAGAGGTCAAAAGAGACGCCATTTAAGTTGGACTAACTGAACTTGTCATTCACGATAGGAGAACGTTTCGAAGCCGAGTTGACAATATCAAGACGTTCAAAGAAAAACCACCACAACACAGGCCAAATTTGGTAATAACAGAGGAGCAGAGAAAAAAATAAATTATAAAAACCATTTTTCATCGTGTTCATTTCACTAGGCCCGCCAGTTTACATTGACGTCGGACAGTACGTCATACCCCATGTGACACGTTGCCAACATGTCCTCTACAAAATTATGGGTAGCTAGCGGGGCACGGATCACACAAAACCATTGGTCTGGGTGGGATAGGTTGTAACCATTGTCAAATCCATTGGTCTAGGCGAAATAGTACCAAATGCGAGGGGTTGGCATTATTGACTCAGTGAGTAAGATGGCCGTCAGAGCAGTAATTTCAACTATATAAGTCCTATTTAGGTGGGCTGGCGGGTCCATGACAGTGGAGGTGTGAACATCTAATACTAAATCTTCTCCAGATATTCTCCCGACTATTAACTGTCTTAGTGCCACGTGCTAATCAGATCGGCTCTCGCTTCTCGTGCCAAAAGTGCTAAAGCGCCTTGTTTATCTTATATTTGTAGATTTCTGTAGGCATACAGTATGTCCGTGATTATTTCATACTGTTGGAAAGGTGAGGTTCCAAGCTTGCCTGTGCGGTGTCTGCTTTTTTTCCTTCGAAGTCCGTTACACAATAGGTTTGAGTTTTTATTCACGCCCTCTCTTAGCGCTCCCCCAATCACGTGCGTTCCTGTCAAAATTGCGGTGCAGTTGTTTTCTTCTTGTTGAAGATTTCTGCATACAGATGTATCTAAGAACTTAATACAGCTTGAATGGTAGGTGTTTCTTCGAACATGACTCTTAGGTGTCCTTAATTTAGACTCAAAATTGATTTTTTTACAACAACAACAAAAAGAATTGAACAATTATCAGAATAACCTCCATTTAAAAGGTTTGGATGCAGTATTTACTTTTACGAACATAATGTAAGAAAGAATGAGGTATTGGTTATAAAGCAAAGTGTTCCTTAGTTCCAGAGCACAGTCAAGACCGGATCACTCTGCACTCGTTCCTGTTGACACGAGTAAGTGCACCACCGAGTACAGATTTTCAGATAGTTGGAGGTTTACGCCCCAGCGTTATCGGTAGTGGTGGGCCACATACAAGCCAAGGTAAGTGCTTCAGATACATATACATCCGCCCGCCCATTCGTCCTGACTGTTCTAGCCCGCTACCCTAAACTTGCACATGAAATACTGTAGTGTGTAATTAACAGGGTCCCGATTTGGATGACTGCAAAAATCCCATAAAATTACCCGAAAACATTAAAAAATTACCTAAAAATGTGAATGGAACTGACATACTTTCTACTTCTGTCTTATCCGATATGGACGTTGGCTACCACCATGGCTAACAGCTTCTTATCCTGTGCAATCCTGAAGAGTTCCGTGGAAGACAGCCTAACCATGTTCTTAAATTATCCATCCAAGTTATTCGTCTCCTTCCCGGTCCACGCCGACCTTCAATTTTACCCTGAAGTATAACTTGGAGCAGACGGTATTTCGGACTCCTCATCATGTGTCCCAAGTATTCCAATTTCCTCTTCTTAATTGTGTTTAACAGAAAAACCTCGGCATTACTCACATGTTCTGTCCACATAATTTCTTCACACAAAGAATGCAAACGGACTAAGTCATTGTATGTTGAAATGATTTTAATAGCCTCCTAATATAGTTTAATTATTATTTGACAAATAGGAATTATTTGCACACTAACACTGGTTATTATTCCAGTCTAGTGTGTCTCCTGTAATGTGGATATTTCAAGAAATAAGGGTTGAAGAACGTTGTGAAGATTCTCATGTCTTCGGATTCATCCTCACTTTCAGTTCCATTCATATCCAGTACCATACGCAAAGAAAAAAATAATCATGAACCATTAAAAATGTGAGAAAATGACTCAAAACTTTTAAAATATTCTAATAAATTCCATAAAATGACACAATAAGGATGCAAGTAGCGAGAAAATTACCTAGGGGCCATGAACAGGATTTGTATACAAGTTAGCAACGTCTGTGGTGAAGAATTAAAAGATGACATGTTATCATAATCTGGGCCCTGGAATTAAGCAGTTCTTTGACTTTGAGTGCTATTGCCAACAAATTGACACTTAGAAATACTATGCCAATCAATACCAATTAAGAAAAGTCGATCCAATTATTGTAAGAGGACGGATCTGAAAAGTCTTTGCCCGTATGTATACAGGTAATAACTCCTGGCACTACAGCCCATGAAGGGCCTAGACCTACCAAGCGACCGCTGCCCAGCCATTTGGCATGCAGATATTGGGGTTTAATCAAAGGTTCTCGAAAGCGAATCAAAATGAATATTGTCCGTTGAGCCATTATAATTAACACATAAAGTGATAAAAATTTCTGCAAAACTCAACAAATTGCTAACATTTTGCCCCAGCGTGCCAATTGGGCTCTTCAGTTGGTAAAGGCACACCTACCAAGACGAGTAGCAGGCACACACCGAGAGGGCCATGCAAGACGCTTTGCTACATATTATAGAGGAGCTTTCAGAATAAAGATCCCTTGTTTACTGCCTCCAAATATTTTAACTTGCTGCCCCTAACTCTAAGAAATGTCAGCACCATTTCAATTCAAATTAAAATTTAAAAAATGGCTCCCAGACAAGGCGATATATTCCGTAGAAGAATTCGAGGCAATGTGCACAGAGATGTAAGTGTTTGTATATTGATTATTGTATATACCTGTACCCCTGTAATTATGTATTTTATGTATAACTAGCTGAAGTACCCGTGCTTCGCTACGCGTCATAAATAAAATAAAATGTGAAGGTGACAGTTAAAACAGGGGATAGGCGAGGTGCTGCGCAGAGGGAGATTAAGGATGGAACATTTTGTCCAACTACACCGCTCGGCGTTGACCGTGTTTTATAGCACAAATTTAGGTTTTACTCGCTAACGGTTGGAGATACTTTCGGATAGAAAATGTAATTTTAAACCTCGTATATGCCATCAAAAGTTTGCTATTTCTTAGCGTTCTCTTTTGATTTGAAATGGAAATATGAAAGTTTTAAACCAAGGGGTGTAGTGACGTCACTAAAATGGTCGCCATCTTTAAATAGTGCAAAGTATTGAAAACAAAAGTAACCTATATGTTAACCAGGTAAATCAGCTACTTCCATGTAAAATTCATGTAAATCGGACCAGTGGTACTTGCGTGATTGAGTAATACACAGACACACACCATCTCATTTTTAGCCTCGCTTCGCTCGCGTCATAGTTATGTCATATTGTTATTCAATGAAATGCAGGTTTAACCCCGTTAACACCCCTTTAGAACCTGAATATCCAAAAATCCCTCCTCAGTAGACGTTTGCGACACACAACAAACATATCCCCAAAATATCATTCTGCTAACACTAGTAGTCTGGGTTGGTCGATGAGAGTAAACATACAAAAATCCTTCCTTAGTGGACGTTTTTCTTCCAGAATTTCACCCCTCCCCATAGGCCCCTTAAATTGGATTTAAGAAAAAACGGTCGAACACCTATTTATTTTATTTATTTATTTTTAAGCTGATTGATTTCCTCCGAGTTTCAAACTCCTCGCCTATGTCGTTTAAGAGATACACGCTCCGTTAAGAATCTTTCAACCCCCACTTTTCATCCCTTTCACCTCATAATATACACTACCGTACATCAAAAAACCATTAGACATGTGTCAGCTTATTTTAATTGATTAGTATATATGCCAAGTATCACATCCCCAAATGAAACCACTCGTGAGATATTGATATTCAATGAAATGCACGTTTACCTCCTTAACACGTATTTAGAACCTGAATATTCAAAACTCTTTCCTTAGTGGACGTTTTCGACATACAACGAACATATCCCCAAAATTTCATGTTTCTAACTTCAATAATTTTGGCTTGGCGATGATGAGTGAGTGAGAGTGTCAGGATATTTTATTTCATTTATATTTGATAATTCCACCCCTCCCCATGAACCCTTTAAATTGGATTTATGTAACAAACGGTCGAACACCTATTTACTTATTTAAAGCTGTTTTCGCCCTGAGTTTGATGAGTGAGTAAGAGAGTCAATCAGTTAGGACACTTTCTTTCCTGTCTTTTTTCCCCCAGAATTTCACCCCTCTCCAAGGGCCCCTTAAATTGAATTTATGAAAAAATGGTCCAACACCTATTTACTTGTATTTTAAGCTGTTTTTCCCGCCGAATTTCAAACTTCTCGCCTATGTCGTTTAATAGATACACGCTCCGTTAAGAATCCCTCAACCCCCAATTTTCATCCCTATCACCTCATAATATACACCACATCGATAAACCCTCAGAAACGTGTCTTCTTACTTTTTAATGATGAGTTTATATGCCGTGTATCACATCCCCCAATGAAAGCAATCGGGAGATATTGTTATTCAATGAAATGCAGGTTTAACCCCCTTAAGACCCCCTTTAGAACCTGAATATCCTAAAATCCTCCCTTAGTAGACGGTTTTGACATACAATGAACATATCGCCAAACTATCATGTTTCTAACTACAATAATTTTGGCTGGGCGATGATGAGTGAGTGAGTGAGTGAGTGAGTGAGTTAGTCAGGACATTTTCTTTCAATTTTCTTTTTTCAGAATTTCACCCCTCCCCATGAACCCCTTAAATTTGATTTATGTCAAAAAACTGTCGAACAGCTATTTACTTACTTTAAGGCAGTTTTTCCCCCTGAGTTTGATGAGTGAGTCAGTGAGATAATCAGTTAGGTCCCCCCCCCCCCCCAGAATGTCACCCCTCCCCATGGGCCCCTTAAATTGGATTTATGAATAAACGGTCAAACACATATTTACTTATTTTTTATGCTGATTTTTTTCCCGCTGATTTTCAAACTCCTCGCCTATGTCGTTTAAGAGATACACGCTCCGTTAGGAATCTTTCAATCCCCACTTTTCACCCCCTTCACCTCATAATATACGCCATATCGAAAACCCCTCAGACTCGTGTCTTCTTATTTTTAATGATGAGTTTATGTGCCGAGTATCACATCCCCCAATGAAATCAATCGGGAGATATTGCTATTCAATGAAATGCAGGTCTACCCCCTTAACACCCCTTTAGAACCTCAATATACAAAAATCCTCTCTTAGTGGTCATTTGCGGCCCTTGGGGAAGCAGCATACGAAATTTAATTCCAATCCGTTCAGTGGTTTCTGAGATTTCGTGATGAATGAATGAGTGAGAGAGTGAGTGGTATTTGACAAATATATAGTAGAAGATAGTGTCAAGTCTTTATTATGCTAAACTCGGTTGACAGTGCTGTCTGAGTAGTTGAGTAACTAACGGGATTTCAAGTAAAGATCCTCATTTTCTATACTGGTAGTGCAGAGCGCAACTGGCATCCAGACGGCCGTGTCTCGACTTGAGCTATGTTGCCATGGAAACTATCTGCCTTGCCATTCCTTCATGAGTATATTTTATGATTTGATTAGCCTGCGCTGAGTGCAAAAGGGCCGAAATCAGAAGAATGAGAAAGACTATCGAGAATTCATGTAGCCAGCGGTTCCTTCTGGGTCCTAAACTATGTGTATGAAAAATTTGGTTGAGATTGGTGGAACGGTATAGGTTTGTATACGGAACCAACCCACCCACCCACATACATACGGACATTCACTTTTATATATAAGATTATGTTTTATGATTTGACGACTCCCAAATGTATATTAACATATTACCATGGAGAAATAAAGAAATGAATGAATGCAGAAACGTCACGTGAATGCCAGTGTACCACGGGAGTCAAAAACACCACTCCAAAACAATAAACCTTGCTTTGGCATTGACAATAATCAAATGTTCTCGAAAGAGAATCAAAATGAATATTGTCCGTTGGGCCATTATAATTAACACATAAAGTGATAAAAATTTCCTGCATTGGGGTGACGTGCGAGCAGAGCATCGGGTCCCCTCGGCCGTTACTCTTGGTTTCCGTGATCGTGGCGCTGCCTCACTGTTAGACAGCTACTCAATTGTCCTTAAGAGGCTGAGTGCACCCCGTTCAAGCCCTCACGTCAGTTTCTAAAATCCTTACGGAGCCGGGAATCGAAACCGGGGCCTCTGGGTGAGAGGTAGCCGCACTACCCGAACACCACGGGGCTGGCGGAAAGATATCTTAGTTGCGATAAATTAAGACTTGCTGTGAAGTACTGTATCCTACGTCGTATCACGTGAACGTGGTTAGGTATTGAACAAAACAGCATTTCCAGCAACTATTGTGAAATTCATGTAATAATTATTAACCTTTGACTACGCGGCTTCGGTGGCGTAGTTGGTAGCGTGCTGAGCTTCTATGCCCAATGATCGCGGGTTCAAATCCGGCCGAAGTCGTCGGATTTTATAAGAGCATTAAAAATCCCTCAGTATGCCTTCCTTTGGAGGAGAAGAAAAGCCGGCGGTCCCATGTCATAGATTTATGGCATGTTAAAGAACTTTCCACTAATTACACCTGTGTGAAGCTAAATTGTATAGGTTAAGAATATAAACAACGCTCTTAGGTTCCTACGTTCGTTGCCAAGCGCCGACTGCGGTGGAGTCTGGTAGCTAAGTTCTGAACTAGTATTCGTTGACGGTGGTGTTTGGCGGCAAACGTAGGAACTATCTGAAAAATTCAAAAGTCTGCAGTCCTTACTTGAATTAAAACACAGATAACACACACTAAAACAGTCATCACAATTAATACCGGTTATCAGACAGATACTACACACACCCAAAGTACACGGGGCTACGTGACCGCATTGTCGCAGCCCCTAAACTGAGGAACCAACCAACCTCTCCTTGTGAGATATGTTTTCACTTCAGTCGTCCAATTGCAAAACTCAATTTCATGAGAAACGTTTCTCTGGACAATGCCTCGCATAGCTTTGGTGTTTGTTGTTTTCTACTGTTTTCTTTTTGCTTTTCTTCCTTGGTTTTGTGTTTGTTTTCTGCTTTTGCTTCTGTTTTAGAATTATTGTCTTTTTACCTGGCCTATAGATTAACTCAGAGCAGATATAACAAACGAGCGATATCATACAAAGCAATCCTCAGACATTACAGTACAGTGGTAAAGCCAGAGGGTCTGTATGCCTCCGAGTGTCTAGCCCTGAACAAAAAAGGGGAGCTGAAGGAACTTGAGACAAAGGAAAGGAGGATCCTGAGGAAAATCCTTCGACCCTGGAAAGATGATGACGGAACATGAAAAAAAAAAATGAAGATCTGTATATGCAGATCAAAACCATTGTGGTCACAATGCGTAAAAGAAGGCTAAAATTTCACGGGCATTTGATGAGAATGGACGGGAACCGGCTGACAAAGAAAATTTTTAAATACATCACAGGGTTGAAAGCCACTACAAAATGGGTAGAAGAGGTCAAAAGAGACGCCATTTAAGTTGGACTAACTGAACTCGTCATTCACGATAGGAAAACGTTTCGAAGCCGAGTTGACAATACCAAGACTTTCAAAGAAAAACCACCACAACACAGGCCAAATTTGGTAATAACAGAGGAGCAGAGAAAAAATAAATTATAAAAACCATTTTTCATCGTGTTCATTTCACTAGGCCCGCCAGTTTACATTGACGTCGGACAGTACGTCATACCCCATGTGACACGTTGCCAACATGTCCTCTACAAAATTCTGGGTAGCTAGCGGGGCACGGATCACACAAAACCATTGGTCTGGGCGGGGTAGGTTGTGACCATTGTCAAAACCATTGGTCTAGGCGAAATAGTACCAAATGCGAGGGGTTGGCATTATTGACTCAGTGAGAAAGATGGCCGGCAGAGCAGTAATTTCAACTATATAAGTCGTGCTCCTATTTGGGTGGGCTGGTGGGTCTATGATAGTGGAGGTGTGAACATCTAATACTAAATCTTCTCCAGATATTCTCCCGACTATTAACCGTCTTAGTGCCACGTGCTAATCAGATCGACTCTCGCTTCTCGAGCCAAAAGTGCTAAAGCCGATTGAATCGGCAATCGGCGCCTTGTTTATCTTATATTTGTAGATTTCTGTAGGTATAAAGTATGTCCATGATTATTTCATACTGTTAGAAATGTGAGGTTCCAAGCTTGCCTGTGTGATGTCTGCTTTTTTCCTTCGAAGTCCGTTACACAATAGGTTTGAGTTCTTATTCACACCCTCTCTTTGCGCTCCCCCAATCAAGCATGTTCCTGCCAAAATTGTGGTGCAGTTGTTTTCTTCTTGTTGAAGATTTCTGCCTACAGATGTATCTAAGAATTTAATACAGCTGGAAACGTAGTGTTTCTTCGAATATGACACTTAGGTGTTCTTAATTTAGACTCAAAATTTATTTTTTATGAAAATTTGAACAATTATCAGAATAACCTCCATTTAAAAGGTTTGAATGCAGTATTTACTGTTAAGAATATAATGTATGAAAGAATGAGGTATTGGTTATAAAGCAAAATGTTCCTTACTTCCAGAGCACAGTCGAGCCCGGATCACTCTGCACTCATTCCCGTTGACGAGAGTAAGCGCACCACCGAGTACAGATTTCCAGATAGTTGGAGGCTTACCTCCCAGCGTTAGCGGTAGTGGTGGGCCACATACAAGCCAAGGTAAGTGCTTCAGATACATATCCATCCATCCATCCGCCCATTCGTCCGGACTGTTCTAGCCCGCTATCCTAAACTTGCACATGAAATACTGTAGTGAGTAATTAACAGGGCCCCGATTTGGATGACTGCAAAAATCCCATAAAATGACCCGAAAACTTTAAATTATGACCTAAAAAATTGAATGGAACTGACATAATTTCATCACACAAAAATGCAAACAGACTACGTCATTGTATGTTGAAATGATCTTAATAGCTACCTATTATAATTTAGTTATTATTTGACAAATAGGCCTACGAATTATTTGCACACAAATACTGGTTATTATTTCAGTCTAGTGTGTCTCCTGGAATGTGGATATTCCAAGAAATAAGGGTTCAACAAAATTGTGAAGATTCTCATGTCTTTGTTCTCATCCTCACTTTCAGTTCCGACAATATTCAGCACCACACGCCAAAAAAAAAGCACCATAAACCATTAAAAATTGAGAAAATGACTCAAGACGTATAAAATATTCTAATAAATTCCATAAAATGACACAATAATGACCTAAAAGCAAAATACCTACAAAAATGACACAAAATGACTTAATTAATATGCATTTCTGTAATGTTGGGACCATGAACAGGATTTGTATATAAGTTAGCAACGTCTGTGGTGAACAATTTAAAAGGTGGATTTAAGCAGTTCATTGACTTTGAGTACTGTCACCAACAAATTGACACTGAGAAATACTACGCTAATCAATACCAATTAGGAAACGTCTATTCAATTATTATTGTAATAGGACGGATCTGAAAGTCTTTGCCCGTATTTATACTACGCCACCAAGACAAGCCGGGAACATGTGTGGGAATAAGACTAAAAGTTTGAGGATTGATTTTAAACGTTCAATTTTGAGCACACTAAGGCCCATTGGCAAAAACGCTCGAACAGGGGTAAAATATTTTTTTATGAAGAGCAAACCCTCCAAATTTGAACACTTTTCTAGTAAACCACATGGCGACCTCTCCTTGTGAGATAAATAACTGAATTAATAATATACTTATATAGCTACAAACGTGGTGTAGTTTGTTCACCATACCACACAACAGTTCAATGTTTATTCCTGTGAATCAGCACAAACGAATCCGGCATCAATGACACTGCTTGTAGTTGTTTGGGAACATTTTAGGGATAGGTTCGATGGCACCTAAGAACCTACAGAAACATTAGCTTACAACCAAAAATATACCAGCTTTAGTACAGCTGGTGTACTTCATACACCAGCACGTGTACTTAAGGATTAAATACATTTCTTTTTATTATTCGAGTCAGAAGCACTACAACATAAACAAGAGGGATGATAAACACATTATTACAAAGGAATAATACAACAATGTCTCGAATTAGATTGTCTTTGCCCAGAAACGGGCAACTGTCACACCCCTTTCATGACCTTCCATTAACTCCTGCGTTGAGCAAGAGCACGGGCACAGTTCACAGGAACACAGGTGTATCATGGTCTGACTCTGCCCACACTCACAGAGTTCTGATTCCTGTAAGTATCCCCATTTGTGGAGATTAACTTTACATCTCCCAACACCACTCCGAAGTCTGTTGGGTGACCGCCAAGTTTCCCAGTTGTTGTTGTGACCTGCTGGAAACCTTTCCTTGTCCTTCATCCAATCTGGTGGTATGGTGGATTGCCATAGCTGTATCCTGGCTACCATTTCTTCATCAATGTTCATGGCATCTTCTCCACCTGCATCCTGAATTTCATCCCATGCTCTTCTCATCGCTATGAGAGTTTCCTCGTGAATGTTTCCTACAAATTTTTATTTTTTTTTTTCAATGGAAAAAAGAAACCCTCCACAAAGGCGTTACCATCAGAAAATATGAGGATGATTTTTTTAATTTGCCACACATCTTTATATAATGATCCAGGCGAGATTTACTCCTATCACATTGTTCAAGCTCAGTCTTGTTGACACGGGATATAAGACGACCGAACTGAAGTATGGCTCGATCGGACAAAAGCGCAGTCACATGCTGGCTGGTGATCCTTGCTTTGTGAATTTTTCCTGTCATGTGGCTAGTGATAGCTCTCTTGCCCATGTTGCTCAAAGCAATCTGTTTTTTGCACATGTTGCAAAAAGCATGTTTTGTATTCTTGGGAACTTCTTCTAACCAAGGCTGAAAATCTGGGTTGCAGCTATTCTGGATTAAATTTCGATCATTCCTCCATGATCTTCAAAAAATACTAAATACTAAATGCAAAAGTGTTAATTGTTGATGAGTTAATTTATGGTGATGTAAACCATTGTTGTTGCAGTATTTGTTTTGTTACTCATTATAGGCAAAGAAATTCCATTTACCTGTATATCTCTTCGTTCATCGCTTCTTAATAATTAAAAAATTCTTTGACAGTCTGCAAATCATTTACAAACACAAGTCAACAGTAAAGAAAGGATGCCTGGGACATAAGTAAACTCAATTCAGATTTTGCGCCATCCGTACAGTGAATCACGGTACACCACAACTATACCTTATTCCATATTATAAGTTGAGAGTCAAATGACAACAAGCCAGAGCTGCGGAGAAGAGCTCTCACATCTTAAAGCCAGTTTATAATTGATACGTTGTCTGTAATATTTATATCAAAGGTAGTGTGCTCGTATAGGTAAGAGCTCTTCTTCGCGACTCTGGTGTGTTGTAATTACTCTCAACTTATATGGAATAAGGTATAAGCACTCTAGTAATTTTCTATTCTTGCGAAGCTAATTTTTCTGACTTTGGATACCCTGAAAGGCGAACATTCAAAAGGAAAACATGGCAGAACGGTCAGATTACGGTACTTAATCTTTAATCTTAACGGTGATTAATCTTGTATGCAAGATTAATTAATACCGCCAATGATGCATTATTATTAAGCCCAATCATACATCATGACCTTTTTTTTTCATCGTGCCAAATTTTTTCCTTGCATTTTCCCTGTTTATTCTATGCAATTTAAATTCCCTGTGTTCCCTGAGTTTTCCTGAAAGCGGTCAGCCTGCACTAGTTTTTAAGGTATAATATTTTTCATGCTGAGGATGGAATCATTGCTATTCCGAAACTTGCACGTCGTTTAATATTTCATTAACCTTCCAGCGGGCGCCACCTTTGAAAACTGTCACCAGCGGGTGCGTAGCAGCACTGAGTGCTGCCTGCTGAAAATTGTTTTCCCACCCCTAAAGCAGCCCCGTATTTTAGGGAGAAGGAGGTAATATCACCCTCTCTATTGACCTGAATAAAAATATTTATGCCTGGAAAATTTTAATGGTCACCAATAGAATTTATTTCTACGGGTAAACTTGAAACTGTTACTCAAACTGCAAACGTAACAAACTACAGCAGTCAACAATGATTTAAATTATGTCAAAACTTATGAATTTGAGATATGTATCAATGAGTGTCAGAATATTTCTGCTAATCACTTTTGAGCCAGGAAAAATATTGATAATATTTTTTGCTGGTACTTTTGAATATGCTTGCACGGGCTTAAGCCACGTTTACACCGGAGTTGACAATGGTGTTGCCAACAAATGTTGATAACATTTACAAAAACCGTACTAAGAGTTTTGTCAACATTGCTGTCAACACCGAAAAAGTGTTGGCAACATTACCCACTAGCAGTCGGTAAAGATCAAAGAGTGTTGTTAACATTTGTTCGCAGCAATGTTGACGGGACTTAAAGTTACCCGCAACAATGTTGGCAACAATTCCCCTTCAACTGTCAGCGCACATGGTTGGCCGACGCGGCTTCACTCTAGTCACCACTGTTGCTGGCAGTACTGGACTTCTGTTTGTGGTGTCGAAGTGCAAGTCAACTCTCTTGACAATGGATCGACTTCGTCTTGATTTAAATCGGAAAGTAGGTCACTTCCACTACACACAGATCTGGCTCTAAGGGAAGGCCTTGCCCAGATTCTCTTCAGCCTTCTCCTTTTACTTATGATGACGCTCGCTGCTGGTATCGCCGCAAGTTCCTCTAGTGTTGACATCTCGGAATGCAAAATGCAACTGGCGAAACACGCCAAAAATGAGCTAAATTGTTGTCAATAAATCTTACCATTCTCGATATTCGCTAACATTGTTGCCAACTTTTGTTGTCAACATCTTGGTGGCAACATTTGGTGTAAATGCGGCTTAAGAAACAAAAAATGATAACAGTTGTTTTTCTTAGATGTTAACCCATATGTGCCCATAGTTGCAGGGGCAGATGACCTCATAGTTCTGCCTCTTAACCCCTATGCTGCCATGTTCGACTGTAGTCAAATGGCAATCACACTCTGTCCGCTGCCATATTCGACTTTATCCACGGCCTCAGAATTATATAACCACTTGATACAACGTTCTTCTGATGTCATAGGTGAACTTCTAGTAGTGCCCTTTATCATCGTACAAAATTTCAGGGTGATATCGGTAATAGTTTCGGAGATATAGAATGTCAGTGATATATTTCGCACGCACGCCATGTTGGATTGGTGCGACAATAAAATTTCAAGGACACGGTCGAGGTCGGACAAAACAGTATTATGACCTTCCCGAGTTTCATAGAAATGTCCAGCCGTTTAGATTCTTTTTTTTTTGGGGGGGGGGGGGGGGGAGGGGAGGGGAGGCGAGACACACTGTCAAAAGGTGATCTCATAAGCCTATTTTTTTTCATGAGTGAAAATAGGCTAAAAATTGTGATCAATTAGAAGGGAAAAAATGAAATTAAGTGATCTACATACATAAAAAAAACTTCCACTTTTTAATTTTTGTTTTTCCTTTCTTTTGCACTGTATATGCACCCACTAGAAATATTTATGTCACAATAGTACTTTTCGGTGGTCTTGAGTATGTATGTAATCCAAAAATGAAGTTATTTGAGGTAAGAATAAATAAATTTTTCACTGCTTTATTCAATCTAGCGGCTTCGGTGGCGTAGTTGGTAGCATGCTGAGCTTCTAAGCCCAAGATCGTGGGTTCAAACTCGGCCAAAGCCGTTGGATTTTTTAAGAGCGTTAAAAATCCCTCAGTATGCCTTCCTTCGGAGGGGAAGTAATGCCAGCGGTCCCATGTCATAGATTTTCTAAATTTGTTTTTTTAGCGTATGGCTTTTAGTGCCGGGAGTGTCCAAGGACATGTTCGGCTCACCAGTTTTGTAGCTGCTTCGAGACAGACACCCAATGGGTGAGCTACAAGTACCGTTGGGAGGGAAGTTGGAATGTGAGGACGAGGAGTTGCAAGGTAGCGGCTGTGGCCTATAGTTAGGGACCAACCCCGGCATTTGCCATGGGAAACCACAGAAGACCATCTTCAAGGTTGCCGGCAGGGGGATTCGAACCTCCTCACCTCCCGGATGTGAGCGACTGCCAGCAGTCATGCCGTAACGACCACGGCTAACTCACCCGGTATGTCATAGATGTATGGCATGTTAAAGAACCTTCCATTAATTACACCTGTGTGAAGCTAAATTATATATAGGTTCAACATTCGACAAACGCTCTAAGGTTCCGACGTTCGTCGCCAGGAGCCGACTGCGGTGGCATCTGGTAATCAAGTTCTGAACTAGTAGTCGTTGACGGTGGCGTTTGGCGGCAAAAGTAGGAACTAGTTGCAAAAAAAAAAAAGATACCATCAGTCTGAGAGACTAGACTTTATATAATTTCATATGACGCATGCTACACATGTTAGAAAGGCTCAGGAGGGCTTCTCGCTTCGCTCCAAGCCCCAGGACTCTTTCAACGGACTCCATTACCCATTAGCTTAGGCTTCCCGTGCGGCAAACGGAGAGCGGGAGGTGCACTCCGCTGCATGACGTCACGCACTCGCTGTCTCTGTATCGCATAACGCCAGACCCCAGGAGTAAACTCAGACTTGGTGCATATGCACTGAACAACATGATGACGTCATACACGCCGTAACAGTAGACCAAAGCATGACGATGAAGTCGACAAGATCATTTGAAATGATAAAAACAGATAACACACACTAATACAGTCAACACAATTAACACCGGTTATCAGACAGATTCTACACACACCCAAAGTACACGGGGCTACATGACCGCGTTGTCGCAGCCCCTAAACCAGTAGTTCTTGACCGTTAGTCCGTGAGTGACTCGGGAGTGGTCCGCGGGAGAAAAGGGTCCAATAAATGGGGATTTCTCAAACGATGTGCGTTGAACGACAATCGTACGAATGTATTCGTGGCGATGACTATCATGTTTTGAATTGAAATATCTTTAAAATAAGTGTTATTGTGGAAGGGTTACTACTGATAAGGTGTATTGTGTGTGGGGAGAGCCCTAAACTGAGGGACCAACCAACCTTAATTCAATCTTCAAGAGTGAAGTTCAAAATTTAATTCGGCAGCATAGGGATTAAAACAACAATAACTAATTAACCCATAGTTGCCTTTTCCCAACAAATGATAGCAATCTGTTACTGGGTCTCTACAGAATAACCATTGTTGGTATACAATATAAGCAGTTTAATTATTGACAGACCAACAGTGCTGCTTTATGTGACATTGTAGTTGAGCATGATCACCAAGAATACTGGGCCATTATTGAGTGAAATGTTAGTGAGGTAGCAGCTATTTTCAATAGATCCCAACAGACACAGGTAAATACTGTACAAGTTTACTATATAATTCTTGCTTAGGCATGCGATTCTTTAGAAAGGTATATAATAATCATTAGTCTGATTAACAAACTAACTTGTTGTCTGTAGAACTCTCGCACTTATGGAGTTTAGGTGGTACGGATATTTTTTCTCGGAATGTGATTTTTTACAATGGGTAAACCGAGGGTGCTGATCATGAATATACTCTTTAAGTTTTGCACACACACCTAACGCCCTTGAGAGATGAGGGAGGGTTCGATTCCCCTCTCAGGTACCAAGTCATAAATTCGAATTTACAATGAATTGCTCGGAATGATATGGTATTGGAAATATCTGTTCCCGTAGGAGACAGGATGGAAAATTGTCCGATTGAGCTATGTACATAACAAATTCACAAAGAAATTTGATACAATGGTCCGGCTAGCTCAAAACAGTTGCCAGCTCAATCGGACAATTTTACATCCTGTTTCCTACGGGAACAGATATTTCCAATATGGATTAGCAAGGTAAGCTAACATTATTTTTTGAAAGGAAGATATGACTTCCATAGTACATTGGCGCTGCTCGTGGCAACATTTGTGCATTGCAGCGGCCTTCACAGTATGTACTAGCCACGCGTCTTGGTGAGGTGTACCATAACCAACTGAAGAGCCCATTGGTACACTGGGGCGAAACGCTGGCAACTGTTTTGAGCTAGCCGGACCATTGTATCAAATTTCTTTGTGAATTTGTTATGATACGGTATTGCGTTAATATAAATTGTATGAAAACGTTTCTTACAACGGGTATGCGAAAAGTCACCCAAAGCGCCCTTGAATGTCGGAGTTCGATTCCCCTCCCAAGTACTAAGTGAAATAATCGAATTTGCGATATCTGGCCAGGATCCGAACGGTATTGCGTAGATAATCTGGGTCATTCATCGCAAATTCGAATTTATGACCTGGTACCTGTGAGGGGAATTGAACCCTCAAGGGCATTAGGTGTGACCTTTCGCACAGCCAATATAAGAAACGCCTCCATACTATTTTTATGAACACAATACCTCAACTTTCCGGGTTATCAGCCGCAAATTCAAATTTAATTTCCGTACCACCTAAACTCCATAAGTGCCGAACTCTCTCATATTAACCCTGCAGTGATCGCATACCTAATAGTGACGCGAGTGGTCACATGGTCTACATAGGTAAGCCATTTTAAATTTTAATAAAATAATGCATTTAATTTTACAATTGCGTTTATTTGTTTATAAGTCTTATTAGCTATGTAATTCTTAATAATTACTAGCAGAAGTACCCGTTCTTCGAACGGTGTTCGTTGTTAACACCAGACATTATCAATTGAGCTACTGTTGCAATGGTTAGCAGTTTGTCATTCCTTCAAGTTTATCAGAACGAAGTTAGTTTACTGGGAATATCACACACACACTGGCCCTTAAAATGTAGTTTTCGGAGACCCTTTATAGATTCCCGAATTTTGGGTCTCACATTGAGAAGCGCAACATATGCTTTGGTCGTCCTTCTAGGATAATTTTTATATTTCGCCTATTTTAGCATATATTGAGAAGTTTTTCTCTATATCCACCCTTCTAATGTATGAAAAGTACGGTGAAGAGTTTTATAAATGATTGGTGTATTGACTCGGATACCTAATTTTACGATGCACCAAGCATCCGAACACGAGGTGTAGGCGTACATAAAGATACACAGAAAGACCGACAGACAATTCTATTGTCTACAACATATTACCCAGATATCCAAATATGGGTATATCTACCACACAGTATCAAATAAAATCATCCTTACGATGAATGCGTATGTCGACAAAAAAAAAAGTTAAAATGTGCTCTCAGACTAAATTCACCTAACGTGTACTTCCTGACGTGAAATACATTTGAAAGCCTTGTAGACGAAACGCAATACACGTCACATAAAAACTGACCCTCTACGTTGTGCTAGGTGCCCATACACAGGAAGACCCCTTCCATAAATTATAAAGGCTTGTGGTGCATGAAAATTCAGGTTCTTTAGCCTCAAATTGCCCAAATTCCTAAAAGCCTCAAAAAATGCTGGTGCAATTCAGGAATTTTTGAAAATAATGTTGCTGTTTGGAGATATAATAGACCTTCTGTACTAAATGTCAAACGTGAAAATTGCATAAAAAAATTCTAGGTTACCCCTTCACCCCCTTAATTGCATTGATGAATTAAACGGTCTACGTTAGTTCCGTGATAACCTTATAGCCATTTGCAAACTTTCACAGAAATGTAATAAATGGAGTGACATTGCTTCTTACAGAAATAGAAGGAAAGTTGTATGCCACCCCTTGAGTTAATGTTCTCATGGTTACAGATTTGCATTCCTTCATTAGTTTGTTAAATTAAATTAATTTTCTGGGAATATTTCAGAAACTGTTGGATTTAGAGCCTTATAATGTAGTTTTTGAGGACCCTTTAGGGCCCCCGAGTTTTGTTGCTGGCACCGAGGGGATTTATCTCGTCGTTGTACGCCATAATATAATACTAATAATAATATAATATAGGGAGAAATTATAACACCTATTTTTTATATTTTTAATTCAGCCAATGGCCATGTACTTTTCTTTTCAGGACGGGTCAGGGAAGGGATATTATCAGAGAAAGAAGCAACATTACTGCAGTGTCATCCGTCCGGAGGTCTTGCATGCTTCTGAATACCTCACGATGAACAAAAAAGGCTTGGTCGAGAAACTGGAGGCCAAAGAAAGGAAAATTTTGAGAAAGATATTGGGTTCCATCAAAGACAGTGGGGAATACAGAAAACGGCATAACCATGACCTATATACTCATGTGGAGAAGATAAGCAACGTCATCTGGAAGAGAAGGTTACCATTTTTTGGGCATGTGAAACGAATGAGCCCAGCGAGACTGACCAACCGCAACATAACTTACTTTCAGGAGAGGAAAACAAAATGGGCCTGGTTCATTGAACTGGATAAAGATCTGAAAGAAGTGGGGATTACACCAACAGACATTCAGGAGCGCGCCCCACTCAATAGGAAACTTCAAGCTTGTAAAGGTTTACAAGAAAAACCGAAGCTGAAAACGGGAAAGATTTGGACCCAGGAACGGAAGGATATCCACCGAGAACGAATGCGGGCGTACAGGGCAAACATCAAAGCCAGTAGGAGACGGTTGGAATGACGCGGTCCATAGATGGCCTATACGAAATGAATGAATGAATAATATGGGGATAGGAATATAATAGACCTGCCGTACCACACCCGCAGGTGTAAATCGCGTGAAAAAGTTCTAGAGTACCCCTTGATCCCCTTAAGCGCATTATACGTATTGATGAATTTTACGGCTTAATTTGGTTCCGTGATAACCTTCTAGCCATTTGCAAACTTTCACACTAATGTAATTAATGGAATTGCATTGCATCTTACAGCAATGAGAATCCGTTGGCATGGTTACTGGCTTGCATTCGTTCATTAGTTTATTAAATTACATTAGTTTTCTGGGAATATCTCAAAAACGGTTGGTCTTCGGTCCTTAAAATGTGGTTTTCGGGGACCCGAGTTTTGTCTCTCACATTGAGGGGCTGAAAATGAGTTTTGTCTCGTCCTTCTACGCCTATTTCAGCATGTATTTTAAGGGGGTAGGCCCCCTTTTATGAGAGGTACGGAGAAGAGTTACATCAATGATTAGTGTCGTGCCTCTGATGGATATCTGTACCAAATTTTACGTTGATACACCCAGCCGTTCTCGAGTTACCGTATAAGGGAACAAATTTGTACACAGACAAACAAACAGACAGACAAAAAAATTATTTTCGCGCGCATCTATCATAAAACAGTCTGAAACGCGTAAACAACTCAAATTTCCGTAGAAATTCAGAGAAAAACACACACATTTTCATTTTTCTATATAGAGAGATCTACTGCACCGCTCGGTGTTGACCGTGTTTTATTGCACAGATTTTGGTTTTACTCGCTAACCGTTGGAGATATACGAAAAGTGATAAGGACCTTTCGGATAGAAAATTAAATGTTAAAGCTCATGTATACCATCAAAAGTTTGCTATTTCTTAGCGTTCTCTTTTTATTTGAAAAGGAAATATGAAATTTTGAAACCAAAGGGTGTAGTGACGTCGAAAATGTCGGTTTTACTCGCTTACTGTTGGAGATACCTGAAAAGTGATAAGGATCTTTCGGATAGGAAATTAAATTTCAAAGCTCGTATGTGCCATCAAAAGTTTGCTATTTCCTACCGTTCTCTTTTTATTTGATATGGAAATATGAAATTTTGAAACCAAAGGGTCTAGTGATGTCACTAAAATGGTCGCCATTTTTTAATAGTGCAAAATTTCGAAATTAAAAGTATCCTATATGTAAACCTGGTAAATCAGCTACATCCATGCAAAATTTCCTTTAAATCGGACCAGTGGTTCTTGCGTTATTGAGTAACAGACAGACAGACAGACACATACCATCTCATTTTTATTATGATATTATGATTATGATAATCAACAGAACCTAAAAATATTATTTCCTATTTTCTTATCAAAAGAAACTAAGGTGGCGCTACAGAACAGGAGAACAAGTGTTTAAAAAATTGTAAGTAATGAAATTGGTCAAAATAACTGTAGTAATGGTATCTGGAGATGATATAGTAATAGATGTTGACTCGTGCGCTGCCGTAGACCTACCATCCCGCCCTAATAGGAGCACGACTTGAATAGCTGAAATTGCTCCTCTCACGGCCTTCTTTGTGAATGTTTGTGAAGGAGTCCACAATGCCAACCCCACACATTCGTTACCAATGGTTTTGTCTAGACCAGTATTTTCGTCCAGACCAATAGAGGATTGATAGCGCGGCCCGGGCGTTAGCTAATAGATGACTCCCCTGGTTTTTATCACGCATCAATAATCTTTATCCAGGCCAATGGTTTTGCCTTTTATTTCATTTTTCATGTTGGCAACTTGTCACATGGATATGAGGTTGTATTCTGTGTGATTGTTAAATGGCCGACCTTGTTCAAATGAACCCGACCAATAATGCTTTATTTACATTAAAAGTAATTATTTCCGGTGCAGCAGTGGCAATTGAGAATGTAAAACGACTCCCAACAACTCTGAGAAAGGTTTGTCAATCATTAATACTATATTTTCAGTAATATATCTTGTTGAAAGTTACCAAGGCTTGGCCTCCTGTTCTGTAGTTTTAATGAAATGAAAACCAATTGTTACGAAAAAACCACATGCTTTACAGAAATTAGGATTTAAAAAAATAGTGCACAGAATTATTAAAATCTAATCTGTTTTCTGAGCAGGACAAACATACTAATTTGGAATGCTCAGGACAAATGAATTTGTTGCAAATTTTTCGAGTGCTTCTATTACGCGCTGTACCGCAATAGTGGCATCGACCTTCGCATGAGCCCTGGTGCCGCTGACTGAGTTTCAACTTGCGGAAGGCCTAGAAAGTCTTTTATTGTGAATGTTAGACTTCTTGGCAATGCTTTTTTTTCTGCAATCTGCTATGAGCCAATGGTTTTTATCATAGCCAGAGACAGGCTGACAAGAAAGTCACGACGGCAAACGGATTCATCGTTTTAGTTTGCTGTATGTATGCAAAGTGCGTTGACAGTACTGTGGTTCATTAGATTATAGAAGACAGTTACAGGCCATCTTCTTGAGTTTCTGGACACATCATAGAGGGAAGACATCTTATCCACTAGATCAACACCATTTTTAGTATGATTTTAGTACCTAATAATTTCAGATTTTCTTTGTTGTCCTGTTTCATTATCAATCACTGCATCGTGCATCGTGTAAATTAATATAACCACTCTGTTAGGTTTTGGCACGTAAGACACCAATGTGCATGGTGGATGGAAACCAAACTTTGAAGTATATGTGGGATTTCCTCTTGCTACTCTGAATTCCGGTTGGGTTGGTTCCTCAGTTTAGAGGCTGCGACAACGCGGTCATGTAGCCCCGTGTACTTTGGGTGTGTGTAGAATCTGTCTGATAACCGGTGTTACCCGTGGTACTTCTCTTCTGTCCTTCCGTATTGTAGCTACCATTGTTGTTCCATTTTCAAACAGTTGTTTGGCAACTCGCAAGGAAGAATACCAATTGTCCATTGTTATATTGATATTTCAGGCGGCTTCGGTGGTGTAGTTGGTAGCATGCTGAGCTTCTATGCCCAAGATAGCGGGTTCAAACCCGGCCGAAGCCGTTGGATTTTTTAAGAGCGTTAAAAATTCCTCAGTATGCCTTCGGAGGGGAAGTAAAGCCGGCGCGGCGGTCCCATGTCATAGATTTATGGCATGTTAAAGAACCTTCCACTAATTACACCTTTGTGAAGCTAAATTGGATAGGTTAAGAATGTAAACAACGCTCTTGGGTTTCTACGTTCGTTGCCAAGAGCCGACTGCGGTAGCGTCTAGTACCTAAGTTCTGAACTAGGCCTAGTAGTCTTTGATGGTGGCGTTAGGCAGCAAAAGTAGGAACTATTTGAAAAATTCTAAGTTGCAGTCTGTACTTAAATTAAAAAACAGATATACACACTAATACAACGATCACAATTAACACCGGTTATCAGACAGATTCTACAAACACCCAAAGTACACGGGGCTACATGACCGCGTTGTCGCAGCCCCTAAACTGCGGAACCAACCAACCATATTGATATTTCTGCCAAGTATTGGATGGACTACTCTCATAACCACATCACCCCTTTCATTACTCAAGCGAAATGGTTCTTCGGGCTGTTGACCAGCATATATTTCCAAGTTGTACGTATATGGAAAGTGAACATCTACGAGAGCAAAAACCTTCACACCATATTTTGCTGGTTTACTGGGGATATACTGTCTAAAGGAACAGCGTCCTCTGAAGGCCAATAGTTGTTCATCCAGAATCAATTCAGCGCTTGGATAGAAATTCCTTTGGAAGTTTGTGATAAACAAATCGAACATTTCACGTACTGGTGCGCGCTTGTCAAGTTTTCCACGATCTACACGATCTCTAATATCATCGAATCTCAAGACTCGGAGACTAAATTTAAATCTTTGTTCAGACATAGACCCCTGTGTGATTCACATGTTGAAATATTTGACCTGTACTCGAGTGACCAACTTGCAACACACCAGCCATGATCAAAATTCCAATAAATCCAATAATCTCCATTCCATTTGTGGCTTTTGCATCCCTCTCTCTAGAATATTTAGTTTTAATGTGGTCAATTTTTATATTAGTGTATTAAGTAACAAGATCAATAATATTGTCATCTAAAAACAGACCCTTGCAGTCTTCGGGACTAGTTTTCTGACGGACAATCCTTTTAGGACCATGTGGAACAAAAACTATATTTTGCCTCTGAGTTCTTCCTCTATTCAGAGGAGCAGTCTTTGTCCAGACAGTGCCATCCACACCAAGATAAAAATCACCACGCCTGCTTTTATGAGATAGTTCACTACCAGATTCTGAACTATCAGATTCGGTTGCCTCACCTGGGATTTCTTGCCTTTGCTCGGATTCAGAATCGGTGAGCTGTTTCTCAAAAATAGTCTTCATCCTCATCTGAACTTGAATGTTCATCATTATTATTGGTCTGACTATCTGCTTCTTCCAACAACGCTGCAATTAGAGCCGCTTGCCTATCCTCCACGGTTTCCTGAAGAAGGAAGAAAAAATAATTTTCCCTGCAAAAATAGTGTAAAAATTAACGAAAATATTAAGCCAATGTCAATAATAAATGCACAATATAGATTTAGTCTAACTAAGTCTCTGGCAAAAAGCTTACGTAATTGGTCGCACGGCATACCAGTGTAGATCATGGACTTGAAGGGACCCCTGTAACACAACCACGCGCAACTGATGTTCGCGCAGTACTGAGCACATGCGTCAACTATCCATCTTAAAAGTACACGGAGTGTCTGCTACGCAGCGTTATAAGTTTTAAATGATGATGATAATTGTTGTTTTAAGGGGCCTAACATTGAGGTTATCGGCCCCATAAGTTTTAAAGCAGTGTTTGTTTTCACACGAGTGGATTACATGACCACGCGATCACTCCTGGGTTAAGATGTTGCATTTTCACAACACTGGGCAGTTATGTTTTCAAAATGTGTCAGATATCCTCATGTCTTGTGTACTTCAAAACCTGTCTTATTGCTATCAGATTATCAGTTCCAATTAACATGTAATATCATGCAAAATAATCCTTTTTAATCAATAATTTAACCACCTGAATGATAACATCGAACTAGATAAACATGATAAATTATCAAAAGTGAAACCCTATTTGGATATTCTAGGAGAAAATTTTTTAGAATTTACTGTCTGGGAAAAAGTATTGATGAAGCAATGAATGATCCGCGCATGCGGTTCAGCCGGTGTTTGGTAAGCACTTTCACCAAACATGTTCAATAATGTGTACTTACAGTGCTCATAGGCGATGCTGAAAATGTCCTCCCTCTCTTGTAACACACACCTGATGAAAGAATGTCTATTAATTGTGCACTTTAGTCAATCCTCCCTTTTCCTCACTTGCTTCACATTGCTTATTGAAAATATATCATTTATGATTAAAATACCTCTCTGGGAGTCCTAGCAAGTTCATTTGTTTCAATTCCCACTGCCTACACCGGAAATATAATTGCTTTTTACGTAAAGCAAGCATTTTTGGTCGTGTTCATTTGAATATCATCTACCATTTTATATCGACGGTGGACACTACGGTACGTCATACCCACGTGACACGTTGCCAACATGAATAATGAAATAAAAGCCAAAACCATTGGCCTGGATAAAGAATATTGATGCGTGACAAAAACCAGGGGTGTTATTTGTTAGCTGCGGGCCGCGCTACCCAACCACCATTGGTTCTGAACCCGTAGAAGTATGGGGACCACTCAGCCTGAAATTGAATCACCACGCCTGCTTTGATGAGATGGTTCACTACCAGATTCTGAACTATCAGATTCGGTTGCCTCACCTGGGATTTCTTGCCTTTGCTCGGATTCAGAATCGGTGAGCGGTTTCTGATGTTAGTCTTCAACCTCATCTGAACTTGAATGTTCATCATAATTATCGGTCTATCAGCTTCTTCCAACCACGCTGCAATTAGAGCCGCTTGCCTATCCTCCATGAATTACTGATGAAGGAAGAAAAAATAATTTTCCCCGCCAAAATAGTGGAAAAAATACTTATTAACGAAAATATTAAGCCAATGTCAATAATAAAAGCAATAATAAGTGCACAATGTTGATTTAGTCTAACTAAGTCTCTGGCAAAAAGCTTACGTAATTGGTCGCACGGCATACCAGTGTAGACCATGGACTTTACGGGACTCCTGTAACACAACCACGCGCAACTGATGTTCGAGCAGCACTGAGCACATGCGTCAACTATCCATCTTAAAGTACGCGGAGTGTCTGCTATGCGGCGTTATAAGTTTTAAAGCAGTGTTTGTTTTCACACGAGTGGATTACATATGTAGACCACTCCAGGTTTAAGATGTTGCATTTTCACAACACTGGGCAGTTGTGTTATCAAAATGTGTCAGATATCCTCATGTCTTGCGTACTTCAAAACTTGTCATATTGCAATCAGATTATCAGTTCCCATTAACATGTTATGTAATATCAGACAAAATAATCCTTTTTAATCAATGATTTAATCACCTGAATGATAACAACGAACTAGATAAACATGATAATTTATCCAAAGTGAAACCCTATTTGGATATACTAAGAGAAAATTTCTTATTGCTGTCTGGGAAAAAGTATTGATGAAGCAATGATTCCATATTATGGTCGCCATGGTCTAAAGCAGTTTATACGGGGGAAACCTATTCAGTTCGGATACAAGGTATGGAGTTAATTTCAGATTAGGTTATCTTGTCAACTTCGAAGTGTATCAAGGTGCTGAAGGTCCATCAAATATACACACATCAAAAAAAGTTTTGCATCACCTCGGTTCCCAGATCTCCGGCATATAGACGTTGACTGTGTATATTGTATCCAAGATACAGTCCCTTTGACTGTTCATAGATGTCACTAAAACTGCTCAAAGATGTAAACAACCATGCATGAGCAGGGCCTATTAGACGGAGGGGGTACGACAGCCGATCAGTTCCAGTCATTCCACCAGGACGAAGGTACGCTGCTCATGTTGTCTGTAGTTCTACCATGCCTAGAAGGTCAATACCGCAGTTCGATCGCGTCCGCATTGTTACTTTGTGTCAAGAAGGGCTCTCAACAAGGGAAGTTTCCAGGCGTCTCAGAGTGAACCAAAGCGATGTTGTTCGGACATGGAGGAGGTACAGACATACAGGAACTGTCGATGACAGGCCTCGCTCAGGCCGCCCAAGGGCTACTACTGTAGTGGATGACCGCTACTTACGGATTGCCGCTCGGAGGAACCCTGACAGCAATGCCACCATGTTGAATAATGCGTTTCGTTCAGCCACAGGACGTCGTGTTTCAACTCAAACTGTGCGCAATAGGCTGCATGATGCGCAACTTCACTCCCGACGTCCATGGCGAGGTCCAACTTTGCAACCCCGACACCATGCAGCGCGGTACAGATGGGCCCAACAACATGCTGAATGGACCCCACGGAATTGGCATCACGTTCTCTTCACCGATGAGTGTCGCATATGCCTTCAACCAGACAATCGTCGGAGACGTGTTTGGAGGCACCCTGGTCAGGCTGAACGTCTTAGACACACTGTCCAGCGAGTGCAGCAAGGTGGTGGTTCCCTGATGTTTTGGGGTGGCATTATGTGGGGCCGACGTACGCCACTGGTGGTCATGGAAGGCTCCGAAACGGCTTTACGATACCTGAATGACATCCTCCGACCCATAGTGCAACCATATCGGCAGAATATTGGAGAGGCATTTGTCTTCATGGACGACAATTCTCGACCTCATCGTGCACATCTTGTGAATGCGTTCCTTCAAGATAACGACATCGCTCGACTACAGTGGCCAGCATGTTCGCCAGACATGAACCCTATCGAACATGCCTGGGATATGTTGAAAAGGGCTGTTTATGGACGTCTTGACCCACCAACCACTCTGAGAGATTTACGCCGAATTGTCGTTGAGGAGTGGGACAATTTGGACCAACAGTGTCTTGATGAACTTGTGGATAGTATGCCACGACGAATACAGGCATGCATCAATGCAAGAGGACGTGCTACTGGGTATTAGAGGTAGTGGTGTGTACTGCAATCTGGACCACAAATGCTGAAAGTCTAGCTGTATGATGGTACAACATGCAATGTGTGGGTCTCATGAGCAATAAAACGAGCTGAAATGTTGTTTGTGTTGATCTCTATTCCCTTTGTATTTAAAGGTTCCGGAACTCTTGGAACCGAGGTGATGCAAAACTTTTTTTGATGTGTGTATACAAAGATGAATTCGACCTGGGAGGGAGTGTACTTCTGAAATTCACAGATGCTCTACCCAGTGATATGGACATAATGTGATCCCACAGCATCTTTGGAACTCGTGCAGTATCCGGTGTCCACCACCATGAAAATCCGCAAAATTTTCTACAGAAATGGCTAATGTTACTAAGATACAGGAGTTGAATATTTTATCGCTATAGTGTGTTATTGCATTTTTTCAGAGTGCCAACATTATTGTTTCCAGACCAATATTTTCGCCTAGACCAATAATGGTTAGGTAGCGCGGCCCTGTGGGGGCAGCGTTGGCTAATATAAACACCCCTGGTTTTTTTCACGCACAGTGGGGGTAGTCACGCATCAATAATCTTATCCAGGCCAATTGATTTGCCTAGTAGTACAATCAGTAATTTTCACCAATAATTTCGTCCCGAGTCGCCGGGGAAGTGAAGTTAACAAAATCACTTAAGGAATATAGCAAAGAACAATGATATTTTCATGCATATGTAATCTAAACTGTTATACTCTATGGTCGTTCGACTGCAATAAAGTTTAGCCTATTATACAAGGTGTCCGGGTTAAAGGTATAATAATATAAAATTGAATAACTTGAGAAGTAGTGGAGATATTCATTGGCTGTTTGTTTCTACGAATAGGGTAACTCAAAATGATTCTTTACATACTTAATACATCTCGATATGCGCACCATTAGTGGCGCCTTACATCTAATCTGTATTCCACTTCTCTCCAAGTGTTCTGCAGCATTGTAGGCGTGACATTTGCAATAGCTGCACGAATGCGATGACGCAGATCTGATAGATCACGAACTGGTGTCTGGTACACTTGATTCTTGACAAACACCCACAGGAAAAAATGAAGTGGCGTAATGTCGGGGCTTCTAGGCGGCCAAGCAATTGATGGACTACCTCTCCCAATCCAGCGATCTCGGAACTCACGATTCAAGAAATGGCTTGATTGTTACGTAAGTGGGAACATCATCAGTTGGTAACAGTCCATATTCAGGCCGAAATCTACGTTGTACTAGTATAACAAATTTTAGCTCCGCGAGCGAAAGCACACAGAACACCTTCTGCTGTGGGGTCCACATGGCTACTGGCGTGCTTCTCGTGAACAATGCAGTTATGCGCATATGGTACCACCGCAAGCAAATACAGAAAACATTTTGAGTTACCCTAGTTGTAGAAACAAACCGCCAATAAATATCTCCATTATTTCCCCCTGAAAAAAAAAAGCACTGCATTTATTACAACATTTCACATCCTTGATAAAAATGTTTTGGAACGTGTGTTCCATTTTTCCATTCTTGAAATCTGGCAGCCCTATGCTCGGACGATGTGTCCATACCAACGGAGTCTCCATTCCTGCATTTTCTCATTGATTGGAGCCACACCAGCTATTTGTGGGATCATAGTGTTGTGAATATCCTTCTTCAAGAAGGATAATCATCATTAATACCTGCTTACTGCATAGTCCATGTTGACATACAGGGTCTCTATATTTGCTTGGCAAGGACTTTCTCGCTCACACGCTCCGCCTGTGTCGCCTCAGTTGCCGGCTGCCGCGTGCACGTATGTTCGGCAGAGTTGGTGCTTACAATCGGTATCATGCATTTTTACTCACCATGCTTACAGTAGATGCTGAAAATGTTCCCCATCCGCTGCCGAACTAGTTATGAATTTTCCGGTTAATCTCCACTAAGGAAATCATAACCTTTACGTCTTATTTTTATTGTTTACTGAACCTGTATAATGAAAATTAGAATGAAGATGAAAAATGACGTGATGGACTTCATACAAGTGTTTGCACCACAGACTGGAAACAGAGAAGAAGATATTGAAGTATTCCTGGAGGATGTAGAAAGTGTAATTTCAGATGTAGAAGTGGTGATCATGGGAGATATGAATGCACAAGTCGGAAACGAGAGACAAGGAAAGGAAGAAGTCATTGGACCATATGGATATGGGAAATAGAACCGGGAAGGAGAGGAACTTGTAAACTTTTGTGAAAGGAATGGACTGATAGTGGGTAACTCATGGTTTCAGAAGAAAAACAGCAGGAAAATTACGAGATATGGTTGGGGCGATAGAAGAACAAAATCAGTAATTGACTACTTTCTGGTGGAAAGGACTAATCGCAGAAAGCTGATAGATGTGACAGCTTTACCAGGAGAAGCATTTGATGGGGACCATAGAGCTGTGGTGGCAAAATTTAGATGGGAAAAATTGGAAAACCTAAAGGAGATCAGAGAAAGCAAAATAAAAGTATGGAAATTGAAAGACAAAACTGTACAGGAAGATTTTCAGGAGAGATTGAAGCAACAAATCCCAGTTACTGAAGTGGAAAACATAGAAGAGGAATGGTCCCACTTTAAAAAGGCATTTGTTGGTGCAGCAGAGAGTGCTTGTGGTAGGACGTCAACAAGAGTGAAAGAGAAGGAGACACCGTGGTGGAATGAGGAAGTGAGGAAAGCAGTGAAAGAAAAGAAGTCTGCATGGAAAGAATGGAACCGAGATCAAACAGAAGAAAGCAAAAGGAAGTATCAAGACAGCAAACGGAGGTGTAAGAAAGTGGTAGGAGAAGAAAAGAAGAAAAGTTGGGAAGAATTTACACGAAGAATGGAAACAGATGTAAGTGGCAGTAAAAGGATGCTGTATGGACTTCTAAGAAGTAAGAGGAAAGAAAGAGTTACTACAAAGCTAGTGAAAAAGGAAGTTGGAGAGTTGTTAACTCACCCAGAAGAGATAAAGGGATGGTGGAAGGAGTATTTCGATAAGCTATTGAATGTGAGCAATTGTACTGGTGAGATGGAAGTGACACAACCTGACGACGAAGATGATATAACAATCATGGAGGTGGAATTAGCAGTACAGAAAATGAAGATGGGAAAAGCAACAGGGGTGGATGAAATCAGTGAAGAAATGATAAAGGCTGCTGGACCTGTTGATATGCAATGGTTGTATCGACTGCTAAAGTGTGTGTGGAAATTGAAATGTGTACCAGAAGACTGGGAGAAAGGGCTAATAATACCAGTGTTTAAGAAGGGGGACAAGAAGGTGTGTGATAACTATAGAGGGATCACCCTCATTATCACAGATAGTAAAAATACTGGAAAGGATATTAGAAAGAAGAATGAGAAGAAAGGTGGAAGGAGAGTTGCAAGAGGAACAGTATGGCTTCATGAGTGGAAGATCCACAGTGGACCCAATCTTTAGCTTGAGGCAGGTGATGGAAAAGGACTGGGAATATGGAGAGGATTTGATCATGACTTTCCTAGATCTAGAAAGGCATATGATAGTGTCCCCAGAGAGAAGGTATGGGAAACCATGGTTAAGAAGAGACTGGGAAGAGAAATGTTGGAAATGGTGCAAGCAATGTACAACAACTGTGTTAGCAGGGTACTGACCCCAGTTGGAAAAACAGATTGGTTTAGGAACAAGACTGGACTAAGACCGGGGAGTGTGCTGTCACCTCTCTTGTTCATAATGGTGATGGATGAAATTGTAAAAGAAACAAAGGAAGCATATGGACATAAAGAAATGAAGTTAAAGTTACTGTCATTTGCAGATGATATTGTGGTCTGGGGAAGGAACACCGAAGAAGTGCAAAAACAACTAGATGCACTGAACGAAAATATTCAGAAGTACGGCCTGAAAATCAGTATAGAGAAAAGCAAGACCATGGTGATGACAAGAGGGGAAAGACAAGGAAAGGGCACTGTGAAAATTGGAAGTCAGAGTTTGGAAATTGTGGACACTTTCAAATACCTAGGAAGTGAATTGATGCAAACTGGTAGGTTGGACATGGAGATTGGCAGGAGGGTACAGCAGAGCAATGCATTCTATCAAAGTGTAAGAAAACTTGTTTGGGATAAGGAAGTACCAAGGAAAAGCAAGGAGGTAATGTATAAAGTGTACTATGTTCCCATATTAATTTATGCAGCTGAGACTTGGACCCTGACAAGCAGGCAAGAGAGTAGAATCCAAGCCAGTGAAATGAAATTCCTAAGAAGTATGATAGGAAAGACAGAGTGAGGAATGAAGATGTTAGGAAGGAAGTTGGGATGGGAAAACTAAATGAGAGAATTGAGAAGAATAAACTAAGGTGGTTTGGAGATGTAAAGAGGATGGAGGAAAATAGAATACCAAGACAGATGCTGGAGGCAAAGTGCAAGGGTAAGAGAGCAAGAGGAAGACCTAGAACAAGGTGGATTGATTCAGTGAAGAGCAGCGTAAGAAAAAGAAATCTGGACTGGGACAAGATTGTGGAAGAAGAATGGTGGGAGGAAAGTGGAGAAGTGCCATAAATATCCCGACCCGGCAGGAGCTGGATAAGGGAAATTGATGATGATGAACCTGTACATTTGAATCACTTAGCCAAGTGTTTTATTGTGATTGTGTGTAGTGCTGTAATGCCTTATGTGAAATATTCATTACTTGAACGTGTATATCTGCACAATACGTACATAAAGTGCAGGAAATCGTGCGCTAGAACAAGCAAAAGTTTCGAGAGAAATTTCCAGGGAGACCCATTCCTATCAATCAGACAATAAAACAACTGACTAATTTGAGATTCAAACGTACAGGTTCAGTAAACAATAAAAATAGATGTTAAGTTAGTTATTTCCTTACTGAAGCTCGATTAACCAGAAACTTCATAAGATGATACCGATTACGTTTGGCAGCGGATGGGGAACATTTTCAGCAACAACTGTAAGCATGGTGAGTAAGCCTCCGTGGCTTAGGCGGCAGCACGCCGGCCTCTCACCGCTGGGTCCGTTGTTCAAATCCCGGTCACTCCATGTGAGATCTGTGCTGGACAGAACGGAGGTAGACAGGTTTTTCTCTGGGTACTCCGGTTTTCCCTGTCAAAATTTAATTCCAGCAACACTCTCCACTATCATTTCATTTCATCTGTCATTCATTTAATCATTGCCCCAGAGGAGTGCGTCAGGTCTCGGCAGCCGGCACAGTCCATATTCTCGCCGCTAGATGGGGGCTTCATTCATTCCATTCCTGACCCAGTCGGAGACTGGAAGCAGGCTGTGGATTTTCACTGTAAGCATGGGGAGTAAAAATGCATTATACGTATTGTAAGCACCAACTTTGCCGTACATATGTGCGCGCGGCAGCCGGCAATTGAGCCAAGCAAATATAAAGATCCTGTATTTATCAGATTACATTGAACTAGCGGACCCGTGCAAAAAATCTCGCATATTCATAAACTACACTTTCTCCAATAGGTTTATAATGAGAGACTTAAGGAGAAAGGTTGTTATGATTTTATTTCAACCAAATGATTATAGAACACTTTACATTTCAGTTAGAATTCCAAGTTCGACGTTCCCTAACTTAAGAAGGCAATCACTGGAAATTGTATCATCATAACAACACTCACCGGTTATGAAATTATACGAATTGAGTACTCATTCCTTTGATTTACTGTTTCTGAAATCGATTCAAAATGATAAAGGAAACACCTCAGAATGTTAAAATGACATGAAACAGGCATCACAGCAGCCAAAATGTGAAGTGGACAGCAATTATGGAGCGGATTTTTCTACAAAACAATATCTTCAAATCGCACACTTCGTACATTTTTTAAAAGTCAATTTTTTAAGAAATTATAGATTTTTATGAAATTAGAGTGCAATTCGTCACTGCTAATGTCTATTCTCTTTCATTTGAATGCTCATTTTCACGATCGGTCGCTTGTGAGTGCCGCAGGAGGGATCTATACTACTCAAATAATATACAGGGTCTTTCATATAAAATAAGAGCGCCAAGCGACGGCTTTGTTAACCGTAGCTGCGGTCTCCTTGGCCGAGCTTTTGGCGCGCCAAGGCCCCTTGCTTTAAGCGTGTGTACAATGCTGAAATCTTACTTTAGTTAGTTATTGTTGATGAAACCGAAACCCCTATAGTATTGAAAGCACGCGCATAGTACATACGATGGCTGTTATTTTTTTTTTTCAAGTTCCGATGGTCTATAAAAATAACAGATTGACATTACCAAACTTGACCTTGCAATAAGCGTGCAGGTGCTCAGTCACCAGTCTAAACCTCAAGTGCTAACATGGTGAGACAGTTATCATTGCAACATCGTATTTTTTTACGTAAAACTTATTTTAAGTACGAGTCGGCTCGGCGGGTACGTGATGCATTTGTTCAGCAATTTCCTGATGAAGTGCCACCTTCACTAGCACAGATTCACGTAATTGCAAATAAGTTTGACACTAATGGCTCGGTGCTCAATAAAGAACATGCCCGCACATGAACAGTTTTAACAGAGGATGAGCTAGATGACATTGGCGAGAATCTGGAACGGTCTTCGAATAAACCGCTCACAAAATTAGCACAAGTAGGAGTTTCGGTTTCATTAACAATAACTAACTATAGTAAGATTTCAGCATTGTACACACGCTAGCAAGGCCGCTGCGTCATATAGGATTGTACTCACGCTTAAAGCAGGGTGCCTTGACGCGCCAAAAGCTCGGCCAAGGTGACCGCAGCCGCGGTTAACAAAGCCGCTGCTTGGCGCTCTTATTTTATATGAGAGACCCTGTATATGATTGGCTGGGTGTTTTTCCTCTTTGTCTTATTTGTAGAATTGAATAACTGTTAACATGAAATAATTTATCAAAATAAGCAAAACTTAAGTGTTTCCTTAATTTATCAAAGGAAATTGAATATTTCAGCCTAGTCATCTCATGATGTTTCTCCCATTTTTCACAGGTCACCTTTGGCTTCCACACTTTTTCCGGTGTTGATGATTGAATGCTTCAAGTAGAAAGAACGTAAGTTATTTAAATTTCAATAAGTAGCCTATATTCACCATTTTGTCTTGTTTGCCACCTTGTTAATTGAATGCGGTAACGTCCTCAGATATTCCTTTCAAATTACTTTTTTCTGTTCCACACAGACATTTGATGTTTTCAACTCACTGATCATTATTGGGACATGTACTGACAATCAAGTTTAGCTTCATAACAACTTCAATACGAGAGACTGCAGTTCATCTATAGAGCATCCAGCGTTTAGAAAAGACTGTGGAGCCTGCTTATGGCGACAGTGTTGGTAACGCTAGGCAGAGGTAGCGCTGACGTCATACGTTATGTTCACCCGCTTCGAGTACTGTTCTTTCATAAGTTAGCGACACAAAACAACCCAACAGCTACCTGAAACAGAACGCGCCCAGGCAGGAGCAGTTTTGCTGGTGTTAACGGATTGGACCGGTATTAAGGATAGAGTACGCGAAAAGAACCAAATAATAACAATATTCATTTTGTTGTGATATGACGCATTACTGATTGATAGATGTCGAGAGCACAACCCTTCCTTCCTTCTCGGATGTACTGTATGCTGACGATGTTAACAATTTTTACGTCAGCAATACTGTTGATTATCACCTTATTTAATTAGTTAAGCTATAATTTAGTTTCTTTCAATTTTATTCTTGTTGTTTTGTTTAATATTTGTAATATTGTAGTGAGTTAGCCGTGCGGTAGGGGCGCGGAGCTTTGAACTTGCATTCGAGAGATAGCGGGTCGGCAGCCCTGATTCGATCGAACAGAAAATATAACAGACACACAACAATAACACCAATGACGGATAGTGCTTCAGAACTTATGTTGCCGGCGGAACTGAGCACGTGCTCCACTCCGGGCGAGCATGCAGCACAGGACGAGGCTCTTCCTTCCAGCGTGCCAACCTCGAAAATGTTTAAATTACTAAGACGTAATATAAACGATACTTGTATGCAATAACAAAGGTAATATTTTGGCAGATAATTGTAGGAAGCTATTATGACAAAAAATATATATGTTCAGAGTTTCTTCATGATAAAAGGTGAGGTAACAAAACCAGTGTAGGGGGGGATTTCCGTTAAAAGTAAAAGCCCGTAAGACCCAACCTGCCAGAGTATTAACATTTTCTAACAGTTATTGTTTGCACATACTGTATTCTGTCCATGCTTCAATTAATCCAACACCATAATTTCCATCCATGACTTCCTTTTGTCAAACGAGCGATGATTTTCTCTCAGGGAACAGGTTCGGTCTCTGTACTCAATTATGAGCTGACTTATAAGTAAAATGAATTATGGGAATGGATTTAGAAATTGTGACATAAGGCTAAATTATTTTACTCACTCCCTTGTCTGTACAGTATGTTATGGTACAGATTAATCTCTATTTTAACAGTACAGGATACCTTTCAAAATGCTGTGGTGTCGGTAGTAGTGCATGCATTTTTAACTGAGGCTAGGTTTGGGAAGGAGGCTTTAAATTACAAGCTAAGGAAATTGTTAGTAAAATGATAACTTAAAGGGGGTGAGGAGTCATGAATATTACCTACTAGTACTGTACAGTATAGGCTACAATTAGGCAAGCTCACTAGCCTAGGTTCACTGCAGTAGGCTACCAAGAAGCTGGTAATGGTTAGGCCTATGTACTGAAACTCAAGAAATATAATATATTTCTCTTCTTACACAAGCAGAGGAGATTGAGCACTGTTCAACACAGCACTTACCCAGTTTGTCCGATATTTTCTTACCTTATCGCAGCTTGCCTGAGTTTTAACAGCTCATTACAGTGATGCTTCACTTTATAATCTGCATATTCATTCACACAGCATTATTTGCTGCTGATCACAGAAGACCTGATGTTCTTGTACGGTGACTGAATGAACTATGATTGTTACAAAACTACACCTACGGTATAGTTCTTTTGTACTGTAGTTTCATTTGTATTCAATCTGGTACGGTAATGAGCCTAGGTGGAAGATATTACTTCTTTTAACATTTAGTTTGCTGATTCGTACCAACCATCTATCTACCAGGCACATATTGAGCAACAAAGGGAATTGTTAGTAACCATGTATCAATATCTTTAAGAGAGTGATGAGTCATGAATGTTACCTTCGGTAATGGTATGCAATTGTGCGAGCCCACTAGCCAAGCCCCATTGAAGTACCAGTATCGTACATCAAGCAGCTGGTAATGATTATGTACTGAAATTCAAGATAAAAAGTAGTCATCGCTGCTTTTCGGGTACAAAATTATAAATATATAAACACTCTCCTGGAAAAAATTACATGTATTAGTTAGTTATCACACCTAAATGGGCAATGGGCAACTAATACATGTAATTGTTTCCAGGAGTGTGTTTACATATTTATAATTTTGTACCCCATGTTGACCGACTGAGAAGCAGCAAAGACAATTTGTATCGGCAACGTTGAAAAAAAAAGAATGGCTTCAAATAATCACAGAAAAATGTATTCTTTAGCACTGCTTCATTTATATTTGTTCCTAGGAGTCATTCATCGTGGTACTTTCCTGCTTTTTACATCTTATTTTTTTCAGTTAATATTTTTGCAGTCTAGTTTCCTCTACCTCATTCTATACTGTCCAGACTTGGGTTGCAATAATTATAAAATGCCCTACTTTCCTTAATTCTTTCTATGTTACTGGACCATTTGTTGACATGATCTATTGAAAAATCAATTGTGAAAGCATCTTTTAGACAACTGTTTTCAACCAAAAATCTGTAGCCTAACATTTTTCATTTTCATTTTCATTAGATGAACAGTAGCCTATAGGGAATATGGTATGGACACCAGTTGTGTATTGATAGGAGGAGAATGGACTGCCAAGTAAGAGACTAATATTTAAGGTAATCCATCAACAGTTCATGTTGTGCCTTTCTCTTTAAGTACTAATATTGGGGTAACAAGTAAGGTACCGGTATAACAAGGATAATACAGGCTCGTACCATGATTTCCTTTCCTTTGCTTTAGATGAGGGACCCAGAAATTTTATTTCTAGATGCTGGTTATAATTTTAAAGGGTGGAACCTTGAGGTCATCTGACCTTATTGGATAGGGGAAGGGTAATGATCCAGATAAATACCCCTAGTTGACAGGTAGGGACAATGTGTTTTATATTCTTGTAGTGTTTCAAATTAATTTTGCAATCTAACCTGATTTTTTTTGTAAATACAATTAATTTGTATAGTACAGTAACTATAACTGTACAGCACAGTTAAGCTAATGAATAAATCCAAAAGCTTCAAATATAAGAAGCAGGAACAAATTAGATAGATGAAGCAGTGCTAACAAATAATGAAGTCATCATGTGTGGATGACTGTTAAGAGGTTTACTGCTAGACTTACAGACTCTTGACCCTTCTCATATGATATAACCCTACATTAATAAAATCAAAGCTACGTATATTGATATTCTTGAATAAATATTCGTCTATTGAGATGTAGGCCTAACCTACCGTGTTCAATTTGAAGGGATTAAAATGACTTCAATTATCATAAATCTTGAGATATACCACCTTAATATACTGTAGCCTACCATACGTTAAACTGTCAAGTATTCTTTACAGTCGCCGAACTAGCATAACACAATAAATGCTGTATCAGAAAGACAAGAAATTTACGTACGTAGGCCTAATATTATCGGGAGCACGGTATGGTTTGATACATGTTCACAGCCTTCGGTACATAGTTTCAGAGCAATTTCGTTCCGAGTTGCAAAACTAAAGGTAAATTAGATACTGATCTAATATCAGCATTCACTCTCATAAGATTATCTGATCATTTCAACATCGCCCTTGTCCACTTTCGAACAACGCGCGCTGCTACAGATCAGATGGAGCAAACCGTTCACAGGTACACGTAAAACCTGATCCCGCTCCCTATGCATCAGCTTTGGAGCTGTTGATCAACTGTTTGCTACCGCGAACACAACCTAGTCTTTTTTAAACGCTGGATGCTCTATAGCACAGTGGTTCCCAACCTTTTGTGGTCCATCTCTCCTTTCTGGAGGTTGACTAACGCCTACCGCCCCCTTTTCATTTTTGTTAACTTTAATTTGGAGCGTAAATAATAAAGCAGTTTTATTATTTTGAACAATTTTATTACCGTATATAAAAACAACCGAAGCAGATTTATCCGGTCACTCTTAAATAAAATAGAAAAAAAAGAAATGTACCTTTTTTACAGATTTTTTAAAGAACAATTACGTGAAATAATTAACTAAGATCATTGACGTACACTTCAAAAACAAGAGTGCATGTTTCCATTTTAAAATTTTTAAGTTCACAGTTAAAATTTGAAAATATAGATTAAAGTTTGAAAACTTTGTTATTGTTTTAATTTACCTTTTCAATGGATGCCTTGTGCTTGGTGGATTTCAGTTAAAGCTTGGATAACCAGCTTTATGTTCGTCAAGTTTGCAAGTCTCCTTTGAGGGAAATGTCCAACTTATTTCTTTGCTTTGTGAGGAACTAAATCCTTTTTCAACTAAATATGTTGACGGGAACCAGTAGCGTAGCCAGGATCGGCCAATGGGGGGGTTATAAGTACTCAAGCCAAATTCTACAAGCATTTCGTCCCCGCGATCGTCAAACGTGCACCATGGCCGCGAGGGCAGCTGTGGTAAGTATGGATATCGTATGTTCGAATCCCGGTGCTAACAGCGATTATCCTGAGTGTGTTTTTCCCTGGGTTTTGCTACACTCCCTACAGGAAATTGCCAGGATAGTACCTTGCTCAAGTCCCGGAGCGTCTACTCCATCCCTGTCCCAGATACATTTATACACACAACTACAATCATCACAGCAATACAGGTTGCCAGACAGCTTCAACACACTCCCAACTACACGGGGTTGATGACCAAGGTGTCTCAAGCCCCTCAAATGAATTAACAACAACTCTATAATTAGTATTTCCCTGACCCGGTCGGTCGACTAGAAGCAGGCTGTGGATTTTAATTTTTTTGTACAAGTATTTCCATTTCTCTATGAGATATTATTACACAAGAAAAGTTTCATGTATTTTGATCCCGAATTTTTCGTGTAATACAATATGTTCAAAAGACAAAAACAAATCAGTTCTTTAAAAAATTAAGTTAATTTTTGACTAAAATGTCTCACCTCAATTGTAAATCTAGAACATTCCTATTCCCCTGACAGGAACAAAATAAACTCAAGTATATCTGTGCTACCAACATGAAGACTGCATATCTCTCAACATGAGAAATTATTTACAGAGGTCTCAGCAAAAGTGGGCATCTCCTCTCACGATGTATCATGTTGATTTATGGGTAATTCAATACCGGTACTCATTTTCATGTTTATTAATTTTTTTCAACAAGTTCCTGTGCTTTATATTGCAATTAGCTCTGAATGCCTAAACTATTATTTTCGAAGATTTTTGTCACCTACCAAGGTCCTTACAAATGCTACATGCAGCCGGAAAAAGGTTTAATTGCTTACACTACTCAGGCGACAAATTTCACTCATTCGTTACTGGGAGATAACCGTATTTCTGGGAATTGCTGGACATATATTTACGTAATATGAACCAACTCGGCTGACGCTCAAGATGTTAATAATGATCCCATAGAATTTTCTAAGTCTTTATTAAGTAGCGTTATTTTTAATAAAAACTAGATTAATTTACATATAACTTCTCTCCCGCCAAGAAAAGAAAAAAAAAAGGCTGATATTGTCCCGCTGTGTGGGATTCTAAATTATTTGGTGCTAGCCTCAGTTTGAAATAAGCTATAAGTTATTTCGCGAGGGAAAAGTTAGATTGGCAACCCTAGGAGGACGGAGTTGTATTACCTAAGTCTAAAATACACAGTTGCAAAGCTCGCTGCGCTACGAAATTGCATCCTCTTTGTGAGTGAAGCGACACTAGCGCTCGAGGCGGCCAGCAAGCTGGCAACTGCCTTGAGCACGTTATTCGCGGTACAGATGATTTCACTTTTGCATGGGTTTTTTGAATTTTAACTCACCTGAGTGATCATTTCCATTGTAAACATGTCACATTAAATCACCAACTACTACAGAAAAAAGCCACAATGTTGATATACTACCACTTTTAATTCATAGAAACATAAAAAGAATGCTTTTTTTTATTAGTTCAGTCCTCCATAAGTATCCCTAGGTACAGTTGTATGACGTATTTAATGAGTCTTACGTAGAATTCATATTCCATACTAGTTATAAATTCATGTATTTGTTTTAATGATAGTCGCTGGCATCTCTACATTAAACCAAGTCCATGATTCCTGGATGTAACGGGTAATCTCTAAATCCACTGAATTGGATTTTGATGTTTTCACCATTCAGTAAAGAATTTCTCAAGGAAGGTTTCTGTAGGAAAACATACATTTATGACCAAAGGAAGCGCAGTCGGCACCTTCTTGCTGGCTGCATGAGAGCATTATTGTCTGGTCGTAGAAAAATATGAGCCAAGCTTCGCGATCTGTAGATAGACTGTGGTTATACGTTGTCATGAAGACGTGTGTAGCCACAAATGGGGACCCGGGCCGAAAGGCGACAACAGTACATCACCACAGACACAAATCACAACCTGCCGATTTTCCAATGGGGGGGTTAACCCCCCCTAAGCTACGCCACTGACGGGAACGATATGAGAAGTGATTCAGTCTTTCCCCACAATTGTGGATAAGTGTCCATAAGCTTCACCCATGCTAACTGGTAACCTCTATGCTCGAAAATGATTTTCGGCTCACATTCATACTTCAGATCTAGAAACAAAGAGTTATCAAGCTTATCCACAGCCTCAAACGAGAATGGATCTAGAATCCAATCCGGAATTTGTAACTTGGTCAAATCTTCAAATCTTGATTCCATGTGAGTTTTTGATTTCGTCTTCTGGGAGTTCAGGAGTCTCGTTATCTGACACTGAACACTTTTTAAGCGTCGGAAACTGAATCAGCGCTCTAGGCCGATATTTACGTCAAATTTGGCGATGAATGATGAACGAGCGAACTGGAGGCACTCCTATCACATTTTTTCTGTGCACAGTACTATTTAAATTTTCCCCCCTATGAATACTCATCATTACTTTATTTATTGCCTGCCCCCCTGATAACCCAAACAAAGTTGTTATCATTCTTGTAAGGTAACTTTTTCTCGGTTCGGGGTGGTTTGAAAATGTAGTTCTTTGTCACGTTGTATTCCTTATACATCAAAAAGGTATGCTGTATCATTGTGAAATACGTAAATTAATTCACTTATTTTATATCGGTTTGTATTTGTACGGGGAATTAAGGCATGGTTCACCAGTTAGCCGCTCCGGTGAAGCAGTACAGCGTTGCCAAGATGGGCTCCATCACGCGTCATGGGGCGCCTCGCTCGGAAGTGATGGGCTCCATATCAGCAACGCTGTACATTACTTCCCGGAGCGGCTAGCTGGCGAACCAAGTCTTAATTCCCCGTACAAATACAAACCGATATGAAATAAGTGAATTCATTTACGTATTTCACAGTAATACAGCATAACTTTTTGATGTGCAAGGATTACAACGCAACCGAGAACTACATTTTCCAACGACCCCGAGCCGAGAAAAAGTTACCTTACAAAAATGATAACAACTTTCGTTTTTGAACACACAAAGTTTTGAAATTTATAAACCAGTTATACTACATTCCAATGTATGTTGTGTTAAAATTTGGATTCGATCTGATGACGGGTTTTTGAGATAATAATTCTTAAATGTGACGCATGGTTGAAACACGCTTAAAAAAGGGCACTTTTTGTGTTTCAACTGCGATAAAAAATATTAAAACATAAATTAAAAATTCTAAACCTACATGAACTAACGTAAAATAAAACGATGAAAATGATGATGTTATTGGATTTTATGTAGGTCTATTGGTTACTTCACAAAAAACCTTCAAACTGGAGTGCACATAATATTTTGGTCGACAGTAGACTACAGACAAAAATCAACAAGCAGAGAATAGGAAGAGTCATTCCTGAAGCAGAAAGAAAATTACGTTCAGAAAGGATGAAGAAATATTGGGCTGACAAAAAGAAGAAAAACCTCCATAAACCTAACTAATGTAGTCCTATGTTGGCTAAAAAATTAAAATAAATAAATAAATGAATGAAATATAGTGTTATGAGCTGAAGGCTTACGTAGTGCAGCACCATGGTGCATGCTGTTTGCCGATGACATTGTTTTGTGCGACACCAGTAGGAGAGAACTGGGAAGGCGACTGGAGAACTGGCGAGAAGCCTTGGAGATCAGAGGCATGAAAATCAGTCAAAAGAAAACCGAGTATTGGTGCCTTGGTGGTGAGGGCAATGAATTACCGGTAGTGCAGATGGATGGAGTAAGCTTCGCGCTCCTCTATATGCTAGCTAAAAGTGCCAGGAGTGCGATCGCGCTCCGTGTTGCAACTGTCCAAATAAGTTGTAATAGTTAGCAAATAATATGACAGATGGCAGCTCCAGTCAGTACCGCACTGTGGAAGAAACTACGTAGTTTCTAAATAGAAACTACGTAGTTTCTAAATCTACCACTAGAATCTCTGTGTGGCGTGATGTGTTTAAGTTACGAATTTTTCAATTTCAGTTGTTTGGCGCCGAACTGCCGTCCATGTGATTGTAATAATGGCGACTAGTTCTCGTGTTGTGTTTGAAAATGATGATGATTTGGTAGAGTATGTTAATTCACTGAGTGATGATTCTGATTATGTCGAATCAGGCGATGATTCAGATTATACTGAGAGTGATAATGATGCTGGTAATAATTCAAATAATGACGACAGTGATGATGTAAACAAACCTACTCGTGCGACAGTGGTTCATGAAATTTCTGATTCAGACAGTAATGATAGTGACGAGAATAATGCCAGAGTTGACGGAGATAATAACGATGATGACCAGGTTCCCAATTTCCATGAAATTAATCTGATCTCGACGTCCAATTTCAACCCTCTCTTGTATTTCTCCAGACGCCTGGCCCTAAACGTACATATAACAGCTGTGAGTGGTGATCAGGAAAAGTTGTTTTTTGTAAGAACTATCTATCTCAAGATGTGATATTTTGTAAAGTGGTAAACAATAAGTCAATGTGCACAAAAATATAAAAATTTAGGTGAGTACAATCAAAATACTAGGTAGTATAGAGATCCAAATTTTATTTGTTTGTTTTTTTCTTTCAAAATTTATTTTTTTACTTGGCACTGTGAATTATTTTTATGATATTATTACAATGAGTAAAGAAAGGCATCACTTAGCTACACGGAGGTGTAAACTACAGTGAAATATCTTGAAAAGTGAGGGTAGTACATTTTATTTCCTTCAGTGCTGCATAATACGCATTTTCTCTCTGGCAGTCTTAGCACACATGAATATAAGGAGGCCGGCACTAAGAGGGTTAAGGCCAGTCAGTAGCTTCAAGTATCTTGGGTCAACCATGTCTGAAGATGGCAACATAAATACTGAGATTAACCACAGGGTTCAGTCAGCCTGGATGAACTGGAAAAGGTTTTCTGGCATTCTGTGTGACAAAAGGCTCAATATAAGGGTGAAAGGAAAGGCCTACAAGACAGCTGTGAGGCCAGCCATGATGTATGGTGCGGAGACATGGGCAATGACTAAGTCAATGTCATAAGCTGGATGTGACTGAGATGAAGATGCTGCGCTGGATGAGTGGCATCACTAGGATTGATCACATCGCAAATGAGAAAATCAGGGGCACAATAAAAGTAACTGAAGTCTCCAAGAAAATCCAGGAGAGAAGACTGCTGTGGTATGGGCATGTTATGCGTCGGGATAATAACTATGTAGGAAGGAGAGCGATGTCTCTGGTTGTGGATGGCAAGAGGAATAGAGGCAGACCTCGAAGAAGATGGACTGACAATATCCATGAAGACCTAATGGAGAAGCAGTTAGGGGACGACAATGTGTTCGACAGAATAAAATGGAAAAGACTTGCCAGAAACATCGACCCCACTTGAAGTGGGATAAGATGATGAAGAAGAAGATAGTGTTATAATGAGCCTCATTATGATACAGTTTTCTGACACATAATGTTAACATTTCGACATCGTCGAACATAAAAACTTTTGTCGCACGCTTCAAGGGCACTTGTTACTGTTCTTGGTTCGTTCAAAAGAGCGAAGGCACTGGAGAGTAATTAGAGTTTATGTTGTTACATATAAGATCAGAGCAAACTGATTGCAACACTGTTTACATCGCTCTACCTTCGCTTTGCTTTGCAACGTTGCCATACGTCGCTTAGTAACAATAGTACATGATTATGTTGGTCTTTAATGTTTTAATTCATATACAAATAATCATCATCATCTTCATTTCCCGTTTCCAGCTTCCTGGGTCGGGTTGTGAATTAAGGACCTCCAACGTTCGGGACCTTCCTCGTGGTCTCTTCCCTGTCATCTTTTCACAGAAAGTTTTCTTTGGTACTCTCTCCTCTCCCATTCTCATCATATGTCCATACCACTTTAACTTTGTTGTTTCTATCCTGTCCTGCAGCTTCAAGATTCCTGTCCTTTTTCTAATCTCTTCGTTTCTAACTCTATCTCTTCTGGTCTTGCCCTCTATACCTCTTAGGAATTTCATCTCCGCGGTTTGTATTCTACTCTCCTCTCTTTTTGTAGTAGTCCACGCTCCAGCTGCATATGTTAGTATGGGTCTGTAGTAGGTTGAATATAATACATTTTTACATTTCTTTGCGACATCTCGGTTCCACAGAATACCCCTTATGCTCTGGTAAAAACTGTTCACTTGTTGTATTCTCTTTCCAATTTCCTCAGTTATCCTTCCATCTTCTGTGATCACACTTCCCAAGTACTTGAAACTTTTAACCACTTCTAGAATTTTCCCATTCAATTCTATCTTTCCTCTTCCTTCCTTCCTTCCTCTTGACATTACCATTGTCTTGCTCTTCTCTGTGCTTACTTTCATCCCAAATTTCTCTATTTCTTGATTCCATACATCTAGTTGTTTTTGTGCAAATAATATGAGACATAAATTTCGGGGGGGGGTGTAGCCCCAACTGTGGAGAAAACAAGAGAGGCCCGACTCCGTGGTGGTATGGTCAAGTCATGTGGAAAGATGACGATTTGGTGGCCAAAACAGCACTCCAACTCAATCCTGATGGACGTCGATCCCGTAGCATCTGTACTCCAGAAGAGTGGCTCTGACTGACGTCTGTTCTCCACCTCTTTAGACCACTAAAGAGGTGGATTGACATCAGAGACGACATGAGGGATGTGAATCTCAATTCTGAAGATGTCCACAACAGAGCCTTGTGGAGAGACGTAGCAGAAAAGCAAACCAAATGCGAATGGGATAAATGCTAGGAAAGAAGAAGACTACTTGATTGTACCATATCATGTCACCATCATCATCATCTTGCACAGTTTCCAGCCACTGGCCGGGTCTGTTTGGAACACAAGCCTCTCCAACGTCTTCTGTCTTCCCACCATCTCTCAGCCTCCACCCTTGTCCAGTCTTCTCCTCTCTTCTTCATGCTTTCTTCCACCCCCTTCAGCCACCTGTCTCTCGGTCTCTTTCCTTCTCACTTCGTCTCGTGTATCCTCCTGGGTATCGTCTTCTCCTTCATTCGTTTTACATGTCCATACCATCTGAGTCTAGATTTCTCTATACCATCCTGTAATATTTCCTCCTTCATTAAATCTCTGGTCCTCTCATTTCTTATTCTGTCCATCTTTGTAGCTCCAATACTGCTTCTCAAGAACCTCATTTCACTGGCCAGTATTTTGCTCTTCTCCCTTCCTATCATAACCCAGGTCTCCGAGGCATACATCAGGATAGGGAGATAGTACGTCCGATATATGATCTTTTTGCTGTTCTGAGGGACATCCTTACTCCATAACATGCTTCTCACACTCCTCCGGAATGCTTCTGCCTGTCTCCCCCGCTCATTTATTTCTCTATCATTTCTTCCATTATCTTGTATCAGGATTCTAATACTTGAAACTCTCCACTTTCTTCAGCTGTTCCCCACCAATTGTTATTTCCGTTGTGGTTCTTTCCTTCTTCCTTGTTGTGATCACTATCTCACTCTTTATTTATGCTAAATTTCATCCCATATCCTTGTATTATTCCTTCCCACACGTCCAACTGTTCCTGTACCTCCTCCTCCTTGTTTCCCCAAATCATCTGCAAACACCATTGCTTTCATATCATGTATAGGCTATTATTATGTTGGGGTCGCCTCCCCCAAAGGCATTTTAGAGCTACTGCCAGCATTTTGTTAGGCTGCTCCTAACATGGAGAACAGACACCTGTCATAGCCACCCTTCTGGAGTACAGATGCTATATGCCGATATTTGCTCATACTATAAACCAGTGCTTGATTTGTAAAAAAAGAGGTTCCGGGCTACCGGGTGGTGGTGGGAGAGGGGGAGGGGGGCTTTATGGATTATTGAAATATAGAGTTCTAAAAACAATATTTTTTCGCTTTTCTGAACACCTTTAAAAATTAATCAGCGGTTTCAAAGGAGCGCCTATAACAGAGAAACTTTTAGAAACCAGGCTAAGGTGGTATGGACATGTTATGCGAAGACCGGAGAATCATGTAGTGAAAAGAAGTGCCTTTCCATGACTACGCAAAAGAGAGGGAGCGGCAGACCTCAAACAACATGGATGACGAATGTCCAAAGGGACATGAGAGTATTGGGCCTATCTGCTGACGATGCTTTCCAAAGAAATGAGTGTCGCCTCAGGATTAAGAAAGCCGACCCCGCGTAACGGGAAAAGGCGAGGAGGAGGAAGAAGAAGAAGACTGCTGTAACAACATTTTTCTTACCATAGCCTATCTTAAATTTTACTGTAGGCCAACTAGGCTACAATTCAAACAATGTATTATTATTATTATTTCCGATTATTCCCCTTCAGGAGAGCGTGAGAACTTGAGCCAATCACAGCTTCACTTCCTTTTTGTCCCTTCTTTTCTTCCCAAAACCTCTTCATTAGTTCACTGTGCTTTTTCTTCCTTTCCTCTGTCCATTTTTTCCCTGATGTGTCCTTCCTTGAGACTTGTACAATTTTCATGTTTCTGATTTTATTCCTAAATTGTTCTCTGTACTTAAGGGGGCTCATACACCACCGGTTGTCAAAATATAAGTTCTTTTTTTTTTTACGTTTAAATGAAAGGCAATACCTTTCTCAACATATCTGTTAAGTTATAAGTAAATTCAGCGTTTTGGCAGAGATATAGCGTATTACTTGAGACCATGCGCCTATCTGTCAATGGAGTGTTTAACATTCAAAGCTGTTTACCCGAAAGGTTGCTTTTATGGTAGGAAAAACGCAATATCTCGTGAACTATGTGATGAAACTGGTTGAAACTCGGCAGATACATTCCACCATATGAGCCATAGAGGATGAACCTCATTTATGGAATTATCTTAAAAAATAATTGGGATATACTTGAAATGTTAAACAAAAAACGGTTCATTTTTTGAAAGACAAATTTAATATTAAAAAAAAAAAAAAACAATATAACATTCATGGTGATTCATCCTCACTATTTATGCGTTTACTTTACATGAAAAAAAATTCATTCCATTCAGACTGGTATTTTTTGTTAAATCGTGTTTTTTGTGATTCACGGAGTTTAAAATATCACGAATATTATCCTTCCAATATATCACGAAATACTTTATATACTGTTCCTCTCTCTAAATTAGATGAAAGCTCTATGTACTTACTATACATGTCAGTTTTCATAACTCTATGTTACATATTAGTGAAGCTATGATATGTTCGTAACTGTGTGCGAAAATTCCCACTGCCGGTGTATGTGCCCCCTTAATGTAGTCTTCAGAGATTTTAAGTAATTCCATGTCTTCCTGTACTTCTTTTATCCAATTGGTCTGTAATTTTCTTGCATTCACGATATTGAAAATCTTCTTAGCGAGTCTGTTCTCATCCATCCTATATATGTGTCCATAGAACTGCAGACGTCTCGTCCTAAATTTATCTATAATGGTGTCTGTATTTTCATAAAGTTCCTTTGTTGGTCTACTGACCCAAATTCCATTACGGAAAACAGCGCCATGGATTTTACTAAGAATTTTTCGTTCCTGTTTCTCAATATCATGAATTTTCGTCATTCCTCTAATGACTGTGGTTTCTGCTGCGTACAAGGCTTCAGGCAAAACAATTGCAATGTGATGGCACAGTTTTCCATTGCGAGATACTGCTCTTTTGTTATAATGATTCCACGTCAGCTTGTACGCCTTCTGCAATTTTACTATTCTCTCTGCATTAGAAATTGTGTTCAATCCTGTGGGTTGGATGGCTTCTCCTAAATATTTGAAGTGAGTGACCTGCGAGATTTTTCCATATTGCATTCGCAAGGTGATGTTTCCAATTGATTTGGTATCCATATACTGTGTTTTTTCATAGGAAATATCAAGTCCCATTTTACTGGAGATTTCATGTAGTTTGTCTAGTGCTAATATGGCTTCATCTTTGTTGTTTGTTAAGATGGCCAGATCATCTGCAAAGGCCAAGCATTTCACAGTGACTCTTTTCCCTTTCTCCTTTCCAATTTGAATACCTTTCACATGCTTTTCCCATTCTGTGATGATTTTGTCCAGTACGATGTTGAACAAGAGTGGTGATAAACCATCCCCTTATCGGAATCCAGTATGAATTGCAAAAGAGTTAGAGATATCTCCCATGAATTTCACTTTTGAGGTAGTTCCCAATAATGTTTCCTGTATGATGGCCCTTGTCTTCCTGTCAACTCCTAATTCTTCTAGTCTGTTAAACAAGGTTTTTCTGTCAACCGAATCGTAAGCCTTTTTGAAATCCACAAATGTGACTGTAGTGTTCCTGCATCGTCGGAGTGCAGTATGGTCTTGAGGTTCCAGATCTGCTCAATACAGGACCTTCCCTTCCTAAAACCTGCCTGATATTCTCCAATATGATGGTCCACCTGTGGCTCGAGTAATTTAAAAAATTAAATACATTCGGTTTGAAAATACACACATGTTCACCAACAATCTTTTTTTTCTCGTTTTATAATTTCGTCTTAACAGGTTTCTGAAATAATTATATATTATAAAAGGTACTGTACTGAAAAATGTTTTACCATACAGTAAATCAAATTGTCCAAAGTTAAGAAAAGATTTCGTTGTATGTGCGTCCTCTCTCTCACCTTGCTGTTAGTATGCAGAGCGAAGTGCCGTCCCCGAAGCAGCCAAGATTCCACGTACTTTCAAGTACAGTCCAGTCAAAGACCAAGTTGACCTTGACTAACAACTAACGTTCCACAGTTCTAAAAAAAGTTATGTTATATATTCGACTTTTCCCCCGATCGAAGGTTTCAGTACGGTGTACCGGTGCGTGCCATCACGAATCTAGCCCTGCTATATACAATTACCTTTTACTCCAATCCCCAAACATTGGGTTGCCTCTTCTGCCATCTTCACTGTACCAAAGCACTCCCTCCCCACTGTGGGTGCCGTTGAGGTCTTCACAGTTAACCCTGACCTGGGCCCTTCATATTTATAGCCACTGGAGAGAGGACGACCCAGCTTTGTAAAGCCCGCAGGATTTGGGCTACCTTTTGGTCCGCTGGTTTTATTGGAAGGTATTAGAACCAACCCTAATATTAATTTTAGGTTCCCCTATCCGCCACCTGGGACGCGCCCTCTAGGGGTTACAGGTTCCCCCGAGGGTAAGGATAAATTACGAAGTCAGGACGGTTATTGGAGTAGAAAAGGTGAATGACGGAATTGAGAGGAACAGGTTAAAATGGTTTGGGCGTGTCAAACGAATGGAAGAATACCAAACACAGATTGGAGGATATAAGGGAAGTTAGTTAGTTATTTTTGTTTGAAGGGACGGAACTATGAGAACAGAGATAAAATTATACAAATTTTGAATATACATTTAAATGCTTGGCAGCAATAGGTTTCTCTTGTGAATTACTTATAAGGGTGGGTTGGGAGGGGATGATATAATTACTGTAGAGAGAAAAAATTATCCTCTAGATTATCCTACTCAAGCAGCCATAACCTCCCTATGAAGGCTTCCAAAAAGATGGTATATTGGCTTTCACGGCCAGTGAAACGAAACTCAGCAATTTTCCTAGGTCTATGCCGTGTCTTGTGTGGGGTTTCGCCCAGGACACCAAGCTGGCTAATAAGCCTGCTCTTGGTGTCCCCGCCCGGACCTCCACTGGAGTAGCGACCTGCACGCTACCTTCCTTTTTATGAAGCGCTACTGCGAGAACTAAAAGCTCAAGCAGCCATAACCTCCCTATAAAGGCTTCTAAAAAAGATGGTATGTTGGCTTTCACGGCCAGTTAATTAAAACTCAGTAATTCTTCTGGGTTTGTGCCGTGTCTTGTGTGGGGTTTCACCCGGACACCAAGCTGGCTCATCAGCGGGTTGTTCGTGTCCCCGCCCAGACCCCTACTGGAGTAGCGAACAGCGCCCTACCTCCCTTTTTATAAAGCGCACCTGCGCCACTTTACTGAGAGAATTAAAAGCTCAAGCAGTCATAACCTCCCTATGAAGGCTTCCAAAAAGATGGTATATTGGCTTTCACGCCCAGTGAATTAAAACTCAGCAATTCTTCTAGGTTTGTGCTGTGTCTTCGGTGGGGTTTCGCCTAGGACCCCAAGCTGGCTCATCAACGAGCTCATGGTGTCCCTGCCCGGATCACCACTGGAGTAGCGAACTGCACGCTACCTTCCTTTTTATAAAGCGCACCTGCGCCACTTTACTGAGAGAATTAAAAGCTCAAGCAGCCATAACCTCCCTATAAAGGCTTCTAAAAAAGATGGTATGTTGGCTTTCACGGCCAGTTAATTAAAACTCAGTAATTCTTCTGGGTTTGTGCCGTGTCTTGGGTGGGGTTTCGCCTAGGACACCAAGCTGGCTCATGAGCGGGCTCTTGGTGTCCCTGCCCGGACCACCACTGGAGTAGTGTACTGCACGCTACCTTCCTTTTTGTGAGGCACACCTGCGCCACTTGACTGAGAGAATTAAAAGCTCAAGCAGCCATAACCTCCCTATGAAGGCTTCCAAAAAGATGGTATGTTGGCTTTCACGCCCAGTGAATTAAAACTCAGCAATTCTTCTAGGTTTGTGCCGTGTCTTCGGTGGGGTTTCGCCTAGGACCCCAAGCTGGCTCATCAACGAGCTCATGGTGTCCCTGCCCGGATCACCACTGGAGTAGCGAACTGCACGCTACCTTCCTTTTTATGAAGCGCACCTTTGCCACTTTTCTGAGAGAATTAAAAGCTCAAGCAGCCATAACCTCGCTATGTAGGCTTCCAAAAGGATGGTATATTGGCTTTCACGCCCAGTGAATTAAAACTCAGCAATTCTTCTAGGTTTGTGCCGTGTCTTCGGTGGGGTTTCGCCTAGGACCCCAAGCTGGCTCATCAGCGAGCTCTTGGTGTCCCTGCCCGGACCACCACTGGAGTAGCGAACTGCATGCTACCTTCCTTTCTGTGAAGCGCACCTGCACCACTTTACTGCGAGAACTAAAAGCTCAAGCAGCCATAACCACCCTATGAAGGCTTCCAAGAAGATGGTATATTGGCTTTCACGGTCAGTGAATAAAAACTCAGCAATTCTTCTAGGTTTGTGACGTGCCTTGTGTGGGGTTTCGCCCAGGACACCAAGCTGGCTCATCAGCGGGTTCTGGGTGGCCCGCCCGGACCCTCACTGGAGTAGGGAACAGCGCATACATATATACATAAAATGGGTTGTTTTGCCCTCCGAAGGAGAACAAAATGCTCTCCCTGGAGGGCTGGCCGCCATCACAACGATGGTGATCTTCAGCCTTGGGGAACCCTGTTTATTGTGGTAAAAACATGTATAAATGTATATATTTATATAAAATTACAATGGTTCAATATCTTGTTGTTGGTCTTGATGTAAATATTGTTTAAAATATATAAAAGTAGCATTAGAATTTAAATAGAATTACAGGTGATAGGTGAATGATGTGTATGAAATGAAGGATGATACGTAGGTGAGATGCGTTCAGTTCGTCTAGGGGTTCATAGAGTAAGTTGTCTTCTTTCTTGATGTTGAAAGATGGCCCGATGCCAGGTGGTAATTGGCTGAGAGGAAAGGATGAAAAACAATTTGAAAGGCGAAAATGTTGGAAAATCTATGTTAAGACATACGGTTTGTGCACACTGGATGTTGACTGGGTTAACAGAGCGATACCTCCCTTTTTATGAAGCGCGCCTGCACCACTTTACTGCGAGAACTAAAGCTCAAGCTGCCATAACCTCCCAATGAGGGCTTCCAGAAAGATGGTTTATTGGCTTTCACGGCCAGTGAATTAAAACTCAGCAATTCTTCTAGGTTTGTGCCGTGTCTTGTGTGGGGTTTCGCCTAGGACCCCAAGCTGGCTCATCAGCGGGCTCTTGGTGTCCCCCGCCCGGACCCCCACTGGAGTAGCGAACTGCAGGCTATCTCCCTTTTTAAGAAGCGCATTGCGCCACTTGACTGAGAGAATTAAAAGCTCAAGCAGCCATAACCTCCATATGTAGGCTTCCGAAAGGATGGTATATTGGCTTTCACGGCCAGTTAATTAAAACTCAGCAATTCTTCTGGGTTTGTGCCGTGTCTTGTGTGGGGTTTCGCCTAGGACACCTAGCTGGCTCTCAGTGGGTTCTTCGTGTCCCCGCCCGGACCCCTACATAAAGCGCACCTGCGCCACTTTACTGCGAGAACTAAAAGCTCAAGCAGCCATAACCTCCCCATGAAGGCATCCAAAAAGATGGTATGTTGGCTTTCACGGCCAGTGAATTAAAACTCAGCAATACTTCTTGGTTTGTGCCGTGTCTGGTGTGGTGTTTCGCCTAGGACCCCAAGCTGGCTCATCGGCGGGCTCTTGGTGTCTCCGCCCGGAGGCCCCACTGGAGTAGCGAACTGCGCGCTACCTCCCTTTTTAAGAAGCGCGTCTGCGCCACTCTACTGCGAGAACTCAAAACTCAAGAAGCCATAACCTCGCTATGAAGGCTTCCAAAAAGATGGTATATTGGCTTTCACGGCCAGTGAATTAAAACTCAGCAATACTTCTAGGTTTGTGCCGTGTCTTGTGTGGGGTTTCGCCTGGGACACCTAGCTGGCTCATCAGCGGGCTCTTGGTGTCCCCGCCCGGACCCCCACCTGAATAGTGAACTGCGCGCTACTTCCCTTTTCATGAAGTGCACCTGCGCCACTTTACTGGGAGAACTAAAAGCTCAAGCAGCCATAACCTCCCTATGAAGGCTTTCAAAAAAACAAAAACAAAAAATTTATATTGGCGTTCACGGCCAGTGAATTAAAAGCCAATATACCAGAGAGATTATGATTTAAGGAACTCTGACGGAGACCAAGAATGCAGTTTATTTTGTTAGTACAACACGAAATCAAGAACCATGACGTGAACCATGACGATTGAATGAAAATTATATCTTATGATATGTTTCGAAACGAAGTTTGAAATTTGTCGTGTTGTAATAGAACCGTTCTCGGTTGTGTCGTGTTCATTTGGAAGGAGATCAGTTTGAGCATGTATAGGTTTTTGAAGCTGTCGTCTATGAACATCGGATCGTCTCTGGAATCGATAAGTTTGATCTCATTAATATTTGTTTATAATTAATAAGTATCATCATGCATGAAAATACGAGAAGAAGTATTAGTTACGAAACATGCCTCCTAGTTTCAGTGTTAACGTGTAGAAACTACGTTGGAGATGGTTCAATTTATTTTTTGAGGTTAATCTTTCAACTTATGTCCTTGGCTTTTTATAATGTACTAGCAGAAGTACCCGTTTTTCGAACGGTGTTCGGTGTTAACACCAGACATTATCAATTGAGCTACTGTTGCAATGGGGGCGGTTTGTCATTCCTTCATAAGTTTATCAGAACGAAGTTAGTTTTCTGGGAATGTCACACACACTGTTAATTTAAGGGCCTTAAAATGTGGTTTTCGGACACCCTATATAGACTCCCGAATTTGTGTCTCACATTGAGAAGCGCAACATATGGCCTGGTCGTCCTTCTAGGATAATTTTTATATTTCGCCCATTTTAGCATGTATTTTGAGAAGTTTTTCCCTATATCCACCCTTCTACTGTATGAAAAGTACGGTGAAGAGTTTTATAAATGATTGGTGTATTGAGTCATGTGTACCATACCTAATTTTACGATGCACCAAGCATCCGAACCATAGGCGTACATAAAGATACACAGAAAGACAGACAATAAATTGTCTACAACATATCACCCAGATATCCAAATATGGGTATATCTACCACACAGTATCAAACAAAATCATCCTTACGATGAACCCGTATGTCGACAAAAAATAAATAAAAAGTAAGTGATGAGTTAAAATGTGTTCTCAAACTAAATTCAACTAACGTGTACTTCATGACGTGAAATAGAATTGAAAGCCTTGTAGACGGAACGCAATACACGTCACATAAATTATAAAGGCTTGTGGTGCATGAAAATTCAGGTTCTTTAGCCTCAATTGGCCCAAATTCCTGAAAGCTGCAAAATATGCTGATTCAATTCAGGAATTTTTGAAAATGATGTTGCTGCTTGGAGATATAATAGACCTTCTGTACTATATGTTGCACGTGAAAATTGCGTGAAAAAATTCTTGACCCTCTTAATTGCATTGATGAATTATACAGTCTAAGTTGGTTCCATGATAACCTAATAGCCATTTGCAAACTTTCACAGAAATGTAATAAATGGAGTGACATTGCTTCCTACAGAAATAGATGGAAAGTTGGATGCCACCCCTTGAGATAATGTTGTCATGGTTACCGATTTGCATGCCTTCATTATTTTGTTAAATAAAGTTTAAATTAGATTTTTGGGAATACTTCAGAAACTGTTGGTTTTAGAGCCTTATAATGTAGTTTTCGAGGACCCTTTAGGGCCCCCGAGCTTTGTTTCTGGCACCGAGGGGCTTTGTCTCGTCGTTGTACGCTATAATATAATATAGGGATAGGAATTTAATATACCTGCCAGACCACACCCGCAGGTGTAGGCTAAATCGCGCGAAAAAATTCTAGAGTACCCCTTGACCCCCTTAAGCGCAATATACGTATTGATGAATTTTACGGCTTAATTTGGTTCCATGATAACCTTCTAGAACAGTGATCTTCAACTCGCAGCCCACCACGTATATATCAGCGGCCCGCAAAACGATTTAGTTTCAATAATTCATATTTGATGGTATTTCGATAGGCACACCAGTGTTATGTTGATGTACCGATGATAAAAAGAAAAAAGAGTTCAGAAGATTGCATCATTTTGTTGATTTTTAAATGTTATCATACTTCGTAGGCCGTAGTAGAGAATTTTGTAAGCGGCGAAGCAAGTGTGGCAACCCTGTGAATCAAGGTGCACTAATCAGTATCACCTGATCTCTCCTAGCGAGTGAACACTTGTTTATGTTTTGTGAATAATGGCTATGAGTAGTAACCAACGGAAAATTGCTATTCTGTGCTCCATTTGGTGTGAATGTGGAAGACTATCCCGGAAACATACAAATGGAACTCACTGAGTTTAATAGCGATTTACAGGAGAAATGTTAAAATTTTGGACTTCTGGGAGTTTTACTCATTATATGTTGAAAAAGATCAATTTCCAGCAATCAGATCTCATGCTCTGTCGACAGCATCCCTTTTGGCAGCACTTACATCTGTGAGCAGCTATTTTCCAAAATGAAGAACGTGAAGTCAAAATTGAGGAATCTTGTTTCTGACACTTATTTAGAGAACTCTCTTCGAATTGCTTCATCCAACGTAAATGCCAATGTTGATAGATTAGTGGAAGAGAAACAGTGTCAGATTTCTCATAATAAAAAAAATTAAAAAAACATTTTGATATTTTTAATTTAATTTAAATATTGATTTCACTGTAATTTTAAAACAAAATAAAAACTTATTTAGAAAAATTATGTTTTTTTCTTCCAAGTTGAAAGACAAGGCCTTTCATAACAAAAAATTTGGCCCTTCATTAAAATAAGGTTGAAGACCACTGTTCTAGAATATAATAATATAATATAGGGATAGGAATATAATAGACCTGCCAGACCACACCAGCAGGTGTAAATCGCGCGAAAAAATTCTAGAGTACCCCTTGATCCCCTTAAGCGCATTATACGTATTGATGAATTTTACAACTTAATTTGGTTCCGTGATAACCTTCTAGCCGTTTGCAAACTTTCACACTAATGAGAAGAAGATTCCCAAGAGGATACATGAGATGCAGATGCAGAAGAAACGACCAAGGGGAAGACCAAGAGATAGATGGCTGAAAAGAGTGGAGGAATGTGTCAAGAAGAGAGGCGAGGACTGGACCAGAGTGACAGCGGAGAAGTGGTGGGAAGAAAGGACTAAGTGGCGAGGCTTATGTTCCAAACAGACCCAGCCTGGGGCTGGAAACTGTACAAGATGATGATGATGATAACCTTCTAGCCGTTTGCAAACTTTCACACTAATGTAATTAATGGAATTGCAATAGAAGGACCTCTGAGAATCTATTGCCATGGTTACCGGCTTGCATTCATTCATTTGTTTTTATTTACACTGTTTACGCCCACATTGGAGCACCAAAAATCAAACCTGATATACAAAGTCTTCCAATATTTCAAATAATAAGTTTAGTTCTTAATTCTTGATAATTTTTTCCTTTCCCAATACTTCTTCAGTCTGGAAGATCTTGCAGCTCGTTCTTCTTCTGATATAACATACTGCTTACGCTGTGAAATTTTGAATGTTAGTCGAGTGTATTTGTTATTCAGAAGCCGTTTCTCCTCTCTATGTTCAATTTGATGTTGAGTTATTTTCAATTCGTCTAAATCCATTTGTATTTCTTTAAACCATGTGATTTTTGTTTTACTGTTCCAAAAGAAGTCAAAAAGTTGTTTCAGGAGTCTAGTATTTGGCAAGCGGGATATGTGTCCAAAAAACGCAATTCTTCGTTTTCGCATCGTGTCAATGATAGATTCATTTTCCTTGTAAAGTATTGAATTGGGTAAAAGTCTCCACTGGCCCTCAACCTGGTGTTTTTTATTGAGTATTGTCCGAAGAATCCGTCTATCAACCTTCTGTAGTTTGTCAGTTGTTGATCGGGTGTTTAGTTTAAATAAAGTTTCACTTGCATATGTTGCTTCTGGCTTAACGACGGAGAAATAATGTCGAAGTTTAGCATTAATCGAAAGAGACTGTTTCTTATATGTTGGCCAGGTAATCTGTTGTGCTCGTCGCAATTTTAGAGTTCTATTATCTATTGATGCTCTCTCATTGGCATTCCAAGTGATGATCTCACCAAGATATTTAAATTTTTTCACAATCCTTATTTTCTGGGCATTATGCAGTAAAATATGTGATGTGTCAGCTTGAAAAGATGGCATCATTTCTGTTTTCTCAAAGGAAATTTTCAACCCAACCTTTGCTGCTAATCGTTCCAATTCCTCTACCTGGAATTTAGCTTCTTCGATACTAGTTGCTAATAATGCTAGATCATCAGCAAAGGCGAGACAATTTAGTCGAGCATTTTTTCCAATCTTGACATTCGGTGGACAAACCTTATTCCATTGACGCATAACTTTTTCCAGCACACAATTAAACAGCAATGGAGATAATCCATCTCCCTGCCGAAGACCAGTATGGATTTCAAATGACTCAGAGGTTTCACTTCTAAACCTAACTCTAGATTTAGTATTCTTAAGAGTGACCGCAATAAGGTTAACAAGTTTTCGATGTAAACCAAATTCAGTAAGGACATTTAATAGAGATTCGCGATGGATACTATCATAAGCTTTTTGAAAATCAACGAATGTGATCACTAAATCTTTGCTCCTAATCCTGTGATGTTTTATAATCCATTTGAGACTGATAATTTGATCTGGACAGCTTCGTCCTGGACGGAAACCACCCTGATATTCACCAAGTTCATTATCAAGTTGTTCGTGAATTCTGGAATATAAAATCTTTGAAAAAATCTTATACGTGACATCCAGCAACGATATCCCTCGATAATTGCCAGGATCTGATCTATCGCCCTTTTTGTGTATGGGATGTATAATTGCAATATTCCACTCTTCAGGCAATTTTTCTGTATTCCAAATGTCAATAAGATGTTTAACTTATGTAGGTTATGAATAGTCTGTACATTAGCATTCTTCCAAAGTTCTGCTACTACTTTATTCTCTCCTGCCTCTTTAAAATTCTTAAGTGAATCAATCGCTGTACGCACTTCATCGTAAACCGGCGGTATGATCTTTTCCAGGGGTGTTTTATTTCTAGGATAGGGATCGAATTCAAAAGAATCTTCAGGTTCATCACTATTATGTAATTTTATGAAGTAATCGGCCAAAATGATTGCATTGTCATAATCATTATGGGCCACCTGCCCGTTCGTATCTTTCATCAAAAGAGTAGGGGGAGTAAATTTTGATTGGTATTGTTTAAATGTCCTGTAATAGTCCCTTGTTTTATGGCGATTGAAAGCTTCATCAATAGATTTTAATGTTTCCTTCTGATATTCTCTTTTAACCCTCCTGATTTCTTTGACCGCTAACCTTCTAGCATTGATTAATTCTTCCCTAGAACTTTCTGTTTTTTGTTGTTGGTCTTTCAACCAAGCTGAATGCCGGCGTAGAATTGCTAAATCACAATCCTCATTCCACCATGCATGTTTCTTTCGTTTTTTAATGGGAGCAACGTCTTCTGCTACGGCTTTTAATTTGTTAACAGTGGTCCCCAAGTTGTCACTCAAAAGCGTGATGGATTGCTCAAAATATACTGGATTATTGATAACTGAACTAGGATCATACAATCTTTTGCTATTGAATTTTTGAGGTTTATTTTTCCTTTTAGGAGTCAATTTGATTTTAATCTTGGAAATGTAATGATCCGAATCAACATCAACACCACAAAGGACTTTTACATTATAAATTTCTTTGTGAAATTTCCGATCCATGGCCACATGATCTATCTGAAACTCTCCTAACTTAATATTAGGACATTTCCAAGTCATTAATTTATGTGGTCTCCTCTTGAACCTTGTTGTCTCCATAATTAGACCATGGTTAATACAAAATTCAATTAACCGTTCACCATTCTTGTTTGTCAAGTTATGTGCTGGCCATCGCCCCACCACTAGGCGAAATTTCCTCTCACGTCCAATCTTTGCATTGAAATCTCCAAGTAAAATTTTAATATTAGCATCAGGTATATTCGTTACCAATTGGTCAAGTTCATCCCAAAATTGATCCGTCCCTTCAGTATCAGTTCTATTTTTGTCATTTGTTGGTGCATGAACATTTATCAATGTGTATATCTTGTTTTCCACTTTAACTGTTAACAATGCAACTCGTGGGGAATTTGAGGAAAAATCCGTAATGGAATCTAGTATTCTATGGTGTACCAAGAAACCTACTCCAAATTGAGGGACATTTTTCATTACCCTCTCTCCGGGAGGCCCTTTATAGAGACGATACCCACCTGATTCAATTGGGTTCTGATCAGTATTACGTAATTCTTGAAGAGCAGTGATCACAATTTTGTGTTGATCCAAGATATCAGTTAGATGCTTTAACTTACCAACCTTCATCAAAGAATTAAAATTTAATGTTGCCAAATATGAGAACTTTCCCGGCTTGTTGAATTTAAGTACGTTCTTAGTGTGATTAGTCTGCATGCTTGGTCATTGTATCTCGAGGCGCTCCGACTCGCCTTAATCCTCTACCCGACACCCCACCGTATCCGAATGGTGTCTTCGCTTGGTTAATGATGTAAGTGTCCAAACCGGTGGATTTCAATAGAAGACTCTCCATATTCATTTGATTATCAGATCAATGATCAAGAATCTGACCGTGGTCAGGGTTTACAATCCCAGATGTGATCTGGGAAGGTGATGAATGAAATATGATATGATGAAACATGAGATTGTGGAGTGTGTTTGGTCCGCGAGAGCTATTTTATTTCGCTCAAGTCCGCCGGTAAACCGGTGAGGACCCCCCTATCCGCCACCTGGGACGCGCCACGTCGGAGTATCACCTCTCCGCCTGCTACGACAACGTAGTAGGTTCGTGGCATTCATTTGTTTACTAAATGAAATTAGTTTTCTGGGAATATCTCAAAAACTGTTGGTTTTAGGGCCTTAAAATTTGGTTTTCATGGACCCTTTGGGGCCCCCGAGTTTTGCCTTTCACATTGAGGGGCTGAAATTGAGCTTTGTCACGTCCATCTACACCTATTTCAGCATGTATTTTAAGGGGGTAGGCCCCCTTTTACGAGAGGTACGGAGAAGAGTTACATCAATGATTAGTGTCATGCCTCTGATGGATATCTATACCAAATTTTACGTTGATACACCCAGCCGTTCTGGAGTTATAAGGGAACAAAGTTGTCCACAGACAAACAATGAAACTGACAGACACACACAAAAAAAAAAAATCGCGCGCATCCATCATAAACAGTCTGAAACGCATAAATAACTCAAATTTCCGTAGAAATTCAGAAAAAAAAAACAGGCAAACTTTCATTTTTATATAGAGAGAGATAGACTGAACCCCTCGGTGTTGACCGTGTTTTATTGCACAAATTTAGGTTTTACTCACTAACCGTTGGAGATACACGAAAAGTCATAAGGACCTTTCGGATAGGAAATTAAATGCTAAAGCTCGTGTATGCTATTAAAAGTTTGCTATTTCTTAGCGTTCTCTTTTTATTTGAAATGGAAATATGAAATTTTGAATCCAAAGGGTGTAGCGACGTCACAAATGTGGGTTTTACTCGCTAACCGTTGGAGATATTAAATAGGATATTAAATTTAAAAGCTCATATGTGCCATCAAAAGTTTGTTATTACTTAGCGTTCTCTTTTTATTTGAAATGGAAATATGAAATTTTGTAACCAAAGGGTGTAGTGACTTCACTAAAATGGTCGCCATTTTTAAATAGTACAAAATATTGAAATCAAAAGTAGCCTATGTGTAACTCTGGTAAATAAGCTACATCCATGCAAAATTTCATTTCAATCGGACCAGTGGTTCTTGCATGATTGAGTAACAGATAGGACGACAAACACCATCTCATTTTTAGCCTATTTTCAATTTTGAAGAAATAGGCTTATGAGATCACCTTCTGTCCGTGTGTGTGTGTGTGTGTCCCCTAATAAATTCTAAAAGGCTGGAGCGATTTCAATGAAACTCGGTAAGTTCATAGCACTATACCGGACGACCCCGACCGTGCCCTTCAAATTTTGTTTCGACTCACCAATCCAACATGGCGGCTGTGCGAAATATTTCACCAGCATTCAATATCTCCGAAACTATTCCCGATATCACCCTGGAATTTTTTACGATGATAAAGGGAACTACTTGAAGTTCACCTATGTGACTTTGAAAAACTGGTAACTACAAAACCAACATGGCGGCCACGCAAATTTGCGAATTTTAAATAGACGTTTCTCGCGATTTGACCAACCAAACGCAATAAAACTTGGTACAGTATATGTTTATACACATTGTAATGCACCGACATCTAACTTGGTTCAATTGTTTACATAACCACAAGATGGCGGATGTGCGAAATATTTCACCGGCATTCTATATCTCTTAAACTATTAGCGGTATCACCCTGAAATTTTGTACGGAGGTAAAGGGCACTACTGGAAGTTCATCTATAAGACTTGCAAAAACCGGTTAACTACAAAAGAAACACGCCCTGTTTTAAAATTTAAATTTTAAATAGACCTTTCTCGCGATTTAATGTTCCAACTGCAATGAAATCTGCTGCAGGAAATGTTTATACACATTGCAATGCACTGGTATCTAATTTAGTTCAATTGTTTACATAACCTCAAGATGGTGGCTTTGCGAATTTTAAAATTAAGCTTTTATTTCTTGTGTCGTAATCATGCGATCGATGTGAACCCATGAAAAAATAAATCCTTTAATGGTACATGACTCTATGGCCTATACATTTGACAATCCAACATGGCGACCATCCGAAATATTTAGTCGGTTCTCAATAACTACGAATCTATTACAGCAATCAAACTGAAATTTTGTATGTAGATAGTCTAGAGGCAATTAACATAAGTTGGATATATGAAAATAGGCTGTATAGTTCTTCACGGAACTACTTGTTATATATTAGTATGACATACGTAGTGGGGGATCACATTGCTTGCTTTAAAGGGGTTTAATGTCTTAAGGGTTCTTATTGTTTGTTTTCTGTATTTTGTTGTATTTCGTATTGTTTATTTTCCTCACGTGTGTTTACGTTTCGTTATGCTAGATCAGTGTGGTCCAACCCGCGGCCCTCGGGCCGCATGCGGCCCGCCTGTTCATTTTTGTTGGCCCTTGCCCTTCTTACTGCCCTTCACTCTCCGACAGTTATAATCCGTGGCATGCCTACTTTAATTTTCACTTTCATTCAGTAATGTTACGAAGGAGCCTGGTGGAAAAGGAAAGATCCCGAAAAATACGCCAGTAATCAGAATTGGCTTTCCACGAATACGTAAGGCACGAGAAGCGGCTCCGTCTCCAGGCGACAACCAGTGATTGGCTGCCGATAAGTTCACGATCGTTCGTGTGCTGCGACGGATTTCCCTATAAAAGGGAGCGCAGGGCTGTTCGAAGAGGTTGTTTTTGACGAGAGAGGTTGTTCGAGAGATATAGTACGACGAGAGTTTGTTGTCATCGTTGTTGCGAGAGCGGTACCTAATATGGCGGGACTTAATAAACGGCGTGTTGAAGACGAGAGACGACAATTTCAGTCAAAGTGGCAGGAAAGTTACTTCTTTGTTGAACATAATGGATAACCACAGTGTGTTATCTGTTCTCAAGTCTTAGGTATTTCGAAGGAGTATAAGGTGAATAGACACTATGCCAGCTTGCATAAATCAAAATACGATCAATACCAGGGAAGTGCCAGAAGTTGAAACTAACAAGGCAGAAGAATATATTTCAGCAACCATCAGTCACTGCCGGTTTAAAGGCATCTTATGAGGTATGTTTAGAGCTAGCTAACAGTATAAAGTCTTTTAGGGATGGTGAGATCATTAAGAGATGTGCTGTAAAAATGGCATCTTCATTTGGAGATAATAGGATGGCTAAAATTTTTGAAACAATTCCCTTGTCTCATCAGACAGTTAGTAGAGCATTTTGGAAAAATGTGAATTTTACTTTCTAGCTCTAGATGAGAGCACAGCTATAGCCAACTCCTTATCTTTGTCAGAAAATTAAACGAAGAATTGTAAATTCATGAAGAACTGTTGGAATTAAGATCATTAGAAACCACCAAAAAAAGGTATTGACATATTCAACGCACTGGATGATGTCGTTTCTAAATATGGAAGTTTTGTGAAGTGCTATGGCATTGCAACAGATGGGGCTAAAACAATGGTTTGTACTAACATTGGTTTAGTAGCACTGTGTAATGAAAAGGGATTGAATGTTTTGTTTTTCCACTGCATTATCCACCAGGAGGCTCTCTGTGGAAAAATTATAAGGCCCAGCGAGACAATAAAAACTGTTGTAAATACTGTTAATTATAAAGGGGAGGCAATAAAGTCTGTAGACATAGAGCATTTATTCAATTTCTGGACAAATTGGAAGCTGAGTATGGTGACATTTCATTGTACTGTGAAGTGCGTTGGCTGATGCTGGAAATTGCTTGCAACAGTTTTTTGGGTTGAGCAATGAAATTCTTGCTTTTCTCAAAAATGAAAATATTGAGCATGAGCAACAAGAAAACCTGGAAGGAATTCAGTTTTTAAATAATCTTTCTTTTCTGACAGCTTTGGTTGGTTGGTTCCTAAGTTTAGGGGCTGCGACAACGCGGTCATGTAGCCCCGTGTACTTTGGGTGTGTGTAGAATCTGTCTGATAACCGGTGTTAATTGTGATGACTGTATTAGTGTGTGTTATCTGTTTGTTAATTTGAGTACTGCAACTAACATGAAAATCCACAGCCTGCTTCCAGTCTCCGACCGGGTCAGGAATGGAATGAATGAAGCCCCCATCTAGCGGCGAGGATATGAACTGTGCCGGCTGCCGAGGCCTGACGCACTCCTCTGGGGCAATGATTAAATGAATGACAGATGAAATGAAATGATAGTGGAGAGTGTTGCTGGAATGAAATTTTGACAGGGAAAACCGGAGTACCCGGAGAAAAACCTGTCTGCCTCCGTTTTGTCCAGCACAGATCTCACATGTAGTGACCGGGATTTGAACCACGGACCCAGCGGTGAGAGGCCGGCGTGCTGCCGCCTAAGCCACGGAGGCTTAGTACTGCAACTAACAATTTTTCAAATAGTTCCTACTTTTGCCGCCAAGCGCCACCGTCAACGACTACTAGGCCAAGTTCAGAACTGAGCTACTAGATGCCGCCGCAGTCGGCTCTTGGCAACGAACATAGAAACCTAAGAGCGTTGTTTACATTCTTAACCTATCCAATTTAGCTTCACACAGGTGCAATTAGTGGAAGGATCTTTAACATGCCATAAATCTAAGACATGGGACCGCCGGCTTTACTTCCCCTCCGAAGGAAGGCATACTGAGGGATTTTTAACGCTCTTAAAAAATCCAACGGCTTCGGCCGGGTTTGAACCCGCTATCTTGGGCATAGGAGCTCAGCATGCTACCGACTACGCCACCGAAGCCGCCCTCTGACAGCTTTAACATCCCATCTAAATGCTTTAAACCTGAAACTACAAGGCAGAAAACAAAATATCTCCCAGCTTTATGGACATATAGAGGGCTTCCGCAAAAAACTTGATGTAATGCAAATTGCATTGATGGCAAATAATATGGCACACTTCCCATCTTGTCAGCAGTTGAAAAAAGAAAAAACATGACATAAATTTTAGTATGTTTCATGAAATAACAATAGATACCAAGAAAGAGTTCCAGAACTGATTCCTGGATTTTGACTCCCTAAAACCAAAACTTGCACTGTTCAACAACCCCATGGATATTGAAGTGAGCGAGGTGCCCTGCGACCTTCAAATGGAAATTTGTGATCTTCCGGCAAACCCATTCTACCAGACTAAAAATTGTAATGTCCCAGAAAATTTCTGGAAACTGATTTCTAAAGATCGTTTTCCTAAACTGCTTAAATTCTCTCTGCAAGTGTTATCACTGTTTGGCAGTACGTATATGTGCGAGTGTGCTTTTTCTGCTCTCAAACAAATTAAATCAAAAACGAGAAATCGAATTGAAAGTGCTTCACTGGAATCGAGACTGAGACTTTGCCTTACTTAACTTACAGTGGACATTGATACACTAGTATCAGGAAAGCGGTGTCAATCATCACATTGATTTCTCGACTGTAAAATGAAGTGGTATATTAAACTAGTAATATTAAACTTTTTTAATATAAATTTTAATAAATGTTTTTGAGTAAAATATATAATACGTTTTCTTTCAGGAATGTCTCTGGCCCTCACATTCCTATATTAAAGTTTGATTGGCCCTCGGGTAACTAAAGGTTGGACCACCCTGTGCTAGATAATGGAATTTTCAAGAGAGAATACCTAGTGAATTCGGGCGTTACCCTGGGGAGTTGTTTTAACTGTAGGTGGATCCATGGATGGATAGATGCTGTATTGCTTGGATCTATGGATGGATAGATTGGTGTTATGTTGTTTGGATCTATGGATGGATAGATCGGTGTTATGTTGTTGTGCTTAGGGTAAATGATTTAGGACTGCGTATTCCTCCTTGAAATACCACTATAAGCTCGTGTTTTTCTTTGTTATTGCGGATGGGTAAATGTTATTTGATTAACGTCACGGGTTTTGACTGGGCAGTGCGTCATTGTAAATGTTTTCTTGCGTTTTGTTTTTGATCCAGTCAAGAAACAGCGTGTGACCTTGCTGCTTTTTTTTTTGCGTATGGCTTTCAGTGCCGGGAGTGTCCGAGGACACCCAATGGGTGAGCTACAATTACCGTTGGGGAGGGTAGTTCGGATGTGAGGGCAAGGAGTTGGAAGGTAGTGGCTGTGGCCTATAGTTAGGGACCAACCCCGGCATTTGCCTGGAGTGAAGATGGGAAACCACAGAAGACCATCTTCAAGTTTGCCGGCGGGGGATTCAAACCTCCTCGCCTCCCGGATGTGAGCGACTGCCAGCAGTCATGCCGTAACGACCACGGCTAACCCACCCGGTCGTTATTAATTGAGATGTATCTATATGTCTTTCATCGGATGATGTGTTGTATGGATTTCATGTTTTCCGGAGACTGGTTTCTATCTGCATTTCATCCCTTGTTAGAATATTGAATCTCGTGCTTTCGTTCGAAAAGAAGTTTTATTCTAGAAGTTGATGAAGTCATTTAGGTCGTTATTCATATTTTGGGTCGTTCCTTGTATTCTTGTCATTTTCGTGGTTAACGCTGAACTGAACTATATTTCCTTAAGGGTCACGTCATGTCATGTTTTTAGTGAAGTTCAGATTGTTGTTATTGTTGTGTTATTTGTTAAGTTGGCTATTTTCGAGCCGTTTCTTGGTTTATTGGGTTGTCTGTTATGATGTGACATACGTTATATTAATGGTGGATTGTTAGAGAGTTCATGGGATATATGCCATCATAAGTTTCTTAGAATATTTCTTCTGACTACATCGAAGGTACTATTTTAATTATTGTTAATTTACTATTATGCTTAACTGTCCCTTTTGAGAAATTGAGTTGATTACCGAACGATCTCCAACCCTCTACGATGTCAGTGCCTTAAGTCATGTCTACTTCGGTATCTTCTCCTTTTTATATTCTTTGATTGTTTTTATACTGGTGTTTTGATAATTTGTATTTTATTGCAGCCCCTGAATCATCTCCATACTCCATTTTCATGCGTTCCTCGTTCCCCCTTTTATATTCCTGTTATTGTTCTTTTACATTAAATTTATCTTTTGGTTTTCGACCTTTACATGGAACGTGTTTTCATTTCATAGTTGACCTCTGTCTAGTTCATAATGCTAGTACACTGGACACGAGTTTAGGGTCCACGCGTCCCTCTGAGTGGCAGTCCTCTGTTTTCGGAGGCTCTTTCCTTCCCATCGTATACCGTCCGTGTGCGTGGTAGGTTGTGACTTTCCGCAACAACCGACCATCCACAGACCACATCAGACATTGGTATATTACTTATAGAATATTGTCAAGTCAGTCCTTAGGGACTAAGTCTACAAGTAGTCATTCTACAGGAAGTTAAGTAGAGCATATATGTACTCAGCGGAAGAACTGACCATGCTGAACGAGAACTTACATTATAATTGTGCAGGGTCTTTATTTTTGCTTGGCAAGGACATTCTCGGTCACGCCCTGCGCCAGTGATAGCTCAGTTCCCGGCGACCTCGCGCGCGTATGTACGACAGAATACCGCAGAATACGATTTCCTGCACTTTATGTACGTATTGTGCAAATATACTCGTTCACGTAACGAATATTTCACATAAGGTATTACAGCACTATACACAATCACAATAAAACACTACACAATAAAATATACAGTACCGGCACACAGTAGCTTTATAAAATACAACTAATAATAATAATATCGTATGGCCTGGGGTGCCGGGTGCAAGCTTTGTAATTTGACACCCAGAGGGTAGCTTTATTGTCGAATTTTGTTGTTCCTTTAATCACTATGAAAGTCAAGGAGGTTAGATATCTAAGCTCCTTGAACACTATAGCGCTTTCTAGTAGAGAAATGAGGAACTTTGTGTTGGCGGAAACTCCCGAGATTAATTTTGCCGTTATGAACACGGCCTACTGAATTCAAATGGGTTCTTTGACATGCCAACATCGTATGACATGCGTGTCGTATTTTTTCCGCCCTTCAAAAAAAAAAAAAAAAAATCACTTACCACGGCCAGGAGCGAACCTGCAATCTTGGGATTAGTAGACCGACACGCTATCCACTCACCCACCTTGGCAAGCTGAAAGACTGAAACACCCAATTAGCTCGGACCTCACGCGTCTACAGAAGAGCGAGTGAATATCCGGGCAATATGGCTGGAGACCACGCGCCGGGGACCTGCATAATAGGCCTACGTGAAGTTCATAACGTGCGCTAGAACAAGACAAAAGTTACGAATGACATTGCCAAGGACACCCATTCCTATAAATCGGACAATAAATCAACTGGCTAAGAGATTCTAACGTACAAGTTCAGCAAACGATAAAAATAGACGAAGATGTCGTTATTTCCTTACTGAAGCTAAATTAACCGGAGTAACCGGAAACTTCATAAGGAGATGCCGATTATGTTTGACAGCGGATGGGGACCATTTTCAGCATCTACTGTAAGCATGGTGAGTAAAAATGCATGATACTGATTTTAAGCGCCGTATCCTGTCGTACAATTGCGCGCACAGTCGCCAGGAACTGAGCTGTCACTGGCGGAGCGCGTCAGCGAGAATGTCCTTGCCAAGCAAATATAAAGACCCTGTATATAGCATGGTCCAGGGTGCCTCATGTCAATAAACAGATGTACGGGCAACGCAACATTGGTGATATAAGTTCCCGGGACTCATATATCCATACTCCCAGAGGCCAACTTCACTGCTCGGCTGACCTACGGGAAACTACCTGGTCTCACCCACACAAACCGGGTCACGACAATTATTATTACTAGCGGATCAGTACGAGAACTCTCGCATAATGGGTTGTGTGCGCCCCATGTGTACGGACTACCCGGCCAGCTCTAGTGCTATGCGGGCTTTACGCGACACAGTTCTGCCAGGGGTATCGTCTTGTATATTTATTTAAAATCACTTTACAAACAAGTAAATATACACTCACCGGCATTAAAAGCGAAACACTGTGAATTTCAGACAAAAATCGATGTTGGACCGCTTCAAACCATGTATTAATCAAATATTATGACATTACAACAACATGGCAATTACTCTAAATAGCACAATAATTGATACAAATTATTTATCACAACAGTGCACAAAAACAAATTTGGAAATGTCGAAACCTGGAATCCATCGTACTGTCCTTCAACCCGTTACACTGTATGATTGCGAATGATTACTTTACGACTTATTCCGTTTGACCACTTGTTTACATAACATTTCCACTGGCTCAATAACGGGTATTACCACCTTTAGCCACAGTCACAACTGTGATTCGATCAGGCATGCTCAGGATGCAATCACGAATGTTCTCTTGTGGTATGAGCTCCCATTCTTCGTACAGATAAGCTCGAAGTCAGGAGAACGACTCCTAGCACGTCTCTCAACCATATTCCAGACATGCTCTAACGGGTTTAGGTTGGGACTATAAGCAGGTCACACCATGCGCTCAATTCCGACTTCATCCAGGTACTCACGTACACAGACGGCAACGTGTGGGCGAGTGTTGCCATGCTTCGGGATAACGTTCTCCCCTAAGACAGGTGAAGAAAGGCACGACGTGATGTACTAAAATCTCTTTCATGTACCGGTGGACTGTCAGGCTCCCATTGTCAACGAACACAAGCTCCATTCGCGTATCCGTGGTAATCCCAGCCCAGACCATCACAGAGCCTCCATTGAATGGTTCCTTGCAGATAAGGTACAGGGTGAATTAGGTTCCCCGGTCCTTCTCCATACTCTCTCCCTCCCATCCGGTGCCCTCAAACAGAATAGGGATTCATCCGTCAACAGCACTGAGCTCCTCTGCTCCACAGTCCAGTTTCGATGGACGTTAGCGAATTGCATACAAGCGGCATGGTGCTCACGTCTAAGGAGATGTCCTGTGGCGGGCCTCTTAGACTGTAAATCCACTTTTTACAACCTCCTTCTTACTGTCCTTTCACGGATGTTCGTGCCCCGAGCGATTTCTGGCCTCCACAGCTGTTGTGTGTCGTTAACGAAGAACTTGCATTGCAAGAAAGCGATCATCGCGCTCAGTAGTGCTTCTCCTACGACCAGAACCGGGCCTCCTGGAGTAGATATTGTCCTCTCTGTACCTTTTAACAGTACTGTACAGGTTGGAACAAGTTGTGCCTGTAACCTTTGCCACATAGCGTAAACTGCGCCCATCCTAAACTAATGCCACTGCCCTTGCTGCGTTTTCAGGAGAAAGAGCCATTATGATCTGACTTAGATGCGAAATAACTATTGTAGACTAGCCGTAATATCCATAAAAATACGCGGCACGAGAATTCACAGCAATAAACCTTACGACAGCCGTCTGTGGTTATTTTTGATCAAAGGCGGGAAACAGTAATATTGGTGCTGTAAATGTCACGATCAACAATGTTTATTTAAACACAAATTGTGCTAAATGTTCCGGCATAACTCAACAAAATGACAGTGTTTCGCCCTGGTGTGCAATTGGGCTCTTCAGTTGGTTAAAGCACACCTCACCAAGACACTGTCTAGTACACACTGGGAAGGCCATTGCAAGACGTATTTGATACATGTGTATCCACGTCACGAGCAAAGCCAGTGCACTATGGGAGTCGAAACTCCACTCCAAAGCAATTATAACCTTACCTTGGCATTGAATATATAATTTTCAAAAGAAAAATATGTATTGTCCGTTGAGCCATTATATATTTAAACACAAATTGTGCTAAATGTTCCGGCATAACTCAACAAAATGACAGTGTTTCGCCCCGGTGTGTAATTGGGCTCTTCAGTTGGTTAAAGCACACCTCACCAAGACACTGTCTAGTACACACTGGGAAGGCCATTGCAAGACGTATTTGATACATGTGTATCCACGTCACGAGCAAAGCCAGTGCACTATGGGAGTCGAAACTCCACTCCAAAGCAATTATAACCTTACCTTGGCATTGAATATATAATTAACAAAAAGAAAAATATGTATTGTCCGTTGAGCCATTATATATTTAAACACAAATTGTGCTAAATGTTCCGGCATAACTCAACAAAATGACAGTGTTTCGCCCCGGTGTGCAATTGGGCTCTTCAGTTGGTTAAAGCACACCTCACCAAGACACTGTCTAGTACACACTGGGAAGGCCATTGCAAGACGTATTTGATACATGTGTATCCACGTCACGAGCAAAGCCAGTGCACTATGGGAGTCGAAACTCCACTCCAAAGCAATTATAACCTTACCTTGGCATTGAATATATAATTTTCAAAAGAAAAATATGTCTTGTCCGTTGAGCCATTATATATTTAAACACAAATTGTGCTAAATGTTCCGGCATAACTCAAGAAAAGACAGTGTTTCGCCCCGGTGTGCAATTGGGCTCTTCAGTTGGTTAAAGCACACCTCACCAAGACACTGTCTAGTACACACTGGGAAGACCATTGCAAGACGTATATTCAATGCCAAGGTAAGGTTATAATTGCTTTGGAGTGGAGTTTCGACTCCCATAGTGCACTGGCTTTGCTCGTGACGTGGATACACATGTATCAAATACGTCTTGCAATGGCCTTCCCAGTGTGTACTAGACAGTGTCTTGGTGAGGTGTGCTTTAACCAACTGAAGAGCCCAATTGCACACCGGGGCAAAACACTGTCATTTTGTTGAGTTATGCCGGTACATTTAGCACAATTTGTGTTTAAATATATAATGGCTCAACGGACAATACATATTTTTCTTTTGAAAATTATATACAACAATGTTTATCCATTATTGCACTGAAACTTCTGAAATGGGCTAATTAACTACTCATGATACATTACCATATAACTGCAATGCCACAATATTCAATTTGTATCAGTTTTGAAGCCGCCCAACATTGAGTTATGTCTGAAATTCGTAGTGTTTCGCTTTTTATGCCGGTGAGTATATTTCCATTAACTTTTCAAGAAATGCAAGATTTTTCCTGTACTATTGAGACGATTTGGAAGATTTTGGTACTAACCAGACTTTCTAACTCACTCTGGTTTAGGAGCTTGAATTTTGTGATACGTATATAATAAGTATGGTATGTTTAGAAAAAAAAAAGAATGTTATTATTTTGTTTATAGCGAGCTCATTTGAATTTTATATGATTACATGACAGTTCCCCCCACTGACACTTCCACACACTGCCCAAAATACTGACACTTCCCCACAGCCCATGGACGCGGCTACCTGTTTAATGACTTAGAAATAATCTCGACTGACAGTTCCACACACATCCCCCCCTAAGGTTATAAGCTTCAGCGATCATCGTTACAGCCGCACCAGTGACAATGCTCCTTAACATAATACCCCTTTGGAGTGAAGAAAAGCGCTCAGTCTATGTACTTCATTACTAACACGGTCTCGAAAATATCATTGTTATGTAGTGTAATTTCCATCAAAATAAAATAAATGCTGAGTCTGATTTCCATCACACTTTATCTAGGCTGTGTACTGGCAAAATACTAACAAAACCGATCATTTTGGTGTTGTTATCATTTTGGCGTGTTTAAAATCAGCTTTCTAGGCTTTGTCAGTTGCTTGTTTTTATTTTGTCATATTTGTTCAACAATAATATTAACCTACTCCATTTTCTGTGAATAGGCAACTGCCTTCAACTTTTTTTGGGTCATTTTCGAACTTTTCTAAATGTTCTCATACCGTCCTTTCAGTTTGGCATATCAGGGGAAGATCTTACGCTATACTTATAATTCAAATGCTACTATGGGGAGGAGCCTTTGGAAATTTCTCATTTTTAATGTACTAGTACTTGTACTCATAATAGCTGAAGAGTATTACATTTTTTTGCCTCAAACCTTATACAGTAGTTCAGTAGTTAAAGAATATAATATGTGATTCCAGAGATATTAAAAGTGCTAAACAACAGTAGACCAAATTTCAACTTGATCGTTTTCATAGTAGCCTTAACCGGGTGAGTTAGCCGTAGTCGTTACGGCATGACTGCTTTAGTCGCTCACATCCGGGAGGCGAGGAGGTTCAAAGCCCCCGCCGGCAACCTTGAAGATGGTCTTCTGTGGTTTCCCATCTTCCTTCAAGGCAAATGCCGGGTTGGTCCCTAACTATAGGCCACAGCCACTACCTTCCAACTCCTCGTCCTTACATTCCAACTTCCCACCTTAACGGTACATGTAGCTCACCCATTGGGTGTCCGTCTCGAAGCAGCTACAAAACTGGCGAGCCGAACATGTCCTCGGACATTCCCGGCACTAAAAAAAAAGTAGCCTTGGGGGAGGGAGATGTGTGTGGAAATGTCGGTCGAGATTATTTCTGAGTCATTAAACATGTAGCCACGTCCAAGGCCTGTGGGGAAGTGTCAGTATTTTTTCCAGTGTGTTGAAGTGTCAGTGCGGGGAACTGTCCGGACACCTTTTATATGCTAGTTTGTCACTATTAATATCTCCCTGTACTTTTACTTTCAGCGAGGCTTCAGTTGCCGTGCCAATCAAGAGGACATCATGGAAATGCAAAAACTCAAGAAAGATTCCACCCTAGTAGCAGAGAATGAACCGTTGGAATGCTGCTTCTGCAGAAGCAGTGAAGATGACGAGTTGAAACTAGGAAAATTTCTTAGCAAGAACGGTGTTGCCGTTCATTATTTCTGTCTCTTACTCTCGACGAATGTTGTACGGAGAGGTAGAGATGATCAAGGGATTGCTGGCTTCCTACTCCCCGATATTCATCGCGAGTTGAAACACTGTAAAACAATTACTTGTGTGTATTGCAGTAAACAGGGTGCTACCATTTATTGCCAGCGGCCGGAATGCTATAGTGTGTTCCATTTTACTTGTGGTCTACGATGGGGAACTTCGTCGCAATTCTGCGGCAAATACCTATCTTACTGCCGTCAACACCGATTGTACCAGGAGGAACGACTACAATCTAAGATGATCTGCGTAATTTGCTCCGAATATGTTTATCCTGGCGATTACATGGCGACTTTGTGGGGACGATGCTGCCGAAGGAAATCGTGGTTTCACCGTCATTGCATTCAGAAGTTGGCTATGAGAAGCGGCTGTTTATTCCGCTGTCCTCATTGTAATGATAATAAAGTGTTCACGCACGAAATGAAGTGTCACGGGATCTTCGTACCAATGCGAGATGCCACTTGGGAGATGAAAGAAAATCAACGACATAAATACGGCTCAAACTATATATATAACGATGTTGCCATGGTTCAGAGGATAAAAGCTCCCTGGCGGAAAGAAATTCATTCTCGAGCCAGGAAGGAAAATTTTTTTCATGCCGGGATTTCTAAGAGCTTCTCAGGGGAACCTCCATTTAGGATAAGGATTCACCCAGACATGCATCTACCGCGATCTCCTCTGTACAAACCACCAACAGGAATTGGCAACCATATACTTAAAGAAGTAAGCCGTACGAACTATGAGCATTACCTTGGTGAATGGGCACCACAGAGAAAACCTCCCGTCTACTACGTGGATACCAGACAGCCGCACTTGATACAGCAGCAACCTGAAGTGTTCCACCCTGTAAGAGTGTGTCGGGAGCAATTAAAAGAGACTCTTCATGTTCGCAAGAAGAGAACGTATCCCGTTTTTGCTGAGCGAAAGCTTGAATAATCATATAAGGTGTCACGTTCGCATTTTTTTTTTTTTCAGCCCCATCCTAGCCACAGTTCGTATTTCCGAGCTTCTTATTGGCTGTTCCGTCGTGCCATTCTCCTGGTTCCTAATTGAGACGGTAGATGGTGGCAGGGGTTCACTTCCGTTCAAACATGGAGGAAGGTTATCGTGTGAGATGGGAATAATATTCGATGTTGAATTGCATTATTAACGTAAATCAGGCCTGAAACTTGCTTTAGGTCAAGTTTTAAAACATTCGACGGAGCAAATGAATGCGTTCTAATCAACATTTAAGGTCTAACCGAAATCATTAGACATTTAACCACATGGATTAACATCCATGATAATAAGAACCAATTTTAAGTGCACTTAATGGTAATGTGCTAGCTTCGTAGTCCTATGACCCGGGTTCAAAACTGCCCAAGGGCAGAAATTTTTACTCCTTTTGAATTATTTTATTATATTCTCCCTACCTCTTACTGCATGTTTTCTGGAAATTATCTGTGGGGGTGATTGAAATAATAAACATTGTTAGGCGGAACTTTTCTCTCTTCTCACTTGAATTAATATTTCTCTACCTACTGTTCAACGCGGTTAGCGTTCTTGGCTGTCTCCCCAGAAGTCCGGATTCGATTCCCAGATCTGCGAAGAAATTTCAATTATGGCGTGAGGGTTGCAACAGGGTACACTCGGCCTCGTGAGCCAAAACAGAGTGGAGGTGGGTTCGACTCCCACCTCAACATCTTGGAAGTGATTTTCCATAGTTTTCTACTACTCCAGACAAATGCAGAAATGGTTCATACATGGTGGCCACTACTCCTGGAAAACTCCTGGATTTTTATTAGGTCTGGAAAACACCTGGAAAATGTCGAAAAATTTGAAAACTCCTGGAAAATAGCCACTGTTAATTAATTATAGAAATCTTTCCAACTTAAATTATAACTCCCGCTGCGGTTTTGGGTGAGCACTCTATCGTTAATGAAAGAAATTTCCTCAGGCTACCTGTTTCTGTGTGTGAGAAAACGCGATAGTATTTTTGTAAAACATAGGGTGTTGAGTATAGACAACTTCACCGCAATAAAATTGCAGGCGGCGTTCTTCCCGTTTTTTAAAGCGGATATTTGAGTCATAAAGGCTTTTTTAAAACAGCAATTAACTCATTTGTGTGTAGGCTTGCGTATCGTCGCAGTTTTGCGGAAAATACCAATCTTTCTGCCGTAAACACCGATTGTACCAGGAGGAACGACTACAATCTAAGATGATCTGCGTAATTTGCTCCGGATATGTTTATCCTGGCGAATACATGGCGACGTTGTGGGGACGTTGCTGCCGAAAGAAATCGTGGTTTCACTGTCATTGCATTCAGAAGTTGGATATGAGAAGCGGCTATTTATTCCGCTGTCCTCATTGTAATGATAATAAAGTGTTCACGCACGAAATAAAGTGTCACGGGATCTTCGTACCAATGCGAGATGCAACTGGGGAGATGAAAGAAAATCAACGACATAAATACGGCTCAAAATATATATATATAACGATGTTGCCAAGGTTCAGTGGATAGAAGCTTACTGGCGGAAAGAAATTCATTCTCGAGCCAGGATGGTAAATTATTTTCATGCCGGTATTTCCAAGAGCTTCTCAGGGGAACCTCCATTTAGGATAAGCGTTCACCCAGACATGCATCTACTGTGATCTCCTCTGTACAAACCACCAACAGGAATTGGCAACCATATACTTAAAAATGGAAGCCGTACGAACTATGAGCATTACCTTGCTGAAAAGGCACTACAGAGAAAACCTCCCGTCTACTACATGGATACCAGACAGCGGCACTTGATACAGCAGCAACCTGAAGTGTTCCACCCTGTAAGAGAGTGTCGGGAGGAAGTAAAAGAGACTCTTCATGTTCGCATGAGGAGAACGTATCCCATTTTTGGTAAGCGGAAGCTTGAATAATCTCATAAGGTGTCCTGTTCTCATTTTTTTTCCAGCCCCATCCTAGCCACAGTACGTATTTCCGAGCTTCTTATTGGCTGTTCCGTCGTGCCATTCTCCTGGTTCCTAATTTAGACGGTAGATGGTGGCAGGGGTTCACTTCCGTTCAAACATGGAGGAGTGAGAGGATGAAAGCCCTGATAACCTGTGTTATTGTGGTGTCTGTAGTATTGTGAGTATTTATATTCAGGTGAGGATTTGCAAAGAGGCGGTCGTGGCTTTGTTATGAACGATTTCGGCTTTTGTCTGGAGTAGAAGTGGAAAACTATGGAAAATCACTTCCAAGATGTCTGAGGTTGGAATAGAACCCATCTCTACTGTGTTTTGGCTCACGAGGCTAAGTGTACCCCGTTGAAGCCTTCACACCAGAATTGACATTTCTTGGCAGAGCTGGGAATCGAATCCAGACCTCTGGGGAGGATCGTCTCGTACCGTTGCGGTCAGCTGCCGCCCTGGAGGTCCTGTGTTCGATTCCCGGCTCTGCCACGAACTTTGAAAAGTGGTATGAGGACTAGAACGGGGTCTACTCAGCCTCGGGTGGTCCAAATGAGTAGGGGGAGTTCGATTCCCACCTTAGCCATCCTCGAAGTGGTTGTCCATTGTTTCTCACTTCGTCTTCGGGCAAATGGCAGAGTGGTACTATCCCAGTATTTTCCTGTGCCTATTGGGATAACTTTTGTTTGAAGTATTTTTACGTGAGGCTACGGTATTTTAAACACCCGGCTGGTAGCTGAAACCAGTCCACAGGTATTCAAGGAGAATTCCGATACTATCCCGCCGCACATGTTATGTAACCAGGCACTAGTCGTTTGCTTGACCTCACCCCATATTATGTTGGTTGTGTCCTGATTGCGACCATTCCGGATTGCGTTCACCTCATTAGCAGTCCAGATTGCGGTCACTTTCATTTTAGGGAAGAACTATAAACATTCCAGCGTCCAGATTGCGGTCACTTTTCTTGGGAGACCGGTTCTTGATTCTTCCCGACTGACTCATACCTTCCGTAAGTTTTGTGGATAACAAGGGGAAACTGATATTTCACTACCTAACCAAAGAATACAGTTCAGTGTTCAGCTGAGCACACCCCATAAAACTTCGCTTAAAAAAATCAAGTCCCCTCCCAATCTGACAGCACCTCGTAAATCAATGATTATAACAGTTTCAGTCTTAAGAATAGAAACGTTTCAAGATCGGAATCAACGACCTTCACTATAATCAAAATTGTTTTAACGGGAAATTTTATACTTACAGGGTATAATTTTAAATTTCTGCCCCTCCCTTCCCATTTGGGACATGAGATATCTATTTTTATAATAGGTAGCCAACTGTATATAGTGAAAAACTTTCTTTTTATTACCTCGAAAAATTCATCTCGTAAAAGTAATTTGTTCTGCGTTTGATTCTATATCCCAAAGAGAACTGACATAATTATGACATGTACCCCAACATTGGCAAGAGGGGTGGAAGTGAAAGGTGAGGAATTCCCCAGGGGAGTTACAACCGGACCGGTCTCCCAAGAAGAGTGACCGCAATCTGGACGCTGGAATGTTGATAGTTCTTTCCTAAAATGAAAGTGACCGCAATCTGGACTGCTAATGAGGTGAACGCAATCCGGAATGGTCGCAATCAGGAAGACACCCATATGTTACCCAAGGCCTACAAGAGCAGTGAGGGTAGAGATGTCTCGTAATGAACATGTAAAATAGAGTAAATAACTAATAACAGAGATCACAGAGAGGAACAACGCTTTGCTAATGTTATAATTATTAATACGATGTATTATGAAGACATTTTTAGTGAGTATTTACTCCGCAGAAGCCTTTAAACTGTATCGCTATTGTCTGTGAGTGATTTAGAAAGTGGGGAGACCCAGCTTAACAAAGGAAAAAAGGCCAACATTCATTCGATTGTTAAAATATGCAACAAGTATTGTTGACAAATGCTGCACATATCCCAGTATTGGTATGCTTTCTGGCAACCAGAAGCAACTTTAATAATGTAAAAATTCATATATAACATTTTAAAATAAAATGTTCAAAATTTCCCACCTTTTTAACAATGTACCACTGTTTCCCTTATAAATTCCAAGTTTATAAGAATGTTCGTACTTTTCCTTTTTTAAAGTGTGTATCAAACCTCTACCTACAAAATGAACCTCAATCACTAACATACACTGTGATTTAGATATTTTTATAGAGTTTTTATTTATTTTATTATATATATTATTATATTCAGGTACTGTACCGACAGTAGTGCCTAAGCTGGCTAAAGCGCAGCATTAGGTAATGGGGTTAGGTAATGGGGCCAAGCTCTCTGCTGACTCGGTAGACGCGTGGGTTCAAGCCTCACCGTCGGCTGTCCTTGAAATGGTTTTCCGTGGTTTCCCCATTTACAACACCAGGCAAATGCTGGGACGGTACCTTCTGACAGGCCACGGCCGCTTCCTTCCACATCCTTGCCCAGTTTCATTCACCATCATTCATTTCATCTCTCATTAACTCCTCTCATGAGGTTGGCGTCAGGAAGGGCATCCGGCCGTAAAAACCTTCGCCACAAAGACTTCCATCGCATCTCATCCCTGATCCCGTTGAAAAATGGGAATAATAAGGGGTAGACATACATACATACATTATATTCAGGTACTGTAAGGCCACGGCCGCCTCCTTCCCTCTTCCTTGCCTATGAGAAAAGGGAACAGTTCCGACTAACAATGTTTATCATTTCAATCACCCCCCACAGATAATTTCCATAAAACAAGACAGAAAACATACAGAAAGAGGTAGGGAGGATATGATATAATTCAAAAGAAGTAAAAATTTCTGCCCTAGGGCAGTCTTGAACCCGGGACATAAAATCATAAAGCTAACACGTTACCATTCGTGCACTTACAATTGGTTCTTATTATCATGGATGTTAATCCATGTGGTTAAATGTCGAATGATTTCAGTTAGACCTTAAATGTTGATTAGAACGCATTCATTTGTTTCGTGGGATGTTTCAAAACTTGACCTAAAACAAGTTTCAGGCCTGATTTACGTTAATAATGCAATTCAACATCGAATATTATTCACATCTCACACGATAACCTTCCTCAATGTTTGAACCATTGAACTCGAGGTAATACTGGAATGCCGACTGTTGTTGTTGTTGTTGTGTGGAAAGGTTGGTGGACACAGTTGAAACTCTTCGCCCAATATCTTCTGTATAGAATTCACTAACGTAGCACATCACATTCACACGCCATGTTTTTGAACACCGACGAAATATAACTAACCTAATCATTCACCTTAGCAAAAAATGATGTAGATACGATCCAGCGCACACTGATACGCACGAAAACTTTGGAAAGGGGTTAGAAAAATCAGTACATACATACTTCATGACATATCATAAAAAATTGCAGAAGAAAGGGGGGGGGGGAACTTAACTTATAGCATAAAAGGGAGATGATCTAAATATTCCATTATGGCCTCGACCAATGGAACTGCAGGACTATGCATCATATTGGACATATTTAATGGTAGGGTATATCCCAAAGATCTTAACTTGTGTAGCATCACCATCCTCGGTTCATTGAAAGCATCACACTGGAACATCAGATGACTCAGAGTGCCACGCGTCTTTTCACACACACAACTCGCATTCTCGCGCAGACCCATGCGTGCCATTTGAGCAGGTGTCATGGCATGCTGAAAACGTAACCGTATTATGGTAATAATGTGCCGTCTAGTATATTTGCCAACCCGAAACCAAGGTATTGTTCGAATCGTAGGTTGTATCGGAAAATAATGACGCGCCTTGACGGGACCGATACTATCCCAAATCATTTGCCATTCATGAATTAGCTGTGCATAGATAATGGGCTGAAAGTCTGTATAAGGTACTGCGACATTATAAACTACCCCAAACCCCTGTGCTGCCCACTTTGCCATGCGATCGACATCCTCGTTTCCTGGTATCCCCGAATGCCCCGGGATCATGCCGACTGTACGTGAGCCAAGTGCGGCTTCTGGTGCGATTAGTTACGCCTGGTAGTGCACGTCAAGGAGGAGAGTTTGACGTATACGAACGCAAGGATGATGTACGTACTTACGACGAGATACAAGTAAAAGAGGTACTTTTGAACATTTAGGCGAACGGTAAAGCTCTACCCACAATGCGCTGTCGGCAGACGATAGTGGGCAGACGGCAGACTGTAGTTGAAGGCTGACCCCTATATTCTTTGCCGTGCTAGTTGACAATCGACAGCGTGTAGTCGGCTGTCGCCTATTTTATCTTTGACAGCCAACTGCATATTTGAGAGCCAATGAGAAAAGATCACAAGATGGCGTCACTTTGTCGTCATCAGCTGTGTAGTTGACTAGTTGTATTCGCGGTATATTCTTCGCATAATTACAGTATATAAAAATATGAAGACTGGGATAGAAGATATATTAATTGATCTTGTGAGGGAACGCCGTTGGATGTATGACATGAGTGAGCCCAAGTATCTAAAAGGAAACTGTTCATTGATTATAATGTTTTCCTTTGTAGCAAATGTAATGCAGCGGAAGGTAACGCTGAATGAGAGCTCATCGTACAAAAACATTTTCTAAAGTAGGGCCTACCGGTACTGAAATTAGCCAAAATACATTTTGTAATGACGAAAAATAAATTAGGAAATGATGTAGTAATAGATTGAACGTGTTGGGAGCCCTCGGGCGTTCAATCAAAAATGACCAGCTACACAAAAACAATTCTGTTCAAAAAACAGTAGGCCTAATTCAGAGTTGGATTTGTTATTAATTATTTACAAGAGGGGATACTGGTTGTACGAGTATTGTCCCTCAATTTTAACAATGCTGTACCAGTTAGCAGCAATAAAAAAAACCGTACCGCTCCAGGTCATGCATCCTTGCAAATTTTAGGTTAGGTTGTCGACAACGACTACCTTCTCAAGGAATAAACGAAAGTCAAGTTATTATTTACTCCTAGCATTTTAACGACTGCGCATTGTGGGTGGCTATGTTGTGAACTACCGACTTCTGTCTTCATCTACCGTCTGCCCACTACCGTCTACCGACAGCGCATTGTGGGTAGACCTAACTAAAGGGAACATACGCTGAAATACATATTTCAAAATAACATAGTGATTTGATACTTAAAATGGCTAGGAATATACGCCAACATAAAATATTATATTGCAGCCTGATTGTTCATCAGTTTTATCCTTAGATCAAAGGCAGCATACACAATAACTATAGGCCTAATGGCAAAAAATACAAGTCCTACGTATATTAAAATAAAATAAAAATAAGGTTAGACAGGGAATGACTAAGAATAAAGAACAAAATATATGGTAATTTGTATTCAACATTTTTATTAACTCGAAGGCAGCATTCATATGTGTGTGAATATGCATAAGCCTACACTTAAACAAATAAATTGATGCTTAGTGAACAAAAATACATACTTTATTTATGCAAAACAACATGTTCAATATTCTTAAAGGCAATGGTGCATGTTGCTCAGCGGTCAAGCTATTCTCCTCTCACCAAGGTGGACCAGGTTCGATTACCGGTCATTGCATGTGAGCTTTTCGAAGTGAAATGCCATGTCCTGTGGTTCGGATTCCACGTAAAATGGAGGTCCCTTGGCTCATGATCACAAGATTAACGGTCATGTAAAACTACAAGCTTCTTTTTCTTCAAAACAGGTCGAAACTTAGACCTCACATAAGTCATACAGCAAAGAACAGGATTCTTCAGGAAAGATCCCTTAGACTAAGCCGAATTCTTTTTATAGTCTCCAAGACTGACATAATAAAAGTGTAGTGGAAAATGTGAAATGTTATGCCTATGCTGATGAAAATGTAACAGTAAATATTAGGCCTAGGTCCACATAATTCAACTTGTAGGCTACTTGTCGTTCAATAACTCTCGGTCTTTTCTTGGGTGGCTGAAGCAGATGCTGTGAAAATTGCAGGTACCGTACCGCATCATCTTTAAGCAGTGGTTTGTTTCTATTTGAATGAAACAAGTAGCATGATTTATAAAAATGTTCACAGCTAGAACCCATTTCTTTAATACATCTGGGCGTTTCCATGGAAATCTGTAATATTAGCTAGGCCTAGGTTATAAATCTGTGACTAATAACTTATAACCTATAATAGGGCCTACGTGTATTTTGGGATATGCTATTTAGGCCTATTGTATCAAAATTTGATGTAAGACGTTGCCAGAAACGCAGAATAGGCTACTTCATTACAAATCTCAATTCGAAAATAAAGTACACTGCAAACCTACCGTATTGATGGAAAATGCCATACATATAGTCTAACGTTGCACAGAGGTACGTACGATCAAATATATGAAAAGAATCACGACAAATTAGCTGACTTGCATTCTAGAGTTCAATGGTATGACAGTTTTTGGTGCGACTAGTTACGCCTGGTCATGCACGTCAAGGAGGCGATGACCAGGAAGCAGTTTTCAGCGAGGGTTACCATGGGAGGTGTCGTTCCAGTAGTACCTACAGTTCAATGGTTTGAACGGAAGTGAAACCCTGCCACCATCTACCGTCTCAATCAGGAACCAGGAGAATGGCACGACGGAACAGCCAATAAGAAGCTCGTAAATACTTAATGTGGCTAGACTGGGGCTGAAAAAAAAATGCGTCCGTGGGGTGGGAGAGCTCATACACCTTTGCCATCGCCGTCTACAACCCCAAGCCATGTCATAAGGTTTTGCAACACCGCCCATCTGTCATCTGGGAGGCCTATCGCAAGCAGGTGGTAATTGCTAAAACTACGTAAACAGACACATTTTGACCCCAAATGTTTCCGAAAATACAACAGAACAAAACGTCCGCTAAATGTACACACAAATATCACAAATTAAAGATACATATTATCATGCTATTAAGCCTCCGTGGCTTAGGAGGCAGCACGCCGGCCTCTCACCGCTGGGTCCGTGGTTCAAATCTCGGTCACTCCATGTGAGATCTGTGCTGGTCAAAACGGAGGCAGACAGGTTTTTCTCCGGGTACTCCGGTTTTCCCTGCCAAAATTTCATTCCATCAACACTCTCCACTATCATTTCATTTCATCTGTCATTCATTTAATCATTGCCCCCGAGGAGTGCGTCAGGCCTCGGTAGCAGGCACAGTTCATATCCTTGCCGCTAGATGGGGGGGGGGGGGGGCTTCATTCATTCCATTCCTGACCCGGTCGGAGACTGGAAGCAGGCTGTGGATTTTCATTTTCAGAGACAGAAAGTCCACCTCGCTGTAGTGATCAAAACGTTATAATATAACCTGTTATTTTAATAGTGCTGCCATTATTTGACTCACAGCCAGGCACCACTTCCTAGGCATCTGAAATTGTTTAATGAAATATTAGTGAAGTATTTGTTGGTTAAATTCATTACAAGGCATTGGTTACACAAGGAACTTAATACGGGAAATACTCACTTCAACAACTCTCGGCAGGTCTGATTTACCACGAGGAATTTCACGGGTGTTGAAATAGTTAGTACGAACTGCTTTTATATTCTGTCATATCAAAATAAACTATATTTATGAATAGAGCTTAGCATGTGGTCTTACGTGTTAGAATTTACGGACTCTTCTGTGCGTTGCCAATTCTACCAACAGCACGGCTTGAGAATTGTAGATGGCGATGCCATTGCACATACAGTACTTTGCATGTTTACATTTGAGTCGTCCAGTTGCAAAACTCGTTTAATCCACTTGTAAATAAGAATAATTTTCATGAGAAACGTTTCTCTGGACTTTGCCTCACATATCTTTTGTGTTTGTGGTTTTCTACTTTTTGCGTTGAATTTTTGGTTTTGCTTTTGAATTTTTACTTTGGTCTTTTCTTTCTTCTTTTTGGTTTGGTGTTTGTTTTCTGTTTTGCTTTTTTTTGAATTTTGCTTTGTGTTTCTTGTTTTTTGGTTTTGAATTTTGCTTTTTGCTTCATGTTTTTTGGCAAAATAAACAAAACAAAATCAAAATAAAATGAAACACAACAAAACAAAAAACAGTAAAAAAATTAAACAAAACAATTAAAAAAAAAAAAATACAATTAAACAAAGAAAAATAAAATAATTACATACTAGTACATTATGCAACGAGCCTATAATGGCAATAATTAAGACTCGCATACGCTCGTTTTATAATTTCCATACGAGTGTCTTAATTACCATTATAGACGAGTTGCATACGACTGATTATGTTCGATGATAATTATTATAACTATTTTATGTTCGACCATAAATATTCATAAATATCTGTTGAGATTTCGCCAGTTTTATGAACTGAACAGAGCGCATGAGACGCAGAGAATGCCTTGTATTTGACCATGGCCTCCTCGATTACCCTACTATGACAGTAGGCCACGCAGTGAAATTTAAATTAGAAGGCCGTGGAACTCAACGCAGGTGCGATGCTATCGTTATCTAATTGGTCAAACAACTGTTTCTTGAGCTCTGATTGGTGGGATAAACGGTTTCATAATGAAAAATAGTGTTATAATGACCATCATTATAGTACAGTTTTCTGACACATAATAGTCAGGGTCGAACATAAATAATTTTACGTTATAATCCTTATCCACAAGTGGATTAAACGAGTTCTGCAACAGGACGACTCAATTGGTAGTTGTTATGGTAACTGGGTCGAGCTTCCAAGGTGAGATGATTGCTGGTATCCCCTTTCTCATTACCGAAGATTCACCTTTCTGTTCTCATTGTTGCTTGTGCATGTGCATGCTTTGCTAAAAACAGCACCTTTTCTTGAAGAGAGTTGATTTCATTAGTTGTTATCCGTAGGGCTCGGATTTTTAGGTGAATATTTTTTTAAAATGTAAATACATATTTTAAGCTTTTTTCTATTAATACATAAATTCCTGCTTTTCACTTATTAGCACATAAAAAGACATAATATTTACACCTTTTTTAAAAATCAGTATGCTAGTTCTTTCAGTTCATTGCATTTTTGTTCTGTGTTACTTCAACACGGAAGAACCTGTGAGCTATCTAATCTTCATGCAGAGCGTATGTCAGCTTGCAACTGTGTTATTCTTAACTTGTCGCCCCGTGCCACTCACTGTGGAAGCAGGGGATTTCCTTATCCATAGCCACATTGCACCACGTGCTAGACTTCCTCCCCCAGCTACCTGGAACCAGTGTCACTCACATGCAGTTCATTTCTGGCACTGAAGTGTGAGGCAGTTCTACGATGCCTAAAGTAAAAACAACTACAAGTTATCGTCTGTTGCAGAATTTAAAAATAATTTTTACATCTGATGGGGGCGTTCTTTTCTACCAACCATGTGGGAAAGCAATCAAGGCTGTACACTGATCTTAAGTTACACAACACCTCAAGGGCAAGAAACATATTGCCGCAGTTTCTCGCCTTCAGAATAAGTGTTTCGCGATAATCGTCGGCCATTTGTGATGGACAACTTGAATTATGTATCTCGTTGTGTGTCGTAATGCTTCAGCAGTCAGTGAGACATTGAATAAATTGCATTCGTGAGTACTGCATATTGTTTGCATACACATTAGTAAACTAAAGTATAATTACATATTTTTACTTTTTTGTCACATATTTCAGGTATTTTTTATACATTTAAAAAATCCCGATTTTTAGCACCTAAAAATCCGAGCCCTACTCAGTAGACAGCAGGAGTTGAGCCTATAATAGGCTCATTATCTGGTGTATTAAGGATATATAAAATGAAGACTCATCAGGTTAACAGGACTTTTAGAGCTGATCGTCTGTTTGACAAGAGTAAAATTAAATATTATGACCTATTTGTTAATTGGCACGAAAACTATCAAAAATCAATTATGGAAGTTTGGAAATTGCTGGAAAATTTACTAGACAGGAGATAGATGAATGACAGCTCTCTTCCTGAACGTGTATAAGGGTGTATGTATATATTTGTTAAAATTAGGAATAGTGTTTCTTTTAGATTATAAGGGTCTGTCAACTGTCCTTCCTGAACGTGTATAAGGGTGTATGTATATATTTGCTAAAATTAGGAATAGTGTTTCTTTTAGATTATAAGGGTCTGTTAACTGTCCTTTTGATAATATACAGAATTTATGTGATGAGTTGTTTTGTGTTGTCTTATTTGTGTTAGAATCTGTTTTGGCGTAGTATTTGGGAATAATTTCAAAATCATGGATCCAGTTAATTTCAGTATCTCTAGATTTGTTTTGCCTTTTTTTTTTAGCATGGGTAGACATCGAAATTTAATGTTTTCAGTTGGTCATCATGATTGTACCCAATTGTAATAGGTGTTTCCTAATCCAGAAAACAATAGTGTTGAGCAACTGAAAAACAATAAATTTGGATTACTAAGGTAGCACTGAAAAATGGTTTCTAACACGATAATAGGTATGGGAGAGTGGGCAAGATGGGGTACTTAAGCGTTTAACAATTTTTTATGGGCTTACAAATGCTCAATAAAAAAGCCAGATATTGCAACTTAATCATCAGTATTTCTAGAGTTTCATGGTGTCCAGCTGTCCACAGGTAGGAGAAGTCAGGAATGTTGTTTTTGGTCAGGAAAAAGTGTGAAAAAAGGCGTGAGTCAGGAAAAAATGGCGAAAAGTATTAGAAAGTCAGGAATTTTATATTAACCATACAGTATTTTGTGTTTTATGGCCATATTTTCATGTTACTAGTTAAACTAATCTCTGAAGATAAAAAGCAATAACTCACTGGACATTATGGTAAGTTTCCATTTTTACAGTACATCATAGTATAAACCTCTTACCTATTTTTGTACGCTTTTTTGGCGTTGGCGTAGTGATGTGGCAACCCCATCACTATAGTTTAGGTTATTAAGTACTTTGATTTATGTATTATTGCATTATAATATACTTTATTTTGTATTTTAAATTAATGAAGAGATGAGCGTTGGGCAGCTATGGGGATGGTGGAGGCTGCAAATAAAAAAGATATATATATATATATATGCTCAATAAACCTTTTTTACGATGACTTCGCGAGTCAGGAATTTTGTTGAAAAATGGTCAGGAGAATTGACATTGAAAATTCTGTGTACACCATGGACATATAGTATCCCTTGTATTATATTTCGAAGAATAAGAGTCATAATTGGAACTACTATTAAATGTGCCCGAGTCTAATACATGGTCAGGTACTGGGAATATGTTTTGTGTTTATATTTTTGCTTATAATTGTGTATAATTCTTTTCTAGTGATTTACGACTATACTTATGTACACAACCTAAATACACCTTTTCAATTGTTTGAAAGTCAAAAACGATATCAATCATTGAATACAGAAAGTTATTTATTTTGGAATTAGTGATGAAATGTAAAATTAGTTTAAAAATTTGTGTATTTTGATTTCGTCATATTAACATTCACTAATAATTGAAATATTTGTAAGTAATTATATTATTTAAAATGAATAAAGTGTTTTTGATTCATAACGTGCCAGTTTTTTAATTGTTTTAAGTGATAATGAAATAATAATGTAATCAAACCTGAAGCTCTATCTATGCTTCAGAGACCCTCAATCTCCAACACAAAACACCAAATAGAAGTGAAAGAACGTAAAATGATGAGAAAAATCCTTGGTCCAAGAGCAAAAGATGGTGTACATTATCCAAAGCCTAATACAGAAAATAATAAAAAAATAAAATACAAAATCACAGACACAATGCGATTACGAAGAATTCAATTTATGTTACACATAGAAAGAATGGACCCGAACAGACTGACACACAAAATACATACTTTCTTAGAGAACAAGGCTACTAGACCGATAATTAAATACAAGTTTTTCGGGCTTGTAGGCCGTGGTCCAGACAGGATATCTCCCGACGTTTCACCGGAAACTGCGTCCGGCATTATCAAGGGTTCAGCTCCTTTCCTTGGTCGCTGACCAAGGAAATATCCTGTCTGGACCACGGCCTACAAGCCCGAAAAACTTGTACTTAATTATGAACGCTGGCCGTGAAAGCCTAAGCTGCTACTAGACCGAATTGGTATAAATTTACAGAAAAAGACTTGAATGAATTAGGATCACCAAACTTACATGATCGGAAGGAAATCAGGAAAAACACTCAGACGCGGGGTTTCGAGGAAGAAGAGAAGAAGACTACACAACATCAATGGTCAGAGGAACGGAAATAATTGTTTTTAAGTTGGTCATCTTAAAAGATGACATGTTTGCTTCCACGGCCATTAATTATACTCCAGGTGTTGGTCTTGGCATGGTGAACCAAGTTTGGCTGATGAGGCTGACTTGGTGGCCCTAGGCGAAATCCCACAACAGACACAGCAAATAACTTAACTATTATTATTATTAGCGTATGGCAAGAAAATTATATACATAATATATACAATATATACACAATAACAAAAAAAACATTGATTCACTTCAGGCATTAGTGTTATCCGTTATAGCTGGATGTCCAACTTTTGAACCCACTGCAGTGCCTCCGCTGTTGGTGATAGAAAGTCTTACAATCTACCTGGATAAGCCCGAAGTTGACACTCGCTTAAAATGTGGGGAATGGTCTGGCGAGGGGCTCCACAATCACATTCTGGAGATGGTACAAAGTTCCACTTATAGAGGGAATCCCTGCACCTTCCATGACCTGTCCTGATTCTGTTCAGTCTGGACCAAGTTGCACGCGGTAGTTGGAATCCGTTAGCAATTTTTCCCCTCTGAAGATGTTGTGTAGGGGCAAGTCAGTGGAGTTATTCCAGCGGCCTTTCCATTCCTCCAAATCATCGAAGTTGGTGGATGTCTTCAGAGCAGCATCACAAAGAGGTGGATGTCGTGATTTCAATCTTTTGAGACTAAGAGCTGATATCTCGCCTAGAACAGGTAGCAGAGGATTCTTGCAGATCTTGTTGTACTCTCGAACAAGAGCACGGGATCTTCGTAAGTCAGGTGGCATTATACCAGACAACAGTGGGAGCCAGTGGACTGGAGTTGGTCTGATGGTGCCAGATATAACTAAACTAATTGGTAATAATAATATTATCGTATGGCCTGGGGTGCCGGGTGCAGGCGTAGCCACTGTATTTGAGTCGTCCAGTTGCAAAACTCGTTTAATCCACTTGTGAATAAGAATCATTTTCATGAGAAATGTTTCTCTGGACTTTGCCTCACGTATCTTTTGTGTTTGTTGTTTTCTACTTTTTGCGTACGGTTTTCGGTTTTGGGTTTGCTTTGTGCTTTTGAATTTTACTTTTCTCTTTTGGTTTTGTGTTTGTTTTCTGCTTTTGCTTTTTTTTAAATTTAGCTTTGTGTTTCTTGTTTTTGCTTTTGAATTTTTCTTCGTGTTTTTTGTTTTTAGTCTTGTGTTTGTTTTCTGGAAAATGAAAATAAGCAAAATAAAATAAATATAAACAAAACAAAATAAAAAAAAACAATACAAAAAATTAAACAAAACAGTTTAAAATAAAACAAAATTAAATTAAACATTGAAATTAAAAACAGTCAAACGAAAACAGTACACCATTACAAATGAAGAGAGGGCGGCCAGGTCGGAGAGATTAAGGAAGCTCTGGAAGGAGAAGAGGAAGATGAGAAGCCATCACAACTAATATTGTAAAGACTGTAGTGTATATGGATTGATTTAAGTGCTCCAATGTGGGCGTAAACTATGTAAATAAATAAATAATAAAACAAAGAAAAATAAAACATGGTGGCAAATTCTCCTGGATTTTTATTAGGTCTGAAAAATGACAAAAAATTGAAAACTCCTGGAAAATAGCCACTGTTAATTAATTATAAAAGTCTTCCATCTTAAATCATATCCCGCTATGGTTTTGGGTGAGCACTTTATCGTTAATGAAAGAAATTTCCTCAGGGTACCTGTTTCTGTGTGGGAGAACAAGTGTTAGTATCTTTGTAAAACATATTGAGTAAAGACAACTTCACCGCAATAAAATTGCAGGCGGCATTCTTTTCTAAAGCGGATATTTCAGCCACAAAGGCTTTTTTAAAACAACAAATAATTTGTGTGTAGACTTGCAATAACGCAATCACCTCTAATTTTTGTCAACATATGTATGGTCTAAGTAAACCAAACACAACTGCTTTATTTTGGTCTTGAAGTAGGCAACCGATAAAGCCCCCCCTCCCGGGACTAGCGCTTATTTTTAAGTCTGAAAAAATGAGAAATACTCCTGGAAATCTCCTGGAAAATCGTTGACCGATTTGAGTGGCCACCATGTAAAATAAAATAAATTAATTTAATTAAATAAATAATTTTACGACATGATCGTTATTCACAAGTGGATTAAACGAGTTCTGCAACTGGACGACTCATATACAAATCATGAGCAACCTGACATTTTATAAGCCTGATTATAAATTAACCCTGTTAATCCGAATTGTTGATAATTCAAACATTCCCCGGTCCCAATTACAGTACCTGTCAAAAGTTTAGGACCTAAACTTGTGGTACCAGAGCTCTGCGATTTTTTTACTGAGCTCTTACATCTGATAGAATATATGTGTCCTGATTTCGTTCAATTGGGCCAAGTATTGTAGAAGTTATGATTTTTTAACTGTTGGAAGGTCACACCAAAAAAACACCGTTTTCAGAGGTATAATGTATTGCATATTCCAACTGAATGCAGGTATTGCTCTCAATTTTCTATTTTAGACTTAGCAATAGTTGGGGATCATATTGGTATAAATATACAAATTGCGAAAAAATGATGGACCACTTTTTCTTTGCGGGTTTATACTTTTTCAAGCCAGCGCTAAAATGGTCGATTTTCTCTTGTTCTTATCACACTTGTCGTGTCTTGTCAACAGATGGCATCCAAGCACAGATTTCTGGCTTGTGGGATTTCGCCGTGATATAATTTTGTTGTCATCAGTACATCAACCATTTTAGCGCTGGCTTGAAAAAGTATAAACCTGCAATAAAGTAATTTGTATATTTATACCAATATGATCCCCAACTATTGTTAAGTCTAAAATGGAAAACTGAGGGCAATGCCTGCAACCAGTTGGAATATACAATCTACTATATAAAGCTCAAATACCACTGACTGACTGATTCATTCATCACGAAATCTCAGAAACCACCGAACGGATTGGAATGAAGTTTGGTATGCAGCTTCCTCAAGGGCCGCAAACGCCCACTAAGAAAGGGTTTTTGGATATCCAAGTTCTAAAGGGATGTTAAGGGGGTAGACCTGCATTTCATTGAATAGCAATTTTATTGCTAAACTTTGGTTTTGTTTTATTTTTAATTAATATTTTTGGGTTCTGGCAGCCAAATGTTTACAAATGGTCATAAATGAACTGAGTAAGGCTTTATTCGTATAGGCCATCATATTAGTAAACAAATAACGAAAATTTCAAGCTTCTACCTATAATAACTGCTGAACTATGAGTGATCAAACAAAAGCTTGCAAAAAACGAAAACTGGCCTTGGCGCTCAGCGGTAGGCAAACCATAATAACACACGGCGCTCAAAGGGATAACTACTAGCAACCCAACCCGGCTTCGCCCGGGAACAGTTATGAATGCATTACATTATAAGCACATTTTTTTAATGTCAATGAACTACGGCCTATATCCGTCTTATATCTAGGCATGATGGGTTAAAACCACTGGACCTTTAATTATATTAACATGAAGATGCATGTTCAACGAATTCTTGTCACACGTACCGTAATTTAAGAATGGCGAGGTTCATGAAACACAAATCCCCCTTCCGTCCAATCTTAACTTGACTGTGTACTTTGCGGAACAAAAAGTTCACAGGCAAAATGAAGAAACACAACCACACATCTGAAGTCTTATCTCCACACGACTCGACAGTTGACTGCTGGCTGTATCGGCGGTAATAGGTTCGCCCGCTAGCTAGGCTGTAACTGGGGTGATAGGCTTGGCCCTAGCCAGCTCGCAAACTGTCACCGCAGTAATTGAATGGAGATTGTTGGAAGAAAATGAAAACGTAAAAACACTTATAGTGGGCAATGTATTGAAGATAGCGATATGCTCTTGCAGAATGTTTTGTAGAACTAATTATGCTGAACAATTCTTACATTCATAGTATAATGATATTTTTAACGGTTTGCCCAGCGTAAGCTTAAAAAGCGCAAGGACGTTGGGGTTTTCTACCCGACTCTTTCACTGAAATCTTTACTGCTCGGCTTCCTTTGATCATAAATAAATAATTTTCTACAGAAACCTACCTCGAGAAATCATTTACAGAATGGTGCAAACCGCATCAAAATCCATCCAGTGGTTCTCGAGATTACCCGTGACATCCATGAATCGGGGACTTTGTTTTATACTAAGTAGAGATGTAATTCTTAATAATTATAATCAACAGAACCTAAAAAATATTATTTTCTTATCAAAAGAAACTAAAACAAAAGTCACCCAATTGTTACAAAAAAAAAAAAAAACACATGCTTTACAGAAATTAGGAAAAAAAATAGTGTACAGAATTATTAAAATCTGTCTGTTTTCTGAGCAGACAAACATACAGATTTCAAATGCTCAGGACAAATGAATTTATTGCACGAATTGCACACTTTTCGAGTGCCTCTATTACACGCTCGAGCACAATAGTGGCATCGACCAACATAAATCCTTCGCATGGGCCCTGGTGCCGCTGACTGAGTTTCAACTTGCTGAAGGCCTAGAAAGTCTTTTATTGTGAATGTTAGACTTCTTGGCAATGTTTTTTCTTTCTGCAATCTGCTATGGGCCAATGGTTTCATCATAGCCAGAGACAGGCTGACAAGCAAGTCACGACGGCTAACGGATTCATAGTTTTTGTTTGCTATATGTATGCAAAGTGCGTTGAGAGCACTGTGGTTGATTAGATCATAGAAGAGAGTTACAGGCTATTTTCTTGAGTTTCTGGACACGTCATATAGAGAGAAGACATCTTATCCACTAGATCAACACGATTATAGTACGCAATGATTTCAGATTTTCTGTGTTGTCCTGTTCGTTATCAATCACTGCGTCGTGCATCTTGGAAATTAATATAACTGTCGAATACATAGAATAAGACGAGGTGGACTGTATAACGAAATATATTTGACATTGTACGTACATGATTAAACATTGTTTAAGTAGATATTCACGGTGTCCACAGACAGGAAAAGCCAGGAATTTTGTTTTTAGTCGGGAAAAGTCAGGAAAAAGTGTGAAAAAATGGCATGAGTCAGGAAGAAATGGCTGAAAGTATTAGAGCTCGCGTCAGCTCGGAAGGCGGCCGGCTCTCTGGGATTTGCGCAGAGAGAGAAAGAGATACATGTCCACTGATGCAACAGGTTCACCATGCCGAGCCCCGCACCGCAGGCTGCTGCCATGAGTTCCTTCAGTATGGCAACACCGTCACTTAGCTCATCCAGCCTGCCTCTTTCACGCTGGTTTACACATGGCTTTCCTGACAACACACTAGCTCAGATTCTCAAGACAGACTGACTGTGAGTGGTGGGATGGAAGTGAGGCATGACGTAATGGTAGAGGTGTGTTCTGCGCACCGCCTTCCGGGCTGGCTCGAGCTCTAGAAAGTCAGGAATTTTATATTAGCCATACAGTATTTCGAGTTTTACAGCCATACTTTGATGTTACTAGTTCAACTAATCACTGAAGATAAAAAGCAATAGCTCACTGGACATTATGGTACGTTTCCATTTTTACAGTACATCATAGTAAAAAACTCTTTTACCTATTTTTTGTATGCTTTTTTTGGCGTTTGCATAGGGATGTGGCGACCCCATCACTGTAGTTTAGGTTATTAAGTACTTTGATTGATGTATTATTGCATTATAATTTAGTTTATTTTGTATTTTAAATGAATAAAGAGGCGAGCATTGGGCAGCTATGGGGATGGTGGAGGTTGCAAATAAAAAATAGGCTATATATATTTGCTCAATAAACCTTTTTTCCGATGTTACGATGGCTTCGTGAGTCAGGAAATTTGTTGAAAAATGGTCAGGAGAAGTCGGTAAAAGTCAGGAAAATTGAAATTGAAAATTCTGTGGACACCATGATATTACATGCGCTGACACCATGTCCGTTAGCAATTGCTACCTGTAAGCTAGTGAGGGTGCTGCTGGCCGCAGGTAAGAACACAACCCTTTCAACAGGGGGACCAACTGTCAGCAGAGAATGTACCATACAGTGCCAGAGTTGCCAACAATAACCACTCTGTTAGGTTTTGGCACGTAAGACACCAATGTGCATGGTGGATGGAAACCAAACTTTGAAGAATATGTGGGATTTCCTCTTGCTACTCTGAATTCCCGTGGTACTTCTTTTCTGTCCTACCGTATTGTAGCTGCCATTGTTGTTACATTTTCAAACAGTTGTTTGGTAACTTGCAAGGAAGAAAACCAATTGTCCATTGTTGTATTGATATTTCAGGCGGCTTCGGTGGCGTAGTTGGTAGCATGCTGAGTTTCTATGCCCAAGATAGCGGGTTCAAACCCGGCCGAAGCCGTCGGATTTTTTAAGAGCATTAAAAATCCCTCAGTATGCCTTCCTTCGTAGGGGAAGTAAAGCCGGCGGTCCCATGTCATAGATTTATGGCATGTTAAAGAACCTTCTACTAATTACACCTGTGAGAAGCTAAATTGAATAGGTTAAGAATGTAAACAACGCTCTTAAGTTTCTACGTTTGTTGCCAAGAGCTGACTGTGGTGGCGTCTAGTAGCTAAGTTCTGAACTAGGCCTAGTAGTCGTTGACCGTGGCGTTTGGAGGCAAATGTAGGAACTATTTGAAAAATTCTAAGTTGCAGCCTACTTAAATTAAAAAACAGATACACACACTAATACAGCCATCACAATTAACACTGGTTATCAGTCAGATTCTACACACACCCAAAGTACACGGGGCTACATGACCGTGTTGTCGCAGCCCGTAAACTGAGGAACCAACCAACCATATTGATATTTCTGCCAAGTATTGGATGGACTACTCTCATAACCTCATCAGCCCTTTCATTATTCAAGCAAAATAGTCCTTCGGGTTGTTGACTAGCATATATTTCCAAGTTGTACGTATATGGAAAGTGAACATCTACGAGAGCAAAACCCTTCACACCATATTTTGCTGGTTTAGTTGGGATATATTGTCCAAAGGAGCAGCGTCCTCTGAAGGCCAATAGTTGTTCATCCAGAGTCATTTCAGCGCTTGGAACAAAATTCCTTTGGAAGTTTGTGATAAACAAATCGAACATTTCACGTACTGGTGCGCGCTTGTCAAGTTTTCCACGATCTACACGATCTCCAATATCATCGAATCTCAAGACTCGGAGACTAAATTTAAATCTTTGTTCAGACATAGACCCCTGTGTGATTCACATGTTGAAATATTTGACCTGTACTCGAGTGACCAACTTGCAACACACCAGCCATGATCAAAATTCCAATAAATCCAATAATCTCCATTCCATTTGTGGCTTTTGCATCCCTCTCTCTAGCATATTTAGTTTTAATGTGGTCAATTTTTATATTAGTGTTTTTAGTAATAAGATCAATAGTCTTATATTGTCATCTAAAAACAGACCCATGCAGTCTTCGGGACTAGTTTTCTGAGGGGCAATCGATTAGGACCATGTGGAACAAAAACTATATTATTCCCCTGAGTTCTTCCTCTATTCAGAGGAGCAGTCTTTGTCCAGACAGTGCCATCCATACCACGATAAAAATCACCACGCCTGCTTTGACGAGATGGTTCACTACCAGATTCTGAACTATGAGATTCGGTTGCCTCACCTAGGATTTCTTGCCTTTGCTCGGATTCAGAATCGGTGAGCTGTTTCTCAAGATAGTCTTCATCTTCAACTGAACTTGAATGTCTTGTTTATCTCAGAACTTGTCATATTGCAATCAGATTACTGTATCAGTTACATGTAATGTAATATCGTTCAAAATCCTTCAGTATGCCTTTCTTCGGAGGGGAAGTAAAGCCGGCGGTCCCATGTCATAGATTTATGGCATGTAAATGATCCTTCCACAGACTAAACTTGTGTGAAGCTAAATTGTTAGGTTAGATTTTGTCGGAACGTTCTATCAAAGTTCCAACGTTCACCACTAGGTATCAATGATATCTGAAAGATCTAGCATACTGACTTTAAAATATGTAAATATTATGTCTTTTTATGTGCTAAGAAGTGAAAAGCAGGAATTTATGTATTTATAGAAAAACTGCTTGAAATATGTATTTGCATAAAAACATATTTATTTACCTAAAAATCCGAGCCCTAATCATTAATACCTGCTTGCTGCATAGTTAGTGTTGACATAATGGGTCTCTATATTTGCTTGGCTAGGACTTTCTCACTCACGCACTCCACCAGTGTCGCCTCAGTTGCCGGCTGCCGCGTGCGAGTATGTAGGGCAGAGTTGGTGCTTACAATCAGTATAATGCATTTTACTCACCATGCTTACAGTAAATGCTGAAAATGTTCCCCATCCACTGCCAAACTAGTTATGAATTTTCCGGTTATTACGGTTAATCTCCACTAAGGAAATCATAACCTTTACATCTATTTTTATCGTTTACTGAACCTGTACGTTTGAATCTCTTAGCCAGTTGTTTTATTGTGATTGTGTATAGTGCTTATGTGAAATATTCGTTACTTGAATGTGTATATCTGCACAATACGTACATTAAGTGCAGGAAATTGTGCGCTACAACAAGACAAAAGTTTCAAATGAAATTTCCAGGGAGACCCATTCCTATAAATCGGACAATAAAACAACTGGCTAATTTGAGATTCAAACGTACAGGTTCAGTAAACAATAAAAATAGACGTTAAGTTCGTTATTTCCTTACTGAAGCTCGATTAACCAGAAACTTCATAATAAGATACCGATTATGTTTGGCAGCGGTTGGGGAACATTTTCGGAATGGTGAGTAAGCCTCCGTGGCTTAGGCGGCAGCACGCCGGACTCTCACCACTGGGTCCGTGGTTCAAATCCCGGTCACTCCATGTGAGATCTGTGCTGGACAGAACGGAGGCAGACAGGTTTTTCTCTGGGTACTCCGGTTTTCCCTGTCAAAATTTAATTCCAGCAACACTCTCCACTATCATTTCATTTCATCTGTCATTCATTTAATCATTGCCTCAGAGGAGTGCGTCAGGCCTCGGCAGTCGGCACAGTTCATATCCTCGCCGCTAGATGGGGGCTTCATTCATTCCATTCCTGACCCGGTCGAGACTGGAAGCAGGCTGTGGATTTTCACTGTAAGCATGGTGAGTAAAAATGCATTGTACTTAGGGGCCGTATTTTTTGGTAATAGCGATACGTGCAAAATTTTTTCATACCTCCTTTCTTGCCTTTATATGACCTTGTAGGTACTTAAAGTAGCGTATTTTAGCAAAATGAACTCTCGAGATATATTACGAAATCTGATTTATTGCACGCATTGCACAAATATACTCCATGTGGTACGAAAATGCTAAATATTATCGAAAAATCTCTACAATACACGTTTAAATGCTCTGAGGCAATGACCGTCGTGGTTTCCTTCTCATTTGATTGATAGTGCTGCATATTCTCTACACAAAAGCCCACAAAGCCAGAAGTAAGTGTATTCAGTTCCGCGATCTCTATGGCTATCCATGAAAATCGATATCCGCTATGATTACATCAAATGGCGTTGTGGTTGTAGAAACATCAGAGCGAGTTTGCGACTGGTACAACTATCGGCAAACGTCCAGCACTTAAGTATAAAAAAAGCCAAAAATTTAAGTCACAACAGTTTTCTCAAGGGCCGAGCATTACAACAGTGAGGTGTTCTATGTATCTGACGCTGCAGGAAAGATTCTGATGTGTAAATACTCCTATGTTAGTATTCAGTGGGAACGAAAAGACACGTGCAATAAACACTGAAGAGATTCAGCAACGCATAAAAAGAGGAAGAGAGAAGGAAATGAACATAATTCTGCGGCAAATAACATTCGGCGATACTCTACACATCGCAAGGAAGCTTAAAAACCCCCTTATCACATAATCTGTCAGATTTATCCCATACTATAATGAAGATTTCAGAAGAAACATTGATCATTATGACAATTTATTTCGAGAAATACCCACCGAAATAGCGTCAGTTTTAACACCGAAATCAACGGTTTTATTTCACCAAAAAATAAGGCCCTTAATTATACTTATTGTCAGAACCAACTTTGCCGTACATATGCGCACTCGGCAGGCGGCAACTGAGCCAAGCAAATATAAAGATCCTGTATTTATCAGATTACATTGAATTGGCTGGGGGGTTTTCCTCTTTGTCTTATTTATAGAATTGAATAACTGTTACATGAAATAATTTATCAAAGAAAATTGAGAATTTCAGCCTATAGAGCATCCAGCGTTTAGAAAAGACTGTGGAGCCTTATGGCGACAGTGTTGCTAACTCTAGGCAGAGGTAGCGCTGACGTCATACGTTATGTTCACCCGCATCGAGTACTGCGCTTTCATAAGTTAGCGAGACAACCACAACCCCATCAGCTACCTGAACTAGAACACGCCCAGAAAGGAGCAGTTTTGCAGGTGTTAACGGATTGGACCAGTATTAAGGCTCCTGTATGCGAAGAGAACCAATAACGACATTAATTTCATTGTGATATGACGCATTACTGATTGACAGATGTCGAGAGCACTACCCTTCCTTCCTTCTCGGATGTATGCAGACGATGTTAACAATTTTTAGGTCAGCAATACTGTTGATCATCACCTCTTTAGTTATTAGTTAGGCTGTAATTTAGTTTCTTTCAATTTTATTCTTGTTGTTTTGTTTAGATTAATATTTGTAATATTGTAGTGAGTTAGCCGTGCGGTTAGGGGCGCGCAGCTGTGAGCTTGCATTCGGGAGATAGTGGGTTGGAACCCAACTGTCGGCAGCCATGATTCGATCGAACAGAAAATAAAACAGACACACAACAGTAACACCAATGACGGATAGTGCTTCAGAACTTATGTTGTCGGCGGAACTGAGCACGTGCTCCACTCCGGGCGAGCATGCAGCACAGGACGAGACTCTTCTTTCCAGCGTGCTAACCTCGAAAATGTTTAAATTACTAAGACGTAATATAAGCGATACTTGTACGCAATAACAAAGGTAATCAATTGGCAGATAATTGTAGGAAGCTATTATGACGAAAAATAAATATGTTCAGAGTTCCTTCATGATAAAAGGTGAGACAACAAAACCAGTGTAGGGGGGGATTTCCGTTAAAAGTAAAAGGCCAGAAGACCCACAGTCTTTTCTAAACGCTGGATGCTCTATAGTCATCTCATGATGTTTTTCCCATTTTTTCACAGGTCACCTTTGGCTTCCAAACTTTTTCGGTGTTGATGATTGAATGCTTCAAGTAGAAAGAACGTAAGTTATTTAAATTTCAATAAGTATTTTCACCATTTTGTCTTGTTTGCCATCTTGTTAATTGAATGTGGTAACGTCCTCAAATATTCCTTTCAACTTACTTTTTTCTGTTCCACACAGACATTTGATGTTTTCAACTCACTGAACATTATTGGGACATGTATTGACATTCAAGTTTAGCTTCATAACAACTTCAATACGAGAGACTGCAGTTCATTAGAAAAGACTATGGAGCCTTATGGCTAGCTCTAGGCAGAGGTAGCGCTGATGTCATACGTTATGTTCACCCGCTTCGAGTACTGTTCCTTCATAAGTTAGCGACACAAAGCAACCCAACAGCTACCTGAAATAGAACGCGCCCAGGAAGGAGCAGTTTTGCTGGTGTTAACGGATTGGGCCGGTATTAAGGATAGCGTACACGAAGAGAACCAAATAATAACGATATTCATTTAGTTGTGATATGACGTAATGGTTTCTATAGCCCTCACTTTGAGCGACAAATGTAGCGGTTTCTATTGCCCTCACTGTTGGGAGATAAATGTTACTGTTGACCTTTGCCTAAGCTATGTTGTTTTAATGGGCGCCAAGACCTCAATGCAATGCTGAAATCTAAATTTGTATTTAACAACGTCTAGCTCTGGGAGAACACCTTCAAGAATCTATTCACTCAGATCGTGGTATGATTTGATCATTAACCCAACAAACAATTGTATCAGGAGAAGGAATTGGTCTATATCTAATGCTACCTACTGAAAGCAAAGATTGCATTGTAAAAGAAATGAATTTATTATATAAAACAAGTATAGCAAAATTAATAATAAAAATAAGTTTAAAATTTAAATTGGAGCGTTGCGATTTTAATATTACCGATAGAAAATTACGTGAAAACGGAGTCTGATAAATTGATTTTACTCTTATTTCCAAGCTATGAAGTTACTGAATTATGAAATATAAAACAAAGAAAAATGAGAGATTGCGTATTTCTGCGTCATTTGCGCTTACCACTGGAAATTGCTAAAGCATGTCCCTCGTACTGGATGATGCTGTGTGCTTCCCACAGTCTCCTGGACGTCGCCATCTTCTTCGTTATTTGATGATATTCTGGTAGATTAGATAATTCTATGGTCCGTACCTCGGACCCAAACACTCTTATAACTACACTGGTTAATTATATAAACAATTCATGCTTTTGGGCTAATGCCGTGTGTATTTTTAATTTAAACCATACGTTTCGGAGAAACCTTGCCTCCTTTTTCAATGGAAATAAACAATGTGGCCAAAGAAAGTATATCAATGAGATTACAAAAAATATAGATAAATTCCTCTGTTCGTCACCAGAGAGCAGCTGCCAGAAATTACTGTATGGACCATGGTGGAACGGCAGACAAAGTAGTAAGTAACCAGAAGGTAAAGGGGGCGGTGTGAAAATATAGAAACTCCTCGAAGAATGAGGAGGGGGGGGGGAGGTGGGAGGGTTAGATGGATATAAGGAAACATAAACAAAAGGGAAGTGTATCTGAACAATACCTAACGTCATACAGTCAACGGCAAAAAAACAGATGGAAACTCCTCCAGTGACGAACAAAGGAGATCAAATCCAGGCTCTGAGCCCTAGAGGGAAATGTACAATTTCAAATATGTGAAGAACAGAGAGACTGAGAGGAACTATCTCCCTAGATCCTTAATAACTGGTAGCCAAGTGTCACTTAGCTGATATCCAGTGTCTCTGTTAAAATTATTGGGATTTTTACGAATTTCAACTGCCTCCCTTATAATTCTAGACCAGTTGTGCTTAACAAGGGCAAGCGCATGAGCATCCTTGAAACATACATCGTGCCCTGAAGACAGGGCATGTTCAGCTATAGCTGATTTGTCAGGTTGGTTTAGACGGATGTTCCTTTGATGCTCTTTGATGCGAACGTTTTGTTTGTCCAATGTAGACTTTTCCGCAAGTACAAGGGACTTCATACACCCCAGGTTGTAGTATTGGAGACAATTTATCTTTGTTTAATGCTAAACGTTGACCAATTTTCGTCATAGTGCCGAAAACTGTTTTTATCTTGTGCTTGCGGAGAATCTTAGCAACGCGATCAGTGGTGTTGTGAATATAAGGGAGGTAAGCAGTTCCTCTCACGTCGGAGCTCTGAGAAGGTTGTCTATCCCTCCTTCTGGGATGTAGGGACCTATATATAGTGGATTCATTATAGCCATTACCCTTAAACATGGTTTGTAAGGCATGTAACTCTTCCTGAAGAGTTGATGCCTCACAAATACGTTCCGCTCTTTTGGCTAGAGTTGTTATAATTCCTAGTTTTTGTGCTGGGTGGTGGTGGGAGTCCGCATGTAAATAACGGTTAGTGTGAGTTGGCTTACGGTAGACGCTGTGCCCCATGGAGCCATCCGCTTTCATCTAGCAGTAACCAGTGATTTGGCATTCTGATCAGTCTCGTCTTGTTCTGACCCTCACAGCACTTAAACATTTATGCTAGCCAGTTTGTGATGAACTGCCGGTGCTATTTGGTTTGATCTTTTGGCATGTTAATGTTCTAACCAGACGTAAGAAGTTGTTTTCAACTCCAATATCAACGAGTTCAACTACTTCAACTTGCACTATTTCTCCCACTACTTCTGCCATTTCTGTTCTTCCCTCCGTATTTAGAACATCCGCAGTAGCATTACTGACCACAAATGCAATAAATGCTTCATTTAAATACACAAGATCACTCATTTCTCTGGCTTGAAAAGCCCACCAGCAAGAAAGAACTCGTCGATCAACTGTGCTTTTAAACGGTGTATTTTGACAGGGCCGCATTTCATTGTTGCGTGCGCTTCCTCAGTAGTGCAGCCAACCCAAATCCGTAACACAAAACTATCCTTCCAGATCATAATACAATTGAAATGAAAATCCACAGCCTGCTTCCAGTCTCCGACCGGGTCAGGAATGGAATGAATGGAGCCCCTATCTAGCGGCGAGGATATGAACTGTGCCGGCTGCCGAGGCCTGACGCACTCCTCTGGGGCAATGATTAAATGAATGACAGATGAAATGAAATGATAATGGAGAGTGTTGCTGGAATGAAATTTTGACAGGGAAAACCGGAGTACCCGGAGAAAAACCTGTCTGCCTCCGTTTTGTCCAGAGGCAGACAGGTTTTTCTCCGTTAATAATTATTATTTATCGTAAACGAGTTTTGTGGGAGGAATGTCGGCAGTTCTCGTACCAGTTAGCGTATTTTGCAGCCGTATGAGGTAAGGCAGACGCCATACTTATGGAACTTAGCGGTCTTTGGACACGTGGAACATTAAACTGGCTTTGCACCCGTAGCCAGCATGCATTTAGCAGTTTATGAAAACGAACGTGTTTTATGTTGGCCATTTTCAAAGGCTTTGAGCTGGTTATGCACCCTGAAACTTTTTCCATCGTGTAGCCAGTTAGAAGACGAACGTGACGGTGTGCTCAACTCAAAATCGACAAAAAGTGCACTTATAGTAAGGCCATCATTACTTCCGACCTGACGTTTCAGTGTTAGGCTCTAGTTTCATTCTCTAAATCGTGACATCGCGAACGAAAGTCAATTTGTCGTGATATATCGATTTGAATTGCTGCCTGTGATTGGTTAGTTAAGGTGATTTTCCTTCTGACCGCTAGATAACTCTAAGGTGACACTGAAACGTCAAGTCGGAAGTAATGATGGCTTTACTATAGCGGCCTTTGCATCTGGGCTACTCCAGTATTTCCCTGACCTGGTCGGTCGACTAGAAGCAAGCTGTGGATTTTCATTTTTTTTCTACAAGTATTTCCATTTCTCTATGAGATATTATTACACAAGAAAAGTTTCATGTATTTTGATCCCAAATTTTTCGTGTAATACAATATGTTCAAAAGACAAAAACAAATCAGTTCTTTAAAAAATTAAGTTAATTTTTGACTAAAATGTCTCACCTCAATGGTAAATTTAGAACATTCCTATTCCCCTGACAGGAACAAAATAAGAGAAATTATTTTCAGAGGTCTCAGCAAAAGTGGGCATGTCCTCTCACGATGTATCATGTTGATTTATGAGTAATTCAATACCGGTACTCATTTTCATGTTTATTCAGTTTTTTCAACAAGATCCTGTGCTTTATATTGCAATTAGCCCTGAATGCCTAAACTATTATTTTCGAAGATTTTTGTCACCTACCACGGTCCTTACAAATGCTACATGCAGCCGGAAAGAGGTTTAATTGCTTACACTACCCAGGCGACAAATTTCACTCATTCGTAACTGGGAGATAACCGTAATTCGGGGAATTGCTGACATATATTTACGTAATATGAATCAACTCGGCTGACGCTTATCTCATGCTCAAGATGTTAATAATGATCCCAAAATTAGTGTTAATGTACCCATAGAATTTTCTAAGTCTTTATTAAATCGCGTTATTTTTAATAAAAACTAGATTAATTTACATATAACTTCACTCCCGCCAAGAAAAGGAAAAAAAAAGGCTAATATTGTCCTGTTGTGTGGGATTCTAAATTATTTGGCGCTAGCCTCAGTTTGAAATAAGCTATAAGTTATTTTGTGAGGGAAAAGTTAGATTGGCAACCCTGGGAGGACGGAGTTGTATTACCCCAGTCTAAAATACACAGCTGCGAAGCTCGCTGCGCTACGAAATTGCGTGCTCTTTGTGAGTGAAGCGACAAAGGCAACTGCCTTGAGCACGTTATTCGCGGTACAGATGATTTCACTTTTGCAAGGGTTTTTTGAATTTTAACTCACCTGAGTGATCATTTCCATTGTAAACATGTAACGTTAAATCACCAACTACTACAGAAAAAAGCTACAATGTTGATATACTGTACACTTTTAATTCATAGAAACATAAAAAGAATGCTTTGTTTTGATTAGTTCAGTCCTCTATAAGTATCCCTAGGTACAGTTGTATGACGTATTTAATGAGTCTTACGTAGAATTCATAGTCCATACTAGTTATAAATTCATGTATTTGTTTTAATGATAGTCGCTGGCATCTCTACATTAAACCATGTCCATGATTCCTGGATGCAACGGGTAATCTCCAAATCCACTGAATGGATTTTGATGCGGTTTTCACCATTCAGTAAAGAATTTCTCGAGGAAGGTTTCTGTAGGAAAACATTAATTTATGACCAAAGGAAGTGCAGTTGGCACATTCTTGCTGGCTGCATGAGAGCATTATTGTCTGGTCATAGAAAAATATGAGCCAAGCTTCGCGATCTGTAGGTAGACTGTGGTTATACGTTGTCATGAAGACTTGTGTAGTCACAAATGGGGACCCGGACCGAAAAGCGAAAACAATACATCACCACAGACACATATCACAACCTGCCAATTTTCCAATGGGGGGGGGTTAACCACCACCCCCCCCCCCCCCCCCCCCCCCCCCCGGGATATGCCACTGACAGGAACGATATGAGAAGTGGTTCAGTCTTTCCCCTCAATTGTGGATAAGTGTCCATAAGCTTCACCCAAGCTAACTGGTAACCGCTATGCTTGAAAATGATTTTCGGCTCACATTCATACTTCAGATCTGGAAACAAAGAGTTATCAAGCTTATCAGAATCAAGTTTTTTGGCGTTAAACACTAGTGCAATAGACATCGTCAGGTTAATAATACAAAACAATAAAATCATACAATCCTACATTACTTAGCCTACTTATAACAGTATATACAAACAGCTTATTATCGTTATAACAAAATGTAACCTACTTCTATTGTACTAAGTATTACACCAATCTGCTTCCATACATTCTTCCAGTGAATACCATGGATTCACCAGCAACCACTTTTGCAGCTGTTTCTTAAAGATTTTGGTTGGTAGTTGTTGGAAAGACAAACTCAGTTTGTTAAAAAATGTCATGCCAAGAATTTCATGACTGTTCTGTGTTTTTGAAAGCCGACACCATGGTACCTCTATCTGGTGTGAGTTTCTTGTGCTGTATGAGTGAACTGTTACCCGTCTGCCTGGCAATTCATGTGGATGTTTATTTTTCATATACATGAGGATATTTAAAACAAAAAGATTTATAACTGTTGGTTTGGAAGATTCAATAAATAAAGGTCTACAGGGTGTGTTAGGAGGAGCATTTGCAATAATACGGATTGCCTTTTTCTGTAATTTTAAGATATTTACAATGTGTGCACTATTTCCAAAAAATATTAATCCATAACTAAAGAGACTTTGAAAGAAAGCAAAATAGGCTGTGTGTAAATATGTCGTAGGAACCTCATTTTTTAAATGACGGAGTAGATACACCACCCTTGCAAGTTTATTCGAAAGGTTATGAATGTGAGGTTCCCATGTTAATTTTGAGTCAAAATTCATTCCTAGTAGCTTAGCTTCTTTTATATCATTACTTATGTTTTTAAGACTAAATATTAAATTTTGAGTTTTAGTTTAATTTAAGTGGAATCCATTCTCACTGAACCATTTCCTAGCTTCTAGCAAGCACTGACTTGATAACTTTTGTAATTCACTTATACATTTGCTAGAACACAAAAATGCAGAGTCATTTGCATAAAGAATTGTTTTTCCAGAAACATTTGCTGCTAAGTCATTCATCATAACGACAAAAAGAAATTGACCCAGCCTCAAACGAGAATGGATCTAGAATCCAATCCGGGATTTGCAACTTGGTCAAATCTTCAAATCCTGAATCCATGTCAGTTTTTGATTTTGTCTTCTGGGAGTTCCGGAGTCTCGTTATCTGACACTGAACACTTTTTGAGGGTCCGAAACTGAATCAGCGCTCTACGGCCAATATTTACATCGTAAATATCAAACTTGGCGATGAATGATGAACGAGCGAACATTTTTTCCATGTACTACCCGGCAACATCCACTGCACAGTACTATTTAAATTTCCCCCCCTATGAATACTCATCGCCCCCGACTTATTTATTGTCCCCCTGATAACCCAAATCGCCCCCAGGTTGGGAACCACTGATCTAGCACATTCCAATTTGATGCATCTGCAGGGTGTCGACTACTACGTAAAACAGGGAATATTTAAATCCTGGAAAACTCAGGGAATTATTAGGGTTTTTTAATGTCACTCAGGGAATTTTAGTTTTACAAGGTCCAACCTTGAATAATTGGAAATTAAGGATTTAAATTTTGATGGGGAAAAAGTATATTGTAGTGATGATTGTTGTAGATGTATGTTCGTACTGACGTTAAATCAGTAAGCTGTCATTCCTTGTAAGATAGAGCACACAAATTAAATGTGTAACTGAATGATTTTTGAGAGCATTATTATTGATGAGCTACTTCCAATACTCACAAGTACAAAAGTTTTTCTGGATGAATAAATTAGAAATTCAGGAAATGAAGAGGCAGACAGATTAGCAAAAAAAGGTACCACACTATAACAACCTGTCAGTCAGACTGATTTTATGTCAGCAAAAAGGATCATGAAAAATACTATCAAAAACAGGTATGAAGAAATGGCAAAGTAAACAGCAGAAACCAAATTATGGAAAGACATTGAAGCTACATGGGATCAATATAAATTAACACCAAGAAGAGAAGCTGTAGCCTTCTTCAGACTTAACACTGGCCACGACTGCCTTGCAGCTCATCTGAAACTAATCAATATCCTGAGATCTGAAGAATGCACACTTTGTTACGAACCTGGAAGTAAAATGGATAAGGGACACCTGCTACATTGCAACAAACTTGATGTGACTGCTAGAATTTCTGGAAACCTCACACAGCTCTATTGGAACGCAAGAAAGCTGATGGATTGGAATCCGGGCTAGCCATAGGACACAACAACAACAACAAATTAGAAATTGGCAATATGTAGAAAATTATATATCTATACTAATATAATAAAGCTGAAGAGTTTGCTTGTTTGTTTGTTTGTTTAAACGCGCTAATCTCTGGAACTACCAGTCTGATTCGAAAAATTCTTTTTGTATATGATAGCCAGATTCAAGAGGAATAGTTTAGGCTATGTAGCATTAGGCCACACCTCTCAGATAACCTTAAAGATTGATTTTTGTTCAGTAAGTCGGAAGAACAAGCACTCCCGAACAGCTTCAATAGTACCTAAGTCTATTGTTGCCAGGCAATGCGGGCTGCATCATGTCGCCCCTACCAATGTTCTGGTTCAGAATTGCAAGCTGCTTATAAATTGCAGTCACGGGGAGTAATTAGTGCAAAAAGATTTCTTAGGCCCCTTAAAACAGTTATCATGACAATAGTATGCCTCTGTATAAGGGCGATGGTGTTGGTGCAGTATACTGAGGTTATCAGCTGCAATAAGCGTTGGTGCTTTCCGATGCTTATCCTTGAGCGCACCAGTTCTGTAGTAGTATTCATTATCATCCATAAAACAAATAAATCCTCCGGGCGAAGCTGGGCACTACTGATAGTAAGGAAATACAAACCTTCCAAAGTCGAATGAGTTTGGGCAGGAGGCTAGGAGGGTAATTACTGCACTTTAAGCAGGTGGCGGGACAACTAACTGGGAGCATTTGGAACAGGACCTTGAGATGGGAAAATACTAAAAGGGGCAGGTGCATAGGTCCCTCAGGGAGGATAGGGGAGCAAGAATAGATATGCGGCGCCTGTCAGGCCAGCTACGCCCGACGGAGGATTAAGACGTCTCCAGGCTTATGGTTTTCAGTCGAAGAAGAGATAAAGTAATTCTGACACTGAAAGGTCAACAAATCCAAAAAGTTGATAAATTTAAGTACCTTGGTTGTTGGTTGTCAGAGGATTTGAATCCGGACCTTGAAATTAAGACCCGTATGGAAATGGCAAGATCAACTTTTAAGAAAATGAGACCTTCATTGTTTGATGATGCCTTAAATTTAAAACTAAGACAGCGTATTGTAAAATGTTTTGTTTGGTCCATTTTGCTTTATGGAGTGGAAGCCTGGACTATGAAATCGTCCATCATTAAGAGGCTGAAAGCTCTGGAAAATATGGTTTCATAGCAGGATGCTGAAAGTCTTGGATAGATCATGTCTCTAATGACCAGGTCCTGCAGAGGGCAAATTCTCAACGAGAGCTACTGACCACCATCAAATGCAGGAAAATTGCATACCTGGGTCATGTAATATGTAGTGACAAATATAAAATATTACATCTCATTTTAAAAGGCAAAATGGATGGGCAACGAAGAGCGGGAAGGAGAAGGGCGTCTTGTCTTCGGAACCTTCAAGACTGGACTGGAACAAGATCTATTGAACAGCTCTACCACTCTGCTGAAGATAGACAAACACTATCCACATTGATCGCCAACGTCCAGGAGACTGGGCAGGGCACATAGAAGAAGAAGAAGAAGAGGAAGGCTTTCTGACTACTCTTACTTAGATCCGTCTCCTCCATCAATTGACACCATGCATCGTTCCTGTTCTTGGATATTGCTGTTAAAAGATCTTCCCCAGCTTGGAGGGTATCATTACTAAATGGGTCGTTGTCAAAGAGGTCAAGATAGTTTTTCAACAGTTCCTCAGTTTCCGAAGTCACCTTTTATATAGTAAGGTGTGTAGCCTCGGGGGATTGACATACGGGAACAATGCTTCACTATATTTACAAAGTCGTCATACAATTCAGGAACAGGCTCAATACTTTGAATGTTCACCTCTAGAGACATGGTAAATTTCTCCCAATCAGCCTTCTTAAAATGATATCTTCGTTGGAAAGGAACTGACTGTGGTCGGATGGCAGCTTAAATCGTGCCGGTGTTGAGTTTGTGGGATTGCTTGACCCACTGATTTCACTTATAACTGACAAGGAGAGGTCACCATGTGCGAATGAACGTCGCGTTGCCGGGCACACTGCATTTAAATTCTAACTAATAAAACTTACAACACGTTCAAGCGTCACGTATGAATAATGATGTTAAAATATTGTACATAGCTCCAAAAGCACAGCAAATACATTATGGAAAACACAAAAGACAATAAGGGTGACCAAGATCTGACTCGAACTCGAAACCTTCAATTCCCCATGCCAACACACTAGCGACTACTCCACGGAGACGATCCGGGAACGTGTGCGGGAATAGGACTGCACAAGTTTGAGGATTGATTTTAAAAGTTCAATTTTGAACAAACTAAGGTCCATTGGCAAAAGCGCTCGATATTTGTTTATGAAGAGAAAAATCTCCAAATTTGAACACTTTTCTATAGTAAAGCCATCATTACTTCCGACTTGACGTTTCAGTACCAGGCTAGAGTTTCGTTCGCTAAATCGCGACATCACGAACGAAACTCCATTTGTCGTGATATATCGATTTGAATGGCTGCCTGTGATTGTCTAGTTCAAGTGATTTTCCTTCTAACCGCTACATGACTCTAGGGTAACACAGAAATGTCGAGTCGGAAGTAATGATGGCCTGACTATAGTTAACCACATGCCGACCTCTCCTTGTGAGGCGGCTTCGGTGGCGTAGTTGGTAGCATGCTGAGCTTCTATGCCCAAGATCGCGGGTTCAAATCCGGCCGAAGTCGTCGGATTTTTAAGAGCGTTAAAAATCCCTCAGTATGCCTTCCTTCGGAGGAGAAGAAAAGCCGGCGGTCCCTTGTCATTGATTTATGGCATGTTAAAGAACTTTCCACTAATTACACCTGTGTGAAGCTAAATTGTATAGGTTAAGAATGTAAACAACACTCTTAGGTTCCTACGTTCGTTGCCAAGCGCTGACTGCGGTAGAGTCTGGTAGCTAAGTTCCGAACTAGTAGTCGTTGACGGTGGCGTTTGGTGGCAAAAGTAGGAACTATTTGAAGAATTCAAAAGTCTGCCGTCCTTACTTGAATTAAAATACAGATAACACACACTAATACAGTTATCACAATTAACACCGGTTAACAGACAGATTCTACACACACCCAAAGCACACGCGTTATCGCAGCCCCTAAACTAAGGAACCAACCAACCTCTCCTTGTGAGATGTTTTCACTTCAGTCATCCAATTGCAAAACCCGTTTAATCCACTTGTGAATAAGAATCATTTTCATGAGAAACGTTTCTCTGGACTTTGCCTTGCGTATCTTTTGTGTTTGTTGTTTTTTGCTTTGTGTTTTTGGTTTTGTGTTTGCTTTGTGCTTTTGCTTTTGAATTTTACTTTTTGCTTTTCTTTCTTTGTTTTGGTTTTGTGTTTGTTTTCTGCTTTTGCTTTTTGCTTTGTGTTTCTTGTTTTTTGTTTTCTGCTTTTGTTTTTGAATTTTGCCTTTTGCTTCGTGTTTTTGGTTTTATGTTTGTTTTCTGGAAAATCGAAATAAAACGAAACAAAATAAATTAAAACAAAAAAATTAACAAAATAATTTAAAATAAATAAGACGAAATAGAATAAAACAAAATCAAAATAAAACAAAAACAAAATGAACAATATAAAGTAAAATAGAATAAATTAATTAAATAAATAATTTTACGACATGATCCTTATTCAAAAGTGGATTAAACGAGTTTTGCAACTGGACGACTCAATTCTAATATCACGCCTCCATCTAGCACTGTTGGAAGTTTGTTATCATGCAATAGGTTGAGATCATATGAGTCTGCCCAATCTGCCACGGCCTCACCGCTATTATCGGTATTTGAGTAGCCCCATATTGTATTGCCACTGTTGAAATCATCAACACATGATGTCCATAGGGAGGAAAAGTCAGGAAAAGTCAGGAATTTTGTTTTTGGTCAGGAAAAGTCAGGTAAAAGTGTGAGAAAATGGAGTGAGTCAGGAAATAATGGCGAAAAGTATTAGAAAGTCAGGAATATTTATATTAGCCATACAGTATTTTGTGTTATACAGCCATGTTTTGATGTTACTAGTTCAACTAATCTCTGAAGATAATAAGCAATATCTCACTGGACATTATGGTAAGTTTCCATTTTTACAGTTCATCATAGGAAAAACCTCTTTTACATATCTTTTTGTACGCTTTTTTGGCAATAGCGTAGGGATGTGGCGAGCCCATCACTATAGTTTAGGTTATTAAGTACTTTGATTTATGTATTATTGCATTATAATTTACTTTATTTTAAATGAATAAAGAGGCGAGTGTTAGGCAAATTCGCAAATGAAAAAAGATATATACATACTGTATTTGCTCAATAAACCTTTTTTCCGATATTACGATGACTTCGCGAGACAGGAATTTTGTTGAAAAATGGTCAGGAAAAGTCAGGAAAATTGACATTGAAAATTCTGTGGACACCATGCGAACAACAAACATTAAAACTTGCAAGTAGTGGATCCTGCCTTTTCGTAACTTTTCACATGGTAAATTATTAAAAATATATCATTTATGATTTACATACCATTCTGAGAGTCCTTACAAGTTGATTTCAATTTCGATTGCCACTGCTGCACTGGAAATAATTGTCTTTTTATCTGACCTATAGATTAACTCAGAACAGGTATAACAAACGAGTGATATCATACAAAGCAATCCTCAGACATTACAGTACAGTGGTAAAGCCAGAGGGTCTGTATGCCTCCGAGTGTCTAACCCTGTACAAAAGAGGGGATCTGAAGGACCTTGAGATAAAGGAAAGGAGGATCCTGAGGAAAATCCTTCGACCAAGGAAAGATGATGACGGAACATGGAAAAAAAAAGGAAAAATGAAGATCTGTGTATGCCGACCAAAACCATTTTGGTCACAATGCGTAAAAGAAGGCTAAACTTTCACGGGCATTTGATGTGAATAGACGGAACCGGCTGACAAAGAACATTTTTAAATACATCACAGGGTTGAAAGCCACTACAAAATGGATAGAAGAGGTCAAAAGAGACGCCATTTAAGTTGGACTAACTGAACTTGTCATTCACGATAGGAGAACGTTTCGAAGCCGAGTTGACAATATCAAGACGTTCAAAGAAAAACCACCACAACACAGGCCAAATTTGGTAATAACAGAGGAGCAGAGAAAAAAATAAATTATAAAAACCATTTTTCATCGTGTTCATTTCACTAGGCCCGCCAGTTTACATTGACGTCGGACAGTACGTCATACCCCATGTGACACGTTGCCAACATGTCCTCTACAAAATTATGGGTAGCTAGCGGGGCACGGATCACACAAAACCATTGGTCTGGGTGGGATAGGTTGTAACCATTGTCAAATCCATTGGTCTAGGCGAAATAGTACCAAATGCGAGGGGTTGGCATTATTGACTCAGTGAGTAAGATGGCCGTCAGAGCAGTAATTTCAACTATATAAGTCCTATTTAGGTGGGCTGGCGGGTCCATGACAGTGGAGGTGTGAACATCTAATACTAAATCTTCTCCAGATATTCTCCCGACTATTAACTGTCTTAGTGCCACGTGCTAATCAGATCGGCTCTCGCTTCTCGTGCCAAAAGTGCTAAAGCGCCTTGTTTATCTTATATTTGTAGATTTCTGTAGGCATACAGTATGTCCGTGATTATTTCATACTGTTGGAAAGGTGAGGTTCCAAGCTTGCCTGTGCGGTGTCTGCTTTTTTTCCTTCGAAGTCCGTTACACAATAGGTTTGAGTTTTTATTCACGCCCTCTCTTAGCGCTCCCCCAATCACGTGCGTTCCTGTCAAAATTGCGGTGCAGTTGTTTTCTTCTTGTTGAAGATTTCTGCATACAGATGTATCTAAGAACTTAATACAGCTTGAATGGTAGGTGTTTCTTCGAACATGACTCTTAGGTGTCCTTAATTTAGACTCAAAATTGATTTTTTTACAACAACAACAAAAAGAATTGAACAATTATCAGAATAACCTCCATTTAAAAGGTTTGGATGCAGTATTTACTTTTACGAACATAATGTAAGAAAGAATGAGGTATTGGTTATAAAGCAAAGTGTTCCTTACTTCCAGAGCACAGTCAAGACCGGATCACTCTGCACTCGTTCCTGTTGACACGAGTAAGTGCACCACCGAGTACAGATTTTCAGATAGTTGGAGGTTTACGCCCCAGCGTTATCGGTAGTGGTGGGCCACATACAAGCCAAGGTAAGTGCTTCAGATACATATACATCCGCCCGCCCATTCGTCCTGACTGTTCTAGCCCGCTACCCTAAACTTGCACATGAAATACTGTAGTGTGTAATTAACAGGGTCCCGATTTGGATGACTGCAAAAATCCCATAAAATTACCCGAAAACATTAAAAAATTACCTAAAAATGTGAATGGAACTGACATACTTTCTACTTCTGTCTTATCCGATATGGACGTTGGCTACCACCATGGCTAACAGCTTCTTATCCTGTGCAATCCTGAAGAGTTCCGTGGAAGACAGCCTAACCATGTTCTTAAATTATCCATCCAAGTTATTCGTCTCCTTCCCGGTCCACGCCGACCTTCAATTTTACCCTGAAGTATAACTTGGAGCAGACGGTATTTCGGACTCCTCATCATGTGTCCCAAGTATTCCCATTTCCTCTTCTTAATTGTGTTTAACAGAAAAACCTCGGCATTACTCACATGTTCTGTCCACATAATTTCTTCACACAAAGAATGCAAACGGACTAAGTCATTGTATGTTGAAATGATTTTAATAGCCTCCTAATATAGTTTAATTATTATTTGACAAATAGGAATTATTTGCACACTAACACTGGTTATTATTCCAGTCTAGTGTGTCTCCTGTAATGTGGATATTTCAAGAAATAAGGGTTGAAGAACGTTGTGAAGATTCTCATGTCTTCGGATTCATCCTCACTTTCAGTTCCATTCATATCCAGTACCATACGCAAAGAAAAAAATAATCATGAACCATTAAAAATGTGAGAAAATGACTCAAAACTTTTAAAATATTCTAATAAATTCCATAAAATGACACAATAAGGATGCAAGTAGCGAGAAAATTACCTAGGGGCCATGAACAGGATTTGTATACAAGTTAGCAACGTCTGTGGTGAAGAATTAAAAGATGACATGTTATCATAATCTGGGCCCTGGAATTAAGCAGTTCTTTGACTTTGAGTGCTATTGCCAACAAATTGACACTTAGAAATACTATGCCAATCAATACCAATTAAGAAAAGTCGATCCAATTATTGTAAGAGGACGGATCTGAAAAGTCTTTGCCCGTATGTATACAGGTAATAACTCCTGGCACTACAGCCCATGAAGGGCCTAGACCTACCAAGCGACCGCTGTCCAGCCATTTGGCATGCAGATATTGGGGTTTAATCAAAGGTTCTCGAAAGCGAATCAAAATGAATATTGTCCGTTGAGCCATTATAATTAACACATAAAGTGATAAAAATTTCTGCAAAACTCAACAAATTGCTAACATTTTGCCCCAGCGTGCCAATTGGGCTCTTCAGTTGGTAAAGGCACACCTACCAAGACGAGTAGCAGGCACACACCGAGAGGGCCATGCAAGACGCTTTGCTACATATTATAGAGGAGCTTTCAGAATAAAGATCCCTTGTTTACTGCCTCCAAATATTTTAACTTGCTGCCCCTAACTCTAAGAAATGTCAGCACCATTTCAATTCAAATTAAAATTTAAAAAATGGCTCCCAGACAAGGCGATATATTCCGTAGAAGAATTCGAGGCAATGTGCACAGAGATGTAAGTGTTTGTATATTGATTATTGTATATACCTGTACCCCTGTAATTATGTATTTTATGTATAACTAGCTGAAGTACCCGTGCTTCGCTACGCGTCATAAATAAAATAAAATGTGAAGGTGACAGTTAAAACAGGGGATAGGCGAGGTGCTGCGCAGAGGGAGATTAAGGATGGAACATTTTGTCCAACTACACCGCTCGGCGTTGACCGTGTTTTATAGCACAAATTTAGGTTTTACTCGCTAACGGTTGGAGATACTTTCGGATAGAAAATGTAATTTTAAACCTCGTATATGCCATCAAAAGTTTGCTATTTCTTAGCGTTCTCTTTTTATTTGAAATGGAAATATGAAAGTTTTAAACCAAGGGGTGTAGTGACGTCACTAAAATGGTCGCCATCTTTAAATAGTGCAAAGTATTGAAAACAAAAGTAACCTATATGTTAACCAGGTAAATCAGCTACTTCCATGTAAAATTCATGTAAATCGGACCAGTGGTACTTGCGTGATTGAGTAATACACAGACACACACCATCTCATTTTTAGCCTCGCTTCGCTCGCGTCATAGTTATGTCATATTGTTATTCAATGAAATGCAGGTTTAACCCCGTTAACACCCCTTTAGAACCTGAATATCCAAAAATCCCTCCTCAGTAGACGTTTGCGACACACAACAAACATATCCCCAAAATATCATTCTGCTAACACTAGTAGTCTGGGTTGGTCGATGAGAGTAAACATACAAAAATCCTTCCTTAGTGGACGTTTTTCTTCCAGAATTTCACCCCTCCCCATAGGCCCCTTAAATTGGATTTAAGAAAAAACGGTCGAACACCTATTTATTTTATTTATTTATTTTTAAGCTGATTGATTTCCTCCGAGTTTCAAACTCCTCGCCTATGTCGTTTAAGAGATACACGCTCCGTTAAGAATCTTTCAACCCCCACTTTTCATCCCTTTCACCTCATAATATACACTACCGTACATCAAAAAACCATTAGACATGTGTCAGCTTATTTTAATTGATTAGTATATATGCCAAGTATCACATCCCCAAATGAAACCACTCGTGAGATATTGATATTCAATGAAATGCACGTTTACCTCCTTAACACGTATTTAGAACCTGAATATTCAAAACTCTTTCCTTAGTGGACGTTTTCGACATACAACGAACATATCCCCAAAATTTCATGTTTCTAACTTCAATAATTTTGGCTTGGCGATGATGAGTGAGTGAGAGTGTCAGGATATTTTATTTCATTTATATTTGATAATTCCACCCCTCCCCATGAACCCTTTAAATTGGATTTATGTAACAAACGGTCGAACACCTATTTACTTATTTAAAGCTGTTTTCGCCCTGAGTTTGATGAGTGAGTAAGAGAGTCAATCAGTTAGGACACTTTCTTTCCTGTCTTTTTTCCCCCAGAATTTCACCCCTCTCCAAGGGCCCCTTAAATTGAATTTATGAAAAAATGGTCCAACACCTATTTACTTGTATTTTAAGCTGTTTTTCCCGCCGAATTTCAAACTTCTCGCCTATGTCGTTTAATAGATACACGCTCCGTTAAGAATCCCTCAACCCCCAATTTTCATCCCTATCACCTCATAATATACACCACATCGATAAACCCTCAGAAACGTGTCTTCTTACTTTTTAATGATGAGTTTATATGCCGTGTATCACATCCCCCAATGAAAGCAATCGGGAGATATTGTTATTCAATGAAATGCAGGTTTAACCCCCTTAAGACCCCCTTTAGAACCTGAATATCCTAAAATCCTCCCTTAGTAGACGGTTTTGACATACAATGAACATATCGCCAAACTATCATGTTTCTAACTACAATAATTTTGGCTGGGCGATGATGAGTGAGTGAGTGAGTGAGTGAGTGAGTTAGTCAGGACATTTTCTTTCAATTTTCTTTTTTCAGAATTTCACCCCTCCCCATGAACCCCTTAAATTTGATTTATGTCAAAAAACTGTCGAACAGCTATTTACTTACTTTAAGGCAGTTTTTCCCCCTGAGTTTGATGAGTGAGTCAGTGAGATAATCAGTTAGGTCCCCCCCCCCAGAATGTCACCCCTCCCCATGGGCCCCTTAAATTGGATTTATGAATAAACGGTCAAACACATATTTACTTATTTTTTATGCTGATTTTTTTCCCGCTGATTTTCAAACTCCTCGCCTATGTCGTTTAAGAGATACACGCTCCGTTAGGAATCTTTCAATCCCCACTTTTCACCCCCTTCACCTCATAATATACGCCATATCGAAAACCCCTCAGACTCGTGTCTTCTTATTTTTAATGATGAGTTTATGTGCCGAGTATCACATCCCCCAATGAAATCAATCGGGAGATATTGCTATTCAATGAAATGCAGGTCTACCCCCTTAACACCCCTTTAGAACCTCAATATACAAAAATCCTCTCTTAGTGGTCATTTGCGGCCCTTGGGGAAGCAGCATACGAAATTTAATTCCAATCCGTTCAGTGGTTTCTGAGATTTCGTGATGAATGAATGAGTGAGAGAGTGAGTGGTATTTGACAAATATATAGTAGAAGATAGTGTCAAGTCTTTATTATGCTAAACTCGGTTGACAGTGCTGTCTGAGTAGTTGAGTAACTAACGGGATTTCAAGTAAAGATCCTCATTTTCTATACTGGTAGTGCAGAGCGCAACTGGCATCCAGACGGCCGTGTCTCGACTTGAGCTATGTTGCCATGGAAACTATCTGCCTTGCCATTCCTTCATGAGTATATTTTATGATTTGATTAGCCTGCGCTGAGTGCAAAAGGGCCGAAATCAGAAGAATGAGAAAGACTATCGAGAATTCATGTAGCCAGCGGTTCCTTCTGGGTCCTAAACTATGTGTATGAAAAATTTGGTTGAGATTGGTGGAACGGTATAGGTTTGTATACGGAACCAACCCACCCACCCACATACATACGGACATTCACTTTTATATATAAGATTATGTTTTATGATTTGACGACTCCCAAATGTATATTAACATATTACCATGGAGAAATAAAGAAATGAATGAATGCAGAAACGTCACGTGAATGCCAGTGTACCACGGGAGTCAAAAACACCACTCCAAAACAATAAACCTTGCTTTGGCATTGACAATAATCAAATGTTCTCGAAAGAGAATCAAAATGAATATTGTCCGTTGGGCCATTATAATTAACACATAAAGTGATAAAAATTTCCTGCATTGGGGTGACGTGCGAGCAGAGCATCGGGTCCCCTCGGCCGTTACTCTTGGTTTCCGTGATCGTGGCGCTGCCTCACTGTTAGACAGCTACTCAATTGTCCTTAAGAGGCTGAGTGCACCCCGTTCAAGCCCTCACGTCAGTTTCTAAAATCCTTACGGAGCCGGGAATCGAAACCGGGGCCTCTGGGTGAGAGGTAGCCGCACTACCCGAACACCACGGGGCTGGCGGAAAGATATCTTAGTTGCGATAAATTAAGACTTGCTGTGAAGTACTGTATCCTACGTCGTATCACGTGAACGTGGTTAGGTATTGAACAAAACAGCATTTCCAGCAACTATTGTGAAATTCATGTAATAATTATTAACCTTTGACTACGCGGCTTCGGTGGCGTAGTTGGTAGCGTGCTGAGCTTCTATGCCCAATGATCGCGGGTTCAAATCCGGCCGAAGTCGTCGGATTTTATAAGAGCATTAAAAATCCCTCAGTATGCCTTCCTTTGGAGGAGAAGAAAAGCCGGCGGTCCCATGTCATAGATTTATGGCATGTTAAAGAACTTTCCACTAATTACACCTGTGTGAAGCTAAATTGTATAGGTTAAGAATATAAACAACGCTCTTAGGTTCCTACGTTCGTTGCCAAGCGCCGACTGCGGTGGAGTCTGGTAGCTAAGTTCTGAACTAGTATTCGTTGACGGTGGTGTTTGGCGGCAAACGTAGGAACTATCTGAAAAATTCAAAAGTCTGCAGTCCTTACTTGAATTAAAACACAGATAACACACACTAAAACAGTCATCACAATTAATACCGGTTATCAGACAGATACTACACACACCCAAAGTACACGGGGCTACGTGACCGCATTGTCGCAGCCCCTAAACTGAGGAACCAACCAACCTCTCCTTGTGAGATATGTTTTCACTTCAGTCGTCCAATTGCAAAACTCAATTTCATGAGAAACGTTTCTCTGGACAATGCCTCGCATAGCTTTGGTGTTTGTTGTTTTCTACTGTTTTCTTTTTGCTTTTCTTCCTTGGTTTTGTGTTTGTTTTCTGCTTTTGCTTCTGTTTTAGAATTATTGTCTTTTTACCTGGCCTATAGATTAACTCAGAGCAGATATAACAAACGAGCGATATCATACAAAGCAATCCTCAGACATTACAGTACAGTGGTAAAGCCAGAGGGTCTGTATGCCTCCGAGTGTCTAACCCTGAACAAAAAAGGGGAGCTGAAGGAACTTGAGACAAAGGAAAGGAGGATCCTGAGGAAAATCCTTCGACCCTGGAAAGATGATGACGGAACATGAAAAAAAAAAATGAAGATCTGTATATGCAGATCAAAACCATTGTGGTCACAATGCGTAAAAGAAGGCTAAAATTTCACGGGCATTTGATGAGAATGGACGGGAACCGGCTGACAAAGAAATTTTTTAAATACATCACAGGGTTGAAAGCCACTACAAAATGGGTAGAAGAGGTCAAAAGAGACGCCATTTAAGTTGGACTAACTGAACTCGTCATTCACGATAGGAAAACGTTTCGAAGCCGAGTTGACAATACCAAGACTTTCAAAGAAAAACCACCACAACACAGGCCAAATTTGGTAATAACAGAGGAGCAGAGAAAAAATAAATTATAAAAACCATTTTTCATCGTGTTCATTTCACTAGGCCCGCCAGTTTACATTGACGTCGGACAGTACGTCATACCCCATGTGACACGTTGCCAACATGTCCTCTACAAAATTCTGGGTAGCTAGCGGGGCACGGATCACACAAAACCATTGGTCTGGGCGGGGTAGGTTGTGACCATTGTCAAAACCATTGGTCTAGGCGAAATAGTACCAAATGCGAGGGGTTGGCATTATTGACTCAGTGAGAAAGATGGCCGGCAGAGCAGTAATTTCAACTATATAAGTCGTGCTCCTATTTGGGTGGGCTGGTGGGTCTATGATAGTGGAGGTGTGAACATCTAATACTAAATCTTCTCCAGATATTCTCCCGACTATTAACCGTCTTAGTGCCACGTGCTAATCAGATCGACTCTCGCTTCTCGAGCCAAAAGTGCTAAAGCCGATTGAATCGGCAATCGGCGCCTTGTTTATCTTATATTTGTAGATTTCTGTAGGTATAAAGTATGTCCATGATTATTTCATACTGTTAGAAATGTGAGGTTCCAAGCTTGCCTGTGTGATGTCTGCTTTTTTCCTTCGAAGTCCGTTACACAATAGGTTTGAGTTCTTATTCACACCCTCTCTTTGCGCTCCCCCAATCAAGCATGTTCCTGCCAAAATTGTGGTGCAGTTGTTTTCTTCTTGTTGAAGATTTCTGCCTACAGATGTATCTAAGAATTTAATACAGCTGGAAACGTAGTGTTTCTTCGAATATGACACTTAGGTGTTCTTAATTTAGACTCAAAATTTATTTTTTATGAAAATTTGAACAATTATCAGAATAACCTCCATTTAAAAGGTTTGAATGCAGTATTTACTGTTAAGAATATAATGTATGAAAGAATGAGGTATTGGTTATAAAGCAAAATGTTCCTTACTTCCAGAGCACAGTCGAGCCCGGATCACTCTGCACTCATTCCCGTTGACGAGAGTAAGCGCACCACCGAGTACAGATTTCCAGATAGTTGGAGGCTTACCTCCCAGCGTTAGCGGTAGTGGTGGGCCACATACAAGCCAAGGTAAGTGCTTCAGATACATATCCATCCATCCATCCATCCGCCCATTCGTCCGGACTGTTCTAGCCCGCTATCCTAAACTTGCACATGAAATACTGTAGTGAGTAATTAACAGGGCCCCGATTTGGATGACTGCAAAAATCCCATAAAATGACCCGAAAACTTTAAATTATGACCTAAAAAATTGAATGGAACTGACATAATTTCATCACACAAAAATGCAAACAGACTACGTCATTGTATGTTGAAATGATCTTAATAGCTACCTATTATAATTTAGTTATTATTTGACAAATAGGCCTACGAATTATTTGCACACAAATACTGGTTATTATTTCAGTCTAGTGTGTCTCCTGGAATGTGGATATTCCAAGAAATAAGGGTTCAACAAAATTGTGAAGATTCTCATGTCTTTGTTCTCATCCTCACTTTCAGTTCCGACAATATTCAGCACCACACGCCAAAAAAAAAGCATCATAAACCATTAAAAATTGAGAAAATGACTCAAGACGTATAAAATATTCTAATAAATTCCATAAAATGACACAATAATGACCTAAAAGCAAAATACCTACAAAAATGACACAAAATGACTTAATTAATATGCATTTCTGTAATGTTGGGACCATGAACAGGATTTGTATATAAGTTAGCAACGTCTGTGGTGAACAATTTAAAAGGTGGATTTAAGCAGTTCATTGACTTTGAGTACTGTCACCAACAAATTGACACTGAGAAATACTACGCTAATCAATACCAATTAGGAAACGTCTATTCAATTATTATTGTAATAGGACGGATCTGAAAGTCTTTGCCCGTATTTATACTACGCCACCAAGACAAGCCGGGAACATGTGTGGGAATAAGACTAAAAGTTTGAGGATTGATTTTAAACGTTCAATTTTGAGCACACTAAGGCCCATTGGCAAAAACGCTCGAACAGGGGTAAAATATTTTTTTATGAAGAGCAAACCCTCCAAATTTGAACACTTTTCTAGTAAACCACATGGCGACCTCTCCTTGTGAGATAAATAACTGAATTAATAATATACTTATATAGCTACAAACGTGGTGTAGTTTGTTCACCATACCACACAACAGTTCAATGTTTATTCCTGTGAATCAGCACAAACGAATCCGGCATCAATGACACTGCTTGTAGTTGTTTGGGAACATTTTAGGGATAGGTTCGATGGCACCTAAGAACCTACAGAAACATTAGCTTACAACCAAAAATATACCAGCTTTAGTACAGCTGGTGTACTTCATACACCAGCACGTGTACTTAAGGATTAAATACATTTCTTTTTATTATTCGAGTCAGAAGCACTACAACATAAACAAGAGGGATGATAAACACATTATTACAAAGGAATAATACAACAATGTCTCGAATTAGATTGTCTTTGCCCAGAAACGGGCAACTGTCACACCCCTTTCATGACCTTCCATTAACTCCTGCGTTGAGCAAGAGCACGGGCACAGTTCACAGGAACACAGGTGTATCATGGTCTGACTCTGCCCACACTCACAGAGTTCTGATTCCTGTAAGTATCCCCATTTGTGGAGATTAACTTTACATCTCCCAACACCACTCCGAAGTCTGTTGGGTGACCGCCAAGTTTCCCAGTTGTTGTTGTGACCTGCTGGAAACCTTTCCTTGTCCTTCATCCAATCTGGTGGTATGGTGGATTGCCATAGCTGTATCCTGGCTACCATTTCTTCATCAATGTTCATGGCATCTTCTCCACCTGCATCCTGAATTTCATCCCATGCTCTTCTCATCGCTATGAGAGTTTCCTCGTGAATGTTTCCTACAAATTTTTATTTTTTTTTTCAATGGAAAAAAGAAACCCTCCACAAAGGCGTTACCATCAGAAAATATGAGGATGATTTTTTTGATTTGCCACACATCTTTATATAATGATCCAGGCGAGATTTACTCCTATCACATTGTTCAAGCTCAGTCTTGTTGACACGGGATATAAGACGACCGAACTGAAGTATGGCTCGATCGGACAAAAGCGCAGTCACATGCTGGCTGGTGATCCTTGCTTTGTGAATTTTTCCTGTCATGTGGCTAGTGATAGCTCTCTTGCCCATGTTGCTCAAAGCAATCTGTTTTTTGCACATGTTGCAAAAAGCATGTTTTGTATTCTTGGGAACTTCTTCTAACCAAGGCTGAAAATCTGGGTTGCAGCTATTCTGGATTAAATTTCGATCATTCCTCCATGATCTTCAAAAAATACTAAATACTAAATGCAAAAGTGTTAATTGTTGATGAGTTAATTTATGGTGATGTAAACCATTGTTGTTGCAGTATTTGTTTTGTTACTCATTATAGGCAAAGAAATTCCATTTACCTGTATATCTCTTCGTTCATCGCTTCTTAATAATTAAAAAATTCTTTGACAGTCTGCAAATCATTTACAAACACAAGTCAACAGTAAAGAAAGGATGCCTGGGACATAAGTAAACTCAATTCAGATTTTGCGCCATCCGTACAGTGAATCACGGTACACCACAACTATACCTTATTCCATATTATAAGTTGAGAGTCAAATGACAACAAGCCAGAGCTGCGGAGAAGAGCTCTCACATCTTAAAGCCAGTTTATAATTGATACGTTGTCTGTAATATTTATATCAAAGGTAGTGTGCTCGTATAGGTAAGAGCTCTTCTTCGCGACTCTGGTGTGTTGTAATTACTCTCAACTTATATGGAATAAGGTATAAGCACTCTAGTAATTTTCTATTCTTGCGAAGCTAATTTTTCTGACTTTGGATACCCTGAAAGGCGAACATTCAAAAGGAAAACATGGCAGAACGGTCAGATTACGGTACTTAATCTTTAATCTTAACGGTGATTAATCTTGTATGCAAGATTAATTAATACCGCCAATGATGCATTATTATTAAGCCCAATCATACATCATGACCTTTTTTTTTCATCGTGCCAAATTTTTTCCTTGCATTTTCCCTGTTTATTCTATGCAATTTAAATTCCCTGTGTTCCCTGAGTTTTCCTGAAAGCGGTCAGCCTGCACTAGTTTTTAAGGTATAATATTTTTCATGCTGAGGATGGAATCATTGCTATTCCGAAACTTGCACGTCGTTTAATATTTCATTAACCTTCCAGCGGGCGCCACCTTTGAAAACTGTCACCAGCGGGTGCGTAGCAGCACTGAGTGCTGCCTGCTGAAAATTGTTTTCCCACCCCTAAAGCAGCCCCGTATTTTAGGGAGAAGGAGGTAATATCACCCTCTCTATTGACCTGAATAAAAATATTTATGCCTGGAAAATTTTAATGGTCACCAATAGAATTTATTTCTACGGGTAAACTTGAAACTGTTACTCAAACTGCAAACGTAACAAACTACAGCAGTCAACAATGATTTAAATTATGTCAAAACTTATGAATTTGAGATATGTATCAATGAGTGTCAGAATATTTCTGCTAATCACTTTTGAGCCAGGAAAAATATTGATAATATTTTTTGCTGGTACTTTTGAATATGCTTGCACGGGCTTAAGCCACGTTTACACCGGAGTTGACAATGGTGTTGCCAACAAATGTTGATAACATTTACAAAAACCGTACTAAGAGTTTTGTCAACATTGCTGTCAACACCGAAAAAGTGTTGGCAACATTACCCACTAGCAGTCGGTAAAGATCAAAGAGTGTTGTTAACATTTGTTCGCAGCAATGTTGACGGGACTTAAAGTTACCCGCAACAATGTTGGCAACAATTCCCCTTCAACTGTCAGCGCACATGGTTGGCCGACGCGGCTTCACTCTAGTCACCACTGTTGCTGGCAGTACTGGACTTCTGTTTGTGGTGTCGAAGTGCAAGTCAACTCTCTTGACAATGGATCGACTTCGTCTTGATTTAAATCGGAAAGTAGGTCACTTCCACTACACACAGATCTGGCTCTAAGGGAAGGCCTTGCCCAGATTCTCTTCAGCCTTCTCCTTTTACTTATGATGACGCACGCTGCTGGTATCGCCGCAAGTTCCTCTAGTGTTGACATCTCGGAATGCAAAATGCAACTGGCGAAACACGCCAAAAATGAGCTAAATTGTTGTCAATAAATCTTACCATTCTCGATATTCGCTAACATTGTTGCCAACTTTTGTTGTCAACATCTTGGTGGCAACATTTGGTGTAAATGCGGCTTAAGAAACAAAAAATGATAACAGTTGTTTTTCTTAGATGTTAACCCATATGTGCCCATAGTTGCAGGGGCAGATGACCTCATAGTTCTGCCTCTTAACCCCTATGCTGCCATGTTCGACTGTAGTCAAATGGCAATCACACTCTGTCCGCTGCCATATTCGACTTTATCCACGGCCTCAGAATTATATAACCACTTGATACAACGTTCTTCTGATGTCATAGGTGAACTTCTAGTAGTGCCCTTTATCATCGTACAAAATTTCAGGGTGATATCGGTAATAGTTTCGGAGATATAGAATGTCAGTGATATATTTCGCACGCACGCCATGTTGGATTGGTGCGACAATAAAATTTCAAGGACACGGTCGAGGTCGGACAAAACAGTATTATGACCTTCCCGAGTTTCATAGAAATGTCCAGCCGTTTAGATTCTTTTTTTTTTGGGGGGGGGGGGGGGGGGAGGGGAGGGGAGGCGAGACACACTGTCAAAAGGTGATCTCATAAGCCTATTTTTTTTTCATGAGTGAAAATAGGCTAAAAATTGTGATCAATTAGAAGGGAAAAAATGAAATTAAGTGATCTACATACATAAAAAAACCTTCCACTTTTTAATTTTTGTTTTTCCTTTCTTTTGCACTGTATATGCACCCACTAGAAATATTTATGTCACAATAGTACTTTTCGGTGGTCTTGAGTATGTATGTAATCCAAAAATGAAGTTATTTGAGGTAAGAATAAATAAATTTTTCACTGCTTTATTCAATCTAGCGGCTTCGGTGGCGTAGTTGGTAGCATGCTGAGCTTCTAAGCCCAAGATCGTGGGTTCAAACTCGGCCAAAGCCGTTGGATTTTTTAAGAGCGTTAAAAATCCCTCAGTATGCCTTCCTTCGGAGGGGAAGTAATGCCAGCGGTCCCATGTCATAGATTTTCTAAATTTGTTTTTTTAGCGTATGGCTTTTAGTGCCGGGAGTGTCCAAGGACATGTTCGGCTCACCAGTTTTGTAGCTGCTTCGAGACAGACACCCAATGGGTGAGCTACAAGTACCGTTGGGAGGGAAGTTGGAATGTGAGGACGAGGAGTTGCAAGGTAGCGGCTGTGGCCTATAGTTAGGGACCAACCCCGGCATTTGCCATGGGAAACCACAGAAGACCATCTTCAAGGTTGCCGGCAGGGGGATTCGAACCTCCTCACCTCCCGGATGTGAGCGACTGCCAGCAGTCATGCCGTAACGACCACGGCTAACTCACCCGGTATGTCATAGATGTATGGCATGTTAAAGAACCTTCCATTAATTACACCTGTGTGAAGCTAAATTATATATAGGTTCAACATTCGACAAACGCTCTAAGGTTCCGACGTTCGTCGCCAGGAGCCGACTGCGGTGGCATCTGGTAATCAAGTTCTGAACTAGTAGTCGTTGACGGTGGCGTTTGGCGGCAAAAGTAGGAACTAGTTGCAAAAAAAAAAAAGATACCATCAGTCTGAGAGACTAGACTTTATATAATTTCAAATGACGCATGCTACACATGTTAGAAAGGCTCAGGAGGGCTTCTCGCTTCGCTCCAAGCCCCAGGACTCTTTCAACGGACTCCATTACCCATTAGCTTAGGCTTCCCGTGCGGCAAACGGAGAGCGGGAGGTGCACTCCGCTGCATGACGTCACGCACTCGCTGTCTCTGTATCGCATAACGCCAGACCCCAGGAGTAAACTCAGACTTGGTGCATATGCACTGAACAACATGATGACGTCATACACGCCGTAACAGTAGACCAAAGCATGACGATGAAGTCGACAAGATCATTTGAAATGATAAAAACAGATAACACACACTAATACAGTCAACACAATTAACACCGGTTATCAGACAGATTCTACACACACCCAAAGTACACGGGGCTACATGACCGCGTTGTCGCAGCCCCTAAACCAGTAGTTCTTGACCGTTAGTCCGTGAGTGACTCGGGAGTGGTCCGCGGGAGAAAAGGGTCCAATAAATGGGGATTTCTCAAACGATGTGCGTTGAACGACAATCGTACGAATGTATTCGTGGCGATGACTATCATGTTTTGAATTGAAATATCTTTAAAATAAGTGTTATTGTGGAAGGGTTACTACTGATAAGGTGTATTGTGTGTGGGGAGAGCCCTAAACTGAGGGACCAACCAACCTTAATTCAATCTTCAAGAGTGAAGTTCAAAATTTAATTCGGCAGCATAGGGATTAAAACAACAATAACTAATTAACCCATAGTTGCCTTTTCCCAACAAATGATAGCAATCTGTTACTGGGTCTCTACAGAATAACCATTGTTGGTATACAATATAAGCAGTTTAATTATTGACAGACCAACAGTGCTGCTTTATGTGACATTGTAGTTGAGCATGATCACCAAGAATACTGGGCCATTATTGAGTGAAATGTTAGTGAGGTAGCAGCTATTTTCAATAGATCCCAACAGACACAGGTAAATACTGTACAAGTTTACTATATAATTCTTGCTTAGGCATGCGATTCTTTAGAAAGGTATATAATAATCATTAGTCTGATTAACAAACTAACTTGTTGTCTGTAGAACTCTCGCACTTATGGAGTTTAGGTGGTACGGATATTTTTTCTCGGAATGTGATTTTTTACAATGGGTAAACCGAGGGTGCTGATCATGAATATACTCTTTAAGTTTTGCACACACACCTAACGCCCTTGAGAGATGAGGGAGGGTTCGATTCCCCTCTCAGGTACCAAGTCATAAATTCGAATTTACAATGAATTGCTCGGAATGATATGGTATTGGAAATATCTGTTCCCGTAGGAGACAGGATGGAAAATTGTCCGATTGAGCTATGTACATAACAAATTCACAAAGAAATTTGATACAATGGTCCGGCTAGCTCAAAACAGTTGCCAGCTCAATCGGACAATTTTACATCCTGTTTCCTACGGGAACAGATATTTCCAATATGGATTAGCAAGGTAAGCTAACATTATTTTTTGAAAGGAAGATATGACTTCCATAGTACATTGGCGCTGCTCGTGGCAACATTTGTGCATTGCAGCGGCCTTCACAGTATGTACTAGCCACGCGTCTTGGTGAGGTGTACCATAACCAACTGAAGAGCCCATTGGTACACTGGGGCGAAACGCTGGCAACTGTTTTGAGCTAGCCGGACCATTGTATCAAATTTCTTTGTGAATTTGTTATGATACGGTATTGCGTTAATATAAATTGTATGAAAACGTTTCTTACAACGGGTATGCGAAAAGTCACCCAAAGCGCCCTTGAATGTCGGAGTTCGATTCCCCTCCCAAGTACTAAGTGAAATAATCGAATTTGCGATATCTGGCCAGGATCCGAACGGTATTGCGTAGATAATCTGGGTCATTCATCGCAAATTCGAATTTATGACCTGGTACCTGTGAGGGGAATTGAACCCTCAACCCTCAAGGGCATTAGGTGTGACCTTTCGCACAGCCAATATAAGAAACGCCTCCATACTATTTTTATGAACACAATACCTCAACTTTCCGGGTTATCAGCCGCAAATTCAAATTTAATTTCCGTACCACCTAAACTCCATAAGTGCCGAACTCTCTCATATTAACCCTGCAGTGATCGCATACCTAATAGTGACGCGAGTGGTCACATGGTCTACATAGGTAAGCCATTTTAAATTTTAATAAAATAATGCATTTAATTTTACAATTGCGTTTATTTGTTTATAAGTCTTATTAGCTATGTAATTCTTAATAATTACTAGCAGAAGTACCCGTTCTTCGAACGGTGTTCGTTGTTAACACCAGACATTATCAATTGAGCTACTGTTGCAATGGTTAGCAGTTTGTCATTCCTTCAAGTTTATCAGAACGAAGTTAGTTTACTGGGAATATCACACACACACTGGCCCTTAAAATGTAGTTTTCGGAGACCCTTTATAGATTCCCGAATTTTGGGTCTCACATTGAGAAGCGCAACATATGCTTTGGTCGTCCTTCTAGGATAATTTTTATATTTCGCCTATTTTAGCATATATTGAGAAGTTTTTCTCTATATCCACCCTTCTAATGTATGAAAAGTACGGTGAAGAGGTTTATAAATGATTGGTGTATTGACTCGGATACCTAATTTTACGATGCACCAAGCATCCGAACACGAGGTGTAGGCGTACATAAAGATACACAGAAAGACCGACAGACAATTCTATTGTCTACAACATATTACCCAGATATCCAAATATGGGTATATCTACCACACAGTATCAAATAAAATCATCCTTACGATGAATGCGTATGTCGACAAAAAAAAAAGTTAAAATGTGCTCTCAGACTAAATTCACCTAACGTGTACTTCCTGACGTGAAATACATTTGAAAGCCTTGTAGACGAAACGCAATACACGTCACATAAAAACTGACCCTCTACGTTGTGCTAGGTGCCCATACACAGGAAGACCCCTTCCATAAATTATAAAGGCTTGTGGTGCATGAAAATTCAGGTTCTTTAGCCTCAAATTGCCCAAATTCCTAAAAGCCTCAAAAAATGCTGGTGCAATTCAGGAATTTTTGAAAATAATGTTGCTGTTTGGAGATATAATAGACCTTCTGTACTAAATGTCAAACGTGAAAATTGCATGAAAAAATTCTAGGTTACCCCTTCACCCCCTTAATTGCATTGATGAATTAAACGGTCTACGTTAGTTCCGTGATAACCTTATAGCCATTTGCAAACTTTCACAGAAATGTAATAAATGGAGTGACATTGCTTCTTACAGAAATAGAAGGAAAGTTGTATGCCACCCCTTGAGTTAATGTTCTCATGGTTACAGATTTGCATTCCTTCATTAGTTTGTTAAATTAAATTAATTTTCTGGGAATATTTCAGAAACTGTTGGATTTAGAGCCTTATAATGTAGTTTTTGAGGACCCTTTAGGGCCCCCGAGTTTTGTTGCTGGCACCGAGGGGATTTATCTCGTCGTTGTACGCCATAATATAATACTAATAATAATATAATATAGGGAGAAATTATAACACCTATTTTTTATATTTTTAATTCAGCCAATGGCCATGTACTTTTCTTTTCAGGACGGGTCAGGGAAGGGATATTATCAGAGAAAGAAGCAACATTACTGCAGTGTCATCCGTCCGGAGGTCTTGCATGCTTCTGAATACCTCACGATGAACAAAAAAGGCTTGGTCGAGAAACTGGAGGCCAAAGAAAGGAAAATTTTGAGAAAGATATTGGGTTCCATCAAAGACAGTGGGGAATACAGAAAACGGCATAACCATGACCTATATACTCATGTGGAGAAGATAAGCAACGTCATCTGGAAGAGAAGGTTACCATTTTTTGGGCATGTGAAACGAATGAGCCCAGCGAGACTGACCAACCGCAACATAACTTACTTTCAGGAGAGGAAAACAAAATGGGCCTGGTTCATTGAACTGGATAAAGATCTGAAAGAAGTGGGGATTACACCAACAGACATTCAGGAGCGCGCCCCACTCAATAGGAAACTTCAAGCTTGTAAAGGTTTACAAGAAAAACCGAAGCTGAAAACGGGAAAGATTTGGACCCAGGAACGGAAGGATATCCACCAAGAACGAATGCGGGCGTACAGGGCAAACATCAAAGCCAGTAGGAGACGGTTGGAATGACGCGGTCCATAGATGGCCTATACGAAATGAATGAATGAATAATATGGGGATAGGAATATAATAGACCTGCCGTACCACACCCGCAGGTGTAAATCGTGTGAAAAAGTTCTAGAGTACCCCTTGATCCCCTTAAGCGCATTATACGTATTGATGAATTTTACGGCTTAATTTGGTTCCGTGATAACCTTCTAGCCGTTTGCAAACTTTCACACTAATGTAATTAATGGAATTGCATTGCATCTTACAGCAATGAGAATCCGTTGGCATGGTTACTGGCTTGCATTCGTTCATTAGTTTATTAAATTACATTAGTTTTCTGGGAATATCTCAAAAACGGTTGGTCTTCGGTCCTTAAAATGTGGTTTTCGGGGACCCGAGTTTTGTCTCTCACATTGAGGGGCTGAAAATGAGTTTTGTCTCGTCCTTCTACGCCTATTTCAGCATGTATTTTAAGGGGGTAGGCCCCCTTTTATGAGAGGTACGGAGAAGAGTTACATCAATGATTAGTGTCGTGCCTCTGATGGATATCTGTACCAAATTTTACGTTGATACACCCAGCCGTTCTCGAGTTACCGTATAAGGGAACAAATTTGTCCACAGACAAACAAACAGACAGACAAAAAATTTATTTTCGCGCGCATCTATCATAAAACAGTCTGAAACGCGTAAACAACTCAAATTTCCGTAGAAATTCAGAGAAAAACACACACATTTTCATTTTTCTATATAGAGAGATCTACTGCACCGCTCGGTGTTGACCGTGTTTTATTGCACAGATTTTGGTTTTACTCGCTAACCGTTGGAGATATACGAAAAGTGATAAGGACCTTTCGGATAGAAAATTAAATGTTAAAGCTCATGTATACCATCAAAAGTTTGCTATTTCTTAGCGTTCTCTTTTTATTTGAAAAGGAAATATGAAATTTTGAAACCAAAGGGTGTAGTGACGTCACAAATGTCGGTTTTACTCGCTTACTGTTGGAGATACCTGAAAAGTGATAAGGATCTTTCGGATAGGAAATTAAATTTCAAAGCTCGTATGTGCCATCAAAAGTTTGCTATTTCCTACCGTTCTCTTTTTATTTGATATGGAAATATGAAATTTTGAAACCAAAGGGTCTAGTGATGTCACTAAAATGGTCGCCATTTTTTAATAGTGCAAAATTTCGAAATTAAAAGTATCCTATATGTAAACCTGGTAAATCAGCTACATCCATGCAAAATTTCCTTTAAATCGGACCAGTGGTTCTTGCGTTATTGAGTAACAGACAGACAGACAGACACACACCATCTCATTTTTATTATGATATTATGATTATGATAATCAACAGAACCTAAAAATATTATTTCCTATTTTCTTATCAAAAGAAACTAAGGTGGCGCTACAGAACAGGAGAACAAGTGTTTAAAAAATTGTAAGTAATGAAATTGGTCAAAATAACTGTAGTAATGGTATCTGGAGATGATATAGTAATAGATGTTGACTCGTGCGCTGCCGTAGACCTACCATCCCGCCCTAATAGGAGCACGACTTGAATAGCTGAAATTGCTCCTCTCACGGCCTTCTTTGTGAATGTTTGTGAAGGAGTCCACAATGCCAACCCCACACATTCGTTACCAATGGTTTTGTCTAGACCAGTATTTTCGTCCAGACCAATAGAGGATTGATAGCGCGGCCCGGGCGTTAGCTAATAGATGACTCCCCTGGTTTTTATCACGCATCAATAATCTTTATCCAGGCCAATGGTTTTGCCTTTTATTTCATTTTTCATGTTGGCAACTTGTCACATGGATATGAGGTTGTATTCTGTGTGATTGTTAAATGGCCGACCTTGTTCAAATGAACCCGACCAATAATGCTTTATTTACATTAAAAGTAATTATTTCCGGTGCAGCAGTGGCAATTGAGAATGTAAAACGACTCCCAACAACTCTGAGAAAGGTTTGTCAATCATTAATACTATATTTTCAGTAATATATCTTGTTGAAAGTTACCAAGGCTTGGCCTCCTGTTCTGTAGTTTTAATGAAATGAAAACCAATTGTTACGAAAAAACCACATGCTTTACAGAAATTAGGATTTAAAAAAATAGTGCACAGAATTATTAAAATCTAATCTGTTTTCTGAGCAGGACAAACATACTAATTTGGAATGCTCAGGACAAATGAATTTGTTGCAAATTTTTCGAGTGCTTCTATTACGCGCTGTACCGCAATAGTGGCATCGACCTTCGCATGAGCCCTGGTGCCGCTGACTGAGTTTCAACTTGCGGAAGGCCTAGAAAGTCTTTTATTGTGAATGTTAGACTTCTTGGCAATGCTTTTTTTTCTGCAATCTGCTATGAGCCAATGGTTTTTATCATAGCCAGAGACAGGCTGACAAGAAAGTCACGACGGCAAACGGATTCATCGTTTTAGTTTGCTGTATGTATGCAAAGTGCGTTGACAGTACTGTGGTTCATTCGATTATAGAAGACAGTTACAGGCCATCTTCTTGAGTTTCTGGACACATCATAGAGGGAAGACATCTTATCCACTAGATCAACACCATTTTTAGTATGATTTTAGTACCTAATAATTTCAGATTTTCTTTGTTGTCCTGTTTCATTATCAATCACTGCATCGTGCATCGTGTAAATTAATATAACCACTCTGTTAGGTTTTGGCACGTAAGACACCAATGTGCATGGTGGATGGAAACCAAACTTTGAAGTATATGTGGGATTTCCTCTTGCTACTCTGAATTCCGGTTGGGTTGGTTCCTCAGTTTAGAGGCTGCGACAACGCGGTCATGTAGCCCCGTGTACTTTGGGTGTGTGTAGAATCTGTCTGATAACCGGTGTTACCCGTGGTACTTCTCTTCTGTCCTTCCGTATTGTAGCTACCATTGTTGTTCCATTTTCAAACAGTTGTTTGGCAACTCGCAAGGAAGAATACCAATTGTCCATTGTTATATTGATATTTCAGGCGGCTTCGGTGGTGTAGTTGGTAGCATGCTGAGCTTCTATGCCCAAGATAGCGGGTTCAAACCCGGCCGAAGCCGTTGGATTTTTTAAGAGCGTTAAAAATTCCTCAGTATGCCTTCGGAGGGGAAGTAAAGCCGGCGCGGCGGTCCCATGTCATAGATTTATGGCATGTTAAAGAACCTTCCACTAATTACACCTTTGTGAAGCTAAATTGGATAGGTTAAGAATGTAAACAACGCTCTTGGGTTTCTACGTTCGTTGCCAAGAGCCGACTGCGGTAGCGTCTAGTACCTAAGTTCTGAACTAGGCCTAGTAGTCTTTGATGGTGGCGTTAGGCAGCAAAAGTAGGAACTATTTGAAAAATTCTAAGTTGCAGTCTGTACTTAAATTAAAAAACAGATATACACACTAATACAACGATCACAATTAACACCGGTTATCAGACAGATTCTACAAACACCCAAAGTACACGGGGCTACATGACCGCGTTGTCGCAGCCCCTAAACTGCGGAACCAACCAACCATATTGATATTTCTGCCAAGTATTGGATGGACTACTCTCATAACCACATCACCCCTTTCATTACTCAAGCGAAATGGTTCTTCGGGCTGTTGACCAGCATATATTTCCAAGTTGTACGTATATGGAAAGTGAACATCTACGAGAGCAAAAACCTTCACACCATATTTTGCTGGTTTACTGGGGATATACTGTCTAAAGGAACAGCGTCCTCTGAAGGCCAATAGTTGTTCATCCAGAATCAATTCAGCGCTTGGATCAAAATTCCTTTGGAAGTTTGTGATAAACAAATCGAACATTTCACGTACTGGTGCGCGCTTGTCAAGTTTTCCACGATCTACACGATCTCTAATATCATCGAATCTCAAGACTCGGAGACTAAATTTAAATCTTTGTTCAGACATAGACCCCTGTGTGATTCACATGTTGAAATATTTGACCTGTACTCGAGTGACCAACTTGCAACACACCAGCCATGATCAAAATTCCAATAAATCCAATAATCTCCATTCCATTTGTGGCTTTTGCATCCCTCTCTCTAGAATATTTAGTTTTAATGTGGTCAATTTTTATATTAGTGTATTAAGTAACAAGATCAATAATATTGTCATCTAAAAACAGACCCTTGCAGTCTTCGGGACTAGTTTTCTGACGGACAATCCTTTTAGGACCATGTGGAACAAAAACTATATTTTGCCTCTGAGTTCTTCCTCTATTCAGAGGAGCAGTCTTTGTCCAGACAGTGCCATCCACACCAAGATAAAAATCACCACGCCTGCTTTTATGAGATAGTTCACTACCAGATTCTGAACTATCAGATTCGGTTGCCTCACCTGGGATTTCTTGCCTTTGCTCGGATTCAGAATCGGTGAGCTGTTTCTCAAAAATAGTCTTCATCCTCATCTGAACTTGAATGTTCATCATTATTATTGGTCTGACTATCTGCTTCTTCCAACAACGCTGCAATTAGAGCCGCTTGCCTATCCTCCACGGTTTCCTGAAGAAGGAAGAAAAAATAATTTTCCCTGCAAAAATAGTGTAAAAATTAACGAAAATATTAAGCCAATGTCAATAATAAATGCACAATGTAGATTTAGTCTAACTAAGTCTCTGGCAAAAAGCTTACGTAATTGGTCGCACGGCATACCAGTGTAGACCATGGACTTGAAGGGACTCCTGTAACACAACCACGCGCAACTGATGTTCGCGCAGTACTGAGCACATGCGTCAACTATCCATCTTAAAAGTACACGGAGTGTCTGCTACGCAGCGTTATAAGTTTTAAATGATGATGATAATTGTTGTTTTAAGGGGCCTAACATTGAGGTTATCGGCCCCATAAGTTTTAAAGCAGTGTTTGTTTTCACACGAGTGGATTACATGACCACGCGATCACTCCTGGGTTAAGATGTTGCATTTTCACAACACTGGGCAGTTATGTTTTCAAAATGTGTCAGATATCCTCATGTCTTGTGTACTTCAAAACCTGTCTTATTGCTATCAGATTATCAGTTCCAATTAACATGTAATATCATGCAAAATAATCCTTTTTAATCAATAATTTAACCACCTGAATGATAACATCGAACTAGATAAACATGATAAATTATCAAAAGTGAAACCCTATTTGGATATTCTAGGAGAAAATTTTTTAGAATTTACTGTCTGGGAAAAAGTATTGATGAAGCAATGAATGATCCGCGCATGCGGTTCAGCCGGTGTTTGGCAAGCACTTTCACCAAACATGTTCAATAATGTGTACTTACAGTGCTCATAGGCGATGCTGAAAATGTCCTCCCTCTCTTGTAACACACACCTGATGAAAGAATGTCTATTAATTGTGCACTTTAGTCAATCCTCCCTTTTCCTCACTTGCTTCACATTGCTTATTGAAAATATATCATTTATGATTAAAATACCTCTCTGGGAGTCCTAGCAAGTTCATTTGTTTCAATTCCCACTGCCTACACCGGAAATATAATTGCTTTTTACGTAAAGCAAGCATTTTTGGTCGTGTTCATTTGAATATCATCTACCATTTTATATCGACGGTGGACACTACGGTACGTCATACCCACGTGACACGTTGCCAACATGAATAATGAAATAAAAGCCAAAACCATTGGCCTGGATAAAGAATATTGATGCGTGACAAAAACCAGGGGTGTTATTTGTTAGCTGCGGGCCGCGCTACCCAACCACCATTGGTTCTGAACCCGTAGAAGTATGGGGACCACTCAGCCTGAAATTGAATCACCACGCCTGCTTTGATGAGATGGTTCACTACCAGATTCTGAACTATCAGATTCGGTTGCCTCACCTGGGATTTCTTGCCTTTGCTCGGATTCAGAATCGGTGAGCGGTTTCTGATGTTAGTCTTCAACCTCATCTGAACTTGAATGTTCATCATAATTATCGGTCTATCAGCTTCTTCCAACCACGCTGCAATTAGAGCCGCTTGCCTATCCTCCATGAATTACTGATGAAGGAAGAAAAAATAATTTTCCCCGCCAAAATAGTGGAAAAAATACTTATTAACGAAAATATTAAGCCAATGTCAATAATAAAAGCAATAATAAGTGCACAATGTTGATTTAGTCTAACTAAGTCTCTGGCAAAAAGCTTACGTAATTGGTCGCACGGCATACCAGTGTAGACCATGGACTTTACGGGACTCCTGTAACACAACCACGCGCAACTGATGTTCGAGCAGCACTGAGCACATGCGTCAACTATCCATCTTAAAGTACGCGGAGTGTCTGCTATGCGGCGTTATAAGTTTTAAAGCAGTGTTTGTTTTCACACGAGTGGATTACATATGTAGACCACTCCAGGTTTAAGATGTTGCATTTTCACAACACTGGGCAGTTGTGTTATCAAAATGTGTCAGATATCCTCATGTCTTGCGTACTTCAAAACTTGTCATATTGCAATCAGATTATCAGTTCCCATTAACATGTTATGTAATATCAGGCAAAATAATCCTTTTTAATCAATGATTTAATCACCTGAATGATAACAACGAACTAGATAAACATGATAATTTATCCAAAGTGAAACCCTATTTGGATATACTAAGAGAAAATTTCTTATTGCTGTCTGGGAAAAAGTATTGATGAAGCAATGATTCCATATTATGGTCGCCATGGTCTAAAGCAGTTTATACGGGGGAAACCTATTCAGTTCGGATACAAGGTATGGAGTTAATTTCAGATTAGGTTATCTTGTCAACTTCGAAGTGTATCAAGGTGCTAAAGGTCCATCAAATATACACACATCAAAAAAAGTTTTGCATCACCTCGGTTCCCAGATCTCCGGCATATAGACGTTGACTGTGTATATTGTATCCAAGATACAGTCCCTTTGACTGTTCATAGATGTCACTAAAACTGCTCAAAGATGTAAACAACCATGCATGAGCAGGGCCTATTAGACGGAGGGGGTACGACAGCCGATCAGTTCCAGTCATTCCACCAGGACGAAGGTACGCTGCTCATGTTGTCTGTAGTTCTACCATGCCTAGAAGGTCAATACCGCAGTTCGATCGCGTCCGCATTGTTACTTTGTGTCAAGAAGGGCTCTCAACAAGGGAAGTTTCCAGGCGTCTCAGAGTGAACCAAAGCGATGTTGTTCGGACATGGAGGAGGTACAGACATACAGGAACTGTCGATGACAGGCCTCGCTCAGGCCGCCCAAGGGCTACTACTGTAGTGGATGACCGCTACTTACGGATTGCCGCTCGGAGGAACCCTGACAGCAATGCCACCATGTTGAATAATGCGTTTCGTTCAGCCACAGGACGTCGTGTTTCAACTCAAACTGTGCGCAATAGGCTGCATGATGCGCAACTTCACTCCCGACGTCCATGGCGAGGTCCAACTTTGCAACCCCGACACCATGCAGCGCGGTACAGATGGGCCCAACAACATGCTGAATGGACCCCACGGAATTGGCATCACGTTCTCTTCACCGATGAGTGTCGCATATGCCTTCAACCAGACAATCGTCGGAGACGTGTTTGGAGGCACCCTGGTCAGGCTGAACGTCTTAGACACACTGTCCAGCGAGTGCAGCAAGGTGGTGGTTCCCTGATGTTTTGGGGTGGCATTATGTGGGGCCGACGTACGCCACTGGTGGTCATGGAAGGCTCCGAAACGGCTTTACGATACCTGAATGACATCCTCCGACCCATAGTGCAACCATATCGGCAGAATATTGGAGAGGCATTTGTCTTCATGGACGACAATTCTCGACCTCATCGTGCACATCTTGTGAATGCGTTCCTTCAAGATAACGACATCGCTCGACTACAGTGGCCAGCATGTTCGCCAGACATGAACCCTATCGAACATGCCTGGGATATGTTGAAAAGGGCTGTTTATGGACGTCTTGACCCACCAACCACTCTGAGAGATTTACGCCGAATTGTCGTTGAGGAGTGGGACAATTTGGACCAACAGTGTCTTGATGAACTTGTGGATAGTATGCCACGACGAATACAGGCATGCATCAATGCAAGAGGACGTGCTACTGGGTATTAGAGGTAGTGGTGTGTACTGCAATCTGGACCACAAATGCTGAAAGTCTAGCTGTATGATGGTACAACATGCAATGTGTGGGTCTCATGAGCAATAAAACGAGCTGAAATGTTGTTTGTGTTGATCTCTATTCCCTTTGTATTTAAAGGTTCCGGAACTCTTGGAACCGAGGTGATGCAAAACTTTTTTTGATGTGTGTATACAAAGATGAATTCGACCTGGGAGGGAGTGTACTTCTGAAATTCACAGATGCTCTACCCAGTGATATGGACATAATGTGATCCCACAGCATCTTTGGAACTCGTGCAGTATCCGGTGTCCACCACCATGAAAATCCGCAAAATTTTCTACAGAAATGGCTAATGTTACTAAGATACAGGAGTTGAATATTTTATCGCTATAGTGTGTTATTGCATTTTTTCAGAGTGCCAACATTATTGTTTCCAGACCAATATTTTCGCCTAGACCAATAATGGTTAGGTAGCGCGGCCCTGTGGGGGCAGCGTTGGCTAATATAAACACCCCTGGTTTTTTTCACGCACAGTGGGGGTAGTCACGCATCAATAATCTTATCCAGGCCAATTGATTTGCCTAGTAGTACAATCAGTAATTTTCACCAATAATTTCGTCCCGAGTCGCCGGGGAAGTGAAGTTAACAAAATCACTTAAGGAATATAGCAAAGAACAATGATATTTTCATGCATATGTAATCTAAACTGTTATACTCTATGGTCGTTCGACTGCAATAAAGTTTAGCCTATTATACAAGGTGTCCGGGTTAAAGGTATAATAATATAAAATTGAATAACTTGAGAAGTAGTGGAGATATTCATTGGCTGTTTGTTTCTACGAATAGGGTAACTCAAAATGATTCTTTACATACTTAATACATCTCGATATGCGCACCATTAGTGGCGCCTTACATCTAATCTGTATTCCACTTCTCTCCAAGTGTTCTGCAGCATTGTAGGCGTGACATTTGCAATAGCTGCACGAATGCGATGACGCAGATCTGATAGATCACGAACTGGTGTCTGGTACACTTGATTCTTGACAAACACCCACAGGAAAATATGAAGTGGCGTAATGTCGGGGCTTCTAGGCGGCCAAGCAATTGATGGACTACCTCTCCCAATCCAGCGATCTCGGAACTCACGATTCAAGAAATGGCTTGATTGTTACGTAAGTGGGAACATCATCAGTTGGTAACAGTCCATATTCAGGCCGAAATCTACGTTGTACTAGTATAACAAATTTTAGCTCCGCGAGCGAAAGCACACAGAACACCTTCTGCTGTGGGGTCCACATGGCTACTGGCGTGCTTCTCGTGAACAATGCAGTTATGCGCATATGGTACCACCGCAAGCAAATACAGAAAACATTTTGAGTTACCCTAGTTGTAGAAACAAACCGCCAATAAATATCTCCATTATTTCCCCCTGAAAAAAAAAAGCACTGCATTTATTACAACATTTCACATCCTTGATAAAAATGTTTTGGAACGTGTGTTCCATTTTTCCATTCTTGAAATCTGGCAGCCCTATGCTCGGACGATGTGTCCATACCAACGGAGTCTCCATTCCTGCATTTTCTCATTGATTGGAGCCACACCAGCTATTTGTGGGATCATAGTGTTGTGAATATCCTTCTTCAAGAAGGATAATCATCATTAATACCTGCTTACTGCATAGTCCATGTTGACATACAGGGTCTCTATATTTGCTTGGCAAGGACTTTCTCGCTCACACGCTCCGCCTGTGTCGCCTCAGTTGCCGGCTGCCGCGTGCACGTATGTTCGGCAGAGTTGGTGCTTACAATCGGTATCATGCATTTTTACTCACCATGCTTACAGTAGATGCTGAAAATGTTCCCCATCCGCTGCCGAACTAGTTATGAATTTTCCGGTTAATCTCCACTAAGGAAATCATAACCTTTACGTCTTATTTTTATTGTTTACTGAACCTGTATAATGAAAATTAGAATGAAGATGAAAAATGACGTGATGGACTTCATACAAGTGTATGCACCACAGACTGGAAACAGAGAAGAAGATATTGAAGTATTCCTGGAGGATGTAGAAAGTGTAATTTCAGATGTAGAAGTGGTGATCATGGGAGATATGAATGCACAAGTCGGAAACGAGAGACAAGGAAAGGAAGAAGTCATTGGACCATATGGATATGGGAAATAGAACCGGGAAGGAGAGGAACTTGTAAACTTTTGTGAAAGGAATGGACTGATAGTGGGTAATTCATGGTTTCGGAAGAAAAACAGCAGGAAAATTACGAGATATGGGTGGGGTGATAGAAGAACAAAATCAGTAATTGACTACTTCCTGGTGGAAAGGACAAATCGCAGAAAGCTGATGGATGTGACAGCTTTACCAGGAGAAGCATTTGATGAGGACCATAGAGCTGTGGTGGCAAAATTTAGATGGGGAAAATTGGAAAACCTAAAGGAGATCAGAGAAAGTAAAATAAAAGTATGGAAATTGAAAGACAAAACTGTACAGGAAGATTTTCAGGAGAGATTGAAGCAACAAATCCCAGTTACTGAAGTGGAAAACATAGAAGAGGAATGGTCCCACTTTAAAAAGGCATTTGTTGGTGCAGCAGAGAGTGCTTGTGGTAGGACGTCAACAAGAGTGAAAGTGAGGAAAGCAGTGAAAGAAAAGAAGTCTGCATGGAAAGAATGGAACCGAGATCAAACAGAAGAAAGCAAAAGGAAGTATCAAGACAGCAAACGGAGGTGTAAGAAAGTGGTAGGAGAAGAAAAGAAGAAAAGTTGGGAAGAATTTACACGAAGAATGGAAACAGATGTAAGTGGCAGTAAAAGGATGCTGTATGGACTTCTAAGAAGTAAGAGGAAAGAAAGAGTTACTACAAAGCTAGTGAAAAAGGAAGTTGGAGAGTTGTTAACTCACCCAGAAGAGATAAAGGGATGGTGGAAGGAGTATTTCGATAAGCTATTGAATGTGAGCAATTGTACTGGTGAGATGGAAGTGACACAACCTGACGACGAAGATGATATAACAATCATGGAGGTGGAATTAGCAGTACAGAAAATGAAGATGGGAAAAGCAACAGGGGTGGATGAAATCAGTGAAGAAATGATAAAGGCTGCTGGACCTGTTGATATGCAATGGTTGTATCGACTGCTAAAGTGTGTGTGGAAATTGAAATGTGTACCAGAAGACTGGGAGAAAGGGCTAATAATACCAGTGTTTAAGAAGGGGGACAAGAAGGTGTGTGATAACTATAGAGGGATCACCCTCATTATCACAGATAGTAAAAATACTGGAAAGGATATTAGAAAGAAGAATGAGAAGAAAGGTGGAAGGAGAGTTGCAAGAGGAACAGTATGGCTTCATGAGTGGAAGATCCACAGTGGACCCAATCTTTAGCTTGAGGCAGGTGATGGAAAAGGACTGGGAATATGGAGAGGATTTGATCATGACTTTCCTAGATCTAGAAAGGCATATGATAGTGTCCCCAGAGAGAAGGTATGGGAAACCATGGTTAAGAAGAGACTGGGAAGAGAAATGTTGGAAATGGTGCAAGCAATGTACAACAACTGTGTTAGCAGGGTACTGACCCCAGTTGGAAAAACAGATTGGTTTAGGAACAAGACTGGACTAAGACCGGGGAGTGTGCTGTCACCTCTCTTGTTCATAATGGTGATGGATGAAATTGTAAAGGAAACAAAGGAAGCATATGGACATAAAGAAATGAAGTTAAAGTTACTGTCATTTGCAGATGATATTGTGGTCTGGGGAAGGAACACCGAAGAAGTGCAAAAACAACTAGATGCACTGAACGAAAATATTCAGAAGTACGGCCTGAAAATCAGTATAGAGAAAAGCAAGACCATGGTGATGACAAGAGGGGAAAGACAAGGAAAGGGCACTGTGAAAATTGGAAGTCAGAGTTTGGAAATTGTGGACACTTTCAAATACCTAGGAAGTGAATTGATGCAAACTGGTAGGTTGGACATGGAGATTGGCAGGAGGGTACAGCAGAGCAATGCATTCTATCAAAGTGTAAGAAAACTTGTTTGGGATAAGGAAGTACCAAGGAAAAGCAAGGAGGTAATGTATAAAGTGTACTATGTTCCCATATTAATTTATGCAGCTGAGACTTGGACCCTGACAAGCAGGCAAGAGAGTAGAATCCAAGCCAGTGAAATGAAATTCCTAAGAAGTATGATAGGAAAGACAGAGTGAGGAATGAAGATGTTAGGAAGGAAGTTGGGATGGGAAAACTAAATGAGAGAATTGAGAAGAATAAACTAAGGTGGTTTGGAGATGTAAAGAGGATGGAGGAAAATAGAATACCAAGACAGATGCTGGAGGCAAAGTGCAAGGGTAAGAGAGCAAGAGGAAGACCTAGAACAAGGTGGATTGATTCAGTGAAGAACAGCGTAAGAAAAAGAAATCTGGACTGGGACAAGATTGTGGAAGAAGAATGGTGGGAGGAAAGTGGAGAAGTGCCATAAATATCCCGACCCGGCAGGAGCTGGATAAGGGAAATTGATGATGATGAACCTGTACATTTGAATCACTTAGCCAAGTGTTTTATTGTGATTGTGTGTAGTGCTGTAATGCCTTATGTGAAATATTCATTACTTGAACGTGTATATCTGCACAATACGTACATAAAGTGCAGGAAATCGTGCGCTAGAACAAGCAAAAGTTTCGAGAGAAATTTCCAGGGAGACCCATTCCTATCAATCAGACAATAAAACAACTGACTAATTTGAGATTCAAACGTACAGGTTCAGTAAACAATAAAAATAGATGTTAAGTTAGTTATTTCCTTACTGAAGCTCGATTAACCAGAAACTTCATAAGATGATACCGATTACGTTTGGCAGCGGATGGGGAACATTTTCAGCAACAACTGTAAGCATGGTGAGTAAGCCTCCGTGGCTTAGGCGGCAGCACGCCGGCCTCTCACCGCTGGGTCCGTTGTTCAAATCCCGGTCACTCCATGTGAGATCTGTGCTGGACAGAACGGAGGTAGACAGGTTTTTCTCTGGGTACTCCGGTTTTCCCTGTCAAAATTTAATTCCAGCAACACTCTCCACTATCATTTCATTTCATCTGTCATTCATTTAATCATTGCCCCAGAGGAGTGCGTCAGGTCTCGGCAGCCGGCACAGTCCATATTCTCGCCGCTAGATGGGGGCTTCATTCATTCCATTCCTGACCCAGTCGGAGACTGGAAGCAGGCTGTGGATTTTCACTGTAAGCATGGGGAGTAAAAATGCATTATACGTATTGTAAGCACCAACTTTGCCGTACATATGTGCGCGCGGCAGCCGGCAATTGAGCCAAGCAAATATAAAGATCCTGTATTTATCAGATTACATTGAACTAGCGGACCCGTGCAAAAAATCTCGCATATTCATAAACTACACTTTCTCCAATAGGTTTATAATGAGAGACTTAAGGAGAAAGGTTGTTATGATTTTATTTCAACCAAATGATTATAGAACACTTTACATTTCAGTTAGAATTCCAAGTTCGACGTTCCCTAACTTAAGAAGGCAATCACTGGAAATTGTATCATCATAACAACACTCACCGGTTATGAAATTATACGAATTGAGTACTCATTCCTTTGATTTACTGTTTCTGAAATCGATTCAAAATGATAAAGGAAACACCTCAGAATGTTAAAATGACATGAAACAGGCATCACAGCAGCCAAAATGTGAAGTGGACAGCAATTATGGAGCGGATTTTTCTACAAAACAATATCTTCAAATCGCACACTTCGTACATTTTTTAAAAGTCAATTTTTTAAGAAATTATAGATTTTTATGAAATTAGAGTGCAATTCGTCACTGCTAATGTCTATTCTCTTTCATTTGAATGCTCATTTTCACGATCGGTCGCTTGTGAGTGCCGCAGGAGGGATCTATACTACTCAAATAATATACAGGGTCTTTCATATAAAATAAGAGCGCCAAGCGACGGCTTTGTTAACCGTAGCTGCGGTCTCCTTGGCCGAGCTTTTGGCGCGCCAAGGCCCCTAGCTTTAAGCGTGTGTACAATGCTGAAATCTTACTTTAGTTAGTTATTGTTGATGAAACCGAAACCCCTATAGTATTGAAAGCACGCGCATAGTACATACGATGGCTGTTATTTTTTTTTTTCAAGTTCCGATGGTCTATAAAAATAACAGATTGACATTACCAAACTTGACCTTGCAATAAGCGTGCAGGTGCTCAGTCACCAGTCTAAACCTCAAGTGCTAACATGGTGAGACAGTTATCATTGCAACATCGTATTTTTTTACGTAAAACTTATTTTAAGTACGAGTCGGCTCGGCGGGTACGTGATGCATTTGTTCAGCAATTTCCTGATGAAGTGCCACCTTCACTAGCACAGATTCACGTAATTGCAAATAAGTTTGACACTAATGGCTCGGTGCTCAATAAAGAACATGCCCGCACATGAACAGTTTTAACAGAGGATGAGCTAGATGACATTGGCGAGAATCTGGAACGGTCTTCGAATAAACCGCTCACAAAATTAGCACAAGTAGGAGTTTCGGTTTCATTAACAATAACTAACTATAGTAAGATTTCAGCATTGTACACACGCTAGCAAGGCCGCTGCGTCATATAGGATTGTACTCACGCTTAAAGCAGGGTGCCTTGACGCGCCAAAAGCTCGGCCAAGGTGACCGCAGCCGCGGTTAACAAAGCCGCTGCTTGGCGCTCTTATTTTATATGAGAGACCCTGTATATGATTGGCTGGGTGTTTTTCCTCTTTGTCTTATTTGTAGAATTGAATAACTGTTAACATGAAATAATTTATCAAAATAAGCAAAACTTAAGTGTTTCCTTAATTTATCAAAGGAAATTGAATATTTCAGCCTAGTCATCTCATGATGTTTCTCCCATTTTTCACAGGTCACCTTTGGCTTCCACACTTTTTCCGGTGTTGATGATTGAATGCTTCAAGTAGAAAGAACGTAAGTTATTTAAATTTCAATAAGTAGCCTATATTCACCATTTTGTCTTGTTTGCCACCTTGTTAATTGAATGCGGTAACGTCCTCAGATATTCCTTTCAAATTACTTTTTTCTGTTCCACACAGACATTTGATGTTTTCAACTCACTGATCATTATTGGGACATGTACTGACAATCAAGTTTAGCTTCATAACAACTTCAATACGAGAGACTGCAGTTCATCTATAGAGCATCCAGCGTTTAGAAAAGACTGTGGAGCCTGCTTATGGCGACAGTGTTGGTAACGCTAGGCAGAGGTAGCGCTGAAGTCATACGTTATGTTCACCCGCTTCGAGTACTGTTCTTTCATAAGTTAGCGACACAAAACAACCCAACAGCTACCAGAAACAGAACGTGCCCAGGCAGGAGCAGTTTTGCTGGTGTTAACGGATTGGGCCGGTATTAAGGATAGAGTACGCGAAGAGAACCAAATAATAACGATATTCATTTCGTTGTGATATGACGCATTACTGATTGATAGATGTCGAGAGCACAACCCTTCCTTCCTTCTCGGATGTACTGTATGCTGACGATGTTAACAATTTTTACGTCAGCAATACTGTTGATTATCACCTTATTTAATTAGTTAAGCTATAATTTAGTTTCTTTCAATTTTATTCTTGTTGTTTTGTTTAATATTTGTAATATTGTAGTGAGTTAGCCGTGCGGTAGGGGCGCGGAGCTTTGAACTTGCATTCGAGAGATAGCGGGTCGGCAGCCCTGATTCGATCGAACAGAAAATATAACAGACACACAACAATAACACCAATGACGGATAGTGCTTCAGAACTTATGTTGCTGGCGGAACTGAGCACGTGCTCCACTCCGGGCGAGCATGCTGCACAGGACGAGGCTCTTCCTTCCAGCGTGCCAACCTCGAAAATGTTTAAATTACTAAGACGTAATATAAACGATACTTGTATGCAATAACAAAGGTAATATTTTGGCAGATAATTGTAGGAAGCTATTATGACAAAAAATATATATGTTCAGAGTTTCTTCATGATAAAAGGTGAGGTAACAAAACCAGTGTAGGGGGGGATTTCCGTTAAAAGTAAAAGCCCGTAAGACCCAACCTGCCAGAGTATTAACATTTTCTAACAGTTATTGTTTGCACATACTGTATTCTGTCCATGCTTCAATTAATCCAACACCATAATTTCCATCCATGACTTCCTTTTGTCAAACGAGCGATGATTTTCTCTCAGGGAACAGGTTCGGTCTCTGTACTCAATTATGAGCTGACTTATAAGTAAAATGAATTATGGGAATGGATTTAGAAATTGTGACATAAGGCTAAATTATTTTACTCACTCCCTTGTCTGTACAGTATGTTATGGTACAGATTAATCTCTATTTTAACAGTACAGGATACCTTTCAAAATGCTGTGGTGTCGGTAGTAGTGCATGCATTTTTAACTGAGGCTAGGTTTGGGAAGGAGGCTTTAAGTTACAAGCTAAGGAAATTGTTAGTAAAATGATAACTTAAAGGGGGTGAGGAGTCATGAATATTACCTACTAGTACTGTACAGTATAGGCTACAATTAGGCAAGCTCACTAGCCTAGGTTCACTGCAGTAGGCTACCAAGAAGCTGGTAATGGTTAGGCCTATGTACTGAAACTCAAGAAATATAATATATTTCTCTTCTTACACAAGCAGAGGAGATTGAGCACTGTTCAACACAGCACTTACCCAGTTTGTCCGATATTTTCTTACCTTATCGCAGCTTGCCTGAGTTTTAACAGCTCATTACAGTGATGCTTCACTTTATAATCTGCATATTCATTCACACAGCATTATTTGCTGCTGATCACAGAAGACCTGATGTTCTTGTACGGTGACTGAATGAACTATGATTGTTACAAAACTACACCTACGGTATAGTTCTTTTGTACTGTAGTTTCATTTGTATTCAATCTGGTACGGTAATGAGCCTAGGTGGAAGATATTACTTCTTTTAACATTTAGTTTGCTGATTCGTACCAACCATCTATCTACCAGGCACATATTGAGCAACAAAGGGAATTGTTAGTAACCATGTATCAATATCTTTAAGAGAGTGATGAGTCATGAATGTTACCTTCGGTAATGGTATGCAATTGTGCGAGCCCACTAGCCAAGCCCCATTGAAGTACCAGTATCGTACATCAAGCAGCTGGTAATGATTATGTACTGAAATTCAAGATAAAAAGTAGTCATCGCTGCTTTTCGGGTACAAAATTATAAATATATAAACACTCTCCTGGAAAAAATTACATGTATTAGTTAGTTATCACACCTAAATGGGCAATGGGCAACTAATACATGTAATTGTTTCCAGGAGTGTGTTTACATATTTATAATTTTGTACCCCATGTTGACCGACTGAGAAGCAGCAAAGACAATTTGTATAGGCAACGTTGAAAAAAAAAGAATGGCTTCAAATAATCACAGAAAAATGTATTCTTTAGCACTGCTTCATTTATATTTGTTCCTAGGAGTCATTCATCGTGGTACTTTCCTGCTTTTTACATCTTATTTTTTTCAGTTAATATTTTTGCAGTCTAGTTTCCTCTACCTCATTCTATACTGTCCAGACTTGGGTTGCAATAATTATAAAATGCCCTACTTTCCTTAATTCTTTCTATGTTACTGGACCATTTGTTGACATGATCTATTGAAAAATCAATTGTGAAAGCATCTTTTAGACAACTGTTTTCAACCAAAAATCTGTAGCCTAACATTTTTCATTTTCATTTTCATTAGATGAACAGTGCCCTTTAGGGAATATGGTATGGACACCAGTTGTGTATTGATAGGAGGAGAATGGACTGCCAAGTAAGAGACTAATATTTAAGGTAATCCATCAACAGTTCATGTTGTGCCTTTCTCTTTAAGTACTAATATTGGGGTAACAAGTAAGGTACCGGTATAACAAGGATAATACAGGCTCGTACCATGATTTCCTTTCCTTTGCTTTAGATGAGGGACCCAGAAATTTTATTTCTAGATGCTGGTTATAATTTTAAAGGGTGGAACCTTGAGGTCATCTGACCTTATTGGATAGGGGAAGGGTAATGATCCAGATAAATACCCCTAGTTGACAGGTAGGGACAATGTGTTTTATATTCTTGTAGTGTTTCAAATTAATTTTGCAATCTAACCTGATTTTTTTTGTAAATACAATTAATTTGTATAGTACAGTAACTAAAACTGTACAGCACAGTTAAGCTAATGAATAAATCCAAAAGCTTCAAATATAAGAAGCAGGAACAAATTAGATAGATGAAGCAGTGCTAACAAATAATGAAGTCATCATGTGTGGATGACTGTTAAGAGGTTTACTGCTAGACTTACAGACTCTTGACCCTTCTCATATGATATAACCCTACATTAATAAAATCAAAGCTACGTATATTGATATTCTTGAATAAATATTCGTCTATTGAGATGTAGGCCTAACCTACCGTGTTCAATTTGAAGGGATTAAAATGACTTCAATTATCATAAATCTTGAGATATACCACCTTAATATACTGTAGCCTACCATACGTTAAACTGTCAAGTATTCTTTACAGTCGCCGAACTAGCATAACACAATAAATGCTGTATCAGAAAGACAAGAAATTTACGTACGTAGGCCTAATATTATCGGGAGCACGGTATGGTTTGATACATGTTCACAGCCTTCGGTACATAGTTTCAGAGCAATTTCGTTCCGAGTTGCAAAACTAAAGGTAAATTAGATACTGATCTAATATCAGCATTCACTCTCATAAGATTATCTGATCATTTCAACATCGCCCTTGTCCACTTTCGAACAACGCGCGCTGCTACAGATCAGATGGAGCAAACCGTTCACAGGTACACGTAAAACCTGATCCCGCTCCCTATGCATCAGCTTTGGAGCTGTTGATCAACTGTTTGCTACCGCGAACACAACCTAGTCTTTTTTAAACGCTGGATGCTCTATAGCACAGTGGTTCCCAACCTTTTGTGGTCCATCTCTCCTTTCTGGAGGTTGACTAACGTCTACCGCCCCCTTTTCATTTTTGTTAACTTTAATTTGGAGCGTAAATAATAAAGCAGTTTTATTATTTTGAACAATTTTATTACCGTATATAAAAACAACCGAAGCAGATTTATCCGGTCACTCTTAAATAAAATAGAAAAAAAAGAAATGTACCTTTTTTACAGATTTTTTAAAGAACAATTACGTGAAATAATTAACTAAGATCATTGACGTACACTTCAAAAACAAGAGTGCATGTTTCCATTTTAAAATTTTTAAGTTCACAGTTAAAATTTGAAAATATAGATTAAAGTTTGAAAACTTTGTTATTGTTTTAATTTACCTTTTCAATGGATGCCTTGTGCTTGGTGGATTTCAGTTAAAGCTTGGATAACCAGCTTTATGTTCGTCAAGTTTGCAAGTCTCCTTTGAGGGAAATGTCCAACTTATTTCTTTGCTTTGTGAGGAACTAAATCCTTTTTCAACTAAATATGTTGACGGGAACCAGTAGCGTAGCCAGGATCGGCCAATGGGGGGGTTATAAGTACTCAAGCCAAATTCTACAAGCATTTCGTCCCCGCGATCGTCAAACGTGCACCATGGCCGCGAGGGCAGCTGTGGTAAGTATGGATATCGTATGTTCGAATCCCGGTGCTAACAGCGATTATCCTGAGTGTGTTTTTCCCTGGGTTTTGCTACACTCCCTACAGGAAATTGCCAGGATAGTACCTTGCTCAAGTCCCGGAGCGTCTACTCCATCCCTGTCCCAGATACATTTATACACACAACTACAATCATCACAGCAATACAGGTTGCCAGACAGCTTCAACACACTCCCAACTACACGGGGTTGATGACCAAGGTGTCTCAAGCCCCTCAAATGAATTAACAACAACTCTATAATTAGTATTTCCCTGACCCGGTCGGTCGACTAGAAGCAGGCTGTGGATTTTAATTTTTTTGTACAAGTATTTCCATTTCTCTATGAGATATTATTACACAAGAAAAGTTTCATGTATTTTGATCCCGAATTTTTCGTGTAATACAATATGTTCAAAAGACAAAAACAAATCAGTTCTTTAAAAAATTAAGTTAATTTTTGACTAAAATGTCTCACCTCAATTGTAAATCTAGAACATTCCTATTCCCCTGACAGGAACAAAATAAACTCAAGTATATCTGTGCTACCAACATGAAGACTGCATATCTCTCAACATGAGAAATTATTTACAGAGGTCTCAGCAAAAGTGGGCATCTCCTCTCACGATGTATCATGTTGATTTATGGGTAATTCAATACCGGTACTCATTTTCATGTTTATTAATTTTTTTCAACAAGTTCCTGTGCTTTATATTGCAATTAGCTCTGAATGCCTAAACTATTATTTTCGAAGATTTTTGTCACCTACCAAGGTCCTTACAAATGCTACATGCAGCCGGAAAAAGGTTTAATTGCTTACACTACTCAGGCGACAAATTTCACTCATTCGTTACTGGGAGATAACCGTATTTCTGGGAATTGCTGGACATATATTTACGTAATATGAACCAACTCGGCTGACGCTCAAGATGTTAATAATGATCCCATAGAATTTTCTAAGTCTTTATTAAGTAGCGTTATTTTTAATAAAAACTAGATTAATTTACATATAACTTCTCTCCCGCCAAGAAAAGAAAAAAAAAAGGCTGATATTGTCCCGCTGTGTGGGATTCTAAATTATTTGGTGCTAGCCTCAGTTTGAAATAAGCTATAAGTTATTTTGCGAGGGAAAAGTTAGATTGGCAACCCTAGGAGGACGGAGTTGTATTACCTAAGTCTAAAATACACAGTTGCAAAGCTCGCTGCGCTACGAAATTGCATCCTCTTTGTGAGTGAAGCGACACTAGCGCTCGCGGCGGCCAGCAAGCTGGCAACTGCCTTGAGCACGTTATTCGCGGTACAGATGATTTCACTTTTGCATGGGTTTTTTGAATTTTAACTCACCTGAGTGATCATTTCCATTGTAAACATGTCACATTAAATCACCAACTACTACAGAAAAAAGCCACAATGTTGATATACTACCACTTTTAATTCATAGAAACATAAAAAGAATGCTTTTTTTTATTAGTTCAGTCCTCCATAAGTATCCCTAGGTACAGTTGTATGACGTATTTAATGAGTCTTACGTAGAATTCATATTCCATACTAGTTATAAATTCATGTATTTGTTTTAATGATAGTCGCTGGCATCTCTACATTAAACCAAGTCCATGATTCCTGGATGTAACGGGTAATCTCTAAATCCACTGAATTGGATTTTGATGTTTTCACCATTCAGTAAAGAATTTCTCAAGGAAGGTTTCTGTAGGAAAACATACATTTATGACCAAAGGAAGCGCAGTCGGCACCTTCTTGCTGGCTGCATGAGAGCATTATTGTCTGGTCGTAGAAAAATATGAGCCAAGCTTCGCGATCTGTAGATAGACTGTGGTTATACGTTGTCATGAAGACGTGTGTAGCCACAAATGGGGACCCGGGCCGAAAGGCGACAACAGTACATCACCACAGACACAAATCACAACCTGCCGATTTTCCAATGGGGGGGTTAACCCCCCCTAAGCTACGCCACTGACGGGAACGATATGAGAAGTGATTCAGTCTTTCCCCACAATTGTGGATAAGTGTCCATAAGCTTCACCCATGCTAACTGGTAACCTCTATGCTCGAAAATGATTTTCGGCTCACATTCATAGATAGATAGATAGATAGATTTTTATTAATTCCATTTGATCAAATACATGCATTCAATACATTTTTGATATAGGACACGTCAGAATTTACATGCATAAAATAAAAGAACTAACAGGTATATATTACTAAGATTAAAACTATTTATAACTTATTATAATAGCAAATCTTAATAGATACAATCTTATTGCACAACTATTTACACCTCACTCTATTATCATAATATGAAAACTTAATTCTATAAATACAACAACATACAGCTAGGTATTAAAATTAAATTAAAAAAGTAAAATATAGTTATAGATTCCATCACTCCTATACGCTAAAATATTCAACTACTGAGTAAAAACAATGGCACTGCAGATAAGCTTTCAACATTCTATCAAAGGTTTTTATTTTTGGGGCCAGTTTTATATACTGGGGTAGTTTATTGTATAATTTAACTCCAGTGTGAAAAGTTCCTTTTTGATATATGCTTGTGTGTGTGTGTGAAATATGAATGTTTTGATTTTGTCTTGTGTTATGCCTATGAACATCATTGTTTGTTTTAAGAAAAACATCTTTATTCATTAAATTCTTTTTAAAAAACATAATACTTTCAAAGATATATATGCAGGGCAGTGGGAGAATGTTTAAATCTTTAAACAGAGGTCTACATGATTCTCTAGAGTGTACATTTACCATAATTCTAATCGCTCTCTTTTGTATCCTAAACGTGCTTAGTACATCTGGCGACATACCCCAAAATATGATCCCATATCTTAAGTATGAATGGAAATAAGCAAAATAAGTATTTCTTAATGTGTGCATGCTAGTGCAGGTTTTCAAAATACGTAACGCAAAGCACATCGAGTTCAGTTTAGTATTCAGATATTGTATATGTTTATTCCATTTCAAGTCTTGTTGTATCCATAGTCCTAAAAACTTTGTTTCTGATTTATTTTCTATTTGATGACCATTTAATGTTATATTGGGCATCGCAGGATTCCTATTCTGTATAGTGTGGAAATTTAGACATACTGTCTTTTTATAGTTTATTATGAGGCGATTATCTTGTGACCATTTGGTTAACTCTCCTGTAACGGAGTCAGCAGACTGCTGTATGACCTGTTTAGTTTCACCTTTTATTACGAGTGTTGTATCGTCCGCAAACAAAATTTCCTTATGTGAATGAACGTTCTGTGTTATATCATTGATATATAGAAGAAAGAGTAGTGGGCCCAAAACCGATCCCTGGGGTACTCCAAATTCAATAATTCCCTCATTGGACAATGTTTCATTAAGTAATTTGGTTCCATCATCCTTGTGTCTCAAGCTTACTATTTGTTTACGCCTTGTTAAGTAAGACTCTATCCATTTATTAGCTAGACCTCTAACACCATATTGATTTAGTTTGGTAAGGAGGATTTTATGGTCAACTACATCAAATACTTCAGATCTAGAAACAAAGAGTTATCAAGCTTATCCACAGCCTCAAACGAGAATGGATCTAGAATCCAATCCGGAATTTGTAACTTGGTCAAATCTTCAAATCTTGATTCCATGTGAGTTTTTGATTTCGTCTTCTGGGAGTTCAGGAGTCTCGTTATCTGACACTGAACACTTTTTAAGCGTCGGAAACTGAATCAGCGCTCTAGGCCGATATTTACGTCAAATTTGGCGATGAATGATGAACGAGCGAACTGGAGGCACTCCTATCACATTTTTTCTGTGCACAGTACTATTTAAATTTTCCCCCCTATGAATACTCATCATTACTTTATTTATTGCCTGCCCCCCTGATAACCCAAACAAAGTTGTTATCATTCTTGTAAGGTAACTTTTTCTCGGTTCGGGGTGGTTTGAAAATGTAGTTCTTTGTCACGTTGTATTCCTTATACATCAAAAAGGTATGCTGTATCATTGTGAAATACGTAAATTAATTCACTTATTTTATATCGGTTTGTATTTGTACGGGGAATTAAGGCATGGTTCACCAGTTAGCCGCTCCGGTGAAAGCAGTACAGCGTTGCCAAGATGGGCTCCATCACGCGTCATGGGGCGCCTCGCTCGGAAGTGATGGGCTCCATATCAGCAACGCTGTACATTACTTCCCGGAGCGGCTAGCTGGCGAACCAAGTCTTAATTCCCCGTACAAATACAAACCGATATGAAATAAGTGAATTCATTTACGTATTTCACAGTAATACAGCATAACTTTTTGATGTGCAAGGATTACAACGCAACCAAGAACTACATTTTCCAACGACCCCGAGCCGAGAAAAAGTTACCTTACAAAAATGATAACAACTTTCGTTTTTGAACACACAAAGTTTTGAAATTTATAAACCAGTTATACTACATTCCAATGTATGTTGTGTTAAAATTTGGATTCGATCTGATGACGGGTTTTTGAGATAATAATTCTTAAATGTGACGCATGGTTGAAACACGCTTAAAAAAGGGCACTTTTTGTGTTTCAACTGCGATAAAAAATATTAAAACATAAATTAAAAATTCTAAACCTACATGAACTAACGTAAAATAAAACGATGAAAATGATGATGTTATTGGATTTTATGTAGGTCTATTGGTTACTTCACAAAAAACCTTCAAACTGGAGTGCACATAATATTTTGGTCGACAGTAGACTACAGACAAAAATCAACAAGCAGAGAATAGGAAGAGTCATTCCTGAAGCAGAAAGAAAATTACGTTCAGAAAGGATGAAGAAATATTGGGCTGACAAAAAGAAGAAAAACCTCCATAAACCTAACTAATGTAGTCCTATGTTGGCTAAAAAATTAAAATAAATAAATAAATGAATGAAATATAGTGTTATGAGCTGAAGGCTTACGTAGTGCAGCACCATGGTGCATGCTGTTTGCCGATGACATTGTTTTGTGCGACACCAGTAGGAGAGAACTGGGAAGGCGACTGGAGAACTGGCGAGAAGCCTTGGAGATCAGAGGCATGAAAATCAGTCAAAAGAAAACCGAGTATTGGTGCCTTGGTGGTGAGGGCAATGAATTACCGGTAGTGCAGATGGATGGAGTAAGCTTCGCGCTCCTCTATATGCTAGCTAAAAGTGCCAGGAGTGCGATCGCGCTCCGTGTTGCAACTGTCCAAATAAGTTGTAATAGTTAGCAAATAATATGACAGATGGCAGCTCCAGTCAGTACCGCACTGTGGAAGAAACTACGTAGTTTCTAAATAGAAACTACGTAGTTTCTAAATCTACCACTAGAATCTCTGTGTGGCGTGATGTGTTTAAGTTACGAATTTTTCAATTTCAGTTGTTTGGCGCCGAACTGCCGTCCATGTGATTGTAATAATGGCGACTAGTTCTCGTGTTGTGTTTGAAAATGATGATGATTTGGTAGAGTATGTTAATTCACTGAGTGATGATTCTGATTATGTCGAATCAGGCGATGATTCAGATTATACTGAGAGTGATAATGATGCTGGTAATAATTCAAATAATGACGACAGTGATGATGTAAACAAACCTACTCGTGCGACAGTGGTTCATGAAATTTCTGATTCAGACAGTAATGATAGTGACGAGAATAATGCCAGAGTTGACGGAGATAATAACGATGATGACCAGGTTCCCAATTTCCATGAAATTAATCTGATCTCGACGTCCAATTTCAACCCTCTCTTGTATTTCTCCAGACGCCTGGCCCTAAACGTACATATAACAGCTGTGAGTGGTGATCAGGAAAAGTTGTTTTTTGTAAGAACTATCTATCTCAAGATGTGATATTTTGTAAAGTGGTAAACAATAAGTCAATGTGCACAAAAATATAAAAATTTAGGTGAGTACAATCAAAATACTAGGTAGTATAGAGATCCAAATTTTATTTGTTTGTTTTTTTCTTTCAAAATTTATTTTTTTACTTGGCACTGTGAATTATTTTTATGATATTATTACAATGAGTAAAGAAAGGCATCACTTAGCTACACGGAGGTGTAAACTACAGTGAAATATCTTGAAAAGTGAGGGTAGTACATTTTATTTCCTTCAGTGCTGCATAATACGCATTTTCTCTCTGGCAGTCTTAGCACACATGAATATAAGGAGGCCGGCACTAAGAGGGTTAAGGCCAGTCAGTAGCTTCAAGTATCTTGGGTCAACCATGTCTGAAGATGGCAACATAAATACTGAGATTAACCACAGGGTTCAGTCAGCCTGGATGAACTGGAAAAGGTTTTCTGGCATTCTGTGTGACAAAAGGCTCAATATAAGGGTGAAAGGAAAGGCCTACAAGACAGCTGTGAGGCCAGCCATGATGTATGGTGCGGAGACATGGGCAATGACTAAGTCAATGTCATAAGCTGGATGTGACTGAGATGAAGATGCTGCGCTGGATGAGTGGCATCACTAGGATTGATCACATCGCAAATGAGAAAATCAGGGGCACAATAAAAGTAACTGAAGTCTCCAAGAAAATCCAGGAGAGAAGACTGCTGTGGTATGGGCATGTTATGCGTCGGGATAATAACTATGTAGGAAGGAGAGCGATGTCTCTGGTTGTGGATGGCAAGAGGAATAGAGGCAGACCTCGAAGAAGATGGACTGACAATATCCATGAAGACCTAATGGAGAAGCAGTTAGGGGACGACAATGTGTTCGACAGAATAAAATGGAAAAGACTTGCCAGAAACATCGACCCCACTTGAAGTGGGATAAGATGATGAAGAAGAAGATAGTGTTATAATGAGCCTCATTATGATACAGTTTTCTGACACATAATGTTAACATTTCGACATCGTCGAACATAAAAACTTTTGTCGCACGCTTCAAGGGCACTTGTTACTGTTCTTGGTTCGTTCAAAAGAGCGAAGGCACTGGAGAGTAATTAGAGTTTATGTTGTTACATATAAGATCAGAGCAAACTGATTGCAACACTGTTTACATCGCTCTACCTTCGCTTTGCTTTGCAACGTTGCCATACATCGCTTAGTAACAATAGTACATGATTATGTTGGTCTTTAATGTTTTAATTCATATACAAATAATCATCATCATCTTCATTTCCCGTTTCCAGCTTCCTGGGTCGGGTTGTGAATTAAGGACCTCCAACGTTCGGGACCTTCCTCGTGGTCTCTTCCCTGTCATCTTTTCACAGAAAGTTTTCTTTGGTACTCTCTCCTCTCCCATTCTCATCATATGTCCATACCACTTTAACTTTGTTGTTTCTATCCTGTCCTGCAGCTTCAAGATTCCTGTCCTTTTTCTAATCTCTTCGTTTCTAACTCTATCTCTTCTGGTCTTGCCCTCTATACCTCTTAGGAATTTCATCTCCGCGGTTTGTATTCTACTCTCCTCTCTTTTTGTAGTAGTCCACGCTCCAGCTGCATATGTTAGTATGGGTCTGTAGTAGGTTGAATATAATACATTTTTACATTTCTTTGCGACATCTCGGTTCCACAGAATACCCCTTATGCTCTGGTAAAAACTGTTCACTTGTTGTATTCTCTTTCCAATTTCCTCAGTTATCCTTCCATCTTCTGTGATCACACTTCCCAAGTACTTGAAACTTTTAACCACTTCTAGAATTTTCCCATTCAATTCTATCTTTCCTCTTCCTTCCTTCCTTCCTCTTGACATTACCATTGTCTTGCTCTTCTCTGTGCTTACTTTCATCCCAAATTTCTCTATTTCTTGATTCCATACATCTAGTTGTTTTTGTGCAAATAATATGAGACATAAATTTCGGGGGGGGGGGTGTAGCCCCAACTGTGGAGAAAACAAGAGAGGCCCGACTCCGTGGTGGTATGGTCAAGTCATGTGGAAAGATGACGATTTGGTGGCCAAAACAGCACTCCAACTCAATCCTGATGGACGTCGATCCCGTAGCATCTGTACTCCAGAAGAGTGGCTCTGACTGACGTCTGTTCTCCACCTCTTTAGACCACTAAAGAGGTGGATTGACATCAGAGACGACATGAGGGATGTGAATCTCAATTCTGAAGATGTCCACAACAGAGCCTTGTGGAGAGACGTAGCAGAAAAGCAAACCAAATGCGAATGGGATAAATGCTAGGAAAGAAGAAGACTACTTGATTGTACCATATCATGTCACCATCATCATCATCTTGCACAGTTTCCAGCCACTGGCCGGGTCTGTTTGGAACACAAGCCTCTCCAACGTCTTCTGTCTTCCCACCATCTCTCAGCCTCCACCCTTGTCCAGTCTTCTCCTCTCTTCTTCATGCTTTCTTCCACCCCCTTCAGCCACCTGTCTCTCGGTCTCTTTCCTTCTCACTTCGTCTCGTGTATCCTCCTGGGTATCGTCTTCTCCTTCATTCGTTTTACATGTCCATACCATCTGAGTCTAGATTTCTCTATACCATCCTGTAATATTTCCTCCTTCATTAAATCTCTGGTCCTCTCATTTCTTATTCTGTCCATCTTTGTAGCTCCAATACTGCTTCTCAAGAACCTCATTTCACTGGCCAGTATTTTGCTCTTCTCCCTTCCTATCATAACCCAGGTCTCCGAGGCATACATCAGGATAGGGAGATAGTACGTCCGATATATGATCTTTTTGCTGTTCTGAGGGACATCCTTACTCCATAACATGCTTCTCACACTCCTCCGGAATGCTTCTGCCTGTCTCCCCCGCTCATTTATTTCTCTATCATTTCTTCCATTATCTTGTATCAGGATTCTAATACTTGAAACTCTCCACTTTCTTCAGCTGTTCCCCACCAATTGTTATTTCCGTTGTGGTTCTTTCCTTCTTCCTTGTTGTGATCACTATCTCACTCTTTATTTATGCTAAATTTCATCCCATATCCTTGTATTATTCCTTCCCACACGTCCAACTGTTCCTGTACCTCCTCCTCCTCCTTGTTTCCCCAAATCATCTGCAAACACCTTGCTTTCATATCATGTATAGGCTATTATTATGTTGGGGTCGCCTCCCCCAAAGGCATTTTAGAGCTACTGCCAGCATTTTGTTAGGCTGCTCCTAACATGGAGAACAGACACCTGTCATAGCCACCCTTCTGGAGTACAGATGCTATATGCCGATATTTGCTCATACTATAAACCAGTGCTTGATTTGTAAAAAAAGAGGTTCCGGGCTACCGGGTGGTGGTGGGAGAGGGGGAGGGGGGCTTTATGGATTATTGAAATATAGAGTTCTAAAAACAATATTTTTTCGCTTTTCTGAACACCTTTAAAAATTAATCAGCGGACAAAATAGCAATCTAATTTTGATTGCAATTTTAAATTAAATTGAGACTGCTGTAGATCTACAGGAGAGTTTAGACCAATGGAGGAGAGCTCTAGAGTCTAATGGACTGCACATTAGTAGAAGCAAGACTGAATATATGGTATGCGACTTCCACAACAATAAACCCAGAATGACAAATGTTAAACTTAAACTAGATGATGATGATGATAATTGTTGTTTTAAGGGGCCTAACATCTTGGTTAACTTAAACTAGAGGGTGAAACCTTACCAAGGGTAACAAAATTCAAATATCTAGGTTCTGTCATTGCTGAAGATGGCACGATAACCGCCGATATAATCCATAGGGCCACGTCTGGGTGGAACAAATGGCGCAAACTAACAGGAGTTTTATGTGATCCAAAAATACCCATAAGAACGAAGGAGAAAGTTTATAAAACTGCCGTAAGACCAATCCTACTCTATGATTGTGAAATATGGGCTACTACAAAGGCACATGAGCAAAAGCTACATACCACTGAAATGCGTATGTTTCTTTGGGCAGGTGGAGTTACTCTCAAAGATAAAATCCGTAATGAACATGTGCGAGGCAGTTTCAAAGGAGCGCCTATAACAGAGAAACTTTTAGAAACCAGGCTAAGGTGGTATGGACATGTTATGCGAAGACCGGAGAATCATGTAGTGAAAAGAAGTGCCTTTCCATGACTACGCAAAAGAGAGGGAGCGGCAGACCTCAAACAACATGGATGACGAATGTCCAAAGGGACATGAGAGTATTGGGCCTATCTGCTGACGATGCTTTCCAAAGAAATGAGTGTCGCCTCAGGATTAAGAAAGCCGACCCCGCGTAACGGGAAAAGGCGAGGAGGAGGAAGAAGAAGAAGACTGCTGTAACAACATTTTTCTTACCATAGCCTATCTTAAATTTTACTGTAGGCCAACTAGGCTACAATTCAAACAATGTATTATTATTATTATTTCCGATTATTCCCCTTCAGGAGAGCGTGAGAACTTGAGCCAATCACAGCTTCACTTCCTTTTTGTCCCTTCTTTTCTTCCCAAAACCTCTTCATTAGTTCACTGTGCTTTTTCTTCCTTTCCTCTGTCCATTTTTTCCCTGATGTGTCCTTCCTTGAGACTTGTACAATTTTCATGTTTCTGATTTTATTCCTAAATTGTTCTCTGTCCTTAAGGGGGCTCATACACCACCGGTTGTCAAAATATAAGTTCTTTTTTTTTTTACGTTTAAATGAAAGGCAATACCTTTCTCAACATATCTGTTAAGTTATAAGTAAATTCAGCGTTTTGGCAGAGATATAGCGTATTACTTGAGACCATGCGCCTATCTGTCAATGGAGTGTTTAACATTCAAAGCTGTTTACCCGAAAGGTTGCTTTTATGGTAGGAAAAACGCAATATCTCGTGAACTATGTGATGAAACTGGTTGAAACTCGGCAGATACATTCCACCATATGAGCCATAGAGGATGAACCTCATTTATGGAATTATCTTAAAAAATAATTGGGATATACTTGAAATGTTAAACAAAAAACGGTTCATTTTTTGAAAGACAAATTTAATATTAAAAAAAAAAACAACAATATAACATTCATGGTGATTCATCCTCACTATTTATGCGTTTACTTTACATGAAAAAAAATTCATTCCATTCAGACTGGTATTTTTTGTTAAATCGTGTTTTTTGTGATTCACGGAGTTTAAAATATCACGAATATTATCCTTTCAATATATCACGAAATACTTTATATACTGTTCCTCTCTCTAAATTAGATGAAAGCTCTATGTACTTACTATACATGTCAGTTTTCATAACTCTATGTTACATATTAGTGAAGCTATGATATGTTCGTAACTGTGTGCGAAAATTCCCACTGCCGGTGTATGTGCCCCCTTAATGTAGTCTTCAGAGATTTTAAGTAATTCCATGTCTTCCTGTACTTCTTTTATCCAATTGGTCTGTAATTTTCTTGCATTCACGATATTGAAAATCTTCTTAGCGAGTCTGTTCTCATCCATCCTATATATGTGTCCATAGAACTGCAGACGTCTCGTCCTAAATTTATCTATAATGGTGTCTGTATTTTCATAAAGTTCCTTTGTTGGTCTACTGACCCAAATTCCATTACGGAAAACAGCGCCATGGATTTTACTAAGAATTTTTCGTTCCTGTTTCTCAATATCATGAATTTTCGTCATTCCTCTAATGACTGTGGTTTCTGCTGCGTACAAGGCTTCAGGCAAAACAATTGCAATGTGATGGCACAGTTTTCCATTGCGAGATACTGCTCTTTTGTTATAATGATTCCACGTCAGCTTGTACGCCTTCTGCAATTTTACTATTCTCTCTGCATTAGAAATTGTGTTCAATCCTGTGGGTTGGATGGCTTCTCCTAAATATTTGAAGTGAGTGACCTGCGAGATTTTTCCATATTGCATTCGCAAGGTGATGTTTCCAATTGATTTGGTATCCATATACTGTGTTTTTTCATAGGAAATATCAAGTCCCATTTTACTGGAGATTTCATGTAGTTTGTCTAGTGCTAATATGGCTTCATCTTTGTTGTTTGTTAAGATGGCCAGATCATCTGCAAAGGCCAAGCATTTCACAGTGACTCTTTTCCCTTTCTCCTTTCCAATTTGAATACCTTTCACATGCTTTTCCCATTCTGTGATGATTTTGTCCAGTACGATGTTGAACAAGAGTGGTGATAAACCATCCCCTTATCGGAATCCAGTATGAATTGCAAAAGAGTTAGAGATATCTCCCATGAATTTCACTTTTGAGGTAGTTCCCAATAATGTTTCCTGTATGATGGCCCTTGTCTTCCTGTCAAGTCCTAATTCTTCTAGTCTGTTAAACAAGGTTTTTCTGTCAATCGAATCGTAAGCCTTTTTGAAATCCACAAATGTGACTGTAGTGTTCCTGCATCGTCGGAGTGCAGTATGGTCTTGAGGTTCCAGATCTGCTCAATACAGGACCTTCCCTTCCTAAAACCTGCCTGATATTCTCCAATATGATGGTCCACCTGTGGCTCGAGTAATTTAAAAAATTAAATACATTCGGTTTGAAAATACACACATGTTCACCAACAATCTTTTTTTTCTCGTTTTATAATTTCGTCTTAACAGGTTTCTGAAATAATTATATATTATAAAAGGTACTGTACTGAAAAATGTTTTACCATACAGTAAATCAAATTGTCCAAAGTTAAGAAAAGATTTCGTTGTATGTGCGTCCTCTCTCTCACCTTGCTGTTAGTATGCAGAGCGAAGTGCCGTCCCCGAAGCAGCCAAGATTCCACGTACTTTCAAGTACAGTCCAGTCAAAGACCAAGTTGACCTTGACTAACAACTAACGTTCCACAGTTCTAAAAAAAGTTATGTTATATATTCGACTTTTCCCCCGATCGAAGGTTTCAGTACGGTGTACCGGTGCGTGCCATCACGAATCTAGCCCTGCTATATACAATTACCTTTTACTCCAATCCCCAAACATTGGGTTGCCTCTTCTGCCATCTTCACTGTACCAAAGCACTCCCTCCCCACTGTGGGTGCCGTTGAGGTCTTCACAGTTAACCCTGACCTGGGCCCTTCATATTTATAGCCACTGGAGAGAGGACGACCCAGCTTTGTAAAGCCCGCAGGATTTGGGCTACCTTTTGGTCCGCTGGTTTTATTGGAAGGTATTAGAACCAACCCTAATATTAATTTTAGGTTCCCCTATCCGCCACCTGGGACGCGCCCTCTAGGGGTTACAGGTTCCCCCGAGGGTAAGGATAAATTACGAAGTCAGGACGGTTATTGGAGTAGAAAAGGTGAATGACGGAATTGAGAGGAACAGGTTAAAATGGTTTGGGCGTGTCAAACGAATGGAAGAATACCAAACACAGATTGGAGGATATAAGGGAAGTTAGTTAGTTATTTTTGTTTGAAGGGACGGAACTATGAGAACAGAGATAAAATTATACAAATTTTGAATATACATTTAAATGCTTGGCAGCAATAGGTTTCTCTTGTGAATTACTTATAAGGGTGGGTTGGGAGGGGATGATATAATTACTGTAGAGAGAAAAAATTATCCTCTAGATTATCCTACTCAAGCAGCCATAACCTCCCTATGAAGGCTTCCAAAAAGATGGTATATTGGCTTTCACGGCCAGTGAAACGAAACTCAGCAATTTTCCTAGGTCTATGCCGTGTCTTGTGTGGGGTTTCGCCCAGGACACCAAGCTGGCTAATAAGCCTGCTCTTGGTGTCCCCGCCCGGACCTCCACTGGAGTAGCGACCTGCACGCTACCTTCCTTTTTATGAAGCGCTACTGCGAGAACTAAAAGCTCAAGCAGCCATAACCTCCCTATAAAGGCTTCTAAAAAAGATGGTATGTTGGCTTTCACGGCCAGTTAATTAAAACTCAGTAATTCTTCTGGGTTTGTGCCGTGTCTTGTGTGGGGTTTCACCCGGACACCAAGCTGGCTCATCAGCGGGTTGTTCGTGTCCCCGCCCAGACCCCTACTGGAGTAGCGAACAGCGCGCTACCTCCCTTTTTATAAAGCGCACCTGCGCCACTTTACTGAGAGAATTAAAAGCTCAAGCAGTCATAACCTCCCTATGAAGGCTTCCAAAAAGATGGTATATTGGCTTTCACGCCCAGTGAATTAAAACTCAGCAATTCTTCTAGGTTTGTGCTGTGTCTTCGGTGGGGTTTCGCCTAGGACCCCAAGCTGGCTCATCAACGAGCTCATGGTGTCCCTGCCCGGATCACCACTGGAGTAGCGAACTGCACGCTACCTTCCTTTTTATAAAGCGCACCTGCGCCACTTTACTGAGAGAATTAAAAGCTCAAGCAGCCATAACCTCCCTATAAAGGCTTCTAAAAAAGATGGTATGTTGGCTTTCACGGCCAGTTAATTAAAACTCAGTAATTCTTCTGGGTTTGTGCCGTGTCTTGGGTGGGGTTTCGCCTAGGACACCAAGCTGGCTCATGAGCGGGCTCTTGGTGTCCCTGCCCGGACCACCACTGGAGTAGTGTACTGCACGCTACCTTCCTTTTTGTGAGGCACACCTGCGCCACTTGACTGAGAGAATTAAAAGCTCAAGCAGCCATAACCTCCCTATGAAGGCTTCCAAAAAGATGGTATGTTGGCTTTCACGCCCAGTGAATTAAAACTCAGCAATTCTTCTAGGTTTGTGCCGTGTCTTCGGTGGGGTTTCGCCTAGGACCCCAAGCTGGCTCATCAACGAGCTCATGGTGTCCCTGCCCGGATCACCACTGGAGTAGCGAACTGCACGCTACCTTCCTTTTTATGAAGCGCACCTATGCCACTTTTCTGAGAGAATTAAAAGCTCAAGCAGCCATAACCTCGCTATGTAGGCTTCCAAAAGGATGGTATATTGGCTTTCACGCCCAGTGAATTAAAACTCAGCAATTCTTCTAGGTTTGTGCCGTGTCTTCGGTGGGGTTTCGCCTAGGACCCCAAGCTGGCTCATCAGCGAGCTCTTGGTGTCCCTGCCCGGACCACCACTGGAGTAGCGAACTGCATGCTACCTTCCTTTCTGTGAAGCGCACCTGCACCACTTTACTGCGAGAACTAAAAGCTCAAGCAGCCATAACCACCCTATGAAGGCTTCCAAGAAGATGGTATATTGGCTTTCACGGTCAGTGAATAAAAACTCAGCAATTCTTCTAGGTTTGTGACGTGCCTTGTGTGGGGTTTCGCCCAGGACACCAAGCTGGCTCATCAGCGGGTTCTGGGTGGCCCGCCCGGACTTTCACTGGAGTAGGGAACAGCGCATACATATATACATAAAATGGGTTGTTTTGCCCTCCGAAGGAGAACAAAATGCTCTCCCTGGAGGGCTGGCCGCCATCACAACGATGGTGATCTTCAGCCTTGGGGAACCCTGTTTATTGTGGTAAAAACATGTATAAATGTATATATTTATATAAAATTACAATGGTTCAATATCTTGTTGTTGGTCTTGATGTAAATATTGTTTAAAATATATAAAAGTAGCATTAGAATTTAAATAGAATTACAGGTGATAGGTGAATGATGTGTATGAAATGAAGGATGATACGTAGGTGAGATGCGTTCAGTTCGTCTAGGGGTTCGTAGAGTAAGTTGTCTTCTTTCTTGATGTTGAAAGATGGCCCGATGCCAGGTGGTAATTGGCTGAGAGGAAAGGATGAAAAACAATTTGAAAGGCGAAAATGTTGGAAAATCTATGTTAAGACATACGGTTTGTGCACACTGGATGTTGACTGGTTTAACAGAGCGATACCTCCCTTTTTATGAAGCGCGCCTGCACCACTTTACTGCGAGAACTAAAGCTCAAGCTGCCATAACCTCCCAATGAGGGCTTCCAGAAAGATGGTTTATTGGCTTTCACGGCCAGTGAATTAAAACTCAGCAATTCTTCTAGGTTTGTGCCGTGTCTTGTGTGGGGTTTCGCCTAGGACCCCAAGCTGGCTCATCAGCGGGCTCTTGGTGTCCCCCGCCCGGACCCCCACTGGAGTAGCGAACTGCAGGCTATCTCCCTTTTTAAGAAGCGCATTGCGCCACTTGACTGAGAGAATTAAAAGCTCAAGCAGCCATAACCTCCATATGTAGGCTTCCGAAAGGATGGTATATTGGCTTTCACGGCCAGTTAATTAAAACTCAGCAATTCTTCTGGGTTTGTGCCGTGTCTTGTGTGGGGTTTCGCCTAGGACACCTAGCTGGCTCTCAGTGGGTTCTTCGTGTCCCCGCCCGGACCCCTACATAAAGCGCACCTGCGCCACTTTACTGCGAGAACTAAAAGCTCAAGCAGCCATAACCTCCCCATGAAGGCATCCAAAAAGATGGTATGTTGGCTTTCACGGCCAGTGAATTAAAACTCAGCATTACTTCTTGGTTTGTGCCGTGTCTGGTGTGGTGTTTCGCCTAGGACCCCAAGCTGGCTCATCGGCGGGCTCTTGGTGTCTCCGCCCGGAGGCCCCACTGGAGTAGCGAACTGCGCGCTACCTCCCTTTTTAAGAAGCGCGTCTGCGCCACTCTACTGCGAGAACTCAAAACTCAAGAAGCCATAACCTCGCTATGAAGGCTTCCAAAAAGATGGTATATTGGCTTTCACGGCCAGTGAATTAAAACTCAGCAATACTTCTAGGTTTGTGCCGTGTCTTGTGTGGGGTTTCGCCTGGGACACCTAGCTGGCTCATCAGCGGGCTCTTGGTGTCCCCGCCCGGACCCCCACCTGAATAGTGAACTGCGCGCTACTTCCCTTTTCATGAAGTGCACCTGCGCCACTTTACTGGGAGAACTAAAAGCTCAAGCAGCCATAACCTCCCTATGAAGGCTTTCAAAAAAACAAAAACAAAAAATTTATATTGGCGTTCACGGCCAGTGAATTAAAAGCCAATATACCAGAGAGATTATGATTTAAGGAACGCTGACGGAGACCAAGAATGCAGTTTATTTTGTTAGTACAACACGAAATCAAGAACCATGACGTGAACCATGACGATTGAATGAAAATTATATCTTATGATATGTTTCGAAACGAAGTTTGAAATTTGTCGTGTTGTAATAGAACCGTTCTCGGTTGTGTCGTGTTCATTTGGAAGGAGATCAGTTTGAGCATGTATAGGTTTTTGAAGCTGTCGTCTATGAACATCGGATCGTCTCTGGAATCGATAAGTTTGATCTCATTAATATTTGTTTATAATTAATAAGTATCATCATGCATGAAAATACGAGAAGAAGTATTAGTTACGAAACATGCCTCCTAGTTTCAGTGTTAACGTGTAGAAACTACGTTGGAGATGGTTCAATTTATTTTTTGAGGTTAATCTTTCAACTTATGTCCTTGGCTTTTTATAATGTACTAGCAGAAGTACCCGTTTTTCGAACGGTGTTCGGTGTTAACACCAGACATTATCAATTGAGCTACTGTTGCAATGGGGGCGGTTTGTCATTCCTTCATAAGTTTATCAGAACGAAGTTAGTTTTCTGGGAATGTCACACACACTGTTAATTTAAGGGCCTTAAAATGTGGTTTTCGGACACCCTATATAGACTCCCGAATTTGTGTCTCACATTGAGAAGCGCAACATATGGCCTGGTCGTCCTTCTAGGATAATTTTTATATTTCGCCCATTTTAGCATGTATTTTGAGAAGTTTTTCCCTATATCCACCCTTCTACTGTATGAAAAGTACGGTGAAGAGTTTTATAAATGATTGGTGTATTGAGTCATGTGTACCATACCTAATTTTACGATGCACCAAGCATCCGAACCATAGGCGTACATAAAGATACACAGAAAGACAGACAATAAATTGTCTACAACATATCACCCAGATATCCAAATATGGGTATATCTACCACACAGTATCAAACAAAATCATCCTTACGATGAACCCGTATGTCGACAAAAAATAAATAAAAAGTAAGTGATGAGTTAAAATGTGTTCTCAAACTAAATTCAACTAACGTGTACTTCATGACGTGAAATAGAATTGAAAGCCTTGTAGACGGAACGCAATACACGTCACATAAATTATAAAGGCTTGTGGTGCATGAAAATTCAGGTTCTTTAGCCTCAATTGGCCCAAATTCCTGAAAGCTGCAAAATATGCTGATTCAATTCAGGAATTTTTGAAAATGATGTTGCTGCTTGGAGATATAATAGACCTTCTGTACTATATGTTGCACGTGAAAATTGCGTGAAAAAATTCTTGACCCTCTTAATTGCATTGATGAATTATACAGTCTAAGTTGGTTCCATGATAACCTAATAGCCATTTGCAAACTTTCACAGAAATGTAATAAATGGAGTGACATTGCTTCCTACAGAAATAGATGGAAAGTTGGATGCCACCCCTTGAGATAATGTTGTCATGGTTACCGATTTGCATGCCTTCATTATTTTGTTAAATAAAGTTTAAATTAGATTTTTGGGAATACTTCAGAAACTGTTGGTTTTAGAGCCTTATAATGTAGTTTTCGAGGACCCTTTAGGGCCCCCGAGCTTTGTTTCTGGCACCGAGGGGCTTTGTCTCGTCGTTGTACGCTATAATATAATATAGGGATAGGAATTTAATATACCTGCCAGACCACACCCGCAGGTGTAGGCTAAATCGCGCGAAAAAATTCTAGAGTACCCCTTGACCCCCTTAAGCGCAATATACGTATTGATGAATTTTACGGCTTAATTTGGTTCCATGATAACCTTCTAGAACAGTGATCTTCAACTCGCAGCCCACCACGTATATATCAGCGGCCCGCAAAACGATTTAGTTTCAATAATTCATATTTGATGGTATTTCGATAGGCACACCAGTGTTATGTTGATGTACCGATGATAAAAAGAAAAAAGAGTTCAGAAGATTGCATCATTTTGTTGATTTTTAAATGTTATCATACTTCGTAGGCCGTAGTAGAGAATTTTGTAAGCGGCGAAGCAAGTGTGGCAACCCTGTGAATCAAGGTGCACTAATCAGTATCAGCTGATCTCTCCTAGCGAGTGAACACTTGTTTATGTTTTGTGAATAATGGCTATGAGTAGTAACCAACGGAAAATTGCTATTCTGTGCTCCATTTGGTGTGAATGTGGAAGACTATCCCGGAAACATACAAATGGAACTCACTGAGTTTAATAGCGATTTACAGGAGAAATGTTAAAATTTTGGACTTCTGGGAGTTTTACTCATTATATGTTGAAAAAGATCAATTTCCAGCAATCAGATCTCATGCTCTGTCGACAGCATCCCTTTTGGCAGCACTTACATCTGTGAGCAGCTATTTTCCAAAATGAAGAACGTGAAGTCAAAATTGAGGAATCTTGTTTCTGACACTTATTTAGAGAACTCTCTTCGAATTGCTTCATCCAACGTAAATGCCAATGTTGATAGATTAGTGGAAGAGAAACAGTGTCAGATTTCTCATAATAAAAAAAATTAAAAAAACATTTTGATATTTTTAATTTAATTTAAATATTGATTTCACTGTAATTTTAAAAAAAAATAAAAACTTATTTAGAAAAATTATGTTTTTTTCTTCCAAGTTGAAAGACAAGGCCTTTCATAACAAAAAATTTGGCCCTTCATTAAAATAAGGTTGAAGACCACTGTTCTAGAATATAATAATATAATATAGGGATAGGAATATAATAGACCTGCCAGACCACACCAGCAGGTGTAAATCGCGCGAAAAAATTCTAGAGTACCCCTTGATCCCCTTAAGCGCATTATACGTATTGATGAATTTTACAACTTAATTTGGTTCCGTGATAACCTTCTAGCCGTTTGCAAACTTTCACACTAATGAGAAGAAGATTCCCAAGAGGATACATGAGATGCAGATGCAGAAGAAACGACCAAGGGGAAGACCAAGAGATAGATGGCTGAAAGGAGTGGAGGAATGTGTCAAGAAGAGAGGCGAGGACTGGACCAGAGTGACAGCGGAGAAGTGGTGGGAAGAAAGGACTAAGTGGCGAGGCTTATGTTCCAAACAGACCCAGCCTGGGGCTGGAAACTGTACAAGATGATGATGATGATAACCTTCTAGCCGTTTGCAAACTTTCACACTAATGTAATTAATGGAATTGCAATAGAAGGACCTCTGAGAATCTATTGCCATGGTTACCGGCTTGCATTCATTCATTTGTTTTTATTTACACTGTTTACGCCCACATTGGAGCACCAAAAATCAAACCTGATATACAAAGTCTTCCAATATTTCAAATAATAAGTTTAGTTCTTAATTCTTGATAATTTTTTCCTTTCCCAATACTTCTTCAGTCTGGAAGATCTTGCAGCTCGTTCTTCTTCTGATATAACATACTGCTTACGCTGTGAAATTTTGAATGTTAGTCGAGTGTATTTGTTATTCAGAAGCCGTTTCTCCTCTCTATGTTCAATTTGATGTTGAGTTATTTTCAATTCGTCTAAATCCATTTGTATTTCTTTAAACCATGTGATTTTTGTTTTACTGTTCCAAAAGAAGTCAAAAAGTTGTTTCAGGAGTCTAGTATTTGGCAAGCGGGATATGTGTCCAAAAAACGCAATTCTTCGTTTTCGCATCGTGTCAATGATAGATTCATTTTCCTTGTAAAGTATTGAATTGGGTAAAAGTCTCCACTGGCCCTCAACCTGGTGTTTTTTATTGAGTATTGTCCGAAGAATCCGTCTATCAACCTTCTGTAGTTTGTCAGTTGTTGATCGGGTGTTTAGTTTAAATAAAGTTTCACTTGCATATGTTGCTTCTGGCTTAACGACGGAGAAATAATGTCGAAGTTTAGCATTAATCGAAAGAGACTGTTTCTTATATGTTGGCCAGGTAATCTGTTGTGCTCGTCGCAATTTTAGAGTTCTATTATCTATTGATGCTCTCTCATTGGCATTCCAAGTGATGATCTCACCAAGATATTTAAATTTTTTCACAATCCTTATTTTCTGGGCATTATGCAGTAAAATATGTGATGTGTCAGCTTGAAAAGATGGCATCATTTCTGTTTTCTCAAAGGAAATTTTCAACCCAACCTTTGCTGCTAATCGTTCCAATTCCTCTACCTGGAATTTAGCTTCTTCGATACTAGTTGCTAATAATGCTAGATCATCAGCAAAGGCGAGACAATTTAGTCGAGCATTTTTTCCAATCTTGACATTCGGTGGACAAACCTTATTCCATTGACGCATAACTTTTTCCAGCACACAATTAAACAGCAATGGAGATAATCCATCTCCCTGCCGAAGACCAGTATGGATTTCAAATGACTCAGAGGTTTCACTTCTAAACCTAACTCTAGATTTAGTATTCTTAAGAGTGACCGCAATAAGGTTAACAAGTTTTCGATGTAAACCAAATTCAGTAAGGACATTTAATAGAGATTCGCGATGGATACTATCATAAGCTTTTTGAAAATCAACGAATGTGATCACTAAATCTTTGCTCCTAATCCTGTGATGTTTTATAATCCATTTGAGACTGATAATTTGATCTGGACAGCTTCGTCCTGGACGGAAACCACCCTGATATTCACCAAGTTCATTATCAAGTTGTTCGTGAATTCTGGAATATAAAATCTTTGAAAAAATCTTATACGTGACATCCAGCAAAGATATCCCTCGATAATTGCCAGGATCTGATCTATCGCCCTTTTTGTGTATGGGATGTATAATTGCAATATTCCACTCTTCAGGCAATTTTTCTGTATTCCAAATGTCAATAAGATGTTTAACTTATGTAGGTTATGAATAGTCTGTACATTAGCATTCTTCCAAAGTTCTGCTACTACTTTATTCTCTCCTGCCTCTTTAAAATTCTTAAGTGAATCAATCGCTGTACGCACTTCATCGTAAACCGGCGGTATGATCTTTTCCAGGGGTGTTTTATTTCTAGGATAGGGATCGAATTCAAAAGAATCTTCAGGTTCATCACTATTATGTAATTTTATGAAGTAATCGGCCAAAATTATTGCATTGTCATAATCATTATGGGCCACCTGCCCGTTCGTATCTTTCATCAAAAGAGTAGGGGGAGTAAATTTTGATTGGTATTGTTTAAATGTCCTGTAATAGTCCCTTGTTTTATGGCGATTGAAAGCTTCATCAATAGATTTTAATGTTTCCTTCTGATATTCTCTTTTAACCCTCCTGATTTCTTTGACCGCTAACCTTCTAGCATTGATTAATTCTTCCCTAGAACTTTCTGTTTTTTGTTGTTGGTCTTTCAACCAAGCTGAATGCCGGCGTAGAATTGCTAAATCACAATCCTCATTCCACCATGCATGTTTCTTTCGTTTTTTAATGGGAGCAACGTCTTCTGCTACGGCTTTTAATTTGTTAACAGTGGTCCCCAAGTTGTCACTCAAAAGCGTGATGGATTGCTCAAAATATACTGGATTATTGATAACTGAACTAGGATCATACAATCTTTTGCTATTGAATTTTTGAGGTTTATTTTTCCTTTTAGGAGTCAATTTGATTTTAATCTTGGAAATGTAATGATCCGAATCAACATCAACACCACAAAGGACTTTTACATTATAAATTTCTTTGTGAAATTTCCGATCCATGGCCACATGATCTATCTGAAACTCTCCTAACTTAATATTAGGACATTTCCAAGTCATTAATTTATGTGGTCTCCTCTTGAACCTTGTTGTCTCCATAATTAGACCATGGTTAATACAAAATTCAATTAACCGTTCACCATTCTTGTTTGTCAAGTTATGTGCTGGCCATCGCCCCACCACTAGGCGAAATTTCCTCTCACATCCAATCTTTGCATTGAAATCTCCAAGTAAAATTTTAATATTAGCATCAGGTATATTCGTTACCAATTGGTCAAGTTCATCCCAAAATTGATCCGTCCCTTCAGTATCAGTTCTATTTTTGTCATTTGTTGGTGCATGAACATTTATCAATGTGTATATCTTGTTTTCCACTTTAACTGTTAACAATGCAACTCGTGGGGAATTTGAGGAAAAATCCGTAATGGAATCTAGTATTCTATGGTGTACCAAGAAACCTACTCCAAATTGAGGGACATTTTTCATTACCCTCTCTCCGGGAGGCCCTTTATAGAGACGATACCCACCTGATTCAATTGGGTTCTGATCAGTATTACGTAATTCTTGAAGAGCAGTGATCACAATTTTGTGTTGATCCAAGATATCAGTTAGATGCTTTAACTTACCAACCTTCATCAAAGAATTAAAATTTAATGTTGCCAAATATGAGAACTTTCCCGGCTTGTTGAATTTAAGTACGTTCTTAGTGTGATTAGTCTGCATGCTTGGTCATTGTATCTCGAGGCGCTCCGACTCGCCTTAATCCTCTACCCGACACCCCACCGTATCCGAATGGTGTCTTCGCTTGGTTAATGATGTAAGTGTCCAAACCGGTGGATTTCAATAGAAGACTCTCCATATTCATTTGATTATCAGATCAATGATCAAGAATCTGACCGTGGTCAGGGTTTACAATCCCAGATGTGATCTGGGAAGGTGATGAATGAAATATGATATGATGAAACATGAGATTGTGGAGTGTGTTTGGTCCGTGAGAGCTATTTTATTTCGCTCAAGTCCGCCGGTAAACCGGTGAGGACCCCCCTATCCGCCACCTGGGACGCGCCACGTCGGAGTATCACCTCTCCGCCTGCTACGACAACGTAGTAGGTTCGTGGCATTCATTTGTTTACTAAATGAAATTAGTTTTCTGGGAATATCTCAAAAACTGTTGGTTTTAGGGCCTTAAAATTTGGTTTTCATGGACCCTTTGGGGCCCCCGAGTTTTGCCTTTCACATTGAGGGGCTGAAATTGAGCTTTGTCACGTCCATCTACACCTATTTCAGCATGTATTTTAAGGGGGTAGGCCCCCTTTTACGAGAGGTACGGAGAAGAGTTACATCAATGATTAGTGTCATGCCTCTGATGGATATCTATACCAAATTTTACGTTGATACACCCAGCCGTTCTGGAGTTATAAGGGAACAAAGTTGTCCACAGACAAACAATGAAACTGACAGACACACACAAAAAAAAAAAATCGCGCGCATCCATCATAAAACAGTCTGAAACGCATAAATAACTCAAATTTCCGTAGAAATTCAGAAAAAAAAAACCAGGCAAACTTTCATTTTTATATAGAGAGAGATAGACTGAACCCCTCGGTGTTGACCGTGTTTTATTGCACAAATTTAGGTTTTACTCACTAACCGTTGGAGATACACGAAAAGTCATAAGGACCTTTCGGATAGGAAATTAAATGCTAAAGCTCGTGTATGCTATTAAAAGTTTGCTATTTCTTAGCGTTCTCTTTTTATTTGAAATGGAAATATGAAATTTTGAATCCAAAGGGTGTAGCGACGTCACAAATGTGGGTTTTACTCGCTAACCGTTGGAGATATTAAATAGGATATTAAATTTAAAAGCTCATATGTGCCATCAAAAGTTTGTTATTACTTAGCGTTCTCTTTTTATTTGAAATGGAAATATGAAATTTTGTAACCAAAGGGTGTAGTGACTTCACTAAAATGGTCGCCATTTTTAAATAGTACAAAATATTGAAATCAAAAGTAGCCTATGTGTAACTCTGGTAAATAAGCTACATCCATGCAAAATTTCATTTCAATCGGACCAGTGGTTCTTGCATGATTGAGTAACAGATAGGACGACAAACACCATCTCATTTTTAGCCTATTTTCAATTTTGAAGAAATAGGCTTATGAGATCACCTTCTGTCCGTGTGTGTGTGTGTGTGTCCCCTAATAAATTCTAAAAGGCTGGAGCGATTTCAATGAAACTCGGTAAGTTCATAGCACTATACCGGACGACCCCGACCGTGCCCTTCAAATTTTGTTTCGACTCACCAATCCAACATGGCGGCTGTGCGAAATATTTCACCAGCATTCAATATCTCCGAAACTATTCCCGATATCACCCTGGAATTTTTTACGATGATAAAGGGAACTACTTGAAGTTCACCTATGTGACTTTGAAAAACTGGTAACTACAAAACCAACATGGCGGCCACGCAAATTTGCGAATTTTAAATAGACGTTTCTCGCGATTTGACCAACCAAACGCAATAAAACTTGGTACAGTATATGTTTATACACATTGTAATGCACCGACATCTAACTTGGTTCAATTGTTTACATAACCACAAGATGGCGGATGTGCGAAATATTTCACCGGCATTCTATATCTCTTAAACTATTAGCGGTATCACCCTGAAATTTTGTACGGAGGTAAAGGGCACTACTGGAAGTTCATCTATAAGACTTGCAAAAACCGGTTAACTACAAAAGAAACACGCCCTGTTTTAAAATTTAAATTTTAAATAGACCTTTCTCGCGATTTAATGTTCCAACTGCAATGAAATCTGCTGCAGGAAATGTTTATACACATTGCAATGCACTGGTATCTAATTTAGTTCAATTGTTTACATAACCTCAAGATGGTGGCTTTGCGAATTTTAAAATTAAGCTTTTATTTCTTGTGTCGTAATCATGAGATCGATGTGAACCCATGAAAAAATAAATCCTTTAATGGTACATGACTCTATGGCCTATACATTTGACAATCCAACATGGCGACCATCCGAAATATTTAGTCGGTTCTCAATAACTACGAATCTATTACAGCAATCAAACTGAAATTTTGTATGTAGATAGTCTAGAGGCAATTAACATAAGTTGGATATATGAAAATAGGCTGTATAGTTCTTCACGGAACTACTTGTTATATATTAGTATGACATACGTAGTGGGGGATCACATTGCTTGCTTTAAAGGGGTTTAATGTCTTAAGGGTTCTTATTGTTTGTTTTCTGTATTTTGTTGTATTTCGTATTGTTTATTTTCCTCACGTGTGTTTACGTTTCGTTATGCTAGATCAGTGTGGTCCAACCCGCGGCCCTCGGGCCGCATGCGGCCCGCCTGTTCATTTTTGTTGGCCCTTGCCCTTCTTACTGCCCTTCACTCTCCGACAGTTATAATCCGTGGCATGCCTACTTTAATTTTCACTTTCATTCAGTAATGTTACGAAGGAGCCTGGTGGAAAAGGAAAGATCCCGAAAAATACGCCAGTAATCAGAATTGGCTTTCCACGAATACGTACGGCACGAGAAGCGGCTCCGTCTCCAGGCGACAACCAGTGATTGGCTGCCGATAAGTTCACGATCGTTCGTGTGCTGTGACGGATTTCCCTATAAAAGGGAGCGCAGGGCTGTTCGAAGAGGTTGTTTTTGACGAGAGAGGTTGTTCGAGAGATATAGTACGACGAGAGTTTGTTGTCATCGTTGTTGCGAGAGCGGTACCTAATATGGCGGGACTTAATAAACGGCGTGTTGAAGACGAGAGACGACAATTTCAGTCAAAGTGGCAGGAAAGTTACTTCTTTGTTGAACATAATGGATAACCACAGTGTGTTATCTGTTCTCAAGTCTTAGGTATTTCGAAGGAGTATAAGGTGAATAGACACTATGCCAGCTAGCATAAATCAAAATACGATCAATACCAGGGAAGTGCCAGAAGTTGAAACTAACAAGGCAGAAGAATATATTTCAGCAACCATCAGTCACTGCCGGTTTAAAGGCATCTTATGAGGTATGTTTAGAGCTAGCTAACAGTATAAAGTCTTTTAGGGATGGTGAGATCATTAAGAGATGTGCTGTAAAAATGGCATCTTCATTTGGAGATAATAGGATGGCTAAAATTTTTGAAACAATTCCCTTGTCTCATCAGACAGTTAGTAGAGCATTTTGGAAAAATGTGAATTTTACTTTCTAGCTCTAGATGAGAGCACAGCTATAGCCAACTCCTTATCTTTGTCAGAAAATTAAACGAAGAATTGTAAATTCATGAAGAACTGTTGGAATTAAGATCATTAGAAACCACCAAAAAAAGGTATTGACATATTCAACGCACTGGATGATGTCGTTTCTAAATATGGAAGTTTTGTGAAGTGCTATGGCATTGCAACAGATGGGGCTAAAACAATGGTTTGTACTAACATTGGTTTAGTAGCACTGTGTAATGAAAAGGGATTGAATGTTTTGTTTTTCCACTGCATTATCCACCAGGAGGCTCTCTGTGGAAAAATTATAAGGCCCAGCGAGACAATAAAAACTGTTGTAAATACTGTTAATTATAAAGGGGAGGCAATAAAGTCTGTAGACATAGAGCATTTATTCAATTTCTGGACAAATTGGAAGCTGAGTATGGTGACATTTCATTGTACTGTGAAGTGCGTTGGCTGATGCTGGAAATTGCTTGCAACAGTTTTTTGGGTTGAGGAATGAAATTCTTGCTTTTCTCAAAAATGAAAATATTGAGCATGAGCAACAAGAAAACCTGGAAGGAATTCAGTTTTTAAATAATCTTTCTTTTCTGACAGCTTTGGTTGGTTGGTTCCTAAGTTTAGGGGCTGCGACAACGCGGTCATGTAGCCCCGTGTACTTTGGGTGTGTGTAGAATCTGTCTGATAACCGGTGTTAATTGTGATGACTGTATTAGTGTGTGTTATCTGTTTGTTAATTTGAGTACTGCAACTAACATGAAAATCCACAGCCTGCTTCCAGTCTCCGACCGGGTCAGGAATGGAATGAATGAAGCCCCCATCTAGCGGCGAGGATATGAACTGTGCCGGCTGCCGAGGCCTGACGCACTCCTCTGGGGCAATGATTAAATGAATGACAGATGAAATGAAATGATAGTGGAGAGTGTTGCTGGAATGAAATTTTGACAGGGAAAACCGGAGTACCCGGAGAAAAACCTGTCTGCCTCCGTTTTGTCCAGCACAGATCTCACATGTAGTGACCGGGATTTGAACCACGGACCCAGCGGTGAGAGGCCGGCGTGCTGCCGCCTAAGCCACGGAGGCTTAGTACTGCAACTAACAATTTTTCAAATAGTTCCTACTTTTGCCGCCAAGCGCCACCGTCAACGACTACTAGGCCAAGTTCAGAACTGAGCTACTAGATGCCGCCGCAGTCGGCTCTTGGCAACGAACATAGAAACCTAAGAGCGTTGTTTACATTCTTAACCTATCCAATTTAGCTTCACACAGGTGCAATTAGTGGAAGGATCTTTAACATGCCATAAATCTAAGACATGGGACCGCCGGCTTTACTTCCCCTCCGAAGGAAGGCATACTGAGGGATTTTTAACGCTCTTAAAAAATCCAACGGCTTCGGCCGGGTTTGAACCCGCTATCTTGGGCATAGGAGCTCAGCATGCTACCGACTACGCCACCGAAGCCGCCCTCTGACAGCTTTAACATCCCATCTAAATGCTTTAAACCTGAAACTACAAGGCAGAAAACAAAATATCTCCCAGCTTTATGGACATATAGAGGGCTTCCGCAAAAAACTTGATGTAATGCAAATTGCATTGATGGCAAATAATATGGCACACTTCCCATCTTGTCAGCAGTTGAAAAAAGAAAAAACATGACATAAATTTTAGTATGTTTCATGAAATAACAATAGATACCAAGAAAGAGTTCCAGAACTGATTCCTGGATTTTGACTCCCTAAAACCAAAACTTGCACTGTTCAACAACCCCATGGATATTGAAGTGAGCGAGGTGCCCTGCGACCTTCAAATGGAAATTTGTGATCTTCCGGCAAACCCATTCTACCAGACTAAAAATTGTAATGTCCCAGAAAATTTCTGGAAACTGATTTCTAAAGATCGTTTTCCTAAACTGCTTAAATTCTCTCTGCAAGTGTTATCACTGTTTGGCAGTACGTATATGTGCGAGTGTGCTTTTTCTGCTCTCAAACAAATTAAATCAAAAACGAGAAATCGAATTGAAAGTGCTTCACTGGAATCGAGACTGAGACTTTGCCTTACTTAACTTACAGTGGACATTGATACACTAGTATCAGGAAAGCGGTGTCAATCATCACATTGATTTCTCGACTGTAAAATGAAGTGGTATATTAAACTAGTAATATTAAACTTTTTTAATATAAATTTTAATAAATGTTTTTGAGTAAAATATATAATACGTTTTCTTTCAGGAATGTCTCTGGCCCTCACATTCCTATATTAAAGTTTGATTGGCCCTCGGGTAACTAAAGGTTGGACCACCCTGTGCTAGATAATGGAATTTTCAAGAGAGAATACCTAGTGAATTCGGGCGTTACCCTGGGGAGTTGTTTTAACTGTAGGTGGATCCATGGATGGATAGATGCTGTATTGCTTGGATCTATGGATGGATAGATTGGTGTTATGTTGTTTGGATCTATGGATGGATAGATCGGTGTTATGTTGTTGTGCTTAGGGTAAATGATTTAGGACTGCGTATTCCTCCTTGAAATACCACTATAAGCTCGTGTTTTTCTTTGTTATTGCGGATGGGTAAATTTTATTTGATTAACGTCACGGGTTTTGACTGGGCAGTGCGTCATTGTAAATGTTTTCTTGCGTTTTGTTTTTGATCCAGTCAAGAAACAGCGTGTGACCTTGCTGCTTTTTTTTTTGCGTATGGCTTTCAGTGCCGGGAGTGTCCGAGGACACCCAATGGGTGAGCTACAATTACCGTTGGGGAGGGAAGTTCGGATGTGAGGGCAAGGAGTTGGAAGGTAGTGGCTGTGGCCTATAGTTAGGGACCAACCCCGGCATTTGCCTGGAGTGAAGATGGGAAACCACAGAAGACCATCTTCAAGTTTGCCGGCGGGGGATTCAAACCTCCTCGCCTCCCGGATGTGAGCGACTGCCAGCAGTCATGCCGTAACGACCACGGCTAACCCACCCGGTCGTTATTAATTGAGATGTATCTATATGTCTTTCATCGGATGATGTGTTGTATGGATTTCATGTTTTCCGGAGACTGGTTTCTATCTGCATTTCATCCCTTGTTAGAATATTGAATCTCGTGCTTTCGTTCGAAAAGAAGTTTTATTCTAGAAGTTGATGAAGTCATTTAGGTCGTTATTCATATTTTGGGTCGTTCCTTGTATTCTTGTCATTTTCGTGGTTAACGCTGAACTGAACTATATTTCCTTAAGGGTCACGTCATGTCATGTTTTTAGTGAAGTTCAGATTGTTGTTATTGTTGTGTTATTTGTTAAGTTGGCTATTTTCGAGCCGTTTCTTGGTTTATTGGGTTGTCTGTTATGATGTGACATACGTTATATTAATGGTGGATGGTTAGAGAGTTCATGGGATATATGCCATCATAAGTTTCTTAGAATATTTCTTCTGACTACATCGAAGGTACTATTTTAATTATTGTTAATTTACTATTATGCTTAACTGTCCCTTTTGAGAAATTGAGCATTTCTGAGAAGCATTAGGAGCTTAGTGTGGAATAAAGATGTCCCACAAAAAAGCAAGGAAGTGTTATACAGAAGCTACTATATCCCAATACTGACCTATGCTTCAGAAACGTGGACAATGAAGAAAAGAGACATAAGCAGAATACAGGCAGGTGAAATGAAGTTCTTGCGAAGTAGGATCGGAGTAACAAGAAGAGACAGGGTGAGGAATGAAAAGGTCAGGGAAATGGTGAAAGAGGAGCCCTTGCAAGGTAGGATTGAGACATCAAGACTGAGGTGGTATGGACACTTAAAGAGAATGGATGAGAAGAAGATTCCCAAGAGGATACATGAGATGCAGATGCAGAAGAAACGACCAAGGGGAAGACCAAGAGATAGATGGCTGAAAGGAGTGGAGGAATGTGTCAAGAAGAGAGGGGAGGACTGGACCAGAGTGACAGCGGAGAGGTGGTGGGAAGAAAGAACTAAGTGGCGAGGCTTATGTTCCAAACAGACCCAGCCTGGGGCTGGAAACTGTACAAGATGATGATGATGATGATTGTTTTTATACTGGTGTTTTGATAATTTGTATTTTATTGCAGCCCCTGAATCATCTCCATACTCCATTTTCATGCGTTCCTCGTTCCCCCTTTTATATTCCTGTTATTGTTCTTTTACATTAAATTTATCTTTTGGTTTTCGACCTTTACATGGAACGTGTTTTCATTTCATAGTTGACCTCTGTCTAGTTCATAATGCTAGTACACTGGACACGAGTTTAGGGTCCACGCGTCCCTCTGAGTGGCAGTCCTCTGTTTTCGGAGGCTCTTTCCTTCCCATCGTATACCGTCCGTGTGCGTGGTAGGTTGTGACTTTCCGCAACAACCGACCATCCACAGACCACATCAGACATTGGTATATTACTTATAGAATATTGTCAAGTCAGTCCTTAGGGACTAAGTCTACAAGTAGTCATTCTACAGGAAGTTAAGTAGAGCATATATGTACTCAGCGGAAGAACTGACCATGCTGAACGAGAACTTACATTATAATTGTGCAGGGTCTTTATTTTTGCTTGGCAAGGACATTCTCGGTCACGCCCTGCGCCAGTGATAGCTCAGTTCCCGGCGACCTCGCGCGCGTATGTACGACAGAATACCGCAGAATACGATTTCCTGCACTTTATGTACGTATTGTGCAAATATACTCGTTCACGTAACGAATATTTCACATAAGGTATTACAGCACTATACACAATCACAATAAAACACTACACAATAAAATATACAGTACCGGCACACAGTAGCTTTATAAAATACAACTAATAATAATAATATCGTATGGCCTCGGGTGCCGGGTGCAAGCTTTGTAATTTGACACCCAGAGGGTAGCTTTATTGTCGAATTTTGTTGTTCCTTTAATCACTATGAAAGTCAAGGAGGTTAGATATCTAAGCTCCTTGAACACTATAGCGCTTTCTAGTAGAGAAATGAGGAACTTTGTGTTGGCGGAAACTCCCGAGATTAATTTTGCCGTTATGAACACGGCCTACTGAATTCAAATGGGTTCTTTGACATGCCAACATCGTATGACATGCGTGTCGTATTTTTTCCGCCCTTCAAAAAAAAAAAAAAAATCACTTACCACGGCCAGGAGTGAACCTGCAATCTTGGGATTAGTAGACCGACACGCTATCCACTCACCCACCTTGGCAAGCTGAAAGACTGAAACACCCAATTAGCTCGGACCTCACGCGTCTACAGAAGAGCGAGTGAATATCCGGGCAATATGGCTGGAGACCACGCGCCGGGGACCTGCATAATAGGCCTACGTGAAGTTCATAACGTGCGCTAGAACAAGACAAAAGTTACGAATGACATTGCCAAGGACACCCATTCCTATAAATCGGACAATAAATCAACTGGCTAAGAGATTCTAACGTACAAGTTCAGCAAACGATAAAAATAGACGAAGATGTCGTTATTTCCTTACTGAAGCTAAATTAACCGGAGTAACCGGAAACTTCATAAGGAGATGCCGATTATGTTTGACAGCGGATGGGGACCATTTTCAGCATCTACTGTAAGCATGGTGAGTAAAAATGCATGATACTGATTTTAAGCGCCGTATCCTGTCGTACAATTGCGCGCACAGTCGCCAGGAACTGAGCTGTCACTGGCGGAGCGCGTCAGCGAGAATGTCCTTGCCAAGCAAATATAAAGACCCTGTATATAGCATGGTCCAGGGTGCCTCATGTCAATAAACAGATGTACGGGCAACGCAACATTGGTGATATAAGTTCCCGGGACTCATATATCCATACTCCCAGAGGCCAACTTCACTGCTCGGCTGACCTACGGGAAACTACCTGGTCTCACCCACACAAACCGGGTCACGACAATTATTATTACTAGCGGATCAGTACGAGAACTCTCGCATAATGGGTTGTGTGCGCCCCATGTGTACGGACTACCCGGCCAGCTCTAGTGCTATGCGGGCTTTACGCGACACAGTTCTGCCAGGGGTATCGTCTTGTATATTTATTTAAAATCACTTTACAAACAAGTAAATATACACTCACCGGCATTAAAAGCGAAACACTGTGAATTTCAGACAAAAATCGATGTTGGACCGCTTCAAACCATGTATTAATCAAATATTATGACATTACAACAACATGGCAATTACTCTAAATAGCACAATAATTGATACAAATTATTTATCACAACAGTGCACAAAAACAAATTTGGAAATGTCGAAACCTGGAATCCATCGTACTGTCCTTCAACCCGTTACACTGTATGATTGCGAATGATTACTTTACGACTTATTCCGTTTGACCACTTGTTTACATAACATTTCCACTGGCTCATTAACGGGTATTACCACCTTTAGCCACAGTCACAACTGTGATTCGATCAGGCATGCTCAGGATGCAATCACGAATGTTCTCTTGTGGTATGAGCTCCCATTCTTCGTACAGATAAGCTCGAAGTCAGGAGAACGACTCCTAGCACGTCTCTCAACCATATTCCAGACATGCTCTAACGGGTTTAGGTTGGGACTATAAGCAGGTCACACCATGCGCTCAATTCCGACTTCATCCAGGTACTCACGTACACAGACGGCAACGTGTGGGCGAGTGTTGCCATGCTTCGGGATAACGTTCTCCCCTAAGACAGGTGAAGAAAGGCACGACGTGATGTACTAAAATCTCTTTCATGTACCGGTGGACTGTCAGGCTCCCATTGTCAACGAACACAAGCTCCATTCGCGTATCCGTGGTAATCCCGGCCCAGACCATCACAGAGCCTCCATTGAATGGTTCCTTGCAGATAAGGTACAGGGTGAATTAGGTTCCCCGGTCCTTCTCCATACTCTCTCCCTCCCATCCGGTGCCCTCAAACAGAATAGGGATTCATCCGTCAACAGCACTGAGCTCCTCTGCTCCACAGTCCAGTTTCGATGGACGTTAGCGAATTGCATACAAGCGGCATGGTGCTCACGTCTAAGGAGATGTCCTGTGGCGGGCCTCTTAGACTGTAAATCCACTTTTTACAACCTCCTTCTTACTGTCCTTTCACGGATGTTCGTGCCCCGAGCGATTTCTGGCCTCCACAGCTGTTGTGTGTCGTTAACGAAGAACTTGCATTGCAAGAGAGCGATCATCGCGCTCAGTAGTGCTTCTCCTACGACCAGAACCGGGCCTCCTGGAGTAGATATTGTCCTCTCTGTACCTTTTAACAGTACTGTACAGGTTGGAACAAGTTGTGCCTGTAACCTTTGCCACATAGCGTAAACTGCGCCCATCCTAAACTAATGCCACTGCCCTTGCTGCGTTTTCAGGAGAAAGAGCCATTATGATCTGACTTAGATGCGAAATAACTATTGTAGACTAGCCGTAATATCCATAAAAATACGCGGCACGAGAATTCACAGCAATAAACCTTACGACAGCCGTCTGTGGTTATTTTTGATCAAAGGCGGGAAACAGTAATATTGGTGCTGTAAATGTCACGATCAACAATGTTTATTTAAACACAAATTGTGCTAAATGTTCCGGCATAACTCAACAAAATGACAGTGTTTCGCCCTGGTGTGCAATTGGGCTCTTCAGTTGGTTAAAGCACACCTCACCAAGACACTGTCTAGTACACACTGGGAAGGCCATTGCAAGACGTATTTGATACATGTGTATCCACGTCACGAGCAAAGCCAGTGCACTATGGGAGTCGAAACTCCACTCCAAAGCAATTATAACCTTACCTTGGCATTGAATATATAATTTTCAAAAGAAAAATATGTATTGTCCGTTGAGCCATTATATATTTAAACACAAATTGTGCTAAATGTTCCGGCATAACTCAACAAAATGACAGTGTTTCGCCCCGGTGTGTAATTGGGCTCTTCAGTTGGTTAAAGCACACCTCACCAAGACACTGTCTAGTACACACTGGGAAGGCCATTGCAAGACGTATTTGATACATGTGTATCCACGTCACGAGCAAAGCCAGTGCACTATGGGAGTCGAAACTCCACTCCAAAGCAATTATAACCTTACCTTGGCATTGAATATATAATTAACAAAAAGAAAAATATGTATTGTCCGTTGAGCCATTATATATTTAAACACAAATTGTGCTAAATGTTCCGGCATAACTCAACAAAATGACAGTGTTTCGCCCCGGTGTGCAATTGGGCTCTTCAGTTGGTTAAAGCACACCTCACCAAGACACTGTCTAGTACACACTGGGAAGGCCATTGCAAGACGTATTTGATACATGTGTATCCACGTCACGAGCAAAGCCAGTGCACTATGGGAGTCGAAACTCCACTCCAAAGCAATTATAACCTTACCTTGGCATTGAATATATAATTTTCAAAAGAAAAATATGTCTTGTCCGTTGAGCCATTATATATTTAAACACAAATTGTGCTAAATGTTCCGGCATAACTCAAGAAAAGACAGTGTTTCGCCCCGGTGTGCAATTGGGCTCTTCAGTTGGTTAAAGCACACCTCACCAAGACACTGTCTAGTACACACTGGGAAGACCATTGCAAGACGTATATTCAATGCCAAGGTAAGGTTATAATTGCTTTGGAGTGGAGTTTCGACTCCCATAGTGCACTGGCTTTGCTCGTGACGTGGATACACATGTATCAAATACGTCTTGCAATGGCCTTCCCAGTGTGTACTAGACAGTGTCTTGGTGAGGTGTGCTTTAACCAACTGAAGAGCCCAATTGCACACCGGGGCAAAACACTGTCATTTTGTTGAGTTATGCCGGTACATTTAGCACAATTTGTGTTTAAATATATAATGGCTCAACGGACAATACATATTTTTCTTTTGAAAATTATATACAACAATGTTTATCCATTATTGCACTGAAACTTCTGAAATGGGCTAATTAACTACTCATGATACATTACCATATAACTGCAATGCCACAATATTCAATTTGTATCAGTTTTGAAGCCGCCCAACATTGAGTTATGTCTGAAATTCGTAGTGTTTCGCTTTTTATGCCGGTGAGTGTATTTCCATTAACTTTTCAAGAAATGCAAGATTTTTCCTGTACTATTGAGACGATTTGGAAGATTTTGGTACTAACCAGACTTTCTAACTCACTCTGGTTTAGGAGCTTGAATTTTGTGATACGTATATAATAAGTATGGTATGTTTAGAAAAAAAAAAGAATGTTATTATTTTGTTTATAGCGAGCTCATTTGAATTTTATATGATTACATGACAGTTCCCCCCACTGACACTTCCACACACTGCCCAAAATACTGACACTTCCCCACAGCCCATGGACGCGGCTACCTGTTTAATGACTTAGAAATAATCTCGACTGACAGTTCCACACACATCCCCCCCTAAGGTTATAAGCTTCAGCGATCATCGTTACAGCCGCACCAGTGACAATGCTCCTTAACATAATACCCCTTTGGAGTGAAGAAAAGCGCTCAGTCTACGTACTTCATTACTAACACGGTCTCGAAAATATCATTGTTATGTAGTGTAATTTCCATCAAAATAAAATAAATGCTGAGTCTGATTTCCATCACACTTTATCTAGGCTGTGTACTGGCAAAATACTAACAAAACCGATCATTTTGGTGTTGTTATCATTTTGGCGTGTTTAAAATCAGCTTTCTAGGCTTTGTCAGTTGCTTGTTTTTATTTTGTCATATTTGTTCAACAATAATATTAACCTACTCCATTTTCTGTGAATAGGCAACTGCCTTCAACTTTTTTTGGGTCATTTTCGAACTTTTCTAAATGTTCTCATACCGTCCTTTCAGTTTGGCATATCAGGGGAAGATCTTACGCTATACTTATAATTCAAATGCTACTATGGGGAGGAGCCTTTGGAAATTTCTCATTTTTAATGTACTAGTACTTGTACTCATAATAGCTGAAGAGTATTACATTTTTTTGCCTCAAACCTTATACAGTAGTTCAGTAGTTAAAGAATATAATATGTGATTCCAGAGATATTAAAAGTGCTAAACAACAGTAGACCAAATTTCAACTTGATCGTTTTCATAGTAGCCTTAACCGGGTGAGTTAGCCGTAGTCGTTACGGCATGACTGCTTTAGTCGCTCACATCCGGGAGGCGAGGAGGTTCAAAGCCCCCGCCGGCAACCTTGAAGATGGTCTTCTGTGGTTTCCCATCTTCCTTCAAGGCAAATGCCGGGGTTGGTCCCTAACTATAGGCCACAGCCACTACCTTCCAACTCCTCGTCCTTACATTCCAACTTCCCACCTTAACGGTACATGTAGCTCACCCATTGGGTGTCCGTCTCGAAGCAGCTACAAAACTGGCAAGCCGAACATGTCCTCGGACATTCCCGGCACTAAAAAAAAAGTAGCCTTGGGGGAGGGAGATGTGTGTGGAAATGTCGGTCGAGATTATTTCTGAGTCATTAAACATGTAGCCACGTCCAAGGCCTGTGGGGAAGTGTCAGTATTTTTTCCAGTGTGTTGAAGTGTCAGTGCGGGGAACTGTCCGGACACCTTTTATATGCTAGTTTGTCACTATTAATATCTCCCTGTACTTTTACTTTCAGCGAGGCTTCAGTTGCCGTGCCAATCAAGAGGACATCATGGAAATGCAAAAACTCAAGAAAGATTCCACCCTAGTAGCAGAGAATGAACCGTTGGAATGCTGCTTCTGCAGAAGCAGTGAAGATGACGAGTTGAAACTAGGAAAATTTCTTAGCAAGAACGGTGTTGCCGTTCATTATTTCTGTCTCTTACTCTCGACGAATGTTGTACGGAGAGGTAGAGATGATCAAGGGATTGCTGGCTTCCTACTCCCCGATATTCATCGCGAGTTGAAACACTGTAAAACAATTACTTGTGTGTATTGCAGTAAACAGGGTGCTACCATTTATTGCCAGCGGCCGGAATGCTATAGTGTGTTCCATTTTACTTGTGGTCTACGATGGGGAACTTCGTCGCAATTCTGCGGCAAATACCTATCTTACTGCCGTCAACACCGATTGTACCAGGAGGAACGACTACAATCTAAGATGATCTGCGTAATTTGCTCCGAATATGTTTATCCTGGCGATTACATGGCGACTTTGTGGGGACGATGCTGCCGAAGGAAATCGTGGTTTCACCGTCATTGCATTCAGAAGTTGGCTATGAGAAGCGGCTGTTTATTCCGCTGTCCTCATTGTAATGATAATAAAGTGTTCACGCACGAAATGAAGTGTCACGGGATCTTCGTACCAATGCGAGATGCCACTTGGGAGATGAAAGAAAATCAACGACATAAATACGGCTCAAACTATATATATAACGATGTTGCCATGGTTCAGAGGATAAAAGCTCCCTGGCGGAAAGAAATTCATTCTCGAGCCAGGAAGGAAAATTTTTTTCATGCCGGGATTTCTAAGAGCTTCTCAGGGGAACCTCCATTTAGGATAAGGATTCACCCAGACATGCATCTACCGCGATCTCCTCTGTACAAACCACCAACAGGAATTGGCAACCATATACTTAAAGAAGTAAGCCGTACGAACTATGAGCATTACCTTGGTGAATGGGCACCACAGAGAAAACCTCCCGTCTACTACGTGGATACCAGACAGCCGCACTTGATACAGCAGCAACCTGAAGTGTTCCACCCTGTAAGAGTGTGTCGGGAGCAATTAAAAGAGACTCTTCATGTTCGCAAGAAGAGAACGTATCCCGTTTTTGCTGAGCGAAAGCTTGAATAATCATATAAGGTGTCACGTTCGCATTTTTTTTTTTTCAGCCCCATCCTAGCCACAGTTCGTATTTCCGAGCTTCTTATTGGCTGTTCCGTCGTGCCATTCTCCTGGTTCCTAATTGAGACGGTAGATGGTGGCAGGGGTTCACTTCCGTTCAAACATGGAGGAAGGTTATCGTGTGAGATGGGAATAATATTCGATGTTGAATTGCATTATTAACGTAAATCAGGCCTGAAACTTGCTTTAGGTCAAGTTTTAAAACATTCGACGGAGCAAATGAATGCGTTCTAATCAACATTTAAGGTCTAACCGAAATCATTAGACATTTAACCACATGGATTAACATCCATGATAATAAGAACCAATTTTAAGTGCACTTAATGGTAATGTGCTAGCTTCGTAGTCCTATGACCCGGGTTCAAAACTGCCCAAGGGCAGAAATTTTTACTCCTTTTGAATTATTTTATTATATTCTCCCTACCTCTTACTGCATGTTTTCTGGAAATTATCTGTGGGGGTGATTGAAATAATAAACATTGTTAGGCGGAACTGTTCTCTCTTCTCACTTGAATTAATATTTCTCTACCTACTGTTCAACGCGGTTAGCGTTCTTGGCTGTCTCCCCAGAAGTCCGGATTCGATTCCCAGATCTGCGAAGAAATTTCAATTATGGCGTGAGGGTTGCAACAGGGTACACTCGGCCTCGTGAGCCAAAACAGAGTGGAGGTGGGTTCGACTCCCACCTCAACATCTTGGAAGTGATTTTCCATAGTTTTCTACTACTCCAGACAAATGCAGAAATGGTTCATACATGGTGGCCACTACTCCTGGAAAACTCCTGGATTTTTATTAGGTCTGGAAAACACCTGGAAAATGTCGAAAAATTTGAAAACTCCTGGAAAATAGCCACTGTTAATTAATTATAGAAATCTTTCCAACTTAAATTATAACTCCCGCTGCGGTTTTGGGTGAGCACTCTATCGTTAATGAAAGAAATTTCCTCAGGCTACCTGTTTCTGTGTGTGAGAAAACGCGATAGTATTTTTGTAAAACATAGGGTGTTGAGTATAGACAACTTCACCGCAATAAAATTGCAGGCGGCGTTCTTCCCGTTTTTTAAAGCGGATATTTGAGTCATAAAGGCTTTTTTAAAACAGCAATTAACTCATTTGTGTGTAGGCTTGCGTATCGTCGCAGTTTTGCGGAAAATACCAATCTTTCTGCCGTAAACACCGATTGTACCAGGAGGAACGACTACAATCTAAGATGATCTGCGTAATTTGCTCCGGATATGTTTATCCTGGCGAATACATGGCGACGTTGTGGGGACGTTGCTGCCGAAAGAAATCGTGGTTTCACTGTCATTGCATTCAGAAGTTGGATATGAGAAGCGGCTATTTATTCCGCTGTCCTCATTGTAATGATAATAAAGTGTTCACGCACGAAATAAAGTGTCACGGGATCTTCGTACCAATGCGAGATGCAACTGGGGAGATGAAAGAAAATCAACGACATAAATACGGCTCAAAATATATATATATAACGATGTTGCCAAGGTTCAGTGGATAGAAGCTTACTGGCGGAAAGAAATTCATTCTCGAGCCAGGATGGTAAATTATTTTCATGCCGGTATTTCCAAGAGCTTCTCAGGGGAACCTCCATTTAGGATAAGCGTTCACCCAGACATGCATCTACTGTGATCTCCTCTGTACAAACCACCAACAGGAATTGGCAACCATATACTTAAAAATGGAAGCCGTACGAACTATGAGCATTACCTTGCTGAAAAGGCACTACAGAGAAAACCTCCCGTCTACTACATGGATACCAGACAGCGGCACTTGATACAGCAGCAACCTGAAGTGTTCCACCCTGTAAGAGAGTGTCGGGAGGAAGTAAAAGAGACTCTTCATGTTCGCATGAGGAGAACGTATCCCATTTTTGGTAAGCGGAAGCTTGAATAATCTCATAAGGTGTCCTGTTCTCATTTTTTTTCCAGCCCCATCCTAGCCACAGTACGTATTTCCGAGCTTCTTATTGGCTGTTCCGTCGTGCCATTCTCCTGGTTCCTAATTTAGACGGTAGATGGTGGCAGGGGTTCACTTCCGTTCAAACATGGAGGAGTGAGAGGATGAAAGCCCTGATAACCTGTGTTATTGTGGTGTCTGTAGTATTGTGAGTATTTATATTCAGGTGAGGATTTGCAAAGAGGCGGTCGTGGCTTTGTTATGAACGATTTCGGCTTTTGTCTGGAGTAGAAGTGGAAAACTATGGAAAATCACTTCCAAGATGTCTGAGGTTGGAATAGAACCCATCTCTACTGTGTTTTGGCTCACGAGGCTAAGTGTACCCCGTTGAAGCCTTCACACCAGAATTGACATTTCTTGGCAGAGCTGGGAATCGAATCCAGACCTCTGGGGAGGATCGTCTCGTACCGTTGCGGTCAGCTGCCGCCCTGGAGGTCCTGTGTTCGATTCCCGGCTCTGCCACGAACTTTGAAAAGTGGTATGAGGACTAGAACGGGGTCTACTCAGCCTCGGGTGGTCCAAATGAGTAGGGGGAGTTCGATTCCCACCTTAGCCATCCTCGAAGTGGTTGTCCATTGTTTCTCACTTCGTCTTCGGGCAAATGGCAGAGTGGTACTATCCCAGTATTTTCCTGTGCCTATTGGGATAACTTTTGTTTGAAGTATTTTTACGTGAGGCTACGGTATTTTAAACATCCGGCTGGTAGCTGAAACCAGTCCACAGGTATTCAAGGAGAATTCCGATACTATCCCGCCGCACATGTTATGTAACCAGGCACTAGTCGTTTGCTTGACCTCACCCCATATTATGTTGGTTGTGTCCTGATTGCGACCATTCCGGATTGCGTTCACCTCATTAGCAGTCCAGATTGCGGTCACTTTCATTTTAGGGAAGAACTATAAACATTCCAGCGTCCAGATTGCGGTCACTTTTCTTGGGAGACCGGTTCTTGATTCTTCCCGACTGACTCATACCTTCCGTAAGTTTTGTGGATAACAAGGGGAAACTGATATTTCACTACCTAACCAAAGAATACAGTTCAGTGTTCAGCTGAGCACACCCCATAAAACTTCGCTTAAAAAAATCAAGTCCCCTCCCAATCTGACAGCACCTCGTAAATCAATGATTATAACAGTTTCAGTCTTAAGAATAGAAACGTTTCAAGATCGGAATCAACGACCTTCACTATAATCAAAATTGTTTTAACGGGAAATTTTATACTTACAGGGTATAATTTTAAATTTCTGCCCCTCCCTTCCCATTTGGGACATGAGATATCTATTTTTATAATAGGTAGCCAACTGTATATAGTGAAAAACTTTCTTTTTATTACCTCGAAAAATTCATCTCGTAAAAGTAATTTGTTCTGCGTTTGATTCTATATCCCAAAGAGAACTGACATAATTATGACATGTACCCCAACATTGGCAAGAGGGGTGGAAGTGAAAGGTGAGGAATTCCCCAGGGGAGTTACAACCGGACCGGTCTCCCAAGAAGAGTGACCGCAATCTGGACGCTGGAATGTTGATAGTTCTTTCCTAAAATGAAAGTGACCGCAATCTGGACTGCTAATGAGGTGAACGCAATCCGGAATGGTCGCAATCAGGAAGACACCCATATGTTACCCAAGGCCTACAAGAGCAGTGAGGGTAGAGATGTCTCGTAATGAACATGTAAAATAGAGTAAATAACTAATAACAGAGATCACAGAGAGGAACAACGCTTTGCTAATGTTATAATTATTAATACGATGTATTATGAAGACATTTTTAGTGAGTATTTACTCCGCAGAAGCCTTTAAACTGTATCGCTATTGTCTGTGAGTGATTTAGAAAGTGGGGAGACCCAGCTTAACAAAGGAAAAAAGGCCAATATTCATTCGATTGTTAAAATATGCAACAAGTATTGTTGACAAATGCTGCACATATCCCAGTATTGGTATGCTTTCTGGCAACCAGAAGCAACTTCAATAATGTAAAAATTCATATATAACATTTTAAAACAAAATGTTCAAAATTTCCCACCTTTTTAACAATGTATCACTGTTTCCCTTATAAATTCCAAGTTTATAAGAATGTTCGTACTTTTCCTTTTTTAAAGTGTGTATCAAACCTCAAACTACAAAATGAACCTCAATCACTAACATGAAATGAAAATCCACAGCCTGCTTCCAGTCTCCGACCGGGTCAGGAATGGAATGAATGAAGCCCCCATCTAGCGGCGAGGATATGAACGTGCCGGCTGCCGAGGCCTGACGCACTCCTCTGGGGCAATGATTAAATGCATGACAGATGAAATGAAATGATAGTGGAGAGTGTTGCTGGAATGAAATTCTGACAGGGAAAACCGGAGTACCCGGAGAAAAACCTGTCTGCCTCCGTTTTGTCCAGCACAGATCTCACATGGAGTGACCGGGATTTGAACCACGGACCCAGTGGTGAGAGGCCGGCGTGCTGCCGCCTAAGCCACGGAGGCTCACTAACATACACTGTGATTTAGATATTTTTATAGAGTTTTTATTTATTTTATTTTATTATATATATTATTATATTCAGGTACTGTACCGACAGTAGTGGCTACGCTGGCTAAAGGGCAGCATTAGGTAATGGGGCCAAGCTCTCTGCTGACTCGGTAGACGCGTGGGTTCAAGCCTCACCGTCGGCTGTCCTTGAAATGGTTTTCCGTGGTTTCCCCATTTACAACACCAGGCAAATGCTGGGACGGTACCTTCTGACAGGCCACGGCCGCTTCCTTCCACATCCTTGCCCAGTTTCATTCACCATCATTCATTTCATCTCTCATTAACTCCTCTCATGAGGTTGGCGTCAGGAAGGGCATCCGGCCGTAAAAACCATCGCCACAAAGACTTCCATCGCATCTCATCCCTGATCCCGTTGAAAAATGGGAATAATAAGGGGTAGACATACATACATACATTATATTCAGGTACTGTAAGGCCACGGCCGCCTCCTTCCCTCTTCCTTGCCTATGAGAAAAGGGAACAGTTCCGACTAACAATGTTTATCATTTCAATCACCCCCCACAGATAATTTCCATAAAACAAGGCAGAAAACATACAGAAAGAGGTAGGGAGGATATGATATAATTCAAAAGAAGTAAAAATTTCTGCCCTAGGGCAGTCTTGAACCCGGGACATAAAATCATAAAGCTAACACGTTACCATTCGTGCACATGTGCACTTACAATTGGTTCTTATTATCATGGATGTTAATCCATGTGGTTAAATGTCGAATGATTTCAGTTAGACCTTAAATGTTGATTAGAACGCATTCATTTGTTTCGTGGGATGTTTCAAAACTTGACCTAAAACAAGTTTCAGGCCTGATTTACGTTAATAATGCAATTCAACATCGAATATTATTCACATCTCACACGATAACCTTCCTCAATGTTTGAACCATTGAACTCGAGGTAATACTGGAATGCCGACTGTTGTTGTTGTTGTTGTGTGGTAAGGTTGGTGGACACAGTTGAAACTCTTCGCCCAATATCTTCTGTATAGAATTCACTAACGTAGCACATCACATTCACACGCCATGTTTTTGAACACCGACGAAATATAACTAACCTAATCATTCACCTTAGCAAAAAATGATGTAGATACGATCCAGCGCACACTGATACGCACGAAAACTTTGGAAAGGGGTTAGAAAAATCAGTACATACATACTTCATGACATATCATAAAAAATTGCAGAAGAAAGGGGGGGGGGGGGGGAAACTTATAGCATAAAAGGGAGATGATCTAAATATTCCATTATGGCCTCGACCAATGGAACTGCAGGACTATGCATCATATTGGACATATTTAATGGTAGGGTATATCCCAAAGATCTTAACTTGTGTAGCATCACCATCCTCGGTTCATTGAAAGCATCACACTGGAACATCAGATGACTCAGAGTGCCACGCGTCTTTTCACACACACAACTCGCATTCTCGCGCAGACCCATGCGTGCCATTTGAGCAGGTGTCATGGCATGCTGAAAACGTAACCGTATTATGGTAATAATGTGCCGTCTAGTATATTTGCCAACCCGAAACCAAGGTATTGTTCGAATCGTAGGTTGTATCGGAAAATAATGACGCGCCTTGACGGGACCGATACTATCCCAAATCATTTGCCATTCATGAATTAGCTGTGCATAGATAATGGGCTGAAAGTCTGTATAAGGTACTGCGACATTATAAACTACCCCAAACCCCTGTGCTGCCCACTTTGCCATGCGATCGACATCCTCGTTTCCTGGTATCCCCGAATGCCCCGGGATCATGCCGACTGTACGTGAGCCAAGTGCGGCTTCTGGTGCGATTAGTTACGCCTGGTAGTGCACGTCAAGGAGGAGAGTTTGACGTATACGAACGCAAGGATGATGTACGTACTTACGACGAGATACAAGTAAAAGAGGTACTTTTGAACATTTAGGCGAACGGTAAAGCTCTACCCACAATGCGCTGTCGGCAGACGATAGTGGGCAGACGGCAGACTGTAGTTGAAGGCTGACCCCTATATTCTTTGCCGTGCTAGTTGACAATCGACAGCGTGTAGTCGGCTGTCGCCTATTTTATCTTTGACAGCCAACTGCATATTTGAGAGCCAATGAGAAAAGATCACAAGATGGCGTCACTTTGTCGTCATCAGCTGTGTAGTTGACTAGTTGTATTCGCGGTATATTCTTCGCATAATTACAGTATATAAAAATATGAAGACTGGGATAGAAGATATATTAATTGATCTTGTGAGGGAACGCCGTTGGATGTATGACATGAGTGAGCCCAAGTATCTAAAAGGAAACTGTTCATTGATTATAATGTTTTCCTTTGTAGCAAATGTAATGCAGCGGAAGGTAACGCTGAATGAGAGCTCATCGTACAAAAACATTTTCTAAAGTAGGGCCTACCGGTACTGAAATTAGCCAAAATACATTTTGTAATGACGAAAAATAAATTAGGAAATGATGTAGTAATAGATTGAACGTGTTGGGAGCCCTCGGGCGTTCAATCAAAAATGACCAGCTACACAAAAACAATTCTGTTCAAAAAACAGTAGGCCTAATTCAGAGTTGGATTTGTTATTAATTATTTACAAGAGGGGATACTGGTTGTACGAGTATTGTCCCTCAATTTTAACAATGCTGTACCAGTTAGCAGCAATAAAAAAAACCGTACCGCTCCAGGTCATGCATCCTTGCAAATTTTAGGTTAGGTTGTCGACAACGACTACCTTCTCAAGGAATAAACGAAAGTCAAGTTATTATTTACTCCTAGCATTTTAACGACTGCGCATTGTGGGTGGCTATGTTGTGAACTACCGACTTCTGTCTTCATCTACCGTCTACCGACAGCGCATTGTGGGTAGACCTAACTAAAGGGAACATACGCTGAAATACATATTTCAAAATAACATAGTGATTTGATACTTAAAATGGCTAGGAATATACGCCAACATAAAATATTATATTGCAGCCTGATTGTTCATCAGTTTTATCCTTAGATCAAAGGCAGCATACACAATAACTATAGGCCTAATGGCAAAAAATACAAGTCCTACGTATATTAAAATAAAATAAAAATAAGGTTAGACAGGGAATGACTAAGAATAAAGAACAAAATATATGGTAATTTGTATTCAACATTTTTATTAACTCGAAGGCAGCATTCATATGTGTGTGAATATGCATAAGCCTACACTTAAACAAATAAATTGATGCTTAGTGAACAAAAATACATACTTTATTTATGCAAAACAACATGTTCAATATTCTTAAAGGCAATGGTGCATGTTGCTCAGCGGTCAAGCTATTCTCCTCTCACCAAGGTGGACCAGGTTCGATTACCGGTCATTGCATGTGAGCTTTTCGAAGTGAAATGCCATGTCCTGTGGTTCGGATTCCACGTAAAATGGAGGTCCCTTGGCTCATGATCACAAGATTAACGGTCATGTAAAACTACAAGCTTCTTTTTCTTCAAAACAGGTCGAAACTTAGACCTCACATAAGTCATACAGCAAAGAACAGGATTCTTCAGGAAAGATCCCTTAGACTAAGCCGAATTCTTTTTATAGTCTCCAAGACTGACATAATAAAAGTGTAGTGGAAAATGTGAAATGTTATGCCTATGCTGATGAAAATGTAACAGTAAATATTAGGCCTAGGTCCACATAATTCAACTTGTAGGCTACTTGTCGTTCAATAACTCTCGGTCTTTTCTTGGGTGGCTGAAGCAGATGCTGTGAAAATTGCAGGTACCGTACCGCATCATCTTTAAGCAGTGGTTTGTTTCTATTTGAATGAAACAAGTAGCATGATTTATAAAAATGTTCACAGCTAGAACCCATTTCTTTAATACATCTGGGCGTTTCCATGGAAATCTGTAATATTAGCTAGGCCTAGGTTATAAATCTGTGACTAATAACTTATAACCTATAATAGGGCCTACGTGTATTTTGGGATATGCTATTTAGGCCTATTGTGTCAAAATTTGATGTAAGACGTTGCCAGAAACGCAGAATAGGCTACTTCATTACAAATCTCAATTCGAAAATAAAGTACACTGCAAACCTACCGTATTGATGGAAAATGCCATACATATAGTCTAACGTTGCACAGAGGTACGTACGATCAAATATATGAAAAGAATCACGACAAATTAGCTGACTTGCATTCTAGAGTTCAATGGTATGACAGTTTTTGGTGCGACTAGTTACGCCTGGTCGTGCACGTCAAGGAGGCGATGACCAGGAAGCAGTTTTCAGCGAGGGTTACCATGGGAGGTGTCGTTCCAGTAGTACCTACAGTTCAATGGTTTGAACGGAAGTGAAACCCTGCCACCATCTACCGTCTCAATCAGGAACCAGGAGAATGGCACGACGGAACAGCCAATAAGAAGCTCGTAAATACTTAATGTGGCTAGACTGGGGCTGAAAAAAAAATGCGTCCGTGGGGTGGGAGAGCTCATACACCGTTGCCATCGCCGTCTACAACCCCAAGCCATGTCATAAGGTTTTGCAACACCGCCCATCTGTCATCTGGGAGGCCTATCGCAAGCAGGTGGTAATTGCTAAAACTACGTAAACAGACACATTTTGACCCCAAATGTTTCCGAAAATACAACAGAACAAAACGTCCGCTAAATGTACACACAAATATCACAAATTAAAGATACATATTATCATGCTATTAAGCCTCCGTGGCTTAGGAGGCAGCACGCCGGCCTCTCACCGCTGGGTCCGTGGTTCAAATCTCGGTCACTCCATGTGAGATCTGTGCTGGTCAAAACGGAGGCAGACAGGTTTTTCTCCGGGTACTCCGGTTTTCCCTGCCAAAATTTCATTCCATCAACACTCTCCACTATCATTTCATTTCATCTGTCATTCATTTAATCATTGCCCCCGAGGAGTGCGTCAGGCCTCGGTAGCAGGCACAGTTCATATCCTTGCCGCTAGATGGGGGGGGGGGGGGGGGGGGCTTCATTCATTCCATTCCTGACCCGGTCGGAGACTGGAAGCAGGCTGTGGATTTTCATTTTCAGAGACAGAAAGTCCACCTCGCTGTAGTGATCAAAACGTTATAATATAACCTGTTATTTTAATAGTGCTGCCATTATTTGACTCACAGCCAGGCACCACTTCCTAGGCATCTGAAATTGTTTAATGAAATATTAGTGAAGTATTTGTTGGTTAAATTCATTACAAGGCATTGGTTACACAAGGAACTTAATACGGGAAATACTCACTTCAACAACTCTCGGCAGGTCTGATTTACCACGAGGAATTTCACGGGTGTTGAAATAGTTAGTACGAACTGCTTTTATATTCTGTCATATCAAAATAAACGATATTTATGAATAGAGCTTAGCATGTGGTCTTACGTGTTTATAGAATTTACGGACTCTTCTGTGCGTTGCCAATTCTACCAACAGCACGGCTTGAGAATTGTAGATGGCGATGCCATTGCACATACAGTACTTTGCATGTTTACATTTGAGTCGTCCAGTTGCAAAACTCGTTTAATCCACTTGTAAATAAGAATAATTTTCATGAGAAACGTTTCTCTGGACTTTGCCTCACATATCTTTTGTGTTTGTGGTTTTCTACTTTTTGCGTTGAATTTTTGGTTTTGCTTTTGAATTTTTACTTTGGTCTTTTCTTTCTTCTTTTTGGTTTGGTGTTTGTTTTCTGTTTTGCTTTTTTTTGAATTTTGCTTTGTGTTTCTTGTTTTTTGGTTTTGAATTTTGCTTTTTGCTTCATGTTTTTTGGCAAAATAAACAAAACAAAATCAAAATAAAATGAAACACAACAAAACAAAAAACAGTAAAAAAATTAAACAAATAATTAAAAAAAAAAAAAAAATACAATTAAACAAAGAAAAATAAAATAATTACATACTAGTACATTATGCAACGAGCCTATAATGGCAATAATTAAGACTCGCATACGCTCGTTTTATAATTTCCATACGAGTGTCTTAATTACCATTATAGACGAGTTGCATACGACTGATTATGTTCGATGATAATTATTATAACTATTTTATGTTCGACCATAAATATTCATAAATATCTGTTGAGATTTCGCCAGTTTTATGTACTGAACAGAGCGCATGAGACGCAGAGAATGCCTTGTATTTGACCATGGCCTCCTCGATTACCCTACTATGACAGTAGGCCACGCAGTGAAATTTAAATTAGAAGGCCGTGGAACTCAACGCAGGTGCGATGCTATCGTTATCTAATTGGTCAAACAACTGTTTCTTGAGCTCTGATTGGTGGGATAAACGGTTTCATAATGAAAAATAGTGTTATAATGACCATCATTATAGTACAGTTTTCTGACACATAATAGTCAGGGTCGAACATAAATAATTTTACGTTATAATCCTTATCCACAAGTGGATTAAACGAGTTCTGCAACAGGACGACTCAATTGGTAGTTGTTATGGTAACTGGGTCGAGCTTCCAAGGTGAGATGATTGCTGGTATCCCCTTTCTCATTACCGAAGATTCACCTTTCTGTTCTCATTGTTGCTTGTGCATGTGCATGCTTTGCTAAAAACAGCACCTTTTCTTGAAGAGAGTTGATTTCATTAGTTGTTATCCGTAGGGCTCGGATTTTTAGGTGAATATTTTTTTAAAATGTAAATACATATTTTAAGCTTTTTTCTATTAATACATAAATTCCTGCTTTTCACTTATTAGCACATAAAAAGACATAATATTTACACCTTTTTTAAAAATCAGTATGCTAGTTCTTTCAGTTCATTGCATTTTTGTTCTGTGTTACTTCAACACGGAAGAACCTGTGAGCTATCTAATCTTCATGCAGAGCGTATGTCAGCTTGCAACTGTGTTATTCTTAACTTGTCGCCCCGTGCCACTCACTGTGGAAGCAGGGGATTTCCTTATCCATAGCCACATTGCACCACGTGCTAGACTTCCTCCCCCAGCTACCTGGAACCAGTGTCACTCACATGCAGTTCATTTCTGGCACTGAAGTGTGAGGCAGTTCTACGATGCCTAAAGTAAAAACAACTACAAGTTATCGTCTGTTGCAGAATTTAAAAATAATTTTTACATCTGATGGGGGCGTTCTTTTCTACCAACCATGTGGGAAAGCAATCAAGGCTGTACACTGATCTTAAGTTACACAACACCTCAAGGGCAAGAAACATATTGCCGCAGTTTCTCGCCTTCAGAATAAGTGTTTCGCGATAATCGTCGGCCATTTGTGATGGACAACTTGAATTATGTATCTCGTTGTGTGTCGTAATGCTTCAGCAGTCAGTGAGACATTGAATAAATTGCATTCGTGAGTACTGCATATTGTTTGCATACACATTAGTAAACTAAAGTATAATTACATATTTTTACTTTTTTGTCACATATTTCAGGTATTTTTTATACATTTAAAAAATCCCGATTTTTAGCACCTAAAAATCCGAGCCCTACTCAGTAGACAGCAGGAGTTGAGCCTATAATAGGCTCATTATCTGGTGTATTAAGGATATATAAAATGAAGACTCATCAGGTTAACAGGACTTTTAGAGCTGATCGTCTGTTTGACAAGAGTAAAATTAAATATTATGACCTATTTGTTAATTGGCACGAAAACTATCAAAAATCAATTATGGAAGTTTGGAAATTGCTGGAAAATTTACTAGACAGGAGATAGATGAATGACAGCTCTCTTCCTGAACGTGTATAAGGGTGTATGTATATATTTGTTAAAATTAGGAATAGTGTTTCTTTTAGATTATAAGGGTCTGTCAACTGTCCTTCCTGAACGTGTATAAGGGTGTATGTATATATTTGCTAAAATTAGGAATAGTGTTTCTTTTAGATTATAAGGGTCTGTTAACTGTCCTTTTGATAATATACAGAATTTATGTGATGAGTTGTTTTGTGTTGTCTTATTTGTGTTAGAATCTGTTTTGGCGTAGTATTTGGGAATAATTTCAAAATCATGGATCCAGTTAATTTCAGTATCTCTAGATTTGTTTTGCCTTTTTTTTTTAGCATGGGTAGACATCGAAATTTAATGTTTTCAGTTGGTCATCATGATTGTACCCAATTGTAATAGGTGTTTCCTAATCCAGAAAACAATAGTGTTGAGCAACTGAAAAACAATAAATTTGGATTACTAAGGTAGCACTGAAAAATGGTTTCTAACACGATAATAGGTATGGGAGAGTGGGCAAGATGGGGTACTTAAGCGTTTAACAATTTTTTATGGGCTTACAAATGCTCAATAAAAAAGCCAGATATTGCAACTTAATCATCAGTATTTCTAGAGTTTCATGGTGTCCAGCTGTCCACAGGTAGGAGAAGTCAGGAATGTTGTTTTTGGTCAGGAAAAAGTGTGAAAAAAGGCGTGAGTCAGGAAAAAATGGCGAAAAGTATTAGAAAGTCAGGAATTTTATATTAACCATACAGTATTTTGTGTTTTATAGCCATATTTTCATGTTACTAGTTAAACTAATCTCTGAAGATAAAAAGCAATAACTCACTGGACATTATGGTAAGTTTCCATTTTTACAGTACATCATAGTATAAACCTCTTACCTATTTTTGTACGCTTTTTTGGCGTTGGCGTAGTGATGTGGCAACCCCATCACTATAGTTTAGGTTATTAAGTACTTTGATTTATGTATTATTGCATTATAATATACTTTATTTTGTATTTTAAATTAATGAAGAGATGAGCGTTGGGCAGCTATGGGGATGGTGGAGGCTGCAAATAAAAAAGATATATATATATATATATATGCTCAATAAACCTTTTTTACGATGACTTCGCGAGTCAGGAATTTTGTTGAAAAATGGTCAGGAGAATTGACATTGAAAATTCTGTGTACACCATGGACATATAGTATCCCTTGTATTATATTTCGAAGAATAAGAGTCATAATTGGAACTACTATTAAATGTGCCCGAGTCTAATACATGGTCAGGTACTGGGAATATGTTTTGTGTTTATATTTTTGCTTATAATTGTGTATAATTCTTTTCTAGTGATTTACGACTATACTTATGTACACAACCTAAATACACCTTTTCAATTGTTTGAAAGTCAAAAACGATATCAATCATTGAATACAGAAAGTTATTTATTTTGGAATTAGTGATGAAATGTAAAATTAGTTTAAAAATTTGTGTATTTTGATTTCGTCATATTAACATTCACTAATAATTGAAATATTTGTAAGTAATTATATTATTTAAAATGAATAAAGTGTTTTTGATTCATAACGTGCCAGTTTTTTAATTGTTTTAAGTGATAATGAAATAATAATGTAATCAAACCTGAAGCTCTATCTATGCTTCAGAGACCCTCAATCTCCAACACAAAACACCAAATAGAAGTGAAAGAACGTAAAATGATGAGAAAAATCCTTGGTCCAAGAGCAAAAGATGGTGTACATTATCCAAAGCCTAATACAGAAAATAATAAAAAAATAAAATACAAAATCACAGACACAATGCGATTACGAAGAATTCAATTTATGTTACACATAGAAAGAATGGACCCGAACAGACTGACACACAAAATACATACTTTCTTAGAGAACAAGGCTACTAGACCGATAATTAAATACAAGTTTTTCGGGCTTGTAGGCCGTGGTCCAGACAGGATATCTCCCGACGTTTCACCGGAAACTGCGTCCGGCATTATCAAGGGTTCAGCTCCTTTCCTTGGTCGCTGACCAAGGAAATATCCTGTCTGGACCACGGCCTACAAGCCCGAAAAACTTGTACTTAATTATGAACGCCGGCCGTGAAAGCCTAAGCTGCTACTAGACCGAATTGGTATAAATTTACAGAAAAAGACTTTAATGAATTAGGATCACCAAACTTACATGATCGGAAGGAAATCAGGAAAAACACTCAGACGCGGGGTTTCGAGGAAGAAGAGAAGAAGACTACACAACATCAATGGTCAGAGGAACGGAAATAATTGTTTTTAAGTTGGTCATCTTAAAAGATGACATGTTTGCTTCCACGGCCATTAATTATACTCCAGGTGTTGGTCTTGGCATGGTGAACCAAGTTTGGCTGATGAGGCTGACTTGGTGGCCCTAGGCGAAATCCCACAACAGACACAGCAAATAACTTAACTATTATTATTATTAGCGTATGGCAAGAAAATTATATACATAATATATACAATATATACACAATAACAAAAAAAACATTGATTCACTTCAGGCATTAGTGTTATCCGTTATAGCTGGATGTCCAACTTTTGAACCCACTGCAGTGCCTCCGCTGTTGGTGATAGAAAGTCTTACAATCTACCTGGATAAGCCCGAAGTTGACACTCGCTTAAAATGTGGGGAATGGTCTGGCGAGGGGCTCCACAATCACATTCTGGAGATGGTACAAAGTTCCACTTATAGAGGGAATCCCTGCACCTTCCATGACCTGTCCTGATTCTGTTCAGTCTGGACCAAGTTGCACGCGGTAGTTGGAATCAGTTAGCAATTTTTCCCCTCTGAAGATGTTGTGTAGGGGCAAGTCAGTGGAGTTATTCCAGCGGCCTTTCCATTCCTCCAAATCATCGAAGTTGGTGGATGTCTTCAGAGCAGCATCACAAAGAGGTGGATGTCGTGATTTCAATCTTTTGAGACTAAGAGCTGATATCTCGCCTAGAACAGGTAGCAGAGGATTCTTGCAGATCTTGTTGTACTCTCGAACAAGAGCACGGGATCTTCGTAAGTCAGGTGGCATTATACCAGACAACAGTGGGAGCCAGTGGACTGGAGTTGGTCTGATGGTGCCAGATATAACTAAACTAATTGGTAATAATAATATTATCGTATGGCCTGGGGTGCCGGGTGCAGGCGTAGCCACTGTATTTGAGTCGTCCAGTTGCAAAACTCGTTTAATCCACTTGTGAATAAGAATCATTTTCATGAGAAATGTTTCTCTGGACTTTGCCTCACGTATCTTTTGTGTTTGTTGTTTTCTACTTTTTGCGTACGGTTTTCGGTTTTGGGTTTGCTTTGTGCTTTTGAATTTTACTTTTCTCTTTTGGTTTTGTGTTTGTTTTCTGCTTTTGCTTTTTTTTAAATTTAGCTTTGTGTTTCTTGTTTTTGCTTTTGAATTTTTCTTCGTGTTTTTTGTTTTTAGTCTTGTGTTTGTTTTCTGGAAAATGAAAATAAGCAAAATAAAATAAATATAAACAAAACAAAATAAAAAAAACAATACAAAAAATTAAACAAAACAGTTTAAAATAAAACAAAATTAAATTAAACATTGAAATTAAAAACAGTCAAACGAAAACAGTACACCATTACAAATGAAGAGAGGGCGGCCAGGTCGGAGAGATTAAGGAAGCTCTGGAAGGAGAAGAGGAAGATGAGAAGCCATCACAACTAATATTGTAAAGACTGTAGTGTATATGGATTGATTTAAGTGCTCCAATGTGGGCGTAAACTATGTAAATAAATAAATAATAAAACAAAGAAAAATAAAACATGGTGGCAAATTCTCCTGGATTTTTATTAGGTCTGAAAAATGACAAAAAATTGAAAACTCCTGGAAAATAGCCACTGTTAATTAATTATAAAAGTCTTCCATCTTAAATCATATCCCGCTATGGTTTTGGGTGAGCACTTTATCGTTAATGAAAGAAATTTCCTCAGGGTACCTGTTTCTGTGTGGGAGAACACGTGTTAGTATTTTTGTAAAACATATTGAGTAAAGACAACTTCACCGCAATAAAATTGCAGGCGGCATTCTTTTCTAAAGCGGATATTTCAGCCACAAAGGCTTTTTTAAAACAACAATTAAATCATTTGTGTGTAGACTTGCAATAACGCAATCACCTCTAATTTTTGTCAACATATGTATGGTCTAAGTAAACCAAACACAACTGCTTTATTTTGGTCTTGAAGTAGGCAACCGATAAAGCCCCCCCCCCCCCCCTCCCGGGACTAGCGCTTATTTTTAAGTCTGAAAAAATGAGAAATACACCTGGAAATTCGTAGACCGATTTGAGTGACCACCATGTAAAATAAAATAAAATAAATTAATTTAATTAAATAAATAATTTTACGACATGATCGTTATTCACAAGTGGATTAAACGAGTTCTGCAACTGGACGACTCATATACAAATCATGAGCAACCTGACATTTTATAAGCCTGATTATAAATTAACCCTGTTAATCCGAATTGTTGATAATTCAAACATTCCCCGGTCCCAATTACAGTACCTGTCAAAAGTTTAGGACCTAAACTTGTGGTACCAGAGCTCTGCGATTTTTTTACTGAGCTCTTACATCTGATAGAATATATGTGTCCTGATTTCGTTCAATTGGGCCAAGTATTGTAGAAGTTATGATTTTTTAACTGTTGGAAGGTCACACCAAAAAAACACCGTTTTCAGAGGTATAATGTATTGCATATTCCAACTGAATGCAGGTATTGCTCTCAATTTTCTATTTTAGACTTAGCAATAGTTGGGGATCATATTGGTATAAATATACAAATTGCGAAAAAATGATGGACCACTTTTTCTTTGCGGGTTTATACTTTTTCAAGCCAGCGCTAAAATGGTCGATTTTCTCTTGTTCTTATCACACTTGTCGTGTCTTGTCAACAGATGGCATCCAAGCACAGATTTCTGGCTTGTGGGATTTCGCCGTGATATAATTTTGTTGTCATCAGTACATCAACCATTTTAGCGCTGGCTTGAAAAAGTATAAACCTGCAATAAAGTAATTTGTATATTTATACCAATATGATCCCCAACTATTGTTAAGTCTAAAATGGAAAACTGAGGGCAATGCCTGCAACCAGTTGGAATATACAATACATTATATCTCTGAAAATTGTGATTTTTTTGGGTGTGTCCTTCCAACAGTTAAAAAATCATAACTTCACAATACTTGGCCCAATTGAACGAAATCAGGACGTGTATATTCTATCAGATGTAAGAGCTCAGTAAAAGAATCGCAGAGCTCTGGTGCCACAAGTTTAGGTTTTAGGTGACATGATGATTTTCTTATGTGGTCCTAAACTTTTGACCGGTACTGTAAGGGATGCCATGTTTCGCTCGTCTAGAAGCCCTACTACAAAACACTACCAAAACTGCAATGACACCCACAGGCAGTATTTGTCCTCCAAAAATCAAAAAGCCCAACAAGGAACTAAGAAAGTGTGGCAACTGTTACTGATAAATAACACCTGCAGGGTTCCAAAAGGTAAGTGCGTGTGAATAGTAATTTCATTAGAAGATGCCAAGAACGTTTGAATGCTGAAGGACACCATTTTCAACACCGCCTGTAAAATAGGTGAGTACTCATGATAAAGGTTATAGGGTGCATAGTCTAAATAAGTACTAATTGGTAAGAGAATACGCGGGAGGTTATGAAGGTACCGCTCGGAACATGCATGCCGTCCGCCGCCGGTCTAACTGGGAGTGGGACGCATTCTATGTTCAATTTAGGAATTTTCAGAATATATCACTTGGCATTCTATGTTAATTGGAACAATTTATTTTTAATGGATGGACGAAAAGCCATTGGAATCCTGAGACTATTTCGATTGTTCATTATCACACCAGTTTATTACTGATAGAGAGTGGGTTAGGGCCAGCAATCTAAATTTTCCTGTGTACATTGACCCAACGATTTGTTCGTGTTTGAAGTTTTCCGTAATTTTTGTTTATTTTTATAATTATTAGTTTTAGTTAATTTTTTGTTTGATTAATTTTCGGTCTTTTCAAATTTAGGTATCCACCTCTAAAATTTAAATTCCATTCCAAATTTGTATACTTTAATCCGTGTTAAGAGGGGCAGATGACCTCGTAGTTCCGCCCCTTCAAACAACAATAACTAACTAACGAAGTTACTGATAGTTAACTAATTTATGTGTAAGGATAATTCCACAGATTTATTTAACTTAGTAATTTTTGATTATTTGAAAATATCTCCGGTTATTTAGAAAATCGGCGAACTGGATCACCAATACCATTTTAATGAAATGCTTGATTTTTATTTTTGTCGATAAATGGTGTGTGGGATATTATAACGTGAAGTTAGGAAGAACAACACCGTGACATTCACTATTTTATTCCATTAGCAACTACAACTTACAACACACTCTAGCGGCAAGTTACATAAATACATTGTCCTTGTTTCATTCCCCAACATCCTCCCCACCCTGGTCAACCTCAAGGGGGATGACCAGCTGGACAGGTCGGGCGATCTGGGTCCCCTCTGGCGTGGATAGAATCACCGTCCGGATAAGTCCATCTCTGCCTGGTTTCAGCTCCTGAATCCGGGCCTTCCTCCACAGATGTCGAGGCCGCACCTCGTCCTGGAGTAGAACGATGTCTCCAAGGCTCAGTCGTGGTGACGTTCCTTTCGGTTGCTTCACCTGGTGGAAACTCTGAAGCTGAAGCAGGTATTCCTTGCTCCATCGTTTCCTGAAATGGTCCGCCAGTTGTTGCTGAAGTCTGTATTCTTTAATGGGACAACCGGGCTGAGGTTCAGGTCCAGAGGGCAGTGCATTGAGTTGTCCACCGACAAGGAAGTGAGCTGGGGTGAGCACGTTGGCGTCGTCGTCTTTGGTGAGTGGTCTGGAGTTCAGCGCGGCTTCGATAGATGTCAGCATCGTCTGCAAACCATCTTCATCTACAGAAGAGCGCCCAAGTGTCTTTCGCAAGCATCGCTTGGTGGAGCCAACCATTCTTTCCCACCAGCCTCCCCACCAAGCCGCACGTGGTGCGATGAACTTCCACGTGATGTTGTGTCGTGAGAGGTACTGACAAGTCTTCGTATCGGAAACGGTAGCCCATAGTCCCGCTAATTCTCGATTTGCACAGTGGAATGTCTGGGCATTGTCAGAATAGATAGTGTGTGGAATGCCACGTCTCGCCACGAACCGCTGCAGTGCTTGCAGAAACTTGTCAGTGCTCATATCTCGGCAAAGTTCTAAGTGAGGAGCTCGTGTCGTTGCGCACGCGAAGAGCGTGATATAGCACTTTTTAGTTGTATGACCTTCCCTTACGTATAACGGTCCAGCAAAGTCAATGCCTGTTACTGCAAAGGCCTTCTGTGGAATGACACGCTGTGGAGGGAGTTGCGCCTCAAGTACTTGACTGGGACGATTTCGGGCCATTTTGCAAGGAAGGCAGCGATATAGTATCTTCTTGATGGCACGACGAGCACGCAGTATCCAGAAGGTCATTCGAAGGTCTGAAAGAACAATTCGCACTCCCAAGTGATGGAGGCGGATGTGTGTGTCTCTGATCATAAGTTGTGTAAAGTGATGGTCGCCATCGAGAATTATGGGATACCTCTGCTGGAGTAATGTCAGCACTCTCCAGTCCCCTCCAAGCTGCAGAACACCGTCTTCTAGAAAGGGGTTGTAGCATCGTAGTTTGGATCTTACTGGGAGAGGGACGTTGGATTGTAGAGCTCCAAGTTCAGCAGGAAAGCAGTCTTTCTGCACGACCTTTATCCAGTAGGTACGCGCCGCAGTAAGTTCTTGAGCAGTGAGTTCCCCGTTTTCGTGGTCTTTGTGGCGAAGGATTCGCGTCAGACGAAGTACCCAAGCTGTAACGCGTAGAAGGCGCGTGTAGAAACTGAACTGGGTGGAGTCTATGATCGATTCTGGCAAATCGACTTGAAGGACAGTCTGCACAGTGTTCTTTGTTTCTGGGAGGGATGGAAGCGATGGTGCGTCCTGAGGCCAGTAATAATCTTCCTTTGTCTACCAGGAAGGTCCGTGCCACCATATATCTAAGGACTGGATCTGACCAGGAAGAAGTCCCCGAGAGAGGTGATCTGCAGGGTTGTCAGTTCCAGGGCAGTGTCTCCACTGTGATGGTGTTGTGTAGGACTGTATCTCCGTCACACGGTTGCAGACGAAGGTCTTCCATTTATTTGGGTTTCCTCGTATCCAACCCAATGTCACAGTGGAGTCCGTCCATAAAGTAGCATGGGAAGTGTCGAAATTGGTTGCTTTTGCAAAATATTGTAGAAGCCGTGCTCCCACTAAGGCTGCAAGGAGTTCAAGGCGTGGTGGTGTGACTTTCTTAACGGGAGTCAGTCTGGACTTGCTGTAGGCTAGGTGAGTGGAGATAGTGTCCTCATTAGTTGCGCGAATGTACAAGGCTGCTCCGTAAGCTCGCTCTGAAGCGTCGCAAAACACATGAATCTGAGTGTCTTCTTTACTTGAAGTGTGGAGCCAGCGCGGTATGCGTATTGGCGAGAGCGAGGAGACCGTAGATATCCAAGCATGCCAGTGTGCTGCATGATCGTTAGGTAACAGTTCATTCCAATCAATTCCCCGGCACCAAGTATCCTGAAACAATCGTTTCCCCACCAGAGATACCGGAGAGAACAAGCCAAGTGGGTCGTAAAAGCTGCTGACGATCTTCAAAAGCTGTCTTTTTGTGGTTGGTCCTTCTGGGATTTTATCAAGGATCTCCTTCGTGTCCACCATAAAAGAATCACTTGAAGTGCACCAGTTTATTCCTAGCACCTGAGTCTGCAGCACAGTCTCTCGTCCTTCTGCCCTCCAGACGGCTCTCAGTACATCGGAATTTGTTGCCCATTTTGCAAGAGGAAAATTGAGCATCTTCATTAAGGCAGCGAGTTCATAATACAAGGTGACTGCCAAGTTGTCATCTGCTGCTCCCACAACAATGTCGTCCATGACGGTGTTGCTGTTGATTAGTGGTGCAGCGTTAGGAAAGGAGAGTGTGTGTTTGTCCGCATGCTCCCTGATGGTTGCTGAGAGGGGGAAAGGACTGCAGGTCAGGCCGAAAGGGAGCCTAGAGAAACGATAAGTGACTATGTCATTTGCTGTGTGGAAGTGTCCTCCGTCGTCTTGAATCTCTTTGTACCAGATGAATCTGGTCAAGTCTCTGTCTTTCCTCTCCAGGGTTAGCTGAAGAAAGGCTTGTTGTATGTCACTGATGATCCCCTGTCGATGAAGTCTGAAACGCAGGAGAATTGCCACAGCCTCTGTTAATAAATTTGGTCCCATCTCCAACATGACATTAAGAGAGGGTGACTTAGCCTGATGAGATGATGCGTCGAATACTATTCTCCACTTGGTTTTTCCATATCTTTCTTTCTTTCTTTCTTTCTTTCTTTCTTTCTTCACAGCTTGATGAGGAAGGTAGAACATGACGTCGGGTGAGTTTGCTGTGTTGACTTCCTCCACGTGCTGATTGTGAATGTAGCTGAACATTTGGCTACAGTACATCTGGTTGAAGTCGTCATTGCTTTGAAGTCTTTTCTGAAGGTTGCTCAGACGCGCCTCGGCATTGTGTAGATTATGGGGTAGTTCCAGAATGCCTTGCTTCTTTGGCAACGAGACTACGCGTCGCTGTTCTTCGATTCGGAAAGATGATTTGAAGTCCTCAAGGATTCTGGAATCCCTCGGCGTATATGGGCGTTCTTGATCAGCAGTTATACCAATAGTCTCGAGGTCCCAAAATCTTCTGAAGTCTTCATCTGAGTGGAAAGAAGCCTGCTCGAGGTTAATGAAATTAACTGTTGCTAAGTTCACGTGCATACCGGATCGGTCCCCACTGAGTATCCAGCCGATGGTAGAAGGAACCAACACGAGTGACGTGGAGATACGTAAGGGAGGACTGTCTCTGATAATTTTCCAGTAGTGGTCACTACCAATAAGGAGTTCAACCGGTAGATCTTCATCTTCATGTGCCAATGCCGTAATGTCTTGTGGAACCGACGGTTGTGGTGAAAGAACGTGAAGACTTTCGAAACCATAGAGAGAGACGCTCGTGTTAGTCCAAAACCCTTTCATATTGAAGCGTACGAGTCGTCTAGTGTTGGAGCACGTAGGGTTTGACTCAAAGGCACAAACAGTCAGTTCTTGTCGTCTAATTACTTCCAGCTGAAGATCGTCTACTAGTGACTTCGAGATGAAGGTCGACTGACTTCCTGCGTCGAGAACACAGCGAGTAAGTTTGCTTAAACCTGTGGGTCCTGTAATCCACACCTGAGCGGTCTGTAGGTAAGTGAAGCCGGAGGTTGCTACGCTTATTTTCCCTACTGCCGTTTGAGATGACGGAGTAGAAAGATTTCTCTGTTCTCCATCACAAATAGATCTATGGTGTAACTTCTTACATGTAGCACACTGCGTTTGACCTTTCTTGCTGCAGTCCGAAACAACGTGCCCTTGATTTAAACAAAGAAAGCAGCGCTTGTTCGATTTTAGCTTCTGAATGCGATCATACACGCTTGTTATGGTTTTACCCCAATGGCCTCGTCGGTCACAAAATACGCAGAATGGAAGTATCGTCTTCTTCGCTTTTGGTGACGATTTGCTTGATTTGGCATGAATTTGGAGTGAAGCTGTAGTGGGGATAGGGGTTGCTGAAGCTATAGGATTTCCTCTGATTTTCTGTGTGGTTAGAGCACCGTCAACCACTTCGTTTAAGAATCGCATCAATTTAGTAATGTGGCTTTCCATGATATTCTCTCTCTCGGCATGAATAATCCAACGGCGAACAATGTCCTCCGGGAACGCGCGCAGAATTTTCGGAGCTAGCATTTGGCCATATTCGTCAACATTCTCTCCCAAGGCCCTGAGGGCCTGTATCCGCCGGTTACATTCGATGAATGTCATGTTTAAGGCGTTGGGCGTGACGTGTGATATAGGTCGTAGAGTCGCCAGGTAATCCAGATGGGCTTGGATTATTCTGTTTTTGTCACCGTACCGTGAAATGAGAATCTGTTTTGTCTCCTCATATGCGTCAGCGGTGATTGGAATTCCGTCAACCAAGTTCTTGGGCTCGTCCTCCAAGTATCAGCGAAGAAAAACGTGTTTATCGATACTGGAAATGGAATGGTTGCCGTCAATAGATGATTGGAATTGTTTCCAGAAACGGGACCACTTCTCTACGTCTCCTGAAAATGGTTCCAACCTGATCACAGGAAGTTTAACTGTGTGCATTAAGGGTGGAGGGGGCAGAGCGACGTCTTTGGCAGACGCGAGACTTACATTATCGACAGGTGTTTTTTCTCCAATGGCGCGAGTCGCTTCGAGGATAGCTCTCTTGGCAAGATCGGTATATTCTTCGCACGAGATGACGTCAACGTTATACTCGGTGTCAGGAAGGACGTCATGGATTTGTTGATCGAGAGTGGTTAGACGGTCTAATGCTTCTTGAAGTCTAATCTGATTGTATTCGTAGTCGATCTCTGAGCTAGGTGTTGAATCATTTATTACCGTAGTGAATTTGGTAATAAGTGTTCTTTCCGTCTTTCTGAGACGTTTCAATTTCTGTAATTGTGAAGGCTGGTCCGGGTTAGACATAGTGGGTAGGGTATTGTAATACTTGACAATGGGTTGACAGCTGCTGTAATTCCTCGGCTACATGCTGTGGACAAGGAAGTGAGGTAGGCCCGTAGGCTATTGTCGTGGCTGTGGAGCTGCAAGATGGCCAGGCGGTAATCCCTCTGCTACCTGCCGGAGACGTGGGAAGTATGCAGTGACGGTCGCTGGTCACGGCCTTACATGTTATACATGGGTTCTGACTGGGAATGTCAAGACCGGTATAGAGCGCAGCTCGTATTCAGTCGGCCGTGCGCTGGTAGACACAGTTCCAAATATTGTTCCTAGAGTGCATGCGTGAGTTCGTGATGAGAATTCTAGGCTACTAGCGATCTCTATAGGAAGCATGCGAAGATACTCTGAATCAAGTTGTGTTCATAGATGTCACTGTCGTCTCGTTGAGTTGAATGCTGCGTCCGTAACTTCATCCAATACATATTATTGCTTTTCTTTGTCATGCAGATCTCATGCATATTTCATAAATCATCATGCGAATTTTTGATGTCATACATTAGTTACTTTTGCACTGATGTGAAAGTGTTTGAGGTACCGTAAGCGAGGACTAATGGTTTCTGAATCTCGCAGACAGTTGAAGGTTATTAGTCCCCAGGGTTGCGTGCGTGTAATACTTTACGCAGTGTCCCGTACTTCTAATAGATGACGTTCAAGTCACCACTGCTTTGAATGTCCAATATCAATTATTTTAATGACAACGATATTGACAATATGTGATGTGTTTTGCCTTTATAAGCATGCAACGTGTGCTAGATATCACAAAGTAATATTAGTTAGGCTAGTATAATTTTCAATAGCTCATCTGTATGATGGTGTAAGGTAATGGCGTCTCCAAATGTAGCTCGTTGGTAGCTGGTCCAATACTGTTAGTCGTTCTTCCTCGTGTGTGAAGCTAGACCGTAGTGTAGACTGCTGGCTTAAACTATTCACCACTATAACATAATTCTCACTAGCACTTAAAATCGGAGTTTTCGACACCAAGTGTGGGATATTATAGCGTGAAGTTAGGAAGAACAACACCGTGACATTCACTATTTTATTCCATTAGCAACTACAACATACAACACACTCTAGCGGCAAGTTACATAAATACATTGTCCTTGTTTCATCCCCCAACATGGTGATAGGCCTACTACTAGGTTTTACCGGTTTTTAAGAAATGAACATTATGAAGTTGATTTTCAAAGAAAAACAAACCTCCCATTCGTGCCATAAAGATAATGTTCCCAACGGTTTCAGAGCAGCCAAATAATGAATATCACGAAGATACCCTCAGAGAAGAATATATTCAATAATTTCACTTGGCGGAGGTACAGGAGCAGTTGGACGTGTGGGAAGGAATAATACAAGGATATGGGATGATATTTAGCATCAATAAGAGTGAGATGGTGATCACAACAAGGAAGAAGGAAAGAACCAAAACGGGAATAACAATTGGGGACAGCAAAAAGGTCATATATCGGACGTACTATGTCCCTATCCCGACGAATGCCTCGGAGACCTGGATTATGAAAGGAAGGGAGGAGAGAAAAATACAGGTCTGTGAGATGATGTTCTTGAGAAGCAGAATTGGCGCTACAAAGATGGACAGAATAAGAAATGAGAAGCCCAGAGAATTAATGAAGGAGAACCGTTACAGGATGGTATAGAGAATTCTAGACTTAGATGGTATGGACATGTAAAACGGATGAAGGAGAAGAGGATACCCAGGAGGATACACGAGATGAAGTGGGAAGGAAAGAGACCGAGAGATAGATGGCTGGAGGGGTGGAAGAAAGCGCGAAGAAGACTGGACAAGGGTGGAGGCTGAGAGATGGTGGGAAGACAGAAGACGTTGAAGAGGCTTGTGTTCCAAACAGACTCGGCCAGTGGCTGGAAACTCTGCAAGATGATGAATGATGAATGAACGAATCAAGTAAGAAACGAAACGAAAATTGCGGGAGAGGAGGGGGGGGGGGGGGGGGGGGGCGCCTGCGCGGATGCGAATATCCGCGGATAAATATTTTCGCCATGCGGATATAGTGTGCATGGCTGAGCGGATAGCGGATAAGCTGCGGATAATGTTTGGAGAACAATTGCGGATAGTTTTTAGAATACAATCCGAACTTTTTAACATCATTATAGCGGCTTCGGTGGCGTAGTCGGTAGCATGCTGAACTGCTATGCCCAAGATAGCGGGTTCAAACCCGGCCGAAGTCGTCGGATTTTTAAGAGCGTTAAAAATCCTTCAGTATGCCTTCCTTCGGAGGGGAAGTAAAGCCGGCGGTCCCATGTCATAGATTTATGGCATGTTAAAGATCCTTTCACAGACTAAACTTGTGTAAAGCAAAATTTGTTAGGTTAGATTTCGTCAGAACGCTCTATCAAAGTTCCAACGTTCACCACTAGGTATCATTGATATCTGGTGGCGAAAGTTGGAACTACTTGAAATTGAACGGAACTTGTAGCTCGCCCTTTAGGGTGTCCGCTGGAAGCAGCTACAGACTCAGGCGAGCCGAACATGTCCTCGGATACTCCCGGCACTAAAAGCCATACGATAAATAAATAAATAAATAACATCATTATTAGGACCCGGATGTTTATGACAAATCATATTTTTTCCGTTGTGTCTTTTTCATGACAACTGTAACATGATGATTTAAACTAATCTCATTCATAATTAACACTCCGAACAGGAAAAGGTTGCAATTCTGGCTGTATAGCATTCATTTTAAACATTCCTAGCACAGGGCATACACATCCTAGGAGAACAACTTTTTCCTCAATGTTGCTTTAGGAATTTATGCTTTATCTAATTAAAATATTATTGCAATGCCAGTGGATTCGGAGGTGACTTCCAGTGAGCGGCGGATTCTTTGGTCACCCTCTTTCTCTACCTTCGTAGGCTAATTAATGTAATTGCAACACAATGTGGCTGAGATAGGCGTAATTGATGCGCGAACTAATATTAATGAAGGTACCGGTAATGTATTAAAAGATACAAATAAAATTCGTTGTCCGGCAGTAAGCCTAAGTATGTTCGCTAAGTAAGAATGGCTATGGTTTTACTGGATGTTTTCAAATTTCTTACACATATGTGTTAGATATTTTTAAGTTACTAGTTCAAAAAAAAGGATACCTTTGTTCAACAGAAAATGCCACAACAACTGCAGTGAAATCATGTTGTGTACAAGAAACGCATTGGAAGAATACGAAGTACTAAGCTCGTGCGATCAACTCACATCGACGCGCCTGCGTTCTGATTGACTGCCGGGAAGTGACGCGATTGCTCTCCTTCTATTAATACAATGGCTATAACATAACGAACATTATATTAATTTTATCATCAAACTATTTTAAAACAAGAAGGTAGAGAAAGAGGGTGACCAAAGAATCCGCCGCTCAACGGAAGGGTTGTAAACTGGCTAATCACTTCTGACCCTCGTCTACCTGAGAATCGCCGCTCAACCCACCCGCCGCTCACAAACATGGGAATGTGGAAAAAGGTCGTTGTGTGGTTGCGGGGCGGATGCGGATAACGTTTTGTTTATCCGCGCAGGGCTCTACCCATGGTTCAACTCCCTCACCATATTGACCAGAAGGCATGGAAAACACTGGAGTATTATCACTTGATAATGAAGTTCAGGACTGCCCAAACCTACAACCCGCGAGATTATTTTGTTCGGCCCGCTGCTTCACGTCCGTGTCGCCAAAACTTTGAAACAACTATAGCCAACTGAACAAAACAGTGTGCGTATCCCTACCCAAGGTCATTGACTCACTGATGAACACTTAAAATCCTTATTAATGATTGGTACAACTAAGCTCGATCCTAATTGGAGAGAAATGTTAAGTACAAAGCTTTTCCGTTCGAATGCATTACATTATCATGAACTTTATTTCATAATTTGATTAATAATTGTGTCAAATGAAAATAAATACTCACTCTTTGTCACTCATGCTGTATGAGTGTATTGAATATCATCGTACTTCTATTATAATGAGACATATTAAAAATATTTAATTTCTTTAGTGTTGTATTTTTTAACGACTGTAAACAAATATAGAAAACGGCAGCAATCTAAGAAAACTAAACTCAGACAGCCAAAAAACTCACCAAATTGCACCTATATTAAAAACAAAAATCCATACCCCCGCAAAGTCCCCAACTATTTACAATGTGGCCCTTAGTTTAAAAAATTACAGTCAGTCTGAAAGACTAGACGTTATATAATTTCAAATGACGCATGCTACACATCTTAGAAAGGCTCGCTTCGCTCGAAGCCCCAGGACTCTTTCATCAAACTCCATTACCCAGTAACTTAGGCTTCCCGTGCAGGCACCTCTTTAAGGGTCACCACGGTGGGTGACTGGTGGTCAACGTGTCGGTCTACTAACCCCAAGATTGTAGGTTCGCTCCTGGCCGTGGTAAGTGATTTTTGAAAGGCGGCAAAAATACGACACGCATGTCATACGATGTTGGCATGTCAAGGAACGCATTTGAATTCAGTAGGCCGTGTTCATAATGGCAAAATTAATCTCGGGAGTTTCCGCCAACACAAAGTTCCTCATTTCTCTACTAGAAAGCGCTATAGTGTTCAAGGAGCTTAGATATCTAACCTTCTTGACTTTCATAGTGATTCAAGGAACAACGAAATTCGACATGCAAGCTACCCTCTGGGTGTCAAATTACAAAGCTTGCATCCAGCACCCGAGGCCATACGATATTATTATTATTATTATTATTATTATTACCCTGTATTTGAGTCTGACATCTTTTACAACTCTTTAAGGGTCACCCATTATTTGAATCTGATATCTTGCAAACATCTTTAAGGGTCACCCTGTATTTGAATTGAATCTAACATACTGTACACCTCGTTAAGTGTTACCCTGTATTTTGCTCTGACATCCTGCACACCTCTTTAGGAGGTACCCTGTATTCTTATCTGGCATCTTGTATATCTCTTTAGAAGTCACCCTGTATTCTTGTGTGACATCTTGTACACCTCTTTATGAGTCACCCTGTATTCTTGTCTGACATCTTGTGCACCTCTTTAGGAGTCACCCTGTATTCTTCTCTGCCATCTTGTACACCTCTTTAAGAGTCACCTTGTATTCTTATCTGTCATCTTGTACATCTCTTTAGGAGTCACCCTGCATTCTTTTCGCTTCGCTCGACGCCCCAGGACTGTTTCAGCAGACTCCATTAACCATTAACTTAGGCTTCCCGCGTGGCTGCATGACGTCACGCACTCGCCGTCCATTACCCATTAACTTAAGCTTCCAGCGCGGCTGCATGACGTCACCGTCTCCGTAACGCATAACTTTTGACTCAAGCATAACGATGAAGTTGACAAGATCATTTCAAATGATAAAAAAGGTTGGGCACCGCTGATGTAGTTCATCGTCTTAAATAGTTACTCACAATTGTATAATCCCTAAAGTAAACAAAGAGTTCACCTGCGAGGAAACTTCAACTGTACGCTGTTCCACTCACGCGATAGGGAGAGACCGACCAAGCAAGTAGTTGGTAGCATGCTGAGCTTCTATGCCCAAGATCGCGGGTTCAAACCCGGCCGAAGTCGTCAGATTTTTAAGAGTGTTAAAATCACACAGTATGCCTTCCTTCGGAGGGGAAGTAAAGCCGGCGGTCCAATGTCATAGATTTATGGCATGTTAAAGAACCTTACACTAATTACGCTTGTGTGAAGCTAAATTATAGTTAAATTTGACTAACGCTCCTAGGTTCCAACGTTCTTCGCCAGGAGCCGACTGCTGTGGCATCTAGTAACCAAGTTCTGACTGAACTAGTACGATAGTTGTTGACGGTGACGTTTGGTGGCAAAAGTAGGAACTACTTGAAAATTCAATGCCTGCAGTCCTTACTTGAATTTTAAAAAACAAACAGATAACACACACTAATACAGCCATCACAATTAACACCGGTTATCAGACAGATTCTACACACACCCAAAGTACACGGGGCTACATGACCACGTTGTTGCAGCCCCTAAACTGAGGTACCAACCAACCAACTGAGCAAGCAAGCAAGCGACGTGCCCGCCACGAAAGTTCACAGCTGACTGAAGTAAAGGTCTGACGTTTGTTCTTGGCCGGTGCTTGCTTGTTGCGTAGAGGTCTCTGACCAGCCAGAAAGCCTTCTTATTGTGAGAATGTGCAGTAACAACTGCATGTACACACGCACGATTAGAAGGAATGAAGGAAAGAGGTTGAACGGTTAGTACAGTGGATGCGCGGATTTCACGGCCACCGGCCAAAAACAAACGTCAGATCAGTACAGGAGGAGATAATGATGTGGGAACTCTATAGAGGGGAGATAATGTTGTGGAAACTCTCAGTTCCTCTACAGGTAGGAGATAATGTTGTGGGAACTCTATTGGGAGGAGATAATGTTGAGGGAGCTCTCAGTTGCTCTATAGGGAGGAGATAATGTTGTGGGAGCTCTATTAAGTTCCGCTTCCCCAACAAAGAAACCGTCAACAGTTACGGCAACATCTTAGGAGGTTTGCTGGAGTATAATGGTTTGGCCTTGAAGGCGAATAGCTATTACATCTCACTGATTTTGTTCAGCAGGACTTTAAGTTAAGATCTTGTAACCTGTTTGCTATTGGCTATTGGGTGTGACATGTTATTAAAGAAGCTTGTATACTGTAAACAGCTATCAATAACTTAAATACGGGTGAACACGCACCAACTGGGCATTCACGTACGTATTGTAAATGATTGACAGCGTAGATGAAGTTAATCTACAACTAGTTAAGTGCTGTATTATCATTAGGCCTACCTGATGGGACCAACGTGACGCTCTACCTGTTAGTTTCATTCCACACACTGATATAATGAATTAAATCGAAATATTTCGCACATCAATTATCAAGACTCAGTACGAAATTTGTGACAAACAAAGATATGATACGCGCAGATTCGTCATCATGGAGTAAAAACCTATAGCGCTCCATTCGGATTCATCTTGGACTACTGCATGGCAATGCGCACAACAGCGCCTTATTCGGATTTTACCGTTACTGCGGAACTTAATCAAGGCTTCATGCGATCTAGCAGGCAGTGATAAATTTGAGTTGAGTGGGTGCCTAGCATAATATTATAGTAGCAAAATTCTACAACAAGGAATTTTTTAAACAAGGACATGTTTTTAGGCGTAGTTGGTAGCTCTGAGCTTCTATGCCAAAGATCGCGGGTTCAAACCCGGCCGAAGTCGTCGGATTTTTAAGAGCGTTAACATCCCTCAGTAGGCTATGCCTAGTAAAACCGGCGGTCCCATGTCATAGATTTATGGCATGAAGAAGAACCTTCTACTAACTACACTTGTGGAAGCTAAAATTTGTAGTTTAGTTTGATAACACTATAATAGTTCCAACGTTCGCCGCCAGGTGCTGGCTGCGATGGCATTTAGTAGCCTCGTCCGCAGCTAGATGTCATGGACGGTAGTATTTAGTAGCAAAAGTAGGAACTAAAAAAAAAAAATCGTCTGCAGTCCTTCTGCCTGAATTACAGATAACACACACTAATACAGCCATCACAATTAACACCGGTTATCAGACAAATTCTACACACACCAGCTGTACACAATAGCAAGCTGCCAGACCCTGTCGAGTTACACGCACACCATCTGTCGTTGGCCCTGTCGAGTTACCGGGTTTCGAAATAGTGAGGTTCTATTGTATATCAGTTTGTAATCAGCTGATTGATGTAATCGATGCCATAGAAAAAATTAGCAGAAAAGTAAAAGTATATTAGCGCGATCACCATTATCTGCTGCAGTAAGTATACATGCTTTGAAATTTTCTTTGATGTACTCCGATCATTTTCCTACAGCGCTATGTGGCGAAACATGACACTATCGCTCCCTCCTTATCTGCCAACAGTCTTTTAGTCTACTCGGCTGCTGAGTACTGTGCTCCCGTCTGGTTGGAAAGCGTACATGTGAAGAAGGTGGACACAAAATTGAATGATACAATGCGTTGCATTACTGGTTCCATCAAATCAACTCCATGTCACTGGTTACCCATGCTGAGTCACATCCCTCCACCTCACTGAAGGAGGAAGCAAGCTCTACTAAGGGAAGCTAAGAAAATCTTTGCATGGCCCTCTTTGCCATTGCACCAAGAATTGTGCCAACCATTACAGCAACGACTGCAATCTTGAAGACCAGTAAGTGTCACTGCGGGGCAACTCATTGCTGCTGGATCTGACCTAAATGAAAGCTGAAAACATGAGTGGTCAACTAAAACATTGGGAACGAGTGCCCACCATCTTGATCCCTCAAGGAAACCAAACGGTTTTGATTTACCGAGGAAATTCTGGTGCCGCATCAACAGGCTGAGGAATGAACATGGTTGCTTCAATTATTTCAGGTTAATTTTCTACAGCGCCATGCGACAAAATACGACACTATTGCTCCCTAATTTTCTAATAGTCAATGAGTTATAGGCAGCGTATTTTATTTCATTTCTCTTCATTATCAATTTTTTTCGATTTGTTAGTAAATTACATGTGTCAGTAGTTAGTAAATAGCCGTTTCCATGATCATTATTATCATTGGGGGGAAATACCGACAGCGGTGGCTAAGATCACTAAAGCGCAGTGTTAGGTCATGGAGCTAAGCTCTCTGCTGACTCGGCAGACTCGTGGGTTCGATCCCCACCGTCGGCCGTCCTTGAGATGGTTTTCCATGGTTTCCCCCATTCTCAACACCAGGCAAATGCTGGGACGGTACCTGCTGACAGGCTACGGCCGCTTCCTCCCACATCATTATCCAGTTTTATTCATCTTCATCAATTCCATCTCTCATCCAGGCGCGCCGGTCTCCCACGAGCGTCGACTAGAAAGACCTGCACTCGGCCTCTCAGGAAGTCACATTACAAAAAGAATTAGGAGAAAATGACCTTGATGTTACATCCATTATACTTCATATCACCACCACAAAATGTCCTCTTCGACCGTTGTTTTTTTGTTTTTTAATTTTTATTAGTTTCTAAGTTTGACGTATCCGTTCAGTAGTAGTATTCATTAACATCCCTTATATATATATATACATCGCGGACAGGCCAACAAGGACCACGCAAATATCACTTCAACAGCTCTTCTTTCAGCAGTCCATTCTCCTCTGTTGAGATTCTTCTTCTCCCCGACAAGAATTTTGAGGCCAATTATTTTTCTGTACTCTATTCGATTTAGACAATCTTCGTCAGTAATTTTGAATTTTTGAAGCTCTTCTTTCATTTGTTTTACATAGCCTCCTTGCCCTTTCCAGTTCCAGATTTTATCAAAAATTTGTTTGTTTAACCTTGAGCAATCCATGCGGACCATATGTCCGTAGAACTGAAGTCGCCGTTTTCTGATCATTACTTCAAGGTTGTCGATTTTACTATAAATTTCTGCATTGGATCTCAGTCTATAACCTTCCTGTGTTTTCCTAGGACCATAAATCCTTCTAAAAATTCTTCTTTCTATCTATCTTGAGCAAATTCTCCATTCCGGTTATATTTGTAGTTTCCATGCCGTACAAGATGACTGGTCTAACAACTGTATTAAAATGTCGTAATTTTGCATTGATAGACAGGTTCTTTTTATTGTATATATTCGTTGTACATAAATTTAATCTTTCCAGTTTCCCTTTTTTGTTCTCAATTGCCAATTTATCCGTCCCATTGCTACTAATTATTTCTCCAAGATATTTAAATCGGTCAGTGACCCTGATGCTCCCATAATTTGTTTTTATCATTTTATTAGTGTATTTCTGATCACTTGTCATCATCTCTGTTTTTACCAACGAAATCTGTAAGCCCGCTTTTTCCGCCCTTATAATAAATAAATAAATAAATAAATCAGTAATTCAACCAGAATGCCTGTATGCTTCGGAATTCCTAGGACTAACAACTAAAAATAAATTGAAGAAATTGAAAAAAAAAAGGAACAAAAAATTTCAAGAAAAATTCTCGGACCAAAAAAAAAAGTGTTCTGCCACATATCGATTCCGCTGTGACAAAGAAGTCTATAAAACATGCAGCAAAATCTCAGTTACCATACAAAAAGGAAAGGTTAAATTCTTTGGACATATTTCAAGAATGCCTGACAACAGACTCACAAAGAAAAATTTTAACCACTTCAACAAGCCCAATAGAAAAGGCAACTCTTATTAAAAATGGTTTGCTAACACCAAGAAGGATCTACAAGAAATGAACATCACTGATCAAGACATCTGCAACAGAAATAAGATACACACATTTGAGGGGTTCCTAGAGACAGAAACAGCGACCAAGAAGAAACAACATTGGGCAGCTGAAAAGAAAGAAGCTGTGAGCAAGAGAATGAAGGAATACCGGCGCCAAAGAAAACTGAAAACTGAAATCATGGTTGGTTGGTTCCTCAGTTCAGGGGCTGCGACAACGTGGTCATGTAGCCCTGTGTACTTTGGGTGTGTAGAGTCTGTCTGATAACCGGTGTTAATTGTGATGGCTGTATACTGTGTATCTGTTTTTTAATTCAAGTAAGGACTGCAACTTTGAATTTTTCAAATAGTTCCTACTTTTAGGTCATATTTCATAGTTATTAGGGCATATTTCATAGTTTTAGGGCATATTTCATAGTTTTCAGGACATATTTCATAGTTTTTAGGTCATATTTCATAGTTTTAGGGCATATTTCATAGTTTATAGGGCAACGACTACTAGGCCTAGTTCAGAACTTAGCTACTAGACGCCACCACAGTCGGCTCTTGGCAACGAACGTAGAAACCTAAGAGCCTTGATTACATTCCTAACCTATACAATTTAGTTTCACACAGGTGAAATTATTGGCAGGTTCTTTAACATGCCATAAATCTATGACCATGAAGAGTTGTTTACGAGTTCCTTAGTTGGCTAAAATCGATTATGATTATGCAATAAATGACGACAGAGCTTAAGAAGACTTTGAGACGTCATGATCATTCCACCGGGCGAAGCTGGGTACTACTGCTGGTAGAAGAATGATTGTATGTTTTGGTTCTGCTGCCCCAGATTTTTTTTTCTGCCTGGTCCCCTTACACCTATTTCTGGGAGGCTATGAGAAGTGCACTACGCCCTTGAGGGGAACTTACCATATCCTCTAGGAAGGAGGAATTCCTTGTCTTCTCCAATCCGTCACCAGAAGAAGATTCATTGAACTCCCTGACCACAGATTCGACTCTCATCCTGTTGACACTACCAACCACATGGCAGTTTCCTACTGATAACAGCTTAGCGGATGTGCACACTTGTGTCTATTCCTTATTTTTCCCGGTTCCACGGGCACCCGGTTCAGATCAGATGAATTTCTGTATAGCATACTTTCAATTTTCAGTTGGTCAACACGCTGGATAAGTAAGTTCATCATCATCATCATCATCCTCGTTTCATGTGTTAGTCCTAGAAGAACTGTTACGGTCTACACAAAAGATTTTAATTTTCACGCCATCTTTTCCTGAGGCGACCCAGAGATCTCTTCGCACCTGGGCAGTAGTTGACGACTGCTTTAGGGATACTGCTCCTGTCCATCTTGTTGAGGTGTCCTAGCCAATTTCTTTGGTATTCATGGATGGTAAATGGGAGAGAAGAAAGAAAGAAGACCTGTACCAGAGGTTTGGAAAGCCACACATTGGACGAATATTGGGACAGAGGCGACTACAATGGTTTGGACACATCTTACGAGCGGACGGATCCCTTCCTAAGAGAGTCCTCCAATCTCAACCCACGGGAAAACGCCCAAGAACACGATGGAAGGATCGAGTGACTTCAAGAAGTGGAACCGACAGCCGTGGAGGATGATGCTAGAGACTGGAAAAGATGGAGTGCCATCTGCAGCAATACCTCCTCTTGTGACTGACTGACTTTCCTTTCATTTGATTTGTTGTTGTTTGTGTTTTGTAATATTTTTTTCTTTTGTAATATGTTTTGTTTTTGTAATATTTGTAATATTTTATTTTCCTATTGTCCTTCTGCTGTAGGCCTCAAAGGCTCGTTTAATGCAATAAATGATGATGATGATGATGATTCATGGATGTATTCCAATATAGGTCTGCTGTTAAGACCATTCAGCACTTCTATGTTTCGTTTGTGATCCCACTTAGTGACTCCAGCTGTTCGTCGCATATATTTCATTTCGGTGGTAGTTATTCGTTCTCATCGCATTTCCTCAGGGTCCACGCTTCGCTACCATAACAACGTTGCGATTAGAGCTACCGACTACAACGTTGCGATTAGCGCTATCGATAACAACGTTGCAATTAGCGCTACCATTCTAGGGTTACTGGTGGTGTGTAAGAACAAAGCATTGAGAGCAGGCGCGGATTCAAGGGGGGGAGGGGGGGGGGGGGTCACGGGGGCATGACCCCCCCCCCCCAAACGGAGACCAATTTTTTTTGCAAACTCAAAAAACGGAAACACAATCATCAGACAAATAAAACTTAACGAATTTTAACTGAAAAACAGTTTTTTTTCATTTTATTCAATACTGAATTATCTTTATTGGAATTATTATGTTCTGTTACAACTGTACATATTTACAACTTCAAACCTCTTGAATAAAAACTATTAGTTATACAACAAAATCAACTCGTCTATTTTGTTTAGCAAACCTTCTGATTACCGAATCGATGTTTATAGTGATCTCACGATGAATGTGCAGCAATGCACGGATAGGAAACTGGGGCTTTTTTCGCACCAAAAATTTTTGCCGACGTCCAAACTGCAAGCTTGGTTGGCAATTTAAGCTGTGACTTTCTCCCTTTGTCGGTATCAACTCGACTTGCCGAAACTGTAACGTACCTTGATCCTTTTCTCGAAGCTCGATGTAAAAGTCGCAAAACACGCCGTTGCAATTTGTACGAATATTTTTGGTGTGCTAAACGCATCAAATTTCTATCCATGAAGCTTGCAAAAATATTGGTCTGGTTTTGTACGTTTGGTTATTGTGTGATTGCGTTTTTAGTGATACAATTTTTCTTAACAATTTCGAATCTCTGACCCCCCCCCCAAAAAAAAAAAAAAAAAAAAAAAAACCAAACTCTAGATCCGCGCCTGATTGAGAGATGTAGGAAAAGAGGACGTTTGCCTTTTTTTTTGTGGGAAGGATGCAGCATTTCTGATCAGAGAATACAATGAAGGGGAAGTAAAGCCGACGGTCCCATGTCATAGATTTATAGCATGTTAAAGAACCTTCCACTAATTACACCTGTGAGAAGCTAAATTATAAGTTAAACATTTAACAAACGCTCTTAGGTTCCGACGTTCGTCGCCAGGAGCGACTGCGATGGAATATGGTAACCAAGTTCTGAACTAGTAGCCATTGACGGTGGCGTTTGGCGGCAAAAGTAGGAACTACTTGAAGAAAATCAATGCCTGCAGTCCTCACTTGAATTAAAACAGATACACACACTAATACAGCCATTACAATTAACACCGGTTATCAGACAGATTCTACACACACCCAAAGTACACGGGGCTACATGACCGCTGCCCCTAAACTGAGGAACCAACCAAGATTCAAATATTAGCACAGACGTTATTTCGAAAGACGTAAAATAATAATACAGCCCTGCGAAAATTTTTATTTTTTTAATACAAGAGAAGTTTTCGCTATTTTTAGCCTATTTTCAATTTTGAAAAAATAGGCTTATGAGATCACCTTTTGTCCGTGTGTGTGTGCGCGCGTGTGTGGTGTGTGTGTTAGGAGTGTGTGTGTGTCCCCCTAATAAAATCTAAACGGCTGGAGCGATTTAGATGAAACTCGGTGAGTTCATAGCACTATTCCGGACGACCCCGACCGTGCCCTCAAATTTTGTTACGTCTCACCAATCCAACATGGCGGCTGTGCGAAATATTTCACCAGCATTCAATATCTCCGAAACTATTCTCGATATCATCCTGAATTTTTTTTACTGTGATAAAGAGAATTACTAAAAGTTCACCTATGTGACTTTTAAAAACTGGTAACTACAAAACCAACATGGCGGCCACGCGAATTTGCGACTTTTAAATAGACGTTTCTCGCGATTTAACCAACCAAACGCAATAAAACTTGGTACAGTATATGTTTATACACATTGCAATGCACCGACATCTAACTTGGTTCAATTGTTTACATAACTACAAGATGGCGGATGTGCGAAATATTTCACCGGCATTCTATATCTCTGAAACTATTGGCGGTATTGCCCTGAAGTTTTGTACGGTGATAAAGGGCACTACTGGAAGTTCATCTATAAGACTTTCAAAAAACAGGTTAACTACGAAATCAACATGGCGGCCAAGCGAATTAGAAAATGTTAAATATACCTTTCTCGCGATTTAATGTTCCAAACGCATTGAAATATGGTACAGGAAATGTTTATACACATTGTAATACACTGGTATCAAATTTAGTTCAATTGTTTACATAACCTCAAGATGGCGGCTTTGCGAATTTTATAATTAAGTTTTTATTTCTTGTGTCGTAATCATGCGATCGTAGTGAAAGTTTGAATAATGAACCTACGCAATAATTTTCCTTTAATGGTACATGACTCTATGGCCTATACATTTAACAATACAACATGGCGACCATCCGAAATATTTAGACGGCTCTGAATGTATCTACAAATCTATTATAGCAATCAAACTGTTTTTTTTATGTTCATAGGGGCTGGGAACTTGAGTTCACCTATAGGACTTTAAATAACCTGGTGATCACAAATCCAACATGGCGGCAACGCGAAGTATAAAAATTCACATGGATGTTTCTCGCAATTTAACCATCCGAGTGCAGTGAAACTTGGTACAGTAAATCCTTATACGAATGTTAATCCACTGGCATCTAATTTATTTCAATTGTTTCCATAACCACAAGATGGCAGCTGTGCGAAATTTTAAAATCTCCTTGTTACTTCTTGTGTCCTAATCATGCGATTGAAGTTTGAATGCTACACGTACACAATAATCTTCATGTAACAGTACATAACTCTAGGACCTACATATATAAAATCCAACATGGCGACCATCCGAAATATTTAGTCGGTTCTCAATATCTACGAATCTATTACAGCAATCAAACTGAAATTTTGTATGTAGATAGAGGCAATTAACATATGTAGGATATATGAAAATAGGCTGTATAGTTCTTCACGGAGCTACTTGTTTTATATTATATGGTGTGCTTATTTCAAAGAGTGACTTACATCACGTCAGCGTTGTTTTTGTAAAATTGAGAGAGTTTAAACTTTTTTAGGAGAAATTATGGTGCAGTTTCTAGAAGAGACTAACATAAAACAGACTATTGACCAAGAGGAACAAATGAACGTTTGAAACAAATTTTATACTGAGCAAACAACAAAACAACACAAACGAAGTGTGTATTCAAGTACATAGTCTTTTTCCTATGAAACTTCTCCTTGATGTTCCTCTATTGTGTTCAATCTCAGGTAATGCCCAAGATCGCGGGTTCAAACCCGGCCGAAGTCGTCGGATTTTTTAAGAACGTTAAAAATCCCTCAGTATGCCTTCCTTCGGAGGGGAAGTAAAGCCGGCGGTCCCATGTCATAGATTTATGGCATGTTAAAGAACCTTCCACTAATTACACCTGTGTGAAGCTAAATTGTAAGTTAAACATTTGACAAACGTTCTTAGGTTCCTACGTTCGTCGTTAAGAGCCGACTGCGGTGACATCTGGTAACTAAGTTCTGAACTAGTTGGTCGTTGACGGTGGCGTTTGGAGGTAAAAGTAGGAACTACTTTAAAAAAAATGTCTGCAGTCCTTACTTAAATTAAAACAGATACAGTACACACACTAATACAGTCATCACAATTAACACCGGTTATCAGAAAAATTCAACACACATCCAAAGTACACGGGGCTACATGGCCGCGTTGTCGCAGCCCCTAAACTGAGGAACCAACCAACCAACCAATCTCAGGTAAATGTTCATAAAAATCCAAGTACAATTGAATTTTTCAAGGAAACGTGACGTTATAGAACTTTTTAACTACTACCCAGCATTTTTTCTAGGCTTGTGCCGTGTCTTATTTGGGGATTCGTCTAGGAACACCAAGCGGGTGTGCACGCTCAGACCCCCACAGGAGTAGCGAACTGTGCGCTACTTCCCTTTTTATGAAGCTCACCTGCGACTCTTAACTGTGCGAGCTAAAAGCTCAAGCAGCCTTGACCTCCCTATGAAGGCTTCCAAAAAGATGGTATATAGGATTTCACAACCAGCAATTTTTCTAGGTTTATACCGTGTCTTGTGTGGGGTTTCGCCTAGGACACCAAGCTGGCTCATCAGCGGGCTCTTAGTGTCCCCGCCCGGACCCCCACTGGAGTAGCAAACAGCGTGCTACTTCCCATTTTATGAAGCGCAACTGCGCCTCTTAACTGCGAGAGCTGCCCACTCAAGCAGCCTTAACCTCCCTATGAAGGCTTCCAAAAAGATGGTATATTGGCCTTCACGGCCAGCATCCGGGTGAGTTAGCCGTGGTCGTTACGGCATGACTGCTGGCAGTCGCTCACATCCGGGAGGCAAGGAGTTTCGAATCCCCCCGCCGACAACCTTGAAGATGGTCTTCTGTGGTTTCCCATCTTCCTTCCAGGCAAATGCCGGGGTTAGTCCCTAGCTATAGGCCACAGCCGCTACCTTCCAACTCCTCGTCCTTCCATTCCAACTTTCCTCCCCAACGGTACTTGTAGCTTACCCATTGGGTGTCCGTCTCGAAGCAGCTACAAAACTGGCGAGCCGAACATGTCCTCGGACACTCCCGGCACTAAAAGCCATACGCTAAAAAAAAAAATATGACACCAAGCTGGCTCATCAGTGGACTCTTGGTGTCCGCGCCTGGACCCCCACACGGAGCCCGCAGGAGTAGCGAACTGCGCGCCATCTCCCTTTTTTTTTTGTAGCGCACCTGCGCCTCTTAACTGCGAGAGCTAAAACCTCATGCAGCCTTAATCACCCTATGAAGGCTTCCAAAAAGATAGTAGCCTATATAGGCGAAACCCCACACAAGCCACGGCACAGACTTAGAAAAATTGCTGAGTCTTAATTCACTGGCCGTGAAAGACAATATACCATTTTTTAAATTTCAGGTTTCGGTATCAGCACTGAAAAATACATCAAGTTCAGATATCATTCCCCTTTTGTTTTTTTTCTTATCGCAGGCCTCAGTAATAGAATATCCGTGATTTTCAGCGCAGCAGAGAAACTTTAACTATTATCTTATTTTTATTAATATAATTATTATAATCATTATTATAGACAAAGTAGACTTATTAATTTTCAAATGAACAGTTGTTATGTATTGATTCATACTTCATTGGTTCACAGTTACTAGTCCTGCGGGTCCTTGTTTGTGAAGCATCTTAAATGGCACAGACCGCAATGGTTTGAAACCCAAATCTTCTTTAGGTATTCCATACTGCTGTAATTTACACTCGTAAGTATTCAACAGATCATCATGAGCTTTGCAAACTTTGGTCAGCTGGTATCTCAGATCTTGTATGATCTCATTCTTGCTCTCAAGCAACTGTGACTGGACTGTTTGCGCCACACGTGGATCCAAGTTGGCCTCTGTGATCACCCGCGCTAACTCTGCATCACGAATCTCAATCGTTTCAGAAAGTACAACTATTTTATTTTCCAACTGTACTGTCTTCGTACCTATCTTCGCCTGAACGTCTACGAGAGCTTCCTTGAATTTGTTTCGCAATTCATTACGTTCACTGTGCACCCGCTGAAATCTATTCTCCAATACTTCATTTTCCCATTTCAAATTATCCAATTCTTTCCTCACATTCGTCAAGAGAAGTTTTGTGTTGGTTAAACATGTTTGATCTTTTTTGTAGTTTTTCATTCTACGATTTAATTCTGTAACTTCTGCCTTGGCATCATTCAGCGGTTGAACTAAATTTCTATTCTCTTCCTCCAATTTAGCAATAGTCTTAACCAAATCATCTTCATTCTTTTTTAACACACATATTTGCTCCTTTAGCCCATTAATAAGCGATAGATTTGCTAATGTTATGTCATTATAATAAATCTTAGTGTCTGCAAATATTTTATCATGGTTTTCCATCAGGGTGTTGATGTGGTTATTTTTTCTCTCCTCCACCTCCTTCAGTTCAACGCGATGTTTGAACTCGAGTTGATCACGTAGATCATTACGATCTTTTTCATACTTTGCCTCCATTTCTCGGAATTTATTTTCAAACATATCTCGTAATTTATTCAATTCCTCACTTTGCTCTGTTTTTCTTGTCCTAACTTCTGAGAGATGGCCAAGCTGAAGGTCATGTATCTTGGTTTTTAATGCCTGCTTGTCTTCCAGTAATCTTAACTCTTCAGTATGGAACTTATCTTGGGCTGTTCTTAAAGCTACCATGTTTTCAACTTTACTCTCAGCTGCGTTAGTTTGGTTTTCATAAAGTAAATGCTTGATTCTCTGTCTTTGAAGTCTAAGTTCTTCATGTTGCTTGTTGATCATTTCATCCAAATCTCTGACCTTGTTCCTTGTTTCGGCTCGACTTTCTTCTAATTGTTTCCGTGTGAGCTCCCAAAATGTACGTATTTTATCTCGTTCTAACATGAAGAAATTACGTTCCTCTCGTTCTCTTTCCAGTTCTTCATGCAAGCGCAAGGCAAATACTTCCAACTGCTCGCGATTCATGCTCACCGTTTTTACCCCATCCAACACATACCCCTCATCCTTCTTCTTCTTATCCTTGCCACCCTTTCCCTTTTTTGGAGGCATGATTCTAACTTGTCAGACAATTTTTTTTTTAAATCTATGTATATTCGAGCCTACAGCATAGGCATAGCTCTTCGTCGAGTTGTTTACTTCCTCAAATCCATGGTAACTGCAATGCTATGTTACAACCACAGATACCTTGTACGTAGATAGAAAACCCATATATTTTCCGCCAGATGTCATGACTGTTCTATGTGGTCTCCATTGCTTTGCCTTCCGTTGCCATTTTATACGCATCGAACTTGAAGAATGACAAGTGCATAATACGAAATTCTTTTATTTTAAAGCGTTTGTAACAGCATATTGTGTGTAATTTGCAAATGTTATTTGAACTAAAGATCGAAATGACCCCACAGAGTACCTGTACGCTATCTGTTAGTGCTAGTTCAGAATAAGCGGCTTTGGTGGCGTAGCATGCTGAACTGCTGTGCCCAAGATAGCGGGTTCAAACCCGGCCGAAGTCGTCGGATTTTTTAAGAGCGTTAAATTCCTTCAGTATGCTTTCCTTCGGAGGGGAAATAAAGCAGGCGGTCCCATATCATAGATTTATGGCATGTAAACGATCCTTCCACAGACTAAACATGTGTGAAGCTAAATTTCTAGATTAGATTTCGTTGGAATGCTCTATCAAAGTTCCAACGTTCACCACTAGGTATCAGTGACATTTGGTAGCGAAAGTTGGAACTATTTGAAATTGAACGGAACTTGTAGCTCACCCCATGAGTGTCCGTTTGAAGCAGCTACAGCCTCTGGCGAGCCGTCCTCGGACACTCCCGGCACTAAAAGCCATACGATACGGTAAATAAATTAGTAAGTTCAGGATATTACTATTGCATTGTGGTCGTGCGTAGCCAGTAGATAATAATAATCCGTGGCACTACAGCCCGTGAAGGGCCTAGGCCTACCAAGCGACCGCTGCCCAGTCATTTGGCCTGCAGATATTGGGGTGACGCGTGATCAGCGCATCGGGTCCCCTCGGTCGTTAATCTTGGTTTTCGTGATCGGAGCGCTACCTCTGTGTCAGACAGCTACTCAATTGTCCTCATGAGGCTGAGTACACTCCGTTGCAGCCCTCACGCCAGTTTCTAAAATCCCTGATGGAGCCGGGAATCGAACCCGGGACCTCCGGGTGAGAGGCAGGCGCGCTACCCCAACACCACGGGGCTGGCGAAGCCAGTAGATGGCAGATAAAAAATACATGCTCTCAAGGGTTTTGATTGTTATTTCATGGGTGTATTTACTAAACCTCCTGGATTACAACATAAGACCATAGAACAACCATTGATAATAATAATAATAATAATAATAATGTTATTGGTTTTACGTCTCTTTTAACTACACTGGCTTTTAGAGACGCCGGGGTGCCGGAATTTTGCCCCAAAGGGAATCTTTAACGTGCCAGTAAATCTACGGACACGGCTCCCTCGCATTTGCGCACCCTCAAATGCCAGCTGACTGCGCCAGGATACGAACCTGCAACCTTGGACCCAGCAAGCGAGAACGTTACCCCTGAGCCACGCAGCCAGCCAACAACACTTGAACTATAGGCCCTGTGCGTTGGGGTGAGAAATGCACCACCACGCTACGAGTGGCCAAACTTACTGTATAAGCTCGTGAATGTTACCATGGCCGAGGTAGAGCGATGTGAAGGTAAATTCTGGAAATAAACATGAATCAAGGAGGGATTTCCAGACATCCTAGAAATATGAAACTTAGAAGCAGTGAAGCTGATACTCAGAAGATCGCTATAAGAGTCTAAAATGTTCCAGGGGACCGAATTGGAGGGATTTCGAAATACCGGGGCGCGAAGATAGCTTCATAGCTTGTCTGGAAACAAAAGCTACCCTGACCGTTACCAAAAAGTCTCAAGAAATAATATTGGAATAAGTACTCGCTAATCACACATGTATCATACGTGACTAGCTGACAATCAATTATAATGTTTAACAAATCAACGTTAGTATCATGCAACATCAGATTATATTATAATACATTTCAGATTTAACTCTTATTTGAGTAACCCTAGTGGAACTTTTCATATGGGATTGGTATCAGAGGATGCCCTTTTGGAGGATTCCTTAACCCTTAGCTACACGCATCTCTTTCACTAACATTCGTACACGCTAGCGGCATTCCATGCCGCAATATATTTTTTCATTCTTTTTCGTAATTTAGTGACTTGTTAAACGGCTAAAATTGATTTGTATGGAGAATTATACAGAACCCACGAGAATACATTGAAAAAATCTTATCAGTATGTATGAAATTCTTATTAAAAATATATTATTGTGAGGGATGGGATAAGGACATATTTACTAATGTAATAAAAAAATCTTATCAACATTTATTGGACAACGGAGAAAAGATATATAAAAGAGATATTGAGAATTATTGGATTGAGATTGCCCTTTTTTCAGGCTCATATTACAAGACATTGTACCTGATGCTCAACAAGCTCAAGAAATGCACTAGAGTAAAAGAAAAACTGTTTGTCGGAATCATGTAGGCCTATACACTTAGATTCTTGGCTTGGAAAAGGACACTTTCTGCTAATTTACAGTACGAAATAATATACAGTGCCTAAATACACAAAATAACTCTGCTCTAGGACTTAAAAATCGAATAGATCCTCTTCATCCAGTGACCATTCTTGCTCATCAAGTTCTGGGAGCAACCTCTCAATCTCCTGTTGTTGACAGCCATGTCGAGACCTATAAGCAGAGGCAAGCGTGCAGACTATGTGCTGACATCGATAATAATGATAGGAGCATAGAAAGAAACAACAAAGGTAAAATAAGTTAAATACTTACATTATTTCACAACGCCGACTCCAGCCAGTTGTTACACGATAGCGGTACGGAATGCCGCATTCACGCACCTCGCAACTTTGACAACCTGTCTCAGACTAACTGGGAAACAGACAAGCTCCGAACCTACTCCCCCCTGCAGCACATGTCGAACAAAGGATATAGCGGGCGATCTCACAGAACTCGTAAGTGTTTACCACATCAAACAAAATTTTGCAAAAAAGCGGCACTCAGCGCCGCTTAGCGTGTATCTAAGGGTTAAGGAAGCCTTGAGAAAGGTGACCTTAAAGGAATGACTCTGACGGTAAAATCAATCTCAAGGAGTCCTTCAGATTGGAGGAAGCCTCAAGGCTTCCTTAGTCAAGGTCTCCTCAAGGTGTCCTCAAGAAATGTCTCTGAATTTCACCCTTAAGGTGTTCCCTGACCATGATGGCCACTCAAATCGGTCAACGATTTTCCAGGAGTTTTCCAGGAATTTTCCAGGAGTAATTCTCATTTTTCCAGACTTAAAAATAAGGGCGAGTCTGGGGTGGAGGCGGGGGCTTCATCAGTTGCCTACATCAAGACCAAAATAAAGCAGTTGTGTTTGGTTTACTTATACAGATGTTGACAAAAATTAGTGGTGATTGCGTTATTAATACGCAAGCCTACACACAAATGATTTAATTGTTGTTTGAAAAAAGCCTTTGTGACTCAAATATCCACTTAAAAAAAGGAAAGAATGCCGCCTGCAATTTTATTGCGGTGAAGTTGTCTATACTCACTATGTTTTACAAAAATACCATCGCGTGCTCTCCAACACAGAAACAGGTAGCCTGAGGAAATTTATTTCGTTAACGATAGAGGGCTCACCCAATACCGCAGCGGGAGTATGATTTAAGATAAAACACGGCGCGTAAATTTCCGGTTAAAGATAAGCAGGGTTTGCAGAGCGACCCCTAGATGGCCCTTGCTACCCCATCCACGATATCATGACGTCGAGGACTAAGAGCGGACGGGGAATTTTAGTGGTGGATGGAAAGATTTTTATAATTAATTAACAGTGGCCATTTTCCAGAAGTTTTCAACTTTTTCCGTCATTTTCCAGGAGTTTTCCAGACCTATTAAAATCCAGGACTTTTCCAGGATTTCCAGGTTTTCCAGGAGTAGTGGCCACCATGTCCCTGACAAGATCTATGAAAATAGCTTCTACATATTAATAAAGTCAGCACATTCTGTCATCATCTTTTTATATTTGAAATGGTGGCTTAGGAGAAGAGCCGTGTAAGCAAGCATTTTTCAACCGTAGAATAAACCTTTTTCCAAAGCTATGACCTAAAGTTTTCGTGAGCTAAAACGTTTGCTGAAAGCCATAGGGTAACTAACTTTTAACACCAAACCCCGAGGAAGTATTGAGAAAAATTTCCGAGATATTAAGGAGGTGATGTCGCGGTCTAACGATGTATAATAAAGACAAAGATGAAAATAGACATGAATTAATGCAACACTTCCATGTATCCTAGAATCTTAAAACTAGTTACCAGAGAAGCTGATGTCCCCAAGATCCCTAGAAAAATCTAAATATCTAAAATTTTAACAGGGGGCCGAGCTGATAAGCTTTTAAAGTGGGTTTCAGAAGCAGTTAGGCCTAAGTAGGTCTAAACAAGCGTATTTCCACCCATAGACTTGTTTTCCGAAGCGATGGCCTATAGTTTTCGTGAGCTCAAATGTTTGCTGAAAGTGAAAACTAACTTTTAACATCAACAAACCTAGTTAGAGATAGGCTAAGGGACCGAAGGGACCTGATGCGCTGACCACGCGTCATCCCAATATCTGCAGGCCAAATGGCTGGGCAGCGGTCTCTTGGTTGGCATAGGCCTTTCATGGGCTGTAGTGCCAGGGGTTATTATTATTATTGTTACGGCTGTGAGTTTGTTTCATCGCTCGCCGCAAGAGTCACAACTGCCCCAGGGCTGGGCTGTGCTCTGCCTCAGTGTATTGCGTGCGCCTTATGCAACAGGACTACTAGGACAAAGGGATGGTCCAGAATAACCGTGACTCAGCCAGTGATGGAAACCTCGAGAAGCCGTGAACCCTGGATGGGTCTAGAAGCATTTATTGAGTCACCGGCCTGCTATATAAGAGCGACCTGTCAAGCAGTGAGCGAGTGTTTTTCGAGCTAGTGCGAGCGTTTATCCTGAGCGACAGAAGTGTGGTGACTTGCGAAACCCATAGTGAAGCCGATTCTCTTGACAGCGAGGAAGTGAGAAGCATCCAGGGGACTGCCTGTGTTTTGAGCGAGTGTGATTTCACTGAGCGACAGAGATATTGTGGCGAAGTGCCGTGCGAGTTATGAAATCCAGTGACATTGTTTCCCCAGCTTGTGGACAGCGAAGCAGCGTGTAGCAGGTTATCGTAAGTAACTGTAGTTTGCGTACATAAGGAAGAGGTGCAGGTAGTTTTTGTCAAGGCCACCGGACTCATTAGGACGGATTAACTTCTGTGGTTTGTTGACAAGTGAAAGGGGCAAGAGCGCTCAAGGAAGAGACTTGAGGAAACTGGAGTAAGGTTCTAATTGCTTGTATTTGCTGTTGAGTGGTGTATCTTTCTGGCCGCAATAAAGTTAATTATTTCTTTAAAGGAACAATCTGTGTTGTGCTTCAACCCACCGTAATCCAGTTAACAAAAGTGCCACTAACGGTCCTGGTTTCAAAACCCGAGCAGGTCATTTTCTCTAATTTTCCTGTGAGTGCATGCCCTTTACAAGACAAACAACTAAAATGGAGGCGCAATTGGCAGCATTGCTAGAAAAGTTAAGTGGCATGGAAACCAAAATGGAGGCCGGCCAGAAGAAGATGGAAGACGGCCAGAAGAAGATGGAGGACGGCCAGAAGAATTTAACCAAGGACCTAACTGCCAAATTAGAAGACGGCCAGAAGAAGCTAGCAGAGGACCTAACCGCCAAATTTCTGGATGGCCAGAAAAATCTGGAAGAGTGTCTGCTGACGAAATTACAGGAGAGTCAAAAGAAATTGGAACAGGGTCTGCGTCAGGAAGTCAACACCGTCTGCCAGGGCCTACGTGAGGAAGTCACAGCAGTAGAAAAGAAGTTCGACGCCTTACAAGAGGAAGTTGCCGAACTGCGCCAACGCCCACTGACGGGGGTGGAAGAGAAATTCAACGCTTTACTAAAGGAAATTGCTGAGCTGAACCAACGCCCGTCGACGGGGATGGAAGCGAGAATCAACGCTCTTCAAGAAGAAGTTGCCGAGCTGCGCCGACGCCCGCCCACAGGTACACCGGGAATATCAGGAACGGGACAGAGCCGAGTGACGCCCCCAACCTTCGACGGAAAGGTCCCGTGGAGCACCTATTTACGTCAGTTCGAGGCAGCATGTTCCATAAACAACTGGAACAGCACGGAAAAGGCTACAGCTCTCATTGTAGCGCTGAGAGGGGACACCCTTAACGTCCTTCAGGCCATCCCGACTGGATCCCAAGACTACGTTTCACTAATCGCCCATATGGAGTCCCAATATGGAGGTAGCCATCTTCACCAGGCCTACCAGATGCAGCTCCGGACCCGGGTACAAAAGAACGCGGAAACCCTGCAGGAGTTCGAGATGGACATCGTACGCCTCGTAAGGCTCGCCAATCCAACAGCGCCGGCCGACTTTCTGGAACAGATTGCGACGCAGACCTTCACCGACGGGCTATGGGACTCGGACACTCAACAGGCGCTGCGACTCGCGCGCAATAAGACCCTGGCAGATGCGCTGAGCCACGCACTTGAGTTCGAGACGGCAAAGCTGGTATCTAGAATGCGCGCGCGGGTGCGTCAGGTGGACGTCGACGAACCAGCCAAAGCCGACAAGACCAAGCCCCTGGCCGATGAACTGATGGAGGCGATAGGTCGGTTCTTCAAGAGTCGCAGTACCACCAACAAAAACGTAGCCAAAGGACATCCGGAGAGGCGGCCCGGAAGAGGACTACCGACCTGCTGGACCTGCCGTAAGAGAGGCCACCTGAGCAAGGACTGCGGTGATCGCCGCCGCCAAGGGTTTCCGTCGGGACGGTCAGTCGTAGGGAAACCGCGCGGCCCAGGAAAGCAAGTATCAGCCAGCCTTGGGGGGCAAAGGTTGGCTTGTGACAGTCGTCAAGCCCCGGCAGTCCAAGTTCGTGTGACGCAGTTACGGAGGGATAATAGCAGCCTGATGGTCGACGGAGTCGTCAACGGTGAGAGCTGGCCCATGCTAATCGACACGGAGCATCGAGGACCATCGTCAGTCCAACCGTGATCCCGAAGTGGAGAGTGCAACCCACACAAAGGAACCTCCAGCTAATAACCGCGACCGGAGAAACCCCACCGGTACATGGCGAAGCATCACTGGAGTTCGTCATTGGTCGACGGGCGATAAAGCATCCAGTGCTTGTGGCTGACGTATCAAATGAAGTGATCATCGGACTGGACTTCCTGGACCAGAATAACATCATCTTGGACCTGAGTACCAACACTCTGCACTTCGGAGGTGAGGAACTTGCTTTGCAACCTGCACACGAGGCCGTCGCCGCACGGCGAGTAAGGCTGAGAGAGGACGTCATCGTTCCCGCCAGGACGGAAGTCAGCGCTGCCGTAATTGTCGATGGAACAGCTGAGGGAGTGGCGGCTGTCATCGAGCCAAAATATGAGGACATCCAGACAAAAGGATTGCTAGTTGCCAAGACTCTCGTCAACACGACGTCTCGGCCGTACGTCCGCCTGTCCAACCTGAACGACTACGACATTACGGTTCACCGGGACACCAACCTAGGAGTCATCGAGCCCGTTACCTGGATTGCCCGCATCACAGACACGACGGACGGACACCTGCAGACGGACAACCGAAGAAGACGAGCACTGCCAGAAGAACTACAGAAGCTGTACCAAGGATCCCAGGACCATTTAGACGAGGAACAATCACGCCAACTTCGGGACCTGCTACACGAATTCCAGGATGTCTTCTCCGTGGGGAGCAAAGACTTCGGCAGGACAAGCTTGGTCCAGCACAGAATCGACGTTGGGGACAGCGCACCGATTAGGGCCCCATTCCGACGTGTCCCGCTCGCCAAGCAAGCCGAAGTCGACCGGATGGTAGAAGAGATGAAGGAGCAAGGAGTGATCGAGCCATCACATAGTCCTTGGAGTTTTCCGGTCGTGCTAGTGTAGAAGAAGGACGGTTCCACCAGGTTCTGCGTAGATTACAGGCGGGTGAATGACGTCACGAAGAAGGACAGCTACCCGCTACCCCGGATCGACGACACCCTGGACACCATATCAGGGTCAAGTTGGTTCTCCACCTTGGATTTGAAGAGTGGCTACTGGCAGGTGGAGGTCCACCCTAAGGACCGAGAGAAGACTGCGTTCTCTGTGGGCAGCGGGCTCTGGCAGTTCACCGTCATGCCATTCGGTCTGTGCAACGCCCCTGCGACCTCCGAAAGGCTAATGGAGTCCATTCTGAGGAGACTACACTGGAAGACCTGCCTGGTCTACCTATACGACGTCATCGTTTTGGGGAGAAGCTTCTGGGAGCACTACAGCAACCTGAAGGAGATCTTGATGAAGCTACGGGCTGCCCTGCTGAAGTTGAGACCCAGGAAGTGTCAGCTCTTCCAGAAGCAGGTCCAGTACCTTGGGCATATTGTCTCCGAGGAAGGCGTGCGCACCGACCCAGAAAAGACCGCAGCTGTGAGGGAGTGGCCAGTTCCGAAGGACAAGTCCCAACTACGAAGCTTCCTGGGACTCTGCACTTATTACCGTCGCTTCGTGAGAGGATTCGCCGACATCGCCAAACCACTGCATCGACTGACTGAGAAGGACCAACTCTTCACATGGACAGCAGAATGCCACAGTGACTTCGAACAACTCAAGCAGGCTCTGTGCACCGCGCCTATTCTGGCCTACCCCAGACCTGGAACAAGGTTCATCGTCGATACCGATGCCAGTGACTTTGGTATAGGGGGAATCCTGTCGCAAATAGTGGACGGCGAGGAGAGAGTAGTGGCCTACTTCAGCAAAGCCTTGTCAAAGCCAGAGAGGAACTACTGCGTCACCAGGAAGGAACTGCTCGCCATCGTGAAGACCATCGAACACTTCCACAAGTACCTGCACGGGCAAGAATTTCTCATCAGGACCGACCATGCATCCCTGCGGTGGCTCCTGAACTTCAAACAGCCCGAGGGTCAATTCGCGCGGTGGTTAGAGAGGCTTCAACAGTACAACTTCGAGATCCAGCACAGGTAAGGCCAACTGCATTCTAATGCCGACGCCCTGTCATGAAGACCGTGCCCCGAAGACTGCACCTTCTGTACTAGGAGGGAGGAGAACACCGGGATAAAGTGCCGACGGGCTACTGTGGAACTTCAAGGGAACTGGAGCCGCGAATCTTTCACGCGGGCACAAGCAGAAGGTGATGACCTGGGACTGATAGCCGAATGGAAGAGGGCCTGTGTCCCCAGACCCGGGTGGAACATTGTGAGTGACTGCAGCCCAAAGTTTAAGTCCTACTGGGCGCAGTGGGACTCGCTGATTGTAAGGGATGGCCTCATCTGCCGCGCCTGGGAGAGCACCGACGGGTAGACATCCCGGGAACAAGTCGTCGTTCCAAAGGCTATGACGGAGGAAGTCCTGAAGGAAGTCCATGGAGGATCATCTGGTGGACACCTAGAGATAAAGAAGACCCTGGAGAAGCTGAGAGAGCGGTTCTACTGGATCGGATGCCGAACTGACGTGGAGAACCACTGCGCGAGGTGCCACGATTGCGCAGCCAGCAAGGGCCCAGGACGAAGACGACGGGGTCCACTGAAGACCTACAACGTGGGCGGCCCCATGGAGAGAGTGGCCATCGATGTTGCTGGGCCATTCCCGTTAAGCGAGGCAGGGAACCGCTACATATTGGTCGTCAGCGACTACTTTACCAAATGGCCGGAGGCGTATGCGCTCCCTAACCAAGAAGCCGCGACGATCGCAGAGACCCTGGTGAAGGAATTCGTCAGCCGGTACGGAGTACCCCTGGAGCTGCACTCCGACCAAGGGAGGAACTTCAAGTCGCAGGTGTTCCAGAACCTATGCCAGCTGCTGGGAATCCGGAAGAAAAGGACAACGCCGCTACACCCTCAGTCCGACGGGATGGTGGAGCGATTCAATCGCACCATCGAGAACCATCTCTGAATAGTCGTCAGCGAGCACCAGAGGGATTGGGACAAACATCTTCCACTATTTCTCCTTGCCCACCGCGCCGCCGTGCTTGAAGCCTCCGGGTGTACACCAGCCCGGGCCATGTTTGGGAGGGAGCTCCGTCTACCTGTCGATCTTGCCTTCGGCCGACCTGGGAATGATCCGGTCCCGGTAAGCCAGTATTGTCAAGAACTGGTCGACCAACTGGAGGACGTGCACGCGTTCGCGAGGAAACAGCGGATCGAGACCGACCGAATGAAGACCCGATACGACCAACAGACGGATGCCAGCGGATTCCACGAGGACGACCTGGTCTGGCTCTTCAACCCATTACGGAAGAAAGGCCAGTCACCCAAACTGCAGAAGTCCTGGGAGGGCCCGTACTGAGTCGTGAAACGGATCAACGATGTCGTCTACAGGATCCAGCGGAGCCCGAGGGCGAAGATGAAGATCGTGCATAGCGATCGCCTGGCAGACGGAGGGACACAGACGGACTAATGATTGATCGGGACGATCAGCCTTTTAGGAAGGGGGTGGTGTTACGGCTGTGAGTTTGTTTAATCGCTCGCCGCATGAGTCACAACTGCCCCAGGGCTGGGCTGTGCTCTGCCTCAGTGTATTGCGTGCGCCTTATGCAACGGGACTACTAGGACAAAGGGATGGTCCAGAATAACCGTGACTCAGCCAGTGATGGAAACCTCGAGAAGCCGTGATCCCTGGATGGGTCTAGAAGCATTTATTGAGTCACCGGCCTGCTATATAAGAGCGACCTGTCAAGCAGTGAGCGAGTGTTTTTCGAGCTAGTGCGAGCGTTTATCCTGAGCGACAGAAGTGTGGTGACTTGCGAACCTCCTAGTGAAGCCGATTCTCTTGACAGCGAGGAAGTGAGAAGCATCCAGAGGACTGCCTGTGTTTTGAGCGAGTGTGATTTCGCTGAGCGACAGAGATATTGTGGCGAAGTGCCGTGCGAGTTACGAAATCCAGTGACATTGTTTCCCCAGCTTGTGGACAGCGAAGCAGCGTGTAGCAGGTTATCGTAAGTAACTGTAGTTTGCGTACATAATGAAGAGGTGCAGGTAGTTTTTGTCAAGGCCACCGGACTCATTAGGACGGATTGACTTCTGTGGTTTGTTGACAAGTGAAAGGGGCAAGAGCGCTCAAGGAAGAGACTTGAGGAAACTGGAGTAAGGTTCTAATTGCTTGTATTTGCTGTTGAGTGGTGTATCTTTCTGGCCGCAATAAAGTTAATTATTCCTTTAAAGGAACAATCTGTGTTGTGCTTCAACCCGCCGTAATCCATTTAACAAAAGTGCCACTAGGGGGGTGGCACGTAACATTATTATTAATCTTGATTGGTCACATTGGACCACCTGAGTCGTTCCACAATCACTTCTTCTTTGAAGGTAGTACTGCTTGGTTCTTGCGCTCTTTCCAGTACTTTTTCTTTCTTTCAGATCGGGATTTTCTCAACTCATCTGAAATCTCCATAGGCTATGTGTCATTTCTGCAGAAAATTTGTGAGTTTTAAGAATGGTGCTAATTTTATTTTTCTCCTCGGCATCTGTTTTCTTGAGTCCTACTGCTTTGAGATCTTGTTGGATTTCTTGGATCCATTTTCCTCCAGTTTTCTTTCCTAGATTTCTCATCACCAACTGGCGTACAATTCTGTTTTCTGGAAGCCGTAAGAAGTGGAAAAAAAAAATGAAATTCTTTTCATCTTCATTGTGCTGGTGATTGGATCAATCTCACGATAGACAGTTTCATTTGGGAGAATATATATTATATTATTATATTACAGATTTGCATGGACACGGCCAGATGTAGCCTATCTCGTCGTACATACATCATCCTTGCGTGCGTGTACGTCAAACAAGCCTCTATGCCGTACACTACCAGACATAACTAGACGCACGAAAAGTCGCACTTTGCTCCAGTACATTAATTCCAGTATTACCTTAAGTCTATTCGCCGAGTCGAGACAGTGCTCCTGGCTGCCCGGACGCGAGATTGCAATTTCTAGTTCACTTTTAGCATTGGAGAGCGATACGGCTTCCTGATTGGCTATTCTGACGGATCACGACGCAATTTGTAGTTCACTATACGGCTTCCTGATTGGCTATTCTGACGGAGCATGACTGCAACAAAGGATGCGATTAGTCAGCGTAGATATAGAGTGGAATCTATCAGCGATGTCGTTCCATTAAGATAAGGTTTATATGCTAGTCAAATGTATAATGTATACATTCATAACTAAAGGAAACCTCATACTTCAATTAATGCAATAGCAAACACTTAGGAAGTGATGACTACTGTCGAACAAAATATTATGTGTACTCGAGTTTGAAGGTTGTTTGTGAAGTAACCAGTAGACCTACATAAAATCCAATAACATCATCATTTTCGTCGTTCTATTTTACATTAGGTAATGTAGGTTTGGAATTTTAAATTTATATTTTAATATTTTTTATCGCGGTTGGAACACAAAAAGTGCCCGTTTTAAGCATGTTTCAACCATGCGTCACATTTAAGAATTATTATCTCACAAACCCGTCATCAGATCGAATCCAAATTTTAACACAATATTCATTGGAATGTTATATAACTGGTTTATTAATTTCAAAATTTTGTGTGTTCCATGCTAATGACAAATTGCGTAGTGCTTTGTTGTATTGTTCAAGTTTATTAAAATCTAGTCTGTTTGTAAGATATTCATGTATACAATGATACATTTTTCATAGAACTGTGTTGTTTGAATAATAAACTCTATACTGCCATGGGACCATAAAGTGTCCCCTGTTATGTAGAATCACCCAAATAGTAGGCTACAAGGGGGTGTTAATCGATGAAAAACATTCTGTTAATGATTCTTCTTGATTTAAGAAGATATGGAAATACTTATGGCCTAGGAACAGTGATCATGCAACTATTTGAAGGCGCATTACGAAGTTAAAACAGCGGGAGTTCTACATATATTTTTCAAACCTGGAAAGACATCTCTGATAGGTTCCACCCTATAACTACGCTGACTAATCACATCCTCTGCTGCAAACGTGTTTCGTCAGAATAGCCAATCAGGAAGCAGTGTCCTTCTCCAATGCTAAAAGTGAGCTAGAAATTGCAATCTCGCTGCCCAGACTGGAAAACACGGCTAGTTCACGTCATCGTCTCTGCCGAACAGGAGTAGCCAAGAAGCTCCGAGATAGTTTGTCATGCCGTAGCCCTGTACTGTAGCTCTGTATTTAGCCAAGTTTCACTTAAAAATAGACTTTTCTTCCTTCTTTTCTCATTCGTCGTATTGTGTGCAAATACCTACTTCTCCATACAACTGTTTCGTCCCTCTCTATGAGCATACTGTCTCGTCCTCGTTAAACATGTTCGAAGTTTAGTTCCTGCAATAAATTATAAAATGTCGTTCGTCAAAAATCCGGCAAATCTGTGTTTTAATTCATTGCTATGGCCTTGTTCAACGCAAAAATAGTTCCAATCGCAATCTACGGAATAGATATCATATGGGAAAAGATCAGTCTAAAAGATCTAATGACTTTAGAAGCAGTCAAATCACGATTCTTGAAAGCCGCCCTAAGTGTATCGTAATACACAAAGTCGAGGCTAGTATACGAGCTCGCCAAAGAACCCTTCTTTATAGAGGACCTACGTGTGAGGCTACCATTCACCGTCAGCTCGAATAAACTGCTCCTTGAAAGAAAAAAGAAAAGAAGGGAGATTTGGCTGGACTTTTATACAACAGAAGCCATGATAAATACATGGGTTGGTTTTTTAGTTTTGACACCTTAGTTATAACTGGATTAATAACTCACTTAGATGGTTCCAAGTTTCACAGGCCCTCGATGTAGTCCCCACCGTTGCGTACAACGTGATCCCAGCGATGCGGAAGTCGTTGGATCCCGTTGGCTCTGCCCAATCTATTGATGGTACGAAGAGAGCGCTCGGCAGCCTGCTCCCCGCGCATTGTCATCTTCATCTTCGGGATGAGATCATAGTCGCAGGGACTGATGTCGGGAGAATATGGGGGGTGATAGAGGACCTCCCTGCCCCAGCGATCCAACAACATTGCCGACACAACGCCTACTGTGTGTGCCCTAGCATTGTCATGCAGAACGATGGGCGGAGTAACCATGTGGTGGCGCCGTTTCCTTCTCAGAGCTCCTCGGAGATGGTCTTGCAGAAACGAACAATAGTACGCCGCATTAACGGTTTGCCCTCGGGGAACAGTATGGCAGCGCTTCCGTACCATTGAAGACGTTAATCAGGCTGCCGAGCGCTCTCTTCGTACCATCAATAGATTGGGCAGTGCCAACGGGATCCAACGACTTCCGCATCGCTGGGAACACGTTGTACGCAACGGTGGGGACTACATCGAGGGCCTGTGAAACTTGGAACCATCTAAGTGAGTTATTAATCCAGTTATAACTAAGGTGCTAAAACTAAAAAACCAACCCATGTAGATCCTGGGCCGACACGAATCAGGAGCTCCGACACCTGATGACCTCAATGGCTGTGCATGGTTACCACCACAAGGTATGTAAGACGAAGTGTATTCACGACCTCGGGAATACCTGTGTTTGTGAATTGTGCGATCAGCCCTGTGACCGTTACCATGTAACCAGCTGTAAAAAGCGAGTGAAATCCCTGGTAGACGTTTGTGCATAAGATCCACAACATGGGTTGCTTGGAACATATTCATATACCGGTACAGTACCTTTATGGCCGTATGGCTGCAATAAATTCTTAATTCACAGCGATAAGTGTTTTATCGATCGTAGGCAGCTCACTGTGAAAAAAGAACTGGTGAGCCTTTCTTCTTATAGCATTCTTATCAAACTCATAAACTCTTTCCACAATCATTGTCCTTGGTTTCTCCATCTTGGGCGACTGTAAACTGTGGGTAGCTTTATATTCTCGAACTATTCGATACAGAGAAATTTCACAAACACCCGCGGAATGACTTGCTTTCCTTACTACAGCAGAAATTAATGTAGTGGGATGCATTTCTAACGCGACCTTATACGTGTTTAGCACCATATGCTATTCAGATTCACTCAGCGCTTTTCGCTAAAGCTGCTTCTTTGGTGGAGTAATAACACTCGCATTGTCCCCTGCTGAGTCTCAGACGGAACATCAACTGTATAAAAATCCTCGTACACACGATCAAAATAATTGTTGCTTATCGTAAGCAGTTAAGAACTAATTAATGAATGAATTAATTAAATACAAAAACAAACAATAAATAATAAAATAATAAATCCGAATAAAAATAGAAATCGCACTCGCCCGCTTCACATGTAAGCCTACGTTCAACAGGCACAACTCTACGCACCCCTTGTGGGCAGTCCTGCAATCACGCGCACAGCTGTGTTTACTTCTACTGTCTCGACTCGGCGAACAGACTTTAGAATTCACACTGAAAAGTGATGCTTCGACCTTTTTTCGTTTATCTATACACGGCTGCACATACGATCGACTTAAGGCGAGGTCTATGCTTAGGGCTCGGTACTGATTTGTTAACAGTTGTACCTACACCGATTGCCAAACGATGTACATTCTCACTAGTGTTCTACTGTTGTAAACACAGAAAAATATGAACATGGGTTTACGTAACAATATCAGAATTACATGCATTTTCAAGAGAACGTTTACTCAAAGACTTGTTCTTTTTTGAATTGTGAATTTTTGTTTTTCCGTAATTTTGTTTATTGTTAAAATTATTAGTTTTATATAATTTTTTGTTTTATTATTTCTATAAGTTACCATTTCATATTTAAGCTACCATCTCTAAATGTGTATAATTATTTAAGCCACATTGAGGAACAGATGATCTCGCTGTTCCGCCCCTTATAACTCCAATAATTAACTAAATAGAATAACATTCATTACTACATGCTCATAAATTACAAATAAACTATTGGGACTAGTACGGTATTGATCGCGATACATTTCCGTATAAAATTCTCTTAAAACAAAATGGCGGTATTGATGATGACGACATCACCAAAGACACTAAATGTTTATCTAGCAAGCTTACGGGAAATTGCTGTTGTATAGGTCATCTTGGGTGGGGGAAACATACGCAGAAATTGGCATTTACAATGACCCTTGAAAACGAGATGTGTATCGCGATCTTTACTTGACGGTCTTTACTTGACCTATATAGGTCTAATAAGAGATCCCGATACACGTCCAAATTCTCGCATTCTGGCCAATATTTACAAAAATATGTATCGCAACCTTTACTGGACCTACATTATATAGGTCTAGTAAAGATGAGGATACATACTTTATAAACATCAGCTACAAAAGTTTGGTGCTTTTCAGTCGGTCAACACGAATGTACCCAAATAGAGCTGGGTTATGCCCTGATCCTGAAATAAATGACATAAGATTAAAATTACACTAGGATGACCAGTTTCGACCGTCAAGCGATCATCATCAGATCCATTACACTTAGGTTATAACATTTATGTTTGAGAATACAGGTGAAAAATATATACAATATGTACAATGGAGCCTCCGTGGCTTAGGCGGCAGCACGCCGGCCTCTCACCGCTGGGTCCGTGGTTCAAATCCCGGTCACTCCATGTGAGATCTGTGCTGGACAAAACGGAGGCAGGCAGGTTTTTCTCCGGGTACTCCGGTTTTCCCTGTCACAATTTCATTCCAGCAACACTCTCCACTCTCATTCCATTTCATCTGTCATTCATTTAATCATTGCCCCAGAGGAGTGCGACAGGCTTCGGCAGCCGGCACAGTTCATATCCTCGCCGCTAGATGGGGGCTTCATTCATTCCATTCCTGACCCGGTCGGAGACTGGAAGCAGGTTGTGGATTTTCATTTTCATGTACAATGATTTAGTTGCAGTGTTGGTAATGCAACAGTCGGTGTATGTTAAATGTGGTATATCTAATGTTAGGTAAACTTCTAAAATAGTGATGAAAAACCGGAATTTGTCTGTTAGGGGTGATTATATGGTTTTACAAAATCAACTATGGTTATACTGAAAAAATACAAGCTTATACTTATCGAGTTGTCTCCTTAACTGGAACTTGAAGCAGTTGCGTGTTTCCTTAGACACCAGTTGTAGTCAACCAAGCCCGAGTGTTCGCTGGGTGGAACTGGTTTTCCCCTTCCTCCCCCTTTAGTTGCTATGTTCTTCCAGAGGTAAGGGGCCGATAACCTCGATGTTAGGCCCCTTAAAACAACAATTATCATCATCATCTTCCAGAGGTCAGTGCCATGTATATTTGTGTGACTTTGCCAAGTCTAGATAAGAGTGTATGCTATTGAATGCAGGAGTCTGCAACTACTAAAGACCGTGGAACTATCTTCGCCACGCATGGGCTAAAAAAGCCATTTATACTAAGCGGTAAACGCTCTATTGAAGACGTCCCGGCACCTTTAATACTGCCGCGCATATCGGCCTAGGTTTATTGCAGGAAAATGTACATAGTACACCTGATCCAAATAACATTTACCTATAAACACCGCTATTTTCACCCTTTTTTTTATCTAGCTTGGCTGTATCGCTAAGTTGTGTCTTGATTTCGACAGGGTGTGTTTTTTAGTAGAGCGAAAAGGGGTGAACTCTCCATAAAAGTGTGTTCATTTAGATTGTTGGGATTGTTTTGTTTGGCTAGGTGAATCTCGATTGCTTCTTTTATGTCGAGAGCTCTGCCTTTCGATTCGTGATGAATTATTTTTAGATCAGTCTCGATTTTAGTGAAGCTGTGCCCCGTGTCACACATATGTTCGCATACGGCTGAATGTGTTCCGTATCTTATCGCATTCCTATGTTCATTATAACTTGTATCTATTCGTCTTCCGCTCTGTCCAATGTAATTAGCTTGACAACCAATGTCTTGGCTTGTAATAGAATATACCCCTGACTTTGAATAAGGGTCTTGTTTATTTATATTGCTATTTTGCAGGTGCCTCCCTGTCGTATTATTTGTTGTGAATGCTATTTTTATGCCTTGCCCTTTGTATAGATTAGTGATTTTATTTGTGTTCTCATTCACATAGTTGAAGCGCGCGAATTTTTTCTCATTAATGTCCAGTTTTGGAATCATTTTATCTTTATTTTTATGTTTGGCTACAATTTGGTCTATTTTGCTTGGCGGGAAATTGTTTTCCTTTGCTATTTCCTTATTATAATTGTCTGTTGACATGGGTATGTTTAAAGCTGTGTGCATCATTGAATTGAACCCCGCTAATTTATGCGTACTGGGGTGATTAGACTGATTGTCGATTGCATGCGAGGTTTGTGTGGCTTTTCGGAATATGGAGTATGAAAGCTCGTTGTCCTTACGTTCAATAGTTATGTCGAGATAATTTATTTTTCGATCTGTTTCGGATTCCTTAGTAAATTTGATTGAGTGGTGTAGGCTATTAATGGATTGGAGAATTGTTTCTTCGCTTGTTAATTCAGTATCGTAGATGCAAATTACATCATCTACGTGTCTTTTCCATATTACTATTCCCCTTGTTGAAGTATTTTCTAAAAACTCATGTTCTAGAGCATTAATGAAGATGTCAGCGATTAATCCGCTTAGTGGTGATCCCATCGCTAATCCTTCTGTTTGTGTGTACGACTACTGAGGGTCGTCCTCGGCCAAAACGCGTTTCAATTCGACAATAAAATAGGTTGTATAGTTCTTCACGGAACTACTTGTTTCCGATGTTACAATGACTTCACGAGTCAGGAATTTTGTTGAAAAATGGTCAGGAAAAGTCAGAAAAATTGACATTGAAAATTCCGTGGACAGCAAGTTTTAACACAGCGGTTAGAAGGTAAGGAAGGAAAGTGGTCTTCATCCCAGGCAGTGACCGAGAGATCCCGCTTGTAGCGTACGCTACAAGGACAGTGCATGGGCTTATAAAAGCGAGTGCAGCGCGCGGGCAACTTCAGTAGTGATTCGCGATGGTTGTAGGCGTCATCAGTCTCTTACTCAATTACTCCATCATAGTCAACAGTAAGTACGGTTTGTGCTTTTTAATCTCTTATCCTCCAAGCTTGGCTTCACCTACGGACTACCGACAGCAGTGGCTACGCTGGCTAAAGCGCAGTGTTAGGTCATGGGGCCAAGCTCTGTGCTGACTCGGTAGACGCGTGGGTTCGAGCCCCACCGTCGGCTGTCCTTGAAATGGTTTTCCGTGGTTTCCCCATTTTCAACACCAGGCAAATGCTGGGACGGTACCTTCTAACAGGCCACGGCCGCTTCCTTCCACAACCTTGCCCAGTTTCATTCGCCTTCATCCATTCCATCTCTCATCCAGACGCGCAGGTCGCCAACGGGCGTCGACTAGAAAGACCTGCACTCGGCCTCTCAGGAGGTCACACGAAAAAAAAACCTACGGACTCTCGGTGGCGTAGTTGGTAGCATGCTGAGCTTCTATGCCCAAGATCGCGGGTTCAAACCTGGCCGAAATGGTCAGATTTTTTAAGAACGTTAAAAATCCCTGTTTGGTTGATTGGTTGGTTCTTAAGTTTAGGGGCTGCGACAACGCGGTCATGTAGCGCCGTGTACTTTGGGTGTGTGTAGAATCTGTCTGATAACCGGTGTTAATTGTGATGACTGTATTAGTGTGTGTTATCTGTTTTTTAATTTAAGTAAGGACTGCAACTTAGACTTTTTCAAATAGTTCCTACTTTTGCCGCCAAGTGCCACAGTCAACGACTACTAGGCCAAGTTCAGAACTTAGCTACTAGACGCCACCGCAGTCGGCTCTTGGCAACGAACGTAGAAACCTAAGAGAGTTGTTTACATCCTTAACCTATACAATTTAGCTTCACACAGGTGTAATTAGCAGAAGGTTCTTTAACATGCCATAAATCAATGACATGGGACCGCCGGCTTTACTTCCCCTCCGAAGGAAGGCATACTGAGGGATTTTTAACGCTCTTAAAAAATCCGACGGCATGCTACCGACTACGCCACCGACGCCGCCACCTTAAAAATCCCTTCCTGTGGAGGGGAAGTAAAGCCGTTGGTCCCGTGTCATAGATTTATGGCATGAAAAAGAACCTTCCACTAACTACACTTGTGTGAAGCTAAATTATAGGTTCCAACGATCTTCGCCAGGAGCCGACTGCGGTGGCATCTAGTAACACATTTCAGAACTAGTTGGTCGTTGACCGTGGCGTTTGGTAGCAAAAGTTGGAACTACTTGAAAATCGAATGTCTGCAATCCTTACTTGAATTAAAACAGACAACACGCACTAATACAGCCATCACAATTAACACCGGTTATCAGACAAATTCTACACACACCCAAAGTACACGGGGCTACATGACCGGGTTATCGCAGCCCCTAAACTGAGGAACCAACCAACCAAAACTTTGCATTTGTAAATATCCGAATTTTGTATCAAATGTGTTACTACTAATTATTTTGCTCAATAATACAAAACCGGTCGTCATATTAATCAAAAATATCAAAATATTATATTATAAATATTATAAATATTACAAATATTTTAAGTATAGTGAACCCTCTCTAAAAGACCACCCCTCTTAAAGACCGATTTTTCTTGGAACCGATTTAAAACCTCATAAGGTCAATGTATTTCTCAGTGTGACCTCTTTCAAAAGACCACTTCTCGTCTGCCTTCCCATTGGAGATGGCGATGAGGGTGATGATGTAAACAATGGTTCTGTTGGCACAGAACTGCCTCAGCATACAATGTCATTAGAAAAAGTGTTATGTAACGTATAAAAAATACAAAAAACCGCTCTCCTAGAAGATTGTTCGAACCCAGAACAAATTAATGGACTTTCAATTGTCCAACCAAGACCAAGACAGTAAGCCATTCGACATGCTTCCTGGTGTGGTTGAAGACTGTGGGGCACCCATTGGGCACACACTTTCCGCAAGTGCAGTCGTTCCTTCATGATGGTGTGCACGCTTCCGACGCTCAATCCGACCACGGCGGCTATGGCGTTCACTGTCACTCGGCGGTCCTGGGTAATGAGTGCATCAACCAGCTGGACGTTGTTATCGGTAATGCAGGGGGGTGCCCCAGACCGGGCATCATCGGCCAACGACACCCATCCTTCCCTGAAGCACTTGTGCCACGCCTTGACCCTTGCAAGGGACATGCAGTGTTTGCCGTACACTTGTGACATTCGGCGATGAATGCCCGTTCCCCCTACTCCTTTCGCTGTCAGAAACCGAACAACGCCTCTTTGCTCTTCATTTGACGCCTCCATGTCACTGTTTGCAATGTGACGGGCAGCATTAGACGATTGATGCATGCTGCTACTCGCTTTGTATCGTCACGTGACGTGCACGCGTGCCTTCCACGCTCTGGTCGGAACCATACCTCGTTACACACGCCACGATTAGCCGACGTCGTCACCGGTTTGCGCATTACAGCCTCCGGCTCGTTACTTTTTGAACGCACCTTATAGTTAGGGGGTAAGATAATGATGTTATTTTCCATACGTCACCTTTAACTTCTGCGGTTTTTAGAGACACCGGAGTGCAGGAATTTTGCTCTGAGGGAGATCTTTAACTTACCAGTAAATCTACTGACACGGCTCCCTCACAATTGCGCACCCTCAAATGACTACTGACAGTGCCAAGGTTTAATCCTGCAACCTTGGGCAGAGCAGACGAGAACGTTACCTCTGGGTCACGCAGCCAGCCTAGAGGGTAATAATAATAATAATAATAATAATAATAATAATAATAATAATAATAATAATAATAATAATAATAATATCGTATGGGCTCGGGTGCCGGATGCAAGCTTTGTTATTTGCGCCCAAAGGGCAGCTTGGATGTCGAATTTTGTCGTTCCTTGGAACGCTATGAAAGTCAAGGAGGTTAGATATCTAAGCCCCTTGATACTATAGCGCTTTCTAGTAGAGAATGGAGGAACTTTGTGTGTTGGCGAAAAATCCCGAGATTAATTTTGCCACTATGAACACGGCCCACTGAATTCAAATGGGTTCGGTGACGTAGTTTGTGGCATGCTGAACTGCTGTGTCCAAGATAGCGGGTTCAAGCCGGGCCGAAGGCGTCGGATTTTTTAAAGAGCGTTAAAAAACCTTCAGTATGCCTTCCTTCGGAAGGGAATTAAAGCCGACGGTCCCATTTCATAGATTTATGGCATGTAAAAGATCCATTCACAGACTAAACTTGTGTAAAGCTAAATTGTTAGGTTAGATTTCGTCGGAACGCTCTATCAAAGTTCCAACTTCCACCACTAGGTACGGGCTGCAATGTCATCTAGTAGCCGAGTCCGCAGCTAGGTGTTGTGGACGGTAGCATTTGGTAGCAAAAGTAGAAACTACTTGAAACATTGATCGTCTGCAGTTCTTCTACCTGAATCACAGATAACACACACTAATACGGCCATCACAATTAACACTGGTTATCAGACAGATTCTGCACACAGCCAAAGTACACGGGGCTACATGGCCGCGTTGTCGCAGCCCATAAACTGAGGAACCAACCAACCGATTCGCTCCCACGCTCCTCTATCTTCTCCAGGAGCACTAAGCTGTGCATCACTGTTTTAGAAGATAACGGATGCAATCCACTCCTCTACCGAGGTTGGCTCAGTTTTATTTTTGAGGCAACTTTGGTTTTGCAGAAAATCTTTTGAGATCACTGAGGGTTTGATGTTGACTCAGGTTTATTTTGAGGCAGCTTTGGGCCTATAACTCAGCCATTTTACCGCAACAATGACTCTTCTCAACTAATCATAAGGATATTGGAACACAATTTTATTTTCGTAGCATGAACAGGAATAGTAGGAACTTCATTAAGTAGAAAACTAGATATCTTAAAAAACGATTAACATTTCATTTCTAATATAATATTTTTAATAAACACATTGCATTAAATACGAGTAACATACTATATTTATTCAATATTATTGATGTAATTTTATACAAAAATATTGACGATTGATTAAACTGATATAATGCAAAATTATCGTAAATATTTCATTATTTTAAAAAAATATTTTAGTCGCCTCCGTTGCGTAGCGGTCAGCATGGTTAGCTGCCGCCCCGGAGGTTCTGGGTTCGATTCCCGGCTCTGCCACGACATTTGAAAAGTGGTATGAGGACTGGAACGGGGTCTACTCAGCCTCGGGTGGCCCAAATGAGTAGAGGGGGTTCGATTCCCACCTCAGTCATCCTCGAAGTGGTTTTCCGTGGTTTCCCACTTCGTCTTCGGGCAAATGCCGGGATGGTACCTACTGTAAGGCCACGGCCGCCTCCTTCCCTCTTCCTAGCCTATCCATACCAATCTTCCATCCCTTCCAATCCCTCATGAGGCCCCTGTTCGCTTTGCACGTGAGGCCGCCTGGGCGAAGTGCTGATCACACCTCCCCAGTTGTATCCCTTCCTACCAGATGTTCCAAGCTCCAGGACACTGCCCACAGAGGCGGTAGTGGTGAGTTCCCTCGCTGAGTCCGTGGGAACCACCAACCTAGAGGGTAAATTGACTAAATTAAAAAAAATAACTATGGGTCATAATACAGCCTAAATAAAAAAATCACGGGGTGATAATAGAAAATCGACCAAAATGTTGAAGTATAGAGGATAAAATACACTAATGAAAAAAAAATTGGCTTTAAATAAATATTTGTTACGTTTCTTATATTATACTAGCAGAAGTACCCGTTCTTCGAACGGTGTTCGTAGTTAACACCAGGCATTATCAATTGAGCTACTGTGCAATGGTTAGCGGTTTGTCATTCCATCAAGTTTATCAGAACGAAGTTAGTTTATTGGGAATATCACACACACTGTTAATTTAAGGCCCTTAAAATGTAGTTTTCGGAGACCCTTTATAGATTCCCGAATTATCTGTCTCACATTGAGAAGCGCAACATATGTTTTGGTCTTCCTTGTAGGATAATTTTTATATTTCGCATATTTTAGCATATATTGAGAAGTTTTTCTCTATATCCACCCTTCTACTGTATGAAAAGTACGGCGAAGAGTTTTATAAATGATTGGTGTATTGACTCTCATGGTTACCATACCTAATTTTAAGATGCACCAAGCATCCGAACACGAGGTATAGGCGTACATAAAGATACACAGAAAGACAGACAGACAATTCTATTGTCTACAACATATTACCCAGATATCCAAATATGGGTATATCTACCACACAGTATCAAATAAAATCATCCTTATGATGAACCCGTATGTCGACAAAAAAAAAAAAGTTAAAATGTGCTCTCAGACTAAATTCACCTAACGTGTACTTCCTGACGTGAAATACAATTGAAAGTCTTGTAGACGAAACGCAATACACGTCACATAAAAACTGACCCTCTACGTTGTGCTAGGTGCCCATACACAGGAAGACCCCTTTCATAAATTATTAAGGCTTGTGGTGCATGAAAATTCAGGTTCTCTAGACTCAAATTGCCCAAATTCCGAAAAAGCCGCAAAAAATGCTAGTTCAATTCAGGAATTTTTGAAAATAATGTTGCTGTTTGGAGATATAATAGACCTTCTGTACTATATGTCGAACGTGAAAATTGCATGAAAAAATTCTAGGTTACCCCTTCACCCACTTAATTGCATTGATGAATTATACGGTCTACGTTAGTTCCGTGATAACCTTATAGCCATTTGCAAACTTTCACAGTAATGTAATAAATGGAGTGTCATTGCTTCTTACAGAAATAGATGGAAAGTTGTATGCCACCCCATGAGATACTGTTCTCATGGTTACCGATTTGCATTCCTTCATTAGTTTGTTAAATTAAATTAAATTAGTTTTCTGGGAATATTTCACAAACTGTTGGATTTAGAGCCTTATAATGTAGTTTTCGAGGACCCTTTAGGGCCGCCGAGTTTTGTTGCTGGCACCGAGGGGCCATAATATAATACTAATAATAATATAATATAGGGAGAAATTATAACACCTATTTTTAGCCTATTTTCAATTTTGAAAAAATAGGCTTATGAGATCACCTTTTGTCCGTGTGTGTGTGCGTGTGCGTGTGTGTGTGTGTGTGTGATTCGTGTGTGTGTGTCCCCCTAATAAAATCTAAACGGCAGGAGCGATTTCAATGAAACTTGGAAAGTTCATAGCACTATTCCCGGCGACCTCGACCGTGCCCTTCAAATTTTGTTACGTCTCACCAATCCAACATGGCGGCTGTGCGAAATATTTCACCAGCATTCAATATCTCCGAAACTATTACCGATATTACCCTGACATTTTCTATGGTGATAGACGGAACTACTATAAGTTCACTTATGTGACTTTTGAAAACCTGGTTACTACAAAACCAACATGGCGGCCAAGCGAATATGCGACTTTTAAATAGACGTTTCTCGCGATTTGACCAACCAAACGCAATGAAACTTGGTACAGTATATGTTTATATACATTGTAATGCACCGACATCTAACTTTGTTCAATTTTTTACATAATCACAAGATGGCGGATGTGCAAAATATTTCACCGGCATTCTATATCTCTGAAACTATTAGCGGTATCTCCCTAAAATTTTGTACGGAGATAAAGGGCACTACTGGAAGTCCATCTATAAGACATTCAAATACCGGTTAACTACAAAACGAACATGGCGGCCAAGCGAATTTGAACATTTTAAATAGACCTTTCTCGCGATTTAATGTTCCAAGCGCACTGAAACCTGGTACAGGAAATATTTATACACATTGTAATCCACTGGTATCTAATTTAGTTCAATTGTTTACATAACCTAAAGATGGCGGCAGTGCGAATTTTAAAATTAAGTTTTTATTTCTTGTGATGTAGTCATGCGATCGAAGTGAAAGTTCGAATAATGAACCTACGCAATAATTTTACTTTAATGGTACATGACTCTATGGCCTATACATTTAACAATCCAACATGGCGACCATCCGAAATATTTAGACGATACTGAATATCTACGAATCTATTTTAGCAATCAAACTGCATTTTTTAATGTTCATAGGGGCTATGAACTTAAGTTCACCTATAGGACTTTAAATAACCTGGTGATCACAAATCCAACATGGCGGTGACGCGAATTATAAATATTCACATGGACGTTTCTCGCAATTTAACCATCCGCGTGCAGTGAAACTTGGTACAGTAAATCCTTATACGAATGTTAATCCACTGGCATATAATTTATTTCAATTGTTTCCATAACCTCAAGATGGCAGCTGTGAAAAATTTTAAAATCTCCTTGTTATTTCTTGTGTCCTAATTATGCGATTGAAGTTTGAATACTACACGTACACAATAATCTGCATGTAACAGTACACAACTCTAGGACCTACATATATAAAATCCAACATGGCGACCATCCGAAATATTTAGTAACGGTTCTCAATATCTACGAATCTATTACAGCAATCAAACTGAAATTGTGTATGTTGATAGTGGCAATTAACATAAGTAGGATATATGAAAATAGGCTGTATAGTTCTTCACGGAACTACTTGTTTATTATTTTTTATTCAGCCAATGGCCATGTACTTTTCTTTTCAGGACGGGTCAGGGAAGGGATATTATCAGAGAAAGAAGCATTCACATCGCGCTTGAGCAAAATGGAAATGGCCTACCATTTAACTAAGGACATCTATATGAAAAGGTTAATATCCTTCAACGCAAAACTAAAACATTACTGCAGTGTCATCCGTCCGGAAGTCTTGCATGCTTCTGAATGCCTCACGATGAACAAAAAAGGCTTGGTCGAGAAACTGGAGGCCAAAGAAAGAAAAATGTTGAGAAAGATATTGGGTTCCATCAAATATAATGGGGAATACAGAAAACGGCATAACCATGACCTATATACTCATGTGGAGAAGATAAGCAACGTCATCCGGAAGAGAAGGTTACCATTTGTTGGGCATGTGAAACGAATGAGCCCAGCGAGACTGACCAACCGCAACATAACTTACTTTCAGGAGAGGAAAACAAATTGGGCCTGGTTCATTGAACTGGATAAAGATCTGAAAGAAGTGGGGATTACACCAACAGACATTCAGGAGTGCGTCCCACTCAAAGGGAAACTTCAAGCTTGTAAAGGTTTCCAAGAAAAACCGAAGCTGAAAACGGGAAAGATTTGGACCCAGGAACGGAAGGAAGTCCACCGAGAACGAATGCGGGCGTACAGGGCAAACATCAAAGCCAGTAGGAGACGGTTGGAATGACGCGGTCCATAGATGGCCTATACGAAATGAATGAATGAATGAATGAATAATATGGGGATAGGAATATAATAGACCTGCCGTACCACACCCGCAGGTGTAAATCGCGTGAAAAAAATTCTTGAGTACCCCTTGATCCCCTTAAGCGCATTATACGTATTGATGAATTTTACGGCTTAATTTGGTTCCGTGATAACCTTCTAGCCGTTTGCAAACTTTCACACTAATGTAATTAATGGAATTGAATTGCGTCTTACAGCAATAGATGGGACCTCTGAGAATCCGTTGGCATGGTTACTGGCTTGCATTCGTTCATTAGTTTATTAAATTAAATTAGTTTTCTGGGAATATCTAAAAAACGGTTGGTCTTCGGTCCTTAAAATGTGGTTTTCGGGGACCCGAGTTTTGTCTCTCACATTGAGGGGCTGAAAATGAGTTTTGTCTCGTCCTTCTACGCCTATTTCAGGATGTATTTTAAGGGGGTAGGCCCCCTTTTATGAGAGGTACGGAGAAGAGTTACATCAATGATTGGTGTCGTGCCTCTGGTGGATATCTGTACCAAATTTTACGTTGATACACCCAGCCGTTCTCGAGTTATAAGGGAACAAATTTGTCCACAGACAAACAAACAGACAGACAAACAAAAAAAAAAAATGTTCGCGCGCATCCATCTTAAAACAGTCTGAAACGTGTAAACATCTCAAATTTCCGTAGAAATTCAGAGATAAACACGCAAATTTTCATTTTTATATATAGAGAGATATACTGCACCGCTCGGTGTTGACCGTGTTTTATTGCACAGATTCTGGTTTTACTCACTAACCGTTGGAGATATACGAAAAGTGATAAGGACCTTTCGGATAGAAAATTAAATGTTAAAGCTCATGTATACCATCAAAAGTTTGCTATTTCTTAGCGTTCTCTTTTTATTTGAAAAGGAAATATGAAATTTTGAAACCAAAGGGTGTAGTGACGTCACAAATGTCGGTTTTACTCGCTAACTGTTGGAGATACACGAAAAGTGATAAGGACCTTTCGGATAGGAAATTAAATTTCAAAGCTCATATGTGCCATCGAAAGTTTGCTATTTCCTACCGTTCTCTTTTTATTTGATATGGAAATATGAAATTTTGAAACCAAAGGGTTTAATGACGTCACTAAAATAGTCGCCATTTTTTAATAGTGCAAAATTTCGAAATCAAAAGTATCCTATATGTAAACCTGGTACATCAGCTACATCCATGCAAAATTTCATTTAAATCGGATCAGTGGTTCTTGAGTTATTGAGTAACAGACAGACAGACAGACAGACAGAAAGGCAGACACACACCATCTCATTTTTAGCCTACTTTCGATTTTTGCAAAAAATGAAAGTAGACTTATGAGATCAACACAGGGCGAAAAAAGTGTGTCTGTCTGTGTGTGTGTATGTGTGTGTGTGAGTCTGTGTGTGTGTGTGTATGTGTGTGTGTGAGTGTGTGTACTCTGAATGTCTGTCCCCCCCTATCAATTCGAACACGGTGAATGCGAATTGAACGAAATTTGGTATAAAGGTAGCACTAGCAAAGGACACCTCAATGTCATGTTTTATATCGCCGCCATCTTGACGGAAACGTAATGGCAGCCACACAAATGTTCAAAGCTTAAATCAAATTACGACTAACCTAATCATCCGATCTCTACCAAATTTTGCAACAACATACCTTTATGGGGGGAGCATTCTTTGACCAAACCAATAGGCCATCAGCGTAATAGTTTGCGGATGGCGGCCATCTTTGTGTGAAAATCGATTCCCCCTATTAATTCGAACACGGTGCAACCGAATGGAACGAAATTTGGTACAGAGGTAGTACTAACAAAAAGCACCTGAGTGTCATGTTTTATATCGCCGCCATCTTGACGGAAACGTAATGGCGGCCACACAAATGTTCAAAGCTTAAATCAAATTACGATTAACCTAATCATCCGATCTCTACCAAATTTTGCAACAACATACCTTTATAGAGGAAGCATCCTTTGACCAAACTAATAGGTCATTAGCCTAATAGTTTGCGGATGGCGGCCATCTTTGTGTGAAAATCGATTCCCCCTATTAATTCGAACACGGTGCAACCGAATGGAACGAAATTTGGTACAGAGGTAGTACTAACAAAAAGCACCTGAGTGTCATGTTTTATATCGCCGCCATCTTGACGGAAACGTAATGGCGGCCACACAAATATTCAAAGCTTAAATCAAATTACGATTAACCTAATCATCCGATCTCTACCAAACTTTGCAACAACATTCCTTTATGGAGGGAGCATCCTTTGACCAATCTAATAGGTTATTAGCCTAATAGTTTGCGGATGGCGGCCATCTTTATGTCAAAATTGATTCCCCCTATTAATTCGAACACGGTGGAACCGAATGAACGAAATTTGGTACAGAGGTAGCACTAGCAAAGGGCACCTCAGTGTCATGTTTTATATCGCCGCCACCTTGACAGAAACGTAATGGCGGCCACACAAATGTTCAAAGCTTAAGTTAAATTACGACTAACATAACCATCCGATCTCTACCAAACTTGGACGATAACCTAGATGTTAGGCCCCTTAAAACAACAATTATTATCTACCAAACTTTGCAACAACATTCCTTTATGGAGGGAGCATCCTTTGACCAATCTAATAGGTTATTAGCCTAATAGTTTGCGGGTGGCGGCCATCTTTGTTTGAAAATCGATTCCCCTTTTAAATTCGAACACGGTGAAACCGAATGGAACGAAATTTGGTACAGAGGTAGCACTAGCAAAGGGCACCTCAGTGTCATGTTTTATATCACCGCTATCTTGTCGGAAACGTAATGGCGGCCACACAAATGTTCAAAGCTTAAATCAAATTACGATTAGCCTAATCATCCGATCTCTAGCAAATTTAGCAACAACATACATTTATGGAGGGAGCATCCTTTGACCAAACTAATAGGTCATCAGCGTAATATTTTGCGGATGGCGGCCATCTTTGTGTGAAAATCGATTCCCCTTATCAATTCGAACACGGTGAAACCGAATGGAACGAAATTTGGTACAGAGGTAGCATTAGCAAAGGGCACCTCAGTTTTATGTTTTATATCACCGCTATCTTGACGGAAACGTAATCGCGGCCACCCAAATGTTAAAAGCTAAAATGTAATTACGACCAACCTAATAATCTAGTCTCTACCAAATTTTGCAACACCATATCTTTATGTGGGGAACATATTCTGACCAAACTGCAAGAACATCAGCCCAATAGTTTGCAGATGGTGGCCAAGTATGTGTGCAAATCGATTCCCCCTATCAATTCAAACTCGGTGAAACCGAATTGAACGAAATTTGGTACAGAGGTAGCACTAGCAAAGGGCACCTCATATTCATGTTTAATATCCCTATAGCACATTGTATTTCAACAAGCTACTACAACCAATATTCAATCATACTCCTTGAAAAGGACAAAGAGTTATAACAATACCCATGCATTTAGGAGAAAGTAGGCTATATGTTCTTTACTGAACATCTTGTTATATATTAGTATGATGATAGAGAGCGTGTCTATCATTGTAAGTATTTTAATTCTTTTTCCCCTTTTTTTTTGTAATTTTTTACTATTAATATTGTATTGTACCTTTAGAAGAATAAGATTATTTTCTTTTTACTTGTTTTTTAAGAGAAATTAACATGAATTAATATTTTATTGTAACCAATATTACCTCACGAGCTCGCGGCGTAACAATATGCATGGGATCAGCGACCTGCCAGCAAACAGCTTCCTGTATAGCGTAAAACGTGTCGGAAATGCAGGTGATAAATTACCCGAGTTCACAGACAGTCGTTTCTACTTTATTCACTGTTGTTGTTCTTTTAACCATTTATAGGGCAAAGCTATTTGTTATTTTTATGTGTATTTACATTTTAATTTATTTTAATTATTATTGTTAATGTTATTTTTTTCTCTCCCATTTTAATATTTACATATTAAATTTTTAATTTTAATTTATGTTCTTATAGATTTAATTTTGATATTTTTTATTGATTTAATAAATTAATTCGAATATTGTCCATATCATATGCCGGTACATATCACATGATTAGGTTGGTCGTAATTTGATTTAAGCTTTTAACGTTTGGGTGGCCGCCATTAGGTTTTCGTCAATATGGCGGCGATATAAAACATGACACTGAGGTGTACTTTGCTAGTGCTACCTCTGTACCAAATGTCGTTCAATTCGGTTTCACCGTGTTTGAAATGATCGGGGGAATCCATTTGCACACATGCACGGCCGTCATCTGCAAACTATTGGGCTGATGACCTTGTAGTTAAGTCAAAAGACACTCGCCATACAAGTATATGTTGTTGCGAAATTTGGTAGAGATCGGATGATTAGGTTAGTCGTAATTTGATTTAAGCTTTGAACATTTGGGTGGCCGCCATTACGTTTTCGTCAAGATGGCGGCGATATAAAACATGACACTGAGGTGCCCTTTGCTAGTTCTACCTCTGTACCAAATTTCATTCAATTAGGTTTCACCATGTTCGAATTGATAGGGGGGGGGGGGGGAGACAGACATTCCGAGTACACACACACAATTTTTGGCCCTGTGTAGATCTCATAAGTCTACTTTCATTTTTTGCAAAAATGAAAGTAGGCTAATAGTGTTATAATGAGACTCATTATGATACAGTTTTCTGACATATAATATTTACATTTCGACATCGAACATAAAGGGTTACCTATACTAGATTCGTGATGATTGTTGTTTTGAGGGGCGGAATAGCGAGGTGATCAGCACCTTGTGTCAAAGTTATAAATCTGAAAACATAAATTACATAACATTTTGATTTGAGACTTCAGCGTCCATTCAAATCGCTTCCATGATACCCTATTAGCAGTTAGCACTGGGACCTCCTCTTCTTCTACACCTTCCCCCAGGTGCTCACAACTAGTGTTTAAATTTGATCCCATTTCAGGGTTTTTCGGTTCTGGGTGCGAATAGTTCGCTTAATAGTTGTAAAACGGTGGGGAGAGTATATTTTGAGTAGGTTTTTAGTTGTGTTAAGTTTTATGTGGAGCTGAGGAGTGAAATTGGTTTGGCTTCAAGTGCATTTTTGGCTTTGATCTACTTCCCGTTATTATTAAGTTTATTGTGCTGCTAGCGTGATTAAAAGCTGTAGTATTTGATGTAGAGTGCTGGGATTACTTGGGGGAAGTGTTGGTTATTTCATGGAAACAGGAATGCATTACCAATTACCGATTACGATATGTCGAATCTAGGCCTGTATAGTGAGCTACGGTTAGGCCTATCGGTACATCATTTGAAGAATTCATAATTTTGTGGCATATATACATGTATACCGTATATACAATATTTACAAGAATGTTTCCAGAAATTGTTTTTCACTCGTTACTCTGTTACTGATCGCTAATTGCGTGTACTCAGCACCTACATTGATATTTGTCAGCCGTTATTATACATTCATTTTTATTGATATTCCGGAGATTTACTGACCTCGGAATGACGTGTCAGTGATCCCAATGCTCTTATGCTATGAGTGAACATATCTATATATTTTTAAGTGCTCCAAAGCACCATTAATTACGATTTAAAATTGACTAGATTATCATTGCTTGCCCATAAGGAGGACTCGAGAATGGGTAGACCAACATGGCGGACCGCGCTCAACCTGGCGTACTTCCTCGTGCAGCGGAGAGCTGCCATCAGCGATCCATGTATAGAGATCAGTGGGTCAGCCCTATTCTGTTCTCGTCATATCTCCTGCCTTCTGATGAAGGCCCTAAAGGAGGCAGGGTGTATGTAGCCCCACCACTTCTGGTGCACCCTCGATAGTGCTACACCCTCAGGGGCTCACGGCTGGTGAGTTCGGGAGTTGGCGACCCGAGGGGTTCCTGAGCTGGGTCCAGTTTTCCCCCCTTTTTCCATTGCCTCTGGGGCGAACCCTCTCCTCTTTCCCCTTTCCTATCTGCCTTTCATGGGCCCCCTTCCTTTCATGTCCGTCAATCCTCTTTCTTCGAGGTTTGTGGGCGTTTATTTTCCTCCTGTCCTTTATTCGCCTTATTCTCCTTTTGTATTCAATTTCTTCTTCTGGTATGTACAGTAGGTGTGTGGTTAGATTTAGTTGTAAGTCTGGTTTTAGTTATAGTTTACATTACATTATAATCTTTCACTATTACCCAAACCATTAGGGGCTGATAACCTAGATTTATTTAATCCTATGGTGATTATAACAAGGAATCCAGAAGTCCAGGTCCAAGTTTTTCAACCACACTACAGCACTTTCTGAAAGATGAAACAGGTCGCTGGGGCTTCCGGAGTAGGCATGAAGAGGGCAACGCAGGATGACATGGTCCATGGTCTGCTCCTTTTAACTGCATTCACACATTGGAGAATCCATCCAGCCCACTTATGGCGCAAGAAATTGCAGCGTCCATGCCCAGTTCTCAGTCTGTTGAGGCGACATCATAGTTTTCTTGGGAGGTCAAATCCATTCATTTTCCGAGTTGGATTTAGCTCATGAGCATTAATACCAGATGTTGAATTTGACCACTCTCCCCGATAGCTCCGGTTTAGGTTAAAATTGTCCCTCAAGAGTCCGCCGGCCAATACACTTACTGGTCTCCTAGATCGAAGTCGTTGTGGCGATGGGTAACAAAATTCCTGGTGAAGTGGTGATGAGGGAGATGACCGGATCTTCTTTGCTTCTCTCAGCAGAGCTTCCTCTCTCCTTAAAACAGCAATTAGTATCATCATCATCTTCTACACCTATCACTTTGAATCGTTCAACACTGAAACAAACCATCACCTACTAGGTCTACCTCTGCATCTCTTACCCTCTACAGCCATACACGTGAACTTCTATTTATAATTTAAACAAATACATAATTGAAACTCAGCAATTGATCTAGTTTTGTGCCGTGTCTTGTGTGGGGTTTCGCCTAGGACACCAAGCTGGCTCATCGGCGGGCTTTTAGTGTCCCCTAGAAAAATTGCTGAGTTTTAATGCACTGGCCGTGAAAGCCAATATACCATATTTTTGGAAGCCTTCATAGGGAGGTTATGGCTGATTGAGCTTATAGTTCTCGCAGTAAAGTGGCGCAGGAGCACTTTATAAAAAGGGAGGTAGCGCGCAGTTCGCTACTGCTGTGCGGGTCCGAGCGGGGACACCAAGAGCCCGCCGATAAGCCAGCTTGGTGTCCTAGGCGAAACCCCACACATGACACGGCACAAACCTAGAAACATTCAAAACAAAAGTCAACCCCTGGCACTATACAGCCATGAAGGGCTAAGGCCGACCAAGCGACCGCTGCCCAGCCATTTGGCCTGCAGATATTGGGGTGACGCGTGATCAGCGCGTCGGGTCCCCTCGGCCGTTAATCTTGGTATTCGTGATCGGGGCGCTGTCTCACTGTCAGACAGCTTCTCAATTGTCCTCACGAGGCTGAGTGCACCCCGTTCCAACCCTCAAGTCAGTTTTAAAATCCCTGACGGAGGCGGGGATCGAACCCGGGGCCTCCGGATGAGAGGCAGGCGCGCTACCCCAACACCACGGGGCCGGCTCCTACAAACATTGCTGAGTTTTAATGCACTGGCCGTGAAAGCCAATATACCAATTAAATAATTAAATAAATAACTTACCTCTATAATTAACTTCAGATTAATCACTCCTCCACCATTTTCTTCAAAAACCCCACCATATGAGTCGGCTCATGCAAACAGCTTCATCTAGTGTGTTCATTTCTAACTTAGCCTTTTTTTTTTCTCGTGTGTACCAACTCTTTGAGTTCGTTGCAGTCAATTGCTACATGTTTCCCGCAACACCCCCTAGTGCAGCGAATCCACGACCTACTAGCCGGGCTGTGCCACGCTGACACTCGAATCACCTTTGAGGCTTCCAGGCCACATGGGAATTGCGGGAAATGAGTTAGCGGATCAAGCTGCAAAAGAGGCGGCATCACTACCACCTTGACCAATGGAGGTACCTGCTAGAGATATTCGCTCTCAGTTACGCCGACAAGTACTGGCATTTTGGGAGATTCAGTGGCTAGCTGACCCACTGCCCAGTAAACTGAGAGCGATCAAGGGAACTACTCGCGTTCTTTAACATTCATTACAAGAGGTCATCATCATAAAAATCTTTTTTTTTTTGTAATGTTTTGCTCTGAAATTCTCTGTGCCGTTATTAGTGATTGCGAATGTGTGTGTGACATCTGAAACATTACAGGCGTCGCAAGGAGGTGAACACCGAGACCAATATTTGGCACAGGTATGCGCTTCGACATGACAATTTTCCACGGCAAATTAAACAGAGAATGATGTTTGACGTCACGTCACTAGAGTGTGTATCCGGTGCCAGGCGCTTTCATAACCCGTGTTTGTAAGCAGTATGGAAACCCATGACCTCTGGCTGGTTCTTATTACAGCACTGGTGCTCCCCAACAGTGTGTCAAGTGCAGTGTTGATTTTCATTTTCTAGGTTCTTTGGTTGGTTGGTTCCTCAGTTTAGGGGCCGCGACAACGCGGTTATGTAACCCCGTGTACTTTGGGTGTGTGTAGAATCTGTCTGATAACCGGTGTTAGTTGTTATGACTGTATTATACTCTGATTTACAAAAGATGGTCGGTGAAAGCTGTCACCCGCTTGAAGGGTGAGGTGAGGAGCGGAGACGAGAGGGGTAACGGTCTCCATAGCAACAGCGAGCAATGTTGCAATGTATGCCGACACAGCAGTAAGCACATGGTTTGACTCGTCATGGCCATTAGACAGCCAGGCAGGGGTGCTAACTTCCCCAGTATTTGCCTCTTCCTGCAAGTTATGAGTCATGATCTGCCTCAGTGGCAACGCAGCATTTCCCCACGTGCTAGCTTTGACAGCTGTCAGCGACCATTATTGGTAATTCAGAGTGTAGTGTGTGTTATCCGTTTTCAATTCAAGTAAAGATTGCACACATTGACCTTTTTCAAGTAGTTCCTACTTTTGCCGCCAACGCCAGCGTCAACGACTACTAGTCCATAAGTTGGTTACCAGAAGCCACCACAGTCGGCTCCTGGCGACGAACGTCGGAACCTAAGAACGTTTGTCAAATATTTAATCTATAATTTAGCTTCACACAGGTGTAATTAGTGGAAGATTCTTTAAGATGCCATTTATTTATCTATCTATCGTATGGCTTTTAGTGCCGGGAGTGTCCGAGGACATGTTTGGCTCGCCCGGGTCTGTAGCTGCTTCCAGCGGACACCCTTAGGGTGAGCTACAAGTTCCGTTCATTTTCAAGTAGTACAACTTTCGCCACCAGATATCAATGATACCTAGTGGTGAACGTTGGAACTTTGTTAGAGCGTTCCGACGAAATATACCTAACAATTTAGCTTCACACAAGTTTTAATCCGTGGAAGGATCTTTTACCTGCCATAAATGTATGACATGGGACCGCCGGCTTTACTTCCCCTCTGAAGGAAGGCATACTGAGGGATTTTTAACGCTCAAGTTCTAGGTACTTTGCAAACAAACATTGTACTCCTTGCCTGATTTGAACGTTCTTATCGCCTCTGGGCTACTTTTACTGCTTTGGTGCCTGACCTCTTAGGTCAGCCACTTGTTCACTATGTGTTTTTTTTTTTTCGCTTTGCTTTTAGCCCAATGTTTCCTAGCTTCAGTCTTCCTCTTCCCTTCTCCTCTGTCTTTTATCCTCTCCTCTCCCACTATTATACTGCACTCTCTTTCTCTTTGTTACCTTTTCCTTTTCCCTTCTCTCGATCCCTCTTACTCTCGTTCACACCTTTTCCTCTTTTTCTGTCTTCCCTGCTATTCGCTTTTGTTTGCTTTTGTTCATTTTCAGGCGCGGATCTAGAGTTTGGCTTTGGTCGCGTGTTTTGCGACTTTTACATCGAGCTTCGAGAAAAGTATCGTGGCCCACGAAAGATACTGGCCCCAGTGCGAGCAGCCATCTTGTCTGTGACGTAGGCGAAGTAGTGACTCCGGTTGAGAAGACTTGTTTGTGAATTTCTTGTGAAAAGCAGTGTGAGAATAGTTAGTGTTTTATCAAGTTTAATGTCCAACTTTACATCCAACTTGTGTTGTGGTGCATCATGTAGCTGCAATAATCACGTAGCCTACAGGGTAAGTGTTAACACTTTATTTCTCATTAATGATACAGGTTAATCAAACGCACGTGTGGTGCAGGTTATGTACGAACTTACGTTAGCCTAATATTGTGGATGTTAAGGACTATTACAATGCATGCTAAGTTAATTATCTGAGTTAAAGTTAGATATTTAATGAATGTGTCTCTTTACAGGAAATCAAAATGCCGAGACGCTGTAATGTGGCTGGCTGTAAGAACAATTACAGATCTCAGCATGAAAATGTTTCTACATTTTCTCTCCCAAAGGACGAAAAATTAAGAAATATATGGCCTAGAAAAATTCCCACTGACTTCTTTAAAGTGAGCAAGCCTGTAATTTGTACGGTATAAAACATTTTCCTGATAGCTCTGTTATCAGGACAGAGCAAGTTGATGGGGAAATAAAGACATTTGCTAGGAGTTATCCGAAGTTGAAACCTGATGCAGTATCTTCAATATTTTCGAATTTGCCAGGATAGCTATCCACTCCTGGGCCTTCTTCTAGATGACTGTGTGATGCAGAGGTAGAAAATCTCGGATAAAGCCATAGAAGCGAGCTTGGAAGACTTCAGACACTACGAAGAAGAGAATTCTGTGCACAGTCTATCGGATATATCTGAACACTTCTCCTCCATCAGGAATAAATTTAAGCAGGAATGGACACATATCAAGACAGAAGACAAGTTGGTGAAGTGCTTGAAGAATTTGAGTGATGCAGTGCCCATAATTACAGGTTCTGTGTGTATTCTAAATAACCTCAGCATTGAGCTGGCTATCAATGGGTTGCAGATTCCCAAACATTAAGTTCCACAAAACTTTCTTTGCATTACTGATAAAAATTCATTTGATGAATTAGCCTACTTCAGTTCATTGAAAATTCTGAGTGCGATGAAAATGGAAGAAAGTTGTCAGCAGTGAATGCTCCTGTGAACATCCTACAGAGAAGTTTTTCGAGTGATGATTGCACACCATTATAGTCTTTAATAGAGCAAATTAATTTTTTAGATGTTAGGCAAACAATCGTAGGTACAGTGGAGACACGTTACTCTTGGCAGCTTCCATATAATATGTTCACTTGTCATCAGTGTACAAAAAGTTACATCGGAGTGGTCATATTATATCTGCCACATCCATCAAATCTTCAAAAGTTGCTTGGTAAGTTTGATTTGAGTACTTTTGACATTATTGGGAGTATTGAGTAGCCTATCTCAGTCTAAAGAGGAATAATTTCTTGAAAGATCATGAATGTTCATAAATTACTTTTACCGTAGTTCATTTTAATGGAAAAGTTGAACTGTACTCTTCTAAAGCCATGGCGAGACAAAGCCATTGGTTAGGCGACTATCTGGACCAAAATTATTGTTAGTAGTACAAGCAAGGAGGTCTGGGGTTAGGTTTGTGTTTGTACGCAAAGAATACTCTGTATTGCCGGTACCAATAATGAGCGCTGGCAGCTGTCAAAGCTAACACGTGAGGAAATGCTGCGTTGCCACTGAGGCAGATCATGACTCATAACATTCCAAGAAGCTTCCAGGAAGACACAAATACTGGGATCTGTGGTGTGTCAGCCGTATTCATGTGAAGGGTCAATTAAACATTGCGATGCACGTGAGTTTAGGGGAATTTTTAGTTGCCTAATCGCTCTAGCTGCTACTAACTTAATTATGGGTCTATTCCTTTCATAGCCCCCTCTTCGTCACTTGTGTCTGAATTGGATCTGGAATTGCTTTCCAGGGAAACGATGAACCAATCTACCCCATCATGGAGTATACATTCACGTTTCGTAGCCTCATCCAGTTCTCGTTGCACTATTAACACAAAACGCTTCCAGTTTTATGAAGTCACTTCCCTAATAGCCTAAACGGTAAGCTTCTCAACCTCACGGAGTGTGAAATTCTTATTATGCCATGCTAGATAACCCTTCACTTGACCCCATATCATTTCTATAGGATTGAAGTGGCAATGATATGGGGCAGCGTGATGATCTCATGGCCATGCTTTCTCGCCAGTTCATCCACGTGGTAGCCTACATGGGTTTAGGCTTGCGCTGCTGCATAAGGTTGAGAAGGATATTAATTCTGAATGAAAGTGGAACGTGGCTTATACACTTGTAGCAGACATGAATGTACTTTTACATAGGCTACCTTGTGTCCTTGTTTCATTTTTTGGGCGATATTACGTATTGAAATTAGGAACCCTAATTAAAACTTACTACTGAACCTCATATATGTGCTAAAGTACGTAAATATGTGTTTTTATTTTATGCTATTTTAAAAACAGCTGCCATGCTTCGATAGCACTTGATCTCGTTTAACCGTCATCAAGGCTCACTCTAGCAGCACGCACCGAGGCACACATGTGAGATACAAAATCACTGTTGATAAAAAGAAGTGGGATGCAAAATCACTGTTGATAAAAAAAAGAATCATCGGGACACGTTAGGCAGTAACCATTGCCAAAACTCATTGATCTGGGCGCGTTAGACTGTAACCATTGTCAAAAACCATTGGATTGGACAAAGTGAAGGTAAGAATGGTCGGGTGTAGGTGCAGCCTTGGCCGCGCGCTGTTAGCGGGGCATGGTTGACACAAAACCATTGATCTGGGCGCGTTAGGCTGTAACCTTTGTCAAAACCACAGTTGTGCGGAAAAAAATACACATACTTATTACAGGAGAGCGATATACTGCATTGTTATTACAGAGCAGATAACAAAAAACACTCATTTCAGCCGTACAGAGATGCGAAATATCGCACACACTAGCATAATTAGAGTCGTGAACTGAGTGCTACGAACGAATGATGCCCACTAGAGACTGAATTGGGCACTTTTTTGTTTCACATTGTACCGTAAGGGCGAGGTTGGCAGTACTGTTATGGTACTTTTTTGAAGATTGATTTGAACAATGCCGCTCACTGCTGTAATTTTCGCTATATTTAGAATGGCTGGGTGGGTCACAGACGGCGGAGGAGGAAACATCTATTAAAACATTGCTTCCCGATTTATTTCTCAACCTTTTATAAGGTATTTTGGCTAATTCATGTATTATATAGAATGTTATCGCTCGTTCTATGTTCATTCAGCACTACCGAGAAGGATTCCTTTTGTCCGAGAGCTGTCGCATGGTAGGCCACACGATGGCGGTCGAGCCATTCCAACATTCGCGGCTTCGTACTTGAAGTTGTTGGAGCTTATTCTATCTGTACTATGAGGTACGAAGCATTGTCCATTACAATAACACTGTGTTCAGGGATGTTGGGTAACAATTGTTCCTGGAACCATTTTAAAAACTAGTTGTAGTCCATGTCTTCATGGTACACCAGTTCTTTGATACAAAATATCAAAGTGTATTATTAACAAAGCCGTGTGATAGCCCGACATGTAGAATAATAAATCGACCCCCTCTGCCTGACGGCCCTTCCTTGTCCCCTGAACTGAGTTGTCACTCCAACCCTTAGACACTGTGTGACCAGCATTGACCCACATTTCACCTAACCACACAATATCCATAACATTTTTGCCCTATTAACTTAAGTTTTGAATTTTCCAGTAGCCTATTTTCACCCAGTGTTCACCAAATTTTGTAGGTTCTTTAAAGTGAGCATAATTAAGGGAATTCTAAACTTTGGAGCTATTTGGTTCAGTCATTTAGAAATTATAACATTTTATGTAATAAATATGCAAATTTTGAAAATGTCCCAGGTACATCAAATTTAAAGTTATCAATCTAAAACTTCTATGGAATGATCATCAATGGTCTACAAATAAAAATTGGTATTACTTTTAAAATCAGTGCAAATGGTTTATTATTAAAATGTTTTTTTCTTAGAATGACCTGTTGTTCTGTTAAAATATGTCATTTTTTTCAAATTTGAACCTAAATATTTCTGAAAGTTATTAATATTTTTCAAAATGGATTCCACACATTATTAAGACCACAAAGTTGTATGTGCAAACCATGTTTGAAGGTAATGGGATCAAAATGCAGGCTACTGGAACATTTAAAATGCTGAAAAATACAGTATTGAGAAAAAGCTAAGTTTATTAAAAAATACAGTATTTTAGTGGAATTTCCTGCATCAAGACTTCTCTGAGTTTACAAATCACTTTTCCCATACTTCAGAGGTAACTTATTACTAAACCCATCTTTCTCCCTGATGTTGACACGAAGATTTACTGCCACATTCACCACACAGGTCTGTAAACAAATTTTGAAGGGCACCCATATATGAATGAGAATGTGCTTGTCATTAACACTAGGTCTAACAGTATTCTCCTCACTAAAATAGGTCTATTCCAGTTTTCTGACACTGGCAGAAGAAGTAGTTGCAGCTGTTGAACTTGCATTACTTAACTTCACATGTAATATCACCCTACTGTTTGTCAACATTCAAATAGCACTATTCCATTTCTTTGTTTCACGGACTTTCGGTTTACGCCATCGACTAGATACAGAATACATCTAATAAACTGCACACAAATCTCTAAAATACCATTAGCTTACACAAGTTCCACCACTCACAGTAAACCAATAAAAATATAATTCTTGCGAATAAACTTCACTAAAGCCACTGACCATCAAAATAAACGCATGGTTCCACCATGTATCCAAAATGGCCTATACTTTACTACAAACCAAAATACTTCTGTTAGATGTTAAATATGTGCATGTGTATAGTAATGATATTCTTTTAGTGAATGCCATGCAGCTAAAAATTATATGATATAAGAAAATAACATGTACGGTAAGAAAAGTTTCACACTTGACAAACATTGCCTAGGCTACTCATAACTGATAAATTTACCAACAGATGGCACCATAAGCTTGTATTCAGATGATTGGCATGATAATCTTGGCCAAGAGTATGAAATTACAACAAAATTGAGGGGTTTTTGGTTCTAGGAAGTAGGCGTTAACCCATTTCATGACCTAAGCACGTGTTCTTTAAAAGCCCCCGTAAGGTATTTAAAAATGGCCGTACATAAAAAACAAATGTGTATTTAAGTGCCCCAAGTGATAACGTAACTTCTAGGGCATGAAACCAGATTTTGGCTTTTTGTTTGTAATTTTTTGCCTACAACTCAGTAGGGTCTCCCCATTTCATGTAGGAACTGACACCTCAAAGCCACAATATCTGGCCTCTCCATGATCACCTTCCCCCCATTAATTTTCTCATATTTAAATCCCAGATCGTGCAACACTTTCAGTGAAGAAAGGCTTCCTTGAAATAATTGTGCCTCTCTGAGCAAAAACAAGAAGTTTGCGACATGTTGGAATTTCTTTCCTAAAATAATAGCTATAAATATGCCGTCTAACAGCATCTTGTTGAAAGCCATCTAAATTAGTGACCACCCCTTCTCTATGCCTCGTCTTCCCTGGAGTTGATAGTTTAGACGGGCTAGCATCATCAGACAGAAACTTCCCTTCCGTCACTCGGTATGCAGTGATTTCACTCACACCAAGAGTCTTGGCAGTTCTTTTCCTCACCTGAACAAATGGATTCAGAGGTTCCTCCCGTAAGCGCATACTTTCCTCTTCTTCCTCCATAAAATTCCTCACCGCACATACCATCTCCTTTACTTGGCTATGGAGAGTCACACCATGGCCTGAAGTTGTTCTGTCGCAGAGAATGGATCCTGGGCCTTCCGCGAGCATGTACCGATGCCATTTTTACACAATGAAAATAGACACGATGATGCAAATAAAATAAATAAACTCAAAATCTGTATATACACACGCTTCCAACAAAAACAGAACGATAACGCTTACTGTAGCCTATGAAAGAATAAGCACTTCAATATATACACGGGATATTACTAATGGCAGTGACGAGTTAGTTCACAGTAGAACACTGCGTCAAACCATGTGCTCACTGCTGTGTCGGCATTCATTGCAACACTGCTCGCTGTTGCTATGGACACCGTTACCCCTCTTGTCTCCACTCCTCACCTCACCATTCAAGCGGATGGCAGCTTGCACCGTTCATCTTTTGTAAATCAGAGTATAACACATAGAATTTAACATGTATGCAGCGTTTAAACCCTAAGTGTTGTCCACGTTGTCATGGATGATGCCATTTTGTGTCTAGGGGAATTTTGTAAGTGTAAATTCCATTCCATGTCCACATTAAAGCTATTGACACAAGTTGGCAGGCTTGTTTTGTTGAGATAAATTAGAGATGAAAATAGTACAAGAGTTAATGCATGACTCTATTGTTGCCAAGGCTGCAAGATACCAATGTAATTAATAGTGATTTTGTGCTACATAAGGAAACAGTAGTCAGGCAGCTGGAAGCAAGTTAGACATGTCCAGTCCTCAAATTGTGTTCATGCATCTTTGTAACGATGAATTTGTAACCAACTAAGCTCCAGTGAGATTGAGAAATGGTGTCAGAAAAATTTAAAATCCTGAAGAGATCATGCATCATCAGCAGGGTATAATGGCTGTAGGCCCTATGTGCAGTGCAGGATTTTTTGAGAATATTAATAGCTGGAGGATATTAGATCCTAATAATCGCCAGTAATATATCTAAGATCAGCAAGATATCACCTTTATAGCCTACTTGGTGAAACCTGCAAACTTCATTTTCTACATTCTAAGATTCTTCCAGACAATGTGTTAATGTGCTTGAGATGCTTATATTTATAACCAATGTCCTAAATAAAATAATGTCTGTAATACATTTTGTGTGTGCTTATTATAATTAAGTGTAAACATTACTGTGTCATTGGATGAAGATTACTTGCAATTTGCTAGTGTTCTTGAAGATACGGGCATAGTTTTGTACTCCAGGGCCCTACCAATCACCACATCCAGAATTCTCTGTTAAAGCTCTAGATTTACAAATTTCAAACCGATTTACCCAGTGTGTAGTACTGTTAACTGCTTATTTTCCATGTGGCCTGCAAGGATGCCCATGTTCTTTTTCAGGGGGAATGGATGTGGTGAGGAGTATACGATATTTTCTGGGAGGAAGGGGTAGGGGGGGACTGGGTATGTTATAAAATTCTTCATCCCCAGACCACCAGGGTGAAACAAAAAATAAGAAAAAATAATTAAAAGTTGAGGAATGCTTTCATTTGAATAATTTGAAGGGTCTCGTTTGACATTTGGTGGAGATCTTGGACATCTTATTGGGAGGGAGATACCATGTCCGTGTAGCCAGCATAGATCCAAATTACAATGGCAAGTATGGTCTTTCTTTAATTTTAATAAATGGAACAGTTCCACCTACATGGATTAGGGTTAAGTAAAGTGGCTTCTTGTCCAGGTGACCTGCTTTGCGAAGGAGTATTTGAAACCTGATATAGGATTTATTCTTCAAAGCTTCGCACAAAGGCTCTTGATAGAATGATTTGAATCCCACTCCTTGCATCCTGGAAGTGTCTTCCCAACTCAACTGTAAATAAAAGCTAACTGAAAACCACTACCACATCCTTTTCTATTACAATTACAGTACACACATAAGTGCATGGGGCTGATATCCACGACATTTCAATCCACTGAATTAACTCACAATGAATAAGTTTCCAAGGTCCTTCATTTGTAGTAATATACTTCGTTATAAAAATCTTGAGCCCATAAAACCATAAATTTGACCTAAGCCTAACTGGGAACGGGAGAGAACTGTTAAACATGTCCAACATGAAGGTAGTTGCCACAAGAAGTAAACCTGCCACTGTAGGGGATTGGTGTCAGATAAAAGGCTCTCTGCTAAAGGAGGTAAGTATAATCTCAGCAATTCATATATGTATCTGAAGTAGTCATATGCATTAAATTTTTGTTGTTGAAAAAGATTGTCTTATGGTAGGCCTACTCAAAAAAGCAAAATGCTAAAAACCACGAGTGTAGGCTCAAATTTCTTATATTCGTTTTTATTATTTTGGGGCATGAATGACCCTTCCCTTGCAATAAATGAAGCACTGGATACTTTCTCCTAATGCAATGCTTGGTTGTTTCTTCTTTTTTTTTAAATTCCAGCTGCTTTTAAAGTTAAACTTACATGTAAACTGGTATATATGGAAACAACTTATTGATGAACGAAGATAAGAGGATAATATGTACAGTTTTGTATATCTGCATAAACTGGAACATCCATTCAACGTTTGTATTACACTGCTTAATATTCTACTGCTCTAAGGTTTTGAGCTAGTGATAGGGATGGATTTCTTCCACAGCTTTTAACTTTATTTTTGAGTATCCTTAAATTCACACTAACAAATTTACTCGGCTATTGGTAGGCTTCTATAGATGAGAATACCTTGGTGCAATCAATGCGGCGAGGCGAGCGAGCGACACCACTCCTCTGACGTCACAGATCCGCGCCATGGCCTGTCTTTCTCGTCGGCCACGGAAAAGTATCAAGGTACGTTACAGTTTCGGCAAGTCGAGTTGGTACCGACAAAGGGAGAAAGTCACAGCTTAATTTGCCAACCAAGCTTGCAGTTTGGACGCCGGCAAAATTTTTTGGTGCGAAAAAAAAAGCCCCAAATTCCTATCCGTGCATTGCTGCACATTCATCGTGACATCACTATAGACATCGATTCGGTAATCACAAGGTTTGCTAAACAAAATAGACGAGTTGATTTTGTTATATAAATAATCGTATTTATATAACAGGTATGAAGTTGTAAATATGTACAGTTGTAACAGAACATGATTGCAATAAAGATATTTTCAGTATTGAATAAAATGAAAAAAAAAAAAAAAAAAAAAAAACACCTGTTTTTCAGTTAAAATTCGTGAAGTTTTATTTGTCTGGTTATTGTGTTTTCGTTTTTTGAGTTTGCAAAAAAAAATTGGTCTCCGTTTGGGGGGGGGGGGTCAATACCCCCCGTGACACCCCCCCCCCCTCTTGAAACCACGCCTGTTCATTGTACATTGTTTGTTCACTTGTGCCCGGGGTATGTTTTTTAGCCTATTTTCAATTTTGAAAAAATAGGCTTATGAGATCACCTTTTGTCCGTGTGTGTGTGTGCGTGTGTATGTGTGTGTGAGGTGTGTGTGTGTGTCCCCCTAATAAAATCTAAACGGCTGGAGCGATTTCAATGAAACTCGGTAAGTTCATAGCACTATTCCGGGTGACCTCGACCGTGCCCTTCAAATTTTGTTACGTCTTACCAATCCAATATGGCGGCTGTGCGAAATATTTCACCAGCATTCAATATCTCCGAAACTATTCCCGATAACACCCTGGAATTTTGTACGGTGATAAAGGAATCTACTAGAAGTTCACCTATGTAACTTTTGAAAAACTGGTAACTACAAAACCAACATGGTGGCCACGCGAATTTGCGACTTTTAAATAGATGTTTCTCGCCATTTAACTAATCAAACGCAATAAAACTTGGTACAGTATATGTTTATACACATTGTAATGCACCGACATCTAACAAGGTTCAATTGCTTACATAACCACACGATGGCGGATGTGCGAAATATTTCACCGGCATTCTATATCCCTGAAACTATTAGCGGTATCACCCTGAAATTTTGTACGGAGTTAAAGGGCACTACTGGAAGTTCATCTATAAGACATTCAAAAACCGGTTAACTACAAAACGAACATGGCGGCCAAGCGAATTTGATAATTTTAAATAGACCTTTCTCGCGAGTTAATGTTCCAAACGCAATGAAATCTGGTACAGGGAATGTTTGTACACATTGTAGTGCACTGGTATCTAATTTAGTTCAATTGTTTACATAACCTCAAAATGGCGGCTGTGCGAATTTTAAAATTAAGTTTTTATTTCTTGTGTCGTAATCATGCGATCGAAGTGAAAGTTTGAATAATGAACCTACGCAAGAATTTTCATTTAATGGTACATGACTCTCAGGCCTATACATTTAACAATCCAACATGGCGACCATCCGAAATATTTGGACGGCTTTGAATATTTACGAATCCATTATAGCAATCAAACTGAATTTTTTATGATCATAGGGGCTATGTACTTAGGTTCACCTATATGACTTTAAATAACCTGGTGATCACAAATCCAACATGGCGGCGACGCGAATTATAAATATTCACATGGACGTTTCTCTCAATTTGACCATCCGAGTGCAGTAAAACTTGGTACAGTAAATCCTTATACGAATGTTAGTCCACTGGCATCTAATTTATTTAAATTGTTTCCATAACGACAAGATGGAGCTGTGCGAAATTTTAAAATCTCCTTGTTACTTCTTGTGTCCTAACCATGCGATTGAAATTTGAATGCTACACGTACACAATAATCTTCATGTAACAATACATAACTCTAGGACCTACATATATAAAATCCAACATGGTGACCATCCGAAATATTTAGTCGGTTCTCAATATCTACGAATCTATTACAACAATCAAACTGATTTTTTTTATGAAGATAGAGGCAAGTAACATAAGTAGGATATATGCAAATAGGCTGTATAGGCTAGTTCTTCACGGAACTACTTGTTAAGCTGTATTTTCCCCCCGAGTTTGATGAGTGAGTGAGTCAGTCAGTTAGGACAATTTCTCTCCTTTCTTCTCCAGAATTTCACCCCACCCCATTGGCCCCTTAAATTGAATTTATGAAAAAAAAAAACGGTCGAACACCTATTTACTTATTTTTAAGCAGTTTTATTTCCGCTGAGTTTCAAACTTCTCGCCTATGTCGTTTAAGAGATACACGCTCCGTTTAGTTTCCTTCAACCCCCACTTTTCACCCCTTTCACCTTATAATATACAGTACATCACATCGAAAAACCCTTAGACAAATGTCTGCTTATTGTTAATGATTAGTTTATATTCCGAGTATCACATCCACTAATGAAACCACTTGTGAGATATTGTTATTCAATGAAATGCAGGTTTAACCCCCTTAAGACCCCTTTAGAACCGGAATATTCGAAAATCCTTCCTTTGAGGACGGTTTTGACATTCAACGAACATATCCCCAAAATGCCATGTTTCTAACTTCAATAATTTTGGCTGGGTGATGATGAGTCAGTGAGTCAGTGAGTGAGTCAGTCAGTCAGGACACTTTGTTTTATATAAGAGATTCGTTATGGACTACAGGGTATAAATTGAGTCTTTCCTTATGAAAGTTGGCAACCCTAGCTGTCAAAAAAGTGCAAACTTACGGTAGACGAACTATACTTTGGGCTTCATCCTCATATCCTTGCATATTTATTCACCTTCTTGGTGGCCTCTTGCCGTTATTATAGTTGGTAATTTCTTCAAGCCCTCGGATGTCAGTATCCGCCATGCTTCCTTCTTTGGCATTGCACCTCTCGTCATCCGCTATTCTGTCTATTTCTTTACATCATAGTAAAACGTCTCTACACAACCTAGAATCGAACCATCGACCACACGATTAAGAGTCCATCACTCTGACCTCAAGACCAACAATTTCTGATAAATATGTTCGCTTAAAAAGATTCATGAAGTGCACTATTCACTATTCCTGATGTGGTCTGAGGGGTAGAAATAAAATCAAGTCCCAATTTTCACCACTGCGCGAGCACAGGTGATTAACCAATCAGAAGAGTCGCCCAACTCCGATGATTCTGGTCTGCCGATAAAGTTAGGTCCAAGGGCTGGTTAGTTGTTGGGATCAGGTCTTAGAAACATCAATGCACCGGTTCCGATCGTTAAATAATTACTATTCTTGTGTTTGGGCCCGTACTTGGTAACTTTTGTTACCAATCATGTATTGTCATTAAATTTAAGGACTTTCCGTTTATTTTTTGGTCCTTAGGAAAATTAACGCAACGTGATGGACGGTGATGGATACATGTGATGCGGAGTTCGCAAATCTATAAGGTAATTGTTACGTCTAGAGATGGGACCATCAACTACATTTAACCATCGACTGAGTAGTCATTCGTTGGAAGAAACTATCGACTACTTTCTGTCGAATGCTTACCTGAATTCTCTTAGGTCCTAAGCGTGTCGTTTCATGTAATCGACTGAAAGTAGTCGCTTCTAGGTGGCGTACAAAGCAGTGTAAGCCATTACCCGCGGAGTTCAGTCATACCAACAGATGAAAAACGAACTTCTCCTCAACCGACGTATTTTTGCACACGTCAGTTTGCACTAAGCGACACTCTTTAACATGCAATTGGTCAAAGTTATTTATTTTTACTGTGTTTCGAAATGGTGGTTGCGGCGTCGTGAAGACTGCAGCCATTATTTCCAATGTTGCACATTTCATTTAATGCAAAATGTGTCTGAGTAAATGTTCCCCGATATTGGTATAGGATACATTACCTGTATATAAGTGAAGCAATAGAGCAATACTTAATTAAATTACTAGAAGTGAAAGGGAGTTCTTACGTACCGGTAACAATTCCATAGCCAACATAGAAATAATCACACATCATTCTTTTAATGCCACAAAATAAATGCAGAATAGCCTATTTCCATAGAGCCACAAACAAGTAATTTAATCCTCTCTAAAGTAACGCCGTTAACCTACGCGTAATACCGCTTATTTACTTATGTATTGTATGGGAGGTATTGTAGAAAAGACAGCATCCACACTGCACATATTTATACACTGACGAACTACTCATAGGGTTAGTAATGCTGTTCTGACTTAGTGAGGAAAGCAGTGGCAAACTACCACACTCCTCGTCTTGCCTAGTTCGCCTCAATATAGCGCTGCCTTGGGTTTTATATGGGTATCTACCCACATAACCTACCAGTGGTACTTTTTGAGGATCCAACCAACCTTCGGGCTGACTACCTAACAGACAAATGTAAACCAGACTAATCAACTACAGTATATTACACAATACCATTTTAAAAACTTTTAGTGGAAATTTTGCCCCGTATACTTGGGTTGGTGTGTAATTTTGTCTGATAATCTGTGTTATTGGGCTGTATTAGTGTTTTAATTTGTAATACAGGCGAGGCTTTGGAAGGAGCCGGCCGTAGCCGTAAGTTAGGAACCATTCCGGCATTTGCCTAGAGCAGAAGTGGGAAACCACAGATAACCACTTCCAGCATGGCTGAGCTAAGAATCGAACCCACGTCTTATTTCAGTTTTACCTCACGCCCTCTCACGCCCGCCGCGGCTCTGAGGTACACTATCGTATTCATAGATAGCGTTACGTGAACTGTGAAATACATGGCAGACACGCAGCGCCATGCGGAGAGTTTTGGAATCATGTTGGCGTTCTTCCCAGAAGGCTCCGACTGCCAATTATATGCAAGAATTATTCGCCTAAGAAAATTCTACTATCATGATTGTCAAAATACTGTATATATTTAGATGTATAAAAATATTTTAAATCCAAATAAAATAAATACTTGATTATACATGTCCTTTGTTAGCTTTTAGAGATTTAATCCTTTTTCACACTGGTAGTTTCAGAATACATTTCTTAATATAAATATCCACGGCCGCCGATAGATAACGTAAGACAATTTGAACTCTTCTTTTAGAACCGACTCTGCCTGCACGTTGTCTAGATCGGATGCTAGCAGTAGTGCCCGGCTTCGCCCGGTGGATTTATTTGTTTTATGGATGATAATGAATACTCAATTAACTGAAACCAATATTTAAAATAAAATACTCTTGTATGGGGAGAGGGATAAATAGTACAGTATAATGAACGCATATGAATAGGGAAACAGTTATTTACTAACTACAGCACTGACACATGTAATTTACAAAAAAGAACAGTAAGTGAAACAAAAGACACTTCCCCAAGCCTTGGCACTATCCCTACTCCATCATAATATTCTCCCTGACCTCTCACATATCATTCCTCCTGACACATATCCCCCATAAATGTTAACCCAATAAACATCCAGTTTGCACAAACCGTTTGTCTTCACATAGATTTTCCGACATTTTCTCATTGTTTTTCATCCATTCCACTCAGCCACTTACCACCTGGCATTGGGCCACCTTACAACATCAAGAAAGAAGACAACTTACTCTACGAACAGACGAGCTGAACGCATCTCACCGACGTTTCACACATCATTTAACTATCACCTGTAATTCTATTAAATGTTGATACTACATTTATATATTTTAAAGTAATATTTACATCAAGAACAGCAAGATATTGAACAATTGTATATTTTATATATATTTTTGTACATTTTTTAAAGCACAACAAACAGGGTTCCCCACGGCCGAAGATCACCGTAGTTGTGATGGAATTTCTTACGGTGATAAAGGGAACTACTAGAAGTTCACCTACGTGACTTTTGAAAACCTGGTAACTACAAAACCAACGCCAAGTGAAGTTGCGGCTTTTATATAGACGTTTCTCGCGATTTAACCAACCTAACGCCATAAAACTTGGTACAGCATTTGTTTATACACATTGTAAAGCACCGACATCTAACTTCGTTCAATTGTTTACTTAACCTCAAGATGGCGGCTGTGCGAAATATTTCACCGGCATTCTCTATCTCTGAAACTATTAGCGGTATCACCCTGAAATTTTGTACGGAGATAAAGGGCACTACTGGAAGTTCATCTATAAGACATTCAAAAACATGTTAACTACAAAACGAACATGGCGGCCAAGCGAATTTTAAATAGATTTCTCGCGATTTTATGTTCCAACCGCAATAAAATCTGGTACAGGAAATGTTTATACACATTGTAATACACTGGTATCCAATTTAGTTCAATTGTTTACATAACCTCAAGATGGCCGCTGTGCGTGATTTTAAAATCTCGTTTTTATACTTCTTGTGTCCTAATCATGCGATTGAAGTTTGAATGCTACACTACACAATAATCTTCATGTAACAGTACATAACTCTAGGACCTACATATATAAAAATCCAACATGGCGACCATCCGCAATATTTAGTCGGTTCTCAATATCTACGAATCTATTACAGCAATCAAACTGAAATTTTGTGTGTTGATAGTGGCAATTTTTTTTGAGACGTTTCGGCCATCATGGACCACGATATTCTTCACTCATATGATCACTGTAATGCTTGTTTTCTTGTCTGCCAGTAGATCTTCATTCTTGACGAATGTTCTGCTCTCCTTTCTTCCGTCCACTTGCAGTGAGGGCGAGTCATCACAGATGTTCCAAGGGTGTAGATTACTGGTTGATCTAACCGCCTTTCTGAACAGGTTCCTATCCCAAACCAGAGCTTGATTGATTCGAGCCTCTGTTAGGTCCTTTTTAACTTGCATCGACCATTTACAATAGGATTTTTTTTTAGATATTGATGAGTGGATTCGATATGAAAGTCGATGATGCTCCATCCGCTCCAAATGTCCAAAGAAAGACATTCTCCTTTTTCTCATCACACTCGCCAAATCTTCTATATGTTCAAATAATTCATTGTTATGTCTTCTTCTGTAAATACCATTATCCTTCACAGGTCCTAATATTTTCCTTAGAATTTTCCGATCCTTAAGTTCTAATTTTCTCAATGGACCTTTGTTTGTCATCTGTAAGCATTCTGCGGCATACAGTGCTGACGGCCTAATTACTGCGTTATAATGACAAAGTTTGACATTCCGGGACAAGCTTTTACTTTTGTAAATATTTTTGCAAGTTTGAAAGGCACCTTCCAATTTGTTACATCTGCTCTCAAAGGCAGCTATTTCAGAATTATTAGGGGTAATCCATTCCCCTGTTGTTGTTTGAGTCTTCAGTCTTTTGACTGGTTTGATGCAGCGCTCCATGCCTCCCTGTCCTGAGCTAATCGTTTCATATCTACATAGCTACCACACCCTACATCCGAGGCAATCTGTTTAACATATTCTAACCTTGGTCTACCCCTACAGTTCTTGTCCTCGACCCTTCCTTCCATAACTTAGCTTGCTATTCCTGGGTGTCTTAGTATGTGTCCTACCAACCTATCTCTTCTCTTCATTAGCAGTCGCCAGAAACATCTCTCCTCTCCCACTCGTCTTAATACCTCTTTGTTTGTAACCCTATCTACCCATCTGATCTTCATCATTCTCCTGTAACACCACATTTCAAATGCTTCAATTCTCCTCTTTTCTGCTGCACCTATAGTCCAAGTTTCACTTCCATAGAGCGCCACGCTCTAGACAAAGGCTTTCAAAAATGACTTCCTAATACCTAAATCTATATTCGATGTCAGCAGATTCCTTTTTTTTTTGTAGAAATGCTTTTCTTGCCTGAGCCAACCTACTTTTTATATCCTTTTTGCTTCGTCCATCACTGGTTATTCTGCTTCCTAAGTAACAGAAGTCTCCTACTTCCTTCAGCTTTTCACCTGCCAATTTGATCTACATAGAGGTTTCTGATTTATTTCGGCTGCATTCCAGTATTTTTGTTTTACATTTATTAATTTTCATCATGAATTCTTTCCGTAAGACGGAGTCCATACCATTCAAAAACTCATTCAAATCCTCAGGCTTGTCGGCCAAGATGACGATGTCATCAGCAAATCTCAGAGTTGAAATTATTTCTCCTTGAATCTTCACTCCCCTAGGTATTTAAATTTTCGGACTTTTTTGATTTTTTGCAGACCAATCGTGATGAATTTTGAGGCATCTTTGACATTTGTGATAAAATTAGTTTTATGGAAGGCCACTTTAAGTCCAGTTTTAGCAGCTATGGTTAGTAGTTTATTAAGTTGGTCAGTGGCCTCTTCCATTGTATTAGCGAACAAAGCAATGTCATCTGCAAAAGCGAGACAGTGGCAATTAACATAAGTAGGTTATATTAAAATAGGCTGTATAGTTCTTCACGGAACTACTTGTTTGATTAACATATGGGCTAGATGTGGTTTGTCCTGCCTTGGGTCAGGCTTGCCTCTGTGCAGGTTTTCTTTCCTTCTTTCTTTTCCTCTACGTATGTACGAACATACCTCTCTTTAATCATTCTGCATTTCATAACACTTTCTCTTTTCCTATGGCCTAAGGACTGCCCGTTCATCCGACGGCTCTCCTGATCCCGCGCACTGGGCTGCCGCAGGAATGAAATTACATATCTCTACTAATTACTAAAACTAGGATTTTTAGGTGCTAAAAATCGGGAAATTATTTATTTTTTATGTATTAAAAATACCTGAAATATGTGACAAAAAGTAGACAGTTTAAAATTATAATTTAGTTTATTATTGTGAATATAAACAATATGCAGTATTCACGAATGCAATTTATGCTATGTCTCACTGACTGCTGAAGCATTACAATACACAACGAGATACATCTTCAGGTTGTCCATCACAAATGACCGACGATTATCGCGAAACTCTTATTCTGAAGGCACGAAACTGCAGCAATATGTTTCTTGCCCTTGAGGCGTTGTGTAACTTGAGATCGCTGTTCAGCCTTTATTGCTTTCCCACGTGGTTGGCAGAACAGAACGCCCCCGTCAGAAGTAAAATTATCTTTAAATTCTGCCACAGACGATAACTTGTAGTTGTTTTTACTTTAGGCATCGTAGAACTGTCTTACACTTCACAGTGCCAGAAATGAACTGCATGTGAGTGACACTGGTTCCAGGTAGCTGGGGGAGGGGAGGTCTAGCGCGTGGTGCAATATGGCTATGGACTAGGAAATACCCGGCTTCCACAGTGAGTGGCATGGGGCGACAAGTTAAGAATAACACAGTTGCAAGCTGACATACGCTCTGCATGAAGATTAGATAGCTCACAGGTTCTTCCCCGTTAAAGTAACACAGAACAAAAATGCAATAAACTGAAAGATCTAGCATAACGATTTAAAATATTGTAAATATTATGTCTTTTTATGTGCTAATAAGTGAAAAGCAGGAATTTATGTATTTATAGAAAAAATGCATAAAATGTGTATTTACATTAAAAAATATTTATTTACCTAAAAATCCTAGCCCTACTAATTACTATAAAACAAAGTCCGCGGTCCTTGGATGTCACGGGTAATCTCGAGAACCACTGGATGGATTTTGATGCGGTTTTTACCATTCTTTAAAGGATATCTCGAGGAACGTTTTTGTAGAAGATAATTTATTTATGATCAAAGGAAGCCAAGCAGAAAAGATTTCAGTGAAAAAGTCGAGGAAAAAAACTGGTGTCCGTGCGCTTTTTAAGCTTACTGTGGGCAAACCGTTAAAAATATCGATATACTATGAGTGTAAGAATTGCTAAGCATGAAAATTTCTACAAAAAAGTCCGTGAGAGCATATCTCTATTTTCAATACATCGCCCACTATAAGTGGTTTTACGTTTTCATTTCTTCCAACAATCTCCATTCAATTACTGAGGCGACAGTTTATGAGCTAACTAGGGGTGAGCCTATGACGCCAGTTACAGCTTAGTTAGCAGGCGAGCCTATTACCCCAGATACAGCCAACAGCAAACTGTAGAGTCGTGTTGAGTTAAGACTTCAGAGAAGAGTGATTGTGTTTGGAGTTTCCCTGGAAGTGCAACTCGGCTTTTCTACATTTCGCCTGTGAACTTTTAGTTCCGCAACATACACAGTCAAGTTAAGATTGGACGGAAGGGGGATTTGTGTTTCATGCACCTCGTCATTCTTAAATTACGTCTGACAAGAATTCGTTACACATGCATCTCCATGATAATATAATTAATAGTCCAGTCAGTGATTTTAACCCATTATGCCGAGACGTAAAACGGATATTGGTCGTAGTTCATTGACAACGAAAAAAAAAAGCGCGTATCACGTATTGCATTCATAACTGTTCCCGGGCGAAGCCGGGGTGGGTTGCTAGTTATACATATATACAGCACTGGTGTGCTAAAAAAATATAAACCAACCTGCTTGCGTAAGCGAGTTCTCTTATCAGGCGTTAGGAGATACAGTGAAAGCTCTCAATTGCGGACACTAATAGGACGCAATAATTTGTCCGTTTCTTGGCGGTGCCACAATTTAAAATCAATATCGGGTTAAGACAGAAATACAAATGCAATATGTACATTATATACTGAAAAAAAAATACAAAACTGTACTATAGTTAGGTTATACACATCTCCAATTACTGTAAATTAAAGCCGTAATGCAGTACAGTACAGTACAGTACAGTTCTCACAATTTTATGATTATTTCTTTAAAAAATCAGGCAGGTTGGTTTGTGGAGTGAACTTTGCATGAGTAAGTCCCTGTTACGGGAGGTCGTGCCCCCTTCTTTGCAATGCTAATTTTGCCTACTTTAGATGCACATTTTGTGTTAACTATCAATAATATCACTTTGAAATTTGGTGTACATACTGCATAAGGTGTTTTGCGCCAACGGTAGATTTTAAGCTTTGAATAATAACCCGGCTGATTTTTTTAGCCTATTTTCAATTTTGAAAAAAAAAAAATAGGCTTATGAGATCACCTTGTGTGCGTGTGTGTGTGTGTGTGTGTGTGTGAGGTGCGTGTGTGCCCCCCCCCCCCTAATAAATTCTAAACGGCTAGAGCGATTTCAATGAAACTCGGTAAGTTCATAGCACTATTCCGCACGACCCCGACCGTGCCCTTCAAATTTTGTTACGTCTCACCAATCCAACATGGCGGCTGTGCGAAATATTTCACCAGCATTCAATATCTCCGAAACTATTCCCGATATCACCCTGGAATTTTTTACGGAGATAAAGGGAACTACTAGAAATTCTCCTATGTGACTTTTGAAAAACTGGTAACTACAAAATTAACATGGCGGCCACGCGAATTTGCGACTTTTAAATAGACATTTCTCGCGATTTAACCAACCATACGCAATAAAACTTGGTACAGTATATGTTTATACACATTGTAATGCACCGACATCTAACTTCGTTCAATTGTTTACATAACCACAAGATGGCGGATGTGCGAAATATTTCACTGGCGTTCTATATCTCTGAAACTACTAGCGGTATCATCCTGAAATTTTGTACGGAGATAACGGGAACTACTGGAAGTTCATCTATAAGCCTTTCAAAAACCGGTTAACTACAAAACGAACACGGCGGCCAAGCGAATTTGAAAATTTTAATAGACCTTTCTCGTGATTTAATGTTCCAAACGCAATGAAATCTGGTACAGGAAATGTTTATACACGTTGTAATGCACTGGGATGTAATTGAGTTCAATTATTTACATAACCTCAAGATGGTGGCTGTGCGAATTTTAAAATTAAGTTTTTATTTCTTGTGTCTTAATCATGCGATCGAAGTGAAAGTTTGAATTATGAACCTACGCAATAATTTTCCTTTCATGGTACATGACTCTACGGCCTATACATTTAACAATCCAACATGGCGACCATCCGAAATATTTCGACGGCTCTGAATATCTACGGATCTATTATAGCTATCAAACTGAATGAATATAAGTTACCTATAGAACTTTAAATAACCTGGTGATCACAAATCCAACATGGCGGCGACGCGAAGTATAAATATTCACATGGACGTTTCTCGCAATTTAACCATCCGAGTGCAGTGAAACTTGGTACAGTAAATTCTTATACGAATGTTAATCCACTGGCATCTAATTTATTTCAATTGTTTCCATACCACAAGATGGCAGCTGTGCGAAATTTTAAAATCTCGTTGGTACTTTTCGTGTCCTTATCATGCGATTGAAGTTTGAATGATGCACGTACACAATAATCTTCATATTACAGTACATAACTCTAGGTCCTACATATATAAAATCCAACATGGCGACCATCCGAAATATTTAGTCGGTTCTCAATATCTACGAATCTATTGCAGCAATCAAACTGAAATTTTGTATGTTGATAGTGGCAATTAACATAAGTAGGATATATGAAAATAGGCTGTATAGTTCTTCACGGAACTACTTGTTTTTTAACGGATACCTATTTTTTATTGATATTTTAACACATTGTAGCCAAATAAAATCCACAGTTTTTAAGTAATGCTGCTAAGAAAACTCCAAAATATGTAAAACAGCCACTAGTACAAGTGATTAAAATTGTATGCTCATATTTATTTATTTAGCGTATGGCTACAGACATCACTGAAATATAAAAATGATTGCAAAATTACAAAATTAATGTCCAGGCCACGAATATAGACTATTGATCCCTCCGTCATCAGCAGGAACTCTGTTGGATCACCAGGGAAGGCTCTGAGGGGACGTTCCTGAACCACGTCCTGAATAGTCTGCTTTTCAGCGTCATATCCCCTGTAGTACCCGAAATATTGGCAGGGCCGGATTTAAGAGTATGCCGCCTATAGGCTCAAGTCCATTTGCCGCCACCTCTGTAGTTCATATTTGCTTAATACATTTGTTTTGTACAACAAAATGATAGAGTTAATTTGCGTTTTCATCTCCTTTAAACATAAAGTTTATTTAGTTTAGATAAAACTACACATTTAATGGCTTACATAATAAATGTTATATTGAAATTAGTTATCTACTTGTCTTTTTACTTACTTCTTTTAAGATTCGTTAAAAATATGAAATTGGTTTCGAACTTAATTAATTAATTTGTTCTTGGAGATCAGTGATCACTATTTTACACATATTTTTATAGTTTGATGCTAATGACTATCTTTTGCGTAATTGAAGAACTCTGTTCAATTTGAATTAAGTTGTCCTACATTGTGAAATGAAATTTCACAAAATGTAGTTAATTACTGCTTTGTTGTTGTTGAAAAAATATACAGACTTCTCAAAAGTAAAAGAAAAAAACACCCCACGTAATCTTCGTGTTCAAATTTACATGGCTTTCTTACGAGATTTCTTAATGGCAAATTCGTTAAAAATGTCCTCACATGAAAGTGTTTTTGTTGTATTTGCCTCAATACAAAGTAATGAAAGTGAGTTTAACCGTATTTCAGAAATACTAGTTCGCAGATAGTTCTTAACTCTTCTAAAACAGAAAGAACTGTATAAAGACTAAAACATAATTTTAAGTAACTTCTATTCTTAAATTCGAACGGAACGTCTGAAATACTTCATTTTGGCTTTTGAATAATTGCCAAACTGCCGCCCCTCAAAATTTTCCGTTCTATGCTTCAGCCTACTTGGCCTATTTAGAAATACGGCCCTGAATATTGGTACCTTTGCCTAAAAGAAACTCAAAAGGAGAAAAGCAAAGGAACAAGTTGAGATTACCTTTAATGCATACCAGCACCATATTCTGGATCATCTGGGTCATCAGCATCTTCCGTAAACCTTTTCTGGTTTCTCGCTACATGTGATGTTATTACAGTAAAATTCACTGCTCTTCGAAGAACCAGGGGTACTTACATAGGAGCATGATCCTACAGGTGACTCTTCTAACCTAACACTTTCTTCACTAACACTTGTATTTACACTATTTTCACTGGCAATATTATGTGTATCAACACCTATAGTTTTATAGATATGCCTTTTCCTCTACCAGAACCTGTTCTTGAACCTTTTCGACCTTTAAAAGCTGATTTCTCTCTAGGCATTATGAAGACTTGTTTACAACACGTTTTCACACGAGGAGAACGAACAATGAACAGAAGAGACGGGAATACGACTAGCGCTTAAAGACAGCCCAGCGGGGCTAACGAAGTGACTCGAGTACTCACGATCGCAACCGATCATCCATCCCCCTCGAGACAGACCAGCGGGGCAGTCAGCTGTTCCTCGTTCCTCGTTGAGACAGACCAGAAACTTCACAACCTACACCGATCATTAGGGCTAGGAATTTTAAGTAAATACATATTCTTTCCCTTTGCTTCTACATAACTAAAATTGCTAAATGTCCCATCCCCTTATCTCCACTACCTTAGCTGTCATATAACTTCATTTCACTGTTACATATCTGATCACAATGACATTTGTTTTACATATTTTTAATTTTTAATGCAAAATTACATATTCTGTGATTTTACATACCGGTATTTGATCGAAATGAAAATGAAAATCCACAGCCTGCTTCCAGTCTCCGACCGGGTCAGGAATGGAATGAATGAAGCCCCCATCTAGCGGCGAGGATATGAACTGTGCCGGCTGCCGAGGCCTGACGCACTCCTCTGGGGCAATGATTAAATGAATGACAGATGGAATGAAATGATAGTGGAGAGTGTTGCTGGAATGAAATTTTGACAGGGAAAACCGGAGTACCCGGAGAAAAACCTGTCTGCCTCCGTTTTGTCCAGCACAGATCTCACATGGAGTGACCGGGATTTGAACCACGGACCCAGCGGTGAGAGGCCGGCGTGCTGCCGCCTAAGCCACGGAGGCTTGCTGATCGAAATGACATTTTGTTTAAATATAATTTTGCTTTTATTTAAAATTACATATCTGTCTCTTACTGTAAAAATAAAAATAAAAATCGCAAGTGAAATATACGGTAATTCTAAACAGTGTATGTATGTCTACCCCTTATTATTTCCGTTTTTCCAACGGGGTCGGGGATGAGATGCCATGGATGTAGTTGTGGCGGATGGTTTTTACGGCCGGATGCCCTTCCTGACGCCAACCTCATGAGAGGAGATAATGAGAGATGAAATGAATTATTGGGTAATTCTAAACAGTTTGTATGACAATATTTGTTCACTAGAAACTCAGGTACGGTACGGTACCGGATTTTCCAAGCAATTCATAAGCTGTTGAGAAAGGGTCAGGGAAGAATATCAAGAAATATATTACTGTCGATCAAAATATTATGTGCACTCGAGTTTGAAGGTTGTTGTGAAGTAACCAATAGACCTACATAAAATCCAATAACATCATCATTTTCGTCGTTCTATTTTACGTTAGTTCATGTAGGTTTGGAATTTTTAATTTATATTTTAATATTTTTTATCGCAGTTGAAACACAAAAAGTGCCTGTTTTTAAGCGTGTTTCAACCATGCGTCACATTTAAGAATTATTATCTCACAAACCCGTCATCAGATCGAATCCACATTTTAACACAATGAACTAACGTAAAATAGAACGACGAAAATGATGATGTTATTGGATTTTATGTAGGTCTATTGGTTACTTCACAAACAACCTTCAAACTCGAGTGCACATAATATTTTGGTCGACAGTAATATATTTCTTGATATTCTTCCCTGACCCTTTCTCAACAGCTTATGAATTGCTTGGAAAATCCGGTACCGTACCGTACCTGAGTTTCTAGTGAACAAATATTGTCATACAAACTGTTTAGAATTACCCAATAATTCATTTCATCCCTCATTATCTCCTCTCATGAGGTTGGCGTCAGGAAGGGCATCCGGCCGTAAAAACCATCCGCCACAACTACATCCATGGCATCTCATCCCCGACCCCGTTGGAAAAACGGAAATAATAAGGGGTAGACATACATACACTGTTTAGAATTACCGTATATTTCACTTGCGATTTTTTTTTTACAGTAAGAGACAGATATGTAATTTTAAATAAAAGCAAAATTATATTTAAACAAAATGTCATTTCGATCAAATACCGGTATGTAAAATCACAGAATATGTAATTTTGCATTAAAAATTAAAAATATGTAAAACAAATGTCATTGTGATCAGATATGTAACAGTGAAATGTAGTTATATGACAGCTAAGGTAGTGGAGATAAGGGGATGGGACATTTAGCAATTTTAGTTATGTAGAAGCAAAGGGAAAGAATATGTATTTACTTAAAATTCCTAGCCCTAATGATCGGTGTAGGTTGTGAAGTTTCTGGTCTGTCTCAACGAGGAACGAGGAACAGCTGACTGCCCCGCTGGTCAGTCTCGAGGGGGATGGATGATCGGTTGCGATCGTGAGTACTCGAGTCACTTCGTTAGCCCCGCTGGGCTGTCTTTAAGCGCTAGTGGAATACGTGACACAGGCTAGCCACAACACAAATGAACACAACAAGAACATTCCCTGAGGCCAATCCTATTACTCATCTACTATATAAAGCTCAAATACCACTGACTGACTGATTCATTCATCACGAAATCTCAGAAACCACCGAACGAATTGGAATGAAGTTTGGTAAGCAGCTTCCTCAAGGGCCGCAAACGCCCACTAAGAAATGATTTTTGGATATGCAGGTTCTAAAGGGGTGTTAAGGGGGTAGGCCTGCATTTCATTGAATAGCAATATCTCCCGATTGGTTTCATTGGGGGATGTGATACTCGGCATATAAACTCATCATTAAAAATAAGAAGACACGTGTCTGAGGGTTTTTCGATGTGGTGTATATTATGAGGTGAAAGGGGTGAAAAGTGGGGTTGAAGGATTCCTAACGGAGCGTGTATCCCTTAAACGACATAGGCCAGGAGTTTGGAACTCAGCGGGAAAAAATCAGCATAGAAAATAAGTAAATAGGTGTTTGACCGTTTTTTCATAAATCCAATTTAAGGGGCCCATGGGGAGGGGTGAAATTATGGGGGGGGGGGGGGGGGACGTAATATGTCAGAGTGTAAAATTATACATGGCCTATGTTGTAGACAATAACACATTCCATCTTTTTTGTCTCTTGCTATTTCATCATACGACGAATACTTACGGAGTTATTAATGATTTTGTACTATTTGGCCGGAATTTTCCAAGTCCCAGGAATGACATAAAAATTTATTCGAATGAAATTTCAAAAAATATTTTTTTTAATACTTTTATTATATTTTTCACGTCTTTTAGGGTCCGAAACCAAAATGATATTTTGATGTTTTTTTTTTCGTCCCATGCATTTTTGGTTTCAGGTGATAGAAATATTTTCCACTAGGACCCATGCTTATCTATCTATATAACTAATGTTATAACGGGATTCCAAAGGTTATTGCGGGCGAAGCCGCGGGTAACAGCTAGTAAATAATAAAATTCACCTCAATATTTAAAAATCCATAATTACTGTTACTGTTATTTGCAGATGATATTGTGGTCTGGGGAAGAACCACCGAAGAAGTGCAAGAACAATTAGATGCACTGAACGAGAATATTCAGAAGTACGGCATGAAAATCAGTATGGAGAAAATCAGCTAGACCATGGTGATGACAAGAGGGAAAGACAAGGAAAGGGCACTGTGAAAATGGGAAGTCAGAGTTTGGAAATTGTGTTCAAATACCTAGGAAATGAATTAATGCAAATTGGTAGGTTGAACATGGAGATTGGCAGGAGGGTACAGCAGAGCAATGCATTCTATCAAAGTGTAAGAAAACTTGTTTGGGATAAGGAAGTACCAAGGAAAAACAAAGAGGTAAAGTGTACTATGTACCCATATTGACTTATGCAGCTGAGACTTGGACCTTGGCAAGCAGGCAATAGAGTAGAATCTAAGCCAGTGAAATGAAATTCCTAAGAAGTATGATAGGAAAGACAGAGTGAGGAATGAAGATGTTAGGAAGGAAGTTGGGATGGGAAAACTAAATGAGAGAATTGAGAAGAATTTTCAGTCGCTCCACCATCTGGCAAGCTGAGTTCTAGTTTGTTATAGGATTTTCATAGTTTTCTTCTGCTCTTTCACCCTCACTACACCCACTGTCTTGATCAGCCGTTGGTAATGTTGCTTGCATGCCCTTCACAATTATTGCATTTACGTTTGAAACCCGAATGATTTTGTCCGAATAATTATTTATTTATCGTATGGCTAGCAACTAGGTAAAGTTAGTTATTGTTGTTTCAAGGTGCAGAACTACGAGGTCATCCGCCCCTACAACTAGGTGAATTATAATATAATAAGTAAATCATATGTACAATATAGACTATACATCACAAGAACATTGGTTGCGTTTGCATTCATAATGAGATATCCAGTTGTTGAAGCCAGTCCAGAAAGGGAGGTGCAGCAGAAATAACTTCTCGTGGTGATTCAGCATACTTCCTCAGCGGACATTCTTGAATAATATGCTCTACGGTTTGAAGACGAGCTCATCACAAGCAGGAGAATCACTGAAGTCCCCATTTATGTAGCATGGCGTTACCTCTGGCGTGACCTGTTCTTAGGCGATTTAACTTTACCCACTGGTTTCTCTTCAGGTTAAATCTCGGAAGTCTAATAGTAGGATCTAGAACACCTTGATGTTTCACAGGAGCAGACTTCCAGTTTTGGCGTCATTGTTCCGTGGAATTAATGTCAGGTATGTTATGCCATATTGGGTTCCTTGATCTAAGACGAGTGGAGGGAAGAAATTCATGAATCGGAGGTTAAGGAGACTTTCTCGCCTTAAATACATACAACTAATGCTGATAGAGTTAAACACAGCCAGTAAATCAGTAAGTCTCACAATGAACTACAGTAAAACAAAGCTAATATCCAATAGGCCCCCAAACCCAATCTTAGTCTAATAGATGGAATCACATTGCAATACACCGATGAATACATTTGCCTAGGCCAATTGATCGTCTTAACACAAAGAATTGATAAAGAAATCAAAATACGAATAATTCAAGCTTGGAAGGCCTTCTGGGGATTGACGTTTATTCTGCTCGATAAAGCTTTAAACATGAAACTCAGATTGGAGGCCCTCCACACATGCATCATTTTAGTTTTGACTTACGCCTGCCAGACTCGGTACTTAACGGTCAAGCAAGAGAGAGCATTAGACGTGTGCCAGAGGAGAATGGAGAGGGAAATCCTAGCCATATCACTGAGTGATAGAGTTTCTAACAAGAGACTCCAAGAAATCATGACTTCGGGGAACGTCGCGCAGAAGGCCGCCAGAATTAAGTGGAAATGGGCAGGGCACGTCGCGAGACTTAACCAAAGCAGATGGGCGCAGAGAGCAACCATGTGGGACCCATACACAGGCAAAAGAAGCCGCGGCAGACCGAGAAGAAGATGGGCAGACGACTTCCGACAGCTACTAGGACCACACTGGTCCAGGACAGCAAGACAATGAACGGATTGGAATGAGTTAGGAAGACGGTGCTTCAAGTAAACATTATGACTGTTATCTAAGGTTCGGATGTTAAGGAAAAAATATTATTTTCCTGAGCTCATTTTACCCGAAATATGAAAAATAAGTTTGAATGACGGGCCCCTGACCACGTTTAAAGCAATTTTATGGTGCCTATAAATGCATATTTCGGCCATTTTTATTGTTTTGGTCATATTTTAGTGATATAAGGTCATATTTGGTTATAATTTCAGCATTTTCGTTTAAATTGAGCCGTTAATAAGGTAGCATACGTGTTATCTGCGTCGAGTTTCAAACACAGGATTTCCGAATAGTGTAGTAGATATATTTTTCTTTCTTTTCCCGGAACAGGAAGATAGCAGGTTTAGAAGACCGATTCCAAGAAGGTGCTCCTCTACGCACGTCTTTTAGCACATCTTTCTGGACAAGTTAGTTTGCGACACTGTACGCATGAGATCACGGAACATGACGATAGTGTGCTCCACCTTTCAATAAAATGTCACTCCAGTAGATATATTTAGCTCAGAAGCAATTAGCAAACAAGGAAGTGCCATGTTTTTTAGGTCATATTTTATAGTTTTTAGGGCATATTTGCTTGCATATTTTGTACTTCTCTAGGTCTTAAACTTCCGAACTCTAGTGAAAATGAAAATCCACAGCCTGCTTCCAGTCTCCGACCGGGTCAGGAATGGAATGAATGAAGCCCCCATCTAGCGGCGAGGATATGAACTGTGCCGGCTGCCGAGGCCTGACGCACTCCTCTGGGGCAATGATTAAAGGAATGACAGATGAAATGAAATGATAGTAGAGAGCGTTGCTGGAATGAAATTTTGACAGGAAAAACCGGAGTACCCGGAGAAAAACCTGTCTGCCTCCGTTTTGTCCAGCACAGATCTCATATGGAGTGACCGGGATTTGAACCACGGACCCAGCGGTGAGAGGCCGGCGTGCTGCCGCCTAAGCCACGGAGGCTTAACTTCCGAACTCTAGTCATAATGTTAATTTGAAGCACCGTCTTCCTAACTCCTAACTAAGCATCTCACGTAACTAGCTCACCACGTGATATATAATCAACGAGCAGCCCCCTTTTGAGGGAGGCCTTTGCCCTTCTAGGGACACTACAGGATTTGTTCACTCATTCATTCATTCATTCATTCACATATTGTTCACAGCGGGATCGCAGTGTCCTCAGATAGTGTCTCGAGAGGAATGGGGTGCTCAGCCTCCCAAGTCTACCCCTCAACAAATGTCGCTACCAGTACCATACATAGTGATCCATCACTCATACCAGCCAGCATACTGCGTCAGCAGCGACAAGTGCGCACAAGACATGCGCAGTATGCAGCATTTCCATCAGGACGTGCGCAACTGGAGCGATATCGGCTACAAGTGAGTACACATAATTTATTGATGTGTGACATCTTTCCACTCGGTTGCTGGATATTTTTGTGTGGGGGTGATTTTGTGAAAAGGGACGGAAGTGGGACGGATATGCAACGGAAACAATGAGCGCGTGCGGTTTTTTTTAGCGTATGGCTTTTAGTGCCGGGAGTGTCCGAGGACATGTTCGGCTCGCCAGTTTTTTGTAGCTGCTTCGAGACGGACACCCAATGGGTGAGCTACAAGTACCGTTGGGGAGGAAAGTTGGAAGGGAAGGGCGAGGAGTTGGAAGGTAGCGGCTGTGGCCTATAGTGAGGGACCAACCCCGGCATTGGCCTGGAAGGAAGATGGGAAACCACAGAAGACCATCTTCAAGGTTGCCGGCGGGGGATTCGAACCTCCTCGCCTCCCGGATGTTAGCGACTGCCATTAGTCATGCCGTAACCACCACGGCTAACTCACCCGGTAGCGCGTGCGGTGGCGGAGATTGATACAACGACGAACTGTCGGCCAAAATACAGCACTATGTGTAAAAGAACTTTCCACTAATTTAACTTGTGTGAAGATAAATTGTAAGTCAGATTTCGATGAAACGCTCTATAAAAGTTCCAACGTTCACCACTAGGTGTCAGTGATATGTGGTAGCGAAAGTTGGAACTACTTGAAATTGAACGGAACTTGTAGCTCACCCCATGGGTGTCCGCTAGCCGAACATGTCCTCGGACACTCCGGCACTAAAAGCCAAACGTTAAATACGCAAATTATTATTATATGTTGCAGTTTCGCTGTCGGTGGGGACGGTATGGTGTATGAAGGTAGAGGTTGGTACACCGTAGGGGCGCACGCCCCCCGTTACAACGATAAGAGTCTTGGAATAGTGTTCATCGGGGACTACCAGGGTAAGTATGCTACCTTCTGTTGGAAATATTCCATTAGCGAACAGGCAGACTTCAAAACAAAAACAGAACAAATAAACCTTTGTTGTTGGTGGTGTTCTTCTTCTTCTGCTTTTACGGCCTCATTCGACCACTTCAGTGAATAATTTCTTGGTCCTCTTCTTCAGTAAGTTTTCTTTCCGAGTTGCCCAGTAGCTTTTCATTTGCTCAGATCTTCTCAGGCGTTCCCCGTCTGTAAATACTCTTTTTTACTGTGTGACGTTTGTATATTTTTATGTCTATCAGTTTTTTTGTTTGGGTTTGCAAGTCATCTAAGGTTATTTCTAATTCACATCTTCTCTAATATTCTTAATCCATCCTACTTGTTTCATATTTCGAAGTTTCTCAACAATTTTTCTTGATAATCTGGTTTCCGGTGTCCTCATAATGTGACCAAAAATAGAAATCCGTTTCTTCCGAATAGTATCAGTGATGTGTATACCACTTCATTTGGTACTATCCGCCATTGTCCATCTTTATGATATTTTTTATTTATGCATGTTCTAGCCATTCTTCTTTCTACTTTTAAAATTTTGTCGATTCTGTATTTCTGAGTAACATGATGATGATGATATTTGTTGTTTTAAGGGGCCTATCATCTAGGTTATCGGCCCCTAATGGTTTGGGTGATCGTGAAGATGATAATGAAATGTAAACTATAACTAAAACTAACTACTAACTTATATACTAGAAGAAGAAATGGAAAACAAAAGGAGAATAAGGCAAATAAAGGACAGGAGGAAAAGAAAGGCCCTCAACCCTCGAAGAATGCGGATTGAGGGACTTGAAAGGAAGGAGAGCCATGAAAGGCAGATAGGAAAATGAAAAAGGAGAGGGTCCGCCCCAGATATTAAATGTCAGGATTTAATGCTTAATATTTTTACATATTCAGGGGCACCAAAGTTTATATTTCAGTTGTATAGCGCCGCAAAATCAAAATATGATTCTAGAACGAGCAAGCAGTTCCGTGAAGAATTAAAGCCTATTTTAATATCTCCTACTTATGTTAATTGCCACTATCAACATACAAAAATTCAGTTTGATTGCTGTAATAGATTCGTAGATATTGAGAACCGTATGCTGGGTTGTTATATGTATAGGCCATAGAGTTAAGTACCATTAAAGGAAAATTATTGCGTAGGTTCATTATTCACTTTCCCTTTGATCGCATGATTACGACACAAGAAATGAAAACTTAATTTTAAAATTCGCACAGCCGCCATCATGAGGTTATGTAAACAATTGAACTAAATTAGATGCCAGTGCATTACAATGTGTATAAACATATACTGTACCAAGTTTCATTGCGTTTGGATGATTGAATCGAGAGAAAAGTATATTTAAAACTTTCAATTTCGCTTGGCCGCCATGTTCGTTTTGTTGTTAACATGTTTTTGAAAGTATCATAGGTGAATTTCTATTAGTAATCTTTATCTCTATACAAAGTTTCAGGGCGATATCAGTAATAGTTTCGGAGATAAAGAATGCCGGTGAAATAATTCGTACAGCCGCCATCTTGAGGTTATGTAAACAATTGAACGAATTGAGATGTCAGTGCATTACAATGTGTATAAACATATACTGTACCAAGTTTCATTGCGTTTGGTTGGTTAAATCGCGAGAAACGTCTATTTAACAGTCGCAAATTTGCTTGGCCGCCATGTTGGTTTTGTAGTTATCAGGTTTTCCTATGTCCCATAGGTGAACTTCTAGTAGTTCCCTTTATCACCGTACAAAGTTGCAGGGCCGCATGTGTCGCATGGGCTTCGTGCTGGCCCTGTAACCACACAATGTTTAAGTACGATTAATCTCTGTACAATGAATATATTCATTGACTTGTGTCTGCCCTCTTCAATTTCCTCACTCAGCTTTTCTATAAAATAATTTAAAGAAAAACACCATATTCCTGTATGTTTAATTAATGTTATGTTTCAGACGAGGTGCCTCCAGCCATCATGTTAAGCAGAGGACAACAGCTGATCGCCTGTGGAGTGGCTAAAGGGATCATCTCTCCAGACTACCAACTGCTAGCTCACAGACAAGTTCGAGACACAAAGTGTCCCGGAGACGTTTTCTACGAGCTAATTCAGGACTGGCCGCATTGGGTAACCACACTTAGCAGCACCGAGCATACTTAATACTAGAGTCCTGCAAAACATGAACAATACTCGTTTATACTCGGCCCTATCGAGTTGGTGATATTAGTGGCAAGCTAAAAACTCCTACAGCCGCTGTTACTACAAGTGATATTATTAATAGAGTTAGAGTTAGTTAGAGACAGGTTGGAGGATCTTGATTTTGCTGATGACATCTGTATGCTAGCACAGCGCTTCAGAGCCATAGAGGGAAAACTGGCAAACTTAGAACTTGAAGCTGCTAAGGTTGGACTTAAGACAAACCCAAAGAAGACAAAGGAGGTGAGAGTGAACTCCACAGTACAGGCTAGTCTCACTGTGGGAGGAGTACAGTAGATGTAGAACAGGTGGATACATTTGTTAACTTGGGAAGCGTGGTAACGAGAAGTGGAGGGGCTGAGGAGGACGTCAAGAGCAGAATAAGAAAGGCAAATGGGGCTTTTGTGCAGCTCTATCCAGTATGGAGAAACCGTAACATATCCAGGAAGACGAAAATCAAACTTTCTAATACCAATGTGAAAGCTGTCCTATTGTATGCATGTGAAACATGGAAAGTTACCAATCCTATCAGCCACCAAGTTCAAGTATTCATCAATCGTTGTCTGCGTCGAATTCTGGGTATACGATGACCAGATATAATCCCAAACGAAGAGCTGTGGCAAAGGGCTAACCAACAACCTATAGAAGTCCAAATTAAACGGAGGAAATGGGGCTGCGGAATCAGAATGATGCAGTAGAAAGGGGAGCTCTGGACTGGAATCCTCAAGGGGCTCGGAGACGAGGAAGACCAAGGAACACCTGGAAACGCACCATTGAAGTGGAGGCCAGAAAAGCGGGAAAGAATTGTTCCGGGTAAAATGGAACTGGCAACCCTACATACGGGATGCAAGCAAACAAATATCGACCTTCCTGACAACACACGGTAGTTGGGTTGCATAATAACAATATTATTAGGGGCAGCTGATTCACCAGGTATAGCGTAGATGCCATCAGGGACTATAGTGCGTCTCTACCTTAAAAGACAGTACGCATTAAATGGGGCTCGCTGATGCCAGATCTACTGCATATACTAAGACTTGGAGGGAAGTGAAGAACTTGGCAACAAACAGAGTCAGATGGAAATCATTCTTGGATGCCCTATGCTCCGCACGGAGCGAAAGGAAATAAGTGAAAAAAAAAAAAAAAAAAAAAAGTAGAGTTAGTACTCCACCGGTTTCAAATTTCGATATCGCGATGAGAAATGAGATATTAAAAAGGCAAAGATGAAAGAATGCATAAGATAGTAAGTCATGATTGTAGAGGACGTAAAACAAGCGGGAGGAGAACTGTGCATGTTTGAGTATCTAATAGGTCTGTAAATATCGAACTGTTCCAATAATTTCGAATACGAATATTTGATTCCAACATACGATTAGTTCGATTGGTCGAATTTCCAAATTATTTAAACATTCGAATTTCCAAACATTCGAATTAAGGAAAATAACTCGACTAGTGAATCATTCAAATTCAAAGAAAGAAAGAAAGAAAGAAAGAATGAAAGAAAGAAAGAAAGAACGAGCGATAGAAACAGAGAAAGAAAGAAAGAACAAACCAACGAAAGAAAGAGAGAAAGAAAGAACGAAAGAGAGAGAGAGAGAGAGAGAAAGAGTGAACGAAAAAAGAAATAAATAAAGAGAGAGAGAAAGAGAGAACGAACGAAATAAAGAACGATGGAAACATAGAAAGAAAGAACGAAAGAAAGAGAAAAATAAATAAAGAAAGAAAGAAAGAAAGAGAGAGAGAGAGAGAGAGAGAAAGAAAGAAAGGAATAATGAGAAAGAGAGAAAGAACGAACGAAAGCGAGAAAGATAGAACAAACGAAAGAAAGAGAGAAAGAAACAACGAAAGAAAGAAAGAAAGAAAGAAAGAAAGAAAGAAAGAATTAAACAAAGAAAGAACGAGCTAGCATACAGTAGGTAATCTGTGCTTGTTCAAGTAAAACAAGGAGATGTAAGTAGCCAACTGCTGGGATGGGGTTTTCTAGATTATTTCTGTCTCTACCAGTGTGACCATCCAGCCGAGTACAATGTGGTGACGCAAGAGTTGCAGTGATGTTGAAACGGTTCTGTTCTTCAACTTCTGCAAGGGTGGGCACATAATGTAATATAACTCGTATACAGGCGTGTTTTTACGCAAAACTCGGGAAATTTCCAAAATATTTGTTTGTTTGTATATAACTGTAGCTCATACCTTGTAGTGAACAACGCTACAATATTTAGATATGATACGCCGAACCTCAGAGCGCGAGTTTAATGCACACATTATAACAATTTATATTTTTCAATTATTCATGAATATGATAATATTATAATATGTTATACCCGGGATGAACAAAGGCAAACCACGGAAACCACTTAGAGGATGGCTGAGGTAGGAATCGAACCCGCCTCTTCTCAGTTTGGTCTCGAAGTTGAGTACACCCCGTTCCAGCCCTCAGACCAGAATTAAATTTCTCGGCGGAGCACAGTGTGTCGAATCCCAATTCTAGGTGGAAAAAATTAATAACTTCGTTAATAGTGGTGGGATTCTATTAAATGTTGGCAATATACCGTTTTCGAGGTCGCTGAATTCATTGCTGGCATCGTCTAAAGTGTACGATCTTCGGGGATAAATATATAGGGGTGAGGGAGTAAGGTGAGATGTAAAAATTGACCGAATGCAACACAAGAATCATCCATTTTTGGTAGTAAAAATCACGATTCGGATGTGTATATGATAGTTTAAGACAGTGGTAAGCATACTATTTAAAACTGGATAAAATATGAATAACAATGAGACTTTCAGTCAAGTATTCTTGTTACATTTTATTTGAGGGAATAGACGAAGTCACTGTATCCAGTTGGCAATCATCCAGATTTAAAAAAGTATATTAAATTGTTATTAAACATAGAACAACGAAATATGCACAAAAAATAACATTTATTTTCTATAAATAAAAACATATTCGTCAAAATCATATAAACAATTTCTTTATAATAAAATGTCATTTTACAGTCCTGTTAATGACGAAGTTTTAGTAAACACACTTCACACACGAAAACAATATTATTTCTCTAGAAAACCATGGATATAAAGACAACATATATTGAATATTAGGCCTATTTCTCCTATTGCAAATAAAAAGAAAACGTCCATTCGTCAAGTAATGTTCTCATTAATCTCACTCCCCTTAATAATAACGAAATGTCTAATGTTCATTCGTCACCTGATTCTTCTGTAGAGTCCAGAGCATCGTAGTCATTCCTATACTGGTCTTCATCATTTGATGTCAAAGTTCCTTGGGGGTCATTAAGTAACTCAATAGCTTCCATAGGGAGATTACCTATGTACGTGGCATTGTTCTTCCTGCACTCTCCCATTTTTGTTAATATTATGAGATATCAACTAAATTTTGTTTCTTAGCTCCTGCACCTGAGTGTCAGTAAGTGTTGTAGGATCAAATTTATTCATAACATATTGAAATATGACGTCTGTACGCCGTCACGTACGACACGACCGCCACGCGTTGAAAAATTCTTCTCGCGGTAAGGCCCAAATAGTCACTGAAAATAAGAAAATAAACCATCATGCACATTCGTGCGCAAACAAACCACTACAGATCCTGAATCTACATTAAATTTCCTATCGAATGACGTTTAAAGTAAAGTGGCACTATGAGGCACTCATAAAGTAAATAATTGATTTTGTGCAGAAAGCTTGTATTACGCATAAAAGTGCGACCACATAGGGCCTACCTCTTTTCACTATTCCATGAGCCGCAGAAGACAACACCTCGTTGAACTCACTAGAAACACAACGTTCGGTTCACTCCGACACCTCCTATCTAATGACCTGATAACTGCCAGGAAGACGTTTCAGCATCTATAACCTCCCTCCTACGCACCAGAGAGCGGAAAAGAAGACCGAAGGTCACCATCTGGTTTGTTCACTATCGAATGAGCCAGTTTTCGCTTTCATTTGCGACAGTGAATTTTTTCCACCTAGATATGGGATTCGACACACTGTGCGGAGCCGGGATTCAAACCTGGGCCTCCACGGTGACAGCACGGTGACAGCCCGGAATGCTAGCCACAACGGTACGCAACGAGGCGGACAATTTATAAAGAACTCAAGGACCACTTCATTTCACATTTTAACTTCACACCATCAGTCGGGGAGATACTGGCGCGTGAGTAAACGAACTTTCGCGGCGTCAGCACTGGGCGGGAGGAATAAGTGCGATAACTTATGAATGCTATCTGATATCAAGCTCGGGTTTGTTTTAAAAACTTTTTCACATATTAATGAACATTTCTTCTCGCTTAGTCACCAACGTAAAGTCAATAGCAAAAAAGTTTGTCGCTACGTAACTTTCCTGTGATACCATCTCAGATTTTTCGAGTAACATTTAAGAAAAAAAATCATAACTTTCTTACTATGAAAATAATTACTGCCCTGAGAAATAGAGTATCTTCTACCAACATCAGGCAATCTAAAAATAAATTCTTGATCTGTTGCGATCATTAGTTCATTATCTATGGCGTGATAAGTTTTATATCTGCAAAAATATAGATTCGCGCTAAAATTTCGTAATTGTGAAAATTGGGCCATGTATTAATTATTTATGGCTTTTATTTTTACATCATCATAAAGAGCGGAAAATTCTCTATAAGACCACGCAAACAGTTTCTTAGATTTGTCACTTTCAATTATTGGGAAATGGCAACATCGCCGGGGTGGAAGAGGACGAAGCTAATTGCAGGACATAGGAGTGCGAGTGAGAGGCAACTACTACATTTAATTCCATACTGTCATTTAAGGTTGAGACGCTCTATAGCTCATTCTCGCCGGCCCTGGATGCCATGAGTCTGTAAGCCAACCTGCAGGTGTCAGAGCTCGAGTCAGCTGGGAAGGCGGTGCGCAGAACACAACGCTACCATTACGTCATGCCTCACCAATTACAGTCAGTCTGTCTTGAGAATCTGAGCTAGTGTGTTGTCAGTAAAGCGAAGTGATTATGTGGTAATACTAGCAGTAGTGCCCGGCTTCGCCCGGTGGATTTATTTGTTTTATGGATGATAATGAATACTACTACAGAACTGGAGCGCTCAAAGTTAAGGATCGGAAAGCACCAACGCTTATTGCAGCTGATAATCTCAGTATACTGCACCAACACCATCGCCCTTATACAGAGGCATACTATTGTCATGATGATAACCGTCTTAAGGGGCCTAAGAAATATTTTTGCACTAATTACTCCCCGTGACTGTAATTTATAAGCAGCTCGCAATTCTGCACCAGAACACTGGTAAGGGCGGCAACAATAGACTTAGGTATTATTGAAGCTGTTCATGAGCGCTTGTTCTTCCGACAAACTGAACAAAAATCAATCTTTAAGGTTACCTGAGAGGTGTAGCCTAATGCTACATAGCCTAAACTATTCCTTTTGAATCAGGCTATCTTGTACAAAAAGAATTTTTCGAATCCGACTGGTAGTTTCACAGATTAGCGCGTTTGAACACACAAACACACAAACTCTTCAGCTTTATTATATTAGAAAAGATTTAAAGATTGTGTTCTGTCTCGACAGTCGTCATCTGTAATTCCTAGCCTCCGGAGTTCTTCCTTCATCTGCTTGGTGTAACCCCCTTGGCTCTTCAGAATATATATTTTATCAAACATTTGTATATTTATTCTTGTTGGATACATTCTAACCATATGTCCATAGAAACGTTAATGTCTTTTCCTAATTGTTGTTTCCAGGTCTTCCACCCTTTCATATATCTCCTTGTTTGATCTTAGTCTGTAGGTTCCCTGTACCACTTTTGGGCCGTAAATACTCCTCAATATCCTCCTTTCAATCTTCAAGCTTTTCCAGGTTCATCAAATTTGCCGTCTCCACACCATATAAGATCACCGGTTTTACCACAGCATTGTAGTGTTGTAGATTGGCATTAAGGGAGAGTTTCTTTTTGTTGTATAATTATTAGATTTTTAAATTAATTTTCGGTCTTTTCAAATTTAGGTGTCCACCTCTAAATTTTAAATTCTATTCCAAATTTGTATACTTTAATCTGTGTTAAGAGGGGCAGATTACCTCGTAGTTCCTCCCCTTAAAACAACAATAACTAACTAATTCAACCAAACACGACGAAGCCATCCATGGGATGGAAATGAAAATGCTGCGTTGGTCCATGGCTTGACCATGTCAGAAATGCACACGTACGGAAGCAAATGGGAGTCGCAACAATTAAAGACAAGTTGAGGGAAGTGTGTCTGCGTTGGTAAACATAAAATCTAAAACAAAAAAGCAAAATTCAAAAACAAAAGCAGAAAACAAACACAAAACCAAAAACAAAGAAGCAAAATTCAAAAACAAAAGCACAAAACAAACAAAAAAACACAAAGCAAAAAGAGAAATTCAAAACCTTTTTTTAAATTTGGCTTTTTTGTTTTTGTTTTTGTGTTTCTTTTTCTGCGTTTGTTTTTGAAATTGACTTTTTTATTTTGTGTTCGTTTTCTGCTTTTGATTTTGTTTATGAGCCTCCGTGGCTTAGGCGGCAGCACGCTGGCCTCTCACCGCTGGGTCCGTGGTTTAAATCCCGGTCACTCAATGTGCGATTTGTGCTGGACAAAGCTGAGGCAGACAGGTTTTTTTTTCGGGTACTCCGGTTTTCCCTGTCACAATTTCATTCCAGCAACACTCTCCACTATCATTTCATTTCATCAGTCATTCATTTAATCATTGTCCCAGGGGAGTGCAACAGGCTTCGGCAGCCGGCACAGTTCATATCCTCACCGCTAGATGGGGGGCTTCATTCATTCCATTCCCTGACCCGGTCGGTCGACTGGAAGCAGGCTGTGGATTTTTTTCATTTTGTTTTTGAATTTGGCTTATTTGTTTTTGGAATGTCTCAAGAATTGATGAGAACTATGTTGTAAAAACAGCCCTCTGGTACGATCCAGGAGGACATCGACTCCGTGTGCGAAAAAAAAAAAAAAAAAAAAAAAAAAAAAAAAAACGATGGCTGGATACAATCAGCGAAGACCTACTGGTGTGCGGTCTCAAACCTGAAGATGCCCTTAACTGGAAGAAGTGGCGAGCAATCACCAAGCAAGAGGATCCTGCACCAACGCGGGAAATACGCTAGGAAAGAAGAAGTCTTTGAACTGGTTTGATGCAGCCCTCCATGCCTCCCTGTCCTGAGCTAATCATTATGTGGGGCCGATAACCTAGATGTTAGGCCCCTTAAAACAACAATTATCATCATCATCATAATCATTATGTACAGCATGAGTTTCAATCTTCTGCTCTCCCTCGATACTACACTCCTCTTCATATGGTGTTTGAAGCCATTTTTAGCCTACTTTTCACATTTTACAAAAATGAGGAAAAAGTAGACTTATGAGATCGATCCGGGAAAATGTGTGTCTGTCTGTCTGTCTGTCTGTCTGGCTGTGTGTGTGTCCCCCCTATCAACTCCTAAACGGCTGCAGCAATCAAAACCAAATTTAGTATGTGTAAAGATGTGCACCGGAATATCTCACGTCCATATTTGAAAATGATGTCAGTGCTACCAACTGCTGAAAAAACGCACTAGAAATTTGAGCTCCATGTTGGATATCTTGCAAGGTATGCCTGGGAGCTAATCCAAAATTGGCACACATGTAGACAATACTATTTCAGTTTAATTTCCAGGAGGCCATACATGACAGTGTTGCCAAAATAATTTTAAGCCTTCTGATAGGTCCAATGTTTAAATGCATATAACATCTACACTATCAATTGGATTTCAACCAAATTTTGTATGTAATATCTGTACATAAACAGATATGATTGAGCGTATTCTTAAGAGCCACCAGGGCTGCCAACTGTTAATAATTGCTGTCTCTATTTTTTTTTTATCCAAATACCAATATATCAGAAAGTATGCAAGCCAACAGCTTTAAACTATGCACACGTATATTCTGACATTTTAGATTAATTTGGAGTAAATTATATACGTCAGTTCTACCAACATGATTATAAGCCTGCTGATAGTAAGAATTTATAAATACACGTAACTTCCATACTATCAGTTCGATTTCAACCAAATTTCGTATGTGCTATGTGTACCATAACATATATGACTGTAAGTATTGTTAAGAGCAATCAGGGCTGCCAACTGTTAATAAATGCTGTCTATATTTATTTTACACTAATATCAATATACCAGAAAGTATTTTTATTTTAATGTGTATTATTTTATAATTTATTTTAATTATTATAATAATTAATACTATTATTTTTTGTTTCTCTAATTTTATTGTTATATACATTTATTTTTCATTTTCAATTTATGTTCCTATAGATTTAATTTTGATATTTTTCTCTTGAATTAGTTAATTAATTAATAAAGTAACCAATTTCCAATTGATTTTAACAATTATTTTCATAATGATTTTATAGATATGTTTATTATTATAATTTTTATATTTTATTATTTTTATTTCTATATTTATATTTTATTTTTACACTTCAGTTAATGTTTTTTTTATTTTTTTTAAATTTTATCCCACACATTACATCAAGTAGATACGTATATAATATTTGATTTTTAGAAATACTCTAGCACTTCGGCTTGGAAATTCTCCGAAATTTGACTGAAACCTTAAGATTCAACTATCAGCATCTTTGAAAGCATAAACTGTCCTTATGACTGGTGGTTAATATAGACACCACTATCCCATAAAGGGTTAATACACACATTACTAGACATAGTACAGGCATCACAATAACACAGATTATTAGACAAATCCCCTCGTCGACGACGTCACAAGCTCTTAACCAATCAAAAACTCTCGTTCTCTTCCGAAGCGACGTTATTAGGTTACCCGATGGTGATGATATTGTTGTTTAAGGGGCCTAACATCTACTGTCGACCAAAGTATTATGTGTACTCGAGTTTGAAGGTTGTTTGTGCAGTAACCAATAGACCTACATACAATCCAATAACATCATCATTTTCGTCGTTCTATTGCACGTTAGTTCATGTAGGTTTGGAATTTTTAGTTTATATTTTAGTATTTTTTGTCGCAGTTGGAACACAAAAAGTGCACGTTTTTAAGCGTGTTTCAACCATGTGTCACATTTAAGAATTATTATCTCAAAAACCCGTCATCAGATCGAATACAAATTTTAACACATTATACACTGGAATGTTGTATAACTGGTTTAATAATTTCAAAATTTTGCGTGTCCAAGAAAAAAGTTGTTATCTTTTTTGTAAGGTAACTTTTTCTTGGCTCAGGGTGGATGGAAAATGTAGTTCTTGCTCGCGATGTAATCCTTATACATCAAAAAGTTAAGCTGTATGACTGTGAAATACGTAAATTAACTCACTTATTTTATATCGGTTTGTATTTGTAGGCGGAAATAACACATCGTTCACCAGCTACCTGCTCCCGGGAGAGCTGTACAGCGTTGCTGTGATGGAGCCCATCACTTCCGAGCGAGGCACGCCATGATGCGTGTTGGGCTCCATTTCGGCAACGCTGTACAGCTTTTCTGGGAGCGGGTAGCTGGTGAACGATGGGTTATTTCCGCCTACAAATACAAACCGATATAAAATAAGTGAGTTAATTTACGTATTTCACAGTCATACAGCTTAACTTTTTGATGTATAAGGATTACATCGCAACCAAGAACTACATTTTCCAACCACCCCGAGCCGAGAAAAAGTTACCTTACAAAAATTATAACAACTTTGTTTCTTGGACACACCCAATTTTGAAATTAATAATCCAGTTATACAACATTCCAATGTATATTGTGTTAAAATTTGGATTCGATCTGATGACGGGTTTTTGAGATAATAATTCTTAAATGTGACGCATGGTTGAAACACGCTTAAAAACGTGCACTTTTTGTGCTCCAATTGCGACAAAAAATATTAAAATATAAATTAAAAATTCCAAACCTACATGAACTAACGTGCAATAGAACGACGAAAATGATGATGTTATTGGATTTTATGTAGGTCTATTGGTTACTTCACAAACAACCTTCAAACTCGAGTGCACATAATACTTTGGTCGACCGTAGTTTATCGGCCCCTAATGGTTTGGGTGGTCGTGAAGATAATAATGAAATGTAAACTAAAACAACTACTAACTTATATACTAGAAGAAATGGAAAACAAAAAAATAAGGCAAATAAATGACAGGAGGAAAAGAAATGCCCTCAACCCTCGAAGAATGCGGATTGAGGGACTTGGAAGGAAGGAGAACCATCAAAGGCAGATTGGAAAGTGAAGGGAGTCCGCCCCAGAGGTAATGGAAAAAAGGGGGAAAACAAGACCCAGCACAGGAATCCCACCAGCCGTAAGCCCCTGAGGGTGTAGCACTATCCAGGGTGGGGCTACATACACCTGCCTCCTTGAGTGCCTTGAGCAGAAGGAGGGTATCAGAAAAGATGAGACAAGGGTCAATTAAGGCGGGAAAGGAAGAGACTCCCTAGGCCTCGGATACCCTAATACCGCCGGGGTCGGAAAAGAACAAGAGTTGACCAAGAGAGGTCGACAGGAAAGATGACGGATAGGAGCCCGGCACAAGTAAGTGGAAACAATGCCGGACTCAGCTGCGGCCCCGTGGTCGCCAACCTACGTCCCACTAGATGTGAGCCCATGGGGGGATTAGGCCTAGGTTATCCGAGGCTTGGGGTAATTGTAGTTAAGAGGGGCAGATGGCCTTGCAGTTCCGCCCATGAATTAAAACACATTTAATTTACAAATTACTACTGACTAAATTATCAGAGTGTGGTTGACCTCAAAGATAACCAGCTGGCCTTACGTAATTACGATAAAACGCATGAACTGTGTTTTGGCGCTATCTTCTCAAGGAGTCGCGTGGTTTCTGATTAGACAAGAGGGGGAAGAACTGGAGGGAACTACAGTTAGGTCATCAGGACGTTGGCAATGTAAACATTCATTATCCTCAATACCCCAGGCTGGAGGACGTGGAGTCGCTCAGTATTAGAGTGGGAGTCCATAAACCTCCTCCACTATTATTCTTATTTCTTCCTTCCTTCCTCTTTCTTTCTTTCTTTCTTTCTTTCTTTCTTTCTTTCTTTCTTTCTTCCTTCCTTTCATCCTTCCTTTCATCCTTCCTTTCTTTCTTACGTTCTTTCTCTCTTTCTTTCTTCCTTTATTTCTTTCTTTCTTCCTTTCTTTCTCTCTTTCTTTCCTTCTCTCTTTCTTTCTTTCTTCCTTTCTCTCTTTCTTCCTTCCTTCCTTTCCTTCTCTCTTTCTTTCTTCCTTTCTCTCTTTCTTCCTTCCTTTCTTTCTTTCTTCCTTTCTTTCTTTATCTCTTTCTTTCTTTCTTTCTTTCTTTCTTTCTTTCTTTCTTTCTTCCTTTCTTTCTCTCTTTCTTTCTTTCTTTCTTTCTTTCTCTTTCTTTCTTTCTTTCTTCCTCAACGGTCACGGAGGGAGTCCATCATTTTGTGTAGGCTAAGGATAGGTCATACAAGATCCACCCACTACCTAATGAGAAGGGAAGTCCCCCCACTTTGTACCTGTGGAGCTGTTTTCACCGTGGCCCACATTTTCACCGAGTGTGTGGATCTTGCAGACTTACGAAGAAACCTTGGTTTGCAGATGACACTCAAACTTATATTAGCCGATGACGCGGTGGCTGCTGATCGCGTTATCCGCTTTATAAGTGAGAGTGGGTTAGGGCCAGCAATCTAAATTCTCCAGTGAACATTGACTCAACGACTTGTTCGTTTTTGAATGATGAATTTTAATTTTTCCGTAATTTTTGTCTATATTATAATTATTAGTTTTATTTAATTTTTTGTTTTATTAATTTTCGGTCTTTTCAAATTTGGGTGTCCACCTCTAAATTTTTAATTCCATTCCACATTTGTATACTTTAATCTGTGTTAAGAGGGGCAGATGGCCTCGTAGTTCCACCCCTTAAAACAACAATAACTAACTAACTAACTAACTTTCTCTCTCAACTCTTAATTACTAAACATTCGTCTCAGAGACTATGCATGTTGGAAACATTGTGAAATACACTGGCGGAAAAAAATATCCCAACACTATGAAATAAGGAATGTGGAGTAGGGTACGTAAGTTTCAGCAATATATTTGGCGAGGTTACATAATTAATTGGCATAAAGGTAAAAGACAACAGGTTAATGTCCACGCGAGAAAAGCCATCGCAAATGGTCCATTAATAAGCGGTATAATCGCCAGACTGTTGAATGCAGGCATGCAAACGTGCATGCATTGTGTCGTACAGGTGCCCCGAATGTCAGCTTGTGGGATGGCGTTCAATGCCTGTTGAACTTGGTCAATCAATACAGGGATGGTTAACTTCGGTTGTGGATGACGCTGGAGTTGTCGTCCAATGATGTCCCATACGTGCTCGGTTGGGGACAGATCGGGGAATCGAGCAGGCCAAGGCAGCATGTCGACACTCTGTGGAGCACGTTGGGTTACAACAGCGGCATGGGGACGTGCATTATCGTGTTGGAAATCACCCCCGCGAATGTGGTTCATGAATGGCAGCACAACAGGTTGGATCACCAGGCGGACGTACATATCTGCAGTCAGGGTGCATGGGATAACCACGAGAGTGATCATGCTGTCATAGGAAATTGCTCCCCAGCCCAGAACGCCAGGTGTAGGCCCAATGTGTCGACGCGGCCGACAGCTGGAATGTAGGCGCTCACCTGGCCTCCTTCTAACCAAAACACGGTCATCACTGGCACCAAGGCAGAACCGGCTTTCATCGGAAAACACAACGGACCTCCACTCCATCCTCCAATGAGCTCTCGCTTGACACCACTGAAGTTACAGGCGTCGGTGGTTTGGGGTAGGTGTAATGCACGCTGCAGGACGTCTGGCTCGGAGCTGTCCTTCAAGTAACTGATTTCGAACAGTTCGTTGCTTCACTGTTAGCTTCCTGTTCTTAGTGAAGATTCCTATTATTATTATTATTATTATTATTATTATTATTATTATTATTATTATTATTATTATTATTATTATAGAGTGCCTGTGCGAGACATCTCGCAAGTGTTAAATAACCCGCCCGGCTTTACTGTTATGCGGGAGGGACGCGATGCAGTTCTGGTAGGGGCTATCGTATTGTTGATTTGATTAAACGCACTTTATAAGCAAATTAATATATTTCCGTTGACTATTCAAAACATGCAAGATATTTGCTGTACCATTGAGACGATTTGGAAGATTTTGGCACAAACCACACCTAACTCCGTCTGGTTTAGAGCTTGAGTTTTGTGAAACATACACCTTAGCGATTTATATACAGGGTGTCTCTTATTAACGTTTAAAACTCTCTGTAGCGACGTAGATAGCATTGAGACAAGTAATTTGATATAGGACACTTAGGGTCGCAACTGTCCGGAAATACCTTAAAAGTGAACCACAACTGTAATACATATGGCGTCATCAGGTGACGGCTACTCTCGATCAATCAGGCCCGTGCTTCCTGATGCACATCCAAAGCAAACGTTGAATGAATTATCACCCTGGGGTTCGAGGTTCAAGTCCGGGGCTATCCATCAGCTTTCTTTGTTCTCTCTCTTCTCCTTTCAAGTGGAAGCAGATTGTTTGTTGACATTAAGACACGGAACCAGAGTGATATAATATTCAACGTTTGCTTTGGTGTGCGTAAGAGTGCACGGACCTGACCGCTCGAGCGTAGCCGTCACCTGATGACGTCATATGTTTAACTGTTGTGGTTCACTTTTAAGGTATTCCCGGACACTTGGGACCCTAATTGTCCTATATCAAATTACTTGTCTCAATGTCACCTACGTCGCTATAGAGAGTTTTAAACGTTAATAAGAGACACCCTGTATATGATTATTCTATTATTTATTTATTTATTTATTTATAATTCGCTTATCGGCCAACTAGGGACCACGATAATTTCCACTATACATTCAGGGGATTATTCAATTTACGATTGATCCAGTAGGTTTTCGTTAGCTTGCTGTGTCGAGCACGGCGTTCATCCGACCACTTTGCACCGGTTGCCCATTTTTCATCTCGGAAAGTCCCGAAAGTCACGATTTTTTTTTGGAAAAGGTCTCGTTTGTGTACATCTGGTCATAGGCTCATTTCTTGGAGGTCTTTCTTGACGTTAACGTACCGGGGAACTGTTGATTTTGTTTTTGAGTCGAAATTGTTAAATATACGTTTTGTCCATTTAGAGTCTTCCATCCATCGCAAGTGACCGTAGAAGCGAACCCTGTGTTAGCGCATTGTGTCTGTGATCTTCTCTATCTTAGAATTGATTTCTTGCCTGGATTTTCTTACGTAGATCCCGTTTTTGTAGTTTGGACCAAGTACGTTTCTCTCTTTTTGCTCTAACTTAACAAGCGCACATTTCTGAGAGAGGATAAGGCATTCTGACGCAGAGAGGGATACCGGCTTGACGACAGTGATGTAGTGACGAATTTTGGTATTTATAGAAAAGCACCTTTTGTTATATATTATGTTCCGGGTAGTTTGAAAAGCTAAGTCCAGTTTCAGTTTATTTTGAGGCAAAATTGGATTAAATTCATAGTAATGAGCCATTTTGAGAGCCTTGTTGCCATGGTAACCATGCTAATCACAGATAGCCCCCAAATAATAGTAAGTAATACTGTTGCGTCAACTTTCTGGATCAATTGCATATTCGAGACAACTGCCTGTCCCTTTATCAAGGATTGTCAAGAAAGAAAGAAACAAAGAAATAAAGAATTAGTAAACAATGGCATATAACCTCCATAGATAAGTGGTATAAGATAGGAAGCCATGTCGAATAAATAGTTACTCCATGACCCCCTGAGCATGAGACCAAGAAGATGTCGGTAATGAAACTATAGAGAGCAGCCATGATCTACTCAAGGGATAGCCATCACCTCTTTTAAAGTTCTGTGGTTGTTTACATATTACAATCGCTTCCCGAATCATACGAGTTGTGAAATATTTCTCCATACAGATGACAGAAGTTTCATCAAAAATAATTCGATGGTCATTCTATACAGCATGTTCATCAACCGCAGACTTCCCTAGCTGGCAAAACGTAAATGACTACGATGTTCATTGACCCTTGTAGTGATTCTCCTACATGTCTGACCAAGATACAGGGTGTTTCAGGAGGAATAGTAAATATTTTAGGAGGTGGTAGTATAGATGAATTGCAATAAAAAATTCCATATAGCATGTGTCCCAATTATATTGCGTACCGAGATACAGATGTTGGTATGTACCCAGGGCAGTTGTCCTTTCGTGTGTTGGTACAACGGTTACTATGGGCGTATTTAACGATTGTCAACAGTCGTGTGTTGTTGTTCACGTTGTAAAGTTGTGCTTTAGTTTCCATTGAATGTGCGGTGTTCACCTGTCAATGTGCTTTGTTGACCAAGTTGTCTGTGCTGTATCGTTTAAACATACCGCACGTTTTTACACATGCTGAGTAAGCCAATATGGTATTTGTGTATGGGTTTTGTAACGGAAACGCTGCTGCTGCTTGCAGAGAATACGGAATACGATTTCCTAACCGCAAACGACCAGATTCACTGCGTGACTCTGGTGCACAACATCTAAACCTAACATTCCCCGGAAGATGGATCGGGAGATATGGACACGTTTCCTCGGACCTTACCCTTTTGGATTTTTGCCTGTGGGGATGGTTGAAAGGGGAAGTCTACAAGGAAAAAGTTAACACAAGAGCCGAATTGGTCGTTCGGATTATGCATAGTGCAGCCCTCGTCAAAGAACGCCAAGATGTCTTCCGAAGAGCTACACGGGGTGTTATCTAGAGAAGTGAAAAATGCATTGAAATTGGTGGTGGAAGTTTTGAAAATCAACTTTGAACATCCTCATTTGCCTTGGCTTTACATTTGTTTGGGTTAAATACTACCAGCTGTATCTCGGTACGCAATAATATTGGGATATATGTTATATGGAATTTTTAATTACAATTCATCTATACTACCACCTCCTGAAATATTTACTATTCCTCCTGAAACACCCTGTACACACAATCACAGGAACATGGAATCTTATATACTCCAAGACTGTTAAGTCCAACTGAATCCTTGATTGATCGCAAGGATTCGCCAACGGTGACATTAGGCTTGAATATGGTTTTGATATTGTGTCTTCTTAGAAGATGCTCTTATAGCAAAATATAGATGTATCTACTGGACTAGAATGCCTAGTTGACGAAGACCTGTTGCCATGCTAACCATTGTAGTGATATCTTGGACGACAAAACAAACATCCCCGCTGTTAGAATTCCGCTGGTTGTATACCGAGCTGTTGTGACGTAGCGATTGCAGGTAGGATAAAGCAAGTGAACGTTGCGATATCTTTGCACACTGGTGAGCTAACGCCTCAGTCCTACACCGTGACCATGGACGTTAGGACATTGGTCACTGCACTAGCGGCCATCATGACAGTAACAGGTTAGTATTGAACCCAGCGTTGGGTAACTTAACAATGTACTGCTGAGTAATATTCAGAACGGCTAATCGGGAGCGATGGGCACGTTCAACTTGAGCACACGGTCAAGACATTTCTCTACGATTTACCGTCGATCCCCAAGCGGTCGGAGCCTAGTTGGACCCCTAGTTAGTATGGTAGGTTTCTTTATCTATTTAAGTTCGGCCGCTTGTTTTTATTTCAATGTACCTCTTGGCATTAACGGTTAATAAAATTACCATTATTGACATAATGACTACTAGTCCATAATAACGTCTTAATATAATATTTATAACACAACATGCTGTAGATTAGGTTAAATAACCTAACCTCCTCTAACCTAACCTAATCTGAACTAACCTAAACGAATACAGCGTAACCTCATCTAACATAACATAACCTAGCCCTACCTCATCTAACCTAACACAATCTAGTCTAATCTAACCTAACCTCATCTCGACTAACGTAAAGTATTATACCGTTACCTAACCTAACCTTAACTAACCTAATACAACCTAAACTCACCTCGACTAACCTAAAGTTATACAACGTAACCTAACCTAACCTGAACTAACCTAATCTAAACGAATACAACCTAACCTCATCTAACCTAACTTAACATAACCTAGTCCTACCTCATCTAACCTAACACAATCTAACCTAGTCAAACCTAACCTAAACTAACCTAATACAAACTAACCTCACCTAGACTAACCTAAAGTAAAACAAAGTAACTTAACTTAACCTGAACTAACATAACCTAAACGAATACAACCTAACCTCATCTATCCTCACTTAACATAACCTAGCCCTACCTCGTCTAACCTAACACGATCTAACTTAATCTAACCTAAACTAACCTAACCTAGCCCTACCTCGTCTAACCTAACACGATCTAACTTAATCTAACCTAAACTAACCTAACCTAGCCCTACCTCGTCTAACCTAACACGATCTAACTTAATCTAACCTAAACTAAACCTAATACAACCTAACCTCATCTCGACTAACCTAAAGTAATACGACGTAACCTAACCTAAACTCACCTAACCTAACCTAATTTGACCTGACCTACCTTAACCTAACACAACACAACCTAACCTAACCTAACCCGGCCTAACCTGACCTGACCAACCTTAACCTAACGTAACACAACCTAACCTAACCTGACCTACCTTAACCTAACGTAACACAACCTAACCTGACCTAACCTAACCTAACCTGACTTAATCTAACCTAACCTAACCTGACCTACCTCAACCTAACGCAACACAACCTAACCTAACCTGACCTAACCTGACCTACCTTAACCTAATGTAACACAACCTAACCTGACCTAACCTAACCTAACCTAACCTGACCTGACCTACCTTAACCTAACGTAACACAACCTAAGCTAACCTAACCTAACCTGACCTACCTTAACCTAACGTAACACAACCTAACCTAACCTAACCTGACATAACCTAACCTAACCTAACCTAACCTGACCTACTTTAATCTAACCTAACCTGACCTACCTTAACCTAACCTAACCAAATCTAACCTAACCTAGGAATGTTTCGACCATGAACCCAACTCAACATCACCCAGAACAATAACATCGCCATGCGGGAACATAAACATTAGATCTGTCTACCAAAAACCACTCAAGTTTCATGTTTTTGGAGAACATTCCAATATAACCTCAAACACCACCACTTCAAACCATCGGAACAAAGCTTTGAAAATGCTAACAGCACTTGTTGGTGAAACGTCGAAGGGCCGTTCTAAAGATAAAGCTACGTTACAGTTACTGTTATTAACCAAAATAGTAACGACGTAACCGTAAAATTTACTTTGGCGGGAAGTAACTATAGTAACAGTGGTTCAAGTAACACATGACAATTAATCCTTTAATTATGAATAAAAATCGAAGCTTTTGCTTATTCGTTGTCATTTTGGTATAGGAATATGATGGTTGTTGTTGGTTGGTTGGTACCTCAGTATAGGGGCTGCGACAATGCGGTCATGTAGCCCCGTGTACTTTGGGTGTGTGTAGAATCTGCCTGATACCCGGTGTTAATTGTGAAGTCTGTATTAGTGTGTGTTATCCGTTTTCATTTCAAGTAAGGACTGCAGACTTTGAATTTTTCCAAGTAGTTCCTACTTTTGCCGCCAAACGCCATCGTCAACGACTACCAGTTCATAACTTGCTTACCAGATGCCACCGCAGTCGGCTCCTGGCGAAGAAAGTTGGAACCTAAGAGCGTTTGTCAAATGTTTAACCTATAATTTAGCTTCACGCAGGTGTAATTAGTGGAAGGTTCTTTTTCATGCCATGAATCTATGACATGGGACTGCCGGCTTTACTTCCCCTCCGAAGGAAGGCATACTGTAGGATTTTAACGCTCTTAATAATCCGAAGACTTCGGTCGGGTTTGAACCCGCGATCTTGGGCATAGCAGTTCAGCATGCTACCGACTACGCCACCGAGGCCGTTTCGTCCTAATTACTTACTGTTCCAACTTTCGCCACCAGGTGCTAGTTGCTGTAGCATCTAGTTGCTAAGTTCGCAGTTGGGTGTCGTTGGCGGTAGCATTTGGTATCAAAAGTACAGGGTAATTATCTATGTGCGCCCCGATAAACATGGCAGGCCAGGCCGGCTGTGACCAGCGCAGATCACGGTGCGCTCCGCTGACTCATATCGTTAGTTCACACGTGTTTTGTCATTCATATGGACGTGTATTTGCAAAGCTTAGACGTTAGTGTTGCACGTTTAGTGAGTATTGGGATTACTGTGATTGCTGGTCATGCCTAGACACAAATTCACATTGCGCGAACGTGTGTATACCCATAATTCGTATATGAAAAGTAGAAAATCTTGTTCTGAGACGAGACGAAAATTTCGAATCAAGTTTCCAGGAAGACCTGTGCCCAATGCCAGTACAATTAGGAGGCTCGCTAAACGATTCAAGGAAACAGGATCCGTAAATAATAATAGAAGAGTTGACGGACATTCTTTCATCAGAAGATGTCATGTGTGTGTTACAAGAGAGCGAGGACATTTTCAGCATCGCCTGTGAGCACAGTAAGTACCGTACACATTATTGAACATGTTTGGTAAAAGTGTGAAAGTGCACGCTAACCACCGGCTGAATCGGATACGCGCGCCCACGATCTGCGCCAGTCACAGCTGGCTTAGCTTGCCGTGTTTATCTGGGCGCACATAGATAATGACCCTGTAGGAACTACTTGAAATTGATCCTCTGCAGCCCTTCCTTACCTGAATCACAGAAAACATACACAAATACAGCCTTCACATTTAACACCGGTAATCAGAATGATTGTACACACACCCAAAGTACACGGCGCTACAAGCCAGGCGCGGATCTAGAGTTTGGCTTTGGGGTGGGGGGTGGGAGGGAGGGGGGGGGGTCACACAATCGAAATTGTTAAGAAAAATGGTATCACTAACAACGCAATCACAAAATAACCAAACGTACAAAACCAGACCATTTTTTTTGCTAGCTACATGGATAGAAATTTGATGCGTTTAACGCACCAAAAATATTCGTACAAATTGCAACGGCGTGTTTTGCGACTTTTACATCGAGCTTCGAGAAGAGTATCAAGGTACGTTACAGTTTCGGCAAGTCGAGTTGGTACCGACAAAGGGAGAAAGTTACAGCTTAAATTGCCAAGCAAGCTTGCAGTTTGGACGTCGGCAAATTTTTTTGGTGCGAAAAAAGCCCCAAATTCCTATCCGTGCATTGCTGCACATTCATCGTGACATCACTATAAACATCGATTCGGTAATCACAAGGTTTGCTAAACAAAATAGACGAGTTGATTTTGTTATATAAATAATCGGTTTTATACAACAGGTATGAAGTTGTAAATATGTACAGTTGTAACAGAACATAATAATTGCAAGAGAGATATTTTCAGTAATGAATAAAATAAAATAAAACTGTTTTTCAGTTAAAATTGGTTAAGTTTTATTTGTCTGGTTATTGTGTTTTGGTTTGCAAGCTTGCCACGGCGGGTGAGAGGATAGCGTGTCGGTCTACTAACCCCAAGATTGCAGGTTCGCCTCTCGCCGTGGTAAGTGATTTTTGAAAGGCGGCAAAAATATGATACGCATGTCATACGATGTTGGCATGTCAAAGAACCCATTTGAATTCAGTAGGCCGAGTTCATAATGGCAAAATTAATCTCGGGAGTTTCCGCCAACATAAAGTTCCTCATTTCTCTACTAAAAGGAGCTATAGTGTTCAAGGAAATTAGATATCTAACATCTAATCTCCTTGACTTTCATAGTCAAAGAACAACGAAATTCGACATGTAGCTTGCACCCGAAGCCATACGATATTATTATTATTAGGGGTTTGCAAAAAAATTTGGTCTCCGTTTGGGGGCGTCATGAGCCCCGTGACCCCCCCCCCCCCCCTTGAATCCGCACCTGCTACAAGCCCGCGTTGTCGCAGCCCCTAAACTGAGGAACCAACCAATCTCTTCGTGTGGTGTAAATTGGAACAATGCTGCCGTTTCCATGGTGATGAACGACCGCCGCTATTAGTGTACAGTATACATAACACAGGCTGACGTCATGCGGTCCTCAACCTTGGACTCACGTGCAGTCCTTCATTTTACACGACCAGTTTTTGTGAGTTAACACCAGTTGGGTCAGCTGTGAGCAGTGGCACTTCATTAAGGAGGGGGGATCACACTTGTTTGAAAATTACGCAACGACACAGTCATCTCCTCCGCAAGTTCAGTGGATTAACTATTTCGCTGCCCAGCCATTTGGCCTGCAGATATTGGAGTGACGCGTGATCAGCGCATCGGGTCCCCTCGGCCGTTAATTTGGTTTTAGTGATCGGGGCGCTGCCTCACTGTCAGACAGCTACTCAATTGTCCTCACGAGGCTGAGTGCACCCCGTTCCAGACCTCACGTCATTTTCTAAAATCCCCGACGGAGCCGGGAATCGAACCCGGGGCCTCCGGGTGAGAGGCAGCCGCGCTACCCCAACACCACTGCCCGGCACTTTCATTCACATTTAGCCTACTGAAAAACATTAGGCCTATTTGATATTTTGTCCTTTATACCCCTTGGCGTAGCTGTGCGAGTTAAAACAAGCACCATGCCTGCGAATGAGAACAACAACAACAAATAACTCCTGGCACTATACAGCCCATGACGGGCTAAGGCCGACCAAACGACCGCTGCCCAGCCATTTGGCCTGCAGATATTGGGGTGACGCGTGATCAGCGCGTCGGGTCCCCTCGGCCGTTAATCTTGGTATTCGTGGTCGGGCCGCTGTCTCACTGTCGGATAGCTACTCAATTGTCCTCACGAGTCTGAGTGCACACCGTCCCAACCCTCACGTAAGTTTTTAAAATCCCTGACGGAGCCGGGGATCGAACTCGGGGCCTCCGGGTGAGAGGCAGGCGCGCTGCCCCAACACCACGGGGCCGGCCTGCGAATGAGAGCTGCAGCAAAACTTATATTTGAGGTTAAAATCCCGGCACTGCCAGCGAGGATTCTAACTGTGTCTTTCTCCGGGTTTTCCTACTCTTCCCCAGGCAAATACCGGAATAGTAATACCTTATTTAAAAGAAGAAAAAAAAAACAGTTAGCCTACGCACAAGTACGCCGCGATGATGACTCAGATGTCCCAAGCCCTTAATATAATTTAACATTATCATCTTCAAACGCCGACAGTGGTGGCTATGCTCGCTAAAGCGCAGTGCTAGGTCATGGGGCCAAGCTCTCTGTAGACGTGGGTTCGAGCCCCACCATCGGCCATCCTTGAAATGGTTTTCCGTGGTTTCCCTATTTTCAACACCAGGCACATGCTGGGGCGGTACCTTCTGACCGGCCACGGCCGCTTCCTTACACACCCTTGCCCAGTTTCATTCATCTTTATTAATTTCATTGGCGTCAGGAAGGGCATCCGAACGTAAAAACCATCCGCCAAATAGACTTTCATCGAATCTCATCCCTGACCACGTTGAAAAACGGGAATGATAAGGGGTAAAAATATACACTGCTTGAATCCCCTTACGTCGTCTTTCTGGTTGGTTGGTTGGTTGGTTCTTAGGTTTAGGGGCTGCAACATCGCGGTCATTAACCCCGTGTACTTTGGGTGTATTGAACCCTTTATCCACAGGCTGTATAAAGGATTCTAATAAATTATTCATCATCTTTTGATACATTTCTACAGACAGCAGATATGAGAGCCAGACGGTGTTGGGAAATATTGAGAAATCAGTGGCCGAGAGGACACAATGGTTTAAGCTCCAGTGGTATTTTAGGAAGTAGCATAATATTCTTGACACATAGGACAGGTGCAACTTTCAGCGCGGAGACGGCTTGGGTACGCACAATATGGCTTGTTGCTATGAGTGTTGGCGCCAAGAAGAAAATCGAATGCTACGAAGTAATTGGTCAATCTTCATGTTAACCACTCCCTGTGGCAGAAATACAAGTAAAAGCGCGCAAAGATCTACAAGAGTCTGGACCAATAATATCAAGACGCCCTGTTTTAGCGGCAACTCGGCTTGGTAACGCACCCTGGTAAATTAACGCGGGAGTTATCTACGGATTAATTCCACGATCGATTCGAGCCAGCTACAGCATAATCGTAACCTCCACACTACTACGAACTCATTGATACCGATCGCATGCTAGTCTGATAATTATTATGGAATATTTTTCCATAAATCCCCTTCCACACCTACCCTAGTCAGTTTCATTTATAATGATCCAGAAAGCTTCGAGAGAACACACTTTATTTTGTGCGTCTGAGGACGTAACGTACACTTTCATTTGTGCGTCTGAGGACGTAACGTTGATTTTTATTTGAGCATTTGAGGACGTAAGGTGTCCGAGGACACGAGGCATACTCTGCATATTTTTCATGCAGTTGAACATGGAACATTTTCGTCAAGTTAGAAGTGTAACTTCAGTGATTTATTTGTAGTCCCAGTACTACCAGATAGGACCAGTTCATCGAATATAATTCACCAATAGACTGTCAAGGAATTTAGTACTTGATCGGTGAATTTAATAGGAACTATATAGTGAGTGTATCTGACAAAACTTTATTTAAATCAGCACGAGATGACATCTAGGAACGAGACCGGATCTTGGAACCAGCAGTACATTTGCCAGAAGATGTCGATGACGAGCTAAGCATCTTAATGGAGGGATGGCTGCAGATGTTTTCCTTGGCGCTGTTTTAAAAGGATTGAGTACAAATGAATTTATTTATTTATTAAATCAGCTATGGTATTATGGGACATATTTTTGTAGATATTTGTTTGCTTGTTTGGTAATGTAGATTCTTAGTTCTTGTTTACTGACACATTAAATATGGGACAAGCCGAGCGTTGTGTAATTTGTAAATATTGTGATTTGTGTTTGGTTGAACTATACAGGGCGACGCGCAGCTCGTGCTCGCATTCGCTTGCGTAAATCGCGGTCAAGCATTGTAATTCGGAAGTCTGCCTTATAACAAAAATGGAACTGTATTAATTTGAGATTAAAAATAGTATTTGGAGGGTAAAGATTATTTTGAGCAGAATTTTATGACGGATCAGGATTATTTTGATAGTTGCTTTTTCAGCAGATCTGAACAGGATGGCACTTTGCACCCGAGTTTTTGTTGTGTATTTTTTTTAAGTGTCAATGGACGCATTATTGGTTGATCGGTTTTGAGCCGACCCAGTGGTATGTTTATGAGAGAGAGTCAGTCCAAGCTTTTGGTGCGTAGTGTGATTTTATGATGTGTTAGCGAGAATATATCATTGTGATTATTCTGACTTGCTCCGCATCAGCCCAGTTCATATCCTCGCGAGGCTGAACTCGTAGATTATTTTGTGTTTTCTTGCCATCCAAGCGGATGAGTGAGATATGTTTGCGTTCCAGGTGGAACTTGCACCTAGCTTGAAGGACTGAGAGAGATAGTTGACGCAGCGATGATTCATCAAGAGGGGCGCGCTCAAATCAGATAACGCGACTTGTCATTAGTAACAGGCCTGGCTCCTGTACTTCAATTTAAGACGTTGTTTTAAATTCACAAAACCTGATCGGTTATAATGAGTATTTGATTGATTAAATGGGTGTTATTCATAATGTTGAAATTTTGGGCTTATGCCGTGTTTTATTATATTGAAATTCGACGCGTTTCGAAAGAAACCATGTCTTTCATCGTCAGGAATAAACTGGAATACGACAATGTTGCTAAGAGAAAGCAACGAAGAACATATAGAAGGTGCCCAAAGATGGACGCCATTATAGCCCCATGTTAGGGACAACGGAAAGCAGCAGTGAATTACTTTCTCAGGGTTCTGATAATAGGTAGCCAGGATTCACTGAGATTGTAGCCGGTGTCGCGGTTGAAATTATCTGGGTGTTTACGTATTTCAACCGCCTCCCTGATGATTCTGGGACGATATTGCTTTATACGGGCAAGAACATCCACTCCTTGGAACATGACATCATGGCCAGGTGTTAAAGCATGATCGGCAACAGCTGATTTATCAGGTTGAATGAGCCTGATACATCTATTATGTTCCTTAATGCGAGTGCATATTGTTCTCGAAGTCTGCCCGATGTAAACCTTGCCACAAGTACAGGGGACTCTGTAGATACCCGGTTGTTGCAATTTAGGCAAACTGTCCTTAGTTGGTCGCAGGAGTTGCCTAATCTTAACAGAAGTTCCAAATACAGTCCGTATGTTGTATCGACGTAGGATTTTAGCAACCGCGACACCGGCTACAATCTCAGTGAATCCTGGCTACCTATTATCAGAACCCTGAGAAAGTAATTCACTGCTGCTTTCCGTTGTCCCTAACATGGGGCTATAATGGCGTCCATCTTTGGGCACCTTCTATATGTTCTTCGTTGCTTTCTCTTAGCAACATTGTCGTATTCCAGTTTATTCCTGACGATGAAAGACATGGTTTCTTTCGAAACGCGTCGAATTTCAATATAATAAAACACGGCATAAGCCCAAAATTTCAACATTATGAATAATAACACGGGCCGTGAAAGTCTAAATGACAATAAATGGGTGTTGTCCATAGTGTAAGGTAGCTTCCGAAACTCCTGTTTGTCTGGCGTTTTATAAAAATGTAAACATAGTTTTCAGCCGTTAGGCTTGTATTTTGTTGCTGTTGCTTTAATTTCATGTGTGTTTGTTTTACGCGTTCAATGACCCCGTGTGGCATTTGAATGTGCGAGGCTATGTTCCCATTTTGTGATGCGAGCGTTTTGGCCTATTTCTGGCATGCTCTTGTTATTTCATGTGCTCTGGCACCAGCTAGAATCTCAGGGAGAATCGTCATCTTTTGTATTATTAGATCTTGCATGTGTCAGTAGTAATTATAGTGTATTAATTACGGGTGGGTCCCATAGCCATAGTGTGATTTAAAAGATGCAACTCCGTGAGCAACTTGACTGTTTCAGTTGTAAACAGACTCGTATCAGTACTCATTTTCTTATTTAACGAGCAGTACACCACGCATTATATAACTTTTTGACCAGGAAAAATGGACTTGCATCCATATGTTGTGACGAGCGAGTTCTTACCGCTCAATTTTATGCTATGATTTATCATTTTGAGTGAAGCTGTATTCACATTGTTTTGTTGTGTGGAGCGAGTCTTACCGCTCAGTAATATATTTATTTCTTATGGGAGTGAAAGTCAGGGAGGATTTCTTTTATTTATTATTATGCACATAATTTTCAGTCATTAAATTTCTTTTATTATACTTGTTATTCATTTTATTTCTAGTATAGCCTCTGTCATGGACCTTTCTATTCATTAGAGCATGTTGTTTTTAAGCGAATTTTTCTGTGTAAAGCAGTCAGGACTGAACACGACCCCGTAGATGAATCTTGAGAAAACCATGCTTTATTGAAGGGTGCAGTATGTAGAATCTGTCTGATAACCGGTGTTAATTGTGATGGCTGCATTAGTGTGTGTTAACTGTTTTTTAAATTCAAGTAAGGATTGCAGACTTTGATTTTTTCAAATACAGTGGAACTTGGATAATTCGAACCTCAAGGAACCAGTAAAAAAATTCGAGTTATCCAAAAATTTGAATTAAGAAAGTTCTTTGAAAAGGGTAGAGAAAATATATTGTATTACGTTTAAATAATGATTTACGTTCAACAAAGCAGATTAACAAACAACGGTACTGTATAAAGACTGTATCGTGAATAACCTCAAAAGTTTCAAATGATAAAATAAAACCAAAATGTACTATTCATCTATTTAACGACAGTATTAATCCAGCAATCTAGTTAAGTCTTAGAGAAATCTTCTGTTTTTCAAAATAGTTTGAGATTTTTACCTGTTTCCTACAATTAAGTCTCTCAGCCATCACAAAAATCTAACAAATTTAAGGAACGGAAAACAGAACTACTTACGTCATTTCTACTTTAAACAAGCCCCGTAAGTTCTGTGATGTGGTTTGTTGCTTGGGGCTGCACTCGGAACATTTTTTTAGGGAATTGTCCCAACTGTTTGGCTTCTGATCGGCATTTTACGCTAAAAACTTCGAATTATCCAAAATATAATTCGAATTAACCACGATTTCTTGGCATTGATTGTATATAAAATGCTAGGGACCAAGAGAAAAATTCGAATTAAAGAAGATTTCGAATTATTGAACCCATGTACCATTGGTTCAAGGGGTCGAATCCATGTATTATGGTAAAAAGAAGGAAGGAAATATACAGTCTTTAGAATGACTTGGAAAGATTTTATACAAGAGGACTGGTTATATGTTGTGCAAGAATATGAGCCAAGGTGGCCAGGAAATGATATCCCGCGTGACGCACTGATAAGGAGCGATCATGGCTATAATTAGAACAAGAGGAACTTTCTGTGCGGAGTGAGTGAGAGAAGGTTTCGGAAATCGAGCTTACGTTGCAGTAAAACGGCAACCGCGCTGTTATGCAAGAAGAGAAATAATAAGATTTAAGCCATTTGCGAACATAAAAGTAACAAAAGAAATACATCATTGTGAATCATTTCGGAATAGAGATTTTTGTGTGGAGAAAAAGGTTTTAATAACTGCCTAGGAAAGAAGTGCAAACGTGGCATTACGTCAATAAAAGTTCCCCGAGACCCGCGGTGGTGGGGATTAAAAATCAACTACAACACCCACGTATCTTAAGAGTAAATTTCATTTAATATCTCAGAATTGTACGATCGATTTTCACGTGCAAAGAAATCAATTTACGTTTAGAAAACAAGCTTCCCAGAGATATAATTTTTAAAAGTGTGCGACCATTGCTTCAAAAGTTGGTTATGAAAAAGACAAGGATTTGATCGTTTTGTCGCCGTTTTGTATAAAAGTCCTGGCCGTGCCAGGCAAATCATGCAGTACTTACTAGACCTCGAGAGGTCGTGATACTCTGTATCACCAACGAGCACCCGTAGGCAGTGGCCGAGAAGTATCATCATAGTATCGCCGTGTGAAGACTTAGGAAAATCCTAGTACAGGATTTAGTTCAACAAGCGTCAGTCTTTATAGTGAAAAGTTCCGTATTACAGTCAAAATAGGCTGCGAACTTAAAGAACAGGCGATAGGTCTTCAAATAACAGTTCAGTAAAACGACAGAAAGTATCGTAACGTTTGAAGTACCAACGATAGAAAAACAAACAGTTCTATAAAAGTTAAGGAACCCGATCAGGGTCGGACAAAAATAGTAACGCCTAGTGTATCAAAAATATAGGAACTAGAGTGCCGAAGAATAAGAAGGGAAAATTTAATCCAAGACATTGTCTAACAGGAGACAAACGAACAGTAAAAGCATTAAGCTACGAAACTAATTAAAGGAATAGCCGTAAGTGCTAGGGAATCATAGGTCACCGATAAAATATTCGAAAGGCCGTAACAGAACAGACTGTAGCTAGACCAATAAATAGTGTCTAGAAAGAAGCGATTTCGAGCTAATAAAAATAGAAGCCGATCGTCAGGAAACCGGATTTGAGGAATAGCCGTTCCAGGGAAGGGTAGATTGATTGAGACTTTCATCATCTTGCCAGATAGGAAGCCAACGTCTAAGAGTGTCAACCCTTGGAAACGGGAAAGAAGGAATCACGTGTGTAAAGGCAAAAAAGCAAAGCCTTAGTGATTAAAAGCAGTGTAATGTAAATATAGTTAAATCCGTTTAAGTGTTATAATTTTTAGTGAATGTATTTGTGTATGATAAAAGAATACAAAATTGTATTCAATATGTTACCAGTGTTGAAGGTAAATAATATGTTTGTGTATCAAGAAGTGTTAATGTGTGAAATGGAATTAGGGAAGATGGCTTAAACACATTCAAGTGGGCAAAATGAAACATCGTTGGAAAGTTCGGTCGGTGACCGACATATCATGTGAGTAACCATTTCATTATGTTATGTGTTGGGGAATATTTGCGTACAATCCACCTGAGAATGAGAAAATAGGGATGTTGTTGAATAACAAATAACAGAATAATAGCGCGATCTGAACGATTAAAATGGAGAAAGTATAAAATAATTATGTGAAATAAATAAATACCTTTGGGGTAATGTAGGAAATAAAATATCAGTGTAGTAGATAAATGATTTGAATATGTGAAAGCAAGCGTAATAATAATAATAATAACAATTATATGAATTAATAAATTTATAATGAATTATATGAAAATAAGAGTTTGTGAGCTCTTTTAAAAAGCTTAATACTTGTGGTGGAAACATTGTTTTGAGATAAAGCGATTATTGGCACGGGAGAGGATTAATATAAAATTGAGATGTAGATCAAATGTGTATTGTTGAATCTATCAGTTCTTTGAAGGCAACTTGGCTCAGTAACATGTAAGCGCTGTGAAGCGCATTAAAGAATTTTGTCACGCTAGGAATGCGTTGGAATACTCGGTAAATTTAATTATGAGGGGCAGTTGGTCGCGGTAATTGAGCTATGGTAAGTCCTCTGATCACGAGGCCATGTGTGTGTTATATTGTAGAAGGGTGTGAAATATTTGTTGTATTATGAGCGCAGGTTATAGACAAAGGTCGCCCTAAGTCGCGAATATTGTAGGTCCTCCAGTATGGGATATGGTTCCCGAGGCAGTGAAAGGAATCGAACCCAGGTTCGTCTATTATTGAAGCCCTTAAATATTTGTTGTTGTATTGAATTATTCTTACCCACCAATGAGGATACTTCATAATTAATAAATGCCGAGTTTAAGAGAATAAGGTCTTGTGAACCTCAATGAAAATAGTATAATGAAAGCCATGCTTGTTCAAAGAACTACATAATGAAACAGCTGTGTAAGCTAAGAGTCGTTCGTCCCGTGTGGGCGAGGACCGTAATCTCTGCCTCCCCTGCAATAAATCGCGCTAATTGGCCAGGCCAGACCCCTCGCTACTGATGTTGTGGTAGGTTTGAATAGCCGTCTGTTTTGAAGTTATAATCCACAGAGGGTTTAGAGTTGGTTTTAACGACCCGGTCTTCGAACCGAGGTTCTTGTAGATGAGGATTACCGCTTGCAAGTTCAGATCGTTGCTTTATTATGAGATAATGGTCTTTTAAGACAAATAACGATAAGTCCCTAATGTAATATAATGTAGGAATTCACTAGTTCAGTGAAGACAATTAGATTTCGGGAGTGATCTTAATTTTTGACATGTTCAAGTAGTCTTCTGAAGCTCGGGAGTATGCGGATGTTTTCCCAATCACAGTAGTGAATTGTTGACTGAGAGAGATGGTAACCCATGAACATGTGAAAGCCCAAAATTTAAGTAAATGAATAACAGTACTTTAAGGAGAATTATATATTGTTTTAATTATAAGATACTCATATAATAGGAAGTGAGGTGTTGTAAAAGAATAACACAGAGTATATAAAAGTATCGAGCCATTTGGAGCTCTTGATTTTATGGAATTTTAAAGGGATACTTTATGGAAGTGAAAGGAGATGTAAGTTTGTTGGTTTATAGGAAACCATTTATTATGATTTAACCTTTGTTTGTTTATGTATTCCTTGTTCACACTGAGCAAGTTAGAAGTATTGGTCAGTATTTTATTTGTTTAATTTGTTGTAGCGCCATTTATTGGAGTAATTAAATGTTTTATAGTAGGAGTTGATTTGTTGATTATTTTGGAAGTGTATCCTCTATTTAATCCAAAATGTGTAAGTCACAGAGTGGGAGAACATACCATAACCCCGAAAATCCCGATTTGAGCATTTTTGGCATACTGTGATTTGCATATTTCATGCTAAATGGGCACATTATGGAAGTTCGAATTAGCCATGTTCCACTGTAGTTCCTACTTTTTCTGCCAAACGCCACCGTCAACGACTACTAGTTCAGAACTTAGCTACCAGACGCCACCGCAGTCGGCTCTTGGCAACGAACGTAGGATCCTAAGAGCATTGTTAACATTCTTAACATATACAATTTAGCTTCATACAGGTGTAATTAGTGGAAGGATCTTTAACATGCCATAAATCTATGACATGGGACCGCCGGCTTTACTTCCCCTCCGAAGGAAGACATACTGAGGGATTTTTAACGCTCTTAAAACATCCGACGACTTCGGCTGGATTTTAACCCGCGATCTTTGGCATAGAAGCTCAGCATGCTATCAACTACGCCACCGAAGCCACCGTCGTCTTTCTGCTTCCGTTTTCCTGGTCGGAAATGAATAAAGGTGGTAGTGCTGTACCTATTTGGGCACCCAACAACACAACAACTTCTCATTTACTCAGCATTATCCATATTTTCTACAATTCTTTCGCTTTGACTTCGTACAAACATGCCGGTAAGAAGTCCACAGTTAGTACTGCTCGGTTCCAAGCTCTGTGAACTTGCGGGATGAAGGGCAAAGGAAGGGTAGGAGCAGGCGAGAATTGAGAAGCCTGTCGACAGCCCGCCGTGTTACCTGACATTCTCATCTATTCCAATACTGCTAACATAGGGTCTTTTCTGAAACCAGTGTGGCGTTACGAATAAGTCAGTGAGTCACCGACCAATGTATTTTGTTCGGTACTATGCACGGACCGAGAAACCTCATCACTCGTCAACACCATTTCTCATAGTCCGCGATGCACATTCCTCTCAGGTTCACGCAGCTTAGACTCGAGCAGTACACTCGGCGGTCACTCCAGGTGCGCGCACGGTGCCTATAATCATTTGGTTGAAATGAAAACATATCAACCTTTCCCCTTAAGTCTCTCGTTATATGTGTAGTTAATAAACATGCGAGATTTCTCGCTCGCGTCCGCTAGTGTAACTAAGTATGTAAAGAACGTCACAATAGACAGATGACTGACTATCTGCTCATGCAGCCAACTTCCAAGTTGAATCATAAGTGTCAGTATGAATGTCTGCAATCGTGGCAAAAATGAATCTATACCCTGATTTAAACCAGTAGAAGGAAACTATAATAAAAATCACCATGTTTGTAGAGATGAGGAATAAATGGTAAGGTTACATTGTTAGTAACTTATTTAAGGTGACGCGGACTTTATACAATCACCATGTTTGCAGTGATGGGGCGACAAATGGTAAGGTTACATTGTTAGTAACTTATTTAAGGTGACGCGGACTATAATCACCATGTTTGTAGTGATGGAAGGACAAATGGTAAGGTTACATTGTTAGTAACTTATTTAAGGTGACGTGGACTATATATTACCATGTTTGTAGTGATGAGGGACAAATGGTAAGGTTACATTGTTAGTAACTTATTTAAGGTGACGTGGACTATATATCACCATGTTTGTAGTGAGGGGGACAAATGGTAAGGTTACATTGTTAGTAACTTATTTAAGGTGACGTGGACTATATATTACCATGTTTGTAGTGATGGGGGACAAATGGTGAGGTTACATTGTTAGTAACTTATTTAAGGTGACGTGGACTAAATATCACCATGTTTGTAGTGAGGGGGACAAATGGTGAGGTTACATTGTTAGTTACTTATTTAAGGTGACGTAGACTAAATATCACCATGTTTGTAGTGAGGGGGACAAATGGTAAGGTTACATTGTTAGTAACTTATTTAAGGTGGCGTGGACTATATATCACCATGTTTGTAGTGAGGGGGACAAATGGTAAGGTTACATTGTTAGTAACTTATTTAAGGTGACGTGGACTATATATCACCATGTTTGTAGTGATGGGGGACAAATGGTAGGTTACATTGTTAGTAACTTATTTGAGGTGACGTGGACTATATATCACCATGTTTGTAGTGAGGGGGACGAATGGTAAGGTTACATTGTTAGTATCTTATTTAAGGTGGCGTGGACTATATAATCACCATGTTTGTAGTGATGGGGGACAAATGGTCATGTTACATTGTTATCAACTTATTTAAGATGTCGTGGACTATATATAATCACCATGTTTGTAGTGATGGCAGATAAATGGTAAGGTTACGGTGTTGGTAACTTACTTAGCGCGACGCGGACTATATATAATCACCATGTTTGTAGTGAGGAGGACAAATGGTAAGGTTACGGTGTTGGTAACTTACTTAGCGCGACGCGGACTATATATTATCACCATGTTTGTAGTGAGGAGGACAAATGGTAAGGTTACATTGTTAGTAACTTATTTAAGGTGACGCGGACTATATTTAATCACCATGTTTGTAGTGATGGCAGATAAATGGTAAGGTTACGGTGTTGGTAACTTACTTAGCGCGACGCGGACTATATAGGGGGGACAAATGGTAAGGTTACATTGTTAGTAACTTATTTAAGGTGACGTGGACTATATATCACCATGTTTGTAGTGATGGGGGACAAATGGTAGGTTACATTGTTAGTAACTTATTTGAGGTGACGTGGACTATATATCACCATGTTTGTAGTGAGGGGGACGAATGGTAAGGTTACATTGTTAGTATCTTATTTAAGGTGGCGTGGACTATATAATCACCATGTTTGTAGTGATGGGGGGCAAATGGTCATGTTACATTGTTATCAACTTATTTAAGATGTCGTGGACTATATATAATCACCATGTTTGTAGTGATGGCAGATAAATGGTAAGGTTACGGTGTTGGTAACTTACTTAGCGCGACGCGGACTATATATAAACACCATGTTTGTAGTGAGGAGGACAAATGGTAAGGTTACGGTGTTGGTAACTTACTTAGCGCGACGCGGACTATATATTATCACCATGTTTGTAGTGAGGAGGACAAATGGTAAGGTTACATTGTTAGTAACTTATTTAAGGTGACGCGGACTATATATAATCACCATGTTTGTAGTGATGGCAGATAAATGGTAAGGTTACGGTGTTGGTAACTTACTTAGCGCGACGCGGACTATATATAATCACCATGTTTGTAGTGAGGAGGACGAATGGTAAGGTTACATTGTTAGTAACTTATTTAAGGTGGCGTGGACTATATAATCACCTTGTTTGTAGTGATGGGGGACAAATGGTCATGTTACATTGTTATCAACTTATTTAAAAAGTCGTGGACTATATATAATCACCATGTTTGTAGTGATGGGAGATAAATGGTAAGGTTACGGTGTTGGTAACTTACTAAGTGCGACGCGGACTATATATAATCACCATGTTTGTAGTGAGGAGGACAAATGGTAAGGTTACGGTGTTGGTAACTTACTTAGCGCGACGCGGACTATATATAATCACCATGTTTGTAGTGAGGAGGACAAATGGTAAGGTTACATTGTTAGTAACTTTTTAAGGTGACGCGGACTATATATAATCACCATGTTTGTAGTGATGGCAGATAAATGGTAAGGTTACGGTGTTGGTAACTTACTTAGCGCGACGCGGACTATATATAATCACCATGTTTGTAGTGAGGAGGACAAAGGGTAAGGTTACATTGTTAGTAACTTATTTAAGGTGACGCGGACTGTATATAATCACCTTGTTTGTAGTGATGGGGGACAAATGGTCATGTTACATTGTTAGTAACTTATTTAAGGTGACGCGGACTATATATAATCACCATGTTTGTAGTGATGGCAGATAAATGGTAAGGTTACGGTGTTGGTAACTTACTTAGCGCGACGCGGACTATATATAATCACCATGTTTGTAGTGAGGAGGACAAAGGGTAAGGTTACATTGTTAGTAACTTATTTAAGGTGACGCGGACTAGCAAGCAGTAGTTGAGGTGTGAACGACAGCCAACAAGGTCTTGCTATTGTGGCATTAAATCCTGTTGACAGCCTGATGGTCTTTCACCTGCTCAAGGCTCAACGCGGGAAGCGAAAGGATTTATACAATTACAAGTAGTTGCGTAACGAATGTACTCTATTTTGTTTGTTTGGTAGCTGAAGAGGACGTAGTAATTCCCCCAGCCTCTAGACACGACAGACAAATACACCTCAATACTTCGCAACTGGGTTTTGAGGAAGTTGGTATGCACTAAGGCCCAATAACAAATACGAATATAATGGTTCGGTCGCTGATGGTGTTATAGATTGCGATAACTGAAACTCAAGCATGAATTCCTGAAATCGATGTGTGTAGAAAATTCTTAACCGAAGTTATACATGAGTATCTGCTGTCTTCTGCTCATGAACATGATTGAGGCAGGGTGTGTGTAGTGCTACACCCTCAAGGGCTCACAGTATCTCCTGCCTTCTGCTCATGACCCTAAAGGAGGCAGGGTGTGTGTAGCCCCACCCTGGATAGTGATACACCCTCAAGGGCTCAAATTATCTCCTACCTTCTGCTCAACGCCAAAAGGAGGCATTTTGTTTGTAGCCCCACACTGGATAGTGCTACACCCTCAAGGGCTCACAGTATCTCCTGCCTTCTGCTCATGACCCTAAAGGAGGCAGGGTGTGTGTAGCCCCACCCTGGATAGTGCTACACCCTCAAGGGCTCGAATTATCTCCTACCTTCTGCTCAAGGCACTAAAGGGGGAAGGGTGTGTGTAGCCCATCCTGGATAGTGCTACACCCTCAAGGGCTCACAGTATCTCCTGCCTTCTGCTCAAGGCACTAAAGATGGAAGGGTGTGTGTAGCCCCACCCTGGATGGTGCTACACTCTCAAGGGCTCACAGTATCTCCTACATTCTGCTGAACGCCCTATAGGGGGAAGGGTGTGTGTAGCCCCACCCTGGATAGTGCTACATCCTCAAGGGCTCACAGTATCTCCTACCTTCTGCTCAAGGCACTAAAGGGGGAAGGGTGTGTGTAGCTCCACCCTGGATAGTGCTACACCCTCAAGGGCTCACAGTATCTCCTGCCTTCTGCTCAAGGCACTAAAGGGGGAAGGGTGTGTGTAGCCCCACCCTGGGTAGTGCTAAACCCTCAAGGGCCCACAGTATATCCTGCCTTCTGCTCAAGGCCCTAAAGGAGGCAGGGTATGTGTAGCCCCACCCTGGATAGTGCTACACTCTCAAGGGCTCACAGTATCTCCTGCCTTCTGCTTAAGGCCCTAAACGAGGCAGGGTGTGTGTAGCCCCACCCTGGATAGTACTACACCCTCAAGGGCTCACATTATCTCCTACCTTCTGCTCAAGGCACTAAAGGGGGAAGGGTGTGTGTAGCCCCACCCTGGATAGTGCTACACCCTCAAGGGCTCACAGTATCTCCTGCCTTCTGCTCAAGGCACTAAAGGGGGAAGGGTGTGTGTAGCCCCACCCTGGATAGTCCTACACCCTCAAGGGCTCACAGTATCTCTTACCTTCTGCTCAAGGCCCTAAAAGAGGCAGGGTGTGTGTGGCCCCACTCTGAATAGAGCTACACCCTCAAGGCTCATGGCTGGTGAGTTCGCGAGTTGGCAACCACGAGGGATTCCCGAGCTGGGTCCGGTTTTTCTCCTCTTTCTCTTTCCTATCTGCCTCTCATGGCTCTACTTCCTGACAAGTCCCTGAATTCTCATTCTTCGAGGATTGAGGGCATTTATTTCCGTTATTCCTTCCTTTTTGTCATTTCTTCCTCTAGTCCGCTATGTGGCGTAGTGGCTAGCATTGTTGGCTGTCCCCCCCCCCCGGAGGCCCAAGTTTGATTCCCGGCTCTGATACGAGGACTTAAACGGGCTCCACTCAGCCTCGTGAGGAAAAATCCATCCTGGAAGTGATTTTCCATGGTTTTCCCCAGTTCTACCCCAGGCAAAGGCTGGTATAGTGTTTAATTTAAGGCCACGGCCGCCTCTTCCTACATTCTAAGTCGTATCCGTTAATCACAGATAGAAATAGGAAGTATTCTGACCCGCACTAGTAACCAATGTGATAACTAGGGCTCGGATCGATATGCTCGATAAAATCTCCAGATATGCTCGAAAACCATGTGTTTTATGCTCGATAGATATGCTCGAAACCCTCATTATATGCTCGAAAAACCCATTATATGCTCGATAGATATGCTCGAAACCCCCATTATATGCGGTTAAATATGCAGAAATGCTCAAAAAACACCGTTAAAAACTATAGAAAGGAAAGTGAAACTGAAAAAACCATAACATACTCGCATTCAAGTTTTTCAAGTATATAGTCATGAGAGAAGTGTTCTTATAAAAGTTACAGTTTAAAAGTTCATTTACAAAATCTTCATAATTAGGCGAGTCAATGAAGTAGATCTGCATTGGTCTGTACAACAAGAAATTTTCTATGTTTTCAGTTTTGAATGATTTTCTTCAATCAATCAATCAATCAATCAATAAAAGTTTCAATGACGAGAACGACCTCACAAAAGGTTAAAAGCCTGCGGTTCTATTATTCGCACCAGATAGGCTTTTCATTAATTATTTCTGTTTTCGAACCTTAAGGATTGTCAGGGCCCGAATTCGGGAGACAATTCGAAGAAAAACAAACTATTTAGTCGAAAACCACAAGAATATGCATTTATATGCTTCTATTCGGAAAACCGTGGTTTTATGCATTTATATGCTCGATAAATTTCAATTCTGTTAGTCCCAGAGAGGTGAAAATACCACCGAAAGGCTTCTTTCAATGTGTACTATTCAGGAAAAAATATGCAAATATGCTCGAATCCGAGCCCTAGTGATAACAAATAATGATGTATTTAATCCTAGAATGGTAGCGTTCGTCTCCTCGACGGAAACGGGATACACTTGTGCTTCCCCCCACTCCTCCCATTGGTCCAATCCTCACCAGAGTTTGGCAGCCCTATAATACAAAGCAAATTAGCCAAACTAAAATAATAATAATAAAAAGGTCAAAATCCATAAAACCCCCCAAAACAATCAAAATAAGTCAATATTTGTTAAAAGAGCACAAAAAGTAAAATATAAACGAATACATATACTTTAAGTATAAAAAATGTCAAAAACAAACAAACAAACAAACAAAAACATTCAAAATCAGTCATAATTTGTCAATAAACTAAAAAGTAAAGTTTACGAAAACAATACCGTACTTAAAATGTAAAAAACAAAACAAAATAAAACAATAAAAATTAGACAAAAAGCTCAAAAAGTCCAAAGATAACCAAATAAAAATTATTCATAATCCAAAAGGAAAACAATCCACACCAGTATTTGCCAGTCCTAGAATACAAAGCAAATAAGTCCAAAATGAAAAAATCAAAATTATTCAAAATCCATAGAAACCCCCCAAAAAACAATCAATTTTGTCAAAATTTGCCAAAAAAAAAAAAGGCTCAAAATTTAAAAATAACAAAAAATACTTCAAGTCTCAAAAAAAATCAAAATAAGCAAAATAGAAAAGAAAAACATCAAAATTCTTGAAAGAAGCTAAAAAAAGTCCCCAAAACAAATAAAAATTAGTCAAAATCCAAATAGAAAAGTGCCCCCACCATGTTTTTGAAAACAATAACACAATGCAATACAAAGCAAATTAGTCAAAAAATACACAAAATATCAAAAATAGTCAAGATCCATCAAACCCCAAGAAACACTCAAATTAGGCAAAATTTGTCAAAAATGCTCAAAAATTAAAAATAACGAAAAATACTTAAAATATCAAGAAATAACACACAAAATAAAAATTAGAAAATACAAAAAAAAAATCCAATTTTTGTCAAATAGCTCAAAATATCCCAAAAAGAAACAAATAAAAATTATTCAAAATCCAAAAAGAAAACAATCCCCACCAGTGTTTGGCAGTCCTAAAATACAAAGCAAATAAGTCCAAAAAGAGAAAAAAAAGTTAGTCAAATTCCATTAAAAAAAATCAATCAAATTAGTCAAAATTTGTCAATAAAACTCAAAAATAAATTTTATAATAACAATAAATACTCAAAATCTCTATGACAATCAAAATCAGTAAAATACAAAAGAAACAATCAAAACTAGTCAAGAAAGCTCAAAAAGTCCCGAAAAACAAATAACATTTAGTCAAAATCCAAAAAGAAACCAATCCCCACCAGTGATTGGCAGTCCTAAAATAAAAAAGGTAATTAGTCCCCCCCAAAAATACAAAAATATTAAAATTAGTCAAAATCCGTATAACCCCAAAAAACAATCAAATTGGTCAAAATTTTGTCAAAAGAGCTCAACAAATCCCACAAAAACAAATAGAAATTAGTCAAAATCCAGAAAGTTAGCAACCACAATTAGTCAAAATTAGCGAAACCCAGTTCAAAAATTCCAAATAAATAATTAGATCAATAAATAAATGGTCAAAATCAAATAAAAAAAAAGAAACAGAATTATTCTCCACCTTGCTAGCTAAGAGAATGAAATAAAAGTTGACTGAAGAGGTTATTATTATTATTATTATTATTATTATTATTATTATTATTATTATTATTTATTAAGCGTATGGCTCTTAGTGCCGGGAGTGTCCGAGGACATGTTCGACACGCCAGAGGCTGTAGCTGCTTCAATGCGGGCACCTATGGGGTGAGCTACAAGTTCCGTTCAATTTCAAGTAGTTCCAATCTTCACTACCAGATGTCACTGACACCTAGTGGTGAACACTGGAACTTTGATAGAGCGTTTCAACGAAATCGAACCTGCAAATTTAACTTCACACGAGTTTAATTAGTGGAAGGTTCTTTTACATGCCATAAATCAATGACATGGGACCACCGGTTTACTTCCCCTACAAAGGAAGGCATATTGAAGGATTTTAACGCTCTTAAATAATCCAACGACTTCGTCCGGGTTTGAACCCGCGATCTTGGGGATAGAAGCTCTGCATGCTTCCGACTACGCCATCAAAGTTTCTAGAATCAGAGTCGTCGCCGATGCGTAGCACTATCGTTCTAGGGTTAACAAACTACGGAAATTATAAACTGTATGGTTATAGCTCAATATTTGGAAACCTGTTCACAAACCAACAAAACCGTGAGAGGTTTTCCTACAAGTGAAAATGGGGGTAAATTTTGTCAAGTACGGAGGAGATAATGGTATCTTAAGCTATCTGTGAACTTCAAGACAGAACTGGAGATAGTACGGCTCATGGCCACGGCACCAAAATAAACTGTTAATATTTTTATTTACGATCGTTTCAACCTCCTATGGGTTACGATTACACAACTTCCTTGACTGTTGATGTTCTTTCCTGTTACGCCAATACTCTTTCATTCGTTGGCTCACTCTTGCTCGCTCCTCGACCGAGAACACCCTTCGAGTTCTCTTGGGTTTCTCTATGGACAGATCTGACACCTCCGAAATTTTCCTTCTGAACACTTTTCTGTTTGCAATATCTCCCTCCTCAATGCCACATTTTTAAAGATCCTGATAAACTTCTTTTAACTATGGTACTTGAGTCTTTCTCCTTTCCTGAAAGATGAGGATTTTATTTGCTAGGCGTGAACATTTCAACATCTATGAGGAAAAGACGACTATTTTTCTTCTGAAGTGTCCATAGAAAAATAGTCGTCTTTTCCTCATAGATGTTGAAATGTTCACGCATTTTTTATATAGCTCTTGATTTGATCTCAAACGCAAGGTAAACTAATTTGTAGTTGCTTTCTTGGGTCCCAGAAATTTCCTCAGAAATTTACGTTCTTTCATTTCTATTTCTGTGATTCCTTTATTGTTAGTCTATTATTATTATTAATATTATTATATCACAAATTGTTCATTAAACACAGATCTTCCGGTCTTCGGCAAAACTTCGGTGGGCGTACACAAGAAGCCTTGCTTGTTCTCAATCACTATTCAAGAATTTCCTGACAATATTACAGCTGTCCAGTATAATTGCTGCCTTCTGCATTTTCTGATGGATGTTGAGTGGTAGATTGCGTTGGTGAGAGCTGTTTCGGTATTACTTACGTGGCTGAAATTATAACTGGAATGACAGTGAATGATTGTTTTTTCCAAAGGCGTTCTATTTCTGTTGCCTATCCATTATTTGCTTCACTTTTCGTGGGTCTTAGTTCTGATGCTGTGGGAGTTTGGTAGTGCAATGTCTATGAGCCATGTGCTCTTGTGCTCTTTGTGACAATGAGGTCCGGTTTATTGTTGGTAATGACAGAGCAATTTCAATGTATTTTAAATGTGTTATTTTCTACTATGGATTGTGGTTGAAGTCTGAAGTTACATTTTCATGTCAGCATAGCGTACGTGCCCGGCATGCTGTTAGTACGTGATCAATGATTTCAGTTTTGTTTCGGCATGAATCTGTTGATTCTTTGATGATGTACCTTCTGAAGTTACGGGTTTATATGACACAGTAGAGATTTGAAGCCATTCTCTCAGTGTTGGCTATACAAATTGTCATTTGCAGCTCTTCAGTTGGTCAACGTGATTGTGTTCAATGAATGGTAGGAGTACAAGATACGAGTATAAATATGTGAATAGACTACTGGAAAAAATTACATGTAACTTCTTCTTCTTCATTTCCCGTTTCCAGTTCCCTGAGTCGGGTTGTGAATCAAGGACCTCCACAGTTGTCTATCCCTCCACCATTCATTTCCTTCTTTCAATACTTATTTTTCTTTTACTCCTCTCTTCTCTATGCCTTCCTTCATCGTATCTATCCACCTCTTTCTGGGCCTTCCTCGTGGTCTTCTTCCTGGTATTTTCTCCATAAATATTCTTTTTCGTACTCTATTCTTCCATTCTCATCATATGTCCGTACCACTTCAGCTTACTGGTCTCTATCTTGTCTTGCAGTTTTGGGAACCCAGTTCTCTCCCTAATGTCCACATTTCTGATTTTATCCCCCCGTGTCTTCCCAATTATTCCTCTAAGGAATTTCATCTCGGCTGCTTGATTCGGCTTTCATCGCGTTTTGTTGTGGTCCAAGTACCTGATGCATATGTCAAAATTGGTGTGTAATACATTGAGAAAAGAACTTTCTTGCATTTCTCTGGAACTTCCTGGTTCCATACTAAACCTCTCACCCACTGGTAAAACCCATTAGCTTGTTGGATTCTCTTACCAATTTCTTCATTTATTGCACCATCTTCTTTGAGTATGCTCTCCAAATACTTAAAGCTTTTCACCATTTCCAATGGATTTCCATTGACTTCAATATTCTGTCTTCCTTCTCTCTTGTTTCTTGTCATCACTACAGTCTTACTCTTCTCCACACTTATTCTCATTCTATATTTCTCTATCTCTTGATTCCATACAGTAACTTGTTCCTGCACTCCTATTACATGTAACTTATTAATTATCAAAATTAAAATGGGCAATTTAGTATTATGCGTTTTGACTTTCAAGCGGCCATCCTGATCACTGTGTTGAGGTTAAAAATACACCAAAGACATACTACTACAGCAGTAGCGTAATTATTTTAGTGTAGTTTTCTAACCTCAACACAGAGATCAGGATGGCCGCTTGAAGGTCGAAACGTGTAATCCTAAATTGTCCCATTAATTGTGACTAACATTACCCGTCGCGGCTTCGCCCGCGAATATTCTAGTTGTAAAGAGTACACTTAGCAAAATCTCAATCATGAATGCTATGACTGATTTATCCTTGGTATGAATAATCAGACTTTATCAATTCAGCTACTGGTACAGTGGTTAGGGGTTTGTCATTCCTTCATAGGTATATCAGAGCGAAGTTGGTTTTCTGGGAATATCACAGACACAGTTAATTTAAGGGCCTTTAAATGTGGTTTTCGGAGACCCTTTATAGTCGGGTGAAAAAGACCTTTCATACCACACTCACACGTGAAAATTGCGCGAAAGAGCCCCTTGACCCCCTTAAGCGCATTATACTGTATGTATTGATGAATTTTACAGCTTAATTTGGTTCAGTGATAACCTTATAACCGTCTGTAAACTTTCACAGTAATGTAATAATTGGAATTGCATTGCGTCTTACAGAAATAGATGGACCTGTGAGATTCTGTTACCATGGTTACAGTGTTGCATTCTTTCATTATTTCATTGTAAATGTACATGTTTTAAGGTATTTATTTAATTGTGAGACATTTAAAGAGTAAGTGAGTGCGTTTCGCTTACGCATTGGGTTATGCTGAACCTGTAGGTACCCCATATGTGCAGATTGGTGTGAATGGGACCTTATTTTCGGTACAAAACTGGAATGGGACCTTGGCAGAATAATATAGGGAGGGATAATTAACTAATACATGTATTTTTTCCAGGCATTCATTGGGCACAATCGTGTTGACCGACTGAAAAGTTACAAATGACAATTCTATGAAATATGTGAGTGACCATCATAAATCCTTCTGTTTTGGTTGTAGGACACCTTTAGTTAACCATGTTTTGTGAAATTATTACTATTTTTATTATTATGCTTATGCTTATATCTAACAGACTGCACTCCGCCACGTAAAGGTTTCGCCAACATGTGCTATGTAAATGAGCTGTATATGGGTTTACTCACTGAGTAACCTTGACCTGAAACACGGTCGTCCTTCAGTTAACATTAGTTCAGAGTGACGAAAGCACAAATTAAGGTTTCTCTGTTCTCCAGTGAAACTCACCGAGAGCTCTAGGATGTGGGAAAGGAGGAAAATATCCCTTCAAAATAATTTAAGTGAATTAGGTTGGCAGTAATAGCCAATGTCATGGGTCTTTAGCAAGACAAGATCATTAGTTTGTAACAGTTATTTCGAGGTATTTTACGAGGAATTACATTCCAGATGTAGGAAGCCTGTAGTTACATGTGACCGCCTTTTCTTAAAATGTTTACGTGGAAATCAAACCACCGGATGTGACTGATCATTTATAAAATATCATTAAAGTCAAATTAGATCCCAGAGAATAGAGCCAAACAGTAAACACAAAAAATCACAAAGAGAAATCAAAATAAACAGTAAAAATCACAACAAATCAGAAGGGAAACCAAACTAAACAGTAAAAATCAAAACAAAACACAAAGGAAACCAAACTAAAACAGTAAAAATCAAACCAAATCACAAAGGAAACCAAACTAAAACAGTAAACATTATAATAAATCACAAGGAAACCCCAAACTAAACAGTAAAAATCAAAACAAATCACAAGGGAAAACCAAACTAAGCAGTAAAAATCAAAACAAATCACAAGGGAAACCAAACTAAAACAGTAAAAATCAAAACAAATCACAAGGGAAACCAAACTAAAACAGTAAAAATCAAAACAAATCACAAGGGAAAACCAAACTAAAACAGTAAAATTCAAAACAAATCACAAGGGAAACCAAACTAAAACAGTAAAAATCAAAAGAAATCACAAGGGAAAACCAAACTAAAACAGTAAAATTCAAAACAAATCACAAGGGAAACCAAACTAAAACAGTAAAAATCAAAACAAATCACAAGGGAAACCAAACTAAAACAGTAAAAATCAAAACAAATCACAAGGGAAACCAAACTAAAACAGTAAAAATCAAAACAAATCACAAGGGAAAACCAAACTAAGCAGTAAAATTCAAAACAAATCACAAGGGAAACCAAACTAAAACAGTAAAAATCAAAACAAATCACAAGGGAAAACCAAACTAAAACAGTAAAATTCAAAACAAATCACAAGGGAAACCAAACTAAAACAGTAAAAATCAAAACAAATCACAAGGGAAACCAAACTAAAACAGTAAAAATCAAAACAAATCACAAGGGAAACCAAACTAAAACAGTAAAAATCAAAACAAATCACAAGGGAAACCAAACTAAAACAGTAAAAATCAAAACAAATCACAAGGGAAACCAAACGAAAACAGTAAAAATCAAAACAAATCACAAGGGAAACCAAACTAAAACAGTAAAAATCAAAACAAATCACAAGGGAAAACCAAACTAAGCAGTAAAATTCAAAACAAATCACAAGGGAAACCAAACTAAAACAGTAAAATTCAAAACAAATCACAAGGGAAAACCAAACTAAAACAGTAAAATTCAAAACAAATCACAAGGGAAACCAAACTAAAACAGTAAAAATCAAAACAAATCTTAAGGAAAACCAAACTAAAACAGTAAAAATCAAAACAAATCACAAGGGAAACCAAACTAAAACAGTAAAAATCAAAACAAATCTTAAGGGAAACCAAACTAAAACAGTAAAAATCAAAACAAATCACAAGGGAAACCAAACTAAACAGTAAATATCAAAACAAATCACAAGGGAAACCAAACTAAAACAGTAAAAATCAAAACAAATCACAAGGGAAACCAAACCAAATAGTAAAGATCAAAACAAATTGCAAGGGAAACCAAACTAAAACAGTAAAAATCAAAACAAATCACGAAGAAAACCAATCTAAACAGTAAAAAACAATACAAATCACAAGGGAAACCAACCTAAACAGTAAAAATCAATACAAATCACAAGGAAAACTAAACTAAAACAGTAAAAATCATAATAAATCAAAAGGAAGACCAAACTAAGCAGTAAAAAACTAAAATAGATCATAAAATTAAGTAGATCGGAATGAATGAAACTAAACAGTCAAGACACAAATAGATCACAAACAAAGCAATCAAAGCAATAAATATAAGTAATGTATTCCACGAATCACGAAGACTACTGTATTTGCAGGCGAATGTCCAGATATGATCACCAAGGCGGGATGGAAAGCAGCACGTGTTATTAGCAGACGGAACATGACACTGCCCGTACCTTACGTCATCATTCACCACACATATCGTCCCAGCGCGTGCTACACCACTGCTGGTTGCAGCAGGAAGATGAGGCGCATGCAGCGATACCATCAGGGTATGAAGTGGTATGACATTGGCTACAAGTAAGTAACATTGTGTTCATCCTAAATACTTAGGAGAAAAGCTGGACCACGCGCTAACCTATAAACAGCATTGCATGGACACCAAACGGAAGGTATGCACCAGGATTGGAAGCTCACAAACACCAGATGGGGAGCGCAGCCTAGTGTCCTGCGTACAACTGCCCTTGCTCTGAGTTTCTCTGCTGCAGAATATGCTGCCCCAGTCTGGAGGAACTCTGCTCATGCCAACCAAGTAGATGTTGCCCTCCATGAGACAGGCTGTCTACACCCAACTACTGTCGATAAGATCTTTCCGCTCATGGGAGTAGCACCTCCAGAAGTTAGAAGACAAGTAGGGGCAGAAGTAGAGAAGCAAAAGCAAGAAACAGATCCAAGCACCCAATGTATGGACTTGATGTCCATCCTCCTAGGCTAAAATCAAAAAAGAGCTTCCTCCAAACAACAATGTCCATTCCTTCCTCAGCTGAAGCGCGCCGAATTGAACTTTGGAAAACAAAATTCCCGGGAGGTTCGTGGGAAATGAAGGAGAAGCCGGCAACAGGCTACCATTTACAATACGAATATTGGATGACGCTAATCAGACTGAGAACTGGTGTGAGTGGGTGGAAAAGCAATTTAATGAAGTGGGGATACAGTACTGAAGAACTTTGTAGATGTGGTGAAGAACAAGACACTGAGCACCTTCTGAATTGCAGCATGTTATCAAGACCATGTGCTATGCAGGACTTGATAGAAGCCAATGAGTGTGCCATTCTAACAGTTGATCACTAGAGAAATGAAATTTAGTGCAATTTATATGTATAAGGTGCCGGAGGCATAATTACAGAAACCAGTACCTGTATGTTAGAAGTATTGGCCCTGGCTGTTGAGGCACTTGTCCCACTGTGACACGAGGCGGTGAATGGCTGTCTCATAAAACTCCCTGGGCTGCGATGTGAATCAGTTCCGCACGTACAGCTGGGCGTCGGCGTCCGAGGTGAATCGTTGGCCCCTTAGAGCCCTTTTCAAGGGACCAAACATGGCGAAATCACAGGGAGAGAGGTCTGGACTGAATGGAGGGTGGCCGAGAACATCCCATTTGAATTTCTGCAGGAGTGCCGCGACTGTGTTGGCCGTATGAGGTCGTGCATTGTCGTGGAGCGACCACGGCGGCTATGGCGTTCACTGTCACTCGGCGGTCCTGGGTAATGAGTGCATCAACCAGCTGGACGTTGTCATCGGTAATGCAGGGGGGTGCCCCAAACCGGGCATCATCGGCTAACGACACCCGTCTTTCCCTGAAGCGCTTATGCCACGCCTTGACCCTTGCAAGGGACATGCAGTGTTCGCCGTACACTTGTGACATTCGGCGATGAATATCCATTCCCCCTACTCCTTCCGCTGTCAGAAACCGAACAACACCTCTTTGCTCTTCGGTTGACGCCTCCATGTCACTGTTTGCAATGCGACTGGCAGAGTTGGAAGATTGATGCTTGCTGCTGCTTGCTTTGTATCGTCACGTGACGTGCACGCGTGCCCTCTAGCGACGGAATGTGACCTTCCACGCTCTCGTCGGAACCACGCCTCGTTACACACGCCACGATTAGCCGATGTCGTCACCGGTTTGCGCATTCCAGCCTCCGGCTCGTTACTTTTTGAACGTACCATATATATTTGAATGTGTTTTGGACTTGGATAAATAAATAAAAGTACAGTACTGTATAGTTCCGGGCGAGTTGGTGAGACTATCAGCAGTAACATAGCCAAGAGATCTATTACTGTTTATTTAGCGAATAGTCACAACACTAAATCAGTAATGATAATAAAGGACATAAAACAAATGAAACACGTCAAGTTCCTCGACCAATATTTTAGTTTATTAACCTTTTAAGTGCTGAGTTTCTTCATTCGCTTAGCAGAAGTCACAATTTTTAGCCTATTTTCATTTTATGAAAAAAAAAAAAGGCTTATGAGTTCACCTTTTGCCCGTGTGTGTGTGCGTGTGTGTGTGTGTGTGTATCCCCCTAATAACTTCTAAACGGCTGGAGCGATTACAATGGAACTCGGTAAGATCATAGCACTATTCTGGCCGACCCCGACTGTGCCCTTCAAATTTTATTGTGTCTCACCAATCCAGCATGGCGGCTGTGCGAAATATTTCACCAGCATTCAGTATCTCCGAAACTGTTAACGATATCGCACTGAAATTATGTACGGTGATAAAGGGCACTAGTAGAAGTTCACCTATGATACTTTCAAAAACTTGGTGACTACAAAACCAACATGGCGGCCAAGCGAAGTTGACATTTTTAAATAGACTTTTCTCGCGATTTAACTATCCAAACAAAATGAAACTTGGTACAGCATATGTTTATACACATTGAAATGCACTCGAGTCTAATTTAGTTCAATTGTTTACATAACCTCAAGATGGTGGCTGTGCGAAATATTTCACAGACATTCTGTATCTCCGAAACTATTACAGATATCACCTTGAAATTGTGTGCGGTGATAAAGGGTACTGATACAAGTTTATCTGTGTATTTTTCATAAACCTGTAAAGTACAAAACGAACATGGCGGCCAAGCGAATTTGAAACATTTTAATAGACTTTTCTCGTGATTTAGCTCTCTGAGCGCAGTCAAATGTGGTACAGTAAATGATTTTACATATTGTAATGCACTGGCATCTAATTTAATTCAATTGTTTACATAACCTCAAGATGGCACCTGTGCGAAATATTAAAATTAAGTTTTTATTTCTTGTGTCGTAATCATGCGATCGAAGTGAAAGTTTGAATAATGAACCTAGGCAATAATTGTCCTTGAATGGTACATAACTCTATGGCCTATACATATAACAATCCAAAATGGCGAGCATCCGAAATATTTAGACGGTTCTCAATATCTATGAATATTTTACAACAATCAAACTGAATTTTTAATGATCATAGAGGCTATGAACATATGTTCACCTATAGGACTTTCAGTAACCTGGTGAGCACAAATCCAACATGGCGGCGACGCGAAGTATAAATATTTAAATGGACGTTTCTCGCGAATTAACTATCCGAGTGCAGTGAAACGTTGCACGATAAATGCTTATAAAAATGTTAATCCACTGGCATCTAATTTATTTCAATTGTTTGCATAATCACAAGATGGCAGCTGTACGAAATTTTAAAATCTCGTTTTTACTTCTTGTGTTCTAATTATGCGATTGAAGTTTGAATACTACACGTACACAATAATCTTAATGTAATAGTACAAAAATAAAGATCCAACCTGGCGACTATCTGAAATATTTAGACGGTTCTCAATATCTACGAATCTATCACAACCTTCAAACTGAAATTTTGTATGTTGGTAGAGGCAATTAACATGAGTAGGATATATGAAAATAGGCTGTATAGTTCTTCACGGAACTACTTGTTAACTTTTCATTGTGGTGGGGTGATTGGCTTAAAATGTCTAGAGGTTTTGGGTCTTTATTAATCTAAATGTGTATTCAAAATCCTACGTTTATGTACGAGGGCTGTTTTTTAAAGTAATATCTGTTGTGATATTACGCCGTTGCAGTGCTGCGGTCGGCATTCCGTGCAGGTGCGCTGTGTACCTGCATCTATTGGCAAAGCTGAGACGCCATTACGGCAACAGTCGCCCATGTGTGGGTGTGTTGACAAGCTTTTGAAATTGCATCGCCAATCGCGAGTCCCGCCGACCCGTAAACGAGAGAGAAAACTCCCCTGTAAGATATCCTGCCGTTTGGCCAGCACTGTCAGGCAAATTGCGTATGTGGTCAGGAGAACTCCTAAACATACGCATTTCTATATCGAAACGAATCAAAATTAACAGTTTTGTGCGGGCATCATCACCATACTGAGTAATGGGTCCAAAATAAAATTATTACTAATAATCAGTAGGCAAGTAATATTTGTTTGCTCCTTATTAGTACAAATAATTATATTCTTTGATCCGAAACAACAATGCGACGCGAAGAGTTTGCTTGTTATTTCTGTCTATATCTCAGATGAACCCAGGGGCGTGGAGAGCGAGATAGGGCCCTGGGGCTAATATTTCCCGCCCTTCCCCTCTTTCCCCTCCCCCTATCTTGCTTCTCTCTGTGTGCCACTCTAAATTCAAGGTACCTTTAAGACTTGTTTTTTACATTAAAATCTATTCGATCATTTGTTTCTTAACAGTGCTGTGTTGACTAAGCTCCTCACGTCAAATATTTTGAATTCTTGCTCTTTTTTTTCCTGTAATATTTCCTAATGTTTTGACTGCTACTTCACTTAAAAATTTGGAGAGCTATCTCTCCCTACAACCGAGGCAATCTGTTTAACATATTCTAACTTTGGTCTACCCCTACAGTTCATGTCCTCGACCCTTCCTTCCATAACTAAGCTTGGGTGTCTTAGCATGTCTCCTACCAATCTATCACTTCTCTTTATTAGCAGGCGTCAGAAACATCTTTCCTCACCTACTCGTCATAATACCTTTTCATTTGTTACTCTGTCTGCCCATCTGATACTTATCATTCTCCTGTAACACCACATTTCAAATGCTTTTCTATTCTCCTCTTTTCTGCTGCACCAACACTCCTAGTTTCACTTCCATAGAGCACCACGCTCAAGACAGAGGCTTTCAAAAATGACTTTCTAATACCTAAATTTATAATTGATGTCAACAGATTTCTTTTCTGTAGAAATGCTTTCCTTGCCTGAGACAATCTACTTTTATATCCTCTTTGCTTCGTGCATCACTGGTTATATTGCTTCCCAAGTAGTTTGCTTTTCTCGGAAAATAAAAGACGAAGTGTCTCGCCTTTTCTTCGTCAGTGTAGATTGTTTCTAGTTGATCCGGCCCGGAGGACCATTAAGACAATCTTGTTTCTTTTGCAGTTTTGTGATTGGTGGAGACAACAATGTGTATGAGGGTCGAGGCTGGGACATCGTTGGGGCTCATGCTCCTAATTATAACTCCAAGAGCATCGGGATCGCATTCATCGGGGACTACCGTAGTAAGTAAACAGGATAAGAGCAGGTGTTTGCTAACATATTAGTTAGAACGAGGAGTTTTAATAACTGTAAAACAAAAATATTGGAATGCAGCCGAAATAAATCAGAAACCCTTTTGGACATCAAATTGGCACGTGAAAAGCTGAAGGAAGTAGGAGACTTCGGTTACTTAGGAAGAAAAATAACCAGTGATGGACGAAGCAATGAGGATAAAAAAGTAGGTTAGCTCAGGCAAGGAAAGTACTTCTCCAAAAAAGGAATCTGTTGACATGGAATATAGATTTAGGTATTAGGAAGTCATTTTTGAAAGCCTTTGTCTGGAGCGTAGCGCTGTATGGGAGTGTAACTTGGACTATTGGTGCAGCAGTAAAGATGAGAATTGAAGCGTTTGAAGTGTGGTGTTACAGGAGAATGATGAAGATCAGATGGGTTACATACGAAGAGGTATTAAGACGAGTGGGAGAGGAGAGATGTTTCTGGCGACTGCTAATGAAGAGAAGAGATAGGTTGGTAGGAGACATGCTAAGACACCCAAGCTTAGTTATGGAAGGAAGGGTCGAGGACATGAACTGTAGGGGTAGACCAAGGTTAGAATATGTTAAACAGATTGTAGGGTGTGGTAGCTATGTAGAGATGAAACGATTAGCTCAGGACAGGGAGGAATGGAGAGCTGCATCAAACCAGTCGAAAATCTGAGGACTCAAACAACAACAAATATCTTATTCAAAACTGCCTTGTCAAACACTAAAGAATGGGGTTTAATCACTGATTAAACGTACATGTTTCGGTGTCCAATGACACCCTCGTCAGCGTATATTGAATTAAAACTAAGTTTACAAAGATAAAAGAGAAAATGGATATCCTTACAAAACACTGTTAGAAATTCAAATAAAAAAATACAGTCAGTTTGAAAGACTAGACGTTATATCATTTCAAATGACGCATGCTACAAATGCTACACATGTTAGAAAGGCTTGGCTCGAAGCCCCAGGACTCTTTCAACAGACTCCATTAGCCATTAACTTAGGCTTCCCGCGCGGGCACCTCTTGAAGGGTCACCCTGTATTTAAGTCTGACATCTTTTACAACATTTTAAGAGTCACCCATTTATTTGAATCTGATATCTCGCAAACCTCTTAAAGGGTCACCCTGTATTTGAATTGAATCTAACATACTGTACACCTCGTTAAGTGTCACCCTGTAATTTGCTCTGACATCCTGCAAACCTCTTTAGGAGGCACCCTGTATTCTTATCTGGCATCTTGTATATCTCTTTAGGAGTCACCCTGTATTCTTGTGTGTCATCTTGTACACCTCTTTAGGAGTCACCCTGTAATCTTGTCTGACATCTTGTGCACCTCTTTAGGGGCCACCCTGTATTCTTCTCTGCCATTATGTACACCTCTTTAAGAGTCACCTTGTATTCTTATCTGGCATCTTTTATATCTCTTTATGAGTCACCCTGTATTCTTATCTGGCATATTGTACTGTATTTTGCTCTGACATCCTGCACACCTCTTTAGGAGGCACCCTGTATTCTTGTCTGACATCTTGTGCACCTCTTTAGGAGTCACCCTCTATTCTTCTCTGCCATTTTGTACACCTCTTTGAGAGTCCCTTGTATTCTTATCTGGCATCTTGTATATCTATTTAGGAGTCACCCTGTATTGTTATCTGGCATCGTGTACTGTATTTTGCTCTGACATCCTGCACACCTCTTTAGGAGGCACCCTGTATTCTTATATGGCATCTTGTATATCTCTTTAGAAGTCACCCTGTATTCTTGTTCGATTCGCTCAAAGCCCCAGGTCGCTCGACACCCCAGGACTCTTTCAACAGACTCCAATAACCATTAGCTTCTGCTTCCCGCGTGGCTGCATGACGTCACTTCCGTCTCCGTCTCCGTAACGCATAACGTTGGACCCAAGCATAACGAAGAAGTCGACAAGATCATTTGAAGTGATAAAAGAGACTGACAGTCGGTCTGAAAGACTGGACTTTTTTTTATCATAATTTAAATCACTGGTTCTGAACACGTAGAAGTCTGCGGACCACTTAGCCTGAAATTGAATCATGTACGGACCCCCCTCCTCCCAATACACCTAATAAGTTGTAACCCTTCCTCAATAACACATATTTTAAAGATATTTCAATTCAAAATCTGATAGTCATGCCATGAATACATTCGGACCATTCTCGTTCAACGCATATCGTTTTCGAAATCCCCATTTAGTGGCCATTTTTTATACATGCTGGTGGACCCTTTTCTCCCTCGGACCACCGGTTAAGAACCACTGTTTTAAATGCTAGCAGCCGAGTACCAAGAAGGCAGTGCGAGAACAGAGTTTCAAGATTCTATTTTGTTTCTTCACTGCCTACTTGATTGTTCTCGCACTGCCTTCTTGAAACTCTGTTCTCGCACTGCCTTCTTGGTACTGGGCTGCTACATCGTACTATGACGTTACACACGTCAGTGCATTCTCGGTACATTTCGTCCCGTCACCGTAACGTAACGTAACGCCAGACCTCAGCGTAACGACGAAGTCGACAAGATCATTTAAAATAAAAAGAAAGCTCACAGAAATAATTAAAAATACATATGAATAAATAACAGTGTCCTCCGTAGCGTAGCGATCAGAATGGTTAGCTGCCGCCCGGAGGTCCTGGGTTCGATTCCCGGCTTTGACACGAACTTTAAAAAGTGGTATGAGGACTGGAACGGGGTCTACTCAGGCTCGGGTGGTCCCAATGAGTAGAGGGGGTTCTATTTCCACCTCAGCCATCATCGAAGTGGTTTTTCGTGTTCCATGGTTTCCCACTTCGTCTTCGGGCAAATGCCGGGATGGTGCCTACTGTAAGGCAACGGCTGTCTCCTTCGCTCTTCCTTTCCTAACCATCCCAATCTTCCCTTCCCTTCCTATCCCTAATGAGGCCCCTGTTCGCTTTACAGATGAGGCCGTCTGGGCGAGGTGCTGATCACACCTCCCCAGTTGTATCCCCAACAGATGTTCCTAGCTCCTGGACACTGCCTGTAGTGGCGGTAATGGTTGGATCCCTCGCTGAGTCCGTGGGAAAAACCATTCTGGAGGGTGAAATCGACAAAAAAAACTTTAGTTTTTATTTGTTTTACATGTACTTCCTTTACAAAAAATAAATTTGACCAATAACAAGTAGTTCCTCGACGAACTAAAGAGCCTACTTTTCTTAGAATTTATGAATTAATGAAAAATGTTATGATCTATTATTGTCCCAATTTTGGATGAAATCCATTGGTTAGTATAGAAGTTACATGCATTTAAAAATTGGACTTATTAGAAGAATTAAATAATGTTGGCAGCACTGACGTACATTAGTTACCCCCAAAATAATTTAGAATGTTAGGTACTGTTAAGTATGCAAAGTTAAGAGCTGTTGGCTTGCATATATTCTGATTTATAGATATTAGGGTAAAAAGATAGAGACAGAGCATTTATTTACAGTTGGCAGCCCTGCTGGATCTTAAGAATACGCATTTTCATAAGAGTTATGGTACAAAAGTCACATACGAAATTTGGTTGAAATCCATTTGTTAGTATAGTAGTTACATGCATTTAAAATTTGGACCTATCAACAAGCATAGAATCATGTTGGCAGCATTGACGTATACTAGGTACTCCAAATTATTGTAGAAGGTCATGCACTATACGTGTACAAAGTTTCGAGCTCTTGGTTTGCATACTTTCTGATATATTGGTGTTGGGATAAAATAATAGAGAGAGCATTTATCAACAGTTGGCAGCCCTGGTTGCTCTTAAGAATACGCACAATCATAGTTGTTATTGTACACATAGTACATACGAAATTGGGTTTAAATCCCATTAATAGTGTAGAAGTTACATGCATTTAAAAATTAGACTTATCAGCTGGCTTAGAATAATGTTGGTAACACTGTCATGTGTGGCCTCCTGGAAATTAAACTGAAATGTTATTATCCATATGTGTGCCAACTTTAGAATAGCTCCCATGCATACCTTCCCGGATATCCAACATTGAGTTCAAATTTCAATTGCGATTTTTCAGCAGTTGGTTGCACTGACATCATTTTCAAATATGGCCTTGAGTTATTCCGGCATAGATCTTTACTCATACCAAATTTGGTTTCCATAGCTGCAGCCGTTTGGGAGTTGATAGGAGGGGGGAGGGACACACACACACACACACACACACACACACACACACACACACACAGCCAGTCAGACATACATTTTCCCGGATCGATCTCATAAGTCTACTTTTTCCTCATTTTTGCAAAAGTAGGCTAAAAATATATTGCTTACCCTCAATTGGGGTGTTTTAAGTATTTTTTTTTATTGTTGAAAGTTTAAATTTGCTCTCCTGAAACATTTACAATTATACAATCATTACACAAGGTATTGGGCTAAGTTAAGTAGTTTTTTACTAGGTTCATCACACCCGAAGCGTCACCAAAGTCTCTAAGCAAATAACTAAAACTGATGCCACCCTGGTAACTCTGTCTTATCTTCTTACAGCTGCATTACCGACTGAAGCCATGCTGAATCTCTCCAAGTCAATGATTGAATGTGGGATCGCCCGAGGATCCATCCAGCCTGACTACAAACTAATAGGTCACCGGCAAGTGCGGCCAACAGTGTGTCCTGGAGATGCCTTATTCAAGCACGTACGAGGCTGGCCTCAGTATGACAATATGACAGACATCGTTCCTTGAGCCCCCACAAGATCGACAAGTTTCCACACACCAGATACCGTCACTGACTCCACCATCAGCCATACGGATATCTAGTCTATAGGAACTTCATGTATTTCTTATTCTTCTTTTACGGCCCATTGGACCACTTCAGTCACTTATTAAGTTTTCTGACGGGTTTACTTGTACAGTGGGTCCGCAAATTCTTCAGTAAAAAAATTACAGTCAGTCTGAAAGACTAGACGTTTCAAATGACGCATGCTACAAATGCTACACATGTTAGAAAAGCTCAGGAGGGTTTCTCGCTTCGCTCCAAGCCCTAGGACTCTTTCAACTGACTCCATTACCCATTTTAACTTAGGCTTCCCGCGAGAGCACCTTTTTAAGGGTCACCCTGTATTTGAATTGAATCTAACATACTGTACACCTCGTTAAGTGTCACCCTGTATTTTGCTCTGACATCCAGCACACCTCTTTAGGAGGCACTTTGTATTCTTATCTGGCGTCTTGTATATCTCTTTAGGACTCACCCTGTATTCTTATCTGGCATCTTGTATATCTCTTTAGGAGTCACCCTGTATTCTTATCTGGCATCTTGTACACCTCTTTAGGAGTCACCCTGTATTCTTTTCACTTCGCTCGAAGCCCCAGGTCGCTCGACACCCCAGGACTCTTTCAACAGACTCCATTAACCATTAACTTAGGCTTCCCGCGTGGCTGCATGACGTCACGCACTCGCCGTCCATTACCCATTAACATAGGCTTCACGCGCGGAGGCATGACGTCACACACTCGCCGTCCATTACCCATTAAAGGCTTCCCGCGCGGCTTCATGACGTCACGCACTCGCCGTCCATTACCCATTAACTTAGGCTTCCCGCGCGGCTGCATGACGTCACGCACTCACCGTCCATTACCCATTAACTTAGGCTTCCCACGTGGCTGCATGACGTCACGCACTTGCCGTCCATTACCCATTAACTTAGGCTTCCCGCGTGGCTGCATGACGTCACGCACTCACCGTCCATTGCCCATTAACTTAGGCTTCCCGCGTGGCTGCATGACGTCACACACTCGCCGTCCATTACCCATTAACTTAGGCTTCCCACGTGGCTGCATGACGTCACGCACTCGCCGTCAATTAAGCATTAACTTAGGCTTCCCGCGTGGCTGCATGACGTCACGCACTCGCTTCCCGCGCGGCTGCATGACGTCACAGTCTCCGTCTCCGTAACGCAACCATCTCCGTCTCGCATAACGTTAGACCCAAAGCATAACGACGAAGTCGACAAGATCACTTGAAATGATAAAGTTACCACACTTACTGTCCGTCTCCGTGGCTAAATTGTTAGCGCGCTAGGTTTTGGTCCGAAGTGCCCCGGGTTCGATTCCCGACCGAGCCATCAGGGATTTTATTCTCCTGGGGTTAATTCCCGTGGCTCGGGGACTGGGTGTATGTGACGTCTTCATCATCACCTCATCCTCATTACGACACGCCGTTCGCCCTCGGGCGTCAACTAGAAAGACCTGCACTCGGCCTCTCCGGAGGCCACACTATCAAAAAGGAATACACTTACTAAGTTTTCTGACTGGATTTCTTGTACAATGTGTCCGCAAATTCTTCAGTAATAATTACCACGTTTACTCTCAACCAAAGTTGCAGGATCCTTACAGGATGCTTAAAACCAACACCTATTGAGAAGATCCAACTTCTAGCTGGTATTGCTCCTGGTGAGATTCGTAGGGAGGTAGCAGCTAACAAAGAGAGGCTCCAATCATCTAGTTCAGAAGCACATCCCCTCTATGGATACCATCCTGCCACACAGAGGCTCAAATCTAGAAAGTGTTTTCTCCGCACAACAGTTAAGCTTCAAGGGAAAACAGAGAATGCTAGGATCAAGATGTGGAAAGAAAGAACTATCCACCTTTCCAACTGGATGGAGCCGAAGGAAAGTCCTCCATGTGGACACCAGGAGAAGTGGACAACCTGGAAAGTCCTTAACAGACTCCGTACAGGAGTCGGCAGAAGAAAAGTAAATCTACGAAAGTGGGGTTTCTCAAGCGACTCATCACTCCGTGACTGTGGAGAGCTGCTGACAATCCAACATTTATGTCAGTGGGACTTATGTCCGTCAAAGTGCATTATGCAGCCTCCTCCAGCGCTATTGACGTCGCCCAATACTGGGCAAAAATCATCTAGCTCAAATTTGCTTCTATATTTGATTTGTTTTGTATAATAGACCTGTATATATGTATGGTAGAAATGTAGATATCCTGTATTCAATATTCATATTGATACTTCTGACACGAATAAAGAAAGACCACACTTACTAAGTTGTCTGACGGGTTTTCTTGTACAGTTTGTCCACAAATTCTTCAGTAAGTTTTCTTTTCGAGTTGTCCAGTAGCTTTTCATTCGCTCTGATCTTATGAGGCGTTCCTGAACGGTAAATACCCTTTTTACTGTATGATGTTTGTCTATTTTTGGTTGAAATCTTATTTGTACGTCTTTCAGATTTTTAAAAATTTTTGTTTTGTTTTTCAAGTCATCCAAGGTTATTTCTAATTCTTTCATATCTTCATTTATTTCATAACAACGATTAACTTAACGTCTTTTTATTTTTTTTAGCAATATTTTGACTTTTCGTTTGACATCCATCGTCATGGTTGGGGAGTGATGAAGTTACTAATTAAATTAAGGGTTGAATATATCTTAAGGGACCAAATCAATAACTATTATAATATTATAACTGTGCCTGTCATAAATTTTGTACAACAATTATATACATTTCTAAAGAAACACACACCTCTTGCTGTTACAGGTAAAAATCAAAAATTTCAAAATTCAAATCGTAACTATTTTTATCCATTTTCTTTTGAAAGATGGTTCCTGCTTTTTATTGATCTTCATTGTTTCCCTCAAATCTCCCATGTTTATAAGTGAAAGGAAACAGCTGAATTCTACCGCGCGCCACTTGCAATGGCGGAGGAATTGGATTGTTTCCGAATTTCACATGAACTTTCATCCATATGAATATAAAATATGTTTATAACAATGAAATTATAAAAGATCATACATGTCACTAATACAAATAAAGAAGAATACGGAAATTACACCCTCTGTCTGAAAAGTTCGGTGAATGGGTCTATATTACGAACGGATTGTTGGCTTACCTGAAACAGCAGTTACTATCCTTCGAAGTAATCCCCGTGGATGGTTATGCACTCCTTAGAACGGCTGTACAAATCCTGGCATAGTCTTCCTGAGGGATAGTCTTCAGTTGGGTTGTCACATTACGTTGGATGTCCGAAATGTCCGAAAACCTCTGGCCCTTCAGGGGTCTTCGGCGGTCCTGGACCCCGATACTCCATACTTTGACGCTTGCCTTCGAGGTCGTACCTCAGGCACCAGGTCTCGTCACCCGTGACGATGGTTTTCAGCACCATTCCATTCCACGAAACATTCACCCTTCTCACTGCCGCCCTTCTATCAGGTGTGCAAGGCAGGTTGCATAAATTCACGCTTCTCTCTTGCTTTCAATTTAGAGTTTTGACGACCCAAACTGAAGGCTATTCCTAAAGAAGACTCTGCCCGGAGTTTCCAGGACTTGTTCAGTCGTTCTCAGAAGTGCATAACCATCCACGGGGATTACTTCGAAGGATAGTAACGGCTGTTTCAGGTAAGCCAACAATCCGTTCGTAATATAGACCCATTCACCGAACTTTTCAGACAGAGGGTGTATATAAAAAAAATACATATGCAAATTGGGATTCCAACTCCTTCAGCTGTGCACAATAACACTGTGTCTGCAACAGAACCACTTACGCTACGAAGACAATAGGGAGAGCGTGTCTTACAGTATTTAGATAAGTAAACACACACACAACTGCCACTTCTCCTAAATATTTTGTTCACATCATTTTAAACTTTTACCATGAATAAGGTCTTCTGTATTTTACTTTCTTTATAATTACGTTTCAGAAAATCTCAAACAACGATCAGTGCTACACGCTTTTCCGCCATGTTTCTCCAGAATGTGTGAGAACTGTAAAGCATATTTAAGTAAGTATGAACCCGAAAGGCCTTGTGAAATACATCGACGATAATCACGTATTAACTCTTGTATTTAAGTTAAATGGGAATTAACTAAGTAATCATTAATTGCTATGACAGGTTAAGTTCTAAATTTTCAAAGTTCAAATTATAACTATCTCTAGCCATTTTTTTTTTCCGAAAGTTGGTTCCTGCTTTCTCTTGATCTTCACTGTTTCCTTCAATTCTCCCATGTTTATAAGTGAAAGGAAACATATGAATTCTACCTCGCGTTTCTTGCAATGGCGGATGAAGTTGGTGTTACAGGTAAAAATCTAAATTTTCAAAATTCAAATTATAACTATCTCTATCCATTTTTTTTTAGAAAGTTGTTTCCTGCTTTCTCTTGATCTTCACTGTTTCCCTCAAATCTCCCATGTTTATAAGTGAAAAGAAACAGCTGAATTCTACCACGCGCCACTTGCAATGGCGGAAGAAAATGCTGAAAACGGCCCTTATGACAGTTTTATGTCTTGAACTGTTGAATTAATAGTTTTGCGGAACGCTCCGTCTCCTGACGCTTCTAATGAATGCTTATTTATGTCGTTCCGTGATGTAGTTTCCCTTATATGTGTTCCGAACTGTGTGAATCATCAGTGAAGTGATGTTCGACATGTTTTGATGCTATGGACTGTTCTGTAATATATTTATTTTTAAAATACAATGTGTTAAACAAATAGTAAGTGATTCAATTGCCTCCTTGAAGAATACCTTACTAACTCTCTAGTCCAGAGTTTTTAAGTTCCTGGAAACCACGGACCTCCACCTAAGAAAACGTACCGCCTTCTTGACCCCCCACTAAATAGATAAAGCACCCTCGGCACGCCGGAAGGTGGAGGTAGATTTTAACCAGGAGCGTATATACTGTTACGAATGCTAGACAGCTTCGTCGCCCCGCGCGTGACTCAGTCCGCCCCAGTCTATCCTGACTGTGTGTTACCAGCGATTTGCGCAACATTGAAGACAGGCAGTATAATAGAGACCGTCTCGAATATTCGTGGCCCTACTGGTGTTGGAATTCTCGAGAAGGTGTGAACCCTGGTCAATTCTGGAAACATCCATCGAGTCACCAGCCTCGCTATATAAAACGGCCTCACCAGCAAGGGGGGACAGTGTTTTTGAGCGAGTGCGACAATATTTGGTGACGTGACGTGCGAAATCCAAGTGAGGCTATTGCATGCGGTGAAGTGCTGTGTGGATTGCGAAACGCAGTGGACTGTTTTCCTAGCCTGCAGACGGCGAGACAGTGTACATTCGGAACAAGTGAGTGTGGCTTGTTTACTTGAGAGAGAGTGCCGTTACTTCTAGCCGAGGACACGGGCCTCATTACGGTAGGATCAACTGCATAACTGAGTGAAAGAGTGAGTCGAGCTCCAGGCAGCTTCTGTAAGACAGCTAATTGCTTGTATCTGTTTATTGTGTGGTGAACTGTAACTTGCTAAGACCTGCAATAAAACTACTATTTCTTTGAAAGGACCCTTGTGTTGTGCTTCTACCCATCGTAATCCAGTTAACGAAAGTGCCACAAGGGGTCGCACGTTACAATACAATGTTTTTGGAGGGGGGGGGGGGGGGGGGGGGGGCTGGCTGACTATCCTGGAAAATTGTGAGAATTCTCAGGGGATTGTCACCGCAAAATACCCAGAAATATCAACCAATATCTTAGAGCATATAACTTTGTGTAATTATCTATACTAATATAATAAAGCTGAAGAGTTTGTGTGTTTGTGTGTGTATGTGCTTAAACGCGCTAATCTCTGGAACTACCAGTCCGATTCAAAACATTCTTTTTGTATATGATAGCCTGATTCAAGAGGAATACTTTAGGCTATGTATCATTAGGCTACACCTCTCAGGTAACCTTAAAGATTGATTTTTGTTCAGTAAGTCGGAAGAACAAGCGCTCCAGAACAGCTTCAATAATACCTAAGTCTATTGTTGCCTGGCAAGGCGGGCTGCATCACGTCGCCCCTACCAGTGTTCTGGTGCAGAATTGCGAGCTGCTTATAAATTGCAGTCACGGGGAGTAATTAGAGCAAAAAGATTTCTTAGGCCCCTTAAAACAGTTATCATCATGACAATAGCATGCCTCTGTATAAGGGCGATGGTGTTGGTGCAGTATACTGAGGTTATCAGCTGCAATAAGCGTTGGTGCTTTCAAATTTACTTTCATTTATTCCGATCCTTATCCTTGAGCGCTCCAGTTCTGTAAAACAAATAAATCCACCGGGCGAAGTCGGGCACTACTGCTAGTTTTAGATAAGATTCAAAGTTTATATAGCCTCCAATTACTGGCAATACAAAAATAGTTTTAAAATACAACACAACACGCAAATAAAATTTTATACTTAATGCATTTTCTATTATGGCCTGTGGGGTATGAATGGCAAATATCTAAATATTTGTCAATTTACTAAGCAGAAAGGAAGGCATATATATATATATATATTTTACAAGTTGAAAATTTATTTCCTAAAAGTACCGTCCTTTGGTATTCACAGTTTTGCCTCACAAGGCTGAGTGTTCCCCGTTCCAACCCTCAGACTATAATTAAAATTTCTTGGCAGAGCTGGGAATCGAATTCGGACCTCCGGGGCGGCAGCCAAGAATGCTAGTCCTTACACCTCGAGGTAGTCTAATTTCAATCTTGCCACGGTGGGTGAGTGGATAGCGTGTCGAGCTACCATCCCCAAGCTTGCAGGTTCACTCCTGGCCGTGATAAGTGATTTTTGAAAGGCGGCAAAAATTCGACACGTATTTCATACGATGTTGGCATGTCAAAGAACCCATTTGAATTCAGTAGGCCGTGTTCATAATGGCAAAATTTATCTCGGGAGTTTCCGCCAACACAAAGTTCCTCATTTCTCTACTAGAAAGCGTTATAGTGTTCAAGGAGCTTAGATATCTAACCTCCTTGGCTTTCATAGTGATTCAAGGAACAACGAAATTCAACACGCAAGCAACCCTCTGGGTGTCAAATTACAAAGCTTGCACCCGGCACCGGAGGCCATACGATATTATTATTATTATTATTATTAGCCAATAAGTTAAGATTAGGCTACAACCAAATTTACAATTATTTAATGCTCTTACCAAAGGAACACTTTCTTAATTTTTATTGGCATTTTTAGGGGGGGGGAGGAGGGCTGGAGCCCCCTCAGCACCCCCTTATATGCGCCCTTGATTTGAACGGGCAAAGGAAACTATTTCGTATTCCCTCAATTTGCCAGCTCAGTGGATTAACAACTAACTTACTGGAGAAGGATAACAAAAACTTGGAAAATTATATAAGAAGTTTAAGACCTACAGAAGTACAAAATATTCACGCAAATATGCCCTAAAAACTAGCTAAATAGGGGCAGATGACCTCGTAGTTCCGCCCCATAAAACAACAATAACTAACTAAATAAACTAGCTAAATATGACCTATAATCTATGAATTATGACATGAATTTGTGGGATAGGTAGAGTATCACTAACATACAGTAAATGCTAAATGACGTCCGTAGAGGAGCGCTTTATTGGAATCAGGTCTTCTAAACCCGCTATCTGCCTGTTCTTGGAAAAGAAAGAAAAATATATCCACTACACTAGGGGAGCCCAACCTTTTTTTTAGGTAGATTTCATTAGAAAGCTAACTATTGCAATGGGTCCCATGTTTCGACTTCCGGAAAATTTCGACGTATCTTCGCGTTTCACATCCCCCCGACCCCAAAACCACCGTCAGTTCAAAAGTTTATACATAATGTATGTATGTATATATATGTATATCAGTTTCTTGTGGACACGATAACTGCCGTAATTTTGCACCAATCACTTTGAATTTTTTACCGAATATGTATACCTATAAAATCTCGCTCGAGTTCGTTAATGGGCAAAATCGGTCAAAGGGGGTGAAAATGGGAGGCTTTTTTCGAAAAAGTGAAATATCGCTATAACTCTCTTAATATCTGAAATATTGAATCCATTCAAAGTTCATACTATGTGTCGGACATGACCCTAAAATTTTTGTTTGAAATGTTTTTTGATAGTACCAACCATTGACCAAAGGGGTGGGAAAAAGTGGGTTTTTTCGTTAAACAATCATATCTCTGTTAATAGGCACAATATCAAAACCGTACAAAATGGACAATATTCCTCCAATAATTACCTAAAACTTTTGTCTGAAAGAATTTTTGATATGACCCACCATTACGCCACGGGGTGAGCAAAATGATTTAAATTATAAGAAAATGCCAAGTGCCAAGAGAGGTTGCCATGACAACTTTACTTTTAATTGATAAGGGATGAGCCATCAGCAGTAACTATGACAACGCCACTGCACGAGATAACATTCAGATTTCCATCTGTCTGTGGGAAGCGACTTCGGTATCGTAACTGGTAGCATGCTGAACTTCTATGCCCAAGGTCGCGGGTTCAAACCCGGCTAAAGTCGTCGGATTTACTAAGAGCGCTAAAAAACTGAGTTTGCTTTCCATCGGAGGGGAAGTTCCAACGTTCGTTGCGAGTTGATAGTTCCGGTGGCATCTAGTAGCCAAGTTCACAGCTAGGTGTCGTTGATGGTAGTATTTTAGGTAGATTTCATTAGAAAGCTAACTATTGCAATGGGTACCATGTTTCGATTTCCGGAAAATTTCGACATATCTTCGCGTTTCACATCCCCCAGACCCCAAAACCACCGTAAATTCAAAAGTTTATATATATATATCAGTTTCTTGTGGACACGATAACTGCCGTAATTTTTCACCAATCACTTTGAATTTTTTACCGAATATGTATACCCATAAAATCTAGGTCGAGTTCGTTACTGGGCTAAATCGGTCGAAGGGGATGAAAATGGGGGACTTTTTCGAAAAAATGAAATATTGCTATAACTCTCTTAATATGTGAAATATCGAATCTGTTCAAAGTTCATACTATGTGTCGGATAAAGCTCAAAAAATTATGTTTGGAACGTTTTTTGATAACACCAACCATTGACCAAAGGGGTGGGAAAAAGTGGGTTTTTCGGGAAACATTAATCATATCTCTGTTAATAGGCACAATATCAAAACCGTACGAAATGGACAATATTCCCCTAATAATTACCTAAAACTTTTGTCTGAAAGAATTTTTGCTATGAGCCACCATTACGCCAAGGGATGAGAAAAATTATTTCGGAATTACTAAGAAAATGCCAAGAGCTATCAGTGGTTGCCATGGCAACACTACTAAATTGATGAGGGATGAGCCATCAGACGTTGCCATCACAACGCACTTGCGCGAGATCAGATTCAGATTTCCATCTGACTAAGTGTGAAGCGGCTTCGGTGACGTAACTGGTAGCATGCTGAACTTCTATGCCCAAGGTCGCGGGTTCAAAGCCGGCCAAAGTCGTCGGATTTTCTAAGAGCGCTAAAAATCCCTCAGTATGCTTTCCTTTGGAGGGGAAGTCCCAACGTTCTTTCAAGTTGCTGATTGCGGGGGCATCTAGTAGCCAAGTTCACAGCTAGGTGTCGTTGACGGTAGTATCTGGTAGCAACATTAGGAACTAATGCTTGAAATTGAGCGTCTGCATTCCTTACCTGAACTACAGACTAATACAGCCATCACAATTCACACCGTTTATCAGACAGATTCTACACTCACCCAAGTACACGGGGTTACTTGACCACGTTGTCGCAGCCCCTAAACTGAGGAACCAACCAACATCTCTGCGGGAGATATAATTTTGCGTGAAGAAGTAACAGACCGTTACATAGTTACACATCAGTGTCGAAACCTTGCATAAGGACAGTGTGACCACAAGTATAAAAATGGACTCCAAATGACAAGAAGGTTACCGTCATCATAAGACAATAGAATGTTTAAAATATGCATAAAATGACGAAAAACAAAGTTAATTAATCTCCAATTATAGAATACTTTCAGGCAATAAATGTGGTCTGATCCTTCTACGAAAACCTGCATATTCTGCCTATTTTCGCCTATCCCCAAGTGTGTCCGGTGAAATCTACCTCCGCCTTCCGGCGTGCCGAGAGGACTTTTTATTTTTTTTACTAAGGGCCACATTGTAAATAGTTGTGGGACCTTGCGGGCCAATAACACTCTGGGCGACTGGGGGGTTTGGGGGTTAAGCTGGGTATTCCTAGAAGTGGAGCGGACCGCCGCCACAGTGTGTCGAATCGCAATTCTAGGTGGAAAAAATTAATAACTTCGTTAATACTGGTGGGATTCTATTAAAAGTTGGCAATATACTGTTTTCGAGGTCGCTTAATTCGTTTCTCGTATCGTCTGAAGTGCACGATCTTCGGGGGATAAATATATAGGGGTGAGGGGTTAAGGGGAGGTGTCAAATATGACGGAAAGCAACAAAGCATCGTCCATTTTCGGTAGTAAAAATCACGATATGGATGTTTACATTATACATTGGAAAACATACTCTTTAAAACTGGATAAAATATGAATAATGATGAGACTTGCAGTCCAGCATTTCTGTTACACCTTATTTGAGGGAGTAGACGAAGTCACTGTATGTAAAATCATCCAGATTAAAAATGTATGTTAAATTGTTCTTTTGAAATCTTGCTGAATTTGTTTTTTCCTTTCTTCAAATTCTCCCTGATTTGTGAACGAACCTGCCATACGTTAAATGGAATTCTGTAACCGATGTTTTTTAGACATTCGAATGTAATGTCGATAAACCATACACGTAGTTATTGACATTAACACTTTTAGACAGCATTGAGTTCATTTTGCTAGACTTCGCGCCACAAATATAGCAAACTTGAGAGCCTGGGGTATATGTCTAAATATTGCAGATTTTTCCATCTACCATGGTTTGCAGAAAGCTGTGAATTGCAGTCCAATTTCCAGCCAGAGATGGCGTCAGCTCTTTTATTTGGATTTCAATTAACTCAACTTCACGTTTGACCATTTCAGATGTTTCCTTCCCAAAACGAAATGTTATTGGCCGGCAATAACGCGTTGACGAAGGCCTGGGATTTGTCCAAATTAAAGTTTTATTGGCATCATTCAGGTGCAGTTTTAAAGGAACAAAACAGATTACAAACAAATACTCATCTGTGTTACTTTGGTCCTTAAATCTCTGTTTGTACAAACTGTGACCTGAACTTCCGTCACACCCCCATTTGCTGATAAGGGTGGCAGATGAGTCAGTACATTGCACAGGCAACGTGTCAACTAAGCATTTTACCGTTAGATCTAATATTCCCCGTAACTTTACAGTAGCTGAGGTATCGCTAATAGTCATATCTTCCTCCACAGGATAACACGCAGCTTTAGCTATCTTTAGAGCGTAATCTATGGCACGATTCCTCATTAATTTATAACCGTACGAGGTAGACTTGGTGTCAACGTAAAATATAACGCTAACGCTTCATACGGTGTAAATGGACGCTTTTCCTGCTCCTTTTTGTGAGCAAATAGAGCCTTCTTAATTTTTGTGCCTCTTGTAGGGGAGGAATAAAGCTTTTTCACGATGTTTGCTGCATCTCTTTTCCCGTTTGATCGAAAAGAATCTTCAGCAGCAAACGCTACTTCCTCCAAACTACGCGATTCGGTAATATCACAAACTTTTTGCTTCTTTGTCTTGGCGGAAAAGTCCTTAAATTCCTTCGGGACACAATTTGTTTTCGGATCATACGCTGGATCGATGTCTTCTTGTTCACTGGAAACGATGAAATCCGCCCCATTTAACCAATCACCGAATTTTTTCCGGAATCGTTGTACTCTTCTTCCTGCACTCTCCCATTTTTTTGGTTAATATTCTGGGATATCAACTTAATTTTATTTCTTACCTCCTGAACCTGAGTGACGGTAAGAGATGTAGGATCAAATGTATTCGTAACATATTGAAACATGACGTCTGTATGCCCCTCTTTACGACAGGACCGCAACGCGTTGAAAAATTCTTCTCGCGGTAAAGCCCACATAGTCACTGAAAATAAGAAAATAATCCATGATGCACATTCGTGCGCAACCAAACCACTACAGATCCTGAATCTACATTAAATTTCCTATCGAATGACGTTCAAAGTAAAATGGCACTATGAGGCACTCATAAAGTAAATATTTTATTTAATGCAGGAAGCTTGTATTACGCATAAAATTGAGAACACATACCTCTTTTCACTATTCCATGAGCCGCAGAAGACAACACCTAGTTGAACTCACAAGAAACACAACGTTCAGTTCACTCCGACACCTCCTATCAAATGAACTGATAACTGCCAGGAAGACCTTTCAGCACCAAACCCTTCCTCCTGCGCACCAGACAGCCGAAAAGAAGACCGAAGGTCACCATCTAATTTGTTCAGTATCGAATGAGCCAGTTTTCGCTTTCATTGTCTGTCTGTCTGTCTGTTAGGTAGTCAGCCCGAAGGCTGGTTGGATCCTCAAATAGTACCGCCATTAGGTTATGTGGGTAGATACCCACAAAAACCCCAGGCAGCGCTATATTGAGGCGTACTAGGCAAGATGAGAAGTGAGGTAGTTTGCCATTGCTTTCCTCACTGAGTCAGAACAGCGGTACTAACCGCTGTTTTTTGCGGCAGTGAATTTTTTCCACCTAGATATGGGATTCGACACACTGTGCCGCCGCTGGACGGGCGGAACTCGTTCCTCCGCGTTCCTCTGCTCCGAGAGCAGACGAGTCCACTATCGGCTGGCGGAGTGGCTGGACGTCTGTACAAGTTGTGTGTAGTTTTATTCAATTGTGTCCCTTGTGTGTTAGTATGAAGTGTGTGCACCATGAATGTGTGTCGGTTTACTGCTTTCTGTTTTAAACCTTTGATTTCAGTTCTTCTTCATCTTTTATTTCTTGGTATAGATCATAGAACTCGTTTTTGGTCGATCGAAAGTACTGTTTGAATCTAATTTCGTTATCAATTAAATGTTTATTTATAAGAATTTTAAACACTCCCTTATTTTCACGCGTTTTAAATATGTCACTTGCACATTTTCGATCCTTCACTAAATGCAGTAGTAACTCTTCCTCCTCCTCCTCCTCCCCTTCCAAGTGTAATAAAATAGAAAGTCTAGATTCCACGTCCATATCGACCTCATCTTATCACTCCTAGTATACAAATGACCAACCGTTCCGCTCTCCGCCCAGGAAAACACAATTCAGCTAGCTGATGACTAGGGCTCGGATTCGAGCATATTTGCATATTTTTTACCTGAATAGTACACATTTTCACCTCTCTGGGACCAACAGAATTGAAATTTATCGAGCATATAAATGCATAAAACCGCGGTTTTCAGAATAGAAGCATATAAATGCATATTCTTGTGGTTTTCGTCTTAAATAGTTTGTTTTTCTTCGAATTTTCCCCTGAATTCGGGCCCTGACCATCCTTAAGGTTCGAAAACAGAAATAATTATTAAAAAGCCTATCTGGTGCGAATAATAGAACCGCAGGCTTTTAACCTTTAGTGAGGTCGTTCTCGTCATTGAAACTTGTATTGACTGATTTAAGAAAATCATTCAAAACTGAAAACATAGAAAATTTCTTGTTGTACAGACCAATGCAGTTCTACTTCATTGACTCGCCTAATTCCGAACATTTTGTAAATGAACTTTTAAACTGTATCTATCTTCTATCTTCTATATATATAAAGCTCAATGTTTGTCTGTCTGTCTGTCTGTCTGTCTGTCTGTTATGTATACAAATCCACACTGTTTCACCGATCTGAACCAAAATTTGTATACTTACCCTTCGGAACCCTGCGGGTAACCCTGTCCACTTGAAATTTCCGACAGACCACCCCATTCCCTGCATTTAGGCCCTTTGGCCCAAATCTACACCGTTTCATCGATCTCAACCAAAATTTGTATACTTACCCTATGTAACCCTGTGAATAACACTGTCCACTTAAAATTTCGGACAGACCACCCTATTTCCTGCATTTAAGCCCTTTGGCAAACATCTACACCGTTTGACCGATCCGAACCAAAATTTGTATACTTACCCTTTGCAACCCTGCGGGTAACCCTATCCACTTAAAATTTCGGACAGACCACCCCATTCTCTGCATTTAGGCCCTTTGACCCAAATCTACACCGTTTCACCGATCAGAACCAAAATTTGTATACTTACCCTTTGGTACCCTGCGAGTAACACTGTTTGCTTGAAATTGCGGACAGACCACTCCATTCCCTGCATTTAGGCCCCTTGGCTAAAATCTACACCGTTTCACCGATCTGAACCAAAATGTGTATACTTACCCTTTGTAACTCTGTGAATATCACTGTCCACCTAAAATTTCGGACAGACCACCCCATTTCCTGCATTTAGCCCTTTGGAAAAAATCTATATCGTTTCACCGATCCGGACCAAAATTTGTATACTTACCCTTTCGAACCCTGCGGGTAACCCTGTCCACTTGAAATTGCGGAAAGATCACCCCATTCCCTGCATTTAGGCCCTTTGGCACAAATCTACACCGTTTCACCGTTCAGAACCAAAATTTGTATACTTTCCCTTTGGTACCCTGCGAGTAACATTGTCTGCTTGAAATTGCGGACAGACCACTCCATTCCCGGAAAGAGGACAGGGTCCGTCCCAAAGGCAATGGAAAAAAGGGGTAAAACCGGACCCGCTCTGGAAACCCTCAGGGTTGCCATCTCCCGAACTCACCAGCCATGAGCCCTTGAGGATGTAGCACTATCCAGGGTGCACCAGAAGTGGTGGGGCTACACACACCCTGCCTCCTTGAGGGTCTTGAGCAGAAGACATGAGATATTAAGAAAAGAAAAAGAAGGCTGACACCTCGAAGAATGAGGCTATCAGGAATGATTAGACAAGGGCGAATTAAGGCGGGAAAGTGAAAGAGTCGCTAGGCCTCGGATACCCTGATACCATAGGGGTCGGAAGAGAACAAGAGTTTGACCAAGGGAGGCTGACAGGAAAGAGAACTGAAAGGAGCCCGGCACCAGTAAGTAGAAGCAATGCCGGACTCAGTTGGGGTCCCGTGGTTGCAAACCCACGTCCCACAAGTTGAGAGACCTTGGCGGGTGGAGGGAGGAGGAGGGGGCCAGGTGTGAGAATAGCTTGCTGATTCATCGCGAGTTGACATGAGAGAAATGTCCAGACCCCGCCGTGTTACCTGGTATTGCTGACTATGCTGATGTTCATACAGGGTCTTTGCTCAAACCACTGTAGTGTTACGAAAGAATGAGTGATTCACCGGTCAATGTGAATAGGACCGGGAACCCCCCCGAACGTCTGTCATCATATATCGTCATCATCTGCGATTCGTGCAGCTTGGACCCGGGCAGTACTCGATAAGCTCTTTCACTACACGCATCGAGTATAGGCCTAAGCCAGAAAATAACGTTCAGACTTTGGAAGACATCGAAGGTAGAAGTCTAAATTGCCTATATCAGATTTAAAATTACACCATGTTCGTTTAGTAGTGATTTTTCATTACCTTATTATTATCATAAGGGCAAATGACCTAGATGTTACGCCCATTATACCACTAATCACCACACACAATAAGTCTTCATCGCCTGTGAATTTTGAAATATTTCTTTCTATCACGGTAGTTTGTAAGTTTGTCGTGTCAATTCAACAGTAGTTTTCATTATCATCCTCATCAAAAGGGCAAATGGCCTAAATGTTACGTCCATTATACTACTAAGTAACACCACAGTCTTCATGGCCTGTGATTTTAAAAATATGTATTTGCATTAATTTGTAAGTTTGATATACCCGTTCAGTAGTAGTCGTCTTCATTATCATCCTCATCAAAAGGGCAAATGACCTAGATGTTACGTCCATTATACTACTAAACAACACCAGAGTCTACCTAGCCTGTGATTTTAAAAATATGTATTTGCATTAATTTGCAAGGTTGATATACCCGTTCAGTAGTAGTCGTCTTCATTATCATCCTCATCAAAAGGGCAAATGACCTAGATGTTACGTCCATTATACAGTACTACTAAGCAACACCACAGTCTTCATTGCCTGTGATTTATAAAATGTGTATTTCCATTAGTTTGTAAGTTTAATATACCCGTTCAGTAGTAGTAGTCTTCATTGTCATCCTCATCAAAAGGGAAAATGACCTAGATGTTACGCCCATTATACTACTAGGCAACACCACAGTCTTACTCGCCGGTAATTTAAAAATATGTATTTCTATTAGACTGTAAGTTTATTATACCCGTTCAATAGCAGTCGTCGTCAGTATCATCTTCACCAATGACGTTGAGTGTTAAGGAGACTGAAATATTATCATCATTCCACCGGGCGAAGCCGGGTACTACTGCTAGTCTTTTATAAGAGCACTTCTCTTATATAGGCTACTTGAAAAACTTGAATGCGAGTATATTGCAGTGTATCATACATACAATTAGAAAATAAAGCTCGTATATAAAGGTATGTTATTGGTTTTCTCGTTTCACTTTCCTTTCTATAGTTTTAACGGTGTTTTCGAGCATATTCTGCATATTTAACCGCATATAATGGGGGGATCGAGCATATAATGGGTTTATAATGTTTTTTTCGAGCATATAATGTTTTTTTCGGGCATATATATCCAGCATAAAACACATGGTTTTCGAGCATATATGGAGATTTTATCGAGCATATCGATCCGAGCCCTACTGATGACTAACGAGCGGAGAGCCGACTCCACTCTCCGCTTCCGTGCCTAGGAAAACCCAGCTTATTATGGATTTTTTTAAAAGGATATACCGGTAGGTGAAATATGGTGAGATTTGTGTCTGTCCGACCTTAGTTTTCTTAGTATTGTTGCAGTTTTCTATATTTATTTGTTGTGGATAAAAAATAAAACACTAAAAATAAATTTACATATTTTTAATTAATCCTTTTAAAATAGAATTACGATGATATTCAATACGAATGACAAAGAGTGAGTATTTATGTTCATTTGACACAATTATTAATTAAAGTTTATGATAATTTTGTTTAGTGTGACGAGTAGAACTGCTTTGGGTAGAGGTGCGCGCGCACTGCTTTGTCCAGTTAGCTTTAGCTGCTTTCAAGTTTTGGCGACATGGCGCGAGCCGTAGGTTGGGCAGTCCTGCACTACACTATTCGGGCGCAGATAACACGTACCTTGTTAACGACGCCTCAATTTAAACAACAATGCTGAAATTATAACCAAATATGACCTTATATCACTGAAATATGTCCAAATATGACCAAAACAATAAAAATGGACGAAATATGCATTTATAGGCAATATCAAATTGCTTTAAACGTGGTCAAGGACCAGCCATTCAAACTTATTTTTCAGAATTCGGGTAAAATGAGCTCGGGAAAAGAATATGACTTTTCCTTAACATCCGAACCTTCGTCAGCATTAGGGGGCGGATTTCTATGACCTAAAACTGTATGAAATATGTATGCATTTATGTCCTAAAAACATAAAAATATGACCTATAAAATTCAAATATGACTTAATGAATAGCATCTACGTTACATAGAAACACTTTTATTACTCCATCCGTACTGAATATGTTTTCACCTAACTCGTGAACAAAACTTCGCAACTTCCCACAAATTGAGACTTTCGTTTTAGGCATATTGAAAGGAACGGAATGACTGAAGCTCCCTAATGAGTGACCAAGGTCATTCAGTGTGTTGAAGGTGGAAGAGGGAAGGGCGAAGGAGAGAGATAAGAACGATGACAAATAACTGTGGAATTACCTCTGCTTCCGTGTAAACAATAGCCCGATTTCCAGGTATTGACCCAGCTAGCAAACAATAGCTCCTACCTGTTAGAAACATTCCATACACTACTTTAGAATGGTTCTTCAGTAGTATATTCCAGTCTATCCTGAACAATAATTTCTAGAGTTTATTCTGATTTTTATAAAACAAAATTCAAATGAAAATTACCAAAATATGCCATTTATAATGATATTTTGTTCAAAATATGCCATAGAACTTAAGAAAGCCTAAATATGCATTTATATGCCCAATAAAACCTGTTTAATTTTGGTTATCATGCTTGGAAACGTGTTGAAAATACAAGACTATAAGATATAATGTTAAGGAAAAAAAAAAGACTTCTTATAGAAATCCGCCCCCTAGTTATCATCATTAGTCGTTTTACTCATTGCTGGGTGTCATTTCTTCACTTCATTAGTAACCGCATCATGCGCATCATTACTGGATGTCTGCGATCCACCAACACTCACTGCCTACCAGTACTAAGTAATATTCCACCTCCTCCCCTTAGAAGACTTCAGTCATTGAGGAACACATGGAAGAAAATCCAAAACAATCCATAGCTGCCATTACAGGCGCGGATTCAAGGGGGGGCACAGGGGTCACGGACCCCCCCCCCCCAAACGGAGACCAATTTTTTTGCAAGCTCAAAAAACGAAAACACAATAACCAGACAAATAAAACTTAACGAATTTTAACTGAAAAACAGTTTTTTTTTCATTTTATTCAATACTGAAAATATCTCTCTTGCAATTATTATGTTCTGTTACAACTGTACATATTTACAAATTCATACCTGTTATATAAAAACGATTATTTATATAACAAAATCAACTCGTCTATTTTGTTTAGCAAACCTTGTGATTACCGAATCGATGTCTGTAGTGATGTCACGATGAATGTGCAGCAATGCATGGATAGAAATTTGGGGCGTTTTTCGCACCGAAAAATTTTGCCGACGTCCAAACCGCAAGCTTGGTTGGTAATTTAAGCTGTGACTTTCTCCCTTTGTCGGTACCAACTCGACTTGCCGAAACTGTAACGTACCTTGATACTTTTCTCGAAGCTCGATGTAAAAGTCGCAAAACGCGCCGTTGCAATTTGTACGAATATTTTTGGTGCGCTAAACGCATCAAATTTCTATCCATGTAGCTTGCAAAAACATTGGTCTGGTTTTGTACGTTTGGTTATTTTGTGATTGCGTTGTTAGTGATACCATTTTTCTTAACAATTTTGATTCTGTGACCCCCCCCCCCCCCCCCCTCCGAAACCAAACTCTAGATCCATGCCTGTGCCATTACACTCCGTGCTCCCAGTAACTTCAGCACAGCGACTGAAGTCCAGACAACCATCATGGAGAACAGCAAGCAGCCTGCAGGACGACAACTTCAACATCCTAGATGCGTGGAATACCAAATGGCAGGAACAAACGTCCTTGCCACACCATCAGTTAATCAAAACTCCTTGGGTTCGGCCTGGAGGATTTCATCCGCCCCGGCGCCAATGGTGCGCACTGAATCGGATAAAAACGGGTCAAGGAAGGTGCGCAGCGATCCTGAACCAATGAGATTGGAAGTCCTCTCCGGCATGTGACTGTGGCGAAGAACAGCAGACTATGGATGACGTAGTCTTCTCATGTCCTCTCAGAGCATTCAAAGGAACATTGCAAGACTTACACAAGCTTGGAGGAGAAATATTCCGAAACAAACACACTCTGCCATCCCTCCCTACATTATCCTGATAAGGTCCCATTCCAGAGTACCGGGTGAGTTAGCCGTGGTCGTTACGGCATGACTGCTGGCAGTCGCTCACATCCGGGAGGCGAGGAGGTTCGAATCCCCCCGCCGGCAACCTTGAGGATGGTCTTCTGTGGTTTCCCATCTTCCTTCCAGGCAAATGCCGGGGTTGGTCCCTAACTATAGGCCACAGCCACTACCTACCAACTTCTCGTCCTTACATTCAAACTTTCCTCCCCAACGGTACTTGTAGCTCACCCATTGGGTGTCGTCTCGAAGCAGCTACAAAACTGGCGAGCCAAACATGTCCTCGGGCACTCCCGGCATTAAAGCCATACGCTAAAAAAAAAGGTTCAATTTTGGACTCTAGTTTTTCAAACTTGAGATCAAATGTATCTTAGTGTATATATTTGTATATATATATTTGTAAATAATTGTTTTATCTATCCCTTGTACCATCATACGATAAATAAATTAGTAACTACAACCTTGACGAGGACGGCTTCGGTGGCGTAGTTGGTAGCATGCAGAGCTTCTATGCCCAAGATAGCGGGTTCAAACCCGGCCGAAGCCGTCGGATTTTTAAGAGCGTTAAAAATCCCTCAGTATGCCTTCCTTCGGAGGGGAAGTAAAGCCGGCGGTCCCATGTCATAGATTTATGGCATGTTAAAGAACCTTCCACTAATTACACCTGTGTGAAGCTAAATTGGATAGGTTAAGAATGTAAACAACGCTCTTAGGTTTCTACGTTCATTGCCAAGAGCCGACTGCGGTGGCATCTAGTAGCTAAGTTCTGAACTAGGCCTAGTAGTCGTTGACGGTGGCGTTTGGCGGCAAAAGTAGAAATTATTTGAAAAATTCTAAGTTGCAGTCTGTACTTAAATTAAAAAAGGCAAGGATATGAAAATGTATTGGGAGCAGAAGGATGGGGTAGCAGGAATGAAGAAGGGAGAAAGTTGCTGGATTTTTGCAAGAGAAACGGTTTAGTGGTAGGCAACTCCTGGTTCCGGAAGAAAGAAACCCACAAGGTAACGTGGTACAGCAGTGATTTAACAAAGAAATCTTTGGTAGGTTACATGCTGTACGACTGGGAAATGAAGAGAAGTGTCAGAGATATAAAGGTAATACCATCAGAGGCCTTAGATAGCGACCACAGAATACTTGTAATGAACCTGGGAGTTGTTAAGGATAGCAAGAGGACAGAGTACCAGGAAAGGAGAATCAAAGTATGGAAACTCAAGGAAAAGGAAGTCAAGGAAGAATTCCAGAAAATAATAAGGGAAAGGATGCCAACAGACAATCCTAAAACAGGGGAAGAGGAATGGAAGCAATTCAAAAACACAATGGTAGAAGCTGCAGTGGCAGTATGTGGAAGAACTAGCAGCAGAAAGCGGTGTAAAGAGACACCATGGTGGAATGAGAGAGTAAAAGAAGCTTTGGGAAGGAAGAACAAGGCTTTCAGAGTGTGGTTCCAGGAAAGAAATGATCTGGCAAGGGAAGATGATAAGATAAAGAAGAAAGAAGCAAACAAGATTGTCGCAGAGGAGAGGAAGAAGTGGATGGTAAAGTGGACAGAGATGATGGAGGAAGACAGCAGAGGAAATAAGAAAGTACTTTATGGGATGGTCAAAAGTAAGAGAAGAGGTCTGCGAGAGGATGTGGTAATGATGGACAAAAACGGAAATGAGGTACACAACAAAGAAACACTCAAGACAGTGTGGAAAGAGTACTTTGAGGATAGGGAGGAAGACAATGTATTGGAAGATGGAGAAGACAACACAGGAATGGAAAAGGACCTGAATTGGAGAGAACTGGAGATGGCTATAGACAAGATGAAAGGAGGAAGGGCACCGGGTGGGGATGAAGTGAGTGTTGAAATGGTGAAGGCAGCAGGGGAGGTTGGGAAACAGTGGCTGTACCGTGTGATGAAGGTGATATGGAAGGAGAAAAAGACCCCTGAAGATTGGAAGAAAGGATTAATTGTCCCAATATTTAAGAAAGGAAGCAGAAAGGAGTGCAGAAATTACAGGGGAGTCACACTCATACCTCACTGTGCCAAGATATATGAAAAGATATTAGAAAGTAGAATACGAGCCAAAGTGGAGAGAAAATTGAGAGAGGAGCAGTATGGTTTCAGACCTGGTAGATCAACAGTGGATCTCATATTTTCAGTGAGACAGCTCCAGGAACACCACTACGAATTTGGAGAGGATCTGTTGATGGCCTTCCTGGACATCGAAAAGGCCTATGATAGTGTGTGTAGGGAGAAGGTTTGGAAAGCAATGGAAAACATGGGAGTGGAAAAAGGGACTGTAGGCAGAGTGAAGGAGATGTATTGTGGAAGTGTGAGTTGTGTGAAAGTTGGAGGGGAAAGAACAGACTGGTTCAGACAAATGAGTGGCCTGAAACAGGGTAGTGCGCTGTCACCCCTTCTCTTTATTGTGATTATGGACGAGGTAATGACACGGATAGCAGGAAAGATAGGAGAAGATAAGATGAAAGCAATGGTGTTTGCAGATGATCTCATGGTCTGGGGAAACAGGGAGGAGGAAATTCAGGAGCAACTGAAGGCTTGGGAAGAAACAGTGGGAGAGTACGGATGGAAGTTCAACATCAGTAAATGTGAGATCCTATTAACGACCAGGAAAAAGGACAGACCAATGAGTGGGATACTACTTGGAGGTGGACAGCTGAAGAGGTGGAAAGTCTCAAGTACTTGGGAAGTATAGTGGAGGAAAATGGGAGAAATGACAAAGAGATTACGGAACGTGGCAGACAGGCAGAAGCATTCCTGAGAAGCATTAGGAGCTTAGTGTGGAATAAAGATGTCCCACAAAAAAGCAAGGAAGTGTTATACAGAAGCTACTATATCCCGATACTGGCCTATGCTTCAGAAACGTGGACAATGAAGAAAAGAGACATAAGCAGAATACAGGCAGGTGAAATGAAGTTCCTACGAAGTAGGATCGGAGTAACAAGAAGAGACAGGGTGAGGAATGAAAAGGTCAGGGAAATGGTGAAAGAGGAGCTCTTGCAAGGTAGGATTGAGGCATCAAGACTTAGGTGGTATGGACACTTAAAGAGAATGGATGAGAAGAAGATTCCCAAGAGGATACATGAGATGCAGATGCAGAAGAAACGACCAAGGGGAAGACCAAGAGATAGATGGCTGAAAGGAGTGGAGGAATGTGTCAAGAAGAGAGGCGAGGACTGGACCAGAGTGACAGCGGAGAGGTGGTGGGAAGAAAGGACTAAGTGGCGAGGCTTATGTTCCAAACAGACCCAACCTGGGGTTGGAAACTGTACAAGATGATGATGAAGATACACACACTAATACAGTCATCACAATTAACACCGGTCATCAGACAGATTCTACACACACCCAAGGTACACGCGTTGTCGCAGCCCCTAAACTGAGGAACCAACCTTGACGAGATGTTTCCATCCTAAGCGATCTTGAGCCCTTCGTAAGATATCGTGAAGAGGTAGGCCGGTGATCTTCTTTGCTTGGTCTAACCATCCACTTGCTGTTCTACCCCTTGGTCTGGTACCTTCAATTTTGCCTTGTAGAATGGTCTTTTCTAAATTGTCTCCTCTGCTCAAAGTGTGTCCCAGGTAACGTTCACAAACACGTTTTGTGATGCTCAGTTCTTCTATAATGGAGGCATTAGTTCTTCTTCCTGTCCATGGTATATGTAGCATCCTCCACCAACACCACATCTCAAAGGCATCTATTCGGCTCTTGTCATTAGCCTTCACAGTCCAGGTCTCACAATCGTATAAGAAAACAGAAAACACCCGGTTCTGCCAGATCTTATTAAATATTAATATCTTGAAAGAATTAGTTATGTAACTGTTCAATGTAATATGAAGAAATTATTTGATTTGTTTCTTATTTTTCAATTTTGCTAACTTAAATAATTGTTTCTTTTTTATCTGTAATAATTCTACATGTGTAAACTTTTAAATGACAGGAAAATGTAAATCCGTCTTAAGGAAAGAATTCATGATGAAAATCAATAAATGTAAAACAAAAATACTGGAATGCAGCCGAAATAAATCAGAAACATCTATGCACATCAAATTGACAGGTGAAAAGCTGAAGGAAGTATGAGACTTCTGTTACTTAGGAAGCAAAATAACCAGTGATGGACGAAGCAAAGAGGATATAAAAAGTAGGTTGGTTCAGGCAAGGAAAGCATTTCTACAAAACAAGGAATCTGTTGACATCGAATATAGATTTAGGTATTAGGAAGTCATTTTTGAAAGCCTTTGTCTGGAGCGTGGCGCTCTATGGAAGTGAAACTTGGACTATTGGTGCAGCAGAAAAGAGGAGAATTGAAGCATTTGAAATGTGGTGTTACAGGAGAATGATGAAGATCAGATGGGTAGATAGGGTTACAAACGAAGAGGTATTAAGACGAGTGGGAGAGGTGAGATGTTTCTGGCGACTGCTAATGAAGGGAAGAGATAGATTGGTAGGACACATACTAAGACACCCAGGAATAGCAAGCTTAGTTATGGAAGGAAGGGTCGAGGACAAGAGCTGTAGGGTTAGACCGAGGTTAGAGTATGTTAAGCAGATTGACGCGGATGAAGGGTGTGGTAGCAATGTAGAGATGAAACGATTAGCTCAGGACAGGGAGGCATGGACAGCTACATCAAACCAGTCAAAAGACTGAAGACTCAAACAACAACAACATCATTAAGTACCCTCAAAGTGAATGTTTTCTTGGATGTAAATGAAACAAAATACCTACAAAATCATTTAATAAATAAATGTATGTTTTTTTTGAAGATTCTTTCATTAGAAATCATCAGAATAAAGTATTTATACATGTCTTTTAAAAATTAAAAAGAAACTATAATAGCCTAATAATTATAATTAAGACTCTAATAATGAACAAGAAAGGTCTAGTGGAAAAACTAGAGGCTAAAGAAAGGAAGATTTTGAGGAAAATCCTGAGTCCCATCAAAGAAAACAGCGAGTACAGAAGGCGTCACAACGACAAATTCTATACACAAGCACGTGGAGAAGATCAGTGACACAATTCGAAAAAGAAGGATTGCCTTTCATAGCCACGTGACACGAATGAGCCCAGGCAGGATAACAAAACGGATATTGACGTACTTTCAAAGGGGCATGGTTCACGGAAGTTGGGAAAGATCTACGTGAAATGGAAATTTCCCCTAAAGATATCTAGTAGCGTGTTCCACTTCAGGAAAAACTACGTGCGCACAACGGTTTCCAGGAGAAGCCGAAGCTGAAGACAGGGAAGGCGTGGTCCCAAGAGAGAAAAGAACAACACCGAGAACGAATGCGGGAACACTGGGCGGTAGTTAGAGCTCGGAAGAAGAGACAGTTGAACTGACGTGGTCCCTAGTTGGCCGAATCGAAGAAAGAAGAATTAAGAATGAAAATGAAACCGTGGCAGTTGAAATATTGTTACATTGCCATTAATTTTCTCAGAACAAAATGTTGTATTTTTATGATACTTATGAAGTTATAATTCTTTTGTGAAACAAACTACCGCCAATTTAATAAATTTCTTACCCCAAAAGAAAAAAAAAAAGAGTTCTACATGTTTAGCATACGAGAAGCCCCGTCGTCTTATAATTAGGGCACGGATTTTTAGGTGCTAAAAATCAGGAAAATATGTATTTTTTATCTAATACAAATACCTGAAATATGTGACAAAAACGTAAAAATATTTAATTATAATTTAGTTTATTAATGTGGATATAAACAATAAGAAGAAAGTAATACTTTTTCAAATTTTCCGCCCTATCATTAATTTTTAATTCCAAAAACACTTCAGGGGTACATGTTTCAAAACCTATATGGTTTCTTCCTCAGCCCACATGTACCCCTGAAGTGTTATTGGAAATAAAAGTATTGATTGGGCGGTAAATTTGACAAAGTATTTATTACTTTCTTCATATATGCGGTCAATACAGAACCTGAAATGAGTGTTATTCCTAATATAAACAATATGCAGTACAAACGAATGCAATTTATGCTATGTTTCACAGACTGCTAAAGCATTACAATACCCAACGAGATACATGACCGACGATTATCGCGAAACACTTATTCTGAAGAAGCGAAACTGCGGCAATATGGTTCTTGCCCTTGAGGTGTTGTGTAACTTGAGATCGCTGTCCAGCCCCGATTGCTTTCCCACATGGTTGTCAGAACAGAACGCCCCAATCAGAAGTAAAATAATCTTTAAATTCTGAAACAGACGATAATTTGTAGTTGTTTTTACTTTAGGCACCGTAGAACTGTCTTACAATTCACAGTGCCAGAAATGAACTGCATGTGTGTGACACTGATTCCAGGTAGCTGGGTGGGGGTGGGAGGTCTAGCACATGGTGCAATATGGACAAGAAAGTCTCCGACTTCCACAGTGAGCGGCACGGGGCGACAAGTTAAGAATAACAGAGTTGCAAGCTGACATACGCTCTGCATGAAGATTAGATAGCTCACAGGTTCTTTTCCGTTGAAGTAACACAGAACAAAAATGCAATAAACTGAAAGATCTAGCATACTGATTTTAAAAATGTAAATATTATGTCTCTTATTTTACGTGCTAATTAGTGAAAAGCAGGAATTTATGTTTTTCTAGAAAAAATGCTTAAAATATGTATTTACATAAAAAAAATATTTATTTACCTAAAAATCTGAGCCCTACTTATAATTATAATATAGTCTACTGCTACAGTGAGTCCGGGAATGTTCTCCGCAGCGCCTACATGCGTCTGCGAGAGCTAGCTAGAGAAGTTACGTTGGTAGCACGGCTGCCGCTTGCATCATATTAGCCTGTCACGAATAGATTGCCGGCGGTCGAGATGGGAACTATTCTTTGTTTACTTGTGCCTGCTTCGTTGACAGGTACAGTTGCACGAGTAGGATATGACTCAGCTCAAGTAGCCTCTGGCATCGTTTAACTGTCCGTGGTGACATGAGCTCCTGTGATGCTTATCTGACGCAATGCTGCTTGACTTATGTGCAGACTGAACTCTGTCATCACCGTGTCCTCCTGCGGCTTCGGTGGCGTAGTTGGTAGCATGCTGAGCTTCTATGCCCAAGATCACGGGTTCAAACCCAGCCGAAGTCGTCGGATATTTTAAGAGTGTTAAAAATTCCTCAGTAAGCCTTCCTTCGGAGGGGAAGTAAAGCCGGCGGTCCCATGTCATAGATTTATGGCATGTTAAAGATCCTTCCACTAATTACACCTGAGTGAAGCTAAATTATAAGTTAAATATTTGACAAACGTTCTTAGGTTCCGACGTTCGTCGCCAGGAGCTGACTGCGGTGGCATCTGGTGACCAAGTTCTGAACCAGTAGTCGTTGACGGTGGCGTTTGGCGGCAAAAGTAGGAACTACTTGAAAAAATTCAATATCTGCAGTCCTTACTTGAATTGAAAACAGATAACACACACTAATACAGTCATCATAATAATACCGGTTATCAGACAGATTCTACACCCACACCCAAAGTACACGGGGCTACATGACCGCGTTGTCGCAGCCCCTAAACTGAGGAACCAACCAACCAACTGTGTCCTCCGCTTCACCCCGCGGGGGTGCTACAATAATCAAGAAACGCTGGTTCAGCGATGCTCAGCGGCAATCAAATGTTAAATGGGTAATACTGTATCTATCTTCGGCTTAGCTCTTCCCTCATCAACTTGGCATCTTCATCGATAATATTTTGCTCCTCCCTTGGCGTGAGGGTGGGTTGTATCAAAACATCATCAGCAGGGTTCGGAAGTTTAAGACCTAAAGATGTACAAAATATGCAAGCAAATATACCCTAAAACTAGCTAAATATGACCTAGAAACTATAAAATATGACCTAAAAACATGGCATTTCCTTGTTTGTTAATTGCTTCTGAGCTAAATATATCTACTGGAGTGACATTTTATTGAAAGGTGGAGCACACTATCGTCATGTTCCGTGATCTCATGCGTACAGTGTCGCAATCCAACTTGTCCAGAAAGATTGTAACGATTCGATCCCATACCTATTATATTTAAAGGGTTATTCATTTATCATGTTATTATTATTATTAATTAGTACATCCATGAGATGATTTTTATATCAGATAATTGTAAGCGGTTTTTATTATTATAGTCAGAAATATTTTTATTAACGATTATTTGTAAAGAGACGAAGTAATATATATATTGCAACAAGATTGCCAATAAGGATCAACCCAATGCGTCACAAACTGAACGACGTAGTAATAATTTCACCACGGCAAACTGCGTCATTTTCGAGATGCTAAGAAACCCAATATGAGTAACCATCACGTGCGCACAATCTAGTTCCTTCGAGAAGCAATGGAACATTATATTTCACGTATGGTGCAATCAATACGTCACTACTGGAGCCAAGGTACGCGTCAATGAATGGACAAGCCCCAGGTAGAAGGGGTGATTTGACTATGAAGTGGGGGCTGCTTACTACCACGTGACAAGGAAGATATAACCGCACACTCGCATCTACAGAGTCATTAGTGAACGACCACTCATTAGTGGCAGAGCAGCGACAGAGGTCCACCGACTGCTTTGTGAAATATCATTCATAGATTTTGCATACATCATGTCTCGACATAATAACCACCATGTTGACAATATATATATAAGCTGACCATGGCTTATAGTTGAATACTACAATTAATCTAGAGATGGCAACACAATGGAACGTAGTATGCTGTATCTTATAACATACTACAACATTTTTTTAGAAATATGAAACGCAACATCGAGATCATCTTCCACATTTTTTTATGATGATACTTCAAAAGGGTGAGCAAACAATTAAATATCCGACGTCTCTGTAATATGTAACTTCAAGATAGATTCAATTCATTAATGTTTATTTCCTTTTAAATTAATTGCCGCATTGAGTAATTTTAAATTCAATTGTGTGACTATCACTATTCTGTTTTATTAATATTTTGTTCTTGAGTCAATAAATTCATTTTCTTTAACGTAATGCCTATTTCTTTCATAGTGGTTAGTAAATACTATAGGCAAATTCAATCATGCTCCTTAAATAAATACTGAATGGTTAGTCAACTAAGTTACACTACGGCCCGGGTAAGTGGTCTCGACTCTACTGCTGATAGCCGAGGTTAAATCAATAAATTTCGATTCACTGTCTTAAATAGGAATCTGGCGCTCAACAACAACTTATTATATTATACTATCGCAGGTAAGGTCACACCACAGTGTATATTATTTATTCTTATTATGTTTGTTTATTGAACCATATTGTTAACACCACGTTAAACGATATATATTAAAGATGTTACATTTGGCGCTACAACGTCGGACACGAAAACCATTCGGTATTTAGGAGAGAAGTGTATAATTTCAGTGCAAATTGTCAGTGCTTTTGGGGGACAGTGAAGTGAAGTGAAATTTTGGAAGGGCAATTGTTATACGGTGTACTTCGAGATGTCGGAAGAGGAACAGAGGCAGTTGAGAAGTAGGAATAAAGTCGAGAAAGTTAATTATAAGGAGGTTGATAGCAGTAGCGATGTTGAAAGCGTAGAGAATAATACCAAGATGTCGGAGGTAAATCTTGAGAGTAATCCTGAAAATAATCCTGAGGTTAACCCTGACAAGAATACAGAGGTACATCCTGAGACTAGTGGTAGTCTAGAGAAAGAAAAGTCTATAGAGATTCCTGAAGATCCATTAACTGCGCTCATAAGGCAGATGAGTAGAGATTTAAGTGCGAAATTTGATGAGAGTATGAATAAAAATAGTAGGGAGATGAAAGAAGATATTGGTAGGCTAAATCAAAATATGGAAGAGAATAAGAAAGATAATTTAGAAAGTAGGAAGGAATTCAATGATAAATTTGAGAAATTAGATAAAGATATGAATAAAAATAGTAAGGAGATGAGAGAAGAGATGGGTAGGCTAAATCAAAATATGAGTGAAAAATTAAATAAGCATAGTCAGGAGTTCAATGTTAAATTTGAGAAATTAGAAAAGAATTGTCAGGAGTTGAATTTGAAGCTTGATAAGAATAGTCAGGAAATGAGAGAAGAGATGGGTAGACAAAATCAGGAAAGTAGGAAGGAATTTAATGAGAAGTTTGAACAATTGCATAGAAATAATAAAACGATCAACCAAAAGCTGGAAGAAAATAGTAAAAAGCTAGACAGTGTGGTTAAGGTAAATGAAGGATTGAGTAAGAAGTATGATATGCTACAGGAAAGTATTCAGGGGGTAAAGCAGGAGATCAGAGGTGAAATTAAGGAAGTGGTAGAGAAGAAGGCTAAAGATATGGTTGAAAAAATAGATAAACAATTAGAAGCAGTAGAAAATCAAATTAAGGAAGTTGAGATAGAAGTTAATAAGAAAGTAGAATCAGTAAAGACAGCCTTTCAGGAGATTTTAGATGAAAGTAGATCGGAGTCAGAGGAAATTTTAGGTAAAAGTTTTAGCAAATTGGTAGAAGCGGAAACTAGGCAGATGAGAGAAGATTTTGGGGATAAGATTAAGGTATTGAGAAATGAATATAATGGTTATAAAGGATTAAATTTTATAAAGATGAGAGAAAAGATAGGGATAGAAGTAGGTAAGATAAAGAAAGTACTAAGCACTCAAGAGATTAAGATGCAGAAAATCTTAGGTGAAGAGGATATGTTGACTAGGGAAGTATTTAATGATGGTGTAGTGGAAATTAATGTGAAATTATTAGTGGCAGAGAAGCGTGCGTTAAGTCATAGTCAGAAGAACATAATTAGTAAACAGGTTAAGAGGAGGAGAGAGATAGATAAGAGCAGAAGCAATAGGCAACGGCTAAAGAGAAAATTAAGTGATAGTAATGGAGAAGTGAAGGGAAAACCTGTAGGTAGATATTTTGGAAGTAAAATGAAAGAGAAGAGAATTAAGTTGATAGAGGGAAAAGAAATCAGGATGAGAGAGAGAAAGAAAGCATATGACGTACAGTGGCGTACTGAATTAGCCAGACTTGGGGAAGTAGTAAGGGGTAAGCCGAAGTACCGTGTTACTATGGATGAATGTAGTCCGAAAGAGGTAGAAAGTAATGTTATAAGAAAAGAGGAAAATGGAATCCTAGAAAGAGATAGAATTGAAGATGACAGTGGTAAGAACTATGAAATGCCAGAGAAAGTAGTGATGTAAATTTATGTTAACGATAGTTACTCTTCCGTATGACTTAAATATGAAGTAATAAAGTTTTATATGATTTAACAGAGGTAGATAAGAAACCTGCTGTGTGTAATTTTAATTCAGTCGTGAAGTTAGGATGGTAAGGGGCGCGTAGTGCCTACGCTTATTGATTTAGATTGACTAAAATCATTTAATTTGGAAGACAGAGGTTGTCGTGCTATTGAGCAATTCAGGTAAGTTGAATGTGGGTCCTTAAGCTGCAAGTAAGTTGGAGGAAGTGAGGATTAAATTTAAAAAAAAAGTAGAAAGGTTATTACATAGGTAAGTAATCGAAAGAAAGTAGTAATAATTATTATGGCAACCATAATTATGAATATAATGGTAATGAAGATTTAATTCAAAAGTGAGTGAAGATAAGATGATACAATGGTAATAAAACGAAAGAGTTGAAGAATTAGGTATTGATTTAATAAAGAAGTTTCATTTTGAGGACAGCGAGGTTATCAATGGATATATTTTGAGAAATTTAGAAGTGGTTTAGAATTGTTAATGGTAATGCGTTGTATGAATTAACCAACATCGGGTTAAAATGAGGAAGTAGTAACTAATTAGGACATCTGATACTTGTTGACAGATATGTATGTGTGTATGGGTGTATTTTCACGTAAATGGACGTGAGTTTGAAGTAGTAGGCCAACGAAGGTAATGCCGTTGAGCAATGTGGTTTTAAAGTTTTGGTAAGATGCCAAATGAAGTTTTTTAAGGAGGAAGTTTTGGTAAGATGCCAAATGAAGTTGTTTTTTGAGGAAGTTTTTGGTAAGATGCCAAATGAAGTTTTAAGAAGTTTTTGGAGGATGAAGTAGGTCAGCGAGGTATATTCCGTTGAGCAATGAGTTTTTTATGGTGTCTAAGGGACTACGTGAAGTTAATGTTGGGAGGTTTTTAAAGTATATATGGTTGTATGCACACAAGGTAATAAGAGATTACAAAGGTAAGATGCTTCCAAGTTTTAGTTACAGTTACGCACGTTTTAAAGATATTACAAGGCTTGTTATCGAGCTAAACCACTTTTTAGTAAAAAGTTACTAACGAATTAATGATGTGGTAGATTGTTGTCCTACACACAGGTAAAAGTAAAGATGATAATAATAATTAGATGGTTGGCATAATATTTTCTAGAATTGAAAGGAATTTGTTATAATTCGACGTTTTAGGATTTGAAGATAAATCATTTTTTTTAGTAGACAAGAAATTTAAGTTTTATTTATGTCATAAAGAGTTAGTAAAGATAAGTTTAATATTTTGAAGATAAGAATGAGTTAGTAATGTAAGGTGAGTATACCTGAGGGGTAATAATGAAGTTTCTATTAAAGGCATGTGTTATTTACGCATTTAATTTGGTAGAGCAGAGAGTGTCTGAACTGTGTTATAACTCAGGACTTGCTTTATGAAATGATTTTGGGAGAATATTTGCCAATTATGAGTGTCGGTGTTATTGACTGTCAACTGGAACACTGTCATTATTTTAGGAAGACAATAGTTAGGAAAGCAAAGTGTGATGTAATTATTCCTAGGAATTAGTCGAAGCATGTAAGATTTTTTTTAGCTGAAATTTAGTGTGTTATTGGTCAGTAAGAGGTGACCTGTAACAGTAAGAAGATGTGGGATTATACCACGAATAGGGGAGGTTTTTTTTAAGTGACGTGTGTGTCACGATGAATTGTTGAGAGTTCTGAGAGATTCTGGTGTAGTAGGAATAAGCTATACTCCAGGCGGTCAGAACAAGTAGGAAGTGATGTCTGTAGGACTTAATTAAGAGTTTTGAGAGAAAACTAAGTTTTTTTTAGGTATTCAGCAAGAAGTCAAATCATGAATAGACTAAATTCAAAGTATAAGAGCATTAATATTTTGTGGAACGAAATATTTATTCCGAGGAGTTTGTCATGTGTTTTTGTGAAATAGTTTAGTGATATACGTAATTCAGGTTTATTGAGTAGTATTTTGTCCAAGTCTTAATCATTTTGTTATGGTAAGTAAGGAATGACAATACAGTAAAGTTATATCTTGACGCTAAGTTAAATTTTATAAAGTGAACGAGAAGTCAGATTTTATGTTTATTGGTGATTTTGAAAATTCAAGTTATTGTTTTCGAGAAGTAGTAAAGAGGAATCATGGTTTTATGAGAAGTTAAGAAGTCGTGGAGACTTAGGAAGTATTAATTTGAAAGGAGGCGGCCGTGGCCTAAGAAAGAATTAAGCCACGAAGGCAGATGAGTAGTAACTTGGATATTTATGTGAAATGTTTAATAACTGCTTTAAGGTATTTCGATGTCATTATGTATTTGGGGAAATATTTACATGTATGACATATGCACTGAAATTGGAATTGCCTTAGGTATCTTGCTAAGTTATTTTTTTTTCTTCAATTATTGAAATTTTACTGCATTTGAGTAATACCTTTTTAGAGACGAAAGGAATATTGTGTTGTTTGCATATCGTGTGCTGTAATAGTCATAATGTGTTTATCAGCTGGAAATACAACAATGTAATTCTACACCAGACTGACGAAAACTACGTTCACTAGATATGAAGACAAAATTGTATGTCAAACATACGATCACCGAGTGCAGCGTTGACATATATGTCAGAATGTAAAGTGAAGGGCATTATATGTATATTTTTTTTACAGTATATATATATAAAGAAGAATAAACATTATGAACATTTGGAAGAATGAGATGAATGAAAGTTAAAATATGAATTTTTTGTGAAGAATACATTTATATAATTTTTTTTTACAACATATATAAAGAAGAATGAACATTATGAACATTTGGAAGAATGAGAAATGATAGTACAAATATGTAAAGTGAAAAGAGTATGTTCTTGTATATTTTTATGTATTATTGAAGGGTATTATTTGTATGTTGTCGTTATGGGGGTATTAATATTTAAATTTGTATTCATTTGTGTAGGATGTGTAGTGATATAAATAATGTTACATTTTATTTTAAATTATTTATATCAGGGGCGATTGTAACGATTCGATCCCATATCTGTTATATTTAAAGGGTTATTCATTTATTATCATATTATTATTATTATTAATTAGTACATCGATGAGATGATTTTTATATCAGATAATTGTAAGCGGTTTTTATTATTATAGTCAGAAATATTTTTATTAACAATTATTTGTAAAGAGACGAAGTAATATATATATTGCAACAAGATTGCCAATACGGATCAACCCAATGCGTCACAAACTGAACGACGTAGTAATAATTTCACCACAGCAAACTGCGTCATTTTCGAGATGCAAAGAAACCCAATATGAGTAACCATCACGTGCGCACAATCTAGTTCCTTCGAGAAGCAATGGAACATTATATTTCACGTATGGTGCAATCAATACGTCACTACTGGAGCCAAGGTACGCGTCAATGAATGTACAAGCCCCAGGTAGAAGGGGTGATTTGACTATGAAGTGGGGGCTGCTTACTACCACGTGACAAGGAAGATATAACCGCACACTCGCATCTACAGAGTCATTAGTGAACGACCACTCATTAGTGGCAGAGCAGCGACAGAGGTCCACCGACTGCTTTGTGAAATATCATTCATAGATTTTGCATACATCATGTCTCGACATAATAACCACCATGTTGACAATATATATATAAGCTGACCATGGCTTATAGTTGAATACTACAATTAATCTAGAGATGGCAACACAATGGAACGTAGTATGCTGTATCTTATAACATACTACAACATTTTTTTAGAAATATGAAACGCAACATCGAGATCATCTTCCACATTTTTTTATGATGATACTTCAAAAGGGTGAGCAAACAATTAAATATCCGACGTCTCTGTAATATGTAACTTCAAGATAGATTCAATTCATTAATGTTTATTTCCTTTTAAATTAATTGCCGCATTGAGTAATTTTAAATTCAATTGTGTGACTATCACTATTCTGTTTTATTAATATTTTGTTCTTGAGTCAATAAATTCATTTTCTTTAACGTAATGCCTATTTCTTTCATTGTAGTTAGTACTTTAAGACAATCATGCTCCTTGACTAAATACTGAATGGTTAGTCAACTAAGTTACACTACGGCCCGGGTAAGTGGTCTCGACTCTACTGCTGATAGCCGAGGTTAAATCTATAAATTTCGATTCACTGTCTTAAATAGGAATCTGGCGCTCAACAACACTTATTATATTACACTATCACAGGTAAGGTCACACCACAGTGTATATTATTTATTATTATTATGTTTGTTAAATAGAACCACCACAATAGTTAACACCACGTTTAACAACTCATTAAAAATGTTACAAGATGTGTTATAAGACGTGCGTAGAGGAGCGCCTTCTTGGAATCAGGTCTTCTAAACCTGCTATCTGCCTGTTCCGTAAAAAGAAAGAAAATATATATCTACTACACTATTCGGAAATCCTGTGTTTGAAACTCGACGCAGATAACACGTACCTTGTTAACGACGCCTCAATTTAAACAAAAATGCTGAAATTATAACCAAATATGACCAAATATGACCAAAACAATAAAAATGGCCGATATATGCATTTATAGGCAACATCAAATTGCTTTAAACGTGGTCAGGGACCCGTCATTCAAACTTATTTTTCACATTTCGGGTAAAATGAGCTCAGGAAAAAAATATGACTTTTCCTTAACATCCGAACCTTAATCGTCAGACATTATTTTATCATTTTAAATGATCTTGTCGACTTCGTCGTTAAGCTTGAGTCTAAAGTTACGCGGGACGGAGACGGTTTAGTTACGGAGCCGGAAGTGACGTCATGCAGCCGTGCGGGAAGCCTAAGTTAATGGGTAAAGGACGGCGAGTGCGTGACGTCATGCAGCCACGCGGGAAGCCTAAGTTAATGGTTAATGGAGTCTGTTGAAAGAGTCCTGGGGCGTCGAGCGACCTGGGGAAAAGAGCGAAGCGAAAAGAATACATGGTGACTCCTAAAGAGGTGCACAAGATGTCAGACAAGAATACAGGGTGACTCCTAAAGACGAGTACAAGATGTCACACAAGAATACAGGGTGACTTCTAAAGAGATATTCGAGATGCCATATAAGAATACAGGGTGCCTCCTAAAGAGGTGAGCAGGATGTCAGAGCAAAATACAGTACAAGATGCCAGATAAGAATACAGGGTGACTCCTAAAGAGATATACAAGATGCCAGATAAGAATACAAGGTGACTCTTAAAGAGGTGTACAAGATGGCAGAGAAGAATACAGGGTGACTCCTAAAGAGGTGTACACGATGTCACACAAGAATACAGGTTGACTTCTAAAGAGATATACAAGATGCCAAATAATAATACAGGGTGCCTCCTAAAGAGGTGTGCAGGATGTCAGAGCAAAATACAGGGTGACACTTAACGAGGTGTACAGTATGTTAGATTCAATTCAAATACAGGGTGACCCTTAAAGAGATTTGCAAGATATCAGATTCAAATAATGGGTGATCATTAAAGAGTTGTAAAAGATATCAGACTCAAATACAGGGTGACCCTTAGAGAGGTGCCCGCGCGGGAAGCCTAAGTTAATGGGTAATGGAGTCTGTTGAAAGAGTCCTGGGGTTTCGAGCGAAGCGAGAAGCCCTCCTGAGCCTTTCTAACATGTGTAGCATTTGTAGCATGCGTCATTTGAAATGATATAACTTCTAGTCTTTTAGACTGACTGTAATTTTTTGTGTGTAAGCTGAGTTTAGTGAGGCGGCTGTTTAGTTTACGTTTTCCTGCTTCGAGGTGTCCACATCGTGACACTGTACGCAACTTACCGCGTCAACACTGTCATGCACCGGCACTCACAGCAATGATGAACCGGGATTCCCCTCCGTATCACAACAGTTGATGGTTAACCATGAACAAATGCTCCGGCGAGACTGCGTATACTGCAACATGCATTGAGGGGCGACATGAATGTGCTGCCAACCCAACACGTCCCGCAAGGCGAGATCCGCGTAGCTCGCCGCTGTATTTCGTTTTTGGAGGTCAGAGACTGTCTGTGGATGTCACTGTAGGGTTGGTTGGTTTCTCAGTTTAGGGACTGCGACAACGCGGTCCTGTAGCCCCGTGTACTTCGGGTGTTTGTGAAATCTGTATGATAACCGGTGCTAATTTTGATGGCTGTATTAGTGTGTGTTATTTGTAATTCAGGAAAGGACTGCAGATGATTAATTTAAAGTAGTTCCTACTTTTGCTACCTTCAACGACACCTAGCTGCGAACTTGGCTACTAGATGCCACCGCAACCTGCACTTGGTGACGAGCGTTGGAATTAATAGAGACCTAATGCTATGCAGCCTAGAAATTTAGCTTCACACAATTGTAGTTAGTGGAAGGTTCTTTTACATGTCACAAATCCATGACATCGGCCCACCGGCCTTAGGCTACTTCCCCTCCAAAGGAATGCATACTGAGGGATTTTTAACGCTATTAAAAATTCGACGACTTCGGCCGGGTTTGAATCCGTGATCTTGGGTGTAGGTTTGGTAGCCTAGTGCTTTGTCTTGTAGATTTGGACACGTAATATGGGGCAACACTCCATACTACGCCGCACTCGGAGTTAAATATGCTAATTACAAATTGCATGCGGACCATCACTGCAGTCATAATTCTTTTTGATGTGTAACATCTTTCCGCTCGGTTGCTGGATAGTTTTGTGGGAGTGATTTTGAAAATTGGGGACGGAAGTGGATCGGAACGATCGAGCTGGCAGCGGTGGATCGAACGGAAGTATGCACTGCCCGCTCGATCGATCGAATGGAAGTGTACTAGATGGCAGTGGTGGAAAACGGATGTATGCACTGCCCGCTCGTTCGATCGATCCAGCGGGCAGTGGTAAGACCCAGCTGGCAGTGGTACGAGAAACAATGAGCGCGCGGTGTCAGAAAATGAAACCATGACGTACTCTCGGCCATGTGGAATGTATATGACATAGGCCTACTGAACGGAAAACGCTTATGCGAACTCAGGTGTCAAGTGATTGAAACAAATGACATGGTACATGTTCGAAGCCTTCGTATCAGTATTTAAATGGTAAAATGCCTTAATATCAAACATTGTAAGTAGTCGGCATTGCCGGTATTATGTTTCTGAGCAATGGCTATTCAAATATTAACCCTCATAACGGTAATGCAGTCATCAATATAATATAATCGTTGTGGTTATACGAGAATTGAGCAAGCCTTCATGAACTATTGCTGAACACATTCTCTTTACTCACAAGAGGGCCTATTCATGCATTTTAAACTCAGTCGCCTCCGTAGCGTAGCGGTCAGCGTGGTTAGCTGCCGCCCCGGAGGTCCTGGGTTCGATTCCCGGCTCTGCCACGAAATTTGAAAAGTGGTACGAGGACTGGAACGGGGTCTACTCAGCCTCGGGTGGCCCAAATGAGTATAGGGGGTTCGATTCCCTCTCAGCCATCCTCAAAGTGGTTTTCTGTGGTTTCCCACTTCATCTTCGGGAAAATGCCGGGATGGTACTGCCCCCGTAATTGAATTATATAGAGACCACGGTGGCTATTTTGGAAATTATAGCGAAAGTTATGGCTGTCATAGTTATGACGTGGGTAGTCATGACGTAAGCACGGATGACGCAGACGTTATGCCAGCAGGCTACTTGAGCCGAGATTCTCAGTGACGTCAGCATTTATTCGAGAAGGATCCGAGATGTACGACGCAGTCGCAGGAAACGTGGAATTCTGCTGAGGAAGAAATTATGCTATTGGAGGGGAGGCTCAAACCAATGAACGATAGTCTGAAGGAAGACGGAGATTGCTGAAACTATGGTACTTTTATTACTTTTTGGAATGCAGAATTGTGGAAATCCATTTGCAGTAGAGGCATTGATCTGGAATTTTGGTGAAATTAATTTTCAGTTTTTGAATTATGAAAATCCGTCATGTATTGACGAAGTTGGAACTTCTAGCGATGACGCAGTAACACGCGATGGAAGGGATAGATACGCCCCTCATGAAGTTCATAAAAGGCCTTGCGCAGAAGAGAGGAGTCTCATTCGCTCATTCTCTCAGATTATAAATCGTCTGATATTCAATCGTCAGATCTCAAATAGTCATTTCAGTGAAACGTCGAGTGAGATTAGTAGTGAAAAAGTCGTCTTTGTAACGCGTGGCGAAGCCACTGCAGTAAACGAGAGTCGAACTTACAAGCAGTGCAGGTTTACTGTGAAGTAAATCTAGGTGAAGTTGAAACGACCCTTATAACACTTCTACAAGATTAGCTGTGAACAGTTAGCGGTCGCCTATAAGCTAATTCTCTTGTGCATTGCTACAGTAAGGACTGTAGAAAAGCTGAACAATTTCGAGGAAGTATTTTGGAAGTTATTGACAATTTTAGACGACTGACAAAAGTGATTTTCTCGCCACAGGAGAAACACTTTGTATAGCCAGACTCTACGCTACGGCTGACAGGGCTAGTGAAATAGGGAGACTTCAGATTGCATTTGTGACACAACACTGCAGTATAATGGAGCAATTTAATAAGGCAGTTTGTTCTTCTAATACTACAACCGAAGAGCATATGGAAGGCTAAACGACTTTATGCAATTGGGACATATTTCAACGGAGTAAGATAGCAGCATGGAACTTCGCTAATTGCTATTCCATACAAGCGAACATGTGGTAAATAACCATCTACACCCATGTTTCGTGATTAAAGGCTGAATACTATCAAACAGCAATAGAAATGATTTCATACTTTTTGAATATGAATATTTCTTCGGAAATTTATACAAAAACTTCATGGCGATTTTCAACTGGAACTTCAGGGATTTTTCAAGAGAGGTCAGGGTTGTCCCGACTCACAAAGAAGATTATTGCCGGAAGGATGTCGTTCGTCTTCGTGAAGCAGTTCGATTCTCCGATGGTGCTGTTTCTGGTTTCGAGGATGGAGCTCAGCTTTAACTTGGTGAAATGGATCCATCAACAGTCTTCTTTGGGGAATTTTCCTCTGGAACGTCAATCGGCAGATAAGGTAGTCGTGAACGTTTATTGTATTTGAGTTTCTTAGCAATATTTGAGCAACCATTTTTCCCATATTTTTGTCCCCATGTATTTTTGCCCGATATTCTTGTTTGAGATTCCTATTCTCAGTACACCTTGATGAGTTATGCCTTTTTCGACGTTTTTATTAAGACATTGTTATGTCATGGGCATAGTTAAATGATTTTGAATCAGTTGAGACTGATATTTAGACTTTTCAGTAATTTGCTTATTTTTGTAGTCACGATTTGACTGTAAGTTAATGATTTTTATGGCAGATTTAAATTCAGACAGCGTGTTACTTTATTAAAGTAATTCTACCCCAGTTTAATTACTTTGACCAATTTTCTGTCATCATCAAGAAGGAAGAACATTTAAATGATTTTAGAGCGTTAAAATCCAGTACGTTGTCGACGATCTTGGAAATACTAGTCGTTATTTGAATTGATTGCAACACAGACATTTATCGTCGATTATGAACGACCATTGCATCACAGGCAATTTTGTGAAAGATGAACATTAATTATGAATTATTGAATGCATTAAATTCATGAAACTTGTGTTAAGTTTTTTTTCTCATATAGAGATTTATACAATGATGTTTGCATTCCCCAGTCTAATTGGATTCTATTCGACTATTTTGCAGTTAGTCGCACTTTGTTTGATGATAGTATTTTTATACTACAATTCTTTGAAGATGTTAATCTTAAATTTTGATAGACCAGACAGGCGTATATAAGCGTATTCACTATTAAATTTGTTTGTGATTGGCAAATTTTTATTTCATTTCGATTCATGAATGAAATCCACGAAGTTTAAATGACAACAGTTTTGAAACAATTATTGATATATGAATTTTTAAGTGGAACTATGAATGTATAATCGATAGTGCAGCGGACATGTTGAAAGTCGCTGATGTATAATGCCCTTAAATAAATGAAGGAGATTCCCACAGTAATTAATAATGATAAAGATTGTGTTAGGGAATTTTTTTGTAAATGCTGTGGAAGATTTTGATGCCGTATATTTTAATATATGATGAATTTTGGGCTATTTTGAATGCAGTTTGTGCATTATTTTGTAAGCGAAGTATTTTCCGCTAGAGTGTATTGTCATAGTTCGTTGAAAATTAATCAAGTGAATTTACTGTTATAATTAACAAGAGTTTGAAAGAATTTGAGATAAGATTTTGAATGAAGATTACCGTCACAAATAATTAAATTATTACAACCTTTATTAAACCAGATTGTGACATGTACATGTATAACTAACCTTCATTGGTCGATTATATTAAACACGATTATGAATTTACCAACCGGATAAAACATGTGGTTCAATGTATTTCTTAAATTAATAATTTAAATAATTTAAATGTTGATATTGTAAATAATAAATGTAAATATCTTTGGCAATAATGTGGAACGAAAGCAATGTTAAAGGCGTGTTTAAAAATTTTTGTAATTATTTTCGACAATATTATGAACAATTTCTAATTGTTATAAATAATTTATGTGATTTTGTTATAAACATTTAAGAGTGTGTTTCATATTCTAAACTATGCTTTTTAAACATTTGGATGATAACTTAACAAGTTTAAGGATAGTTAAAATAATCCAGTGGGATGTGAGTTAAGCATTTGAAAGATTTGCGTCAATATGTATGAGTTGTCTTGTAGACATTTAAAGCTTTAAAAGGAGCTGAATTCTTACGCAAGTGTGGCGTGACGAGTGCGCCCCATTTGACAGGTATGCGCCAGGTTGAGGAGTAGACCAGCTGGCTCGACATCTGGTTACAAGCGGGTGAGGTCGATACTCCGGCCTTGTGCCTATTAATACTGGTGTTATGTTTATTAAAAGAAACCAAATGCTCTATATATGTCGTACCCTGACTTCCTCATCCAATCCAAATGTGTTTAAAAATGTTACGTTATTTTGAGCTCATGGGAGCGAACATATTGTTTGATAACTTTGCAAGTCCTTTAGGAGGACGTAGTCAGATTGACATAGGCTACTGATAGCCACGTTTATTTTGTTGAGTTGTGAAAATCATACTCTTTATGTGAAAATAAAGCTCTTGTACAGTTCAAAGTTCTCGTCTTCGGTCTGGTTCATTTTTAAATGTCATGGTGAAGGTTATTGTGAGAGCATACTTTAAGGATCCTGTTGTCAACCCAATCCCCGAGATATTTATAAGAGGTAAGTAAAAGTAAATATAAAACCCCGTCTATTTTGGTGTGTTCCACAATAATTTTTCTTGGTAACTTCTGTGTTCAAACCTCGGTAGTATCTGTCAGTGCCATTTTCATTGATGTAGCTGAGCTGGTGCGATTGATTGTTGGCAATCCGATTGAGGGGGCGGATATCTGACAGCCTACTATCCGGGTAAACGGGGACAGTACCTTCTTCAAGGCCACGGCCGCCTCCTTCCCTCTTCCTTGCCTATCCATCCTCACCATCCCTTATCTTTCCTCATGAGGCCCCTGTTCGCTTTGCAGGTGAGGCCGCCTGGGTGAGGTGCCAATCCCACCTCACCAGTTGTATCCCTTCCAATTCGATGTTCCCAGCTCTAGGACACTGCCCGTAGAGGCGGTAGTGGTGAGTTCCCTCGCTGAGTCCGTGGGTTCCACTAACCTGGAGGGTTAAAAAAAACTCAATTTCACGCAGGAACAAGCAAAATATAAATGAAACTTAATTCCGTAATGCAGTATTATTGAAACGTGGAAATAAGTCACCATCTTGTGCACAAAAATTGCGTAGTCGAAATAGTCGTGGGGTTAGTGCTTATGACTGTGAATCTAGAGATCTTGGGTTCGAATCTGGGACGGGGTAGATATTTTTGCTACCAGATTATCATTTTTAACGATATTTATCATATCAATATGACTCATTTTAACAGAATCCGTATGTAATTACGTGTTGGTCTGTGAATGAAAAGGACCTGTTTATAAGGAATTTAAGGTTATGAGCGGTGTCGCGTCTATTAATCTAGTTGATCCAAATCGTATTCTTTATTTAGGCTAGTGCTGGTGGAAGCTACAAATCATCTAATAAAATGAGTTCCGTATTATAAACTAAAATATCTGTAAAACACTCCCTTTTACAATTGATTAATATTTGTGCCAATAATACTATAAAATACCGGTGTATCAACAATTACACGTGAGGTTTCTTCTATGTCAGATGTTACACATCATATGCGACTACTGTAAGGCTCGGTTTTTTTAATGTTTACGATCTAATATTTCTAATATTTCGTAGGGTAAATGTCCCTTGATACGTTTTACAAGGGAAGCCCGTGATTTGTGAACTACAAGTGATGATTGAAACAGACACACCTGTGTGTCGTCACCCACCAGCTCGCGGGTAATTGTTTCTAACCACATCATGGCCAGCGGGAATCACACAGCAATTAGGTTGCGGTAACTTCCCGCCATTTCCTCAAGAATTTAACCTACTGTCGACCAAAATATTATGTGCACTCGAGTTTGAAGGTTGTTTGTGAAGTAACCAATAGACCTACATAAAATCCAATACCATCATCATTTTCGTCGTTCAATTTTACGTTAGTTCGTGTAGGTTTGAATTTTTTAATATATATTTTAATATTTTTTTTTATCGCAGTTGGAACACAAAAAGTGCACGTTTTTAAGCGTGTTTTAACCATGCGTCACATTTAAGAATTATTATCTCGAACACACATCATCAGATCGAATCCAATGCCTAACACAATATACATTGGAATGTTGTATAACTGGTTTATTAATTTCAAAATTTTGTGTGTCCAAGAAACAAAGTTGCTATCAATTTTGTAAGGTAACTTTTTCTCGGCTCGGGGTGGTTGGAAAATGTAGTTCTTGGTCGCGTTGTAATTATTATACATCGAAAAGTTATGTTGTATGACTGTGAAATACGTAAATTAATTCACTTATTTTATATCAGTCTGTGTTTGTAGGGGTAAAACAGACATGGTTCACCAGCTAGCCGGTCCGGGGAAAGCTGTACAGCGTTGCCGAAATGGTGCCCACACGCATCATGGCGCGCCTAGCTCGGAAGTGATGGGCTCCATCTCAGCAACGCTGTACAGCTTTTCCCGGAGCGGCTAGATGGTTAACCAAGTGTTATTTTCCCGTACAAATACAAACCGATATAAAATAAGTGAATTAATTTACGTATTTCACAATCATACAGTATAACTTTTTGATGTATAAGGATTACAACGCAACCAAGAACTACATTTTCCAACCACCCCGAGCCGAGAAAAAGTTACCTTACAACAATGATAACAACTTTGTTTCTTGGACACACAAAATTGTGAAATTAATAAACCAGTTATACAACATTCCAATGTATATTGTGTTAAACATTGGATTCGATCTGATGACAGGTTTTTAAGAAAATAAATCTTAAATGTGACGCATGATTGAAACATGCTTAAAAACGTGCACTTTTTGTGTTCCAACTGCGATAAAAAATATTAAAATATAAATTTAAAAACTCCAAACCTACATGAACTAGCGTAAAATAGAACGACGAAAATGATGATGGTATTGGATTTTATGTAGGTCTATTGGTTACTTCACAAACAACCTTCAAACTCGAGTGGCTTACCACGGTGGGTGAGTGGTTATAGTGTCGGACTACCAACCCCAAGATTGCAGGTTCGCCCCTGGCCATGGTAAGTGATTTTTGAAGGCGACATAAATCACGATACTCATGTCATACGTTGTTGGCATGTTAAAGAACCCATTTGAATTCAGTAGGCCGTGTTCAATGGCAAAATTAATCTCGGGATTTCCCGCCAACACAAAGTTCCTCCATTCTCTACTTGAAAGCGCTGTAGTGTCAAGGAGTTTAGATATCTAACCTCCTTGACTTTCATAGCGTTCTAAGGAGCGACGAAATTCGACATGCAAGCTACCCTCTGGGTGTCAATTAACAAAGCTTGCACCAGACACCCGAGGCCATACGATATTATTATTATTATTATTATTATTATTATTATTATTATTAACTCGAGTTCACATAATACTTTGGTCGACAGTAGTGGAGAGCAACGTACCTTGTACGTCAATTCTTTTGATCTTGAGATCCTCACAGCATATTTACTGTAGTTTAAATTTGTATGGACCATTTCAAAATAACTAGCTTTGTAATACTGTAACTCTTGCTTTACGATCCTTGTATCTGTATTTATAAAATTACTAGCTGACCCGTCCTGGCTTCACACGGGTGGCTTTTCATATTAACCCTTTTGATAGTAATAATGTGGGAGCCGGATGAGGATCAAGAAGGCCAAGTATGGGATCTAGCGGGCGCAGGAGTAAGCCTAGCGCCATTGTCTGAGAATAAAGAGAAGAGAAGCAATATTCCGAGTTCCGACGAGCCGCGAAACACATCCCTTAATTCTCTACTGTATTTTAATCAGTTTCAGTTTTTAATAAATAATTCAGTTCTATATTCGATGCTTGTGAGTGTCATGATCTGGAAACCGTTTCCCACAAATGGGGGCTCGTCCGGGATGGACTGAAACAACGAGTTACGACGCAATCCACGACACGAAGTACGATGCAAAATACGACTCTGTTTTCGACGAAGTGAACGGCTAAACATATTTGTTGCTGTTGCCTACGACGCTGACGACGAGACGACGTGCAGTTTTGTGAGCCCACGACGGGCGAATCTACGACGAGGATACATAGGCAAGCAAAATTTGTTCTGCAGTTTCAGCGACAATTAGTGGTGCCGTGACGACGACGAGGGTCGGAATCTAAACGACGACAGAGGATTGTGGATGTGGTAAGAGGATAGCGACTCGTCAGAGAGAAACGACGGGAAGCGGTATTCAACGATATCACCTACAAATATCACCGGTTTGGTGAATGAGGTTAAACAGGTTTGATAGCGAGGTTTTGAGGAAGCGATATTGACGGAAATATACTTGATAGACGTGAGTAAACAAATAAGATGACTACACTCGGTGCAATAGAGAAAATAAATAAGAACATAAGTGATGCTCCGGTCAAAGCAATCAAAGTTTTACATAACCTCATTTTCGAGCATATACCAGACGACAGGAAGAATCGAAAGCGACTGCGAGAGTTTCCTGGATTCGATTTTGACGAAAATTCCATTGAAGAGGAAGCTAAGAAGAAATTTATCGAAGAAACATTTTCCAAGGCTGATCTGTTGCGTGTTTCTGAGATTCTTAATACCGAGATCGGGACAAAGGAGGTAATGATTAACACCATTTGTTATTACTTGAGAAAATTGGATGAACTCGCAACTAATATAGACGATGATGACGAAGATGAAGAAGACGAAGAAGACGAAGAGAGCGAAGAGGAAGACCAGCACAGAAGGTATAGAGAACAACATACGTTTTCATTGTCGTTCCGCGACGTAGAGGGAGCTATGAAAACATTTAACGGTAAGGATGGTTACCCAGTGAAGAAATGGATCGCAGATTTTGAGACGTCAATCTTGATGGGATGGAGTGAGTTGCAAAAGTTTATTTTCGCAAAGAAATCACTCGATGGTTTAGCTAAGCTTTATATTCAAGGTGAGAAAGGACTGACGTCCTGGACTGCACTGAAGAAGGCCTTGAAAGAGGAGTTTGACGTGGCGGCAAGCAGTGCAGAAATTCACAAGTTGTTAACCCAGCGACGAAAAAAGCGCGACGAATCTCTACAGGAGTACTTTCTTGTGATGAAGGAAATCGCCAGTAGAGGTGATGTTGAGAAAGTTTCTCTGTGTCAGTACGTGATTGATGGGATCGAGGACGATTCAGGATCAAAACTTCTTCTCTATGGAGCAAAAAATTCCAAGGATTTCAAGGAGAAAATGAAAAGTTATGAGATGGCAGTGAAGTCTTTGCCAAAGAAAAGCACAAAGTATAATAACAGTAATTTTCAAGGAAGTGCCAAGAGTGCCAACGAGAAGGACGGAAAGTGCTGGGGCAGTACAAAGAAGAAAGAGGCGAGTAGTGTAGATAGATGTTATAACTGCGGTGGATCTGGTCATAGTTCAAAGGAATGTGAGCACAAGGATAAAGGCAAGAGATGTTTCAACTGCAATGAGTTTGGCCACATTTCATCCGAGTGCAAAAAGGAGAGGAAGAACGATAAGAGGAATAATCAAGGTATCAATCTTATTGATGAAAAGAAAAGCTGCCTCAAGTTCAAAGAGGTTAGTTTGGGTCAGCAGAAACTTCAGGCACTTATCGACTGTGGCAGTCCTTATAACCTACTGCGACAAAACATCCATAAGACCATGGGTTCCCCAGGATTGAAGAGCACGTATCTTGTTTTGAAAGGATTCGGTAATGGTTTTGTTGCTCCTCAAGGTTGCTTCACAACATTCGTTGAGGTAGACGAGCTGGAGTTCCAAACCAACGTTTATGTTGTTTCTGATGATATTATGGAGTGGGACATGGTTATTGGTAACGATCTATTGGATCAGGGTGAGGTCATCCTGAGCAAGCAAGGAGTTACCATCAAGAAACTAGAGGTCCCAATGATGTTGATCAGGGTAGCCGACGAACAGGAATTGGATATCGAGAACTGCGTTGATGAGGAAAAAAAGGGAACAGATCCAGGATTTGGTAGCGAGATATGTACCAAAGAAGACGAAATCTACTGATGTCAAGATGAAGATCACATTGAAAGAAGAAAAACCGATATTTAGCAGGCCCAGACGAATGGCACCGCTTGAGAACGAGTTTGTCGATGAGCAAGTCGAGGCGTGGCTGGAGGAAGATATCATAGAACCGAGTCAATCAGAATATACATGCCAAGTGGTGGTAGTCAAAAAGAAAAATGGAAAAAAGCGACTTTGTACTGATTTTCGTCCATTGAACTCAATCGTGGTTAGGGATCTATTTCCCATGCCAGTTATAGAGGAACTTCTGGACAAGTTACAGGATGCTACGGTGTTCTGCACCTTGGATCTCAGGAACGGATTCTTTCACGTAGAAGTCGAAGAAGGAAGTCGACGATATTTGTCATTCGTAACGCGTTCTGGACAGTACCAGTACAAAAAAGTTCCATTTGGATTTACCAACTCACCTGCAGTCTTCCAACGCTTTATTAAAGCTGTGTTCTGGGAGTTAATCCGAGAGAACATAGTGTTTACCTATATGGATGACTTAATCATCCCAGCGAAGGATGACGACGAGGCACTCCTACGATTGAGACGAGTGTTGGAATTAGCTGTAGAGTACGGGCTGGAAATCAACTTCGAGAAGTGCCAGTTTCTGAAGAGGAGGGTACAGTTCCTTGGATACACTATTCAACGTGGACAGATTCAACCCGCCACTGAGAAGGTCCTTTCTGTACTAAACTTCCCGGAGCCAAAGACGATCGCTGCGCTGCAGAGATTTCTCGGATTGGCTGGCTATTTTAGAAAATTTATCCCAAATTTCTCGATTGTAGCCAAACCACTGAGCGATCTGTTGAGAGGTAAGCCGGAGTTCAAGTTTGGCGAGGAACAACGACGTGCATTTGTTGAGCTCAAACGTCTTCTCGCTTCCGAACCTGTGTTGAAGATATACAACCCGAAATACGAGACGGAGCTGCACACTGACGCCAGCAAGAGTGGGTATGGCGCTGTGTTGTTGCAAAAGTACCCAGAGGACAACAAACTACATCCAGTCTCATACATGAGTAAAAAGACGACGATACAGGAAGAAAAATACAGCAGTTACGAGCTCGAGATCTTAGCTGTGATGAATGCATTAAAAAGTATAGGGTGTACTTGCTTGGAATTCCGTTCAAGATCGTGACTGACTGTATGGCATTCCAAAAGACAATGCACAAAAGGGACCTGGTCCCACGAGTAGCTAGATGGGCTATGGCCTTGGAGGAGTTTGACTATACCATCGAACACCGAACTGCAACTAGGATGAAACATGTCGACGCCCTGAGCCGATGTCCAGCAGTGATGTTTGGATTCCCTGATGGCCTTGCAGCGAGGATCAAAATCGCCCAGAGAAAAGACGAAGGATTGACAGCGATAAAAGCGACACTGGAGAAAGGGCCTTACGAAAACTTCATCGTCAGAGATGGACTGCTATTTAAATTTGTTGACGGGCGAGAGACGTTGGTGGTCCCGCGGGCAATGCACCATGAAATCATCAGAGATGCACATGAGAAGGGACACTACGCTGTTAAAAGACTGAAGAAGACGTGAAGCAGGAATATTATATTCCAGACTTGGCCAACAAGGTGAAACGAGTCATAGCCAAACGTGTGAAGTGTCTGGTGGTTAACAGGAAGACAGGCAAGAAAGAAGGTTGGTTACATCCGATGTTCAAGGAGAGTGTGCCTTCGCACACCTACCACATGGATCACATTGGACCACTTACGTCTACACACAAGGGATATGAACACATCTTCTGTGTGATAGACGCCTTCACGAAGTTCACCTGACTGTATCCTGTGAAAACTACCAAATCGGCAGAGACGATTGAAAAGATGGAGTTTCAGAGGACGAACTTTGGAAACCCAGTTAAAGTGATCACCGACAGGGGGCCATCGTTCACCTCCCATGAGTTCCAGGACTACTGTAAATCGCAGAGTATCAAGCACCTCTTGATAACAGCTGGACTGCCAAGAGCCAATGGTCAAATCGAGAGAGTCAACTCAACAGTGACCAAGACCATCGCTAAACATAGCATTGACGATCCAACAAAATGGTACAAGGTTGTACCATCCGTCCAACGAGCTATCAACTCTACGTTCCAGAGGAGCATCGGAATGTCACCTTTCGAGCTGCTGACAGGAGTCAGAATGCACAACCAAAATGATCTACGTATAGTGCAACTCATCGAAGAGGAGCTGATCGATTCGTTCAATGAAAAACGTGATCAGATGAGAGAAGATGCAAAAAAGCAGATAGAAAAAGTACAATCTGAAAATCGTGCAGAATTCAACCGACGACGTAAGGAGCCTAAGAAGTATCAGGTCGACGACCTGGTTGCCATCAAACGCACTCAGATCGGTCCACATCTGAAACTAAAAACCAAAAGTCTAGGACCTTATCGAGTGACTCGAGTAAAACTCAACGACACATATGACGTCAGCAGAGAAGGAGACCATGCTGGACCAAGAATCACATCGTCCTGTGCGGAGTTCATGAGGCCCTGGCCGGGCGGATTTTCTTCATCCGGGTCGGATGAGGATCAGGACGGCCGAGTACGGGAGCCGGATGAGGATCAAGAAGGCCGAGTATGGGATCTAGCGGGCGCAGGAGTAAGCTCAGCACCATTGTCTGAGAATAAAGAGAAGAGAAGCAATATTCCGAGTTCCGACGAACCGCGAAACACATCCCTTAATTCTCTACTGTATTTTAATCAGTTTCATTGTTTTTAATAAATGATTCAGTTCTATATTCGATCCTTGTGAGTGTCATGATCTGGAAACCGTTTCCCACAATAATAATAATAATAATAATAATAATAATAATAATAATAATAATAATAATAATAATAATTGCCAACACTGACTACAAACATCGACACGATGAAGTTGCCAACATTATCCACCAGAAACTGGCTTTGAAGTACAAACTTCTTCAAAGCTCCGTCCCCTATTGGAAATACACACCATCTGCAGTGCTCGAAAATGCCACACACAAGCTCTATTGGGACAGAGGAGTTGTGACAGACGTTGCAGTCAGTAACAACCGGCCAGATATCATTGTCATCAATAAAGTACACAAAGAGGCATTACTGATAGATATCGCATGTCCCAACACTCAAAACATCCAAACAACAGCTGCTACTAAAATATCTAAGTACACAGAGCTGGCAATTGAGATAAAGCAGATGTGGGAACTTGAGTCGGTGACTACCATTCCAATAATTGTATCGTGTACTGGTGTTATACCGAAAACTCTCCACAGTAGTCTATCAATATTGAATCTGCACCCGCAGATATATATTGAACTTCAGAAGACAGTTCTATTAAAAACATGCCATATTGTTAGGAAGTTCCTTGGTGACAATACCCTGGCCGAATACTCAACAAGGCTCGATGATCCAGATGGAAATTTAGCTCATCCTACAAATGAAGGAGACTCCTGAAGACTACGGGCACGATATGGATGTGAAGCCTCTGAACAGTGTAATCGTAATTATCTCAGTGCAGATGGTTCCTTGCTAAGGCCGAACCAGGCTGTAACAGAAAATGTAGCCGGTATTTGCCGTGATAATGTTGTCAAACAATAAACTATAATAACAATAATAATACTATCGTATTTTTGAGGAAAATTCTGGGACCTAAGAAAGCAACAACAATTGAGTTTACCTTCAGTTTGAGATCAAATCAAGAGCTACGTCAAAAATGCGAGAACATTTCAACATCTGTGAGGAAAAGACGAGTAACTTTCTATGGACACTTGAGAAGAATGGGACCTGAACGCCTAGCAAACAAAATCCTCATCTTTCAGGAAAGGAGAAAGACTCAAGTTCCATGGTTGAAAGAAGTTTATCAGGATCTTAAAAAAATGTGGCATTGAGGAGGGAGATATTGCAAACAGAAAAGTGTTCAGAAGGAAAATTTCGGAGGTGACAGATCTGTCAGTAGAGAAACCCAAGGGAACTCGAAGGGCGTTCTCGGACGAGGAACGAGCAAGAGTGAGCCAACGAATGAAAGAGTATTGGCGTGACAGGAAAGATCATCAACAGTCAAGGAAGTTGTGTAATCGTAACCCATAGGAGGTTGAAACGATCCTAAATAAATAATATCGTATAACCTCGGATGCCGGGTGCAAGCTATGCTATTTGACACCCAGAGGGCAGCTTGCATGTCGAATTTTGTTGTTCCTTGAAGCACTATGAAAGTCAAGGAGGTAGTAAGCTCCTTGAACACTGTAGTGCTGTCTAGGCGCTACAACAAAATTGAGACCTTTAGCGAAAACTGCCAGTTGGGTATCATTTAGGGGCATGCAGGACAAATTTACGACAACCTTGTTAGCATCAAGTCTAATGGCATGAGATTTCTGCATCTGACATAACCTTTCATATTTGGAAATATGTCTTCCCCTCACCTGATCTAGAACGCTGTTAGATTGCACTGAAGAAATACGATCAAAGATCTTCCATAATTCCTCACTTGCTGTTGCGCCTAGAAGAATTCCTATTGAAGATCTTATTACATCTGTAGAATCCTCAGTACATTACCTCACACCTGAAGAGGCCAAGGAAGCCAAACAAGAATGTTCCAGAGTTCTCAAGACCGTTAAGCCACCTAACACCAACTTAAAACAAGACGAAAGCCGGGTACTTAAAGATCTAAGGGACAATTCTGATACTATCGTTCTCCCCGCTCACAAGGGTAACGCGACAGTGGTGTTGGATAATGTTTATTATGATTCCAAGATCTCGTCTTTGTTATCAGATCCTGTATATAGGATTAAAAGTCGTGATCCTACTACTCGCTACTCAAATGTCACCGTCAAATTGATCAAGCAATCTTCTATTCCAACGGATGCAGCGAAGACCCTCCTGCCAGGGGATGCTATTCCTCCGAGTCTCTATGGTCTTCCTAAAATACATACGGAAGATGTTCCTCTTAGGCCTATTGTTAGTACGATTGGTTCTCCTACATATGCCCTTTCCAAATACTTAGGTAGACTACTTCAGCCGCAACACGCCTTCGTATATTAAGGATTCCACACACTTCGTTGAAAAGTTGAAAGCTATAACACTTCAGGCGGGTGATATCTTAGTGAGTCTCGACGTGGTGTCTATGTTTACGAGAGTACCTATTGATGGTGTTATGTCTCACATTAATGGCATTTTTTACTGAAGACAACACAAGGCTTTTTTTTTATCACTGCATGACCTCCTCCTACTTTCTATGGAATGGGAATTTTTATGAGCAGAATGATGGTGTGGCCATGGGTAGTCCTCTCTCTCCTGTTGTGGCTAATTTCTTCATGGAGAACTTCGAAGAGAAGGCTTTGTCGTCGGCTCCTTTCAAACCGAAGATCTGGTGGCGTTATGTGGATGACACGTTCGTTGTTTGGACGGAAGGTGAGGAAAATCTTAGCCATTTCCTGGATCACCTTAATCTCCAGCACCTTTCTATTTGCTTCACCATGGAAAAGGAATCTGACGGCAAAATACCTTTTTTAGATGTTCTCGTCATCAAGAAAGAGGATGGATCTTTAGGACACAGCGTTTTTCGTAAGCCAACACACACCAATAGATATCTCCACGCAAATTCTCACCATCACCCTGCCCAGAAACATGGTATCCTTACAACTCTAGCTACCAGGGCTAGGAGGATTTGTGAAGTGTCTTCTTTACAAGAAGAAATTAATACCTTGAAATCCACCTTCGAGAGCAACGGTTATAGCAAGGCTTTGATTTCTACGGTTCTGAAACCAACAAATAATAATAGGACGTCAGTTGAGAAAAAAGATGTAAAAGGAACTGCTTACCTACCGTACATACATAACACGACGGATCGTATTGCTAAAATCCTACGTCGGTACAACATACGGACTGTATTTGGAACTTCTGTTAAGATTAGGCAACTCCTGCGACCAACTAAGGACAGTTTGCCTAAATTGCTACAACCGGGTATCTTCAGAGTTCCCTGTACTTGTGGCAAGGTTTACATCGGACAGACTTCGAGAACAATATGCACTCGCATTAAGGAACATAATAGATGTATCAGGCTCATTCAACCTGATAAATCAGCTGTTGCCGATCATGCATTAACACCTGGCCATGATGTCATGTTCCAAGGAGTGGATGTTCTTGCCCGTATAAAGCAATATCGTCCCAGAATCATCAGGGAGGCGGTTGAAATACGTAAACACTCAGATAATTTCAACCGCGACACCGGCTACAATCTCAGTGAATCCTGGCTACCTATTATTAGAACCCTGAGAAAGTAATTCATTGCTGCTTTCCGTTGTCCCTAACATGGGGCTATAATGGCGTCCATCTTTTGGCACCTTCTATATGTTCTTTGTTGCTTTCTCTTGAATTACAAATATACACGCAACTACAGACATCACAATAACACAGGTTATCAGCCAAATTCTATGCACATATAACCCCCAAGTACACGGGGCTAAATAACCCAAGCCCCTAATTTGAAACAACAACAAATGGTACGTTGCGGAAAGCAATAAGGCTTTTTATAGGCTATAACAACACAGGTTGAGAAATTTATAGTCGAAGGGATTGTGTGGAAAACTGGAAAAGATGTGATGATGATGATAATTGTTGTTTTAAGGGGCCTAACATCTAGGTTATCGGCCCATAATGGTTTGGGTGATTGTGAAGATGATAATGAAATGTAAACTATAACTAAAACTAACTACTAACTTATATACTAGAAGAAGAAATGGAAAACAAGAGGAGAATAAGGCAAATAAAGGATAGGAAAAAAAAAGAAATGCCCTCAACCCTCGAAGAATGCGGATTGAGGAACTTGAAAGGAAGGAGAGCCATAAAAGGCAGAAAGAGGAGAGGGTCCACCCCACAGGTAATGGATAAAAGGGGGGAAACCGGACCCAGCTCAGGAATCCCTCGGGGTCGCCAACTCCCGAACTCACCAGCCGTGAGCCCCTGAGGGTGTAGCAATATCCAGGGTGCACCATAAGTGGTGGGGCTACACACACCCTGCCCCCTTGAGGGACTTTAGCAGAAGGCAGGAGATACCAGGAAAATAAAAAGATGGCTGACCCCTCGCATAAGGAGGGTATCAGAAAAGATGAGACAAGGGCCAAGTAAGGTGGGAAAGGAAGAGAATCCCAAGGCCTCGGATACCCTAATACCGTCGCGGTCGGAAGAGAACAAGAGTTCACCAAGTGAGGTCGACAAAAAAGAAGACAGAGAGGAGCCTGGCACAAGTAAGTGGAAGGAATGCTGGACTCAGCTGGGGCCCCGTGGTCGCCAATCCACGTCCCGCTAGATGTGAGCCCCTGGGGGGTGGAAAAAGATGTGCGAAGCGTGGGAACGTGCAGGTGTTCTTGACATCAATAGGTATCGGTGTGACGTCATAGTAGCATCGATTTATTATCTGAGAACACGCGGCGGCCATTTTGTAGAACATCTTGATTACTTGGGTGCAGTGGTGTAACTATAGAGGGTGGTTAGGTGGAACAATCCCCCCCTCAAGCAAAATAATTTTAAAAAAGAGATGAAATTATTTTGAAAAAAAAAAACGGTTGTTGACAAACGATTGGATTATGCACGTTGGTTGGTTGGTTCCTCAGTTTAGGGGCTGTGACAACGCGGTCAAGTATCCCCGTGTACTTTGGGTGTGTGTAGAATCTGTCTGATAACCGGTGTTAATTATGATGGCTGTATTAGTGTATATCTGTTTTAGGTAGATTTCATTAGAAAGCTAACTATTGCAATGGGTCCCATGTTTCGACTTCCGGAAAATTTCGACATATCTTCGCGTTTCACATCCCCCAGACCCCAAAACCACCGTCAGTTCAAAAGTTTATATATATATATATGTATATCAGTTTCTTGTGGACACGATAACTACCGTAATTTTGCACCAATCACTTTGAATTTTTTACATAATATGTATCCCTATAAAATCTCGGTCGAGTTCGTTAATGGGCAAAATCGGTCGAAGGGGGTGAAAATGGGGGGCTTTTTTTCCAAAAATTGAAATTTCGCTATAACTCTCTTAATACGTGAAATATCGAATCCATTCAAAGTTCATAATATGTGTCGGATAAGTGCCAATAATTTATGTCAAATAAGATTTTTGATAGCACCAACCATTGACCAAAGGGGTGGAAAAAAGTGGGTTTTTCGGGAAACATTAATCATATCTCTCTTAATAGGCACAATATCAAAACCGTACAAAATGGACAATATTCCCCTAATAATTACCTAAAACTTTTGTCTGAAAGAATTTTTGATATGACCCACCATTACGCCAAGGGATGAGAAAAATGATTTCGGAATTATAAGAAAATGCCAAGAGCTATCAGAGGTTGCCATGGCAACACTACTAAATTGATGAGGGATGAGCCGTTGCCATGACAACGCACTTGCACGAGATCAGATTCAGTATTTCCATCTGACTAAGCCGGCCCCGTGGTGTTGGGGTAGCGCGCCTGCCTCTCACCCGGAGGCCCCGGGTTCTATCCCCGGCTCCGTCAGGGATTTTAAAACTGACGTGAGGGTTGGAACGGGGTGCACTCAGCCTCGTGAGGACAATTGAGTAGCTGTCTGACAGTGAGACAGCACCCCGATCACGAATACCAATATTAACGGCCGAGGGGACCCGACGCGCTGATCACGCATCACCCCAATATCTGCAGGCCAAATGGCTGGGCAGCGGTCCCTTGGTCGGCCTTAGCCCGTCATGGGCTGGATGGTGCCAGGGGTTGACTTTGACATCTGACTAAGTGGGAAGCGGCTTCGGTGACGTAACTGGTAGCATGCAGAATGTCTATGCCCAAGGTCGCGGTTTCAAAGCCGGCCGAAGTCGTCGGATTTTCTAAGAGCGCTAAAATCCCTCAGTATGCTTTCCTTTGGAGGGGAAGTTCCAACGTTCGTTACGAGTTGCTGGTTGGGGTGGCATCTAGTAGCCAAGTTCACAGCTAGGTGTCATTGACGGTAGTACCTGGTAGCAACATTAGGAACTACTGCTTGAAATTGACCTCTGCAGTCCTTACCTGAATTACAGACTAATACATCCATTACAATTCACACCGTTTATTAGACAGATTCTACACTCACCCAAAGTACACGGGGTTAGATGACCGCGTTGTCGCAGCCCCTAAACTGAGGAACCAACCAGAGCTAGATTTCATTAGAATGCAATGGGTAGGCTACCATGTTTCGACTTCCGGAAAATTTCGACATATCTTCGCGTTTCACATCCCCCAGACACCAAAACCACCGTCAGTTCAAAAGTATATATATATCAGTTTCTTGTGGACACGATAACTGCCGTAATTTTTCACCAATCACTTTTTACCGAATATGTATACCTATAAAATCTCGGTCGAGTTCGTTACTGGGCTAAATCGGTAGAAGGGGGTGAAAATGGGGGGCTTTTTTTTTTCCGAAAAAGTGAAATATTGCTATAACTCTCTTAATATGTGAAATATCGAATCCATTCAACGTTCATACTATGTGTCGGATAAAGCCCAAAAATTTATGTTTGAAGAGTTTTTTTTATAGCACCAACCATTGACCATAGGGGTGGGAAAAAGTGGGTTTTTCGGGAAACATTAATCATATCTCTCTTAGTAGGCACAATATCAAAACCGTACAAAATGGACAATATTCCCCTAATAATTACCTAAAATTTTGTCTGAAAGAATTTTTGATGTGACCCACCATTATGCCAAGGGATGAGAAAAATGATTTCGGAATTATAAGAAAATGCCAAGAGCTATCAGTGGTTGCCATGGCAACACTACTAAATTGATGAGGGATGAGCCATCAGACGTTGCCAAGATAACGCACTTGCACGAGATCATATTCAGAATTCCATCTGACTAAGTGTGAAGCGGCTTCGGCGACGTAACTGGTAGCAAGCATGCTGAATGTCTATGCCCAAGGTCGCGAGTTCAAAGCCGGCCGAAGTCGTCGGATTTTCTAAGAGCGCTAAAAATCCCTCAGTATGCTTTCCTTTGGAGGGGAAGTTCCAACGTTCGTTGCGAGTTGCTGGCTGCGGTGGCATCTAGTAGCCAAGTTCACAGGTAGGTGTCGTTGACGGTAGTACCTGGTAGCAACATTAGGAACTACTGCTTGAAATTGACCGTCTGCAGTCCTTACCTGAATTACAGACTAATATAGCCATCCCTAAGTACACGGGGTTACATGACCGCGTTGTCGCAGCCCCTAAACTGAGCAACCAACCAAAATCTCTGCGGGAGATAATTTTGCGTGAAGAAGTAACATACCGTTACATAGTTACACATCAGTGTCAAAACCTTGCATAAGGACAGTGTGACCACAAGTATAAAAATGGACCCCAAATGACAAGAAGGTTACCGTTCCCATAAGACAATAAAATGTTTAAAATAAGCATAAAATGACGAAAAACAAAGTTAAATAAGCTCCAATTATAAAATACCTTCTCGCAATAAATGAGGTCTGATCCTTCTACGAAAACCTGCATATTCTGCCTATTTTCGCCTATCCCGAAGTTTGTCCGGTGAAATCTACCTCCGCCTTCCGGCGTGCCGAGAGGACTTTTTTTAAAATTCAAGTAAGGACTGTAACTTTGAATTTTTCGAATAGTTCCTACTTTTGGCACCAAACGCCACCGTCAACGACTACTAGGCCTAGTTCAGAACTAAGCTACTAGACGCCACCGCAGTTGGCTCTTGGCAACGAATGTAAGAACCTAAGAACGTTGTTTACATTCTTAACCTATCCAAGTTAGCTTCACACAGGTGTAATTAGTGGAAGGTTCTTTAACATGCCATAAATCTATGACATGGGACCGCCGGCTTTACTTCCCCTCCGAAGGAAGGCATACTGAGGGATTATGCACGTGTATAATATATTTGAGAACAATTATGTTTAGTCTACATGTGTAAGATATTTAGTGTTATGCCGAGCTTTGGAGAGGTGCAAGTAAAACATATCAACATGTTGGTTTGCTTTCATCGAATATTTTATTTTGATCCCCGCACAAAACAAAAAGCAAAAACAAAAGCAAAAGCAGAAAGAAAAGCAGAAAGAAAAATTCCAAAACAAAATCAGAAAACAAACAAAAAACCAAAAGAAAAAAAAAGCGAAAAAGTACAATTTGAAAACAAAAGAGAAACCAGAAAGCAAACACAAAGCATGAAGCAAAACAAAAGCAGGAAACAAACACAAAGCAAAAAGTAAAACAAAACACAAAACGAATAGCAGAAGGCAAGAACCAAATTAGAAAGCAAAAGGAAAAAGCAGAAATCAAACACAAATACAAAAACAGGAAAAGAAAGCAAACTTAAAAAAACAAAAGAAAATACAGAAAACAAACACAAACCAAAAACACAAAGCAATACAAAAGCAGAAAACAGACACAAAAACAAACAAAAAAAACATCACTCAAAAAGCAAAACAATCACAAAACCAAAAAATGAAACAAAAATAGAAAACAAAACACAAAACCTATAGTAGAAAGCAAGAACCAAATTAGAAAGCCAAAGGAAAAGCAGAAATCCAACACAAATCCAAAAACAGAAAGAAAAAGCAAACTTCAAAAAACAAAATAATATACAAAAAACAAACACTAGACCAAAAACACAAAGCAAAAGAAAATGTAGAAAAGAACAAACCTAAAACCAAATACTCTGGCCATCCCCCTCCAGAGGCATATCATCGTCACGCCACTGCTTGGCTGTATTTGTTTATCAAACACGTGTTACCCATTCAAGAATTGGGCGAGATGGGATCTATTGTCTGTTTACTTGTGCCACACGTCCCTCTGCTTCGTTGACAGGTAGGCTACTATCGCGTGCATAAATAACGGGCCGCCTTGCCGAGCAGGAGTTGAGTTTTCGAGCCATCAGGTTGCCATCACTTGGTGTGTTCTCGGGAGGGGAATGCTCAGAGTCGTGGTTGGGCAGCTGTCCTTGTAGGCAATGGGGAGAGGAGGGGGGAGTGTGGTACATGGAAGAAAGAATAAGAGGAAATGCCCTGAGCTCGTTTGAGTGAAGCCAAGCGCTGCAACCAAAGTGGGCGTAACCTTAACTCGTATTCGGTGTTCTGTGACTTGCATGAGGCATTGTGCATGGCTAAACCTTATTTTGGCCCTGGTTTTTATCGCGCTCCGGTTATGCAACTTTGGAAACGTAATAGCAGTAGTGATAAGTTATAAAAAATAAAATAAAAACTCTTCAATTCTAATCTCAGCATGAGTAGGCCTATCCTATATACCAAAAAAAAAAAAAAAATCATTCCTCTGGAAATCCCAAATTATCAAACGGCTGTCGATCAATAATTACGGTAGGCCTACGTAATTAATCAATTCGAGGCTAATCGTCAAGTTTCTACCCCCCCCCCCCACAAAGAAAATGCCGTATGGTACCGAAACGTATAGGCTATATCGTATTTTTTGTGCAAATATGCGTCCTTTTTTAATTGTTCTGTTTATTAATTTTGAGGTTCGTATTCTTGAATATCAAAATGTGTACGACCAAAGAGTGAAAGTGTCTGTGCTCGAAATTAGGCCTAAAAACTGATGAATACCTTAACACCAATAAGAACATAAACTCAATTTGGTGTAATTACCGTACTTAGTTCGGCATAATTAATTCCCAAGATGTTCCTTCTTTGGTATAACTCGCATCTTCAGACACCTGTATTCAATTTAATCAGTGTTTCAGCGTATTATTACGTTTAGCCGCGTCTTCCTTACAAAACTAGTTTCGCAAAGGTGCTCTCATATTTATATTTAAATTGGCTTTTAAAACGATAACGCAGCTTATTTGTGCCAAGTGCCGTGATGTACAGAGTGTATTCTGCCTATCCAAGAAAAAATCTTGACTTGTCATTGCAGTTTTATGTCACTAAAATCCATTACTAGTTGGAGTGGTTTACGGCTTTAAGCGTAGGGACAGCCATTTTCTTGCAACCAAAGTGGGCGAGCCGTTTGGCTTCAGCAGCTTGTGCTAGGCAGCGCAGCGGAGGCATCTCCTTCCTTTCTTTCCTCCATGGTGTGATATCACCTGTTAATCACAAGAGGCTGACAGTGGCTCAGTACCACGACAGCGTACTCGATTCTGAGGTTCATTACCTTTAATATGAACGACCGTTTGGTGAGGAGGGGGCAGATGGTTGGGCTCTATGAAGCTGGCGTCGGAATAATAGAAATATAATTAGTTTAGGACGTTTGCGATTACTTCTTTTTCTTCTTACTAAACTGCGTTTAGTCCCTAATTGTGCAAACTCAATTCTCAAAAGAATTCACACACAGTAAAACTCAACAGTGCATTTCTAACGAGATTTAACAATTAATGGGTTACTTAGCGTTTCAATTTAGATTTATTAAAACCGTCTCGTTATCTGTAACAATCTTCCAAGCGCGAAACTAAAGAAAATCAAATTTGGCGCTGCGCTCCTCGATCTGTCCCCCTCCTCTCCCCATTGCCTACAAGGAGAGGTGTCCAACCACGGCTCTGAGCATTCCCCTCCCGAGAACACCCCAGCATTCCCCTCCCGAGAACAACCCAAGTGATGGCAACCTGATAGCTCGAAAACTCAACTCCTGCTCAGCAAGGCGGCCCGTTATTTATGCACGCGATAGTACAGTTGTGCGAGTAGGACATGACTCAGCTCCAGTAGCTTCAGTCATAGTCCATGGTGACATGAGCTCCTGTGACACTTATCTGCGCTTCTAAGACAGGTAGCGCACGCAATGTTGCTTGACTTACGTGCACACAGCACTCTGTCATCACTGTGTCCACAGTTGCCAATTTGGTGTTTTTAGCACCAGATCTGGTGTTTCTGAAGTTCGTCTGGTGCCAGAAATGTTCTAATAGCGCCATAGCAAAATACTGGTGTTATTTCAATAAAACCAGTGCCAAATCTGGTGCTTAACGGACAAATAAGTAAATCCTGAAAGCCATGTAATAGTTTTAATAAAGTTAATCAATTATGATAGGCAATGTTCAGCCTTACACGTGTCAAGATCAACACTCCAACATGGGAAGTACCTGAAATTCTCATTCTCATAAAGTAAGCGCAACATGCACGGCTCAATGCAACTGCACTTGTACAAAGAATCGACCTAGCATCTATTTTCTTCCCAGCTCCCAGGGGATTTCCCAGTTTCATGCGAAGTCAGTTAATGTACTTTTGCTCCCTCACTCTAATGCAGATGTAGGGAGACTATTCAGCCAAGTTTAATTGGTGAAAACAAAGCAAAGAAATCGAATGAAAGTTCAAAAATTGCATTCCATTCTGTGTGTGCGATTTGGACTAAAAACAGAAGGAAAATGCTATCACGACTACGAACTTCCGAAGGATATAATAGTGGCCAAAATTGGAAGTAAGCAGAGCTACAGCAGTACTACGCCTTCCTGCTCTAAAGATGTAATAGCGGTAGCAGGCTCCGCAAGTGAAGAAGACGATTTTTAGCCTACTTTTCACATTTTGCAAAATTGAGGAAAAAGTAGACTTATGAGATCGGGCAAATGTGTGTCTGTCTGTCTGTCTGTCTGTCTGTCTGTCCTTCTGTCTGTCTGTCTGTCTGTCTGTCTGTCTGGCTGTGTGTGTGTGTGTCCCCTATCAACTCCTAAACGGCTGGAGCAATCGAACCCAAATTTGGTATGAGTCAAGATCTCTAAGTGAATATCTCATGCCCATACTTGAAAATGATGTCAGTGCTACCAACTGCTGAAAAATCACAATTGAAATTTGAGCTCCATGTTGGATATCTTGGAAGGTATGAATGAGAGCTATTTAAAAATTGGTACACGTATAGTTAATAATATTGCAGTTTAATTTCCAGGAGGCCATACATGGCAGTGTTGCCAAAATGATTATAAGCCTGCTGATAGGTCCAATTTTTAAATGCATATAACTTCTACACTATCAATTGGAATTCAACCAAATTTCGTATGTGCTATGTGTACATAAACAGATATGACTGAGCGTATTCTTAAGAGCAACCAGGGCTGCCAACTGTTAATAAATGCTCTCAATTTATGTTATACAAATACCATGATATCCGAAAGTATGCAAGCCGACAGATTTAAACTATGCACACGTATAGTACCTGGCATTCTAGATTAATTTGGAGTATCTTGTATACCTCAGTGCTACCAACATGATTCTAAGCCTGCTGAGAGGTCCAACTTTAAATACATGTAACTTCTATACTATCATTTGGATTTCAACCAAATTTCGTGTGTGCTATGTGTACCATAACAGATATGACTATGCCGATTCTTAAGAGTAACCAGGGCTGCCAACTGTTAATAAATACTGTCTCTATTTTTGTAACCCTAATATCAATATATCAGAAAGTATGCAAGCCAATAGCTCTAATCTTTGCACACGTATAGTACCTGGCATTCTAGATTAATTTGGAGTAACTATTATAAGCCTACGCCAGTGCTGCCAACATGATTCTAAGCCTGCTGATAGGTCCAATTTTAAAATACATGTTACTTCTATACTAACAAATGGATTTCATCCAAAATTGGTACAACACGAGATCATAATATTTGAGATTATTTCTGACCAACACATGCATGACATTGTTGCCAACATAATTGTACGCGCGCTGATAAATCCAAGGTCTAACTGCATGTAACGTCCATGCTATCCATTGGACTTCAACCAAATTTTGTATTCTGTACCTTAAGAGATGCAACTAACAATAGCCTATATTCAGTCACCAGGGCTGCCAACTGTACTGTTCTATTAGGCTACATTATATAAGGTATATTTCGAACTAATTAGGAATTTCGATATTACCAACTTAATTTCGTCATTATTCTAGATAGGTCTATATAGATTGGCAAGAATCTTAAATTTCAAGAAAAGTAGGCTCTTTAGTTCGTCACGGAACTTCTTGTTAATGAAGGAAATGTAATTTAAAAGCCGTTTATATATTTATAATTTTTGGTGTTTTCCTAGTGTTATGAATCATAGAGTCCATCTGGTGCTTTTCTGGTGCTTTAAAGCACATGGCTTAGTTCTTTCCCATTTCGAGATTTGGCAACACTGACTGTATCCTCCTCTTCACCCCGCGGGGCTCCTGCTACAATAATCAACAAACGGCAGCGCAGCCATGCTCAGCGGCAATCAAATCATAAATGTGTCAATACTGGAAACAGCTCCCCAATACCGGATCATAAAATGACTAAATATGTGCAATAATTGGATGTTCTTTATGATCTAGCTGAGATTCAGATGCATTTTATCGTCTGTCACGTGTCATTAACAAGTAGTTCCGTGAAGAACAAAAGCCTATTTTCATATATCCTACTTATGTTAATTTCCATTATCAACATACAAAATTTCAGTTTGATTGCTGAAATAGATTCGTAGTATTAGAACCCGACTAAATATTTCGGATGGTCGCCATGTTGGATTTTTATACATATAGGTCTTAGAGTTATGTACTGTTACATGAAGATTATTGTGTACGTGTAGTATTCAAACTTCAATCACACGATCAGGACACAAGAAGTAAAAACGAGATTTTAAAATTTCGCACAGCTGCCATCTTGTGGTTATGGAAACAATTGAAATAAAATAAGATGCCAGTGGATTAACATTTTGTATAAGGATTTACTGTACCAAGTTTCACTGCACTTGGATGGTTAAATTGCGAGAAACGTCCATGTAAATATTTATACTTCGCGTCGCCGCCATGTGGGATTTGTGATCACCACGTTATTGAATGTCCTATAGGTGAACATATGTTCATAGCCCCTATGAGCATAAAGAAATTCAGTTCGATTGCTGTAATAGATTCGTAGATATTGAGAACCATCTACATATTTCGGCTGGTCGCCATGTTGGACTGTTATATGTATAGGCCATAGAGTTATGTACCATTAAAGGAAAATGATTGCGTAGGTTCATTATACAAACTTTCACTTCGATCGCATGATTACGACACAAGAAATAACAACTTAATTTTAAAATTCGCACAGCCGCCATCTTGAGGTGATGAAAACAATTGAACTAAATTAGATACCTGTGCATTACAATGTGTATAAATATTTCCTGTACCAAGTTTCATTACGTTTGGATCATTAAATCACGAGAAAAGTCAATTTAAAACTTTCAACTTCGCTTCGCCGCCATGTTCGTTTTGTAGTTAACCGGATTTTGAAAGTCTCATAGATGAACTTCCCTTTATCTCCGTACAAAATTTCAGGGTGATACCGGTAACAGTTTCAGAGATATAGAATGCCGGTAAAATATTTCGCACAGCCGCCATCTTGAGGTTATGTAAACAATTGAACGAAGTTAGATGTCGGTGCATTACAATGTGTATAAACATATACTGTACCAAGTTTCATTGCTTTTGGTTGGTGAAATCGGGAGAAACGTCTATTTAAAAGTCACAACTTCGCTTGGCCGCCATGTTGGTTTTGTAGTTACCAGGTTTTCAAAAGTCACATAGGTGAACTTCTCTTTATCACCGTAAAATATTCCACGGTGATATCGGTAATAGTTTCGGAGATATTGAATGCTGGTGAAATATTTCGCACAGCCGCCATGTTAGATTGATTAGACGTAACAAAATTTGAAGGGCACGGACGGGATCGTCCGGAATAGTGTTGTGATCTTATCGAGTTTCATTGAAATCGCTCCGGCCGTTTAGATTTTATTAGGGGGGACACACACACGAATCCCACACGCGCACACAGACAGACACACGGTCAAAAGGTGATCTCATAAGCCTATTCTATGTATAGGAAAACTCAATGTTGGTTTGTCTGTTTGTTTGTTTGTCTGTTATTTATACAAATCCACACCGTTTCACCGATCTGAACCAAAATTTGTATACTTACCCTTTGGAACCCAGCGTGTAACACTGTCTACTTTTAAATTTCGGACAGACCACTCCATTCAGGCCCCTTGGCAACATAACTGAAAAGTCACCAAAAATACTCAACTGGGACAAAATATCCAAGTTGTCGCATAAGGACCGGACATAGCTCATTTTACGCCCCTCGATGCGAGAAACAATACTCGGTATGTCCCTATGGGACAGCGAAAAACCCCTTTTTATGCCCTAAAAGCAACAGTTTCAAACATAACTATCTTCGCTCTGATAAACTGATGAGCTAATGGCAAGTCCGTTTCCATGGCAACACCAGTCCATTTTACTGAAAAGAATTTCTACGAGCGAGTATCCACTCCGGCAAAAACCACACTCACTACCTTTTCCAAAATTTACACAAGGTATGACATCCGATATTCTATATATTCCTGTAGGAGGCAATGCCAATCCATTTATTATCTTTTTCAAGATATATATAAACACAAAAAGAACAGGGTAACGCGCCTGCCTCTCATCCGGAGGTCCCGGGTTCGATTCCCGGCTCCGTCAGGGATTTTAGATACTGACGTGAGGGCTGCAACGGGGTGCACTCAGCTTCGTGAGGACAATTGAGTAACTGTCTGATAGTGAGGCAGCGCCCCGGTCACGAAGAACAAGATTAACGGCCGAGGGGACACGATGCACTGACAACGCGTCACCACGATATCTGCAGGCCAAATGGCTGGGAAGCGGTCGCATGATAGGCCTAGGCCCTTCATGGGCTGTAGTGCCAGGGGTAAAAAAATAGGGAAAGCGCTTTCTAATACCACTTTTGATTTTTAAACACTACAGTAGCGGCTACTAAATAAAGGTATCGATATAGCTACGTTCAATTTCATAAACACTGGGCTCACAAATCCCGTATAGTTAAGTACAAATATCAGCCTGGTCGTTATTTCAGTAGTAACGAAGCTCTGTGGCGGCTATTGCCGTTTCCGTAACACTTAAGGCATCCCGCCGTCACATACCTCAAAGTGAACCAGTCTATTTTACTGAAAATAATTTCTACGAGCGTGTATCCACTACGCCAAAAACCACACTCACTACCTTTTCCAAAATTTACACAAGGCATGATTTTTAAAGCACTCTTCTGTTTGTTGAGGTACAGAGATATACCATATGGAAAGATACAATACAATGTTGGCAAATCTGAGTTCAAGGAACTGCTGTTCAGAATAGGCCTTCTGTTAAATCTGCAGAAGCTTTCGGTACAGGTTATGTGGCCCATGTTCGTAACATGAAATGTTTTCCTTTGACAATGCATCTATCCCATGTGCGAGGGCAACGCATTTCAAAGATCTCTTCAACACAATAATCAAGAAATTGGAGAAAAATGTCAAGTGGAAGCTAAGATTCAAGGAGAAATAATTTCATCTCTGAGATTTGCTGATGACATCGTCAGATTGGCCGATACGCCAGAGGATTTGAATGAGTTTTTGAATGGTATGGACTCCGTCTTGAGGAAAGAATTCATGATGAAAATCAATAAATATAAAACAAAATTATTGGAATGCAGCCGAAATAAATCAGAAACCTCTATGGACATCAAATTGGCAGGTGAAACGCTACGGGAAGTAGGAGACTTCTGTTACTTAGGAAGCAAAATATCCAGCGATGGACGAAGCAAAGAGGATATAAAAAGTAGGTTGGCTCAGGCAAGGAAAGCATTTCTACAGAAAAGGAATCTGTTGACATCGAATATACATTTAGGTATTAGGAAGTCATTTTTGAAAGCTTTTGTCTGGAGTGTGGCGCTATATGGAAGTGAAATTTGGGCTAATGGTGCAGCAGAAAAGAGGAAAATTGAAGCGTTTGAAATGTGGTGTTACAGGAGAATGATGAAGATCAGATGGGTGGATAGGGTTACAAACGAAGAGGTATTAAGACGAGTGGGAGAGGAGAGATGTTTCTGGCGACTGCTAATGAAGAGAAGTGATAGGTTGTCAGGACACATATTAAGACACCCAGGAATATCAAGCTTAGTTATGGATGGGAGGGGCGAGGACAAGAACTGTAGGGGTAAACCAGGGCTAAACAGATTGCCTAGGATATAGGGTGTGGTAGCTATGTAGAGATGAAACGATTAGCTCAGGAGAGGGAGAGATGGAGGGCTGCATCTAACCAGTCAAAAAACTGAAGACTCAAACATCAACAAACAGGAATTTTAATTACTTAGAGAGGCATGTGAGGCAAAAGGGTTGTTGGAGATTTCAATCCCTGTTATGTAGCACTGGGAGAGACTCCATAATGTACATCAGCGGCCAAGGTGAGAGATATTTTACTATAGGTCTGTTAATAGCGACATGTTGACGTTCAAATCATCAATAAGTGTGGCAAAATTATACCCAGAATAGCTTAAGGAAAAATACTTTTAATTCCCCATATTCCGATAGATTTGCTATTCCAGTGTGTAAGAGTGCAGTTCCCTCTTCAAACAATATTCGCAATTTTTATTTACAAAGCTCAACGAATCACTTAACAGCAGCAGGTGTAGATTTAGATAAAACCATTTTTTTCACCGCGCAACTGTATGCGGCATGCTCGCGATTATCCGGACAACAAAATCCTTATGTCTCAGCAGAAGATGGCAAAACCATAAACGTAATTTTCAAATGTGTTCACATAATGTAACATCGTACCCTGCAGACTTTCACAACTCTATAAAATTCCCACTTTGCTGCTCATATCAATATACTGTATGTATCAGAATTTTCAGAATTAGAATGGACCCACCTGTAGCCGCGATTGCTGTAATAGAATAGACCAATTATCAGCAATAATGCATCGTCCCCATTGTCTTGATCGCGAGCGAAGCTGCGGGTACCTGCTAGTTTTTCATAAAAGAAAATAGGCTAAAAATGGACCCCAAATGACGAGAAGGTTTTCGTCCCCATAAGGCAATAAAATGTTAAAAGTATGCATATGGACTAAAAACAAATAATTAAGCTCCTATTGTAAAATACTTTCTCGTAGTTCCGCCCCTTAAAACAACAATAACTAACTTTCTCGCAACAAATGAGGTCTGATCCTTCTACGAAAACGTGCATATTTTACCTATTTTCGCCTATCCACTAGTTTGCCCGATGAAATCTACCTCCGCCTTCCGGCATGCCGAGAAAAATTAAAAGTAAACAAGACATTTTCCTTGCGTTCCCATGATTAAAAACGATCATATTACTTACGAAATAGTAATACAAGTTGAATTAGATGGGAAAACTACAGTTTCATTTATACAGATGATTATCCCGCCATCTATCGGCTGCAAGCAGAAGTAATAAATGGCCGGCAATATCAGCTAGCGCTTCAACGCTGTGTAGTTGAACTACTAAAATTAGTTGGCTTCAAATCCATTCAAATCCTTCATAAGAGTTTAACCAACGCGAACTGTGAAATATCAACATACCTCCAGGCTTTTCTAGTATGGCTGAAGATTACTATATGGTTCGGCGAAAAATAATTGGATCGTTTTAACAGTTTCATAAAAGTAGAATATATGTGTCAATTCTAAGTGCCATATGGCATTCAATTATAAACACCCGTATGTTTCGGATTGATGTCGAGGTATAGCTAAGCGGACATGGGGAATTCATACACGCATGTACTATAAATATAAGTAGTCCGTTTATGGACATAAATTTTTGAAAAACCAGGCTGGTTCCGTTATATATATAATATATAAAATTGTACTTTTGTCCTTCTGTCTCTTTCTCCATCAATTGAAAACGACTCAACAGATTTTGTTCAAGATTTGCAAATGGCTATAAGAATATCCCAGAATCACTTTAGGATGTAAATTTCAACAAAACATGCAATACGCTTAAGGGGACCAAGGGGTGCTCTATTATATTTACCTTCGATTTCCTCGTGTGATATTCATTCATTCGTTTATTTGCAATTGGGGTGTGTCCCCCGGTGGCATATTAGATATACATAACAAATAAATAATTGTACATAACAATTCACTAAAAATTAAACTGGAGTGTTTACACAAATAGTCAGTCTTTTCTTAAACACACCTATATGTTTGGGAAAAGGCTCTAAGACTGCGGCAGGTAGAGAGTTCCAATTATCAATGGCACGGTTTACGAAAGAATATTTACCATAATTTGTTCGCTGTGGTCGGCCCTTAACTTTGAAAGGATGATCGCTCCTACTCATGTTGTAACGTGTTTTTTGAGGGGTTTTATGCAACTGGCATAAGTCAGTAGGAAGCCATTCTATATTTATTTACGCGGCAAATTGTTCAGCCAAGAGAATTTTTCATGTTAATTTATTATTATTATTATTAATTTATTATAATTATTATTTAGGTATTTTCGGAGCATTTTATAAAAATTATTAGCATTCAGATAGGTTTTCTATGTCTTAGAAAACGCTATCCAGCAAATTATTACGAACGACGATATCATAGAAAATTATCTGATTACGGAATTTTACGGAGTTTTCGTCAGTTAGGGTATATCGAGAGACGTGACTCACTGGGATTTCAAGTACACGCTTAATCTTGTCGAGAAGCATGACGCAATCTTGGGTCGCAAGGTCTAGAAAAGGCGAATTGTTGGGACGGAAAACGACTTCTCCCTCTCGCGCGCCGAGTGTAATGAGGCAGAGGAGGGGAACTAGCGGCGTGCTCAGCCAATCACGGGAGACGACGTAAGCTAGATGTCGGTACCATGGTGGGGGAGCCAACGTGTGGATATATCGTTCGACGCGCCGTGAAACGAGGACTATCTGTGAAATACTTGACGAGTATGGATGCGCGTGCGAGTGGCTCCGATGTTCGGTGGAGTTAGCGACTATCTGTGTAGAACTTGCGGAGTACGGTTGCAAGTGCGTGTCGCTCCGATGTTCAGTGGAGTTGAAGACTAACTTTTGCAAAACTTAACCAGTGCGGTTGTAAGAGTGTTTGGGTCCGAGGTACGGACCATAGAATTATCTAATCTACCAGAATATCATCAAATTCCGACGGAGATGACGACGTCCAGGAGACTGTGGGAAGCTCACAGCATCAGCAAGTACGAGGGAAATGCCTTGGCAATTTCCAATGGTAAGCGCAAATGACGCAGAAATACGCAATCTCTCATTTTTCTTTGTTTTACATTTCATATTTCAGTAACTTCATAGCTTGGAAATAAGAATAAAATCAATTTATCAGACTCCGTTTTCACGTAATTTTCTATCGGTAATATTCAAATCACAACGCTCCAATTTAAATTTTGTACTTATTATTATTATTAATTTTGCTATACTTGTTTTATATAATAAATTCATTTCTTTTACAATGCAATCTTTGCTTTCAGTAGGTAGCATTAGATATAGACCAATTCCTTCTCCTGATACAATTGTTTGTTGGGTTAATGATCAAATCATACCACGATCTGAGTGAATAGGGTCTTGAAGGTGTTCTGCCAGAGCTAGACGTTGTTAAATACAAATTTAGATTTCAACATTGCATTGAGGTCTTGGCGCCCATTAAAACAACATAGCTTAGGCAAAGGTAAACAGTTACATTTATCTCCCAACAGTGTGGGCTAGCCAAACTGCCACATTGTACGCTCAACGTTAGAGGCTAGCAAAACGTTACACTTGTCGCTCAACGAGAGGGCGAAAGAAACCATTACATTTGTCGCTACCAACATGGGGCACTAATTAATAACCATTACATTTGTCGCCGACAACTTGGGGCTGAAAACCTAATAACATTTGTGGAAGGAGAAGGGTATATATTTCTGTGCCTGTATTTTGGGGGTTATTTGTCTGTATCAGTGTATATCATTATGGGGGATGAGAAAGAAAGACAGATGAGGTTACGTAGTGGTCATCAACGGGAGAGTGATGATACGAGCAGTATGTCGAGTGATGGTAGTACCGGGGTAGCGGAGGTAAATCCCGATACTGAAACAGGGAGTGTAGGCGGCCAACCAGAATTAAAAACTTTACTTCTCGAGTTCATGTATCAGAACAAAGTTAGTAGTGATGCCTTAAATGCAAAATTAGAACAGAATAATGCAAAATTAGAACAGAATAATGCAAAATTAGAACAAAACAGTAGGGAAAAGAAAGAAAGTACAGAAGCTTTAAATAAAAAATTAGAACAGAATAATGCAAAATTAGAACAGAATAATGCAAAATTAGAACAAAACAGTAGGGAAAATAAAGAAAGTACAGAAGCTTTAAATAAAAAATTAGAACAGAATAATGCAAAATTAGAACAGAATAATGCAAAATTAGAACAAAACAGTAGGGAAAATAAAGAAAGTACAGAAGCTTTAAATAAAAAATTAGAACAGAATAATGCAAAATTAGATAAGAACAACAAGGAAATTAGTGTGAAAATGGAGCAGATTAGAGGAGAAATCAGAGGAGTAATGGAAGAGAAGGTTAAAGAGATCATTGCAGATGTAGACAAGAAATTAGGAAAAGTACAGGAGGAGTTAGAAATTAGAATCAGTACACAGGCTGAAAATTTAAAAGAACTAGTGCAACTGGAAACACAGCAGGTCAAAAAGCAATTGGGGGGAGAAATTGACAAAATTCAGGTAGCAACTAAAGAGGTTAAGGAACAGCTGGGGGGTAGAATTGAGAAAGTCCACTCACAAATAGTTGCAGAAGTAAATGATTTAAGAGAGAGTAATAGAGAGAGCATTAGCAAGATTGAGGAGAAACAAGCAAAGCTATATGATAAAGTAGAAGAATCAGAAGGAAACATTAAATTAACAGTAAACAGTACTGAGAGGAAGGCTGAGGAGAAAATCGCAGAATTAGAATTAAAATTAAAAGCTAGGATCAGGCAAGAAAATAGTCAGAATAGGCCAGTTTTTGTGAATAGCACACACAGGGAGGTAGAACTGGGTAAGTTCAGCAATCGACAGGGGTGCCCAATGGAGTTCATGAACACTATAGAAAATAAATTCGGGGAAAGGTTGGAAAATGGTAGTATTGAGTGGTGCCAGGTAGTTGAAATTTTAGAACAAGTGTTCGTGGGGGAAACGAGGAATTGGTTTGCTGTCTACAGAGACAAGTTTACTGATATCAATGATTTTAAAATGAAATTCTGTGAAAAGTTCTGGAATGAGGTTATTCAGTCGCAGCATCGTGAGGGAGTAGTGTGTGGTAAATATAACCCTAAAGGAAGCTCCACCATGACCGAATACTTTTTAGGGCAGGTATTAGTGTGTAAATATCTTGATGGCTTGAAGGAGGAAAGTGATGTGGTAAGGTTGCTACTTAGGCACTTTCCCTATAGGATCAAGGAGGCTGCTTGTATCCAGAATGTAAAGACTATATCACAAGTAGAAAATTTGTTAAGCACATTTGATGCACTAGGGAGAAGGGGTTATGAGGACAATTTCAATCGGAACCAGGGTAATAATAATAATAGACCTAATGAAGCCAGGCATCAGGAAGTTCAAGGGAACGGTGGCGAAGGGGCCAACGCTCAAAATAGGAATAATAATAATCAGCTAAATCAGAACAGAGGAAATGGCTATGGGAATCAGTATCAAGGGAGAAACAATGATTTCAGGGGAAATCAAGGGAGAAATTATAATGACAATAATTACAACCAGAATAGGGGTCAAGGAAGAGGACAGCCTAGTGGTAGTAATATACAGCAAAACAATGACAACACAGCCCAGAACAACCAGACCAGTTTAGTAGTTAGTAGTACTACGGCCAGCTGTAGCGGTTCTTTAAACGCGAACCAGGCTGCGAAGTAAGGTCAGAATCTCAGTCTGTAGCATGCCCTGTCCATACAATTATACAGGAACCCTATGACCTAAATGTAAGAAATGAATTATTACATGAACTAAATGATGAAGGTATTATTCAGGAAGTGGTTAGTAAGAGCCCCATAGTTAAATTTAACGTGTCCGAGGCGTACACAGATGTTTTAATTGATAGTGGTTGTATGAAGAGTTGCATAAGTAGTGCATTTTATGATAAAATGAAAGGAACTGGAGTAAATTTTGAGGAGATGCCAATTAAAAGCACTTTTGTTATCACAGCTGTTGGGAAGAGGTCTAAAGTAATTTCTAAGCAAGTTTTAGTAGACATTAAAATTAATAATCATGTAGAGAAGCAGATTTGCCTTGTAATTCCAAATTTAGTATTCAGTGTTATCTTGGGTTCAGAGTGGCTAAGTAGAGTGTCTGGTAACTTATGTTATGATGTAGGGAGTTTGAAATTTAAATGGGGAGATTCTGAAGTAGAAGTAGCGTTCAATGACCATATTCAGAGGAGTAGTATTGTAGGTGTGATTTGTACTTTAAATGAGATATCGCCAGCCGTAGAGCGGGGTTCTCCATGTTTTGTGGGCAGTGTGATTACGAACGGAAGTCTAGAGGACTCGTTACGTGAGGCTGCATTTCAGGGTAATATAGAGGTGGAACAATGTGTTCGGCTCTATGATGTGTTATTGTGTAATAGGAGAGTTTTTGAGGATCGCATTGGTATGGCCAATTGCTATACACATTCATTGAACGTTATTGATAGGTCAGTATTCACAGGACATCGATATCCTGTACCTTTCGCTTATCAGAGTGCAGTTGAGGCACAAATTAACCAGATGCTTGAAGATGGGATTATTGAGCACTCGAACAGTCCATATGTTAATTCTTTGATAACGGTACCCAAGACCGACGACGGCACTGTTCGTATTTGTTTAGACGCTCGTTTGGTTAACAGTAGAATTAGTTCAGATCAGCTGAAATCTATGTCAATAGAGGAATTAATGCAAACATTTGAGGGGAAGAAGTATTTCACTTGTGTAGATTTGAGTTCCAGTTTTTGGCAAGTGCCACTTATGTACGAAGATAGACCATTTACAGCTTTTAGTCATAAATATAACCTTTATCAATTTTGTAGAACACCTTATGGGTTAAAGAGTAGTTCAGCAGCTTTAATTAGGGCTTTAAACATCGCATTAGGGGATGACACAGGAGAGTTTGTAACCATTTACATAGATGATATGGTAATTAGTTCACGCAGTTTTGAGGAGCATCTACGTCATTTAGATATAGTTTTTCAGAAGTTAGATCAGGCAGGGTTCACTTTGAAGCTGTCTAAGTCGTCATTCTGTCAGTCAGAAGTGACATTTTTAGGTCATAGAGTGTCGAGTAGAGGGGTGACACCATAGGAAGGTAGGGTTAGCATGTGTGGACAGTAGCAACAGGGCATCGTTACAGACACTGAGAAATATGCTAGGTAGAGCAACGTGATGACGTTCATTTAAAGGGAGCCACTTGCAAGGTTGGAAGCAGGTGACACAGGAACATTTATAGTTTCCAAACGTATTGGAAAAACAGCATATGTGCTGGAGAATAGTGAGTGAAACAGATTATACGGGACGTATAATATACATAGTCTACGAAAATATGTGTCATAAAGTGAGTGTGTTGTGTGTTTAGCTGGCGAGCCAGCCTATCAAATGAGTAAGTGTGGTATTTGGTGCGTGGGAGGATCTGGTCTTAAGGCAGGCGTATCAGAAGTCACACAGGGGGGTAGTATGTAAGTAAATGAGAGTTTTTAAGGTACAGGGAAATATGACGGGATTGTCGGATGCTGTTGAGCACTAAATTGTCTCGATGCACCAAGGCCATTTTGGCAGCGCTGATGGGTTCCCATTTATCTCCAAGAGATGGGGGAGCGCTTGTATAGGGCTTGTTAGCTTAAGGCGTCCACGAGATAAAAGATGGGCCATCAGAATGCGAGACAGTCCTTCATGAAACTCATACATATCAGCACACGTGATTTCTGTTTACGGCCTCGCCATGTAAGATTTGTAAGTGTGTAATTTAAGATAATTTGTACAATGGTATTATTTGTGTGAGGAGAAATGGTCTGTGTTGAGAACTAGTAGTAAGTAGAATATGGTTAACGGGAACTTAACAAGACAGGGCGATTACGGCACAGAAATATTTGGTGTTATATGTAATGCACATTTACTGTTTTTTTTCAGAAGTCAATATTAATTTAATCTACTTCAAAGAGAGATTAAGTATTATGGTCACGAGGCGCTGCCACAATAGTGTGATCGTGTGCTCAGTGATAAGTGGAATTAAATGTCACCATAAGGAGGGGACCTCCAGTGAAATTAGGAAGTTCTATGGTGATATAAATATATCAGAACACCTTCAATGCGTGTGATATGACATCATAAATACATAGTGCTCACACATTAATTATGTCTATTTCTCCAACATAGAGAAATTTGAGAGGCGGAAATATCCGTGGAACACTATTCCATATGTAAAACATTGGACTGGTTGCAAAGTGCAATCCATAGTGACAACAAACCTTGACGCAAAGTGCGTGAAGAAAAATTATGAGTGTATATATCTGTAATTTAGGGTGATTTCATTTATGTAATATGTATTTTGGATGGGGTTTATTAACGTGTCTGGGATAATCGGATAATGGACCGTCGTCACGGTAAATCATCCGATGATCCGAGGCGAATATGTAACGTGTTTTTCGAGGGGTTTTATGCAACTGGCATAAGTCAGTAGGAAGCCATTCTATATTTATTTACGCGGCAAATTGTTCAGCCAAGAGAATTTTTCATGTTAATTTATTATTATTATTATTAATTTATTATAATTATTATTTAGGTATTTTCGGAGCATTTTATAAAAATTATTAGCATTCAGATAGGTTTTCTATGTCTTAGAAAACGCTATCCAGCAAATTATTACGAACGACGATATCATAGAAAATTATCTGATTACGGAATTTTACGGAGTTTTCGTCAGTTAGGGTATATCGAGAGACGTGACTCACTGGGATTTCAAGTACACGCTTAATCTTGTCGAGAAGCATGACGCAATCTTGGGTCGCAAGGTCTAGAAAAGGCGAATTGTTGGGACGGAAAACGACTTCTCCCTCTCGCGCGCCGAGTGTAATGAGGCAGAGGAGGGGAACTAGCGGCGTGCTCAGCCAATCACGGGAGACGACGTAAGCTAGATGTCGGTACCATGGTGGGGGAGCCAACGTGTGGATATATCGTTCGACGCGCCGTGAAACGAGGACTATCTGTGAAATACTTGACGAGTATGGATGCGCGTGCGAGTGGCTCCGATGTTCGGTGGAGTTAGCGACTATCTGTGTAGAACTTGCGGAGTACGGTTGCAAGTGCGTGTCGCTCCGATGTTCAGTGGAGTTGAAGACTAACTTTTGCAAAACTTAACCAGTGCGGTTGTACGAGTGTTTGGGTCCGAGGTACGGACCATAGAATTATCTAATCTACCAGAATATCATCAAATTCCGACGGAGATGACGACGTCCAGGAGACTGTGGGAAGCTCACAGCATCAGCAAGTACGAGGGAAATGCCTTGGCAATTTCCAATGGTAAGCGCAAATGACGCAGAAATACGCAATCTCTCATTTTTCTTTGTTTTACATTTCATATTTCAGTAACTTCATAGCTTGGAAATAAGAATAAAATCAATTTATCAGACTCCGTTTTCACGTAATTTTCTATCGGTAATATTCAAATCACAACGCTCCAATTTAAATTTTGTACTTATTATTATTATTAATTTTGCTATACTTGTTTTATATAATAAATTCATTTCTTTTACAATGCAATCTTTGCTTTCAGTAGGTAGCATTAGATATAGACCAATTCCTTCTCCTGATACAATTGTTTGTTGGGTTAATGATCAAATCATACCACGATCTGAGTGAATAGGGTCTTGAAGGTGTTCTGCCAGAGCTAGACGTTGTTAAATACAAATTTAGATTTCAACATTGCATTGAGGTCTTGGCGCCCATTAAAACAACATAGCTTAGGCAAAGGTAAACAGTTACATTTATCTCCCAACAGTGTGGGCTAGCCAAACTGCCACATTGTACGCTCAACGTTAGGGGCTAGCAAAACGTTACACTTGTCGCTCAACGAGAGGGCGAAAGAAACCATTACATTTGTCGCTACCAACATGGGGCACTAACTAATTAACGTTACAATGTAAGTAGGCTTATCCATACGTTTGCTAAGCTCACCCCATGCTGGTTGATTTGTATACGTGTTGTACATATCGCAGAGTCTAGATTTCATCCTCCTAGCCTCAAGTGATTCCCTCGCAAGTTTCTTTAACATACGGCTCACACTGCTCCTGGGATTAATGTCACTGAGCACAAATCTAGCGGCCTTTCCTTGTACCATTTCCAACTCATTTATGAGCCCTACTTGATATGGATCCCAAACCGCCGAGGCGTATTCCAGAATAGGTCTTACAAGTGACAAATATCCTAATTCTTTAGCTGAGGTACTACTTCCTTTTAATACCCTCATTACAAAGTGCAGGGATTTGTAAGCTTTAGAAACTACACATCCTATTTGACTACTCCATTTCATATCATTTCTTACGTGAACGCCCAAATATTTGCAAGAATCTTCTTCTACAAGTATTTCCGAGCCAATGTTATATTGAAAATCTTGCCTTCGCACTTTCCCTATTTTTATTAGACTACATTTTCTTGTGTTTATTTTCATTTTATTTTCAATCGCCCACTTATAGACCAGGTTCAGGTCATCTTGAAGTACTGCATTGTCTTGTGAGTCATGTATCTTTCGATATATTACACAATCATCCGCAAACAATCGACAGTCACTGCGAATCCCAATTGGTAAGTCATTTATGAACGCCAAAAATAACAAAGTTCCGATTACGCTGCCCTGAGGGATACCCGATGTTACGGTAATTTCATCCGAGAATCGGCCTTCAACTTTCACTTTCTGGAAACGACCCGTCAAAAATTCTTGGATCCATGAAATTACTCTTCTATCAATCTTCGTCGAAGCTAATTTATGGAGTAGCATGTCATGCGGCACGACATCAAATGCCTTCGCAAAATCTATAACTACGGCGTCGACTGAAACTCCATCGTCTAACGATTCGCTAATATCTTGAAAAAGTGCTAGCATCTGACTCTCGCATGAGTAACCTTTCCGAAATCCATGTTGCCTATCATTAAACCATGATAATGTTTCCCACTGTTCCCTCAAGTAGTCGCAAATGAGATGCTCCATCTGTTTACAAACGATGGACGTAAGGCTAACCGGCCTGTAGTTGCCCAATTCAAGTCTGCTCCCTCCCTTAAATATTGGGACTACCGTAGCTCTTTTCCAGTCATCCGGGATTTGCGCATTGTTTATGGACACATTAAACATCACCTCCAAGTATCGTGCCACGGCCCTACCTCCTAGTTTAAGTACTTCACTAACAATATTATCAGGACCCTTCGATATATTGTAACGTAATTTTTGTATTAGCTTTAAAATTGCTGACTGGTTTATTTGGATAAGTGGAGACCCTGATTCACCGTTAAGGTCCAACACACAGCTATTGGATTTATTGAACACACTACCATAAAAGATATTTAATTCATTAGCAATGGCCTGCTTCTCAGTAATTAATTTACCGTCACCGGACACTATCATCGTCAAATTATTTGAATTTCCCTTTCAACTCTGAGATTTGCTGATGACATCGTCATCTTGGGCGACAAGCCTGAGGATTTGAATGAGTTTTTGAATGGTATGAACTCCATCTTACGGAAAGAATTCATGATGAAAATTAATAAATGTAAAACAAAAATACTGGAATGCAGCCGAAATAAATCAGAAACCTCTATGGAGATCAAATTGGCAGGTGAAAAGCTGAAGGAAGTAGGAGACTTCTGTTACTTAGGAAGCAGAATAACCAGTGATGGACGAAGCAAAGAGGATATAAAAAGTAGGTTGGCTCAGGCAAAGAAAGCATTTCTACAAAAAAGGAATCTGCTGACATCGAATATAAATTTAGGTATTAGGAAGTCATTTTTGAAAGCCTTTGTCTAGAGCGTGGCGCTCTATGGAAGTGAAACTTGGACTATTGGTGCAGCAGAAAAGAGGAGAATTGAAGCATTTGAAATGTGGTGTTACAGGAGAATGATGAAGATCAGATGGGTAGATAGGGTTACAAACGAAGAGGTATTAAGACGAGTGGGAGAGGAGAGATGTTTCTGGCGACTACTAATGAAGAGAAGAGATAGGTTAGTAGGACATATACTAAGACACCCAGGTATAGCAAGCTTAGTTATGGAAGGAAGGGTCGAGGAAAAGAACTGTAGGGGTAGACCAAGGTTAGAATATGTTAAACAGATTGCCTCGGATGTAGGGTGTGGTAGCTATGTAGATATGAAACGATTAGCTCAGGTCAGGGAGGCGTGGAGGGCTGCATCAAACCAGCCAAAAGACTGAAGACTCGAACAACAACTCCTAACATAACTGTAATTTTTTTTCCACCCATCGCCTCCCGAACCAAGTAAACCTTGCATATAATTGTCATGAGCAGTCCTCTTTTTTAAGACGAGCTCTCTTGATAAGGACTTAAATTTCAACATATACTTGTCACTATCATGTCTTTTATTGTATAATTACCTAATGTTCCGTTTAAGACTCCTGATTTCCCGTGTGTAATACTCAGGATCTGGGTTTTGTTTCAGTAATTTAAATGGAACAAATTTATCAATAGCGCTATTTAAAATTTTCAAAAAGTTCGTCCACAGGATATTAGGCTAATGTGATTTCCTTCCGATGCCCATCCTACAAATAGCTCATTCAAATACCCCTGAAATTTGCCCTGATCCACCCTGCGATACTGGAGTATGATCTTAATTTGCTACATGAGAGTCTAATTTTGTAATGTCACCGTATCTAATATTTAATTCAACCCTAGAATGGTCACTAATTCCTGGTACTTTCAGACAGTTAATATACAGCTCTACAGGCCTTACGAGATAAACAACTAAGGTATTATTGCCTCTAGTTGGGAAATCAACTACTTGGGAAAATCCCCCCTCCCTTAAGAATTTGTTTGCAGCGCTCTGAGCTTGACCACAGCTAGTTGACTCACCAGACCAGTCTACTTTGGGGAGGTTTAAATCTCCGGCAATTATTATGCTCTTTTTCATAGCATTACCCGTACAAGTTTTATCATACAGTGTGTCGAGAAGCGAAAAAGTTATCTTTCGGTGCTGAAGAGGGAGTTTATTCCCTTTATCCGAAATTTTTACACATAACATTTCATGATCCGTATCAGCCCACTTTAAGAATCTACTGTCGACCAAAGTATTATGTGTACTCGAGTTTGAAGGTTGTTTGTTAAGTAACCAATAGACCTACATAAAATCCAATACCATCAACATTTTCGTCGTTCTACTTTACGTTAGTTCATGTAGGTTTAGATTTTTAAATTTATATTTTAATATTTTTATCGCAGTTGGAACACAAAAAGTACACGTTTTTAAGCATGTTTCAACCATGCGTCACATTTAAGAATTATTATCTCAAAAGCCCGTCATCAGATCGAATCCAAATTTTAACACAATATACATTGGAATGTTGTATAACTGGTTTATTCATTTCAAAATTGTGTGTGTCCAAGAAACAAAGTTGTTATCACTGTTGTAAGGTAACTTTTTCTCGGCTCGGGGTGTTTGGAAAATGTAGTTCTTGGTTGCGTTGTAATCGTTATACATCAAAACGTTATGCTGTATGACAGTGAAATACGTAAATTAATTCACTTATTTTATATCGGCTTGTATTTGTACCAGGAAATAACACATGGTTCACCTGCTAGCCGCTCCAGGAATTGTTGTACAGCGTTGCTGATATAGAGCCCATCACTTCCGAGCGAGACGCGCCATGATGCGTGTGGGCACCATTGCGGCAACGCTGTACAGCTTTTTCCGGAGCGATCTCCTAATATCCAATTGTGATCCCGAGCAACGCCAGGCACAACAGCTAGTCTTATGTAAGAATGTTCGTTTGTTCGTTTTTTATGCGTTCATAAACCATTCATCCGATTGCGATCAAATTTTGTTGAGTTGTTGTGCACACTTCCGGGATGGTTATAGGCATAGTTAATCCAATTTACAATAGATATCGCGCGAGTAGTTTAAACAAACGAGTGTTGGCGAGGCGTTCATAAAACCTACAATTCATCCGATTGCGATCAAATTTTGGTGGGTATTGAGTATACTCCCGGGAAAGTTATAGGCATAGTAAATCCAATTTACAATAGATATCGCGCGAGTAACTTCAACAAAATGGCGTGCGATTCATTTCAACAAAATCCCACATGCGTTTATATACCATTCATCCCATTGCGATGAAACTTGGGTGAGATGTTGTGTATACTTCAGGGAAGGTTCCTGGTTTAGTAAATCCACATTGCAATAGGTAACGCACGCGTAGATTCAACAAATGAACGACGGCACGCGAATCATTTAAAAAAATCCCGTATGCGTCCATATGCCATTCGTCCGATTGCGATGAAACTTAGATGAGTTGTTGTGTACACGCCAGGGAAGGACTTGAGTTAGAAAATCCATTTTAAATTAGGTAGCGCACGAGTAGATTCTACAAATGAGTGATGGCACGCGAACCGTTTCAACAAAGTCCCGTATGCGTTCATATACCATTTATCGATTGCGATGAAACTTTGACGAGTTTTTGTGTTCACTTACGTGAAGGTTCCTAACTCAGTAAATCCATTCACAGTCGGTAGCGCACGAGTAGACTCAACAAATGACCGACAGCGTACGAATCGGTAAAAAAAAATCCATATCCGTTCATATGCCATTCATGCGATTGCGATGAAACTTTGATGAGTTGTTGTGTACACTTACGTGAAAGTTTCTAACTTTGTAAATCCATTTCACAGTAGGTAGCGCACGAGTAGATTCAGCAAATGAGCGACAGCGCACGAATCCTTTAAACAAAACTCCATATGCGTTCATATACCATTCATAGGATTGTGATAAAATATTGGTGAGTTGTTGTGCACACTCCCACGATTGTTTGTAAATTAGTTAAACCATTTTACGATAGTTTAGAGGCACTTAACGGAAATTGAAAAATTGTTGTGTATCCAAAAGCACTTCAAGAAACAAAATTACAACGCCAACACTTTCTTTGATTGGCATTCCAACGCATGCCGGGTACAGCTTGTCTATTATATAAAACAAAGTGTCCTGACTGACTGACTGACTGACTCATCATCGCCCAGCCAAAGCTATTAAAGTTAGAAACATGAAATTTTGGGGATATGTTCGCTGTAAGTCGAAAGCGCCCACTATGGAAGGATTTTCGGATATTCAGATTCTAAAGGGGTGTTAAGGGGGTTAAACCTGCATTTCATTGAATAACAATATCTCACGAGTGGTTTCATTTGGGGATGTAATACTCGGCATAAAAACTAATCATTAAAAATAAGCAGACACGTGTGTACGGGTTTTTCGAGGTGGTGTATATTATGAGGGGTGAAAAATGGGGGTTGAAGGATTCTTACCGGAGCGTGTATCTCATAAACGACATAGGCGAGAAGTTTGAAAGTTAGCTCAAAAAATAAGTAAATATGTATTCGACCGTTTTTTCATAAGTTCAATTTAAGGGGCACATGGGGAGTGGTGAAATTCTGGGAAAAAAAGAAAAGAAAGTGTCCTAACTGACTGACTCACTCACTCACTCATCAAACTCAGAAAAAAACACCTTAAAAATAAGTAAATATGTGTTCGACCGTTTTTTCATAAATCCTATTTCAGGGACCCTTCTGAGGGGTGAAATTCTGAAAAAAAAATAATGAAAGAAAATGTCCTGACTGTCCCACTCACTCATCATCGCCCAGCCACAGCTATATAAGTTAAGATAGGAAGACGTATGTTTGTTACAACGGCACCAGCACGATAGATCTCGTCTTCTCGAATAAAGGTAACATAACGCCAATAAAGCAAGACATAATTCCGACTCCCTACAGGAAACACCAGCTAGTAGAAACAACATTCCAACTCGGTCATGATAGCGGACAGGTGAAGCCCAAAACATTGAAATTTCAAGGAAGACTCTACACCAGTTCATATATGAGGCCGACAACGAGGCAATCGTGGAAAAGGCCCTGAAAGGAGATCTCGACGAAGCAGCAAATATGCTCGAACACCTTTTACAGGGTGAAGTCATACCGGAGGCCGTCATAACGAGAAAATAAAAATCATGGTTTGATGAAACCTGCTACAGAGTCCGTAGGACCACATTTGATGCCCTACACACAGCTCTCAAAGATCCCACTGACGATCATCTAAGGGAATATTCCAATCGTAGGAAGACGTAAAAGACCCTCATAAAAGAAATAAAAGAACGGTATCAAGAGCAAGAGGAACAGAGTCTGATAGCGGCAGATGATCAGTGCCCATACAAAGCATTGAACCCAAGGCAACCAAGATACTGCAGAAGCATCCCTATGGAGACATGTACTGCAATGTACTGCAATATAAGGACACTCGTCCAACTGATTCCCCCGAGATTGAGGAGGACATTGATACAGAGATATTTACAACTGAGGAAGTAGAGGCTACTATTATCAGCTCGAAGAATAATAAAGCTTGTGGACCAGACAATATATGTAACGAGCACCTTAAAATTGCTCGCCGGTGCTAAAAGAAGCAATAACATCTCTCCTGAATGAATGCCTCAGGCAAGGAAATATCCCCCATAGCTGGAGAAGGTCCACAGTAAAACTGCTGTATAAAGGAAAGGGATGCACCGAGGACCCAAACTCCTATTGAGGTATTGCACTGGAATGTGCGTTATTCAAAATTCTAACAAAACTTTTATGCCAACGCCTTAATGGAGAAATCGATCCTAAGCTCTCGGAGGAGCAATTTGGTTTCAGAAAAGGAAGATCTACATCACATGCTATCCGATGTCTTCAAAATGATAATGAGACAGCTCTGAAAGTCCCAAAAGGAAAGCTATATGCCATATTTATAGACTTCTCCAAAGCTTTCGACATGGTCAATAGGAAGATCATCATAGAGAAGCTAGGAAATCAAATGAGAAGTAACAGCTATACAAAACGGCTTATCACAAGCATCCTGGCCTCAAATTACATAGAGATAAGCGATGGAATCACAACATCAAACCCAATAGATCAAACAACCAGTGTATTGCAAGGGGACCCTCTAAGCCCATTACTGTTCATCATCGCGACGGCGGATATCGCACAGGTAGTCTCGGAGAAAGTAATTCTGTATATGTACGCTGACGATATTGTGCTGGCCTTGAGATCTCAAGAGGAACTACAATCTGCATTTGATCTGCTGTTGGAATGGGCGGAAGAGAAGGAACTCAGCCTAAACGAAAACAAGACTGTGTCAATGACTTTCCGCAAAGGGGGAAAACCAGCAGTTTTTCACATACACAGAAAACCCCTGGAGAGGGTTTCTAACTTTAAATATCTAGGCGTGACACTTCAGACAACGGGCAACGTCTTTACGCTTCACGTTAACGATAGGATCTGTGCGGCTACAAGGGCCATAAATGATGTCAGACAGTTGAGAAAACTCTCCGTCAAAACAGCCTTGAAACTCTTCTAGCTCAAGGTTACACCCGTTGTAGCATATGGATTAGAGAATATTTGGACACACTTCAAATTGAAACACCTGGAAAAGTTGGAAAAACTAAAAGCGACTTTCTTAAAGAAGGTTCTGTGTGTTTCAAAATACACGCCTTCAAGACTAGTCTATGAATTAACACGTGAATTATATTATGTGGAAGAGCTCCGCCTCCAACTGTCGCTACCGTCTACACCAGCATACGTGCAACTCATGGAGAACCTGATATCGAAGAAGAGAGACATATGGTGGGATTTCTACATCACTGACGCAATGACCTGCAATGATTGGAAACGGGGAGGCTACGAACGAAGACATACTGTTACACGCTTTGCCATACATGGCTTTCACCATAAGCTGTGCAAGTTAAAGAAGTTTCACCAGCCAGACGCAGACTGTTTATGTGAACGTTGCGGCAAATGTTGCGAAAGATATCATGCGATGTACTGTACATATAGACTTGAATCTCTGACGTCCTTCTGTTGTAATGAATAGTTGATTCCTATGTATGTTTCATTTTGTCTATATCATTCCTTTGGCTATTAGCTGCAATAAATATTTTATAAGTTAGAAACTTGAAATTTTGGGGATATGTTTGTTGTATGTCGGAAACGTCCACTAAGGAAGGATTTTTCGATATTCAGGTTCTTAAGGGATGTTAAGAGGGTTAAACCTGCATTTCATTGAATAACAATATCTCACGAGTTGTTTCATTTGGGGGATGTGATACTCGGCATATATACTAATCAATAACAAGTAGTTCTGTGAAGAAAAATACAGCCTATTTTTATATATCCTACTCATGTTAATTGCCTCTATTAGCATACAAGATTTCAGTTTGATTGTTGTGATAGATTCGTAGATATGGTCGCCAGGTTGGATTTTAATCTATGCACGATTACATGAAGATTATTGTGTACGTGTGGTATTCAAACTTCAATCGCATGATTAGGACACAAGAAGTTAAAACGAGATTTTAAAATTTCGCACAGCTGCCATCTTGTTGTTATGAAAAAATTGAAATAAATTGGATGCCAGTGGATTAACATTTGTATAAGCATTTAACGTGCAAAGTTTCACTGCACTCGGATGGTTAAATCGCGAGAAACGTCCATTTAAATATTTATACTTCGCGTCGCCGTCAAGTTGGATTTGTGCTCACCAGGTTACTGAAAGTCCAATAGGTGACCATATGTTCATAGCCTCTATGAACATAAAAAAATCAGTTTGATTGCTGTAAAAGATCCGTAGATATTGAGAACCGTCAAAATATTTTGGATGCTCGCCACTTAGGATTGTTAAATGTATAGGCCATAGAGTCATGTACCATTAAAGGAAAATTATTAGCTTCATTATTCAAACTTTCACTTCGATCGCATGATTACGACACAAGAAATAAAAACTTAATTTTTAAAATTTCGCACAGCCTCCATCTTGAGGTTATGTAAACAATTGAACTAAATTAGATGCCAGTGCATTACAATATGTATAATCATTTACTGTACCACACTTCACTGCGCTCAGATGGTTAAATCACGAGAAAAGTCTATTTAAATGTTTCAACTTCGCTTGCCCGCCATGTTCGTTCTGTACTTTACAGGTGTTTGAAAGTTACATAAACTTATAGCAGTGCCCTTTATCACCGTACAAAATTTCACGGTGATATCTGTAATAGTTTCGGAGATATAGAATGCCAGTGAAATATTTCGCACAGCCGCCATTTTGAGGTTATGTAAACAATTGAACTAAATTAGACGCCAGTGCATTACAATGTGTATAAAAATTTGCTGTACCAAGTTTCATTACGTTTGAATGGTTAAGTCGCGAGAAAAATGTATTTAAATGTCTCAACTTCGCTTGGCCACCATGTTGGTTTTGTAGTTTCCAGGTTTTTGAAAGTCTCATAGGTGAACTTCTAGTAGTGCCCTTTAACACCGTACAAAATTTCAGGGTGATATCTTTAATAGTTTCGGAGATACTGAATGCTGGTGAAATATTTCGCACAGCCGCCATGTTGGATTGGTGAGAGACAATAAAATTTGAAGGGCACGGTCGGGGTCGGCCAGAATGGTTCTATGATCTTACAGAGGTTAATTGAAATCTCTCCAGCCGTTTAGAAGTTATTAGGGGGACACACACACGAATCACACACACTCGCACACACCGACACACGGACAAAAGGTGATCTAATAAGCCTAGTTTTTTTCTTAAAATGAAAATAGGCTATGAAATGCCTCATATATGAAAAGTATACTCCACTGAAGAAATCGTTTAGTCTAAATCATTATTTGATAAGACGTTATATGTAATTCAATTGATATCGGCGAATTTCGGTTGACTTGTTTGGCAGCGTGGTAAAGCGTTAGCCTTTCACCCGTATGACTGGGATTCTAATCCTACCAGAGTTGGGTTATTTTGCTTGATTTTTATATTTATTGTTTTGTAATGACTCAGACGTTTTAAAATTAAGCGTTATATTGTGCATAGTACGATGGAAAATATATATTTAATTAAAACAAAATTCTCCAACGGATCTGCAAGAGTCATCTAACAGCAATCAGGAGAACTATCATGGCCAACTTCTTGCGCACCGGCCCACAGATTACCTATCAGCTTTTTTTTTATGGCCGCTAGAATGCACTCTCCCTATTATGATTATCTTATCCGCCAGATGTCATGACTGTTCTACGTGGGACTCCACTGATTGGCATTCTATAGGCCTACGTATCGAATTTGAAGACTGAAAAGTTGATAATACGATATATTTTTATTTTAAAGCGTTTGTAACAGCCTATTGTGTGTTATTTGAACTAAAGACAATACGATATCACATAGCACCTGTGCTCTATCTGTTGGTGCTAGTTCAGGATATTAATTAATACTTTTATGTTCGACCCTGACTGTTATGTGTCAGAAAACTGTATCATAATGAGGCTCATTATAACACTATTTTTCATTATGAAACAGTTTCTCCCACCAATCAGAGCTCAAGAAACAGTTATGTGACCAATTAGATAAGGATACCTTCGCGCATGCGCTCAAAATCCAACATGACTATATAAATTACCGAAAGTGCACCGTCCATGGTGTTACGGCTGTGAGTTTGTGTCATCGCTCGCCGCATGAGTCACAACTGCCCCAGGGCTGGGCTGTGCCCTGCCTCGTGTATTGCGTACGCCTTATGCAACAGGGCTACTAGGACAAAGGGATGGTCCAGAATATTCCTGACTGAGCCAGCGATGGAAACCTCGGGAAGCCGTGAACCCTGGATGGATCTAGAAGCATTTATTGAGTCACCGGCCTGCTATATAAGTGCGACCTGTCAAGCAGTGGTTGTTGTGTTTTACGAGCTAGTGCGAGCGATTATCCTGAGCGACAGAAGTGTGGTGACTTGCGAAACCCTAGTGGAGCCGATTCTCTTGACAGCGAAGGGAGTGAGGAGCTTACAGGGGACTGCCTGTGTTTTGAGCGAGTGTGATCTCACCGAGCGACAGAGGTGATTGTGGTGCATTGTGAAACAGTGTGTAGTACAGTGACAGACTTAGTGCAGCTATTTCCAGCTAGCGTACGGAACCGGACTCATTAGCGGCTTCGGTGGCGTAGTCGGTAGCATGCTGAACTGCTGTGCCCAAGATAGCGGGTTCAAATCCGTCCGAAGTCGTCGGATTTTTTAAGAGCATTAAAATCCTTCAGTATGCCTTCCTTCGGAGGGGAAGTAAAGCCGGCGGTCCCATGTCATAGATTTATGGCATGTAAAAGATCCTTTCACAGACTAAACTTGTGTAAAGCAAAATTTGTTTGGTTAGATTTCGTCAGAACGCTCTATCAAAGTTCCAACGTTCCCCACTAGGTATCATTGATATCTGGTGGCGAAAGTTGGAACTACTTGAAATTGAACGGAACTTGTAGCTCGCCCTTTAGGGTGTCCGCTGGAAGCAGCTACAGACTCAGGCGAGCCGAACATGTCCTCGGACACTCCCGGCACTAAAAGCCATACGATAAATAAATAAATAAATAAATAAATAAATAAATAAATAAATAAAAAAGCAGAGGATTAACTGTGGTCTGTTGACAAGTGAAAGGAGCCAAGAGCGCTCCATAAGGAAAATACGTGAGGAAACTGGAGTAAGGTCCTAATTGCTAGTATTTGCTGATGAGTAGTGTATCTTTCTGGCCACAATAAAGTTAATTACTTCTTTAAGCAGTAATTGGTGTTTTGCTTTGTACCCACCGTAATCCAGTTAACAAAAGTGCCACTAGGGGGGTGGCACGTAACAATATGTTCGCGTAAATAAACTGGTGAATATGAGACAAGAAATAGCACTGTCCCTTAATATCCCCAAATCCAATTTCTACACAGCGCGTTGTTTTGAAACGACTTCGGTGACAGTTTTACTGAATACTGGTGCACAATCTGAACATATGTCATTGAAGCACACAGAGCGCATGCGTCGGTTGGCCAGAGAGCTTGGAAAACAGAGATATACTACCCAGCGCAGCACCCGATCACAACATTCTAGTGACTGAACAGATATTTATGAATATTTATGTTAAAACATGTAATGAAGTTATAATTATCGTCGAACATAAACAGTCGTATGCTACTCGCCTATAATGGTAATTAAGACACTCGTACGGAAATTATAAAACTCGCGTACGCTCGTTTTATAAACATACTCGTGTCTTAATTATAGCCATTACAGGCTCGTTGCATAATGTGCTATTATTGCAGCCAAATAGCAATCGAAAATAAAGAATGAACATGTAGGCTACACTAAAATTGCGCTCTGGGGATTTGAATTGCATAGTTTTAATTGATTGTTTTCTTTTCTACAGAGCTCTAAGTGGTAGCGTTCAAATGCTTTTCCACATAGTCGGCATACACGCGACACTGTAGGGTCATGGAAACATTTGTTAATACAATTAAGGTGTTGAAGTACATGGACAGCCAGACGTGTAAACATATGCCTCAACTCAAAGTTGGATGTTGCCCACGTTTGGTCGATTATGTCTCCAGTTCCATAAAATTCTTAAGACATGTCTTCTCTTTCTTTCATTCTTCAATGATGGTACTAGTATTTCCGAGGTTCTAGTGTTTGGTAGAGGTAAATATAAGGTGCGTTCAAAAAGTAACGAGCCGGAGGATACCTTTCCTGCACTCGTGTGGATGGCCTTGCCCTTTTTTGGATGGTGGTGACCCTGGATGCTTCCAATGGAGGCTTTGTCGTTTGGATTCTGGTTCGAAGTGATGACACCATGACTCATCTCCAGCCACCACTCGTGCCAGGAACACATTCCCTTCCCTCGCATAGCGCTGCAGATGACCAAGACAGTGGGCCATTCGACATGCTTCCTGGTGTGGTTGAAGACTGTGGGGCACCCATTGGGCACACACTTTGCGCAAGTGCAGTCATTCCTTCATGATGGTGTGCACACTTCCGACGCTCAATCCGACCACGGCGGCTATGGCGTTCACTGTCACTCGGCGGTCCTGGGTAATGAGTGCATCAACCAGCTGGACGTTGTTATCGGTAATGCAGGGGGGTGCCCCAGACCGGGCATCATCGGCTAACGACACCCGTCCTTCCCTAAAGCGCTCGTGCCACGCCTTGACCCTTGCAAGGGACATGCAGTGTTCGCCGTACACTTGTGACATTCGGCGATGAATGTCCGTTCCCCCTACTCCTTCCGCGGTCAGAAAACGAACAACACCTCTTTGCTCTTCGTTTGACGCCTCCATGTCACTGTTTGCAATGCGACTGGCAGCTTTGGACGATTGATGCATGCTGCTGCTCGCTTTGTATCGTCACGTGACGTGAACGCGTGCCCTCTAGCAACGGGCTGTGACCTTCCACGCTCTGGTCGGCACCACACCTCGTTACACTCGCCACGATTAGCCGATGTCGTCACCGGTTTGCGCATTCCAGCCTCCGCCACGTTAATTTTTGAACGCACCTTATAGTTTCAAAGGTCTTCAACCAAGAAATGATTCTATTATACTCTTTGATAAAGACAAAGAGTTATAATTATACTCATACATTTAGGAGAAAGTAGGCTATATGTTCTTTCCGAAATTTCTGTCATATATATTATCTGTGGTTTTCGAAAGAATATGTCTACACGTGATGCTATCGGGTCCTTGCGTTGTCTTGGAGAAAAGATGCTCAGCGTAAACAGAAACCTTTACGTGTGCTTTGTGGACTACGAAAAAGCATTTGATAAAGTCAGCTGGCATAAGCTGTTTCCTCTTCTGAATCAAATAGGATGTCCCCATCGATTAATCAGATTCATATTTGATCAGTATATAAATCTAACTGCTGTTGTTCGGCTTGGAAATTATATATTTGAACCCGCTAAGATCCGCAAAGGTGTGCGACAAGGTTGTTTGCTGTCCCCTGGACTGTTCAATGCCTTCGCTGAAGCTATAACAAAGTGGTCTTTTAAAGGTTCTAATATGGGAGTGAAAGTTGGTGGAAGACTTATCCAGAATATTAAATTTGCTGATGATCTGGCATTACTTGCAGTAAATCCGCATACATTAACAAACATGTTGCAATGTTTAAATGATACAGCTACAGAATACGGAATGAAAATCAATTTTAAGAAGACCAAGATTCTAGTGATAAGTAAGCATCAACACCAACTAAATATAACCATAAATAAAGAACCAATACAACAGGTCAGTCGATTTAAATACCTTGGTCAGATCTTCACAGAAGACCTACGTTGTGAAGTTGAAATCAGGAGCCGTATAGCCATGGCTAAGCAGACATTCCGTGAAAAGCATTCTCTAATTTGTCAACGCTCGATGTCCCTCAGCCTTAGAAAACAACTGGTTAAGACCTACATATGGCCAGTTGCAATGTACTGCAGTGAGACCTGGAAAATGAATACAGGTAACATTAAACGACTAGAAGCGTTTGAGATATGGTGTTGGCGCCGAATGGAAAAGATCAGCTGGGTAGAGAAAATGACCAACATAACGGTGCTGGATCGAATAAAGGAAAAACGGCAAATGATCCGCCAGATCAATTGAAGGAGATCCACCTGGCTTGGCCACAGGTTACGACATGGTGGCCTGATGATCGACATACTAGAAGGCAAAATACATGGAAAACGCCCTCGCGGGAGGCCACGGACAGCTTTCAAAAGATCCTTCCTAAATAGCTCTGGCCTACGAAGTTATGAAGTGGTCAAAAGGACAGCACAAGTCCGAACAACGTGGAAAAGACTCATTGTAGGGGCAGACCAGTTGCTTGACTGAAAAACATGATTATGATATTATTTGTTTATAAATACACAGGCATTACAAGAAGTTCCGTGACAAACTAAAGAGACTTTTCTTAAAATTAAGCTTCATGCAATGATTAATCTACAGTATATGAACCTATCTAGAATATTAGGTTAAAAATATAGACAACATTTATTAACAGTTGTCAGCCCTGATTTCTCCTAAGAATACTTATAGTCATATCTGTTATGTTACATATAGCACATACGAAATTTGGATGAAATCCAACTGATAGTATAGAAGTTACATGTATTAAAAAATTGGTCCTATCAGCAGGCTTAGTGTCATGTTGGTAGAACTGACGTATATAAATTACTCCAAATTAACCTAAAAGTCAGGTAATATACGTGTGCATAGTTTAAAGCTGTCGGCTTGCATACTTTCTGATATATTGGTATTTGGATAAAAAGAGAGATAGAGCAATTATCAACAGTTGGCAGCCCTGGTGGCTCTTAACAATACGCTCAGTCATATCTGTTTATGTACACATATTACATACAAAATTTGGTTGAAATCCAATTGTTAGTGTCGAAGTTATATGCATTTAAAAATTGCACTTATCAGAAGTCTTACAATTATTTTGGCAACACTGTCATGTATATTCTCCTGGAAATTAAACTGAAATAGTATTATCTACATGTGTGCCAATTTTGGAATAGCTCCCATGCGTACCTTCCATGATATCCAACATGGAGCTCAAATTTCTAGTGCGTTTTTGAGCAGTTGGTAGCACTGACATCATTTTCAAACATGGGCTTGAGATATTCCGGCATATATCTTTACTCATACTAAATTTGGTTTCGATTGCTGCAACCGATTAGGAGTTGATAGACACACACACACACACACACACAGAGACAGATGGACAGACAGAAGGACAGACAGACAGACACACATTTTCCCGGATCGATCTCATAAGTCTACTTTTTCCTCATTTTTGCAAAATAATATACTCGCACTTATCATGTACTATTGTTACTAAGCGACGTATGGCAACGTTGCAAAGCAAGGTGACGGTAGAGCGATGTAAACAGTGAGACAATCAGTTTGCTCTGATCTTATGTGTAACAACATAACCTCTATTACTCTCCAGTGCCTTCGGTCTTATGAACGTACCAAGAACAGCAACAAGTGCCCTTGAAGCGTGTGACAAACGTTTTTTCCCTAACTTTTATACCCTATCAAACTTTTGGCAAATTTGCCTCTCACTGTAGCTACCGGTACTGCCGAACGGAGTTTGAGTTGGTTAAGAAATTCTACTTCTGAAAACAGACTCAACGGTCTAGTATTGTTATCTATTCACCGAGACATACATCTCACTGACGAAGTTATAAATGCTTCAAGAAACAAGAATAAAAACAGTAACATTAATTCTTTCCATGTAAACACCATCAAGTGAGCAAGATGATTGTATTAATAACAAGTAGTTCCGTGAAGAAATATACAGCCTATTTTCATATATCCTACTTATGTTAATTGCCTCTATCAACATACAGCATATATGTTATATGTATAGGCCATAGAGTCATGTACCATTAAAGGAAAATTATTGCGTAGGTTCATTATTCAAACTTTGACTTCGACCGCATGATTCCGACAAAGAAATAAAAACTTAATTTTAAAATTCGCACAGCCGCCATCTTGAGGTTATGTAAACAATTGAACTAAATTAGATGTCTGTGCATTACAATGTGTATAAATATTTCCTATACCAAATTCATTGCGTTTGGATCATTAAATCGCGAGAAAGGTCTATTTAAAATTTTCAAATTCGCTTGGCCGCCATGTTCGTTTTGTAGTTAAACGGTTTTTGAAAGTCTAATAGATGAACTTCCAGTAGTGCCGTTCATCTCCGTGCAAAATTTCAGGGTGATACCGCTAATAGTTTCAGAGATATAGAATGCCGGTGAAATATGTCGCACCGCCGCCATTTTGACGTTATGTAAACAATTGAACGAAGTTAGATGTCTGTGCATTACAATGTGTATAAACATATACTGTACCAAGTTTTATTTCGTTTGGTTGGTTAAATCGCGAGAAACGTCTATTTAAAAGTAAAACCACTTCGCTTGGCCGCCATGTTGGTTTTGAAGTTACCAAGTTTTCAAATGTCACATAGGTGAACTTCTAGTATTTCCCCTTATCTCCGTAAAACATTCCAGGGTGATATCGGTAATAGTTTCGGAGATATTGAAAGCTGGTGAAATATTTCGCACAGCCGCCATGTTGAATTGGTGAGATGTAACAAAATTTGAAGGGCAAGGTCGGGGTCGTCCAGAACAGTGCTATGAACTTACCGAATTTCATTGAAATCGCTCCAGCCGTTTAGAAGTTATTAGGGGGGGGGGCACACAAACACCACTATCACACACACACACACACACACACATGGACAAAAGGTGAACTCATAAGCCTATTTTTTTCATAAATGAAAATAGGCTAAAAAAGTAACATAAGATGGTCTTAGTTGTGTTTGACATAAAACATCACATCAAATTGGTTGAAAAAGTGATGCCAGATAGCCTTAAAATTCATCGTTTTGCACCAAATTATACAAACGTTTCCTGGGGAGAACCCCGGAGCCCCTATTCTTTGGGCCTATACCATGCCCCTAATCCCCAGTTGGGCACCCCCCCCCCCCCGAAATAAAACTCTATAAACGCCCCTGAACCCTGGGTGATTCATCGTCCAGTGCGAGTTCTAGGGACGGACGGTAGTGATGGAGATGATAGAGCCTCTTCCCGGAGATAACTTCTGTCTCCAGAAGGGTGAGTTAATAGTCATCCCACTAATTAGGTAAACAAATCTTCATGATTTTCTCTATCTTTTGGTGTAAAAATAATTAAATTATCTTTATTACAGCCTGAGCTATTGCAAATCAAAATTAAGGCCACCATTTTCGATGACCCTGTAATACGTAGATTTCATTAGAAAGCTGCCTATTGCAATTGGTACCATGTTTCGACTTCTGGAAAATTTCGACATATCTTCGCGTTTCACATCCCCCAGACCCCAAAACCTCCGTCAGTTGATAAGTTTATATAAGCTACTGAATAATTTATATATCTATAGGTAGTCTAGATATCACTTTTTTGGTGACGCGATAACTACCACCTAAATCAAAAAAGTCCTCTCGGCACGCCGGAAGGCGGAGGTAGATTTCACCGGACAAACTTGGGGATAGGCGAAAATAGGCAGAATATGCAGGTTTTCGTAGAAGGTTAAGACCTCATTTATTGCGAGAAGGTATTTTATAATTGGAGCTTAATTAACTTTGTTTTTCGTCATTTTATGCTTATTTTAAACATTTTATTGTCTTATGGGAACGGTAACCTTCTTGTCATTTGGGGTCCAGTTTTATACTTGTGGTCACACTGTCCTTATGCAAGGTTTCGACACTGATGTGTAACTATGTAACGGTCTGTTACTTCTTCACGCAAAATTATATCTCCCGCAGAGATTTTGGTTGGTTCCTCAGTTTAGGGGCTGCAACAACGCGGTCATATAACCCCGTGTAATTTGGGATGGCTGTATTAGTCTGTAATTCAGGTAAAGACTGCAGACGGTCAATTTCAAGCAGTAGTTCCTAATGTTGCTACTAGGTACTACCGTCAACGACACCTAGCTGTGAACTTGGCTACTAGATGCCACCCCAACCAGAAACTCGCAACGAACGTTGGAACTTCCCCTCCAAAGGAAAGCATACTGAGGGATTTTAGCGCTCTTAGAAAATCCGCCGACTTCGGCCGGCTTTGAACCCGCGACCTTGGGCATAGAAGTTCAGCATGCTACCAGTTACGTCACCGAAGCCGCTTCACACTTATTCAGATGGAAATCTGAATCTCATCTCGTGCAAGTGCGTTGTCATGGCAACGTCTGATGGCTCATCCCTCATCAATTTAGTAGTGTTGCTATGGCAACCTCTGATAGCTCTTGGCATTTTCTTATAATTCCGAAATCATTTTTCTCATCCCTTGGCGTAATGGTGGGTCATATCAAAAATTCTTTCAGACAAAAGTTTTAGGTAATTATTAGGGGAATATTGTCCATTTTGTACGGTTTTGATATTGTGCCTATTAAGAGAGATATGAACAATGTTTCCCGAAAAACCCACTTTTCTCACCCCTTTGGTCAATGGTTGGTGCTATAAAAAAAAATCTTCAAACATAAATTTTTGGGCTTTATCCGACACATAGTATGAACGTTGAACGGATTCGATATTTCACATATTAAGAGAGTTAAGCAATATTTCACTTTTTCGAAAAAAAAGCCCCCCTTCGACCGATTTAGCCCAGTAACGAAATCGACTGAGATTTTATAGGTATACATATTCGGTAAAAGAATTCAAAGTGATTGGTGCAAAATTACGGCAGTTATCGTGTCCACAAAAAACTGATATATATATATATATATATATACATACATAAATTATATATTGTACCCATGTGAGTAATCTCGGTGGATAATATGCATCTGCCTCCAGCTAGCATCAGCTCTCAGGCGTGTACGGTAACCCCAATTTAGCAGTGCATATTTTGGATTTGAGGCTAAGGTATCAACTCTACAATGATAAGGCACAACTCTATTCTAAAACTTTAATCCATTGAAATAAATCATGGCTTCAAACACAAAACAATACCCAAAAAGCATAAAATAAAGCAAACAAATTTTTACTTCCACAATCCATAAGTAAACAAATATAAAATCACAACAAAGTCATACCTAGCCATAAGGCTTTACCCTTCTGTGAACTTCACAAGGATATACTAGTGCGCTGATGCACCTACGACTTCAAAACAAACTGTACATTAACATAACAGTCATACAATGTGACTTCTTTAATATTACAACAAGGATTATTCCTTAAACCTCTTTATGTTAAACAATTATGTGTGCCGTGCGTGTTTTAATATTTTTCTCCTCACCAATGAAATGCTTTGCATGCATTTACCTATTTGGACGTTGCACCAAAATCAACGTGCAACTCCATAATTATGTAAGCTACCCCCTACACATCCTCCAATTATATGGTTTCACCGCATGCTGTCTGTGATTCCTAGATAAAACGTTACGTTATAGCTTATGTCGGATTGTACGATAGACTACCTCGCGCTCATGGCGATTGGCATCTAGTCACCAACTACATGACTTGGCTCCAGTGACAGTACAAATATATCATGTAACTATTCGTCAGATAGCTAAAATAATGAACCATCAGGATGAACTATAATTATCCATGTGTTCACAAACCACATGGCTCTAATACTCAACATAACACTCATGCATTATATGTCATTTCAACAAGGTCTAGAATCTCTTCCCTTTATAACTTGCCTGAGCGGCCCGGGTGGCTAGCACCGACCCTCGGCTAAGGAAGTCGCTACACAATAGAAAGTGGAATGGGTCGTTTCACCAATTATCTCGACCTTTCTAAAAGTTTGAAAGCCTCCCTCTCTAAGCAGTGAAGATTTACAAGACAAATACTGTGTCCTGACCGACACACATGTTCCCAAGGGATCTTAATTGACTATTATGCCAACAGGTATTGAATGAGCTTTTGTAATTATTCCTACGTCGAGGATAATGATTAATTAATGGCCTCACATGGGTCCATTCAACATGAAGGTTCGGGGTTCGCAATGCATGAGCCTGGCGGTTGACCGATGTCTCAAGTATAATATAGGCGCAGAAAACCACTGTCGCCATGAGTTTCGCTGCCAACGAGCGTAAATAACTCATCAATAAGTTCTCGGGAAATCATAGAGCTGCGAGGTGTCCTTGTTTCCTCGACTCTATCAAGATTCCAATCCGGAACACATTTCAATCCTTTCTTCAGAGTTAGGGTCCTACACTAAAACTCTGGAATAAATAATATCTCCAACAATGTCCACGACATAGGAGAATTCATACGTAGAATAGACTATCTGGCCCCTAATGCTCCATGCTACGACACTCCGACCTATAATATTAAGAGAAATCTAACATTTACTCTATAAGCTTCTCAATTAAGCTGCAAATTCAATTCACTAAAAGCTCTTTCATTACTGGTATCATTACTGAATATATGCAATATTCTGATATAAAACTTCTTTCCATAGTTACTGTAATGTAATCTCACTGTAACATCTTCCTGCTTAGATTGATAAGTCTTGCACTTAGCGTTAATAATTCTCGCTTACAACATTTATTTGTTTCCTGATGTGTTCATTCATACTCTTAATAACCATTATTATTATTATCATCATTTCTCACTGACATAAATGACCAAAATCATCCTTTATTATTATTATTATAAATCTCATTGACATAAATGACCAAAATCATCATTTATTATTATTCTCACATAAATTACCAAAATTTCCGACATAGCTAGACGTTTTAAACTCGAACAATCGCGTTCGTTGCATTTACATAACTGATTGCCATTCTTAATCATAGTGGGAATAATTACTCCACTTAATGATGCAAATCAACATTTCAACTCTATAAAAATCAACTCAATACTGATTAAACATGGAGGATCAGCCTCCTAACTGATTTTTACTGGCATCTATAAGGAATTCACAATACCTTTACGGAATCACAGACATGCAGCGGTCCATACTTCTACATAATCATAACCATAATTTATGGGGTACTTACATCTCTATAGGCATCTAAGGTGGCTCCGACCAATCATATTCTTCCATGTCGCCCGCCATAATGGGTTTAACGCGACATATTTCTCTTGTTTACACACATTTGATTACACATAATTTCTATCACCAACACGACACGTTGCATACCTTTCAGGAAGTTATCACTCCCCAAACAAGTGAAACACTTCATCAAACACTACTTTAAATGATATTTTTACATATACATTACACTGAACACTCGTCACTTTATACACACTTCAATGCTGAAATTCCCTAGCAGAGATCGAAATTGCAGGTGTCGACGGCATCTTACGTTACCAACTCCTGATTGAAAGTCTGGTTATCTGCTCTCGGAACTCTCCAACAGTTTTATGACGATCATTACTCCTACAGTAAGCGTCCTGCGTTACATCAATACGCTGGCTCCCAAACATGAGCGTTAACATCTGGTACTCTCATGGCAATACCAAACACTTAGTAGAGTTTCTTTCGCGCATTCTATCGTAGTTACACATATACGATTAGTTAATACTATACACACTGCGCTTAATAAAGTTCAACACTTTCACAAATAATTATATACAATAGTTCTACCGTTAGTCTATACGGTGCTTCGTAACTGAACACGTCATAGTTCGTGCTGCTGATTATGCCTGTATCACGACTATTATTCATACAAGCATATTTACTGTTTCTTTTACACATACCAATCTTTGTTCGGCGTCTTGATGAATAGATCCGTCATGCGTTTTGCCTTGACGAACTTGCTTCAACCTGGCTGTAGCTGACTGAAGTTTCACTCGAAGACTGCACGTAGCTTATTTGAAGACTTCTGTATGCGACTTACACGCTGTCTCGTACTGCTGCATATTTGCTGCATACTGATTGCAACTTATTGCCATTGTGCTACAATTGACAATTGAGTAAGACTGTAACTGGCTGTAACTGCGCTTGGCGGCATGTAGACTGCGTGACAACTGAGTTAGACTGAGCTTGACTGAGCATAGACTGAGCATAGACTGAGCGCTCCTCCTGGGGTCTACTCCCTTATATCGGATTTCCACAGAAAGTAGAGCAACATCTTCCCGCGTAATCTTGGCTCCTCTCACAGCATGATTCAGGTCTTCAAACCATGATCATTGTGTTCCTCTCTCTTCACAGGTCCCAAAACTATCTGTGTGCAACGGAATCGCTCGTTCAATTAATTAATATTAATTCCTTTCTCCATGGCGTGGGACGCTACCTAACGGGAAACCCCCGGCAACATCTTCACATCCATCCGCGAACAATGGTCGTTTTACAGTCCTTACGCACATCAATAAATATGCACCAATTTCGCAGGTAAAAGACTCTAAAATTATCTTCTTGCCAAAATATTCACCTGTGTGCAACTCTCATCTCGATTCGTTACTCCAATCACGAGTAATCAATGATTTTTCTGGGCATTTCTCCGCCCCTACTCCAAATCCATTCTCCGTCGGGGAATAACTATGTCATTATTCAGGCCTCGCCCCTGCTCCAGACGACATAATGGGGTGACAGAGATGGACGTGGCTCCACTGGGACCAACCCACAATTCTGGGCCAATTAGTAAATGTCAGCTCTGCCCTCCTCTGTGCTTCAAGCCTCCAATAGCTTACACCAAATCGTCTTATAATGATATAATCTGCTCATTATTTCCTACATTCTTTTAATAAATAATGCCATTTCATCAAAAATCACACCAGTGATTAAATATACATTTCTTTCGAGGGGTTTTTACCAAGAAACTCCCTGTACAGATCT